>CM048744.1:853131093-855930259 GCA_026315105.1 Locusta migratoria | reverse complement strand
GGTCTTGGCCTAGTCAATGTCTACGAAAAGGCACGAGAAATCTCTATTAATTTCATGTGCAAACTGTGCCGTAACAGGAACTAACCCTTAAGGAAGCGAACATTGACGAATTAGCACCGCCAACGCTTCTTTCACCGGTCGGTGTTAGACATATTACGTCTTCATTATCACACGTCTGAAAGTTCTTCGTGGAACACAGTTATGTTCGAGCAGATTTACCAACAACCCAACCACTGACTACCAAGGACTTGTATAGACTGCTTGTAAGAAGTATGGCGCCGAATAAGATGGAATGCAAGCACCCTGCCATTACCTGGAAAGTCGTGTGGTGCACGGTGCACTACCCCTACCTCCTTACATCGACCAGGTCAACGTGGTACATGGAGGTTAACCAGGAGCAACCGACGAAGGGAAGACAGTACGCTCTCCACATGAAAGGCACGCCCTGTACGTACGATACGACACGGACGAACATCGTTTGGTCTGCGGCACAGCGCTGGGGGTGTAGAACCTGGCAAGGAAGACCATAGTGTTCATGAGACGCACCGAACAGTCATAAATCTCAACGGACATCGTATTTTTCCCAGAGAAAACGTGCTTCCCACGTCAGATGACGAACGCGGTGGCGTGGGTAACGGACATGATGGTAAATTACAAATATCACGATGCAAACACGAACATACTGGACTACTGGTAATATTTACAGGATTGACACACAAAGCTACGACTCCTTAGCAAATACAAGGACAGTTATGAAAAACTTTTAGAGGTAGTGTTTGCTGACCCGTCACCTGGCTGGGGTATACCGGGTACGAGAAGATGACGTAGCGATTATTTGAAGAAGATAACGAACAACTGAACGGATCAGACTTAATAACTTCGAGAAGATCACCCAGGGACACCGACCGGATGGCCAGCGCTAACAGAAGAGGGCTCAGTTTAGTTTACGTTATATGCCTTTAAGTTACGATATGCCTCAAACGATGAAGGATCCCGGAAGTGGCATCATTTATACAGTAATTTTCCCACTATTGCGAGGCACGTTGTTTTAATTGACAATTTTATTCCAGATAGGGTACGGGACTTAATATGATTTCATGATTATAATAAAGGCTTCGGTTTAAAAATAACGCCCCCCCCCCAAAATAAAAGTAAAAAAGGCGGATAGAATGGCGGTTTACGAACACAAGATGCGCGGGTTCGAGTAGTACTGGAGTCAACTGTTTTTTCCTTAGAGCTGTGCGGGTAATATTTATTAACATTCGCTTAACATTATTTGAGAGTGTGGTTCATCTATTAGGAATATTATATCATCTACAAATGATTATCACGTTGCTACGCGGGAGTAGCCGAGCGGTCTGGAGCGCCACGTTGCGGATAGCGAGGCCTCGCACGTCGGACGTTCGAATCCTCCTTCCGGCATGGATGTTTGTGTTGTATTTAGTATAAGTTAGTTCATAAGTAAGTCTCAGCAGTTACATCCCATAAGCTTTACAAATGTTTGAACATTATCATGTTGGTAAATGAGGCTCCTTCGGAGTACCAAACTCGAGGTCCAGGAATGATCACATTTTCAAGGAAATGTTCATAGTAGGCTTAATTGAACTGGTATTAGATTTGTTCTAAGGTTCTTGCACCAATATAAGGCCTCCAGTATCAATATTTCTCACTTATGCGCCCGTTTCTAGTGTAGCTACGAAGCGGGCGTCATATAAATAAGAAATAAATAATAAAATAAGAAATAAATTGATTCCACAGAAATTCGAAGGCGCGCCCGTTGCGCGCCTATCCACATCCCCATTGAAACATGTGTGAGAAGTGGTTCGTTGCTGTAAATGTACTCACGTGGAATTATTATACCGTGTGATCAAAAAGTCAGCACAAACTTGAAAACTTAATAAATCACAGAATAATGTAGATATAAAGGTAAAAACTGGCACACAAGCTTGGACTGACACGGGCTTTTATTAGGAAAAAAAAAAAAAAAAAAAAAAAAAGAAGAAGAAGAAAAAGAAAAAGAAGAAAAAAGAGTTCTAAAAGTGTCTGACAGATGGCGCTGGACAGCAAAACATCAGTGACTGCTACCGTAACGGGTGAGAGGTACGACGATATGTTACAGAATCGCATCATTTCAAGCCTGTCTGATAAACACCTGCTGGAACGTACGATTTTTATGGAGGATGGCGCTCCACCCCATATTGCTAGATGCGTGGAAGATCTCTAGCGTGCGTCGTATGGTGATGATCGGGTGCTCAGTCGCCACTTTCGTCATGCTTGGCCTCCCAGGCCCCCAGACCTCAGTCCGTGTAATTATTGGCTTTGGGGTTACCTAAAGTCGCAAGTATATCGTGATCGACCGACATCTCTAGGGACGCTGAAAGACAACATCCGACGCCAACGCCTCACCATAACTACAGACATGCTTTACAGTGCTGTTCACAACATTATTCCTCGACTACAGATATTTTTGGGGAATGATGGTGAACATATTGAGAATTTCCTGTAAAGAACATCGTCTTTGTTTTGTTTTAATTTGTTATGATAATTATTGGTTTTCTGAACAGATGAAGGACCATCTGTCAGACATTTTTTGAACTTTTTTAACAACATCCCATCTCATTCAAAGCACGTGTGTCAATTTTTACCTCTCTATCTACATTATTCCGTGATTTATTAAGTTTTCAAATTTATAATGACTTTTTTATCACCCGGTACCTCAACCGTTTCTACGTGCTCAAATAATGTTTCCCAAAATAAATGGTACGTGTGTTAAAGCACAATGAATCTAGACATATACTGTATCTTAACTATTCTATTGATTCTATCTGACGATGAAAGCAGCAAGCTGAAGTTGCACAGACAACTGGAGTTGGCAACACTCGCGCTTATTAGCTTGAACATACGCAATTGTCTGTTCTTGGACTTTAAATTATTCGGGTCTGGTAATCTTATTGTCCCCCATTGTACTTGAGTGACAATATACGTCAAACAAAAGAAATTGTCTGCATTGGTATTAAATTATCGTGTATTTGTTATTGAAAATCGATTGCGACTATGGAATAATAATCCTCAGTGCAACATGCACAATCGAATTGAAACATTTCAGGTTTTATATATCATGCCATAAGGCAGAGCTACAAGATGTTCCACAATGTAGTTTTCCACAGTGCAGAATTGCGAATCAGAGTCGTGATTCTGCACTCTGGAAAACACCATTGTGAAACATCTTCTGGATATACCTTGCGTCTTGATAAGTAAAACCTGAAATGTTTCAATTCGATTGTGCCATGTTGCACTGACGATGATTATTCAATAGTCGAAATCCAATTGTAATAACAAGTAAATGATAATTATGACCAATGCTGAAATTTCTTTTGATATTTATCTTTCTATGGTCGTGGCGCACACCGCTCCTAATGGAGTCTTCATTTCATAATGTACAGGGTGATCAATCCTCAGCGCAACCGCCTTTGCAGCGTGCGACTTTCCGGCGATGGCAGCTGCGGCGACTGGTTAGCGGGGCGTCCGATCTCCGCACTAAATACGGGTTGGCACGTAAGTTATTATTGACATACGTAACACAAACACTTAGAAAAGAAAAATTTATTTACTCATCTGCATTACGCAAGGAGGTGCTGGAACTGCCTCTTTTTTTTTTTTTTTTTTTTTTTTTTTTTACTCATTACAAATTGATTCTGAAAAAGGTGCGTGAGGGAGAAATTCACCCGAACTTAACTTTCTCTTCGGACGAATCATGGTTCCACTTAGTGGGTATATTAATTCGCAAAATAAACGTTACTGGAGTTAGGGTAAATCTTAACTTAATTCACGAACAGCCCCTGCATGATCAAAAACTAGGAGTGTGTTGCGCTGTTAGCGGCGAGAGAATAATAGGCCCTATATTTTTCAGGAAACAATCAACAGTGACAGGTATGTTGAAAACATATTACGGACTTTATCCGCCCAATAAACTAAAAGAACATTCCTTCGCGAAATTTTCTCAAGACTCTGCAACGGCACATACAGCCAACTTATCATTACGGAAAATTGGTAATCTGTTCATTGAGTTATCTACATCTACATCTACATCTACATAGATACTCTGCAAATCACATTTAAGTGCCTGGCAGAGGGTTCATCAACCACTTTCATAACTTTTCTCTACCGTTCCATTCTCTAATAGCGCGGGAAGAAAGAACACCTAAATCGATCCGTTTTCGATCTGATTTCTTTTATTTTATTCGGATGGTCATGTCTCCCTAAGTAGGTGGGTGCTAGCAAAATATTTTCACATTCAGAACTAAAAGTCGGTGACTGAAACTTCGCAAACAGATCACGCCGCAATGAATAACCTCTTTCTTTTAATGATTTCCACACCAATTCGTGCAACATTTCCGTGATGCTTTCCCCCCCGTAACGTGATAAAACAAAACGAGCTGCCCTTCTCTGAACCTTCTCAATATCTTCCGTCAGTCCCGCCTGGTGAGGGTCCCACAAGGGGCAACAGTACACCAGGGGAGGACGCACAAGTGTGATGTAGGCAGTCTCTTTGGTGGAGCTGGTGCATCTTCGAAGCGTTCTACCAATGAAACGTAACCTTTGATTCGCCTTCCCCACAATATTTTCTATGTGTTCTCTCCAGTCGAAGTTGTTCGTAATTGTAACTCCTAGGTATTTGGTTGAATTTACGACCTTAAGGTTTGACTGATTTATAGCGTAATTGAAGTTCAGCGGATTTCTTTTAGTGGTCATGTGTATTACTTCACACTTTTCTTTAATTAGTGTCAATTGCCAATCTTCGCACCAAGTAGAAATTTTGTCTAAATCGCTTTGCAGTTGCTTTTGATCCTCTGTTGACTTCACTAGCCGATAAACGAACAGTCTAAGGGAGCTATTCAGATTGTCTCCTAAATCGTTTATAAACACGAGGAAGAGTATGGGACCTATAACGCTTCCCTGTGGAACGCCAGATATCACTTCTGTTTTACTCGATGACTTACCGTCAATTACAACGAACTGTGTCCTTTCTGATAGGAAATCGTGAATCCAATCGCACAATTGGGAAGATATTCCATAAGCACGCAATTTCATTAGAAGCCGCTTGTGGGGTACAGTATCAAGAGCCTTCCGGAAATCCAGAAATATGGAATCGATTTGAGATCCCCTGTCGATGGCACTTACCACTTCATGTGAATAAAGGGCAAGCTGTGTTTCGCAAGAGCGATACTTTCTGAATCCGTGTTGACTATTGGTTAATAGGTCGGTCTATTCGAGGTAGTTCATAATATTCGAACAAAGTATATGTTCCAAAATCCTACTGCAAATCGACGTCAGTGAGATAGGCCTGTAATTTTCGGGATCACTCCTATTGCCTTTCTTGAATATTGGAGTAACTTGGGCAACTTTCCAGTCTTTGGGTACAGATCTTTCGCTGAATGATCGGTTGTAAATTATAACTAAGTACGGAGCTATTGCATCAGCATACTCTGAGAGGAATCTAGTTGGTATACAATCTGGCCCGGAAGATTAGTTTTTGTTTAGTAACTTAAGTTTTTTTACTACTCCAGGAACATCTACTTCTAAGTTTCGCATGCTGGCATCTGTTCTTGGATTGAATACTGGAGTGTTCACTTCGTCTCCTTTGGTGAACGAATTTCCGAAAGCTGTGTTTAGTAATTCTGCCTTAGCACTACTGTCGTTGGTAGTATTGATATCGCGTAGTGAAGGTATTGTTTGTGTTTTGCCGCTAGTGTACTTCACATATGACCAGAATTTCTTTGGATTTTCTGCAAGATTACGAGACAGGATTTCGTTGTGGTAACTACTATAGGCTTCTCGCATTGATGTCCGCTCTAGGTTGCGAGTTTCAGTAAACGATTGCAATTCTTGTGGATTCTGTGACTTTTTTAATTTTGCTTCCGTTTTTCTTAGTTTCTGCAATAGTGATATGACCTGTTTTGTGTACCACGGGGGGTCAGCCCCCTCTTTTATTAATTTATTTGGTATAAATCTCTAGATTGCTACTGATAAAATGTCTTTGAAAGTAAGCCACAACTGATCTACACTCGCATTTTTAGTTGAAAGACTGGAGATTATCACTCAGGAAAGCGTGAAGCGAATTTTTATCTGCTTTATTGAACAGATATATTTTTTGTTTATTTTTTGAGCATTTGGGAATTTCGACATTTAGTCTCGCTACTACAGCTCGATGTTCGCTAATCCCTGTATTTGTTTTGATGCTCTTTACTATCTCCGGATTATTTGCTGCTAGGAGATCAAGGGTATTTTCGCAACCACATACTATTCTAGTGGGTTCATGAACTAACTGTTCGAAGTAGTTTTCAGAAAAAGCATTCAGAACTAGTTCGGACGATGTTTTATATTTGCCGCCGGTTTTGAATACGTAATTATGCCAACATATCGAGGGTAAATTAAAGTCGCCACCGATTATAACAGTATGCTTCGGATACCTATTTGAAATACGATTCAATTTTCTTTGAAAATTTCTGCAACCGCGTCGTCTGAGTCAGGGGGCCGATAAAAAGATCCAATTATTAATTTATTCCGGTTGTCAGGTATAACCTCTACCCAGACAAACTCACAGGAAGTATCTGCCTCAATTTCGCTGCAGGATAAACCTTTTTTATTTATTCTATCCTTTCTGAAGACCATTTGGCCCTTTGAAAAAATTTCGGCCGATCTCAGGCGTCAGCCAGCTTTCAGAACCTATAACGATTTGTGCTTCAGTACTTTCTATCAGCGCTTGGAGCTCAGGAACTTTCCCAATACAGCTACGTCAATTTACAACTGTTATACCAATGGTTTCTAGATCTGCTTTCTTCCTGTGTCTGACCTGCCCCCTTTGAGACTGAAACCCATTTTGTGTATTCCCGAGGCCCTCTAACCTAAAAAACCGCCCAGTCCACGCCACACAGCCCGCGCTACCCGTGTAGCCGCTTCCTGAGTATAGTGGACTCCTGACCTATTTATCGGAACCCGAAAACCCACCACCCTTTGGCGCAAGTCGAGGAATCTGCAGCCCACACGGTCGCAGAACCTTCTGAGCCTCTGATTCCTACCCTCCACTCGGCTCTGAACCAAAGGTCCGCAGTCAGTCCTGTCGACAATGTTGCAGATGGTGAGCTCCGCTTTCATCTTGCAAGCAAGACTGGCAATCTTTACCAGTTCTGATAGCCGCTCAAAACCAGAGAGGATCTCTTCTGATCCAAAGCGACACACATCATTGGTCCCGACATGAGCCACCACCTGCAGCTGGCTGCAGCCTGTGCTCTTCATGGCATCCGGAAGGACCCGTTCCACATCTGGAATGACTCTCCCGGTATGCACACGGAGTGCACATTGGAATTCTTCCCCTCCCTAGTAGCCATTTTCCTAAGGGGCTCCATTACCCGCCTAACGTTGGAGCTCCCAACTACCAACAAATCCACCCTCTGTGAGTGCCCGGATCTTGAAGGCAAAGGGGCGAGTACAGGACAAGCGACTCCATCTGCGTCAGGAACATCCCCTGCCACAGACAGCACCTGGAATCTTTTCGTTAGACTAACCGGGGAGGCCTCCACTTCGGTCCTCCGGGAAGTCTTACGCCGCCTGACACGCACTGAGGAGACCTCCCAATCCACCACGGATTGGGGGGCGACCTCCTCGCGGGCAGTGAGCGTGCTGGCCGCAGCCGTAGGCCGATCGGAGGGCACAACAGACGCACATGGCGTCTGCTGTACCCCTGCGAGCGTCCCACAACAGCGGTGCCCACCCACCGCACTCTCAAGCGTTGCCAGCGAAGCCAACGCCGCCTGAAGCTGCGAGCGAAGAGTCACCAACTCTGCCTCCATCCGTTCGCAGCAGTCACAGTTCCTAGCCATTCTAAAAATCTATGTTTCTTCCAAGTAAGTACGTCTGAGGACACCGAAGTTTGATAAACAGTGAGCTTTGAAAAATATAAACCTAACGCTGAACTGTTTATTTACGGCGAATCTGAAAAATATATACGCGAGCTAATAAATAAAATCAACAACTGAACTGACAACTAAACGCGATAATTAATAAATAAACACGCGAGCACACTAAAGTATAAAGAGCTGCAAAATAAAGCTCACACGAAATGAAAATAAGTCGCTTCTATTAAGAAGCCGGTTACCGTACAATGTAGAGCTGCTGCTGGTCACGTGTGCACTGGCCGCCGGTAACTGAGCAACTGGATAAGAACATTTGGCCCCCTCATTCTCCCAATTTAACCCCTTACGATTTGTATCTGTAGCGATCATTAAAAGAGAAAGTGTCCAAATGAAATCCCCACACTTTTGATGAACTAAAAACAAATATTCGTCATGAAAACACTGCAATTTGTGCGGGCGAACGTCAGACTGCAATGAGCAACTTCCTCAGCAGGTGTCAGAAATGCTTGAACCACGAAGGGAGGAAATTCCAGCACTTCCTTGCAGAATACAGGTGATTAAAATAACTGTTCTTTCTAAGTGTTTGGGTCATGTATGTCAGAAATAACTTGTGCACCGACCGTATTATATTTAGTGCGGAGGTCGGGTGGCCCGCTAAGCGGACACAGCAGCTGCCGTCGCCGGCAAGTCGCTCGCCCCAAAGGCGGTTGCGCTGTGCATTGATCACCCTGTACATCAACCTAAATCAGCAGCGCAACAGTGTTTCTTGCGCCTGACGCATTTCCACGGTTGCAGCTCTTCAGGACGCGCAAAATTGCAAGTTGCAAAGGCAACACTTTAACCGTTAGTTGGGGTTTTGGGACACACTTTCAACACTGAGAACTGTGTGTGTATATATGTGTATGTGTGTGTTTGTTTGCGTGTGTCTGTATGTTTGTTTTAGAAAGAGAGAGATAAATGGGTAGAAGGGAGTGCTTACTGAAAAGCTGAGAAGAGACAATAGAGGGAAAGAATACTGGAATGGAGACACGGGGTGCTTCCGAGAACGGAAACAAGCAAACAAGGACGGAACGGCGACAGCAGTTTTGTGCGGGCTAACTTAATTGTGCCCGCATCACGTCGCGACGTGGAAGCAATTAAGCATTGTAATTTCGTTAGGCCGTAATTTAACAAAACATGTCTACATATTTGCGAGCGGGCGCGTTGCATTAGCGCGGCGGGCACGCGCCGTTTAGGGCGTAATGTCGGGAACGCGACTTGTGTCGTTGTGTTGTTTTGCGGCGGCCTTTGTTTGTTCCTCTCCCCCACCCCGCCCTTGTCACCGGCCGGCCTTTGTATCTCGCAACAGCGCTTCCCACAAAAGCGCGATGGCGCTCTTTCATGAAATTTAAATTGAAAACTTCGAGCCGGGTTTTACCAAAGCTCGTTGGAAAATTATCGCTACGTGTCCCGCCCTCTGTTAAATAATTCGTGCATACAGAAGTCATTACACCTCTCTCTCTCTCCCTCTCTCTCTCTCTCTCTCTCTCTCTCTCTCTCTCTCTCTCTCTCTCTTTGCCTTTCTCTCCCTGTCATACAGATAATATTTCCTCTGTTGTAACGCACCCCAAAAGCAACAGACGCATTCCAGCATAATCACGTACCTGATACTTTATGTGTCAAATATAGCGGTCTGAATTTCTCCATCGTGGAAGTGAACCGGTTTGCTTGCGTCCGATATACCACAGTGAATACAGCCCATCAGTTCGTATAAAATCATAATGGAGAAATGTAGACTGATGTGTCCCCCAGGGTTTAATATTAGGTTCAATATTACTTCTCTGGAGAATTGCAGACTGATGGAGAAATGTAGACTGTGTCCCCCAGGGTTTAGTATTAGGTTGAATATTCCTTCTCATTTGGTACATCTCTGAATATGTCCAGTAGAATACATGGCGTAGAGGTAGGTGGTTGAGGAGGTAGGAGAGACTGGTTGCCTGTGGTGGCAGGAGCCCCTGGCGAGAATTGCTTTCGAATATGAAAAATGGTCTCAGTTTTAATGACGTGAAATAACTAGAAAAAGACCAAACCAGTTTCTGAAACATGTCTATAAAATTATAATGACGTGAGGAACCATTGAGAAGAACAGATACTGATTTTAATTATTTATTACCGTTAAGTGCGCGGTCAGATGACATATGAGGCTGAACAATTTCAAAAATATCCATATTTCTTAAGGAAAAAGAGACGATGTAGAGTCGTATACCAGTGTTCTTTTGCTATGCCCAATCCTAGAGTCTGTATGTAGGCGTGAACATAATCTAATTCCCGAATTAACTGATATTTATGACACTGTTTCAGTGCCAGGATAGGAAATAGTACAGAAGGACATGAAAAGGTTAGGGGTAAGTTTGTAGAAGATATGGAGGCCAACAGAAACGGTAAACAGCTCTTGTATACCTGTGCCAGTACGGGCTTACTTATCACAAACTCCTTTTATAAACATCAGGACATTCACTGGAATACTTGGGAAGGCAGGGGAACGAGATCTGTCATTGACTATATAATAACATATCAGGAATTCAGGAAGTTAGTCAAGGACCCACGTGTCTTCACAGGATTCTTTGATGCTACTGATCATTATTTAATCTGAAGTGAAATAGGTTTTGTGAGGACTAAAGTGCAGTAGGATGTACAAAGATAAAAGTGGAGAAACTTCAGAATAGGAAAAATTAAGCACAAACACATAACAGTCATCTCAAAAATGTGTCAGTTGAATGTAGTCATTTACAATCGCTGGAAGAGGAATGGACAAGGTACAGGGACACATTGCTAGAAGTGACTCGATAATGTCTTGTACAGTAGTGTGTAAAGGCAGGAAGAAGCAGACAGCTTGGTGGAATGATACGGTCAAGGCAGCCTGTTAAAAGAAAAAGAAGGTATTTAGAAATGGCTCCATACTAGAAATAAGGCAGACAGAGAATGTTATGTTGAAGAAAGAAACAAAGCCAACAGATAATTGTAGAATCCAAGCAGAAATCATGGGAAAGCTTTAGAAATAAGCTAGAAACTTTGGGTCAAGCCGCGGGAAAATCATTCTGGAGTGTAATTAGCAGTCTTCGAAAGGGAGGGAAGAAGGAATTAACAAGTGTTTTGGACAGGTCAGGAAAGCTGCTAGTGATGCCTTGGGCAGATGAAGGGAATATTTTGAAGAATTGCTCAATGTAGGTAAACGTTCAATGACGTGTTATACTTTGAGGTAGAATGGGATAGGAATGATGATGGAGACAGGATCACATATGAGGAGTGGTGAGAATGATGAATAGATTGCAGTGCAATAAAGCGGCTGGGGTGGATGGAATTAAGCTGGAACTGGTCAAATACACAGGAATGTCAGGTATCAAACGCTTACACAGGATAACTGAAAAGACATCGCAGTCGGGACAGGTTACGTCTGACTGACTGGACGAAAGCGGTAATCACACCAATTTTCAAACATGGAAACAGAAAAGATTGTAACAGCTACACAGGTATCTCTTTAATTAGCGTTGTGGGGAAAATATTCTCGGGTACTGTTGAAAGGAGACAAGTTGGATGAAAATAATTGTGGGTTAAGCCTCTGAGACGCTGTCAGGAAAAGATCTTTAGTTTACAGCAGATAACGGAGAAGTGCAATGAGTGGAACAGGGAATTTTATATATGTTTTATAGATCCGTGTTCCTAGGAGGAATCTTTTGACAGTTCTGCAAAAATAGAAGGCAAACTTCTGCAGACAATTAAAAGCCTTTACATAGACTGGCAAGCAGCAGTTTGAGTAGACGGCAAATTAAGTTCATGGTTCAGAGTAGTTTCAGGGGTAAGACAAGGCTGTAACCTGTCACCATTGTTATTCATAATATTCATGGAACATATGTTGAAAACAGCAGACTGGCAGGACGGCATTAAAATATTAATTGTGATAGCAGATTCGATTGAAAGGTTGCAATCTAATATTTCAGAGCTCGATCAGAGGTGTAAGGGTTGTGATATGAAGATGAGAATTTCTAATACAAGAGTAATGGCTGTGGGAAAAACATTTAAACAGATTGCATGCCAAATAGGAAGAAGAAAGTTAGAGCAGGTAAGCAAATACCTAGGATGTATTTTATAACAGGATGGCAACATAGTGAAAGAACTTGAGTGCTCAGCTAAGATCTACTGTCTTCTGCAAGAAGGAAGTAAGTACCAAGACTAATTTAGCGATGCGCTGCTCTATCTTTCCCCCAACTTTGTTGTAGGGAGTAAGAGTTGGGTGGATACAGCTTACCTTATTCATAAGGTAGAGGTTACAGATATGAAAGTAGCAAGAATGATTGGAGGTGAACAATGTGAACAATGGCAGCAGGGTGTCCATAATGAAGAAATGAAAGAAAAACTGAGAATGAACACCATAGATGAAGCAGAATGATCAGGTTGAGATGGTGGGGTCATGTTACACGCACGGAAGAAGCAAGGTTACCTAAGAGACTCATGGGTTCAGCAGAGGGTAAGAGGAGTCGAGGCAGACCAAGAAGAAAGTACTTAGATTCGGCGAAGAATGAAGTATAAAGCGAAACATTCCGACGAGGTATCACTGTTAGCATTGAATAGGGGATCATGGATACCTCGGGCATGGATGTGAGTGTTGTCCGTAGGTTAGTTTAAAAATGCCGGCGCCGTGGCCCAGCGCGGCCGTTCGGGGGCTAAACGCCCTCTGTAATAAAATATTAAACGAACAACCAAGAACGAACTGAACCCACGACCGCTAAGCATAGATCTACCTCAGGAAAAAAAAGAAAAAAGAAAAAAAAGAAAGTTAAGCCGACGGACCACGAAAAGCGGGAGATGCGGGTTCGACCCCCCAGCCGGCACAAATTTTCATGTAATAAAGATCGATAGTCAATTTTTAGAAGAGCAGCAGAAGGTGGAAAGCTTCGCAATTTGCGAAAAATAGATGTCATTATTAAAGCTTGTTTTGGAAATGTAATGGCAACAAATATTTTCCATACGAGTGTTTAAAATGGTAGAAGAAAGAATAATTCAGAGAACAGTTAACGAATGCAATGACGATGTACTAAAAGTACACTACAGAAAACACTAGTGAAATGTTATGACTACAAAAGCTTTTTAAAAAACGTATATGGTAAACATGTATGCCCGTACTACTATCAAAATAAACAGATAATTGTGAGACCAGGGCAGTCAGTGCAAAACTCATACAATAGTGGTTAGTCATCCTAGCTTCATTAACACGAAATTTCTGCCATTTTTAGTCTAAATCGGACAAATATCACTTTCTACCGCAGAAAAGTATCTAAGGGTAACATTAAAAGGTAAAGTGGACTCTGCGGATATCTGCAATGTGCAAAACGCTTCGCCATCTTTTCATTCTGAACAGAACATAAGGCCTTTTCTTAGATCTTGTGCAATCAGTTCCACTGTCAGCTACTTTTGATAGCGCTGTTACTGCAATGCCTACATCTACTTTACTACTAAGCAGATCACAGTCACATCCCTGACTTAGTATTAATCGAGGCATTTTCGGCTTATTTATGTACTATTCCACTTTGCAACCACTCTCGGGGAAGACGGACACTTAAATCTTTCCGTGGGAGTTTCGATTTATCTGATTTCGGTAAATATATCTCAATAAGAAGGGGGATGACAACAAAGTGGTTTCGAAGAAAAAGAATCCTGACGGAGAAAATGGGCCGTTGAAATTTGTTAAGAAGGCCCTCCAGGACTAAAAATTCCTTCCTTTCAATGATTTCCATTGCAATTTGGGTATCATTTTCATGACACCCTCTCTTGCAGGATTAACTTTATGTCAAACCATAAGACCACAGTTTGTCCCATTCTTGAAAACGACGTTTTCGTCCTTGATGGTATCCTTAGAATGTATAAAAGTTAGGGGTGGACCGTCATCCGCTTGCAGCAAAGACCATCAAAATGTAAAATTAACAGTATACACAATTTAAACAGTAAGTGACATTTGGAGATGCAAACCACATCTTTCGTGTTAAAAATACATATTTCGTCCTTGTGGTGCATTCACACGTTATACACAGCTGGTCAACCAAAACGTAAAGCCTAGAAGCGACACAGAGATTACATCCAATTTTATTTGGGACATAAGCCTAACACGTTATACAAAGATCACATGACTCAGAAAACAGCGTTATGTGAAGCGAAGAAGATTACAAAATAATTATTGGGTATTGCCGCCATTGCTGTATGCCTCGGTATTGAATCCGGATGTGTTGGGGTATTGCTAGTCAACTCTGCATCCATATATTGCTGAAGTTGATTAGGAACAGCAGCCGGTGGTGTATCCTTGGCAATACAGATGGGCGACAAAGAAATTTTGAATATTGCTTGCCACATGGAAATGCATTTTCTTTCGGAAATCCAAACCAAAGAATCAGGCTGTTTGATGTATCGGCAATGCATAGTAGGGGGAGGGGGTGCGTATGTAGATACTGTCGAATGCAACACCTCGCTAACCTGCACCTCCTGGGTGCAGGGCCTGTCTCTCATAACGGTATCTTCAAGCCGACCATCGAGGTGGTGCAGACTCGAAATTCCAGCAACATTATTTTCAGTAACGAATATCGATCTTTCCTTCATAATCACGATTGTTGGATTAAAGCATGGAAACTCCGTAGTAAAACATTCTTGATTTGTTGCTTTGTACACCGCCATACTTGTTATGACCCGGCTACAATGTTCCGGACTGGCTATTAATGTTTGAGATTAACAAACTTACGGAAGGAAGAGGTTTGAAGTTAGAAGCTATGAAAGTCAGAAAATTACGGAAAAATTTAGGAAAATGATTTACATGCATTTAAATGAAATGGCAAGCTAATTAACGGTGGAGTGTTCTGGCCGGCCGCGGTGGCCATGGGCACTGAGGCGCTCCAGTCACGGTCTGCACGGCCACTACGGTCGGGGGTTCGAATCCCCCCTCGGGCATGGATATTTGTGACGTCCTAGTTCGTAAGTAGTTCATAAGTAGTTTGTAAGTTTAGGGACTGATGACCCCGTAGTTAAGTCCCATAAGCTATACAAACATTTGAACATTTTAGAGTGTTCTGCAGGCAGAAGATTACAAAAAGAATCGACGAGCGGTTATCTTTAAGAAGAGATCCACCGGTAGTTGTAATCTGGCTGTAAATAAAATGTTCATGATTTAATAACCACTCGCCGAACAGTGGATTGAAGTTCGTCAATATCAAACTACGACTGGTGTAGTAGACCTTGAAGTGAGATAAGTTACATGACAAAATTCGGATAGGAACATTACGTAAATCAAACACATCGGACTTCCCAAAATTTGCAGGAAAATAGACTACAGATTCTATTGCCGGCAAATGATAACAATCAGGAATAAATTTTGAAAAAGGAGTGGCAGGCTACACGAAATATCACCATTCAATATTAACTAAAACAGTGCCATTCATAGTTGCGGTGATGCAACAAGGCTAAAAAAGACATCGTGGGTGCAGAGAGGAAAAGGCAAAATTATTAATAATAATTCATAAGTGCAAATTTAAGCGAGAGGTGGGGTTTATTGATAATAAGAGATCCGCGCATAGCACCTGTACGAATCCACATAACAGCACTCACATAAAATGATAAACAACAGCTCTCGTTTGCAAGATGCTATCGCTATAGTGTACAAGCCAAGATTAGTAACTATCTTCTGATTGAAAGTGAAGTTCTGACATTCATAGATAAACGTTTTACAAACCGAAGCTATAAAAAATACAAAATTTTCTTTTGATAATAGTGGATAAGGGAAATCGTGTTGTTATACGGCACATTATGCTTTGGGATGGTATTCGTTTCCAATCCACAATCTCCGTCGTTCGCTTCACCCGTAAACGTACCAGTTAGACTAACCGAGCAAGGTGGCACAGTGATAACATATTGGATTCGCATTCGGAGAGGGTGCTTCTAACCCACCTCCAGCCACCCTGACTTGCGTTTTCCGTGATTTATATAAATCATCCCATTCAAATGCCTGGATGGTTCCTTTCAAAGTTAACGGACGATTTCCTTCCCCGTAACTGACAAAACTATTCGAGTGTGAACTCCGTCTAATGATCACGAAGCCGACGGGGTGTAAACCCTGATCTTCCTTCCCTGTTCTTTAACCATCCAGCACTAATTTTTCTCTCGCTACTTCCTTGCCGGAACTGCACAAAGTGTTGAACCGTTCACGATGGGTATAAAACGGCAGGGTGTATCAAGTACTTGAAGATGGCTACACAGTCAAGAAATGATAGAGTAGTAAGAACACAAATTATACCGGGGTGACAATTATCGAACTATATGAAATAATACGTAAATTCGGTACAAAGAAAGGCGTACACACACACTTCATTCGATGTGTAAACATCAGTACAGATTTTCGGATTTTGGTTACGACTTTTTCTATATGCCTGCCTTCCTCGGCGAAGATGTGGCGCAGACGATTAGTAACACTACGGTTTCGGAAAATCGATGCTGTTGATGTCCTCCTGAATGGCTTTTTTCAGCTCAACAATGGATTTGGAGTTATTGCTGTTCTTGTGTCCTTAATATAGCCCCTCTCACAGAAAATGGAGACACATATGTTCCAATGAGGAGAACACGGCAGCCATTCGAGGCTTCCGCCAATGGGTTCTGGGTACCCTAGAGGCAGAATGCATGCCCCAACGTGTTCTTCCAAAAATTCATACACTCTCCGGCTTCGATAGGGTGAAGCTCGGTCTTGTATGAACCACATCTTGACAATGTCAGTCACTTAGGTTAACGGTGATAAAGTCATCTTCCAACACCTTCATGTACCGTTCATAGTCACTGTGCCATCGAGGAATGTTGTTGTGGTCTTCAGTCCGCAGACTGGTTGATGCAGCTCTCCATGCTACCCTGTCTTGAGCAAGCCTCTTCGTCTGAGAATACGTACGGCAACTTACATCCTTTTGAATCTGCTTACTGTATTCGTCCATAGGTTTCTCTTCTAACATTAAGTTGACGATGCCTTGATGTCTCAGAATGTGTCCCACCAACCTATCCTCTTAGGATATGCAGAAACTCATTTTCTACCCAATTCTGTTGAGCACATCCTCATTAGTTAGGTGACCTACCCATTATATCTTCATCGTTCGTCAGTAGCACCACATTTCGAAAGCTTCTATCATCTTTTTGACTGAACTCCTGACGTCCACGTTTCACTACCGTACAGTGCTACACTTGGGGCAAATGCTTTCAGAAATTAATATTGGATGTCAACAAATTTCTCTTCTTCAGAAACGCTTTTCTAACAATATCCATTCTGCATTCTATATCCATTGTGGATACAGCTAGAAGCCTGAATATTCGGTTACCAAGAGTGTCTACTGTAAGCAGCTATATTTTCAAATTACATTATTCTACACCTTATAGTTTACGAAATATTAGCAGTCGAAAATCGCTAATTCTGTCGTTCACTGACTCCCCGATCATTAAAATTCTAAGGTACTTCTAGCAGACACACAAACGTCAAATTTTGTATTTAGATAGTGTTTATCCCGTAATGGAAGGAAAAATTCAAACATCTGTAAATATTAATTCCGTTCACGAACACATTTTCGCTTGATGGAACAGTATACGCTATCTTGGCGAAATATTGGAAATGGTCTTGTGGTAGAGCGACGGCTTCGGATCCGAAAGGTCACGGGTTCTATTCCTGGTCGAACACTTTTTTCCGTCTTAACATAGCCGACACCTTTCTACTAAGAAGGGGAGGCCGCCAACTGTGAAATTCAGATTCGATTCATACTGCGCATAATAAAAGCTCATGGCCAGAGGTGTAATGTGGCAAAGCACCAAGATGCACTTCTCAGCCGTTGTCCAGAAAATCGACAATTAAAAAAACCGTTGCGGTGAAATACTCTGAAATACTCCCTACGATTAATAATTTTCTACAGTGGCGTGGCGCAGCGGTAAGAGCTCGGGTTCGTAATCCGAAGGTCGCCGGATCGAATCTCGCGGTGTGCAACTTATTTTTATTATTTGTGTAACAAAACTCTCACGTATGCACTGACTTTCGGCGCTGTTATAAGTTGCGCTAGGGACCGCATCTACCTTCTTTCGAAGTTAGCAGGCAACTACGCTGTTATGCGGCGGCTCGTTTCGGCCCATTCAACATCTGTCCTTCAAGTGTAACGAGCGAGTAACGGAGTTTATATTTCATACCTGCCACAGCAAATTTGTGTTCGGGGAGTCTATTCTAATTCGAACGTTTGACTTACACTATACGAATTCGTTTCGGAATATCGTTTATACTTCTTCCGTTAACTATACGTGGTAAACATTATGAAGACAATTAATAAGAATTGTTAAATACAAATTTGTTTGCGGAAAACATAATGATGTTCGAAGTCGCCAGACAAACGACTTTTAAACAACATATTCATAATTGTTGAAACTGATGGCCGGGATAGTGTGTGTGTGTATACACGACGCTGTACAAAAATATTAATCGTAGAATTTCACCGCAACTTTTTTTTTTTTTTTTTTTTTTTCGATTTTCTGGACAACAGCTGACAAGTGCATCTTGGTGCTTTGCCAAATTACACCTCTGGCCATGAGCTTTTATTATGCGCAGTATGAATCGAATCTGAATTTCATAATTGGCGGCCTCCCCATGTAAGTGAAGAGTCGTCAGAAATGACATGTGGCACCTGATTACAGAATGAAGAATAACTGGTAAGATATAGCTTAAATTGCTGCAAATTGTAACAGTAGCAATGACACCTACATTCTAGCTTGATTTCAGCTGTAAATGAGAAAACTGTTGCTTGTAAGGTAGAGAATTCCATCATATGACGTGGAGCTAAAACGTTAGACCGGGAGCAAAAACGTTGGATATTGGTTTCAGACTATAACACGGCAGATATAGGAAGGCGCACTTGTACGCGGACTTGAAAATTGAAGTACCGATTTTCTACGATCATTTTATCAGGAGGCCAATGAAACTTATATAATTCGAAAGATGGGTTGCTGTAGATATACACACTACAACATTCATGAGTGTACGTAGCCATGAATAATGGTAAAACGAATTAGATGTTTTGACGATTTAAATTATCCATCTCTAATAAGAAACGAATATCAAAAACGGAAGAGCTACCAATTTCTGCCCTAGGGATGATCGATATTAGAAAAACGTCGATGGTAACATCAATATTAATATCAGTTCAAAAAAATCTATGTACAATGAACATCTAAACGAATACATCGACGTCCGAGAATATTAATGTTTTCAGTGCCAAAACAAACTTCGGCAGAACGAATGACACACACTACTAGACTGGCACTACCAAATACAGTTTTATTTGTCTCCCTGTCACTTTAAAAGACGTATCAACAATTATACGGATATAACAGTCCTAAGAAATAGGGATAAACTGATACAATTACGCCACATTTCGAGTTTTGACGTAAAGGCTAAATTTTACTTACGGCTTTGGTGTAGTGTGCAAATGTTGGCAACGAAATGTTCAATTTATGGTAGGTACATACAAGAACCTGTCAATTACAGAGCAGGAACAGAATTTATTATTTACTTCATGGTCAACACGAAAGACTATGTCTCTCATTCTACGTGACTTGTTTTTCAAAGTGTCTCCTTCGTCGACGCTGCCAACTTCAGCACATTACACCGCCTCCGGCCGCAGTGGCCGAGTGGTCTGCGGTACGCCAGTCACAGTCTGCACGGCCGCTACGGTCGTAGGTTCGAATCACCCCCTCAGGCATGGATATTTGTGTCGTCTTTCGTACAAGGTAGTTCATAAGTAGTTTGTATGTTTATGGACTGATGACCCGCTGTTTGGCCGAGGGGACTAAGGCGCTCCAGTCACGGTCTTAACGGCCACTACGGTCGGGGGTTCGAACCTCCCTCAGGCATAGTCTATGTACGCTTTCACTCCACATCACAAACTTTAATTCAGACTATTCCAAGGCGTCTTAATCTTTAGTGGTGTGGTAGTCTAACGGTTAAGACGTCTGCCTAGTAAGCATGGAGGTCCGGGTTCGATTCCCGGTCGCACAACAATTTTTAATTCAATGCTTCAGATTTAGCAAGAAGTTAATGAATCTCATAAAAATGTGGAGAATGAAGTACGGAACTAATGCAGCATGCATTACACTAAAAGTTCACTAAATAATTATGCCAAGTGTGGTGGTTTTCCATGCAGGGAGCCCGGGTTCGATTCTCAGTCCGATCACAGATTTTCTCCTCATCATCATTTCATCGTCACAGATGCGCAAGTCGCCTCTGTGGCGTCACCAAAGGCTTGCACCAGGCAGGCCGAACACGATCCCAGATCAGGTCTAACGGCCTAAAATGCACACGAAATCATCTTCATGTCCAAAAGCACTTCCAGGTGGAGCCCACAACTATGAAAATTAAAGACATTCTTCTTTTATTTAATAGTGATTATTAAAGCTCTCAGGCTTGATTTTTCCGCAAAGAAAGAAATTACTTTCATTCTGTAACGCTCCAAAGTTTTAATTGTAGTCACTGAGTCTAGGAGAAAGTTATGAAGTTATAAGTAACCATTATATACTATACAACTAATTTTGAATTACTAACTTTTGTATGAAAAGTTGATCATCCAATAAATACAAGGCAAAATAAAAACTACTACTTATCTGCAACTTCCGTGTATTATGAAGTTCACAAACTGCTGCGAAATACACTAACTAGCTGATATTTGTATAGTGATCCACCACACGTTGCAGTACAATAACAATATAATCGACTTCCAAATATTGTTACATCAAACCAACCGAAACCACACCAAACCAAAGAGACAGGGAATCCGCGGCTCATGTATGAACAATTTTGCAGAAAAGGACTACCTACAAAAAGAAATGATATCCCATCAAAAACATAAAATGTACAAAAATGCGTCTCTTGACGAATTCCTCCCACCATAAAAAGTTTTGAGATCTGGTGGGAAACCCAGTCGGTTATTTTAGTTAGAGTTCATGGAACCAACTATTCAACAACTTGTCATAATTTTTTATCTAATTAGTTATCTACCAACATCTGTAGTGACTATATCAAAATTATACATCTTTATTTCTACATTTCCTTCTCTCCCGTTTCCTACTATCGAGTTCCAGTCCCGCATCACAATAATTAAATTTCTTTCTCCGCTAATGGTCTGAATTAATTTCTATTATCTAATCGTACATAACTTCGATCTCTTCATCGTTGGCAGAGCTAGTTTGCATATAAACTTGTACTACTGTGGTTGGTATTGGTTTCTTATCTGTCTATGTGTTCACAATGCTGTTCACAGTAACTTACCCTCATTCGTATTTTCGTATTCATTATCAGACCTACTCCTGCATTACCACCAACTGATTTTGTATTTATAACTCTCTACACTCCAGAGCAAAAATTCTGTTCATCCTGCCACCGAACGTCACTAATCCCCTCCATATCTAACTTTAATTTATCCATTTCTATTTTCAAATTTTCTAAGTTACCTACTCGATTAAGAGGTAAAACATTCCACACTCCGATCAATAAAATGCCTATTTTGTTTTTCATGACATCTTCGTAAGTAGTCCTCGCCTGGAGGTCCAAATGGGGGAATATTTTACCTCCGGAATATTTTACCTGAGAGGATGCCATTATCATATATACAAACAGTAGAGCTGCATGTCCTCAGGGAAATTAACGACTGTAGTTCCCCCTTGCTTTCAGCCCTTCTCAGTAACCAAATGGCGAACCCATGTTAGCTGATGTTACAAGGCCAGCTCAGTCAGTCATCCAGACTGTTGTCCCTGTAACTACTGAAAAGGCTGCTGCCCTTTTCAGGAACCACAAGTCCGTCTGGCCTCTCCACAAATACCCCTCGCTGTGGTATGGCTATCTGTATCACTGAGGCACACAAGCCACCGCACCTCGGCAATGTCTGTGGTTCATGGGGGTGGCATCAACGAATATCGCTTTGATTATTCTATGACTGGGCATTCCTTATGTCACAGTCGCTTATAGCTGATTATCTATCTGCCAAATTTTCCAATTTTATTTATTGGTGAACCCATACAAATGAAAGTGGACTTTATAGGTAAACGAAATCATATTTAAATGAAAGTCATCAGTACTGGGGACCATAGTTTTGCCTAAACAGTACTGCTGTTCCGTGACTCTGGCGCTCAATGGCTGGCGTGATTGAATTTCGTATGGGGAGAGTTGCAGTTCTTCAACAACAATTAGTTTCAGTGTCTCCCAGTTGAATCCAACCTTTTGTTCAGCTCGTTTGATCTAATGCCTGTAGCTGGTTAGAAGCATATCATGTACCCTCTAGAGCTTTCTAAGCGTTTCAACATTAAATTTTAGACGACCAACATTTACATCACTGTCATCATGACCACCTCCTGTTCTTACAAACTTGCGAATCATTGATATTAGCACACTTGCGCCGGTTGATCAGAAACTTCTTTTGGCCGCAGTTGGGCTGTTATTGCTCACATAGTTAGCGTTAAGAAGCGCAGTACGCTCAGGAACGCTGTACCATTACATTTTAACGTGTAAATTGCGGGTAACAACAAACTGCATGCGCATATTAATTCCTCCTACGCCTCACTGCTAATTGTGCAGTTCGATAGTCCTACCACGGATCGTTCAGATGTTTTGGCCATTTTCGTTCATATAGTTCAGTAACTGTCACCATGTATACATCGATCTACATTATGGTGACCTAAGCTGCAGAGTACTGTCACTCGTATAGTTGTTAAAGTTATTTTGCACGA
Organism: Locusta migratoria; assembly: GCA_026315105.1. Taxonomy (NCBI): domain Eukaryota; kingdom Metazoa; phylum Arthropoda; class Insecta; order Orthoptera; family Acrididae; genus Locusta; species Locusta migratoria. The sequence continues at coordinate 855,907,550 of CM048744.1, read as the reverse complement.
GACCCGTCCAGAAAGTAAGTTCCGTTTGGTTATATAAAACGAACGGGTACAGATACAGAAAAAATATTGATTGGACAAAAATCTACAACTGTTAAACTACTTTTCTACATAGCTTCCGAAAATTTGTAGGCAATTGTCATATCATGGCACAAGGCTTTGTGTGCCTTTTTCATAGAATGTTGCCGCCTGTGTATTCAACCCCATGTGGGAATATGTTCTTTCAGCTCGTCATCATCGTTGAAGTGTTGTACACCAAGGACAAATTTTAGGTGTAAGAAGAGGATTATTGTCAAAAGGTTATTTTTTTTTTTTTTTTTTTTTTTTTTGCACGATAATGCCTGACCTTACACATCGAATCTGACCAAACAATTCTTACGGAAATTTCAATGGGACCTGCTTGATCATCCTCCATACTGCTCGGACCTCTCTAATAGCGACTTTCATCTCCTCTTACATCTAAAATCTGTCATTGGTGGTCAACATTTCAACGATGATAAAGAGCTGTTACCACATGGTCGAATACACGGGTGGCAACCTTCTGTGAAGGATGCATGCAAGAACTTGTGGCACGCTATGACAAGTGCCTACAAAATTTCGGCATGTGGAAAAGTGGTTTAAGAATTGTAGAATTTTGTGCAATAGAAATTTCTTCTGTATCTGTTATGACAATATAATATATCTTTTAATAATTACAGTTTCATTTTACCGATACTCAGCTTTTCAATATTTCGATGTATGGGGGTTCTGCTCGCTGCAACATTATTCTCCTGTGGCGTCGTGGTAGAAATAAATACTGGTAGATACAATTTTTCACTTCTTCTTTAGTTTAAATCAAACTTCATCTCCACCAAAACATTACAATAACGTACACAAATTACCACAACAACACAGACTGACTGATTCCAAAGTACTCGACAAAAGACAAAACTCGAACTCCCCCACGCAAGGCGGTGAGACAAATATATAACATTCACAATAATGGCATTATATTACGCATTGTTTATAACAATTGAATATAGTAATTTACAATTAGCGAACACAACAGTAAAAAATTTCATGTACACAAAGATAATCACAATATGAAATGAAAACTATGCATAGAATAGTTTTAGATCGCACCTATTTTTTTAAGTTTTAATCACACTACTTTTTGTTTGACAACAAACCAAAATGTTAAATATCAATTAATTAGTTAACGAGTACATCATACATGTTCCTAACATATATTGAACTGTCAAATATCATGGCCATTCTCAAAATATACTCCAAACTTTACTTCAGTCAATATATACAAAGAATTCAATATTGATAATTAATGTAATAGTCGAAATAACACAATTAGCTGGTCAACACAACTTGTTTATGAGCCTAACATATATACAATGCTATTTAGTTTCATGTCTTTATGTTTTACAAAAGTTTGTACCCTTCAAAAAAATGTTCAAATGTTTGTTAAGCTTATGGGACTTAACTACGGGGTCATCCGTCCCTAAATTTACAAACTACTTATGAACTACTTACGAACTAGGACGGCACAAATATCCATGCCCGATGGGGGATTCGAACCCCCGACCGTAGTGGCCGTGCAGACCGTGACTGGAGCGCCTCAATCCCCTTTTTTTTTTTTTTTTTTTTTTTTTTTTTTTTTTTTTTTTTTTTTTTTTTTTTGTAGATCTATGGTTCGCGGCCGTTCGTTCAGTTTGTTCGTGGTTGTTCCTTGAATGGTTGGCTCAGCTTTTTTATTACAGAGGGCGTTCAGCTCTCTGACCGGGCGCGCTGAGCCACGGCGCCCGGCTGCCCCTCGGCCACCGCGGCCGGCTTGTACCCTTCGTCTGTCTATTTATTGAAGTAATGTACGACGGCAAAAAGTATTGTTTATAGAATTATCTGGAAACTTCTTATACAAATCTCTTAATTAATGAAATCTATCACTTGTTTTAATCACAGTATCACCGAGACACTGTCCTACACTGATTCCTAAGCTGGCTATATCGATTTTAACTAACTTCACACGCAACTTTTATCACTATTTAACCACACGATTCCGGGTCCGAGGCAGATGGTATCGTACGGTAACATTGAGATGAGAGGACCAGGCAGACGGTATCGTACAATAACATTGAGATGAGGGGGTCAGCAGTATCGTTACACTGTGTACAATTTCATTTTATTACGAAACGGAACTTACTTTCTGGACGCGCCTCGTATATGTGCTTTCTAAAAACTTCTGTGAAAGCTGATGCATTGCAATTGAGTGAATGGGTACTTCAGTAAGACGGGATGGAATGGACAACAAGAGCGCCAATGTGGTAGGGTGGTACGCGCGGCGACGACCCGCGACCGCTGCTGTGGCGCTGTCAGCGGCAGTCACAGCGCGGTGTGGCGTCAGCCGTGTTGACGTCCGCGATTGGCCCAAACGGCGCGTGTAATCACATCGGCCGGCCGGTGCTCGCCCAGACGAGCGCGCGCCGAATTATGCCGCGGCGCGGCGCTGTCAGCGGCGCGCAGTAGGGGCGCAGTGCCGGTCCCGATTCATAATGCATCAGGGGCGCGCGGGCGGGCAACCCGCGAAACGCGGTTACCTGCCGCTGCCAGTTGTGGCGTGATTCGGCGCGCGCGGCGTGGCGCTGTGCAGCTCAAACACCCGCTGACAGCAGCACGTTGCACAGCTACTACAGGGTTAATATCATTATCATATATATATATATATATATATATATATATATATATATATAACTTCTCATCGACGTTTCTACATCTACATAGATACCCTGCAAAACACATTTAAGTGCCTGGCAGACGGTTCATTAACCACTTTCATAACTTTACTCTACTGTTCCATTTTCTAATAGCGCGCGGGAAGAAAGAACGCCGGCCGCGGTGGCCGACCGGACTCAGGCGCTCCAGTCACAGTCTGCACGGCCACTACGGTCGGGGGTTCGAATCCCCCCCTCGGGCATGGATATTTGTGCCGTCCTTAGTCTTAGGTAGTTTATAAGTAGTTTGTAAGTTTAGGGACTGATGACCCCGTAGTTGAGTCCCATAAGCTTTACAAACATTTGAACATTTTGAACAGCCAGACAGCTCCTGCAACAAGGTCTAAAATTATTGCAGAATGTCACAGGGTTCTGGTGGAGCTAGGGGAAAGCAATAGAGTAAAACTATTGTGGGTCCCTGGCCACTCGGGGATCAGTGGCAACGAACATGCCGACAGATTAGCCAGGATGGGGGCAGAGACTCCATTTATTGGACCGGAACCTGTCCTGACAATCACCAAGGCAATGATCGAATTGGACCTACGTAACTGGCTCAGAAGACAGCACGTAGAATATTGGACCAAAGTCTATCAACAAAAACATGGCAAGGTAATGATGCCAAAGCCATGTTTTCAAAGAAGCTCTGCATTCCTGGGCCTGAACAGGAGAGAGATTAGACTAATGGGTGGATTGCGGACAGGCCATGGGAATTTCAAAAAACACCTACATACAGTGGGAATAACAGAAGAGGACCATAAATGTAGGATCTGTGATGAAACTGCATCACATCTAACTAACTTGAGTACTAACTCAATGCAGGAATAAATAAATAAATAAATACCCGGTGAAAGCCGGGTTTTCAGCTACTAGATATATATGTAAGCGTAGGGAAGTCGTCATCGCACTTCTCTAGTTCAAAAATGTTCAAATGTTTGTAAATCTATCGGACCAAACTGCGTGGTCATCAGTCTGTAGCTTACATACTAATTAAAACTAGGTAAACTAACCTAAGGACAACACACACACCCATGCCCCAGGGAGGACTCGAGCTTCCACGGCGAGGAACCGCGCGCTCCGCAGCGAGACGCTTTAGACCGCTCGGCTACTCCACCGCGGCACCTCTCTAGTAAGCGGGTGTTGGGAGTGGGAGTCCCAGATTCGAATGCCGTCCCGCCACAAAGTTTCAACTTTCCAGATTAAAATCATTGTACTCTGTCAGCTAACGTCTTTAATTTTTTTTATTTATTTATTATTTTTTTTTTTTTTTTTTTTTCGCTAGTAATGTCTATATGACCACAATGGTGCTTTTTTCGGGACATGTATATTCAATTTTGATTCATTGTCAGTATCAGTCTTGTACATGTTTCCATCGCTAACAGGCTTCGTCCACGTGGGTCATCTACAGACCCAAGAAGTGGCCTCCGCGATCGTTCTCGTCTGCATTAAAACATCTAATTTGCTATACTCTGTTGTGGTTTAATGTAGACGTAATGGTGTTTTAACCAAGGCTAGACGGGATGCGAACGCAGCAGTCTGAAGTTCATTCAAATGACTGAATCATGTTATCGAGCAATGGTTGTGTGCATCTGTGACTGACAATTATTTAAAAGTGTTTTGAAGAGACTCTCTTGTGTACTACTGTGTGTGTGTGTGGAAAGGTTTCTACATCTACATCTACATCTACATGGGATACTCTGCAAATCACATTTAAGTGCCTGGCAGAGTGTTCATCGAACCACCATTATACGATTTATCTCTCATGCCATTCTAGAATAGCGCGCGGGAAGAAAGAACACCTGAATGTCTCCGTTCGAGCTCTGATTTCCCGTATTTTATTGTGATGGTCATTTCTACCCATGTAAGTGGGAGGCAACAATATAGTTTCGCATTCGGAGGAGAATGTTGGCATTTGGAGTTTCGTAAGTAACCCACGTCGCAGCGATAAGCGCCGTTGTTGTAATGAATCCGATCCCAGATTCTGTATCATTTCGGTAACGCTGTCTCCACTGTGTCGCGACAATACGAAACGAGCTGCCCTTCTCTGGTCTCTTTCGATGTCTTCCGTCAAATCCACCTGATAAGGATCCCACACTGGGCAGCAACACTCCAAAATGGACAGACAAGCGTAGTGTATGCAGTTTCTTTTGCAGTTCTGTTGCATGTTTTAAGGGTTCTGCCAATAAAACGCAATGTCTGGTTCGCCTTTCCCATGACATTATCTACGTGTTCTTTTCAATTTAAGACTGAAATAATAGTAATTCCTAGGTATTTTGTGGAGTTTACGGCCTTCACTTTTGATTGATTTTTCTTGTAAACAAAGTATAACGGATTTCTTTTCGTACTCATGTGGACGACTTCACAGTTCTCATTATTTAGAGTCAATTATCAATTTCTACACCATACTGATATCTTATTCATATCGTTTTGCAGTTGGTTTTGATCTTCAGATGATTTCACTAGACGGTAAATGAAGGCGTCATCTGCAAACATCCTAAGGAAGCTAGGTCGATTTTCCCCTAAATCGTTTAACTGCGACAGAGTGTAAAACATGAAATTTAGTTAGCTTTCTCAATAATTTGGGCTGGTTGAAAAGTGGGACACGCCACGTGACACAGAAGCAGCGTGTGCGACCGACCCTGCAGATAGCGCTGGCGGTTGCTGTCACTTGACCCGGGAGATCTCTGACAGATGGGGAACGCGTAGTAAGTTATGGCTGTCCATATCTGCATGACGCGGGCCTCTATCGCACCGAAACAAAACTGAAATGCGCTGGAGGTTTCTGAAGCACATCCCATGTCCTGCGGTGTCGATATTGTGCTGTTTGGTTTAATGTTTTAGTTAAAATTTTCGATATCTATACCATAACTAAAGTTCGTTCCTGATTTCAAAAATCCGTATGTTAAGGGCACGAGGACCAGAACGGAAATAAGTGTCCCACACGCACATACATGTGCATCACTCGCTATGCATTTTATTATTATTGTTGAAGCTTAGATGTGAGAATTAATTCAAAGAGTTTAATATTTTTTCAGGGAAACAGTAATTTCTTTTATAACACTCACTAATGGCTTTTGAAAAGAACGATCTCATGAAAATTAGTTCAGTTTCTTCGTCCATGATGCGGACATCGTTGCGTAACGGAAGTCATTTGATATTGTTCAGTCCTCCAGGTTAATATGCAGAACGCCATCTTATTCTGAATATCGAAAGAGGGCCGTCTTAATGATATTGGCCGCCAGGGTGCGAAAAATCAACTAGCGCCCTCTCCCCCACCCTATTGCCAGCAAATGAAAGAAAACCAACACAAAATTTAATCATCTTGGGGTTTAAAAGCTCTTCAATCACCGTGTTTGTTTACAAAATAAATTTGCTTTACAGGTTTGGTCCGCCTTGAGCAAACACAAATGTTTTTTAATTTCTCCCAGACATGTTTCGCTGGCGTTGCAGCATCATCAGTGGGATGTTTATTGTCTGTCAAATTAACAGTGGAATGATTATTACTTTTTACATTAACAGTGAAAACTACAGATAATTGTGAGACTACTATACATAGTTTCTTATTTTCACAGGTATGCTAGGCCTACCTTAATACCACATGTTGTTATGTTTGTGGTTTTTCCACTCACAAAATGTCTCTGATAGGTTTTGACAGTTTGTCATCTGCAAACCAAAACGTGTGTATTTAATGAGGTGAATAGTTCGATTGTAAATATCGGGATTTTTACGAAAATACAGGGCGTAGTTTTTGTGTTTTGGTTTGATTTTATTGTAGCTACTGCTTCTATAACAAAATGTCTAAGTGTTTATAACAAGTTTTTGTCACTTACTTTGGTGGATATTCGCTGTTTTTCGTGTTGTGGACACGCACTGTGTCACTTTCACTTTCACTCAATGTTTATGTTATGAAAACAAGATGGTGGGCAGTTGAATTCTGGGGGCTACTCCCAGAACATTCAACGCCTACATCCAGGAAGCTACAGACCAAGTTCGTGAAACTACAGAGGTGGGTATCAAGATTAATGGATAGTGGACACACATGCTACTCTATGCAGACGATATTGCTATAGTCACGGAGACAAAAGAAGATTCTCTACAACCAGTATGGTATGAGAATAAACAAGATAAAGACTAAAGTGATGGTTGCAGTACAAAATCAAAACATAAACCTCCAAAAATAAGAATTGGAAGAGAGGGTCTGGAAATGATAGAGGAATTTACTTACTGGGAAGCAAAATCGCAAGGGATGGTAGAAGCTGGAAATAAATTGTGAGCAGAGTACAACAGGCCAAAATTGCATTCAATCTGAGGAAGTACTTACTCACCATCTGTACATCGGTATGGAGATAAGGAAACGTATAATGAAAGCTTTTGCTTGGAGTGTGGCTCTCTACAGTTGCGAAACTTGGACGTTAGGAAGAGAGGAAAGAAGACGGCTAGAGGCAACGGAGATGTGGTGTTATAGAAGGGTGGTGAAGATCAGCTGGAAAGAGAGAGTGACAAATGCAGAGGTGCTTAGAATAGTACAGGAAAACAGATCCCTGTGGAGGCACATCCAAACAAGGCGAAACAAACTTATTGGGCATATCCTAAGACACAATAACATCATTGGAACAATAGCAGAACGAGCTACTGAGGGAAGAAACCGATGAGGGTGACCAAGAATATCATACATGCAACAGATCATGAATGATGTTGATGTAACACGTATGTGGAAATGAAGAGGAAGGCAGACAGAAGAAAAGGATTGGCGCTCTGCTGCAAATCAACCTCAGGGTTGAACACTGAAGAAGGAGAGAGACAGCATTTTAACTTCCGGTTTATGAAAGGGTTATATAGATCGAACATAATAGGAATAGGTTTGAATTGTCGGTCAGTGGTCACTTTCTTTTAAACATCAGCAGTAGAATTACGTCGACGCGGTGGAGTAGCCGAGCGGTCTATAGCGTCTCGCTGCGGAGCGCGCGGTTGCTCGCCATGGAGGTTCGAGTCCTCCCTGGGGCATGGGTGTGTGTGTTGTCCTTAGGTTAGTTTACCTAGGTTTAAGTAGTTTGTAAGCTAAGGACTGACGACCACGCAGTTTGGTCCGATAGATTTACAAACATTTGAACATTTGAATTTAGAATTACGTCATCACTAGTGCTTGTTATTACTTGTTTTTGTGTCAACCACAAGTATTGTAATCAATATTTGATTGTTTGTGATCTACATCTACATCTACATGGGATACTCTGCAAATCACATTTAAGTGCCTGGCAGAGGGTTCATCGAACCACAATTATAGTGATTACCTCCAATTCCATTCTCGAATAGCGCGCGGGAAGAAATAACACCTGAATCTCTCTGTTCGAGCTCTGATTTCTCGTATTTTACTCTGATGATCATTTCTACCTATGTAAGTGGGAGTCAACAATATATTTTCGCATTCGGAGGAGAATGTTGGCGATTGGAGTTTCGCAAGTAGCCCACGCCGCAGCGAAAAGCGCCGGTGTTGTAATGATTCCCATCCCAGATCCTGTATCATTTCCGTAACGCTGTCTCCCCTGTATCGTGACAGTACGAAACGAGCTGCCCTTCTTTGGACTTTTTTGATGTCCTCCGTCAAACCCACCTGATAAGGATCCCACACTGGGCTGCAATACTCCAAAAATGGAGGGACAAGCGTAGTGTATGCAGTTTCTTTTGTAGTTCTGTTGCATGTTTTAAGGGTTCTGCCAATAAAACGCACTCTGGTTCGCCTTTCCCACGGTATTATCTACGTGTTCTTTCCAATTTAAGTCTGAAGTAATAGAAATTCCTAGGTATTTTGTGGAGTTTACGGCCTTCACATTTGATTGATTTATCTTGTAAACAAAGTTTAACGGATTTCTTTTCGTACCCATGTGAACGACTTCACACTTCTCATTATTTAGAGTCAATTGCCAATTTTTACACCATACTGATATCTTATTCAGATCTTCTGCAATTGTTTTGGATCTTCAGGTGATTTTACTAGACGGTAAATGACGGCGTCATCTGCAAACAACCTAAGAGAGCTATTAGATTTTGCCCTAGATCGTTTATGTAAATAAGGAACAGCAGAGGACCAATAACACTACCCTGTGGAACGCTCGACATCACCTCTCTTTTAGTCGATGCCTTAATATCGATTACCACGAACTGTGTCCTCTCTGACAAGAAATCCCCTATCCAATCGCAAATTTGGGGCGATATACCATAACCACGCAATTTGATTAAAAGCCGTTTGTGAGATACGGTGTCAAAAGCTTTCTGGAAATCAAGAAATATGGAATCGATTTGCGACCCTTTGTCGATAGCACCCATCAGTTCGTGTGAATAAAGAGCTAATTGTGCTTCGCATGAACGATATTTTCTAAATCCGTGTTGACCTTGGGTCAATAGATCGTTCTGTTCGAGATAATTCATAATATTTGAATACAGGATATGTTCCAAAACCCTGCTGCAAATTGACGTCAATGAAATAGGCCTGTAGTTTAGTGGGTTACTCCTACTGCCTTTCTTGAATATAGGTGTGACCTGGGCAACTTTTCAATCTTTTGGTACAGATTTTTCTATGAGAGAACGGTTGTATATGACTTAAGTAAGGAGCTATCGCTTCAGCATAATCAGATAGAAATCTAATGGGTATACAATCCGGACCAGAAGTCTTGTTCTTGTTAAATGATTTTAGTTGCTGCACTACTCCGATGATATCTACTTTTACGTTACTCATTACGGCTTCTGTTCGTAATTCGAAATCTGGAATATTGGTTTCGTCTTCTTTGGTGAATGAGTTTTATGTTTAGTAACTCTGCTTTAGTAGCGCTGTCATCGGCAGGATCGCCATTAGTATCACGTAGTGAAGGTATTGTTTGTGATTTGCTTATATTTAACATATGACCAAAATCTCTTTGGGTTTTCAGTCAAATTTAGAGAAAGAGTTTCGTTGTGATAAATATTGTAGGCATCTCGCATTGAAATCCTCGTCAAATTTCGAGCTTCTGAGTACGATCGCCAATCCTGGGGATTTTGTGTTCGTTTAAATTTAGTATGCCTTTTCCTTTGCTTTTGCGACAGTGTCCTGACCTGTTTTGCGTACCAATTGCTTGATACGAACATTGGTACGTCGGAATAAATAGCCAACTCGTACACAAATGTCTTGTCGAGAATATCATTCATAAATTAGTATCCAGTCACATATTTTGGAGGGCTGAATGCTGATTTTTGGAACTGGCAACAGCATTCAGATTTACAAAAGGCAGAGGATCAATCTGATTATCCTGTGCATTACATGGCCAATATTGTACTTTAATTCATGTAATTAAGCTTGTGTTCGAATTCTGCAGTCAGGAGATAAAATATTGTTAATAAATTGTAAATAATGCACAATAATCAGAGTCTTTGAGGGTCAGCCTCACCTGTCTGTGACCTTTCCTCTCCCTCTTCCATAATAATCTCTTTACTATCCACACCTTTCATTTGGCGGAAACCTGCCAGGTTACTTTCTTTTCCCTACCAATTCTCTCTGTTCTGCTCCACATCTTTCATTTAGCAGACCCTGCCATGATATCCCCATTCCTTCAGACTACACATTTTTATTCCCCACCCTGTCAAGAGAAGTCACAAACTAACATGTCACCCTCTTTACAATTTGGAACGTCTCGTGTGCTCATCCATTACATATCACATTAAATCGTGCCCTTCCCATCCACTGACTCAAATTTATTGCAGAATTACAAGCATCTTCATTCAACACATCATTATCTTCATCAACATTCTTTTTCTTTACTTCTACGTTACTATTTTTAAATTGTTTGGAGCTTAAGGGAAAGCTTTTTGCCCTGGACAGCTTTTGTTCTTAGTGCCTTTCTGGAATGCTCCATTAGTTGTAGCTTTCTTTCTTTTTGATAAATCTTTGTTCTTCTTCATATCTTATCCCGCGCCTCCAGTTATGATTTGTAAGATGATGATGTGAGAAGAGCTGTCTTTCTTTCTTTCTTTTTCTGGTGAACTATATTCTTTTCATGTGAGGGTTCATTACTAATTTAGGTGATAGTACGAGATCTACTTGTTGCCACCGTATTTTGGTAGACCTACTGGACTTTGCTCCATTAACATATGTGGTGAATTTGTTGCTCCACGGATTTGTTCCTTCAGAAGGTCGCGAATTCGTAACATTTTATTTTTACAACGAAATACTGACAAGGAAAGTACTTGGGCTCGAACAAACACATATACATCAAAATCGTATGAGAGATAATGTAAAGATCCCTTATTGCACTAGTGATAGTCCCGCATCTGCAAAACTCTGCAGTCGTCCGTTAGAGGCCTCTGCATGTGCCATGCTGCATTGCACTTTGACCTGTCGGTTCGCCAGTAGGGACGGTGCAGTGTGCCTCCGAGGTTGCGTTTTGTGATGTTATTTGTGTGGTGAAGCGTCAGATGGGGCGGCGATTGCTAATCAATCCTGCTAATGTATTGCGATTAGTTGAGATGAAGTTACGAAGAACCCTTCTTCGTGAAGATGGTATTAGTGTAGAAGATGAATCATTTGCATGCTTTTTCGTATCTGTTATGCTATAGAAATATGCGCATAAGTTAGATACTGTTGTTACAAACTCATAATAATGATAATAGGGATAATAATGACAAACAACTCATTGCAAGCGGTAGTGCTACGGTAAGTGCGGAAAGAGGCGATGGAAGCAGTGGCAGTGAATACCAACAGTCTTTCGGGAAGAAGGTTAAAGTTGCAACTGTCATCACGGCTTTTGATGATAATTCGCTAGAGAACATGTGCGATGATTATTACACAAGTTATAGTTATGATATCTGCATTACGTTTGGCGTCTATAATTACATCTACAGTGCTATCTAGAGTATGGTTGCAGAGCTTAACAGAAAACCGACACCCGCCAGTACATTGAGGTGTACATAGAGATCCTGTAACCAAACGTTCATACAGATATGTTTGTTTGAGCCCATGTACTTTCCTTGTTAGTCGAGAATTTTTAACATTTATCGGCTTTGCCCCACCATCGTTTGACGGCTTTGCCTTCCAGTACATCACAAAACATACCTGGCGATTTCAGTTTCTAGGCTATATTTGCTATAAAAGTACAAATAAACATACTGAGAAATCTTACTTAATCGCCGATGGTACATAAGAGCAGCTTAATAATTCTAAAAACTATGGTGCAACACAGAAAAGAAACTGTCGAAGAAATTCGTGCAATCCAAACAACGGCTAATACGAGAACAAAACATGAAACTACTCACAATCGCTGCATCTTCACTACTTCGTAATGTTGGCGTCCAGCAGCAACACGCAATGTAAAATATTATAGGCTTCGGTTTGATCCGCCCACTAGATTATACCCTTGTCTCTCCTATACAGGGTGAACCTAAATTCTCGCTCTCGACCTTCGCAGCGCGATTCCTCACCTGACACAATGAAAAATGTCTCCCTTAAAATTTCACCCTGCGCATATTTCCGCCAGTAAATGGACTTCAAAGACTGAGGTGGCTGTGTGTTTCAAACGTCAGTGTGTTTCATAGTTACACCAACAAACTTGTACTAGGCGTGTTGAGGAAGAAAATGAGCAAGGAAATCCATGCCCGGAAACGCCATTCAACGACGCTACGGAGAGTCCAAGTTACAGGCACCAGCTTCTGCCGATAGACATACCCTTCAGCAACGTCGACGCTCTGTAGCGTCATTGGATGACGTTTCCGAGAATGGGTTTCTTGTTCCTCAAGACACCTCCCACATCCTCTAGAAGTTTGTTGGTATAGTAGTGTAATTCTGAAACCACTGACGTATGGGACACACACCCATCTCAATCTTCGACGTCCATTTACTGCCGGAAATATTCGCAGGACGAAATTTTGTGACAGACATTTTTTTATTGCTAGCATCTGAGGAATCGCGCTGAGAAAGCCCGAGTGCGCGAATTTATATTCACCCTATATATGAAAGTTGCAACGGCTTAAAATTGTACCTGAACGTACTAATTCAAATATGTTTATTCTAGCCCAGGCTACAGAACCCGACAATGCCTCCTATACTCTGATTAAAATTACTTGCTAGTTGACAGTTCACGGGCTGGAACTCCCTTCCTCCAATCAGAGCGCTCAACGTCACGCCGAGACTGCTCCCTGTTGCCAAGCTGCCGCAACAGAACAGGTGCACAGCTCGCGTCCATTGTTTGGATAGTGTTGTGTAGAAGCGTGCATCTTAGGTTAGGAGCCGTCTTCGTTGCTGTCGTTGTACGTGTGTGTTTTTATTTGGTATCGTCATAATGTCGGGAGGGCTGTTGTGATGCATAGAAAGCCAGTAATAGATAAAGCATGGAAAAATGAAGGTCTTCTGGAAAACAGTATGACGGAACTTATCATTATTTTCAGCGGTTCATCCACCTCGGAAACTTCTAGTGATTCGGAAATGAGTGGTATCTACTCTCTTTCCGCTGGCCGCGGTGGCCGAGGGGACTGAGACGCTTCAGTCACAGTCTGCAGGGCAACTGCGTTCGAATCCCCCCTCGGGCATGGATATTTGTGCCGTCCTAGTTCGTAAGTAGTTCACAAGTAGTTTGTAAGTTTAGGGACTGATGACCCCCTAGTTAAGTCCCATAAGCTGTACAAACATTTTTACTCTCTTTCCGCTGATGCAACAGCTTGCAGTTAGCAGTCGGTGAAGGTATGTAGACACAGAAAATTTCCTTAATTTTAAACGGTGAGCTCTTTTTTTTTTTTTTTTTTTTTTTTTCAATGTATTTGTCGTGACTGTGTCGCCTATAAGCTGTAATGCGTCGAGCGTATTGAGGACTGTTTCATGTAACATGTAGCTAAATAAGGCGAGAAATTATAGTTTGTTTTTTGCATTGACTTCTGTTTCGAATTCGCTCGTAGATGTTAGTTTTAATCGTCGAGTATTGACATGTTGACAGCATTCTACATTCAGATGTTGACAGAGTTTCATGAACCAGCTACACAGCGTTAGTATGTTCACTATTTCACTTCATCTCTAAGTATAACGACTGTCAGATTCAGTTTTTCAAGGTGTCTTTTAACTCTGAACAGTTTTAATAAAACTATGGAACAGTGGTTGTATTAACAATTTACAGTGGTGAACGGCGTATTGACTATGGCATGTCTTTATTAATTTCGAAACATGGAAGTCCCTGCAGTATTTATGAAAATATTCAGTGACTGCTAAATATGAATCAGCTTCATCAGATTACGAAAAAGTGTAAAAATATATATTTTACGTTTGTTACCTGACTGTATCGTTGCAGCCCCAGTATAATTATTTCACTGATTTTAATAACAGTTTTGGTAATAGTGTTGGCTGATATTGCAGCTCTAAACTGCCTGTCGCCAATAATCTCAGGTACACTACACTTAACCTCTCATCCCATTAAAGATTTTTGTTTATCGCTCATCCCATTTTGTTTATCTCTCGTATATCACATCAACATTTTAGTCAACACGAAACAAGTCTGTTCTTTTACATCCATTCACAGACGTATTTTTTCATCTATTCTCAGAAGTATTCCGTCTTTTTCGTTGTATTCGTTACAGCGAAAATAATTGCGGTACACGATTCCTTTTTTGGTGTTCGACATAACAGCCTTGTAAAAGCCTTGTAAAATCGCACTGTCAACAGTATATGTTAACAGTATTACTGACGTGGACAATTTTAACAATATGTAACTGTGAAGGTCATCTCATTACATTTAAAGCTTCACTAATTAGTATTGTCAACAACTTTGTGCAAATCGCTAACAGTACTGGGCGCAGTGTCGCCTGTACGGAGCGCCAGCTGTCAGCCGGCAGGTGTCGTGGCAACACTGTAGCCGCAGCCGACAAACGTCAACTTGCAAGTAATTTTAATCGGACTATATTTGCTCAATATGTGTGGCAATTGAATGTACATCCCACCCTGTTTACCTTAATTTGTGTGGAACACTGTTGTAAAGTAACGTCCACCGTGCACTCTACGAAATCTTTTGTTCAAATGTTCAAATGTTTGTTAAGCTTATGGGACTTAACTACGGGGTCATCAGTCCCTAAACTTACAAACTACTTACGAACTATCTTATACTAAGGACGGCAAAAATATCCATGCCCGAGGGGGGATTCGAACCTCCGACCGTAGTGGCCGTGCAGACCGTGACTGGAGCGCCTCAGTCCCCGCGGCCACCGCGGCCGGCGAAATCTTTTGTGGACAATAATACGAAGTGGCGATTCCCATATAAAATACCCAATTTCAATTTTTCATCTGTTCCTTTGACTTGGCGAAAATAAGGAACAACAAAAAAGAATTATAGAAATCCATCGAGCTATTTATGACTTTTAGTGAGACTAACTCAAAGTAATTAATTTTTGTGTATAGAGATGAGTACCCGGAACGACCTAGGCGTATCACTAGTTCCTTCTGATACTTATTTTTGGAAATACTTTTGTTTCCTCTTGGAAACAGTGCTCTTAGCAAGTTTTTTTATTTTTATTGTATTATTTTTTCATTCTTTATTTTATTTTTTAGAGAAAAAAAATCATATTTTTTATTTATTTCCTAACGGTTTCGACCAAGTGGTGGGCCATCTTCATGATAAGTTGCTCCGGAGGTGGTGCGGAGCGGAGAAGGAACAGGGAGTTCCTCCAGGTTTTCAACCATTTGAAAATATAAATTGCGCTTTACACTATATAAAGTTGGAACTAAAATAGTGGCAATACTGCTGTGGAGACATTATGCGATGGAATCTACTATTGTCGCTGACAGCAAAAGTTGATGAGATATCTATCTTACCTCCGAGCAAATGGACTCGCCCTTCCCACTCACCGGTGTGCACACAACCGAGGGAAACACAAGTCACCTGTGAGCGAGCGGTCTAACGTAACGGTGTCACTGGATGAGACTTGGGCCACAACGTACGAGCCAAAACTGAAACGGCAAAAAAAGGCGTCATTCACTACGTTTACATGCAACACATTTTCCGGAAGACGAAAACCGATATTCGTAAACCGTTTTTCGCTGTCGTGTTTACATGGCATACCCTGAATCGGATTTCGTAGCTCACTTAAAATGGCGGCTGGAAAACAGCTGATTCAGTTCCTAATTTTGTCTGCACAATCGCTATTTTTCTTTATTTAAATACACAGATTAATGTTCACTTTAATATTTATACTTTTAATTCACATTAGAAAAAATCACTCTTTCCATATGTGCCGAAAATTCTTAACAAGAAAACACAATCTGACAAGCCAAGAACGCTTCAAAAACGGTTGCGTTTACATGGGCACGAAAATCGATTGTGGAACTGGAAAACCGCTTTAGAGAAGCGGATTTCCAGAATCGATTTTGGAGTGTTTACATGACCAACCAAAAGCGGAATTGGGAAATCGGTTTACGAAATCCGGTTTTGGGAGCCCATGTAAACGGGGACATTGTGGGTCGCCGCTAAAGACGAAACTGCGTCAGAGACCCAGTATGGTGAAAGCTACGGTGATTCTCGTGTACGACTGTGATGGTGTTATCCTAACACATTAAGATAAAAAAAAATTCAAATGTTCAAATGTTTGTATAGCTTATGGGACTTAACTACGGCGTCATCAGTCCCTAAACTTACAAATTACTTATGAACTAACTAATTCTAAGGACGGCACAAATAGCCATGCCCGAGGGGGGATTCGAGCCCCCGACCGAAGTGGCCGTGCAGACCGGAACTGTAGCGCTTCAGTCCCCTCGGTCACCGCGGCCGGCGTGATCATTATCAATACTTAAAGCACTTTCAAGCATTGATAATCTATATCTGAAAACGCGTCTCGCTGCGGAGCACGCGGTTGCTCGCAGTCGGAGGTTCGAGTCCTTCCTGGGGCATGGGTGTGTGTGTTGTCCTTAGGTTAGTTTACCTTAGATTAAGTAGTTTGTAAGCTTCCATACTTCACACTAGTATGGCTAACACTGTTCGTATCAATGACACTGCGAAAATATTAGTCACCATTTGCTGGAAGTTTCCAGAATCAGTAAGTCAACTATCAACAATTAATTATTATATACAGTTCGTACAATGGTGTTCATTGAATGTGAGACTATCTGATAATGCAACTAGAAAGTTCTTGAGCTTCATGTAACGCTGTTGCGACGCCCATTCCATATTTAGTATATGATATGCTCATATAGACACAGCTCACGATACATCAAAATGGTGGCAGCGAAACTACTTCGGTCAGAGACCAGGGAAGAAAAACGCGAAAGGAAAAGAAGAGGATACGTTCTAATTAATTAATCAATAACTGGAGGCAGAAAAATCTCAGTTTGTATTTACGTGAATGTAAAAAATGTAACAAAGGATAGAATATTAAGTTTTAATGTCCCGTCGACACAGTGGTCATTAGACAATGAGCACACATTCGGATGGGGAAGGAAATCGGATATGCACTTTGGAAAGAACCAGCTCTTAATGTGAAAATTAATCCCTCTCTGACTACAATAAGTATTTATTAAAAAAGCACCACTGGTTTCGTGTCCTGCAGACGTATCATCGGGTGCATATAAAGATAAAGGAAAATTATGTCAGTGTCCTTTAGCCACTCCCCAGCGCTCATGTCAAATGATTAAAATATCTTTCACGTTCTCGTTTAAACTTCTGGGGAGTGCCTAAAAGCCACGAATGATTTTTTTTTTAATGACGCGTCTGCAGATCGAGAAACAAGTAATGCTTTTTTACCAAGAGCTTATTGCATAATTTACACAATGATAACTTTTGGCTGTGGATGCATGCATTTCAAATAAAATTATTTAGTAATGCTTTTTTACCAAGAGCTTATTGCATAATTTACACAATGATAACTTTTGGCTGTGGATGCATGCATTTCAAATAAAATTATTTAGGGCAATCACAGAGCACCTAAATCAGTATGACCTGAGAGGGGTATTGAACCACAGTCCTCCAGAATTCGAGTCATGTGTATTACCACTGTGCCACCTCGCTCGGAGTAAATGATCATGCAAACGCCATTGGTTTTCTTGAAGAAAAGAAATAGGAACTTTTCAGTTGTGTGCTTAATATTTCATCATACGACCTTTATTCATGTAGGAAATACACTCTCATGAAAGCGCATAAATTTCTTTTTAATAACTTATGTAGATATAACTTATTGACATACTGTCATTACAGTCACAGGAATTTCACTATAGTAGCGTAAATACATTTTTAGAGTATAATAGCAATGCAGCTGAGCTTCTTACAGCATAAAAGACTTTAAGGCCAATGTTGTGTTTGCTAGACGAAATTCTGTTCATGCTGTTTGTTAACCACTCATTCGCCTAATAACACATTAGCAGCGCCTGCAGATGCGAAAAATGTCTGTTTCCATGGCTAACTTACATATAATGGTGAACAGAACAAAAAGAAAAACAGCCATAATTATTTCAGAATAACTAATAACCTCGCAGTTGAGCCCGATAGATTAACAGCGCCGGCCGCGGTGGCCGAGGGGACTGAGGCGCTTCAGTCACGGTCTGCACGGTCACTACGGTCGGGGGTTTGAATCCCCATCGGGCATGGATATTTGTACCGTCCTAATTCGTAAGTAGTTCATAAGTAGTTTGTAAGTTTAGGGACTGATGTCCCCGTAGTTAAGTCCCATAAGCTGTACAAACATTAGAACAATTGCGATTAACATCTTGTAAGAGTCTCTTACCAGCTGTTGATGTTTTAACTCAAGTATTTTTACATTTAGACCAAGTACTGTGTTGCTCGTTCCATTAAATGTCTTTTTTTTTTTTAAATAAGGTGACCAACTTGCAAATTTGATCATAATCATCATCATTTTCTAACTCCAGTTTCCCGGGTGTGGTGTAGAAGCGCTCGCCAACTCCTCCTGTCTTCATACATCTTCTGTTCTAGAATGTACTTCCATTTGTGTCCTTTCTGCTCCACATCTGATCTTACACTCTCTATCCAGCGTTTCCTTGGTATTCCCGCGGTCTTTTTCCTATTAGGTTGAAATACTTTTTAACATGTCTTTCACTATTCATTCTCATTAAGTGCCCATACCACTGAAGTCAACGTTTCCTTATGATGCTGGTGACAGGAAAATACCAGCTACTTTTCTATTCAGCTCATTCCTAGTTTTATCCTATCTGGTTGTTTGATTCATAGTTCTAATGAATCTGATTTCCATTGCGTGAATTCTACTGAGGTCTCTGTTTATTAAGGTACATGTTTCTAAGCCATATGTAAGGATTGGAACGAAATAGGTATGTTACATGGTTGCTTTTGCTTTTTGTGGCATTTTAGCAACCCAGAGAAGATCCCTTATTTGACTGTAAAAACTGGATGCTTTTTGTGTTCTGCTGAGTATTTCCTGCTTAACGGTGATCATGCTTCCTAGGTATTTGAAATGAGAAACAGATTCTACTTTGGCCCCATCTAGAAATATATTTCCTTGCCTTCTTTGTTTTACTTATCTGTAGTCCGAAATTTTTGAATGTGTTGTTCCAATCATTCAGTTTCTTCTGTGCCTCAGCTTCTGTCTCTCCCCATACCATCAAATCATAGGCAAAAACAGGGGCATTAGGTTCGCTGTCTATTTTCTTGATAGATTTTACAATTTTATCCATTACTATTACAAATAGGAGTGGTGATAGGGCACTTCCTTGCTGGACACCTCTCTTTGTTTCGACACATTCTGATCGTCCGTTGCTTATCTGGACACAGCTATAATACTTTTGGTGTATATACATGTGGCGTCTGTTCCAAAAGAGCAGAGGTCACTTCTGATCCTGCAGTTGTTATTATTATTTAATATTCACAGAATATATGACATCAACTGCGATTGGGCAAAGCTGAAAATGTGTACCCAGCCGGGATTCGAACCCGGGTCTCCTGCTTTCTAGGCAGTTGTGCTGACCCCTACTGTGGGCAGGGCGAAGCTGGGAATTTGTATCTGACGGGAGGCGTGCATGGGTAGTCCTTGCAGGTGCGGTGATCACTGTGTCCCCAGTGGTGTAGGGGTCAGCGCAACTGCCTAGAAAGCAGGAGACCCTTGTTCGAATCCCGGCTGGGTACACATTTTCAGCTTTGCCCAAACGCAGTTGATGTCATATATTCTGTGAATACTTTTGGTGTAGCCCACTGAAAACGGTCGTCATATAAGTAGTATGCGATCTTGGCATTTCACTTTTGAATATTATTTTTGCAAAAATGTTTGAAACGGTGCGAGATGTGGAAGAAAACATAAGCGAACCAAGTTGTAGAAAATTTTGTCCTTTGCAAATTCGTTTGTTTAATTTTCGTTTCAGATGAACGGTTTGGCCGTTATTTTCATTTAAATGTCGAGCTGTGAAAAGTCGATCGCATAAACCTTATTTTAGCGTTACTGGCGTAACCTAAAGTGGGCCACATGTCCGACACCGGCGCTTTAGCCGTGACCGGCGACACGCAATTACGCTCCCGACTAGTGGCGTGTCACCAGCACTTGCTCCTCAACGTGCAGCTGCGCGGCCATTTCTTGCAGCACGGTTAACTGGCGCCCTGCCAGGGTCGTTTCCAGTACACTGGGACAAGCCGTCAAGCAGCAACGCAGTTATTAAAACAACATGTGACCGTACAAAGAAACGAAAGACAGCTTTCTTTCGACACACTTTAGTTTACTGTACTAAGACTTTTAAGTGGGCCTTTACTATGGCCTTTTGACAGCTCGAAATTTAAAATAACAATTTAACTGTTCATCTGACACGGAAACAACTTTACTCTCTTATATCTTTCATATCTCGCATCGTTTCAGAGATATTTACAAAAATAACGGCGATTTTACAATGTCTGTCACTCTGTCCGCAACGTGTTCCCACTTTTGACGTAGCGCCGTCCAACCGATCGGCACCAAATCTTACAGACGTAATTGTTGGTCGCCAGCGACGAGAAACTCCCTTTTTTCAAATGTTTCGGATACAAAATAGGTTAATAACACTAGAAATGGGCTGTTTGTGATGGCTATTTGACAACAGGAAATTTAATTGCAAATAAGGCCTTGGCCGTTCATCTCAGACGAACATTGAGTAAACGTGTTGGTAGAGGAGAAAATTCTTTACAATTTTTCTCTTTTATGATATTTCCATAACTCGTACCGTTTCAAAGATATTTACAAAAATAACGTTTCCAAAAAGAGGACAAACTACCACAGCAACACAGATGATAATATTCTAACGAAAGAAACATGCTGAAAATACGGGAGAGATATTAAAATAATATTTTACAGAGGTAAAAAGAAAAAAAGAGAGTAGTGTGTCGAAGCTAAATTAAAATATCATATACTTTTGGCTGTTTGATAAATACGTTCACAGAGAATATTACGTGAGAGTGCATACATATTACCGCAATGGCAGAGCCGTAATCATATCGTCCAACATTTATTTATTATTTCTATTTTTATTACTTTTTGTCCAAAACGTTAGCAAAACATGGTAATATTAAAGGAAAACCTAAACACGGTCGTCAAAAACAGCAGTGCGAATTTTTTTTATGTTCACGCTACGTACACCGTGAAACATCTAATATCTGAGTGGTGAAATGAACGAGTTTAGGTAGAGATTGAACTCTTATAAGTTTCTATTAAAAATATTGATTCCCGTATTTCTTTGTTTAACTTTGGTTTCAACATTTGAGGTAGCGTCGAGACTTGAACTAAATATCACGACAAGTTTTTTTTTTTTTTTTTTGGGGGGGGGGGGGGGCACAGTGCGATATTTGGGTCTATCTAAGGTATTTAAAGACCAACCACTCGTACGGGAACCCAGTTTACTGATTTGTAGGCTGTTTGTAGTGTGGGTGACACGTCCGTGTACTAAGAGATGGGGGTAGTGAGCCAACGTACAGGATAACGGACGAATGGGAGCTGCGTTTTACGTAAAATAAAACATTTCGTTACCCAGCATAGCAGCTAGCTTCTTGCGCTGTAGAACGATAGAACGAAGTACCCATTTGCTCGCAGCGCTAGTGGAACGAGACTAGGATGTATGCGTAGTTCTTTGAAAAACCTACAACATGGACAGGTCATGACCCTTCTTCTATTGCATAGTTCAAAACGCATCTGTGACCCCCACTTCATGCACAGTGGATAAGAAAATAATAATTATTTAAGACCAGGGGTGCCGACAATGCTTCGCAATTGAAGGGGAATCGGGAGGGAGGGAAGAAAAAGTTAATTTTTGAGTTTCGAGTTCTAATAGGGCTCAAAAGCTGCTTTTAATGTAAAATCTAACTACAAGACTTCAGTTCGCGCAGTGAACCTAAGACTTCTAAAAAACTGTAAAATTATAGGAGTTCTAAAAAGTCACAAAAAATAACTTTATCAGTATCGTGCTCCAATAGGGCTAAAAAAATTGCATACATACGCACAGATTAACATTAATAATTTTGGTAAGGTTAGTTTATGTTTTCAAATGTTTGTAGAACTCATGGGACTTAACTACGGGATCATCAGTCCCTAAGCTTACAAACTACTTATGATCTCGCTAAGACTAAGGACGACACAAATATCCATGCCCGAGGGAGGATTCGAACCCCCGACCGTAATGGCCGTGCAGACCGTGACTGGAGCGCCTCAGTCCCCTCGGCCACCGCGGCCGGAAGCTTATGTTTTCAGTTCGAAGAAAACGCGTTAATTTTCGAAAAATGACAACAATTCTAAATGTTCAACATGTTATAGAGATTTGCAAAGAAATTGTTTCTATCGTCAATTTCTGTATCATTGGGGCAGGTGAAAGCTTACAACTTTGACCAATCTGTAGTCAGTACCCTCAAAATCTAGTGTTGGTGTAGTAAATGTTCTTACTGCAGTTTTGCAGTTAGTTTCCATATTATTTGTGTTTAGAACACTCCTAAAATGCAACACTCTAATACGAAATTTCTCATTCACCATCACAGCCAATAACATGTTTCCTTGATGTATCACTAGAACTTTATTATGTTTCCTGGAATATATCTGGAAGTTTTAATAATCTTAAAAATACGTTTTGGACAGTACTTTACTGATGCGTCTCTCTTAATATCAAACCAGACTGGTGGTCAACTAGAATCATGATTTCATTTGGGAGACTTACTTTAGAAATATAAAAGCGCAAAACCTTTCTTCGCACAAGTCAACCATCGGGAGTGACTAAGAGATATAGAACCACGATTACATTTTCCACCTTGAATAGTTTTGACAATACTGAAAAGGTATTGTTGGTCTTTGCATATATCTGATACTTTTAGATCTAATTCTTCTGACAGCCTTGACTCAACAAACTTAAAATGAACAACAGGTAATATTTGACAATCAGACTTTCTCCAAATATTCCATTAAACGTCCATTTGACTCTCCATCGAAAAACTGAAATAAGTGTCTGAAACGTAATTCGTTAAAGTGAAGTAAACAAATAAACTACTGTAATGGTCGCCGAGCTCTATATTGCGAACAACGTCATTTTCCATCCAGTGTTTGTTGAGAGTTCCAGCAAAACTCATTAATGTTAAAGTTATTATCTTGAAAGCACTTCAAAATGCTATCCCAATTCCAATTGCGCTTTGTGGAGAAATGTGATGGATATACTGCCCTTCTGGTTCACGAATTATACTGACATGCTATTCTTTTTGACTCTTCTATACATTTTGTTTCCCATTCTCTTCTGGAATAAAGGGGTGTCGCCGCGGTGGAGTAGCCGAGCGGTCTAAAGCTTCTCGCTGCGGAGTGCGCGTTTGCTCGCCGTGGAGGTTCGAGTCCTCCCTGGGGCATGGGTGTGTGTGCTGTCCGTAGGTTAGTTTACCTAGGGTTAAGTAGTTTGTAAGCTACGGACTGATGACCACGCAGTTTGGTCCGATAGAATTACTAACATTTGAACGTTTGAAAGGGGTGTCGTAAATAAGCAATTTTGAGCCCTTTTAGCACACGTAATCAAAAATAAATTCTATAAATTTTCTGATTTTTTTGAAATTTTTATATTTTTTATATATTTTTTATATTTTTCGGCCGTCCGTAGTATATAGATCCTACACTCCTTCCTCTAATCTATGTGGCCCATCACTTTCCCTATCTGTGTATCTTTTTCTTAACTTGCTCTTCGTATTTTTAGGCTTTGTACTCTGTTAGCCCAAGGACGCCTCCCACCTCTCTACACCTCCGCCTACACCGCCTCTTCTCCCCCCCCCCCCCCACTCCCCTCCTCTATCCACCAGCTCTCCAACAATCTTCTCCTGTTCCATCCCTCTGTTTATATTCTTCCTTGCCTGTACATTAAAAAATACAAAAAAAAAGTTTGTGAATCTATCGGTTTAAACTGCAAACTGCGTGGTCATCAGCCCGTAGCTTACAAACTACTTAAACTAAGGTAAACTAAACTAAGGACAACACACACACACACACACACACACACACACACACATGCACCAATGCACCAGGGAGGACTCGAAGCTCCGACGGTGAGCAACCGCGCGCTCCGCAGCTCGGCGTTTTAGATGCCAACAAAGCAGGTTTAAGAATTTCTGTAGAGAAAACAAAAGTAATGACAAACATAAAAAATTATTGATAAATCTGAAGCAGTGAATTAAAAATTGTGGTGCGGCCGGGAATCGAACCAGGACCTCCATGCTTATTAGGCAGACGACTTAACCGTTTCTTTAAATTTATTTATTTATTTATTTATTATGTTTTTTAGGGCCTCCAACCTCCCCTCAGAGCCCCTCCTTTCGCTCTCCAAAAATCACCTTCGTCGGCGTGTATTTCTTTTTTTTTTTTTTTTTTTTTTAATTTATTTTCATCTCTTTCTCTTCTTTTTTGTAATGGCATTAATGCTCTTCTTACTTGAAGTGGGTCACCCATAACAACAGTTTGGTAAAAACAAATAATCCCTTCTTGGTTGGATCTAAAACTGAAAGTTTTTCTTACGAGGGCTTTATTCCACAGCTTAATTGCAACATCTCCTTGTTTCCATTTATAAATGGAACACATGAAACGTAAGAGTCCCGTTAGACTACCACACCACTAACGAGTAACACACCTTGGAATAGTCTAAGTACGATTTCCCTCCACATCACAAACTTTAATTCAGCTTCTGTGTTCCAAAATAATTGCCACTACTGCCAAGGTTCTCCATGCAACGGAATTGCACCCCAGCAATGGACACATTTGAACAATCCTGTGAAGGTGATATAAATATCAATTTAATACAAACAAACAATTCCTGAGAAGGATTTTCGTCTCAAATATGTCAAATACATTATTGATAAATCTGAAGCAGTGAATTAAAATTTGTGGTGCGGCCGGGAATCGAACCCGGACCTCCATGCGTACTAGGCAGAAATCCTACTAACAGATATTGGGCCGATAAAGAGGGTAAATAAATTTAAATATTTGGGAGGAATGATTCAGGAAAATGGCTTAGAAAAATTTGCTCTAGAAGAAAGAGTACATAAAATGGAGAGAGCATATGGTATAACCAGGAACATTTACAACAAAAGGTCTCTGTCTAAAAATCTGAAAAAACAGCATTACAACACAGTAGTAAAGCCAGAATGTCTTTATGCAAGTGAATGTTTAGTACTGAATTACAAATTACATGAAGTCCTAGAAAGAAAAATCATTCGAAAATAATTGGTCCACTAAGAAATACAGAGGTATGGAAACTAAGAAGTAATGCCGAAGTTTATCGCAACATAGAAAACATAACCGAAACACTACGGAAGAGGCCACTGCTATTTTTGGACATTTATACTGAATGAACAGCAACAGGTTAACCAAACATATTTTAAATACCTCTGGGACAAGAAGTTAACAATAGCATGGATTCAAGAAGTTAGGAAAGATTTGGAAAGAAACAATATAAGTGAAAAAAGATGCAACAGAACGAGAAACGTTTGAGAAAAAAGTGTTAAAATGGATGGATTCCAAGGCAGGAGGGGGAAGGAGACTGGTCTGAGGAGAGAAAAAGGACGTAGAGTGAAAAGATGAAAGAATACCGGAGGAAAAAGAAAGAAGAACAAAGGAGGAAACATTGAAATTGCTGCATGGTCCTTAGATGGCCGAAACGAAGAAAGAAGAAGACAATATATAAATAAATAAAAAATAAAAAAATTACATATATCTGCCGTAATGGACATCGTTCAAACAATGTCGAAGGTACATTTGGGCACGCATCGTATGATATCTTACATAGACAGGGATGTTACCGTTGTTTCGAAGGTCAAATGGCAAAATTTCATCGAGTTGGGAATATAACTACGGTACTATGATTGGTGTCTAAGTCTGTTTAAAGTGCCCTGCAGCATGCATCGTACAAAATCTTATGTAAACAGTCACTTCCATCTTACTTTGAAGTAAGGTGACAAAATTTCATCAAGATATAGATGGGTGTCGGAGCCTGTTGTAATAATACCCTCAGCCATGCAGCATACGAATTGTTTGTAGACAAAGCCGTTCTTTTTATTTTCAAGGTCAAGTATACAAAATCAAGACGCAACCGGATAAACGGTATGGTATAGCATTATGCGAAGTGGCGATGTCAATATAAAATTTTTCATATCTTTTCCTCGATTTTCCAGCGCCACGTACTTGCCTAATTGTGAATTTACGCCACCCAGAGTCCAACTCGATTACACACACAAAATTTGTCCAAAATCTGTTTAGAGATTTAGGAGTTCAGTGACTACACACATACAGAATTTGGAATGGGTGGAACGAAAATGTTTGTTACCTTTTTCGTTGCAATACTTCCGTTTCTTCTCTTCATAACAACCATCTTGAGACTTCAAGAAATACTGAATAAGTATCCAAATTGGTCCCGCTGCTACTGAGTTTTGCGCTTCAAAGCACATCCAGTCATTTATTTTTATTTATATACGAGTGTCGTTCACAAAGTAAGATCTGTTTCTGTTTCTATTCGCCGCAGCGCTGCGATCGCAGTTTCGAACATGCGCGGCAGTTCAAATCAAATGGTTGTTAAGCTTATGGGACTTAACTACGGGGTCATCAGTCCCTAAACTTACAAACTACTTATGAACTACTTACGAACTAGGACGGCACACATATCCATGCCCGAGGGGGGATTCGAACCCCCGACCGTAGCGCGGCAGTTACTCTGACTCGAAGAGAAGACATGTACGCCATTTTCGGATCGCTGCTACCGACGTGTGCGTTATACTGATTCTTTATAATGTAAGCCATAATTGAAAATGCCGCCGCATCCGAAATCAGATTTGTGATTCGTTTTCTAAATGCAAAGAAAGTTAAACCAAAGGAAAGTCTTCGGTAAATCTGCTAGGCTTACAGTCAAAATGCTATGAGTGATTCAATGGTTAGAAGATGGGTCAGACTGTTCAGTGAAGGACGTGATCAAGTGCACGATGGAGAATGAAGTGGACGCCCGTCTGTGGTTACTGATGAACTGGTTCACACAATACTAGCGACTTTCATCTCTTCATACAATTAAACTATGTCGTTGGTGGTCAACATTATGACAGTACCTTCTAACTAGTAGCACTCAGTCATTGTGTTTGGAGAAATATATCAAGATAAATTAAATGCACCGCAAACACTGACCTTGCCAATGCACAAAATTGTTACACTCTTTTTTTATTAATTTTGGTAGCATTATATACGAGGTATGTGCACAAAATAAGTTCCGTTTGGTTATATAAAACAAACGTGTACAGATACAGAAAAAATATTTATTGTACAAAAATCTACAACTGTTAAGGTACTTTCCAACATAGCTTCAGAATTTTTTTTTAGGCACTTGTCTTAGCGTGGCACAAGTTTTTGTTTGCCTTCTCATAGAAGGTTGCCGCCTGTGTATTCAACCATATGTTAACATGTTCTTTGACCTCGTCATCATCGTTGAAGTGTTGACCACAAAGGACAGATTTTAGGTGTAATTACTGATTAAAGTCGCTAGGAGGGAGGTCCGGGCTGTACGGAGGACGATCAAACACGGTCCCTTGAAATTCCTGTAAGAGTTGGTTTTTGGTCACAATCGCCGTATGTTGTCGGGCATTATCGTGGTAGAAACAACACCTTTTCACAGTAATCCTCTTATTACAGTTGAAATCTGTCCTTTGTGATCAACACTTGAAAGATGATGACGAGCTGAAAGAACATGTTACCACATGGTTGAATACACAGGCGGCAACCATCTATGAGAAGGCAAACAAAAACTTGTGTCACGCTATGAAAAGTGCCTACAAAATTTCGGAAGATATTCTAGAAAAGTAATTTATCATTGTAGATTTTTATACAATACATATTTATTCTGTATCTGTACACGTTTGTTTTATATAACCAAACAGAACTTACTTTGTGGACATACCTCGTATATATATATAGGCAGGTGATATTAATGGGAATGTAAGATCTGTATAAATCTGTAACTTGGAAAAAATCACGTTAAACAGCCGTTAAGCTAGGGCTCATAGTGGTCTGGGAAGCGGAAAGCTGGTGTGTGTGTGTGTGTGTGTGTGTGTGTGTGTGTTTGTAAGGCTGAAACGGTCGGCCGGGGGTGAACTTAGCGCTCGCCTAGTAAGGCCGTGACGTCAGAGGGAATCCACCGCGCAGCTAGCGAGGCGACAGTCTATTGCACACGATAAAGTTATAATTAAAAATAAAACATATTTAAGACAGAGAAGTGCGATAAAGTTTCTGAAAGGATTTTATATGACACCTAACTATCAAGCACATAAAAAAAAGTTTTAATAGACTGAAAATACGGCAATTCATAACTTGTAAACCATTTAAGATACAGAGATGAGAGAGGGCTCAGATAAAAGGTCTCAACAAGGTGCATCACCTGATATGCTTACAGTCGATGTAAATAATATTGATCACAGGAAACCTCATTCACTAATACGATTGTATAAAGTTGTTAATAACATGAAGTACAAGACAGATACACGACCAGCATAGCAGTGTTTACTCACAGGTGTCGTATTAGAAAATGTCTATACCGTAAAATCACATTGCTCAAACTTGCTTTTGCATGTTTTATTGCGTTAAATGATAATTTGTATTTAATCTCTCCATAGGGGAAATGAATACAGTAAGCAGATTCAAAAGGATGTAGGTTGCCAAACGTATTCTCAGATGAAGAGGCTTGAACAGGACAAGGTAGCCTGGAAAGCTACACCAAACCAGTCCTCGGACTGAGGACCACAACAACAGCAACAGTAGAAATGAAATGTAATGAAATGAAATGTTAATTACGATGTTTCATGTTTATTCAAATGTTCAAATGTTTGTAAAGCTTATGGGACTAAACTACGGGGTCATCAGTGCCTAAACTTACAAAGTAGTTACGAACTATCTAACACTAAGGACGGCCGTAGTGGCCGTGCAGACCGTGACTGGCGCGCCGCTGTCCCCTCGGCCACCGCGGCCGGCTCGTGTTTATTTGTGTGTAGTGTGTTTAAAGATGTATAAACCGGGCGAAATGGCGCAGTGGTAACACACGGGACTCGCATTCGGAAGGATGGTGGGTCAAATCTACTTCTGGCCATCCAGATTTAGGTTTTCCGTGATTTCCCTGAATCACTCCAGGTGAATGCCTCGATGGTTCCTTTGAAATGGCACGGCCGATTTCCTTCCACATCTTTACCCAAACCTTCCGAGCGCAAGCTCCGTCTCTAATGACCACGCTATCGACGGGACGTTAAACTCCAAGTTTCCATCCTTCCAAAGATGTGTATATATATATGAACGTACGGTATACTTCGCAAAGCATTGTACGTTGGCGAGGGGTGGGAATGTGGAAGCTCGTGACGTATGGGTTTCTCCGGAGGACAGGTTATAAAGGCTGTGTTTGGCTAGCATCGCGATGACGAAGCTATGCCGGTCTGTGCCGCGACCTTCAGAGGAGTAAGACTTTAAAAAGTTTCAGAGTGTAAACGTACACTCGAAATTAGAAAAATTTATCGAGTTTGGCGAGTTACTGTTAAACTTGCAAAATTTCTTCTCGAGTTGCCGAGTCCTACGTTGAATTTGAAACTTGCAGCGTGTAAAGTTTAGGCATTGTGTCTTCAATACATTTCCATTGGAAACTGATTTGTATCATACCCTGGACAGAGCAGTGAATTTGTTAGTGTTAATTAATAAAAGATTCTCCACAGACAGGCCTCATAAAATAACCTCGCAACACTTCAACGATTATGACGATATGAAAAAACATGTTACCACATGGATGAATACACAGGCGGCAACCTTCTATGAAGGAGGCATACAAAAACTTGTGCCACGCTATGACAAGTGCCTACAAAATTTCGGTAGCTATGTAGAAAAGTAGTAACAATTGTAGATTTTTATACAATAAATATTTCTCTATATGTATACACGTTTGTTTTATATAACGAAACGGAACTTACTTTGTGAACATACCTCTTAGATATAAGACCTGATTCTCAATATGTAAAATGCATTCCCAATAAGTAAAAATCTGACTCACAAGGAAAGTACTGTACATGGGCTCGAAGATACATATCTGTATGAACGTTTGCTTACAGATTCTCTACGTACACCTCAATGTGCTGGTGGGTGTCGTTCTTGTGCAAAACTCTGTAATCATGATCTAGATAGCACTGTAGATGTAATTGAAGACGCCGTACGGAATGCAGATATCTTAACTATAACTTATGCAATAATCATCGTACATGTTCTCTAGCGAATTGTAATCGAAAACCGTGACGATAGTTGCAACTTTAACCTTCATCTCGGACGACTGTTGATATTCACTGCCACTGCTTCCATCGCCTCTTCCCGCACTTACCGTAGCACTACCGCTTGCAACGAGTTGTTCGTCATTAAATCCCTATTATCATAATTATGTGTTAGTGTTACAACAGTATGTAACTCATGCTCATATTTCTGTACCATAACAGATACGAGAAATCATGCGAATGATTCATCTTGTACACGAATACCATCTTCACGAAGAAGGGTATTCGTAACTTAATCTCAACCAATCGCAATACATTAGGAGGATTGATTGCCAATCGCCGCCCCATCTGACGCTTCACCACACAAATAACATCACAAAACGCAACTTCGGAGGCACACTGCACCGTCCCCACTGGCGAACCGACAGGTCAGAGTGCAATGTGGCAAGGCTTACGCAGAGGCCTCTAACGGACGACTGCAGAGTCTTGCAGATGCGGGAGTATCACTAGTGCAATAAGGGATCTTTACATTATCTCTCATACGATTTTGGTGTAGGGTAAGGTGGTACAAATTCCGATCAACATAAGTTTTCAGTCTCGTAGTGTTGGTGGCACTTGCCTTTGTGTGGCGTTGTAGTGAAGCAGGTTTTGTACAGCTTCTCCGACTTTTCCAAGAATACACCACATTGTGCTACAGAGATATTTTTTTTTCCTGTAAAGATGTACGTGGAGCTACTTCGCCGAACGCGCTCTTATAAATATCCTTGTTTCCGCGCGCTTCTTAATTCATTATTGTGCAACGTTTGGTACCACGAAGTATGCGTTGGTGCCCGAAGAAAAAAGTGATTTTCATGTGGAAAAAGTCAATGATCATAATTGTACGAGGAAGTGATCATAATTGCACCTAGTGTGGTACATTTTCGATCGATTTTTCTCAACCCTGTAACCTTTTTTTGTGGTCCTACCAACATTTGTAATTGTCCAACATTTATGTTACATATTCATTATACATTCAAGAACAAGGCCATAGTTAAAATTATTTCTTTTCTCAATATATTTGCAGTTACAATAACATTTGTCCGAAATGATCGAAATTGAGTTTGTTGGAGCCCAAGTACTTTCCTTGTCAGTGTAACAACTTGAGATTGGTCATTTACAATAGTGGCCGAAACGTTGAAGATTTTACATACTGACATTGGGGTCACATACCGTGAACAATTTTGTTCACTTTCATTTATCCCGTGTAACGCGGACTATCTATTTCGCAGATGTACACGCCGATGTTCCCAACGGCGCAGCCTGCTTAACGGCGAAATCGATATGACTGCGGATACCTCCGATACAAGAGCGTTTGCGCAGGACATTTAATTTATAGCCCTTAACACTCGCACTGAAATCCAATTCTGAATGGAATCGTAAATCAACTATGCACTAAATTAGAGGCATTCAAATGTTAACCGATTGTGGAAGAATGAATTTTCAGATATATTAATCGGTGCGGGTGGGGTATTACAAGTGCTTTTGGACAGCATGTATCTGGATATAAATGTTCTAGCTGAGAACTGGGAAACCCTCATTGTGACACGCTTTATGCTGAAAGTTACATTATTGTGTTCGTCTGCAATAAATTTTTGTTTGGTACAACTGATGTGACTATGAAATCTACAATTCTACTATTATGATGAGGGCAAAGTAAAATTACTGTAACAGAAATATTCTTCGCGTAACTGGTTTTTATTTCACGGAGAAATCATAAAAGTCTTTTCATTCGGGCGCGCTCTGCTTCTGAAGTGATTAATTGGAACTTTTATGATTTATGGGACAGTAAAACGGAGTGCACAGATCTACGTCATTGCTGCTGAAAGTAGTTTTAGTCGGTATGAGCCGTATTTTTACTGCCGCTGCAGACAGAATGTCGTGGAATAAAAAATAGACACTGCCATTTCGCTGATTAGTTGCTCGTTGCTGCAAAGTAAGATAATAAAGAAACGGAGAACTATGTTCCATGTTTCTGCACTTCCAGAAGATTATCATACATTTTAGCGTGTTTAGGACGCCCCAAACACATTGTTTTCCAAAGGAGAGTTTATTGCTTCAGCGAGCTTAGACGATATCCCTCCATCCCGCTCCCTCCCTCCCCCCCCCCCTCTCCAGCAATTATTCTACTACAGAACAGTCTTCCTCACCTAGTATTTACCTAAGGTGCTCCACAATCAACCTGACGACTGACCGTCACTGGGTTTCATGCCAAACTACTAGCTTCGGCAGCGATTGTTCTCATCGCAAAATGTATGAGAAAAATTATCATAGGGCCTGTACTCTTTAATAATGGAAGTATTCTTCCGTTGATTCTCCTACTGCCTTTAATATTTCTGCTGGGAAGTTAGCTATGCCTGTTGCTTTGCCAGCACTTAGGGCATTCAAAGTATTGTTAAATTCCTGTTTAGGTATAGCTGTTCCTATCATGTCCACATCCACACTACTTGCTTCTTCCAGAATTTCCTCTTCACTAACAATATCTTCCCCTTCATATAATTCCTCAGTATCTTCTTTCCATCTTTCACACATACCCTGAAACTCGAAAAGTCACCCTTTTCATTCTTAACAATACTTGTTAGGTTCTTGGTTTCTCCTGTATTGATTTAATTTTAGTGTAGGCTTTATCAGTGTTTTGTTTTCCGTGCGAGTATTTGGATTCTACAATAAACAAACAAGGCGTATACTTGACTCAAACCATTAGTTTTGATTCGTAGTAGATGGCACAAATATCAACTATGCCTGTCTTTTTAATAAAACACCAATCAATGCATTTGATTCTTTAATTCATTTACGATGCAAAGGGAATGTCAAAAGTCACAGTAAATTCTTCTATTATTAAAAAAAAAAAAAAAAAAAAAAAAAAAAAAAAAAAAAAAAAAAAAAAAAAAAAAAAAAAAAGCACACACACTGCAACACTTGAAAGAATCTAAAAATTCCAAAAAATGTTCAAATATTTGCATATCTATCGGACCAAACTGCGTGGTCATCAGTCCGTAGCTTACAAACTACTTAAAGTAGATAAACTAACCTAAGGACAATACACACACACACCCATGTCCGATGGCGAACAACCCCGCGCTCCGCAGAGAGGCGCCTCAGACCGCTCGGCTACTCCACCGCGGCTAAAAATTCCAGTGAGGTATGGATGAGGTTGTATATATATTTCATGGTCCGTACGGGAAGAAACAAGATTTTGATAAACACAGAAAAAAATTATTTACAAAAAAATGTATACTGACAAATGGAAAGCAGATGCAAGGGAAACACGAGGAAACTCAGCAGGATCTAAAGGGAGGACAAACTGATAAAGCCTATAATAAAATTAAAACAATACAGAAAAAAAAACAAGAACAAAACAAGTATGGTTAAGAATAAAAATGGTGACCTACTCTTCGAGTTGTAGGGTATGTGTGAAAGATGGAAAAAAGATACTGAGGAATTATATGAAAGAGAAGATATTGTTAGTGAGGAGGAAATTCTGTAAGAAGCAAGTAGTGTGTATGTGAGTATGATGGGACCACCTATACCTAAACAGGAATTTAACAATGCTTTGACAAAGCAACAGGCATAACTAACATCCCAGCAGAAATATTAAAGGAAGTATGAGAATCAACGGAAGAATACTTCCGTTAAGTTATTAATGAGTACTATGAAACACGAACGGAACCACCTGTAGATTTATTAAATGGTAAAATAATAGTAAGTCCAAATAAAGGAAATACTCTCTACTGTCGAACTATAGAGCTATCTCATTATCTCATACGTCCAAAATAATGTAAATCATAACAAAACAAAATAAAATATAAAACTGAGGCAAACCTATGATAAGACCCATTTGGATTCAGATCTGGAAAAGAAAGCCAATAGTAGCTCTGAAAATGGTATTAGAAGATGAATTGGAGATAATAGTAATACATACGTAATATTTATTGATTTAGGAAAATCTTTTGATATGGTTGATTGGTCTGATTGTTGTCAGATGACTTACTTGTAATGGCAGATTCGATTGAAAGGTTGCAAACTAATATTTCAGAGCTCTATCAGAGGTGCAAGGATTATGATATGAAGATCAGCATCACTAAAACGAAAGTAATGTCTGTGGGAAAGAGATTCAAACAGATTGAGTGCCAGGTAGGAGGAACAAAGTTAGTTTCAAGTACCTGGGATGTATTTTCTCACAGGATGGCAACATAGCGAAAGAACTGGAATCGAGGTGCAGCAAAGCTAATGCAGTGAGTGCTCAGCAAAGATCTACTCTCTTTTGCAAGAAGGAATTAAGCACCAAGACTAAGTTAGCAGTGCACCGCTCTATCTTTCGACCAACTTTGTTGTATGGGAGTGAAAGTTGGGTGGATACAGGTTACCTTATTCATAAGGTAGAGGTTACATGTATGAAAGTAGCAAGAATGATTGCAGGTACTAATAGATGGGAACAATGGCAGGAGGGTGTCCATAATGAGGAAATCAAAGAAAAACTGGGAATGAACACCATAGATGAAGCGATTAGAGCGAACAGACTGAGATGGTGGGGTCATGTTACACGCATGGGAGAAGCAAGGTTACCTAAGAGACTCATGAGCTCGGCAGCGGAGGGTAAGAGGAGTCGAGGTAGACCAAGAAGAAAGTATTTAGATCCGGTGCAGAGTGATTTTAAAGTAAAAGGCATCACATCAGACGAGGCATCAATGTTAGCATTGAATAGGGGATCATGGAGGAATTTTATTAGAGGTACTATGCTCCAGACTGAACGCTGAAAGGCATAATCAGTCTCTAATGATGATGATGATGACGACGATGGTTGATTGAAAATTGTTATTCCAAACATTCAGGTAATAAATTCTTGATTGAAGAGATAGAAAATTAATTTGTAACGCGTAAGAAAAGGTAGAGATAAAGTGTACAGTGTGAAGAAGAAAGTAAAAGTTAAAAGGTGGTATAAGGCAACGTTGCCTCCTATCCCCACACTTATTTATTAAAACCTCCATTGAAAAACTGACAAGAAGTAAAAGGAATTGAAATTAAAGGGAAAACACACATTATATTCATGAAGATGATATCGTAGTAATTCCAAACCACTCTAAGAAATGGAGTTTATGTTGCTAACATTTTTCAAAATACTGAGAAAATGTAATCTAATAATAAATTAGAAGAAAACAAACACTATCATACAGGAAACACAAAAGAAAATGGTAAAGTCGATATCGAACTGGAATATAACATTCTAGAACAGCTTGGGAGCTTCTCTTATTTGGGGAGAACAGTAGCTGAAGGTAATATACATTACAGATGTAAAGAGAGGAATAGCTGTTGCAAAATAAGCTTTCCAAAATAATTTGTCTTACAGATATCCGTAGACGTCTGGCAAATAGGAAAACAATTTTCCAAAACTTTCGTTCGGAGTGTCGTAACATACGGTTGTGAAGAATTAAATCTAAGATAGACAGAGAAAAAGAGACTTGATACAATGGAGCTTGGATTTGAAGAAGAATGACGTAAAAAAGATGGGGGATAGAAAAAGTAATGATCAGGTATTAACAGATGTGAATGAGAACAAACGGCTGCTAAAGTATATAGGAAAGAAAAGCAAAAATGGGGGGACATTTAATGAGGTTTAATAAGTTCTTAAAGAATACATTTGAAGTTTAGAGAAAAAACGAAGAGGCGACCAAGAGAAACTTTTTCTAACAACATCAGAGAATAATTCCACTTAAAGTCATATGAAGAATTGATGACGATGGCAATGGAGAGACGGACTTGCCAAAATCGACAAAGCATAACATTTAGTAAATGATTACCGAACGTGGGCGCCATCTTTAAATTGGCCGTCTTGAATATAGGCTACAGTTCTTTTGAAATGGAAAGGGGATCGTGAGATATATCAAAAAGGATCAGCAATTTCTGACAACTTCATTAGTTTCGATTCAAAATAGGTGGACTTACTAAAGATAAGACCATTTACTGATTTCATTTTCATGAAACATACCGTTGTTGTTATGTTCTTCAAACCAGAGACTGGTTTTATGCAGGTCTCCACCCTACTCTCTACTGAGCAAGTCTCTTCATGTCATCATGTGAATGGCAATCCACATCTATCTGATTCTGATTACTATATTCTTCTCTTGGTCTCCCTCTGCAATTTTTACCCCACACACTTTCCTCCAATGCTAAATTTACGATCCCTTGATGTCAAAGAATGTGTCTACCAATCGATCCCTTCTTTTAGTTACGGTGTGACAAAAATTCCTTTTCGCTCCAATTCTGTTCAGTACCTCTTCATTAGTTACACGATGTACCCACCTAATATTCAGCATTCTTCTGGAGCACCACATTTCAAAAGCCTCTATTCTCTTCCTGTCTGAACTACTTTTCGTCCAAGTTTCACTCCCGTACAAGGCAACACTCCAAATGTTCAAATGTTTGTAAAGTCTATGGGACTTAACTACGGGGCTATCAGTCCCTAAACTTACAAACTACTTATGAACTACTTACGAACTAGGACGGCACAAATATCCATGCCCGAGGGGGGATTCGAACCCCCGACCGTAGTGGCCGTGCGGACCGTGACTGGAGCGCCTTAGTCCCCTCGGCCACCGCGGCCGGCGGCAACACTCCACACAAATGTCTTCAGGAAAGATTTTCTTACGCTTAAATTAACATTCGATGTTAACAAATTTCTCTTTTACGAAAACACATTTTCCCCATTTCCATTCTGCATATTATATCATCTGTACTGCGACCATCATTTGTTATTTTACTGCCCAAGTAACAAAACTCATCTATCACCTTTATTCTTTCGTTACCCAATCTAATTCCTTCAGCATCTCCTGATATTCTAAGACTGCATTCCATTACACTTGTGTTTCTCTTGTTAATGTTCATCTTATACCTTCCTTTCAAGACACTGTGAATTCCGTCCAACTGATCTTCCAAGTCCTTTGCTGTCCCTGACAGAATTACAATGTCATCAGCGAAACGCAATGTTTTTAATTCTTCGCCCTGAACTTTAATTCCTTCTCCAAATTTCTCCTTGCTTTCCTATATAGCTTGCTCAATGTACAAATTGAATAACATTGGAGAAAGGCTACAACCCTGTCTTACTCCCTTCCCAAACAGTGCTGTTCTTTCATGCCCTTCGACTCTAATAACTGCGGTCTGGGTTTTGTACAAGTTGTAAATAATCCTTCTTTCCCTGTACTTTACCCATGCTGACTTCAGAATTTGAAAAAGTGTATTCCAATAAATATTGTCAAAAGCCTTCTACAAATCTACAAAAGCTAGAAATTTAGGTTTATCTTACCTTAAATATTATCAAACAAAATTACCACTAAAAAAATTCAATTTACGGTCGCCAGTCCTTTAGGGGCAACAATTACCAAGTATCTCAATGAGTCGATAATTATTGTATAAGTAAAATATTTCCTAATAATTTAGAGAACATTATCAAACTTAATTTAAATGCAACACTTATGTGGTGTGGTCGCTTTCTAAGGTAGCAGACAGCCTCACCATAATCTATACTTGTAATTAAGCATTATATGCAAATATAAAAATTCAATTAAAGTCCTTGCTAGAACCAACAATGTGCTGAATGGAAAAATCTGCTATTCTATAGGTAATTATTAAACTTCAGACACTAACTTAGCCAACTTTCAGTTCAGGCTTACTTCACAATATTCACGAATCACTTTTTAAAAAATGTTATTCTGTGTTACCATAGTGTAATCAATTCAAAATAGCAATCTCTTAGTAAAACACTGTTCAAGAATTATGTATAACACTACCAAGTTTATATTTTCATTAACTACTGAATGTAAGATTGTTGCGTAATAAATTACTGTCTTCTAAGTAATTAATTGTCCTCAGTTTAGCAATTTAACAAAGCAACACAGTTTTCAAGAGTGTGGGCCCTGAATCTGATATGCTACTCTCGTTTACGCACAAATTACTGTGCACTGAATTTACGTAACACCATAAGATTATATCACTGCTCAACATATATTTAAAATAATCAGATTTAAATTTATCGCTTCAGAAAACTTAATTATTGAACTAACTGAAACTGCATTTGCTCAGTGGAGATACGATTTACTCTACCGTTCACTTTCAATGCAAACTACACTATAGATTTAAGCAAAGCAAATGTTATTAGAATCGTTTATAGTTATTTTAGTCGGTCTCTCGGAATAATCACTGTACCAAAGGATAGGACCCTACTTGGAAAAACGACATAGGACAATAATGGGATCACAGTCTTCTCGTTAAAAGAAGTAATTATTCAAACTTCTGAACAAAAATGAGGTTCGGACTGTTATACATAATAAAAAACTTTCCTACTTGACTGTAGAAGTTTGGCGCTGCAGTGTGGCTCCATGTGGTGCAATATGTTGTTTTACTGGCTCTTGAAGTATGTTGCCAAAAACCAATCTTCTTAGCGTCGGAACATTAAATCACCAATTTATGCCAGTACTTACAACAGCAACAATATTTCATCCGATGCCATATTACGATCTTCTTGTAGGTAAAGGCCTCCAGAACATAGCCACCAAGAAACAAAGGCACCTCAGTACATTCCACTGTGCCTATCAGCACTGCAACTGCACGCTATCACGTCTTAAACCGTAATCCCTTGCCGCACACTAGCCAACTGCGCCAGCCAACAACTTCCCGCGTTTTCCCACCTTTTCGCTCCCACATAGTCAGTATCCGTTACGGCGGGGATGCCCCCCGACTTTTCTACTCCAGTACAATTTACAAAAGCCCTCAGTCAGAACCTCTACAAGTTTTTCAGCATACACAAATATTAACACAAACATATTGCATTGACAATATTACTTATATATTTAACAATACGCATTTTCTAACCTTCTTGAATATAAAAGGCATTTTCAATGAACATAAGTTTCAAAGATAGGTTACTCATCGCATACATTAATATCTTGCACAGTTTTTCCAATAATAAATCGAAGCATAATAAAATAAATAAATCAAAAATTTAATTATGGTGTCACAAGTTGTTGCCTAAATGTCCCTGTGTAATTCCCCATAACTTCAGGTTCCTTCAATTTATCCAGGTCCCATCTGCTTCTAATCCTACATTTTTGCAGTTTCTTCAGTTTCAGTTTACAACTCATAACCAATGAGATATGGCCTAAGTGTATATCTGTCCCTGAATATGTCCTACAGTTTAAAACCTGGTTCCGAAATCTATGTCTTACCATTATAAAATCTACTTGGTACTTCCCGGGGTCCCCTGGTGTCTTCCATGTATACAAATTTCATTCATGTTCTTGAACCTAGTGTCTGTTATGATTAAATTATGTTCTGTTATGTTTTTTACTAGTTTCGAACTGTGACATGAACTTCTTGTTAACAAATTGATACTTGTGTGAACAATTCGGGTCAATCCAGAGGATACACCAAAAGAAATATTGCCATCAAAACTGAGGCGCCTATTATCGACCACTTTTGAGTATGCACAGAATACTGCTTTAGTTTCTTATAATCCTACACAAAATAAATGTCATTTTGTTGTCTTCTCTACACCAAACATTTGATGTAAGTATGCATGAGCAAAGTCAATAGTTGATAGTGTTGATAAGATGTCTTGACATTATTCACTGAAACGTGGAGCAAGAATGTGGCCACTTACATAGTTTTTTATATACTAGAGTTACCTTCTATCGAAGATTAAATTCTGTGTTGTTATGAGAAGTATAAATACAAGAAGAGAAATCCTCTCAGTACTAGGAAAAGAAGCCGCAAACTGAGCGACGAATCCCGTCGTCCCAATATAGAACACATCGCAATAGTTCAGCAATATTATCTTCAGGCATCAAGAGAAAACGAGCAGTATAACCAGGAAGCCGATGTTCTAAATCTGGAAAGAAAACGGTTTGATTCCTGTCTAAGGATACGAAAGTGAATCGGCAATGTTACAGGTGTCACAAGTTTATCTGTAAAGAACATAGGATAAGGGGGTTGTGTAATAATTGTTCGTCATATGAACTGGAGGACGAGGAGTGTATTTCTAATAAAATTCCATGTAAATGATATTAATAAATTACAGTATTGTTACGTAGTGTGATTGTTGTGAATATTGTGTGATGAAATAATTTTTGGAACTAAACAAAATATGTTTTCATATTTCAGACAGGTGTAGTAAATAATTGCATCTTATATGTAACTTAATTATTTTGAGAAACTATGGAGTTGCAATATCGGCAGCATGTATATGTATCTCAGTAAATAATAATTACTTTTGTGGACATATTTCAAATTTTATCTGCAGAAAGTTGCTTGAATCACTTTGGGGTGAAACAAGACGCAAAGCATATATTACGTTTTTTCCAGGAGTGGTACTGTTGTTACCAAGACTTGGTTCTTCAAGACAGGTTAACGTGATTTAATTTGATTTTGATTTGATTTTTCCAGGGAAGCCAAAACAGTCTTAGTCCAACCCGCCACTGCCCGCACCGAAACTAAGTTTATTGTGCGGCATCGCTCCCTGTATATCTAGTAAAGCCAACCAATGCCCTTGAACAGTGCAAGGAGTCCCTTTACCAGTTCTTTATTAGACACAATTTCTTCGGGTCTGGTTGTCCCAAATGTTCTGTGTCTTTTACTCTCCAATGAAATGCATTCGAAGATTAGATGTGATGCAGTTTCATCACCGTCATCACAGATCCTACATTTAGGGTTCTCTTCTGTTATTCCCATTGTATGTAGGTGTTTTTTGAAATTCCCATGGCCTGTCAGCAATCCAACCATGAGTCTAATATCTCTCCTGTTCAGGCCCAGGATTGCAGAGCTTCTTTTAAAACATGGCTTCGGCATCATTACCTTGCCATGTTTTTGTTGGTAGACTTTGGTCCCATATTCTACGTGCTGTCTTCTGAGCCAGTTAGGTAGCTTCAATTTGATCATTGCCTTGGTGATTGTCAGGACAGGTCCCGGTCCAATAATTGGAGTCTCTGCCCCCATTCTGTCTAATCTGTCGGCATGTTCGTTGCCACTGATCCCCGAGTGGCCAGGGACACACAATAGGTTTACTCTACAGTTTTACTTAATACAACATCGTAGCCGATACACAACTTTGTCATACGAAGATGGTTCGGAAGTCCGTCGAGGTTAACTGGAATATGGGTTCCACTTGGTAAACTTCGGACAGTCTTCAGTCTTCAATTCTGCACTACTAAGCTAATAGCTGACTCGGTAACGGAGCTAGAACTGCTGGGGTAGCCGTCTGTCATGGTCTACATAGTGGTCGTAGGCCAATCATAGGCTGGCAGAAGCTTTCGCGGCTGGTGTGGTCGGCACAGCAAAATGGTGCCTATTAATATCATGAATCTTCTATTTATTTACGTTGATCGTGAACGTTGGACCCCCTACTGGCGACAGCGTATGTTGTCCTCTAGAGGTTCGTGCTTTGCAGTACTGCCTGCTTATCAGGCGTTCCCTAAGATTGACAGTACAGGTTCCATGCTACGAGAGCTATAAATTGTTTTCTGCCCCATGCACTTCAATTACTTTTCCACATTTATCCTTAGTAAAATGTTTGAGAGCTACTGGGAAAGCAAAGACTGTTGCACTCTAGGTTCAAAAAAGAACACGCAAATGATGACAGGCAAAAGTTAGTAGAGATTCGTGCATGTATTAAGAGATCGATGCGCGAAGCATACAATAATTACCACAGCCATACCTTAGGAAAAGATCTTTCCGAGAACTCGAAAACATTCTAGT
This sequence comes from Locusta migratoria, assembly GCA_026315105.1. Lineage (NCBI taxonomy): Eukaryota > Metazoa > Arthropoda > Insecta > Orthoptera > Acrididae > Locusta > Locusta migratoria. Next base: position 855,865,336 of record CM048744.1, on the reverse strand, counting down.
CCTTTGTAAAATGGACAAGCGGGTGAAAGCCCACAATCCAGTCACACGTTGATCATTCCGTCACAGTAATAGAAGAAAGGAAACAGAAAGGTGAAGTTCTAAATTTAACCTTTAAGAAATCTTTCACGCAGGAGGAGCGCACAAATGTACCATAATTTGATAAACGTACTCAAAATGTCTGTAAATCTATCGGACCAAACTGCGTGGTCATCAGTCCGTAGCCTACAAACTACTTAAACCTAGGTAAACTAACCTACAGACAAAAACACACACCCATGCCCCAGGGAGGACACAAAACTCCACTGCGAGCACCCGTGCGCTCCGCAGCGAGGTGCTTTAGACCGCTCGGCTACCCCACCGCGGCTGATAAACGTACTAATACTGAAATGTAGGACATAATAGTAGGTATTTCCGGTGTAGAGAAGCAGCCGAGAGAACTAAATACGAAAAAGTCTACTGGTCCGAATAGAATACCAGTTCGGTTTTTCAAAGAGTATTCTGCGGCATTGGCCCCTTACTTAGTTTGCATTTATCGCTAATCTGTAATTAAGAGCAATGTTCCTAGTCAATGGAAAAAGAGCAGGAGACTCCCGTTTATAAGACAGATAAACGAACTGACCCACATAATTACAGGCCAAGAGCGTTGACATCAGTTTCCTATAGCATTTTGGAGCATTAGGGCTCGTACTGAGGCATTTAGACATTCTTTTCTCCCTTGTTGTACTTGGGCAGCTGAATGGAATGGACAGTGTGTTGAAGAGAGCGTATGAAATGAACATTAACAAGAGCAAAACAAAAATAATGGAATGCGGTCTTAGAAAATCAGGCGATGATGAAGGAATTAGATTAGGTAACGAAACAATGAAGGTGATAGATGAGTTTTGTTACTTGGGTAGTAAAATAACATCGCTGGTCGCAGTATAAGGGATATAAAATGCAGAATGGCAATGGGAAGAAAAGCATTTTTGAAAAAGAGAAATTTGCTAACATCGAATATTAATTTAAGTGTAAGGAAGTCTTTTCTGAAGGCATTTGTGTGGAGTGATGCCTTGTACGGGAGTGAGACATGGACGATAAGCAGTGTGGACAGGAAGAGAATAGAGGCTTTTGAAATGTGGTGTTACAGAAGAATGCTGAAGATTAGGTGGGTAGATCGCATAACTAATGAAGAGGTACTGAACAGAATTGATGAGAAAAGGAATTTTTGGCATACCCTGACTAAAAGAAGATATCGCTTGGTAGGACACATTCTTAGACATCGAGGAATCGTAAATTTAGCATTGGAGGGAAGCGTGTGGGGTAAAAATCGCAGAGGGAGACCAAGAGACGCGTATAGTAAGCAGATTCAAGTGGATGTGGGTTGCCGTTCTTATGAGGAGATGAAAAGGCTTGCTCAGGATAGAGTAGGGTGGAGAGCTGCATCAAACCAGTCTCCGGACTGAAGACCATAACAACAACTATTTGGGAGTGGAATAGGACAGGAAATGGCTAGTAGTGGTACAGTGTGCCCTCCGCCACGCACTTTACGGTGGACTGCGTATATATGCAGACGTTCTCCACTTGTTCTGTAGTGTGCAGATTTAATAACGTATGGGGAGGGGAATAAAGCTGGCTGCAATCTTGTCCCGGGGAGTGGAATAGGACAGGAAATGCTTAGTAATGGTACAGTGTACCCTCCGCCACGCACTTTACGGTGGACTGCGGAGAATATATGCAGATGTTCTGCACTTGTTCTGTAGTGTGCAGATTTAATAACGTGGGGGGAGGTGGATGAAGCTGGCTACAATGTTGTCCCGGCCTCTTCCCAGTAAATACTTTCGTTTTTTACACGCGCAAAATAGATAAACAAAGTCCTTAGCGATATCGGTACCACACAAGCGGGTGTTTACTCCTTCGACGTCATAGCTTTAGCTAAACCGCTATTTTCCTCTCTATCTCTCACACACAAACGCACACACACACACACACACACACACACACATGCGCGCGCACATTCGCGTGTTGGCGACTTTACTGGCAGCTAGAGATCGGGCGCACACGTCGAACACCGTAAACACGGCTTTATGGCGGGGGTGGAGGCCCCTAATGGAAGGTGCGGCGCACATAACTGACGCAAAACTGCGTTAACGGTGGGCGCGCGCGTGCGTGGCGCTGATCCGCGCTAAAGTCGCCGCCCCGGAAATAAGATATACGGCGTCCGCCATCAGGCAGCTATGGCTCATTAAAAGTTAACAGCCCTCATTGCGTATTGATAGAATTCCAGCGTAATTTGGGGCTCAAAATGGCGAATAATGCGCCGTCATTTTTGCGGCTCTGAACGGTTTCCCGATTAATGGCCGGCGCTGTTTTTTCCTCTCTGCCGCCGTCCGCTCGGCCCTCCATCATTCATTGCTCCACGTCCTATCCCCCCTCTCCCCCCCCCATCCGCCCCCCCCCCATGGCCAACTCGCTCGCCACACATGTGTTAACTCCAGAATACCCGCGCCATTTTCACGCTGGTTTCCTCCAAACTTCGTTCTGCTGTCTTTGTGACACTTCAGACTCACAGAAGCCGGCTCTTGCAGCTGTTCGTAAAAATTAAGATTAACGGTACGACTGAGAGGTTTGCTGCCAGAAACGGTGTAGCCCACCAGTTTCCTGTATTTGGAGAAAAAATCACACTGACGTGTTTTACGGCCCACTTTAGATTTGTAGTTTTATAACTTTTTGCAAACATTTTGGCCCAAAATAATAATCTAATTAATAAAAAAATTAATTAGGGGGTGAAACATGGACGATAAAGATTTTCAGATAAAAAGAGCCTTTTCAAATGTGGTGCTACAGACGAATAATGGAAATTAGATGGGTAGATCACGTAACTAATGAGGAGGTTCTTAACCTAATTGGGGAGAAAAAGAGTTTCTGGCATATACTGAGCAAGAGAAGGGATAGATTGTTTGGACACATTCTGAGACATCGAGGAATTGTTAACTTAGCGTTAGAAGGAAGCGTGTGGGGTAAAAATCGTAGAGGGAGACCAAGGGACGAATATAGTAAGAAGATTCAAAAGGATGTAGGTATTCTCAGATGAAGACCTTGCACAGGACAGGGTAGCGTGGAGAGCTGAATCAACAACAACAAGGAAAAAAATAGTTATTGGCGGGTTCCGAAACACTGACCTTTAGCGTCATAGCATTGCCCAATGTGTTACGGCTAATAGTTGGGAGTTGCATTCTTTAAACTCATACTATTGTTGGCAGTTGTTAACTGATGCTAATATGGCATTTGTAGACACTAGATTATCATTTATCGTACAAAGAACGACGTGTTGTTATTAATTCCTCAGTGGCCCATTGCTTTGAAATGACAATGTATAAGTTACAATAACAAAATCATCAAATACGCAACGCAAGATGGCGTATGCCAGAGAGAGTTCTGGGCGAGGAATGTCATGTGACATCTGCGAACGGCTGGCTTTCTTTAATTCAATGGAGGTTGTCAAAACGCCGTTATTTTTGCAAATATCTCTCAAACGATACGAGAAATGGAAAAAAAAATAAGGAAACGAAGTTGTGGAGAATTTTCTCCTCTACAAATTCGGTTATTCAATTTTCGCGTCAGGCGAACGGTTTATTTGCAATTAAAATTACATTACAAACGGTTTCTTTTTCGCGTTACTAATGTATTTCTGGTAAGCCATCAATTACGTCTTTAAAATTTGGTGCTGATCGGTTGAATGGTTCGACCTATAAAGTGGGAACACGCTACAGCCAGGCAGACATCGTGAAATCGCCGTTGTTTCTGCAAATATCTCTGCAACGATGCAAGATATGATAAAAACATAATAGAGCGAAGTTGTAGAGAATGTTCCCCTCTACCAATTAGGTTATTCCATTTTCGTGTCAGATGTACAGTTCGTTTGCAATTACAATTACATTAAAAAGACTTTTTTTTTTGTATTACTACCGTATTTTTGTCCGAAAAATTTGGAAAAGGGAGGTTCTGGTCTCTGGCGATCTACAATTATGTCTGTAAAATTTGGTGCTGATCGGTTGAACGGTTCGTCTTAATAACAGGGAACACGTTACAGACAGACAGACAGACGGACAGGCATCCCAAAATCGCCGTTATTTTTGCAAATATACGAGATATGAAAAAAACATAAGAGAGCAAAGTTGTAGAGAATTTTCTCCTCTACAAATTCGGTTATTCAATTTTCGTGTCAGATGAATAGTTAAGCCGTTATTTTTCTTTAAATTTCGAGCTGTCAAAAGACGATCGCAAAGGCCCACTTTTAGTGTTACTACCGTATCCTAAAGTGGGCCAAAAGGAGTGACAGTTGAAGAATCCGTATCTTTGTTACAAGAATTGTTTTTTGCACTAGGAGTGATATTACTAAATGTAAATAGAATGAAATTTTCACTCTGCAGCGGAGTGTGCACTGATATGAAACTTCCTGGCAGATTAACATTGTGTGCCGGAGCCGGGAATCGAACCTGGGACCTTTGCCTTTAGCGAGCAAGCGCTCTACCACTGAGCTATCCCAGGCAGTTTAATTACTAAATGTAAATTTTTGCCCTCTACATTAACCACTTCAGTCATGAATTATTTTAAAAATAAAATAAAACACATTCTTGCACTTTTCATGTCTATAAGATCCTATCTATTTTATATTTCATCAAAATAAAAAATTTTCATACTTCGTTTCTAAAATGAAAATGTCAAACAAATAGGACACCGGATCTGCAAGGCAGTTAAGAATATGAAATAAGAAGTCAGCATTACATATGTCACTCCATATTTATTGTGGAACTTACGTCGCAAAGTGGAATTTTGCACACTTCATAAAATAATTACACTTACTGAGACGAAGTCTGAAGCACTCCACAATGGGTCCACCTTGCTCACTGTTTGTCATTGTAGAACGCGATGGCAGCAAGAAGCACGAAACTAAAAACGGCAGACGTCCTTTAAACAGGCCACTGAGTCTTAAAGTAAAGGGAAATCGTATAGTTCTAAAATTAATTAAAAGCCCGTGTCCAATATATTGGACGCCAGGTCTCAAAGGGATAACTTAAAAATTGCATTTTCAGTTCTAAAACTGTGGTTTACACACAGGAAAAATTTGAAACTTTATTGGTGTAGTCCACATTTTTGTACTTTTACACGTCATTGTTTCTCTCTGCGTACAAAATACGTATCTACTGCAAGAATGAAGTAACCTACATTTTCACAGTTTTAAGAACTGAAGACCTCGGGGATAAATAATGATAAGCCTCAACTTTTGTATTTGCAATGTATTTGGTGCAAACAGTCATATCCGACAGAATGTTTCATTTTTCTCGAGGTAGTACACCAATCTGCAGAGAGATGACATTTATAAATATTAAAACATGTAATAGAAACTATTTTTCAAACATACAAGTCGTCATATCTCAACACTTTATAAATGAGGTTATCATTATTTTCCCCCGAGTCTTTAATTCAATTAAATAAACAGTATGTATAAAAAACATTTATTTCGTATTTTGCTACAAACATGGAATGTAAAGTACAACTTGTTTCTTTCCTGACATGAGTGCTCAAAATAATGTAAGGCCTTCAGGTGATATTACAAAAATGTCTAGATATTTCTCCAAGTAAACAAGCAGTCACTCATTTTCACCTTTTTCACTCAGAGATATGTCCGTATCAGATCCTGGAAGTCTACTCTGTGAATTAATATCTCCATAAACACTGTGATGGATCGGTGGATCATATTTCATCAGGTTCCTTAAATCTGTGGCTTTAATACGTGTTACTGTAGTTTTTTCACCTTAGGTAACTTCTAAGGCGTGACACAAGCCGGTTGATGTATTTGTCGTCATTTTCTGGTTTTCTTGCAATTCACGGGCCTGCATAATGCATCTCGAATTAATGTTTCACGGAAATCGATTCTAAAAGATTTTTCATGTGAAATTTCAGTCACTTTACCTTCAGCCAATTGATTTTGTCACCGCCCATATTTATTTTCTTCTTACCAGTTATATCTTTCAAAAGCTTATGCTTGCAAATCGTCTTCCTGTAAATGAGTGGCATGAAATTTGATTCCTTTCTTCTTCGCAGGCCCAATAATTCGAATAAAACTTTCGGTACCTTCTTCTTTTTTTCGTCTTATTATCTATACACGGGAAATGCTGATCACAGGCCATGAGAGAGTGTCCTGATACAAATAAATTAATAAAATAAAAAAACATTAACTCAGTGGTCTAAACACTAATCTCTTGTTAAGCTTCCTTTTTGAGGTTTCATAATCAGAGTCATCTTCTTTGGAAGCAGTATGTAGAAGATGTTCTTCATCAGAACCAGAATCACTCATATTTTCTTCACTCAACAAATCCACAATGGTTTACACCGCTTTGTGCTCAATTAATTTCAGAATAGTTCTCTCCAAGTTACACCACTAATGTTTTATTCCTGAATAGCACTTAAAAGAAATACAAAAAGAATATAATGAACTAACAAAAAACACAAAAAATTTTAAAAATTGGTATTTGTGGGTTACACGGGTTAAAACCCTCAAGTCGAGATTGTTACGAAAATTTAAACAAAAAATTTTAAAAGTTTTTTTGTGCGATGTGCATTGCTGTATATCGAGATAAAGTTCCATACTTTGTATAAGTGTATTTTTGTTATTATGTTGAAATCACAATTCTGCAAAACAGGTAGACGGTAATAGAGGTTATATGTATGCATGAATTGTAATTGTATTGCTTCGCTCTTGTACATGAAAATGTCTTCTCGTAAATATTAAATGCATAGGACGCAAGACTACTCTCCTAGTTTGCCTCTCCTTCTCCCCTCTCTCTCCAAAAATGTTCAAATGTTTGTGTAGCTTATGGGACTTACCTACGGGGTCATCAGTCCCTAAACTTACAAACTACTTACGAACTTGCTAATCCTAAGGACGGCACAAATATCCATGCCCGAGGGGGGATTCGAACCCCCGACCGTAGTGGCCGTGCAGACCGTGACTGCAGCGCCGCAGAACGCTCGGCCACCGCGGCCGGCACCTCTCTCTTTATCCAGCTCCTTTTCTCTCATCTCTCTGTTCGTTTCCACCTTTCCCTGTTTCGGCAAATTTTTCTATAAGGTACCCTCTGTCATGTACCTTACTGACATTTATGTACACACTGATCTTCCTTTTGTTTTAAAGTCACGTTTGCAAAAAATCATAAAGACTGGAGCTAAACTATGCATTTCGTATAATTCCGTAAGTTAAGTACCCTCCACGATGCACCGAACGAAATTTTATACAGACCATGACCTTCCTTTTGTTTTGAAGGTCAAGCGTGCGGAATTTCGTGAAGATCGGAATGAAGATTTCGTGAGTCTGTAGGAGAAGTATGCTCCGCCATGCACCTATCACAAAATACTTTCTCAGCTGACGTTTTCTATCTATAAACTACATTCCTGATAGATGATGTAGTTTCTGAGATTTCGTGTTTAGTCAGAGTGAGTGTCCTTTCGATTTTATATAGCTAGAGATTACTTAATTTTGGATGCAAGAGAATTAAAGGAGACTTACAGACAAAAATAAAAAGTAACATGCAAATCTGTAATGCTAACTTTATTTGATTCAAGGTCATGCCTAATGCGACAGTTTTACGGCATCTACAACGAAACTGTTGTGAGTGGTAGATTTCTTTTCGTTTCATTTTTTTTTTTTTTTTTTTTTGGGTGGGGGGGGGCGGCTCAGTTACAAAACGCTTCATAAAGTCCGAAATTATGTGACAACTTTGTTGCAGGCCCCTAACAACTCCAATTTCCCAATAATTGACGCATAAATCTGAGTATTCTCACGAGGTGGCCTCTCATTATTTATGACGACATATCTACTGTGCTATGTGTCGTGCAGTTTTGTCTTTGGGTCATGAACCTTCGTGGGCGAACGATGAACAGTTCACCAAAGTTTCAATGCAATCGAATGAATGGTTTATGAAAGCATAGGGGACATACAGACAAACTTTCATTTTTATATATATATATATAGAAAATTAAATTGTTTTGCTGCTTCTGAGCTGGCGACCAGAAATCTTCGAAAAATACGAGGGGTGTTCAAACGAAAATGTACGAAATGTCTTAACAACAAAACCGGTTAAAATCTGAATATGCACTTTGTGGTAACGTAGTGTGACATCTAGGAGCGCGAAGCATGCGTCTTCACCTACTCCTAAAAATTAAAAGCTGTGCTCTCAGCTGGCAAGGTGATGCTCATCGCCTCTTTCGACGTCCGATGCTCATCGAATTCTTCGATCACGGAAAAACGATTAACAGTGACGTGTACTGTGAGACACTCGGTAGCCTACGCAAGTCCGTCAAGAGCAAACGGCCTTGGCTGCCCACAGAAGGAATGATTCTGCTCCATGATATTGCGCGTCCATACGTCTCCAGTCTCACATAACGTGTGCTGGCCAAGGCCCTACAGCCTGAACAAGTCGCCCTGTACCTTACATCAGTTTGCTCCGCTAAAAAGTATCTCAGAGGGTATTGCTTCTACTCGGTCAATGAACTGAGAGATACAGTAGAGGACCGGCTCTTGTCACAGCCACAGGAATTCTGGGAACAGGGAATCCTTCGGCACGTTGAACTGTGGTATAGTTGTGCTCAGGACTATGGTGATTACTTTTGAATAAAGACTTTAATTATACCCACAGAGTCGTTTCGTACCGTTTCATTTTAACACCCCTTGTATGTTTATTTACAGGGATAAAAAGCAAGCTTAGTATAACCAGTGATATCCAGAATGTTCTGGTGCTATGAGACCGGTTGAAACCCTTATCCAGGTAGGATGCGAAGTGTTCGTGTAGTCGGTAGTTTTGTATACGGACTGGAGCGTGGACTTTTCCATACCTCATATGAAGTAGGTAAGTTAGAATATTTTAAGATTAGTTGGTATTAAGAAGAAATTTACGAAAACGTGAGAGAAAACCCAGGACTCATCTTAGAAAACAGGCTATGAAAAAGCATAACCTACATTTTTAGCTTTTGTAGATTTGGAGGAAGCTTTTTACGAGGTTGCCTCGAATTCAGTCTTTCATATAAATAGCCGGCCGCGGTGGCCGAGGTGACTGAGGCGCTCAACTCACGGTCAGCACGGCCACTACGGTCGGGGGTTCGAATCCCCCCTCGGGCATGGATATTTGTGCCGTCCTAGTTCGTAAGTAGTTCATAAGTAGTTTGTAAGTTTAGGGACTGATGACCCCGCAGTTAAGTCCCATAAGCTTTACAAACATTTGAACATTTCATATAAATAAGTTGAAATGTAGGGAACTAGACAGCGGTTATGAGACTCGAAGGGCGTGAAAGGACACAGTAGTTGGGAAGAGAGTAAGACAGGGTTATAGCCTTTCCCAAATGTTGCTCAATTTCAACATTGAACAAGTTGTGAAGGAAAGCAAGGGGAAACTTTGAGAAGGAATTCAGGTTCAGATGAAAGGAAAAAGGTTTGCGGTTTTCTGATGACGCTGTAAGGATTTGGAAGAGCACTAAAATTGAATGGACAATAATTTTAAACTACACTATTGGCCATTAAAATTGCTACACCAAGAACAAATTCAAATGATAAACTGTTCATTGGACAAATATATTATACTAGAACTAACATGTGACTGCATTTTCACGCAATTTGGGTGCATAGATTGTGAGAAACCAGTACGCCGAATAACCACCTCTGGCCGTAATAACGGCCTTGATATGTCAGGGGATTGAGTCAAATACAGCTTGGATGGCGTATACAGGTACAGATACCCATGCAGCTTCAATACGATACCATAGTTCATTAAGAGTAGTGACTGACATATTGTGACAAGCCAGTTGCTCGGCCACCATTGACCAGACGTTTTCAATTGGTGTGAGATCTGGAGAATGAGCTGGCCAGGTCAATACAGGACCTGCTACATGCGGTCGTGCATTATCCTGCTGAAATGTAGGGTTTCGCAGGGATCTAATGAAGGGTAAAGCCACAGGTCGTAACACATCTGAAATGTAACGGCCACTGTTCAAAGTGCCGTAGATGTGAACAAGAGGTGACCGAAACGTGTATCCAATGGCACCCCATACCATCACGTCGGATGATACGCCCGTATGGCGATGACAAATACACGCTTCCAATGTGCGTTCGTCGCGATGTCACCAAACACGGATGCGACCATCATGATACTGTAAACAGAACCTGGATTCATCCGAAAAAATGACGTTTAGCCATTCGTGCACCCAGAATAGTCGTTGCGTACACCATCGCCGGTCCTCCTGTTTGTGATGCAGCGTCAGGGGTAAACGCAGCCATGGTCTTTTGTCTGATAATCCATGGTGCTGCAAACGTCGAACTGTTCGGGCAGATCGTTGTTGTCTGCAAAACATCCCCATCTGTTGACTCAGTCCAAGAAGATCATGCGATGCTCAAGGAAATAGGTTAGGGAAGAAGACGATAAAATTAGTAGATGGATTTTGTCTAGAGTGTAAAATTGTTCGCCGGCCACAGTGGTGGAGCGGTCTGCGGCGCGCCAGTCACAGTCTGCACTGCCGCTACGGTCGGGGGTTCGAATCTCCCCGCGTGCGTGGATGTTTGTGTCGTCTTTAGTATAAGGTAGTTCATAGGTAGTTTGTAAGTTTAAGGACTGATGACCCCGCAGTTACGTCCCTTAAGCTTAACAAACATTTGAACATTTTTTTTAAATTGTTCAGCAGTGAAACGTGCGCTTAAGGTGTCCAGAAAAAAAATGAAAGATTGAAAATTTGTACAGCACTTAAGCTTTATCCAAAAGATGATACCGAAATTGTACAACCCATCCCACTGCTGAGCAAATAAGATGGGTTAGAGGCGTTGTCAGGACGGAAGGCGAAGCGGTAAAGGCTTGTGGGCTCCCTAGGAAGGGGTGACTGTTTGAAAAATAAAAGATAAGATTCGAGTTAATATCTGCTATATTCTAAAAGTACGGGATACATAGCCGGACTTTCTCTGAGGTCGGAAGCAATGAAAGTGTCAGTCTAAGTTAACGGATTGTGATTCGGAAAAGGTAACGGTTACGGTTTACACAGTTGGTGGCGGGTACAGAACAGCTGCTAGGCGGGAGCGGAAGGCATGAGTCCGTTCGCCCCGCACAGAGGCAGGGCCTCCGAAGTGCGTCTCTCCTTTAAGAGAACTCAAACGGAAGAGACCCAAGGAACTGATTCTCGCACCTCAGAGTCCTTCAGCAGTAGCATACGTGATCAATAGTGGGCGCCTGCTATAGGCTCCACGGTAGCATAGGAACGTCAGTAGTTCGGACGCCAGAAGGGTGGCGTGATTTTAGAATCAGCAGTCAATAGTGGTTCTAGCCGGCTCTGTCCTGCAAGGTGGACAGGCTTGGTCACGTTGTCATGGCAGACGCTGCACTGTGAGAACACTTGTAAAACTCAGGAGAAGTTTTGAAATAAATTTTTTGAATTATTTGCCAAAACTATTTTAGACTGGCTGGTCATCCTGTACATTCCCTCCCCCTTCCCTACAAGTGGTGACTCACAAAGCTCACTTGGGCGCCAGAGACCCCTGGGAAGAAAGGGTTGCCCGAAAGGAGACCTAGTAACTAAGGGAGGAATCCAACTCATTTAGTATGAATGTGAGGGAAATTTTGTCTTTCAGGTAAAAAAACTAAATAAGAACTGCCTACAACTAAGTACGGCACAAATATCCATGCCCGAGGGGGGGGGGGGATTCGAACCCCCGTCCGTAGTGGTCGTGCAGACCGTGACTGGAGCGCCTCAGTCCCCTCGGCCACTGCGGCCGGCCTGCAACTTGTTTCTCCCTGTTGGTTTATGCCAAGTTCGGAGTAAAAATTGTTCTATATGACGGTGATAGAAAATAGAATTTATCTTTAGCGTTTATCGGTATGTGACAGTCCCTTACACATTCCGTATTTCATACATTTTTTAGATGTATTTGTAATTCTAATACAGCCAAATCGTTTTGGGGTCTTCGAATAAACGCTTAATGTTTGTAAAATACTCATTGACTTATTATTAATTTCTTAATTGAAGGTTTAAGGTTGCGTCTCCTATTAAAAAGCATAGTAGCTATTTTTTTAAAAAGATGGATGTTGCGTGATAGTGGGGTTAACTACATAGCGGTCAATTACATCAACGTATCTGTGCAGGATGCCTAATATATTTATTGCTTGCGCAGGTGTCTTGATATGCTTAGTTTTCTGAATAATATGCTTTTAGGAGGTATGACTGTGGAAAGTCATCGTCTTGTAGTAGCAGAGAATGTCTTAATAACTCTCCAAACATTATCACGATTAAAATACGTTTTTGTTTTCAGGAGGAACACTCAACGAATTAATATGTAGTTAGAACAATTTACTATATTGCTCTTCAACTTGCAAAGGATTGTGAAATTTCACTGAGTTTGGTGTTATGTTGACAGTGTGGAAACTAGACAACAGCAGGGCTAGACTTCTTGGTTGGCCTGTACCCAGGAAAAGCCATCAGTCACCGCAAGGGCCCCGGGTTCCGCGCAAGTGTCACTCCGCGCAAGTGTTCCAACCCCGTCGAAAGTTGCGACGAGTAAACAGACAATCAGCCGCTGCCAGGAGGTGAGACTCGACCAGCTTCGCATCGGCTGGTGGAGACCACATGGAGAACACGTTGGCGAACGTGACGTCATGTTCAACTGCCGTTTTTTCTCGCCAAAAATTCGGCTTTGTCTTCAGTTTTAGATGCTACGCTGAAACTATTAGAGTTACAGATTAGCACGGAGAAGCAATTGAAATGGGAGAACAGCTCGATTCAGATGACGTGTTAACATCAATTGTATTAACTATACCAAAAGTTATTGAGAAAACTAATATTAATTAATTGAAAAAATCCGAAGGTTAAAATAATTGAAGTAGAGTAACGAGCGAGGGCTCAAATGAAAGGTGTCATCGAGACGCAAAGTTTGGCATAACTATATTATCTGCAACATTTATATTGCGCATATAAACCACTTTTAAGGACAACATTAATCATTTGTTATTAACAACTAATGCAAGAGAGATACACAAACAGCAAAGCAGTGATAAGTTGCAGGTAAACACACATTATGACCTGTTTAGAATATATTATTTTTGCTGATAAAACTCTTCTGGGTATTGGACCGCATCGTCAATATATCAAATATTTCACCGACGTTTCGGCCACTATTGCAAGCGGCCATCTTCTCGGTGTTACCTTTATTATTTTTGTCTGTTTTAATATGTTGCTTTGGGTAAACTACATTAATTTGTTTAGCGACCGTAATTTGTTTAAATTTATGAGCACAGTAATTCTGAATAGTGCATTGGAAAGAGCACTGTAAAACGTACCTGAAAAACACTTTAACTAACTGATTGCTAAAAAATTCATTGTACGACGGCCTAAAGACATATTTATCGGTCATGATGAAAATACTCATTTGTATAAACTTAAGATTTTGGGGGGTGTTATTAATGTTAGAAGTTTAAGTTAGGTACGTATTTGCATTAGAATGTTAGCGTGCATCTAACGTTGTCGTTATATCAACATTTCAATCAGTCGATGGCAGTTGAACCATATTGGCGGACATGTTTGGGGAGTGCAATGGAATCTAGTGAGACGATAGGTGTTCAACGTAGCCGTAGAATCCGCCGAACTGGACTCTGATATATTTTCGGACATGTGTGGTCTTTGATTTTTGAAACAGTTGTCGGAACTCATAAATTTTTCATCACTTTCGGATTGGGGGTTTTGTATAGAACAATTAATTTCAATAGCAATCATTTTAAAATATTAACCAAATGATTAAATATTCGCATAGCTATGTTGTTAGCCAAATTGGGGGCTCAGCTAATCATATCAGACGGAGTCTAGTGGTTAGACTTAATCATGCAATGAGCAATAAACATGTTCTATCAGTCATTTAGTAAATACCGCCATAGTTAAAAATTCCTTGAGTTTGAAACTGAAAGTTTAGTTTTAAAATAAATGTAATCGTGTGCGAACACCAACGAGCCAAAGTAGCACCCTACGACAAAGTTAGTTGAACATCGGGTCCGTACCGTTACAAACACTGCGAAAGTCGTTAAAGTGCAATTCAAATGAAACTAAAGAAAGTGAGGGAATTAGTTATAGCAGTCATTTTAAAAAATATTGGAGACGAAGTGTCTGAACATTTTGAACACGTCAAGAATTTAAATAACAACCCGACCGCTACGAGTGTAAGAGCATGTACCGCAGGTCAGTCGGTCTACTGCACGCTTGCAGCGATCCAGTGACCTATGTAGGTAATTCTTGTGTACACGTGATTTCTCGAAATGAGGAGGCTGAGAACATACTAGCGGGCGATGGGTTTACATTCTGTCGTATTGTACCCATTACATCGAGGACACATATTTCTGAAAGCCAAGTGTCTGTGCATAGTAGAATGTAACAACGATGTATATATGTAAGGATGACTCTGTATATATGTACTTCAAATGTCGATTGTCTTCAACCACGTGCCGCGTAGTATCCACGGCCTTCTGAACATTGAACACCTCCGGCACTTCCGAAAGCACGTCTACGATCACTTAAAATTCTCCATACTGTTTGAAGACTTTGTGTGTACTCGGTTGGCTGAACGAAGCGACTGGCTGCATTGTCGTAGACTCCTGCAAAATTGGCAAAAGAAACCACTCTTTCCTTCTATACTCTTACTTATCCTTTTGTCATAAAATCGTAAAAACGTCTCTACGATCTCAGGACGAAAAGTTTGAGATTTCATCGGTAATACACAGACAGAAGACTTCGTTACCTGTCGTATATACATGGGGAATATCGGATCATGCTGAAACAGTAAAGATGCTGATTAAATTTACTGTAATTAAATCAACATTGTGCCATTTCCAAATACTAATATAATTTGTGTTATAAACCGATCTAACATATTCATTCATACTTTTTAATTTGTTTAAATTTCAGATTAAATAAAATTATCTTATATTTTGCTTTTATCTACTGCAGGATATTACACATTTAAATATTCAATGAATCATTCTGAGGCTGACAGTGTGGGCGATGTTTAAGCGCTGTTATTAAATCTCAAAAATCTCGACAGCAAGTAAACCCAGCTAAAGCCTTCACATAAAACATTCATGATTATAAAAATTATTTCTACCGCTACACCTACATAAATACTCTCCAAATCACCTGTCTGTGCATTGCAGAGGGTTCATCGATGCGCTTTTATGATATTTGTCTACCGTCTTTCGCAAATAGGTCTCGCCACAAGGAATAACGCCTTTCTTTTAATTATTTCCACCCCACTACGTCGATCATTTCCGTGAGACTCTCTCCCCTGTATCGCGATAACACAGAACGAGGTGCCCCACTCTGAACTTTCTCTATATCCTCCGTCACTACAAAATTGTGTAGATCCCACAGTACGCAGAAATACTCCAAATTAGGACGCACAAGTGTAGTGTAGGTAGTTTCTTGTGAGTATTTTGTCAATGGAATAGTAAATCACTTTCTCTACGACTTTTCTGTTTGTTATTTCCAATTAAGGTTGTTCGTAACTGTAATTCCTATCTATTTAATTGAATTTAGGGTCTTTCGATTACACTGATTTATCATGTAAATGAAGTTTAACGCATTTCTTTGAGTACTCATTTGAGTGACTTCATACTTCATTATTTTGGGTCAATTGCCAATTTTTTCACCATGCAGGCACCTTATCTAAATCGAATTACAGTTAATTTTGATGATCAGATATCTTTACTAATCGATAAATAACATCATCATCTGCGAACAGACCAAGTTTCTCAAATCGTTTACAAAGGTAACGCTTCCCTTGGGAATGCCACAAATAGCGAATCAAATCGCAGAATTGTGGCGATATTGCTTAAGCTCCAGTTTTATTAGAAGACGCTTATGAGGTACAGTGTCAAAAGCCTTCTGTAAATCTAGAAACATGGAATCAATTGGAGACCCCTTCTCGATAGCACTCATCACTTCATGTGAGTAAAGAGCTAGCTGTGTTTCAGTATAACGATAATTCCTTACTTCCTGAACCAGTGTTGACTATGGGGTCGTTCTCTCCGAGGTAGTTCATAATGTTGGAGGACAGTATACGATCTAAAATCCTGCTGCAAACTGACGTCAATGATACAGATCTGTAATTTTGCCTTTCGTAAATACGGGTCATTCACTGAGCGAATTGTTGTATATGATACGTAGGTACGGAGCTATTGCATCAGTATGCTTTTAAAGATACCTAAAGGGTATAAATCTGGACCGAGAGACTTGCTTTTTTTAAGTGATGAATTGATTATAAATTGATTATAAATACAAAATCAGTTGGTGGTAAAGCAGGAGTAGGTCTGATAATGAATAAGAAAATAAATGCAGCGCAGTGATCGCATTATCGTAGTCATGATAGATACGAACTCAACACCGAACACAGTAATACAGATTTAAATGCCAACTAGATCTGCCGATGATGAGGAGATCGAATAAATGTATGAGGAGGTAAAGGAAATTATTCAGACAATTACGGGAGGTAAAAACTTAATTGTGTTGGGAGACTGGAATTCGGTAGTAGAAAAGGAAGGGAAGATTAGGGAAGAAAGTAGGTGAATACGGTCTGGGCAAAAGATATGAAAGAGGAAGCAACCTTGTAGAATCTTGCACGAAACATAATTTTGTTATAACAAACACATAGTTTAAGAATCACGAAAAAAGGCTGTATACATGGAAGAGAGCAGGAGACACCGGGAGGTACCACATAGATTTTATAATTGTAAGACATAAATTTCGGAACCAGGTTTTAAACTAATACATATCCAGGGGAAGATATACACTCAGACCATATCTTATTGGTTATGAACTGTAAACTGAAACTAAAGAATCTGCAGAATGGTAGGAATATAAGGAGATGAGACCTGGATAAACAGAAGGAACCTGAAGTTCTGGAGAATTTCAAAGGGAGATTTAGGCAACAATTGAGAGGAAGGGCGGGAAGTAAAACAGAAGAAGAGGAATGGGTAGCATTGAGAGTTGAAATAGGGAAGGCAGTAGAGGACAAAAAGGTAGGAAAGCAAGACCTACAAAAAATCTTTGGATATCACAGGAAATACTAAATTAAATCGATGAAAGGAGGAAACATAAAAACGCAGTAAATGAAACAGGCAAAATGGAGTACAGACGACTAAGAAGTGAGATCGACAGGGAGTACAAAATGGCTAAGGAGGAGTGGCTAGAACGCAAACGCACATGCAAGTCTGTAGATTCTAATATTTGTGAATCTTAAGGGCCTGAAATGCGGGGTCATCATTCCCTACACTTACAAACTAATTACGAACTGCCTTATACTAAAGACGACACAGACATCCATGCCCGAGGGGGGATTCGAACCCCCGACAGCGAACGGCCTCGCACATAGGAGCATAGCGCCTCAATGCGATTGGCCACTTCGCCGTGTCAAGTCTGTAGAATAATGTATAAATAGGGCAAAAATAGATACCGCCTATAGGAAAATAGAAGAGATATTTGGAGACAAGAAAAACAGCTTTATAAATATTAGGAACTCAGATGGGAAACAAGCTTTCAGCAAAGAAGGGAAAGCTGAAAGGTGGAAAGAATATATAGGGAGGCTCTACGAAGGAAATGCGCATAGAGAGAATATTGTAGGAAGGGAAGAAGAAGCAGATGAAGATGAAAAAGGAGATATTATACTAAGAGATGAATTTGACAGAGCACTGAAAGACGTAAGTTGAAACAAGGCTCCTGCAGTATGTCACATTCCATCAGAGCTACTGAAGTCTCTGGGAGAACCAGCAATGAAAAATCTGTTTCAGTTGGTGTGCAAAGTACCCTCAGACTTTAACAAAAAAAAAAAAAAAAAAAAAAAAAAAAAAAAAGGCACAGACAGATGTCAAAATTACAGAACTATTAGGTTAATGGCATAGTTGCGAAATACTAACAGGTATTATTTGCAGAAGGATAAAAAAACTGGTAGAAGCTGACCTCGGGGAAGATCAGTTTGGGTTCAGGAGAAATGTAGGAACACGGAAGGCAGTACTCACTTTACGGCTTGTCTTGGAAGATAAGTGAAGGCAAGGAAAACTTACATTTCTGGCTTTTGTAGCTTTGTAGAGAGCTTTTGACAATGTTGATTGAATACAGTCTTTCAAGTTTTGAAGCAAGCAGAGGTAAAATGTAGGGAACGGAAGGTTATTTACAACTTGTACAAAAACCAGGCTGCAGTTGTCAGAGTTGAAGCCCATGAAAGGGATGCAGTGGTTGGGAAGGGAGTAAGACAGGGTTTTAGCCTTTCTCCAATGTTATTAAATTTGGAGAAGGAATTTAAGTTCAGGGTGAAGATATAAAAACATTGCGGTTTTCCGATGACATTGTAATTCCGTCAGAGATAGCAAAGGACCTGGAAGAGCAGTTGAACGGAATGGACAGTGTTGAATGGTGCATATAAGATGAACATTAACAAGAGCAAAACAAGGGTAATGCAGTCTAAGAAAATCAGATGATGCTGAAGGAATTAGATTGGGTAATGAAACAATAAAGGTGGTAGATGAGTTTACTTCTGTTTAATTCTGTTACTTGGGCAGTAAAATAACACACGATGGTCGTAATACTGAGGATATAAAATGCAGAATGGCAATGAGAAGGGAAGCATAATTGAAAAAGACAAATTTCTTAACGTCGAATACATCGAATATTAATTCAATCGTCAGGATATCCCTTCTGAATGCATTTGTGTGAAGAGTTGCCTTGTATAGGAGTGAAACATGGACGATAAACAGTGCGGACAGAGAGAGGATAGAGACTTTTGAAATGTGATGGTACAGAAGAATACTGAAGATTGGAGGGAAAAGGAATTTCTGGCATACCCTGACTACAAGACGGGATCGATTGTTAGGACACATTCTTAGACATAAAGGGATTGTGAATTTAGCACTGGAGGGAAGTGTTTGGGGTAAAAACCGCAGAGGAAGGCCAATAGATGAATACAGTAAGCAGATTCAGACAGATGTAGGTTGCCTTTGTTATGTGGAGTTGAAGAGGCTTGCTCAGGATAGAGGCTTGCTAAGGAGATCTCAGCGTTTATTGAGTGATTTCAGGATAGAGCTGCATCAAACCATTCTCCGTACTGAAGACCACAACAACTCAACGGATATCTACTTCTAAATTACTCAAGCTGGGAGCTATTGTTCAATGGAATTGTTGAATATTTGCTTGTCCGTCCATTTTTGGAGTATTGCAGCCCAGTGTGGGATCCTTATCAGGTGGGCATGACGGAGGACATCGAGAGAGTCCAAAGAAGGGCAGCTCGTTTTGTATTGTCACCATACAGGGGAGACAGCGTTACGGAAATGATACAGGATCTGGGATGGGAATCATTAGAACAACGGCGCTTATCGCTGAGGCGTGGGTTACTTGCGAAACTCCAATCGCCAACATTCTCCTCCGAATGCGAAAATATATTGTTGACTCCCACTTACATAGGTAGAAATGATCATCAGAATAAAATAAGAGAAATCAGAGCTCGAACAGAGAGATTCAGGTGTTCTTTCTTCCCGCGCGCTATTCGAGAATGGAATGGGAGATAAATAGTATAATTGTGGTTCGATGAACCCTCTGCCAGGCACTTAAATGTGATTTGCAGAGTATCCCATGTAGATGTAGATGTAGATGTAGGTGAAGGTATTTCGGAAAGCTGTGTTTAGCAATTTTTCAAAACTGTCGTAAGTAGTACTGTCTCTTCTATCGGAACAGAAACAACTTGAATATTAATTCTGTCAAATGGGACCGTGTTAACCAAGAATATGGGAACTCTGCTGTCTTCCCAGACATTTTACGTTGTGAATTTTCAGTTTAATGAGAACAAATGTGTAGTCTGCACTACTCTCTCAAAGAAATGAACGTTTGTGTAATCAGTATGACTGAGTGAGTGCGTTTAGACGCACTTCTATCGACATTCGTGGTATTTACGCTTACCAGAGCATTTTATTAATATGATAATACGAAATGAAAGTGAACATGGTTTTTCTACAAATGCAATGCACATAATTATTATGAGGAAGGCTCCAATACGCAATATGCAAATAATAACAACACTGAAAACAAACAAAAGTGGGAAAGTGATCAAAAACAAATAAAAATTAATGACTGAATGATTTTCCCAACTTGGGTAATAGCAGGCATTAGCATTGAAATGGGGGCCGCGGCAAAATTAATGTGTTCGAGAATTTATTTACATAAAAAAGGAAAATGGCGTACGAACGATACCAGTTTGTTACTAAATGATACTAGAAAACGAGAGGAGCAGTGGTAATTTACAATTTAATGAAGTTAATTGATAATGACATTATAACCATAGGAACAAGTGAATCAGAAAACAGATGAATGGCAGTGATACCGTTAAAGGGAAAGATATCGTGCATTTTCGTTAAGTTTTCATTTTTATTCATTAGTCAGTAGCTACGCCAAGCAAGGTGGAGGAATGGTAATAAACTGGTTTCGCGTTATGGAGGATTGTAGTTCAAAGAAACGTTCGTCAAGGTAGATTTAGATCGCCCCAGGCAAATGTCGAGATGGTTCCTTTGAAAGAGCACAACCGATTTCCTTCCCCGTCCTTACCCAAAATTCCGAGCGTGTGCTGACGACAGGACGTAATAGCCTGAACATCATTCCCTCCTTGCTTTCAGTAATACTGCAATGAGGGTCAATAGATCACTGTATTGAAGGTCATACATCACGTGCAGCATGACGTTTCACATTTTATCCAATATCAGATATGCATCTACAAAAATAAAGACGTATTTTTCTATGACAGAAGTGAAGAATTATATATTTTGGACGACTTTACAGCGCTCATTTTTTAATGAAACAAATCGCAATTTGCTATCACTTATGACTTCACTGTACTAGGCTTAGATATAATACCAATGTGCGGCGAATGAAAATTTGTGCCCGGCCGGGATTCTAACCCGGGATCTCCTGATTACTAGGCAGTCGCGTTGACCACTCCGCCACCGAGGACACAATGACAAACCCGACTGCAGAGGACTCTTCCCTGAACGTCTCCCGCCAACCCCAAATCTACATTCGCTACACTGTCTCTTTCCTATTACCGCAGCTTCTTAATTCTGTAATGATCGCAGCCACAATACTGTATTTCCGCATCAGGGAGAACAGACCATGAGGTATCGAGACACAGTTAATAGTCGTTGTATATGGGTGTGGCGGGAGACGTGCAGGGAAGAGTCCTCTGCAGTCGGGTTGGTCACTGTGTCCTCGGTGGCGGAGTGGTCAAGGCGTCTGCCTAGTAAGGAGGAGATCCCGGGTTATAATCCCGGCCGATCACAAATTTTCATTCGCCGCACATTGGTATTACATATAAATTTAGTACAGTGAAACCATAAGTGATCGCAAATTGCGATTTATTTCATTAAAAAAAGAAGTGAAGAAGTTACATATGATTAAAATTGTGAGCTTTACATCACACTATATATCTACAGCTACTCCTAGTCATGTTAGAAATGTTTGGTACATAGATGTTCAGTAAGTAGATATTCGAAGTATACACATCGGCAGGATACAAGTAGGACTGAATTAAGAGCAAACCAAGAAGGCATAGATTATTTATTACTTATGAATACCTATAATATAATAAATACAGGGCGAGTTAGGAGAAAAGTTACATGCTTCCAGGGGTGATACAACTGCTTATAATATACATCTGTCATTTGCTTAACCCTTGCGGGGTAAAC
Organism: Locusta migratoria; assembly: GCA_026315105.1. Classification (NCBI taxonomy): domain Eukaryota; kingdom Metazoa; phylum Arthropoda; class Insecta; order Orthoptera; family Acrididae; genus Locusta; species Locusta migratoria. Next base: position 855,843,572 of record CM048744.1, on the reverse strand, counting down.
AAATGAAAACAACTACGATCGGAAAAAGTGCAGGTTACAGTAAATTAAGATACTATTACGTCATGGTGTGTTTAATTGTGTACGTTTGCATGTAGAAAATGTTCAGACAGTTCACCGTCAACTTCAATGAACTTTGCTGCTCTTGTAGCCAGATTTGTTGGCGATCGGAGCTCAGGAATTCAGAAGTGAGCTGCGACCAGCAACAGGGCACCTGTCTACAAGAGCGGCAAAATGCGCAGAAGTTGACGGTGCACTGTTTGAACGTCCGTCTATAACGTCAGAGGCGAGGCAGACCATTATCCAAAATTCAAAGTCTATGGGACTTAACTACGGGGTCATCAGTCCCTAAACTTACAAACTACTTATGAACTACCTACAACTAAGGACGGCACAAATATATATGCCCGAGGGGGATTCGAATCCCCGACCGTAGTGGCCGTGCAGACCGTGACTGGAGCGCCTCAGTCTCCTCGGCCACCGCGGCAGGCGACCATTATCCCTCTACTGCCCAAATTCTGTTGCGATTCAAGTCATTAACAGGCAATGGAAGTGACACGCAAAATTACAGGCCTTTATCACTGACGTCAGTTTGCAGCAGGATGTCCTCAAATATTATGAACTAGCTCGAAGAAGTGCGCCTCGGTTGCACAGTGGTAGAGTGCCAGACTACAAATCTAAAGGTCGCGGGTTCGATCCCCACCAGGTCCTAGGATTTTTATCTGTCACTTTCCACTTCTTTCACCTCTGGCAGTATTGCTCATGTGAAAAATACTGAGTAGCACCGTGGTTCGGAACCCACGTTAAAATGTAGGTCCCCATATAACTGGCTGGGTAAGTCAGTTCGAAGGTCGGAGGAAGGCAACGGCATACCACCTCCAAACAGGACCATGCCTAGTAAAGCACTGTGGTGTTCAAACCAATCTTCGGATTGCTGACTGCTTTACCTTGAAGAGAACGGCCTATTGTCCCATAGTCGATTTAGAACGTATCGTTATTGTGAAATACAGCTAGCTCTTTACTCACTTGATGTGAGGAGTGCTATCGATAAGGAATGTTCAGTAGATTCCGTTGTTCTAGATTTCAGAAAGGCTTTCAACACTGTAGCTCACAAGAGTCTTCTAATCAGATTGCGTGCTTATGGAATATCGCAACAGTTTCCTGTTAGAAAGAACACAGTAAGTTGTAAATGACGGTAACTCATCGAGTAGAACAGAAGTGATATCTGGTATTCCCCAGAGAAGTGTTATAGGGCTCCAACTGTTCCTTGCCGCGGTGGAGTAGCCGAGCGGTCTCCAACTGTTCCTTGCCGCGGTGGAGTAGCCGAGCGGTCTAAAGCACCTCGCTGCGGAGCGCGCGGTTGCTCGCCGTGGAGGTTCGAGTCCTCCCAGGGGCATGGGTGTGTGTGTTTGTCCATAGTTTAGTTTACCTAGGTTTAAGTGGTTTGTAAGCTACGGACTGAGGACCACGCAGTTTGGTTCGATAGATTTACAAACATTTTTATAATCGATTTAGGAGACAATCTGAGTAGCTCTCTTAGACTGCGCGGATGATGCTGCCATTTATCGGTTAGTAAAGTTACCAGAAGATCAAAAGCAACTGCAAAATAATTTATATAAGATAGCTGTATAGTGCAAAAATTGGCAGTTGGCCCTTAATAATGAGAAGTGTGAGGTCATCTATATGATCATTAAAAGAAATCCGTTAAACTTCAGTTACACGATAAATCAGTCGAACAGGCCGTAAATTAAACTAAATACCTAGGAGTAACAATTAAGAACAACATAAATTGGAAAGAACACAGGAAATATTGTAGGGAAGGCGAACCAAAGAGTACGTTTAAGTGGCAGGACACTAAGAGGATACAACAGCTCTACTAGACAAACTGCCTACACTACACTTGTGCGGCAATTTAGAGAAAATTCAGTGAAGGGCAGCTCCATTTGTTCTATCGCGATAAAGGGAAGAGAGTGCCACGGAAATGATGCACGAGTTGGGGTGGAAATCGTTAAAAGAAAGGCGTTATTTGTTGCGGCGAGATCTATTCGAGAAATTTCTTTCAGCAACTCTTCTTCAGAATGCGAACATAATAGTTGTTGGGTGAACCCTCTGCCATGCACTTCAATATGACTTGCAGAGTATCCACGCAGATGTAGATATTCGACAGGTTCGACTTCTGTCGACACGGAAGATGACTGTTTCGCACACACTTCCTTCTTGTCATCTATCCTCTATACTTTGTGTGCTGTGAGGTGGGACACTTAATTTCATCAGATCGAACAGTCTTCATTAACTTTGTGTACATATTGGAAAACTTTTGAGTTTACTTGCAGGAATGAACGATTTCGCCTTGAGGTGTTTTATTGTACATAGAACTTCTGATTTCGCGTACAAGCAAGTGTCGACAGATTTCTGAACAAACTCATTCAGTGGCAGATTGAGTTCTGTCAGCTGTTGTGAGTTTTGATAGGTTTCTTATTCCACCTACCACGTAAGTAACTCAGAGGAGAGCCGCGGCGGAGTCGCCGAGCGGATTGAGGCGCTATACAACGATACGCGAGGCTGTTCCCGTCGGGGGTTCGGATCCCCCTCGGGCGTGGAAGGGGTGCTGTCTTTAGAATAAGGTAGTTCATAAGTAGTTTGTAAGTTTATGGATTGATGACCCCGCAGTTAAGACCCCTGAGCTTAACAAACATTTGAACTCAAAGGAGAGCTACATTGCGGATATTGATAGGAGTTTTCTTCAGGATCACGCATAAATTGAATGTTATTATAAGTAACTTGTGATCTGTTTTTTATGGACTGAAAAGTTTTAAGTTACAATTTACTTGCTATAGACGCATACCGTCGGCTTATTAATATGAATTATTTGCTGAGGGTATTTTGGTGATTTAAGTGTAGGGCAGATTTACTCGTTGATTCCAGGGACCAACAGATTCGTTGCAATACAGATTCTTTATGTGGCACCTGAACCGAAATAACTCCGCTCCAACTGCAGTGATTCCCTCCATTTTTTAGTGTTGTGATCGCTGATATGGATTTCTTTCTTCCGAGATTTTCAGTACTGCTCGAAACTGTTAGGAGAAACTTCTTTTTTTCTAACTAGCAATACAACGAGAGAATCCAACCATATTTTCGTATATAATTAGCATAACACATTTCATTCACATAGGCATAGAATATCATAAACAATATATAACATAGCAGTTACAGCTCATGTTATAAACACAGTTGCCCTTTTTTTATGTCTTACTTTGTTTTTCCCGGTGGTTTTGGAGTGACCATTCGCGTTTCTTCCGTGAATTCCACAGTATCAAGAGATGGCACTGCCAAAGTACACTACTGGCCATTAAATTGCTACACCAAGAAGAAATGCAGATGATAAACGGGTATTCACCCAGGTTCGTCGTTGCGTACAAAATTGCAGGCGCTCCTGTCTGTGATGCAGCGTCAAGTGTAACAGCGGCAATGGTCTCCGAACTGATAGTGCATGCTGCTGCAAACGTCGTAGAACTGTTCGTGCATATGGTTGTTGTCTTCCAAACCTTCCCATCTGCTGACTCAGGGCCGCGGTGGAGTAGCCGAGCGGTCTAAAGCGTCTCGCTGCGGAGCGCGCGGTTGCTTCGCCGTGGAGGTTCGACTCCTCCCTGGGACGTGTGTGTGTGTGTGTGTGTGTGTGTGTGTGTTGTCCTTAGGTTAGTTTACTTAGGTTTAAGTAGTTTGTAAGCTACGGACTGATGACCACGCAGTCTGGTCCGATAGATTTACAAACATTTGAACATTTTGCTGACTCAGGGATCAGATGTGACTGCACGATCCGTACGGCCACGTGGATAAGATGCCTCTCATCTCGACTTCTAGTGATACGAGGCCGTTGGGATCCAGCATGGCGTTCCGTATTGCCCTCCTGAACCCACCGACTCCATATTCTGCTAACAGTCATTGGATCGCGACCAACGAGAGCAGCAATGTCGTGATACGATAAACCACAATCGCGATAGGCTACAATCCGACTTTTATCAAAGTTGGAAACGTGATGGTACGCATTTCTCCTCCTTACACGAGGCATCACAACAACGTTTCACCAGTCAACGCCGGTGAACTGCTCTTGGTGTATGAGATATCGATTAGAAACTTTCCTCGTGTAAGCACGTTGTAGGTGTTGCCACTGGAGCTAACCTTGTGTGAATGCTCTGAAAAGCTAATCATTTGCATATCACAGCATCTTCTTCCTGTCGGTTAAATTTCGCGTCTGTAGCACGTCATCTTTGTGGTGTAGCAATTTTAATGGCCAGGAGTGTACATTCGACTATCACACTTTTTTTTTGTTATGTTGTTACACATGTCTCGAACATATATTCACATTCTCAAGTGTACAGCGTAATTGGTTCGTTTTTGACAGATGAAGAGGTTAGATGCGTTTTAGTGTTCTCGGCGATTATCTATGACAAAAAAATTGAGCTACGAATTTACATCAAATTTTGTGTGAAAAAAGGAATCAAATGCTCCCAAACAACTGAAATGTTGGTAGTGGCACACGGTAAGTCTGCTCACAAAGTTCTTTCAAAATGGCCAATAAGATGCCAATAATGAACCTCGCGCTAAACGGCTAAGAACATCAACAACATATGAAAACGTCGAAGTTGTGAAGTACGTTGTTTTGGAAAATCGTGGAACTAAGACAAGTAAGAGAAGTTGCTGAGGATGTAGCCATACAGTTTTCGGGCGTTTCGTGCTTGAGACGTGTGTCAGCGAAGTTTATTCCAAAACCATCGCATAAACATCCCTTAGGAACTCTTAAATGACGTCAGTGATGATCATGAATTGCTCAAAAGTGTCGTAAGGAAACATGGGTTTGAAATATTCCAATATTTGTAATCTGTTGGATCAAACTGCTGTGGTCATCAGTCCATAAACTTAAAAACCACTTAAACTAACTTACGCTAGACAACACAAGCACACACCGATGCCCCAGGAAAGACACTAACCTCCGAAATGAAACGACCCCTCACACCACAGCAAAGCGCCTTGGCGCGCTCGACCATTCCAAAGCGGAAAAACATGGGTCTTCTCTTATGGCGTCGAAACCAAAGCCAAATCATCCCAATTGGAGCATACCGGAGATCCAAGAACGAGAAAATCGCGACAAGCTCGATCAAATGTCGAAGTTTTTCTGACTGTTTTCTTCAATCACGGTGGGGCAGAGCATCATGAAGCTTTGCTCCAAGGTCGTGTGGTGAAAGTGGTCTCGCAGTTTGCGAGAAAGAAATCTTCCGGAATTGTGGAAAAATTATTCATAGCTTTTGCATTATGACAGTTCACCTGTTCATTTATCGTTACTTCTGAGAGACTCTTTTGGCCAAAATCAACATACGAATCATGTTTGAACAATCATCATGCCTCAACCACGATATTTACAAGATTTGGCCCCTTGAGACATCTTCCTGTTCCCAAAACTGGAGTGGCTTAAGAAAGGACGAAAATTTGCAACAATTGAGGAAATTAAAACTACATCGCTGAAAGTGCGCCAGGCTGTACCAAAAATTGCTTATGTCAAATGCTTCAAGGATTGGAAGAAGCGTTGGCACAAGTAAATTGTATTCGAGAGAGATTACTATGAAGGAGACAGCATGAATATTTATGAATAAATAAATATTTTTTCCTAAAAAAATGAAGTAACCTTACTTTTTCAACACATCACATACGTGGTGTAGTTATCATAAGTTCGTTTAATTACTACGTGACTTTATGGAGCAATGACCTCATCAGTTTGGACATTTATTTCAAAAATACCGTCATTTTTAATTTTTGAACACCCTGCAGTAGTAGTAGTATAAATTAGCGACCCTCCTCGTTCTCAGAGCACAGTGTATCTATGACTAAGCACGTAATGAAACATTGTTTATCAATTGTATACACAAATACTTTTCATAAATCAATCTGTCTGCCACTGAAAACCGTACAGTAATTCATAATGTCAGTCTTCACATTAGTAAAAAAAAATCACATTGGGGCACTAATTAATTCCTGCGTGTAGATACAAATTTTTCAGAATTTCATGCTGCCAAAAACATTAATAATACACAGAAATTCTGCCTGGAAGGCCGCCTTAGAATCTTAAACCTTAATGTACGAATACTTCACCATATCTACTCTTCCCAGAAATCACAACATAATTTCTTTCCTGGCAGAGCAAAACGTTGATTCTTCTACAAAGAACTCGTTGCTCACCCTAATGAATATCCCAGGAAAAACACCGCACTCCTCCAGGTGACTTCATCTGGCGTTCTTTTGCTTCCGGACAGAAATGCTGTGTATTATTGTCAGCGTGGAATTTCCGTACATTCCATTTACTTATAGACGGTCTTCGTTCAGCGAATCGCATCATAAAGGAGTGCCTTCAGGAATATCCATTAACAGGTAGTAGGAGGCACGGAAAACAACATCTGTAAAGTATGCTCACAAAATATTTTAAAAATTGCCAATCTCATTTCTTAGTCTTTCACTGCAATTCGTTGTCATTTCGCAGAATCGGTTGTACTGCGCTGGTTCACGTCTTTCTAAATATGAATTCCGACCTCTATTTCGATATCTTTATACAGGCAATCTGTTCACGGTGATAATTCATAGAATTTCTTCCAGATTCCGTTGTAATTGTTTACGCACTTACTTTCATCTCTTTTCTTCCTCATACATTTGTCGTCATCATCAACAACAATAACATTTAAGACTGATTATGCGTTTCAACGTTCGATCTGGAACATAGCTATATAATTCCTACACTATCCCCTGTTCAATGATAACAATGATGCCTCGTCTGATGTGAAGCATGTTTCTACAAAATTATTTTTAACTGAATGCAGTTACTTTCTCCTTGGTCTACCTCGTCTCCTCCTGCTCTACTCTCTTGAGACTCATTTGGTAATTTTGTTTCTCCCATGGATGCAAAGTGACCCCTCCATCTAAACCGCTCTAATTTCTTCATCTGTGATGTTCATTTGCATTTTTTTTTTCGATTTTCTTATTGTGGACACCATCGAGCCACTGTTTCCATCTGTTAGAACATGCAATCATACTTGCAACTTACATATCCGTAATCTCAACCCTATTAATAGTGTAACCTGTGTCCACCCACCTTTGACTCCCGTACAACGAAGTTGATCGAAAGATTGCACTGTGCACTGCCAACTTAGTCTTCGTACTGACTTCCTTCTTGCAGAAAAGAGTTGAGCTTTCACTATTAGCTTCGGTATACGTTCCCAATTCTTTCAGTATGTTGTCATCCTGTGAGAAAGTACATCGTAGGTACTCGAAACTCTCCACCTGTTCTACCTTTGCTCCTCGTATTTGGCACTCAATCTGCTTACATCACTTTCTCCACACTCTTTACTTTCGTTTTTAAGACGCTAATCTTCACATCATAACACTGAAATCTAGCACTGAAATATTAGTTTGAAACTTTTCAATCGAATGTCATCACAACTTAAGTCGTTCTCATATGCTGGAGCCGGCCGCGGTGGCCGAGGTGGCTGAGGCGCTCCAGTCACGGTCAGCCCGGCCACTACGGTCGGGGGTTCGAATCCCCCCTCGGGCATGGATATTTGTGCCGTCCTAGTTCGTAAGTAGTTCATAAGTAGTTTGTAAGTTTAGGGACTGATGACCCCGTAGTTATGTCCCATAAGCTTAACAAACATTTGAACATATGCTGGATTGCTTATTTTGTTTTCACCTGTTTTAACCTCTCGTTTCCAATGTATGATCAGTAAGTAAAATGTAGAACAGAAGTGAGAGGTTACAGTCTTGTCTTACCCCTAACACTACCCTGAACCATGTATTTAATTTACCATCCACTCTAACTACAGCCTACCAATCTACGTAAGAACTTTAATTCCCTGCATAATATTGCCCTCTGTTCCATCCTCTCGTAGATCTGAGAGCAATTTCCTCCTAGGAACATGGTCATAAATCTTTTCTAGTTATATGAAACATCGAGTAGTCAGCCGATCTCACGTAACTTCACTCTTTCGGATACAGCTCTCAGTTGGTTACTTACTGGAAATGTAATAATACAGTCTGATGTGAATAAGAGTCTTTTTTTTTTTTTTTTTTTTTTTTTTTTTTTTTGGCTAATGCCACACCAGGTGATTATCTCCTTTCGATAATAATCGCGGCTGGAAAAGTCGCCTTCAAGTGCCGCACTTCAAACTATTATAATCGCGAGGGATGAAGTCGTGCCGCACTTACCTGGGTGTCGCACAAGTGACAAAAATCGATGGCTTCTGCAGCTGTGTTGCAACCAGCCAAGAGAGTGGCCACGCATGCTAAGCTGTCATTGTAAACTTAAAACATTTATCGCCAATAGGATTATATGTAATTTGTGATCGTAGGCTATTCTTTATAATCTTGTGATATTATGTTGTAAAGACAGGGAAATTTCTCTACCACAATTATAATCAGTTCACTGTTCAAATGATCTACTGGAACGACTTTGCAGAGTTTTCGGACATTGTCACTCACAGACGAAACAGAATTGACAAAGGGGCCACTGCGTATTTTAGAATTTTTTTGGTGAAACACAAATGACAACACTCAGACAGAAGCATTCAACAGAACTCTAAAAAATTCTCGAGAAAATCGACTTTGAAGCTTTGCAAGTATACGTAAGTGCCAATAATTAAAACAGTTGAACCATCTGTCGATCTAGCTCAAGCTAACAGATATTTTTTATCTTTTCGTTGTGTTCAAATACTTACTCAATTTTAATAACTAATGGTAATTTTTACAAAAAATGCACTTTTTTGTTTATTCGTAATTTTCTGTATTTTATAACAGGTTGTTATTAATGATGGTTTCAATAAAAAAAACGTAAATTTTTTACAGTATTGGCTTCAATATTAGTTGACGACGGTAGTCTTTGATTGTTCAGTTTGTGAAGAGCTACGACGATGTTTTTGGAAACTAATGGCTTTCTAAGCAGCTAACCTACTCTACCATCGTTTAAGTAACGACAAGGTGTTCAGCTCGTCTACAGACACACAAACAAAAAGTGACACAGTACGTGGCATTAAATATCCAAAAACGATTTGTACATTTGATTTCGAAAACAACGAAAACAATATTTGCTATAGCGGGATTCGAACGACCAACTCTATGGTTGTGAGGCAACAACGCTACCACCTGAGCAACACCGACAAACGCTGAAATTGTTTTAATTATTGGTACTTAAGAGCACAGTGGGGTGTAGGGATTTACATCAGGAAAGCAATAGAACTCAGCATAATTGCAATAAGGTATGTAAATGAACGACTGATGTGGATAGATTTGGCCATCTCCAGAAAGAAAATTAGGATTGTGGCAGTATATTCACCCTGTGAAGGGACAGATCAAGATGAGATGGACAGATTTTACAACGCACTTACTGATGTAGTTGTTAGAGTGAAGGATAAGGATAGTGTTTTACTTATGGGTAATTTCAACGCCAGGATAGGAAATCGAACAGAAGGTTATGAAAAGGTTATGGGTAAGTTTGGAGAGGGTATGGAACCCAACAGGAACGGAAAACAGCTCTTGGATTTCTGTTCCAGTATGGGCTTAGTTATCACAAACTCCTTCTTTAAGCATAAGGATATTCACCGCTATACTTGGGAAGGAAGGGGAACCAGATCTGTAATAGACTATATAACAGACCAGGAATTCAGGAAGACAGTCAAGGACACCCGTGTTTTCAGGGGGTTCTTTGATGATACTGATCATTATTTAATCTGCAGTGAAATTGGTTTTGTGAGGCCAAAAGAGCAGAAAGTCAAGTCCATGTGTAGAAGGATAAGAGTGTAGAAGCTTCAAGACAAGGAAATTAGGCAGAAATACATTGCAATGATCTCGGAGAGGTACCAGTTAGTTGAATGTAATGATTCACAGTCACTGGAAGAGGACAAGGTACAGGGACACACTACTGGAAGCAGCCAGAGAATGTCTTGGAACAGTAGTGTGTAAAGGTAGAAAGAAGCAGACAGCCTGGTGGAATGACACAGTCAAGGCAGCCTGTAAAAAGAAAAAGAAGGCATTTCAAAAATGGCTCCATACTAAAAATCAGGCAGACAGAGAAAGTTATGTTGAAGAAAGAAACAAAGCCAAACGGATAATTGCAGACTCCAAGCAGAAATCATGGGAAGACTTTGGAAATAAGCTAGAAACACTGGGTCAAGCCGCGGGAAAACCATTTTGGAGCGTAATTAACAATCTTCAAAAGGGAGTAAGGGAAGAAGCCGGCCGCGGTGGCCGAGGGGACTGAGGCGCTTCAGTCACGGTCTGCACGGCCACTACGGTCGGGGGTTCGAATCCCCCTCGGTCATGGATATTTGTGCCGTCCTAGTTCGTAAGTAGTTCATAAGTAGTTTGTAAGTTTAGGGACCTATGACCCCGTAGTTAAGTCCCATAAGCTGTACAAACATTTGAACATTGGAAGAAGGAATTAACAAGTATTTTGTACAGGTCAGGAAAGCTGCTAGACAATCCTGTGGATGCCTTGAGCAGATGGAGGGAATATTTTGAAGAATTGCTCAATGTGGGTGAAACGTTCAATGATATGTCAGATTTTCAGGTAGAATGGGATAGGAACGACCACGGAAACAGGATCTCATTTGAGGAAGTGGAGAAAATGGTCAGTAGATTACAGTGCAATAAAGCGGCTGGGGTGGATGAAATTAAGCCGGAACTCGTCAAATACAGTGGAGTATCAGGTCTCAAATGGTTACACAGGATAATTGAGAAGGTGTGGGGATCGGGACAGGTTCCGTCTGACTGGACGAAAGCGGTAATCACGCCAATTTTCAAACATGGGAACAGAAAAGATTGTAACAACTATCGAGGTATCTCTTTAATTAGCATTGCAGGCAAAATATTCTCAGGTATTGTTGAAAGGAGAGTGCGAGTATTAATTGAGGACAAGTTAGATGAAACTCAGTGTGTGTTTAGGCCTCTCAGAGGCTGTCAGGACCAGATCTTAAAAAAAAAAAAAAAAAAAAAAAAAATCAAAACTCTGATATCATTGTGGTTTCGTCGTGAGTTCAGTAGGTCGTGGCTGCTGCGCTACTGCCGACAAAAACAGCCCAGTGTGGCAGCACAGAGGATTGCCGCGCCCAAATTTAACAGGCCCAGTACAGGCCCGTTCGACAGCAACAGTCGCGAGCGGAAACATGACGGAGCGACAATTACAGCCCGGCGTGGCAGCCTCCGTCTGTTACAGTGTGTTCCATTTCCAGCCCGACAAAACCCGATGACCTTCAGCGGAGAAAAACGCCTAGTATGGCATTAGCCTAACTGTTGATTTGGTACGGTTAACTGAATGTGCGGCTGTATGACACTTCCCACCCCCATGAACAAAGACATTGCGGAGGTGGGGTGGCTTGCGTGCCTCAACGATGCAGATAGCCGTACCATAGGTGCAACCACAGCGGAGGGGTATCTGTGGAGAGGCCAGACAAACGTGTGGTTCCTGAAGAGGGGCAGCAGCCTTTTCAGTAGTAACAGGGGCAACAGTCTGGATGATTACTGAGCTGGCTGGTAACAAGAGAGCCGCGGTGGAGTAGCCGAGAGGTCTAAAGCGTCTTGCTGAGGAGCGCGCGGTTGCTCGCCGTGGAGGTTCGAGTCCTCCTTGGGGCATGGGTGTGTGGGTTGTCCTTAGGTTACTTTACCAAGGTTTAAGTAGTTTGTAAGTTACAGACTGATGACCACGCAGTTTGGTCCGATAGATTTACTAACATTTGAACATTTGTAACAAGAGCTGACATGGCTATGCCGTGCAGTTACTGCGAACGGCTGAAAGCAAGGGGACACTACGGTCGTTATTTCTCCCGAGGACATGCAGCTCTACTGTATGACTATATGATGATGGCGTCTTCTTGGGTAAAATATTCCAGAGGTAAAATAGTCCCTCATTCGGATCTCTGGGCGGGGACTACTCAGGAGGATGTCGTCACCAAGAAAAACAAAACAGGCATTCTACGGGTCGGAGCGTGGAATGTTCTAACTCTTAAACGCGTAGGTAAGCTAGAAAATTTGAAAAGAAAAAGGGATAGGTTAAAGTTAGATATGGTAGGGATTAGTGAAGTTCGGTGGTAGGATGAACAGAACTTTTGGTCAGGTGAGTACAGGGTTATCAATACAAAATCAGTTGGTGGTAACGCAGGATTAGGTCTGATAATGAATAAAAAATAGGAATGCGGGTAAGTTACTATGATCAGCATAGTGAACGCATTATCGTAGTAAAGATACACACGAAGCCAACACCGACCACAGTAGTGAAAGTTTATATGCCAACTAGCACGGCCGATGACGAGGATATCTAAAAAATGTATGAGGATATAAATGAAATAATTCAGAAAGTTAATGGAGAAGAAAACTTGATTGTGATGGGGGACTGGAACTCGATAGTAGGAAAGAGAATAGAATGAAATGTAGTAGTTGAATATGGACTGGGAAAAAGGAAGGAAAGAGGAGATCGCTTGGTAGAATTTTTCGCAGAGCACAATTTAATGATCATCAACACTTGGTTAAATCATCATGAAAGAAGGCTGTATACGTGGAAAAGACCAGGAGACACTGGAAGGTACCTGATTGACTTTATAATGGCAAGGAATAGATTTACAAACCAGGTTCTAAACTGTAAGACATATCCAGGGGCAGATATAGATTCTGACCACAACTTATTGGTTATGAACTGCAGATTAAAACTTAAGAGATTGCAGAAAGATTAGGAGATGGAACGTGGACAAATTGAAGGAACCAGAGGTGGTTGACAGTTTCAGAGGGAGCTTTAGGCCAGAATTGGATGAAACAAGGAAAAGTAATACAGTAGAAAAAGAATGGGTAGCTCTGAGAGTTAGGGTAATGAAGGCTGCAGAGGACCATGTAGGCAGAAGGACAAAGCCTAATAGAAATCCCTGGATAACACAGGATATACTGAACTTAATTGATGAGAGGAGAAAATATAAAAATTCAACAAGTGAAACAGGAAAAATGGAGTACAAACGTCTGAAAAATGAGATTGTCAGGAAGTGCAGACTGGCTAAACAGGAATGGCTCGAGGACAAATGCAGAACCATAGAAGAATGCATAACTAGGTGAAAGATAGATACCGCCTACAGGAAAATAAAAAAGATTTTTGGAGACAAGAAAAGCAGCTGTATGAATATCAAGAACTCAGACGGAAATCCAGTACTAAGCAAAGAGGGGAAAGTTGAACTGTGGAAGAATTATACAAAGGAAATAAACTTGAAGGCAGTATTCTAGAAATTGAAGACGAAGTGGAGGAAGATGAGATAGGAGATATGATACTGCGAGAAGAATCTGACAGAGCGCTGAAGGACTTGAGTCGAAACAAGTCCCCTGGAGTGGAAGATATTCCGTCTGAACTGCTGATTTCGTTAGGAGAGTCAGTCATGAAAAAAATGTTCAACCTTGTATGCAAGATGTATGAGACAGGGGAAATACTCTCCGACTTCAAGAAGAATATCATAATTCCAATTCCGAAGCAAGTACAGACAAGTGTGAAAATTATAGAACTAGCAATTTAATAAGTCATGGGTGCAAATACTAACACGTATTATGTACAGACGAATGGAGAAACTTGTGGAATCTGACCTCGGGGAACACGGAAGGCAATACTCACATTACGACTTATCTTAGAAGATAGGCTAAGGAAGGGCAAACCTACGTTTTTGGCGTATGTAGATTTGAAGAAAGCTTTTGACAATGTCGACTGGAATACACTCTTCAAAATTCTGACGGTATCAGGGGTATAATATAGGGAGCTAAGAGTTACAGAAACCAGACAGCTGTTATTAGAGTCGAAGGGCAAGAAAGGGACGCAAAGGTTGGGAAGGGAGTAAGACAGGGTTGTAGCCTTTCTCCAATGTTGTTCAATCTGTACATTGAGCAGGCAGTGAAGGAATGGAAGGAGAAATTTGGAGAGGGCATTAAAGTACAGGGAGAAGAAATATAAACATTGCGGTTTGCTGATGACATAGCAATTTTGTCAGAGACCGCAAAAGATCTGGAAGAGCAATTGAATGGGATGGACAGTGTCTTGAAAAGAAGATATAAGATGAACATTAAAAAGAGTAAAACGAAGATAATGGAATGCAATGTTAGAAAATCAGGCGATGCTGAAGGAATTACATTAGGTAATGAGACAATAAAGGTAGTAGATGAATTTTGTTATTTGGGTAGCAAGATAACTTCTGATGGCCGAAGTGAAGAAGATATAAACTGCAGAATGGCTATGGGAAGAAAAGCGTTTCTGAAAAAGCGAAACTTGTTAACATCCAATATTAATTTAAATGTTAGGAAGTCCTTTCTGAAAGCATTTGTCTGGAGTGTAGCATTGTATGGGAGTGAAACGTGGACGATAAGGAGTTCAGATAAAAAGATGATAGAAGCTTTTGAAATGTGGTGCTATAGACGAATGATGAAAATTAGATAGGTAAATCGCGTAACTAATGAGGAGGTGCTTTACCGAATCGGGGCGAAAAGGAGTTTCTGGCATATTCTGACTAAGAGAAGGGATAGATTGGTTGGACACATTCTGAGACGGTCGAGGTCTTGGCATACTCAATCAAGTCGTCAACCCTGAAAAATCGTTAGTATTATGTATATGTTATTCCAAGTGATAATTCAAATTATAACTAAAGAATAGTTTTTTCTATTTTATTGTTGTCTATTATAGTGCGCCCCAGTTTCAGCCATTGTGCGCATTTCCCTCCATTACAGCACTGGTAGGCAATAATGTTCACTCAACAGGCGCGTGGCTGGCCGCGAGTTCCGCAGTGTTTCTCCCGCAGGCTCCACTGCTGGCGCTCGGCAGTAGCTCCTCCCCTCCAAGCTTCCCCTATCGCCCCGCATCTATGCGGGGAAGCGCCTTCCTATGTGACGCCAAATGTAACAGGTTTATGGTGCCGTTTTGCCGGTTACAATTCACTGACACATCAATATTTGATTCTACTACTATGTTTACACTATTGTCTATTAAATGACTAGGCCTATCACTGCCCATCTCCGTGGCCGTGTTGGTATCCATGCTGGGGTCCGTGTTGTTGTTTCCAAAAACACACGTGGAAAACCGCCTAAAAACCTCGACTATTCTGGCTGGCAAACCAACCACCGAGGTTTTCCTGATAATCGATTCCCAGTCAGATGGACTTCCCGTGAGGGTCCAGTCGCAAGCACACACACCACGGTCTTGAAACCACTGGATGTCTTTTTCTGAAGTTTCTTAGCGGATAGTTTGAGTAATCCTCCCCTGTAATACAATTTGGTCGAACTGAAAAATAGTATCTTCATTGCCGTTGCACAAATTATGCCCGATTTTCTGCAGCGAGTATGAGAGAGAGGTTGATTGCTGATAATAAGTATGCCGCGACTCAAATAGTAGTCAAATTGGACCGAAATGACACTCGAACTTTTATCTGAAACGTGAGCATATTTACCGGTGCCGCAAATGATATCAATACATTTCTATGCCATTGCAAAGTTGTATTTTAGCTCGTCCTGCATAGTTGTAAGCTTTATTTTTATTTTGCACTTTATTAATTTTGAAGCTGTTATCAGCCCGTATGATGTCATTGCCCAGTTTATTTAAACTCTGTTATAATTTTAATTCAGTAGTATAATTAGTACATTGGTACTGTTGTTAGCTGATGATGACTGGGTAGGGTGAATTCACAATGTTTTATTATTATTATTATTTTAAACTGTGTCTTAGTGTACAGATCGTATCTTAGGTATGTCACTTCCGTTCACAAAGTTATAAAGTAAGAAAATAGCACTGACTTTTCTGCGCTCATGTAATGCCTTTGAATGTGTAAATCGTAAGTCGTAGATATAGCTTTAAGGAATTGATGGTGGCAAGCAATGGATAATGTATCCATCCAAAAGACACCAGTTTCTTTTACTAAGGATGCCAGCCAACGTAAACAGGTAATATTCTTATGACTGGAATTTTAGGGGCTCCATCAAAGTCTCGCTTTTGTTTGTTACAATCAACTCAATCTAATTGCTAACGCAAATGAAGTAAAGTTAGATATTTTTGCGGATTTTCTAATTTTATAATCACTTCAACTGTACATTCAGAGACATAATAAATGGTCCTAAAAGTATCTTTGCGGCATGTGGTCTCACTCAGTTTTAAAAAAGATGCAAAATATTCATTTCAGCCCATCTAGAAATATTACACTAATGACAAATATAACAAATGGCAAGGAAACAGTTAACAGGATGCGCACTTAAAATTTGTAGGTATCTATTCTACATTTACATCGGATACTCTGCAAATGACATTTAAGTGCCTGGCAGAGGGTTCATTGAACCACCGTTGTACTATTTTATCTCCCATTCCATTCTCGAATAGCGTGCGGGAAGAACGAACACCTGAATTCCTCCGTTCGGGCTCTGATTTCTCGTATTTTATTCTGATGATCATTTCTACCTATTATCGTGATGAGAATTGAAACTGGAAAAAGAGCATTTCAGAATTCCGAAGACAACTTAGCGCAGACACATGAGTGAGATGATAAATTTGCATTGAGTAATCTCTTTTAGATTAATATTCTGACTATGTCATGTATGTTGTTCACCCATGTTAATCTTAAAGGCCTTAAGGCAGGAGCTTAATGAGTTTACATTTTTAGTGCTGCTTCAGATAAGTTATTCTGTCGTGAAGTTCGTTGTAATTAACACATTGAGATTCCAAACGAACAGTGGTGAATATAGCAGAAAAAATTCATTATTGCACATTTCGGTGTATGTGGTACGATAAGGTATGCACGGTATTGGAGCCAATATTTTTTATCACTTTCGCAGTCATGCGGGATGTTTGAGAGAAAGCAAAGTGAAGCATAAAGAAATTAAGCAGTTTCTCCTTGACAATTCGTTAGATTCAACAGAGGAATTGCTATTATCGTTAAGTGTAAAAGGTGGTGAATCACTAGCTCAAATATGTATATTAAAAATAAATAAAAAATAAAACTAAACTTTTTTGACTTTTTTGACTTGAATAATGAAGAAGTCGTCATATTTAATAGACGTTGGTCTCTTTGCATTGTTCCGAAATCGGTTGTATTGACTGTAGTAACCAATACGCCACTCACAACAAATTTACTCCAGAAACACTGGAACAGCAGCTCTTCAATTTTCTCGACTGGTTGAAAGTGGATTGAATACTGTAGTTAGAGAGAAGTCTTTAAATTTCATTTCTTGCTCCATCAAAGATAGAAAGGAGTGTTTGCGACTGATCACATTACGATGATTGAGTTCTCTCTCGTCTTCTCCTCCTGGAAACGATTTCAGAACGCTGCCCAGTCCTGTTGGCAGTCCTGTGCAGAATTCAACTACACTGCTGTTATAGAAACAGGTCATAAAATTAGGATTAAGTATACTGAAAAGAGATCTTTCCCCACGTAACTCCAACGCTTCTGTCATCGAGGTAGCTGTTGAGGTCTGAATGCGCAACGATTCAACAGACAGCGACTATGCCGTTTGTGGTGAATGTAAAAGTATTCTTATTATGCGATCTGAAGTTTTCCCGACGTATTTCTATGTCAAGCAGTTCTCGGGTATCCAACCGGGTTTTATCGTAATTCTTCCACGATATTTCGGCAATGGTGCAAGTTGCCATCTTCAGGTGGTACCTGACGAAATATCGTGGAAGAATTACGATAAAACCCGGTTGGATACCCGAGAACTGTTTGATAAAGGAAGTTAAGGTTTACACTATCAAATTAATTCACCCATCTAGCACAATAAGGATATTGTATGATACTATTATATCGAAAGCTTTACGTTCAAATCTGATGCAGCGAGACATCCGTGAAACCTTAAACTAATCTACTACATGAAATTTAAAATTTCCCCGGCGAATCAAATGTCCAAAAAGATTTCAGGTTTGCAGGCGGTCGTCGTAAACTTCCCGATATTTCAACTGGACTCCTGCCAGTCATCTTCAGGTGAGCCAACTAGAACTGACGAAGACGCTCTCCGCTCCGCTTTTTATATCATTGCTTTGTAACCCAACTGTTTTTTGGAGATACGTCGAAGACACTTTCATAGTGTGGCCCCACGGAGAAGATAAGTTAATGGAATGTCATCTTAACTCCATTCATGAGAACATTTGATTTATTATGGATTTAGACAAAGGTGGCTGCCTCCCATTTCTGGATGTTTTGGTTAAACGGAAGAGTGATGACTCCGTAGGACATTCTGTTTATCGGAAGCCCACGCACACTGATTAGTATTTGCATTCCTCAAATTGCCCATCCCAAACAATGAGTGTGCTTAAAACCCTTCTACACAGGGTCCATACCATGTCGGTTGCAGAAAGTCTACCAAACGTTTTGTATCCCATCCTCGTCGCCACTTTTGTATCCCAGCCTCGTCGCCACTTGTGTGTCTCGTTTCCGCCGGTTGTCGTAGGTGTCGGTGGCCGAGTAGAAAGAGACCGACACAGGAATAAAGGATGCAGCTGCGGAGGTGACCAGCCAGTGGGATAGCAGAAACTAGAAACACTAGAGTAAATTAGAGCGAGATATATATTTCATAGAGATGGTACAATACTTATCTTGGAGAGCAGCAGACTAGTAGAATGTTGATACATAGTTTAGATAGTGGCCTGCCTACTGATGATTCCTATTGCCTATCCCATAGCCAACTGGTGCCTATCTGATTCCCAAGTGAACGATCGAGTTCAGTGGTAGCCACGAGCGAAGTTGCAGCAGAGGGCGTGCATGGCGGCGCGCGGCGAAAGTACTTTAGACTTGAGCGACACCACAAAAAGAACTTGCACATTTAAGGACGGTGTTCAGAGACAATAGATTCTCGACTCGGCAAATTAACAGGGACTTTCACCTTGTGATATTACAGATACAGGGGGAAGTTGATTGTTTCCATGTGAAAGGCGGGTTTTGCCAGGCTGTTGGGTTCCCCAGCCGGCTGGCTAACAGTGTGAACCTAGTGAATGGACAGGTAGTCAGGGTTTCCCTAATGTGCTCGGAAACCGGAAACGCTTGGCTGAGTAAGGGCGGCTATTCCAGATTGCAACTGAAATACAATATAGCCACAAACATTATTCTAAAAATCCATATAAAATCAGGGAATGATCATACGGCACATATAAGTATATGAATCGACTCAGGAGAATCAAACGCCATAAAGCCAATTTAAATATCCCTTACAGAAAAAAAGCTGATAAACTTCAATACTATGATAATAATAATATTATAAGACTTATATTTACAATGATTGATACGTAGTGTTTATCAGTAACAATTTAAGAAGCAAATGGGCAGCATTTTTCTACGCTACCTATCTTAAAACACGTACCACGTTATTTCTGTACACTATCAATGAACTTTGTTTTACTCTCTTGTTCTGCGTTTCGTTGACGTAATAATATTCTTGTGTCAGAATATAGATACCACCACATAAACACAAAACATGAATCTAGCAAAGCACATTACATTTATATATGTATTTTATTAACGTTCATTAACGTTCATTTTTATAATGTAGACTGTCATTTAAATATTTCATGGCCGACTAAAAACAGTAGATATGGAGCAGATAATTTATATATAAACAATTATATGTATCTGTGAACAAGAACTGAATATTTACATAAAAGCCATGATAAATTAAATATTAATTTTGTAACTATATTTCGACGGTGGCAGTATATTTGAACAGTGAGACGCCACGATTAATGGCAACTGAGCAAAGAGCTTCAGTCTTGTTAAATATATTTGTTTGTTAAATGTAAACAATGTTTTTAGGGAGGTGGTCAAAGAATTTAATTCTGTGATATTCAAATCTATAGTATTTTGGAAGGGAAATTATATTTTAAAGATGAGGCGTTAGAATGCACGGAAGGATACAATTTTGGGAGCAGAGGGAGCACCCTTTCGAATGCTTGAGAAGGGACTCGTAACTTGGATGTGGTGGTGAAAGGTTGTGACGCTGGGCGGTCTGAAGCGCGTTACGAACTTGTGATTTGAAGAGATAGGCATGTGTGGACAGAACATTTACAGGACTGTAACTGCAGAACATAGTCTCTGCTTGAAAAGTGATAAACTATGCGCGGTAGTAGACTATGTAACAGTGATAATTCAGCAATCGTTTACTCGTATGATGACATACTGTATTTTATAAAAAATACTTTTATTGCGGATTAACTTGGAACTGCAAAGTTCGATGAGCTACTGTAACTTACGAGCGATAATTTGGAACTTTTACTCTGGAGTGCTTGTGATACTTATTGTTCCCCTCATGAACAATAGTTGGGGAAATTTTAGTTATTTGCCGATGTATAAAGTAGGACCACCCCGCGTTTCATGTTTAATAAGTGTAATAAATTACTTCGTGAGTGAATCACTTCTTTATCATAGAATTCATTTTGTTGGTCATTCAGAGGTTTAATTTTATTTGTTAAATATGTTTTCAAGTCATTATATGCAGATTAATAGACTGGCTAAACTACAGATTAGTTATTGATCTTGTTTAAACAGATTGGTAGCTGTTTAGGGCATAGAAGCTGACATAAATAACTCACCCCTATGTACGCAGATAAGGAGCCACAAACTTTTACTACTCTGAGTTATGTATTGTCCAAGTCTTATTGGTGAGAACCGATAGGAGGGTCGCAACCTAAAACCAGGACGTGAATAAAGAGGAAAACGCGCCAGCTAAGTAGCTAGCTTTCATTCCCTTCGTTCGAAATGTCTCCTTCAAAATAGGAAGAATGCGTAATAATTACCAGGTGAAAGTGATTTTCCGTCTACAATCTAACATTTCGGACTTGCTGGTGTTCAATAAAGGATTATTTGTTACTGCGGAGTGTGGGATGGCCTAAATAGCACAAACAAGACACACAGTGGAAAAACGTTGTACAGAACATCAACGTTGCACTCGCCTTCTGCAATCCAGCAAGTCTGCAGTTGCGGAACATTGTATATCCAACAGACATACTATAAAGTATGATAAAACATTAATTTTGGCCAGAACAACATCCTTTTGGGAATCCATTATAAAAGAATCCGTTGAAATAAGCATTGCGAAAAATCTAATGAACAGCAGCTGTCAGCTGAATAACACGTGGAATCCCATCTCCGAGATGTGTTCTAGACTAAGACGCCAGAAGACTCCAATAACTGCGGACAGCCGCACTATTGAAGACAGCTGATCCTGGCAGTTCCACCAGCGAGGACGCTGCCCCGGGCGGTGTGGCCCTTGTCACCGTCGCCGTGTCCTCGACGCATGCGCAGTAATACCACCAGCGTGCTACATAATGCGGAGCGGAGAGTGTCTTCGTCATTTTCTAAAGCCTGGAAACACGCGGAAGTCATAGCGATCGCCAAACCAAGGAAAGATCCCTTGTTTACACAAAATTACCGAGCAATTAGTCTGCTCCCGAACTTAACTGAGCTGTATGAACGCCTTTTATCGGTCCCCATACAACAACACCTAGATACCAAGCAAATAATTCCCGACTCACAAGTCGGTTTTCTGAAGAATCACTCCGCCACACAACAACTGATAAGGGTGGTAGAAGCCGCCACGCTAGCGCAAAGTTACAAAGGCTGCTGTGGAATGGTCCTGTTAGATGTGGCAAAAGCTTTTGATACAGTCTGGCATCATGGATTGCTACACAAGCTATCCAGACATGGCTTCCTAGAGTCGATAGGTGAAGCTGCTGCAGAGCTACCCTACTGGACGGAGTTTTGTGGTCAAAGTAGACAACAAATACTCCACCAAGCGGCGTATACTCGCGGGGGTCCCCCAAGGGTCGGTCCTTGGGCCTGAAACGATACAACAAAAACTTAACGACCTAAGAAATATTTTAATCGAGGAGCGTTTTTCTCTCTCTGTACTTTAAGCTACCTTCCCATGATTCTGTCTGACGAGAGAAAGAACAACGTTCCGAGTCATCTGTCTATGTTCGGCCTCTCATTAGTACAGACTATCTATAGCAGCTGCTATTGTTTCATTTATCCAGCATGTAAGTAAAGTGCTTTTGTGAGTTAAATACATCATGAAATATTCAAAAATTTAACATGACTGGTTTTTATTTATCATTCCGGTAATGAATCTGGCCTAAATAATTTTTCCCCTTGAAGTTGTGTGGTGGGTTTAGACGCCATTACGGCAGACAAGATATCGTGCAGTGATTGTTATAAGTTTTACCATATTTCAATCCTTTTCAGTTCCCATAATAATTAAACGGCTATTTTAGAACCTGCAATCGCGTTTCCTTCTTTTATATGTTAAATTTCGAGGTCCGATATTGTTCTGCGTAATATTTTTTCCCGTGACTCCGTTTGGACACTGAAATAAAAATTAACGCACGGTCCGCTGCACGAACAAATTACGTAACAAGTACAACCCCCCATCACGACGGTGTCATGCCTATATATATATATATATATATATTGCAGCAAACCACGCCAAATGTTCCAGAAGGTAGGCCCCGTTTCTCTTTGTAATGTAACTGCCGCCAACATCTACTCTTTAATCGTCAAAGGTATTTAAAAATAAAATTAATTCCCCTGTTTATTTATGAATCATAATCTCTGCAGTCAATATTTACGTAATTTTTGGCTAATTTAATCCCATTGATATCTTGCAAACTATTTACGAAATTGATTAAATACTAAAAGTTAAACTTGCCTCTACAACCTCAACCCAGAAGGCAGTTAACATTAAAGGCCAACCCTTTACAACTGTTACACAGCAGATACCCCAACAGAATCACACGTTAATAACGCACAATTCGCAAATGATACCGCGTTTATAGTCCTTACCGGACGACGAAACGTAGTCAAAGCACGCCTGCAGTGTGTATTAAACAAAACTGAAAAATGGCAAATAACGCTAAATGCCGAAAACCGCGAGCAATTATGTTCACTAGGAAAATAGGTAAAAGAGCACCATTCCCAGTACTTACCTTCCAAGGTAGAAACCTTCCATGGAAAACTGAAGTAATATACCATGGGGGGCACCCTCGGTAAAAGACTCACCTGGAAACCCCACCTTAATAGTAAAGCAAGTGCTAGACTAGGCGCACTCTATCCAATACTAAATGTCAATAGCAGCATATCTGGCGAACTAGGAATCAGAGTATATTGCAGCCTAGTGCGCCCAATATTAGAAAACTACTGTCCCGTTTTCGGATATGCTGCAAAAACAAATATCAAAAAGCTACAGACCATACAAAACAGATCACTTAGGAGGGCCATTCACGTAGAGTCACGTTTCCCCACAAAAGACTTACATAAGGTAACAGGAATACCCATGCTAACAGACACATATGAAACGATAGCCACGGCATTTTACAAACTAGCCCAAAGGTCAAGAAATAACCGCATTAATAGACTAGGGCAGTACAACCCTTGGCTATTTAGATCCAAAAGACAAAAACACCTAATCCTCGATGGTTAGGAATGACAAATAAAATAAATTAATTAATTAAAAAAAAACATAAAACTAAAACAGAAAAAAGTAACGAAAAAATATTAAAAAGCACACATATTACATAAATAGTAATAATAATAAATATAAATAAATTAATCAGTTAATTAGTTAATTAAAATATAAAAATAATAACATATAAACAAAATAATTTAAACATATATTATCAATAAAA
Source organism: Locusta migratoria (assembly GCA_026315105.1). Lineage (NCBI taxonomy): Eukaryota > Metazoa > Arthropoda > Insecta > Orthoptera > Acrididae > Locusta > Locusta migratoria. Next base: position 855,819,889 of record CM048744.1, on the reverse strand, counting down.
TTCTTCCGGGTATGAGACCGCGTCGTCCTTTTATAAACTATGCCGACGTTTCGGCCACTGTTGTAGGCGGCCTTCATCAGGGATTGTGTCTGACTGCTGAATATACGATAGCTTGGGATTTATATAGCAGCGGATGAGGGAGAGGAAGGGCGACGTTGGTTTTCCTTTATTGGTGGTTGTATTATTGCTCGCCTTTGGTGGAAAGCGGCAATGATGATTGGTGTTTTTTAAAGGCTTTTTTTTTTTTCATATGAGTGGTTGCATTCTTCCCACTGATTGGTCAAAATGGACGTTTCCGATTGGATTTTTCATTACAATTGCTATTGGCGGAATGGACCACAGACCCTGATGAAGGCCGCCTGCAACAGTGGCCGAAACGTCGGCAGAGTTTATAAAATGACGCGGTCTCATACCCGGAAGAATTTTATTGATATTGACAACAGCCGCGGAAGCCTACGTTTGCATAAAAATATATTATTTAAACAAATTAATAATATTATAAGTATCCCAGCATCTGTCATACAGGATTTAAAAAAGCACTAACGTATTCTCTATAGAGAAGGAACCACCCCTATAGGTAGAAAAATAAAATACCTTAAATGGTCATATAGGCAGGAGGAAATGTCGAAAGACAACAACCTCCACAAATACAGGCACTCGGGAAAGAGGCCAAAAAGTAAGCTTTGACGCGTCTTCGTCAGTTCTTGTTGACTAACCAGAAGATGACTGGCAGCTGTCCAGTTGAAATATCGTGGAATTAAGTTTATTACGACCGGCTGCAAACCCGAAATCTCTTTGAACATCTTTTACTACGTTTCAAATATTCCGGCAACACTGTAGAGCCATATTCTCTTACGTGTATTAGAAGGGGCTCCAGCCGTTTCCTCGCTGCTGGGGTTCTTACTGCACTGAGCTGTGCCACCATTAACCGAGACATTTCGCGGCGCGGGAAGTTAAATACAGGTCGTTAGGGAAGGCAGGTTTCTCCAAGCACAAGTTAATACACTTAGCGCCGAGTTTGCTCTCTGACTGACCTTTAATATCGCCAACTCTCTTCTGAACAAGTTAAGTCTTCCTAATACAGGGCGAGAGTCAATTGTCCTGACAGGACGAACATGTGTGTGTGTGTGTGTGTGTGTGTGTGTGTGTGTGTGTGTGTGTGTGAGTGGGTGGGTGGGTGGGTGGGTGTGTGGGTTGTGGAATGAGAAAGAAAAAAAGAGAGAGAAGGAATGAGAGACAGAGAGAGAGGGAACATGTATTTCTGCACTGCGTGCCTGCAATGTTTCGTCATTTCATCCATTAGGCACTATTCCTACGTTACAACACTGCTTTCCTCACCAACATATTCCACTCTCTCGGTAATACGCCGACTGTTCAGCACTAAGAGATTGTTATGTCCTCCGTATAATTAGAAGTGTTTCACGTTGGCAAGAAGTCGGAATTATCTCGTCTCCGCTAATTAAAAACTGGGTGTAAAATATCTTGTTGTGCTGCCTGACTAAAGCGAAGCAGATAGAAGTGGGAAAGGTACGAAAAAAGAAATGACATCTGTCACGAGATGAGAGGGAATGTGGTGTTATTCTCGTGATTATAAAGTCAGATTTTTCAAGGAACGTGACACCGTGAAATTACCTTCTCTGCACTTATTGCACGCGGTTCTTTTTTAAGGTTCGGAAGGGTTTCAGAGTGTTACGACTTTACGTGCCTGCACGTGACATGTTGACGAAACTATGCTGTACTGTTTATAAAACTCTTCTGGGTGTTGGACCGCATCGTCAAAATATCAAATACTTCACCGACGTTTCGGCCACTATTGCAAGTGGCCATCTTCTGGGTGTTACATTTAAATTTACAGCAGTAAATGTAACACCTAGAAGATGGCCACTTGCAATAGTGGCCGAAACGTCGGTGAAGTATTTGATATTTTGACGATGCGGTCCAACACCCAGAAGAGTTTTATAAACAATGACAACGGCCGCGAAAGCCTTCGTTTACATATGCTGTACTGGTAAGCCACGACATACACGTAGTAGCTTAAGTACGTCTCTATTAGAGAAATATGGCTCCATGTAGTCTTACGGTCCTACCTTACACGTCTGCTTTCATGCCCAGCAACTATAATAGATCCAAATACTTTTACCAGTAATCGTACAGTAAATAGTCTACGCATAAACATTTGTGAAATAACAATGAAATATAAAATACCGATAAATTATTAATCAATAAAAGAGGTTTTATTCTAATCTTTGCAAATTATGTATGCTACGCCAGATAACTTAGCGGAATAATGCTTGCTCAAACACATGTATTGATCTGTTGGTAGTGGTCCTACACAAAAGTAACAAATTAGTAATAAACCTTATAAAATTAGCAGAAGAGATGCGTCAACAGTGTTGTTAGAAAGGTAGCAAAATCCCCCAGTAAATAATCAATAAAGATGTTCAGACACTAAGTTCATTTCGCGAACACAAAGCACAGTGACGTAGCCAGGATATTGTGGAAAGATTATTGGTTCATTTACTCTTTTTGGCATTGCAACGTACCCATCCTCCAGATAAAATATTACTCTTAAACCTAACTTTATAAAGTATTACAAGTACTGAGTGAGGTGCCTTATGCTATAGCCTACTGAAATATTGGCACTGTAAAAACCGACTCCACTGCTGTAAATAGATAAAAAAGCTATTATAGTAGTACGTATTTTAACTTACCATAACGCTAGTGGACAAATGAAAGTCTGTGTTTCTCCTTTTTCTCGTTATGAACTTACTCATAATTGGAAACTTACAGGATGTCCAGAAAAGGACTCCTTGATTTCAAAATTAAATATCTCGAAAACAAAGATCGATAGAGGAATGCAGTAAACGGTATGTTTATTGTGAAAGCTGTAAGAAGTTTATACAGCAGTTTGAAATAATAGTTACAAAAGCTGCTATCAGATGGCGCTGTAATCGCCATACTTAATGCCTAGTATAAATAGTGATCCGAAGCCAATATCGATCAGTTCCACTACTGAAACATGATGCTGATATGAGCTGTACAGCGTACAGCGCTATCTGTTAGCAGCTTTTGTAACTATAATTTCAAACTGCTGTATAAACTTCTTACAGCTTTCACAATAAACATACCGTTTACTGCATTCCTCTATCGATCTTTGCTTTCGAGATACTTATTTTTGAAATCAGGGAGTCCTTTTCTGGACACCCTGTATCTTAACAGCACAAAAGAAATAAACGGCATTCGACTGTAGTGCTTAATCATAACAAACCGAGCAAGGCCAACAATGGACTACGGCTAAAGGAGGACTGGGCGATAGACGATGCTGTTTCGATGTATCGATCATTTAAATCTATAGATGGCTGTGTTGACTGTCGATAGTGCGTATCCCTTTTACGGCGTATGACTGATAACAATGTCATTTAGTTTCGGTAGCTAGGTCGTGTCTTATTTCATTTACTCCTTTCGGAGGTTCAAGTCCACCATCGAACATCCTTAAGACCACCCTTTGGCTCCGTCCTTGCAAACAAGAAATAATCGTCAGCTCAAATAGTTCAAATCTTAGTTCCGCGAGTAACACATCAACACTCGATAATTCTCCTGTAAAATCACATACATTGTTCAGTTAAAATTCCGGAATGGTATGGGAAAAAGTTAAAGTTCTTAAACCGGCACACAATAGCACTTGGCAATATCGGAGTCCTGACAACGCGACTGTTTACTGCGCAGATTCTAACACTGTCGCAAATGAATAACTTCAGCTAACCAGGCAGGTTCTTCTTCCAAGACGAGACATAAAGTGTTCTTATATACCCAAGGAACTCTCCTCACGAATAGGCCAAGTGTTTTACTTGAGCATAGCAGTATCCTGCCCAGCACTTTTTCTCATTGGCAGATCGCCAACCCCTCCAAAAGTATCAGATTTCTTAACATACGGCATTTGTTTTGACTTAACTTAAAGGGGGAAAAACCACGAAAATTTCATTTCGCTGGTATTAGTTGGCCGGGAGGGGGAGTACTGTCTGGTTAAACGACATGGCCCCAGAAAGAGACAACAATGTGTAGGTTCGGACAGGTCTCCCCCTAAGTAGAGCTGGGCCAAAATAACGATAACTGATAGAAATATCCGGTTATTTATGAATAACCGTGATTGTAATAACCGCTCATCAAATACTGGCAGTTATCGTAATAACTATGCGTACTGCGTAGCGCCATCTGTTCACAAAAGTTGGTACTAATGAAACGATTCGACCACAGTATCGACCAGATGTCTTGTCCAAATACTGGTCAGTTCTATACTCCATGGAATTAACCGCGTAAGAATCATGGGTAATAACTGTTTAACGATTATCCATCTGTTGGTGAAAGTGTGTACAACGTTCTCGTGGGAATATTGTATCTAATAACATGGAGTGACCAATGCGAATTCGAGGTACTATGATAACGGTAGACGCTTTCGGGAGTATTGAGTATTGAGAGTAGTAGAAACTAGAAATATCAGTGGCAGTTAATTTTCACTGGCAGTATCGTTATGAGTATTTGGCAAAGACCTATATACTTCTTTGGTATTTGGTTATTAACTGTAGCAGGTCATGATATTCCCAGAGAGGATACATATTTCGTTCGTAGAGTGCCGACTTTTAGAATTATGAAGAAATCCTCCAAAAATAATAAAAAAATAAAACTTAGTTTTGTAACCAATGCTGGTCAGTGAAAAGGATCATAATATTGTATGACAGGATTAATAAATTTTCTAAATAAAAGAATAAATATGCTCTAATCGTTATAATTAATATTTTATGCTATTACGATGAAGGAAGTGCCCTGCTGCAAATACTTTGTAAACAAACTTACGTCAATTATTGCCATTTATTCGTTAAGGATTGAGGGGAAGGTAGAAAAACGGAAATCTTACATTTCTAATACATTTGTTAAACGGCGCATTTTCGTGAAAATATACATGTACCGGTTCAACATGTTTATTTCGAGGCGATTGTAACTTGCGGGGGGGGGGGGGGGGGCTGTATTACCCAAGTTACGAGAATATTGCTGTCTAATCCAGGACTTCCTGGCAAATTAAAAAATATTTATTGTTTTTAATTAAGTCTTCTACCATATTCCACAAATATTTTAAATTTTAACTTAACAAAAAATTTAAACATTAATAGTAGGATGACTACAGTGAATGTCTTGTTAAGTATTTGCAAATTAAGGGCCTTAGTTACACAACAGCATCTATTTCAAAAGTACGGTATTTATGAGAAGTCTGCAATTATTAGGTACTATACAATTGTATAGCAAGAGAAAACTGAATCAGTTGTAACTTTCTATGAACTAAATTTCAGACTGCAAGTTTCATGAAGAACAATTGTGCATTAAACTGAAATTTTTTGTAGCAGAATGAAAGACACACTTTAATTTTCATCCCATATCCATAGTCAATTTAATATTTGCTTATGTTGATATGAAACCCATGTATCTGCAGGTCAAACCAGACCTGCAGAAAAACTGCTGATGGAGGTGATCCCACCAGTCACATGCAGTATGGAAGACGAGCAACATATTCCATCCACCTCAAGGCAGCAAGTTGTACAAAGTGCCATTACAGAATTTGTCCCCAAAACGATTGGAAAAATGAAAAGAAGAAGATAGATGGGCACCTCCTAAAATTAAATAAAAAGATAAACATAAATATTTGATGCCTGTGTTATTTGATGATTCCAGTGAACTGATCCCATCCTTGTCCAGACACAGTTTCTGCCCTATCTAATAGCATTTAACCATATTTTTTTTTCCTTTATTTGTAACACTGGTGTGTTTGAAATGCTCAATTTGATTTGGGAAAGGAGTCAAGGTTCAACCCAACTGATGATCCCACATTATAAACACAGTTTGGATATTGATACATTTTTAAGTGCCTTAATTCCTCACAGGCAGTAAGTCTTCACTTGTTGCCTAGTCACATGTGTCTGTATTGAGGTGATATTGCTGTCTAATAAAAGCATGAGAAAAAATGGCAGTGCTGGTTTACATAGAACAGGATCACACAGTTCTTTATTTGTTTTAGTGCATGTTTGGGATGTTAAACATCATTCAGTATATTAAATATAAAGAAAAAACACTCAATCCTTCTCAAAAAGTGCTTACTGTGATATTTCTGTGAGAAAACATACACAGCACAGTTAACGAGTATGAATGTTATATTTTTGAACATTTTTCTCATGTTTAAATATTGCAGGTGGTGTAAAATATTAAAGCAAATCTGAAACATCTGCAAGTACTAGTACACCCTGTACCTCAACCTTAGTGGCTTCATTAATATTAGGTGCCAATGCTGCATCACAGACGTGTCTAATAAAAAACACCTACCATACATCTTATTCATGTCAGCTTCAGAGTACAAATTACTTGGGTGGTTCGGTGAGACTTTTCTCTTAGGCATTATTGTGAGAATTGTGACAGTGACTATCTTTCTCATATAGTATTCTTCAGTTACACATGGTAGTTTTTTATTTAATTATTTAGCAAGAGACTTTGAAAAAACTTTCTACAGCACATTAAACATCAGTTTGCACAAAAATTATACAACAGAATATTCACATTTACGAGACAAATGTCAAGTTAAGCACTTCATGGAGGAATGTTTTTAATGAAAACCTTTGTTGTAATAACTGGGTCACACATAGTTCTTGGTGGTACTTTATGAATTAATAGTAATTGTGCTGATACATAAAGAATTTCATCATACAGGGTGCCACAGAAGAATTTTCTGCCAGGTGAGATTTTCTTTGAAACTTAACACTGTCATTTACAGTGGCTATCTATCATGTGTTGTTTGTTTTATTTGTTCACACAAGTCATTACTGAATAAAATAAAGAAAGAAATATGTAGCACCTGACAGGTGGAACCTAATTCTGTCTGCAATACTGTTGAACATAAGAGAGAGTGCTTTCAAGACATTTAAAGTGTATGCTGCAAACTCGTTGTAGGCATATAGAATAACAGAATAAATTTTCATATTGACAGTTAAATAAATATTACTGTTCCTGCTTTGTTGTTGACTGGCTCTTATATGTAACCTTGTCCTGTCAGTAATTTCCCTTGTAAAGTGAAAATTTTGTTACCAACATGGCACACCATACCCTAAGTAAAATTTAACTGAATACCCTGTCAATAGCTGAAGATCTGAAGCATTTTCCAAAGCTCAAATAAAACATGCTTAAATTTTCTCAAATGAGATTTCTCTTACAATATACGGGAATATGTATGTATAGGCCTATTTTGGTCTTGACTGGAAGACACTTCCACAAAACCCTTACGTTTCTGATTTTATATATACCTAGTAGGCCTATACCTTTAAATGCACATGTAGGAGAGACATGTCAAATTTGGCACTGCACGGAGAAGCATTTTAATGAAAACCTATATTTTTTGCTATAATAACTGGGCCACACATAGTTCTTGGTGGTATTTTATGAATTAATAGCAATTGTGTTGATACAGAAAGGATTTTCAGCACACAGGGGAATTTTCTGCCAAGTGCACTAATTTGCCAGGTTAGATTTTCTTTATGAAAATTACACTGTCATTTACAGTGGCTATCCATGCTGTGTTGGTTTTATTTGTTCACACAAGTCCTTACTGAATAAAACAAAGAAAAAAGCAAGAAACATGTAGCACCTGACAGGTGGAACCTAATTCTGTCTGCAATACTTTTGAACACAAGAGAGAGAGAGAGAGAGAGAGCACTATAAAGACATTGATAAGTCTATGCAACAAACAGTCATCCTCACACCCAAAAATGAAGAACTGTCATGGTAAAGGTTTTCTTACGGTCTCACTAGAGTAACATGCTGATGTTAGCAATGACCTTTGAATGCTCTTTTAAAACTCAACCGTAGGCCTATAGAATAACAATAAATTTTCAAATTGAGAGTTAAATAAATAATACTGTTCCTACTTTGTTGTTGATTGGATCTTATATGTAACCTAGTCCTGTCAGTAATTTCCCTTGCAAAGTGAACATTTTGTTACCAACATAGCACACCATACCCTAAGTAAAATTTAACTGAATACCCTGTCAATAGCCGAAGATATCAAGCATTTTCCAAAGCTCACATAAAACTTGCCTTAGTTTCCTGAAATGGGATTTCTCTTACAATATATGGAAATATGTAGGGCCTATGTCTAGTTTTGTGTTGAAGACACTTATTACAACACCATTAAGTTTCTGATTTCGCATGTAGTAGGCCTATACTTGTAAATGCACATTTGTAACAGTTTGCTTTTGATAGTACAGGAGCAATGTTTGGCACACTTTACATTGCAGCTTTGAGGATTTGGTCTACACCCTCAATTACGACTGATAACCTGTTTACAGTAGATTTAATATTTTAAAATACCGATAATTTAAGATACCAGTTACATGTACTGGGCAGTATTGACTTGTTCAGTGTGGTCCATTCTGGAGCTAGTATATTCACTTTCACTGCATACAGAAATGCCGAAATTCGGCCTGTTCACATTATTAAAGCAAAATGTTACACCCTAGTAGCAAGCTGTATTCCCAAATAAATTTTATGAACATTTTCGTCAAATCCGACGGGTGGTATCCCAATCTTCAATTGACCCGTTACGGCATAATTGGAGAAATTTACTTTGTAGTTATAATCATATTTACAAATCATGCTGTCATGAACTAAAGAAAATTTTCCGCAAATCAAGCAGTTTTTCAAATTTAATATAGAACTTTATTAGGAATAAACAAAACGATCACATAACGTTTACTTTTATGTTGCATTTAAAGACGCTCCACAAAACACTTATTGAAGCAACGTTATGTTTATAATTTTAACTGCAGTATTCACTTCACACACGTTTAAGCACATATTTAATAATCCACTTTCACTTCATACACTGTTCATAGTAGCTTCGAAAATTACGGCTACATTTCCAGGGCACAGATTTCATGTAATAGCATATTAACACACAGGATATTTAGTTATGTGTGTTTATTGCACGATAACTTTTGCCATTACACAGCAATCGCAATTTGAATCACACCAGATACACTATATACTGATAGATCGTTATTAGTATTGAGTAGAAATAACCATAACTGTCGGGTACTGGTATTTCTACGTAATATCAATAACTGTCCGTTCTCAGTAGTGGCTACTGAGTACTGGGCTACTGGCTACTCAGTACTAATAACGATAACGATAACTGTAGAGTATCGCCACCTAGTAGAATTCACGGAATACTCATAACGATAACTGCCCGATAACTGCTCAGTAGCGCTACCTAGTAGCAGTATTAGTAAGCTGTAGCAACGCCATCTGGAAGTGCTCAGTAGCGCTACCTAGTAGCAGTATGAGCAAGCTGTATCAACTCCGTCTGGAAGTTGGTGGGAAAATACCGTGCAGTTATTTATAACCGTTAAAATTAACTGATAGAAAAGAATAACGATACCCATTATAACTGATATCGGAGAATAACCGTTTTGCCCAGCTCTACCCCTAAGTCATTGTTCTCACTTCACAAGTGCTGGATGACGGTATATTACCGTTAGCGCCCATATGTGTTTTCGTTATTTCACCCTCAATCGGAGCGAAATGTAAGTATCATTTGTAGATAATTTGAAAGTATATAGCTTAATTTGATCTAATTAATGTTTCATAGACATTTACCTAAGTAGTTTACCTTACCATTGTCAATAGGAAATGTTCTCCAAACTTTTATTTCATTGCGATATTAATTAATTCTACACTACAGGCCTTTAAAATTGCTAAACCAAAAATAAATGCAAATGATAAACTGGTATTCGTTGGACAAATATATTATACTAGAACTGACATGTGATTACATTTTCACGCAATTTAGGTGCATAGATCCTCAGAAATCAGTATTCAAAACAACCACATCTGGCCTAAAAAAGGCCTTGGCACTGAGTCAAGCAGAGCTTGGATGGCGTGTACAGGTACAGACGTCCATGCAGCTTCAACACGATACCGCAATTCATCAAGTGTAGTGACTGGCGTACTGCGACGAGCCAGTTGCTCGACCACCATGGATCAGACGTTTTCAATTGGTGAGAGATCTGGAGAATGTGCTGGCCAGGGTAGCAGTCGAACATTTTCCTTTTCCAGAAAGGCCCGTATAGGACCTGCAACATACGGTCGTGCATTATCCTGCTGAAATGTTGGGTTTCGCAGGAATTGAATGAAGGGTAGAGCCACGGGTCGTAACACCTCTGAAATGTAACGGCCACTGTTCAAATTGCCGTCGATGCGAACAAGAGGTGACTGAGACATGCAACCCAAAGGCATCTCATAGTACCAAGCCGGGTGATGACGAATAAACGCTTCCAATGTGCGTTCACCGCGATGTCATGCGACCATCAGATGCTGTAAATAGAACCTGGATTCATCCGAAAAAATGACTATTGCCATTCGTGCACCCAGGTTCGTCATTGCGTACACCATCGCAGGCCCTGCTTCTGTGATGCAGCGTCAAGTGTAACCGCAGCCATGGTCTCCGAGCTGATTGTCCGTGCTGCTGCAAACGTCGTCCAACTGTTCGTGCAAATGGTTGTTGTCTTGCAAACGTCCCCATCTGTTGATCGAGATGTGGCTGCACGATCCGTTACGGCAATGCTGTTAAGATGCGTGTCATCTCGACTGCGAGGCCGTTGACATCCAGCACGGCGTTCCGTATTGCCCTCCTGAACCCATCGATTCCATATTCTGCTAACGGTGGCTCGCGAGCAGCATTGTCGCGATACGATAACTCGAAATAGCGGTAGGCTACAATCCGACCTTTATCAAAGTCGGAAACGTGATGGTACGCGTTTCTCCTCCTTACACGATGCATCACAACAACGTTTCACCAGGCAACCCCGATCAACTTCTGTTTGTGTATGAGAAATCGGTTGGAAACTTTCCCCATGTCAGCACGTTGTAATTGTCGACACCGGTGCCAACCGTGTGTGAATATTCTGAAAAGCTAATCATTTACATACCACAGCATCTTCTTCCTGTCGGTTAAATTTCGCGTCTGTATCACGTCATCTTCGTGGTGCAGCAATTTTAATGGCTAGGAGTGTAATTCTTAGAGAATCCTCTCTTATTTCTTCGGAAACGTTTTAATAACGCAGAGGATATATTCCGAATTCTTCCAGAATTAGATGATGAATCCGAAGAAGAGCGTGAAAGACAACGAGGTGGACACCAGAAGGAAGGAGAATTCGACAATCCAGACGATATGCATTTCGAACCTGCATCTACGGAGACTATCACGTTAGCAGTGACGCAGAGGAAGAGTTATCTGAAGCAACAGAAGATTTTCTTGTCGAGAATATTTTTCATTTTAACAGACAACGTAACAGTTTGAGCTAAAAACCTATTTTACCGAAAGCAAAGTTCAAAAATAATATTAAAACACTTCATGGCCTCAGAGGACAGGCAAGGAACTGTAAAACAAAACTAAAATGTTTTTATCTAGTAATGACTTTAGAAATTACCGATAAGATTGTTAGAACACTAATATCTTCATTGCTCAAACAAGGAATGAAAGAAGTGAGTTTGCCAACAATACGGTTAAAGAAATTACAAGCTTACTTCAAGGGCGGATTTAAAAGCAGCGCTCAGGGCTTTATTTTTGATTCCTGTTAACCGTGGAAACCGGGCTGGTTTCTTCCGAGTATTTCACGAGCGATTTTACGCACTAATTTTAGCGATCGTAGATTGTGATTGTTGTTGAGATATCTGATTTCACGACAATACATACAGAGCGATCTGTAACTGGTAAGTTATCTTCGATGCGAACACTTCATTCGACTTTTATTGCCAATTTGCAGAAAACCCACAATGTTGGGAAAAGTGTAACCCTTGACGAAATGTTCGTTGTATTCCGTGGTCACTGCAGTTTTATTCTATACATGGCCAAGAAGTCGCCAAATTAAGGGCTCAAAGTTTACGCTACGTGAGTTTCACAAACTTTTCAGACATAGGATGATTTACTGTGAGATACAAACACTGGACAAGAAGTCACTTCCTAAACACCATTCGACATTGTCATAAAAACTAATCGAAACTTAACCACAGATAACTGGTTCAATAATCACCCGTTCGCTGAATATCAGCTATCGGTCGGAATGAATTTCTTGGAATACCTTGAGAAAAAGATCCCTGCTGAATTGACAGAAAATAAAAATTTTGTTCTTTGCAGTCATTTATTTGGAAAACTTAAGTCTCTTTTGCTACTAAAAAGCAAAAGGTAGTTCTGGTGTTGTCAACTTTAGAAGTCCGAAACCAACTGGATGATGAAATTGGTAAGTCAATTCAAATTATGGATTACAATACTTCGGAAGGGAGTGTGGACACAGTCAACCTGTGATCCATGATTTCATCTTCTAGAACAACTAAAATATGGCCAAAGACGATTTTCCTCGGATATCTCGATATTTCCGGAATGAAATATATGCGAATTTGCCAGACGAACGTGCTAGTGGAATCTTTTGTCAGGCGGAAATATCCCTATGCCCTGGCTATGGAAATACCGGTAATGGATGAAAATTTGAGAGAACGAGCGAAAATCCTATCACTCGCTAAACATTGGAGAATTTTTCTTGTTGCTACAATGAAGAGAGAATCAGCCTCAGGTGACTCCAGACTACCCTTTTGCTACATTTGTGGGTGAAGAAAAAAACAAGTTAACTAAAGTGTAACTCTTGTAGCAACAGCGTTTGCCAGAGACACTAAGTTCCATCTTGCAATGTAGTTGTGTTGTTCGTCAGTCTGCAGACTGGTTTGATGTCACCAAAAAGTCTTTATTTACGGTAGTTAGTTACACGTTTAGGCATAGAAGAAAACCTTTAAGAATTCATTCCCTGCGAAACTTCGGATATTAATGAGAATCGAAAGTGCTTAACCACTATTTCAATACTGTTGTAGAAAAGTAATGTCTGAACACTTTCGATTGCAGTTAATCAACTATTTTAGTACAGCCAGTTTAGGTTCGTCTTTCAGTTTTATCAAAAATTATAAACCGCCATATTTTTGCGGTTACCTAATAGTCTGAAAAGTTGATGTGTTAGGTACAAATAAATAATGCCTGCTTATAAACTGTTAATATTAGCAATTAGAAGATATTCAGTTTGACACTTGCTAAGTGGCAAAAAATAAAAAATAAAATGTTATTGTTGTGGTCTTCAGTCCGCAGACTGGTTTGATGCAGCTCCCCACGCTACCCTGTCCTGTGCAAGCCTCTTCATCTGAGAATACGTACAGCAACCTGCATCCTTTTGAATCTGCTTACTGTATTCGTCCCTCGGTCTCCCTCTACGAGTTGTAGCCCACACACTTTCTTCTAATGCTACATTCACGATTCCTTCATATCTCAGAATGTGTCCCACCAATCTATCTTATCAGGATATGCCAGAAAACTCCTTTTCTCCCCATTTCTGTTTAGCGCCTCCTCATTAGTTACATGATCTACCGATCTAATGTTCATCATTCCTCTGTAACAGCACAATTCGAAATATTTCTATCATATTTTTGTCTGAAGTCCTTACTGTCCACATGTCACTCCAATATAATCCTACACTCCAGACAAATGCTTTCAGAAAGGATTTTCTAACATTTAAACTAATATTGGATGTCTATAAATTTCGCTCCTTCAGAAAAGCTTTTCTTCCCATAACTATTGTGCAATTTATATCTTCTTTACTTCTACCATCAGAAGTAATCTTGCTACTCAAATAACAAAACTCATCTACTACTTTTATTGTCTCACTACCTTATCGAATTCCTTCAGCATCGTCTGATTTTCTGGCACTGCATTTCATTACCTTTGTTTTACTGTTGTTAATGTTCATCTTACACCTTGCGTACAAGACACTGCCCATTCCATTTAATTGCTCTTCCAGGTCTTTTGCTGTCTCTGACAGAATTACTACGTCGTCAGCAAACCACAAGGTTTTGATTCCCTCTCCCTGGACTTTAATTCCCTCTCCAAATTTCTCCTTCCATTCATTCACAGCTTGCTCATTGTATAGATTGAACAACCACTGTGACCCTTACATGACCTTCGACTCTAACAATTGCTGTCTGGTTTTTATACAAGTTGAATATAACTCTTCGCTCCCTTTATTTTACCCCTGCTACCTTCAGAATCTGAAAAAGTATATTCCAGTCAACGCTGTAAAAAGTTCTCTCCAGATCCACAAATGGTAAAAATGTAGATTTCCCTTACCTTAACCTATATTCTAAAATAAGTCGTAATGAGAGTATTGCCTCGGGTGATTCTACATTTCTCCTAAATCCAAACTGATCTTACCCAAGGTCGGATTCCACCAGTTTTTCCATTCGTCTGTAAATAATTCGTGTTAGTATTTTACAAACATGAATTTTTAAACTAATTGTTCTGTAATTTTCATATTTGTCTGCACTTGCGTTCTTAAGTATTGGAATCACTACATTCTTCTTGAAGTTCGAGGGTATTTCCCCTGCCTCATACATCTTGCATACCAGGTGGAACTATTTGTTCTTGACTGGCTCTCCTAACGAAAATAGCAGCTCAGACCGGACATTATCTACTCCAGCGGCCTTGTTTCTATTCAAATCTTTTAGTGCGCTGTCAAATTCGTCTCGCAGTATAGTATCTCCTATGTCATCTTCCTGTACTTTGCCTTCCATTTCTAGAATACTGCCTTCTACTTTATTTCCTTTGTACAGTCCTTCTATATATTCCCATCATCTTTCAGCTTTACCTTTTTTGCTTTGTACTAGTTTCCATCTGCGTTCTTGATATTCATACTGCTGCTTCTCTTATCTCCCAATGTCTCTCTTATTTTTCTGTAGGCGGTATCTATCGTTCCCCTAATTAAACATTCGTCTACGGTCTTGCATTTCTCCTCATGCCACTCCTGCTTAGCCAGTCTGCACTTCCTGTCAGTTTCATGTTTCAAACGTCTTTTCTCCCTTTTACCTACTTTATTTAATGCATTTTTATATTTTATCCTTTCATCAATTAAGTTCAGTATCTCCTGTATTATCCAAGGACTTCTATTAGGTTTCGTCGTTCTGCCTGTATGATCCTCTGCGGCCTTCAGTACTCTATTTTCAGAGCTACCCTTTCTATTGTATTACTTTCAGTCGATCCTTGGCTAATGCTCCCTTTCACCTCTCAATCACCTCTGGTTCCTTCTATTTCTCCAGGTCCCATCTCCTTATATTGGTACCTTTCTGCAGTTTCAGTCTACAGGACATAACCAAAAATTTACGGCCAGAATCTATGCCTGCCCCTGGACATGTCTTACAGTTTAAAACCTAGTTTCTAAACCTTTGCTTAACTATTATAAAGTCAATGTGGTACCTCCCAGTATCTCCTGGCCTCTTCCACGTACATAACCTTCTTTCATGATGATGGTCCAAGTGCTTGTGATAATTAAATTGTGCTCTGTACAAAATTGTACTAGGCGATTACCTATTTTATTTCTTTTACCCAGTCCATATTCACCTACTACATTTCCTTCTTGTAATTTTTGTTGTAATAATTTGAACGACACAGATGAAGACTGATAATTATATTCTTTCATTGTTTTAAATTTTATGTCCTTATCTACCTATTTTGTTCTAATCTAACTACTTTGTGGACTTTATGAGGTGGGATATTTTATAGGATTTATATATTTATGATGTCAAATATGCATTTTTCTAAAGTTACAAGAATTTTGTTGTTGTTCCAGTTTTCTCTATCGATTTCTTTATGGTCCATTGTTTTATATGTTAATGAGTTTTGAAACTGAAAATATTACCAACTTAGGCTATAATTGAGCAAAGAAGATGAAATGCCGGCCGCGGTGGCCGAGGGGACTGAGGCGCTTCAGTCACGGTCTGCACGGCCACTACGGTGGGGGTTCGAATCCCCCCTCGGGCATGGATATTTGTGCCGTCCTTAGTTGTAGGTAGTTCATAAGTAGTTTGTAAGTTTAGGGACTGATGACCCCGTAGTTAAGTCCATTAAGCTTAACAAACATTTGAACATTTTTTTTAAGATGAAACAATGGCGATGCGATAAATTATCTCACGCGCTGCTCACGCTTAAGGTTAAATAAATGAACAGGCTAGCCTTCATGCGTTTGTCACTCATGCTACACAATAGTTACGCAATGTAACTGGCAAACTAGTTATATATTCATGAAATAGTTACACGAACATGAAAAAAAGAGGTGTATACCATGCTTCTTGCAGTTGTTGTATTATTTTGGAGGAAATAATGATCTGACTATATTTCCATAATAAACTGATATAACAAGTGTAAAAAAACCATTAAATAAATTTATACGAGTTTGTTGGTTTCAAGACGATAGCTTGAGGCAATGAGCTAAGACATGACGCATAACGCATTCAAATGTTGGTAATTTTAAGATTAATTTCGATATATTTAGGCACTGTGAACATTAACTTTTGCAGCTTTCAAGATATTAAAAATATTGTCGATGATGAGGTGCGCCTAATGTTAATGACATAGTAGATACCCTCGCAATTGATGCGAACATAACACTGACATTTATTATGTATTTCTAAGTGAAGAGAGTGTCCATCTTTTTAAGTATTCCGCAGGGCGTCCATTAAGAGATTTCTCTGTCGCCTCAGCTCGCCTCTGGAAGCCTCTGATTACACTAACACATCTTGAAGCAGTGGCTGTAATTTGTTTTCCTGAAAAAACTATTAGACCTTTGGAAAAAAGTATCACCTACACAATTCCGAAGAAAGTAAGGTCAGGCAGAAACTATTTAAAAGCTCATCCATAAATTTAAAAAAAATTAAGATGCGTTCAGACATATATAATAAGTTACCATCCCCCTGTGGCTAACACCATTTACGATTACAAAAGAAAAGGCATTTGCTAATACGAGAAAGATCAAAATTAAATTTATTTTTCGATTCCATTTGTAGGAGAAATGTCATACGTTATTATATGGTTGTTAGCTAAGAAATGTGGTTGTAAAGTAACTTTTTCTACTAAATAGTTTACATAATAATTTAATTTATAACATGTAAACTCCAAATGACCCTTCAGGCCTGTCACGTGTTTGAAGGTCAACTGTGTCGACTGCCTAGTATGAAGATATTTGAAAGCGACGTGAAAAGTAACAAAACTGTTACATCAGCTTCGAGATGGGTATGAGATACCCGAAACTCTGATGACGAATTTTTGATACTATAGTCGTGTATTAAGTATTTTTTTCTACTTGGGATATTAATAATGGAGTCTATTTAACAAGATGAGTAGGTAAAATACTGTGTTTGCAATATGAAATCCTTTTTTTTGTAAATTAACGGTCTACATTTTCTCAGAAAAAGTAAGAGTTTCAAAAATTTAACATTTGTTTTTCACACAATTCTAACAAAATTACACTTTCTTAAATTAATTAACATAATTGTATTATCTTCTAATTATGAAACAGATAAAGAAAATAAAAGTTCTTATGAGGTCAATTAGCTGAGCACCGACATTGCACCTACAAGTCAGCACATTCTCAGGACACACAAAAATCGCTTGCTCCATACATACTGGCTTCTCACACTTCGAACAACGTTTTGTTTTCCTGTCCTTTCTTTCCAGTACAGTCACCACACCTATCTACCAGTCGGGTATTCCCCCCCCCCTCTCTCTCTCTCTCTGTAGATTGTGATGGCATTTATGGCAGCCGTATTGTCATAGGCCAACGTTTGCTGTTGTGGGAAACATTACAAGTGGCACTCAGTTCATCTGCAACATCGACACCGGCTTTAGTTGCTAATTTCTTCTTCACACTCGAACAGTTTTCTAAAACATCTTCTAGTAGTTCTTGTAGCCGACGTTCATGTTCTTCGTATGACATCTTGAGAAATACAAAATCTAAAAATAAATAAATAAATAAATAAATACTACAAATATTGGTATATCTCGTAAAACTGCTGATAGCTCAAACGTGACACTGACTACGAGGTTGGATATCACATACCCAATCACATTTGCACGCGTATATCTCCCTCTGACACTGGTGCTACAATAAACTCAACATTGCATCTTGCACCCCTCTCCCCTACCTCCAGCTACTGTGACAGCAAGCTTTGTGTGGCAACAATGAAATTCAATAATCACTAATTAAAAAGAAGTCGGGTATCAAGTACCAGACCTCACTCACACCGGGTTGAAGATTTTGAAATATGTTTCGAGTAAATGTCGGCTGCATGTATACTATAAAAAGAGATTATCTTCCTGTTAAACCTTTAACAGACCAGCTCATTCCAGTGTTATAGCTGTAATCTCTACCTATATAAAAGCGGAAGGACATTCACTCTCTCACTCTCTGACTAAACACGAAATCTCAAACTATTTCACCTACTAAGCTTAAATTTGGCAGAAATGTAGTTTATCGGATGAAAATGTCAGCTAAGACGGGATTTTGCGATAGTTCAGGAGATACTACGTCAAAAACAATGACAACTTCCCTGTCTTGCGGTACGTGATAGTGTAAATTTATGAGTCCACTGTTTGAGAAGTAGAGCACTTAGCGACTCGCAACAAACTTTAAACATAATTTCAAATCTTTAGGGAACTTTTTCTTGCTAAGGAGCACGGCAAAATGATGAAAGTAAAAACGTTCGTCGCGTACTACTTTTTCTGCGTTCATGCAGTAAAATTACGGCATTTTCTATGACGTTACTATTACTCGTACACAATTGATTGTATTCGTGAAAAATGTTACAGACAGTTTTAACACATACCACTGAACGTACGTTCGAAATTTTATCATAATACGACACACAGTTATAAACAATTAGATATTAAAAAACCTCTTCATCCCGCATGACGCTTTGATTTATTAAGTATTTCCTACTAACTCTCCACTCCCATGAACCACAGACATTGCCGAGTTGGGGTGGCTTGCGTGCCTCAACGATATAGATAGCCGTACCGTAGGTGCAACCACAGCGGAGGGGTATCTGTGGAGAGTCCAGACAAACGTGTGGTTCCTGAATAGGGGCAGCAGCCTTTTCAGTAGTCACAGGGCCAACAGTCTGGATGATTGACTGAGCTGGCCCTGTAACAACAGCTAACGTGGCTTTGCCACACAGCTACTGCGAACGGCTGAAAGCAAGGGGAAACTACAGCCGTTACCTTTCCCGAGGACATGCAGCTCTACTGTATGAACATATGATGATGGCATCCTCTCGGGTAAAATATTCCGGAGGTAAAATAGTCCCCCATTCGGATCTCCGGGCGGGGACTACTCAGAAGGATGTGATCATCAGGAAAGACAATACTGGCGATCTACGAGTCCCTTAATCGAGTAGGAAAATTAGAAAAATGAAAAAGGGAAATAGATAGATTGAAGTTAAATGTAGTGGGGATTAGTGAAGTTCGGTGGCAGGATGAACAGAATTTCTGGTCAGGTGAGTTCAGGATTATAAATACAAAATCAGTTGCGGGTATCACAGGAGTAGGATTGATAATGAATAAGAAAATAGGAATGCGGGTAAACTACTATGACCAGCACAGTGATCGCATTATCATTGTCAAGATAGATACGAAGCCAACACCGACAACAGCAGTACAGGTTTATATGCCAACCAGTTCTGCCGATGTTGAGGAGATTGGAGAAATGTACGAGGAGTTAGAGGAAATTATTCAGACAATTAAGGGAGAGGAAAACTTAATTGTGATGGGAGACTGGAATTCGGTAGTAGGAAAAGGAAGAGAAGGAAAAATAGTAGGTGAATATGGACTGGGCAGAAGAAATGAAAGAGGAAGTCGCCTGGTAGAATTTTGCACGGAACATGATTTAATCATAACCTGGTTTAAGAATCACAAAAGAAGGTTGTATACGTGGAAGAGACCAGGAGACACAGGAAGGTATCAGCAAGACATACCCAGGAGCCGATAAAGACTCTAACTTGGTGGTTATGAACTGTAGGCTGAAACTGAAAAAAACTGCAGAAAGGTAGGAAAATGAGGAGATGGGACTGGGATAAACTGAGGGACCCTGAAATTTTTAAGAATTTCAGAGGGAGCCTTAGCCAAAAATTGACAGAAACGGGGGAAAATAAAACAGTAGAGAAGGAATGGGTAGCACTGAGAGATGAAATACTGAAGGCAGCAGAGGACAAAATAGGTAGGAAGGCTAGACCTACAAAAAATCCCTGGATATAACAGGAAATACCAAATTTAATTGATGAAAGGAGAAAATATAAAAATGTCGTAAATGAAACAGGCAAAATGGAGTACAGACGACTAAGAAATGAGATTGACAGGAAGTGTAAAATAGCTAAGCATGAGTGACTAGAAGCCAAATGCAAATCTATGCAAGAATGTATAAGAAGGGGAAAACTAGATGCTGCCTACTGGAGAATAAAGGAGACATTTGGGGACAAGAGAGACAGCTCTACAAATATCAGGAACTCAGATGGAAAACCAGTTCTCAGCAAAGAAGGGAAAGCAGAAAGGTGGAAAGAATATATAGAGGAGCTCTACAAAGGAAATGAACTTAGAGACAATGTTGTAGGAAGGGAAGAGGAAGTAGATCTAGATGAAATAGGAGATACTATACTGAGAGATGAATCTGAAAGAGCCCTGAAAGGCTTAGGTCGGAACAAGGCCCCTGGAGTAGATGATATTCCCTCAGAGCTACTGAAGTCTCTGGGAGAACCAGCGATGACAAAATTGTTTCACATTGTGCATAAGATGTATGAGACAGGTGAAGTACCCTCAGACTTTAAGAAAAATGTTATAATCCCCATTCCAAAGAAAGCAGGTGCAGACAGGTGTGAAAACTACAGAATCATCAGTTTAATAAGTCATCGTTGCAAAATATTAACACGAATTATATCCAGAAGTATGGAAAAGCTGGTCGAAGCCGACCTCAGGAAAGATCAGTTTGGGTTCAGGAGAAATGTAGGAACACGGGAGGCAATACTCACTTTACGGCTTATCCTAGAAGATAGAGTAAGAAAAGGCAAACCCTCATTTCTAGCTTTTGTAGATTTGGAGAAGGCTTTTGACAATGTTGATTGGAATAAACTCTTCCAAGTTCTGAAGCAAGCAGGAGTAAAATATAGGCAGAGTAAGGTTATTTACAACTTGCACAAATACCAGACAGCGGTTGTCAGAGTTGAAGAGCATGAAAGGGATGCAGTGGTTGAAGGGAGTGAGACAGGGTTGTAGCCTTTCTCCAATGTTATTCAATTTGTACATTGAGCAAGCATTAAAGGAAAGGAAAGAGAAATTTGGAGAAGGAATTAAAGTTCAGGGTGAAGAATTAAAAACATTGCGTTTTGCCGACGACATAGTAATTCTGACAGATACAGCAAAGGACCTGGAGGAGCAGTTGAACGGAATGGACAGTGTGCTGCAAGGTGCATATAAGATGAACATTAACAAGAGCAAAACTAGGGTAAGGGAGTGCAGCGTAAGAAAATCAGGTGATGCTGAAGGAATTATATTAGGTAACGAAGCAATTAGGGAAGTAGATGAGTTTTGTTACTTGGGCAGTAAAATAACAAATGATGGTCGCAGTACAGAGGATATAAAATGCAGAATGGCAATGGGTAGAAAAGCGTTCTTGAAAAAGAGAAATTGTTAACATCGAATACTGATTTAAGCCTAACGAAGTCCTTTCTGAAGGCGTTTGTATGGAGTGAGACATGGACGATAAACACTGCGGACAGGAAGAGGATTGAGGCTTTTGAAATGTGGTGCTGCAGAAGAATGTTGAAGATTAGGTGGGTGGATCGCGTAACTAATGAGGAGGTACTGAACAGAATCGAGGAGAAAAGAAATTTCTGGCATACCTTGACTAAAAGAAGGGATAGACTGGTAGGACACATTCTTAGACATCAAGGAATTTTGAATTTAGCGTTGGAGGGAAGTGTGTGGGGTAAAAACCGCAGAGGAAGACCAAGAGATGGATACAGTAAGCAGATTCAGACAGATGTAGGTTGCCGTTCTTATGTGGTGATGTAGAGGCTTGCTCAGGATAGGGTATTGTGGAGAGCTGCATCAAACCAGTCTGCGGACTGAAGACCACAACAACAACTAACTCTATTCGTTACGTATTTTGCAGACATTTTACACATACACCACTGGATTTACCTTCGAAATAATATTGTATTACGACATATAGTTCAGGTGCTATGACGTAAAAGACAATGAAATGCATGAAAATTCGCCCTAATAAGAATGAGGTTGTAATTTATCGCGTCTTTACTACAAACTCCTTTTCCAACACATTTTGTAGGCAATTTCCTAATATTCCACTCTACTAACCTAGTAAATGTTTTTGTAGGACACATAATTCAGGAGATATTATGTCATAAACGTGACATCCGGAAATAGATACTGTATTATGTTTGACATTTTGCTAAGTCTTTAGTACTCTGTTCGCAGCACATTCCACAAACAATATCCCATATCCAAATATACCACTGAAAGAAGCTACAATATTATATCACTGAACGACACATTGATCAGCAGATAAGCCGTATATAATAACTTCGAAATAAGCTCTCTCTGTGACGCTTTACGTCTAAACCGCTTAACCGATGTTAATGAAAGTGGGTATGGAATAGCTTGATCACTGAAGAGGAACACAGGCTACTTTAAAAAGTGTGTAATTCAATATATTTGTTGATTTTAAGTATATATATCCCGAAATATGGAACAACCGAGCATCAAGGTTTCTCTTATAACTTCTGATACGCTTGAAGACTCCTTGGAAAAGCTATTTATTCTTTGGCGTTTGAAATTTATAACATTTAAAAATATTTTTAATGGCTGTTATGTTTTACGTAATACTATTCAACATAATGAACACATTTCTTAAACAAGAGGTCAACGTATTGAAACCTCCAAACCGATTGCAATCACATTTGAATCCAGTATAATTTATACATTGTACAACTTATAGCGTCTTCAGTTTTACTTACGAAGTAATAAACAGAGACCTTTTCGTATAAAGATAAAGAAAGGCAGTATTTACCGTCATTCTACGCGCGGTTAATTTTTTAACCGAAAAATGGGAAACTTTTATTTTAACCTGATGAAACTGGTCATAATTTACAACAAAGTTGCATAATTATTTTCCTTCGATTGTCTTTGACACTTTACAAACTACTGAAACTAAGTTAAACTAACCTAAGGACAACACACACATCCATGCCAGAGGGATAAATCGAACCACCGACGCGGGAGACCAGCGATCCGCAACGTGGCGCTCCAGACCGCTCGGCTACTCCCACGCGGCTATCAGACTTCGGATATTTACCATGACAAGAGAAAAACGCGAAATGCGTAATAATTTTGAATGGCCATGATTTTATTTGAAAGTTAATAAATTTGGCAACAATCACTGCGCGAATGTTCGTCAGCCGTAATGGCATCCAAACCCGCTGCACAACGTAACTGGGATGAATTACTTAGCCAGATATCAATTCCGCGGACTGAAATAAAAAATGCTCGTTATATTATATTTTGTCCACATTACTTACAGCTAGTTTCAACAAATGATTACACTATATTCGGATAGATCAAACCTGCCGACACAGACAAATCTAAACAGTTCGGAAGATAGGAACAGACATGGAGTGGAGTGCAGTTCTCTCTCTCGTGTCCATAAAAACATGTGAATACTGATCAGGGTTCATAGATATACGACAGAGAGAAAAACGCTCCGGGATAAAATATTTCTTCCGTCGTTGTGCTCTTCAGTCCGGAGACTGGCTTGACGCAACTTTCTACCCTACTCTATCCTGAGCAAACCTCTTCATCTCCTTATAAGAACGGCAACCTACATACATTTGAATTTGCTTACTATATTCATCTCTTGGTCTTCCTCTACGATTTTTACCCCACACAATTTCCTCCAACGCTAAATTCACACTTCTTTTATGTGGTACGCCATAAATTCCTTTTCTTGCCATCCACGTAATCTTCAGCATTCTTCTGTAGCACCACATGTCGAAAACCTCTATCCTCTTCCTGTCCGCACTGTTTATTGCCCACGTTTCACTCCCATACAAGGCAACACTCCACACAAATGCCTTCAGAAAGGACTTCCTTACATGTAAATTGATATTCGATGTTAACAAATTTCTCTTTTTCAAAAACGCTTTTCTTCCCATTGCCATTCTGCATTTTATATCTTCTGTACTGCGACCATCATGTGATACTTTACTGCCCAAGTAACAAAACTCATTTACCACCTTTATTGAACGTTACCTAATTTAATTCCTTCAGCATCGCCTGATTTTCTAAGACTGCATTCCATTACGCTTTCTTTGCTCTGGTTAATGTTCATTTTATACGCTCCCTTCAACAAATTGTCCATTCTGTTCTACTGCTCGTCCAAGTCCTTTGCTGTCTCTGACAGAATTACAATGTCATCAGCAAAACGCAAGGTTTTATCTCTTCACCCTGAACTTTAATTCCTTCTCCAAATTTCTCCGTGCTTTCCTTTATAGCTTGTTCATTGTACAATCTGAATAACATTGAGGATAGGCTACAACCCTGTCTTAGACGCCTCCCAACCTCTGCATCCCTTTGCTGACCTTCAACTCTGATAACTCCTGCCTGTGTTTTTTTTTTTTTTTTTTTTTTTTTTTTTTTTTTTTTTTTTTTTTTTTTTTTTTTTTTTTTACACGTTGTAAATATCTTTCCGTTCCCTATATTTTACTCCTCCTGATTTCAGTATCTGAAAGAATGTATTCCAATAAATATTGTCAAAAGCCCTCTCCAAATCTACAAAAGCCAGAAATGGAGGTTTGCCGTTTCTTAATCTATTTTCCAGGATAAGCCGTAAAGTGAGTATTGCCTCCCGTGTTCCTACATTTCTCCTGAATCCAAACTGGTGCTCTCCAAGGTCGGCCTCTACCAGCTTTTCCATCCTTCTGTAAATAATTCGTGTTTAAATTTTACAATCATGACTTATCAAACTGATGGTTCTGTAATTTTCACACCTGTCTGCACCAGCTTTCTTTGGAATGGGGATTATAAGATGTTTCTTGAAGTCTGAGAGTATTTCCCCTGTCTCATACATCTTACGCACCAAGTGAAATAGTGTTGTCATGGCTGGCTCTCCCAGGGACTTCAGTAGTTTTGTGGAAATGTCGTCCACTCCAGGGGCCTTGTTTCGACTTAGGTCTTTCAAATTCTTCTCTCAGTATACTGTCTCCTATTTCATCTTCATCTACATCCTCTTCCCTTTCTACAATATTGTCTATAAGTTTATTTCCTTTGTAGAAGCCCTCTATAAACTCTTTCCAACTTTCAGATTTCCCTTCTTTGCTGGGAACTGGTTTCCAATCTGAGTTCTTTATATTCTTACAACTGCTTTTCTTTTTTCAAACGTTTCTTTTATTTGGAGACAAGGACAGCAGCTGTATGAATATAAAGAACTCAGGTGGAAAACCAGTCTTCGGTTAATTTTTTGAATTGTGTTGTTTCAAATGGAATGGTAGATAAATAATATGAGTAGTTGCCAAGTGGCTGAGAAAGTCGACAGTTTTCGGTATTTGGGAGAGACGATAACTGGTGGAATACAGAGCAGCAGTAGCGCAGTAGACAGGGCACAGCTCTTTCAGAAACTTCGATACACAGTGAAAACAACATATGGCAAGAAAAATCTGTCACGGAATGCCAAATTGCGACATTACACAGCAACTGTAAAAAATGCTGCACTGCATGCATCAGAAACGATCACACTCGGTAAGAGAGCTTGTATACAGCTGGAGAAGGAGGAGCGGAAAATTTTAAGAGACATATGGGGCACAAAGAAAATAGGGATATCTGGATATACAGAACACGAGAGGAACTGTACGAAAATTTTGAACCTAAATCGAGCGAGATACGGAAAAGGAGGTTACGATTTGTTGGGCACATCATGAGGATGGACGATGAGAGGTTGTCTAAGAAGATATGGAATGCAACATGTCATACGGCGAAGAACTGGGTCAAGGAAGTCAGAGATGACTGGAAGACTAGGGATAAAAGAACGGAATCTGCAGGCACTAGTTAGGGACAGGGAGACGTATAAACGGTTGGTGGACGGTCACAGGTGGCCGGACACCAAAGTCATCATAACAGAAGAAGAAAGAAACAGAAGAAGCGAGAGAATGAAGAGGTATTGGGAAGAAAGAAGACGTGCTAAACAAGCCACACGTGATCCGGAAGGGTCCTAACGAAGCAGAAGAAAATACTATGAGGTGGTTCAAAAATGTTCAGATGTTCGTAAATCATGAATTACCCACAGGTTGACAAGGGGAGAATTGACCTGTTAAGCAAATATCAAAGAAGACCGAGTACTCTTAGAGGCTTCGTGATTGACATTATTCAACGCAAAGATCTACCAAATAAATGTGAAATATTATTTATAGGGAGAATTTTGATGGTAAATAATTAGAGCTGACTTTGGGTTATCATTCATTCTGTCGGCAAAAGATCCTTTTTGATTTTAAGTGGGCCGCGGTGGAGTAGCCAAGCGGTCTAAAGCACCTCGCTGCGGAGCGCGCGGCTGCTCGCCGTGTAGGTTCGAGTCCTTCCTGGGACATGGGTGTGTGTTTTTGTCCGTAGGTTAGTTTACCTGAGGTTTAAGTATCAATTAATAGAAATAAACAATCCCAGAGACGGATTTACGTCTCAAATATGTCAAAGACATTATTGATAAATCTGAAGCATTGAATTAAATCCGTCTCTGGGATTGTTTATCTCTATTAATTGATACTTATATCACCTTAACAGGATTGTTCCACCATGTCCATTGCTGAGGTGCTATTCCGCTGCATGGAGAGCCTTGGCAGTAGTGGCAATTATCATTGGAACACAGAAGCTGAATTAAAGTTTGTGATGTGTAGGGAAATCGTACATAGACTATTCCAAGGCGCCTTAACTAACGGTTAAGACGTCTGCCTAGTAAGCATGAAGGTCCGGGTTCGACTCCCGGTCGCACCACAAATTTTAATTCAATGCTTCATATTTATCAATAGGTTTAAGTAGTTTGTAAGCTAAGAACTGATGACCACGCAGTTTGGTCCGATAGGTTTACAGACGTTTGAACATTTGATTTGGAAACGCCGTAACATGTGGCGCAAGAAAAATGTGTTTTGCAGTTACTCGGACGAGAGATACATTCACAGCGCGTTTGAAAAGCATTAAATAGTCACAGAGAGCATATTTCACACAGTATGCCATTAGTACTCGCATGGGTTTCAGTAAGAAATTCACGGTTCGCCTACCAGCGACGCACGACATTCGCGGAATAGTGAATCCGCAGTATAGCAACGCTCCGCTCTCCCTAATTCCAAACAGCGTTTACGAAAGGCTTCGTGATTACAGGGGAAACATCTGACTAGCGCGGTTGGATCCCCACGGCGTCGGTGACCGCGCGTTGCCACGCAACCCGCGCGTCCATTGTGTCTGGGGCGGGAGAACGGCGTCCGAGCGAAAGTTGGCGAATCCCCGGCAAAGTGGCGGAAGCGGTGTTTCGCAAGAGTTTGTTCGGCGGAGCAAATAACCTATTGTCTGGTCGGCGCGGCTCATCAGCATATAGACAGCGCCGGGCGGACGCAGCACCCTCTGCCCAACACCGCGGAACGCGGACGCCCGGAATGCAAACTGCGCTCCCAAGTTGTTGCTCTCGAAATTGCCACTGCTCGATACAGAAGGAAAGCGGCAGTCTACTCGGCATACGACGTCGGGAGATATCTTGCGAGGCACTCGATACAGCTGGTGCAATGGAATTTTATCTATTGCATGGGTCACTTCCCACTTATTGCCAGAATGTATCCGTTCGCCGTTTGAATGATTTACGAAAAGGAAAAGGAAGGAAGGAAGCTTAGAGTTGTAAGTCCCGTTGAAAGTATGTGTTCCTTCTAAATCCTATAAGATTGACAGTAATTGGTTTTCAGACGAAAATGATGTGCAAAAATCCAGTGAGATGAGTGAAAACTCATAAAACTACTTGAATGTCATCGTCTCTTTCGTAAATTAATGCAATTATGTTGCTTATAAACTACTTTTGAAACCAAATTTATTTTTTCGCGTTGAAATGGGAGCAGGCTTGACTTCGAAGGCAACTGAACACAGCACTTATACTCAAAGCATGTTTATTACGAACTTAACATACACGCAGCATTGACTGCCTCTCGGGCAGAGTGCTCTGCTATTTATATACAGACAGAATGTACCAGAAATTAGAACAACAGTTAACATAAGAAACAAGTAGAATTTACAAGTGAACATAAGAAAGATGTAGAAACTTCTGAAATTGTTAATTACAAGGAAATAAATTATTTTCGTCTATGGGCGGGATTCAACCGGCGACCTTCAGCACTGCAGTCCGTGACGCTATCCCCTGCGCCACGCCGGCAGTCGATAAAAGTGAATTTACTACATTCTGTCACTAACTGTATGCAGTGGCGACATGCAAGCTTTTCATAATACTATTGATATCCCTCCGGAATAAATCCAGACAATAGTGTCCAAATAAAACTGAGAAAATAATTCTGAAATAGGACCACTACCTCTCCTCGTCGAAAGCGTGGTCATTAAAGACCGCCGCGGCGGAATAGTCGTGCGCACTGAGGCGTCGTGCTGCGGTGAGCACGGCCTTTCGCCGTCGGAGGTTCGAGTTCTCCCTCGGGCATGGGTTTGTGTGTTCTCCTTGGGTTAGTTTAAGTAATTTGTAAGCTGGGAGCTCATAACCAAGCAGTTACGTCCCAAAGATTTACAAACATATGAACATTTCATTAAAAACGGAACTCACGGTCGGAGTATGTGGCAAGAATGGGAAAATAAATCGGCCGCAAACTTTCAAAGGAACCATCCTGGTATTTTCATGGAATGATTTTCGAAAATCACTTTGCTATTAGGTCATGCTAGGTTTTTCCATTGATAGCACAAGTATTTTTTTTAGAATTATATCGTGAACGACCTGATGTTATCGTATTTACTCCAAGATATTTCTATAAGTCAACACGTTGCGATTCTTAGGTGTTCCCTGATGATCATCGGAGAACACCAGAAGATGGTAACGTGCAATTTCACCGATGTGTTGTGGAGTAAATGCGATGAAGACGGCAAATTTTGCACACTCCAACGATTTATGATGGCTGTTTAAGCAAAAAGGCACGAAATGTCTTAAGAACCAAACCGGTTTTACTTTTAGCCTACGACGTGGAATTTCAAGACGTATTCTATAACGCCGGGTCTTTGTTACCCAACTCATCTTTAGAGTGTAAATTTTAGATGGCAGTTCAGTACTTTTTTTAAATATACTCTGTTTTCATAATTTTGCACGCATAAAGTCGAATTTTTATAAAAAAAATGAGCAATAAAATTCTCTTTCTTTTGATACCAGGGTGCTGGGTAATGATGCTCCTTGAAGAGACTGTCACATTTTTGGACGGTAACAGAGCAGTATCAGTCCAAATCGCTTCTTCATCTTTGGTCAGTACGGAGTTTCTGTCTCACTTGTCAGCTTCTGACCAAGTTTCTTGTGGAATAAAATGATGCTTTGATATCACTTAATCTTCAGAAAGTACGTTAAACATCTTCTTCATTGTGACATATATGTATCACTCTATTTTCATCCTTAGTGTCAGATACGTGTTCATAAAAGTATTCTTATGACAATCGGCACAAGTCACTCTTTTGAGATCTTTTCGAATTTCCTCTTAGGTTAGGAAATGTTCAAATGTTTGTACAGCTTATGGGACTTAACTACGGGGTCATCAGTCCCTAAAGTTACAAACTGCTTATGAACTAACTAATACTAAGGACGGCACAAATATCCATGCCCGAGTGGGGATTAGAACCCCCGACTGTAGTGGCCGTGCAGACCGTGACTGGAGCGCCATAGTCCCCTCGGCCACCACGGCCGGCTTCGGTTAGGAAACGTGACGTGTTCTCCATAGCTGAAACAGCTTAGATGGGCTTATAAGTAAAGCAAAACAACTAATTCACTTATTTAATTTTAAAAAATTAAAGTGGCTATGTACTGACACTGGTAGAACATATCTCAGAACGTGGGTCACAGTAACATTACTCAAGTTTTCTCCATTTATTCGTGAATATTAAATTTTCCACTCACCTCGACCAATGATTCCGCTGCGTCCACAGTTGCAGACAGATAGGATGGAAACTTACTCGAGGCAACAAGCTCCTCCATCACACGCCACTGACGCGTGCTCGCTTTTGTCATTTTGACCAGTACATTGTAGAGATGATGTTAAATTTGAATATGCTGCTTTTGGATAACGTTATGCGACATCTAGGGACGCGAAGCATGCGTCGTCACCTCCCCGTAAAAAAAAATTTCAAGGCTGTGCCCTCACCAGGCAAATTAATGCTCACCGTCTTATCCGACGTCCGAATTCCGGCACTCATGGAATTCCTCTATCGCGGAAAAACCATTAACAGTGACGTGTTCTGGAAGATACTCCGTAGGCTACGCATCAAGAGCAAACGGCCTCGACTGCTCAGAGAGGGAGTGGTTCTGCTGCATTCTGTGTCCACTCGTCTCCAGGGACATGCATTGTGTACTGGCCAATTCCAGGAGGGGGAAGCTTCAGTGTCCGCCCTACTGCCCGGGACATGTCGCCCTGGGACTTCCATCTGTTTGGTCCGCTAAAAGAAACATCTGAAAGCGATGCGCTTCAACTCGGATGAAAAACTGAAGAACACAGTAGGAGACTGAATCTTGTTACAGCCAAAGGAATTTTGGAGACCAGGAATCCTTAAGCTCGTTAAACAGTGGAATTTTTGTGATGAGGCCTCTAGTGATTACTTTTGAATAAGAACATTAATTACACCCACAGTGTCGTTTCGTATCATTTCATTTGAATAACCCTTGTATATACAGGTTGAATCACCAAAACTTGCAGCGCTAATATTACGAAAAAGGAAAGTGCTATTCATGTGTTTGTTTACACGAGATGGATTGGTAACCGGAACTCGTACTCTTAGCCAATAAGCACATTTCAATAACACGTGGATATTGTATCCTTTGTGCAGACATGCACTTTTTAAAATGGAATAATGACTATTGACAATAACAGAAGTAGTGCAAATTAGTATGTCACTCTTGTTTGTTGCAAGACTCTATCTAGTGCCAGTTGTTTAAGAGATGTTGTTTTGTGAAAAGTTTCAAATCTGACATTTGTTTGTCCCATTAAAGCTGTGTTGTTGCTGGGTACGATGTTGATATGTTTACTTACATCGTGCTTGTTGTACTAAAACATTACATTATTATAATATAATCATATAATATAACCATCATCATTAGTGACTGATTACGTGTTTCAGCGTTCAGTCTGGACCATAGTGCCCCTAATGAAATTTCTCCATGATCCCCTATTCAATGCTAACATTGCTGCCTCGTCTGATGTTATGTCTTTTACTTCAAAATCATTCTTCACCTAATCTGAGTACTTTCTCCTTAGTTTTCCTCGAATCCTCTTACCCTCCGCTGCCGAGCTCATGAGTCTCTTAGGTAACCTTGCTTCTCCGATGCGTGTAACATGACCCCATTATCTCAGCCTTTTCGCACTGACTGCTTCATCTATTGTGTTCATTCCCAGTTTTTCTTTGATTTCTTCATTGTGGACACCCTCTTGCCATTGCTCCCGTCTATTATCACCTGCACTCATTTTTCCTATTTTCATATCTGTAACCTCTACCTTATGAATAAGGTAAGCTATATCCACCCATCTTTCACTCCCAAACAACAAAGTTGGTCGAAAGATAGAGCGGTGCACTGCTAGCTTAGTATTGGTCTGATTTCCTTCTTGCAGAAGAGCTAGATTTTAGCTAAGCACTCACTGCATTAGCTTTGCTTCACCGTGATTGAAGGTCTTTCACTATGTTGCCATCCTGAGAGAAAATACACCCTAGTTACTTGAAATTATCTCCATGTTTTAACTTTTATAAAGAAAAACAATACCATCAGCTGTGTTCAATATATTTATTTACCAATCAGTTTCGACGGTCAATGCCGTTATCTTCAGGCCCTTAAAATAAGAAACCTGCATATTGCTGGATTAGAGTCAATATAACTTGTACATTCGTTCAAAATCACAGCAACAAGAAACAACAGTGACTCGAAGCCCCTGGTCCTTAATTAAGATGGACAAAGTCAAATTGTTTTAACTTTGTTCCTCGTATTTAGCACTCGAGCTACTTAAATTTCTTTTCCGCAGTCAATACTTTTGTTTTGGAGATGCTGATATTGATATCATGACGCTTACAACTCTGACTGAGCTTTGAAATATTAGTTTGCAACCTTTCAGTCGAATATGCCATCACAACTAAGTCATCTGCATATGCGAGACTGCTTATTTTGTTTTCACCTGTTTTAATCACGCCCTGTTTTTAATATATGATCCATGAATAGTATGAACAACAGTGGTGACAGGTTACAGCCTTGTCTTACCTCTGAAACTACCCTGAACCATAAACTTAATTTGCCACTTACTCTAATTGCTGTTTGACAGTCTACGTAAAGACCTTTTATTGCCAGCAGAAGTTTTCCTCCTATTCCATAATTTTGTAGAACTGTTAAAAGTTTCCTTCTAGGAACACGGTCATAAGCTTTTTCTATATCTATAAAACATAAATACAATTCACTTCTCCATTACCTGCCGCAGGCTAAAGCCTCTATGAGACTTAATTGTGGTTAAGTGTCATATTAATCAATCAGGTTAAAGTCGAATAAGTGTTCCAAATAAATCTGTTAAATAACTCGGCTTTCGCAGCGGTCGTGGAAATTCTTTTCCGCCTGAAAATCAACATGTTGAAGGATAGCTAGAGAAAAAAAAATTCTTCATGGCTGGAATATTTATATATTTTTTACCGATTACTGAACAAATCAAACTCACAAGACTCGAAACATTACAGTTAGCACCATTTATTACATTACATCCAATGAGTCCGGCTAACATAAGACAACTAACTCATGTTTTTAACAAAAGAAAGTTATTGATCTCAGACTTATTTTATACCAAACACATTTTTACATGTATCTTTACCGTATTTATTTTATCGTACGAACATGAAATAACAATAAATTAACTAATTCAGAACGTGAAGTAAATTACGAAAATAACAACAAAATAAAAAATATCTTCTTTTCCGCCTTCCAAATTTCGTCGTTCCACTGCAGGAATCATCACTACCAAAAGTAGGATAAATAAGAAAGTCAGTGGTGTTCGTTGCAAATCTCCAATGCCATTCGTTTACGAGACGTCGTATTGCAAAAAGTTTCTAATCAAACATTTCTTCATTCCATTCAAGCTGCGTAACTGGTAGGTACGATGTTGTTATGTTTGCTTACATTGTGTTTGTGTGTTCCTTGAGTGCACTACGACTTGTTAGGCAGTAAGTTCGAGGGTTGGAACTTAAATAGCGGCAACATTACTGTGGAGACACTATGCAATGGAATCTACTATTGCTGCTGATGGCAGAAGTTGTTAACATACTACCTTACCTCCGAGCAAATGGACTCGCCCGTCCTACGTCACCGGCGTGCGCACAATCGAGGGTAAACACAGTCACTTGTGAATGAACTAGCGGTCTAACGTAACGGTGTCACTATGTTTTCGATACAGGAACAACGGAGTGGTATCCAGAGGTAGTACAGCACAATAGTGTCATCAAGGTCTTTAAGAGCCCCAGTATGGTGAAAGTTATGGTGATTCTGGTGTACGACAGTGATGGTGCTATCCTAAGACATTACGTTCTTGCACGGCAGACCGTCAATGCACAGTATTACTGTTCGTTTTTGGAGTATCACCTGCGACCAGCATTGCGAAAGAAGCGGCAACACTTTCTGCCCAACCCACTCATCATTTTGCACGACAATGCGAGGACGCACATAGAGCAAGCTGTGGTTGCTCTGTTCGATCGATGGGACTGGGAAGTACTGTACCATCCACCATACTCCCAAGACTTAAGTCATCGTGACTTTCATTTGATTCTGAAGATGAAGGAACCACGACGAGGCATTCGCTCCGGAATTTTTTCAGAGATTCTACAGACCGTAGACCGCTCCAGTCGCACCATCGACAGAACAGGCTCTGCTAACGGTATGCTGCGCACTTCACATCGCTGGCAACGGGTTCTACACAACGCTGGTGGCTACTTTGAAGGACGGTAACAGATGCAAACATGGAACGCTTTGGTATCGATTGTGAATAAATAGTTGTCACTATTTAAGTTCCAACACTCGTATGTGACATTCCAACCAGTAGGTAGTGAGTGGACGATAGGATCTATCAGTACCGAAAAGACTGACATGCTGATCGTGTATGGAGAATGTAGGGAGAATGCAGCTCGCGATTTTAGGATGTATGCTGAAGCATATCCCAAATGACGTCACCCATCTCGGCAGTTACTAATAAAGCTATTCAACCAGTTATGATTACGCAGTATTATAGTACTTGGAAAACGCAACAGAAGGAAACAGGACACGACTGAAGTGCAGCCTGTTGTTTCACTCGATCAGCACGTTAGTACCTGCGCAAGGGCACGAGGAAGTGGCATGAGTCAGGCAAGTGTCCCAAGCATTCTCCACCGACATCGGTTCCATCCGCATCGCATCTCTCTTCGTCCAACAGCTAGATGCAAATGACTAGAGAGTCGTGTTACCATGGGCATTACGACAGGATAATCCAGATGCATCATCTACCCTATTTAGCGATACAATCACGTATACCAAACATTGTCTGATAAACAGCCGAAACATCCATAATTGGTCTGTTTACAATCCCTGTTGGCTTAATCAGGTGGAACGTCAGCGCCCATGGAGGTTACACGTGTGGTGTGGGATAGTTAACAGCTCACAGGCCCAATTTTCCCAGACGGTACAGTACCTCCATCGCTTCTCCCTCCTATTCCTCTCACGTATTGTTCACGGAAAGAAGATTGTCGGTATGCTTTTGTGAGGGATCTAATCTCTTTGATTTTATCCTCATGATCTCTTCGTGAGATATATGTAGGATGGAGTAATACACTGCTAGACTCCTCGGTAAAGATATGTTCTCGAAACTTCGACAAAAGCCCGTACCGAGCGACAGTGTGTCTCTCCTGCAGAGTCTTCCCCTGGAGTTTATCGATCATCTCCGTAACGCTATCACGATTGCTAAATGATCTTGTAACGAAGCGCGCTGCTCTCCGTTGGATATTCTCTACTTCCTCTACCTACCCCAACTGGTACGTATCCCACCCCGGTGAGCAGTATTCAAGCAGTGGGCGAACAAGTGTACTGTAACCTACTTCCATTGTTTTCGGACTGCATTTCCTTAGGATTCTTCCTATGAATGTCAGTCTGGTATCTAGTTTACCGACGATTAATTTCATATGGTCGTTTCATTTTAAATCACTCCTAATACCTACTCCCACTAATTTATTGAATTAACTGTTTCCAGTTGCTGACCTGCTATAGTGTAGCTAAATGATAAAGGATCTTTCTTTCTATGTATTCGTAGCACATTACACTTGTCCACATAGAGGTTCAATTGCAATTCCCTGTACCATGTGTCAATTCGATGCAGATCCTCCTGCATCTCAATATAATTTTCCATTGTTACAACCTCTATATATACTACAGCATCATCCGCAAAAAGCCTCAGTGAATTTCAGATGTTATCCGCAAGGTCATATATATGAACAGCAACGGACCCACGACACTCACTTGGGGCCCACCTGACATCACTCTTAAGTCAGAAGACTTCTCTCCATTTACATGCTGCATTCTGTTAACTAGGAACTCCTCGATCCAATCACACAATTGGTCTGATACACATTTGCTCTTACTTTGTTCATTAAACGACTGTGGGGAATCGTATGAAACGTCTTGCGAAAGTCAAGAAACGCGGCATCTACCTGAGAACCCGTGTCTGTGGCCCTCTGAGACTCGTGAACGAATAGCGCGAGCTGGATTTCACATGATCGCCTTTTTTTCGAAACCTATGATGATTCCTACAAAGCAGATTTTTAGTCTCCACAAAAGTCATTATAATCGAACCTCCGATATTTCGGCAGGAGGACACCCTGCCATTCTCAAGGCACAACTGCACTTAAGGAAGCAATGTGAAAGCGTATTTAGTACCTCGGTTTGCAAAGGGTAAACAAGGAAAGTGGCACACACTGTACAGGTCACTGCAGAGTCAACAAAATCAAAGATGACCAAACATAAAAAATATCGATAATGACTTAATCAACAGGTGAGGCAGCATTAATTTTGTTCCTCTGTTTTTTGACGAGAGAAGTGCCGGATTCCAAGCAGAATTTAAACAAAAACCACCATCTCTCTTTTTAAGGTCGCTTGCCAATTTAATTTCAACAGCTCCCTTAATAACACTATCCCAATAGGTGGAAGTGCATGCCAGAATCTTCGTGTTGTTGCATTCCATAGGATGACCCACCGGTTGGCTGTTGTAAGCGCGTGTAATGTTGATGTTCAATACACCGGTCTTCCACAGTCCTGATTGTCTGACCAATATATGGCATCCCACAACTGCAAGGAATACGATATACACCTGCCTTGCGCAAACCAATATCATCCTTTACGGACCCCAACAGAGCCTTTACCTTAGACGGTGGTCGAAAAACACATTTCACATCACATTTTCGCAAGATACGAGCAATATTGTTGGAAATGCTTCCTGCATAAGGCAAAAAGGCCATAGATTTAGGTGCCATTTCATTACCATCGTCACTCATCCGTTGCGCAGAAGGCTGATAGCGCAATGCACGTTGTTGATGTTTGGTCATCTTTGGTTCTGTTGACTCTGCAGTGACTTGTACTGTGTGTGTTATCTTCCTTGTTTACCCTTTGCAAACCGAGGTATTACATACGGTTGCACATTGATTCCTTAAGTGCAGTTGCGCCTTGAGAATTGCAGGATGTCCGCCTGCCGAAATATCGGCGGTTGTTGACGACGTCACCCGACAGCATGCCCGTAAGTTGTTTGAACATTCATTAGGCCGCGAAAAGTTAAGGTTTCATAATGCATCCTACTTTAAGTTAATATCACTACGCATCGTTCCATTTAAAAATGAATGTTTACACTAAAAATTTACTTTCTACATATAATTAAAATCTGTTTACTGGCTAACAATATGAGCCCCTGACTAGCAATGCGTACTGTGAAATAAAAGCCACATATCAATACCACTTTCCGCAATATTTGCAGTGCACGTTTTAAGTGATTCGCCATGTATACTTATTTCTTTCAATGTATATCTACAATCAAACTGTTCGCATCGTACGGACCATGACAGTTATCAACAGTGCTGCAGAGAACGATAGCCGGTATAGTCACATTCGATTTCACATACCATGCAGTTGCTTATCATCGTGCACCCAGCAGTCCACATACGAGTTCTCAGATTGTTTACGACTCTTGTCAGTTGTAAATATTTTGAAACTCGTACTTGTACCTCTGCATCGATACTGACAAGCAACTGTATGGTAGCTCTAGTCTATTGAAACTCTACTTGCTGACGTATACTGTTTTACTGATGTTGTTACCATGTAGACGAAATAGATTTACTGAAAGTCTGATTGCCATGCCACTAATCGCTGTTTTCGTTTCATTCCTTAGATGTCCTCGGATTTTGATAAGAGTTGTAGGAATAAACCCAAACCCAGCTGTCGTAAAAAGTTGCTCTTTCAAAATAAGTACTGCACGGACATTTCGCTTAAACAAAATTACATTTCTGATTATCATTTCCATTAAAGGTAATTTTTGTTATTTTAAAGCCTGTTGGTCGAAGCATAAATAATTGGACATATTATTTTGTTCTAGCTTCTGTTTATATCAATTATCACTTTTTCTCTAATGTACAAATTTTATTCTACACAGAGAAAGTGGTACAATACAAAAAGTTATATCCAATATTCTGGTGCCGTCTTAACATAGGACACTGTTAACCATTATATATGTGCGTACTAGGTGCAAAGACCATTCACCAGTAAGCATTTAAATTTTAGGGAATTTTCAGGGTTGTTAAAACTGGATGAACGTGCTCACTTTATGTTTTGAACTGAAATGATTATAGGGCAATGTTTTATAAACAAATTCTTGTATAATTCTTCCATTTGTTCAGTGTATGTACTGACAAACTTTTCCTGGGATAAAACACTATAGTTGAATTTTTCTAATCTTAACATAATTAAATTTTTAATATTAGGAACTCTGGCTATTTAGAGTTATAGCTTTCTGTATATAAAGGAGACAGAACAAATACTCTATCTTCAGAAAGTGCTCAGTCTTTATGATTTTATACTTTCAAAAATTCGATTCACCCCAAGCTACAGATATTAACAAAATCGTGAGGATTCATAAACACAGAAAAATGTTGTTTCATATCATTTCTCAATGCCATTAAAAGTGCTCCATGTAATGGAAGACAATGTGCACTGTGGAGCAGGAGGTATACCCAAATTATTGAATTAATTCCCACTGGCGTCACGCTAATCATAATCACTTAACACGGTCTTAAGAACCACACTTGCTTTTATATGTTTTGAACTGCGCCAAATCTGCAATCACGAATATCGAACAGAAAATTGAAACTGTTATCACTTGGCCCAACACAAAAAGAGAAAGTATTGAAATGATCCTAGAAAAATTTCAATTTGCAGGAAAGGGAACACAAATTAATTTCTTAGAAGAAACAGAATTAAACAACTATTCACTATTAACTTGATTCTATCCTGAATGTTCTACTACATTTAAGAAACAAAATTTACCTCAAATACCTAATGCAATTATTATAATTCCAAGAACAAAAACAAAACAAAAAATATTAAACTGACAGACATAAGTTCCTTCATTGCCCACTAGGAGCATATTTCTAAAATATTTACCTAAGTATCAATTACATGTATTTTCAAATGATCAAAATTATCTTTGCAGTTGAGCTCTAAAAGTTTGCCATATCTGTAAACCTGTGCATCGCGGCAACAACTAAAGTAAAGAAACTTCGCCATCTTGAATTTAGAGTAGCTCAATGACCAGAATGGAGTGTTACAAGAAATCATTTCTCCCTCCAAAAATACGTAAAGTAGAAATTTCTGTCAAGTAAGTGCAATATATAGAGCATAGATATAAAATAAAACCATGTGTAAACAATGCTAGTATAAAATTAGTTCCATTTACGAGTGAAATATAAAAATTTTGTAATGTATATAATTCCAAAGACTTCGCTATTTTGAATGAAATAGTAATGGTTCAAGAAGTGATTATATAAAAAATGTGTGGCTGGTTGTAGTATTCATATACCAGAGTGTTATTAATATGACAGACGTCGTAACAGCAACCAAAATGGAATTTCTCTTACTGTGCAATATCACACCACATGCTGTAGAAGTTTAGGATGCACACTTCCTGGAAGAGAGATTGTTCCTATCAAAAATCGACTTACCCCACCATTCGAGAATACAGTGCACTATATTACTAGGGGTAAGAGGGTGCGAATATGACAATATTTAGTGTTTTAAATGACTTTCAAGTTGCCCTTTAAGTTGAGAAGGTGGTTGTCCTCTTTTACCTCTCTTACGTTGGCCAGCAGGTATTTGCCTTTTGTTGAGCAGTGTTAGGAATTTCCTTCATTCTCCTTATGTTGTACTTCAAATCGAATCGCTCAGGATTTTGATACCATTAAGAAAGGATAGATAATTATTTACTGTTCCCGTTTTATTAATCACAACATCAGTATGGTATAAGAAACAACAGAGAAGAAGGCAGTATACATAGAAACATTTCTTTCTCCAAGAATAAATGACGAGAAAATCAAATGCATAGCCTCGGTTGCACAGTGGTAGAGGGCTAGACTACAAATTCAAAGGTCGCGTGTTCGATCCCTGCCAGGTCCTAGGATTTTTATCTGTCACTTTCCACTTCTTTCACCTCTGGCAGTATTGCTCATGTGAAATGGTTCGGAGCCCACGTTAAACTGTAGGTCCCCCTATAACTGACTGGGTAAGTCAGTCCAAATAGGACCATGCCTAGTAAAGCACTGCCTAGTAAAGCACTGTGGTGTTCAAACCAATCTTCGGATTGTTGACTGCTTTACCTTTAATAGACAGATATGGAGAGAGACTGCAATAAGCCAATATCTTAGGAAGCAAACAGAAACAGACAATAATATCAGAAAATAAGACTATGAATAAGAATTACAAACAGTAGAATTGCAAGGAAAAAATGCGTTAACTCCCATTTATACAAAGACAAAACTTGAAAAGTGATTGTAAGCAGAGATTACATATAGAAACGTCACCTGAAACGAAGAAATATGTAATTACTGATCAAGTCAGTACACACATAGACACTCTGATAACACTAGCCACAAAACACATGATAAATAGAGAAGTAAACCCCAACTAGACTAAATAATGATTTTTATCTCTCTCTCTCTCTCTCGACCTGTGTCTGCCACCCCCACCCCAAAATCTTCATCACACACACACACAGGAAAGCAAGGTTAACCCACTTTCCCTCTTCTAGCCGAGTATCAAGTGATGTGCGCCTATCCCGTAGTAGATTGCAGAACAGTAGTGCATGAGAATCTGCACAATATTAATGCTAAATAAAGAAATTGTAGATTTAAGTGTGGTATAATGTTTTCATGGTGATGTTTTAATAATTCCGCAAGTTATTGAGTGACATTTGATTTTGTTTTAGAAATTTTTAAAATCATTGTCGATTAAGTGCCTCTTAGGATTAGGTTACAGAGTGAGTAATACAGCAGTTTCGTTATTAAGCTAAATAACGAAGTGGTATCAAATTTAAGGAAAATATGATTCGTAGAAAAGGTGGGGAACTTGTATTAGAAATTACTGGAGATTACAGATTAAATATTTCTGGAACTCAAATTTACCGAGATACTTATTTGAACAAAAAATTACATATATTTCAACTCATAATA
This sequence comes from Locusta migratoria, assembly GCA_026315105.1. Classification (NCBI taxonomy): domain Eukaryota; kingdom Metazoa; phylum Arthropoda; class Insecta; order Orthoptera; family Acrididae; genus Locusta; species Locusta migratoria. The sequence continues at coordinate 855,778,917 of CM048744.1, read as the reverse complement.
TAATGAGAAAAATCAGCAACTCTGTGAGTTTTAAAGTTACATAGATATTAGTACTTTGCTATTAAAAATAGAAATTGATAAAATAAAATGTAAACGGGACACTGCCAGTAGGTACTTGTTCTCTCTGTGTAAGGGAAGGGTCAGTGTAAAAGGCAGTTTAAGTCAACAGAATCAGAAAGGAAACGTACAGTGATTCCAAAGTTATCACATCGCGTCTGGATGTGGAGCCCGTCATCTACTGCTGGCATCAGTTCCTGTTCATCGGTTGTGAAATATGCACAACATAAAAGGTGGGAAGTTACATTAATTCTGTTACGATGTTTCATTTCGTATTCCATCCAGTTGAAATTTGAAAATCCGCGTAGTAAGTGGAGAGAAATTTTTACCACTTCTTCAGGCGAGCCCTATTGACTTTACCTGATGAACAATCTGTACATCTTATAAAATAGGCAATATGTGTGCATGTGGGTATGTGTGTATGTATGTTCCACATCTCTTCCAAAACTACTGGATCGATTTCAATCAAACTTGGAACATACGTTCTTAAATATCAGGCAACAATCGCTGTTGGGGTTACAACTACCGACGACACATTCGTAAGGAGATATGACGTCATAAACAATGATAGTCGTGAAAAAAGGCCGCAGCATGCGATAATATTCTACATCTGGTCCTAAACTAATGGACCGATTTCAGCCAAGTTTGTTACAAATATTTGTTAGGTCAGGAATGATCAGCTATCGTTGCAAAAACCACCTGCGATACATACTTCTTACGATATCAGGTCATAAAAAATGAAAACCACCCCATATTTAGGCGCGTGATAGCGTGATTTTATTCGTCAACATAATTTCAAATCTTGACGCACTTTTTCCCCACTGAGAAACCCACAAAATTATGAACGGAAAATGTTTATCGCTTACTACTTTTCCGATGTTCATGATGTATATCTATGGCATTTGGCATGACGTTGCAAGTTATTACCTCTAGATTGTAAATTGTATTCGCGAGACAATTCACAGACAGTACACATACATACCATTGAATGTTCCTTCGAGATATAACAATTCGACATATAGTTCATGAGATATGAAGTCGTAAACAATTTGGTTCACGAAAAACCAGATCATCATGCATGAGGCTTCGATTTATTACATCTTTATTCCTAACACCAACATGTTATGTGGGAAATAAAACATTCCCTCAGAGTGACTGTGGTTGTTATCACAGGATGACTTGTTTTTCTAAGTACGTTAGTATTGCTAGGGCTAAATAAAAACTGTCGTCACAAGGAGTTTGAAAGAACAACACAGATTACTGTTTAAAATACCATGTATTTAGGAGAATGTGTGGCGCCAAAAATTGTAGCAGCTATCAGAAATATGATGCGAGAATCTCATTTGCTGAGAAGTAAAAGAATAATGTTACCAATAAGTCTTTATTTACGTTGGGTAGTTACACTTTTAGGCACAGAAGAAAACCTTTAAGATTTAATTCTCTGCGAAACATCGGATATTAATGAGAATCAAAAGTGCTTAACCACTATTTGAATACTGTTGTAAAAACGTAATGTCTGAACGCTTTCGATTGCAGTTAATCGACTATTTCAGTACAGTCAGCTTAGGTTCGTATTTCAGTTTCACAAAAATTTTGTACCCCCATATTTTGGAGGTTACCTAATAGTCCGAAAAGTAGATGTGTTATCTGAAAATAAATAATTCCTGCTTATAAACTGTTAATATTAGCAATTATGAGATATTCAGTTTGACACCTTCTAAGTAGCAAAAATAAAAACATAAAAAAGTTAATAAAATGAAATAAATAAATAATAAAAAAATCATGCTAGGTACAAACGACGCACAGTAGCAAGAAGAAAGAGAAAAGTGCGTTTATAATGAAATTCAGAACCTAGTCTACAAGAAGTCTAATTCTGAAAAAAACTACAATGTCCGCAGTCCGTTAAAACAAAACTCATGAACGTGAAAGTGCGCACCGAACACGGGAATGTTATCATAATTTATTTTTATTTTATTTTATTTTTTTCAACTTGAGCACATCAGGTTTGCAATTCATTTCGGCTGTTAAATCGTTTTTGGACAATACGGTTAAAGTTTGAGCTATTATATGCAGTATGAATAACACGACATGGGAATTATGCTTTTATTGACTTGCTAACATTTAATATTTGTTCTTCAGAAATGCTTTTTTCCCATATCCATTTTGCATTGTATATCTTGTTTATTTCGGACATTTGACGTCCTTTTGCTAACCAAAGAACACTGACAAAAGCTTTTCCGCGATCTACAAACGGTAAAAGACGTAGGTGTGCCTTTCCGTAACATATATTCTAAGATTTATTGCCTGTTCCTACATTCCTCCTAAATCTAAACTGACCTTCCCCAACGTCGGATTCCACCAGTTTGTCTGTAAATAATTGTGTTATTATTCTGCAATCATCACTTACTAAACTAATAGTTCTGTAATTTTCACATTCTGTGCACTACACTACCGGCCATTAAAATAACTACACCAAGAAGAAATGCAGATGATAAACGGGTATTCATTGGACAAATATACTAGAACTGACATCTGATTACATTTTCACGCAATTTGGATGCATAGATACTAAGAAATCTGTACCCATAACAACCACCTCTGGCCGTAATAACGGCCTTTATACGCCTGGGCATTGAGTCAAACAGAGCTTGGATGGCGTGTACAGATACCCATGCAGCTTCAAAACGATACCACAGTTCATCAAGTGTAGTGACTGGCATATTGTGACAAGCCAATTGCTCGGCCACCATTGACCGGACGTTTTCAGTTGGTGAGAGATCTTGGGAATGTGTTGGCCAGGGCAGCAGTCGAACATTTGCCGTATCCAGAAACAGCCGTACAGGACCGGCAACATGCGGTCGTGCATTATCCTGCTGAAATGTAGTGTTTCGCAGGGATCGAATGAAGGATATAGCCACGGGTCGTAACACGCCTGAAATGTAACGGCGACTCTTCAAAGTGCCGTCGATGCTAACAAGAGGTGATCGAGAAGTGTAACCAGTGGCATCCCATACCATCACGTCGGGTGATTTGCCAGTTTGGCGATGACGAATACACGCTTCCAATGTGCATTAACCGCGATGTCACCAAACACGGATGCGACCTTCATGATGCTGTAAACAGAACCTGGATTCATCCGAAAATCATGAAGTTTTGCCATTCGTGCTCCCAGGTTCTTCGTTGCGTACACCATAGCAGGCGCTGCTGTCTGTGAAGCAGCGTCAACGGTAACTGCAGCCATGGACTCAGAGCTGATAGTCCATGCTGCTGCAAATGTCGTCGAACTGTTCGCGCAGTTGGTTGATGTCTTGCAAAACGCCGCGGTGGAGTAGCCGATCGGTCTAAAGCGTCTCGCTGCGGAGCGCGCTGTTGCTCGCCGTGGAGGTTCGAGTCCTTCCTGGGGCATGGGTGTGTGTGTTTGTCCTTAGGTTAGCTTACCTAGGTTTAAGTAGTTTGTAAGCTACGGACTGATGACCACGCAGTTTGGTCCGATAGATTTACAAACAAACATCTTCCAAACGTCCCCATCTGTTGACTCAGGAATCGAGATGTGGCTGCACGATCCGTTACAGCCATGCGGATAAGATTCCTGCTTCTCGACCACTAGGATCCAGAATGGTGTTCCATATTGCCCTCCTGAACCCACCGATTCCGTATTCTGCTAACAGTCATTGGATCGCGACCAACTCGAGCAGGAATGCCGCGATACGATAAACCACAATAGCGATCGGCTACAATCCGACCTTTATCAAAGTCGGAAATGTGATGGTACGCATTTCTTCTCCTTACACGAGGCAACAGAACAACGTTTCACCAGGGAACGCCGGTGAACTGCTGTTTGTGTATGAAAAATCGGTTGGAAACTATCCTCGTTTCAGCACGTTGTAGGTGTCGCCACCGGCGCCAACCTTGTGTGAATGCTCTGAAAAGCTAATCATTTGCATATCACAGCATCTTCTTCCCGTCTGTTAAATTTCGCCTCTGTAGCACGTCATCTTCGTGGTGTAGCAATTTTAATGGCCAGGAGTGTACAATGACGTTGTCTTAATTGTATTAGAAAATTCACAGTTACGTTTAGTGTTTAGGAAATATGAAAGTAACAGCATAAAAATAGCAGCTACTCATTTTGTATTATGCCGTTCTTCCGCTCTTTTCTAATGGCCACTTGGAACGCTGCACTTTTTCCTCTGTTTCAGACTGCGCTTAAATGGAGATAATGATTCATGCGAATACTCCGCGCCTGGTGTAGTGGCTATCTCCCGTGGCCGTATGCTCTTCTGAGTGATGGACGCTCACTGGAGAAGCTCAGAGTCGGCGGTCGGTTTTTGCTGGCGTTAACAGCGTGAGTCACCGCACGCTCGCCGGACATTACATCTCCCACACACACATGGAGCCAGTAGTGCGGACACCGTGGCCGCCGGCGGCGTGCGCTTGAGATGCGCGGATACGGCCAGTGCGTGGCGGCGAGCCTGCACTCGTGCTGAACACTCAACTCGGCACAACGCGCGTGTCGCGGCCTGCACAGCTGTTCGTTGCCTGTGGAGCTACGAGCGTCGTGACACGTGGACGTTTCGGTCCGTGGAGCCATCTTCAGTCTTATGCAGAATCTACCAGCTCGGCGACGTACTGTGCATCGTAACTGTGCGTCAAAATTCTTCCGGTGCTAGCTTAAGTTTCCTGTTCATTCATTGTGCCCAACGGAAGAGCCAAATACCACTTTCGTACCAGTACTTTCGGTCGTTTGCTCTCGATATTTGTTCATCCGCATGTGTGCTTCTTCTTCCATTCTCCTAGCTTGTCCCGGCGCCATCTTGGAACATAACTCATTTTTTATTGATAGTTCTCAACTACATTTTCACGAACGTTTCTTCACGTCTGTAGAGTTTCATGTACATCGTTATCAATACGACGACAGCCACATAATTGATTTCTTCAGTCATAAAGCCATTTCAGCATTTCGTCTGTCTCCCTGTTCCTGTTGTGCTCAAGTGACCATATAAGTAATTCAGTTGTCGTTACCTTATAATCTGTGTAATATTTTGCCCTTGAGGATTCATAAATTTCTTTTTCTGCATCCAAATTGCATTTCCTCATTTCCTTATGAATTGATTTTCCTTGTCTTTCTTGACAGTGAAGCTACGAGCGTCGTGACAAGCGGACGTTTCGATCTGTTGTGCCATCTTCAGTCTTGTGCACAATCTGCCAGCCCGGTGACGTACTGTACATCGTAACTGTGTGTTTAGATTTCTCCCAGATATTTCAGTGCAAGCTTCAGTTTCCTTTTCATTCGTTGTGCCCAACAGAAGAGCCAAATACAACTTTCGTACCAGTACTTTCGTGCGTTTGCTCTCCAAATTTGTTCATTCGGATGTGTTGCTTCTTCTTCCACTCTCCTAGCTTGTCCCGGCGCCATCTTGGAGCATTAGACATTTTTATTGATATTTCTGAACTACATTTTCGCGAACTTTTCTTCACGTCTGTAGAGTTTGATGTACGTCGTTGTCAATAATACGACAGCCACATAATTGAATTCTTCAGTCCTAAGGCCATTCATCATTTCGTTTATTGTGCTCAAGTGACCATATAAGAAATTCAGTTGTCGTTAGCGGGCCGCAGTGGCCGAGGAGACTAAGGCACTCCAGTCACGGTCTGCACGGCCCCTACGGTCGGGGGTTCGAATCCCCCCTCGGGCATGGATATTTGTGCCGTCCTAGTTCGTAAGTAGTTTATAAGTAGTTTGTAAGTTTAGGGACTGATGACCCCGTAGTTAAGTCCCATAGACTATACAAACATTTGAACATTTAGTTGTCGTTACTTTATAATCTGTGTAATATTTTCCCCCTGACGATCCATAAATATCTTTTTCTTCATCCAAGTTGCATTTTCACATTTCGTTATGATTTGATTTTTCTTTTCTTTCAACTTTTCTTTTACATCATCTACCAATGAAATACTTTTAGAAGCATTATCTACTTACATTTTACACCTAATATATATATATATATATATATATATATATATATATATATATATATATATATATATATATATATATATATATATATATAACAGACTTTTATTTTTTGGTGAGTCTGTGGTTTTTACAACTCCGTTTTCCTTTCTCTGCGACACTAATGAATTGATCCCACTTATACACACAGATTTTGTTGAATACTATGCCCAAATTTTATGTTTCATGTCCTGTGACTTTCTCTGATGCTTCTTTTCCTACTTCTTTATTTCCTTGAGTAAGCTCAATCCTGTTTTGCATTCACTGAAGACATCTGTTTCTGCGTCGTTAAACTTCTATATCTGTATTGGATTATAGTTGCTGATTTCTTTATGTCATTTGCCTTCCGACTTCTATCAGTACGTTGCATCCATTTGATATCCTTCCACCAATTTTTTCATTAATATTGTGTATTTTATGTTCTTATAATATTTCATTTTATTTCTAAAACTACATCCTTTAACTTTCCTTAATGTTCGATTTTAGCTCACTGTATCGTCATTTTGTCTTTCTCAGTTAATTTCCAGGTTCTCTTCTCTTCCATATTTTACAGTAAATGTATCCATTACTAAGTCAGATTTTATCTTTATTTCCTCTTATTGTATTAAATTGACAGTTCAAAATTTTGTCTCTGTTTCATGGACTACTCCTACACTCATTTCCTACTTATTTTTTGATGTTTGGAAATGTAGATTATTCGGAAGCGTCTTCCAATAACCATGCCCCATTTTCAAATCAGTTTTCTAAGAAGTGAACTAAATGATAATGCTTCCTCTTCTCTGACCCCTTTCCTGATTTAATATGCTGCAGCAAATTCTCAAAAAGAGTGACTTTCTGTTTGTATGTTTCGAATATTCTTGTTTAATTTATCTGCCCGATTCAGCGACTCTGAATTAGTCTGAACGGATCAATACCATACTTATGTTCATGATATGCAATTCTTTTCACAAACAAACTATTCCGCTGTCTTTCACTTTTCATAGGTTGAAGATGGCTTTCCTGAAATCGTTCCTGCAATTCCCTAAAGAAAGGACGTGCTCTTCAGATCCATGCCAAATGTAGCAGTGACAGGCACATGTTTTCTCGTATCTACAGGAGACACGTGAAGTGTTTTTCACAGCGTGGCAGTCTTGTGAGGTATATATGCGGTCAAAGTAAGCGAATGAGGCAGTGACTACGTAAATATTCGACACGAAGTTTCTCCAACTTACAGATTCAGTAAAAATTTATGCTTTGCAAGACTCTATACTTCACCCATCATTGTGCAGTGTGACTTGTGTGTGATAAATTAGTATAGTGTGGGAGAAAGTTACGCATTCTGGAGATCACAACACAGCTGGCGCCCGTGGAAAGTGTAGCGTAGTTCCCTGCCCGTCTGCTGGGATTCTTCACTTCGTGCGGTGAAGCAGTTGAAGTAGATGTCCGATGCGACGACCAGCGAAAGGTAGGTCGACGATATATCAACAGATTGCGGTAAGTCCGCATCCGTGCACGGCTGTTGACACATGCATGCCAACTTTGCTGTTCGTTATTTTATACACACTAGCAAGCAGAGGAAGTCTACTGACAACAAAGACAGATGTTACGTTCTAAATATATCGGTGTGATCACTAACTGTCAATTCGTTCCTATCTTCAGATATTATTGCAGACATTCATCATAGACAACAACAAGGGTTGAAAAGTGATCTTCAATAAGTACAAAAAGTAATCACTGATCTCAAACCAAGTAATAAACGCAAGTTGTAGTGTTTCACAAGATTTTAAGGTACAATTTACCTGAGTGCTGAGAGCAGAACGATAGCTCAAATAATTCGCAACTTACCTCTGTATGTAGCCATATAATTTATTTTAAATTATCAATATTGTCTTAGGATTTGATTAACTAAGCCTCAAAATTTACAATTTACACCACAAAACACCGTGCAGTTGTAAAAGACATATGTGACACCAAGCAGCTTTGTTTTATTTACGTCAATAATGACAAAATGTTGTCCTGACCGAAACAAGTTGTCCAATGCCGGAGCCTTACGATCACTGACGTAAATAAAATATAATATTCTACACCAACTGGATCACTGAAAGATTCGCGACTCTGTCACAACCTGTGAAACAAGGCAACTTGTTCTTACCACACTTGTGTCAGTAAATAATATACATCATACCAAACCACTTTATATATATGAAATAGCAATACATAATTAGCCAGCCTTAAAAAATTAAAACTAATCTATTTTATTTATTGTAGACCTCTAAAGTGCCTATTAATGCATAGGTGAAAACGTTTTGGTATTCAGGAACAAATTATATTCATCATAAACATACCTAATATTTTTAATACCTTTCTTTTTGTTAAAAGCCCAAGAAAACATTATTATACCAAACACCCGCTGTCTTTCACTGTATTCTTTTTTTTTTTTTTTTAGTTACATGTATGCAAAATTTTCTATAAACTAAATGATTTACGATGCAAAAACACTGTTTGAAAGTGAAATTTTCAGTGTTAAATGCTTGTTTACTTATTAATTGGTGTAGCTAATGCACATTCACCGTATTTTCTGAACAACAAGTTTTTATTTTTTGCAAAAGCTTTGCATTTGGGTAGTTATTCGTATCAAAATGTTCAAATGTTTGTAGAGCTTATGGGTCTTAACTACGGGGTCATTAGTACCTAAACTTACAAACTACTTATGAGCTACCTTATACTAAGGACGGCACAAATATCTATGCCCGAGGGGATATTCGAGCCCCCGACCGTAGTGGCCGTGTAGACCGTGTCTCAGTCCCCTCGGCCGGCCCAAAATGTCATGTTCTAGATCATATTAAACAGTGGTTAATGCCAAAATTCTATAACATTGCTGTAAACTGTGTTTTCCTAGTTACAAATAGTGTACATTTACTGGAATAACTTTTCAGTTTTCATTTAAACATTCTTGTGGGCTTTGGGAATCCCTGTGTACATAGAAATCATCTTCGTCTAATAACAGTGGAAATTTGGTTATTTTTGTAGCTAACCAGCTACTTGAGAAACAAAATTTCTTCTTCCATCCTCGTATCTTTGTGATGTTTACGGGATTTTAATGAAAAAAAAAAAAAAAAAAAAAAAAAAAAAAAAAAAAAAAAAGGGGGGGGGAGAGAGAGAGGGAGGGAGAATTTTGCTAAAAGTAGTTGAAAGAAGAGTATGTGTATCGATTGATCTGTGGCTGTCATTTCGCTTGCAGCTACCAAAATGTAAACTTCTGTTTTAAAATATTTCTGTAGTGACCATCCAAATTACGCATTTACCGTAGAGTCTGTCTTTGAGCAGCATTCTATATGTAGTCTTCAAATGTACATTTCGTGACCGAAGAGTGTAAATTATAGTGTTAATCTGCCGCTATAGAACACTTGATATGGCGCCGAAGAAAATAGCTTGCTCTTCGTAACGATATTAATCAGACAAAATAACGAAATATTTAAAGACTATGAAATCGAAAATTAGCTACTGCCCTACGTTGAACATTAAGTGAGACGTGTTCATCAAATCTTCTGACAGAGGGAAACACCATAGACCACCTACGAGGAAAACAAAAATATCGCTAAGCGAAATGTAGCGTGAGGAGGGCTACGCGAGAGGCGTTCAACGAATTCGAAAGTAAAGTTCTATTTACTGACTTGGCTGAAAATCCTGAGAAATTTTGGTCTTATGTCAAAATGGTAGGTCGGTCAAAATAAAATATCTAGACACTCCGTGACGAAAATGGTACTGAAATAGAGGATGACACACTAAAAGCTGAAATACTAAATGTCTATCTCCAACGCTGTTTCACAGAGGAACTGTAGTTCCTTCTCTAGATTGTCGCACAGATGACAAATTGGCAGATATCGAAATAAATGACAGAGGGATAGAAAAATTATGAAAACCGCTCAAAGCAGGAAAGGCCGCTGGACCAGATGGGATACCAGTTCGATTTTCCACAAAATACGCGAAGGAACCTGCAGTCCCCCACCCCCCTCCCTTTTCTTGCAGCGATGTACCGTAGGCCTCTAGCAGAGCGTAGCGTTCCAAAAGATTGGAAAATGCCTCAGGTCATGCCCGTTTTCAAGAAGGGATGTCGAACAAATGTGCAAAACTATAGGCTTATATCTCTATCCGGTCAGTTGTATGGCTTTTCTGGAGACTAGAAATCTACTCCGTAGGAATAAGCTTGGGTTTCGAAAAAGGCGATCGTGTGGAACCCGCGCTATTCGTCCACGAGACTCAGAGGGCCATAGACACGGGTTTTCTTGGCTCCCGCAAGGCGTTTGATACATTTCCCTACAGTCGCTTAATGAACAAAGTAAGAGCATATGGACTATAAGACTAGTTGACTGATTGAATTGAAAAGTTCCCAGATGACAGAAAGCAGCATGTCATTCTCAATGGAGAGAAGTCTTCCGAAGTAAGACTGATGTCACGTGTGCCACAGGAGAGTGTCGTGGGACCGTTGCTATTCACAATATATATAAATGACCTTCTGGATAACATCGGAAGTTCACTGAGGTTTTTTGCGGATGTTATTGTAGTACATAGAGAGGTTGTAAGATTGGAAAATTGTATTGAGATGGAGGATCTACACCGAACTGAGGCATGGTGCAGGGAATGGCAATTGAATCTCAATGTAGACAAGTGTGATGTACTACGAATACATAGAAAGAAAGATCCTTTATCATTTAGTTACACTATAGCAGGTCAGCGACTGGAAGCAGTTACTTCCATAAATTACCGGGAGTAGGTATTAGGAGTGATTTAAAACTGAACGACCATATGAAATTAATCGTCGGTAAACCAGATGCCAGACTGAGATTCATAGGAAGAATCCTGAGGAAATGCAGTCCGAAAACAAAGGAAGTAGCTTACAGTACACTTGTTCGCCCACTGCTTGAATACTGCTCACTGGTGTGGGATTCGTACCAGGTAGGGTTGATAGAGGAGGTAGAAAGATCCAACGGAGAGCAGCGCGCTTCGTTACAGGATCATTTAGTAATCATGAAAGCATTACGGAAATGATCGATAAACTCCAGTGGAAGACTCTGCAAGAGAGACGCTCTGTAGCTCGGTTCAAGGTTTTGTTGAAGTTTCGAGAACATATCTTTACCGAGAAGTCAAGCAGTATATTGTTCCCTCCTACGTATTTCTCGCGAAGAGATCATGAGGATAAAATCAGAGAGATTAGAGCCCACACAGAGGCATACCGACAATCTTTCTTTCCGCGAAAAATACGTGACTGGAATAGGAGGGAGAACCGATAGTGGTACTAAAGGTACCCTCCGCCACACACCGTCAGGTGATTAGCGAGGTATGGATGTAGATGTAGATGCCAAAAGTACTTTCCGACATCTTCAGTATTTTCCTGCGTGTTCCGTTCTCGTAATGAACAAGGGACAAAAATAACTCTCTGCCACGTATATTCATGAAGTTTTGATTACCACATTGAAAAATATAAAATTACGCGATTAATTTTTGTTTGTTTGCCGATACGTGCGTGCATTTCCCGCTACAAAATTAAATCCCCGGGCCAGAGGTTTAAACACGTCGCCAAATGTTCGAAAACAAAAGGCACGGTCACTGATTAAGCAGGGTAGCGAGCGGTGATACACTGGCGGTAGCAGTCGTGGAGCATCGCCAAACACAGCGAGGCAAATTGAACTTTTCTGCGCCGTGGGTTCGGAAGTCAGAACAAAGGCCGGTGGGACATGTCAGTGTGTAGGGAAATTACGAAACCTTGGGTAAAATAATACAGAGTGAACCAAAGTTTGCAGTACACCCTATTGTTTTAAAAGCTCTGCATGAATTGGGAAATCTGAATTTACCAGTAAGGTATGGGTGAGTTGGTCATCTTTCAAGGTACGAGGGTAAGTCAATTATTATCCGCAATTTAGTTATATTTTTGTTTATGTTGGTAGTACTGTCGTTTTACATTGGTAACGCATGCTTTGTTTATTTGTTGTTGTATCTTTGCAATTTTCAAGCTGCTACGTTATTTTCGTTGTCGCTGCCGTGCTGTTAAACATGACTGATCCTCTGTCTATTTACACCAAAGAAGAGCAACGTTCAGTGATACGTTTTTTGTGGGCGGAAGGTGTATCAGGGACCGAAATTCATAGAAGACTTTCAGTACAGTACGGGAGCAGTGTTTTGCCACAACGAAGTGTGTACGAGTGGATTGAAAAATTCCGAAATTGTCGCACGAGTGTTAAGCACGATGAAGGAGTCGGACGACCGTTTACCGCATCAAATGAAGAAACCATTGAGCGATCACGTTAAATGATTCACTTAGACAAACGATTAACTATTGATGAAGTGGCTCATCGTCTTCAAATTAGTCATGGTTCGTAAAGTTTGTGCAAGATGGGTCCCAAAGAAACTCACACAGTTGCATATGCAAACGCGGCTCGACATCTGCAAAACACATTTGGATCGCTATGGTAACGAAGGGAACAACTTCTTAGACAGAATCATTACTGGTGACAAAACATGGATCCATCATTACGAGCCGGAGAGTAAACGGCAGAGTATGGAATGGAAACATCCAAATTCGCCGTGCAAGAAAAAGTTCAAGACCCAACCGTCCGCAGGAAAACTGATGCTTACGGTTTTTTGGGATGCACGAGGTCCTGTACTGGAATATTATGGTAAAAGGGGCACAACAATAAACAGTGTACGTTACAGTGAGATGCTTACTGACAGGCTAAAGCCTGCAATTCGAAGCAAACGCCGAGGATTGCTGTCAGAAAGTGTTGTGTTGTTGCACGACAATGCTCGTCCGCATACTGCTGTCCACACTGCTGAAACGCTCCAGAAACTCAAATTCAAAGTACAGGATCATCCTCCATATAGTCCCGATCTTGCCCCTTCTGACTATCACTTGTTTGGTCCACTCAAACAGGCATTAAGGGGCAGTCGATTTGACTCGGACGAAGCAGTGAAGGGAGCGGTGTATTCCTGGCTCGCAGCTCAACCGAAAACCTTCTTTTGTGAGGGCATAAGGAAGCTTGTAGAGCGGTGGACGAAGTGCATTGAAAAGCAAGGAGACTATGTCGAAAAATGATGTTCTTGTAAGTTTCGTATTTTATTACAATAAAATTTTATAACAACTTTGCGGATAATAATTGACTTACCCTAGCACGATATATCGAACATGGGCGCGATCTTGAAATAGGCCATCTTATATCAAAGTCAACTTTTTTAAATGGAAAGCTTGTCTTGTGATACATCAGATAACATCAAGATTTTCTGACAAGTTCATTTCTGTAAATGGACGTAGCAGTTATAGTTCAAATGTTAAAACATATTTTTGTAGCGTGTTAATTAAGATGGGTTTGACCAACGAGGAGAGAACTTGGATCGTTTTGATATCTAATAAACGATGTTTCCGTGTAATAGAAGTACATTTCAAAAACTTACATCCAGAAAGATGTCAAATTTCAGACAACACTCTCAAGTGCTTGTTTCCGAAATTCCGAGATACTAGGATTGTGGATGACTAGGAATGACAACTCAGCAATGGAATCCATGATGGATGGAAGACTCAAAGGTAGATGGTGCCGTAAAGATTATAATTTTGGTGTGAAATATGGGGTACCCCTGTAAATGGACCGATTTTCATTGAACAGAACCTAAATGATCAATGATACTTAGAAATGCTGTAAGAAGTGTTTTTCTTATTTTCGAATGATGTTAGCAGCTTTCTCTCTTATTTTTAACCGATTACGGAGCAATAGTTCGTCAGTGGATATATGGTATTTTTCTGGTCATCGAACTGGGCGACGTGATTGTGTGGATTGCCCATCCACTTTACTTTTATATCTGGGGTCATACAAAGCAACTCGTGTAAGGAGACAAAATAAGATCCAGACACTATCTCGAGCAACAAATTGAAGCTTGTGGAGCACTAATTAGTGCCGTTTATATAAACTGTAATATGAAACATTCCATTTTTAAACTAGAGCACTCTCAATAAGAGATCACAAATTTATATTTATTTTATGTATATTGCATGTATAAAATATTAGGCACCTTAGATCTTCCCTAAATTTTTGTATGCAGTTATATATTCTTTTTTTGTAAATTTGTAGAGGCATCTGAAGATGGTAGCTGGACCGCTGTAAATGGTTAGTCAGTAATAAAAATTACAAGAAAGCGATCTTTGGGATAATTTTCACTAACAAAGAAGATCGCTTCCTGAAGATGTGCAAACTATATAATTCTCAAGAGATTCTTCTTCGAGTGCATGATGATTGGATTCAGTGACTACAAATATACGTTGAGCGAGAGAGACACGTTACATGACATACCCATTATGGGTATAGTCAATCTGTATCTCCAAACAAAATGTGTTGTACCTTCTGAACCACAGCTGCTACGTCGAATCCGTTTACAGGGATTAACGTGTCAGAAAAAGACGATGTCATTTGATATATCACACGATCCATTAAAAAATTTGATTACATTCAAGATAGCCGATTTCAAGTTTGCGTCCATTTTCGGTTCATACCGTAAAAGATACAGAACCTCGCCAGTACCTGACTGAAATATTCAAATTTCCCCATATCTGTTGAGTTTCTCAAATAACAGGATGTAGTGCGATTTTTTACTCACCCTGTACATTTACGCGTTGATGTAAAGTTCTTTCTGTGTTTGTGTACGACAGAAATGTATACAATTACTTTCTTTCTCTTTACCCATGCTCCTGCACATGCGGGGTCGGCTTTTTTAAATCCGGAGATGGCGTGTTAATATTTGCGGGGTGGCCGGATGCCTTTCCTGTCGCCATCACATGCCCCCCGAAAGGAAATGTGTTCCCCAAAATGTCTGCGTACAGTGTTGTATGTGTGAAAGTGTAGAGTGTTACGAAATGTTTGCGAATCGTGTAACTGATGCGGAACTTGTGTACTAACCCGATATTCACCTAGGAGGATGTGGAAAACCGCCTAAGAACCACATCCAGGCTGGCCGACACCCCGACCTCTTCGTTAATCCGCCGGGCGGATTCGAACCGGGGCCGGTACGCCTCCCCGTCACGGAAAGTGGTACCTTAGACCACACGGCTAATCGAGCGGGTGAATGCACACAATTACCAATAAATAATATTTTCAAAAAGATATTGAGCAGCTGCTAATCTCACAATTTCTCACATTTACAGTCTGGTATTCAAAACAACCGCAGATTGACTGAAATGAGCAGGCCACAGTCGCTTTAGACGACGATCGGCTGAAAGCGGAAATCCCTCAAATGAGCAAACAGCCGAGCGAATTATCCGATATCATTCTCTGCGTATCACAGCTTGCGCGTTATGAGAGTATAACGTTTCAAGGCAAAAGAGCATATAAGTTTGATTAGAAAGCTATCACACTAGGTATGAAATTGCTAGCAGTCTTCGTAGTCCTGTATATGAAGACATGCAGTTATAATTTCACAGGGAGTATCATTAAAAAACAAAAATTAAACTACCTGGGACTTTTTTATTCGTCTAACAGAAGTATGTTCGTCAATGTTCCAAGTTCTTTCCTTATAAGAGGGTGCACTTTGAGAAATTAGTTCTTCAATTTTGTGACCTCAGTCTTACAGAACTATCTATATTATTTCTTGTGACTCATAATCTATTTTTACTCCATCGTACAACTGTTTGTCTAAGTATTGAAGCAATATTGCACCAGTTGTGAAACATATAAAATTTATGTCAGCACGACATGTTTAGTGACGACATTAAATTTCTTAATGTATATAAAAATTGAGGTTTTTGTGTCTATATTTCACTCTGCAGTCAAAATTACACATTGCAAACGAATAGAACTAAAACATCACCGAACACATCAATGAATTCGTGTTCCAGCCGGGTTCCGTTCCCAGAACCTCCTGGTTATTGAGCGGGGACTTTATCCACTCAGCTCCAGCGACCTTACGAATACCGCGAATCCGCAGACTGTATTACAGCACGCCTTCCTCTACAACACAAACGTTAATTCTGCTACATGTTCCCCTCTATAATATGTACCAATGTTTCCAACGTTCTCCCATAGAGGTCTAATAAGCCAGCAATGAACGTGAATGGAAAAAAAATCATGCCTTGTACCTCAGGCGTACCGCATAGATGATAAAAATATAAGGGGATATTATCCAGAATTGAAGAATGTGTTGTGTAGGTTGACACTCACTAAGACAGTCCATGCAAGAACGATATGCATCAGGCCGTTGTAACTGTGTGGTTACAGCTTCCGCCGAATATGTAGGAGATCTTATGTTCGAATTCAGTGCCTCTACTTCTGTTCAATATCTTTGATGTTTTGTGGTACCTGTTCTTTCGGGCATACACGGATGAAAGCTAAGACAGCAAAACATCAAATTATATTCTTGACTGACACAAAATTTAGATCTACCGGTAACCTAGTTGTAGCATCTCCTTATGAACGCAAAGTTATTCTACCACCTTTCTCATTTGCGGATGCATATATTTCGTTCTGGATGTGTCGGCTCATTTTCCACCTGTATTAATAGTATTTCAAAGCCAAATCGGTTTTTTTTAGCATTCATTCACCACTAATGAATTTCTTTAGAATAATTCTGCAAGCCACATTACGGCACAACGAAGATTATGACGTTTGTGTCTACGCAGGGTACGATCCTAGAAGGCACAATAAGGATCCTGGTTTTTGTTCACGGCATCTCTTCCCCACACACAGCCCCACACACATCGTCAAACAATTCCTGGCAATAAATGGGGATGGTACAACTTGAACATCCAACATATTCACCGGACCTTAATCAACGAGTCTTCTTCGTATTCCGTTGACTCAACCTCTCTTTGAAAAGAAACAGATTTGACGATATTTCTGACATCCAACGAACGTAACTAGGCTTATGAACACCATCCCAAAGGAAATCAAAAATGTTCAAATGTTTGTATAGCTTATGGGACTGTCACATTGTCTTTAATGGCTTTGACTTTTGTTTTCTATAACTTTGTGAATATTCTCGGTAAAACAATGGATGAGGAAGGAACCTGTTTGGACAATTACTATGGGTAATGATTTTTAAACACAGGTTCTCAAATAACAGTGTTCACTATTGAACAAATATCACTAATACGCTGGTTAGCTGTACATGCTAAGACAAACTAGACAGATCTTACTGATTTTGGTGTCCGACGTGGTGCTGCTGATTGGAGACTGTTGGCACTTAACAATTGGCAAACACAGGCTCTTCTTGGCGACGAATGTTAATTACAATTTTGGTCCCACAGCATTCCTCTTGATGCATTTATTAATTATTTGAGCTGTGGCCGTATGAATAAATAATATTGCCTCTTCGCCGTCTCCTCCACTAGTGCCAATCCAACATGCATTCTCCTTCACGTACTTTTGCCGTACACCATTGAGCGCACCGTCTCACGAGTCCGTCTGTCCGCCGCTACTTCTCAACAACGACTCATTCTCGTGTGCGCCTCTGCGCTACCAGCGATAAAACTCCCTACTCAAAGATGATTCTATACAATGGCAAAGCCCTTGCTAACCCAGCGTGTCTACTATATTTACATTATTTTTGACATATATGGAAATTAGCAGGACAATGCAAATATATTACAGAAACAAAATACACAAATACATAATAAATTACAAAAAATACAAATAATGAGGAAAAATAGATAGAGCATCGTTTTATATACCACCCTGTACGCACACATTACTGGAAAGCACCGTTGGTCACTCTGTTGTTGTGTCACAAACTAGCTAATACTAAGGACGGCACAAATATCCATGCCCGAGGGGGGGATTCGAACTCCCAACCGTAGTGGCCGTGCAGACCGTGACTGGAGCGCCTCAGTCCCCCTCGGCCACCGCGGTCGGCTCCCAAAGGAAAATTTCGCGCAAAGCTCCAGGACATGTATGGCAGAACTGAGCGGTACATAGTTACGACAGCTGACTATTTCGACGAACGATAGGGTAATGGTTGTTCATGGTTCAACTGCGTTATTTTTACAGGACTCAGAACTATTCACTGAATTTTACTGTCAGAGGTCGTGGTTAATTTCATGATCTACATTATTTTCAAGAACTTAACTACTGATTGCCTTAAACTACACCTTGCTCGTACTATCTTGCAGCAAAGTAACTCCCCGCTCCGTAATCAAAAGATTTTATTAACATTTTCTAGTGAATTTCAACACAAAGTTGAAGTTAAAACTAAATCCATATTTTACATAAAATCAATTACATTTGATTCAAATTGTTTTGCATATACTTAACCACCAACATTAAATTTTAACAATATGTAAATTGCGTAAAAGGAACGTGGTACGCTTTAGAATTCTGGACATCACAATCGTCGACTAGGTGATCAAGACGAAATTCGTACTACAGACCCAGCGGTGGAAGTAAAGTGACCGATTTTCGGTTTCAGCTGAACGTCGCTTCTAAGCCATCGAAATTTCGAATTTTAGCAACATAATGACCTCTGACAATTTGACGGTCAATACTGCAACGTAGCAACGGATGTGCAGATCCTCTCTTTGTATGCTTTGAATATGATGTAATTCATGATTGAACGTTGGTATATACGTTTGTATGTATGTACATACTTAAAATAAAATGTTGCCGGCCGCGGTGGCAGAGAGGACTGAGGCGCTCCAGTCACGGTCTGCACGGCCACTGCGACCGGGGGTTCGAATCCCCACTCGGGCATGGATATTTGTGCCGTCCTTAGTCTTAGTTAGTTCATACGTAGTTTGTAAGTTTAGGAACTGATGACCCCGTAGTTAAGTCCCATAAGCTATACAAACATTTGAACATTTTTTTAGATCAAATGTTCAAACGTTGTAAAGCTTATGGGACTCAACTGCGGGGTCATCCGTCCCTAAACTTACAAACTACTTATGAACTACCTTATACTAAAGACAGCACAGGGGGATTCGAACCGACGACAGGAAATGGCTTCGCACATCGGAACATAACGCCTCAATACGCTCGGCCGCTCCGCCACGGAGTACATGCTTAAAACGTCTTAGAAGTGTGACGTGTGGTTATTTCGTATTAACAACTCCTAAAACCAGTAATAAGCAGAATAGGGAGAGCTGAAAGATGGAAGTACTATATAGAGGGGCTATACAAACAAAATATACTTGGAGGCAGTATTCTCTAAAAGGAAGAGGAAGAAGAAGACGGCTAGACAGGTAATATGATACTGCGACAAAAGTTCGGTACAGCAGTGAAACATCTAAGCCAAAACTAGCCCCTAGAGTACATGATATCCCCTTTGAACTGCTGATATCCTTGGGATACCGAGTCATGTAGTGAAATATGTACGAGATAGGTAAAATGCCTTCAAAAAACACACCTTTATCTCAGTAGAGAGAATGACGAAAGGGAGACCTAGGTTCTTAGCTGTTGCAGATTTGGAGAAATTTGTTCAAAAAAAGTGACTGGAATGCACTCTTTAAAATTCTGTAGGGAGTAGAGGTAAAATAGAGAAAACGAGAATTTGGACTTGTACAAGAATCAAACAGCAGTTGTAAGAGTCGAAGGACATGAAAGGGATGCAGTGGTAGGGAAGTAAGGGTTGTAGCCTTTCCCCAAGTCATTCGAATGTACTTAGTTCAAGATATGAAAGAAAGCAAGAAGAAATTTGAAAACGAAATTATAGTTAAGGAAGAAGAAATTTTACTATTTGCTCATAAATTGTAACTCTCTTAGACATGGAAGACCAATTGAATGGTATGGTTATTCTCCTGAATGGAACGTATACGATGAATATTAATAAGGTAAAAACCAGGACAGTAGAATGTAGTAGAAATAAATCAGGGGATGCTGGGGGAATTAGGATAGCAAACAAGAAAGGTGGTAGATGAGGTTTGTTCTCTGGATTGCAAAATACCTTCGGAAAATGGCCATAATGGGAAAGGTATGAAATGCAACACGGCAATGGAAAGAAAAGTTCTGAATACGCGAAATTTTTGCATCGAATATTAAATGTTAGGAATATTATACCTGAAGGTATTTGTCTGGGGTGCGGCCTTGTATGGTAATAAAACGCCGGCCGCAGTGGCCGAGCGGTCTGCGACGCGCCAGTCACGGTCTGCACGGCCGCTACGGTCGAGGGTTCGAATTCCCCCTAGGGCACGGATGTTTGTGTCGTCTTTAGTATAACGTAGTTCATAAGTAGTTTGTAAGTTTAGGGACTGATGACCCCGCAGTTAAGTCTCTTAAGCTTAACAAACAATTGAACATTTTTATAGTAAAACGTAGACGGTAAACAGCACAAACAAGTAGAGGATAGAAGCTTTTGAAATTTCGTGCTGGAGAAGTATTGAACAGAATTTAGGAGAAAAGTAATTTCTGATATAACTTAAGCAAAGGAAATGCTCTATTGGTAGGGCATAGTCTTACACACGAAGGAATCATCTGTTTAGTGTAGGAGGGAAGTGTGTGTGTGTGGATGGTAAAAACCAGAGAGAGAGAGGCCATGACTATAGTAAGCAAGTTCTAATAGATGTTAGTTATCGTTCTTATTCAGATATGAGAAGGCGTGCACGGGAAAGCATGGAGAGTTGTATCAGACCAGTATGCCGCCTGAAGACCACAACATTCTCTTTTATAGACGGACATTCATATGCGACTGACACTTGGGAATCTTATCTCGAGACGCATTTCCAGGACCGGATGGTCCCCTTATCATACTCTCACAGCGGGAGGGAAGGATGCGCAGCCTTTACGTCCAGTGTTGAGAGCCGGTTCCGTCCCTAACCTCTAGTGGCTGCTCCTCAGACTGCTTTGACTGTAGCACCCCTGGTGTGAGGAGCAGTATCGGGTGACGGAGACTACCAATTAAGCCGGCCCTGGACAGCAGAAGCAGGAGGTGTGAGGGGCAGGGGGGAGGGGGAGGGAAGGGCCTGGAGGCTGGGGTCCGCCGATCGATGCCCGGGCACGGCTGCCTCGCTGCGCTGCGCGCTCAGAGGGCCGGCACACGGCCCTGCTTGCTGCCCCCTGCCCTCTGGTTTCAAAACGCACCTGCTCTGCGCTGCTCTGACCTCAGTAAAGTCGTTGAATAGAGTTACAGTGGGCGGAGCACCGGCGCAGCTATCCTTTGTACTCTGGCGCTTGGTGCAAATACGTTTCCGATGTCATAACAGGCGCATGGACAACCGGAATTACACATACTTCCTCAGAAACCTACACACATCAAAAATTGTTTCATCACCCTAGTTCCAAAATCTCCTTAACACCAATGATGAACGTGTATGTAGTTTCGTAGGCTTTCCCGGCGTAATAGTTCTTTATAGTTTCTTCGCGTTTGCTGCCGGATTTTGAAGTCAAACTGACCCAATATTTCGGCGGAACACCTGCCCGCCATCGTCAGGGAAACTGCTGCTGCTGGACTCGCCGACAACTGATACCGAGGGCATGGAACGCCGTCCTATATAGGCCTGCGAGCGGTGAAGGCGCATGCGTGGCCTGCCACAGGTACTGCACACAGACAGGTCTTGCGGCGCCGCCGGTGGCGGAAAGGCGGTGCTCGCGATATATCGCAGTCTTGGGTTGTCTTCCAGCAATCTGGTGGGTTGCATAAAAGATCGATGTTCTTTCATATTTGATAAAACCGGGTTCCACGCCTTGCTAAGCGGAAAACCCTAGTCTCTATTAATTAAATTGTCTGACAGCCTGATTTCAACGGACTCTTTATAAACATTGTCCCAAAAACCGGACGTGCTGGCCACAATACGAGTATCATCGAACAACATCCTATGTTCCTCGTTTAGATAATGTTCCGCAACTGCTGATTTTTCGGGTTGTAGAAGCCTGATGTGACCGCGATGTTCTACACATCTGTCATGAACAGTGCGGATCGACCTGCCAACGTACGCCTTCCCACACTCGCATGGAATCCTGTACACACCCTGTTTTTTAAGGCCCAAGTCGTCTTTAACGGATCCTAAAAGTGTCTTGATCTTGGGTGGTGGACGGAACACACTCTGGATGTTAAATTTCTTTAGGATTCTGCTAATTTTGTGAGATATGCCCCCTGCATACGGAATAAAAGCAACAGATCTGTCTTCCTTTTCATGTACTTCCCGGGATGGTCCAAACTGCATAGCTCGAAGAATCTGCTTCTCGGAGTACCCATTTTCCTGAAACACAGAAGTCAAGTGTGAAAGTTCCTGTGGTAGGCTGTCTGCATCGGAAACTGCATAAGCTCTGCGTACCAGAGTCTTAAGGATGCCACTGCGTTGGTTTGGTGGGTGGCAGCTTCTTGCATTGAGGTACAGATCTGTATGCAACCCAACAGATTGCTGGAAGACAACCCATGACTGCGATATATCGCAAGCACCGCCTTTCCGCCACCTGCGGCGCCGCAAGACCTGTCTGTGTGCAGTACCTGTGGCAGGCCGCGCATGCGCCTTCACCGCTCGCAGGCCTATATAGGACGGCGTTCCATGCCCTCGGCATCCCCATAGATAAAGTGCCCCCTCTCCTCCCTCCCCTTCCGCTCCCCCGCTTGGCTACCCCCCTCCCTGCCCTGGAGTCCCTACGGCTCTTCCCTGCCGCCCCCTTTTTCCTCCCCGCCGTTTTTTTTCCCCTCTCCCCCTTTCTTGCTCCGCCCCCTTTTTATCGGGGTCCTGGACCGACAGTTTTACAAGTGCTACGTCAAGTGTTGTGTGTTGTGCTACAGTGAAGTGTGTGTTTTTTATCTGCGTCCACCGCAACCAGACAAGTGTCGCACTGTGTATTTTAATTAGTGTCTCCGTGTACTCGCCGTCCTGTGTTCTTGTCGTCCAACATGTGCTTTTTAAGTCACCGTGGCTCCTCGTTTTTAACTGACTACATCCGGCTTTTGTTCACCTGTCAACTGTTTGTACCTCCAATTGTCGCCATGTATGTGTCATTGTTCCTCCGTTGATTTTTCGCCTGTCATGTCTTTTAATTTTCATCTCATCAATGTATTTTATTCTCTCGGCTGAAGAGCAGCCTCTGGAGCTGCTGCCAGCCTACTGGTGTAATCACTGGTGTGGAAATACAATAAAGAAGAAAAAAAAGCCCTCGGCATCAGTTGTCGGCGAGCCCAGCAGCAGCAGTTCCCCTGACGATGGCGGACAGGTGTTCCGCCGAAATATTGGGTCAGTTTGACTTCAAAATCCGGCAGCAAACCCAAAGAAACTATGATGAACGTGTATATTGCATCACTTCCTTAGATTGTCCATATGTGTCACTCAATCCTCACAATGATGGTATACCCATTAGATTTCTATCTGATTATGCTGAAGCGATAGCTCCTTACTTAACAGCCATATACAACCGCTCTCGCAAAGAAGGATCTGTACCAAAAGATTGGAGAGTTGCACAGGTCACACCTATATCCAAGAAAGGCAGTTGGAGTAACCAATTAAACAACAGGCCTATTTCATTGACTTAAATTTGCAGCAGGGTTTGGGAACATATCCTGTATTCAAATATTATGAATTATCTCGAACAGAACGATCTATTGACCCAAGGTCAACATGGATTTAGAAAATATCGTTCATGCGAAACACAACTAGCTCTTTACTCACACGAAGTTATGTGTGCTATCGACAAGGGTTCGCAAATTGATTCCGTATTCCTTGATTTCCAGAAGGCTTTTGACATCGTACCTCACAAACAGCTTTTAATCAAATTGGGTGGTTACGGTATATCGCCCCAAATTTGCGACTGGATAGGGGATTTCCTGTCATAGAGGACACAGTTCGTAGTAATCGATGGTGCGGCATCGACTAAAATAGACGTGATATCGGGCGTTCCACAGGGTAGTGTTACTGGTCCTTTGCTGTTCCTTATTTACATAAACGATTTAGGGGACAATTTAAGTAGCTCTCTTATGCTGTTTGCAGATGACGCCGTCATTTACCGTCTAGTAAAATCATCTGAAGATCAAAACCAACTGGAGGTCGACTTCAATAAGATATCAGTATGGTGTAAAAATTGGCAATTGACTCTAAATAATGAGAAGTGTTAAATTTTGTTTACATGATAAATCAATCAAATGTGAAGGCCGTAAACTCCACAAAATACCTAGGAATACTTCTGAATTAAATTGGAAAGTACACGTAGATAATGTCGTGAGAAAGGCGAACAAGAGACTGCGTTTTATTGGAAGAACCCTTAAAAGATGCAATAGAACTACAAAAGAAACTGCATACACTACGCTTGTCCGTCCTTTTATGGAGTATTGCTGCCCAGTGTGGGATCCTTATCAGGTGGTTTTGACGGAGGAGTCCAAAGAGTCCAAAGAAGGGCAGCTCGAAAATGATACAGGATCTGGGATGGGAAACATTACAACAACGGCGCTTATCGCTGCGGCGTGGGTTACTTATGAAACTACAATCGCCAACATTCTCCTCCGAATGCGAAAATATATTGTTGACTCCCACTTACATAGGTAGAAATGATCATCATAATAAAATACGGGAAATCAGAGCCCTAACGGAGAGATTCAGATGTTCATTCTTCCCGCGCACTATTCGAGAATGGAATGGGAGATAAAATAGTATAACGGTGGTTCGATTAACCCTCTGCCAGGCACTTAAATGTGACTTGCAGAGTATCCCATGTAGATATAGATGATGAGCAGTGTCAATGTGACGGGCTATCAGTTTCAACCATAACATCAGAAACCAAGAACAATGCTTGTAAATTTTATTTATAACTAGCTGCAATTACCCGGCGTTGCCCGGGTTTAAAACAAGGTTTTCTGTTGTCATTTTGTGTACGTGTAGCAAATTTCACGTTTTTTTGTTTGGATCTTGAGTTATAAGGGAACAGACAAACAGTAAACAAATGCGTCTCATATGTAGAGAGATTGCAATCGAAGTCTGTAAGTAAAGTACTCTCCCCCATGCACCGAACGAAATTTTATGTAGACAGTAACGTTCACCTTGTTGTCGAGGGCAAATGTACAAAATTTCATCAAGATCGGAGCAAAACTGTGGATTTTGGCAAAATCCATAAGTACCCTCTTTAGTGGGACACGGCCGGTAGGTTTAAAAGTAATGTTCTTCAGTATGATCGTGTTGGACTTCGATCCTGGCCCTTCCACTACACTCGAAGTATAACTGAAACTTCACTGTTCAATTATAGAAAAAAATCTTTAAATGTTTCTTTCTAGGTTCTTGTAAAAGATACTTCAAAGTTCAAAATTTGGTATATAGTTCTTGCAGAAAATTTGCCATATGTTTTGTAAACCACAGATATTGTTCGTTGAATAAGTTGACAAAATATATCACTTTGCAAAATACGAACTCACTGTCTTTTAATAAATAAAATTATAGCTAAGTCCCTAAACTTCTCTAAAGTCCAAAAAAAAATCTGCAAATAACTTCGTAATATAGTTTTAGCACAAGCTGAAATAACTGTTCTCTAAACACTGACACTTGAAGTAAATTTAACGTTTATTTTCTTAAGTCACAAATCCACAATCCATATATAACACAAAGTCTGATCTCTCTCCTAAGGACTCAACATAAAGACTGAAACTGTTTTTTTCTGAACATACAATCATGAGCACCTTACGATAATACATTTATTTTATTTATTTGATTGG
Source organism: Locusta migratoria (assembly GCA_026315105.1). Lineage (NCBI taxonomy): Eukaryota > Metazoa > Arthropoda > Insecta > Orthoptera > Acrididae > Locusta > Locusta migratoria. Next base: position 855,753,266 of record CM048744.1, on the reverse strand, counting down.
GACGGTTGGCAACGGAGATCTTCAAACAGGATCTTCTCTGGCTGTGCGGCTGTCGACCTGCGACGATTGGTGGCTAGCTATGTCATCTTTGGCTTTCGCAGAGAAGACGCTGTTCTCGTTGATTGTTCCGTTGTCACCGCACATGAAACATAGGAAACAACCCCCCCCTTTTTTTTACAAAATCATAACACAAAAATTATTATATTAATAGTTATTAACAACATTAAAAACATATTTTACCTGCAAAACTGAGCTGATGTAAGGAAGTAGCGGGAATAATATTTCGTCCCACTACACCTCCACCATGTACTGAACGAAATTCTTTGTAAATAGTGCCCTTCCTCTTGTTCTGAAGGTCAATTGTGCAAAATTTCATCAATATCAGTGCGAAGATATAGATTTACAAGGACACATTGAAAACGCACTTTCACTTTTTCTCAAATTTTGCGGTTGGATTTCAAAATAATGGAACGAAACCCGTTTAAGAACCTTCCCCATGTAATTTTGTGTACATGTACCAAATTTCACGTTGTTTGGTTGTCTGGATCTTGAGTTATAAGAGAACAGACAGACAGACAACAAATGCGTCTTATAAGTATACAGAAACAGCCACAAGTCACTACAACTATTTATTGAATTTTACCGGTTTTACTCTATGAACAAGGACATCGTTACAATGTAACAAGATATTTAAAGAAAATTTTTTTATGAATGCGATCTATGATAGGACCTTTGTAAGTCATTGACTTAAGCACAAAACGCATCACCGCCTCCGACCACGACCGCTTAACCTACAAGCAGCTTTTTGCCTGCTCTGACTCCTTCCATACTGCCCTTGCATCCTTACACAATGTTATTCTCTACACCAGCTTCTTCTCTGACCTGTGGGAAGCCTCCCATATTCTTATGTTCCCCAAACCTGGCAACCCTCCTTCAGATGCCTCTTCCTATTGCCCTATCAGCCTAACCTAGGTGTTCAGCAAGGTTTTCAGCAACTCCGGAACCTCCTTCTCTGCCGATGACCAACTCCTCCAGCCACCCACCTCCTTTACGTCCAGCTAAATTCCCGTCGCACCGCCATCTTTGTCTCCCTCGACATCGAGAAGGCCTACGATCGAGTACAGCATTCCGGTCTCATTTCCAAACTCCAAACCTACGCCCTTCCTATTAACTACGTTCGTTTCATTGCTTCCTTTCTCTTCCACCGCCCATCCTAGGTCACTGTCCACAACTCCAAGGGGTCTGTTCTCTCCCCTCTCCTCTACTCTACTGGGCTGACATGCCACAACCCCAACCCAGTAAAGTAGAGGAGGGGGGAGAGGACAGACCCCTTTGTAGACTCACCCCCTCTCTTGCACGTCATCAGCGCTTCTCCAGTCTCCCAAATCTTCACTTGGTGACTCCTCTCTGTCAACCCCACCAAATCCCAGGTAATCATAATTCATACTGCCCGATCCTTCCGTCACTGCGACCTGTACCTCACACTCCATGACCGTCCCATCCTCCAAACCTTCACCCTCGAATACCTCGGCCTCACCCTGGATCGCTCCCTTTCATGGAACCCTCACCTTCAAGCAGTCCATCAAAAAGCCCTCTCCCATCTCAATCTCCTCAAGCTGTTTTCCAGCCAGAGATGGGGTCTTAAACCCTCCACAATCCTATACACCTATCGTTCCTTGATGCGTCCTGTCCTTTGTAGTTTCCATCCCGCTTGGATAACCGCCTTCACCGCCTATTATAAATTCCTTCAAATCCTAGAACGAAATGCCCTCCACCTCGCTTACCGCATCTGCCTCCCTTCCCCCACGTGGATACTCTATGATCTCATTCCTTTCCCTCACCTTCTAAAGTTCCTCAAACGTATCCGTATCCTCTACACCACCCACAAAATTGAATCCCGTCACCTTGTTGTCTCTCCCCTCCTGTTGAGCCCCGAGCCTCTGCCACGCTGGTACCAGCATATCCCTTATTCCATACACCTTCACACTCTCCACATCCTCTCCCAGTATAACTTTCGCCACCTCCCTCTCCCAGATGAAGCCCTCCATCCTGATATTTATCCATCCTAACAACCATAATCCGTCCCCTCCTTATACATTGAATGCCCCCCTCCACTTCCACTCCCCTCACTTCCCTCCCCTACTTGGATCTCCCTTCCCATCGCTCGGAGTTTTTACATTTTGCTTCCCCACTCCCCCACCTTCCTCCGCTCGCGCCTTCCTTCCTTCCCCTCTCCCCCTGCGGGCTTGCAGAGCTTTAGTTTTTAATAGTGCACCGTGCTAATATGTTGTGTCAGTGTCAAGTGGTGAGCATAATTTTAAGACCGTCGCATAGTCAGAACAATGTGTTGCCATATTATTTATTGTCTCTCTGTTGTCATCACCATTAACAGTGCACAACCCATGTTTTTTTAGCCACCGTGGCAGTTATTAATACTGATTAGGTGCGTTTTAACCCGCGAGAACACGCGCCTTTAAAAGTTACGCGATCGATTGCGTGTATAACATTTTTCTGACAGTCAAAGAACAGTTTTTAATGTACTTAATATGTCTAAATAAGTATTTCTAGTTGAGTTTATAAGAAAACGCAAAAATTTCACTATTTAAAATTGGTAAAATGCCGATTGTTTTAAAATTGAGCAAAATGCCCATGCGCGAGTCCTCGCCGGGTAGTGCCTTCACTTCGTTGTTTTTTACATGTGGCGTTTGTTCCGAAAGAACAGACGTCACTTCTGATCCTGCAGTTGTTATTGGTTCATGTTCAAAGAATATGTGACAACAACTGTGAATGGGCAAAGCTGAAAAAGTGTACCCAGCCGGTATTCGAACCCACGTCTCCTGCTTTCTAGGCAGTTGCGCTGACCCCTACACCACTGAGGACACAGTTATCACCGCATCTGCAAGGACTACCTGAGTACGCCTCCCGCCAGACACAAATTCCCAGCACTTATTGTTAAATTCAACATTTTTATCTCCTGTTTTAAACTACCATTACCGACTCTCAAACTCATATGCACACTGGGCTGAAGAACAGCGTACGAGGCCGATGCCACCCTGCCCCATGGGGCAATAAAGGAACAAAAGTTATGTATGTGCATGTTATATTGTACGATAAAGTCAAGTCAGCACATCGATACATTACCAACTATTTCACCAATACAGCTTGCTCTGTTGCTATATGGTATGGAGTGAGATATAGTTGTAAATGGTTTGATACTGTATGCTGCGAATATAGCAGACAGTTTGGGGCCAATTTTACTCCTCTAGATGGCCTGGCTCCAGTGTCTCAAATAACTAAATTTTTTTCATAATTTATTCACACGATAATCTCAGCTTATGATTAGTATCTTACAATTTATGATTTTCTTATGTTCGATAATGATGACAAATATCATCAAAACTAGTTACGTTATATGAATAAAGGATTTTTCTAATACTTGTGACTGTGGTTTGACCACTATCTATGCGGTATATAATAAAATCTGAGAGATCTACGTCGAACTGTCGTTGAGGAGTGTGACAGTCTGGACCAACAGTCGCTTGATAATCCACTGGACAGTATGCCATGACGAACAGAGGCATCTATCAGCGTTAGAGGACGTCTTACTCTAGAAAACAAATTCAGGATGTCTCGGTAATTGCCGTACTAGTTGTCAATTTATGTTTCCATGAGCAATAAAGAGAACTGAAATGTAGTTTTTACGGAGCCATACCTCGTCGTGACGAAAAACTTTTGTTGATATGTGTATTTTATGAAAGCCAGTGAATTGTTTCTCCTTTCTCTGTATAAACATAATGATCACACGATTTACCGAATATTGAGCACGTGACTTATAACGGACATTGGGTAAACAATCCTTTTTTACCTACTCGCCAACTTCTCTCTACTTTTCTCCTTTTCTACTTCATCCTAACTTCCTCTACTTCGAGTGGAATGAAATAAACCACCAGGAAAAGTCCAATATGATTTCTTGCAAAGGGAACAGTCTTCCCCCGTTCTTTGCAAAAAATAACCCGAGCATGCGCTCCGTTTGTCGAAGTCGAAGGGACGTTAATTCCTAATCTTCCTTCTTATGTGACGCAGCCGTAATATGTATTCATTTTTTTAAAATTAATTCTATTATTTTTATCTTTGGGCAGACGGGGAATTTAGGGTCGTATTGATACACTATTTTATTAGAATTAGTACCACCTGTTTCTATGGGAGCATTTCGTCTAAGTCCTTCAATTACGTTAATTTCTCATTTAATTTTTCTACGATTCTTTCTGCTATCTGCTGTCCAGTGGATAGACTGTGACGCAATAGGACAGCGGCGTGCTCTCTCTCACGTATCCTCGGCGGCTGGTATGCTGAGGTCCATAAATTAGCGTGTTTGGACCTTTGCCTTCGCAGAATTTCTCTGTTGCGAAACTGCCGACTCGGCTGTTGAAGGGAGGGCGCCCTGTCATGGCCTGGAACCTGTGACGTCCCTTTCGGTGGGCAGTGGTTGGAGAGAGCGGTCGACAAGGGCCGACCACGGCTACCGGCGAGGTATTGTTTGCTATTAATGGTAGAGCAGCACAATGCTCTACGCTTGCACTGCAGGATGTCCGCTAAACAGTCAGCACTGCAACATAATCGCACGTCCCGCCTCAGTGCGAAATTCGTAGAAATCTGAATAGCACCATCGCGAGAGCGGCGTGTCATTTTCATGGTTACGAATGCCTGGGCGATTTCTCAGAATTTCCAAAGTGGGTCGTTGCGGAAACGTTCTTCTGCGTAACGAACGTTGAGCATTTTGCTGGGCGCATAGTCGGTCGTCTGGGCCATAAAACTGATGTATGTTGTGGCCTCAGACCGAAAGAAAGCGTCTGAAAATTTCGGAGAGGTCGTGGACATGTGTACGGTAACGTCTCTATGAGAATTATGCTTGTGTGGGGGGAGCTTGTAAAGACGTCTGCAGAAAGCTTTGTGATTCGCCAAAGGATTGCGACAGTTTTTTAATTTGTCAACGGCTTTTCGTGGTAACATGGGGCAGGCAATTAGGTTTATGTGGTAATTGGATCACTCTGAAAAAAAAATGTTTGAATAGTCTATGGGACTTAACTACGGGGTCATCAGTCCCTAAACTTACAAACTACTTATGAATTACTTACGAACTAGGACGGCACAAATATCCATGCCGTGCAGACCGTGACTGGAACGCCTTAGTCTCCTCGGCCACCGCGGCCGGCGATCGCTCTGACCCTGTAGGCGGGGTCCTGTGTTGAAACCAGGAACTCTGGCTTGGAGAGAGATTTGTTTGGGGATTCGCTTGTAGGCCTCCGTAGTGTACGGATCGACTTAAGTCTCACATCCAGGACTCCGAAGTGTTCAGACGTCTTGATTTCGCGGTTTACCAATGCTGTTGTCTGAACCTTCATTCTTGTCGTGTGGCCACAGTTGACTTAGATATATTAGAAGTCTCACTTTGAGCATTCGCCCTTTGCAGATTGTGCATATTTTAAAATTTTGTGTCGCAAATTGGAATTGGTGATTCACTGTTTTTGTGGCGAATTCAGTGTCGCCGCACTGGAGAAGCCGAGCGGTCCAAGGCGCCTCGCTGCGGAGCGCGCGGTTGTTCGCCGTCGGAGGTTTGAGTCCTTCCTGGTGCATGGGTGTGTGTTTTTGTCCTTAGGTTAGTTTACCTCAGTTTAAGTAGTTTGTAACTGACCATACAGTTTGGTCCGATAGATTTATAAACATTTGAACATTTTTTTAAATTCAGTGTCGTTTTGATACACTATTTTATTAGAATTATTACCACTTCTGTTTCTATGGGGGCATTTCGTCTAAGAAGAAGTCCTTCAATTACTGAAATTTCTTATTTAATTTTTCTACCATTCTTTCTGGTATCTGCTGTGCAGTGAACTGGCTGTGACAGCAAGAGGACAGCGGCGTGCTCTCTCTCACGTATCCTCGGCGGCTGGTATGCTGAGGTCAATAAATTAGCGTGTTTGGGCCTTTGCCTTCGCAGAATTTCTCTGTTGCGAAACTGCCGACTCGGCTGTTGAAGGGAGGGCGCCCTGTCATGGCCTGGAACCTGTGACGTCGCTTTCGGTGGGCAGTGGTTGGAGAGAGCGGTCGACAAGGGCCGACCACGGCTACCGGCGAGGTATTGTTTGCTATTAATGGTAGAGCAGCACAATGCTCTACGCTTGCACTGCAGGATGTCCGCTAAACTGTCAGCACTGCAACATAATCGCACGTCCCGCCTCAGTGCGAAATTCGTAGAAATCTGAATAGCACCATCGCGAGAGCGGCGTGTCATTTTCACGGTTACGAATGCCTGGGCGGTTTCTCAGAATTTCCAAAGTGGGTCGTTGCGGAAACGTTCTTCTGCGTAACGAACGTTGAGCAGTTTGCTAGGCGCATAGTCGGTCACCTGGGCCAGCGGGAACATGGCGTCTATGGCCATAAAATTGATGTATTTTGTGGTCTCAGACCGAAAGAAAGCGTCTGAAAATTTCGGAGAGGTCGTGGACATGTGTACGGTAACGTCTCTATGGGAAATATGCTTGTGTGGGGGAAGCTTGTAAGGACGTCTGCAGAAAGCTCTGTGATTCGCCAAAGCTTAGGATTGCGACAGTTTTTTAATTTGTCAACGGCTTTTCGTGGTAACATGGGGCAGGCAATTAGGTTTATGTGGTAATTGGTGCGCTCTGGCCATGTAGGCGGGGTCGCGTCTCGAAACCAGGAACTCTGGCTTGCAGAGAGATTTGTTTGGGGATTCGCTTGTAGGCCTCCGTAGTGTGCGGATCGACTTACGTTCATGTTTTTATAAACATTGTGTCGGTGCAGAAATAATTTTCAAAAATATTATGATATCAATTTCGCATATGCAATTGAAGAATTAATTCAAAATATTGTACCAATTTGCATACTGAGTACTGTCGCAGTCGACAAAACAAGCACACAGAGAAATTCCCCCACAGTTAACACAACAAGCTTTCACTTCTATTGCTTGTTCTGCTTCTCGTCCTTCTGCTATTCTTGTCCCGCCTGTCTCCATCTGCTCCTTTCATAGTATGTCGTCCTCACTCCTCTCTCTGACCATCTCTATCTTCTCCTGACCTACCTCGTCCTAGCTACTCAAAATTTGAACACACTTCTGATTTTGAGGCAACGATGTTAATTGACCAGAATGATACTCTGACAGAAAAGTGCCTAATCGACATAATAAAGCCACTACACAACGGTATTTAAAGACATCATTATCATGATGATTTGGTTTCCAGTGAAGCAATGTAGTTGCATCTATACAGCAAATGATCTGCTCAAATATGAACTTCCCAAGGATGCAATTTCAAGGAGCGTTGTTACTTTTGTTTGTGAATTCTACATCAGTACCTGATCAAAGGTCAGAGGTTTGATTGAACTTCACTTTTCATATTCAGATAGAATGGAAATTTCAATGCGTGATTGAGAAGATAACGTAGGATTTATACTGCTCAAAACAGTTAGGGGATGAGGTGAGATATCATACATAATATACATATAGTAACGTATTTTATTCAGTTATTGGGAACAATTGTAATTCTTTTGTAATTAAGTACGATATTTTTCTGTGATGAGGTTGATGGACGTTTACATGGCGTGTAATTAGAACGAGGCACCATGGGTTTCCGTGATTATGAAAATTTCATTCTCTTTGACCTCTAATATAGTGCGTTATCACCTCTAACGGCCAGTGCAGTTGTACAACTGTGTGCCATGGGCAGTATGAGGTTGTCAGTTAGCTCTTAAGCGCTATTTGGCCATTGTTCCATGAGTGCAGTATCCAGCTCTGCAACTGTTGTGGGAGGTGCTGGTCTGGCTGCAATGCGACTGCGTTGTGCATCCCAGACACGCACAATCGGCTTTAATTCCGGTGAACAAGCTGGCCACTCCTTGCGTTCAATTCCCTCAGCTTCAAGCATGTTGTCCACCAGTGCAGCACTGTGGGGACGACGGTTACCGTCCACCAGAAAGAACCCATCTGCTATGGCATCAGCATAGGGCTCAACAAAAGGTCGAAGGATCTCGCATCTTTACCTCTGAGCACTCAAAGCGCCATTCTGGACGACACAGAGATCCGTACTTCCGCCAATACTGCCTCGTGCTCACACTAATCGTCCACTAGATAAGCAGGATTCTGTTGAGGTCTCTGTTCTCTCCAGATAAGAGAACAAAGATTCTCCGGCTGAACACAAAAACTTGACTCGTGTCTGAACAGACTCGGTGCCATATGCTACGTCTCTAATCCTGATGTTCCTCTGCCCAGTTTCTGCGGGCTTAACGGTGCCGTGGCTTTGATGGGACACACATCGTAGGCCTCCATGCGTAGTGACCACATTCCTAAGGGCGACTTCGGACTGTTTGTGCTGATATTGCTCGCCCTGTTGCTGCCTGGACGGTGCGTTGCAGCTGAGTTGCAGTCATCGTCCTGTCTCTACGGTATAACGGTTATCTCTTGCTGAAGTTACCCGTGTATGACCTCGGCATTGTCTTCTTGTAACGGTTCCTTGTGCCTGAAATCAGGTCTGGAAATTACACATTGGGAGACTACAATAGCTACAGGTACCTCCCTATGTCCCGATTCCAACCTTCCTATGATTCTCGATACCATAGCTTTGGCTCACTACACACTACCTGTTGACTACACTATCTGAACCCAACTGCTTGTGTAAATCTTTTGGTAGACTGAACACGAGTCAACACCACCCCATCTGCTGCAACTTTCTGTTATTAACACTATCTCGGGTGGCATAATTTTGGCTCCACTCTGTCGAACCGACAGAAAGACGTCGGACCATATTAGTTCATTCTGCCGATGACTATATTTAAGAACCTTGGTATCCCAACCGATCCCGTAATTGAGCTGACCAGTACAGGTATGATAGCACCTACGTCTTTCTACCTTACTTGAATTTTATTTTTATTTTATGCTTAGCTACGACAAAGTACCTAGGGAATCATTTAAGATTATTTTGCCTTCTTGCTTAAAAATAAATACTTCAGTTTCTTTATTAATAATTTCAAAAACAGCCAAAGTTCCGCACGGCTTGTTCATTTTATTGACGACGAGTTTCTGGCTAACCTGAGCCCATTATCAAGTCAAATCAACTCAATGTCATCACCAATATACAAATGATACATCACATGTACAAAAAAATTATATTCCATTTTTTTGAAACGTGTCAGTATTCTTCTTTAAATACCAGGCATCAAGTGGAATAATGACACGTTTCCAAAACAGGAATATAAAATGTTTTTGTTTATGTGATGTATCGTTTGTATATTGGTGATGACATTGAGTTGGTTTGACTTGATTATGGGCTGAGGTAAGACAGAAACTGGTTGTCAATAAAAGAACCAGCTGTGTGCAACTTTGACTGTTTTTGAAATTATTAATAAAAATAGTAAATTGCTGTTCTCGAAACCATCCAACATTGTTGGTCATCTGTCCCTAGGCTTACAAACTACTTCCACTAATTTAAAGTAACTTATAATAAGGACAACACAAACACCCATGCCCAAAGGAGGACTCGAACCCCGACGGCAGACGGCCGCGCGCACCGAAGCTGGGGTCCTTAGTGCGCACGGCTATTCTACCGCGGCTGACGGAAAGAACAGACACCGTACACTTAGTTGCATTTCGTTTTAAGTTAAATGGAGTGCCACCGATCATTTAAGTCTTAATATTTCAGATTTTATATCTGAAATAGCCGAAAACCCGGCGTTGCCCGGGTATTTATTTATGCCATTTTTCAGGTGTATATTCATTTGCATAAGGGCTGTACGTCTGTAAAATCTCTTGGAAATACAGTTAATAGTAAAGAAGGCATAGATTAAAACATGTAGAATGAGTACGATCCCATTTTTATAGAGATATATATTGTAGAATTGTAGAATTTTTCAGGTATCTATTCATCTGTATAATTGCTGTATGTCTGTAAAGTATGTTGCGAATACAATTAGTAGTAAAGAAGCAATAGATTAAAACTTGATGCGCGATGGGACGATGTTCCATAAACGTTACTGTTAATGTACTCATATCTCATAAACTACGCGACGTACTGTGATACAATTTAGAAGCTACATTCATCTATGTATGTGTATAATGTCTGTAAAATTTCCTGTCGCTACAAATTGTAGTGTTCAAATTATAAATTGTAACGTCATACCGAGAGCTGTAGTTTTACTCAATAAACAGCGGGAAAGTAGTAAGCGAGAAACTTTTTTCCTTTCATCATTTTACTATGGTTGCCAGCGAGAAAAAGTTTAATAAAGGTTTGAAATTATGTTTAAAGTTTGTAGCAAGTCGCTAAGTACTGTCATTCTCATACAGTGTATTTCGAAAGTCTCGCTGCATTATATGGCATTTTTTGCGATTTCTATTGGTTATGACGTAATATCTTTTGAACCATTTGCCGCATGCAGCAATTGTTATCTCCCGGGAAGGAATGTGTATCAAATTTGGTTGAAATCGGTCCAATGGCTTAGGATAAAATGAGCAGCATTGTCGCAAAATGCAGCAGTTTTTCTCGCATCTCATTGTTTATGACGTCATATCTAGTGAACTATATATTGTATGTGATTCTTACACTTACGGCGACCGTCCTCATGGATTGAAGCTTACGTGTACAAAATTTTATAAAGATTGGAACAAAACTGTAGATTCGAATGCAACACGTACAAATATACGGAAACTCTGATTTATATATTAGATGTTAAATTACGGATCTCTTCAGTCGTCAGATTTTTAAAACATCGCTTTCGTGGTGGTACAAGTATTTTCATCTGATAGTGAACCTGCGCCCAGGAATGTAGTAGGTACGTCAGTTCATAAAGAATGTACGGTACAATAAAGAATTTAAGGTACAAGAATACAATTTCGTCTTGCAGACTAGAACGTTGCAGTGATAAAGTACGTTCCATGGTGCGGGTAGCGTTGAAATGAAACGGATGTTCATCCCACGAACCGTACTCTGAAGATTAAAATCGTATCTCATCCGGCACAAAGGACGGACGGAGCTTCCGCTGGATGAAACGCAGGCCCCAAATCCGGGGCTCGTCGGTAATGAACGCTGCGCGAGCGACGCGATGCCGCCCTATACAGACTCTACTGCTTGATTCGCCGCACGTACGCACGGGTCGCTAGCATTCCGCATTGTAAACAACGCGGGTACGTGGAGAATTCTGCACGTAAACAACTACTCGATATGGGACAGAATTTACGCAGCAGACAATTTGAAACAGAACAGCAGACGGAGGAAATTGATTAATCAGAGTAAGGTAACCCTGAAATGTTAAGCGATTGAAAATTTTATTTTGAGAAATTTATTCATTTAAAAATGTGTGAAATGTCAACGTAATTTTTGTGTTGCATAAACGTTACATCTTTGATGATGTACAGTGTAATATATGGGTATTGTATGAACATGTAATGCCTTATTGCCATGTGTTCAGTATAATGTACCGGGTGATCAAAAAGTCAGTATACATTTGAAAATTAATAAATCACGGAATAATGTAGATAGAGAGGTAAAAATTGACACACATGCTTGGAATGACATGGGGTTTTCCCCCTTCTACCCCCAAAAAAGGTTCAAAAATGTCCGACAGATGGCGCTTCATCTGATCAGAAAAACAATAATTAGCATAACCAATTAAGACAAAACAACGATGATGTTCTTTACAGGAAAAGCTCAGTATGTTCACCATCATTCCTCAACAATAGCTGTAGTCGTAATGTTGTGAACAGCACTGTAAAGCATGTCTGGAGTTATGGTGAGGCATTGGCGTCAGATGTTGTCTTTCAGCATCCCTAGATATGTCGGTCGATCATGATACACTTGCGACTTCAGTTAAGCCCAAAGCCAATAATCGCACGGACTGAATTCTGGGGACCTGGGAGGCCAAGCATGACGAAAGTGGCGGCTGAGCTCACGATCATCACCAAACGACTCTCGCAAGAGATCTTTTACGCGTCTAGAAACACCTTTTTTGTTCTAATAAAACCCCATGTCATTACAAGCATGTGTATCAATTTTTACCTCTCTATCTACATTAATCCGTGATTTATTAATTTTTTTCAAATTTATACTGACTTTTTGATCACGCAGTATATTGTCAATGTTTATTTTTTTAATAACTGTTTTGTAAATGTATTTTGTACTAGTTGTATTTATTTATGATGATTTGATTAATAATGTAAAATGTTTTTCTTTGTATAGAAATTCAAAGATCGATAGTTGCATAAAGCAGCTCCTCTCAGACCAAAGACGATATTAGACTGTGGCATTTGCTAGTTGTAGTGCAGGCAGCACAACAGTATTTTCCGCCCCGCGACAATTGTTGGACGTACGTATAGCAGCTCGCGGAGTGCTCAAGTTGATAATCATAATCATCATTATTAGAGACTGATTATGCCTTTCAGCGTTCAGTCTGGAGCGTAGTACCTCTAATAAAATTCCTCCGTGATACCCTATTCAATGCTAACATCGATGCTTCGGCTGATGTTATGCCTTTTACTTCAAAATCATTCGGCACTGAATCTAAGTACTTTCTTCTTGGCCAACCTCGACTCCTCTTACCCTCGGCTGCCGAGCTCATGAGTCTCTTAGGTAACCCTGCTTCTCCAATGCGTGTAACATGACCCCACCATCTCAGTCTGTTCGCTCTAACTGCATCAATGGTGTTCATTCCCAGTATTTCTTTGATTTCCTCATTATGGACACCCTTCTGTCATTGTTCCCATCTATTAGTACCTGCAATCATTCATGCCACTTTCATATCTGTAACCTCTACCTTATGAATTAGGTAACCTGTATCCACTCAACTTTCACTCCCATACAGCAAAGTTGGTCGAAAGATAGAGCGGTGCACTGCTAACTTAGTCTTGGTACTTCCTTCCTTCTTGCATAAGAGAGTAGACCTTAGCTGAGCACTCACTGCATTAGCTTTGCTGCACCTCGATTCCAGTTCTTTCACTATGTTGCCATCCTGTGAGAAAATACATCCCAGATACTTTGAACTGTCTACCTGTTCTAACTTTGTTCCTCCTATTTGGCATTCAATCTGTTTAAATCTCTTGTCCACAGACATTACTTTCGTTTTGGAGATGCTGATCTTCATATCATAATCCTTGCAGCTCTGATCGAGCTCTGAAACATTACTTTGCATCCTTTCAAACGAATCGGCCATTAAAACTAAGTCATCCGCATATGCGAGATTGCCTATTTTGTTTTGACCTACTTTAATCCCGCCCTGCCAGTCTATTGCTTTTAACATATGATCCATGAATAGTATCAAAAACAGTGGTGATAGGTTACAGCCTTGTCTTACCCCTGAAACTACCCTGAACCATGAGCTTAATTTGCCATCTACTTTAACTGCTGCTTGACAGTCTATGCAAAGCCCTTTAATTGCCTGCAGAAGTTTGCCTCATACCATAATCTTGTATAACTGACAGTAGCTTCCTTATAGGAACACGGTCATAAGCCTTTCCTAGTTCTATGAAATATAGATACAATTCCTGTTCCACTCATAGCACTTTTCCATTACCTGCCGTAAGCTAAAGATCTGGTACTGACAGCCTCTAAGATGCCTAAACCCACACTGATTTTCATCTAACTTGTCCTCAATTAATACTCGCACTCTCTTTTCAACAATACCTGAGAATATTTTGCCTACAACACTAATTAAAGAGATACCTCTATAGTTGTTACAATCATTTCTGTGTCCATGTTTGAAAATTGGCGTGATTACCGCTTTCGTCCAGTCAGACGGAACCTATTCCGATTCCCATGCCTACTCAATTATTCTGTGTAACCATTTGAGACCTGATATTCCACTGTATTTGACGAGTTCTGGATTAATTTTATCCACCCCAGCCACTTTATTACACTGTAATCTACTGACCATTTTCTTCACTTCCTCAATGAGATCCTGTTTCCATCGTCGTACCCATCCCATTCTACCTGAAAATCTGACACATCATTGAACGTTTCACCTACATTGAGCTATTCTTTAAAATATTACCACCATCTGCTCAAGGCATCCACAAGATTGACTAGCAGCTTTCCTGACCTGTCAAAAACACTTGTTAATTCCTTCTTCCCTCCCTTTCGAAGATTGCTAATTACGCTCCAAAATGGTTTTCCCGCGGCTTGACCCAGAGTTTCTAGCTTATTTCCAAAGTATTCCCATGATTTCTGCTTGGAGTCTGCAAGTATCCATTTGGCTTAGTTTCTTTCTTCAACATAACTTTCTCTGTCTGCCTGATTTATAGTATGGAGCCATTTTTTATATGCCTTCTTTTTCTTTTTACACGCTCCCTTGACTGTGTCATTCCACTAAGCTGTCTGCTTCTTCCTGCCTTTACACACTTCAGTTCCAAGACATTCTCTAGCTGCTTCCAGTAGTGTGTCCCTGTACCTTGACCATTCCTCTTCCAGCGACTGTAAATCATTACATTAGACTAAGTGGTACCTTTCCGAGATCATTATGTATTTGGGCCTAATTTCCTTGTCTTGAAGTTTCTCCATCCTTATCCTTCTACACATGGAACTGACTTTCTGCTCTTTTGGCCTCACAAAACCAATTTCACTGCAGATTAAATAATGATCAGTATCATCAAATACACTGCCACAATCCTAATTTTCTTGCAGGAGATGGCCAAATCTATTCACATCAGTCGTTCATTTACATACCTTATTGCACTTATGCTGGGTTCGATTGCTTTCCTGATGTAAAACCCTACAGCCCACTGTGCTCTTCCTACTTTGACTCCTGACAGGTAGACCTTGTATTCTCCGACTTCGTCCTCTTTCTCTCCCCTTACTCTAACGCCACTAACAGCTAAGACATCTAAACCCCATCTTACTTGAAGCCTCCGCTAGCTCTACCTTCTTCAAAATGTTCAAATGTTCAAATGTTTGTTAAGCTTATGGGACTTAACTACGGGGTCATCAGTCCCTAAACTTACAAACTACTTATGAACTACTTACGAACTAGGACGCCACAAATATCCATGCCCGAGGGGGGATTCGAACCCCCGACCGTAGTGGCCGTCCTGCTACCTTCTTCCCAGTGTATTCCCCATTGATATTAATAGCTCCCCATCTCATTCAAGATCGTTTGCCAAGTCGTATCTGAGGAGTCCCTGGTCAGTCAATTAGTGGTGGGACTCCATCACCTCCAAAGGTCCGAGGCATTTTGTTCTGATTGTTGCCAGCATGATATTGAAGTACCTGGGAAGCAGGTTGCTAGCCTTACTCCTTTTGTAATCAGTAGTAACCCCATTCTTGATCTAAGTAACGAAGCACATTAATGATGATAGAGCAATCAAGCCTAAATTTTGAGATAATTAATACTGTAGAGAGAGAGAGATAATTTGAATGCAAGTTCAGTAATGAATAATTATCTTGACTGTGAATTTTGATTAACTTATCTGCACTTGAACTTCCAATTTTACCAAAAGTAGTGCTATTTATAAAATATTAAGATTACCACCAACGTCGCCTAGATTATCATAGAAAGTCATTAATGAAAATTATTGCTATCATACGCATGCAAATTATAAAATACACAGTAGATTTATTTTCAGCTATCTGGTGTGTGCACGTCTCCAAAAGGAGATTGTAAGAAAAGTGAAGGTAAGTCAAATCTTTTGTGAAGTTATCAGATCGGGTCATAGCTTTGTTAATTACACTAATTGGTTTGCAAAATAATCAAATTTTAATTACATTTACTTGACATTTTATTTGCGAGTTTAAACGTAGCTAACAATTAGTTTAAGATCATTATTACACACAATACACGTTTACTTATCGAATCAAAAAATATGTGTTTTACAATTTTTGATCCAAGTATCGATTATTTTATGTCATGTATTTCATGCGTAACACAGACCGGTTTATCGGTGTATTTTATTACTCGGGGCGTCATTTTGTTGATAGATAACACTGCCAGATCAATAATGCCTCATTATCTTCGCCACAGCACCAACTATAAGACAGTTCTCTGCTGAAATAAAATAGCATGAACCACAGTCATGCTCACACTCACAGTCACATACAAAGGGCAACGTAACACAACCTCCTAGACGGATAAATCAATGCCTCAGTAGTGGCTACACGCCATACCAAGAGGCAAAATGTCGTACTAGAAGAATGTTGTTCATCAACAACCATGCGACTTCAAAGACTGATACACAAAATACGGTCCAGGAACAACACTAGGAATGAAAGGGTTAATGGTTTCAACCCAGTAAGATACTAGGCCATTATGAAAGCAAAGGGTGACGTGAAAAAGTGTTGATTGTCATACTACAAAACACTTTTGTTCAATTTATGTGTACAGCACTGTTTTGTCAAAACGCCTATTAGTTATCCTTATTTTACATACAATACACAATCCCAAGAAATATAGTTTTCGGTGATGTATGTGTTGTCGTTTATACATTGACATAAATATTGTACAAGAGGCCAGAAATGCTACAAGTAAATTTTTAGAAAACTTTTTGTCAAAATACTTATGAGCGCTAGTGTGGAATAACATATTGAAACATTAACATGATAGAAACGAATTTAGCAAATGAATGCTGAGGTTTGCAGGGTCCCTCAAATCGAGCAAGATCTGAGATATTGCAGTTATTACCTGCAATAATTCTTCCCCGCACCATTTGCGAATGGAAGAACGCAGGGGAAATTATTTTGCCACACACTGACTTCAAAATTACGTAATACGTTGACGCATTGCATAAGGATTAAGAGATTAGTACTTAGTAGGAAGATATGACAGAACCCATCAAAGTCCTATAATGAGTAAAAAGAAAGAAAAAGAATGGTAGCCCATAGTGTAACTCATTTTTCTCCGTTAGGTGAGATTCAGTAGCTGTCAAGTGAGTTAATGGGGATTATGAACGCAGTGAAACAGCAATCACAATTTTTACCCACAAAAAATTTGCGGAGCTGAAAGCTATGAACCAGGACCAGAAGCTGATGTCTGTTTCAACAAGATTAATTAGAATTTAAAGCGACAGATTTCTCCGTGGCCTGAATTATTTATAACAGACCTGCGAGGAAATTGTCACCTCTGAAATATTCATAAGTGACGCACAGAATCATTTTACAATACGAGTTTTCCACTGCATATTACGGACTATCTTTTAAATCCAATGTCACGCAGAGGCCAAGAACACTGTTCAATAATTCATACAAATACGGCTTTCAAAGGCATCGGAATATGTTTCGAGGAATTCTAATTTATTAGTAATAAATCGAGTTCAGCTGCACAGATAAATGAACGCGCAAGAGTCGAGGCTCATTTGCGCTACAATATTATACCGTTTTTTGCATAAAACGGCTGTTAAATTAAATATTATGAGAGCGATATTTGGCATTTTTGAGCGGACATATTCCTTCGACATTCATTAATAAAAATAATATTCTAGTGAGCACGATTTCGATGGAGCGATAGGGGTGGAACGCTGAGTGATAAATTACTCGTTTTTACGACATTACACGAAAAACACGCAGGCAAAAAAATATTACTGTATTTGTCCAGCGGAACTACTGCGTGTAAATTTAATCTGCACCTGGCGGCAATGAAATAACGAATTTTCATTACAGTGGAAATATCGAAGCTGTAGTTGCCGTAACTCTACTCTCGTGATGTCTGCGCGGCTGAGCAGACGAAACTGACTTTCATAGGAAAGTGAGTGAGTCTAAAAATATTGTTTGGGCACATGGTGAAAGCTTACAGTTTAGTGTTACACGATGACTACTGATGGTGATTTTTGCCATAACTCACGGTGATAATTTCCATCTCATTAGCCATTTTCAAGTGTCATACAAACTGAAAAGTTATTAAGTATACTGCTGGAAGAGGTATGAAGATCAAAAAAAAGGGTTCGACATGGTTATGTAAGATAAAAATGTTGTGACACATATTATGAGGCATTAAATTAAAATTTCCTGACATGCCAGAAGAATATGTCAGAGTGAAGGTGGCTTACATTTCGTTTTATAAGACCAGATCTCACGTTCCATATTCGAGAAAAAAACAAGAAATTTATCGCTCTTCTGAATCGGCGCACCAGAAAAAGACTTGTCAGGAAAGTAAAATATATTTGTGATCAATAAATTGCAGTGATACTCAACTAGCATTACCACCTATCTATCTATATAAAAATGAATGTTTGTGTGTATGTCCTCTATGTGTTCATAAACCATTCATTCGATTGCAATGAAACTTTAGTGAACTGTTCACCGAACGCGCACCGAGGTTCCTGACGCAGAAACGAAAGAGCACGACACATAGCTCAGGAGATATGACGTCATAAATAATGAGAGGCCACCGCGTGAGAATACCCAGATTTATGCATCGGTTATTGGAAAATAGGAGTAGTTAGGGGCCTGTAACAAATTTTTCATGTGATTTCGGACGTTTATGAAGCGTTTTGTAAGTGACCTACCATTATGAAACGAAAAGAATTCTACTGCTCACGACAGTTTCGCTGTAGATGCCGTAAAACTGTCGCATCAGGCATGACCTTGTAATTCAATAAATACTGCGCTGGGTGTAAACCTTTCACATTATGCATTACGTTTTAATACATTTACGTATTTACTACTAAAACACCCCTGTATTTCAGTCATTTGAAAGAAATTTCTCAGAGCTGACAGTGCTGTTGACAACTGTGAACCAACTGTGAAGCGTACCCGGCCGTAGGCGAAAGCAAGAGAATTCTGTAGCGCTACAGGGAAAGGAAGAGAATGAAGCATTGTACATTCAACGAATAGCCATTGTTTCCGGCAGATCTGTCTTTTAACTTCAAGAGGATGTAGTTACCAGTGAGATTTGCATATTCTATTACGATTAATAAATGACAGGGCAACCTATTAATTACTGCAGAGTGGTTTTGACATCTCTATGTTTTTCACACGGACAACTACATGTCGCTTGTTCAGGGGTGGGCTCCCCAAAGAATTTATTCCTATTAGATATTGGAGAAGTAACCATAAATATTGTTTATAATCAACTTTGAATTAAATGAATGTATTAAGATTACATACAGGGTGTCCAGAAAAGAACTCCCTGATTTCAAAATTAAATATCTCGAAAACAAAGATCGATAGAGGAATGCAGTAAACGGTATGTTTATTGTGAAAGCTGTAAGAAGTTTATACAGCAGTTTGGAATAATAGTTACAAAAGCTGCTAAAAGATGTCGCTGTAATCGCCATACGTAATGCCTAGTATGAATAGTGATTCGAAGCCCAGAGCGATCAGTTCCGCTATTGAAAAGTGAAATGGGTTTATCGTGCCGAAGGAAGAGAGTAAAACCATGTACACCCTTGAACAACGCGTTTTTCTGTTGCTGGAGTACCACAGGTTAGAAGAGAGTCCTACGGCAACAAGGCGAAGATTTCAAGCACGATTTAATGTTCCAAAAGGACCCGATGCGAAAACGATTCGTACGCTCTTCGCGAAAATTCAACGAACAGGCAGCGTAACTTATAGTGGGGCATGTTGGCCGCAAGCAAAGCGTAGTTACGCCTGAAAATATCGTCACAGTTTCTGGAATTATTCAGCGAAATCCAATGTCATCCGTCTGTAGAATTGCATCTGAGACTGGTTTGAAGCGTTCCAGCATGCAGAAAATACTGAGAAAGAGCCTACACATGTTTCCATTCAAAATTCAAACGCACCAGGCCATACCCGTGCGAGCTGTGCAAAAAGGGTTGCCTTTGGTAATCAGATACTCACAATGATTGATAGTGAAGGCTTTGATGTTGGCTGCATCTGGTTTACAGATGAAGCACACTTCCACTTGAATGGATACGTGAATAAGCAGAACTGGCGCTTTTGGAGTTCCGAAAAGCCATATTGGTGTATTCTCCCAAAATTACTGTGTGGGTTGCAGTATGCAGCAGAGGCATTATTGGCCCATTTTTCATTCGAGAAACGGTCACTGGTGCACCTTACTTGCAATTTTGGAACAATTTGTCGCCACACTGCAAGCGTTAGAGGATCGACCAGGTACTGAATGGTTTATGCAAGATGGAGCCTGACCACATCGGACCGAACAAGTGTTTCGCTTTCTTGAGGAATACTTCGGGAATCGAGTCATTGCTTTGTAATATCCAAAATTTACTGCTGCAGGCATGGATTGGCCTCCATATTCGCCGGATTTAACTCCCTATGACTTTTTTGTGGGGCACAGTGAGGGCGAATTTCATTCTTCGCCACCTCTGTAGTGCCAAAGGTGAACAGTTTGAAAACATTATGATGTGACAGTTTGCAAATAGTGCTTTCATACGATTATTTCTCTTATATATGCTGATATCAGCTGTACAGAGCACACTGTTAACAGCTTTTGACACTATTATTTCAAACTGCTGTATAAACTTCTTACAGCTTTCACAGTAAACATTCCGTTTACTGCATTCGTCTATTGATCTTTGTTTTCGAGATATTTTATTTTGAAATCAGGGAGCCCTTTTCTGGTCAACCTGTATCATTTGCATTTTGATTACTACCTGTTTTTGTTTGGATACTGCAGTTATTATTTTGTACATTATGTAATACAACCTTATTTCTCGAATACTCCCCCATAAAAAAGGAGATGGGCAGAGAGAGAAGGGATATGAGAAGTACTAACTCAAAGCTTGAATAAATAAATAACTGGGCATAGCAGGGTTTACAACAATAATAATAATAATAATAAAGGGATATCTTCGCTAACGACATTATCTTGCGGAAACTGAGATGTTTGGTTTATAAACATACAACGTCTGACAATAAAGTTCGTTAACTTTTCCTGTAACACTAACGTAGATGATCTATGAACTGCAGTTATATTACCGTTCTTCGAAATGATCACCCCGTAATTATGTACCGCTGAGCTCTACGATACATGTCCTGGAAACTTTACACGATGTCTTCCTTTCGGATGGTGATCAAAAGTCTCTTCTCGTTTCGTTAGATGTCAGGAATATCGTCAGATCTCTTTCCTTTCAAAGTAAGTTTGAGTCGAGGGATTAGTAAGAAGTATCAAGGGTGGAGATCCGGCGAGTGTGGTGGATGTTCACGTTACACTTCATATTTTCTTCAGAAACTGTTCAGACGAAATTGGCTGGATATGGGTGTACAAAAAGCCAGGCACCTTGTCCGTACTGGGGTCGTACCCATCATGGACGTTGCGCGAAACGGCTGAAAATTTCTACGTATCTTGCAGCGTTCTACGTCGTTCCCTCAAGTACACATTCCTCGTGGATAATGGCTTGACTATCGAAAAAGGTGATGAGTATCATTTTGATCCTAATATTTCGACTCGGACTTTTTCCCGACGATGTGATTTCTTTTCTGGATCGTATCTGACACATCAGATTGTGACAGTACCGTCCAACGAGTAGCACTCACAAGGAAAGTACTTGGGCTCGAACAAACACATATACACCAAAATCGTATGAGAGGTAATGTAAAGATACCTTATTGTACTAGTGATACTCCCGCATCTGCAAAACTCTGCAGTCGTCCGTTAGAGGCCTTTGCGTGTGCCATGCCGCATTGCACTTTGACCTGTCAGTTCGCCAGTAGGGACGGTGCAGTGTGCCTCCGAAGTAGCGTTTTGTGATGTTATTTGTGTAGTGAAGCGTCAGATGGGACGGCGATCGCTAATCAATCCTGCTAATGTATTACGATTAGTTGAGATGAAGTTACGAAGAACCCTTCTTCGTGAGGATGGTATTAGTGTAGAAGATGGATCATTTGCATGCTTTCTCGTAACTGTCATGGTACAGAAATATGGGCATAAGTTAGATACTGTTGTTACAAACACATAATAATGATAATAGGGATGATAATGACAAACAACTCAATGCAAGCGGTAGTGCTACGGTAAGTGCGGGAAGATGCGATGGAAGCAGTGGCAGTGAATACCAATAGTCTTTCGGGAAGAAGGTTAAAGTTGCTACTATCATCACGGCATTTGATGACAATTCGCTAGAGAACATGTACGATGATTATTACGTAAGTTATAGTTAAGATATCTGCACTACGTATGGAGTCTACAATTACATCTATAGTGCTATCTAGAGCATGGTTGCAGAGCTTTGCAGAGCCATTGCTTCACGTCTTTTTAACATGATTTTTCCTAATAACAGATTTATGCAGATAATGCATTCCCATCAATATCACCGGCCTGCATAGATATAATGCTACCAAAATTAATAAATTAAAGTGTGTAACAATTTTGTGCATTGGCAATGTCAGTGTTTGCGGTGCATTTAATTTATCTTGATAAATTCCTCCGAACATAGTGACTGACAAGGAAAGTACATGGGCTCGAACAAACAGATCTGTATGAATGTTTGGTTACAGGATCTCTACGTAGACCTCAATGTGCTGGTGGAGACTCCCTCAGACAGAGCAGAACTTAAAATGCAGTGAAATTGTTAGTGTTAGTATAAGATGCTCCACAGCAAACCCTCATTAAATAACTTCGCAAAGTTTCATCCTCAGTGAGAATACGGGTCAAGAATTTGGGTGTCGCATCCACTGTTTCGACAAAATTTTATGAAAACTCT
Source organism: Locusta migratoria (assembly GCA_026315105.1). NCBI lineage: Eukaryota > Metazoa > Arthropoda > Insecta > Orthoptera > Acrididae > Locusta > Locusta migratoria. Next base: position 855,730,669 of record CM048744.1, on the reverse strand, counting down.
AAACGTTTCTGCTTGTCGTAGTTAGTCAAGATTTCCTCTTCCCTAACTTCTGGGTAAGGATTTGTCGCACGGATTCACGTTAATCTGCAGTTCATATGATATCGCGTGAACAGCTAATCGATGTTCGATCGTGATTAATGCATTTTCTCAATGTCTTCATCACTGCAGCCGGTCGCCGGTCATCCACTGCAGGAATTGTCAGAAACACTAGGTGTTTTGCCAAGTTAAAAACAAAACTTCCAATTAATTCTTTCTTCGTCCAATGTATTGTTCTCAGTTCAGAACCAACGCACAGTGGTCCCAAATCCCAAAAAGCTGGCAAAGTGTACGATATAAAAATTGTTATTCTAGGGACTTTCATTGGTTGGAATAGTTGCAGTGGTACACCTAGTATATATTAGGACGGTAAATAAGAGGGACTCGTTGCTCCCTGGCTCAGAAACGCATTTCGTTTGTGAGCATCGGGCCTGCCGCACTGTTCACTCGTCGAGCGCCGAAAGTAGTAGAAAGTTCAGAATCGCGAAAAGTTAATAGATTTGGATTCTGCAATATGAAGTCGTGTCCAGAAAGTAAGTACAATTTGAACGTATAGCTTGAAATTGTTAAAAATGTACCAATGTTTGTATAGCTTATGGGACTTAACTACGGCGTCATCAGTCCCTAAACTTACAAAATACTTATGAACTACCTTATACTAAAGACGACACAAACGTTCATGCCCGAGGGGGGATTCGAACCCCTGACCGTACCGGCCATGAAGACTGTGACTAGCGCGCCGCAGACCGCTCGGCCACTTTAGCCGACCTTCAAATTGTTATAGACAATGTAGGAAATAGTAAATAATTAATGAAAGTAGTGGTATTTTTCTTGGTCGCGTTCCGAGAAGTCCTACTGAAAAAAGGAAGAAGTCAAACCTTTTCTCGACTCCTGCTCTTAAACCAAATGGATATTGTTCCTTAGACATTTCTTAGACATGTCCAAAAATCTTTGTAGTTTTTCGTAATTTTACCCTCTGAAATATTATTATAGGATACTGATCAAAACAATTATCTATTAATGTTATTCCTTCATTTTCTACAGAACCTCAGAATAATACCCAAAAAATTTCTTCCACGAGAAAGGAAATTTTCTTATTTGTCAAATCGATATTGATCGAGAATACCAACGTGCTCACCGACGTTGTTGAGAAGGAGGTGTCAAACAAATTGAAGCATCCTTAAATTTCAATATTTAATTTATTCACAATCATAATGTCCTAAATTTGACATTTCCAATATTAGAATGAGTACAAACATTAATCTCTATACGGAAAATTGGAAAGAGATTTATTTAATGTTCGCCTCTGTGCATTTTCAGCTATACTGGAGCCGCTACTTTGTTTTTCTAAATTTTGACTTCGACTTCGTAGTCAGCGATTCCGAAAACTCCCGATTCTTTCACTCTAATTGAATACGTGGGATGTTGCATGACCAAGAAAAGGGAAGACATTATTCCTTTAGCTGAGCGCTTAACAAAAGCATATTCATAACGGTATTTAATAAACATGATATGACACTATCATCGGAAAATGCATTTTAACGTATGTTACATGAACAAAGAACCACATACACAAAAATATTCGTAGAAATGTAACTACCAATGTAGACGCTGGGGGTCGTGATCGTGTACTTCCTAAAGTCTCTTAATCACAGCACTTTGGAAGTCATGAAAATCCTTGGAACATTTGCTACATAAAGAACATCAAAAATTCAGAAACACGAAAACATCGCCGGCCGCGGTGACCGAGGGGACTGAGGCGCTCCAGTCACGGTCAGCACGGCCACTACGGTCGGGGGTTCGAATCCCCCCTCGGGCATGGATATTTGTGCCGTCCTTAGTATTAGTTCATAAATACTTTGTAAGTTTAGGGACTGATGACCCCGTAGTTAAGTACCATATGCTATACAAACATTTGAACATTTTTTGAAAAACATCAGATAGTGTCAAATCATCATAGCTGATTATCCATCGCATTTGACGCTACGCTACAAAAATTACTTCACAAAATGCAGCTTCACATTGACATGTGCAAGCCAACTTATGGGACTGACCCATTGACGCTGCGTTCAGCCAGCAATGGCGGTCATCCTTAATAACTGCCTTATCAACTTCCGCGTTTCACAAGGGGTTGCATTTGCAATGATTTTTTGTTTGTACAGCAGTTATCTACCAAATCAATTTGCCTGCTTTATTTCTGGTCCCCCCTGCTGTTGTAATTCAGAACGCGAGCACTGCAAATTGTTCCTTCCTGTTCTACTGGCCTGCGTTACGTGCGGCATTGCTTTAGCTTCTGAGATCAACAATTTATATCACTAAAAGTAAAACGAAACTGCATTAGTCTTTAATGAGGCAACTTGGCGCAGAAAAGGGTTATAGAGTAATCAGGCAGACCATTATGACTCGCGGTATTTCCATGTTGGACAGGGATACGTTGGACTCTAATATTACAATTAAACAAGTTGAGGATTGCATAAGCATGGTATGCATTGTGGTTAATCATATTCTGCAGAACGTAGGAACCTGTAAAAAACAAACACAAGTCAATTTTTATGGATATAAACTCCTGGCCATTAAAATTGCTGCACCACTGCAGACGCGAAATTTAATCGACAAGAAGAAGATGCTGTGATATGCAGATGATTAGCTATTCAGAGCATTCACACAAGGTTTGCGCCGGTGGCGACACCTACAACGTGCTGGCATGAAGAAAGTTTCCAACCGATTTCTCATACACAAACAGCAGTTGACCGGCGTTGCCTGGAGAAACATTGTTGTGATGCCTCGTGTAAGGGGGAGAAATGCGTACCATCACGTTTCCGACTTCGATAAAGGTCGGATTGTAGACTATCGCCATTGCGGTTTATCGTATCGCGACATTGCTGCTCGCGTTGGCCGCGTTCCAATGACTGTTAGCGGAATGTACAATCGGTGGGTTCAGAAGGGCAATACGGAACGCCGTGCTGGATCCCAACGGCCTCGTATCACTAGTAGTCGAGATGACAGGCATCTTATCCGCCTGGCTGTAACGGATCGTGCAGCCACGTCTCGATCCCTGAGTCAACAGATGGGGACGTTTGCAAGATAACAACCATCTGCACGAACAGTTCGGCGACGTTTGCAGCAGCATGGACTATCAGCTTGGAGACCATAGCTGCGGTTACCCTTGACGCTGCATCTCAGACAGGAGCGCCTGCTATGGTGTACGCAACGACGAACCTGGGTGCACGAATGCCAAAGCGTAATTTTGTTCGGATCAATCCATGTTCTGTTTACAGTATCATGTTGGTGACGTCCGTGTTTGGCGACATCGTGGTGAATGCACATTGGAAGCGTGTATCCGTCATCGCCATACTGGCAAATCACCCGGCGTGTTGGTATGGGGTGCCGTTGGTTACACTTTTCGGTCGCCTCTTGTTTGCATCGACAGCACTTTGAACAGTGGCCGTTACATTTCAGATGTACTACGACCCGTGGCTATATCCTTCATTCGATCCCTGCGAAACTCTACATTTCAGCTACGGCTCTTTCTGGATACGGAAAATGTTAGACTGCTGTCCTGGTTAACATATTCTCTACATCTCTCACCAATTGAAAACGTCTGGTCAATGGTGGCCGAGCCACTAGCTCGTCACAATATGCCATTCACTACTCTTGATGCACTGTGGTATCGTGTTGAAGCTGCATGGGCGTCTGTACCTGTACACGCCATGGAAGCTCTGTTTGACTCAATCCCCAGGCGTATCAAGGCCGTTATTACGGCCAGAGGTGGTTGTTCTGGGTACTGATTTCTCAAGATTTATATACCCAAATTGCGTGGTAATGTAATCAAATGTCATTTCTAGTATAATATGTTTGTCGAATGAATACCCGTTTTTCATTTGCAATTCTTCTTGGTGTAGCAATTTTAATGGCAAGTGGTGTGGAATATAAATTCCCCGCTTGTGAAGCGGGGGTGGGTCGCTGATATAATTAAAAAGACATATTCAGTGGTACGCATATATAATGTAGTTAAAGTGTGTTGCGAATACTGTTAGTACGACAGTAGTAACGTCGTGTCAAATGCCATCGTTTTACTGCATGAGCAACGAGAAAGTATTTTGTGATATGGTAAGGTGGTTCAAATTCGATATAGGTACCATTCCGATCAACACAAAGTTCGTGCTATTTGTCAGTCTCGTAATGGTGGTAGCACTTGACTTTGTGGGGCGTTGTAGTGTAGGAGATTTATACAGCTCCTCTTGTCTTTTCCCAGAATACACCACTTTCTGCTACGGAGATATAAAATTTTTCCTGTTAAGAGAAAAGTGTTGTTATAATGCAGTAACTAAGGGTGACTGGATTCGCTGACAAAAATGCAGTTTTTGGTACCACGAAGTATGCGTTGGTGCCCGAGGGAGAAAGTGCTTTTATGTGGTAGGTGCCAGTGATCAAAATTGTACCGGGAAGTGATCACAATTGTATCTATTGTGGTACATTTTCAATCGAGTATTTTCAATGCCGTACCCTATTTCTGTGTTTATACCAAAATTTTTAACTGTCTAATATTTGTGTTACATATTCATTAAACATCCAAGAATAAGTGCCATACATAGTTAAAATCATTTCTTTTCTCAATAAATTACCAGTTACAATAACATTTGTCCGAAATGATTGAAATTGTACCACCTTACCCTATACTTAGCTCTTTCCGTTATTTACCTGGGGTTGTCAAAGAGAAGGATTTTCGTAAATGTTTGACGTTATGTCTACAGCTTTTGCTAGTCGCGAAGTACTCTCGTTCACGAACATTGGATGAACAAAGTGTCGTTATTCGCGCGTCTCATGTGAGGAAGTTTCTTGACAGTTTCATTGTTATGACGTCGTATGTCGTGTATCTGTTTCGTAGATGTTTCCTACCCTTAAAGCGATTGTTTTTTCATAGTTACGAGTATGTGCACTACGTTTGGTTGAAAAAAGGAAGGATTCAATATCCAGTCTACAGCTTGGTCGTTTGAGCCGGAGCTAACGCTCGGATTGTTTAGATTCACTGGTGAAGGAGATCGGCTGTGTTCTTAGAAAGGCAACAACCCTCATTTGCTTCGAGTGATTTCGGAAATTTTTGGATATCCAAATCAGGATGACCGGCGGCAGGTTTGAACCACCGTCCCCCCGAATGCGAGTTCATTGTTTTACCACTACGCCATCTGGCTCGGCAGTAGGTTCGGTGGAGATGTGGAAGATACACACACATACACACACACATACACATACATACGTTCATACACACATACACACACAAACACATACACATATGCACAGAAACAGGTAACTTTTTATACTATCTACATACAGATTTCTAAATCTTTGTATATAAAGCAGAGTGACCGTATGTTTGTGTATAGGTGTTGCATACATCTAGAGATTTGATCGCCGCGGTGGAGTAGCCGAGCGGTCTAAAGCACCTCGCTGCGGAGCGCGCGGTTGTTCGCCGTGGAGGTTCGAGTCCTGCCTGGGGCATGGGTGTGTGTGTTTGTCCGTAGGTTAGTTTACCTGGGTTTGAGTATTTTGTAAGCTGCGGACTGATGACCACGCAGTTCGGTCCGATAGATTTACAGACATTTGAACATTTGAAAAGATTTGACCAATGTTTTTCAAATTTTGTACACGTAAGCTTCAATCGATACGGACGGTCGCCGTAAGTGTAAGAATCATGTACGATACTAGTTCACGAGATATGACGTCATAAACAATGAGATGCGCGGAAAACTGCTGCATTTAGCGACAATGCTGCTCATTTTCTCCTTAACCAGTGGATCGATTTCAATCAATTTTCGTACACACATTTCTTACCGTGAGGTAACAATTGCTGCAGTGTTACAAATCACATACGACACATGCTTCTTCAGAAAATATGACGTCTTAAACAATAGGAATAGCAAAAAACTGCCACACAATGCGGCGAGACTTTATAAATGCGCTATATGAGAATGAGAGTACTTAGAGACTTGCAACAAACTTAAAACATAATTTCAAACCTTTATTAAACTTTTCCTCCCTGGCAACCATAGCAAAATGAAGAAAGGAAAAAAAGTATCTCGCTTACTACTTCGGTGCGGAATGATTTTGAAGTAAAAGGCATAACATTAGACGAGGCATCAATGTTAGCATTGAATAGGGGACATGGAGGAATTTTAGTAGAGGTACTATGCTCCAGACTGAACGCTGAAAGACATAATCAGTCTCTAATGATGATGATGCTTTCTACTTTTCCGCTGGTTATGGTCTAAAACTACGGCATTCGGCATGGCGTTACAATTTACAATTTGTACGCTACAAATTGTACCCGCAGGAGATTTTACAGACAGTATACACATACATAGTTGAATGTACCTAGTAAACTGTATCATAGAAAGACACGTAGTTCATGAGATATAAGCACATAAACAGCAACGTTCCGCTGTTCGTAGACTAAGGCTACGGCATTCGGTATGACGTTACAATTTACAATTTCTACACTGTCCGCCTCCGTTGCTCAGTGCCACCGTCGCTGACTACCACAAAGGTTGCCCGGGTTCGATTCCCGGCAGGGGACTGGGTGTTGTGTGTTGTCCTAATCATCATCATCTTATCATCATTGGCACGTAAGTCGCCCACGCGGCGTCAACTAAAAAGACTTACACTAAGGCGGCCGAACAACCCCGCAAGGGATCTCCCGGCCAAGAAAGCCATACGCTCATTTCATTTCTACACTACAAATTGAGCCATAGGAAATTTTATAGACAGTATACACGCATGTAGTTAAGTGCATCTTCTAAATTGTATCACCGTACGACATATACTTCACGAGATATCAGCACATAAGCTGTAACGTTCATGGAAAACTGTCCCATCACGCACCAAGTTTTAATCTATTAATTCTGTATTAGTAATTGTACTCCGAAGAGATTTAACAGACATACAGCTCTAATGCAAATTAATATCTACCAGAAAAATGGCAGGAAAAATAAATAGATACTCGGGCAACGCCTGATTTTTAGTTAGTTTGCTATAAAAATAAAATTTATACACTGTATGAATTGCAAATTTATAAGCAGCCAACCAGATGCAATAATAGTTGTTTAATAAACTTTTGACCACGGTTTCGACAGATATAAACCCGTCTTCTTCAGAGATACATGTACAGCTATAGACAATGTGACATCATAAATTAAAAAATTCATAATCGTTATGCCTGAAATATGCGTCATACCAAGCCCATTGTCTAAAACATTGTGAAATACAAATCAGAATGAAACTGTTACTTACTATACTTGCATATCACATGAATTTGACATCCCTATGATCTAGGGAATGTAGTTTAGATTGAAAGATGTGTCAGCGCATCTGCAGACATTCACAGTTACTGATTTGAAGCAAGGATCGGTGGCGCATGCGCCGTGGAACTTTCAGTGGGTTACGTAGCTATTGGCAGAATGTACATTGAATTTCTAACGATGTCAATAAATGGAATATTTGGATAAGAAGAGGCTGAGAAGTTTGAGGGAATCTGTGGAAATTAATATTACAAAGATCAGTTGTAAAAATATGCTGACGAAAACATACTGTTGAAATACATTGCGTAAACGAACAATAATAATAGAAAAGTGTACCTCTTAGATGAACAAAATGAACTGGATTAGTACGTGGCTTATACTATGGTGACGCAAATGGGATAAAATGTCTGTCATGTCAATTACAAAAGAAAATTACAAACGTAAGCAGGTTTTAGATTTTTCAGGAAATGAACAAATCGCAAAGGCTGCCGTTAGCTGTAAGATTTCGTGGGCAGTATGGGTTTGAATCCTTCAAAATATTGTCTACAGGCGAGATTTAACTGATCATTTAGTATATTGCCGCCCTTCAGTTCTAGATGTTTAAAGATCTCAAGTTCTTCCCAAAGATCAAGTTTTTGCTCTTTAAATTCTCTGTGTAGAATGATAGTGTCTTCCAATATTTTCGGAGTTTGGCTGGCAATCAGTAAGTGTTCTGCAAATGTATAATTATGTATGTTCGCTCCTTTCTTTTCTAATAAGTGCTCTTTCTCTCTTGTCTTCACGGCTCTGGCTGTTTGGCCGATATAGTAACACGAAGAGGAGCAGCAGCCTTGTCAGTAGTTACAGGGGCAACAGTCTGGATGATTGACTGACTGTAGCTTGTGCCACTCTGCACATACTAAATACTGTATGAATTATTAAACTTTGTAGATTTAGAAAGAAATATGTTCGATAAATCAGTTTTTCTAATCCAGATCCGAAACCTCCGCTTTAAGTTTCCTGCCTGGACGTGGTGTAGTTCAACCCCCTTGCTTCATTGTTGCTGCAGATTGGCGCCCTCAGAAGCCAGACTGCGCGGTGGGAACCACCCCAAGAACATAAACTTACCTGACGCTCACGCCGGATTTTTACACTGTATGAATTATTAAACTTTGTAGAATTAGAAAGAAATATTTTCGATAACTTAGTTTTTCTAATCCGGATCTGAGACCTCCGCTTTAAGTTTCCTGCCTGCACGTGGAGTAGTTTAACCCCCTTGTTTCTTTGTTGCTGAAGATCGGCGCCCTCAGAAGTCAGACTGCGCGGTGGGAACCACCCCAAGAACATAAACTTCGCCGACGCTAAAAGGAGAGGAAAAATATTCCTTATCTGTGGCAAGTTTCGAGAGCGCCCTCGTATCGCGAGCACGCTAGTCCGTCCCCTCCGCCCCCGTCGCGCCCTTACACCCCCGGAAGATAAGACGTTTTATACCACTCAGCATAATGTTTTGTGTCACGGAGCACAGAAACCCTAATGACCTGCACATAACTGGTTCATTTCGCTGGGAGCAGGCGCCATTTCTCGGCGGAGGAGTATAAATCAAGCGGGACTGTCTGGAGCGCCATCTCGAGGCCGAGGCCGGCGGCAGATAAAAGTCGGCCGGGCTGGATCGGCCGACACACGGGAGATGGATGGCGCGCGCACTTTATTCGGCTGGGCTCATTCCGCGGCAGCGCGAATTAGGGGCGCATTTATCAGGCGAGGGATCGGCAGGCAGCCCGCAGATATCTGGCGACCGCGACAGCAGAGGAGCGCTCGGATCGCCGCTAATGCCCCGCCAGGGCAGGGAGACGAAAATTCCCACTGCTGGCTCCGAGGTGGCGCGGCTACCACAAAAATTTCGGAGCTGCTGTGTTCGTACAAAATGCCGAATAAGGAAAATCACTGATTCTGCAGCTACATCCACATCCCTACTTGTTTTAATTCCAAATAATTAAGATATTCCAGGGATGTAACGGATGTGGTTATATCGGGATCGAATTAGGAAGCGGAGCTTTTAAATTTGGTTTACCAGAACCGGAATCGGAAGCGAAATCCGAACTGGAAGCAGAAGAGACCCATGATAAACTGTGGCTAAGCCATGTCTCCACCATATCCTTTCTTCCAGGAGTGCTAGTCTTGCGTGTTTGCAGGAGAGCTTCTGTGAAGTTTGGAAAGTAGGAGGCGAGGTACTGGCGGAAGTAAAGTTGTGAGGCGGCATCGTGAGTCGTGTCGGGGTAGCACAGTCGGTAGTGCGCTTGTCCGCGAAAGGCAAAGGTCCCAGGTTCGAGTCCCGTTTCCGGCACACAATTTTAATCTGCCAGGAAGTTTCATAATAGCGCATACTCCGCTGCAGAGTGAAGTTTCATTCTGGAAACATCCCTTAGGCTGTGGCTAAGCCATGTCTTCACCATATCCTTTCTTCCAGGAGTGCTAGTCTTGCGTGTTTGCAGGAGAGCTTCTGTGAAGTTTGGAAAGTAGGAGGCGAGGTACTGGCGGAAGTAAAGTTGTGAGGCGGCATCGTGAGTCGTGTCGGGATAGCACAGTCGGTAGTGCGCTCGCCCGCGAAAGGCAAAGGTCCCAGGTTCGAGTCCCGGTTCCGGCACACAATTTTAATCTGCCAGCAAGTTTCATATCAGCGCACACTCCGCTGCAGAGTGAAGTTTCATTCTGTTAAGTGTAGGTTTAATAAAATAAAATTACCCACGTTATTAACAGTTATGTACGTATTATTAGTTCAAAAAGCAAGTAGGTTTATACAGTATACCTGACAGTTGAGAATAAAAACAAATGCCATAGACACTAATAATACAACAACCCAAATGCAGTGACTCCAAAAGAACAAAATTATCTCGATCTATATAAAAGCGAAAGGACACTCAGACACTCACTCACTCACTCACTGACTAAATACGAAATCTCAAAAACTACTTCACCTATGAAGCTGAAATTTGGCAGAAACGTAGTTCATCGGTAGAAGACGTCAGCTATCAAAGGATATTGCGATAGAGCCGATAGTTCAGGAGATATGACGTCATAAATAGTGACAACTTCCCCGTATTGCGGCACGTGATAGTGTGACTTTGTCAGTCAACTATTTGAGAAGGAGAGGACTTAGCGACTTGCAACAAACTTCAAACATAATTACAAACTTTTAGGAAACTTTTTCTCGCTAACAACCCCAGCAAAATGATGATAGGAAAAATTTTGGCGCTTACTTCTTTTTCAAAATGTTCAAATGTTTGTATAGCTTATGAGACTTAACTACGGGGTCATCAGTCCCTAAACTTTCAAACTACTTATGAACTAACTAATACTAAGGACGGGATTCGAACCCCGACCGTAGTGGCCGTGCAGACCTTGACTGGAGCGCCTCAGTCCCGTCGGCCACCGCGGACGGCACTACTTTCTTGGCGTTCATGAAGTAAAATTACGGCATTTGGCGTGACGTTCGCGAGAAATGTTACAGACAGCATACACACATACCACTGAACGTACGTACACACGGTCCATGAGATATCGAGTAATAAACAATTAAGATAATTAAAAACCGCCGCATCATGCATGACGTTTTGATTTGTTACGTCTTTCCTACTAACTCTATTCGCGACGTATTTTGCAAACGTCTTACATATGCACCACTGGATTTACCTTGGAAATAATATCGTATTATGACATATACTTCAGCTGCTATGACGTCAAAGACACTGAAATACATTAAACTTCGCCCTAATAAGCATGAGGTTGTAAGTTACTATGTCTTTACTACCAGATAAATTTAATTTCGCAGGCAGTTTCCTAATATTCCACTCTATGAACCTGGTGAATAATAGCTTTGTAGGGCCCGTAATTCAGGAGATATCTCTCTGTGTATAAAAGGACGGAATGAAGGTGCATGGCGGAGGATACTTTTTCTACAGTCTGCCGTAATCTACAGTTTCATTCCGACCATTAAGAAACTTTGCACGCTTGACCTTCAGATGGAAGGTCACCGTCTACCTAAAGTTTCATACAGTGCATGGGGGAGAGTATCTTGCAAGATAAAAACGGATCCCTAAGTATGTTGGTAGCGCCATAGCTTCAGAACGGCTCGACTAATATCAAAGATCCTTTTTTTGTTTTTTTTGTTTTCGTTATTCTCAGAACACAAGTTGTATGAAATAAAACTGGAAAATTTGAGAACAACAAAGTGCGTTTTTCAATGTGACTCTTTGTTTCTATTGCATACAAATCTATAGTTTTGTTCCGATATTTATGAAATTTTGCACACTTCACCATAAAAACAAGAGGAATGTCACTGTCTGTATAAAATTTCGTTAGGTGCACGGTGGAGGGTCTTAACATACCAACTTTGACAAAATTTCAAAAAAAAGTTCAAATGTTTGTAGAGTCTATGGGACTTAACTACGAGGTCATCAGTCCCTAAATTTACAAAGTACTTACGAACTACTTACAACTAAGGACGGCACAAATATCCATGCCCGAGGAGGGGGGTGATTCGAACCCCCGACCGTAGTGGCTGTGCAGACCGTGACTGGAGCGCCTCAGTACCCTCGGCCACCGCGGCCGGTTTGACAAAATGAATAGGTTTTCTCAGATCTTGATGATTTTTGCACACACGACACTTATATCAAGAGGAAAGTCACAAGATACATACATGTTCATATGGCACATGACAGAGAAAGGGAAAAGTGTAAATGAACTGAGAGATGGGAAAGAATGAGATGAATGAAGATAAAGAAGATAAGGGGAGGTGGACTACGGGAGTGTAGAATAAATAAACACCCGGACAACGCCGGGTTTACAGCTAGTAGTCTATAAACAAAAGCTTCGCAGCCTTTTCTCCGTCCAATCTCCTCAACGGGTCATAGATTAGTCCAGCACCACTAAAAAGTTGTTCGCTGGCTACTGAGCTTGATGGGGACGGCAAATATTGGCGGACAGTCGAGTACAGGGGTTTAAATCTTGTATTCACTTCCTACCATAACAAACGATCGTCACTGATTAGAATGAAAGAACTGTCCAAAACAGCATGTTTGTCGGATGTAGTATTACCAATATCAACATCATCGCTACACAATGATACATTCGATAAAATCGCTTGGACATTGCTATAATTAGTGGCAGCCTGAACAGCTGATGGTGATGCCAACTTGCCCGTTTCTCTGCAGCTGCGTCAATATTTTAACCTGATTTGCACATTTATCACCATTGACAAGGAAACTTACCAATTCGTTCTTAATTTTTAACTTTATAACGACGATCCAGATATGTAGCACTTGCAAGTAATTTGTTAGATTCAAGTCCTAGGTGTCATTAACGATGAAGCAATAGTGTCAAAATTTAATTTGGTCTTGGACAAGAGAATGGTTGCACACGCTGACTGCCGCCACCACCGCCGCTGTACATCAACCTCCGATATAACTTCCGTTTAAAATTTATCGGAACCGAAAACGGAATCGAAGGAGCAAAATTAATCGGAAGTTCCGGACTTTCGGCATCGGAATCAAAGCTTCATAAGATCCCTAATATCCACCAACACCTGTAACACTTATGTTGTTTATGCTGGTGATGGATATTTTAATTATTTGGAATTAAAACTAGAGCAGCCGCAGTCCAGTTCCATTATAACATGGAACTATATTCCTACATATTGCTGTTGTATAGAGGGGAGTAAATTGCTAAGTCTTCATTTCCTTGTTCCTAGCAAAGACATTATAGTGTAATACAAGCAAAAGCTATTCTCATGAACCACAGACATTACCGAGGTGGGGTGGCTTGCGTGCCTCAATGATACAGATAGCCGTACCGTAGGTGCAACCACAGCGGAGGGGTATCTGCGGAGAGGCCAGACAAACGCGTGGTTCCTGAAGAGAGGCAGCAGCCTTTTCACTGGTTACAGGGACAACAGTCTGGATGATTGACTGAGCTGGCCTTGTAACTTGTGCCATTCTGCACATACTGAAATCTCTAATTAAAAGCAGGACAGACAACACGGAAGTAACAACAGATTAAAACGGTTGGAGTGGTGGGTGCTTGATTGATCAGGGATAGGTAATGGGTTCATAAACCATTCATTCGATTGCAATGAAACTTTGGTGATCTCATCACCGTACGTCCAAGAAGCTTTCTGACCCGAAAACAAAAGAGCACGACACATAGCTCAAGAGACATGTCGTCATAAATAATGAGGGACCACCGCTTGAGAATAACCAAATTAATGCGTCAATTTTTGGAATTATAGAACTGCAACAAAGTTTGCGTGTATTTCGGTTTATGGAGCTTTTTGTAACTACCCCCCCCCCCCCCCCCACACACACACAAATGATGAAACGAAGAGAAGTCTACCGCACACAACAGTTTCGCTGTAAATGTCGTAAAACTGTCGCATTAGGCATGACCTTATGTCAAATAAAGTTAGCATTACAAGTTTGCACGTTACTATTTATTTTTGTCTGCAAGTCTCCCTTAATTCTCTTACATCCAAAATTAAGCAATCTCTATCTACATGAAAACGAAAGGACACTCACTCACTCACTGACTAAACATGAAATCTCGAAAACTACTTCACCTATGAAGCTGAAATTTGGCAGGAATGACGTTTATAGGTAAACAACGTCAGATAAGAAAGCATTTTGTGTTAGATGCATGGTGGAGCATACTTATTCTACAGACTCACGAAATCTACAGTTTCAATTCGATCTTCACGAAATTTCGCACGTTTGACCTTCATACAAGAGAAGGGTCACCGTCTACCTTAAGTTTCATACGGTGCATGGGAGAGGGTACTTTGCAACATAAAAATGGAACCTTAAAGACCTTGGTCGCGCCACAGCTTGAGAACGGCCTGACCGATTTCACAGATCTCTTTTTTTGTTTTTTGTTTTTGTTTTTCTCAGAACAAGAATTGTCTGAAATAAAACTGGAATATTTGATAACAACAAAGTGGTTTTTTCAATGCGACCCTGCGTTTCTATTGCACAGAGATCTATAGTTTTGTTCCGATATTGATGAAATTTTGCATACTCTGCCTTAAAAACAAGAGGGACGTATAAAATTTCGTTCGGTGCATTGTGAAGGATACTTAACTACCGGAACTTTACAAAATGCATTGTTTTGCACTAGTCTTTATGAATTTTTGCACACATGATCATTAAACCAAGAGGAAGATCACTGAGTACATAAATGTTTCTATAGTACCTGACATAGGGTACCTTGCAGAAAACTTAGCCGAGAAAGGAAAAGTTGGTAACGAACAGAGAGATGGGAGAGAAAGGGTTGGATGCAGAGGGAGGGGGTATATGGGATGTGGACTACGAGAGTACAGGATAAATAAAGGATAAATAAACACCCTGGCAACGCCGGACTTACAGCTAGTCATATGATAAAAACCAGCCGCGCGAATAAAACTTAACACACGGTCAGCCGTAGCGGCATCGTGCCGTAGCATAGAAGGAAACGCAGGGCATGGTAAAAGACTGTCGCAAGGCAGCTAAAAGTGGACAGTCCAACAAAATGTGGACCACTGCCAAGAAAGCACCACAGCGGCACTGTGGCGGATTCTCACGACAAAGAAGGTGGCGTCATCCATGTGTGACCAATACGCAGGCGACAAAAGACAACTGACTCCCTACGAGAGGTCCTCAGTGACGACTGGCATGCGGCCGTAGAGAGTTTGACTGCACGGAGCTTGTTTGGGGCAGTCGAGTCAACCCACTCAGAATTCCAAAGTCCAAGTACCTTCCGATTTAACTCCAGTCGGAGATCCCTCTCCTGGAGATCAATTTACAAGGAGCTTTAGCAATAATTACAAACGATTGCACAACTGGGAATGACGTCCGCATCAGCACGAAGAGCTACAGAGCAGCCACATTAACGAAGAACTGCACAATTCTGCATAATATTCAGTCCCACAATGTTGACCCTAATATATATATATATATATATATATATATATATATATATATATATATATATATATATATATATATATATATTGATGTATAAATTAGTGTAAAATGCTTGGAGAAGTGTTTCTAGGATTGTATTTTCTTGAATTTACAAATTAGAAACTGAAAATGAAATGAGTTCTGTGAAAGTATTAAAACATTGTAGATTAAATGCCTCTTAGAATTAAGATAGGTTAGTACTACAACACCTTAGTTCTAAAGCAAGAAGATGAAAGTGTGCCATATATCAGGAAGATTGGATAAACAAAAAAAGTACAGGAAGTTAGGAAAGGAACAGTTCAGCACTCTTACTCCACTCGTAGTTGTCTTTTAAAAAATTCTACAAGTCAAAATTGCCAAGATATTTCCTTTCTTCTTCTTTGTCTTTGGCCATGTTCCACACACGCCTGCCGGCCGCGGTGGCCGAGGGGACTGAGGCGCTCCAGTCACGGTCTGCACGGCCACTACGGTCGGGGTTTCGAATCCCCCCTCGGGCATGGATATTTATGCTGTCCTTAGTCTTAGCTAGTTCATAAGTTGTTTGTAAGTTTAGGGACTGATGACCCCGTAGTTAAGTCCCATAAGTTCTACAAACATTTGAACATTTGAACACACACGCCTGTTCGGCACTTGGTTAAATCCGGATGTAGCGTGTGTTAATATACGAGATGGCCGGACGCCCTTCCTATCGCCTCGCCATGGACCCCGGGAGGAAATGTGTACTTCAAATGTCTGCCTATAGTGTTATCCCTGTGAAAGTGCAAAGTGTTACGAAAGGTCTGCCAGGCGTGTAACTGAGGCGGAACTTGGATACCAGCCCGGTATTCGCCTAGGGGCACGTGGAAAACTGCCTAAAACCACATCCAGGCTGGCAGGCACTCTGACCCTTTTGCTAATCCGTTGGGCGGATTCGAACCCGGGGCTAGTACGCCTCCCCGTCTCGGAAAGCGGTGCATTAGACCACACGGCTAACCAAGCGGGTGAAAATTTTATTTAATATTCGTCTCAATACGTGCTATTCGGAGCAAAATCTGCGACTCTGTAAATTTTGAGCGTACAGAGATATCAGTACTTTTTTCACAATAACGTAGGGTTACGTGGAGAATAAGGCATATGTAAGGGAGCTTGTGAAACTATAGGTCAGTTCTCTATTGCATGTATTCCGTTTATATTTTTGACAACTTATGTATCGATTCTAGGAGTAAGGAGTATATGTAGTGGAATATCTGTACTAAAATCTTTGGTGCTATGTGTTTGATGTATTAATTTTGTGTTTGGAATTATTTTGTAATTTTTATTAATTTATCACTATGAGAATGTGTTATTACTAAATTGGTATAATTTTGAAAACTGTTTTGTGATTCCTTTATTGTAATAAGCTGGTTCGCGCATAGAGGTTGTACAGTTTATGAATGTAAAAGGTGTGTGTCAAAACGGAACTGTATGTGTGGTATGTAAAAAGTGGCGGCGTTTTGGCGGGAGAACATGCTACCTAGATCAGTGACAAGGAGTGACGACAGAGAGAGAGAGGAGTGCCTTACTGAACGTTATGGTGGCAACATCATTGTGAAAATTGTGAAAAGTAGTAAGTTAAGGCTGAAAAAATTATTGGATCTAACAGGAAATTTGCGCTGGATTAAACATTGTTTTTTACATTTGGAGTGGCGATTAAATATGGAGCTATAAATATTAATAATCCGACGCCAAGAAGAAACATTGAGTGCTCATGGTACCGAAGAGCCAAGCCACAACCACCGCCAGTACACATTTAAATACTTCACGCCGCCGCCACTAGATGAACAAGTAACAAGTATTAGTTTTGTATTAATACTTGAACGAGCAGTGTGTGTTTTCACTTGAAAATAATTGTATATTTACTATAAATTCTGTGTTTGCCACTCTCCTTTCACCCTACTTCACTCTACCTGGTCAGGGCTCCTTTCCTAGCAAAAGAACATTCCGAATACCCTGTATTTTTATAACGAAGATGAATTCTTTCTTTCTCTTTGGACCTTTTCCCGCACGTGCAGGGTCGGACTGTGTTAAACGCCGTTTTTGTGTTAATATTTAGAGTGTGGCCGGATGCCCTACCTGCCGCCCCCCCCCCCCCCCCCAGGAGTCTGCGTATAGTGTAAGATGTGTGTGAAAGTGTAAAGTGGTACGAAGTGTTTGCGAATCGTGTAACTGAGGCGGGACTTGGGGACCAGCCCTGAATTCACCTAGGAGGATGTGGAAAACGAGTTTGTGACACTTGCGGGGAGTGACACTTGCGCGGAAAGGGAATTTGTAGACACTTGCGCGGAGACCCGGACGCTGCAGGTAGTGAACAGGGTGTTCCAGAAGTAGGGATACACCACCCCTACTCCACGCCCTCCAGCCGCTACCTGTGCCGTATTCAGGGAAAGGCCCACCGAGCGAGGTGGAGCAGTAGTAACGGCCCGGAGATATCACAGCCTCATTCAACAGGGAGATAACACGTCATACAAATATCACTCGATTTACAAAACAGCCCCATGTGAAGAGGAATGTGATGAAATCGGAATTGAGCGCAACCATTGCTAACTACAATTTCGGATTTACTGCATTTTGAGTCAGAATTCGCATCTATATTCGCATTTATCACAAATGCGAATTTCTCCTGTCCCTAGTAATACCTCTAAAAATAAACAGCTGATCAAGGCACTAAAAGCAAGGGCAGATCTTTGGGTGTATTACTACAAATAACTAAAACACAATTTGATCGTGGAATTATATACAATCTCATTATAAAGGTTTTTTGTAGGTGGTTTTGAGCAGCTTTTAAATATGTTAGGAATAGCATTATGAAATATAGACAGCTACACCTTATGTTTATTATGAGATATCGATTTCCGCTAATTTCAGGTCACCTTCAAAGATGTTCAAATGTTTGTTAAGCTTATGGGACTTAACTACGGGGTCATCAGTCCCTAAACTTACAAACTACTTATGAACTACTTACGAACTAGGACGGCACAAATATCCATGCCCGAGGGGGGATTCGAACCCCCGACCGTAGTGGCCGTGCTGACCGTGACTGGAGCGCCTCAGTCACCTCGGCCACCGCGGCTGACAGGTCATCTTCAAGTCTCAAACAACAGGTGTTACTTATGCATTTTTCCAGTGGCACC
Source organism: Locusta migratoria (assembly GCA_026315105.1). NCBI lineage: Eukaryota > Metazoa > Arthropoda > Insecta > Orthoptera > Acrididae > Locusta > Locusta migratoria. The sequence continues at coordinate 855,712,222 of CM048744.1, read as the reverse complement.
TTTAACTGTTCACACACAAGATCTAACGTTGTTAGTCGCGTTAGCGATGAAAACAGAACCCAGAATCTTTGCGTCTAAATGATACATATATTGGTGTGATGTCTTATTTCGAAAGAACAAACATCACACCAATACATATATAGCTCTCGGTAAAGTGGAACGGTACGATGTCGTTACGCAGCACAGCACGGCGACTGGAAACGCAGGAGAAGTGCAAACAACGTTCTCTCCTCAGAGGTATGATTCTAATTAGGTTCGACGTAGACTTCTACAACATACAGTCTACATGGCGAAGATTACACCAAAAATTTTAACGTTTCGTCTACTTTGGCGATAGCAACCAAATTTTAAAATCGTGTCTACTACGTAAAGATTTAGCAACACAAAACGCTTCAAGTCCATAACTTCACTGGTTTTCGAGTTCTCAATTTTTAATATGTTTTTAATGTTATTACATAAAAAACAAATTTGGGACTCACACTACAATTTTCATATGGCAGATTTTGTAGGTACATTCACAAGACATAATTCAACGGTTCTGTGCATTCATTTTATGAGAAATACCAATCATTTTATTTCAAATTTCTACATTTAAGTTTCTTTAATTATTTGTACTTAAATGTGGTGAAGAAATAAATAAATTACGTGTATATGTGTAGTCTTATGCGGCCAAACTACTTAGGTCATCGGTCGCTAGACTTACACTACTTAATCTTACTTAAAATAACATAGGCAAAGTACAAACAAACATACCCATGTCCGAGGAAGGACTCGAACATCCGACCGGACCGGCCGCGCAATTTGTGACACAAATTACATGTTTGATAATATTAATGCATAGAAGTATGAAATCATGTCAAGACTACTTCCTGCAAAAATTTCGACAAAAAAGGTTGGCTCTGAGTTTAGAAAAACAAAATTCTGGTATATTGGATTTTAACATTTTATCAAAAAATGAATGTTACTACAAGAGATACAGCCATTCAAATTTACGGGCACCATAACGTATTCCCTTCCTGAGTAAATGAGCTGCTTCTTGTAGTTTCAACACCTTTTTCTTGAATGTTCTGAATATAAATCTTCACACAGACTTCTTGAGGAGGAGAGTGATACGGATATCTGATTGTAAACCACTGCCTATCACCTTAGACCTTTTTGAACAGGAGTTCCGCGTATTCAGTAATTTATATTTATACAGTTAACAGGCAATGTAATTTATAACCAACTATTGGCTGTCAATTTCGCTTCATTTTTCCTGGAAGTCTTGCAACTTGTTTCTCCCTGTTGGTTTATGCCAAGTTCGGAGTAAAAATGGTTCTATATGACGGTGGTGGAAAATAGTATTTATCTTTAGCATTTTTCTGTGTCTGACATTCCCTTACACATTCCGTATTTCATACATTTCTTAGATATATTTCTAATTCGAATACAGCCAAATCGTTTTGGGGTCTACGTATAAACGCTTCAAGTATGTAAAATACTCATTGACTTATTATTAACGTTTTTTAATTGAAGGTTTAAGGTTGCGTCTCCTATTAAAAAGCATAGTAGCTATTTTTAAAGAGATGGAAGTTGCGTGATTGTGGGGTTAACCACATAGCGGTCAATTACATCAGCGTATCTGTGCAGGATGCCTAATATATTTATTGCTTGCGCAGGTGTCTTGATATGTTCAGTGTTCTGAATAATACGCTTTTAGGAGGTATGCCTGTGGAAAGTCATCGTCTTGTAGTAGCAAAGAATGTCTTAAAAACTCTCCAAACATTATCACTGTTAAAATACCTATTTGTTTTCTGGAGGAACACTCAACGAATTCATATGTAGTTAGAACAAGTTATTATATTGCTCTTCAGCTTTGAAAGTGTTGTGCAATTTCACTGAGTTTCATGTTACGTTGACAGCGCTAGACTTCTTGGTGTGCCTGTACCCAGGAAAAGCCATTAGCCGCCCCAAGGGTTCCGGGTTCCGCGCAAGTGTCACTCCGCGCAACTGTCACTCCGCGCAAGTGTTCCAACCCCGTGGAAAACCGCCTCAAAACCACAACCCCTTTCGGTAATCCGCCGGGCTGATTCGAACCGGGGCCGGTACGCCTCCCCGTCTCAGAAAGAGGCGCGTTAGACCACACGGCAAACCGAGTGGGTTTTATAACTAAGATGAATAATAGAGTAATATTCATTATCTGTTCTGTATGACATTTGTAGCTGTTAAAATTTTATGAAAGTGTGCAGGTTTTTCAGACACTTGAAAATAGTAGGTTGTATTTTAAATTCACTATTTCAATGATACAACAAAAGATTATTACCTTGTAAAGTATACTAGTAATCACAGCTAGGTTATTTGTCTGTAAAGAAAACAAATTGGTATCGATTTATCTACTGTAATTTGGAAAATAAGTGTAGTTAAGATTACAGTTAGGATTTCCGGTTACAAAGTCTACATTAAGGGCAGTTATATATAGATTCAGGTCTGATTGTTTTTGATAACCAAGTGGCACTGCTGTTTATATCAGTTCTGATTACATTACCTATTTTTATGCATACTGTATCAATGTTAATGCTTGATGAGAAATACCTGACCATAAAACTGAATGTTTAGTAAATTACACAACTGCAACAAAGGTAAGGTTGATGTGTAATCAGAACAGAAACCACTAATCTGCTATATAAAAATCTGTACAAAATATCAGTACTCCCAAAGCAGTTATATAGTGTTTAGGAGCTTAATTTCGCTGCCATCATTTTAAAAACAAAGCAATAGATTAACCTATCATGATAATGTAAAATTTTGTGGCACAGAGAGATTTAGTGCAATTTAACTTATAATTGTATCATCAGATTATGTTTACATGTGTTTTACCTATGTGCAAAATAACTTTACATTATTAGTTCAATCAATAATAATTTAGTAATTTAGTAATCCAAAATTTCCATATTGCTATCTCATTGTTGGAAAGATCAGTGTGTAAGATCCACTCATGTACTCGTAGACTCAGGTCAGAATTATTGCATGAGTGTATTTGTGTTTACATTCTTATGAATGGTACATGGTTTTTTTCTGTATCTTTTTGCTACGATAGAAATTCCATTAATGTTGAGTTGATTATATACGACTATTTAAAATATAGAATATGTTTATTACAATGACTTAAACATTAGGTGTCGACCTAAAAAATAAAAACCACAATAATACAGTTTTTGCCTCAGTAAGCTGGCGACCGATTTCCTGAATGATTGGTTTCAGAACATATAAGTGTAGTTTCAGCTTCAGTTTTCTGTCAGTCTCTTTGTTTAAATCTAAGGTGGCGTAATGGATAACGATTCTTTGTTCATTATAATTCACACACATTCGAAATTTAATCATCTCAGAGGGTAACACTGCGATTGTATTGTTCGTCGGGGCGATGAGGTACACTATTCGTACTGTAGCTATTTGTAAGCGAATAGCATAATCGCTGTTATAAGCTCTGTACGTACACAGGGGAAGTTCAGGTCAAGCCATGACCACAAACGCTCAGCGTCAGTCGAGAAAAGTAGGGACTCAGTTTCGAAGTTTGATTTCAAGTTGCTGCCCATAGGCATTTGAAAATCAGCATGGCAAGTGTTGAGAGACTTCTCCACTTTTGAGGCAAGCACTAATGACTGTAGCTCCTTTGATAGTCGGAACAGTAAAGCTAATTATTTGGCGGTTTGCATGGAAGACGTACTTGAACTGTTTCGAGTGTTTAGACAAGCTCAATAACTCACCTGACAACTTAATATCTGATGTGCGTGTGATGTGTTTTAAAGAATATACCAGTTTATGGAGACTTGTGTAAATTCGCGTTCGTCGTAGTACCCGATCCTTCTGAATTTAATAAACATTGGGACCATTGTATTACAGTATCGAGGAGCTGAAGTGTTGACTATCTTACTGAAGATTAAGTGCAATACGTTCTCCATAGTTTTCTGGCTGCTCAACATTAATTTTCAGGCTCTAGAAAAGGCAGAGATAGAAAAATATAACCACGCACAATAAGAAACCATTAATTACAGAGATCAACGACAGACCAAACGCAAGAAAATTGTAATTAATAAAAAAATAAAATCAACCCACCGCCCTACAAAGCCACCTCACAGGGAGAACACTTTGTCGGCCATTGTCGCTTTTTCCTCCCATTCGCAGTCGCAAATGATTCGCAGAAATACGACTGCCAGTATGTCTCCTGTGAGCTCTAATTTTATCTGTGTTGTCTTGTTACCAGATATGCGGAGGATGGAGCAATACACGGTGATTCCATGATGTTTCTTTCTGTTAGTACCGTATTTTGTTGGAATATGGCACGGCTTAGAACGCCGTTTGCCGGGTTGTGGTGGTTATATCTAACTGATTTTTTTAATGACACATGTATGTGATGTTTTGTGTGCGTGTGTGTGTGTGTGTGTGTGTGTGTGTGTGTGTGTGTGTGTGTGTGAAAGAGAGAAAGAGAGAGATAAATAATTATGTGAGGGGATCAGGTATAATATGGTACATTGCCAGTACCAAAATCAGTCAAAAATCTCGCGCTATATCACAGACATGTCACATAAACAAATGAAAACGGTAGAGCCACCACAACAAGACAAATGGCAATGTAAACAGTGCCAGTCCCCAACAAAAAATGCACAAGCAGAAAAAAAAACAGCATGAAACATAACACGCCACAAGCAAGAGGCAACAACACCACAGCCAGAATATAAGAAAGTCACTAAACAGCCATGTAGAATTATTTTTCAACATAACTTCCATGCGAATGTATAATAAATCGATTACTTTTCAAAATAAAAACGTTTTGTTGTTTGCAGATGACAACCTGTGAAAACTTGTCATTCCCTAAGTAAAGCAGTTGCCAATCCTGCGAATGACATTACGTAAGTATTGTGAACATAGTTAGGCCTAATATATCTAACAAAATTGTCAAACTCGTCCAAATGACTGTACAATCAAAAACCTGAAACTTGTTTTTCTAGAAAAATAAAATGCAAAAACACGCAGAAGATGTCACAATAATGCCGAAACATGTCTGGGTAATAAAATAGAACAAGGTGTCTTGCTTAAGGCGGATTTCTTCACAAATCTCGAAGTATGATGTGTGTGATGTTTTTCTGTATTGTGATATACCATCAATAATATTGGTGAACAATTACATTTTTAAAACATTTACGCCGTGCTCGCCGGGTGCCATGCTACGGTGAGCGTGGCCGAACGCCATTGGGGTTTTGACTCCTCCTCGGGCATGGATGTTTGTGTTGTTCTTAGGTTAGTTTACCTTAGTTTAAGTAGTTTGTATGCTACGGACTAATAACCCAGTAGTTAAGTCCGATGAATTTACAAACATTTGAACATTTTTGAAAACGTTTACTTTTTGCTGTGTTGCATGAAATGAAAGAGCCGATTACGACAGTTAAATTTCCCAAACCCGTCATCCTGTTGTCTTACATAATAAATCCATCTAATATTGATGAGCGAAAGCCTTTAGGAAATCAGTGAATTCACTTCATTTATCGCATTCACGAATTAGACTGTATTCTGCACAAGTTTTTTTTTTTTGGGTTTTTTTTCTGAATTTATGTTTTTTTTTACAAAGTCTTTGGGAAATATACCTATTCTTTTTATTTATTGTTTGCAAGATGACATGTATGACTCAAACTATTTCGCATAAGTATTTTCTGAATACTCACTTGAAAGAAGATATTTTTTCTCAGTAACGTGGTAAATCTTGAGCTTAGTACGTGCTCTGAGTTGCTGCAACAGATTTTGTGATATCGCTCTGTCGTTCTCCATATCAGACATTTTTACGCTTTCTGTAAACCGGAATACGCCACTATGTTTTTTAGTCAAACGGAGCCGTTTGTCGCGCAAGATATAAATATCCGCTACGAGCGGAGTTAATTTCGTCGTGTGTTCAACGTAAAATCTAATACTGCATTTCCGTCAGAGCCTCAGTTCTTAATTATTATACACGGAGCGTTTTTTAATTTACTTGTTTATGTTTGAGCTCCACGGATTCCTTTCATTTGTTGGATGTATTCCAATCTGTTTTTCTCGACAGTTTTCCCATCTACAGCTTTCTTTAGTGCGAATTATTCTGAGAAGTCATAACAGATGCCCATTCATATTTACCCTTTTTCGTATCAGTATTTTCTGTGTGTCCTTTGCTTCGACGATTCTACGGAGGACCTTTCCTTCTCTTCTGTTCCGTCTTTTCTATTATCTGTGTTTCACTTTTGTACAAATCTGTGATTCACAAGTACATTATCAGAAATTTCTCCATAACAATAAGGCCGGTATACGTAAGACGCAGACTTCTCTCGCTCATGAATTAGTTCTTAGCCTCTACCAGTCCACCTTTTAATATGTCCTCTTTGCTTCGTCCTTTATGGGATATTTAGTATCGAAGGTAGCACAGCGCCTTAACTTCATTTACTTCGTTTTCACCTATTTTGGTTTTAAGTTTATCGTTATTTTCATTTGGGGTAATTACTTTTTCGTTTTTACTGTGTACTCTTGATCCTTATTCCGTAATGATCATTCCATTCGACATATTGTATATATCTTTTTCACTTTCACTCAGGATAGGAATGTCATCGATTTTATGTGGATATAGTTTCACTCTGAATTTGTATCCTTTCTTTGATTTCCGCCATTGCTTCTTTGAGGTATAGATTGGACTGTAGAAATGAAGGATCGTATCCCTGTCGTACAACTTTCCTCGTCAGAGCATTTTGTGCTTTGTCTTGCAATTTTTTTCTTTTGGTAAGCACTGAAAAGATCCCTCTTTCCTTATGACTTATTCCTATTATCCTTATATTTATTGTATTATTTTACAATGATGGACCTGTCTTTCGACTCGATAAAGTCTATGAAAGTGACAATATTTTTCTTCATTCGTGCTTTCATTATAAAGCACAATGTTAGCACTGCCTCTCCAGTGCCTTTACCTTTCCTAAAGCCAAACCGATTCTCAGTTTTCTTTTCGATTCTGTATGTCGTTCTCGTAACTTAGCTTCATGACCTATGAAGCTAAATGTGAGACAGTTCTCACGTTCCTACCGTTGCTATTTTAGGAATTGCGTGTATGATATTTTTCCGAAAGTCTGATGGTACGTCACCATTATCGTAAATTCCACAAAAATAAAAAAATAAATAAATAAAGGCAGAATACTCGTTTGGTTGCCACTTCCCTAATGATTTTGAAAGTTCCCACAGATTTTTACCTATTTCCGTTTGCCTCACTTGCTTTCAATGCATTTACCAGGAAATTGAATCTAACTACTTATGAACAACTACTCTGTATTGTGGTCGATTCCCATACTGTTGAAAGTAAGAGGGAAAGCTGAACACTTGGTTTAAGAATCATGGAAACCACGGGACACCGGAGGGTACCAGATAGTTTTTTAATGGTAAGATACAGATTTTGAAACCAGGTTTTAAACTGTAAGACATATCCAAGAGCAGATATAGACTCCGGCCCTATTTTATTTGCCATTAACTGTAGACTGAAACTCAGCCCTCTTGATGTGGTGCTCGGATGGTTCGACCCTGCCTTGTGAGTGGCTATGTCGCGAAAAGTTGCCTCCAGTGCCTTCTGGCTTGTTTCATGTAGCAGAGATTCATTATTGTAATCTGTTCCTCAATGTAACAGTTTTACGGACTCAGTAAATGCACCTGATGAGATATAGGTCTCGAAACTCGGGTAGTGCATAAAATATAAAGTTTACAATTAACAACTGTCGCGTTTCTCATTGTTTAAAATGTAGCAAATGCGTTAAGGCGGTGTGTGTCTGTGTCTGTACGCTGTAGCAACCTCATTCGCTAACCAGTACAGCGCGCAGCGGCCGTTACGACGCGCTGTATTGTGACGCTTGTCCTGTCGTCCAAGATCTGAAGGAAGTGCAAGATTGTGTCAGTGAACAAGAGTACGTTTTGGTGACTACTGTTGTATTACATTTGCTAATGTCTGTATTGGATACAAACGTGTAACACCTGCTTCGATTTCTATGGTAATGGAAGCCTAGCTTAAGATGCCTAAAAAAAACGAAACTCTCTTAAGTACTTTTCCATCATTCAGTTGGTTAGAGGTATATATATATATATATATATATATATATATATATATATATATATATATATATATATATATATATACGTATGTTCTTCATCTGTATTATATTGTTTGTAGAGGGGTTGTTTCAATTTTATCTAATTCTGTGCGAGCCTCCAATTTACGAGGATTGTTGTTGTTGTGGTTTTCAGTCCAAAGACTGGTTTGAGGCAGCTCTCCATCCTATCCTGCGCAAGCCTCTTCATCTGCTCATAAGAATGACAACCTACATCCATTTGAATTTGCTTACTGTATTCATCTCTTGGTCTCTCTCTGAGATTTCTCCCCCACACATTTTCCTCCAACGCTAAATTCACACTTCCTTGATGTCTAAGAATGTATCCTAACAATCGATCCCTTCTTTTAGTCAAGGTACGCCAGAAATTCCTTTTCTCTCCAATTCTGTTCAGTACCTCCTCATTAGTTACGCGATCCATTCACCTAATCTTCAACATTGTACTATAAGACCACATTTCAAAAGCCCCTATTCGCTTCCTGTCCGCACTGTTTATCGTCCATGTTTCACTCCCATACAACACTCCTCACAAATGCCTTCAGAAAAGACTTCCTTATGCTTAAATTAATACTCGAAGTTAGCAAATTTCTCTTTTTCAAAAATGTTTTTCTTCCCATTGCCATTCTGCATTTTATATTCTCTGTACTGCGACCATCATATATTATTTTACTGCCCAAGTAACAAAACTCGTTTACCACCTTTATTGATCCATTACCTAATTTAATTCCTTCAGCATCGCCTGATTTTCTAAAACCATTCCATTGCTCTTGCTAATGTTCATTTTATATGCTCCTTTCAACACACTGTCCATTCTGTACTATTCCTCCTCCAGGTCCTTTGCTGTCTCTGACAGAATTACAATGTAGTCAGCAAAACGCAATGTTTTTATTTCTTCACCCTGAACTTTAATTCCTTCTCCAAATTTCTCCTTGCTTTACTTTATAGCTTGCTCAATGCACAAATTGAAAAACATTGGGGAAAGGCTGCAACCCTTACACCGTTCCCAACCTCTGCATCCCTTTCATGCCCTTCAACTCTGATAACGGATGTCTGGTTTTTGTTCAAGATGTAAATAACCTACCGTCCCCTGCATTTTATTCCTGCTGAATTCAGAATTTGAAAGAGTGTATTGCAATCAACACTGTCAAAAGCTTTCTCCAAAATGTAGGTTTTCCTTAATCTGTCTTCTAATATAATCTGTAAAGTGAGGATTGCCTTCCGTGTTCCTACATTTCTCCTGAACACAAACTGGTCTTCCCCAAGATCGGCTTCTACCAGCTTTACCATCCTTCTGTAAATAATTCGTGTTAAAATTTTCCAACCATGACTTATGAAACCGATGACTGTAATTTACACATCCGTCTGCATCTGCTTTCTTTGGAATGGAGAGTATTACTTTTTTTTTTTTTTTTTTTTTTTTTTTTGTAAGTTTGCGGATATTTCCTACTATTATCGCTGATAGCACACGTTGTTGACGTATCTACTTTACCTCCGAGCAAAGGAGTCGCCTATCGCACGTCACTTACGATCGAGCGGTCTAACGTAACGGTGTCACTATGTTGTCGAAACAGGAACAACGAAGTTGGATCAATATCGAATGTGCCTGGGCATGCGTAAAATTGCATCGCGATAGGTTCCGCATTAATTGACGGAAATGCAGAAATGGATGCTCAATGACGCTGCTCAGATGCGCTTGGAGCTCTATGAGGGCGAAAGAGCGGCTTTCTTACGCCGTATCACAACACTCGATGAGACATGGGCCACAACGTAAGAGCCAAAACTGAAACGCCAATCCGACGAATGGTGTCATTATGGATCGCCGCGAAAGTCGAAAGTGCGTCAGAGCCCTAATATGGCGCAAATTATGGTGATTCACGTGTACGACTGTGATGGTGTTATACTAACGCATTACGTTCCTCCGCGACAGACATTCAATGCACAGTATTACTGTTCGTTGTTTCAGCATCACCTGCAACCAGCTTTGCGAAAGAAGCGGCAACGCTTTCTGCCCAACCCACACAACATTTTGCACGACAATGCGCGGGCGCATACAGCCCAAGTTGTGGCTGTTCGTTCGATGGCACTGGGAAGTACTGTACCATCCACCATACCCTCAGGACTTACGACGTTTTGACTTTGATTTGATTCCGAAGATGAACTACTTCGCGGCATTCGCTTCAGGACTTTTCCAGAGGTTTGACAGGCAGTAGACCGCTCCATTCGTAGCAACAACAGAACAGGCTCATCTAACGGTATACTACGCCTTCCACGTCGCTGGCATCGTTGTCTACACAACGCTGGTGACTACTTTTAAGGACAGAAGCAGTTGCAAACATATAACGCTTTTGTATGGGTTGTAAATAATAGTTGCCACTATTTAAGTGACAACTTTCGTATTTCGGCGGGGAAGGATTATAGAAACGGAAAGCAAATAATGATATTCGTGTTCATGGATGTAAATGAATGTAAACTGTTAAGGTCAATGGCGCTACTGGCCACACATCTAACAAATGCCAAAACTGAAGCGTGCTGTTGGACGGTGAGCCGATTTCTATGAATTCAGACACACAATTCTGTGAGCCTTCCATTGACTTCCTTGGTTGTACTGGTTACCGTTGTTGTTGTTGTTGTTACTATTTGGGTATTTTTGAAGACAGAGGCCCAGACGAAATTCAGTTGGCGTTACACCGTAAATGATTGTTAAGCAGTACGTTGTATCATAAACAGGTTTTTTATTATTAAGAACCTGGTCAGTACGGAATATCAAGAGAAATTGGTGTTCTTTAAATTGCTATCTTAATGAAACTTCTTGGCAGATTAAAATTGTGTGCCGGAACCGGGACTGGAATTTTCGAGCTTTGACTTTCGCGGGCAAGCGCTCCGCCACTGCGCTATACCGACACTGTCCTTCCTCACATCTTTATTTCGGCCAGTACCTCGCCTCTTACTTTCCAAACTTCACAGAGGTTCTCCTGCGAACTTTGCAAGACTAGCACTCATGGAAAAAAGGATATGGTGGGGACATGGATTAGCCACAGCCTAAAAGATGTTTCCAAAATGAAACTTTCACTCTGCAGCGAAATGTGCGCATATTTGCAACTTCCTGGCAGATTAAAATTGTGTACCAGAACCGATATTCGGACCTGGGACCTTTGCCTTTCTTCCAGGAGTGCTATTCTTGCAAGGTTCGCAGGAGAACTTGGGTGAAGTTTGGAAAGTAGGAGGCGAGGTACTGGCAGAACTAAAGTTGTGATGCCAGACCGTGAGTAATGTCAGGATAGCTCAGTGGTAGAGCGCTTGCCCGCGAAAGGCAAAGGTCTCAGGTTCGAGACCCGGTTCCGGCACACAATTTTAATCTGCCAGGAAGTTTCATATCAGCGCACATTCCGCTGCAGAGCGAAAGTTTCATTCTGCTGTCTTAATGTTGATCTTTGTTACAACGTCGGCTGTCCTAAAAGAAATGAATACATGCTAATTTGGGTTTGGGTATTGAGTAGTATGAAGAGTTAACTTTTTCTGAAATTATGCACAGAAACAAAGTTTTCCACTCAACTTGTTCATCGAAAAATCTCTGGAATTACGAAAGATATTGAAAAACGACTTTCACGGACATTGACAGACGGCAGGTGGTTCTGAAAGTAAATGCTATGATACAGTCTAAAAGATAAACAGTATTTTCAAAATTCACTTTTATTTTAATTTCGTATCCTGTATCTTTTCTTTTGCAATCAATAGCATGCAAAATCACAAGATGATTGTTGTTGGCAGCATCGCAATAAGTGAATTACATCTAGAATAAATGCAAAGCTAAGTAGAAGTTTGAAGTACATAAAGTACGCAGCTAGCGCGTACCGAGACTCAACCGTGAGTCTCGCTTGAGTCGCGGACCTGCGCAGTTCATAAATTTCAAACGTCAACTTAGCTTCACATTTTATTCGGATGTAATTCACTTACTAAGATGCAACCACTCGTTTTGTGCTGTTCCATGCTGATGATTGGATAAGAAATACTACAGGGTATCAGTTAAACAAATAAAATCAAAACTAAAAACAAGTAATTTAGTGTTATTAACAATATTTGTTTACGTTTTAGACTGTCTCATAGCACTTACTTTCAGGAGCCCCTACCGTACGTTCATGACCTTGAAAGCCGGCCCTGAATATCTGTTGTATTTCCGGAGATATTTTAGCGAGAAAGATTGTAACATTTCTATATATGGAAAAGCTATCCATATTTCTAGCCAATAGTTCAGTGCCAAATCTTAATACATTTCTGTCCCAAAAAGCTATACCATTGGTATGAACTGACATTTGTACTCGTGTAAAACATTCTAATCGGCTGTTTTTCGTTATGATGCCTTTACTAAAACTCGAGTGTAAACGAATCATAGTTTAGATCAACTTGAAAAGTTTGTCACAATAAATAACTTAATATCTAAAATAGTATAATTACGTAGGCTTCCGCGGCCAGACACAGATGACATAAAAGTTTTCTGGGTATGGTACCGCGTCATGATGTAAGGCTATTACTTAAATAACCAACGTTTCGGCCAACGTTACAGTGGCCTTCATCTGGGTAACTGATGTGAGCTGGTTGTTACTATAGTTATATTACTTACATTTAGACATTACGTCATAATTTTTAAAAATAAGCGATTCACTATAACATCGCTTATTTTTAAAAATTATGACGCAATGTCTAAATGTAAGTAATATAAGTGTAGTAACAACCAGCTCACATCAGTTACCCAGATGAAGGCCACTGTAACGTCGGCCGAAACGTTGGTTATTTAAGTAATTGCCTTACATCATGACGCGGTACCATACCCAGAAAACTTTTATGTCATCTAAAATAGTGTTCTGAAATCCATTTAAGTACTATATATATCAGTGGTGGCCAACCCGCGGCCCGCGGGCAGATAGGTTTTGGCCCGCGGAGCTGTTTCATATGAAAGAAAAATTTGACTTGAATTCTATGTAAAACTTGCAAAATAGCATTCCATCTAGCGTCTTTCGTATCATATCGGATTACAATGGGTATATATCCTTTCACTGATTCAACTACCGTTAAAAAAAATACACTACAGTATCTTGAGCGGCATGTGGACGGTGCGAGGAATAAGGGGCGGCAGAGGCGGCCTGTGGTGCGTTGGACGCAGTTGTGATTCCAGTGTCCAGCTTGCGGAGGCGAATTGAGGGTGGAGGTGACAGAGATGCGGGCGTCGCTGGCCGTGCGTGTTGTGACTGCGGCGACAGGACAGCTGGCAAGGAGGGCAGCCGATTTTTTTTTTTTTTTTTTTTTTTTTTTTTTTTTTTTTTTTTTTTTTTTTTCTTATGGGACTTAACTACGGGGTCATCAGTCCCTAAACTTACAAACTACTTATGAACTACCTACAACTCAGGACGGCACAAATATCCATGCTCGAGGGGGGATTCGAACCCCCGACCGTAGTGGCCGTGCTGACCGCGACTGGAGCGCCTCAGTCACCTCGGCCACCGCGGCCGGCGAGGGCAGCCGTGCTACCTGCCTAGCCTCGTGGCGGGAGTTTGTGACACTTGCGGGGAGTGACACTTGCGGGGAGACCCGGACGCTGCAGGTAGTGAACAGGGTGTTCCAGAAGTAGGGATACGCCACCCCTACTCCACGCCCTCCAGCCGCCACCTGTGCCGTATTCAGAGGACTTAAACGTTTTATCAAAAAGATGAATGTTACGGCAAGAGATACAGCCGTTCAAATTTACGGGCACCATAACGTTTTCCCTTCCTGAGTAAATGGGCTGTTTCCTGTAGTTTCAACACCACAGTAGCCTTTTTCTCGAATGTTCTGAATATAAATCTTCACACAGACTTCTTGAGGAGGAGACGTATACGGATATCGGATTGTAAACCACTGCCTATTACGTTAGAACTTTTTGACTGTACTGAAAAGGAGTTCCGCATATTCCGTTCAAAATGTTCAAATGTTTGTTAAGCTTATGGGACTTAACTATGGGGTCATCAGTCCCTAAACTTACAAACTACTTATGAACTACCTTATACTAAAGACGGCACAAATATCCATGCACGAGGGGGGATTCGAACCCCCGATCGTAGTGGCCGTGCAGACCGTGACTGAAGTGCCTTAGTCTCCTCGGCCACCGCGGCCGGCGCGTATTCCGTAATTTATATTTATACAATTACAGGCAATGTAATTTATAACCAACTATTGGCTGCCAATTTCGCTTCATTTTTCCTGGAAGTCTTGCAACTTGTTTCTCCCTGTTGGTTTATGCCAAGTTCGGAGTAAATATGGTTCTATATGACGGTGATAGAAAATAGAATTTATCTTTAGCATTTTTCGGTGTGTTATTTCCTTACACATTCCGTATTTCATACATTTCTTAGATGTATTTGTAATTCGAATACGGCCAAATCGTTTTGTGTGTCTACGAATAAACGCTTCAAGTATGTAAAATACTCAGTGACTTATTATTAACGTTTTTTAATTGAAGGTTTAAGGTTGCGTCTCCTATTAAAAAGCATAGTAGCTATTTTTAAAGAGATGGAAGTTGCGTGACAGTGGGGTTAACTACATAGCGGTCAATTACATCAACCTATCTGTGCAGGATGCCTAATACATTTATTGCTTGCGCAGGTGTCTTGATATGCTTAGTGTTCTGAATAATATGCTTTTAGGAGGTATGACTGTGGAAAGTCATCGTCTTGTAGTAGCAGAGAATGTCTTAATAACTTTCCAAACATTATCATTATTAAAATACCTTTTTTGTTTTCAGGAGGAACACTCAACGAATTAATATGTAGTTAGAACAAGTTACTATATTGCTCTTCAGTTTGCAAAGGGTTGTGAAATTTCACTGAGTTTCGTGTTATGTTGACAGTGTGGAAAATTGACAACAGCAGTGCTAGACTTCTTGGTGTGCCTGTACCCAGGAAAAGCCATTAGCTGCCCCAAGGGCCCCAGGTTCCCTGCAAGTGTCACTCCCCGCAAGTGTCACTCCCCGCAAGTGTTCCAACCCCCGTGGCGGGCGGGCGGGTGAGGAGAAGAGGGGAGTGATCACTCGGATTTAGAAATCCAGAGTGCTCGGTCGTGGTGACTGCAGGTTAGAGTCACGTAGCGTGCTCCTTCGTTGCTGACACATCAGCCCCAGCTTGTCGCACGCCGAATACACACCGGCGTCTACAGCTCCTGTTCGATCTGACAGAAGGTAACAATTCGCTGCACCGTGCGACAGAGGACCCTTCAGATTGATGTTGCATTCTTTGAACCGCAATCGCTTCAGCTACTGCTTAGCGTTGAATGTTTGAAAATAAATCTTTTGAATCGTCTCAAGTCACTGAAGGGTAGTATCTGGTACACCGACGAGTTTACATATTCAACACTTTTTATTTCCATTATCTTGTTTAACACAATAAGCAAATTTACTTGTGAATAAGAAAATAAATCAGACTGACTGAATGTTAATAAGGGCACAATTAGTAGTAAACAGAGCAGTCTTAATTAAAACCAGCTTTTTTCTTTTTACAGTTGATCTATGATGCTGTCTTTATTTTTAGTAAGCTCTCACGTATTTTATGTATCCATTTATGGCGGATAGGTACGCCAGTCGACATTAGCAATGTTTCCTCCCTCAGTACCATCTTTCAAATCTTTCATTCTAATTGATTGGTCACAGACTGTGGCCAGGGAAAAGGAACCACCAATAACAGAAAGGAATGGAAGTCCTGGGGCAAGACGCTCAATTCAAATGTCAAATAAGATTACTGATTTATTTACTTTAAGGAATGACATAGTTTGAAAAAATGTGCAGTAACAAGATTTTTTCAATACTTAGTAAAACTGTTCATTAATTAAAAGCACATAAGAGCCTAATCCTCAGTCTGAAAGTTAACGTAAAGAATTATATATATATATATATATATATATATATATATATATATATATATATATATATATATATATATATCAAATCTGAATACTGATTAATTTACTTTAAGAAATGACATAGTTTGACAACAATGTGCAGTAACAAGATCCATTCAATACTTAGTAAAACCGCTCATTAATTTAAAGCCCACAAGAGCCTACTCTGAAAAATAAATTGGCATAAAGATTTTTTTCTTAATTTTCAAAGAATTTATCGAATCAGAATACTGATTAAACAAGACACACGGACACAAGCCCAAAACAACCTCCAGTACTATGATTCTTAAGTTGGTGAACTGCCCCTTAATTAAAGGCACATGAGGGCATACTCATAAGAAACACACGGACACAATCCCAACAATTTGCAGTAACATTAGTCCATAAACAGGAGAGGTTACTTAACAAACAAGAATCTACTGTGCTTTAAAAATTGCAAGACGTGGCTTTTCACTCGTTTAGTTTTACCAACAATTACAATGTACTGTCTTACCAGAGAAGCTGACATAATTTTCTAAGACACAATAATTGGGAGTAGAAATGCCTTGAAGATTTATTGTCAATATGAAAGTCAGTTACACAAAATGAAACAGCAATCACGCTTCAGATCTTGCTACGTATTATGTTGGCACAAGGTAACGAATCAATTTTGGTAATTAAGTAGCACGAACACAGCGTGATGACGAGGAAGACCCACAAACACTGAGGTGACTACAGAAGGAAATTTAGGATATGGTGGAAAGGAAAGCTTACAGGACCAGTGCAAGACGAGAACTCAAACCCTAATACACGAAACTTCATGCATTAAAAAAAAAAAAAAAAAAAAAAAAAAAAAAAAAAAAAAAAAAACTTGCATAATTACAACTAAGGTAGGCGACTTACCTCGCAGAAGGAAATAACTCTGCCAAATAACATACGACCGATTCCCCGGGTAGTTGACGAGGACACGGATGGGTACGAACCAGGATTCCCCAGTGACACTTAGCAATTTTGTTTAATTCGATTAACTCCCCGCGGAAGGCAAAGGCCAAACGATCTCTCTTCAACACGAAGGGAACGAACAGATGTAATGTAATGTTTGTACAATCTATGGGACTTAACTACGGGGTCATCAGTCTCTAAACTTACAAACTACTTATGAACTAACTAAGACTAAGGACGGCACAAATATCCATGCCCGAGGGGGGATTTGAACCCCCGACCGTAGCGGCCGTGCAGACCGTGACTGAAGCGCCTCAGTCCCCGCGGCCACCGCGGCCACCGCGACCGGCGAGAACGAACAGAAGCACAGTTACAACCACCGACAACAACAACAGGAAACCAGGACATAGACGCATGACATAGATGAAGACAACTCCTGGGGACGACTGTCAACCCTGCCAATTCAAACACACAAAAACAAGTTAACACAACCACAATAAACACCAAGAAAAACCACTCATATTTGTGCTGACTGCCCTACTGTCCGACGCACCACCAAAGATGTGCAGACAGATCAACCACCACGCTGGAAAGATCTCGTGAATGAAAAACGCGGGCAGGTATTCCGGGAGCCCAGATGAAAACTTCAACAGAAACATGGCGGCCGGAGTCGTTGGCGAAGTCCAGTAGCCCCAGCGGAGAGTAACTCACTCAGCGCGCCCACGAGTTCCTAGCGCACGACTCCGTGTCGATACTCTCAATAGCTAACCACCGCAATCCCACCGCTAGTCCCTCCATCTGGCCAGAGAGTCGCGACACGAAGAAGGCGCCGCCCGCGGCTCTGAACGGAAAAAGAGTCCAAAAGTTCAAATGTTTGTAGAGCGTATGGGACTTAACTACGGGGTCATCAGTCCCTAGACTTACAAACTATTTATGAACTGCCTTATATTAAGGACGGCACAAATATCCATGCCCGAGAGAGGATTCGAACCCCCGACCGTAGTGTCCGTGCAGACCGTGACTGGAGCGCCTTAGTCTCCTCGGCCACCGCGGCCGGCGGAAAAAGGCTCGATACAAGGACGTACGAAAAGATACGAAAGAAGAAGGCAAGCCGGCATGGCTCACTAATATTGTGGTTTTACTGCTGACGTTTAAGGATTCCGTTTTTCAAATGTACAGATGGAATCCTCCTAATGCAAGTTTATCCATGAGTCTTTCTCTGTTATTTACGGCAACCAATAATGTTATAGACTTGAAACGTAGAATATTTTTCAGTAATAATCATAACAAAAAATCTCGAAATTTGAAAGTAAGGCTGCCAGGTTAAATGAAGCATGAGTAATTTTTATGACTGTGATACATGACTTTCAGAATTAAAATACCGATTTCGTAAAGCAGCTGAATACTAGTATCAAAAATTCTTGAGAGAACAGACTATGAGGTTCGCCAAGGACGTATAATTCCGTACTTAAATGAAATATTGTTAATTCGGCGAGTAGTGTACCTCCGTGGTACCGCCAATTAGGCTGAAAACATGTAATTTCCTCCCACTAGCTGTAAAAAATATTAAGTATTGAAATCCCCTTCATGGAAACTAAAACACAGTAAATAACTGAATGCGCTATTAGAGGTTGTAACAAAATCAGTGTTACCTCAGAAACCATGATAAGCGCAGTAAATAACTAAATGCGCTGTTAAGCGATTGTAAGAAAATCGGTCCGTTACCTTACGCACGCAGAAAGGCTGCTGATATTTTACCAAATATGCCGTGTTTTGATAAATCTTCAATGCTACAAAAACAACCGTAAGGCACGTATGTTGCCTTGAGGAACGCTTTGCCCGTGCGCATTGCAGATAAAATGATCTGCAACTAAATGAAATGGACAATCATAATTCAGAGACACAATTTTTTTTACGCCATCCGCTACTTTTCCGGGGCTTCACTGAACTAGTGAACACGTAGGACGCGCCTCCATTGTTTTGCGGTGTTAAACAATTTCGGTGAACTTTAAAGTAGATTTTGTAGGGAGTTTTTGAGAGCTGTGTGGAACTACTTTACGTAACTGATATTTCATTCTGAACTTCACGTACAACATATCTATTTAAAAAAAAATTACAATACTTCGATTTAGTTTAGTTCAGTCCAAACGAGGCCTGCAAAGTGGGCAATACATCGGTGTTAAACTTTAATTCCGTATCCCATTAAG
This sequence comes from Locusta migratoria, assembly GCA_026315105.1. NCBI lineage: Eukaryota > Metazoa > Arthropoda > Insecta > Orthoptera > Acrididae > Locusta > Locusta migratoria. The sequence continues at coordinate 855,693,039 of CM048744.1, read as the reverse complement.
AGATTTTATCTTCATCAAAACGGACAGAAATAAGGTGGTTAAACCGCGAAAAAAATGTTGAAAAGTGTTTGATTTGAAGCAAGAAATACAACCGTTCGTTGAAAGCAAGTCAAAGAGACTTCCGGAGATCGAAGATACGGAATGCCTATCCAACTTCGTTCTTAGCAGATATAACTAGCAACCTAAATGATCTTAATGCTCGACTCCAAGGAAAAGATCAGCTGATTGTCATGCATGATCTTATTTCCGCATTCCAAACGAAACTTTGTCTTTGGGAGCAACAGTTAGGAGCAAAAAACTTCACACAGTTTCCTACAGTGTCAAAGCAATCGAACGTCACACAACGGCAACGATTAAATATGCTTCTTTAACGTCTGACTTGAAATAAGAATCCGAAACCTGATTTCAACACTCAAGAAACATCGTCTGCCTTTTTCTGTATTTGCTACGCCCCTGGGTTCACTACCTGTACATTTACAAATGGAATGCTGAAAAATACAACGCGATGCACAATTAAATGAGAAATCTCATCAGGTTATTTTGCAAACGTTCTATAAAACATTTTTAGACGAGAAATATACAGCGTGTTACAAACATGCTATAAAAAGGATTTCATTATTCCGAAACACGTACGTGTGAGTGAATAGCTTTTTAGTCGGATGAATTACAAAAAATCATATATGAGAACTCTTTCGTGTAGCGACAACTCCACATGACTCATTTACTTCAGTGAAACAAAGCCAGACGTCGCAGTAAACTGTATTTAATAATGAAACGAAAATTGTGGCCTACACATCTAACTTCTGGAGCTCAATTATTAATGAAGCTGTCTCTTATCAATCGAGACAGCGGTTTCCAAATAAATTCTGCATGGAATCCTTTCATTGAAAAACGTCGTAGCCGGCGTAGTTTCCCGCAACTGAATGACAATGATAATCGAACTGATATCGAAGCGGCAAGCCTCCACCACGGAGGGCGCTCTGAGCAGCGTACGTAGTTGAAGTGAACGCGCACGCTAAGTACGCGCATGCGCAATGTCGGCTGAATTGGGCATAAATAGCACAGCTCAGTGCGTCTTCGCCAGTACTTCGGCGGTGTTCACCTGAAGATGGCCAGAAGACTCTGCGCCGAAATATCGTGGCAAGAAGTTACGGACATCCGGCAGTACATTAAATATTCTTTAATCGCATTTGTTTTATATTCTTTAAAAATTAATTAATATTTCTTGCTTTTCTGGTTCATAAAACAAAAATCGGTAATGCGGCCCGCGGGGTAATCCACTCTCAAACATTTGGTCCTCCTGTTGTAAAGGTTGGCCACCCCTGCTATATATAGAGGTTTGCGCGGATACGGATATCCGCGGATATATCTGGGGATATCCGCAGTATTTCTTATTTTGGGTATAAAATTGTGAGCGACGTGGATATCCACGTGTTATATGCGGATAAAGAGCGAGGTATCTGTCCAGTACGTCTGACGAAATGTTAGCTGAAATTTCAAGCCTTGGACATTCTTGGAATTCTTGCAGGGCCCAGGTAGAGCTGAAGTTTGTTGTCCTCATCCCCTGGCCACAGCAGATGTAGCTGTACCCAAAGTACTTGCGCCTAATCCGTTTGCGCGGCCGTGTCTGCAGTCTGTCAAGCGCTTTCTGGGTGGCAAACAGGCCCACTGCCACAGAGTAACACATACAGAGGAGAAGCCCCCCCTAAACCACTGTCCTACGCTCCCCTCGTAGTTCCATAAGATGCTAGCAGGTGACAGGTGGTTCCCTGGCTTAGGCGGGTATTACACTGTAAAAGATCTTTGACAAAGATCTTTTATCAAAGCTCTTTGGTCAAATCTTTGACAGTGTAATGGGTCATCTTTTATAAAAGATTTCTTTTATAAAAGATGTTTGATAAAAGTTAGCGAGAGAGCCTAGCTTTTATAAAAGTTCGCCATTGTATACATGCGTCTTTCGTTGCTTTGACGCCTTTTAACGTACAAATTAACGTAAAAGTGTATTTGTTGTGTCGCTACTGCCACAGTGATCGTTTAAAAGTGAGAAGTGTGCGGAATATTTATTAATACAAAGCACATTTCCAAAAATGTAGGGTTAGAATCGTATAAAGAAAAAGCTACTGCTGTCAGTTGTATTCAAAGTGGCTCACTGAGGTTGATGATAGGGATGAAATTATATGGATCAAAGGATATATGGAGATGCATAAGTTAAATAAATGTTTTTATTTGTGTTACTCTAACCTAACCTCGTAATTCCTCCTAAAGTGATTTACATCTTGGTTCACTCATGTCTGGAATAATACATGAAATCTTAAGCCTACACTGTAGGATTAGTGAATTTTACTACCTGCTGGAATAGATTTTGTATGTGGATATAAATGGGAGGATCTTCAGTGGAAAAGGATTCATGATTTGAGTAATGAGGTACTGCACTAGTTAGCTCCATATTTTTTCTTGCTTTGCACGATGCTTTTCGACATTTAACCAAAAGTCCAGGTATTTATACGGATATTTTATGTTTCGGAAAATCGGGCAAAACAAATGTTAGACTGCAGCAAACATAAAAATGTTTTTCGCAGCGCATATTCCACAATGAAGCCTAACATGAAAGAACTACGAAAATATTCTCTTCTTAATTATCATAAAGTGTCTAACGAAGTTATGTTTAGCATGACACGTTAAATTATTTCATTTTTTCATTATTTACCCATTGACACAGCTTTAGGGCTTCCTGAAACATTTGCTCACACGTTCTTAAACAATTTAGGTTGTTATTTCCCAGCAGTGTAGCTTTTGGAGTACATTTGTGCAAGCAGTTTTCGTATTTTCCTCTTGCTATTCACGGTTTTACCTAAAATTGTTTCCATTTTTCGTTCTTTCCAATGAATGCATTCCCGAGCAACATTATATTACGTACTATAATACAGACGCTTTACTATTTTGGAGTCTTATTCCGAGCAACTGTTGTTGTTGTTATGGTCTTCAGTCCGGAGACTGGTTTGATGCAGCTCTCCACCCTACTCTATCCTGAGCAAGCCTTTTCATCTCCTCATAAGAACGGCAACCCACATCCACTTGAATCTGCTTACTATACGCGTCTCTTGGTCTCCCTCTGCGATTTTTACCCCACACACTTCCCTCCAATGCTAAATTTACGATTCCTCGATGTCTAAGAATGTGTCATACCAAGCGATCCCTCCTTTTAGCCAGGGTATACCAAAAATTCCTTTTCTCACCAATTCTGTTCAGTACTTCTTCATTGGTTATGCGATCTACCCACCTAATCTTCAGCATTCTTCTGTAGCACCACATTTCAAAAGCCTCTATTCTCTTCCTGTCCGCACTGCTTATCGTCCATGTTTCACTCCCGTACAAGGCAACACTCCACACAAATGCCTTCAGAAAAGACTTCCTTACACTTAAATTAATGTTCGATGTTAGCAAATTTCTCTTTTTCAAAAATGCTTTTCTTCCCATTGCCATTCTGCATTTTATATCCTCTGTACTGCGACCATCACATGTTATTTTACTACCCAAGTAACAAAACTCATCTACCACCTTCATTGTTTCGTTACCTAATCTAATTCCTTCAGCATCGCCCGATTTTCTAAGACCGCATTCCATTATTTTTGTTTTGCTCCTGTTAATGTCCATTTTATACGCTCTCTTCAACACACTGTCCATTCCATTCAACTGCTCTTCCAGGTCCTTTGCTGTCTCTGACAGAATTACAATGTCATCAGCAAAACGCAATGTTTTTATTTCTTCCCCCTGAACTTTAATCCCTATTCCAAATTTTTCCTTGCTTTCCTTCACCGCCTGCTCGATGTACAAATTGAATAACATCGGAGAAAGGCTACAACCCTGTCTTACTCCCTTCCCAACTGATGCTTCCCTTTCATGCCCTTCGAGTATAATAACTGCGGTCTGGCTTTTGTACAAGTTATAAATAACTCTCCTTTCCCTATATTTTACCCCTGCTGACTTCAGAATTTGAAACAGTGTATTCCAGTCAACATTGTCAAATGCTTTCTCCAAATCTACAAAAGCTAAAAATGTAGGTTTTCCTTTCCTTAATCTATCTTCTAAGATAAGACGTAAAGTGAGTATTGCCTCCCTGGTTCCTACGTTCCTCCTGAATCCAAACTGATCTTCCCCAAGGTCAGCTTCTACCAGCTTTTCCATTCTCCTGTAGATAATTCGTGTTAAAATTTTGCAACCATGACTTATCAAACTAATGGTTCTGTAACTTTCACACCTGTCTGCGCCTGATTTCTTTGGAATGGGGATTATTACATTTTTCTTAAAGTCTGAGGGTATTTCGCCTGTCTCATAAATCCTACACACCAGTTCAAATAGTCTTGTCATGGTTGGCTCTCCCAGAGACTTTAGTAGCTCTGAGGGTATGTCATCTACTCCTGGGGCCTTGTTCCGACCTAGGTCTTTCAAGGCTCTGTCAAATTCATCTCTCAGTATAGCATCTCCTACTTCATCTTGATCTACGTCCTCTTCCCTTCCTACCACATTGTCTGTAAGTTCATTTCCTTTGTAGAGCTGCTCTATGTACTCTTTCCACCTTTCAGCTTTCCCTTCTTTGCTGAGAACCGGCTTCCCATCTGAGTTCTTGATATTCGTAGAGTTGCTTTTCTTGTCCCCAAATGTCTCTTTTATTTTCCTGTAGGCGGTATCTACTTTTCCCCTTCTTATACATTCTTCTACAGATTTGCATTTGGCTTCTAGCCACTCCTGCTTAGCCATTTTGCACTTCCTGTCAATCTCATTTTTTAATCGTCTGTACTCCATTTTGCCTGTTTCATTTACTGCATTTTTATATTTTCTCCTTTCATCGATTAAATCTAGTATTTCCTGTGATATCCAAGGATTTTTTGTAGGTCTTGCCTTTCTACCTATTTTGTCCTCTGCTGCCTTCACTATTTCATCTCTCAGTGCTACCCATTCCTCTTCTACTGTTTTATTTCCCCCTGTTTCTGTCAATTGTTGCCTAAATCTCCCTCTGAAATTCTCCAGAACTTCACTTTCCTTCAATTTATCTAAGTCCCATCTCTGTATTTTCCTACGTTTCTGCAATTTTTTCAGTTTCAGCCTACAGTTCATGACTAACAAGTTATGGTCAGAGTCTATATCTGCCCCTGGGTACGTCTTGCAGTTTATAACCTGGTTCCGGAATCTATGTCTTACCATTATAAAATCTATCTGATACCTTCCGGTGTCTCCTGGTATCTTCCATGTATACAACCTTCTTTTGTGATTCTTAAACCAGGTGTTTGTTACGATTAAATCATGTTCCGTGCAAAATTCTACCAGGCGACTTCCTCTTTCATTCCTCCTGCCCAGTCCATATTCACCTACTATTTTTCCTTCTCTTCCTTTTCCTACAACCGAATTCCAGTCTCCCATCACAATTAAGTTTTCCTCTCCCTTAACTGTCTGAATAATTTCCTTTAGCTTCTCATATATTTCTTCGATCTCCTCATCATCGGCAGAGCTAGTTGGTATATAAACCTGTACTACTGTTGTCGGTGTTGGCTTCGTATCTATCTTGACAATGATAATGCGATCACTGTGCTGCTCATAGTAGTTTACCCGCATTCCTATTTTCTTATTCATTATCAGTCCTACTCCTGTGATACCCCCAACTGATTTTGTATTTATAATCCTGTACTCACCTGACCAGAAATCCTGTTCATCCTGCCACCGAACTTCACTAATCCCCACTATACCTAACCTCAACCTATCCATTTCCCTTTTTAAATTTCCTAATTTTCCTACCCGATTAAGGGATCTAACATTCCACGCTCCGATCCGTAGAATGCCAGTATTGTCTTTCCTGATGACAACATCCTCCTGAGTAGTCCCCGCCCGGAGATCCGAATGGGGGACTATTTTACCTCCGGAATATTTTACCCGAGAGGATGCCATCATATGTTCATACAGTAGAGCTGCATGTCCTCGGGAAAAGTAACGGCTGTAGTTTCCCCTTGCTTTCAGCCGTTCGCAGTAGCTGTGTGGCAAAGCCACATGAGCTAATGTTACAAGGCCAGCTCAGTCAATCATCCAGACTGTTGCCCCTGTAACTACTGAAAAGGCTGCTGCCCCTCTTCAGGAACCACACGTTTGTCTGGCCTCTCCACAGATACCCCTCCGCTGTGGTTGCACCTACGGTACGGCTATCTGTATCGTTGAGGCACGCAAGCCACCCCACCTCGGCAATGTCTGTGGTTCATGGGGGTGGCCGAGCAACTATGACAAAATATTTTACGATAGTGTAATGTGCTCCTGTGAAGTAGTTTCGTCAAAGATCTTGGATAAAATCTTTGACAAAGATCTTTGTCCAAGATCTTTTACAGTGTAATACCGGCCTTAGTAAAGCTCTGTATAGGGAAAGTATGGCCATCCTTTTCCGCGGCGCTTGCAGCTCGTGATTGGCTGAAATCGAGTCACGTGCTTCTTTCCGCCATCTTGGTCCTATACGTTGCTTGGCTGCCAAGAAAACCTTGTGAATATTCGTATGTTTTGGTTTGAATAATGCCACAGTGTTATACTTTTGGGTGTTTTTAAGAAGCGAAGAAGGGAGGTAAACATTATAGTACTTCCATTAGGTATCAGAAATGCAGGAAGATGAACAATTTGGCTGATGAAAATCGTCGGAGAAAACTAGGAGTCCAGAAACGAACTTCGGTTCTTGTGCTGTGATGATTTTAATTCATAATGTAAATTAATAGATTAAAGATTTACTGACGAATGGATCACGCAGCAGATAGCTATATATTTTTAACTTGAATAAATTTGTGAAGAAAATTCCTGCACAATGTCGTGAGGTTAAATTATTCACGCGTCGTTGATTTTATCTGCAGGTAGTTGTCGAAAACACACAATTTTATTTTACATATTAGTGAGTGAACTAGATTCCCGTTTAGATATGAAATTAACATACAGTTCCTGAAACAAGCTTTTCTCATTGGTTTTCGTGTGTTAGAGTGTGTCATAACAAGAAACAAAGAATTGAAACAAGACAAATATTAGACATTCAAATGTAATTGGCGTTGTAAAGACACCTTTAATTTCTTTTTCTGGTAAAAGACATGTAGTGGGTATCTCCTTGCATTTTTCGTAGTTCATGTAAGATATAAGTACATAATACCCAAGAAAATACTCATCAAAGACTTTTACATGATCTAAAATTGTTTTCTTAATTTACACTATGCTCCGATGCTGACGTGTCTACTGAAATACTTGGCTACGGTACACGTCAGCCTAAATTATACGTGAACTCCTTAGATATAGAGCCGCAAACCAGTTTTCTTAAATTCGAACGATAAGTATTCTGTAGAGCAGCCAGGTCCGCATGAACAGAAGTTCGCGAAGTTCCCGCATCTGTCCGTCGGATATAACAATCTGTATCTCAAGAATGAAAAGAGTTATCGTTCTGCTCTCAACCTTAAATAAAATTCCGATATCTTACCTACATTTCTTCCGCAGTATTGTATGAGCTAAAATCAACCATACGCAAAGTCTACGCAATGCGACTTTTCCTCTGCAAACCCTTCAAAATGTTGCGCAGTAGTTTACTTAATTTGATGTAGCACGGAAACTATAAGTAATAATGAACAGAAATTGAGATCATTATCGAGAGAATGTATGAGACTATAACATGTGAAAAAATTAATTTTTTTATTGGTTGGTTTTCTCAAAATTGGTTGATAAGTATTGTTAAGCGCTGGGAACTTCGTAGCGGTCGGCGTGTAAGCAGCAGCGGAATAGGCCCAGCACGGCTGCCGCTGGCAGGCTGGCCATACGTTCCCCATACAGAGCTTTATGGCTTAGGGGGCCTCTCGCACGTCAGAGGGTAGCGTGGAGGGGAGGCTGAGGGGGGAGCTCGTGCCGCCTGCCACGAGACCACGGCTGTGTCCGGCTTGCTGGCGTTTGAGGGGAGGTGGTGGTGGTGGGGGCAGCCGCTACCTGTCGCCTGCTCTGGCCAGTTTCAAGGGCTGCTTCTGACCTCAGCGCCATCATGGGACATCCTACGTAACTGCTGGAAACCCTCCCTCCCCGCACCCCTGAGCGTAGGACCGGGCCCTTACGGAGGTTTCCCGTCTGTATATATTTGTCTGTGCCACTGCCCACCAGAGGTGCCATGCCAAATTTCCGCTGCCTTCAGTTAGCGCTTTGTTGTGACCGAGTGACAGCTCTTTTTTAAAATGAACACATCAATGGATACTATATCGTGTAAACTAAAAGGTGATTTGAGATTAGTGAACGAAAACTAATTGAAATCGTCAATTTGGAAAAAAAAATTGGATTCGTATTTGAGGGCAAGGAAAAGATCAATGATATAGTGGCCTGTTTTGCGTGTAAAAAAAGTATATTCTTAGACTGTTTCATTGCAACCGAATAAACGGTGCAGCCGCGAATAAAATACGAACAAACATAAAACAAACATTCATGTTTATGTATTACATAAATGGTAACGGAAGCAATAAAGATTGATAATAGCATTTTATAGCAGCTTTCATAATCAGATACGGTTTACAGTGTAAGTGACGTATTTAGAAAGGTACAGAATGTTAGACTGTATAGGCTGGCCGTAGCTGCAGCCATCATTGTCTCTTTTTGCTGACAGTTACTAATTAGAAGTAGAAGGCTGTTTTAGCCCTTGAAATGACATGCTTTGCTTTGTGTCACATAATTTCTTGCGCGTTAATATGGGGAAAATAAAGTGTCTCTTTTTTAAAACCCCGAAAGAACCGTTTCTTTTTTAATGTAAACACAATAAAATCTCCTCTATGCCAGTTAGTTTTGATTACTGAAATTTAAGAAGACGCCTGTATTAAACAGCTGACGTAGTGCTCCGACCACACGGGCTCCGAAGCGCTACTGTGTGCGTCCAGAGCGCCAATGTTTTCCTGTTTGGAACAATCCGTCTTGGAGTAGGTATAGAACAGTCAGAAGTAGTTACGTTGTCGCAGAAATGTCCCTTTAATAATAATTACATCATTCAATAAAATGGTTCGCGTTATTTGGCTGCATTGTCAATATATAAAATTCCAACGTTTCGGCCGCTGTTGCAAGTGACCTCTGTCAAGGTTTTTGGCAAAGGCCACTTGCAACAATGGCCGAAACGTCGGAAATTTACATGTCGCCAATGTGGTCAAATACCCCGAAGAATTTTGAGTGACAACGGCCACCAAAGCCTTCGTTTACAAACAATCATATCCTTACATAACATGATTTTAAATACTGCTATGACTACCACCCAATGAAAAGTTTAATATCTGCGGATGCGGGTGACGAAGTTGCGGATGCCGATAAAGTCCGCAGATGCGGTTGCGGATATGGGCCTTGCGGATTTGATGCGGATAACACTTATCCGCGCAGACGTCCAGCGATATACATACAGAACATACCTAATTATTGATGTTTAGTTGTATTTCACAATGCAATCTTCATTGGCATATGCCGCAAATAAGCAAATATTGTAATGACAACAGGCCACCAAAATCTATTGTCTCACTAGAGCTATTAGGATGCTCTGACAACAAACATTGCTCTCACAAATACAATTATTGCTATCACACCAGTAATTACCAAATAAATAAATATAACGGTACTTCTAAAATCCATGTAAATTCCGATCACAAACAAACGAAATAGCTACACTCGCTGAAATAACACACCATTTGATGACACACAAACTTGACAGAACTGTCACGCAATGTGACAAAACATTCATCTACATCTACATAGATACTGTGAAAATCACATTTAAGTGCCTGGCAGAGGGCTCATTAACCACTTTCATAACTTTTCTCTACCGTTCCATTCTCTAATAGCGCGAGAGAAGAAAGGACACCTAAATCGTTCCGTTTTCTATCTGATTTATTTTATTGGGATGGTCATGTCTCTCTAAGTAGGTGGGTGCTAACAAAATATTTTCACATTCAGAAGTAAAAGTCGGTGATTGAAACTTCGCAAACAGATCACGCCGCAATGAATAACGTCTTCTTTTTTTAATGATTTCCACCCCAATTCGTACAACATTTCCGTGACGCTTCCCCCCCCCCCCCCCCCATAAAAAAAAATGAGCTGCCCTTCTCTGAACCTTCTCAATGTCTTCCGTCAGTACCACCTGGTGAGGGTCCCACAAGAGGCAACAGTACTCCAGGAGAGAACCACAAGTGTAATGTAGCCAGTCTCTTTGGTGGGGCTGGTGCATCTTCGAAGCGTTCTGCCAATGAGACGTAACCTTTGGTTCGTCTTCCCCACATTTTCTATGTGTTCTCTCCAGTCAAAGTTGTTGTTTCTGTTGAGTAAAAACGACGCCATTTATCCAAGGAAAATGAAACATGTGTCAGCAACACAATTTATAATTTATTTATTACCACCCTTGAGAACACACCCCGAATTACAATGAGAAAACTAAATACTTTAGTTATAAATTTTAAGTGAATACCTCTTTATGGTCAACAACCTTGAAAAACAGCCAATAAAATAAACCCTCATTTGTGTTGAGAAGTGAAAGTGGAGTGGAAGACAAGGTTTGCCATTACTGACACTGTTTGCTTGGATGTGGAGAGTGACAGACGCTTTTGTAAAGCATCCATAAATTTTTGTGGAATATAGAAAATAAAATTCAGTAGAGATTGAAGTGAAGAGTATTATTTCAAGAAAAATATTCACAATAGTTAGACTTCCTGCAACTTTACGAAAAGCTTTAGCTCTGGCAAAATTCCACAACGCAAGCCCAAGATTAAAAACGAAAATAAGCAGAGCAACGACAAAGAAGAAATCACCAAAAAAAGATGAGTATCTATTAATAAGCGTTTATAGTTTCACTTTTATTTATTTTTGTGGTCCCCTCTTGCACAAGCCAACAACATAAACTTTCGACGCACTCAAATCTATGTACGAATCTAAGTTCCGTTTGCTAATAAAATGAAATTGTACCCAGCTACATAAGAAATTTTTTTTGCACAAACTTCTACAACTCTTAAACTACTTTTCCACATCACTGCCGAAATTTTTCAGGCATTTGTCATAACGTGGCACCAGGTTTTGTATTCCTTCTTCATAGAAATCGCCGCCTGTGTCTTCAACCAGTTGGAAACAGTTTCTTTCAGCTCGTCGTCATTCGTGAAGTGATGACCGCCAAGGAAAGACTTGAGATGTTCTGGATCTTGTCATCAATCGCATGAACCAGTTCTTCTGTAACCAAAGGCGGACGCCCACTTCGTTCTTCATCGTGCACATCACTACGCCCGCCATTGAACTGTCGGACCCATCTTGTCACCATCGAATCACTCATCGCATTTGGTCCGTAAAAATCGCAAATTTGCCGATAAATTTTACTTGGTTTCACTTTCCTCGCATACAGAAACCGAATCACCGACCTGATTTCACAGGCGGCGGGATTTTCAATCAACGCCGACATTTCAAACAAGCACAACAAAGCGTACGTAAGTGACAGCGATCTCCAAATGGCGCACGTTCTTCTCCTTGATACACATCGTCTACAGCACATGTGCGGAATTTCAAAAAGTTCAAATGTCTGTAAATCTATCGGACCAAACTGCGTGGTCATCAGTCCGTAGCTTACAAACTACTTAAACCTAGGTAAACTAACCTACGGACAAACACACACACCCATGCCCCAGGGAGGACTCGAACCTCCACGGCGAGCAACCGCGTGCTCCGCAGCGAGGTGCTTTAGACCGCTCGGCTACTCCACCGCGGCGCGGAATTTCAGTCGCAGCGCTGCAGCGAAGGTAAATTGAAACGGAACTTACTTTCTGGACGCGCCCCGTAAAATTGAGAAGATATTTAAATGAAGTGTGTAATTTTAAGAAAAATATTCACAGTAGTAAGACTTCCTGCAAATTTAGCTCTAGCAAAACTCAACAACGCAAGGCCAAGAATGAAAACAAGAATAAGCAGAGAAACGACAAAGAAGAAATCACTAAAACAAGATGAGTATCTATTAATATGCCTTTATAGTTTCACTTTTATTTACTTTTGTGAGCCCTTCTTCCACAAGCCAACAACATAAACATTCGACTTACTCAAATCTATGTATATGTACAGGACAAGTGGGGGAGTAGATTGGCAGACAAAGAAGAGGCACGCTGTAAGTTAAATAGTACAAATGTTCAAATGCCTGTAAAGCTTAAGGGACTTAACTGCGGAGTCATCAGTCAATGTTCAAATGTTTGTAAAGCTAATGGGACTTAACTGCGCGGTCATCAGTCCCTAAACTTACAAACCACTTATGAACTAACTTATTCTAAAGACAGCACAAATGTCCAAGCCCGAGGGGGGATTCGAACCACCGACGGGGAACGGCCTCGCGCATGGGAACATAGCGCCTCAATGAGCTCGGTCGCTCCGCCGCAGCGGTCGTCCCAAAACTTACAAACTACTAATGAACTAGCTTATACTATAGACGACACAAACATCCATGCCCGGGGGGGGGGGGGGGGGATTCGAACCCCCAGACAGGGAACGGCGTTGCGCATCGCAGCATAGCGCCGATCCGCCGCGGCTAACAAGGGGAGGCCTCCAATTGAGAAATTCGGATTCGTTTCATACTGCGCATAATAAAAGCTCATGGCCAGAGCTGTAATGTGGCAAAGAACCAAGATGCACTTCTCAGCCGTTGTCGAGAAAATAGACAATTTAAAAAAAAACGTTTCGTTGAAATACTCTCTACGATTAATAATTTTTTACAGCGGCGTGGCGCAGCGGTAAGCGCTCGGGTGGGTAATTCGAAGGTCGCCGGTTCGAATCTCACGGCATGCAACTTTTTGTATTATTTGCTTTTTTGTAATATATATATATGTCGCACGAACCAATGTGATAGTTATCATAGAAATATGGAAAGCAGAAAACAGGACGGCATCGAGCACATCTGATAAACGATGCCTTTTTACAAGAACAATTGTTTTTTTTTTTTAATTATCTGTTGGGAAACAAACCTGATTGATATTCTGAAAAATTGTTCTATCGTTCGTCAGGTTTGACTTACACTATACGTTTCGGAATATCGATTATACTTCTTCCGGTAACTATACGTGGTAAACATTATGAAGACAATCAATATTTGTGAAATACAACTTTGTTTGCGGAAAATATAATGCTGTTCGACGTCGCCAGTTGCATATAATAAGTTGTTCGAAAGTCATTTGTCGTGGAAAAACTGGCGACTTCGAACATCAAATGTTATATATATATATATATATATATATATATATATATATATATATATATATATATATATATATATGTGTGTGTGTGTGTGTGTGTGTGTGTGTGTGTGTGTGTGTGTGTGTGTACATTTTGAATTACAAACAACAAATAATAATAAAAAAATTGCATGTCGCGAGATTCGATCCGGCGATCTTCGCATTAGGAACCCGAGCGCTTACCGCTACGCCACGCCTCTGTACAATACTACTAATCGTAGAGAGTATTTCACCGTAACGGCTTTTTTTTAACTGTCGTTTTTCTCGACAACGGTTGAGAAGTGCATCTTGCTGCTTTGCCAAATTACACGTCTGGCCATGAGCTTTCATTATGCGCAATATGAATCGAATCTGAATTTCACGATTGGCGGCCTCCCCTTGTAAGTGGGACATACTGCACATGTGAATCTGCTGGAGAAAAGAATTGCTTGAGGGTATCTGATAAATTCGTAATAAGAAATACTGGTGTTGGCAATGTTCTGACTATGTCCCTGTCACAGTGTTCCAATCAGCAACGGCAAGTTGGTTACAGGTGTAGGGAACGAAGGTTGATTTTTTTTTTTTTTAATACTTATAAATCACACTGCACAAAATAAATACCGAAAATACGGGTTAATCAGAACTGAAGTACCGGTATCGGTGTTAATCAAACGGATAATGTGCTTTTTGTGCCGCAAAGGAGAGAGAGAGAGAGTAAAAAGAAAAAAATAAACCGAAACAGATTGAGTAACGCTGCTGTAGGGTGCTGCGCGGTGCGAAGTTTAGAGGTTCTCTTTCTCTCTTTGCACGTGCCAGACACGTGGGCGCGGTGTGTCGAGATTCCGACAATGGGAGGCGGGGGCAGGTAACTGGCTCAATCGAGCGCTCAATTTGTCGGCCGGCCGGATCGGCCGCTGACGCTGATTGAATTTCCCGTGGGCCACGGCGGCGATGCGTCGCGCGTGCGGCCCGCGCATGCGCAGAACCAAACCTGACAGCCAACTCAATTATGCCTGCTCGGCGTGAGTGCCGCAGAGTGGGGAGGGGGAGGCGGAAAGGCCCGCGCAGAAGACTCGCTGCGAAAACGCGAGGGTTTTCCTGGTCTGCTGGAGAGGCGAGGCAGGAAACACGTTCCCACAAGAGAGATACGTTCAGAATCGATTAAACGACTAAAACGATAATACGAACTTGATTAAAAGTTCATGGAAGGCACTGGTAGAGACACAATGAAGGAATACATGCTACAGAGCAACTTAAAAGAAATATTTTCCTTTGAATACACTTTGCAAATAAAAATTTCTCACAAGTTGCGATATGGTCGCGAATTTATAACAGTGATCCTTTTCGTAATTCTTTTTAATACCTTTATTTCCGTCGATAATCACAAATTTCTCGTCGTTTTGATGAACAGTTCAAGTCTAAATCATGTCAGAGATATAAGGACACATTTAGCAATAGGCTACCTTATCCATATATGTAAAAATGTAGTACTGTAGAGCAATAAGTCGCATGTCAACACAAGCACTGAAGTCAACATTACCTTCGTTCAATTGGGCCAACTGGCGGTGAATCGAGGAAGTACAGTACATACTAACGAAACAGTTGAGTATTTCGAAAATTGTCTGCACGAATTATTTCAATTTATATTTAATGAGAAATACTAAAATGAGCTCTAACGTGGAAATTAAGCGTTTCCGGATTGTGTGTGACGAGTGTTTCCTGAAAGTTTGGCCGTACCTTTTTGTAACACCCTGTATATAAAACTGAATGTTTGTCTGTATGTCCTCTATCAGTTCATAAATCATTCATCCGATTTCAATGAAACTTTGGCGAATTCCTTACCGTACGCCCACGAAGGTTCCTGACCCAAAAACAAAGGAGTATGACACATAGCTCAGGAGACACGACATCATAAATAATGAGACGCCGCGGCGTGAGAATACCCAGATTTATGCGTCAATTATTGGAAAATGGGAGTAGTTAGGACCTGCAACAAAGTTTGCATGTAATTTCGGACGTTTATGAAGCGTTTTGTAACTGACCCTCCACCACCTACCCCCCCCCCCCCCCCGCCCCCACTAAAAACGATGATGTTCAAATGTTTGTAAAGCTTATGGGACTTAACTACAGGGTCATCAGTCCCTAAACTTACAAACTATTTATGAACTAGCTACAACTAAGGACGGCACTAATATCCATGCCCGAAAGGGGATTTGAACCCCCGACCGTAGTGGCCGTGCAGTCCGTGACTGAAGCGCCTCAGTCTCCTCGGCCACCGAGGCCGGCGAAAACGATGAAACGCGAAAAGAAGTCTACCGCTCACAACAGTTTCGCTGTAGATGCCGTAAAACAGTTGCATCAGGCATGACCTTGTATCAAATCAAGTTAGCATTACAGATTTGCATGTTACTATTTATTTTTATCCGCTAGTCTCCCTCCATTCTCTTGCGTGCATAATGAAGCAATATGTTTTCTTAATCTCTATCTATATTAAACCGAAAGGACACTGACTAAACACGAAATCTGGAAAACTACTTCACATATGAATCTAAAATGTGGCAGAAATGTAGTTTATAGGTAGAAGATAAGAAAGTATTTTGTGATAGGTGCATGGAGGAACATACTCCTCCTACAGACTCACGAAATGTACAGTTTCATTTCGATCTTTACCAAATTTTGCACTCTTGACGTTAAAAAGAAGAGGAAGGTCACCGTCTACTTTAAGTTTCATACGGTGCATGGGGGAAGGTACTTTGCAACATAAAAATGGAGCCCCAGATACATTGGTCGGTCATAACTTGAAAACGGCTCAACCGATTTCACAGATCCTGTTTTTTTTGTTTCCGTTATTCTCAGAAAAAGGCTTATATGAAATAAAACTGAATATTTAAGAACAACAAAGTGTGTTTTTTAATGTGACTCTGCGTTTTTATTGCATAGAAATCTATAAATTCCGATATTGATGAAATTTTGCACACTTTACCTTAAAAAACGAGAGGGATGTATAAAATTTCGTTCGATGCATGGTGGAGGGTACTAAACTTACAGAATTTTACAAAATGCATATTTTTGCTCCAATCCTTATGAATTTTTGGACACATGGCCTTTAAACCAAGATGAAGATCACTGGGTACATGAATGTTTGTATGGTACATGGCAGAGGGTACCTTGCAGAAAACTTTGCCGAGTGAGGGAAAGGTGGAAACGATCAGAGAGATGGGAGTGAAAGAGGTGGATGCAGAGAGGGGGGGGGGGGGGGGGGGAAGCGGATGTGGACTACTAGAGTGTAGGATAAATAAACACCCGGGCTAGTAAAACATAAATAATGGTAGCGTAGTAAACATGTTAACACCACCTCTGTAACCATTTTCGATTACTATTTTAAACTTATATCACGACTCGTTCATGAAGATTTATGTTGTGACGGTGCCATTACGGCTATATTACACTAACGACTGTAACGCAAGGTATGCTGTAAAAAAATTTTAAAAGCGTTTTATGTATTGATTACTGTAGTGCATTATTTACCTTTTATAAGGTAATTACTAATAGTCTCCTGTTTCTGATTTGCCGTGGAATTGAAAATGGTCGTCACTGACCGAAACCGGTCGTCAAAACGACGAGAAATTTGCGATCATTGACGGGAGTAAAGATAGTAAAAGAAATAAAAATTTCTATTCCCGCTCAAAGTTTAGGGGGCGGAGGCTACGACAGCGTTGTTGACTGGCTGGTGGTCATGAGACAGTGGGCCGTGCCCCAGGGGATAGCCAATCGGCCAGTCAGATACGCTATCGCAACCTTCGCCCCCAGGATTTTGAAGGGTTGTAGCTCCCAGACTAACAGTGATAGGAATGTAGTTTAAATTGATTTGGACGCAGCTGGTTTCAACGAATCCAATACACGATAGAAAAAACTATTGTTCCATTTAAAAAATTATATCTTTGTGGTGTAACTCTTTGGAAAATGATACAATAAACTATGTTCATAGCTCCGCAGAAAGTGTAACATTTCTTGTGTTGACCTACCGCATTAAAATTTCCCGTCACCTATTATTTTATAAGTTACAGAGGCAAACGCACTTAGCGAAACACTCTGCATATTTATTTAATGACTGATTTCAACTAATATAAATTTATAATGGAAATATAAACAGATCATCATATTCTCCACAGTAACACTGAAAATGCAAGCAACGTGATTTACCTCTTATATATTTAATTTAGTGTGTCGATTATTGTGCAATTTGCCAGTAATTTACGTAATTATTGTGTGGCATGAGCGGCGGTCAAGCTCAGAAAAGCTGGTTTGTCTATTTATTTATTTCAAACTTTATGTAATACTAATTACAGTCCTTGTTATTTTATTTAAAAATTTTATATTTCTAAAGAAGTGATTTCAGATGGTCAGGTTTTACTGCAAGAAGTATCTCATGTTAAGAAGACCGAAGGGGTACGCGAGAAAGGGGAACTTCATATCTAGGCAGAAAAAGGCCCCTCCTGGATGATAGGAATGATTCGATTGGAGATAGCGTTAAGATTTGCGCAGTGAACGGCGTAAACAAGTGAACGACATTGCAGCTGATATGTGTTTGTTTTACACAAAATCTCACGACTATAGAAATGTTGTTTGGGAAACAAACTATTTTGAACTATTGTCAAATTTATGTTGACTGTTCGCGAAATACAGAGTTTCTGTATTCCTTAAAGTTATGATTACTTAGTTGGGAGAAAGTGCTACGAATTTATCAAAGACAATGAAACTTTTATTTAATTTATGATTAATATTTCCTCTGACCACTTCCTTTAAAGAACCTATTTGTTTAAATAAACCTGACTTTACGTGTGTCATTTGCAAAAGTTTGAATAAAACTCTTTTTTTAGTGAACGAGTTATTTTGTGTAATGTTTCTTATTTGTTTCGCAAACTACAGCCTATGCGTAAGAGTTTTTAACTGCAGTATCAAAGGGAAAAGATTATATCTGCAACTAAGATAGTTGCCACGGCATATAATCAGACATGTACGGTTCGACCCTAAGATAAAATCGAAGACAAACTTTTAAATCTGAACCGTACACAGCCCAAAACGCAG
This sequence comes from Locusta migratoria, assembly GCA_026315105.1. Lineage (NCBI taxonomy): Eukaryota > Metazoa > Arthropoda > Insecta > Orthoptera > Acrididae > Locusta > Locusta migratoria. The sequence continues at coordinate 855,674,716 of CM048744.1, read as the reverse complement.
TTTCTTCCACCGTATAGTCATAATTGCTTCATTCTTAGCTGCGATAAATATCGGTGGAAAAGATGAAGCCTAATGTCGTTCGATCCACGCTGAAACACTCAATACTATTACATGGTGTGGCCTCCACGGGAGGAATTTCATGAGCTGGGACGCATCCATTCGAACATACATATAGTCAGGTTTAAATGAAACACTTTAAAAGGAAGTAAATACAAATAACATAAAATGAAATAACGAAATTAATTTGGAAGAGTGAATTTATACTTCCTATAAAAGTAAAATGTAACCGTATCTTTACGTTGTTATTGTTATGGTCATCAGTTCGTAGACTGGTTTGATGCAGCTCTCATCCTACACTATCCTCTTTATCTCCTGATAAGAACGGCAACCCACGTATATTTGAACCTTCTTACTTTACTTGTCTCCCTCTGCGATTTTTATACCCCACCAATTCCATCCAATTATAAATTCACGATACCTTGATGTGTAAGAATGAGTCTTACCAAACAGTCGACTCTTTTAGACAGAGTATGCCAAACATTCCTTTTCTCCCCAATTCTATTCAGTGCCACTTCATTAGAACGTAATCCACCAATCTAATCTTCAGCATTCTTCTGTAGCATTTCAAGAGCCTCTATCCTGTTCCTGTCTGAATTATTTATCGTCCAAGTTTCACTCCCGTACAAAGGAGACAAATGCTTTCAGAAAAGTCTTCCACCTACGGTATGGCCATCTGTATCGTTGAGGCACGCAAGCCACGCCATCTTGTCAATGTTTGTGGTTCATGGGAGTAGTATCTTTACGTACTGTACGTAAAAGAAATCTATAGTTAACACAAAACAAAATTGTGAATACGTGAATACGTGAATGCAAATTGCAAACACGAAATATTTCATTGAAATTTTGAAAAGTGGAAATTGAAAATGAATTTTGAATTTAATTTTCATTGAAGTTATAAAACGACAACAGTGGATCAGTTGTCGTTTGATACCTGGAATGAAAGGACTCAAGAAAGTACGAATACCGGAAATAACAGCCATCACATAATGGGGCCCTGAGGATGGTACTAGTGGACTACCGAAATCGATTGCTATGTTAATGTTCCAGACATTCACGTAAAAAATCAGACACACTATTCAGCATTCGGTCGCAGGTTTCGTCTGTACAGAACACGCATACCTACAATCACACAAGCACAACCAACAGACACGCGAAAATTGCGTTCTTTCGTCATTTAAATTGTTGAAATTAATCTTAGACTTTCTTATATTGTAGTGTACGTCTATAAATATTTTAGCTTGAAAATGAATCGTAGTTCACTGCAATCGTACATAAGATTCTTGAGTTACACAGCAAAGAAATCGATACTCTCTGGACGTAAAGCCAAATTTACTGAATTAAAACTTGAAACTTAGAGCTCATTTCAGAGGTAATGTTGGGAAGCATGTTTTCTTCAGTATTCGACACATATAAGAACATTAATTATTAAACGAATTTAAGTCAGTATTTTCATGTTTCATATGATTTGGGGTGGAACGGATTTAGGAGTTAATCTGAGCAGCTTATACCGCGGATTATAATGTCGCTTGTCGGACAGTTAAGTCACCAGAAGATCAAAAGCAACAGCAAAAAGACTTAGACAGGATTTTTCCATGGTACGAAAGTTGTCAAGCTAAAGAATGAAAAGTGTGAAGTGATCCATATGAGCACCAATAGAAAAGCGTTAAACACCATTTACACGATACATCAGTCAGATCTACAGGCCGTGAACTAAACACCTACGAATTACAATTACGAATAACTGTAATTCGAAAGAACACATAGAAAATATCGTGTGGATGGCGAATGGATGGCTACGTTTAATTGGCAAAAGACGTAGAAGATACACCCGCTCTTCTAAAGAAATTACTTACACTACAATTGTCTTATTTTGGAGTAGTGCTGTCCATTGTGCGATCCTCACAAAGTAGGACTGACGGAGGATATGGAGAAAGTTCAGAGAAGGATAGCTTGTTTTGTATTAACGCGACACAGGAGACAGAGTAACACAGATGACGCATGAGATGGGGCGAAATTCACTCGTGGCGGCAAGATCAATTTGCTAAGTTTTTGTCACCAAATTTCTTCTCTGAATGGCAAATATTTTGTTATTCCCCTGCCTAAATACTGATATAATAAGAGAAATCAGATCTAAAAGGGGAAGATTTAGGTGTTCGTTTTTCACGTGCGCTATTATAGAAACGAACGTTAGAAAACATTATGAAAGCGGTCCGATAAACGCGCTGCCACGCAATTAACTGTGATTTGCTGAGTAAATATGTAACGTCGTTGTAAAATAGTCCCTACGTTCTTCACAAAGGAGGGACAGACAACCCCAGACTTATAGAATCTGACAATTTGAGCCGGAATAGCCAGAGAAGAGAATTAGTGGTTATTCCGATGTGTTCTACTTTTTATATCATTATTTCATACCTTGTGAATTATATGTGTGTTTTTGTATCACTGAGTAAATAAATAATAGAAACCCGTAGGTATTGCTATTTTTCTTTTGTGCCATCAGAAGCAGGCATCGTCTGCACTTTGTGACAGTCGCTGAGCTATCCATCGGACTACCCAGGTTAATTATTCACGCCGGCAGGTAGCAGGTACCCGCAAGTACCCGCCGCGTATACGCGCGCAATCTGTGGCCGCTCTATGCAAATCTCATTAATAATGTATGCCCCTGTTTAATTGTTTACTACTTGCAGACTGCCGGCAGAGACCAGCTGCCGATTCATCATGCATGCAGCTCTCCCTGCTTATAGAGCACCTGTAACGGCAGAGTTTTTAAAAACTCGAACTTCCCTGTATAAAAGTGCTTCCTGCGTCTGATTACCTTAATAATTAGTTAACGTGTCAAATATTTGCCGGTAAGAGGGTAGAATCATTAATGATGGAGATGCAAAACCCTACTTAGGAGGATTGATCACGAACTACCGTTACGAAGCGTACAGAGAATCGTGTATATTTTAACATATTTGTTTGTGTTGCCGTCTTCCGCAACGAGCGCAGTAGATTTCCACGGCCAAAGGTTCCTGACCTGCTCATAGTCGGCTGCCGTGTTTGGCCTCAAGATAGTCTCAAAATCACACCGAAACCGGCTGCCTAAAACAATAAATAATTATATTTGAATTTTAATAATTTGACGCTCAGCAGCTTCAAAGTAATTTTATTTATTAAGCTATGCCCTTTAGCGGTATTTTATTAGTTCAATTTTCGTCCCCCCACGTCAAATACGTGAATGTGGTTATGTGGCCTGTTGTTTCTTCAGTTTGCACCTTCCCTGTTGTAATATTTCTTTGCTTGGGAAATATTTAACATATTGGCCCACTTTAGGTTACGGTAGTAACACTAAAAGTGGGCCTTTGCGATCGTTCTTTGACAGCTCGAAATTTAAATTAAAAAAAACGGCTCAACTGTTCATCAAACATGAAAATGAAATAACCGAATTTGTAGAGGAGAAAATTCTCTACAACTTTGTTCCCTTATGTTTTTTCATATCTCGTATCGTTTGATAGATATTTACAAAAATAACGGAGATTTGACACCCTCCATTGAATTAACGAAAACCAGCCGTTCGCACAGAACTGTCTCTGGTATACGCCATCTTACGTTGTGTATTTGAGGATTTTCATATTGTAACTTTCACGTTGTTATTTCAAAGCAATGGCGCACTGAATCATTAACAAAAACACGTCGTTCTTCGTACGATAAATGATAATCTAATGTCTAAAAATGCCATATTAGCATCAGTTAACAACAGCAATTAATAGTATGAGATTAAAGAAGGTAAGTTGTAATTGTTAGCTGCAGTGTAGTGGGCAATGCGTTGGACTTTGACGCTGAAGGCTACTAATTATTTTTTTCTTAAAAGGGTTTCAGACACTTTTATTAATTGATTTTTTAATATTTAGATTATTATTTTGGTCCAAAATATTTGCAAAAACTTATAAAACTACAAATCTAAAGTGGGCCGTAAAACAGGTCAGTGCGACTTTTTTAGTTGTGGCCGCATGGACGTGAAAAACTCAGTGAATTCTTCGACCACATCAATAGCATCCATGACAAGAACAAATTCACGGTGGAAGTGGAGAAAGAGGGTGCCTTGCCGTTCCTTGACGTCCTCGTCAGTCGTTAAGCAAATGGATGTCTCAGCCATGGTGTTTATAGAAAACCCACCCACACAGACCGGTACCTGCACGCCACAAGCCAAAATCATCCATCGCAGAAACAAAGGACGTTGGTGCACCGAGCGGAAGTACTGTCAGACACTGAAAATCTGCAAAAGGAACTGTGCCACCTACTGAAAATTTTTAGGAACAAAGGCTACAGCAACAGCCAGATTACGAAAGCAATCTTCCCGAAGACACAGAAGCAGAAGACTCTCGAGGAGGACTCAAAGAAACTTGCCTTTTTGCAGTTTTGTGGCTCAATCACTGGAAAGGTTAGCCGCCTCCTTAAGAGACACAATGTCGAAACTGTCTTGAGGGCTCCTTATAAAATACGTCGGTTGATGAGACCTGTTAAAGATGATGTAGGCCTAAGAACACCGGGAGTAAATAAAATACCTTGTGGTTGTGTACAATTTTATATAGGACAAACAGTGCGCACTATTGAACAACGCTGTGTGGATCACGAACGATGTTATCGTTTACGTTATCCTGAAAAGTCAGTAATTGTGGATCATGCACTTGAAAACAGACTCGTATTGCGTTTGAGGAGTCTTCCATAATTACAACGAACAGTTTCTGCGATAGTGTAATAAGAGAGGCGATTGAAATCAAAATAGCTGACAATAGTCTTAATAGAGACGGCGGCTTGCAGCTGAGCACGGCTTGGAACCCCGCGATCGAAAGGTTGAAGCGGGCGCGACAGGCACGCAACCAAAACACTGCCTTTTATGGCCATGTCGCGGAGCACCAGTGACGTCACAGCCCGGAGGACGACAGCAGCAATCACTCGACAGTCAATCACTTGATAATGGCCGAGGAGATCTCGGACAGTAAACCACATGACGCGGCTGGAAGCCCGAGAAAATTTTATCAACATAACTCGTCGCGAAACAATGCATTCATATGTTTTTAAAAAAGTTTGTAAATCTTCCTCGCCCCCCCCCCCCCACCTTTCAACGTCTGATGATGCCCAGTAACGTGTCATGTTTAAATAAATAAAACATCAAGTTTATGCAACCAAGACTGTTTTTTACCAAATATAGCAATTACTGTTGCTGTGCCAGTGCCATAAAACTATGGAAAAGAGTGATTTTAGTTAGTGAACAATTCTCTTGCAATCGAGAATGCATTTTTAATCATAGGATTTCATTGAAGATCGCTGTTTCTACAAAAATGTTTTCTAAAATAGCAAGGGTAGAATTATTTACTTTTAAAAATTAAAACACTTTATTTAAACCAGTTAAATCAAGAACATCAAAATACCAAAAAAATTGTAATACTTGCGCTATGTCGATCTAACAGAGATTAGAGTCACAGACACTACCATCCACTACCCACATCAAACCCCTCCCCCATAAAAACACACACACAGATACACACACGCATAAAGAAACTACCCCATCTTTTACTTAGAGGTACACACTCGCCGAATGCGCATGTTCAACATACGGGGTATTATTGAACTCGTGTCATGATGTTTGTTGATCCGCCCTCACCGTAGGGTGAGTGGCGGGTATTGCGTTCGCGTAGCTAAATACGAAGGGCCAATGTGGAGGCTGGTCGTGTGGCCGTGTGGCATCGCCCGTCCATCCTGTGAGGGATCAGGTGACCGGTCCTTCAGCACGGACCGAGGAGACACAAGGGGGCCGCGCGGCGGTAGGCGTGCCCCAGCCAACAGCCAGTGAGGTGGCGGCCGCGGCCTCTAAGTGTGACGTAGGCACGGCCTGTTGTAAAGGCCTTGTCTTCTAGGAGGTGTTGGCTGAAGCTCCACGAAGGGGTGGACATTGTGTTCCAAAAATGTTTCAAATGTTTGTATAGTCTATGGGACTTAACTACGGGGTCATCAGTCCCTAAACTTACAAACTACTTATGAACTACTTACGAACTAGGACGGCACAAATATCCATGCCCGAACCCCCGACCGTAGTGGCCGTGCAGACCGTGACTGGAGCGCCTTAGTCCCTGCGGCCACCGCGGCCGGCTTGTGTTTCAAGAAATTGAAGAAAGTCCCTGACAGTAAAAAAATCGTTGCACGTCCCTTCTGGTTTCGCCCAACTTATTATTCAGTAGTAACGGGAATTTTAGCTTATATGGTACTTTCATGCTTGCCACAAAGTATACTGAAACCAGAGACTACAGACCGTAAAAATACACAATCAGCATCTTCGGTTTATGAATCTCGGTGTCTTTCTATTTCAGTAAGTTGTTCGTTTCCAGTTTGGGTCTGTATCGGCAGCATACGAAGATGACAGACAAGAAGCAGCTCCGCACTCGGCACAGCAAGCGGCAACAGGCGCGTAGCTACCGACCGCGTCGCGTCAAACGTGTATCTCACGTATTTTCTCGAGAATCGAAAGAGATATAGCTCTGCTTCCACCGTTAAAAACAATTTCGATATGTTAGCTACATTTCGTTCGCAGTAATGTATGGTGTAAAACTCACCAAACGCAAACTAGCCAGCGACTACTTTTTCCACTGCAAACTCTTAAAAATATGCGCTTCGTTGTACTTTATTTTTTATTATAACAATAACTATGTACAATAACGAATAGAAAACCTCCCCAACGGCATGCGGTGGCTTTTGCCTATATATGTTACAGAAAAATAATTTTTTTTCTAGCGAGTAGTTTCTGCAAAATCGATTGTGGAAGCTGCGTTAGCGCAAAACACGCACAAATAGGAAAATAGTATTTTTAATTTTTTTACGCAAAAAGTGTTACAAAGAAACTAAATACAGAGAAGGATGAAGCTTATATTCGTCTACATAAAACTTTTTTTCGAAGCATTTCGGATGACTTGAAATTTCACTTTGCGACAGAGGTGGAACAGAGGCGCAGGAAAACTGTGCGCCTCGGACAACCGGACAGAAGCGTGACCGAGGAAACGCCTGCCCTCCGCTTCGGCTGCGTTAAGTGTGCGCTGCCCCATTAGAAAGCGTGCGTTACAGACGGACGGAGGCCTCGCCTCTGCCTCTCCTCTGCCTCTGCTGCGTCAAGTGTGCGCCGGGCCTAAAGGGCTGCTTCTGACCTCAGCCCCATCATGGGACATCTTACAGAACTGCTGGAAACCCTCCCTCCCCGCACCCCTGAGCGTAGGACCGAGCCCTTACGGGGGTTTTCCGTCTGTATAAATTTGTCTGTGCCCTTAGGCAGATAGCGTCCAGGGCCGGAAAGAATTCCGATGTTCACTCGGTATGTCTGCCAGGGGGGCCTCGTACGACATGTGGAGGTGCTCTAATTGCTCATGTCGGCAATAATGACTCCTGCTGCTTTGCTTCTGAGGACATCCGCATATCGTACGGGCAGCTGTCGGTGAAGACTGCTGGCTTCGCGAACATGGTGCAAGCAGACCTTTAAATTTGCAGCATTGTTCTCAGAGTGCGTAGGAGTCCTTTGGTTTTGGTTTGAAGCCGTGCAAAGGCTTCATCGACTCCGTGACAGTCAAGGCTGCAAATTTCTGGACCTGCGGTTGGAGAATTTTAATGAGGGTGTTTTTTTTTTTTTTTTTTTTTTTTTTTTTTTTTTTTTTTTTTTTTTTTTTAAATGCTGAGCTATAGTTCTTTTAAACACACATCTATCGTTATACAGACAGCGAAATAATGTCGCTATCAGAAGGACTCTTCAACTGTCAAAATATTAGCAGTAAATTTTCAAACTATTAGAAATAAAGTTCCCGAATTTACTGCATTACAGGAAAGTTGACGAGGTAAAATAATACACGGGACTCAGAGTTGCGTGAATCCCCACGTTGGAAGCTTCGAAATCTTTAGCGAAGAATCGAATGTATATCGCAAAGATAGATCGGGTACGATCGGAGGGGGTGTGTTGATTCGAGTCCACAAAAGTATTCCTTCTGCTGAGCTCGAAGTCGAGAGTGACTTTGAGGTTATCTGGATACGTGTAACAGGGTGAGGGGACATCAAGTAAATAGTTGGTTGCTTTTACCGGCCACCCAGTTCCACCGTTCAATAGAAAATTTACGATCTGTGGTGCGAAGGAACCTGGACCATGCTTTATTAGTTGGAGTCGACTTCAACCTGCCGAGTATACACTAAGACGCCTATGCTTTCACTACAGGTGGCACAGACAAGCAGTCTTGTAAACTATTGTTGAGTACGTTTTCCATACACTGGCATAACAGCTAAACAGTCAGCCCTCACGCAATGGAATATTTTGGACATTATAGCTAAAAAATGTCAGACATTAACAATGATGTCACTGTAGAGACATGAGTTAGTGATCATGACATCGTCACAGCGACAATGGCCACCGAAGTTAACAAATCGGTCAAGAAGCCTAGGGGAGTGTTTGTGCTAGGAAGAGCAGATAAGCAGTTCTTAGCGTCCCACTTAAGGAAAGAATGGGGATCGTTTAGATCCGGTACGGTGAACGTAGAGGAATTTTGGGCGAAACTTTAATGCATCTCTATACTTATAAGACGCATTTATTGTCTGTCTCTTCTCTTATAATTCAAGATCCAGACAACAAAATAACGTGAAATTTGGTACACGTACACAAAATTAGATGGGTAAGGTTCTTAAACAGGCTTCGTTCCATTTAAATCTATATCTAAATCTATATCTTGGGACTGATCTTGATGAAATTTTGCACAATTGACCTTAAAAACAAGAGGAAGGGCACTGTCTACATAAAATTTCGTTTAGTGCATGGTGGAGGGTACTTATGGATTTCGCCACAATCCACAATTTTGCTCCGATCTTGATGAAATTTTGTACACTTGACGTGCTTCTCTCATGGACAGTAATAAGTGGCCTGCTCCAGAGTGGGCAAAGACGAAATTTTTTTTATACATAATGCAAATGGAACTGCCAAAATGTTGTTTATCACATCGATTTAACACAAATGTACCCTTTTATTACATACAAATAAACGGTTATGTAAGCTTCTACAGAAAACCTTATTTTAAGGCTGGGCAAAGCCGCATACTTGCAGCTAGTTATAAATAAAGCACTGGAGAAACATGTGCGATAAAGTGGATTAATGATGGGAAAGACCCACCGTGGTATAATAGTAATATCTGAAAAATGCTGAGGCAGTTGCACTCTCGGTTGAAAACAGGTCGAGCAAATCAAATCAGATACAAGTTAGTAGAGATTCGCACAGGTATAACAAGAGCATTTCGCGAAGCATACTGTGGTGTCGCACAACTACAAAGTGCGCGCCACCTACTTTCGCCGCGCGCCGCCATGCACACACGGCGCGGCGTTCTCACGACCACCACGAGCGCCCTCTGCTGCAACCCTGCTCGTGGCCACCACTGAACGACTGGTCACTTGAGACTGAGATAGCAACCAGTTAGGACCTTCGTAATCAGATAGGCACCAGTGAAGACTTTGCTATCGTACAGGCACTAGGCAGGCCTCTAACAACTATGTATCAACATTCTGCAGTACTATGTAAAAGTTAAGTATTGTTACATTCTGTGCAATATATATCTCTTTCTAATTTACTCTAGTGTTTATAGTTTCTGGCTGCTCCCCTCCGTACCTGCACCAGCGGGCTATCCTTATTCCTGTGTCGGTCTTATTCCACTCGGCCACCGACACCTACGACGGATCGGGACACAAAAGCGGCGACGAAGTTGGGACACAAAACATACAATAACTAAAACCGTCATACCTTAGCAAAGGTTCTTTCCGAGAACCCGAAAAAGTTCTAGTCCTATTCGAAAATCGAAAAGCGGATCAAAGGTTTCTATCCCGTTACTCCTGTATCATTCTGGAGTGAAGATAGAACAAAAAAGTAAAACGAAGGCCGAACTTTTAAATTTAATTTTTAATAAAAGATATCATTCACGCAGAAGTACCATGCAAACATACCATATATATGGTGCCTGTTCTTTCCGGCATGTCCGAAAGAACAGACGCCACTTTTGATCCTACAGTTATTATCTATTCACATTCACGACAGGGTTGTAGCCTTTCTCCAATGCTATTCAATTTGTACATTGAGCAAGCTATAAAGGAAAGCAACGGGAAATTCGGAGGCAGAATTAAAGTTCAGGGTGAAGAAATAACAAATTGAGTTTTGCCAACGACATTGTTATTTGTCAGAGACAGCAAAGAACCTGGAAGAGCAGTTGAACGGGATGGACAGTGGGTGAAAAGGAACATACAAGATAAATATTAACAAGAGCAAAACAAGGATAATGGAATGCAGTCTAAGAAAATCAGGCGATGATGAAGGAATTAGATTAGGTAACGAAACAATAAAGCACGTAGGTGAGTTTTGTCACTTGGGCAGTAAAATAACACACAATGGTCGCGGTACAGAAGACATAAAATGCAGAATGGCACTGGGAAAAAGCGTTTCTGAAAAAGAGAAATTTGCTACCAACGAATATTAAGTGTGAGGAAATTCTTTCTGAAGGCATTTGTATGGAATGTTGCCTCGTATGGGAGTGAAACATGGACGATAAATAGTAAGAGGATAGAGGCTTTTGAAATGTGGTGTTACAGAAGAATGCTGAAGATTGGAGCTAGTGAAAAGAATTGGGGACAATAGGAATTTCTGGCATACCCTGACTAAGAGATCGATTGATAGGACATATTCTTAGACATCAAGAAATTGTGAATTTAGCGTTGGAGGGAAGTGTGTGGGGTAAACATCGAAGAGGGAGACCAAGAGAGGAATACAGTAAGCAGATTCAAATGGGTGTAGGTTGCCGTTCTTATGAAGAGATGAAGAGGCTTGCTCAGGATAGAGTAGGTTGGAGAGCTGCATCAAAGCATTCTCCGGATTGAAGACGACAATAACATTCACGGAATGTATGATGATGTTACTAAGGACACAGTAATAGGCATAGCTGGTGTAGAGAAGAGGTTGAGAGAGTTGAAAACAAACGAGTCGTCAGGTCCAAATGGGGGTACCAATCCTGTTTTACAAAATGTACTCGGCGGTATTGACCTTATGACGAATCTTTGATCCAGCGACTGGAAAAAGGCACAGGTTCCTCAGTACTAACATAGTAAATTTCCTTGAGACGAAAATGCTTCTGTCCATGCATCAGCACGGCTTTAGAAAGCACTGATAGTGCGAAACACAACTTGCCCCTTTCTCTCATTACATCCTGCGTGCTACGGATAAAGGGTAACAGGCATATTTCTCGATTTTCGAAAGGCGTTAGACGCGGTACCGGACTGCAGACTGGTAACGAAGGTACGAGCGTATGGAATAGGTACCCAAATATGTGAGAGGCTCGAAGATTACTTAAGCAATAGAACCCACTACATTGTCCTCGGTGGCGAGTTTTCATCGGAGACTAGGGTATCGTCAGGGGTGTCCTAGGGAAGTGTGATATGACCACTATTATTTTCTATCTACATAAAACAAGCTGACGGGCAGGGTGTCTTGGAATCTGTGACTGTTTACTAATGATGCTGTTGTTGTGCAAGAGGGTATCTTTATCAAATGACTGTAGAAGGACGCAGAATGACTTGGACCAAATTTCTAGGTGGTGTGAGGAATGGAAACTAGTTCTAAGTGTAGAAAAATGCAGAAGAGTAGGGAAAACAACCCAGTAATATTCTAATACAGCATCAGTAGTGTGCAGCATGACAGAGTCGCGTCAATTAAATACCTAGACGTAACGCTGCACAGCGATATGAAATAGAACGAGCATATAAGGACGGTAGTGGGTGGGGAAGGCGAATAGTAGACTTGCGTAATTGGGAGAGTTCTGGGAAGGTGTGATTCGTCCGTAAAGGAGACCGCATATAAAACGCTTGTAACTCCGTCTTGAGTATTGCTCAGGTGTTTGGATGACATACAGGCAGTTTAGAGGCGGGCGGCTAGAGAAGATGTGAATGGAAAGAGAAAATAAATTTTGTTTACGTGTTAATAAATGTGTTGCTGTCGTAATATTGTTTGCGTGGCGAATCATACCTGATCTTAATTTCGTGGTAAATTACGTTAAACTCGTAATCAATGCAAGTGGTATAATTAAATTTTAAAATAATTTGCAAAACAATTTGTGTGGTTAACAAAGACTATGGCCCCATCTGACAAACTTTTCAAAAGATCACTCATCTTCCCTTTCCTTACAAAATCTCCAACGGAGACTGTGCACACACTGATAGCTAAAAATGAACTACCAAGTATGTGCAATGTGTACTACTTAATTAGTACGCCAGTGGTAGTAATAATTTTGAATATTGTAACAGTAATAAATTCAGTACAAAGTGGTTGGCAAGTAGGTGCAGTCCAACCACTGAAGTCAATATTTGATAAAAATTAATTCTTTTAGGAAAACAGTAAAATTTACGTAATCAGGCTTTGTAGATAAATGCATACGATAACTGTAACATTATAGTTCTTTATAGGATAGATATGGTGGTGGTAACTATTGTTGAACTCAGATTTGAGAAATCTGTTATTCATTAACTATGAAAATTAATAAACTCTGAAATAATTATTACTATATTAATGTTTGATTGCTATTCCTATTTGTGAAGTGTTTAATAAGAATTAATTTACTGTTGATTGATTCAGTATCGTAACACTGGCATGCAACACTCTAAGATCATGTTTAGCAAAATAGTCTCAATCAAATTATTAACACTGTTTCTATCTTTACGTGAACTCTCTCACTTTCAAAATGATCGTTTTCAAATACAGATTAACTAAGTAACAATTCTATCACTGTTACGTGAATCACAATGAAACAGTTAATCACTGACTTTCGCTATTACTTTAACTTTTCTGTCTCTTATTTAGTTATTTTTAAATACTTGACTTTGAATTTTGAACACTTCGCTCATGAAACATTAATAAGCTTTTTTATATTGGCAAGATTAGGTAACTACTTGTTATAAATGATATGGAACATGTATCATCAAAGTTCTTATATTTTCATAAGAGTCAAACATGCATCTACATTAATTACAATAAATTAATGCAACTTATCTTAATCATTAAGTCCAGTGATGTGCTTCACTGTAGCTCGACAATAGATCCCTTACAATGTGCTGATTACGAGATTTTCATTAATACAGAAATTATTTTTTACTGGCTCCTCCTTTGGCAGCTTGTTAGCAGTATGCAGAGATATTTCGCGAATCGCGTAATTATTCGCGACCGTTAGCGTCTGCGATGACGCTACCGCATTTCCGACATCTGGACGAACAACGAACACGTAACGAATTTCTGACTCAGCAGAAAGAACGAACGAATAGATGCTCAATATCTGTTTACACTTCACTTGGATACACTGAAACACTGGTTTGATTTATACTTTTCATTTGTAGCACTTTTAACACCTTTTTACATTCACTTTGTAATAAGACTTTGTTACATATATTGTTTGAGCACTCCGCGGACCGCATATGAACGTCTGTTCTCTGTCACGGAGTGGCAGATACTACTGCTTGCCTGCTCTCCCACAGGTGAGCGCTGCTGTCCAATAAAGTCTGTGACCTGAGGAGCTTTTTGATTACAGCAAGTATCGATCTTTCAGTTCGTGCACAGTGAAATATTTTACATACGTAAATTAAACATGACAAGTAATAACAGTAAATACAGAAAACATACAAAGTACTTAAAATAAATGAAATAAAATATACATAGACAAATACAGTACACAGATAATGCATAAATGACATGAAGTGGTCATAGTTACATTATATTCATACATTACATATTACAATCATTAATTAAATGACATTATAACATCATAATTACTACCTATACACTACATGCAAGTTCAACTGAACAAAATCTCTCAAAGTGAGGCTCATACTCAGTCGTGATGTAAGGGTTACCTTACACTAAAAGATTCGAACAATGCACGAGTGTTACTGAAATGCTTCGGGAACTCAACTGGGAATCGCTGGAGGGGAGGCGACGTTCTTTTCGAAAAATACTCTTGAAGAATTTTAGAGGGGCGGAACGATTTTACTGCCGCGAACCTACAGCTCTCGTAAAGACCGCAAAGAGAGAGTCAGACAGATTAAGGCTCGTAGAGATTCGTACAAGTATCAGTTTATCCCTCATTCTGTATGGGAGTGGCACAGGAAAGCAAGTAGCTAGTAGTGGTACTGAGTACCCTCCGCCTCGCATCTTTGGGTGGATTGCGGAGTACGTATGTAGATGTACATATACATACAATTATAGCAAAGTATCTGCGATAATTTGGAAATTTGGACATAATTGGCTAGCACCAAGCGGGAAATCCGGGTTTGAACCCCGGTCCGGTACAATTTTTCAACTTCGCCGTACAATTTATTTCACTGCCTCGAAACGGTCTAAATATTTCAGTATTTCAAATTCGTAAAATTCTTCTGGGTGTGAGACAGGTCAATCATTAAGAAAGTGATCGACGTTTCGGAAACTTTTTCAAGTGAAAGTTTACGAAAGATTAACAATTCGGTCTCACTTCCAGAAGATTTTATTGATTAAGTTAGTTATTAAGGCAACGTTTGGTCAGGTTTATAAACATTCGAAGATTACTTCACAGGGGTCACTAGCATGAGCCTCGATTGGCTGCCATATTCAGCGGATCAAGACACAGACGACTTCTTCTGTGGGGCTACAGTACATAAAAAAAGAATTAAAAAAATTAAAAAAATTAAAAAACTATTGCGGAGCTAAAAACAGCCATTCAGGAGGTCATCGACCGCGTTGGACTGATATATCGAACATACATAATCTAGTTCCGAATACTTGTAGTGACGATTACATGTTGACTTAAGTTTCTGATATAGTTCAATAACTGTCACCCTCTACACGCTCTTAAGTTGGCAAAGCGTGGCAAATAAAAGTATTCCGATAAGAGGTTAGCAGCAAAACTGTCACTTCGATAAATATAATACGTTCAAAAAGTGAAGAAATACACAAGAAATCGCGTAAATGGGGGAGACGTGTGATTTTAACTGTTAGAAAGTGGGAGAAGTAACAAAGACCCAATTAGCAAGACGATATACCGTGTTTATTCACTTATTTATTTTGAATAAATTGACGGGAGCTGTTTATAATCTGTTATTGTTGCATATGATAACAACAATGTAGTTTGTAGATAAATCAACAGGCTGATGAAGCCCTGAAATAGAAGGCGGTGGAACGCTTTTGCATGAAATAAATAGCAACAGAAAAACGGCATTTTCCTTTGCGAAATGAAATAATGTATATTTTATTACATACAACGTACATAACAAACTGAATTTATATGCATTTGGTTATTTTGCACCGTACTGCGCATACTTGAATAGGAACTTGGCACACGCTAAAAGAGTTTGTAAAAGAAAAATCCTGTTCTTGCGCGTTGTGACTTCTATTCTGAAGCTAACGCATCATATAAGTGAGGGTAAGGGAGGAAAGTCGCTTGGAGCAATTTTAGCATTGTAGGCAATATAGCCGACAATGTTCCAGCCAAACTGCATTAACAGGGTGGTGTTAGCTTTATGACTATAGACACCATTCTGTTGTATGCTGAGGAGACATTAAGGTCTTTCCGTAAACTTCTAGAACTGTCACTGAATTTCAGCTGGGATTACGTGTTTTGCCCACCGAATGGGCTTGCGCGTCACAACAATTTTCCAAACGAGTCGCCATTTGTGTTCACTTGCAACTAGCTCTGCTGTTGGAGAATGGCTGACACTGTTTTTGCCAGTCGGAAGATTCAGAATTATCTCACGCTGCTAGTCTGCAACAGACAAAACTCCAGCAATATCGGCCTTGTGATCTTAGTCTACGATCACAGTTTGTATGTTTGTTTAAAGGATTTCGTAATACACACACACAGTCGAATTGAAAAACCAAAAGCAAGATTGGTAAATCAAACTAGATACTTTAGCATATTCTTTATACAGGGTATATCTAAAATGAATGTAGAAAAGAAGAGGGCTGGTACAGCGGGTCATAACAAGAATGTATCACAATAAAATCAAGAAATTTGCAGCTTGGTGGGCGATATGAAGCATTTATTTGAAAAATTACATATCGATTGGGATGCAAGTTGTCGTGATTCAAGTACTCTGCTTAAACATTTTATAGGCAGGTCCATAAAATAACTAAAAGGTATTCCTAGTATATGTTACAATTATAAAATATATATCTTTTCATTTATATGAATTGCTGTTCGTTAGTCTCGCTAAAACTCGAGAATGACTGAACCGATTTGGCTGATTTTGGTCTCAGGAAAGGTTTAAACGGTGATAAAATATGGAAAAGTTGTCCGAAAAAGAGGAAAATCGGGAAAAACTGAAACAGCTTTTTCCAGTGTGCTATCAATACCGTTCGTCCAATTGCGATACAATTTTGTACATTTCATGTTGAGAGCAAGAGGAGGGTTCGCATCAAATGAAAATTTGGAGTCGGCCGCGGTGGCCGAGGGGACTGAGACGCTGCAGTCACGGTCTGCACGGCCACTACGGTCGGGGGTTCGAATCCCCCCCTCGGGCATGGATATTTGTTCAGTCCGTAGTCTTAGCTAGTTCATAAGTAGTTTGTAAGTTTAGGGACTGATGAACCCATAGTTAAGTCCCATAAGTTCTACAAACTTTTGAACATTTTTGAAAATTTGGAAAAGTCGCCCGGAAAGTAAGAAAATTTAGGAAAAACCGAAAGCGATCTTTTATGAATAAAAATGAACTTCCCCATGGTTGTAAGAGCATCACTTGAGGACGGCTTGACAGGACAAGGTTCGTATGAAATAAATATATGGAAAATCTATCGAAAAATTGGAAAA
This sequence comes from Locusta migratoria, assembly GCA_026315105.1. Classification (NCBI taxonomy): domain Eukaryota; kingdom Metazoa; phylum Arthropoda; class Insecta; order Orthoptera; family Acrididae; genus Locusta; species Locusta migratoria. The sequence continues at coordinate 855,657,803 of CM048744.1, read as the reverse complement.
TTTAATAAAAACTGAAAGTGCGTTTGCAATGTGTTTTCTATTGAATTCAGCACTATAACTGACTTTTCGCACAACGGAGAGGTTTTTTTTTTCATTATGGTAAACGTTTTGAGTAAAAAAAAAGGACAGTTAAAAAGGAAAGTCGAAAAATTCGAACCAAGTTCCTTTCTCAATGTGTTTCTAAATATACTCAACACTAATAAGTTGAGAACCGTTCATCCTATTGCGATAAAATTTTGATGATTTGACGTTCAACGAAAGATGAACGTTCTTATGAACTAAAAATTTGGGAAAGTTACACGGAAAATTTCAAAATTCGCGAGAAACTGAAAGAGCTTTTTTCAATTGGATATCAATATCATTCGTCTGATTGCGATAAAATTTTGGGCATTTGACGTTCAAAGCAAGAGTAACGTTCTTATGAAATAAAAATTTGGAAAATTTTCCCGGAAAATTGGAAAACTTAGAAAAAATAGAGATTTTTCTATGAAATACTAAAACCATTTATCTGATTGCGATAAAATTTTGCACATTTGACGTTCAAAGCGAGAGGAAGGTTTGAATGAAGTAAAAGTTTGGAATAGTTGGCCAGAAAATAAGAAAATTTGTGGAAAACTGAAAGAGATCCTTTCTTTGGAATATCAATATCATTTGTACGATTGCGATAAAATAGTGCAAAGCAAGAGTACATACATATTAGCAACTGCGAAGCATTGTCGGGGCGACTGGTTATTATTTTTATTATTTTATTTTTTATTCTTACTTCTTTTTTAATTGTAACATATACTAGGAGGACCCTTTAGTTATTTTATGGAGCTGACTGTAAAAATGTTTTATGCAGAGTACATGAGTGGTCATGATGTGCATTCTGCATTTATTATATTCCGTCACAGGAACGAAATCTACTTGTAATCGACCACCAACTTGGAAATTTCTTGATTTTGTTACAGTATTGAGGTGGGCAGACACAATCTCCATTTATGGAATCAAATTACAATCATATTTCACATAACAACCCATTCCGACCCTTAGCATATGGCGCTAGGCGTCGTTGAAAAGCGTTGCGCACCGCCAAGAGGGTTGGCACAGAACATGCCATACGAGTCGTCACAGTAGCGGGTATGCAGGGCGACGTCATCAATGTATTTGTAGCAGCAGGGTAAATATGAACTCGGATTGAAGTGTTATAACCTTTATTTGACAACAATTACAAAAAGTGCTGGAAAGTACGCCCTGTTGCTTGAGTACTCGATGTCACAATCTTTCAAACATTAGTCTCATTGCATGTTTCATTCCGGTGGTCCCAGAAGAAGAAATCAAAGGACGTCAAGTCGGGGGAATGTGCAGGCCATGTCACCGGTCCATTGCTTCTCATCCAGTTCTCAACAAAGATTTCATACAAATGCATTCCCGAAGCATGTGCAAAGTACGCAGAGGCACTAACCTGTCGGTAACGCAATTGCTTTCGAACATTAAGTGGAATACGTTCCAATAACTCCGGAAGAGTTTCTCGTAAAAAGGTTAGGTAGATGTTTGCGTTCAGTGGCCGGGGGAACAAGCATGAGCCGACCAGATTATCGCCTACCAAGCCAGCCCAAATGCTGACAGCGAAGCGATCGTGCTGACCACAAACAAAGGCAGCGTGCTGATTTTCCCTTGCCCACGTGTTGATTGTTGCTGTGGAACATACCCTCTGGTGTAAAGCATGCTTCATCTTTAAAAGGACACAGTTCGGAAATTTGAATGGCACATTTTTGAAAAACCACTGGCAGAATTCTACATGGAAACACGTCTGGATCAATGGCTTGAACGTTCTGGAGGCGGTAAGGGTGGAAATCATCTTCATGCCACTCGAGAACTCGAGAATGGCTGAACCGATTTGGCTAATTTTAGTTTTGAAATATTCGTGCAAGTTCAGGGAAGGTTTAAACGGTGATAAAATATGGAAAAGTTGCCCGGAAAAAGAGGAAAATCAGAAAAACTGAAACAGCTTTTTTCAGTGTGTTATCAATACCGTTCGTTCAGTTGTGATAAAATTTTGTACATTTCATGTTGAGAGCAAGAGAAGGGTTCGCACCAAATAAAAATGTGGAATAGTGAAATAGCTTACACCTACGTCTCATACAGTAAGTCGCGAGTTTGTTGAGCGTGTGCTTTCCAGCAGTCCTAACGCTTCCTCTTCAAACCCTGGGGTACGCGTGGTACGTTGTCGATCGCGTCAGTCATGCCTTCCTTCTTTCCTTCCTTCTTAACTGACAATAATGCAAAAAAAAAAAAAAAAAAAAAAAAAAAAAAAAAAAAAAAAAAAAAAAATAAATAAAAAATTAAAAAAAATAAAACTCCATTGTGCGAATAGTCAGTTATACTGTTGAATTCAATCAATAACACGTTGAAAAACGCACTCTCAGTTTTTATTAAATTTTGCAATTTTTCGGCAGATTTTCCACACATTTATTTCATACAAACCTTGTCCTGTGATGCTCTTACAACCATGTGGCAATTTATTCATAGAAAAAAAAATCGCTTTCGATTTTTCCTTAATTTTCTTACTTTCAAGGCGATTTTTCCACATTTTTATTTGATGCGAAACCTTCTCTTGCACTCAACATGAAATGTACAAAATTTTATCGCAACTGAACGAACGGTATTGATAACACACCTTTAACATAAAACGAATACATCGGGTTTCGAAGTAGGCATTAAAGTCACATCTTCCATTACGGAAACATGTCAGTGGAAAACTTGCCTTAAGTGTACCTATCTCCTTAGGGACCTGCGGAAGGCAGTAAATAAGAGTGAATCTGGCACCCGACGATTCGGAAATCTCTGACCGTTCAAACGTTGATCAGCATATTTCCATCCGCCGCCTCGTAATCACAGCGCATGCCTGCCCTTTCTGTTCAAGAATAGCGCTTCACTTCCTGGTGACAAACTGACGCAGGGCGAACCAGACTCTGCAGTTTGCAAAGGCGCTGCCGTCTATGTAAAACCTGTCAAACAGGCATATTAACGGCGAAAAGCAACGCGTTCACGTCCCAGTAAATGGTGGAAAACCTTAGTGATGTCCAGCCTGAAATAAACGTAACTATTCTGACTACATTGTTTCCAAATAAACGTCATAAACCTTCAATCAGACGTCTCTCTTACCCTGCTGCTACAAATACATTGTTCCTTTTCATATCGCTCTGTGATGTTACGCATAGATATTTGAACGACCCAACTGCATCAAGAAGCTCACTACTAATGCTGTATTCGGGGATTGTTTTTCCTACTCATGAGCATCAACTTACATTTTTTTTTACAATTAGAGCTAGCTGTCATTCTTCATTCCGACTAGAAATTTTGTCTAAGTCATCCTGTATGCTATTACAGTCGATTAAAGACGACACTGTCCCATACACCACAGCATCATCGGCAAACAGCCGCGAATTACAAGTTACTCTGTCCCACAGATCATTTATATAGATAGAAAATAATAGCGGTCTTGGGGCACGCCTGACGGTACCCTCGTCTCTGATGAACACTCGCCGTCGATAACAAAGTACTGCGTTCTATTACTTAGGAAGTCTTCCAGCCAGTCACAAATCTGTGAACCTATTTCATACGCTCGTACCTTCGTTAGTAGTCTGCAGTGTGGCACCGCGTCAAATGCTTTTTTGAAATTGAGAAAAACGCAATCTGCCTGTTGCCCTTTATCCATGACTCGCAACATGTCATGTGAGGAAGGGAAAGCTCAGTTTCTCATGAACTATGTTTCCTAAACCCGTGCTGATTCATAGAAAGCTTTTCCGTCTCAAGGAAATTTACTACATTCGAACTGAGAATATGCTCGAAAATTCTACAGGAAACTGATGAAAGCGATATTGGCCTGTAATTATGTGGTTCAATTCTCTTTCCTTTCTTATAAATGGCAGTCTCCTACGCTTTTTTCCTATCAGTAGGAACTTTGCGCTGAATTAAAGATTCGCGATAAATGCAAGCTAAGTAGAGGGCCAATGCCGCAGAATACTCTTTGTAAAACCAAACTGCTATTCAATCCGGACCAGGAGACCTTTTTGTATTTACCTCTCTCAGCTGCTTCTCTACTCCAATGCCGGCCGCGGTGGCCGAGGGGACTGAGGCGCTCCAGTCACGGTCTGCACGGCCACTACGGTCGGGGGTTCGAATCCCCCCTCGGACATGGATATTTGTGCCGTCCTTAGTCTTAGCTAGTACATAAGTAGTTTGTAAGTTTAGAGACTGATGACCCCGTAGTTAAGTCCCATAAGCTTTACGAACATTTGAACATTTTTTAGTCTCTCGCTTGGTCCAGCAGCTCACCAGACTTGTCGACAATCGAAAATGTATGAGAAATTGTGAAATGACTGGTCAAATGGTGTGACCCAATGCCAACCGTCTCAGATCAACTTTGGACTCAGGTGAGTGTAGCATGGGTAGTAATACCAGAGGGCCCCATTCACGGCTTCTTCGTGTCGATGACACTGCGCTTGCAATATATCAGGGTACATGCTGAACCGAGGTGACTGAAATACTGATCATTTTTTCAGAACACACCGATAATCTTTTGTGATAATGTTCTTTTGCTTCTTTTTCTGAACTTGAATGTACTCATCGTAGCTCGTCTAATATTGCTACTAAGGAGTATTTCATTCTATCGTCAGTGCCGATGCATTTTAGAATACAAGGCGAAAGCGTTTGACATGCAAAAGCTTCAGAAATTTTCGTTTGCGATAGGTAGCACAAGCTTTCTCTAGATTCGATTCTACTCACAACTGTGGAATATTTTGTTCTTAATTGTTAATATATTCGAATGTAAAGTATTTTTGCTGTTGCATACGCATTTATAAGTCGCCCATGAAACCGGATTAATGCATATACCGCAAGCTGTGGCTGCTCTGTTCGGTCGATGGGATTGGGAACTACTGTACCATCCACCATACTCCCCGGACTCAAGTCCTTGTGATTATGATTTGATTCCGAAGATGAAGGAACCACTTCGTGGCATTCGCTTCAGCACTCTTCCAGAGATTCGACAGGCATTAGATCGCTCCATTCGCACCATCAAATGAACAGGCTCCGCTACGGTGTACTACGCCTTCCACATCCCTGGCAATGGGTTCAACACAATGTTGGTGACTGAAGAGTGAAGAACAGTGACGTTCCAACCCTACTTCATCAGTCATATTAGTGCAAGTATTTGACAGAGTTTCTGGGAAAGATTTATACTTTATGTTTTCACTGTCACTATTCTAAATTTAATTTTATCCAAACGCATTTCATGAACCGATTCCGTTTATCAAGGTTTTTTTATTTTTTTATCTTTTTTTTATTTATTTATTTTTTAATTATTTAGGCCTACATTAAAAATAACGATTTCATACAACCTACGTACACAATATGACAATGTCTCACATTCCTGAACAGTGCGTTCACAATATTTTCCCTCAAAACTGATTGTAAACTATGTCACTCGTCTTTTCGCTTGAATTAAATGTCAGGTTCATCTGAATAATTAGCAGTAATTACTTATTTCAAATTTCCGCATGGTGGGCAAAGTGCTGCGACAGAAATAAATAATGCATGCATTTATTTTCAGCTAAAATCACACTGATTGAATTAATTCTGCATCAAAGATATTCGGTAACTTTAACGAGCAATAACGAAAATTAAGCTCTTCAGAGCATGACGACTGTATTTGCATAGTTTAGTATTTATTTGAGAGGGATTTTTATATGGATTAGTTAAAAGTAGCTCTCACTTTCAAGAAATTAATTATTGGATTAAAAAAAATGAGAATTACGTGAAGTTAAAAGCAGCTCTCAACCTGTACTACAAAAAACAGTTCATAGTCTAGAGGACAGAAATACAGCCGGCCGCGGTGGCCGAGGTGACTGAGGCGCTCCAGTCACGGTCAGCACGGCCACTACGGTCGGGGGTTCGAATCCCCCTCGGGCATTGATATTTGTGGCGTCCTAGTTCGTAAGTAGTTCATAAGTAGTTTGTAAGTTTAGGGACTAATGACCCCGTAGTTAAGTCCCATAAGCTTAACAAACATTTGAACATTTGAACAGAAATACAATGAAGTGTATTTATGTGTATTAGATATGCGACACAACCCTAAAACTCGTTTCAAACCTTTAACAATGATTTAGTTTATGCTCCAGTGGTTTACGGTCTATTAAAATTGCTACTAGTAACGCGCTTGTTCTCTGTAACAATAATTTCAATATTCAAACGAGTGGGGGATAAATTTCCATTTCATTTTACGATCTGTTCTGAATGCAGGAGTGCACGATATGTTATGCAACCAAGGTAGCAAATGTAACAACACTTCGACGCAAAAGTGACATAGCTTATTTTAAAAATGTATGTTACATATAGCAGTTGCATATGGAATCAATAGACGAGACGAATAGGCAAAATCACTTAGTCACTGCATACAGTATGCAGCTATTGCGACGAAAAATAGGTTCGGTTACGTGGGCTTGTTACTATGATAATATATATCGGAGTGTCTGTTCTTAGTGTGTATATTCTTAGTCTAGCACAGACTTCATTAGATATGTGATGTACTCAACTAATTTTCTGCATTCGTTTGTAGCACCACATTCAAAAGTTTCCATCATCTTTTTCTCTTAAAGACTGATAGTCCACGATTCACATCTGTACAGGGTTACACTCCAGATAAATGCCTTCAGAAATAACTTCCTAATTTTTAATTTCATATTGGACGTCAAGTATCTCTTTTTCAAAAACACTTTATTTTTCGTTGCCATTCTGCATTTCATGTCTTCTTTACTTCGGTTATCAAAATTAATTTTGCTACTCAAGTAACAATTACTTAACGTCTGATTTTCTTAGACTTCAATCCATTCATCTAGTTTACCTCTTGTTAATGTACATCTTTCATGGTGTCCATTCCATATCTTTTGCTATCTCTGATAATTACGATGTCATCGACAGCTATGCTTTTTATTTCTTCTCTGTCAACTTTAATTCCTTCTACAAAATTCCCCCTTGATTTCCTCTACAGCTTTCTCGGTGTACAAATTAAATAACATTGGGGAAAGTCTAAAACCCTGTTTTGCTTATTTCCCCATCAAAGCTTCCCCTTCATGCACTACGGCTCTTATATTTGCTGTCTGGGTTTTGCTCAAGTAGTTCACAACTTTTCTTCTCTATATTTTACCCCACTTCCTAGGATTTGAAAAGGTATATTACAGTTAATATAGTCAAAACCTTTTTCCAGATCTACAAAATCTAAAACGTATTTTTGCGTTCCATTAACCTCTCGTGTGTTTCTTTGTTTCTCGTAAATCGAAACAGATATTCACCGAGTTTGGGTCCTATCAGTTTTTCACTCGTTTGCAGGAAACTAGTGTTGGCAGTTTGCAACCACGGCGTATTAAATTGATAGTTCTGTAAATGTCATACTTATCTTCACATGATTTCTTTGTAATTGTAATTACTATTTCTCTCTCATGCATCTTTCACATGAGGTGGGACAGTTTGTTCATGACTTTTGCTCTCACGAAGGAGAAAAAGACATTAATCGGCTGATCGTGAGTGTTCGAACTTAAGGACAGAAGTAAGTTGCGGATTCTGTGTGTGTGTGTGTGTGTGTGTGTGTTGGTAGGTGGGTGGGTGTGAGTATTTGAGTCGTTATCAGTGCTCCATAACGGTTGCAAGAATCGCTTCCTAATGACTAAACCTATCTTGAAACTGTTGTAGACGGTGGAGGGGGCGTGTGGATTTACCTGCCCACACTCTCCATACGGGATCCGAAAATTAAGCTGACCCATCTTTGAGTCAGATTTCCGATCCAACATGTAGGCGTTCCTTCTACCTGCTTGGTAGGAATGCTTCCGATGACATAGCTCCTACGCAGCTAGACAGCACAAAGGAGTATTGATGGAAGCGTTATTAAAAGAGGTGAAATATTAACTCGTTACAGAATGGAATTTCGTCTAAATAAAACCAGGAACGCCAATTGAGGGGGGTTGGACCGTAATACAAGACTGTTTAGTGACTTTTAAATTAACAATTAAAATTTTACGGCTAATACTGAGAGCATGGTTGCTATGAGACAGGTCCGGATTAGGTCCTAACGCCGAACGACTAGAGCTTCGCGCAACGGAGACCTCCTATAAACTTTGCAGATAAATGTTCGTTGAAGGCGTTGTAATCCATGTACTTATTTATCTATTGGGACATTTTTAAAGAATATGAAATTCAGCACCTACTTCTGTTGACACCTAGTCTGCTATTAAGGTATGTACGCCACCAAAGCATTGTTAAATAAAAGACAAAATAAATGACAGATACAGCCTTGTTGCAAGATTGCCTCCAAACAGATTGACCAACCGTCTGTACACTTTCTGGAAAAATAAGAAGGTTCGTACAACTTGGCTTACAGAAACCGAGGAGGATATAAAAGAATTGGGAATCACTGATCTGCAGAACAATCTGAGAGACGTGCTCTGAAGGAAGTCCGAGGATTTCAGCAAAAGCCCCGAAGGAAAGGTAGCCCCTGGACAGAAGAAAGGAAGGAGGTACATCGGCAGATAATGCGACAGAACTGGTCAAAAGTCAAAACCCAACAGTTGAACAAGCGTGGTCCAAGGTAGGGCCGTTCGAAAGAAGAAGAAGAAGAAAGATATTAGACTCGCGTCTCATTCTTCGTACTTCGTCGGCGTAGAATCGCGGCGCCGCAACGAACAATCCCACGGAGACGGTGTTCTGGAGTCTTCGCTGCCTCACCTCTTCTACCGACGGCCTATGGCTCTTACTGTCGGCAACCTGCACGTTGCCTAGCCGCTCCTAACTGAAAATATAACTGCCACCGACTCGCGCACAAAAATCTGCCAATAACTTCGAAATAAAATAAAATAAAAATTCTACCTACAAATACACGGCTCTAATGAGCTATTAGGTTCCACTCGCATGTTTCTATACGCGACTTTCCTAATTTCGTCATCTGTAATCATGGATTGTAAAATGTAATTATGAGATTTCAACCAAACCAGTATGTGTTGTGTCTATATAGTATGTACATGAAATGTCGAGTTACCGCGTGGCTATTTGGTTGCAATAGCTGTGTAAAAAATCAAAGTTAAGATAAACTAAAATCATCTTTATGAACATTTTATTAGAGGCGTCTCAGCTACCACAGTTGATCAGAAATGTGACTTCCTTTAGGTATGTTTTAATGTGTCCAATATTATTTTATACTTATGGTATAGATTTTTGGGGCTGAATCACATAAATGGAACAGAAATAATGGTAAATGTTGTACCTTACACATTTGAATTTTTCCCCGTGAGGACTGCTGAAAGGTGGAGTGAACAAAGAAAAAGTAAATACAAGATAAGATTTGATCTTTACGATTATGAATAAAGCAGCTCTCTTGAAAGATCATAAAAATGATCTCAGAAGGGCTACTCAAACATGTTTAAACTGGTGGAAGTTTTGAAAATCTGCTTTGAACGTCCTCATTTGCCTGTGCTGTATGTCTGTTTGGGTTACAGCGTTGAGCTGTATGAAGCCGGCCGCGGTAGCCGAGGGAACTGAGGCGCTCTAGTCACAGTCTGCACAGCCACTACGGCCGGGGGTTCGAATCCCCTCCTCGGGCATGGATATTTGTGCCGTCCTTAGTATAAGGTAGTTGATAAGTAGTTTGTAAGTTTAGGGACTGATGACCCCGTAGTTAAGTCCCATAAGCTTAACAAACATTTGAGCTGTATGTACTCAATAAGATTTGGACACATTTTATATCACATTTTTATTGCAGTTTGTCCTTAGTACCACCTTCCAAAATATTTACTTTTCCTCCAGTTACATCCTCTATAATGGGAAGTCTGAAACATGTGTTGCAATAATGCGACCATGCAGAGGAACCACGGTTCACAAAGGATGCATCCATCAGTTTGTTATCATCGAATATTAATTTGTTAGGCATTTGTCTGGAATGTATCCCAATACGGAAGTGATACGTAGACGATAAATTTCAGACAAGAAGAGCTTGAAATGTTGTACTGCAAACGAATGCTGAAGAGTAGATGGGTAGATCGCGTAACTAAAGAGGAAGTACTGAACAGAATTGAGGAGAAGTTTCTGGCAAAGATTGACTGAAAGACGAGATTCACTGGTGCGACACATTCTGAGAAATGAATGACTCGTCAATTTGGCATCGAAGTTTGAGAAAAATCGCAGAGGCATACCGAGAACAATGCAGATTCAGATGGAATTACGTTCTTATAAATAGTTGAAGAGGCTTGCACAGGATAAAGGTGGAGAGCTGCTTCAAACCAGTCTCCTAAGATCACAACTGCAGATGAGGCGAGTGTGACGAAAGTTTTCAATTTCTGTGAACTTTCCGGACTCTGGCCTAAGCTTTTAGGCTGGAGGTTTTAGGACGATAAGGAATGGATAGCCCACCACTCCTCTGGCATGGCATTTTGAGTACGTCGGTAAACGTTAGACGCTCACCATCTGTTACTACCTTGCCATGTTTGGTTGGGTCTTTGCATCGTTCCCCTTATCGTTTGGCTAGTTTGGTTACTTTCCCTTCTGTCCCCTATTTGTGTCCATTTCATTTTATTCAGGTCACACGTATCGCCTAATTATCTTGTACGGGCGCTAAAGACCTAGTTGTCGTGCGCCCCTAACATCATATCCATCCATCCATCCATCATGCAGATGAACTTGTTTTGAACAGGTTAGTAGAATCTTCCTTATTCCTCAGTTTTACACAATTTGTACTCCGGAAGTTTTCAAGTCTCTGCCCTGTTGCACTTACTCGTGAATTAAGGGTCTAAAGACAGAATGCTTCAGCAGATTGCCCTTCGCGGTCGGCTACGGACGCGTTCCGCGCTTGAGAGGACGCCAAGGTGTGTGTGTGTGTGTGTGTGTGTGTGTGTGTGTGTGTGTGTGTGCAAGGAACGCTCCCTGGGGGGCGGTGTACGTGCCAGGGGGCCTGTGACGCAATTATGTGACGGGGGCGGCGGCTTCATGCAGTATGTATGTGCCGCCGCAATCTGCCCGCGCCTTGGGAGGCTGGCGGCGGAGACCACGACGTCGACGGCGCCCTGGGGGCGGCAGCGGCCCGCAACTCCCGCCCCCTGGTCCCAGGAAGGCCGCGCAGGTAGCTACTTGCTGTTTGCCGACGTCACGTCCGTCTATCTCTCTCTCTCTCCTGGACGAGCACACAACTTCCGTTCAAGTGGGGCCATGGGATTGTGCCGATGTAACGCACAGGGTAAGTGGCAAGTCGTTTCTTGGTTGGGTAATTCATGCTATCGCAACCGAATTTTGATTCTACGTATATATCTACGAAAAAAACCGACTGACATATTTTACGGCTCACTTTAGATTTGTAGTTTTATAAGTTTTTGCAAACATGTTGGACCAAAATAATATTCTAAATAATGAAAAATTAATTAATAAGAGTGTCTGAAACCGTTTTAGGAAAAAAATTAGGTAGTGACGGGTTCCGAACCACTGACCTTTAGCGTCACAGTCCAACGTATTGCCCACTACGCTACAGCTAACAGTTTGGAGGTATGTTCATAATGTCATACTATTGATGGCCGTTGTTAACTGATGCTAATATGGCATTTGTAGACACTAGATTATCATTTATCGTACGAAGAACGATGTGTTCCGCTTAATTCTTCAGTGCGCCATTGCTTTGAAATGATAACGTGTAAGTTACAATAAGAAAATCATCAAATACGCAACGCAAGATGGCGTATGCTAGAGAGAGAGTTCTGGGCGAGGAATGTCATTTGACATCTCCGAACGGCTGGTTTTCGTTAATTCAATGGAGGGTGTCAAAACTCAGTTCCTTTTGTAAATATCGCTCAAACGATACGAGATATGAAAAAAAGCATAAGGGAACAAAGTTGTAGAGAATTTTCTCCTCTACAAATTTGGTTATTCAATTTTCCGTCAGATGAACGGTTTATTTGCAATTAAAATTACATTACAAACGTTTTTTTTGTATTACTAACAAAATATTTGAAAAAGCTAGTTTCTGGTCTCTGGTAGCCAACAATTATGTCTGTACAATTTGGTTCCGACCGGTTGAACGGTTCGACTTAAAAAGTGGGAACACGTTACAGACAGACATCGTCAAATCGCCGTTATTTTTGCAAATATCTCTGCAACGATGTGAGATATGAAAAAAACATAATAGAGCGAAGTTGTAGAGAATTTTTCACTCTATCAATTAGGCTATTCAATTTTCGTGTCAGATGAACGGTTCGTTTGCAATTACAATTATATTACAAACGGCTTTTTTTGTCTTACTACCGTATTTTTGTCCGAAAATTGAAAAAGGGAGTTTCTGGTCTCTGGCGGCTTACAATTTGTAAAATTTTGTGCTGATCGGTTGAACGGTTCGTCTTAAAAACAGGGAACACGTTACGGACAGACAGGCATCCCAAAATTGCCGTTATTTTTGCAAATATCTCTGAAACGATACGAGATATGAAGAAAAAAAAACCATAAGAGAGCAAAGTTGTAAAGAATATTTTCCTCCAAAAAATCGGTTATTCAATTTCCGTGTCAGATGAATGGTTAAGCCGTTATTTTCATTTCAATTTCGAGCTGTCAAAAGACGATCGCAAAGGCCCACCTTTAGTGTTACTACCGTAACCTAAAGTGGGCCAATAATCTCACGGTGTGACGTGGAGTGTAATTTGTGTTCCACTGTCTCTTGCTTCTCTTAATTTCCCATTCGTGATTGATTATCTGAAATAGACGACTATGTACGTTCTGATATATCCCCACATATTATCACAAATGAGAATTATGCCGGTCCTTCCGAAAGTTATGCAACGGTGGGGGTATGTAATGATGTATATTGCTCAAATATCACGGGTTAATAGAATAGCTCTCCCTGAATTGAACATATCTACGGATACAGCTTGATTAACAAGAGCAATATGCAGAGATGGAACGAAAAAATTTACATAAATGCTGACCTCTCTCCACTGTCTTGTCGCAACGACGAGAAGAAACTGCAGTGTCAGATACGCATACCCGCCTTTATCCAGGTGCCGTAGCTGGAGTGATGACGTGAACATTCTCCTACCCATAGACATGTTTCTGCGCGTCCATGCAGCACAGAAGCCAAGCTCGTCGTTTTGTAAGAGTTGCAGTTGCAGGTTGTAAAGCCAACACAGCACACAGGGTAGTGTTATTGGTCCTCTGCTGTTCCTTATGTACATAAACGATTTGAGAGAAAATTTAAGTAGCTCTCTTAGGTTGTTTGCAGATGACGCCGTCATTTACCATCTAGTAAAATCATCTGAAGATCAAAACCAAATGCAGAACGATATGAATAACTTATCACTATCGTGTACAAATTGACAGTTGACTATAATAATGAGAAGTGTGAAGTCGTCCACATGAGTACGAAAAGAAATCCGTTAAACTTTGTTTACAAGATGAATCAACCAAAAGTGAAGGCCGTAAACTCCACAAAATACCTGGGAATTACTATTACTTCAGGCTTAAACTGGAAATAACACGTAGATAATGTCGTGTGAAAGGCGAACCAGAGACTGCGTTTTATTGGTAGAATGCTTAAATGAAGCAACAGAACTAATAAAGAAACTGCATACACTACGTTTGTCCGTTCTTATTTGGAGTATTGCTGCCCAGTGTGGAATCCTTATCAGGTGGGTTTGACGGAGGACATCGAAAGAGTCCAAAGAAGGGCAACTTGTTTCGTATTGTCACGATACAGGGGAGACAGCGTTACGGAAATGATATAGGACGTGGGATGGGAATCATTACAACAACGGTTCTTATCGCTGCGGCATGGGCTACTTTCGAAACTCCAATCGCCAACATTCTCCACCGAATGCGAAAATATATTGCTGACTACCACTTACATTGGTAGAAATGATCATCAGAATAAAATACGAGAAATCAGAGCTCGTACGGAGAGATTCAGGTATTCTTTCTTCCCGCGCGCTATTCGAGAATGGAATGGGAGATAATTAGTATAAAGGCGGTTCGATGAACCCTCTGCCAGGCACTTAAATGTGATTTGCAGAGTATCCCATGTAGATGTAGACAATTGTTTGATATGCCAAAAAGTTCCACTAAATCGAAATTAAGAAAGTAGATCACGGAGTGATATTTGCACTGAGTGACGCTTGTGCGGAGCTCGGGGCTCTTGACTGACTGGCGGTGGAGTGGCCGAGTGCGCTAAGGCGTCTTGCTGCAGATCGCGAGATTCGAGTACGCACTCGGGCATGGGTGAGTGTGTATGCGTGTGTGTGTGTGTGTGTGTGTGTCTGTGTGCGTGTTGTAGTGTAAGTTAGTTTAAGTAGTTTGTGAGCCTAGGGATTGATGACCACAGCTGTTAAGTCCCTTAGATTTGCAAACATTTTTCTTACCGGACTAACCAACTTTTCACTGGTAGAGTAACAGTGAGAAGTCTAGCTGTTCAGCAGAGTCGCTCATCCAAGCTGACTCACACTCACGTCACAGAAGTAAGCAACTAAGGGTGCTTAATTAACGCGTTTCATGGTAAATTTATTTTTAAGACTGTTGTAATAATGACAACTGACAATGAAATTCATAACCTCTTCTAATATTTTATGAATAAAAGGTCGGACGCAGCCAAGTACGAAACGAGGTATTTCTTACCACTGTTGCCGTTCTAGGGCAATTTTAAGTTGCCAAATTTTATTCTATTTCTATTTTATTTAAATATTAAAAATAAAAATTGCAGAATGTCAATGAATGTTACTTGTTTTTCTTTTTACCGAAGGATCACTGTCTGATACCACTTTTCCACTTTATTTAGCGTACAGCAAAAAGAGAATAATGTCACATGTGTCATCGATTGCATAGGTTATACATTACTTTTCCAGTAATGCTAATTCGAAGACAAGCTCTTAAGCATAAATATGCCACTGAAGTTTTGTGGGTAGATTTCGTGCTCTTCACTGTGTAAAAGCAGCATGAAGACGCATTAACACTTACGGCGGCCGTCCTCTAGGATTGAAGCTTGTATGTGCAAAATGTCATCAATATTGGAACAAAACTGTAGATTTGTATACAATACGTACACAAAAACACACGGACACTCTGCTTTATATATATATATGAAAAGATAAAGTAAAAAAGGCACGCTTGGTACACAATGGTCAGAACATGCCAAAGTTAAACGAACACAAAATTCCCAAGACTGGTTATCTTAACATAGAAGATCGAAATTTAGGGAGGACTTCAATGCCAGATGCTTTTTGTCTCCAAATTTGTCTGAAAACCCAAAGAGATTCTAGTTATTTGCCAAGTCTACTAGGTGCAAGCCATTAAACAATACTTTCATTACACGATAGAAATGGCGATGCTTATGATAGTCGCGGTGGCTTCGCCGAGCGCCCGAAGGTGCCTCGCTCCTGGGCGCGCGTTGCTCATTGTTCGAGTCCTGCCTCGAACATGAGTGAGTGTGCTGCCTAGAGAATGATAACTAGAGTAGTTGTCCCGTAGATTTACATACATTTGAATTTTGCTACTTAAAACAATACTACTACAGCAGAATTACTAAAAATGACGACGCGGTTTCATACCCAGAAGAATTTTATTGATAGTGACAACAACCGCGGAAGCCTACGTTTGCATTCCCGTAATTCGTTCACCAAACAAGACGAAATCAGCATTCCAGGTTTCGAATTAATGACAGCTGCCAACATGACTAACGTGGAAGTATATATCATCGGAGTAGTAAAGGAAGCACAACGCTTAACAAAAATACGTCTTTCGATCCGGATTGAATACTGGTTACGTTACGTTACGGCCGGGAGCCGTACCACGCGATCCGCGGACGCCTGGCAGGCGTTTTTCGTGAGTCACCCTATATATTACAAATACATTTTAAGAAAACCTATACAGACAGAGATATAATTAATTAATACTAATGAAATAGAAGCGATTGTAACCATATAACATCGCTGAGTGACCTGTCAAAATAACGAAGATTTTTAAAACATTAAATTCGTAATTTGACTGTTATATAGGAACGATATGTGTGCAATATTAACAGAAATAAAATAGTCAAATCCTTATGACAGCAAATTAGGCAACGACGTTACAAGAAAATGAAGATTAATGCACGTAAACTCATTGTACCTATGTCATTATATTACACGTTCATTCCTATGTTATCTATATTATCTTCACAGAAACCTGAAGTTGGTAGTTGTGCTGAAACAGGCCTATCGTAATTAATAAATAATTTCTTCGTTGCGTCTTTCATACAGCTATGTTTCTTACAATGTCGTTATATCACATATATGGCGCAGCGGGCCCAGATGAATACCAAATGATTGAGTATGTGATCGGCAGTCGGGATATGTTGGTTGTGTGCGGAACAGCGCTGAATTTGTGCCCCACGGTTGTGCTGGCAATGGAGACTGGAGACGCAGCGCGGCTGCAGATAGCCCCAGGCAGGCCAGACCCGCGCTCAGAGATATTGCGCATATCGCCGATATGAGAGGCGGGGCCGCGTCTTATTGTTTCCCTTACAAAGGGCTGCCGGAATGAGGCCGCGCCGCGCCGCTACACTCCGCGTCTGGGGCTGTTCGGCAGCCGAGCGGCCACCGACCCCCGGGGGTGGAGCTGGGCTTTAAGTCGACAGCCTTGCTTCAGTCATTATCAACCTGCCCGGCAAAAGCCACTGCAAATGGGTTGTAAACGGGGTTGGAAGGACGCGAAATGTTCATCATTAATGAAGTTTGGAAAGTAGGAGACGAGGTACTAGCGGAAGTAGAGTTGTGAGGGGGCATCGTGAGTTGTGTCGGGATAGCACAGTCGGTAGTGCGCTTGCCCGCGAAAGGCAAAGGTCCCAGGATTGAGTCCCGGGTCCGGCACACAATTTTAATCTGCCAGGAAGTTTCATATCAACGCACACTCCGCTGCAGAGTGAAAATTTCATTCTGAAAACATCCCTCAGGCTGTGGCTAAGCCATGTCTCCACCATATCCTTTCTTCCAGGAGTGCTAGTCTTGTAAGGTTCGCAGGAGAGCTTCTGTGAAGTTTGGAAAGTAGGAGGCGAGGTACTGGCGGAAGTAGAGTCGTGAGTCGGCATCGTGAGTCGTGTCGGGATAGCACAGTCGGTAATGCGCTTGCCTGTGAAAGGCAAAGGTCCCAGGTTCGAGTCCCGGTTCCGGCACATAATTTTAATCTGCCAGGAAGTTTCATATCAGCGCACACTCCGCTGCAGAGTGAAAGTTTCATTTTGGAATCATCCCTTAGGCTGTGGCTAAGCCATGTCTCCACCATATCCTTTCTTCCAGGAGTGCTAGTTTTGCATGGTTCGCAGGAGAGCTTCTGTGAAGTTTGGAAAGTAGGAGGCGAGGTACTGGCGGAAGTAGAGTTGTGAGGCGGCATTGTGAGTCGTGTCGGGATAGCACAGTCGGTAGTGCACTTGCCCGCGAAAGGCAAAGGTCCCAGGTTCAAGTCCCGGTTCCGGCACACAATTTTAATTTGCCAGAAAGTTTCATCATTAATTTTGTTGTTGTTGTGCTCTACAGACTAGTTTGAACGACCTCTCCACGCTATCCTGTCCTGTGCAAGTCTCTTCATCTGAGAATACTTTCGGCAACCTAGATTCTTTTGAATCTGCTTACTATATTCGTCCCTCGGTCTCTCTCTACGATTTTTACCCCACACGCTTCCTTCTAATGCTAAGTTGACAATTCCTTGATGTCTCAGAATGTGTCCAAAAAATCTAACCCTTCTCTTAGTCAGGATATGCCAGAAACTCCTTTTCTCCCCGATTCGGTTAAGCACCTCCTCATCAGTTACGTGATCTAACCATCTAATCTTCATCATTCGTCTGTAGCACCACATTTCAAAAGCTTCGATCATCTTTTTATCTGAACTCTTTATCGTTCACGTTTCACTCCCATACAATACCACACTCCAGACATATGCTTTCAGAAAGGACTTCCTAACATTTAAATTAATGTTGGATGTTAACAAGTTTCGCTTCTTTAGAAACGCTTTTCTTCCCATAGCCACTCTGCATTTTATATCTTCTTTACTTTGGTATTCATAAGTTATCTTGCTACCCAAATAACAAAATTCATCTACTACTTTTATTGTCTCATTACCTAATCTAATTCCTTCTGCATCGCCAGATTTTCTGACATTGCATTCCATTACCTTCGTTTTACTCATCAGGCACTTACCAAGTAACACCAAAAGTCTGACAAAAGCCAACTAGTATTTAAAAAGAAATCAAAGAAATTTATGAATTGCAACTCCTACTATGATGTAAATGAATTTTTAGATAAAACTTAAAAAAAGAAGTAAATAAAAATCCTTGAAATAATGATTGTCATGTATAGCCAACAACTACTAAACTGACACGTTCTGCATCATTGAAATGTCGTATATATGATCTATGGAACAAGTATTCGTCTAGTCTAATCTAATTTACGCGGTTGCCATATTGGCTCTCAAGAAAGGACTCAACTCAGCACCATCCCGAACAGCATGCTTTTCGCTTACATAATAAGTGGTGCGGGAAAAGCAATTTGCAAGATGCCCACAAAACTACGGAAAAAGGTCGTCGTGAAACAATTCCTATTCTTTTAAAATCGAAGGAATCAATACTGCATATAACAACAAACAAACGTATTGGCTTCCAGGAGCTCGGGATGATCCTCTCACCATAGTCTTGCCATCTCACAACGCTAATGCAGCCGTCATAATAGAAGAGTCAAGTATGACGCGAAGCTTTGGGACATGCAGGTGGATGAGACGTATCGGAAGGATCCAACATCGAAAATACTGAGGAAGATGTCGGAGTTTCTTGTCTTCACTGGAAGAAAGTGTCGTTAGAAACCTCCTCACATAGGCACCTTGTGGCGCGCCGACTTATAGACTTGCGAAACATCTGCCCACACAACTCAGTCCATATGTCGAACACTGTGTGCGTCATATCAAGAACAATGCCGACTTCATCAAAAGAAAATAGCATGGTCAGCCTTGATGTGGTGTCATTATTCACAAACGTACTCATCAAATACTCTATAGACCTGCTCATCCAGTAATTCGACGACACTGGTTTTGATTTATTCAAGTATATTTTGACGTTGTTGTATCTTTGATTTGGTGAAGAATATTTTAACCAGACAGTCGGTGTCACGATAGGAAACCCATTAGCTTCAGTTATAGCCAATCTGTTTATGGAGTACTTTGAGGACTTCGTCTTGGACACGGCTTCTGCAAAGCCTAGCAGTTTTCGTCGTTATTTTGACGGTACATTCGTTATACGGCCTCATGGACGTGAAAAACTGAGTGAGTTCTTGGACCACACCAACAATATCGACAAAATCAACTTCACGGTGGATGTTCCTTGATGTACTTGTCAGGCGTAAAGCAAATGGGTGTCTGCGTTATAGTGTCTAACGGAAACCCACCCACACGGACCGATACTCGTATCTGCACGCCACGAGCCCCACCACCCATCGCTATGAATGTTCTAAGGATGTTGGTGCACCGAGCGGAAGGGGACAATGAACATCAACAGAAAGAACTGAGCCACTTACGCAAAGTTTATAGGGAAAATGGCTACAGCAACCGCCAGATTTCACAAGACACCCAACCGAAGACATGCAAGGAGGAGACCGTTGAGGAGGAGACAAAGAATCTTGTATTTTTTGCCTTTTTGGAGCTCGGTTCCTAGAAAATTTTGCATTTCCTTAAGAGAAAATATATTCGTTCTTCA
This sequence comes from Locusta migratoria, assembly GCA_026315105.1. Classification (NCBI taxonomy): domain Eukaryota; kingdom Metazoa; phylum Arthropoda; class Insecta; order Orthoptera; family Acrididae; genus Locusta; species Locusta migratoria. The sequence continues at coordinate 855,638,044 of CM048744.1, read as the reverse complement.
GGCCTCCTACAAAATTACGACAGCTGATGAGCCCTGTAAGAGATTATCTAGGCCATTAATTTTTGCTTTTATAAACTTCAAGTCATCCTTAGTGCTAAAATTAAATAATAAAACAGAACACACGAAATAAAAATATTATACAAAAATCAACTCTTTCACAATGGATACCGTCAAAATCACTGTTGATCAGAACTAAACAATGTAGATGACAAATACCACAAATTTTGGCATCAGTCTTACATCTTATAAAACAGGCTGTATGTGTGTATCTATGTATGTATGTATGTTGCTCATCTCCTCCTAAACTACTGGACCGATTTCAACCAAACTTGGTACACATGTTCCTTAATATCAGGCGACAATCGCTGTCGTGGTAAGAAACATCTACGACACATACGTAAATAGATATGGCGTCATAAACAATGAGATGCGTGAAAAACTGCTGCGTCAAACTACAATGCTGAACATTTTCTACTGAACCACTAGACCGATTTCAAACAAATTTCGTACACATATTTCGCACGCACGTGAGGTAACAACTGCTGTAGTAGTACGAACCACGTACGACACACGGTTCAGGAGATATAACGTCATGAACAATAGGAATCGCAAAAAACTGCTACATAATTCGACGAAACTTTATAAATACACTATATGAGAGTGACAGTACTTGGCCACTTTCAAACTTTAAATATAATGTCAAACCTTTATTAAACTTTTTCTCGCAGACAATTGAAATAATGAAAGGAAATATGTTTCTTGCTTACTACTTTTCCGCTGTTCATGGAGTAAAACTATGGTATTCGGTATAACGTTACAATTTATAATTTCTACACTACCAATTGTACTCGCAGGAAATTTTGCCCACAAAATATACACTTAATGCTGAATGTTCGCAACATATTTTACCGACATACAGCACTTATACAAATTAATATAGTCCTGTAAAATTAAACAGTTGTACAACATATCTATACTAATAATAAATCTGCAATTAATGTAGGTCTGTCGCTGTTCGCATCAATCTTCAAAACTACTGGACGATTTTCATGAGGTTTTCACAGGAAACATGAGCCAAGATTGGTTTAGGCATGATTTCATCAAAATAGAATCACGAAGTGTTTCCTTAGACCGTCGTGCCTGTTCATCTATTAGAAACCACTTCTCCGAAACTATTTCACCAGTTCGCATGGGGTTTTCACGGGTAACTTCAGCGTATCTTAGGACAACATATAAACTTAGTTTCATAAAAATCGAATAACGGAAAGAAGAACATCACAATTTAACGTTTTTCATCGACAATCGTCACGTCTATCTTTTTCTTTCATCTCCAAAACTAACAGAAGAATTTTCAGGAGGTTTTCACAGGAAACGTGAGGGTATCTTGCGGTTACAGAAACGCTTCCTTTCACAAAATCGGATTAGAAAAAGTAAGATATCACAATTTAAACATTTCTCTGAAAGCAGTCGCATGTGTCTATTTGTAGAGAGTAATTTCCAAAAGAACTAAATGAACATTCATGGGGGTATCAGATAAATAGAGAATATCCTGGGGCAACATATAGGCTTCATTTCATGATAATCAGATCAGGAAAGTAAAAGATATCGTAATTTGAAGTTTTTGGTGTATTTCATGCTTGGAAAGAACGGCGTAATGCAGCAAAGAACTATTAGATAGCGCTGCGGGTGTTCGTGTGAAGTTCGGGGCAGCGATCGGATTATTACACTTTGAAAATACTTCTTACTCTTTGACTTTTCAAACTTGCCATATTTCTGAAAATCGTTTTCTTGGTTGCTACGTTCTACGAAATATGATTCAACGCAATGAATATAAAACATACAATCCTCGCCGTGTTTAAACCATATATTTACGTACTGATATCACAGTGTAACGTATATGTACAACCGCTATGAATGATTAAGACTCACACTTGGAGCGACAATAGCGCATCTAACGGAAAGAGAGCCAACCGTAAGAATAATAATGGTTTTCAGTGATATATCTACTTCCTTAAGGAAATACTTATTATTTATTATATTTCAGCTTCCCATGATTCAGCCTATTCTCCAGATATATGAATGATAATGAAATAAATGTTTTAAATAGCGAATATAACTGATGCAAGCTACGTCGTATTCAAGAAGATATGCCTATTTCTAAAATGTTTCGCAAACGTATTAAAAAAGAAAACTACTGACACATTTTCATGCGGTTTTCACAGGAAATTTGAGCTATGATTAGGGCAACATACAGGCATGATTTCATCAAAATAAGATCACGGGAAAAAATAAAGTGTTTTCAGTAACTCTTTGTTCATCTATTTAAATACCTAATCTCCTAAACTTCGCTTCATAAAAGTGGAATGAGGGAAATTGTTTTAGATGTAGGTTTTGCTTGAAGTATGGATTACGTAGTACAGCAAACAAGCAATAGAGGCGTTGAGGTGCACCAAAGAACTAATAAACACCGCTGCTGCATAATAAGTATGGCGTAGTATAACAAGGAAGTGAACGTCTGTGACAGAATTAAGCAATCTTATGTCTATGACTACCAACAAACATTGAACATAGTGTTACTGATTACGCTTTGTGTATTCAATACTTAACATTTATTTCCTTATTCTGGCACGTTTCACCTTTTGTATCAAAACCTTTATGAAGATACATAGTTTCGGACAATGACTTTTACTTACATTTGACATCTTTATGAAGATATACCGTTTCGGACAGTGACTTTTACTTACATTTGACATCTTTATGAAGATATACCTTTTCGAACAATGACTTTTACTTACATTTGACATCTTGGCTAGGACAACTGAGTTTGACAGAGCGATCCAACAAGGATTCTGTTTCCACTGACTGAAGTTCAGAACCCTGTAAAGCCATGATACACACAGGCCTTCCTTGAAGGGTACATAATCTAGTATTATACAATAACAAACAATTTCACACTTTATAACCATTGCCGGCCGCGGTGGCTGAGGTGACGGTCAGCACGGCCACTACGGTCGGGGGTTCGAATCCCCCCTCGGGCATGGATATTTGTGCAGTCCTAGTTCGTAAGTAGTTCATAAGTAGTTTGTAAGTTTAGGGACTGATGACCCCGTAGTTAAGTCCCATAAGCTTAACAAACATTTGAACATTTTATAACCATTTTTGGGAGTGATCACACATCGAACTGAAGCATCCGATTACACAGGCTATGCATCTGGACTAGACAGGAGCAGCGTCCTGTTAATTTCAAACAAACATGAGACAAATTATTTGTTTCATCAATGTATGTCTTAAAATACCGAATGTCATATGTTAACTGCTAAACCAAATAAAACCACATAGCCAGTAAAATAAAATAAAATGTTACTTCAAAAATGTGCAAATGTTTGTTAAGCTTATGGGACTTAACTACGGGGTCATCAGTCCCTAAACTTACAAACTACTTATGAACTACTTACGAACTAGGACGGCACAAATATCCATGCCCGAGGGGGATTCGAACCCCCGACCGTAGTGGCCGTGCTGACCGTGACTGGAGCGCCTCAGTCACCTTTTTTTTTTTTTTTTTCTTTTTTTTTTTCATGTGGTACATCTAAGGTTTGCGGTCGTTCGTTAGTTATTTCGTGGTTGTTCGTTGAATGGTTGGCTCAGCTTTTTTATTACAGAGGGCGTTCAGCCCCCTGACCGGGCGCGCTGAGCCACGGCGCCCGGCTTCACCTCGGCCACCGCGGCCGGCAAATGTTACTTCAAACAACGCGTTAGTAGTGGTAAGTGCACTGCAGGTCAGAATTTTGGTAGATATAAAGTGACAACATTTCCATATAACGTTTCTTACAACATAATAAGATTTATTAAGACATTAAAAATATAGGTAATATATTATTAATTTCGAATGAAAAACTTTTTAATAATTGTAATTAATGATGTAGATCTACACCCTGGTAAGCTATCCCACTAAGGCGTAAGAGTTAGCTATGATCAACGGCATGAGGATGCAAACGTTACATAAAGTTGTTGATGAGGTATGCGCCCGTATCAGTATTAATTGATAAACAGTGCCATTAGGACGCTGTGTAAAATTATGGGGCCACAGATAGTGATGTGGCCATGTGTTTATTTACACGTTTCGATTAAATCATCTTCAGAATCTGTAAAGTTACATAAAAAAAGAAAAAAAAGAAAAAAAAAACACTTCATGACAATTGTATATATTCTATTACTTTTAACCTCCGCTTGTTTTATGACGTGTGTAACCCTACTAATACAACGTAGGGATTTTATGATGTTAACCGTTAAATTGTGATATTTTATAATAGCTGACAGTATCCGTCAATTTTACTCCCATTCAGTACGTCCTCGTCTTATTTTATTACTTATAACCTCCGCTTGTTGTGTGACATGTGTAACCCTACAAATGCAACGTAGGGAGATTTTATCACGTCAACCGTTAAATTGACAGTATCTGTCAATTTTAATCCCATTTGAATACGTCCTGGTCTCCCGCCTTCCTGTCCCCGTCATGCCATGGGGCACCACCATACGTGTGTGAGTTTAGCAATAAGAGCTGCATACAGTTGTATTGTGTAGTCCCATCCTCTCCATTTTAAAATTAAATACTTGTAGGATTACTAGGTTTTTATTCTTTCTATTTGGTTTTATATAGTTTCTATTTTTCTTATCTTTGTCATTTACACTAGAGCCACCTGGTGGCGTCTACCGTTTACTCTGACGATGCTGGGTGAGTTGGCTTCAGTAATGTTCAGCAGGGCCTTGACGCCATACAATTTTATTATGTTAACCCCCCCCCCATTGATATTTGTGTTTGTAATGTACTTTGGTATCTCTTTTGTCCATACAATTCTCTATCTTTTTGTGACACCAGGCTTACCGATGTAACTATGCAGATTCTGAAGATTTAATCGAAACGCGTAAATAAACACATGGCCACATCACTATCTGTGGCCCTATAACTTTACACAGAGTCATAATAGCACTGTTTATCAATTAATGAGAATGCAAAAGCAACGGGGAGCAACGAATTAAAAACCCGAATGTATATACCAGCGATGTGGCCCCTAACTGAAGAAAGTGTCAGTCGATCTGTACATCTGGAAAAGATTACGGACTCGTCACCCATACAGATCTCTGTGAGGTAGCTATCAAGGAGATAGTGACCATGACAAAAAGATCTAATAAACAACGAAGTATCATAAAATGTAGGCTTTCACAGCCTGCGTTGTCGTCAAAACTTCCGGTCTAAATTGCCGTGGTCGATCGGTAAAACGTCTTCCCCTGACGTTTCGTTGTCAACTGCAAACAGTATCTTCTGAGGTGAGTCGACGACTGGCTTCTAGGTGGTGGAGCTGCCGCTTACATGGAGCAGACAGAGGGCGCCACCACACGTCACGCGCTGCCGACTGTACTACTGTCTGTGATTATCGTCACTTCTCTTGATTACAGGTAATCGATTGTCAAGTGACTGGTGCAAAGTCTACCGCCATGCCTTGTCCAGTTTTGAACCTTCTTCTTTTCAATTAAAATTGTTTTGATGTTTGTGGATTTCAATAGCCCCTCTATACATACGTATGTAATAGTGAGAAGTTCTTGCTAGCACGCCCGTATCACCAAATTTTATTTCAGGGAAGTCATCGTACGAGACCGGGCCTGGAATTTCAGAAGTTTCAATATAGTAGGTAAGCTAGAAAAACTGAAAAGGCAAATGAAGATAGTCTAAAAATAATCGCTGTCAGTGAAGCCACATGGAAAGAAGGTTTTGTGGTCAACGAATGTCTGTCAATATCAATATTCAAGAAGGGTAGTAAGTGTGGGTAGCATTCGTTATGAATGGGTAAATAAAACACACATTAAGATACTGCGAACACTTGTGCCAATGTTTTCTCTTAGGATTCGACATCAATACAACACCGAAAATAACAGTTCAGGTATACATGCCGACTTCACCAATAGAAGATGAAGTAGTAGTGAAAGTATAAGAAGATTTTAAAAAAAGGTAATTAGAGTTGTAAGGGTAGAAGAAAATCTAATAAACATGGCGAAAAGGAACGCAGTGGTATAAGGAAGGGTCGTGCGAGACTTTGAGCGTGGCAGTAGGAATGAGAGGAGAGACACACACACACACACACACACACACACAGAGAGAGAGAGAGAGAGAGAGATAGAGAGAGAACAATCGAGTTCTGTAATAAATTTCAGATATTAACAGTGAATACTGTCACCAAGCATCACCGGAGGAGAAGATATATTTAGAAAAGACGTAGAGATACAGGAAGGTTCCAAATATATTATACCAGTATCAGACAGAGATTCAAAAATCAGATATTAGATTGTAAAGCGTTCCCACGAGTGAATATAGACACAGATCACAATTTAGTAATTTTGAAGAGTAGAGAGAAGTCTACGAGAATCGTCCGAAAAAATAGTGTGGAGGTAAATCAGATGCCGGAATCGTGAAGAATGATGAGACATGATGAAGTTCGCGAATAATGAATATCACAGAAGGCAGTTCAAGTGAAGAGCAGTGAATAACTGGAGAGTCAAATATAGGTACAAGGAATGTAACAGCGAAGAAACTAAATGTATCAGAGGAAATACTTCAACTGATGGACAAAAGAAGGAAGTACAACAATGTTCTGGGAAATTTACAGGAATACAGAAATACGACTAACTTAGGAACGAAGTAATTACGAAATGTAGGGAGGCCAAGGCGTAACAGGTGCTGGAAAAATATGAAAAACTCGAAATTATCGCCACAAGGACTGTCTCAGCATAAAGAAACAAAAAATTTTGTTGGAATTAAAATTATTGGTGGTAATATTAAAATTGTTGTAGGATTTCCATTGCTGACGCAAAGGTGAGGGCGCATATGGGGGAAGAGGGGTAAATCCGGAGTAGATGGCCATGATTTTTTTCAAAAGTATAAGAGTAACCTAAAACATTTCATAAATTGCATTTTCACTACATAAAAAGCAAAAATAAACTTTGTTTACAAAGATATATTAAATTTTATACTAGCTAAGAGACAGTTTTTTATTATTATTATTATTTTATTTTATTTCTAAATTTCCAATTTGGGTGTCTCACTCGAGTATCAGGGTTAATGGCCGGACGTACAAATGATAAATGGCCATTGCACTAAACACATTAAAATCAAAGAGAAAATTATTAAAAACAACTTGTAACACAATGGACATGTTCTACTGAATCCCTTGATGTAAAAATATTTTATTAATTATTAATGGAGTTAAATTATAGCTTATACTGAACCTCTTTTGTAAAAAGCACTGTACCATTCGTAATTTTTATTATTATTCGTTGTAACATACTGGTTTTATACAGGAAATAACTAATCACTTCAGACTGCAAGAACGAAGTACTCGGACTAAAAATGGTGTAAGACAAGGATGAAGTCTTTCACCCCTGTTGTCATATATATATATATATATATATATATATTCCACATAAAGTGACGTGAATAAAACAAAGATTCCAGACTAGGATAAAAATTCAGGGTGAAATGATTTCAGTGATAAGGCTCGCTGCTGTCATTGCCATCCTCAGTGATGGAAGAATTATACGACATGGTGAATAGATGAAATAATCAGTTGAGTGAAGAATAAATCTAAGATAAAACGCAAAAAAGAAAAAGGTAATGAGAAGTAGTAGAAATGAAACTAGTGCGAAAACTGGTGTTCACAGTATGAAAGATCTTCTGCTCTTACCATCAGGTCATCTGCAATGAGAATAGGAGGCTATTTACATCGGTTTGGGATTTCTAATACACCGTTCCAGAGCCGGACCCAAACATATTTTTAATAAATTAGGTGAAAGACAACATACGTACCCCCTTTGTTGTTACAAATATACAATTACAGACTGTAGGTGAACAGCAAGAAAAGAGGTAGAGCAGTAGCGAATGGGGACAAGGACACACTTCGAAATCTCCCTTAATTCATAATAAAGTCTGCACGATTCTCAGAACTCTTCGTGCATTGTTTAAATTACTGTATCGTGTTCAGAAAGATCGGTTAGTTCGACGAATCGACTTAAATAAACACGAACAAATTTTTGGATGAGTTCGGAGAATGAGATAAGAAATTGATTTTTGTACATTTTTTCACTTCTTCATTAATACTTGGTTCTTATTTCTTGTTGCCGCATTCTACGCTTGGGTGAGCGCGATCGTTACCAATAGCCCCGACGCACAACACTATGACGTCCGACTGAAACCCTAGCGTGTGAACGCGGTCCCACAGTGTCGACTACGTCTCGTCTGTTGTCAATCTCTCTTCCGAGGTTAGTTCCGATCTGCTCCGCTGGCCGCTGCGTGGCGCTGGCGTCGCTGTTGACTTGCCCCTCTGCTGTCGAGGCTCTCCGTATCCTAAACATGCCTGCGGGTCTGTTTGAATGTCAAACAAATCCCGAACGTGGCCCCAAATTGCGAGCTTCCCTGGGCGGCATTTTAAGCAGACTGCGGGATTTGCTGTTTATTCTTGCTGAGCTCCGAGCTTTCAGCTTACGTTCCGCTGGTTTCGTATTAAATCCTCTGGACCATATCTTTTTAGCGATGGCGGGAAGTTTTACATGTTACGCTGTGTACATTATGTGGGCTACCAGCTACCACAGAAATGCAACCCACTGCTCAAGCAGTTAATTTAAGCAGGACAGAAAGCGGAGCTTATCTGTGTGAAGCAGGTGACGCCGCAGGACAGCACATATATTTCTCTGTTCTGCGATTTCTATTAAGTTCTCCTGATGAAGAATGAATCAAATCCAATATTATCGCGTACGGAGGAGAACGGTGTTTTAATGATCAACTCTGTTTTCGATATACTCTTTCCCTTTTCCCTGCAAGTATTCATACCACCTTAGTATACTTCCCCTTGGATTTGTGAAACTGGGCCCATGGGGAAAAAGATACAAGAGAGTAGACTAAGATGGTATGGACACTTGCAGAGAAAAGGGAAAGATTATATAGGAAACACAGTGGAAGATTGAAGCAGTGAGAAGGAGAGGAAGACCGAAGATGAGGTGGAAGGATAAGATAGCGGGGGACCTAAGGGAGAAAGGATGGAAGAAGGAAGAAGCAGTGAATAGAGTATTATGAAGAAGGAGGATCCAGAAGAGCAACGCCGACCCTACTTGAAGTGGGACAAGGCTACGATAAGGAAGAAGATCTCAACTTGTGAATAATTTCCGTGAAACTTTGTCCCGTACATCGCGATAATGGAAAACGAGCGGCACGTCCGTGGAATTTTTCGATTCGCTTCGTCAGTCGCATCTGATAAGGGTTCCAAACCGCACAGCAATATTCTAGTGTAGTGCAGGCTGTCTCTGTTGTGTATGTGTTACATCTTGCTGTGCCAAAAACAAGGAACAGTCTTACACAAATTACGAGGTATGTTCACAAAGTACGTTCCGCTTGGTTATATAAAACAAACATATACAGGGACAGAAAAAATATTTATTGTACTAAAATGTAAAACTGTTAAACTACTTTTCTACATAGCTTCCTAAATTTTGTAGGCGCTTGTCAGCGTGGCACAAGTTTTTGTATGCCTTCATCCTAGAAGGTTGCCCTCTGTGTATTCAACCATGTCGTAATACATTCTTTTCAGCTCAACATCATCGTTTAAATGTTGACCACTAAGGTCACATTTCAGATATAAGAAGAGATGAAAATCGCTAGGAGCGAGGTCCGAGTTGTACGGAGGATGATCAAACACGTCCCTATGAAATTCCCGTAAGAGCTGTTTCGTCACATTCGCCATGTGAGGTCTGGCACTATCGTAGAAAAAACATAATTTGTCAGTAATCCTTGGAGCTTGTTCTGTATTGCGCGGCTCAATTTCTTAATGGTCACGCAGTAACCATGTGCATTGGTTGTTTGGCCTCGTTCTAAGAAATCAATCAGCAAAATACCTTTTTTGTCCCGAAAAACGATGCACATCAGGTGGCAAGATTTACTTAGACTTTAAATTTCGTTGAGGATGAAGTTAGGCTACATTCCATTGATTGCGGTTTTTGTCTCAGGGGTTTCCTACGATACCCAAGTTTAATCCCCTGTGACTGTCAGAGAAAGAAAACCATCGCTTTCAATGTAGCGTATCACAAAACTGAAGAGCGCTGTACCCCGACGATTTTTTTTTTTTTTTTTTTCAGTAAGAATTTTGGATACCCAACGTGAGCAATTTCATGAATTTGTGATCGCGAGATTTTCGGAACTTCCATAGCAAGGACACTAAGTGCACACTTACGGTTGTGCTCAATCTTCTCTTCAATTTTGTGAATCATCTCATCAACAACCACAGATGGGCGTGCGCCCCCTTCGTTCTCATGGTGCACTTGATCACGTCCTTCATTGACCTGTCTGACCCATCTTCTAACCATTGAATAACTCACAGCATTTAGTCCGTAAACCTCGTAGATTTGTCGATGAATTTCCTTTGGTTTAAGTTTCTTTGCATTTAGAAAACGAATCACAGATCTGATTTCACATGCGGCGGCATTTTCGATTACGGCTGACATTGTAAAGTAGCACTAGGAAGCACACGTGGGCAGCATCGATGAGAAAATGGCGTACATGTCTTCTCCTTGAGTCAGAGTAACTGCCGCGCATGCTCGGAATTGTGATCGTAGCGCTGCAGCGGATACAAATAGAAACGGAACTTTCTTCGTGGACGACCCTAGTATCATGTATGTCGTGTTTGTTCATCAACTGTAACTCCCAGGCATTTAGCTGAGTTGAGAGTCTCGACATTCAAGTATTTGTTGTATATGGAATATCTTTATTTGTATAAAAATCCTGTATCATGATGTTTGACCACGATGAACTCCGAAACTACCCAACCTGTTTTAATGAAATATGGCACACTGTGGGTGAGTTGGTCGAACTTAAAAGAGAGGATGCTTTTTATCTCAGTTAATGACCTCAATACACTTTTATTGACTACTAGATGAAAACCCGGCGTTGCCCGGGTATCTATTTATAAATTATTGCAATTTTTCAGGTATATATTCATTTGTATAAGGGCTTTATGTCTTTATAATCTGATGGAAATACAATTAGTAGTAATAGATTAAAATTTGGTGCGTGATGGGGCGGTTTTACATGAATGTTACTGTTTATGTGCTCATATCTCATGGACTACGTGTCGTAATGTTATACAATTTAGAAGGTACACTCAACTATATGTGTGTATACTGTCTGTAAAATTTCCTGCACCTACAGTTTGTAGTGTAGAAATGATAAATTGTAAAGTCGTGCCAATAGCCGTAGTTTTAGTCCATGAACAGCGAAACGTTACTATTTATGTGCTCATCTCTCGTGAACTACGTGATACAATTTAGAAAATAAATTCAACTATATGTGTATATACTGCCTGTAAAATTTCCTACGGCTGAAATTTGTATTGTACAACTTATAAATTGTAACGTCATACTGAATGCCGTAGTTTTACTCCATACACAGCGAAAAAGTAGTAAGCGAGAAACTTTTTTTCCTTTCATCATTTTGCTATGGTTGTCAGCGGGAAAAAGTTTAATAAAGATTTTATAGTATGTTTAAAGTTTGTTGCAAGTCGCTAAGTACTCTCATTCTCATATACCGTATTTATAGTCTCGCCGCATATGTGGCAGTTTTTTGTGATTCCTATTGTTTATGACGTCATATCTTCTGAATCATGTGTCGTATGTGTTTCTTAGCCCTGCAGCAATTGTTACCTCACGGTAAGGAATACGTGTAGCAGATTAGGTTGAAATCGGTTCAGTGGTTTAGGAGAAAATGAGTAGCATTGTCGCTTAATGCAGCATTTTTCCGTGCATCTCATTGTTTATGACGTCATATTTCGTGAACTATGTATCGTATGTGATTCTTACACTTACGGCGACCGTCCACATGTATTGAAGCTTACGTGAACAAAATTTCATAAAGATTAAAAAAACTGTAGATATGTATGCAGAATCACGTACGATACATACTTCACGAGGTATGACGTCATGAACAATGAGATGCGCGAAAAACTGCTGCATTTAGGGACGATGCTACTCATTTTCTCCTAAACCACTGGACCGATTCCAACCAAATTTGCTACACACATTCTTCCCCGTGTGGTAACAATTGCTGCAGGGTTAACAATCACATACGACACATGGTTCAAAAGTTATATAGTCATAAACAACAGGAATCGCAAAAAACGGCCACATTATGGAGGCGAGACTTTATAAATATTTTCTATGAGAATGAGAGTACTTAGCGACTTGCAAAAAACTTCAAACATAATTTCAAACCTCTATTAAAATTTTTCTCGCTGACAACCATAGCAAAATAGTGAAAGGAAAAAAGTATCTCGCTTACTACTTTTCCGCTGTTTATGGCCTAAAACTACGGCACTCGGTTTGAAGTTAAATTTTTAATTTCTGCCTTACAAATTGCAGCCGCATGAAATTTACAGACAGTATACACGCATATAGTTGAGTGTACCTTCTAAATTGTATCACAGTACGACACATAGTTATTGAGATATGAGCATAAAGACAGTAACGTTAATGGAAAACCGCTCCATCACGCACCAAGTTTAAATCTATCACTTCTATACTCCTGTTTGTATTCCCAAGAGATTTTACAGACGTTCAGCCCTTATAAAAATTAATGTATACCTGAAAAATAGCAAAAATAAATAAATAAATACCCGGGCAACGCCAGGTTTTCAGCTAGTTTTCTATAAAATGCCACTAAAAATGTCCGTTCGTTTATTTTGTTTGAATTTAATACAGATCTGCAGTTTGTTTCCGATTTTGATAAAGTTTTGCAGACTTGACCTTTCGAACAAGAGGACGATCACTGCCTATATATACTTCCGTGGAGCATAATTTACTTGCGGAATTTGACCCCTGTCTGCAGCTTTATTGCGATCTTTCATACTTTTTCTTCTAAACGAGAGGAAGACCGCAATGTACTTATTATTTTGAACGGTGCTTGGAAAATGTTACAATAGACAACGACACTGTTTAGCCGCTTACACTGAAAGTTGTCATATGCATATATCTTTCCGCGGAGAAGATTTTTATATTCCGCAAGACACCGTACGCTGCTTGGAGGAGGGTACCTTGACAAAAAACGTCGATACTTTTTCACCGATCAACATGAACGTTATCAGATATACTGCTTGTAATAATTATTGATCGACATAGGTCGAGGATGTGGGTAAGGCGACCAACTCTCCTGTATTATACGAGTTCTCCCGTATTTTAGCACTTTAAAAAAAATTCCTACGTGTACCTTATTCTCTGCCTGTTTCTCCCGTATGTTTCGTCAGTGATCACTGTTATACTTGAAACACGTTCCCATCTGTTGACTCAGGGATCGAAACGTGGCTGCACAATCCGTTAAAGACATGCGGATAAGATGCCTATCATCTCGACCGCTAGTGATACGAGGCCGTTGGGATCCAGCACGGCGTTCCGTATTGCCCTCATGAACCAACCGATCCCATATTCTGCTAACAGTCATTGGATCGCGAACAAAGCGAGCAGCAATGTCGCGATACGATAAACCGCAATCGCGATAGGCTACAATCCGACCTTTTTCAAAGTCGGAAACGTGATGGTACGCATTTCTCCTCCTTACACGATGCTTCATAACAACGTTTCACCAGGCAAGGCCGGTCAACTGCTGTTTGTGTATGAAAAATCGGTTGGAAACTTTCCTCATGTCAGCACGTTGTAGGTGTCGCCACCGGCGCCAACCTTGTGTGAATGCTCTGAAAAGATAATAATTTGCATATCACAGCATCTTCTTCCTGTCTGTTAAATTTCGCATCTGTAGCACGTCAGCTTCATGGTGTAGCAATTTTAATAGCCAGGAGTGTAGTTTAAGAATCGAACATTAAAATCTGTCGATTAAACAGTATTTGTTGTACTTCGTTGTTGTACTTAAATTTGTCAAATGTGTGAAAAAATGCAGAACAGAACAAGTAACATGTGAATATTAGGCGTTCAGTCATGTTTTTCAAGCAACTTGAGCAGAGAAACACAGCATACGAAACCTCAGCTCTGTGTTCTGATGTTCGTTATTTAAAAGAGTTTGTATCAGTGCCTGAGACAGGCCCTGTACAGGACACGCGGGTAAAAACGTGGGTAACATTTAGGGAGCGATCGAAAGCTGCACACAAACCTCTGGCGCACATCGTAGGGAGAGTAACGCAAAGGTCCGACTTTATGCGCTTCGGAAATGTCAGGAATATCGTACGTTCTGAAGTATCCAGAACGTCAATATTCAGATCGTTCACGTTACTTTCCGCATACTGTTTGTAGCTCGCCACTGAAGTTCCGGCAAATGGTGTTGCTTGTAAATGTACCGTACATCCCAAACTGGTGGCTAATACATTAGCAGCTTTAAGTCCTCCGAACTTTGTTTTGAATCGCAGTAATTTCAGATGTTGCTGTTCATGTAGAATAGTCTTACTCCATAGACATTATGCTGCAAAAAGGTTCAGATCCTATATCTCTGACAATTGACAAAGAGTATCAATAGGAAAGCGACGTGTATTAATGTGATAATACAAACAGTCGAGACTGTATTATCGCTGTTTTCCTGAGGAACAATGTTCCATAAAATATGAAATGTATTAAGCCATCAGGCATCATCCAACTGGGGAATAATAACATGTTATGTAACCCCTAGTTCCATCTTAGGACTCTGGCTCTTTCTTGTTTATGTCAATGATCTTTCATCAGTAACATTACCAGATAACAAGTTTGTTTTGATTTCACATGAGATAAACATTGTGATAAATAGTAAATCAACTATAGCCTTAAAAATAAATGAAATTTTCATGTTCATTAATAAATGGCAATTCTGTCACTAAACCAAAAAACTGCATTTTAGAACATGTAAAAGGTTTACTACCAGTATATTCCAGTATACGACAACAAGGAGATAAAAGTTGACAGCGTTTGTACGAGGGTTGGAGCTTAAATAGTGGCAACATTGCTGGTGAGGCACTAGGCAATGGGATCTACTATTGTCACTGATAGCACACGTTGTTGACAAACCTACCTTATCTCTGAGCAAATGGACTCGCCCGTCCCACGTCACCGGCGTGCGCACGATCGAGGGAAACAGTCACTTGTGAGCGAGCGGTCTAACGTAACGGTCTCACAATGTTTTCGAAACAGCTGCAACGGAGTTTGGTCAATATTGAATGTGCCATAGGTCGCACAGCACTACAGTTGCATCAACGTCTCCAAGAGGCGTTCGGGGAATCGGCATTGCCGTACAGAACAGTGGCGCGTTGGGTAAAAGCAACGAGTTTGAATTTCATAGTGGCGATAGGTCCTCCATGTTTGAGGCAAATGGAACTGGCGTCCGCCATGTTATTTGGGGTACTGGCGCCGTTAATGAACAGTGATCGAGGCCAGACGATTCGTGAGTTAGCTCACGTTATGGTGATTCTCGTGTAAGACTGCGATGGTGTTATCCTAAGGCATTACGTGCCTCCACGGCAGACCGTCAGTGCGCATTATTACTGTTCGTTTTTAGAGCATCACGCGCGACCAGATTTGAGAAAGAAGCGGCAACACTTCCTGCGCAACCCACCCATCATTTTGTACGACAATGTGTGGGCGCATGCAGGGCAAGTTGTGGCTGCACTGTTCGGTCGATGGGACTGCGAAGCTCTGTGCCATCGACCATACTTCCTCGTGACTGATTCCGAAGATGCATTCGCTTAAAAATTGTTCCAGAGAATTGACGGTCAGTAGACCGCTCCATTCGCACAATTACGAGAACATCTGCATGGGATACTCTGCAAATCCCATTTAAGTGCCTGGCAGAGAGTTCATCAAACCACCGTTATACTATTTATCTCCATTCGCGCGGGAAGAAAGAACACCTAAATCTCTGCGTTCGAGCTCTGATTTTTCGTATTTTATACTGATGATCATTTCTATCTATGTAAGTGGTAGTCAACAATATATTTTCGCATTCGGAGGAGAATGTTGGCGATTGGAGTTTCGTAAGTAGCCCACGTCATGGCGGTAAGCGCCGTTGTTGTAATGATTCCCATCCCGGATCCTGTATCATTTCCGTAACGCTCTCTCCTCTGTATCGTCGCAACAGGAAACGAGCTGCCCTTCTTTGGATTCTTTCGTTGTCCCCCGTCAAACCCACCTGATAAGGATCCCACACTGGTCAGCAATACTCCACAAAAGGACGGACAAGCGTAGTCTATGCAGTTTCTTTAGTAGTTCTGTTGCATCTTGTAAGGGTTCTGCCAATAAAACATAGTCTCTGGTTCGCCTTTCCCACGACATTATCTACGTTTGTTCCCAATCGAAGTCGGAACTAACAGTAATTCCTAGGTATTTTGTGGAGTTTACAGCCTTCACTTTTGATTGATTTATCTTATAAACAAAGTTTCACGGATTTCTTTTCGTACTTATGTGAACCACTTCACACTTCTCTTTGAGTCAATTGCCAATTTCTACACAATACTGATATCATATTCAGATCGTTCTGCAGTTGGTTTTGATCTTCAGATGATTTTACTAGACGGTAAATGACGGCGTCATCTGCAAACAATCTAAGAGAGCTACTTAGATTTTCCCCACAAATTTGTGGTGATATATAATAACCACGCAATTTGATTAAAAGCCGTTTGTGAGGTACGGTGTCAAAAGCCTTCTGGAAATCAAGAAATACGGAATCGATTTTAGAACCCTTGTCGATAGCACCCATGACTTCGTGTGAATAAAGAGCTAGTTGTGTTTCCCATGAACGATATTTTCTAAATCCGTGTTGATCTTGGGTCAATAGATGATTCTGTTCGAGATAATAAATAATACTTGAATATAGGATATGTTCCAAAACCCTGCTGCATATTGACGTCAATGAAATAGGCCTGTAGTTTAGTGGGTTACTCCTACTACATTCCTTTAATATAGCCGTGACCTGTGCAACTTTCTAATCTTTAGGTACAGACCCTTCTTTGAGAGAGCAGTTGTATATGGCTGTTAAGTAAGGAACAGGCTCTGCTAACGTTATTCTACGACCTCCACATCGTTGGCAACGGGTTCTACACAACGCTGTGACTAGTTTGAAGTACAGTAACAGGTACAAATATGTAACGCTTTTGTATCGGTTGTGAATAAATATTTGCCACTATTTATGTTCCAACCCTCGAATGAAGATGAGCAGATACAAGATTGCTTTAGGAAGATATGCCCTTCTCGGTATAATGAGTTAATTTATTCAGGCTTTTCATCATTCGATGGAGCCTGAATTTGTCTGTCAGATTCTTAGACAAACCAGCGACGATTAATTTTGAGAAATTTCAACTTGTGAACAATATCGTACACCGGAACACAGGAAATGTTGAACTGCTGATGATATTCACAGTTGTATACGCCGTCCGTTCAGAATTGCTCTCTCAACATCAATGGCTGCGATTTTTTGCGGTGTTGCGTTTGTTACCGGCCGCCCGTTGCGTGGCGAAATATTGAGGTTGACAAAGCCCTATTGGAAGAATGTATTCCACATGCTACGGTGCATACAAGCTACGCATTTTCCCGGGAATTTCACTCTGTTCATGGCAGGGGCGTATATAAAGAGGCGGGCCCTTACAAAAAATAAGAATATGGAAGAAAAAGCTATATTTTTATGATGTAATGACAACAATAAAAGAAACTTGATCTCGGTAAAGCAAAAAGTATTTCAGCACAAATTATCCTCCGAATATGAGTAGGAAAAAAGCTACAAAATATGATGGGGGGCTACTTAAAATTAATTTGATTTTTGTATGTCTTACCTTTCTACCCATTTGGTACTCTGCTGCCTTGACTATTTCATCTTTTAAAGCTACCTACTCCTCTTGTACTATTTTTCCCCTTTTCTGTCAATTGTTGCTTGAATTTACCTCTGAAATTATCAACATCTTCAGGTTCCTTCAATTTATCCACGTCCCATCTCCTTATTTTCCTATCTTCTTGCAATTTCTTCAATTTCAGTCCATTTCATAACTAATAAGATATGGTCATAGTACATATCTGCCCCTGGATATATCTTATAGTTTAAAACCTGTTTCCTAAATCTACGTAATGCCATTATAAAACTTATTTGGTACCTTGCGGTTTGTCCTGCTCTCTTCCATGTATACAACCTTCTTACATTATTCTTGAACCAAGTGTTTGTTATGATAAAATTATGTTCCGTACAAAATTCTCCCAGGTAGCTTCCTCTTTCATTCATTTTTCCGAGTCCATTATCACCTATCATTTTTCCTTCCCTCCCTTTTCCTACTACCGAATATAAATCCCCCATCAAAATTACGTTTGCCTCTCCCTTAACTGTGTGAATAATTTCTTCTATTTCCTCATACATTTCTTCAATCTCCTCGTCATAAGCAGAGCTAGTGGGCATATAAACTGCTGTGGTCGGTGTTGGCTTCGTATCTATCTTGACTATGATAATGCGATCGCTGCGCTGTTCGTAGTAGTTTACCCGCATTCCTATATTCTTATTCATTATTAGACCTACTCCTCTAATACCCCTATTTGTATTTATAATCCTGTACTCGCCTGACCAGAAATCCTGTTCCTCTTTCCACCGAACTTCATAAATCCCTACTATATCTAACTTCAACATATCCATTTTTAATTTTTAATTTTCTAACCTCCTTACCCGATTGAGGGATCTAACATTCCACGCTCCGATCCTTAGAATGCCAGTCTAACCTGATGACATTCTCCTGAGTAGTCTCCGCTCGAAGATCCGAATGGGGGACTATTTTACCCTCGGAATATTTCACCCGAGAGGATGCCATCATGATATACTCATACAGTAGAAATGTATGTTCGCCGGAAAAGTAACAGCTGTAGTTTCCCCTTGCTTTCAGCAGTTCGCAGTAACCGCATGGCAAAGCCACGTTAGCTGATGTTACAAGGCCAGCTCAGTCAATCATTCAGACTGTTGCCCCTGTAACTACTGAAAAGGCTGCTGGCTATATTCGATACTGGTACATTCCCTTATGCCTTATCTCTATAATTAAAAGACGCATTTGTGGACCATCTGTCTCTTCTCTTATAACTCAAGATCCAGACAACCAAATAACGTGACATTTGGTAGACGTACACAAAATTACATGGGGAAGGTTCTTAAACAGGTTTCGTTCCATTTTTTTGGAACGTGCGTTTTTAATGTGTCCGTGTAAATTATATCTTCGCACTGATCTTGATGAAAATTTACACAATTGATCTTCAAAACAAGAGGAAGGGCACTATTTACATAAAATTTCGTTAAGTGCATGGTGGAGGGTACTTATGGATTCACCAAAATCCACAGTTTTGCTGCGATCTTGATGAAATTTTGTACACTTGACCTTGAAAAAAAGATGAAGATTACTGTCTACATAAAATTTCGTTCGGTGTCTGGGGGAGAGTACTTTACTTATAGAGTTCGATTACAATCTCTATACATATAAGTCGCATTTGTTGTCTGTTTGTCTATTCTCTTATAACTCAAGTTCCAGACAACCAAATAACGTGAAATTTAGTACACGTACACAAACTTACGTGGGAAAGGTTCTTACGTAGGTTTCGTTCCATCCCAATCTCACTCTGGCCATGTGTCTGTTCTAAGCCGTGTCATAATGTACATACCACCCCCCCCCCCTCCCCCACAACAAAAGGAAATCATGCAAGTTGGTTATCGAGAGTAATTTTGAATATTTTTGTGGTGATGATGAGGATGTAAGTAAAAGTGATGGTCATACATGTGTAGGGTGGGACAGGGGGGAGACGGTGGTAGGAGCCCCCCCCTCCTCCCACTAGACCCATGTTTGTAGGATGGACCTCACCTCCAGCAGTCATCTTACGCTTCTACAGAAAACCGGGTACTTGCAACTAGTATTCAAAAATCGAACTACAAGTTGACGACAGAAACATGCCAGCCACTTTCATTTCGTAGTTTAGGCTTCTACGTCTATACTCGGGTGTGTGGGAGAGAGAACTTTGTGTTCCATTGTTACTTTCTCCTGCTGTATGGTTGGGGGGAAAAAAGGACTGCTGGCAATACTCCCTGAGGACCGTCGTCTTTGTACTTTCATGTTTGCCGTCGTTTCATAGGAAGCGTAGAAGGAAGCAATGTATTAGTTGACTTTCGAGAAAATTACGCACACGGAACTTCGACAGAAGGAGCCCGTAACACGATACAGAACGTCTATCTCTCAGCGTCTGCCCCTGGACTTTCCTAATCTCTGACGCTTTCGGTTTTACTAAATGAGCCCGTAATTAAGCGAGCTCCTCTCCGTTGGATCTCCACTGTGTCTTGTGTTAACCCTAACTTGAAAAGATCACAAGCGCTTGATTCAAAGAGTGTTTTATTTTATTTTTAATTTACTTCCTTTGTTGACGTACTCCACTTCCTGAGGAGTCTTGTAAGAAATCTTCCTTATTCACGATTAACCATGTGATGCATAAATTATTAAAAATGAGGGGAAAATTGGGATGGTGTTTTTATAGCAAAGAACTACGTCTGTTATCATAAAATACGACAATTTATTTAAATTTACCACTACAGACAAAAATACCGTAATGTCACTGGAGTGGACCACCAGAGTACCTCCTGTAGTATTTTCCTTTTTGTGGTGCGCCTCGGTTGCACAGTGGGAGAGTGCCAGACTACAAATCCAATGGTCACGGGTTCGATCCCCGCCAGGTCCTAGGATTTTTATCTGTCACTTTCCACTTCTTTCACCTCTGGCAGTATTGCTCATGTGAAAAATACCGAGTAGCATCGTGGTTCGGAACCCACGTTAAACTGTAGGTCCCCCTATAACTGGCTGGGTAAGTCAGGTCGGAGGAAGGCAACGGCATACCACCTCCAAACAGGACCACAGCACTTTAGTCTTCAAACCAATCTTCGGGTTGTTGACTGCTTTACCTTTTATACTTAAGAAGTAATTTGGACATTTGTATTTGAATTTAGGACTAAAGTATTTTTAATCATTTTTTAAAACTGTTGCCGTGCTGCTCATTGCCACTACACGCTCGCGTGAAAAATTGACGATTGTCAGTTCATCCGTCGACACACAAGTGCGGCATCTATCTCAAAGGTCCCCTAGAGTGGACTCCATGTGTTTACGATCTAAAAAACGATAGCAGGTCCACAGAAATGCGACAGGTAATAGTCGTCCACTACAGTGGACGCCATGAGCTACGGGGTTAATATCACATAATCAATCCATTTCAAGACACTCCTTATACTTACTTCCAAATATATTTTTGTAATTACTGCTTCCAATGTTTGTCTTGTATTGCGTAAATAATGTTTCTTTCTACGTAAACGCAGCACTTTACACTTTATGTTCAGCCTCAACTGCAATTGCCTGCAGCATGCGCGATATTCTGTGTGTAATATTTTTCGTCACAATTCGCCAATCAAAAATGTTCAAATGTTTGTTAAGCTTATTTACTACCTTATACTAAGGACGGCACAAATAACCATGGCCGAGGGGGTATTCGAACCCCCGACCGTAGTGGCCGTGCAGACTGTGACTGACGCGCCGCAGAACGCTCGGCCATCGCCGCCAGCAGATCCTTAGAAATCACTACCCATAACAACCACCTCTGGCCGCAATAAAGGCCTTGATACGCCAGAGCATTGAGTCAAACAGAGCTTGGATGGCTTGTAAAGCTTCAACACCACAGTTCATCAAGAGTAGTGATTGGCATATTGCCGGCCGCGGTGGCCGAGGGGACTGAGGCGCTCCAGTCACGGTCTGCACGGCCACTACGGTCGGGGGTTCGAATCCCCCATCGGGCATGGATATTTGTGCCGTCCTTAGTATAAGGTAGTAAATAAGTAGTTTGTAAGTTTAGGGACTGATGACCCGGTAGTTAATTCCCATAAGCTTAACAAACATTTGAACATTTTTGATTGGCGTATTGTGACGAGCGAGTTGCTCGCCCACTATTGACCGGAACATTTTCACTTTGTGAGAGATCTGGAGAATGTGCTGGCCAGGGCAGCGGTCGAACATTTTCCGTATCCAGGAAGGCCCGTACAGGACCTGCAACATGCGGTCGTGCATTGTCCTGCTGAAATATAGGGTTTCGCAGGGATCGAATGAAGGGTAGAGCCGCGGGTCGTAACACATGTAACGGCCACTGTTCAAATTGCCGTCTATGCGAACAAGAGGTGACCGAGACATGTAACCAATGGCACCCCATACCATCAGGCCGGGTGATACGTCAGTATGGCGATGACAAATACACGCTTCCAATGTGCGTTCACCGCGATGTCGCCAAACGTGGATGCGACCATCATGACGCTGTGAACAGAACCTGGATTCATTGCCATTCGTGCATCCAGATTCGTCGTTGCGTACACCGTCCCAGGCGCTTCTGTCTGTGATGCAGCGTCGAATGTAACCGCAGTCATGGTCTCCGAGCTGATAGTCCATGCTGCTGCAAACGTCGTCGAACTGTTCGTGCAGATGGTTGTTGTCTTGTGAACGCCCCCGTCTCTTGACTCAGGGAGAGACGTAGCTGCACGATCCGTTACAGCCATGCGGATAAGATTTGTGTCATCTCGACTGCTGGTGATACGAGGCCGTTGGAATCTAGCACGGCGTTCCGTATTGCCCTCCTGAACCACCGTTTCCATATTCTGCTAACAGTCGTTGGATCGCGACCCACGCGAGCAGCAATGTCGCGATACGATACACCGCAATCGCGATAGGCTACAATCCGACCTTTATCGAAGTCGGAAACGTGATGGTACGCATGAGGCATCACAACAACGTTTCACAAGGCAACGCCGGTCAACTGCTGTTTGTGTATGAGACATCGGTTCGAAACTTTCCTCATGTCAGCACGTTGTAGGTGTCGCCACCGGCGCGAACTTTTTTGTGAATGCTCTGAAAAGCTAATAATTTGCATATCACAGCATCTTCTTCCTGTTGGTTAAATTTCACGTCTGTTGCACGTCATCTTCGGTGTGTGGCTGGGAGTGTATATTTTGAAAAGCAACGGTCCTATAAACCACACCAGGTGGACAGCTGAAATCACTCTTACGTATGAAACCTTCTCTCCGTTAAGTATGACACGCTGCGTTCTGTTATCTAGTTAACGTCACAATCCTGTCACAAAGTTGGTGTGATTTCCATATGATTGCACTTGGTAGCTCAGGCGACGTTGTGGAAAGGTGTCTAACGCCATTCGGAAGTCAAGGAACACCAGAAATCCTGTACCGTTCTCTGAGTCTCGTGGATGAATAGTGCGAGATGTGTTTCACATTATCCTTGCTTTCGGAAACAGATTCCTACAAAGGAGATTTCCGGTCTCCAGAAATGTTTTAATACTCCAATAGTACTCCCGCTACAACTAAATATGAAAACAAAATACCCACTGTATCACAAACGTCAGACTATTTAGTCCTGAAATGTCAGCTACCCAGCTGGATAACCAGGGGAGAAAAAATATAGGGCACTGCTTTCGCTCCTGATTACGACTAGCGTGTAGACGATCCTTTTACCCTATAACTGCAGGTTATATTTCCCCCTCCCCTCCTGCGGTGTGAGTGAAATAGTAATGCAGTTGAAAGTGAGTGTTTACCACAGAACAACACAGAGCGGCCACAGACCGCAAAGCACACTGGCCAACCGCCGGCAGGCCAGCTCTATCGCCGGGAAATAGACGCGCGACCGCGTCTGTGTACACGGCGGTGCGTGTGTACCCGCGCTGCGGTGCTCCACATACGTGTGGCGAACCTCACCCAACAAATAATAGCACCTCTGACCGTCAATCAAACACTCTGAACCTTCACCTTAGCGCGCGTTGTACCAGTCGTCGACTTTCGTGCTCCATTTCTTTACAATATGCATGTACCCTATCAATAAGAGTCAGTCTCTTAACCCTTTGAGTCACATAAATACTTACAGATATGATAGACATTGGATTTTTGTTCTCTCCTTCATTATTGGTTCACTGGAGGACATTACAATTTAAAAAATCTATTTTTATTAAAAAAAAAAAAACCGCACTGACGTGTTTTACGGCCCACTTTCAATTTGTAGGTTTATAATTTTACGAAAAAAGGAGATTTTTTTTAAAGCAATAGCACTTACTTCTCAATTGTTATTTACAAAATCGCAAGATAATTTCGTCAAATAGGTATCATATGTACCTGAGCGTTGCCATTTTTGTCACGAAGCGGCGGCAGCCGAGAGTTAAAAAAAATAGTAATAATAAAAAAGAAGTAACGAACGGCACTCGATCCAGCGATCAATATCCGACGAGCACGTAACTCGGACGCTAACCACTTTTTTTTCTCCTATATCTTTTCCACTTCAGGCGTTGGCGCCTAACTACTATATCCCACATACACATAAACATCTCGCCTGCAAAAAAAAAAAAAAAATAAATAAATAAAATTAAAAAAAAAATAAAAAAAAAACAGTGTCTAGTGCCACCGCCGCCCCTTTTACCCTATACTAAATCAAGGATGCAACAAAGGGAAAGGAAAAGAAATAATGTGTTATTTAAACTTCATGGCTTTTATTTTAAATACAAATAGACAACAGACGAAACAAAAAGGCCCATCCTAAGCGTTGTGTTTTGAAGTCTTACAGAATTCTTTGAGTTATAAATAAAATTAAAAAGATTTTTTTCCCTTCTTCTTCTCGGACGTAAGGAATTATGGTGGGTCACGAACCATGGACCATGTGCATCACACCCCAAAACTCTGCCTACTACACTACGGCAAACAATTACGAAATTCTCCCTTATTTTTCGTACTGTTGATGACAGTTGTTAACTGATGCTAATGTGGCATTTTTAGACACTAGATTATCATTTTTCGTACGAAGAACGACGTGTTTTTGTTAATTCTTCAGTGTGCCGTTGTTTTGACAGAACAACGTGGAAGTTTTATAAGAAAATAATCAAATACGCAACGCAAGATGGCGTATGCCAGAGAGAGTTCTGGGCGTGGAATGTCACGTGACATCTGCGAACGGCTGGTTTTCGTAAAATCAATGGAGGGTGTCAAATCTCCGTTATTTTTGCAGATATCTCTGCAACGATACAATATATGAAAAAACATAATAGAGCGAAGTTGTAGAGAATTTTCCCCTCTACCAATTAGGTTATTCAATTTTCGTGTCAGATGAACGGTTCGTTAGAAATTACAATTATATTA
This sequence comes from Locusta migratoria, assembly GCA_026315105.1. Classification (NCBI taxonomy): domain Eukaryota; kingdom Metazoa; phylum Arthropoda; class Insecta; order Orthoptera; family Acrididae; genus Locusta; species Locusta migratoria. The sequence continues at coordinate 855,612,831 of CM048744.1, read as the reverse complement.
CAAACGGCTTTTTTTGGTATTACTGCTGTATTTTTCTTCCGAAAAATTTGAAAAAGTAGGTTCTGGTCTCTGACGGGCTACAATTATGACTGTAAAATTTGTTGCTGCTCGGGTGGACGGTTCGCTTTAAAAAGTGGGAACACGTTACGGGCAGACGGACGGACAGACAGACAGACAGACATCCCAAAACCGCCGTTATTTTTGCAAATATCTCGGAAACGATACGAGATATAAAAAAAAACATAGCAGAGCAAAGTTGTAGAGAATTTTCTCCTCTACAAATGCGGTTATTCAATTTTCGTGTTAGATGAATGGTTAAGCCGTTATTTTCATTTCAATTTCGAGCTGTCAAAAAACGATCGCAAAGACCCACTTCTAGTTATACTACCGTAACCTAAAGTGGGCCAAAATATCTTGCTGTAATACGAGATACACAGAACACAGAAGATCACAAAAGAGCAATATTCTACATTTGCAAAATCCCCCCAAAAAATTAACAATTGATGATAACTACCACATACAGAAAGCCATAATAGAAAATAAATAATAAATGAATACATAGCCCTCTACAACGGAACTATGTTCTCTGCCCTCTAAGAACTGACAGAAAACTCATAAATACACACACACGCACACACACACAGTAAAACGAAAGAAACATACTTCGAAACTTGCTCCCACACCGCAGTCACCTGTTCTCAACACCACTCCCCGAATTCAACTGCCCGCCATCTTGTTTTCATGACATATACATTGGGTAAAGTGAAAGTGAAAGTGTTAAAAATAGTAAAGCAACCCAAACACAAAAATGACGTCCTATATTTTTGGAAAAAAAATCCCGATATTTACAAGTTAACCATTCATCCCATTAACTTCGCACGTTTTGGTTTGTAGATGACAAACTATCAAAGATGAACAGAGATGTATTGTGAAATAGAGAACCACAAATACAACGACATTTGGTATTACGATAGGCCTCGTGTACCCATAAAAATAAGGAGCGATTTACATTGTCTTCACGATTATCTGTACTTGCTACACTTAATGTACATAAAAGTAATAACCATTTCATTGTTCATTTAACAGACACTATACAATAAATATCCCACCGATGATGCTGCAACGCCAGCGAAACATGTCTGGGAAAAAATAAAAACAATTAGTAGAACATCTATACCTTACACAGTGACGATAAAAGAAATTCGCTATTGCGAGAAAATATTGATAATATTGTCATCACTGTAATTCGTCACCATAAAGTAATTTAACAGATGCCTAAGCGACACCATGGCGATAACAGCGTAGGTTAATGCCTCGTTGTTTTCATTCTCCCTGGTGTGGGAATACAGATTAAGCTGTGAGTGCTAATGGATGAATGCAGTTGACTCATAAGTGCAGTCAGTGTCGCATATGGAAGTTTGGGTCGGTCCTGGAGTCGTGTTCGGGTAGCCTAGTCGTTATGGCGACCGCTCGTGAAAAGCGGGAAACCCGGGTTCGAGTCCCGGCCCGGCACAAATTTTCATATGCCACCATTTGGTAGACCATCTATACCTTATACAGTGACGCTAAGAGAAATTCGCTATTGTGAGAAAATATTGATAATATTATCATCACTGTAATTCGTCACCATACAGTAATTTAAAAACGATTGTGTTTGCTCCAGGCAGATCATACCTAAAAATCAAATTTAACTGTAAACCCGACATTGCCCGGATATTTATTTATCTTACACTCTCGTAGTCCATATCCCCTTCCTCCCTCTCTCTGCATCCACCTCTTTCTCTCCCATATCTGTTCATTTCCACCTTTCCCTTTCTCGGCAAGGTACCCTCTGTCATGTACCATACAAACATTCATGTATCCAGAGATCTCCCTCTGAGTTGAAAGTTAATGTGTGCAAAAATTCATAAAGATTGGAGCAAAACTATGCATTCTGTAAAATTGCATAAGTACCCTCCACAATGCACCGAACGAAATTTTATACAGATAGTGAGTTTCCTCTTGTTTTTAAGTAGAGTGTGCAAAATTTCATCAATATCGGAACAAAACTATAGACATCTATGCAGTAGAAAAGTAGGATTACATTGCAAAACGCAATTCTTGTTCTCAAATATTCCAGTTTTATTGCATAAAACACTTATTTTGAGAATAACGAAAACAACCAAAAAGGATTTGTGAAATCGGTCGAGCCGTTCTCAAGTTATGGCGCGACCAAGGTATTTAGGAATCCATTTTTATGTTGGAGAGTACGGAGAGTACCCTCCCCCATGCTCCGTATGAAACTGAAGGCAAACGGTGACCTTTTATTTATTTATTTATTTATTTATTATTATTATTATTATTATTTTTTTATTTATTTATTTATTTATTTATTTATTTATTTATTTATTTATTTATTTTTTTTTTTTTTTTTTTTTTTTTTTTTTTTTTTGAAGGTGAAGTGTGCGAAATTTCGTGAAGTTCATATGCAACTGTAGATTTCGTGAGTATGTAGGAGACGTAAGCTCCGCCATGTACCTATCACAAAATACTTTCTTAGCTGATGTTTCCTATCTATAAACTCTATTCCTGCCAAATTTCAGATTCATAGGTGAAGTAGTTTTCGTGATTTCGTGTTAAGTCAGTGAGTGAGTGAGTGTCCTTTAAACAGATTGCTTAATTTTAGATGCATGAGAATTAAGGGAGACTTGCAGACACAAATAAATAGTAACATGCAAATCTGCAATGCTAACTTTATTTGATAAAAGGTCATGCCTGATGCGACGGTTTTACGGCATCTACAGCGAAACTGTTGTGAGCAGTAGACTTCTTTTCGTTTCATCATTTTGTTTGTCGAGGGGGGGGGGGGCGGGGGCGGGCGTAAGTTTCAAATCGCTTCATAGACGTCTGAAATGACAAGCAAACTTTGTTGTAGGTAGCTAACTACTCCCGCGGTGGCCTCTCATTATTTACGGTATCATATCTCCTGAGATATGTGTCGTACTTGAACAGTTCACCAAAGTTTCATTCCAATCCAATGAATGGACAAACAGACAAACATTCACTTCAAGTATTCAAATGTTTGTAAAGCTTATGGGACTGCTTAACTGCGGGTCATCAGTTCCTAAACTTGCAAACTACTTATGCACTAGCTGGGGCATGGGTGTGTGTGTTTGTCCTTAGGTTAGTTTACCTAGGTTTAAGTAGTTTGTAATCTAAGAACTGATGACTACGTAGTTTGGTCCGATAGATCTACAAACATTTGAACATTTTGAACTTAGTTACGTAGTTTGTAAGTCTAGGGACTGCTGACCAAAGCAGTTTGACTCAATAGATTTACAAACATTTGAATAATTGAGCTTAGTATACTTACACACCTTGGTTGATGTTAAATCATTATAGCTTCAGAACAACATTTTCACTCTGCAGAGGAGTGTGAACTGATACGAAACTACCTGGGAGAGTAAAACTGTGTGCCGAACCGTGTTTCGAAACCGAGAACTTTGCCTTTCCCGGGTAAGTGCCCACATTTCGTGATGTTATCTGTACAGATTATAATTGAAACCAGCGAATGAAACAGGGATGAGCTTTAGGTTAATTTGGAACAAAATGCAGGAATTAAATTTTTAAAGGGTATAAGCCAAAGCATAGCTTGAATGAAACCGGCGTAATGAGATAGCGGGAGTTATTGTTGTGATCAAGAAAATATCACCACAGGGGAAATTGGCGAAAAGTTCACTTTTTCTGGAACACTATCCGGGTGAGGTTGTGAGGATCTGTAGTTGAATAACTTTGTGAAGATAATTAATAAATAATTTTCCTCCGTAACGAGATGCTCGGTTATTATTAGGTCCAGCGCAATGAAGTTTCACGACCGTATTTAAAAACTGTCACAATAGGCAAACATATGGAAGAAATATCCGACTTCGTAGGAATTAAATAGTTATCGCAGGCCCTGACATACAAAATCAGTATGAATGGAAACTTGAAATGAGACGAAATTCAACTTTCGTGCAGTCGTGAAGCGAACCTTAATGGTGCCTAAGCCCTCTTTTTGTCCGAACGCGGCTATCTGTAAACAATGACAAAGAATTAATTAAATAATTGTGGGTCATTTTGAAATGAGAAAACACAAATAGGATTGAATATAAAAAAATGTGGGTGATATGATTTCAACAAATAATAATTCCGGCTCTCATTACTTCCAGAGAAAAAAGAAGAGACATCCGTTCAGTAGCGCAGTGTAGAGAGAAACGACGAAGAGCGCTTCCGTTGTCTCTCCACGTCGGAAAAATTTGAGCATCGAAAACAAAAAATTGGACAGAGATGTACTTTTTCTTACCGAGAACGGATTCGCTGCGAAAATTTAATGTAATGCTACACCTCGTTCACTGGAAACGTCACAGTTCTGCGAACGTTGTAAAGAAGCATGTTGGGCTTTATTCCCATCTGATTTAATTACTGTACATTCCGATACCAGTGTTGCATAATGACATACGAATGTAATTAATTATCATTTTCTTTACCAAACCTTTTTTTTTTTTTCTTCTAACTTGACTATCTGAAGTTATTTCCTATTATTTGGCGTCGCAGAGGTTTGTTTAATTAGCAAATAATAATTAGTTCATGCCAGAGGCGTATTGTTATAGGTCAGGTGGTATGCATTTCTAACAAGGCTAAGTAATTATATCTGCGTAATATTAAAGTAGGTATTATAGTGTTTCACTGTTAATGTTCAGAATATTGGACCTTTATCAGCTTCTGTATAATTACCGATTAATCCGAAGTAATTGTTTAGAAACGTATTTAAATATATTTGTGGGTAAAGCACTATTAATATAATCGAGACTTGTACATCAATTTACTTAGTGTTATTTACGCTATCTTCTGCTATAGTCAGTTGCATGTAATTGTTTACTTTTCCATTGTAATTAAGTTATTGTACGTAATTAACAATATCTATTTACGGAGTCATTGTTCAACTAGTATAAATAGGTGAGCTTTCGCGCCTTGTACTTAGTCTTGTTCCGTGTTGAGGCACAGTCCACGTCACTCTGAATTCTAATTTGAACAATTCTGGTAAAGTTGGTCTTTATTAGTTGTGCAGAAAGTGTTTCTACAGTGACTATGAAATAATAATATTCGTGCCACGCTAAATGTACACCTCGAGAACTTTTGTCAGGTTAGGAGTATTACACACATGCACTATGTGCGTTGTCTGAAATAAAACTGGAATATCTGACAACAACAACGTGCGTTTTTCAATGAAACGCTGCGTCTCTGTAGCATAAAAATCTATAGTTTTATTCCGATGTTGATGAAATTTAGCACAATCTGTCTTAAAAGCAAGAGGAATGTTACTGTCTGTATAAAATTTCATTCGGTGCATGGTGGAGGATACTTAAGGAATTTTGCAAAACGCATATTTTTCTTCCAGTCTTCATGAATTTTTGCACACATGACCTTTAAACCAAGAGGTTGGTACATAAATGTTCCTATGGTACATGACAGAGGGTACCTTGCAAAAAAAAAAAAAAAAAAAAAAAAAAAAAAAAAAAAAAAAAAAAAAAAACTTCGCCGAGAGAAGGAAAGGTGGAAACGAACAGAGAGCTGGGAAAGAAAGAGGTGGATGCAGAGGGGGGTGGGGTGGGGTATGTGGACTACGAGAGCGTAGGATAAATAAACACCCGGGCAACGCCGTGTTTACAGCTAGTTACTTCAAATGTTCAAATGTTTGTTAAGCTTATGTGACTTAACTACGGGGTCATCAGTTCCTAAACTTACAAACTACTTATGAACTACTTACGAACTAGGACGGCACAAATATCCATGCCCGAGGGGGGATTCGAACCCCCGACCGTAGTGGCCGTGCAGAACGTGACTGAAGAGCCTCAGTCCCCTCGGCCACCGCGGCCGGCGCTAGTTATTAATATTTGTCGGGCATGACCAGGAAGATCGTAAAGCGCGGGGCACGTATTTAGACTCTGGCTGGAAGCACGAGAGAAACAGCATTTACCTAAGACAACATTTATTGACATCCACTGTACATTTTTGGCCCACTTTAGTTTACGGTAGTAACACTAAAAGTGGGTCTTTGCGGTCGTCTTTTGACAGCTCTAAATTTAAATGAAAATAACGGCTTAACTATCCATCTGACACGAAAATTGAATAATAGAATTTGTAGATGAGACAATTCTCTACAACTTTTCTCTCCTATGTTTTTTCATATCTCGTAGCGTTTCAAAGATATTTGCAAAAATAACGGCGATTTTGGGATGTCTGTCTGTCTGTCTGTCCGTAACGTGTTCCCTGTTTTTAAGACGACCGTTCAACCGATCAGCACCAAATTTAACAGACATGATTGTAGGCCACCAGAGACCAGAACCTAGTGTTTTCAAATTTTTCGGACAAGAAATACGGTAGTAATACAAAAAAAAAATCCATTTGTAATATAATTGTAATTGCAAACGAACCGTGCACTGACGAATTAACAAAAACACATCGTTCTTCCTACGATGAATAATAATCTAGTGTCTACAAATGCCATATTAGCATCAGTTAACAAAGGCCATCAATAGTACGAGATTAATGGAGTTATATTTTGATTGACAGCCGTAGCGTAGTGCGCAAGGCGTTGTACTCTGACGCTAAAGGGCGGTGGCTCGGAACCCGCCACAATCAAATTTTTTTCCTAAAACGGTTTAGACACTATTATTAATTAATTTTTTATTATTTAGATTATTATTTTGGTCGAAGATTTTTGCAGAAACTTATAAAACTACAAATCTAAAGAGGGCCGTAAAACACGTCAGTGAGATTTTTTTAACCTGGCTTCCGCAGCCTTCAGCCACAGCCTTGACTGTATGAGGCTTGGCGTTGACGCGGCGGAACAGAGAGTAGGTGTGAGCAGGCGTTCCTCACGGCGGCCGCTGCCATCTGCGAGCTGTTGCGCTTCCAGGCTGCAGCCGGCCAGAAGTGCGTTGCTTCGCTTTCCGCGCTGGTGGCGCGTGTGGACTGTCTGTCGTCTCTCCCTCCCTGTGTCGCAACGGATGGTGCGCTGGCCGGGACTCGAACGGGCGCCCTCTGCGTTGGTGTCTTCAGCTGGTCTTCTCGCGGAGGTCACCAGTCCAGTCTACATCTACATCTACATGGGATACTCTGAAAATCACATTTAAGTGCCTGGAAGAGGGTTCATCGAACCATAATACTATTTATCTCCCATTCCATTGTCGAATAGCGCGCGGGAAGAAAGAACACCTGAATCTCTCTGTTCGAGCTCTGATTTCTCGTATTTTATTCTGATGATCATTTCTACCTGTGTAAGTGGGAGTCAATAATATACTTTCGCATGTTTCGCATGTTGGCGATTGGAGTTTCGGAAGTAGCGCACGCCGCACGGATAAGCGCCGTTGTTGTAATGATTCCCATCCCAGATCCTGTATCATTTCCGTAACGCTGTCTCCCCTGTATCGTGACAATACGAAACGAGCTGCCCTTCTTTGGACTCTTTCGATGTCCTCCGTTAACTCCACCTGATAAGGATCCCACACTTGGCTGCAATACTCAAAAAATAGACGGACAAGCGTAGTGTATGCAGTTTGTTTTGTAATTCTGTTGCATCTTTTAAGGGTTCTGCCAATAAAACGCAGTCTCTGGTTCGCCTTTCCCACGACATTATCTACGTGTTCTTTCCAATTGAAGTCAGAAGTAATAGTAATTCCTAGTTATTTTCTGGAGTTTACGGCCTTTACATTTGATTGATTTATCTTGTAAACAAAATTTAACGGATTTCTTTTCGTAGTCATGTGGACGACTTCACACTTCTCATTATTTAGAGTCAACTTCCAATTCTTACACCATACTGATATCTTATTCAAATCGTTTTGCAGCTGTTTTTGATCTTCAGATGCTTTTACTAGACGGTAAATGACGGCGTCATCTGCAAACAACCTAAGAGAGCTACTTAGATTTTCCCCTAAATCGTTTATGTAAATAAGGAACAGCAGAGGACCAATAACACTACCCTGTGGAACGCCCGCTATCACCTCTGTTTTAGTCGATGTCTTACCATCGAGTACTACGGTGTCTTCTCTGACAAGAAATCCCCTATCCAATCACAAGTTTGGGGCGATATACCATAACCACGTAATTTGATTAAAAGCCGGAGGTAGGTAGCGGGTTGCTACCCCTTGCTGCTGTCGCCGCCAGTTGCGGACACCTCGTGGCTGACAGCTAGGCGGCTGTCGCTGGGTGTGGCGGCGGGCCAGTCAGCTCTCTTCCGACGTTCCCGGGTGCGTGCCCCGCCGCTAGCCCCGCAGTGCCCACCGATCACGGCGTTGCCGGTCCCCGACAGTCTTCACTGATCGCCAACGCACTCCGTCTTTACAGCTCACCGGCGAACTCTTCCAATCGTCTCTTCATGGCTGGTATTTTTCCGCCAGCTGCCCCCTCTGCTGATTGTCTTCCGGGACTATAACCTCTGTAACTCACGTTTAGCATGTCGTCGCTCACATTATACGCCGGCCGTGTATTGCTGTTTACCGTTATGACGGCAGCGCGTGCTCAAGTCCACTGTCTCCTTCCGTCTCTGATGCGACATGCAACACTCGCGTTTGGTCACGTACTCCTGCCTCTACCCGAAACTGCTCACCACTTTGTCAGTTCATCAGATTTTCAGTCACCATTATTACCCACTCTACAATAGGTTTATTAAGGACTGTAGTAATTAATTTTCGTCGGCGTTCCCAAATCCTCTGGTTTTAATGCAGCTTACGAACATCCCGTTTCATGCAACTTCCTGGCAGATTGAAATTGTGTGCCGGAAACTGGTCTCGAAACTGGGACCTTTGCCTTCCGGGGGCAAGCGCTCTACCGACTGAGCTATCCCGGCACGACTCACGATGCCGCCTCACAACTTTACTTCCGCCAGTACCTCGCCTCCTACTTCCCAAACTTCACATAAGCTCTCCTGCGAAACATGCAAGACTAGCACTCCTGGAAGAAAGGATATGGTGGAGACATGGCTTAGCCACAGCCTAAGGCAGGGGTGGGCACGAGAGCTGCTCGCGCGGCTGCCCGCGAGCAGCGAGAGCCGCGAGGGCAGCGCTGAGCGGCCTTGAGAGCCAGCAGTGCGGGCAGCAGGGCTGTGCGCTGTGGCTGGCCGCTTGCACGGGGGCAACTGTGCAACTGTGAGGGCGCAAAGCTGAGCAAGGACAAGCTGAAATACTTACTGCACGTAGAAAACACACGAGGTCGATTCAAGCTGCACCGGTACAATCATATCTGCCACAGCATGTTTGAGTGGGAAGGAAGTGTTAATAGTGCTTACCCGAAAATTGTGTATCCTGTACCATGCAACGGTTGCGCATGTAAGGATGAAGCACAGTTTCGAACCACTGTAAAACGTACTTTCGTGGCCACAAATAGGACATAGACGTAAAGAATTAAGAAAAGACTCTTTTATTCTAAATTTTACGTTATATTTTCACAGAATTGTGTAGATTATTTTTTTAACAAAACTGAACTTTCTGCAACTAAAAACCTGCTTCATTACAATGACGAGAAACTGGGTGATCGATCAGAAGGTAACAATTATTAAGGTTCATTACATCCTTAGGAAAGGATGAAAACTGACACCATTCTGAAGCGGAAAAATTCCAGAACTCAAGACCTGAGAGCAATGGAAATAGTTCCCTGCCTATGTCAGTGGTACCACAACGAAGTTGTGGTACGATAAAGAACTTCTCAAAAATAACCAAATAAGTACATGGGAAAATTTGTAAGCTAAAGGAAAATAAAATATCCCAGCTGCGGGAAGCAAAAGCCAAGGAACTATTAAGGTAAGTATAATTTATCAAGTGTATAACAAAAACCTTCTCCCTGGAGGAAGTAAAAGGGATAACTAAACTTAACTCCTATGATATATAGAAAACATAAAGGGGAAGAAACTCTATGATCACAAAGCCTATCAGTTATCTGTCAAGATAAACAACAAGGTTACATACACACAAAAGAATTGTCACTTCAGAAGAGAGGTACTACGAACAAAAAAGAAATAAGCATTAATTTACATAATTCTAGATTTATTTAAAATGATTTTGAACCAACATCTCGAAGTTATCGAGAACGAGTGGTTCCGCGTGGTGTAGTGAGGTGCGCGGCTAGTCGAGTAGAGTGGGGGGCACTGTTGGCTGGCGGAGTGGGGGGAGCCGCGAGCAGGCCGTGTGAGCCGCTGAGAGCGCTCGCGCTCGCCAAACGGCATTTGCCCAGCTCTGGCCTAAGGTATGTTTTCAGAATGAACTTTCACTCTGCAGCGGAGTGTGAGCTGATATGAAACTTCCAGGCAGATTAAAATTGTTTGGAAAGTAGGAGGCGAGGTACTGGCGGAAGTAAAGTTGTGAGGCGGCATCGTGAGTCGTGTCGGGATAGCTCAATCGGTAGAACGCTTGCCCGTATTAGGCAAAGGTCCCAGCTTCGAGTCCCGGTTCCGGCACACAATTTTAATCTGCCAGGAAGTTTCATATCAGCGCACACTCGGCTGCATAGTGAAAATTTCAATCCCGATTCATTTTCGACGAGTTGTAGTGGCGACAAGCTGGTTCGAGGTAAAGATCATGTATATTCTCCATCGTTTTCTGGGGACTCATAACTTCCAGGGTTTAGAAAAAACTGCAGCAAACAAAAGTCGCACACTAAAAACATTTATAAATTTTTAGAGCGATAAACACTGACACAAATAAAACACTTGCCACTCGACAGTGTGTGTTATTTTCAGTTATAGTGTTGCAAAACTCCCTTGATGTACTTCTGCAGTTTTGAAAAAGACTATTTTACAGCCTTGAGGTTCTTTTATTCATTGAGATTTTCCTCATTACAGAGGTTTACCTCCAACATAATAATTCGTCCAGAAACGACTACATAGGATTTTACACTATTATCAGTATATTACTCCAGGCGTCTCTATCTTGTGTGTCCTCTTCTTCTGCGTCCAGTCCTGTACATTGTGGATCCAGGTGGTCACCGGTCGTCCTCTTCTTCATCTCCCCACAGGTTGCCATTCCATTACCAGTTTCGGTATTCTGGTGGCCTCCATTCTTCGTACATGCCCGTAGCACCGTAATTTCTTTCTCTCTATCATCTTTTCTTTCTTTCATTTCCATCCTCTTCATACTTCGGCGTTTCTTCTTTCCTGGAAATTGAGGTACTGGATGAAAATTCGTTATTTATACTCTCAGTTTCGGGTGAGTTTGTATTCTCAGACTTATAAATGGATCACAATATCAAATCATTAACGACTCCAGTTAAAACACGAAAAATAGTCTACTTCACGTACTTGAATGTAGTATACAATAGAAGCTAAAACGGCCGGTAATTTCGTTCTTGGTGATTGTTAATATTTTCTCGGGATTAAATTTGGTCGAAGGCATATTTCTTTGCGTAATGCTTCGTCTTTCCTTGCTGGAGGTATAATGAGAAGGTATAACTACTCAGAAATCAGTTCCAATGTCAAACAAGTTGAGAGAGCTGTACTGTTTAAACGCATCCACACATGATAAGTGAGACTGATATTTCAAATTTCCAGGCGTTCAAGTAGTGAACTGTCGTGGAAAGCTCAAGTCCACGATCTTGTTCAAAAACTAAGCGTTGCGCTGTTCACCATTAGAATCGTTTCTGAAACAAGTGATAGTTCAACACGGAAACTAGTCTACTTTACGTACTTTCATTCGCTTACTTTTTGGGGTACCTCCTCTGTTCAAGAAGGGTATTTATTGCGCAGAAACTGGAGGTTCGACTCCTATTTAGTAGCTTGGGAATTTTGCTATTGGTCTCTCAGTGCATGTTTCCTCTAACGTCGTTTATTGTTAATACTAGTTGGCAATTCCGACGAGTTATCAGCTTTCACTTCTTTAATATTAGGCATAAATCGGTTCTGCATTCTTGCCCCTTGTGCAAAAAGGTGTGCAGTATTCTGCCAATTTTTAATAAACTCCCACAAGAATTCACAGTGCTTAGTAGTAATCTACATAGTTATCGGTCACTCATTCTATTCTGATGAGTAATTCATGGAAAACTAAAAATTGAGCTAATTTCTGGTTCTTTTTATTTGTGCTTAGAACAGTCGTGTGTGCTTATGATTGCTTTACTTTTCACTGTAGAAGTTGCTACGCCTTTGTTACAGTCTGTTTTCATCATGAAATATATGTAACGTCATTTTAGCTGTAGACATTAATCATTTTATACAATGCTTTATTTTCTGTGGTTGCGTGGACTAAATTTGTGATGGTCAGAACACCGAATGTGCTTGTTGAATTAAATCATTTTATTCGGGATCTTAGTGCGATAAAATGTCAGTTTTCAAATATCAGCTACGGGAAAAACCTCCTGGAAAAATATCCGTATTTTCGGTATAGCAACTGACCGGAATGGACAGAGTCATGAAAGGACGGTATAAGAGCAAAATAAGGGTAACGAAGGGAATACAAAGAGAATCAGACGATGCTAAGGAAATTACATTAGGCAATGAGACAATAAAAGTAGTAGATGAGTTTTGTTGTGTGGGCAGTAAAGAAACTTCTGATGGCTAAAGTAGAAAGCAGAATAAGTATGAGAGGCAAAACATTTCTGAAAAGAGAAATTTGTTGACATCTAACATTATTCTAAGTAATAGGAAGTCTGATTTGAAGGACGTCGGAGTGTAGCCTTGTATGAGAGTGAAAAATGGACGGCAAAAAAGTGTTCAAACATAAACATGATTTTTTTTTTTTTTTTTTTTTTTTTTTTTTTAAATATTCATAGAATATATGACTTCAACTGCGATTGGGCAAAGCTGAAAATGTGTACCCAGCCGGGATTCGAACCCGGGTCTCCTGCTTTCTAGGCAGTTGCGCTGACCCCTACACCACTGGGGACACAGTGATCACCGCACATGCAAGGACTACCCATGCACGCTTCCCGTCAGATACAAATTCCCAGTTCCGCCCTGCCCATAGTACTCAAACTCGTAGTTTAACTAATTCCCGTAAGAGTAAGGGCTTCAAACTTGCCCACCCCTCCCCACTAACGATAGGATCATTGCCCGTCACCGGCATATTATATATATACACGTGGCGTCTGTTCGGAAAGAAACAGACGTCACATTCCGATCCTGCAGCTGTTATTTTAATTTTTTTTTTTTAATATTCATAGAATATATGACTTCAACTGCGATTGGGCAAAGCTGAAAATGTGTACCCAGCCGGGATTCGAACCCGGGTCTCCTGCTTTCTAGGCAGTTGCGCTGACCCCTACACCACTGGGGACACAGTGATCACCGCACATGCAAGGACTACCCATGCACGCTTCCCGTCAGATACAAATTCCCAGCTCCGCCCTGCCCATAGTACTCAAACTCGTAGTTTTCAACCTTTTGAGTGTTTTCGTCTCTCGGTCTACCTCACATTTAACACCATACACTTCAAATGTTCAAATATTTGTAAATCTATCGGACCAAACTGCGTGGTAATCAGTCCCTAGCTTACAAACTACTTAAACCTAGGTAAACTAACCTAAGGACAACACACACACCCATGCCCCAACCATACACTTCCCTCCAAACTGAAATTAACGATTCCTTGCTGTCGTAGAATGTATCCCATTAATAGATCCCTTCTTATAGTGAAGATGCGCCAGACATTTCTTTCCTCCCCACTCCTGTTCAGCACCTCATCATTAATTACACGATCTACCCATCTAATCTTCAGCATCTGTCTGCAGCACTACACTTCAAAACCTTCTATCATGTTTATATATATACACGTGGCGTCTGTTCGGAAAGAAACAGACGTCACATTCCGATCCTGCAGCTGTTATTTTTTTTTTTTTTTTTTTTTAATATTCATAGAATATATGACTTCAACTGCGATTGGGCAAAGCTGAAAATGTGTACCCATCCGGGATTCGAACCCGGGTCTCCTGCTTTCTAGGCAGTTGCGCTGACCCCTACACCACTGGGGACACAGTGATCACCGCACCTGCAAGGACTACCCATGCACGGTTCCCGTCAGATACAAATTCCCAGCTCCGCCCTGCCCATAGTGCGCAGGTGCGGTGATCACTGTGTCCCCAATGGTGTAGGGGTCAGCGCAACTGCCTAGAAAGCAGGAGACCCGGGTTCGAATCTCGGCTGGGTACACATTTTCAACTTTGCCCAATCGCAGTTGAAGTCATATATTCTATGAATATTAAAAAAAAAAATAACAGCTGCAGGATCGGAATGTGACGTCTGTTTCTTTCCGAACAGACGCCACGTGTATATATATAATATGCCGGTGACGGGCAATGATCCTATCGTTAGTGGGGAGGGGTGGGCAAGTTTGAAGCCCTTACTCTTACGGGAATTAGTTAAACTACGAGTTTGAGTACTAAGGGCAGGGCGAAGCTGGGAATTTGTATCTGACGGGAGGCGTGCATGGGTAGTCCTTGCAGGTGCGGTGATCACTGTGTCCCCAGTGGTGTAGGGGTCAGCGCAACTGCCTAGAAAGCAGGAGACCCGGGTTCGAATCCCGGATGGGTACACATTTTCAGCTTTGCCCAATCGCAGTTGAAGTCATATATTCTATGAATATTAAAAAAAAAAAAAAAATAACAGCTGCAGGATCGGAATGTGACGTCTGTTTCTTTCCGAACAGACGCCACGTGTATATATATAAACATGATAGAAGGTTTTGAAGTGTAGTGCTGCAGACAGATGCTGAAGATTAGATGGGTAGATCGTGTAATTAATGATGAGGTGCTGAACAGGAGTGGGGAGGAAAGAAATGTCTGGCGCATCTTCACTATAAGATGGGATCTATTAATGGGATACATTCTACGACAGCAAGAAATCGTTAATTTCAGTTTGGAGGGAAGTGTATGGTTGGGGCATGGGTGTGTGTGTTGTCCTTAGGTTAGTTTACCTAGGTTTAAGTAGTTTGTAAGCTAGGGACTGATTACCACGCAGTTTGGTCCGATAGATTTACAAATATTTGAACATTTGAAGTGTATGGTGTTAAATGTGAGGTAGACCGAGAGACGAAAACACTCAAAAGGTTGAAAATGGTGTACGATGCCATTCTTTTTCAGAGGCTTGCACAGGTTACCGTAGCGTGGACAGTTACATCAAAGAAGTCCCTGGACTGAAGACCATAACAACAACAACAATTGTTACTAGCGTCTAACAGTTTCATGTAGTTAACGACAACGATTCGAGAAATTCGTGAACATAGTAAACTGGTATGCTTATTATTCCTTGTATTCTGCTCAGTACTCTACAGTGCGCAAATATCTCGTGTACATCTAACAGAGAAATAACCTGTGTCGCAATGGGCACACCACCACATGGAAGAAAACAGCGACCTGATTCATAAGATCTCTGTTTGCTCAGTCTGTATCGATTTATATATATATACTACACGATTTTCAGTCTCTAAAAGGGAAATGTTTGTATAGTCTATGGGACTTAACTACGGGGTCATCAGTCCCTAAACTTACAAACTACTTATGAACTAGCTACAACTAAGGACGGCACAAATATCCATGCCCGAGGGCGAATTCGAACCCCGTGGTGGCCGTGCAGACCGTGACTGGAGCCCCTCAGTCCCCTCGGCCACCGCGGTCGGCTCTCTAAAAGGGGTATATAGCACGAGAGCACGAAACATTTAGCGTGCTTGTGCCATAGACTGACGTGAGAAAATATTTTAATCCGCTAACAACCGGAAAATAATGGACAGCGGTCACAGACCTGGAGCCGCTCCATTTCCACAAATTTCTGGTCTGCTCATGTGTCGGGATCAGATGAGCCGTTTCCTGTTTCCGGGATAGGAGACAGGCCGCCACGCAATTTGCATAACATTTTCGCGTAATAGGAGACTCCGTCCCGGTAATGCCGGTATTGACGTATGCGTGCGGCCGCATTATTAACGCACATTAACTGGCATTAAAACCTCGAAACACGCATCAGTCAAATCAACCGCGCCCTGACAGCGCTGGTCACGTGACATTATAGAGAGAGCCCAGAGGCGAAACGGCTGGCCGACCCCATCCGCGCCGGTTTTAAATTCGCTGCGCCGCCTGTGCTGTGGTTGTTTTAATTACGTCCATGTGTCGAAATAATTTACAGAAAGCGGTCGGTCGACCGCAGTGGGATGCGTGGGAATAACATTACACGCAATTCGATTGCCAGCAAAGTACTTCTAAAATTAACTCGTCATAGCGGAAGGGACTGCCCAAAGAGGCAACGATGGAATGTGTACATACGGTCTTTATACTTCATCAAAGACTTTAACCTATCTCATCGTGATTACCTTGTTATGCTTTCGCTAATTCGTTACGCTGATAATGACAGGAAGGATCTGAATGACACTGCCCCCACTAGAGCACTGAAATAATTCAATGACGATAAGTGAAACTACGTGTTGGACCGTTTCCAGTTTCCAGCTTTGGGTCAGCAGTCGGTTTTCCACTTGCCTATCCGAGCACACGTCGCGTTACCTACAAATACCCATAGCTTGCAAGTTGCGGAATTAGCGTCCCTGTTGTTGATAGTAAACCTTACGCTCATCAACCAGTATTTTGTGTCCCATCGTCGTCGCCACTTTTGTATCCCATCCTCGTCGCCACTTGTGTGTCTCGTTTCTGACGGTTGACCTGGATGTAGTTTCGTAGGCTTTCCCGGCGTAATAGTTCTTCATAGTTTCTTCGGGTTTGCTGCCGGATTTTGAAGTCAAACTGACCCAATATTTCGACGCCATCCTCAGGGGAACTGCTACTGCTGGACTCGCCGACAACTGGTGCCGAGGGCATGGAACGCCGTCCTATATAGGCCTGCGAGTGGTGAAGGCGCATGCGCGGCCTGCCACAGGTACTGCACACAGACAGGTCTTGCGGCGCCGCCGGTGGCGGAAAGCCGGTGCTCGCGATATATCACAGTAATGGGTTGTCTTCCGGCAATCTGGTGGGTTGCATAAAAGATCGATGTTTTTTCATATTTGATAAAACCGGGTTCCACGCCCTGCTAAGCGGAAAACCCTTGTCTCTATTAATTAAATTTTCTGAGAGCCTGATTTCCACGGACTGTTTATAAACATTGTCCCAAAAACCGGACGTGCTGGCCACAATACGAGTTTCATCGAACAACATCCTATGTTCCTCGTTTAGACAATGTTCCGCAACTGCCGATTTTTCGGGCTGTGGAAGCCTGATGTGACGGCGATGTTCTACACATCTGTCATGAACTGTGCGGATTGACCTGCCAATGTACGCCTTCCCACACTCGCATGGAATCCTGTACACACCCTGTTTTTTAAGGCCCAAGTCGTCTTTAACGGATCCTAAAAGAGTCCTGATCTTGGGTGGTGGACGGAACACACTCTGGATGTTAAATTTCCTTAGGATTCTGCTAATTTTATGAGATATGCCCCCTGCATACGGAATAAAAGCAACAGATCTGTCTTCCTCTTCATGTACTTCCCGCAATGGTCCAAACTGCATAGCTCGAAGAATCTGCTTCTCGGAGTACCCATTTTCCTCAAAAACACAGAAGTCAAGTGGGAAAGTTCCTGTGGCAGGCTGTCTGCATCGGAAACTGCATAAGCTCTGCGTACCAGAGTCTTAAGGACGCCACTACGTTGGTGTGGTGGGTGGCAGCTTCTTGCATTGAGGTACAGATCTGTATGCGTGGGTTTCCGATGAACACTGTGTCCCAGGGTACCATCATGTTTCTTGTACACCATGACATCCAGGAACGGAAGCTTCCCATCGCTTTCAACCTCCATGGTGAATTTGATATTGGGATGGAGACAGTTGAAGTGGTCAAGAAATCGATTCAGAGAATCCCGTCCAAGGGGCCACACAAAGAATGTGTCATCAACATATCTCCAGAAACACTTTGGTTGCAAAGCCGAAGTCCTCAGTGCCATATCCTCAAAATCCTCCATAAACAAATTCGCAACTATGGGTGATAAAGGACTCCCCATAGCCACTCCGTCAGTCTGTTCAAAAAAGTGGTCATTAAATAAAAAATACGTGGATGTCAGCACATGACGACAAAGCTTGACCAAGATGTTGGTGGCCGAGTAGACACAGGGAAATAGGATGCACGTGTGTGCGGGTACAGTCTGACGTGACCAGCCTGTGGGACAGCAGAAACTAGAAACACTAGGCTAGTTTAGAATAAGATATATATTTCGTAGAAATTGTACAATACTTAACTTGGAGGGCAGCAGACTAGTGGAATGCTGGTACATAGTTTAACTAGGTAAAGGCCTGCCTACTGATGAGTCCTAGTGCCTGTCCTATATCCAAGTGACAGATGCAGTTCAGGGTGGCCACGAGCGGAGTTGCAACAGAGGGCGCTCGTGGCTGACGTCGTAAGAACGCCGCGTCGTGCGTGCATGGTGGCGCGCGGTTAAAGTACGTGGCGCGCACTCAGACTTGTGCGACCACACTGTATTCCCACGCGGTGTGAAATTATATTACGCAAATACAATGCAGAAAGGATCCGTACGCCGTCGACCTGTAGACATACATTTATACAACGTGTTTCAGGAGAAATAGTTAATGTTTTACGAGCTGGTAGTATAGGCGAATTGCATTGAAATACCAATTTTAATTAAGTACAGGTTATGCTGAAGGAATTAGATTAGGTAACGAAACAATAAAGGTAGATGAGTTTTGTTACTTGGGTAGTAAAATAACATATAACGGTCGCGGTACAGAGGATATAAAATGCAGAATGGCAACGGGAAGATAGCGTTTTTAATATAGAGAAATTTTCTAACGTCGAATATTAATTAAAGCGTAACGAACTCTTTCGTGAAGGCATTTGTGTGGAGTGTGGCCTTGTACGGGAGTGAAACATGGATGATAATTGGTTTAGCCAGGAGAAGTAGAGGCATTTGAAATGTAGTGTTACAGAAAAATGCTGAAGATTAGGTGGGTAGATCGCTTAACCAATAAAAAGTTACTGAACAGAATTGGCGAAAAAAAAGAATTTTTTGCATGCTTTGACAAAGAATGGATCGATTGGTAGGACACATTTTTAGACATCTAGGAATCGTAAGTTTTGCATTGGAGGGAAGTGTGTGGGGTAAAAATCGCAGAGGGGGGGGGGGGGCAAGACACGTAGATAGTAACTAGATTCAGATGGTTGTAGGCTGCCGTTCTAATGAGGAGATGAAGAGACTTTCCCAGGGTAAAGGTGGAGAGCTGCATCAAACCAGTATCAGGGCTGAAGAACACCACCACCACAACAACAACAGAGATATAGTTGTTTACTTCTAATATCGACAGCCCAAGAACCCAACATGCATTTGCATCAAGATCACGTTATATGTACGCCGGGATCACCATCTACATTGCTGAAAATAAAAATTAGAGTAATATAGAAAATCGCACATCGCAGTCACCGGCTACTGTGGAGTGTACGAGCATCGCAGTGCTATATGAGACTATTGTTGGTAATCACACAGACAGGATATATACTCGATTGCTGGAACTTAAATAGTGGTAACGATTTATTCACAACTGATACAAAAGCATTACAATTTGCACCTGTTACTGTCCTTCAGAGTAGTCACCAGCGTTATGTAGAAATCATTGCCAGCGGTATGGAAGACGTAGTATACCGCTAGCAGAGCCTGTTCTGTTGATGGTGCGAATGGAGCGATCTACTACCGTTCGAATCTGGAACAATTCTGAAGCGAATGCCATGAGGTGGTTCCTTCATCTTCGGAATCAGATTACTCACAAGGACTTACTTCCGTGGAATATAGTGGATGGTACAGTACCTCCCAGACCCATCCACAGAACATAACAGCCACAGCTTGCACTGTATGTGCCCGCGCATTGTCGTGCAAAATGGTGGGTGGGTCGCGCAGAAAGTGTTGCCCAAGGTCCTTGATGACACTGTCGCACTGTACGAGTTCTGGCACATTCAATCTTGCTCCAACTCCGTTGTTTCTGTTTCGAAAACATAGTGACACCGTTACATTATAGCGCTCGCTCACAAGTAACTTTGTTTCCCTCGATTGTGCGCATGCCGGTGACGTAGGACGGGCCAGTATCAAGAAAGAACGAGGGTTGTAATTACACGAGTTGTGGGTCTCAGTGCTAAATAAAGATAGCATCTATTCGTCCGCATTGCAGACGTTAAATATACGCCGGCGAGACCTCTCGGCCTTAGGCAGAGATCTGACGACTTCAATAACCGAATGCTTCATTTATTTATTTGTATTTATCGTGTTCCGCAGGACGGAAATGAGGAGCAAGCGTTCCTAGCCACGCAACGAATCAGTATACCAGACTGTAACAAAGGCGTAGCAATTTCTGCAGTGAATCGTAAAGTAATAATAAGCACACGTCTGGTCTAAGCATACATAAAAAGAACCAACAACGTAACACAGATATTAGCTCAATTTTTAAAGTCTTCCAGGAATTACTCATCAGAATAGAATGAGTGGCCCATAAGGGAACTTTTCAGTTCAGCATTGAAAGTGTGTCGATTAGTACTAAGCTCTTTGAATTCTTGAGGCAGATTATTAAAAAATGGATGCGGCAGAATGCTGCACACCTTTCTGCACAAGGGTCAAGGAGGTGTGATCCAAATGGAGAACCGATTTATGTCCAGTATTAAGAAAGTGAAAGCTACTAACTCTTGGAAATAGCGAACTATTATTAACAACAAACGACATTAGAGAAAATATGTACTGAGAGGCCAATAATAAAATTCCAAAGCTACTAAATAGGTATCGACAAGAGGCACGCCAGATTACAACACGTGTTGCTCGAACCTCCCGTTTCTGCGCAATAAATACCCTTTTTGAACAGAACCCCAAAAAGTAAGCGAATGAAAGTACGTGAAGTAGACTAGTTTCTGTGTTGAACTATCACTTGTTTCAGAAATGGTTCTAATGGTGAACAGCGCAGCGTTTAGTTTTTGAACAAGATCATGGATTTGGGCATTCCTCGACAGCTTACTACCTGATCGCCTAGAAATTTGAAATATCAGTCTCACTTATCATGTGTGGATACGTTTAAACAGTACGGCTCTCTCAACTTGTTTGACATTGGAACTGATTTTTGAGTAGTTATACCTTTTGATTATACCTCCAGCAAGGAAAGACGAAGCATTACGCAGAGAAATATGCCTTCGACCAAATTTAATTCCGATAAAATATTAAAAATCACGAAGAACGAAAATACCGGCCGTTTTAGCTTCGATTGTATACTACATTCTAACACTCCTGTATTTCGATTACATCTCTACAGCGGTAACCCCAATAGTACGTACGATGCGACCGTTTCGTTTCAGTTAATTGGTCCTTTCTAATTACCACTAACGTTAAGCTAATCTGGGGCATCGCACCTGGACTGAGAACGACTGCCTGCAACAGTGACTCCGTATTGGTGTTTACCAACGAACTGTTCATACCTTGTGCTGCAAGCAGACTACCTAGCGAAAAATAGTTTATAGAGTTTTTTATATGTCGAGAGAGGAAATTGCTAACTGCGCAGCTAATTGAAATTAAGCTTTGGCCTGGCTGAGTGGTGGGGGGGGGGGGGGGGGAAGAACATCTTCTGGGAAACATCAGCACCCGAAAAGCAATCTATCTGCACCTACAATGACGCACTTTGAAAGGAGTGCGTAATGTAATTTTTACTTAATTTTACTTTTCATTCAGCCTTGAGCATATTTTGTTATAGAAACTTAAGCAATAATTTTGTAAAATGTTTTGTATCATTTTATTAATTGATTTAATATGCTGAAGTCATTTAAATATCTCTGATGTGAATCAAGGACAATGTTGTACCTTTGGAGTGTGTCTTGCTCTCGTAGTTGTTGCGTTAAGGTAGAGGTAGTCGTTGTGTGACTGTCGTTGATGAGTTGAAGTCGTTGTGGAACTGTCGAGTACGTCTGTCGGTGTGTAAGACTCGAGGAGTAAAAATCGGAAAGTTTAAGGATTACGCCGTTTGAAGAGTCACAGCCAAGTCTGCAGATTGTCATTTTTGTAAGAAAACTTATGTTAATGAATACTGCCACTAATAAGGTGAAACTTGTACATTTTTATTGTTATGAATGGTAGCTTGTACTTGGAGTGTTGTAGTTGGTGTTTGTCTTTTGCTAATGAATGCTGTTAAGTGCAGTATGCATTTGTAATTTAACACAGAGTCATTTTACCAGTTCTTCTTTCCTTTTACCAATTTGAAAGCAAATTTGCAATACGAGCTGGTCATTGAGATCATTGTTTCTTGTGATAGTGTTTCATAAGACTATTGTTATTAGATTTATAAGTGTTAATTACAATAGCTCAGTGTAGACATATTGACATGATCAATGGTCTATTGATGAGAGCAGGAAGCAATTTTACACTGTTCGTAATGGTATCCTCTGCAAACGCAGAGCACCTGATAGTGAGGTGTGGACGGTGGCATCCCGAAGAATGCTGTGAAAAAATTAATTTGCTAGATACATTTAAGTTTTGACCACCATGGCGCCAAGAAATGCTTTGCTAAATTACGGGACACATTTCATTTCATTAGCATGGAAAAACGGATTCGCAGTGTTCTTTCGAGATGCAAACTGTGTCGAAAGGCAAAACCTCCAACCCTTTCACATTCGGCCCAGTTGTTTCCGATAATCCCTACTAAATTGAAACAACTTGCTGCCGTCGATTTATTTGGCCCATTGCCAAGAACTGATAATATTCTTTTGTAATTGTCAGAGTCGTACTAACATCAGAATTTGTATCTTTTGTTCCTCTTCGACGTGCCACGTCAGTTTCAACTGCATATGTGAAATATTTTTTTTTTTTTTTTTTTTTTTTTTAACGGACCACAATTCCGATCGCAGCATTGGGTTCGCATGTTGCGACGCAGAAATATCAAAGCAATATTTATCTCATTGTATCACTCTTCTTCCAATCCCTGTGAGCGTATTATGAAAGAATTGGAAAGTTGTGCAGATTGTATTGCTATCGCCGACATAATTCCTGGGACAGATCACTTACTCCAAAATATACTAAATGAGCTGCCAAATGACTCCACATCTTTACCACCGATTTTGGTGCTAAAGAATAAGCAACCGCCTGATCGTATTAAAGATCTTACACCTTTTCCCAAACGATTGTGCAGTGCGTGATAGGAACATTTATGACGCTGTTCTGGCATATCGCGACTGCATAGCGGGCCGACAGGACTAAACGTGCAGCGATAATCCTTATCGACTTCCAGAATGCATTTGACAGGATTAGTCATGTCTATCTGCGACACGTGATGACCGTGATGGGATTTGGGCCGACCTTTACTGCGACTATCCAGTCTATTCTCGGTACTGCCACATCGCGTATCAACGTCAACGGTTCCACATCGCGTATCAACGTCAACGGTTGCCTTAGTCGGCCGATACAAGTTCGCAGGTCCGTCAGACAGGGATGCCCCATTTCGATGGCTTTATTCGCCATCGCTTTGGATCCCCTACTTCGAACAATTGACGTCGAATGTTGTGGACTACTCGTGGGTGGAACTCGTCTCACTTCCTGTGCCTACGCCGACGACCTGGTCGTTTTCCTAGCCAACCCGGCAGACGACGACGTCTTACACGGCGTCCTACAGGGTTTTGAACGTGCGACGGGGCCCCTCATTAACCCGAGGAAGACGGTTCTTCTCCCATTGGCGCGGTGGCCTCAGACTGTGCAGCGTGAATGGTATACGGTCCAAGACAAACACAAGGTCCTTGCTATCATCATGACCAACAACACGCAACGGATGGCGGCATTGGACTGGACCCCCACCCTGCACAGTATCCGGGCTCTGTGTCACTTGCATTCAACCAGGATGTTAGCCTTGCCTGACAAGGTTCACATAATTAACACATCGATTTTGGCTAAGGCATGGTACCTGGCTCAGGTGTTTTCGGTACCGAAAGGACTTGGTAACAGCATTAATACTAAATTACTAAAACATTTCGGGCCTTTATGCCGTGGTCTAGTGGATTTATTATTAAAACCCCAACTGCGGAGGACATTCTCAAGGGGGATCGTGGCACTTTTGGATGTCAGATTCACATCCTAGCTCGCTACTGACTGAAGTCAAATTCCGTTTACAAGGGCTCGCGCGCAGTGATGTGACGTCAGATGTTTTTGATATGCGCGCGCAATTCGTCGTTGCCGATTGCCTCCGTCCGTTAATGTCGTCCCATGATGGAATACTGTTACATTTCTTCTTCAAAACCGGAATCCAGATATCATTTAGCTTCACGCCCTCCTCCATCCTATTGAAATTATTGGGGTGTTTTACAATTTCTATAGCCTCTCTATACAGTCTTTCGTGGTATCCATTTGTGGCTGCTAAAACCTGAGTCTTACAAAATTGAATAAGGTGGTCCCTCGGTTGAAAAACATGTTCAGCAACAGCTGATCTGTCAATCTCTCCCCTTCTACAGTTCCCCTTGTGCTCATCTAGTCGTTCAGTCAGTAGCGAGCCAGGGTGTGAACCGGACATCCAAAAGTGCCACGATCCCCCTTGAGAATGTCCTCCGCAGTCGGGGACAAAACATTGGGTTTTAATAACAAATCCACAAGACCACGGCATAACAGCCCGGAAATTTTTAGTAATTTTGACCATTCCGGCCGTGAAAGTTTACATTTTACAACAGCTAACTCTGCTATTTACTGACTGTTGTGGCGTGGCCACCTCTTCAAGCCATCCATGGTTGCACCCTGCCACCCGACTCTGGTGGAATTGGCCTTATAGACTTCCACGCCAAGTGTGCGGCGCTGCTGATTAGGATGACGACAGCTGTGATCAGCAAAGGACCTGCCAGCCCGACGGCCACACTTTTCCGGCGTTATCGTCCGCCGTCAGTGACAGAGCCTGTACAGATCATGCACATACCGTCCCACCTAAACCATGTACGCCAATACTTCCTCCACTCCAGCTATATCGTCGACGGCGATCTTTTCCAGAAAAGGGTTAAAGATCTCACTCAAGACCTCCGTGGATCTCCGGCCCCTAATAATTGGGATCTAAGATTGCCGGATAAGAACTGGAGTAACATTTGGAGGAATATTTCTTCTCCGGCCGCGGTGGCCGAGGGGACTGAGGCGCTCCAGTCACGGTCTGCACGGCCACTACGGTCGGGGGTTCGAATCCCCCCTCGGGCATGGATATTTGTGCCGTCCTTAGCCTTAGCTGCCGGCCGCGGGGACTGAGGCACTTCAGTCACGGTCTGTAAGGCCACTACGGTCGGGGGTTCGAATCCCCCCTCGGGCATGGATATTTGTGCCGTCCTAGTTCGTAAGTAGTTCATAAGTAGTTTGTAAGTTTAGGGACTGATGACCCCATAGTTAAGTCCCATAAGCTATACAAACATTTGAACATTTGAATATTTCTTCGCGTGTCCTACCGCCTCACATCCGGGCAATTTGATATCAGGTGGTCAATCGTACCATTCCCACAAATGCCAAACGACATGCTATCAAATTGTGTCCATCAGCTCTTTGCGTTACTTGTCGATCAGTGGACACAGTTGAACATCGCTTTGTGTGCCACCATCACGTCGCTATATGGGATATCGCTAGAGACATGTTGAGACTAATAAACAGAGTCTCTATCAACACAGTCACTGTCGAAGACGCCGTTACCCCGGAATGGACCCCTTACCCTAATGCCAAAGGACATTCAACGCAATGGATTCTGGGACGGACGATACATTCGGTTTTTACGTTGGCTACGACAGATTCTGTAGAATTTCTGTCGTATCTTTGGACGGAATATGAAAAGCAGAAACAAAAGACGAAATATAAGGAAACATTAGGGAATTTTTTTTAAAGTTTGCCAAACACGGCATGTAATTCTTGGTGTTGAGTTATTGTACCGAGTGCCTTTTCTTTTATCATTTTATGTCTCATGTCTTTTATTGACAGTGAATGGAATCTGGATAGCTTGTGTTTGGATTTATGTGCATATCGTGGCCTGGAACAAAGTATATGTTCTCTCTCTCTCTCTCTTTTTTTTTTTTTTTTTTTTTTTTTTTTTTTTTTTTTTTTTTTTTTTTTTAACGTCCGCTACGGAGCTGCCAAATTTTCAATTACCTCTGTCGAAGTACGACGTCTCAATGAAAGAGGAACACAGAATTTCTTTACATTACGACGTAGCCGACGAAGGCTTAAAAAAAAAAGTTGGCATTGGCGTTTACGTCACAATGAGATAATTGGTTTGGCTCTGTCCAACATCAAAAGAGCAGCCAACAAGAAAAAAAGTTTACAACGACATGTCAATATCAAACACCTATATGTAAGCCAAAAAGTCTTAATTAAATCCCACCACCTTTCTCACAAAGGTAAATCACACAATTTTTTTTTCTGCTATACAATGAGCCATATCGCGTAAATCGCATTATTCACGACAACGTCGTGGAGGTCGAGTCTCTGAGGACAAATAAGTCAAAGCCGATACATCATTTCTGTAAGATCAAACCCTTAAAGGAATGAACTTAGGGGGGAAGGGAATCCACCAATCTATGATGGATACACTAACTGGCGATTGGTGCCCTTTCTCTAGCTGGGTGCTACTATTTCTTCTAATTTCCGTAGTGCACTCTCTCTCTCTCTCTCGCAGCCATTCTGTTTAGTACATAGGTACATATTTTTCTCTCACACTATTGCAATTATTTCGTTGCAAACATGCCCTTCACGACACTATTGCAATAAGCGCTGAACGGTTGATAAATACAAGGCAAGTAAAATTCCAACGGTACGAAAAAGATAACAGCCAATGGCATAATTGCATGGAGGTATAAGCAGTGTCACCATGTCTATATATTTAGAAGGATATCTCCTCCTTTTTGCGCGTCTACTTTCGGCTTATTACAAAAATGCAATTTTTTTTCTTATATAAATACACGAAAATTTTCTTCATTTTGTTCTTTTCTTAAAGGTTATCCGTAATCGATTAAGAATGCAATCAGACATCATTATTATTCTGATTAAGTTCCTTTCTCTTGGTCTTTCGTGAAAAACATACTGAATACTACCTCTACGCACTGAGAAATGAAAGGGGATTCCAGTAACAATCACAGGTGGACACTGTGACGTGACAGTTTTAGGTGGGGGTGCCTTCATACGTCGTTGTATAAGATAACAGGTAGAGGGTAGGCTGGAACTAACACGTTTTCTGGCAATGCCAACCTCAATAAACCAATGCGCTGCAGGCGTTACCGAATGCCTTCTGTACTCCGCTTTGTTTGTGTGGTGCATTGCTTATTGTTTCTTGAGTGAAAATTTATCAGTAAGAAAATGGAAAGGTCGTTTGTTTTTCATTTTCATGTTTGACTTTCTGGATTGGTGAACGTGAATGACGCAATTCATGTTTCACAGTGCACACGGTGGTGATTTTTCTCTCTTGTGTTCAGAGATCAGTGACCATGAGTGAGGTACCTAGGAAAAAAAAGCAAACTACTCTGAAATTTGCAGATCAGTATGGAACAGTCCAGTAACTTAAAGGAATGGTTATTGAAAAGTAAAAAAAAGGGATACGTTTGCATATTGCAAGTCACGTGACATAAATATTGCTTCTGTATGAGGACTGCCACACAATCGGCTGCCATGGGTGTAACTTTTCACATTTTACTGTTTATTGCCATGATATCGTATTCTGTACATCCTTCTTAATATTACTGTATTGCAGTCGGCCTGAAGATAGTCTCACAAGCAGGCTGAAACCGGTTGCCTAACAACAATAAAAATTCTCTTGCGATCGAGACTGTGTTTCTTAAAATATAATTTCATTAACGATCGCTGTTTCTCCAGAAATGTATGCTAAAATTAAAATAAAATAGAATGAACACTAACATTGTGTTAATGGAAAAAACATTAAAAATATGAAATGAAATGCTATTCCTCAGGCCTAAAATAAGAGTGAGGTTCTAGGTTTCCGAAATTACTGCAACCAGTCGCCTTTTTTTCCTTCTCAATGAAGATTTATTGAACCATGACCAGTTTCAAGCTGCCTAGCCCCTCATCATCAGATGGTGTATACATTTAGTGCAAATTACATTTGTATCTGTGGCAGAGCAGAAAACGAGAAAAAAGTAAACACCAATTTTGGTATGCTACACTGAATAATTACAATATAAGTTCGTCTTCAAGATATTACTTATAGTTAAGCGTTTCACATTTAATTTGTCCCAACAGCAACTCCCACGACTTTCAAGTGGTAAAATTAAAAAACACTTCACACATATTACGTTTGTATAGCCACTACCATATCTTTCAGTTTGAAAACAAACCAAAGAGTATGTTTATACCACAGGTTAAGAACTATCATGTGAAACCAAAGATTGACAAAAGCTTATCTTATTATAGGATATAAATATGATGCCAATTCAGTTTAAATAAGCTGATGTTTATACCACAGGTTAAGAACTATCATGTGAAACCAAAGATTGACAAAAGCTTATCTTATTATAGGATATAAATATGATGCCAATTCAGTTTAAATAAGCTGATGAAAGGGCAGTATTGTGAAATGCTATCCAAAAGCGGATCACATATGGACAAATTAAATCTGAAACGCATAACTGTAATACCTTGAAGACGAACTTATATTGTAATTATTCAGTGTAGCATACCAAAATTTGTCTTTAATTTTTTTCTCGTTTTCTGCCCTGCCACAGTTACAAATGTAATTTGCACTAAATGTATACCATCTGATGATGAGCTGCTAGGCAGCTTGAAACCGATCATGGTGTATTAAATCTTCACTGAGAAGAAAAAAAGGCGACTGGTTGCAGTGATAATGTGATAATGTGCTAATGTGCTGCAGCACACTGTAAATGTATTACTAAAATTATGCCATTTCTCGTCGAATGCAAGCGAGAAATCGTTATAAAATTACATCTTTTCTCTTGGAATACGAGCCAGATATCACAATAAAATTATGCCAATTCCTTTCCAATGCATATTAGAATGCTAGTAATAAGGATGAAAACGCAGTTTGAAGCAGAGAGGCGGCGCAGTCGTCTGTTCGATAGTGCGCATGCGCAGACGTGACGTCTGGCAAGACGACTCATGTGTGCTGAGACCGACTGCAGTACCAGATCAATATTTCTCTTCGCACTGCGTGTAACGGTTGCGGAAGAATAGTATATGACGAATATTGCGGCATACCGAGTCAAATAGCGCGCTGGCTAGGGCGTCTTGCACGTTGTCTCTCAGACCTACCTGTGTGAGGCTCGTATTCAAATACCTCTGAGTCTAAATTTTTAATTTCTGCAAATAAAATTATATTTTTTAAACGTTATATTTACTACCTGCAGTGAATACATGAAGTTGGCAGCACCGTTATAGATTCCCCTGAAGGTCTTACTGTCAATACAGTATTAATCAGTGGCGGCTCGTACAAAATTTGACCAGTGTGCTACAATATTATAAAAATAAACAGGAAACAAAATATACTAAAATAAAAAGTCAACCTTTGTATGACTGCCTTTAATTAAATATCAATTACTACTGTATTGATAGTAAGACCTTCAGGGGAATCTATAACAGCGCCGGCAACTGCATGTATTCACTGGTGGTAATAAATATAACGTTTAAAAAATATTAATTTTATTTATAGAAATTAAAAATTTAGACTCAGACAGGCAAGTTTGAGAGACGACGCGCAAGATGCCTGAGCCAGCTCGCTATTTGACTCTGTAAGCCGCAATATTCGTCATATACTATTCTTCCGCAGCCGTTACACGCAGCGCGAAGAGAAATATTGATGTGGTGTTGCAGTCGGTCTCAGCACACATGAGTCGCCAGGCCTGACGTGACATCTGCGCAAGCGCACTAGCGAACAGACGACTGCGCCGCCCCTTTGCGCACGCTCCTACTTCAGCACACGCAGCTATCGCGGCGAGAGCGCGTTTTCAACCTTATTACTAGCATTCTAATACGCATTGGAAGGGAATTGACATAATTTTATTGTTATATCTGGCTCGTATTCCGAGAGAAAGGATATAATTTTACAACGATTTCTCGCTTGCATTCGAAGAGAAATTGCATAACTTTAGTAATATATTTACAGTGTGCTGCAGCACATTAGCACATTATCACCAGCCGTCACTGGTATTAATTTATATTTAATTAAAGGCAATCATACAAAGGTTGACTTTTTTTAGTTTAGTATATTTTGTTTCCTGTTCATTTTTCTAATATTGTAGCACACTGGTCAAATTTTGTACGAGCCGCCACTGTGATACAGTCGCAGATTCCAACACAATGGATAAGAGTGAGGTTCTAGTTCAACAAAAGGCAGTTCTAGTGACCTTTAAATAAATTACAAATTTAAATAATCCATGGAGGACGACAGACGGTCGTCTTTCACAGCGAAACTGCCCTGTAACGGTAATGTCTACAAACGACCGACGAAAAAAAAAAAAAAAAAAAAATGGAAACTTCTACTGTTTGCTTGCGGAGTTATTATGCTGTGCAACCTGGCAGACGTTAAACGGAAAAAGAAAGGATGTAACAAGATTGTGCCTGAGGATGGCGAGGTGGAGCGATTTAATTTGCTACAAAACGCCGGCGGTCTTTGCGCGAGTCGTTATTTTCTTACGCCGGCCGTACCTGCAGTGGGAAGCGACTCGCACAATGGCTGGCAGACGGAGATCAGAGGGTCGCCGCCGCTAACGACTGCCGCCTGGGCGGCTTAACGAGCTCAGCACTTGCTGCTGTACACAATGCGGCCCACGGAGGCCCGAGCTGCCCCGGGCGGGGTTTAAACGAGGCGCCTCTAGCACAACAGCCGGCGATCGCTTCATTTATTGGCGCACAATGCCGCCACGTCGCACCCAGGCGAGCTTCTTAAGGGCCCGGCAGCGCTGAAACGCCGTCTCCTGCTCCTTTTCCTTTTCAGCGATCTTCGCAGTGTATTTCCAGTATCAATTACTCTCGAAAAGGCTATTGATGCTACTTTAAGTAACCAGTGCTTACAGCTTCAATACGTAACATTCATAGAAAGTAACCTACATTTTAACATAGCCATTGTATAACTGATAGATCAAAGGCAGACAGTCACAGTTTCCATATTCTAGAAACGAATTCATTGTTTACGCCCACAGTCCCACACTCTTGTGTATTTATTATTATTATTATTATTATTTCCGGCCGCGGTGGCCGAGGAGACTGAGGCGCTCCAGTCACGGTCTGCACGGCCACTACGATCGGTGGTTCGAATCCCACCTCGGGCATTTGTGCCGTTATAATAGTACTGTTGTAATTGTAATTTTTTGTAATGTGTTGTCGTAATGTACACAGACACATTAATAGAATCAGTTTATATTTTGCCAGCAGTCTGCACTTCTGTTATAGGCTGAAAGAAGAAAGAAAATTTATAGGATGACTTGTAAACAATTTTTGAAAGATATTCGTCGCCGTGTATAATGCAGGTTCGTGGATCTCTTCGTTCAGCGCCACACAGACACACTGCTGACGAGATATTCTATAACTTGCTTCAATCTGATTAGTAAATAAGAGTATCCAGAACACTGGATTATATCCACCTTCATCAAATTCTTGAAGTGTCGTTTGAAGTTGTTTGTATACTTTATATAAAAAATGACTTCGCAGACTCTCATTAATTTCAGGTTAATATTCTTTTATTGTTGCTTCGTAAATAATAATAATAGTTTTTGATTAACAAAACGTAGATTCAGTTTTGGAACATGCCACAACATATTTTCGTAAACCACAACCAGAGAACAAACATAAAAATCTCTGACAAAGAGTCTTAAGCTCCACAGTACACAAATATAAAACAATCTCTGACAAAGTGTCTTAAGCTCCACCGTTCACAGCACTACAGAAACATGTTAAGGAATATCTCTGGCACTATATATTCGAAATCACTGTCACATGAATTACTAAATTTACTAAATGTACCACTACACAGTCCTAGTTCGTAAGTAGTTCATAAGTAATTTGTAAGTTTAGGGACTGATGACCCCGTAGTTAAGTCCCATAGACTATACAAACATTTGAACATTTTTTATTATTATTATTTGCGTACATTCCCCTTAAGGAGAGCGCTAAAAACACAAAAATCTAGCTTTTATTCCCGTCTTTCTTCTTCTTTTTTTCTTCCCAAAAACCTTTCATTCTTTCACTTTGTGCCTTCTTTTGTTCATCTGTCCATTTTCGTCTGTTGTTTTTTTGTTCTGACTTAGAGTCAACTGTATGGTTTCAGATTTTTTCCCTACAGGTTTTGCGGTCTTGTATGTCTTCTATAGATATGTTTTCAGGTCTTCTATGGTTTCTTTCTACCGAGATGTGCCCAGTTTCGATGTAGAAATTATGTTGAATATTCTTTTACTTAGCCTGGTGTCATTCATTCTAACGACATGCATGAAAAATTTTGCTCTGTGTTTTCTGATATGTGTCGTGATTGTTTCAGAGTGTCTGTGTAGTTCTTCCGTGGGTCTTTTTTGCCAGATATTTTCTCTAGAAACTGCACCGTGGATTTTTCTCAGAATTTTCCTTTCTTGTTTTTCAATCTCCTTGATTTTTGCCATTCCTTTGGTGCTAGTAGTTTCTGATGCGTAGAGAGGTTCTGGTAAGAATACTGTGTTGCAGTGTCGTAGTTTTGTGCATTTATTTATTATGATTTATTTCTAAGTTTCAAAAATTCTGTCCCAGTGTAGCTTACCACACTATATGCATTCTCAGTTACCTTAATTTTTCGAATACTAATTTTATTAGACACATCTATTTTAGTTTACTCTAATCAAGTAACTGTTCGAAACATTAATTCATTTTAAGTTCGTGATGCCACTCCAAACCTGGCCTTACAACTATCATATGTAACACCTATCTATATGTACAGGATGACCAGCCAGTCTAAAATAGTTTAGGGAAATAATTCAAAAATTTTATTTCCAAACTTTTACAAGTATTCCTCTACTGCGACATATGCCTTGACCAAGCCTGTCCACCTTGCAGGACAGAGCCGGCCAGAACCAGTACTGAATGCTGATTCTGAAATCACGCCACCCTTCTGGCGTCTGTGATGAAACTACTGACGTTTCCATGCTACCGTGGAGCCAATAGCAGACACCCACGTTTGATCACGTGTGCTGCTGCTGGAGGACTCAGAGGTGCGAGAATTAGTTCCTTCGCTCTCTTCAGTTTGAGTTCTCGTACAGAACAGACGCACTCGAGAGATTCAGCGTCTGTGCGGGGCAAACGGCCACATGCCGTCCGCTCCCGCCTAGAGGCTGTTCGGCATCAGCCACCAACTGTGTGAACCACTACCGTAATCTTTCCCATTTTCTAATCCTCTAACTTAGACTGGCACTAATTCATTACATCCGTACCCAGGGCGGGTCCCGATATGAATCTCGTATTTCAGAATATACCAAATAATAACTTGAAGCCTATCTTTTATTTGCCATTCAGCCACCCTTTCCTAGGGCGCCCACAAGCCTTCACCGCTCCGCCTTCCATCCTGACAACGCTTCCCGCCATTGGCGACACCTAGAACGTGCTGGCATGAAGAAAGTTTCCAAGCGATTTCTCATACGCAAACAGCAGTTGACCGGCGTTGCCTGGTGAAACGTTGTTGTGATGCCTCGCGTAAGGAGGAGAAGTGCGTACCATCACGTTTCCGACTTTGATAAAGGTCGTATCGCTACATTGCTCTTCGCGTTGATTGCGATCCAATGACTGTTAGCAGAATATGGAATCGGTGGATTCAGGAGGGGAATACGGAACACCGTGCTGAATCTCAACGGCCTCGTATCACTAGCAGGCATCTTATCCGCATGGATCCTGCAGCCACGTCCCGATCCCTGAGTCAACAGATGGGGACGCTTGCAAGACAACAACCATCTGCACGAACAGTCCGACGACGTTTGCAGCAACATGGACTATCAACTCGGAGACCATGGCTGCGGTTACCTTTGACGCTGCATCACAGATAAGAGCGCATGTGATGGTGTACGCTACGTCCAGTCTGGTTGCACGAATGTCGGATGAATCCAGGTTCTGTTTACAGAATCAAAATGGCCGCATCAGTGTTTGGTGACATCGCGGTGAACGTACATTGGAAGCATGTATTCGTCATCGCCATACTGGCTTATCACCCGGCGTGATGGTATGGGGTGCCATTGGTTACACGTCTCGCTCACCTCTTGTTCGCATCGACGACACTTTGAACAGTGGCCGTTACATTTCAGATGTGTTACGACCCGTGGCCATAACCTTCATTCGGTCCCTGCGAAACCCTACATTTCAGCAGGATAATGCTGTAGATCCTGTATGGGCCCTTCTGGATATGGACAATCTTCGACTGCTGCCCTGGCCAAGCACATTTTCCAGTTCTCTCACCAAATGAAAACGCCTGGTCAATGGTGGCCGAGCAACCGGCTCATCACAATACGCCAGTCATTACTCTTGATGAACTTTGGTATCGTGTTGAAGTTTCATGGGTGTATGTACCTGTACACGCCATCCAAGCTCTGTTTGACTCAATGCCCAGGCCTATCAAGGCCGTTATTATGGCCAGAGATGGTTGTTCTCACGATCTATGCACCCAAATTTCGTCAAAGTGTAATCACATGACAGTTCTAGTATACTATATTTTTCCAATGAATACCCTTTATCATTTTCATTTCTTCTTGGTGTAGCAATTTTAATGGTCAGCAGTGTAATTATAAAAACGGATTCCTGGTTTACCCTCACTCTCCTGTGTGTCTATTTATTATGATTTATTTTTATGTTTTGAAAGTTTAGTCCCAGTGTAGCTTACCACATTATATGCATTTTCAGTTACATAAATTTTTAGTATACTAATTTTATTAGATAGATCTATTTTAGTTTACTCTAATCCAGTAACTATTCCAAACTTTAATTCATTTTAAGTTCTTAATGCAACTCCAAACGTCGCCTTACAACTATCATATGTAACAACTATCTATAATAATCGCACAAAGTTATTATCAAGATACTTATTTAAATATAATTATTAGCATTATCAGTTTGTTGGTAGTTGGTAGTTCCATTTACCAGGTTATGTTCAAATTTATTTCTTGTTTTATGTTGCACATGTTGTATATTAATTGATTACTGTTTAGTTTTTAAGTTAACAATTGTAATAAAACAATGTCAAGGAAGTATATGTGTAGACATTTGTCATCTCTTCCAATACCTTATCAAAACGTTGTAACCTCTTTGACACAGCAGTCAATACTATGAAGATGGCCTCATAAGACGAAAATCGGTTAAATAAACAAAAATAAACTCGGAGCACAAACACAAAATTGTTTTTTTTTTTTTATTATTATTCATTTACTCTTGAAAAAGCTGCTTAGCTACGTTTGTTTTATTGAAATAATGCAGAATGAGTTGGTTTGCAGAACTTGTGCACGTAATCAGCGTTAACATTAATGAACACTCCAAAGACGACTTAAAATCGTTCATGAGGTGAGCAACCATTTTTAATGTATAATTATTACTAACTCAATGCTGATTGGTTGCAAATTGGTTTAATTGATGACTTTATTACCGGTTTCGGGCGTTGCCCATCATCTGATACACTTCGGCATACAAAGCAGAAAAGTGAAGACAGTATGCCGAAGTGTATCTGATGATGGGCAACGCCCTAAACAGCAAAATCCTTTTTTAGCTGACGTCTTCTACCCATAAACTACATTGCTGCCAAATTATAACTACAAAGATGAAATAGTTTTCCAGATTTCGTGTTTAGTCAGTAAGTGAGTGAGTGAGTGTCCTTTCGCTTTTATATAGATAGAGATTAATGTTTGGGTATTCATCAGTTTGGATGTACAACTCTTACGATTCCCGTGTTTGCAGCCAAAATTCTGCCTATGATACCCAAAACACAGTTTCGGCATCTCTGTGCCATTATCAGGGGGTTTTTCTATTTATTTACATTTTGACGTTACATTGGGTGGGCATGTTTGATCATTTTTTTTGCAAAGTCAGGCATTGGTAGCGTTGTCGAGGTTCGATTTGGATCACACTTTCTCTTCTGCGTTTCTGTGGACAACACAGAAGCAATACACAGATATGACAGACTGTTTGCTTTCACCATCAGTTTACACTTTGGCAAAAAGCAATAGGTCCGCAAAATACCAGTGTGTATTGTTAGAGAGTTATTCGCAAAAACGCAGAAGAGAATGCGCTACAAATGCTTAAAAAACTGCCACATTTTGATTGACGTTTAAATTTATTACTTCTTTGCTACAAAATGTATTCGCCACATAGTTTGCTAATAGTAGTCATTTATGCCATTTAATTAACCTGCAAAACACTGAGATGCGTAATAAATGGCGCATCTTGTTTATTCGTATTTTATACGCTGCCGACCGTTCGTCCGATTGTGATGAAACTTTGCACACTTGATCCTCAAAACACGAGGAAAGTCGCTGTGTAAGTAAAATTTTGAGTGGTGCTTGGAGGAGGCTACGAACTGGGACAAATACTACGGTTTTATTGCGATCTTAATGAAATTTCGAACACTTAACCTTCAAAACAGTGGAAACCTACGTGTTTAGCATTTGATGTCTGGAGAAAGCTCAGGGTCTCAGTGGTCAGGAAGGGAGTAATACAGGGTTGTAGCCTTTTCCCAAAGTTGTTAATTATGTACAGTGAGCAAGATGCGAAGAAATGCAGAGAGAAATTTGGAGAGGGAATTAAAATCCAAAAAAAATTGCGATTTGCTGATGACATAGTAATTCTGTCAGAGATCGCAAAGGACGTGGAAGAGCAATTAAATGGTTTGGACAGTGTCTTGAAAGGAAGATATAAATTGAAAATTAAGAAGAGTAAAACGAGGGTAATGCAATGTAGTGCAGAAATTCAGGAGATGGTGTGGGAATTATAATAGCTAATGAGACGATAAAAGTAGAAGATGAGTTTTGTTATTTGAGTAGCAAGATAACTTCTGATGGCCGAAGTAAAGAAGAGTGCAGAGTGGCTATAGGAAGGAAAGCTTTTCTGAAGAAGCGAAATTTGTTCACATACAATATTAGTTTAAATGTTGGGAAGTCCTTTCTGAAAACTTTTGTCTGGAGTGTAGCATTGTATGAGATTGAAACATGGACGATAGGATGACAGATGTTTTCGAAATGTGGTGTTTAGACCAATGATGAAAATTAAATGGGTAGATCACGTAGATCAAAAGAATTTGGGAGAAAATGAGTTTATGGCATATCTAAAGGGAAGGGATAGGTTGATAGGACACCTTCTGAGACATCAAGTATTCGTCAACTTAGCATTAGAAGAAAATATGTGGGGTAAAAGGGAGACCAAGGGACGATTCGAAATGAAGCAGGTTGCCGTTCGTATTCTCAGATGAAGAGGCTTGCACAGGACAGGGTAGCATGGAGACCTGCATCAAACCAGTCTGCGGACTGAAGACCACAACAGCAACAATAACATGCGATAATGAACTCCATACTGAACTGTGAAAGGCTTAGTCAATTTTAAATGATGTTATTGTTGGTGGTAATGATATCTGAGATGGTATGGGACGAGTAAAAGTGATGCTAGATTTATAAAAATATTAACAATGGGCTGTTATGTGGACGTGTCAATAGTTGGTTGTAGGCGTAAGATGGAAGAAATACGGTGTTAATTAAAAAAAAAAAAAGTTCAAATGTTTGTAAAGCTTATGCGTCTTAACTGCGGGGTAATCAGTCCCTAAACTTACAAAGTATAAACTACCTTACACTATAGACAACACAAACATCCACACTCGAGGGAGGATTTGAACCCCCGGCGGGAAGCGGCCTCGCAACATCGGAGCATAGCGTCTCAATGCGCTCGGCCAAGAGTGTTCATTAATGTATAATTATTTCTTAACTCAATGCTGATTGGTTGCAAATTGGTTTAATTGATGACTTTATTACCGGTTTCGGGCGTTGCCCATCATCAGATAAACTTCGGCATACTGTCTTCACTTTTCTGCTTTGTATGCCGAAGTGTATCAGATGATGGGCAACGCCCGAAACCGGTAATAAAGTCATCAATTAAACCAATTTGCAACCAATCAGCATTGAGTTAATTAGATTAAGTAATGAGACAATAAAACTAGTAGATGTGTTTTGTTATTTGAGTAGCAAGATAACTTCTGATGTCCGAAGTAAAGAAGATATAAAGTGCAGAAAGGCTACGGGAAGGAAAGCGTTACTAAAGAAGCGAAACTTGTTAACATCCAATATTAATTTAAATGTTAGGAAGTCCTTTCTGAAAGCATTTGTCTGGACTGTAGACTGTATGAGAGAGAATTTTTGACGATAAGGAGTTCAGACAAAAAGATGATAGAAGCTTTCGAAATGTGGTGCTACAGACAAATGATGAAATTTAGATGGGTAGATCACGTAACTAATGAGGAGGTGCTTAACCGAATCGGGGAGAAAAGGAGTTTCTGGCATATCCTGACTAAGAGAAGGGCTAGATTGGTTGGACACATTCTGAGACATCAAGGAATTGTCAACTTAGCATTAGAAGGAGGTGTGTGGGGTAAAAATCGTAAAGCGAGATCGAGGGACGAATACAGTAAGCAGATTCAAAAGGATGTAGGTTGCCATAAGTATTCTCAGATGAAGAAACTTGCACAGGACATGGTAACATGGAGAGCTGCATCAGACCAGTCTGCTGACTGAAGACCATAACAGCAACAACAACATGCGATAATGAACTCCATACTGAACTGTGAAACAACACATCAACAACGTCTTGTCCACGACTACTGCTTCTTCTGCCTATGCTTCTAGAGGCAAATTAGCTAATAGTATCCGATAGCGTGCAGAAACAGTTGGAAGGAGAAACAATGGCTTACTTACTCCTAGGTCAAGACACACGTCATTGTTTAGACAGACAAAGTACTGTGTTTGGGCATCAGCAGATAAAGTGTTTCGCGATAAATTTTACTAGGACAGTTCGAAGGTACAGGGCAGATGTAAAAGTGGTGTGTGGACAACTCATGTGCTATAAAGGCACCTTCAACAACTTTTAATTTTTTAAAGGAATTATAAGCTAATTCAAAGTGAGGAAAAAATCACAGCTTATTTATTATTCATGCGTGTGCTGGAATATTCAGATCATTGCAACATATACAGTCCGTTAGCTACTCATATGTAGAGGGCCTTGTGGATAACACAGTCCCACGTTTTTGTCCTCCATCGTGAGACAACAAGGAGTATGAGAACACAGGACAGTGCTCTGGACGAGGCCATTTACATCTACATAAATACTATTGCACTGAAGTGCATGGCAGTTTTTCGAACCGTTTTTATGATGCTTCACTACCGTTCCATTCTCTAAGAGTTTCTTGTTGGTGGTGCTGAGTTACAGAGCGTAGCTGTGTGTAGTTTGCATCTACAATCTCCTGCGTTCCGCAGGGCCATACTTTGAAAACAATATTAAAATTTTGCGAAGTAGGGTGTTTTGTAACTCTCTGGCAAATTATAATCGTGTGTCGGAACAGGGATTCGCACCTGGGACCTTTGCGCTCCACCACTGAGCTATTCCGACACGCTTCACGGTCCGTTCTCACAATTGTTCTTCTGTCAGTACCTCGCCTCCTTGGAAAGGCAAAGGTCCCATGTTCGAATACCGCTTCCGCACACAATTTTAATCTTCCAGGGAGTTTAATATCAGCGCACACTCCACTGCAGAGTGAAAGTTTGATTCACAATTTTTAGTGTTCGCCTCATCTTTACGTCTTATATATTAAAACAATCTACAAAAACGAAAGTCAGTCGGACAGACCAAACTACCCGGACGTTTTCCTTCAATTTTGTTTTAAACGAAAGGTATTCATCCACAGATTTGTAGTTTTCAGAATTTACATAACTCTCGCCTTCCTTTTGCTACACTCAAACGCGATTTCCTTCCGTATATTTCTTATGGGGATGTCCTTGCTGTAAACTAAAGTCAGTCGGTTAGGCAGTTCTATCCGACAGACTTCCTTCATTTTTGCTTTACCCGAAAGGTATTCATTGGCACATTTGTCATCAAGTATAAGAATTAACTTAAGTCTCTCCATCCTTTATTTTTATTCAAACGCGGTATCCTTCTGTCATTACATTGAGTATTTTAATCGGTTTGTTTTATTATATTCGGTTCTTTTTGACCTAACAACACTCAGCGCATCAAGCTCTTTCGTTTGCGCTTTTAAACACTTGTATTGATTGATTCTGAAGAAAGCATTGGGTGAACATTCAACATTACTTGCATTTTTTCCCAACTTTTTTGTCATTCCACTGACGGTGCGAAGTATTTGCACGGGTACTTATACCTGGCATATGGTATTTTTATTGCAATTCTTCGGTACTGACACATCCTAAAATATTTATTTATATCCTGAAATACCCCGTACATATCTATATCGATTTATTTATTTATCTATCG
The DNA here is from genome assembly GCA_026315105.1 of Locusta migratoria. Lineage (NCBI taxonomy): Eukaryota > Metazoa > Arthropoda > Insecta > Orthoptera > Acrididae > Locusta > Locusta migratoria. The sequence goes on along the minus strand of CM048744.1, from coordinate 855,572,419 downwards.
TATGGCATATGACAGCAGCATATATACAAATATAATTACACAAAGAACAAGCATATATATATATATATATATATATATATATATATATATATATATATATATATATATATATATATATATATAAAAGGAAAAAAAATGTACAACAGCTCATTTTCAGTACATATGATTTATATGACAAACATGGAATTAGCTTTTGGCTACACATAAATGTCCAGATCTTTAATCCACTACATAGCCTGAGGTGTGGCTTCTATAACGTCCTCAGCAGAGCCTCTATACTTTCTTCTTGGGCACAATTTTATGATATAGTCCAGCGTCTGATGAGATGCTCCACAATCACAACATGACTGTCCACGAGTTCCCACTTATAAAGGATGGCCTTGCATCTTGTATGGCCACTTCTGATACGATTGAGCTTAGTCCAATCTTTTCTTGCGATGTGAACCCTCGTAGTTCTTTTTATCACTTTTGAGGTGATGATTACTGACTGAATTCACCAACTCCTTTCTCCAGTTCTCTTTTAGGTTGAAGGTGACCTCTCCTCTTTTACAGCAGTTATTCCGTATCGACTTTCGTGATTGTAAACGGTAATCTGGCAATTTTTTTTTTATGTCATCCTGATAGGTAAACATTTTCCTTCATTTGTTTTTACTATTATTCTTGAACAGATGCTTTTTGTCTTCTTAGTTTTGGCGGAACTATATTAGCGATGACAGAGAGCCATGATGTTGGAGTAGATAATAATGTTCCGGTGATTATCCGTATGCTTTCGTAGTACTCCACGTCTACCTTGTTGGTGTGTTAGCTTCTCTCCCAAACCGGAGAACAGTATTCGGCAGGGGTGTAGACTATCGTTGTTACTTCTGTTCGCAGTGTGGATGCATCTGTACCCAAAGAACTTCCCGCCAATTTTCTAATAATATTATTTGGTGTTTTTAGTTTCCGGCCAACATTTTTAAGGTGTTCCTTATAGGTGAGGGACATATCAAGTTTAACGTCGAGATACCACGATGGAAGTTGTGTTTCACTCTCTGTTGGTTAAATAGCTCAGTTGTTGATTGGCAATATTATTGTTGAGCTGTAAACCGCAAACTTCAGTCTTAGACGGATTTGGGCACAAACGCCACCTTCTGTAGTATCTGCTAAGGACTTCAAGGTCATCCATTAGAGTCGCATCTTCTTCGAGAGATTTGCTTTGCACTGTGCAACGGGACTGATTGAGGTGTCTACGTTAATAGGTTTGGCAATAATGGCAACGGGTAGCCACTTATTGATTTAGATACTTTATATACTTTATATACTGGCAAAGTATTATTTAATTTAACGCTGTCTGACTGTCTTACTAACAAAAGTTATATAAAGGCAAAGGTGTTCTGTATTAAATCCAGCCGACACCGTTCTCAATTAACAATGAAATAAATGAAGCAAATATTCAATTATGGAAAGTGACACCTCGCTTCGCAGTACTTCACATTCTTCACTTCAATTAGGTCATTAGACTGAATTTCTACAATGTACTTAACTATCACTAAGCTATAAATCCATGTAATACTAAACTTGATTCCACCTTTACTTTCCAAAAGAAATTAAAAGAAATAATCAATGAAATTAATTAAATTAAGTATAATAAGTAATAAATTCACCTCAACTATCACAAACCACAGAAAAGAAGAATGTGCGTATTATTGCGAAGTGTGCAATGAGGATGTTCCGAAACTTAAGGAAACCCTATCCCAGGTAGCGGTATTATAATTGACAACATCGATATATGAATGATTAGTTTATTACATTTTCAACCCCTTTTTCTTTACACTAATCGCGCTCAAAAATCATTGTTATAAAATAATTAAATGGAGTCTCACTGAGTGGAAATCTATATTAATAATAAAAGAAAAATAAACCCAAAATTCATTAAAATAGTAAATAAATGTATTAACACTTATCTTGCAGTGATAGATTCCAAACCTCATCAGGTGCCAGCTTCAATTTCTCCATCTACCATCCGATCCTCTCGCTTGGCTACCAGACGCGATCCTTCCCCGACCGACTCCAAACTGCTACTCCTTCTTACTCAGAGGCAAAACCACTGCCTACCGGCCGCCAAAGATAATCTTACTTCACCGAAACAAAGATGGCTGTATAAGTTGTTGCCAACCTATATAGCCCAAACTTAGGATTCGAGATTTCCATTCAGTAGTCCCCTTACATAATCTCCCTCGCTACGGAGGAAGAATTTCATGATTCAATAACGTTGTTAGTTGCAGTGGATTGTATCATGAAATTCTGAGAATAATATATAACAAAATTGACAGTACAAAATTAACAAAAAGCATAACATTTTATCACATAAAGTAAAATAATGGTAACAGAAAGGAAGATAATATAGACTAAGACAATAAAATATTCCTAACTGCACTATATAATGTATCTAAACAATGGAAAGTAATGGTGCCAATACTGAGCCTTGAGGTAATCAATTCTTGATGTTAAGGGATTTACTTATGTTACTTTAAAACTGCGATTTAAATGCGTGTTTTTCAGGAGAGCCGTGAGTCACAGGCATGGAATTACTTTCTTGAGCTTCAGAATGAGTGCATCCAGCCATACAGTAATGTTAAGTCTACAAATGTGACTGATGTTTTCACTCCTCTTTGAAAGCCAGCTTCTATGTATGATGTCATAGCCAGTACATGTTCGCAACAGCTGCGATTGCAGCGGAAGCCTGCCTGGAATGATGGTATCACTTCCTCTATAGTCTTGTAGATACGGTTATATATGAGTTGTCCCAGCAATATCGTCTGTATCGATAATGTTGCGAAACAACATAGATATTTTATTGAGGTTTGATTCCACTTTCAGGATGGTGCTCAACGACAACACAATGATGAAGACACCAGATGTATGGAGCAGCAATGGCCGTTAATGTTTTATTTATAAACAACAGATCGATTTCAATCACATAGTGACCATCTTCAGTGTATCCTTCAAATAAGCATTGTGGATGCACTGAATGTAACTGCAACTGTGTCGAAATAAGTTTCGGCAAACATAAAATTGCAGTGTCAGAGGTTCAGATGGAATAAGCGCGCTCAAATAGATATTTTAACAACAGTCCTATCGCGAACCTTACATGGACCGCGACGCGGCGTACAACGACGCAGTGAGCTCCCCAGGTTTCGGCATGTTCGCTCGCGTAGTAGAGAGGCTGCGTCGTGCCCCCCCCCCCTCCTCCTGCCAGCCAGACGGCTTTGCCTTTAGCCTCTTCTCCCACCAGAGATCTCTCGCAGACTCCATTTGCGGTCGCGGCGCAACCGCCGAGGCTCCTGTTAGCGGTCCCCGGAGCACCGGTTGCGGACTGTGACGTCACGCTGCAGCTGTCGTCGGTAAGCAACCTCGACCACGACGGACCCGCTATTACACACCTGTAACAGTAATTTTACCGGTGAGTCCTAATTTGTTTCTGAATTTTCATATAGACTCGGAAACACAAAATACTGACAGCGTCTTTAACTCATCATCAAAACAAATCTCATTATCGGGTTGTAAAGCGTCCACTGCTTCAGTCTAATATTTAAAAACTAGCTTAAAACGCGGAGTTATTTATTATGTTAAATATACTAGGGGCAAAACACAGCCGGCCGCGGTGGCCGAGGGAACTGATGCGCTCCAGTCACGGTCTGCACGGCCACTACGGTCGGGGGTTCGAATCCCCCCTCGGGCATGGATATTTGTGCCGTCCTAAGTGTTAGTAGGGACTGATGACCCCGTAGTTAAGTCCCATATGCTATACAAACTTTTGAATATTTGGCAAAACACAAACAATAACCTCAGTACGAGATAGTAATGTTGATCCTGCCGATGACAGCGCTACTAAAGCAGAGTTACTAAATATAGCTTTTAGAAACTCATTCACCAATATTCCAGATTTCGAATTACGAACAGAGGCCGTAATGAGTAACGTTAAGTAGATATCATCGGAGTAGTGCAGCAACTAAAATCACTGGTCCGCATTGTATACCCATCACATTTTTATCTGATTATGCTGAAGCGATAGCTCCTTACTTAACAGCCATATACAACCGCTCTCTCATAGAAAGAACTGTACCGAAAGATTGGAAAGTTGCACAGGTCACACCTATATTCAAGAAAGGCAGTAGGATTAACCCGCTAGACTACAGGCCTATTTCATTAACGTCAATTTGCAGCAGGGTTTTGGAATGTATCATGTATTCAAATGTTATGAATTATCTCGAACAGAATGATCTATTGACCCAAGGTCAACACGAATTTAGAAAATATCGTTAAAATACCGTTCATGTGAAACACAACTAGCTCTTTATTCACACGAAGTGATGGGTGCTATCGACAAAGGTTCGCAAATTGATTCCCTATTCTTTGATTTCCAGAAGACTTTTGGTACCGTACCTCACAAACGGCTTGTAATCAAATTGCGCGGTTACGGAATATCATCCCAAATTTGCGACTGTATAGGCATCGACTAAAATAGAGGTGATATCGGGCGTTCCACAGGGTAGTGTTATTGGTCCTTTGCTGTTCCTTATTTACATACACGATTTAGGGGAAAATCTAAATAGCTCTCTTAGGTTGTTTGCAGACGACGCCGTCATTTACCGTCTAGTAAAATCATTTGAAGATCAAAACCAACTGCAGAACGATCTGAATAAGATATCACTATGGTGTAAAAATTGGCAATTGACTCTAAATAATAAGAAGTGTAAAGTCGTCCACATGAATACGAAAAGAAATCCTTTAAACTTTGTTTACAAGATAAATCAACCAAAAGTGGAAGCCGTAAACTCCACAAAATTCCTAGGAATTACTATTACTTCAGACTTAAATTGGAAAGAAGACGTAGATAAAGTCGTGGGAAAGTCGAACCAGAGACTGCGTTTTATTGGCAGAACCCTTAAAACATGCAACAGAACTACAAAAGAAAGTGCATGCACTACCTGATTTTCTGACATTACATTCCATTACATTCGTTTTACTCTTGTTAATGTTCATCTTATATTTTCCTTTCAAGTCACTGCCCATTCCATCAAATTGCTCTTCCAGATCCTCTGCAGTCTCTGACAAAATTACTATGTCATCGGCAAACCGCAAACTTTTTATTTCTTCTCCCTGAACTTTAATTCCCTCTCCAAATTTCTCCTTCCATTCCTTCATTGCTTACTTAATGTACAGATTGAACAACTTTGAGGAAAGGCTACAAAGCTGTCTTCCCAACATCTGCGTCCCTTTCTTGCCCTTCGACTCTAATAACCGCTGTCTCTTCGCTCCCTATATTTTACCCCTGCTACCTCCCGAATTTGGAAGAGTGTATTCCAAACGACATTGTCAAAAGCTAACTCCAAATCTACAAACTCCAGAAACGTAGTTTTGCCCTTCTTTAGCCTATCTTTTAAGGTAATTCGTAATGTCACTATTGCTTCTAAATACAAACTGAACCTCCCCGAGGTCAGATTCCACAAGTTTTTACACCCATCTGTAAATAATTCCTGTTAATATTTTGCAGCCATGACTTATTAAACTGATAGTTCTCTAATTTTCACACTTGTCTGCACTTGCTTTCTTTGGAATTGGAATTACGATATTAGGGTATTTCCCCTCTCTCATACATATTGCATACTAGGTGGAACATTATTTTCCACGACGCTCTCCTAACGATATCACACGGAATATCATCTACTCCAGGGACATTGTTTCGACTCAAGTCCTTCAGGGCTCTGTCAAATTCTTCTCGCAGTATCATATCTCCTATCTCATCTTCGTCCACTTTGTCTTCCATTTCTAGAATACTGCCTTCAAGTTTATTTCCTTTGTGTAGGCCCTCTATATATTCCTTCCATAGTTCAGCTTTCCCATCTTTGCTTAGTTCTGGTTTTCCGTCTGAGTTCTTGATATTCATAAAACTGCTTTTCTTGTCTCCAAATATCTCTTTTATTTTCCTGTAGACTGTATCTATCCCTCTCCTACTTAAGCATTCTTCTACTGTTCTGCATTTGTCCTCTAGCCACTCCTGCTTAGCCAGTCTGCACTTCCTGTCAATTTCATTTTTCAGACGTTTGTACTCCTTTTTTCCCGTTTCACTTGCTGAATTTTTATATTTTCTCCTCTCATCAATTAAGTTCAGTATATCCTGTGCTATCTAGCGATTTCTATTAGACCTTGTCCTTCTGCCTATATGATCCTCTGCTGCCTTCACAACCCTATCTCTCACAGCTATCCATTCTTCTTATAATGTATTACTTTCCCTCGTTTCAGCCAATCCTTGCCTTATACTCCCTCTGATACTCTCAACTACCTCTGGTTTCTTCAATTTCTATCTCCTTACTTTTCTACCTTTCTGCAGTTCATAACCAAAAAGATATGGTCAGAGTCTATATCTGCCCCTGAATATGTCTTACAGTTTAGATCCTGATTTCTAAATCTATTTCTTGCCATTATAAAGTCAAACTGGTATCTTCCAGTGTATCCTGGTCTCTTCCTCGTATACTGCCTTCTTTCATGATGATTAAACCAAGTGTTGGTGATCATAAAATTGTGCACTGCGCAAAATTCTTCCAAGCGATATCCTCTTTCATTCCTTTTTCTCAATCCGTATTCATATACTACATTTACTTCTCTACCCTTTCCTACTACATAGTTCCAGTCCCCAATCACAATCAAGTTTTCGTCTCCCTTAACTGTCTGAATGATTTCTTTTATCTCCTCATACATTCCTTAGGTAACATCAGCCGTGCTAGATGGCATATAAACTTGCAGTACTGTGGTCGGTGTTGGTTTTGTGTCTATCTTTGCTACATAATGCGTTGACTATGCTGTTCATAATAACTTACCCGCATTCCTACTTTCTTATTCATTATCAGACCTACTCCTGCGTTACCACCAACTGATTTTGAATTGATAACCCTTACTCATCTGACCAGAAATCCTGTTCCTCCTGCCACCGAACTTCACTAATCCCTACCATATCTAACTTTAGCCTATCCATCTCTCTCTTCAAATTTTCTAACTTACCTACGCGATTAAGGGTTAGAACATTTCACGTTCCGACCCGTGGAATGCCCTTTTTGTTTTTCTTGATGACGACATCCTCCTGATTAGTCCCCGCCTGAAGATCCGAATGGGGGACTATTTTACTTCCGGAATATTTTAGCCAAGAAGACGCCATCATCATATATTCTCCTCGGGAGAAGTAACAACTGTAGTTTCCCCTTGATTTAAGTCGTTCGCAGTAACTGCATGGCCAGCTCAGTCAATCATCCAGATTATTGCCCCTGTAACTACTGAAAAGGCTGCTGCCCCTCTTCAGGAACCACACGTTTGTCTAGCCTCTCCACAGATACCCCTCCACTGTAGTTGCAGCTATGGTAGGGCTATCCCCATCGTTGAGGCACGCAAGCCACCCCACCTCGGCGATGTCTGTGGTTCATGGTTGTTGATTTTAATTATAGGAGGAATTCAAATGTCTGTTAAGCTTAAGGGACTTAACTGTGTGGTCATCAGTCCCTAAACTAAAAAACTACTTATGAACTAACTTATACTAAAGACGACACAAACATCCATGCCCGAGGGGGGGGGGGGCGGAGGTTCGAACCCCCCATTGTAGCGGCCGTGCAGGCTGTGAGTGGCGCGCCTCAGACCGCTCGGCCACTGCGGCCGGCCTTAAAGAAGACACTCAGGTTTTTTACGGTTAACGCAAGGTTGGAAAAGGTATATAGAAAAATTGTTAGTGTTTTGTTGTTCATTTCCTCACTTGCTTCTTATATTATTATGCACATATTTGTTTATATGAAGCTATGCAATTGAAATAAAATAATATTTTCCCATACTCGTTTCGCCGTTATTTGCAGTGCACCAAGCCAGAAAAAATATGTCTAATGACAGAAGACTAAAAATGGTAAAATACCATAACCAACTACTCACGCCCACATGCAGATAATACAAATTTCACAACTACGACAAGAGTTAATTTGCTTTCCTCGTGTGGTGGAAAATATGGAAATAAGAATTAAAAAGAAAAATTACTAGTGGCGAAAATTCCTGTTAGCCGTTTGCTTTCTATCCTCTCTGCAAAACACAAACTTCGGATACCCATTTGCGCCAATCACAATTCCGTAACCTAGAATGTCCAGATTCTTTACAAACAAATTTTATAAAGTGTGGCTCTGTATGTACATGCGATAACGAGCCTCTGGTGCGGTGAAAACCCAGTATTGACTGATCAGTTTTAAAAATACGATGACGAAACGTCAAAAGAAATTAACACGCAATACATAAAACCGACAATGGCGTAACAGTGTGGATAACTGAGCAAAAGCTAGGATACGCTCTTGTTAACGTGCTGGAATGGAGAACGTGCTTGACCAGCAAAAAACGTGCTCTACCTACCAGTGCAGTATATTTTGTATATTACTTTGTTTACGTTCATTTCCATTCATTGGTTGACATGTGAAATACATGATTCATATGCATTCCGCATTATTGACATATGCGTGTGTAGGTGGAGGGGCGAAGAGGAAGGGGAATTACATCCCACCTTCCCTGTATCCCTGGATCAACGTAACTCCCCCCACTTTCTTTTGATGTTGTATGCAGCGTTTTCGTCTTTCCATTGCAACACTGTTTTGCAGCTAAATGTATATGCAATTTATAAATTTATGTTTCCGTTAAAGTTGCACATAATATTCATGCTATTGGCAGATATAGTTTCCGTCCTTTACCGACATTAGACGATAAAATATTATTTAAGAAAAACATGTTATACATATATAATAACGTCACTTTTGATCTTTTTCATTTTACTTGTGTAATTCTAATGTTCGGCTGTTTTGAAATAAATGAAAATGTGCGAGGCAGGCGTTATTTGTGTTCTGATAAGAGTTATGAATTTGACTGTTCACGTTTTTATAGCAGACCCTGCATTAATACATTCTTATAACAGATTTGCTAAAATAAACGTTTAACTCTCAAATACATGTTAGCGTGAACTGCATTAATTTCTGTTTAGTCATTTTACAAGTGTACTGAGAGTAACGAAGAAGGAGAAACAAAAAATGTCTTTCGACACTGTCAGTTGCAGTACCTAAAACTGGGGGCGGGCGTGTTTGTTTAAATGTGTGTGTTTGTGTGTGTGTGTGTCTGCCACTGTAGATGACCAGTATATTGCTTCACAGACTGATTTTTCTGTATTTTTTTTTTTTATCCTGAAACAGGTCTGTTCTTTGCTCTTTTTTGCATATCAATACTGGATGAAAATCTTTCGCTAACGGCGGATGGAAAATGAACCATACTCGTTGGACATTTCACATACGCTGCGCGACAAACAAAGCTGAAATGTCGAACAGGTGATGTGAGGGTGCAAAGCAGTTTAATTTTATTGTAGCGTGACATATTTCCGACGAAGATTCTGGGCTGAAAAATATGTTTTGTAAAATTTTATGCTTCTGTTTTTACCTAATGGAAACTAATATTCTTGGAACCACAGTAAGAACTGTATGTATAGGAATGTTTCCTAATAAATGTTATTAAATGACGCAAGTAACGTGACGAAAACGCAGTCAACAAGGCCTAGAAGGAGGGATCGCAAAAAAGTAACGTGCATAGCAAAACGCTGCTATCTTCCCAATCAAGCCTATGAATGGCCACCTTATACGACTCTTTCGGAAAGGTAATACTTATTAATTAATGATGCGATACACTATTAGATTTTTAACAGCTCTATAGAAGATAATTTCCTTCGTTTGAATACATAAGCAATTTGACCCTGTCTATGAACCTGTCTATAACGTATCGCAGCATTTTTTAAACGTCGTACCGTTAACCTAACGGCACTAAATTTTGCAGAAGTATTCGATGGTCGCCAGCGACCAAAGGCTCCCTCTGGAGACAACCTATTGTTTCGAAATTTTGACCGAAGTTGCATTCTAGTACAGGAGAGTTTTCATATATGTATTTCGTTAATATAAAATATACAGCCTAAATATAAGTAATTTCTTGCTATTTTTGTAAGAAGGTTTCCCCATTGTAAAAGTTATATCAGTTCGTATCTATCAAATTTAAAAAAATGCAACATTGTGTAAAAAATGCAAAGCATTCGGTTATGAAGATATAAGACTTTGAACGTAACACAAGGATCGAGGTTAGATTTCTAAGAGGAGATAGAGAAAAGAGAGGAAGTTTGCCGGCCGTGGTGGCCGAGGGGACTGAGGCGCTCCAGTCATGGTCTGCACGGCCACTATGGCCGGGGGTTCGAATCCCCCCTTGGGCATGGATATTTGTGCCGCCCTTAGGATTAGCTACTTCATAAGTAAAGTTTAGGGACTGATGACCCCGTAGTTAAGTCCCATAAGCTATACAAACATTTGAACATTTAGAGGAAGTTTATGTAGAGTGTGGGGAAGAGGAGATGATCATGGAGAGCGTAATTAAGAGATGGAAGGGACTAGGAACGAGGTGGAGGTGCACAGAAACAGGAGAAATAGAGACCTGGTGAGGAGAAATGTGAAGGAGAAGCGCAGGAGGGACGAGAATATGGACAAAGGAAGGAGAAAGACTAGATCGGTGGGGATAAGGCAGTTTGGAGTGAAGGTGTCTATCCAACTTCCATTAGCAAAACATTGTGACATTACACATCTACTGTTGATCAGAAGTATCCACCTGACTGAAAATGACTTACTAGTTTGTGGACCAGGAACGAGGTGAAGATACACAGAAACATGAGAAATGGAGACCTGGTGAGGAGAAGTGTGAAGGAGAAGCGCAGAAAGGGGAGGGACGAGAATATGGACAAAGGAAGGAGAAAAACGAGAGGGGCGGGATAAGGCAGTTTGGAGTGATGGTGTCTATCCAACTTCCATTAGCATAGCATTGTGACATTGCACATCCACTATTGATCAAAAGTATCCACCTGACTGAAAATGACTTAGAAGTTGTGGCACCCTCCATCAGTAACGGCGGAATTCAATATGGTGCCAGTCATGGCGTATCCAGGATTGTGGTCTGATGGGGACTGAGATAGATCCGAGCTGACGTGATATCTAAAAAAAAAAAAAAAAAAATCGCTGTACAGTATTACGCCTGTACTCATATTGGGAGGGGATCTTTGAGGAGGTTCTGGGGGGGGGGGGAGGCTACAGCATGGTCCGGGGGGGGGGGGGGTTCGAGGAAGGTCTGGAGGGGGCTACAGCATGGTCTGTGGGGGTTTGAGAAGGGTCTGGGGGGGTTGCAGCCCCGACAGCCCCCCCCCTCCCCCTGGATACGCCACTGGTGCTAGTCCACCCTCAGCCTAGATGGCAGATTCCATTCTCACCAGCATTCGTTCAGTTAAGTGCTGCACTGAGAAGACGTATCGATGTAGGTCGGTGTGGCCTGTCACAAAGTCAGTGTTCCAAATCATGCCAAAGTCAGGGATGTTGTTGTTGTGTAACCACTCTGTCACAGACCGTGCATTATGAACAGGTGCTCGATCGTGATGAAAGATGCAACTGCCATTCCCGAATTATTCTTCAACAGTGGAAAGCAAGAAGCTATATAATACATCAGTGTCGCCGTGTGCTATGAGCAAGGGACGCAAGTCCCCCTCCATGAAAGACACTACCACACCGTAACATCACCGCCTCAGGATTTTACTGTTGGCACCACTTTCGCTCTCATCACTGGGCATTCACCACTTCTACACCCTGTCATCGGATCGCTACATTTTGTAACGTGAATCGTCACTCTAACACAACGTTTTTTTCCACTGTTCTGTCGTCCAATGTTCTAACGCGCATAACTTTCCTGTGGTGTAATCTTGTACAAACTTTCAACTGATTTTGTTGTGCTAGCTATCTGACAGTGTACCCGTGGCGCCTGCATGGATGAACCTAACAGCAAGTCACGTAGAAGTCAGGGAGATGTCCTTCGCCGGATTACGATATGTTTCTGCAACATTACTCAACCCAACACAGATACATCACCTGTAATCTATATCTAAACATTACTCAACCCAACACAGATACATCACCTGTAATCTATATCTAAACATTGCTAGTAAGGACAAACGGGGTACAAATTTGGCTTTACTAGCTACTGAAAGTAAACACGATTTCTGTGTAAGTACTTAATTTATTTAACCAAAAAATTGGGTATTAAAAGAATTTAAATTTTAAAAGAACTCCAGATTTTTATATTTCGGATAGAATGCAAGTGGTTTTGGAAGAATAAACAGAATTTTTAACTGAACTTTAGGGTAAAGAAAACTGCACTCGGCAAAAATGGCTGAAACAATGCGCCTAACTTTATTTTAGATGAACAAACAAAGCTGTAGATACGCTCGAGGCTGTCACACTAAGCGCGTGATCTAAGCATAAGCATTGCACACAGTACTGTTTGCTGAACTGGCTGCAAGCTGGTGCGCTGTCGCTGGAAACGAACCTAACTTGTTTGTTTGGATCAACTTCTGTTGATCGAAATATTTCCAACGTCTCAATGATGTTGAGAACCTTAACAATTCCTAGTCTCGCTACTGGCGTGGTATGCTGATTGCATCAATCAACCCACCGCGATGCCACTGCAATTCGCCCACAGACGTTACCTATTTCACTCTGTGTGTATTCGCGTCAGACAAGAAGTGGCTGACCAAAACAGCGAAACGCACATTCATTCTGGAAACATCCCTTAGGCTGTGTCTAAGCCATGTCTCCACCATATCCTTTCTTCCAGGAGTGCTAGTCTTGCGTGGTTCGCAGGAGAGCTTCTGTGAAGTTTGGAAAGTAGGAGGCGAGGTACTGGCGGACGTAAAGTTGTGAGGCGGCATCATGAGTCGTGTCGGGATAGCACAGTCGGTAGTGCGCTTGCCCGCGAAAGGCAAAGGTCCCAGGTTCGAGTCCCGGTTCCGGCACACAATTTTAATCTGCGAGGAAGTTTCATATCAGCGCACACTCCGCTTCAGAGTGAAAGTTTTATTCTGGAAACATTCCTTAGGCTGTGGCTAAGCCATGTCTCCACCTTATCCTTTCTTGTAGAAGTGCTAGTCTTGCATGGTTCACAGGAGAGCTTCTGTGAAGTTTGGAAAGTAGGAGGCGAGGTACTGGCGGAAGTAAAGTTGTGAGGCGTCATCGTGAGTCGTGTCGGGATAGCACAGTCGGTAGTGCGCTTGCCCGCAAAAAGCAAAGGTCCCAGGTTCGAGTTCCGGTTCCGACACACAATTTTAATCTGCCAGGAAGTTTCATCGCACAATCTGATTACTCTTAATAAGAGGTAATTTCAGATTTGCTTCCCACAGAGCTGCTCTTTTCAGTAAAGCAATGGAGAAGAGTCTTCGCTCTCTCTCACTTGGTCCACACTCGTAAATGCGCAAATCGCGCCCACAGAGTGCTCGCTCGCATTCGACACAACCTGTCGCCGCCAGGCCAAGCGCCAGAGTGTTCACTGCCGCTGTCGCTCGCTACAACAAACGTCCCCCCCCCCCCCCCCCCACTCTCGCCACGTCAGCGAACTTTCGCCTACCGGGGATACGCTTTTATCTGGGCCTTAGGCGATCTCACGAGCCGGCCAATAACACACGCTAACATCGCGTTTCGGCTCACCCAAACTTCGAAGGTACCTACCGCTAACGCAAGGACGTGCGCTCGCGCATAACGAAGTATTGCACCATAATGTGTAAGCATCTGAAATTGTTGCCAAGTGCTGTCTGCAATGGCATTTTAACTGATAAACTGTAACCAACAATATCCCCTCAGTGTATATGTATGAGCTGTTACTTGCTTCAGCCTCGAGAAAAGCTAGTTATCGCACTCGCGATTTAATTCTGTACTTCGAATAATAATTTCTTTGCAAACAATAAACGAAGTAATTAACACATCAGATATCACTTGTAAGCAACTAATACTGTATTTCAGGTCCGAATATGTAGGGTAATTCGTCTAAATGACTTGGTTCCTTAGAATGTTTAGGCTCGTTACACCTAGTGAGGCGTCGTTTGGCATTGGCTAATGGGCTGCCGCTCGACCATGAATTTCTCACCTTCCGCGTAACTGTCATAGCACTTGGAGTCAATCCTGACGCAATCTGTAATTCCTTTATGATGCATTTTCAACTGTCGGTGGTCTTTGTCAGTCAAGACGAGATTGGCGTATACCTTTTCGTGTTGTCCTTTCATGTTTCCAGCCATCAGAAACAGTGGCCCTAGGGATGTTTAGGACTGTAGAAATCTCTGCCTTCTGACACAAGTGACACCCAGTCACCTGAGCACCATTCGAAGTTCGTTAGTTCCCCAGGGTGCCCCATTCTACTCTCTCACGATGTCTAATGACTACTGAGGTCGCCAATGTGGAATACCTAGCAGTAGGTTGCAGCACAATGCGACTAATATGCAAAATGATCACTAAAAACACACGATCCTGTGTGATATTCTAGAATATTTATTGATTTAGAATTTTACACCAGTGCAGTGTGTTTTGTAGTGATAATGTTTCAAATATTCTAACAAGCACCAACGGAATATTCTATCAATGTAATTTCAAAACCTTATGCATTTCATGGTGTTGGAGTTTTTTAATCATCCCTGTGCCGCTTTCACGTTTAGTAAATGAGACCATAACAAAGCGTGCTGCCCTTCGATTTTCTCTAAGTGTTCCATTTACCCTATCTGGTCCTAGGAATGGTAGCTATAGCTGAACAACTAGTTTTTGGTTATATCGGGTGTATTCGTCTCCAGCTTTACATTCCTATTATTACCGCTCAATATAACCGGTTTTTAAATAAGCGGTTTTCGGTTTTTTATTGCTATTGTTTCTAGTAACAAATGCAGAAATCAAAAGTTGAAAAATTTTATAAGACCTCCTCAGACTTTTGCATTATACTTTATTTCCAGATATGTAAAATGAAAATATCTGATGAAATAGGGAACTGAAACAGAACTTAGTCCGTCTTCATTCTATTCTTTTATCAAAAAGGGATTTCAGACTGAATACTACAAAAAACCGGCATGGTCGTATTGATTCTGAATCTCAGCTAAAACCTCATGTTGTAATCATGAATCACATCACTATTTGGACACTGCAAATAGTACTAAACGGTGAAAACAGATTGGCGAATTCTGTCCATCGTGTTAAGTTGGACGTATAATGTACACACAAGAAACAGATCATCCTTTGTGATTCCTGATTCAGCTCAACGTGAAGGGGTTCTTCGAACCTTAGAGTATAGAGATCACGTCATTTCTGACCAGGAAAGTATGCCCACTGAGCTGTCCCATCTGGAGGTCTCTTTTCGCCAGAATAGCTATAGTGAAGGGCAGATTAAAAGAGCGTTGCGTTATCGACCACATGTGCAACAGGTTAGTGATGATAACGCAGAGTTGGCAATCACGTCAATGGCCTTTCTGCAATACGTTGGCGCACTTCCATCAAGATTGGCTGAATTTTGCGTAAAATAAAAATGTTTCGTCCGCCATATAAACATCAGGCTCTGTTGGGATCCGTTACGGATGATCTCGGTTTGTGCAACGCGTGTGTCTACCGTATAAGATGCAGCTGTGGCGTGTCATATGTTGGTCAAACAATTAGGACTGCTGAGGACCGTTGTATTGAGCGTAAGCGTCACACACGTTTACAACAGCCAAACAAATCTGCTGTGGCCGAACACTGTCTTGGCACAGGTCACCATACGGAATGCAGCAAAACGGAAATTTTGGCACGCACTTTCAGCTACTGGGAGTGTGTTATCATGGAAGCGACTGAAATAAAACTATCTGACAACCTTATGAATAGGGATGGAGGATTTTCCTTAAATTCCACTTGGGATCCTGCTCTCTCTCACTTGACAAAAAAAAAAAAAAAAAAAAAAAAAAAAAAAAAAAAAACACCACAGAGGGACAAAACTAATCCGACCTCATCCGTTGAGAACTGACATTTATTATCGATATCCTGACCGTTTTTATCTTTGGTCGAGGCGGCGCTCTGTGCTTGCTTGTTCGGTGTGTGTTGTATTTCCTGTTTACTCACTGAAAACCGAGGTTTTAAACATTGTTGCACATTGCTCCCTCGTTGCAGTTTCGTCTTGAAAATGGCAGGGTAGTCTCCTTTCGAAATATCGGCTGACGTAGAATTTCATACGTTTTTCGAAGATCATCTTTTGTCTGTTTAAAGTTTCAACCAAAGTGAGATGGAGGTAACAACGCTCGCCCTTGATGATGCAATAGTAAAAAACTGGTGGAGATCACAAGATAACTCATTTATTAAAATGACAGTTGTCAGCACATTCAAAATGTTCAAATCTTTGTACAGTCTACGGGACTTAACTACGGGGTCATCAGTCCCTAAACTTACAAACTACTTATGAACTACTTACGAACTAGGACGGCACAAATATCCATGCCCGAGGGGGGATTCGAATCCCCGACCGTAGTGGCCGTGCAGACCGTGACTGGAGCGCCTCAGTCTCCTCGGCCACCGCGGCCGGCTCAGCACATTCATTCGGCCATCATCAGATTAAGATGACTCTTAATTTCAATATGGTCGAATAAATGCGCCGAAACTGGTCATAATAAATGAGACTTTTCCAATCTTAATTGTCTTTGCTACTTGAGTTTTTTCAATCTATACATCTTACAAATTAGACTGTATGTGTGTGTATGAGGGTATGTGTGTATGTATGTATGTTCCACATCTCCTAAAGTACTGGGACCGATTTCAACCATACTTGGTACACACATCAGGCAATAATTACTGTCTGCGTAAAAACCACCTATAACATATACGTAAGGAGATATGACATCATAAAGAATGACAGTCGTGAAAAACCGCATAATGCGAGAATATTCTGCATCTGCATCTAAACGAATGGACCGATTTCAACCAGATTTTGTAAAAACATTTTTTAAGGTCAGGAATCATTTACTCAGGTGGCAAAACTACCTACGATGTATAGTTCATACGATATCATGTCATAAACGATGAAAACTGCCCCATATTGTGGCACGTGATACCATGATTTTATTTGTCATCCGTTTGACACTGAGAGCATTTAATGACTTGCAATAAACTTTGAACATAGTTTCAAATCTTAAATAAATTTTTTCTCGCTGACAACCCGAACAAAATGATGAAAAATGTTTATCGCTTATTACTTTTCCGATGTTCATGATGTATATTTACGTTATTTCGCAAAGCGTTACCACTTATACTTCTACACTGTAAATGGTATTCGTGAGACAATTCACAGACAGTACACATGCATACCACTGAATGTTCCTTCGATACTATATCACAGTTCGACATATAGTTCATGAGATATGAAATCATAAGCAATTACGTTCACGAGAAACCGCATCATCACACATGAGGTTACGATTTATTACGTATTTACTGCTAACACCATTCTCGACATATTTTGCAGATATTAGGCGCATATGTCACTGAATGTACCTTCGAATTTACATTGTAGCATGAAACAATTTCAGGAGACATGACGTCAATACAATGAATTTCCGAATAACAGCTACGTCATGCGCTATAGACGACGCGTATGCACGTGCAGTGCAAGACCTGCCTCCGTCTGGTCATACGGTAGTTCTTCGCTGTTGTCGCTCGACATCGTTTGTGTTTTAAATGGCACCATCCAGAATCTGGTAGTACTTTGTATTTGTCTGCCACAATAAATGAGAAATTTAAGTATTCATTCACAGTTTATATTATAAATAGAAAAACTCATGCAGTGAAGATCGCAAAATAGGCCACGCCATAAGGCAAAAGGAGCACTGGTGCCTCGAAAACAATTGTACCGATTCTTATGCCTTGCGTTTGTTGCTCGTTTCGGATTTGGGCTTATTTCTGTGCTAAACTAATATTTTACAGCGGGAAAATTTTTGGAGTAAATATTTTAATAGTTCAAGAACGAAATGAAACAGTTAGAAGCACTACTACAGAAAGTACACTCCTGGTCATTAAAATTGCTACACCACGAAGATGACATGCTACAGACACGAAATTTAACCGATAGGAAGAAGATGCTGTGATATGCAAGTGATTAGATTTTCAGAGCATTCACACAAGGTTGGCGCCGGTGGCGACACCTACAACGTGCTGACATGAAGAATGTTTCCAACCAATTTCTCATACACAAACAGCAGTTGACCGGCGTTGCCTGGTGAAACGTTGTTGTGATGACTCGTGTAAGGAGGACAAATGCGTACCATCACGTTTCCGACTTTGATAAAGGTCGGATTGCAGCTTATCAGTATTGCAGTTTATCGTATCACGACGTTGCTGCTCGCGTTGATCGCGATCCAATGAATGTTACCAGAATATGGAATCGGTGGGTTCAGGAGAGCAATACGGAAGGCCGTGCTGGATCCCAAAGGCCTCGTATCCCTAGCAGTCGAGATGACACCCATCTTATCCCCATGGCTGTAACGGATCGTGCAGCTACGTCTCGATCCCTGAGTCAACAGATGGAGACGTTTGCAAGACAACAACCATCTGCACGAACAGTTCGACGACGTTTGCAGCAGCATGGACTATCAGCTCGGAGACCATGGCTGCGGTTACCTTTGACGCTGCATCACAGACAGGAGCGCCTGCGATGGTGTACGCAACGACGAACCTGGGTGCACAAATGTCAAAACGTCAGTTTTTTGGATGAATCCAGGTTCTGTTGACAGCATCATGATGGTCGCATCCGAGTTTGGCGACATCGCGATGAACGCCCATTGAAAGCGTGTATTCGTCGTCGCCATACTGACGTATCATCCGGCGTGATGAGGTGCCATTGGTTACACGTCTCGGTCATTCTGAACAGTGCCCGTTACATTTCAGATGTGTTACGACCCGTGGCTGTAGCCTTCATTCGATCCCTGAGAAACCCTATATTTCAGCAGGATAATGCACGACCGCAAGTTGCAGGTGCTGTACGATCCTTTCTGGATGCGGAAAATGTTTGACTGCTGTCCTGGCTAGCACATTCTCCAGATCTCTCACCAATTGAAAACGTCTGGTCAATGGTGGCTGAGGAACTGGCTCGTCACAAGACGCCAGTCACTACTCTTGAACTGTGGTATTGTGTTGAAACTGCTGTACCTGTATCAGCCAACCAATCTCTGTTTGACTCAATGCACAGGCGTATCAAGGCCGTTATTACGGCCAGAGGTGGTCGTTCTGGATACTGATTTCTCAGGATATATGCACGTAAATTGCGTGAAAATGTAATCACATGTCACTTCTAGTATAATATATTTGTCCAATGAATACTTGTTTATCATCTGCATTTCTTCTTGGTGTAGCAATTTTAATGGCCAGTAGTGTAGTTACATCGGTGAAGTTATAACCGACGTTAAATAAATACCTGACAAAAACTGTTATACAGGAGTAAGATTCCAGTATCAGTTTTAATCGGGCAGTTTTTTCATTCGTACCGGATACGGATCCGACCCTAATGACCAATACTCTTGCCGCGCGGGAGTAACCGAGCGGTCTGAAGCGCCACATTACGGATCGCGTAGCCTCCCGTCTCGGAGGTTCGAATTCTCCCTTGCGCATGGATAGTTGTGTTGTCTTTAGTATAAGTTAGTTCATAAGTAGTTTGTAAGTTTAGGGACTGATGACCCCGCATTTAAGTCAATTAATCTCTACAAACATCTGAACATTTTTGAATAATACTCAATCGACGACAGAACGAGAGTTTTGTAAACTATTTCCTTGATGGACTTCACTTCCTGACGATTCTTTCAATTAATCTGCTCAGGCTTTTTTACTAGTAAAAATGGGTGAAGATTGGATTCAGGAGAAATGTAGAAACACGGGACGAAATACTCACCTTATGGCTTATTTTAGAAGACAGATTAACGAAAGGCAAATCTACATTTCTAGCTTTTATAGATTTGGAAGAAGCTTTTGACAATGTTGATTGGAATACCCTCTTTCAAATTATGAAATCAGCAGGAGTAAAATGTAGGGAACCCAATTTTATTTACAACTTGTACAAAAACCAGACAGCAGTTATCAGAGTTGAAGGGCATGAAGGGTACGCAGAGGGTGTAAGACAGCGTTCTAGCCTTTCCCAAATGTTATTCAATTTGTACCTTGAGCAAGCTGTAAAGGAAAGCAAGGAGAAATTTGGAGAAGGAATTAAAGTTCAGAGTGAAGAATTAAAAACCTTGCATTTTGCTGATGACATAGTAATTCTGTCAGAGCCATCAAAGGACCTGTAAGAGCAGCTGAACGTGGTGGACAGTGTGTTGAAAGGTGCATACAACATGAACATGAACATTAACAACAGCAAAACAAGGGTAATGGAATGCAGTCTTAGAAAATCTGGCAATGCTGAAGGAATTAGATTAGGTAACGACACAATAAAGGTGGTAGATGAGTTCTGTTATTGGGCAGTAAAATAACACACGATGGTCGCAGTACAGAGGATATAAAGTGCAGAATAACAATGTGAAGAAAAGCGTTTTTGAAA
This sequence comes from Locusta migratoria, assembly GCA_026315105.1. Taxonomy (NCBI): domain Eukaryota; kingdom Metazoa; phylum Arthropoda; class Insecta; order Orthoptera; family Acrididae; genus Locusta; species Locusta migratoria. The sequence goes on along the minus strand of CM048744.1, from coordinate 855,551,953 downwards.
AAGGGAAATTTGTTAACATAAAATATTAATTTAACCCTAAGAAAGTCCTTTCTGAAGGCATTTGTGTGGAGTGTTGCCTTAATGGGAGTGAAACATGGACGACAGACAGTGCGGACAGGAAGAGTACAGAGGCTTTTGAAGCTGAAGATTCTTGATTGAAAGAAGGAATCAATTGGTAGAACACATACTTACACATTAAGGAATAGTGAATTTAGCATTGTAGGGAAGTGTTTGGGGTAAAAATCGCACAGGGAGAGCGCGAATGAATACAGTAAGCAGACTCAAATGGATGTAGGGAGATGAAGAGGGTTGCTCAGGATAGAGTAGGGTGGAGAGCTGCATCAAACCAGTCTCCGGACTGAAGACAACAACAACAACATATTTAATTTAGTGTGTCAATTTATTGTACAATATGTCAGTAATTTACATAAATATTGTGCGGCATGAGTGCTCAAGTTAATGAAAGCAGTATAGTCTACTTATTTATTTCAGGCTTTATGTAATACTTATTAATAGTCATCTGTGTACTGAACATTAATATTTTCTTTATTTAAATAATGTTATATTAGTAAGGAAGTGGTTTCAGGTAGTCACTTTTTACTTAAAGAAATATGACACGTTAAGATATATAGTATTATTGAGCGTATGGCGATCGGCGAATGCGGAAGCAGCCAAATGGTGGGGAGTGTATATTTGAGAGGGAGTTGGTGAGCGAAGGAATGCATGGAAAAGAGAACTCCAGTTCTAGTCTTGGCAGAAGGCCCCTCCTAGTTCATAGGAGTGATCGCTTTTCGGGACTCAAAATTTGGCGAGGAGAAGTGAACGCGAGTGCAGCTGATATGCGTTTATGTTTTTACACAAGAACTTGCAAGTGTAGAAATGGTGTTCAGGAAACTTAAACTATTTTGAACTGTTGACAATTTCATGTTGACTGCTCGCGAAATATACAGAGTGTCTGTGTTTCGTAAACTTACGATTTCTTATTTGGGGGAAAGTGTTACTAATTTCAGCTGTTTAAACATTTTACTCAATATACCATTAATATTTCATCGGACTACTTCCAGTGAGGAACCTATTTGATTGAATAAACCTTATTCAACTAAATCTCTGACTTTACACACATCATTTACAAAGATTAGAATAAAACCAATTTATTAATGAACCTTTTAGGTAATATTTCTTGTTTCACAAACTACAGCCTACAAATAGATTGATTTTCACTACAGGATCATAGATAAAAGATAATATCTGTAACTAAGGTAGTTAGTATGAAAGCAAACAACTCTGAAATAATATCAAGACAAACCTCTAAATCAGAATCGTACACAGCCCAATATGTAAGTTCTCACAGCGTAAAGTCACACCTTCTTTAATCTTAGAAGTGATAAATGTGGTAAAGGAAATTATTGTTCCACCATTTCACTTTACATCTTAAGTCTTTCGGACACTCTGGCTACAGATGTGTACATAACTTCTACGGTGTCTAAAATGGTTCAGAAGCATTTTTTCTCAATGGAAAGAAGATGTATACGACACCTGAGTGTTCAATCATTTCATCATGCACAATTACTGCCACCTGCGGAAGATCGCTATAAAAATATTAAGAAGCGAGTGTTGCACTGCGCAGCAGTTTACGAACTTCAAAGAACACGGAAATTGTGGGTTACTTGTATTCCACTGCATAACTGAAAGATAATTTGTTATTTTGTGATGTAGTTATTGAACGATCAGTTTATTTAGTACAACAGTTAGTACTAAAAAATTAATTAATTTAGTCCTTAAAAAAGGCCTTGTTTTTCATTATACGCAGTGTTGTAGTATGAAAATGGGTTCATATAATTAAATCTTGCTTCTAAGCTCATTGAAAATTTAACTTAAGTGTATTACAGCATTAAAAATAATTTCCTTGATAGAGAAAAAAATCAGGTCTGAAAGGTTAAAATATTTTTTTAATTGTTTACATAAAGGCGAATAGAATGACAGTGGTTTTCCTATATTCTTCATTCCTCCTCCTCCTCCTTCTTCTGCTTCTTACTCATCTTCAGTCAACCACTGGGTATAGGATTCTTCAATCCGTGGTCATAAATTTTTCAGCAACACAGTTCACTGATGTTCAAGCCACTAGCTTCACGTTCATCAAGCTGTGTTTCGTTCGGTGTACCATATTTTATGGCCCCATGGTTTCCAGTGAACAATGCTAGGTCTCCAACTGTTGTGACCTTGTAGATCAAAATTTTGGTCACTTCCGCCTTGCAAAGCACTGTCACCTTTGTCCTACTGTCCTTGATCAGTCCTGTCACTTAGTCTGGCTCCCAGCATCTGCTACGCAATGGCTCATCATGTTGTCGTCTCCCGGTACAGACTCACTATCCCGGACTGGAGTAAGTGCGGTGTGCATAGCGCAATCGGGACTTTACGGACATTGGGTTACTATGAACGTGACACTAACCATCATATCGGAGAGGAGAGGAAGAGAATCTCTTGGGGTTGAAGCAGTTATTTTCTGATAATAGGTTACTGAATTAGAATGGCAGAGAGTTTTAGTTAATAACTAATGTTTATTTTAACACAATTGCTTATGAGGTGTTCGACCATAAACCCTTTATGACTATACACTTATACAATGATCCTGCGTTTCAATGATTACTTCACCACTAAAGTTTTGCACCCTCAAGAGACAAGTATCAGACAGCCAGTTGCTCTTGTTAAGTTCTGAGATTCCTCTAACTACTAGAGACAGGTTATGACAGCAATTCTGTTCCACTGAAACTTTACAATTCTTACTTGATTGGTAGTAGTAACTGTGTGTCCACTCGAGTCTATCACCGTCTTCTTGTAGTTGAAATATTTATCTGCTGCATCAGCTGCTGCAGACCTCTGTGGCCCCACTGTCGTCTCGTCATTTAACCTTCTGACTCAATCTGCCAACTGAACTCAACTCTGTTCGGCTGACTAGCCTTTTATTTCGCTTTGTGCTTACTGAGCTTCACACGACCCTGGTAAACCTGAGTGATCTGGTTGCATTCGAGAGCTGTTAGTTCCACACGACACTATCATTTCTAACTAATTTGTTTCGCAAGAACGCCTATGATTCCATACGACACTATTTACTATCAGTTATTGGGGCGCCTCCTGTTTGCTTCCTGAATGACGCAAGTTCGACTCACGTGGCTTCTTCTCGCTGACAGTCAAATCTAACTGATCTGATTAACAATTTGTGCTTGGCAGCCTCAGCTACCATATCTTGTTTCTACTTCCTGGTGGAACTTTTGTATGTTGACTTGCTATCGAGCCTAGCCCTGTTCTCTGCTCATTACTTGAAATAAAAATTTACAACTTCAAAATTTTCTTAAGATCACAACAGTGTGCACTGCAGTTTAAGGGCACTTAGGATTTTGAACTATTGGTTGTAACTGGAACAGGAATACATTACAGACCTCAGATTTCACCTAGTTTTGGATATCCTTTTGGTTAAGGTAATTCTTACAAGGAAAGTACTTGGGCTCGAACAAAGACATATACATCAAAATTATATGAGTGATAATGTAAAGATACCTTATTGCTCTAGTGATACTGCCGCATCTGCAAAACTCTGCAATCGTCCGTTAGAAGCCTCTGCGTGTGCCTTGCCACATTGCACTTTGACCTGTCGGTTCGCCAGTAGGGACAGTGCAGTGTGCCTCCAATGTTGCGTTTTTGACGTTATTTGTGTGGTGAAGCGTTAGATGGGGCGCCGATTGGGAATCAATCCTGCTAATGTATTGCGATTGGTTGAGAAGAACCCTCCTTCGTGAAGATGGTATTAGTATAGAAGATGGATCATTCGCATGCTTTCTCGTATCTGTTATGGTACAGAAATATGAGCATAAGTTAGATACTGTTGTAACACTAACACATAATGATGATAATAGGGATGATAATGACGAACAACTCATTGCAAGCGGTAGTGCTACGGTAAGTGCAGGAAGAGGCGATGGAAGCGGTGGCAGTGAATACAAAAAGTCTTCCGAGAAGAAGGTTAAAGTTGTAACTACCATCACGGATGTTGATGCCAATACGCTATAGAACATGTGCGACGATTATTACATAAGTTAAAGATTTCTGCATTGCGTATGGCATCTTCAATTACATTTATCAATAGCATGATAGCTGCGTTTTGCATAAAAACGACACCCACCAGCACCAGAGGTGTAAGTAGAGATCTTGTAAGCAAACGTTCATACAGATATGTTTGTTCGAGCCCAAGTACTTTCCTTGTTAGTGATACTGCTCAACTGAGTCGTATTGGCCAAGAAGTTTCTGCTTTTATTTTTCCTTTAGTGTAAATGTTGTACCACAGCTACCATACGCATTGGCGATACAAGTTTGATGTTTGAAGACCATTTGAATGCCAGTGAGATTTGAAAACGTTCACAGTACAGATTGCACAGAGTTTCACCACTTGCAACAAAGTTTCCAACTGTGGGAAATAACAGTACTTCTGATGTTTCCATAGTTCTCTGTATTGGAGCAGTTCCTTTCAAGAGCCATTAAGTGCGTCTGAACTCGTATTTGGAGTGTCACAAAAGCTGTGTTTCGGTCTGGCAGTCGGCGTCTTCACTACTACAGATGCTCCCTGCAGGTAGGGAGTTGGTGGCGGCGGCCACCGCTGCCGCCACCGTCGCCGCAGGAACCAGATGTCCGCCGCCCGCAGGAAGTGACGACAAAGCGGCAGCTGTCCTTTGTCCACGGAGAATGGCGCCCCGCCGCGTGGCAGTAGATGGGGCAGAAAGCTTACGTGCCGGACAGGGAAGTGGGGAACCCCCACAAAAGGCCGCCACCTGCTGAGTCCGCAGCGCTGCCCACGCCTCCAGACGGCTAACAAGTTGTGGCCGAAACACTCTCCTCACCATTGTGGTACAGTGGAAACGGCCAGGGACTGTCCATTGTCGTAGCTCCCTGGATTTCATGGGTATGACCTGAGTAAGGGAACATAGACTACTCGCTACAAAGTGCAAAGGCTACACCTAAAACAGTTTACCTATCTGCTATATAAATAAAAATGTAAATGTTCGTTTATTCACAGCTGTTAATCTGCAGACGTTCTTAAATGATCCTTTTGAAATTTTTGTACAACATTGCATTCTATTACATGAAGAGTACTACATACCGATTTCTGTTATACGAGGTATGTCCACAAAGTAAGTTCCGTTTGGTTATATAAAACAAACGTGTACAGTTACAGAAAAAATATTTATTGTACAAAAATACACAACTATTAAACTACTTTTCTACATAGCTTCCGAAAAATTTTAGGCATTTCTCATAGTGTGGCACAAGTTTTTGTATGCCTTCTTCACAGAAGGTTGCCGCCTGTGTATTCAACCATGTGGTAATGTGCTCTTTCAGCTCTTCATCATTGTTGAAGTGTTGACCACCAGGGACAGGTATTAGGTGTGAGAAGAAAGTCGCTAGGAGCGAGACTGTATGGAAGATGATCAAACACATCCCAGTGAAATTCCCGTAAGAGTTGTTTGGTCACATTCGTCTTGTGAGGTCAGGCAGTAAAGTGAAGGGAAATAGAAAACTCCTTTCATCTCTTCTTACACCTAAAATCTGTCCTTGGTGGTCAACAGTTCAACAATAATGAGCTGAAAGAACATGTTACCACATGGTTGAATACACAGGCGGCAACCTTCTATGAAGAAGACGCACGAAAACTTGTGCAACGCTATGACAAGTGCCTACAAAATTTCGGAAGTTATGTAGAAAAGTAGTTGTAGATTTTTATACAATAAATATTTTTCTGTATCTGTACACGTTTGGTTTATATAACCAAACGGAACTTACTTTGTGGACATATCTTGTATAACCTTCTTATATGTGTAATTTTTTACGATTTTCTTGGAATTACGGTTCCCCATTACACAATTTATATGAATGCACTTATGATATACATTATAAAAATTAAATATGTAAAAAAGAGCATATTACAATTCAACTTTGTGTAAATATTTGAAAGCATTCGGTCAAGAATCTTCAGAGATTTGCAGGCAGGAACATCTACATCTACATCTATAAAAATGGATGTATGTAAGTGTGCTCATACAGACTCCAAGAGCGCTACAGCAATTTTGATGAACTCTTCACGAAATCATCAGATGAGCTCAGTGAATTTTGTTGTAACGATCAATTCAGGAATTGCTTTTCTTTTCTTTTTTTCAGTTCGATTCAGCCTACTTGGAATCATGAGGCTCGTCTTAAAGGACCTGTAAGAGCAGCTGAGCAGATGAACGTGATGGACAGTGTGTTGAAAGGTGCATACAACATGAACATTAACAATAGCAAAACAAGGGTAATGGAATGCAGTCTTAGAAAATCTGGCAATGCTGAAGGAATTAGATTAGGTTACGAAACAATAAAGGTGGTAGATGAGTTCTGTTATTGGGCAGTAAAATAACACACGATGGTCGCAGTACAGAGGATATAAAGTGCAGAATAACAATGTGAAGAAAAGCGTTTTTGAAAAAGGGAAATTTGTTAACATAAAATATTAATTTAACCCTAAGAAAGTCCTTTCTGAAGGCATTTGTGTGGAGTGTTGCCTTAATGGGAGTGAAACATGGACGACAGACAGTGCGGACAGGAAGAGTACAGAGGCTTTTGAAGCTGAAGATTCTTAACTGAAAGAAGGAATCAATTGGTAGAACACATACTTACACATTAAGGAATAGTGAATTTAGCATTGGAGAGAAGTGTTTGGGGTGAAAATCACACAGGGAGAGCGCGAATGAATACAGTAAGCAGACTCAAATGGATGTAGGGAGATGAAGAGGGTTGCTCAGGATAGAGTAGGGTGGAGAGCTGCATCAAACCAGTCTCCGGACTGAAGACAACAACAATAACATATTTAATTTAGTGTGTCAATTTATTGTACAATATGTCAGTAATTTACATAAATATTGTGTGGCATGACTGCTCAAGTTAATGAAAGCAGTTTAGTCTACTTATTTATTTCAGGCTTTATGTAATACTTATTAATAGTCATCTGTGTTCTGAACATTAATATTTTCTTTATTTAAATAATGTTATATTAGTAAGGAAGTGGTTTCAGGTAGTCACTTTTTACTTAAAGAAATATGACACGTTAAGATATATAGTATTATTGAGCGTATGGCGATCGGCGAATGTGGAAGCAGCCAAATGGTGGGGAGTGTATATTTGAGAGGGAGTTGGTGAGTGAAGGAATGCATGGAAAAGAGAACTCCAGTTCTAGTCTTGGCAGAAGGCCCCTCCTAGTTCATAGGAGTGATCGCTTTTCGGGACTCAAAATTGCCAAAACCTAGTCCGAAGGTATTTAGAAAGCATGTACAGTGGAGCAATAAAGTAGTGTACTCAGAATTCGTCTGATTTATCTTCATCAGTATTTGATGTCCCAGAAACGACTAACCTCAACATTGGTAGGGATACATTGAGTGATGCCCCTGCCACTACACCGGAAAGTGCTTCAAGAAGAAAACTAGCTGGAATTGAAGATGAATACAAGAAAGTAAATGCTGGGACTACAAAATATGAGATAATTCACGTCTCTTTATCCTCTCAGATATCAGTCCACTAAAGAAATGTTTTCATCAAAATCCAAATAAGTGTGTGAACCATGTGATATGGAATAGACTACCTAAAATTTTGTTTGTCAACATAACTAAGTGCAAAGTTCTGCAGAAGTTGGGGCTCTGTGTAGGATTACGAACGACCGCAGCTATGCTTTGTTTAAACAATGAACGGCTCAGTCTTCAGATAATGCCATAAAAGTATATTCAAAGATGTTTAGGCAGCATAGGAAAGCCATCAAGAGGAAGCTGTTAGACAATCCTGATGATACAAACTATGGAGCAGGCATGCAGCGAAGTAAAAATTTCGAAGCTAATTTCCCGTAACTTTAGATTTTTTGTCTTTAAGGTACATTTTCTCGTGCCCTATTTATAGTAGAAAGATAAAATTTTCCGTAGTTGTTCCTTAAGACCTTCTTATATATGTGAATTAAAATATGTGTGAAATTACTTTCTATTAATGGACGTGTATTTTAAAATACTTGTTAAAATGTATAACTTTTTTAATATTTACAAAAAATAAAATATCTGTTAAACTATACATTAATTTTCCCAAATCATTAATTCAGCATAAAAGCAGGACATATGTCTACGTTTTGTGAAAAATACAAGAGTATGGTCCAAATAACAAATGAGAAAATATTCCTAACTTTTAGCTCAATTTAACATTGTAAGCATAGGGCGTTCGGTATACCCTCAAAGCTTCCGGATAGTCATCAAAATTTTCCTTAGATCATACATTGGCTAGTAATTTATGTTTGAAAAAGAGTGTATAGTCGTAGCGTCTGCAAAAGTCAGTTGTGCTTTGATTGTCGCACTTTTAATATGTATTGTTTGTATAGCTGAAGCTGTTTCATGCTTGGTCGAGACACATGCTCCTGTAACACCGTTGAAAAGTAGCTTCGTTAAGTGCTGCGTTTAGATAGAAAGAAAGGTCGTTTTTATAGAACTACACAATAGCAGGACAAACAATGGAAGCAATTACTACCGTAACATATCTGGACGTTGACATAAGGGGCAACTGGTAATGGAACGAACATATTAATTCAGTCGTCGGTAAGACAGATGCTAGACGGAGACTTATTGGAAAAATTCTCAGGCAGTGTAAACCGCCAACCAACAAAGTAAGTAGGTTACAAAACTCTCGTTGGGCCAGCGCTTGAGTATTGCTGATCATTGTGAGATCTGTACTAGTTCAGGTTGGTGGGCGACATAGAGAACATCAAACGGAGAGCAACACGCTTCATTACAGGCTGATTTAGTAAGTGGAGACGATGACGGAAGTCAAGTGGCAGACGCTGTTAGAGAGTGTTGAGAGGTACCACATTTTTTCTTTAATCCTAACTGCTGATTATGCCGTTGAACCCTCCATGTCTCTATGAATAATAATGTGTACTTCAATTAGGATCAATTTCTCTGAACTTTTTTGGTGGTGGGAATAAGTATTGCTAGTGAAATTTCGGATATTTGGAACTGCGGGCTCTATGAAAGGCGACAGGGAGGGGAGCCATAACAGGACTCTTGTGCGTGGCAGAAACGCACTCACAACCGAGCATCGCTATGGGGTGCCATGTTCATTTGTTCGTGTAGGGAGATTTAGATGTCGATATTAAAATAATAATCCACTGTTTTAGCAGCTTCCTCATTAAAATTAAAAAAGCTTCCCGAGTGCATGCTGGTGCAAGACAGCATTTGAATAGATGGTCATCTGACTGGATATCTCCACAGTCACAGTAAGGGTCGTCGACCTGTCCTCAAGTTGTGCAGTTATCTTTTGTGCGGGCACACTCTGCTCTGCGGCGGTTCAAGGTATTCCATTTACCATATGGCAGCTCTGCTTCTGTTGGCAGTCGTTCTTGACGTTCTGAGTCAGTGACAGCACCTGCTTTCTCACGCCACAGTTGGCTCCGTTCTTACACTGTAGAGCAGCCCAGCACCTGTGTTTCTGTCAATAAACTATGTTGGGACTTCAGTCGGTGAATGGCAGGAGTATGGTTGAACGTAGGATTGCATGTGAACTCGGCGGACCGACAGCAAGGGCCAGCCAAGTGCTTTTCTTAAGATGCGTGTCTACTCAGGAAGCTATTATGAGCCCCACAGTACAGTATGAAAGACAACGTTGGCACGTTAGCCCAGTTTCGTAGAACCTACCTGTGGGAAACAAAATTTGTGGCGGTAGGCCATTATTCCCGCATTAGAACAGTAAGAAAACGTACGATTCCCCCAGACGCATTTATCCATGGACGAGGACCGCTCAGGACAATGTCTAAGAGTCTTACTGGCTGCGTGCAAATTTGAGGCTCTGCAGTTGGTCAGAGAGATGGGGGGGGGGGGCAGAAATTTTGGCAAGAGAGGAAGCTGCTTCACAGTAGAGTGTTAGGAGAAGATCACCATAGAACGTCACAGTGTGCAGTTGTGTCTAGAAGGACTCCACAGTGTGGAATCCTTAGGGAATTTTCTTTAATTGTGAAAGAGCGAAATTCTCTATTTGGTTGGATCCTAGCAGCCGAACTTACCTTGAGCCCTGGAACCGCAACGGCGACCAGCTGCTCTGTTTGATTTGACAAATGAGTTATTCGTCACTCTAAGCTGTATTTTTTGTGTCTGAACGCCCTCTCTGAGACATACGTTGCATCCTTGGAGCCTAACTGCTCTGGTGTACGAACTGGTCTAGCAAACCTGACAACATTTCACAGTAGCTAAAGTGTGTGGGATATATACCCTAATATCTTCTTCTCTCTGTATCCTATCCTTATTCACTGGAGTCTTAAACACTTTGACCAACAGATTGTGTTCATGTAAGAGTTGTTGTAGCTGAGCAACAACCTCTCACTTTACCGTACTAATAATGGAACTATGCTAATTTCATCATCAGAATTTCTGAGAAAATAAATTCCCTATAAAAATGAAGGGAAATTATTTATTAGATTGGTGTGGTATCTGCCCGAAAGAACAGACACCACACCAATACAATAAGTATTTATTCGCTAAGACAGTGTTGGATTCAATTACTTCACTGCAGATACGGTCATACGTTCGACTTGCACAGGAATCCGTAATGGCGAGTGTAAGTGGCCATGAACGATAGAGGCACTACAGCCATAGCATGCGACTTGTGGGAATTTGAGATGGACAGGAGGCGAGCACTGGTAGCCAAGTGGTTAAGGCAACCGCTGTCCTGAAGCAGAAGGCTCGGGATAGATTCCCGGGCCGTCTCACATTTTCACTTGTCACCATTGTTTCATTTATATGCCCTAATACAACCACTGTCAATCCTTTCTTACCCCTCTTCTTTCCCTTCAAAAAATGTTCAAATGTTTGTGAAGCTTAAGAGACTTAACTGCAGGGTCATCAGTCCCTAAACTTACAAACTACTTATGAACTAGCTTAGGCTAAAGATAGCACAAACATCCATGCCCGAGGGGGGATTCGAACCCCCGATGGGGAATGGCCTTGCGCATCGTAGCATTGCATCTCAATGCGCTCGGCTCCTCCGGTATCCTTCCTTTCCTTTATTAATAATTTAAAAAGGCAAATTATTTCTTCATGAGCCTGGTAATACTTTGCGTATGGTTGACAAAAAATGGATTAAAGCCTTCGAAAAAAACTTTCCTTTAAAAGTAGGGTTAAATAATGTTTAAGAAACGCTTCGACCGAGGATCTTGGCCAGAAACCAATGATGCGCTGCATACGATCTTGTCAGTCTCGCTGACTCTACGATCGCATAGTAGGATTGTGTTTCACGTACTCCGACCGATATTATGACGCCGTAATTGAGGCATTAAAAAAATAAACCGTGATCTGCACGCAGTTTGTTCGCAACACTCAAAAATACAACGAACAGACATCAACTGTATATCTGGAACATTGCAAAGATATGATTACCACAGTTAATACCATAGAGAATAATACTGTGGTGCTTCTAAATTAACAACATGTTTAATTTGTGTGGTTGCTGTTTGAGTAGGCTTTTCGCTTGTTTTCGAAAGGATTTTTCACTCTAATGGCGAACGGTCACTTTTACAACACGATTCCACACGTCTGGAAACGTACTTCCCCTTTTTATCAAATTCTGATATTTTCCGGTAGATTTTCCAATTGCTCCCAGCCTTCAAGCGAAGCCTGTTCTCAGCATAGATAACGCCATTTCCCATTATTCTAACTTCCTTGGCGTATTACTTTGCTCCATTACAACGTATTTGGTTGCTAGGTGAGTAGCGAATGAATAAACTGATTGTTGGAGAATCTAGAAAATGATCCAGGCTGGAAGCGTAAATTCAGTTTTTCTCAAATTCAGATATTTACTGGTACATTTTTCAAAAATTTTCTTTCATACAAACCTTGTCCTGAGGATTACGAACAGAACAAAGAGAATATCAGCCAAATCGGTGAAGCCATTCTCAAGTGGTGCGCTTTCATACATGCAGCAATTCATTTTTTTATTAATATACGAGGGTCACTCCAAAAAAATGCATACTATTTTTTAAATACAGTTTTTATTTTACATGACTGAAAATTTTGCAGTGTGTAGATACACCCTTTAAGTACAATATTTTCATTTCTCAATATAATCCCCATCCCTCTCCACTGCTTTACACCATCTTTGAATCAGCGCCTGTATACCCGCACGGTAAAATTCTGGACCAACACGTTGGAGCCATTGTTTGTCAGTGTGCACAATGGAGTCATCATTTTCAAACCTTGTTCCACGAAGAGAGTCTTTCAGTTTCTCCATACACCTTCTTCAACCTCTTATGGATGTTTCCAATTGTCTCGTTTTAACAGCACAAGTATTCAGTGACAGTATGTTGCTTCTGACGAATGTCAAGTTTAGCAGCCATCTTGAGGACATGCTGTGACGGCGACACTCATGGGAAAAGGTTGATCTAACAAGGAAAGTACTTGGGCTCGAACAAACATATCTGTATGAACGTTTGGTTACAGTATCTCTTCGTACACCTCAATGTGCTAGTGGGTGTCGTTTTTCTGCAAAACTCTGCGATCATGCTCTAGATAGCACTGTAGATGTAATTGTAGACACCATATGTAATGCAAATATCTGAACTATAACTTATGTAATAATCGTCATACATATTCTCTAGTGTACTGTCATCAAAAGCCGTGATGATAGTTGCAACTTTAATCTTCTTTTCGGAAGACTGTTGGTATTCACTGCCACTGCTTCCATCGCCTCTTCCAGCACTTACCGTAGCACTACTGCTTGCAATGAGTTCTTTGTCATTATCAACCCTATTATCATCATTATGTTTTAGTGTTACAATAGTATCTAGCTTATGCTCCTATACGAGAAATCATGCGAATGATTCATCTTCTACAGTAATACCATCTTCACAAAGAATGGTTCTTCGCAATACTTTAGTAGGATTGATTATCAGTCGCCGCCCCATCTGATGCTTTACCACGCAAATGTCACGAAACGCAACTTCAGAAGGACACTGCACTGTCCCTACGGACGAACCGACAGGTCAAATTGCGATGCAGCATGGCACACGTGGAGGCCTCTAACGGATGACTGCAGAATTTTGCAGATGCGGGAGTGTCACTAGTGCAATAAGGAATCTTTACATTATCTCTCATACGATTTTTATGTTTGTGTGTTCGTTCGAGCCCGAGTACTTTCCTTGTAAGTTTGAAAACAAGCGGGAAGGATGTATCTACACACTGTAAAACTTTCAAACAAGCAGAATCAAAACCCTTTAAAAAAATAGTGTACATTTCTATTGGCGTGACCCTTGCGGACACCGCAAAGTAAAAAAAAGAAAAAAAAATCCCTGAGCAACAGTCACCCCATATTATTACTGATTTGAGGATTATGAAATTTGTTTTCTTTTCTCAATTATTTTGGTAAAATTGCAAGATTGTGATTGGGCGTAGAAATACCGAAAAAATATACCAAAGCGAATTGGTGGTAACATGGTTGGAAACTGACCGGTTAGGCAGATGGTGGGGTGTGAGAGTCTCGGGTGTAGGGTTTATGACGACAGTAGCGGCAACAGCGGACAGAGGGATAGACCCGGCATCCATTACGGAGTTCCTGTGGAACAGTGGAGGAGCCGGGGCATTAATTTCGCGGAGTAGCGCGAGATGGCAGGCCGAGCGAGCCCGCCGCGGGCAGCCGCTGCGGCTGTGGCGGCGGCGGCGTCGCTTAAGTGCGGCGTCGGTGCGGGCGAAGGTCAGCGGGCACTCCGCCGTGATTATGCGGCGGCGCGCGCGTGTGTGTGGCAACGCCGCGCCTTTGTCGGCGCCGGTGGCCGCGGGCGCCGCCATTTCATCGGAAATCCCGGTCTCCCCTAGCCGGGCAGCCACTGTGGCTTTGGCCGCTACCTGCTTTCTCGCCAATCAGACCTCCCGCCCTTTGGCGCTCCCGTTGTTCTCAGAACGCGGCGCTGTGCGTGCGGGCAGCAGTGCGGCGCACGAGCTGCTGTTTAACACGCCGGCGGCCTTATGGCTGTGGTGGCCGTACTGCAGAGCCGGTACAACTAAGGTTACACCAGATTACACGGTAAGACTTTGGAAACCAATAAAATAAATTTTGTTGCAAAGTCCTGGTAGACATAGGCAGCCATTGATATGGAAATGAGCGTATGGCTTTCTTGGCCGGGAGATCCCTTATGGGATTGTTTGGCCACCTGAGTGTAAGTCTTTCTATTTGACGCAGCATGGGCGACGTACTTGCCAATGATGATGAGATGATGATGATTAGAACAACGCACAACACCCAGTCCCCTGCCGGGAATCGAACCCGGGCCTCCTGCGTGGTAGTCAGCGTCGCTACCGCTGAGCTACGAAGGCGGACATGGCAGCCATTATTAATATGACAACACAAAGGATTCCAAAAAAGCTGATTGGCTGTGGTAATGAAGGAGTTGTAGATGTTGTAAAATCCTTATCCTGACGCGTTTCGGGCCCAGCCCATCATCGGAGCACCTGGTGACAAAGTACAGGATACAGAATATATAGTTACAAATATCAAAATTTAAAAAAAAACAATATCTGTTATTTACAATCATAAAGTACATACCTCTCCCGAATGGAGAACGGAAAAAGATGCATGTAAATACTGATAATACATCAAGAGTAAACATCAGCTGTACTTGTAGCATAAGTTGCTAGCTCGATGGATCACATGCAAATACCACTGAATGCTTTTGAGCAACTTAGTTGTAGCATAGGCGCCCTCTATGTATGGCCACAGAACTGACCATAATTTACAAGGTTGAAAACAACGAGTTAGTTAAAAACATTTTCAGTAATGGAAAATAGTTGTCAAAGAATAAAACAACATAATTAGAATCTATACCTCTAATAACAGAATAAACTTAGGGAAACCTCTGCACAGGAAGAGAGCACAAAAATCGGTCATTCAAGAAAATCTTGGTTGTGAAATGGATCGAAATACCACTGTCAGGAACCAAAAATTTGCTCATTTATTAACCATTATTTATTATTATGATAACTAGTACAAATTTCTAACTCTTCAAGGATATATAAGGAAATACCCTTCGTACCAATATGCAAAATAAATCTGCTTCTATATTTCGTAGTTTACGGTTTCTTTCCCTAAGGTGATCTCCTAAAGCACTGTTGTTAGTAGCATAACCGTGTGCCCGACATCTAGTATAAAACTCCCCATTTGTCCAATGTAAAATATATTGCAAATTCCACATACAATTTTGTATACACCTTATTTACAGAATTTAACAGGCGTTGGTTCTACTCTATGCCATAAAATTCTCCCCAATTTATGGTTCGTTCGAAATCCCACCTTGACATTAATTTGGAACCAAAAATTTACTCATTTATTAACCATTATTAATTATTATGATAACTAGTCCAAATTTCTAACTCTTCAAGGATATCTAAGGAAATACCCTTCGTACCAATATGCAAAATAGATAAATCTGCCTCTATATTTCGTAGCTTGTGGTTTCTTTCCCTCAGGTGATCTCCTAAGACACTGTTGTTAGTAGCATAACCGTGTTCCTGGTATCTAGTATAAAACTCCCTTCCCGTTTGTCCAATATAAAATTTTTTGCGAAACCCACATACAATTTTGTATACACCTGATTTACAGAATTTAACAGGCGTTGGTTCTATTCTATAACATAAAATTCTCTCTAATTTATGGTTCATTCGAAATCCTACCTTGACATTAATTTTGGTAACTTCTGCAGCCATACCTAGAGGGCGCCTATGCTACGCCTAAGTTGCTCAATAGTATACTTTCCATTCAGTGGTATTTGCATGTGATCCATCGAGCTAGCAACTTATGGTACAAATACAGCTGCTTTTGACTGTTGATGTATTATGAGTATTTACTCGCATCTTTTTCCGTTCTCCATTCAGGAGAGGTACGTACTTTATAATTGTAAATACTATTTTTTTTTTAATTTTGGTCTTTGTAACTATTTTACCTATATATACTGTATCTTGTACTTTGTCACCAGGCACTTCGATGATAGGCTGGGCCCGAAACACGTCAGCGTAAAGATAAAAATAAAGGATTTTACAACATATACAACTCTTTCATTACTGCAGCCAATCAGCTTTTTTAGAATCCTTTGTGTTCTCAAATAAATTTTGAATGAAATACCAGCATTGGAAAAGAATGGAATACATAAAATCACTTATTGCGGTCAGTCTGGCAGAGCTATTTCCACACACGTATTCAGGCAGAGACTCAGAAAGGGGTCACTTTCGCAGGTCGCTTACTGAAAGAGGGTCACATTTATAAATTCCAATACAAAGTTTTACCCCACATTCACAAAGGCTAGAAGATGAACTACCTAGAAATATAATAAACACATGTCCACTTGCTAGTGGCGTAGCGTAGGGGCTGCCGAGAGGCCCATGGCCCCGGGCGGCACATATTTGGGGGCGAGCTGTGTCTTACTCCGCGATCTCGGGCATACTTTCTATAAATGAGAGTTCAAAGACACTTACAGATTTGTCAGGAAATTACAACGTGTGTTTTTATGCTACATTCAGACGTTTTTAAGCTCCCCTAACTTCGTACTTCTGTTGAAACCAATTCGCTTTAATATTCGTTGCTGGGCCCAACAGGAATATATTTTCAGAGAGTTTTCACCGAAGTCATAATCAGTTAGTTACTCAGTTTTGCTAAAAAAAAAAAAAAAAAAAAAAAAAAAAAAAAAAAAAAAAAAGAATAAAAAATAAAGTCAGAGGTTTCACAACACAGATTTGATGTCAATTTAAAATGTAATATATTTTGTAAGGTAGCTTGGTTCGGAATAAAAACATTGAAAAACAAGTTAAATTTCTTTCCATATTTTTCACGCATTTATCAACATACGAAAATTAGTGCAACCGCTCCAAAACATAGTTCATGCCAGAATTAGGTGACTCAGAGATGCTTGGAATAATAGTTGCTATTGCTTTCTAAATCGCTCGTGTGTGCTATTTCTATAAGTAATAATAACATTGATTATTTCTAATATCCGTTTGCTTTAAGATACAATTTGTTATGGCCGCCGAGACACTTAACCGGTATTGCTGTTTTTAGTATAAAGTAGTTCATATGTTCTAAGTTTAGGGACTGATGACCCCACAGTTAGGTCTACATACATACTCCACAATCCACCGTAAGGAGCGTAGCAGAGGGCACACTGTACCACTACTAGGCATTTTCTTTCCTATTCCACTCCCAAATGGAACGAGGAAAAAAAGAATGCCTATATGCCTTTGTACGAGCCCTAATTTCTCTTATTTTGTCTTTGTGATCACTACGCGAAATGTAAGTAGGCGGCAGCAAGATCGTGCTACACTCAGCTTCAAATTCCGGCCCTCTAAATTTCCTCAACAGAATTTCACGAAAAGAACGTCGTCTTTCCTCCAACGATCCCCTATTGAGTTGCCGGAGCATTTCCGTGACACTCGCGTATTGGTCGAACCTACCAGTAACAAACCTAGCTTCTCGCCTCTGCACTGCTTCTATGTCTTCCTTTAAACTGATCTGCTGCGGGTCCCAAACACTTGAGCAATACTCAAAACGTAGTCGTATAAGCGTTTTATAAGCGGTCTCCTTTACAGATGAAGTACATGTTCCCAAAATTCTCCCAATAAACCGAAGTCGGCTGTCCGCCTTACTCACAACTGTCCTTACATGTTCGTTCCATTTCGTATCGCTCTGCAATGTTACGTCTAGATATTTGAACAACGCGACAACATCAAGAAGCTCACTACTAATGCTGCATTCCCATAATCTTAGCAAACATTTGAACCAGAACTTAGTGACTGTGGTATATATGGTCATTGTGATACACTCATATTTCGGTGGGTCCTGGAAACGTGGTCGGATATCAGAACGTTACAAGGCTACCGATCACGAAAAGCAGGAATCCTGCTCCGAGTCACAGCTAGGCACAAATTTTCGTATGTCTCCATAGGGTAGCACATATATACCTAATACAGGCGCTGGAAATTCGATATTGCGAATACGCTTTCGATTTAGATTATTTCAACCACTGCAATTCGTCAACATCGAGGATTAAGAAGTAGTGAAGTTACGACGCACCTTCCCATGTTTTCGCCACATCGGCGAGACCGTCCGTTGTCGTCGTCCATACGCGGCAGCTGAAGTGAGAAGCACTCTACTTCTTTACGTAAAGTAATCTTCGCTACATCACTACCGGTAAAGGAACCGTTAAGTCAATTATTATTGGCAGCTCTATAAATTCAAGGTTCGCCCTTATTATCTAAACAAGGATATTTCGACACAACAACTTCGTCTCTTTGTCCTAGCTACAGGCAGATCTGTTTCTCTCATTGAAAAGCCTTCAAAACCAATAGTTCTATAAACAAACACATGGATGCCCGCGAAAGATCTACTGTCAAACCAGAAAAATTACCAACGTATGTATTGTAGAACTAAATTTGTTGATTTGAAAGTGAGCTAAAAGATCTGAAACTGGAAAGCCTACAAAATGGAGTGTGTCTGTTCACACGCAGACTCATGTAATGGGCACTGAAGGCCTACTATAAAAATATTTACCCGCCTAAAACATGTAGAACTATTAACTCGACTTTCATCACAATACCATAACTTATTGCTGTGAAAGCTCAGGAAGCTCAAATTATATCTTAGTTGAAACTGTCAAAAATTTATGTAGCTTTTGTTTGCTGTTAACAGACACCTCTGACATATAAAATGAATCTTCAAATAGGATTTGTTCAGCATGTTGTTATTGTGGTCCTTAGTCCGGAGACATGCAGCTCTCCACCCTACTGTATCCTAAGCAAGCCTCTTCATCTCCTCATAAGAATGGCAACCTACATCTATTTGAATCTGCAAGGCTTATGACCGTGTTCCTAGGAGGAAGCTACTGTCAGTTCTTCAAGATTATGGTATAGGGGGCAAACTTCTACAGGCAATTAAAGGGCTTTACGTAGACTGTCAGGCAGCAGTTAGAGTAGATGGCAAATTAAGCTCATGGTTCAGGGTGTAACCTGTCACCACTGTTGTTCATACTATTCATGGATCATATGTTGAAAACAGTATACTGGCAGGGCGGGATTAAATTAGGTGAAAACAAAATAAGCAGTCTCGCATATGCAGATGACTTAGTTGTAATGGTCGATTCGATTGAAAGGTTGCAAACTAATACTTCAGAGCTCGATCAGAGGTGCAAGGATTATGATATGAAGATCAGCATCTCCAAAACGAAAGTAATGTCTCTGGGAAAGAGATTCAAACAGATTGAGTGCCAAATAGGAGGAACAAAGTTAGAACAGGTAGACAGTTTCAAGTACCTGGGATGTATTTTCTCACAGGATGGTAACATAGCGAAAGAACTGGAATCGAGGTGCAGCAAAGCTAATGCAGTGAGTGCTCAGCTAAGATCTACTCTCTTCTGCAGGAAGGAAGTAAGTACCAAGACTAAGTTAGCAGTGCACCGCTCTATCTTTCGACCAACTTTGATGTATGGGAGTGAAAGTTGGGTGGATACAGGTTACCCTATTCATAAGATAGAGGTTACAGATATGAAAGTAGCAAGAATGATTGCAGGTACTAATAGATGGGAACAATGACAGGAAGGTGTCCAAAATGAGGAAATCAAAGGAAAGCTGGAAATGAACACCATAGATGAAGCAGTTAGAGCGAACAGGCTGAGATGGTGGGGTCATGTTACACGCATGGGAGAAGCAAGGTTACCTAAGAGTAAGTCAGTGGAGGGTAAGAGGAGTCGAGGTAGACCAAGAAGAAAGTACTTAGATTCGGTGCAGCATGATTTTGAAGTGAAATGCACAACATCAGACGAGACATCAATGTTAGCATTGAATAGGGGATCATGGAGGAATTTTATTAGAGGTACTATGCTCTAGACTGAACGCTGAAAGGCATAATCAGTCTCTAATGATGATGATGATGATGATGATACTGTATTCATCTCTTGGTCTCCCTCTGCGATTTTTACTCCACACATTTCCTTCCAACGCTAAATTCACGATTCCTTGATGCCTAAGAATGTGTCCCACCAATCGATCCCATCTTTTAGTCAAGAAATACCAGAAATTCCTTTTCTCCCCAATTTTGTTCAGTACCTCCTCACTAGTTACGTGATGTACCCACCTCATCTTCAGCATTCTTCTGTAGCACCACATTTCAAAAGCCTCTATCCTCTTCCTCTCTGCACTGTTTACCGCCCAAGTTTCACTCCCATGCAAGGCAACACTCGACACAAATGCCTTCAAAAAGGATCTCCTTACACTTAAATTAATATTCGAGGTTAGCAAATTTCTCTTTTTCAAAAACGCTTTTCTACCCATTGCCATTCCGCATTTTATATCCTCTGTTCCGCGACCATCGTAAGTTATCTTACTGCCCAAGCAACAAAATTCATCTACGACCTTTATTGTTTCGTTACCTAATCTAATATCTTCAGCATCGTCTGATTTCTTAGACTGCACTCCATTACCCTTCAGCATAACGTAATAAAATACAAGAAACAAAAATTATTTACGGAAAATTAATTGCAGCGTCCCTATTTTATTTTGATAAACTCTGAAACAATACTGATACTGTGGTGTCGCACGAGTCGGAAGTGCGCGCCACGTACTTTCACCGCCCCCCGCCATGCAAGCACGGCGCGGCGTTATTACGACGTCAGCCACGAGCGCCCTCTGCTGCAACCCCGCTCGTGGCCACCACTGAACTGCATCGGTCACTTGGGTTTAGGACAGGCACTAGGCAGGCCTCTATCTCGTTAAACTATGTATCTGCATTCCACTAGTCTGCTGACCTCCAAGTATTGTATTATTTCTACGAAATATATATATCTTGAATGAAACTTCACTCTGCAGCGGAGTGTGCGCTGATATGAAACTTCCTGGCAGATTAAAATTGTGTACCGGAACCGGGACTCGGACCTGGGACCTTTGCCTTTCGCGAGCAAGCGCACTACCGACTGTGCTATCCCGACATGACTCACGATCCCGCCTCACAACTTTACTTCCGCCAGTACCTCGTCTCCTACTTTCCAAACTTCACAGAAGCTCTCCTGCAAACACGCAAGACTAGCACTCCTGGAAGAAAGGATATGGTGGAGACATGGCTTAGCCACAGCTTAAGGGATGTTTCCAGAATGAAACTTCACTCTGCAGCGGAGTGTGCGCTGGGGTGTCGCGTAATAGTACCAAGGGTGTCACGAGACTAACAAATTTAGACGCTAAAAAAAAAAAAAAAAAAAATAAAATAAAATAAAAAAAAAATAAAAAAATAAAAAAAAAATAAAAAAAAAAAACTTGTCATAAAATAACACAAAAATCATCCTTCTCTTCATTCAGTGCACCACAGATCACGTATTACAGGAATGATCGGTGCACATCAATTGCGTGCTCAGCCGCTAGGCGGCAGTTCTGTTTCAGCAGCAGTAGACACTCAGGGTTCGTTCAAGCAGTTGCCAGTTGCCAGATTCTAGCAAACTGCGCATGCGCAGAGCTGCTGCTGATGATAACAGCTCTTCCCAAGCGCAGTTTGCTGGGACTGGCAGCTGCTTGAACGAACCTTCACTGTAGTCTGCTTTCCTTCTCAAAAAGCTGCACCTAAGCGTTTTTAATGGATATATCAAAGCCACGTCACCCTCGGTAGCGTTTCTTACAATTAAATGTCAATCAATGACACAGTGGCTGTAAAAACTGTCAAAGATTCTAAAAGCAGTCACAATTGTCCACTGACTAAAGCTATTCAGTAGCGACGTTTAGTATGGAGTATGGCCGGGTGATTAACGGAGAGTAGTATTTTAAAGGCAGTGATCGTTGGTTCGAACCCTGGTATGCGTTAATATTTTTTTCTCTCGGTTTCCTGTATGTAACAGATTCTGGGACCAGAAATGACATTCATATTCTTGTCACAAATATTTATCCATTTTTTCCGAATATGTCGGGACTTCCGAGGTCGTGGTGAAGCAAGAACCTAACAATAGATCTTAAATAATAATTCATCACTTGTCATACATACATCCTCTTTATTTTTGGAAATAATGTGATAATATTGAACTGAAAGGGAACATTCACTGTGCTGTCTAAATCAGAAATCCGAGCAGCTAATTTCCAGATGCCGTTTTCAATCAATCCAGCAGAACCGTATCTGTCCCTGACCTTTACAAACGACAGCGAAAAACAATTTCCGGAAATTTTGTTTTCGTGTTTCGGAAGTTGGGTCGCACGTAGAAGAAGCAAGTATTACTGTGTGAGTTAGGCATTGTTGTCTGCGGTGTTACTCTGTTGTACATCTCCGTAGTTCCTAATGTTTCCTTTTCTTGCGATGACTGTACGTAATTGCTGCAGTCAAGATCAACATGTTCAAATTCAAATGTTTGTAGAACTTATGGAACTTAACTACGGGGTCATCAGTCCCTAAGCTTACAAACTACTTATGAACTAACTAAGACTAAGGACGGCACAAATATCCATGCCCGAGGGGGGATTCGAGCCCCCGACCGTAGTGGCCGTGCAGACCGTGACTGGAGCGCCTCAGTCTCCTCGGCCACCGCGGCCGGCGATTAACATGTGTACGAGGATTTCAGTTTCGTTTACAAACTACATTTAAGCGATACTTTATTTCCGTCCCCCCCTCCCCCGTTGAACCATCTAAATTTTACCATATGTATTTATATTAGCGCGTCGCGCAATACTGTATACTATAAAAGGGTGTCGTCATGAGGGAAAGTTTGGAAAGCACTGGTCTAGGGAATGTTTCTTCTCCCTACAAATCTTACCTAGTAAAAGCACTGTGCACCGTACACATCGTCACTGTATTGTTAATTTGTGCTTGGTAATGATTATTGTCTTCCACTTTGTTATTTATTAAAATAAGTCCACATACCCCGACGACCTCTTTTAGAGAAAGGAAGGCTGCCCTTGAAAGTGGTGTGAGGATTGTTATTCAGTTACGACAATAAAAAAAGGCAGAAAGTGTTGCTACACCCGCGTAATAAGTCCTGTTAAAATATTAATATTTCGTAGATATACGTTCCAGTTTTCTGTAACTCAAACATGAAAGTAATACTTAATTTCGTGTTCCATCTGTGACGTTTTAACGCTTTAGATGTTGTTTCTGTTAAGCTGGCGGCACTGCGAGAAAGAGGCGGGCCTTATTCTAAACAGCCAATGCGCTACGAGCTGAATGCAAGCTTCCACTCCCAACATTCTCCGCTCAGGGGCCACATTTAAGTGCGTTTAGTCTGGTAATCAACGACGAAACAGAGGTCCCTTATTCTACACTAGTGAGGGGCAGTTCGGATCATTTCACTGTTTCGAAACATACGGATCATTTGAGTTTAGTGAGTCGACTCACTGTTTCGGCCTCGTTATTCTAGGGGGACCTCCGATACAAGTCCTGGGCGGCATTTATTTATTTATTTATTTATTTTTAGTCATACATTTATTTCCAAAGTGGCCTCACTTTGTTTTATCGCCCTGAGCCTCCGCCAGCCTTACTCCACCACTGCTCTAAGTTATGATTTTAACTGATTGATTATCACAAAAAAAAAAAAAAATGTTCAAATGTTTGCAGAGTCTATGGGACTTAACTACGGGGTCATCAGTCCCTAAACTTACAAACTACTTATGAACTACTTACAACTAAGGACGGCACAAATATCCATGCCCGAGGGGGATTCGAACCCCCGACCGTAGTGGCCGTGCGGACCGTGACTGGAGCGCCTCAATCCCCTCGGCCACCGCGGCCGGCGAGTATCACACATTGATGGCACACTCTAGAGAGATTGATTGAAAGTGATTGATCAGCTGACTGATTTGACTATTACAGAAATTAGACGATGTCTATAAAAAGATGTACCAACTCTACATTTCCTTCAGATTTTCGAAAGCAAGCAAAGATACCATGCCTTCTTACGTCATATAGAGATGATAGTGGTTAAATGCCATAAAACGCTAATATCACATCTTTCCACGTATTTTTAGAACAATGTTACTCTTTTATGTGTGAAGAAACTAAGAAACGTAAGCGCAGTCAGTTATAGTTAGGCTTCTTAATTCTTTCTTTTTATTTATCAGTGTAATTGTCGAGAACACTTCATACCACAAAAAAGTATATTTTTCCATAAGATTAGATTACAAGAAGAATGAAATAGCAATAGTGCCAGGGATGGCGATTGTTTAACAATACCCTTTGTGAAGAAATTTAGAACCGCTAAAAATTCTAATTTGGTTTGATCACTAGTAAGTGTCACTACCGAGATTTGGACTGTGATCGAGTAGTTATACGTCTGTATAGGATTTCATGTAATATTACTCTTTCCAGTAACTTCTGTTTATTACCTCTGCATAACAAATTGTCAATTTTCAAACATCAGTCACGTTCATGCACGTATTCTTCACACTAAAAACCAACTGACAAATCTGAAAAGCGCTGTCAATCTCAGCTGAAGGGCATAATAATTACTAAAAGCCTCGCGTGACGTGACGTGAACACTCTAGCGGTTGAAGTGTGTCGATTTTTGGAATGCGATTACTCTGTGCATACATATCTCTGACTTGTTTCTGTTCATTTGTTATGTGTAATTATTCTTTTGTTGTTAAGTAGTCTGTGCTTATGTTACAGTTGAATGTAGTATGTCGTTAATAAATTGTGTTTAATTACGCGACAATTGGTGACCCCGACGTAATCACGAGCCGTGTTTCGCCAAAAATAAGCAACCGCGTCGCGTATTACGCCGAGCCGCGTCCGTCTAACTGTAAAAACATCCGCGTCAACCGCGTCGCGTATCTCCCGCGTTCTTCGCAACTGTAACTCAAAACTCAACGATGCCAGACCCGCCACCGACTGCTGAAGTACCTACAGGGGTGATAATCAATCGTGTAGCAGTTAAGCCGCCACCATTTTGGCAACAAAATCCCGTCCTTTGGTTCGCGCAGCTAGAAAGCCAGTTTGTGCTGACGCACGTTACGGCGGACGAGACAAAATACAGTTATGTCGTCGCCGCGCTCAACGAGGACATGGCTGCTGAAGTACAGGGCATATTAGCGTCACCACCAAGCGCCGACCGTTATATTACTATCAAGAATGCCTTGATTACTCGCCTATCACAATCTGAGGCGAAACGCTTGGAAAAGCTATTGCGCACGGAAGAGTTGGGCGACCGCACTCCATCACAACTACTACGCCGCCTACGCACATTAGCTGGAAATGCTATTAGTGACGAAATTCTTCGCAACATCTGGTTATCACGCTTGCCACCGGATACACAGAAGATATTAACACTGTGTGCCGGTGATCTTGATGCACTCGCACAGACGGCAGATCGCATAATGGAAATGTATCCGGCGACGTGCGTCGCCCCAGTTAGCTCACAGCCTAAAGAGGATAACAAACTTGCTGCCCTACAAACGCAAGTTGCTGAACTCACCGCTCAAATTGCAAGTTTACGAGCTGAGTGCTCTAACCGTCGATCCCGTCGCCGCCGCTCACAAGGTAGGCACAGCTGCTCACCTTCATCATCTAGGGTATGTTGGAACCATAGACAATTCGGCACAGAAGCACGAAAGTGCAGCCCACCCTGCGAGAAGGGAAACGCACAGGAGAGTCAGTGATGACGGCCATGGACTTTCCAGGCGGCAGCCGTCGCTTATTCGTGACAGAGCGCAATACCAAGCTGCAGTACTTAGTTGACACAGGAGCTGATGTGTCTGTCTACCCATCAAATCGCCTGCCGCACCGCAGCCGCGACGACTATAAACTTTTTGCCGCCAATGGTACTGCAATTCCAACATACGGACATGTCATGTTAATATTGAACCTAGGCCTAAGACATAACTTTGAGTGGCGATTTGTTGTGGCAGATGTAACGCAACCAATACTCGGATCAGATTTCCTGTCTTATTATGGACCTCCGACACCGCCGTCTTGTTGACTCTGTTACAAAACTAACAAGTCACGGAAAAATACGTTGCGTGGAAGACACAACGGTTCGAGTGATTGCAGGTGATTCTCCGTTTATAGAACTTTTGAAGCAGTTCACGGAGATAACTTATCAGACACGGAAAAATACGTTGCGTGGAAGACACAACGGTTCGAGTGATTGCAGGTGATTCTCCGTTTATAGAACTTTTGAAGCAGTTCACGGAGATAACTTATCAGACACCAAAATTAGCTCCAATCCAACATTCAACACTGCATTACATTCCAACTACGCCAGGACCACCACTCCATGCTCGGCCGCCCCATCTTACACCTGAAAAGCTGAAAGTAGCGAAACAGGAGTTCTCATCTATGGTTGCACAAGGAATCTGTCGACCATCTAGTAGCAGTTGGGCTTCTCCTCTACATGTTGTGCCGAAGAAGAAGAATGGCTGGCGTCCGTGTGGAGATTACAGGAGACTCAATGCCAGGACTCTGCCCGACCGCTACCCTGTGCAGCATATTGAGGACTTCACAGCAAATGTTCATGGTAAATGCATCTTCACTACCTTGGATTTAGGGCGTGCATTCTACCACATTCCTGTAGCACAAGAAGACATCCCTAAAACCGCCGTTTGCACGCCATATGGTTTATTTGAGTTTGTCAGAATGCCTTTCGGACTTTGTAACGCTGCCCAGACATTCCAACGATTCATGGACGAGGTTACACGTGATCTTGATTTCTGTTATGTCTACATAGACGATATTTTGATCATGTCAAGCTCCCAAACAGAACACCTGGAACATTTACGACAAATTTTCACCCGCCTACAGACCCAGGGCTTACTCATAAACCCATCAAAGTGTGTATTTGGTGCAACAGAAGTTCAGTTTCTTGGCTATATGGTAAATGCAGAAGGAATACGACCACCACCAGAAAAAGTTGAGGCAATTATCAATTATCCACAGCCAACAACCTCGACCATTTCTTGGTGTACTGAACTACTACCATCGTTTTGTGCGTAATCATGCTGCACCTCTAAATGAATTGTTACGAGGCACTCCAAAACTATCTGATAAACTATTGTGGAACAGTCAAACAGAAGCAGCATTTGCCAATTTTAAGACCGCTATTGCCGAAGCTGCGCTACTGGCCCATCCAATTTCGCAGGCACCTCTCGCCCTCATGGTCGATGCGTCTGCAAATGCAGTCGGTGCAGCACTCCAGCAGCAAGTAGGGGATCACTGGCAGCCCCTAGCTTTCTTCAGCAAGAAATTATCACCAGCACAGAGAAACTGGTCCACCTATGATCGAGAGTTGTACGCAGCATATGCCGCTATCAGGAAGTTTCGTCACATGCTGGAAGGAAACACTTCACACTAGTGACTGACCATAAGCCGCTGATTTATGCTTTTCAACAACGCCCAGATAAAGCCACACCACGCTACCTTGACTATATTGGACAATTTACCACCACCATTGTGCATGTTGAAGGAGACTTAAATGTGCCAGCAGATGCCCTCTCCAGGATTGAAGTGATCGCTGATGCACTTGACTTTGTGGCCCTAGCTCAGGCACAACAAGTTGACGACGAACTGCAGGACTGCTTAACACTACCATCAGGTTTGCAGCTCCGCCAGGTACACGTGCCGCCATCCAATGTCATGTTGTACTGTGATGTCTCTACTTCAAAACCAAGACCGTTTGTCAGAGTAGATTTCCGGCAGCAGGCAATCACCTCCCTCCACAATCTTTCACATCCTGAAGTACGTGGTACAATAAGAATTGTCAAACGAGCTTACGTGTGGCCTAACATAGACAAAACATGCAAGGAGTTTGTGCGTCAGTGCTTGTCATGTCAACGCAACAAAGTCAGTCGGCATGTGCGATCTCTTCTTGGCACATTCCCTCTCCCCAATCAAAGGTTTGAACATGTGCACCTAAACATTGTAGGACCACTTCCACCGTCAGAAGGTTACACCTACTGTCTCACTGCCATTGACCGTTATACTCGTTGGCCGGAAGTGTCCCCTATCACCGAAATTACCGCTGAAACTGTGGCGACCACATTCTTCAGAGGATGGATTGCACGTTTTGGTGTACCGCTGCTAGTTACTACAGATCAAGGGAGACATTTGAGTCTTATCTGTTCAAGGCACTCACCTGTCTGTTAGGTATAAAACGCATAAGGACAACTGCTTACCACCCAGCGTCAAACGGCCTAATTGAAAGGATGCACAGACAGTTAAAGGCATCCTGCGATGTCACGACACACAAAGATGGACTGAAACGCTGCCTATCGTCCTGCTTGGCCTCCGCACAGCTATTAAAGAAGATGTAGGAGCCTCATCTGCAGAACTTGTGTATGGCCAATCGGATCGTCTACCTGGTGAGTTCTTTGGCAACATGCCAGATGATCACATTGAACCATCAGATTTTGTGTCCAAACTGCGCACTCATATCCGGGAATTACGATCTGTGGCTCCAAGGCAACAAGTAAATCGCCGTCCATTTGTATTCTACGAACTAAGAACATGTGATTCTGTTTTTGCAGTGCGCTAACCACTTCAGCCACCATACGATGGACCCTATCGTGTACTCATTAGAGAAGAAAAGACATTTACAATAGATATAATGGGTACACCAATCACTGTCAGCATTGACAGGTTAAAACCAGCCTTCAGTACCTCTTTCAATGACAGAACCGTACCTTCAGACCCAACGGACATATCGCCTACTTCGCTTCCTACCAACAATCAACCACAATGGACGTCACGGGCCGCCGCACAGGACACCGCTGCATCCATTTCAAGACCTGCTGTGACCCGTTCCGGACGACATGTCGAATTCAACCCAAAATATCTTTGATACTAAAGGGGGGAGTGATGAAATGTGTCGATTTATCGAAGTGCGATTACTCTGTGCATACATATCTCTGACTTGTGTCTGTTAATTTGTTATGTGTAATTATTCTTTTGTTGTTAAGTAGTCTGTGCTTATGTTACAGTTGAATGTAGTATGTCGTTAATAAATCGTGTTTAATTACGCGACACGGTAAAACTTTAAACTCGTTGGACGTCTGAGCGCTGTGTCGAACTCATCCAGGCAGATGGACAGCAAGACGCATGTTAACGGTACCTAGCGTACGATAAATGAATCAGAAGATTCGTTGTTTCGAAACAGTGCCGATTCATGTTTCGACTCATTCAAACAGTTCGTTGAGTCGATTCACTGAGTCGAAACATCAACTCAGGAGACAACTCTATTCTACACTTCTAACTGCAGATAATAATAATACTCCCACCCAGTGTGCAGCCAGGATTTGGTTCTGAGGGGAGGGACTAATGTTTTGATAATAAAGGCTACTGAATTTATTAATCTATGACTTCTTTTCAACCAGTTATACTACGAAATCAATGACACAAGAAATAAAATAAGTAGGCTCGCATTAATTTGAAAGTGGAAGAGGAGCAACGTTATGGAAAGAGGGTCACAGTTATAAAGTCCAATATAAAATTCCTAAACATGCAAAAACACTGGAACTGATATTGCGACTGTTTGACTCGTTTTCTAGGGGATGATATCACACGTTCGCAGCTTTCCTTCCCTGCATATGATTAACAAAACAAATTCATAATAAATTCAAGTTCATGAGAGAAAAGGGTGACTAACTACTATTTTTGAAAACACGTGAAAGTTCACTTTATGTTGTTTATTTCACAATGCTTGAACCCTGTGGCTGATACGTCTGTACGTCGGCACATTTATCAAATAAAGTTATTGCTCGAGAGCCCCCAGACACAATGAATATTTGTCGCGAATTGTTTTCACACCACGTGGCTCTCTCAAACACCTATGTGACGACACGTGTTAAATTAACAAGTCACAGTCACTTTAATTCAATGCGATGCACACCTTGTTTCACTGGCTAAATATTCACAAACACACAGTAGCACTCGATTTAACTTGGTGCAGTCTACAACGAGCAACCACACGTGGCGATTGCCACAGACAAATCTCAAGTCACCACCTCGAGATCCACATGCCGACTGATGCAGAGCGACGCCGCCCGGCCAGCTCACCACGTGCTCAGGAGTCCTCACTTCCTGTCCTCGGAGCGCACGCACGCCAGAAGCTCAACTGCCGGGGTTTTTTCCCCTACGTCATCAACTTCTGCATGTGAACTGTTCTAACCGGTTTGCCAACGTACAGCGCTCAGCCAATACATTTCTAAAACTTTACATAAAATCAAAAAATTACACTACACATTAAATAAATTGTCTTCTTAAGTTTTTATATTGGTATAAACATACTTTGTACTATTTATCATAATTGTGCAATTTCTTATGTCACAGATAAGTGATTTAACTGAATACTTCAAGATAATATACAAAAGATTAATTGAAAATAAAATGAGAAATAGTTAATATATTATTTTTATAAACAAACATTGCCATGTTAGTTGTGTAACTGTCTTGTCTTCGTTGGTAATTTATTACTTTTCATTGTCAATTAAACATATTACGTCAGATGTGACTATATCAGCTAATGTATTGTTTATTTATCAACAGTCTATTTTGTAATGAGGGCCTTAAAGGTTCCTAACTGCATCGTATTACTTCAAATGCCAGTAGTATTACAATATTTGTGCATTGCACTGTGCCTGGCACTCGCCATTGTCCCTCTCTCCCCTCACCGCAAACGAGCTGGAAAATCCTAAGTTGGAACAAGCCACCAACGTCGGCCTGCTTGCTGGCCTCCCGTCAGCTACAAGCACACAGCAAATCTCAACGTGGAGAATTTCTACCTATGGCCTAACTATAAATGTTGTCACCCAACTATGTACATACATTGCTACCATAATTAATAAGATTAAAATTGTGTAACTTTTAGTGCATTGGCATGGTCAATGTTTGCAGTGAACTTAATACTGTTTAATTATCAAATGCTATTGATTACCAGTATTTCTATTAGGCGGTAATCTCACAATATCCCCACTTGCGGCATCCAAACCATGTGCAGGATGGCGCAAGTAGCACCAAAATTAATACATTCAAATGAGCAAAATTTTAAATTACAAAATTATTGAATCGGATTGGCTCAAACACTATGCCAATTATGACCTCAACTAATGAAAAATAAATAAATAGATAAATAAAAAATAAACAGGGCAGTGAGAAAATTTCCCAATATTTGTACCATTAAGACCACTTATAGTGTGTGCATATATTTTTAAGAAAAGAATCCTTATAACTAATTACATCCATGAAATTTAAGTGTGCTTGTTGTTTATATACAGAATTGGCACCAAATTTATAATATTATTAAACTTTAGTCTTTAGAGAACCTTGTCCTACATGAAAAAACTAGAATTATCACTATAAAAACTTTTGATGGTGTACACTCCACTTGTTTAAAGGAAATCTCTCACCACTTTGACACTGAGAACACCAGAGTCATCGTTGCAGCAACTCTGGTCCATGGTGTACGGTCTTATGTCTCCGTCATTTCAACCAACATGCTGTTGCAGCTTAGATTCATGGCACTGGATCAAGCGTTCTTGTTCACACACGTCATATGCACCCTACATGGAACAGGAAAAGCAGAAGGCACTCATGAGTCAACATAGACAAAAGTTTGTCTGGACACCAGGATTCGGTTGGATTTGTATCCCACCCCCCTGCCACCCAGACTTGGTGCAATTGAAACTAAGCATTGAGACATGTACAGTAACATGTAAATCAACAGAATTAAGAACTGAAAGTGGTTGGTGTTAGTCATTATCAGATTAACCCAAACCAACATGCCTGCACTTTCATCAGCCATAGCTTCAGATGAAACAGACAAGAGAATATGTGGCCTACTTGGAGTATTACTCCATCAAATAAAAAGAAAACAACCTGCCTGTGTCAAAAATATATCTTAAATATATCTCAAATAATATTACCAAAAGAATGTTATCATAGAGAATTTTCTCTTCTATCAACATGACACCCATGTTTATAAATATAAATCCTACCCCCTCGCACCAAAAAAAAATTATTTTTTGCTGGTGTGAGATTAAATTTGCATCGCCGTCATCAGCCTCATGTGCTTTCCACAAGTATTCCCCACAATAAAATATCTAAGGTTAAAGTCTAATTTCAAAGTTAGTTTATCACAAAACATCTACATTTTTTAAATAAAATATCACCAAACCCTATGGATACTCAGGCTAGACAGAAAAATAGTTCTCGTCAACTGTTGTTGCAGAAATTGTTCAATCAACAGTTGAACACCATTAAAGAAACCAAAATGTTTTATCATAATCAGTTTAATATAACAATACAGAGCATTCCATATTAGACACGTTACCTACCAAACACTCAAAGAGCCATACATTAAAGAGCAAACACTTTCTCTCATTGAAACATTTCTCAATCCAACCCACCTTTAGCCAAAACAGCCACAACAAACATACATTCGTCACTTCTGACCCATATGGTCAGTCACACCCACATATGCAACACTGTCAGCTGACATTTTCATCACAATTTATCTAAGCCACAGACCCCACTGCCTGCATCAATGTCCACCACTTTCTCATTCTCCGAGTTACCCCACAACTCACACCACATAGCCATCCCTGCTCACATATACACACACATATACAGTACACTCCCACTTTATCCTTTAGTGTTAGCATACACACATACACATATGTACGGTCTTTACTTCAGGTACCACTGTTGAACTGCAAAATCTGAAGTTAGCATATATTTCAACAACAAGAAAAGGAATATATAAAG
This sequence comes from Locusta migratoria, assembly GCA_026315105.1. Lineage (NCBI taxonomy): Eukaryota > Metazoa > Arthropoda > Insecta > Orthoptera > Acrididae > Locusta > Locusta migratoria. The sequence goes on along the minus strand of CM048744.1, from coordinate 855,519,175 downwards.
AAAGCATGTAAACGTGACCCCAATGCTTAAATCTAAACACATACATAAATACTAACACAGACCACAGAATAAATATACACAAATTCTTAACCTATTATCTACAATGCATTGAATCTCACACTTCATGATTTACACTGGTTTATGGCAGTAACTTCTGTAAACATGCCATTAAATCTTTATCACTTAAAAAATTTTTGAATTTCACCCTCTTCATGCATTCCTCCAGACTCAATTCTAACACTTTATCTTTATACTTCAACTGAGCTTCATATTTGCATGGGAAATCACTTCCTAACATTAGATTTAAGTCCCTTTATGACTAATAAATCTTGAATAAACAGCTCCTCCTCAATGATTACTTCAAATTCTGGGTTCTCTTTCATATAGTTTGGTTCGTTCAAGAATTCATTTTGTATCTTAGCTTGCTTGGCCTCCCCCCAATACTTATTTAAAAACAACTTTTCAAACGCCTCAAAAGTTACAAATTTATCAGCACGCTGATTTGCCCAAGTTTGAGCAGAACAGTCAAGCATTCTCTTTGCTAACTTCATTTTACACTGGTCTGACATACCAGGCATAAATTGGTCCTTGCATGCAGCCAAAAAATCTACTGGATGATAATTACCCACTCCTGAAAACTTTCTTCCATTAGGTGTCTGCACCATGGACCAATTAGTGTTTCCTGATGCAGTACACAATTCTAGATTATTTATTCTAGTGTTCACCTTCTCAATCGCAGTATAGTTTACTGTCACTACTTGTTCTATCTTTTTCCTAAAGTTACATTCTGTATTCTCTAATTTTCCTGACAACAAAGTTTTTGTTTCCTCAGTACCTGCCACCATCCTCTTGTCAACCTCAGCCAACACCTGCATAGTGCCCTCATTCCTGTGATCACATATTTGATTCACAGCATCTAACTTGCCTCCTACCTCAGTCTCAATAGCACCAATTCTTGCATGTATCTCCTTTTCCCTGTTTTCAAACCGTTCTGTTAGACTTCCTATCTGTTTGTCAATGTCTGTGATTATTTCTGCCTTTAATGCAAACATTGAATTTTGTAGTGCCCCAATGTCTGCCTTAAAGTCTGTTTTCAATTCTGATTTTACAGTTCCTATTTCTGATCTTAAGTTTGATTCTAAATGTAAGTTTGAATTTTCTATTTTTGATTCTAAATGTGAGTTTGAACATTCTCTTTTTGATTTTATTTTTGATTCTAAATTTGAGTATGAATTTTCTATTATTGATCCTATTTTTGATTCTAAATGTGAGCTAACACTCGCTAACATGGCTGCGAACATCTCCGGTGTCAACAATATTCCCCCAGTATTTACCCTCTCTGGACTTTCTGGTATGCTACTCTCTGAAATAACGTCGCTTGGCGAGTTTTTAAAAACCCTATCCATTATCGGTATCACAAGAAAGCTTGATTAACACAAAAGAATTTATAACGCCAGCTGCTTTACTTATCTTTTAATCCACAAGTTGCTGCAACGAGCTGCGACATCCCCAGGGCTCGCTGCCGTCTGTTGTAGAAGCTGTGGCTAGAATATGTCCTCACTGCATTCCTTATCCTTTGTAGAATCGAAGCTGCTGGGCCCCGACGCTCCGTTGGCGACTTGCGAAGTCCCCACGATCACTGCCGTCCATTGCAGAAGATGAAATTTGAGTGCGTTGAACCCACGCGCCACCGCTCACTGCAGCCGGTCCGATGCGCCGTCGATCGCCGGTTACGGATGCCCGCGCCCGAACTCTGCGTCACTAACCGTCGTTAACCGCGCGACGCGATTGCGTATCTGCTTGCAACTGTTCGTAACTGTTCACTGTCCTATACACACCCTAATCTCTCCGTCCGAGCAAGTCCAACGTGAACTTATCCCGGACGAACCCCCAAATGCGAGGGTGAAGGTCAGGGTGAGAGTTTAAATTAGAGAAAGTTTAATTTTTGAAACTCACAACCACCAGCTGCGAACCAAATTCCTAAACATGCAAAAACACTGGAACTATTATTGCGACTGTTTGACTCGTTTTCTAGGGGATGATATCACACGTTTGCAGGTTTCCTTCCCCGCATATGATTAACAAAACAAATTCAAGTTCATGAGAGAAAAGGGTGTACTAACTACTATTTTTGAAAACACGTGAAAGTTCACTTTATGTTGTTTATTTCACAATACTTGAACCCTGTGGCTGATACGTCTGTATGTCGGCACATTTATCAAATAAAGTTATAGCTCGAGAGCCCCCAGACAGAATGAATATTTGTCGCGAATTGTTTTCACCCCACATGGCTGCCTCAAACACCGTTTATGTTCATGCCTATGCGACGACACGTGTTACATTAACAAATCACAGTCACTTTAATTCAATGCGATGCACACCTTGTTCCACTGGCTAAATATTCACAAACACACAGTAGCACTCGATTTAACTTGGTGCAGTCTACGACGAGCAACCACACGTGGCGATTGCCACAGACAAATCTCAAGTCACCACCTCGAGATCCACATGCCGACTGATGCAGAGCGACGCCGCCCGGCCAGCTCACCACGTGCTCAGGAGTCCTCACTTCCTGTCCTCGGCGCGCACGCGCGCCAGAAGCTCAACTGCCGGGGTTTTTTCCCCTACGTCATCAACTTCTGCATGTGAACTGTTCTAACCGGTTTGCCAACGTACAGCGCTCAGCCAATACATTTCTAAAACTTTACATAAAATCAAAAAATTACACTACACATTAAATAAATTGTCTTCTTAAGTTTTTATATTGGTATAAACATACTTTGTACTATTTATCATAATTGTGCAATTTCTTATGTCACAGATAAGTGATTTAACTGAATACTTCAAGATAATATACAAAAGATTAATTGAAAATAAAATGAGAAATAGTTAATATATTATTTTTATAAACAAACATTGCCATGTTAGTTGTGTAACTGTCTTGTCTTCGTTGGTAATTTATTACTTTTCATTGTCAATTAAACATATTACGTCAGATGTGACTATATCAGCTAATGTATTGTTTATTTATCAACAGTCTATTTTGTAATGAGGGCCTTAAAGGTTCCTAACTGCATCGTATTACTTCAAATGCCAGTAGTATTACAATATTTGTGCATTGCACTGTGCCTGGCACTCGCCATTGTCCCTCTCTCCCCTCACCGCAAACGAGCTGGAAAATCCTAAGTTGGAACAAGCCACCAACGTCGGCCTGCTTGCTGGCCTCCCGTCAGCTACAAGCACACAGCAAATCTCAACGTGGAGAATTTCTACCTATGGCCTAACTATAAATGTTGTCACCCAACTATGTACATACATTGCTACCATAATTAATAAGATTAAAATTGTGTAACTTTTAGTGCATTGGCATGGTCAATGTTTGCAGTGAACTTAATACTGTTTAATTATCAAATGCTATTGATTACCGGTATTTCTATTAGGCGGTAATCTCACAACAGCCAAAAAATAGTTTCTATAAATCAATAAATATTGTATAATATTATACCAGTGTCCTGTGTTTTAGAGATCATGAAACACAATTGTACATTATTCTACAAAATGTTTTCTCATTTGACGAACCGGTTTTCGGCAGATGCATCGTCATCAGGTACTTAACACAGATATCTGGGGGGGGGGGGGGGGAGGGATGAAGCGTCGTTATTGCGAGAGTGGTCTCCTTTCCTTTCCCTTCTCTAAGTGCCCATACGTTTCGAGTAATTAAATTCGGTTGTACCGAACGTGTAGGTGCCATAGTATATTCACCGAGTAAAGTTGGTGCGGACGATCAATGTCTCGCGCTGGGCAGCCATGCAGAAGCGTAGCGCAGGGACTGATCACGTGGTCCACAGGGGTGGCGAAACGGAATGCGAGCTGTTTCGACAGCAGAGCGCTTTGCATGTGTAAAGCGTAACATGGCGGAAATTAGGAACATATGTGTGTTGTTGTGGACACAGTTAAGTACTCTTTCTAAACGTTCAAATGTTTGTAGAGCTTATAAGACTTAGCTGCGGGGTCATCAGTCCCTAAACTTCAAACTACTTATGAACTACCTAATACTAAGGACGGCACAAATATCCATGCCCGAGGGGGGATTCGAACCCCCGACTGTAGTGGCCGTGCAGACCGTGACTGGCGCGCCGCAGACCGCTTGGCCTGGTCTTTCTGTCCTCTGTGACACAAGCACTTTACCTGGACTTAGAGAAAAGCAAACTCGAACAAATAAATGAAACTACTCGCCAGTAATTTTAGCAGATGAGCTCTTTCTTTACACATTTTTTATCTTTACTTTCTTATTTTCTCCCAGCACAGGCAGAATAATTATCCGCCTGAGGAGTCAGACAAGCTGCTGCTACTCAGCCGCTGTGGAGTGGCCGAGCGGTGTAAGGCGCCTCGCTGCGAAGCGCACTGTTGCTCGCCGTCTAAGGTTCGAGTCCTTCCTGGGGCATGGGTGTGTGTGTTGTTCGTAGATTAGTTTACATTAGTTTAAGTAGTTTGTAAGCTACGGACTGATATATTTACAAACATTTGAACATTTCTGCTTCTACTCATATTTAGACTGAAAATAAACTCTCTTCTCGAGATCCCGCACGGATTTTTCAGATTCTTGAATATGCTGTACACTTTTCTGCCACACATCCGGCGTTACTTCAGCGACCGCTTCATCCGGAAGTACTACCATTTCATCCACTTTGAAATGTTCGAAATGTTGAAATGTTTGTTAAGCTTATGGGACTTGACTGCGGGGTCATCAGTCCCTAATCTTACAAACAACTCATGAACTACCTTATACTAAAGGCAACACAAACATCCATGCCCTAGGGAGGATTCGAGTCCCCGACGGGGAACGGCCTCGCGCATCGGAGCATAGCGCCTCAATGCGCTCGGCCACTCCAGTTTTAAGTTTTTGTTCCTTTCTCTGACATGACTTTTAATGTGTGCCCATTCAAGTTAAAGAGCATTCAGTTTGCACTGGTGTGGTGGCGTTCTTATTACAGTTTTGCTTGCTGAACTTGCCATAGTATCTATAACATAAACATTATAACTGGTTTATTATCACCGACGATACCAATGAGTACCCTCTTCAACATATCACTCAAACAAAATTCCTCTGGACGAAAGCCAGTCTATGGTCTTCTGTTGACTGGAGCCTGTGTTCGGAACTTTTTACAGTTTTCGTGAATGATATGGTGCACTATCACATACAACACAATCGTCGTAGAGGATGATCTCTGAAATACCAAGATGCCAAAGTATTAGCGTTCATTTCTTCATGATGGTGATCATACTTTTTCATCTTGAAAGTCCAAAAACACTCGTCCGCAAAACCTGTCTCGTTTCCAGGGTGTGTTGTTATTAGTCGTTTTCCTTTCACAGACGGCCCTTTGTTTCCTGCAGGAAAGTTTCTTATGATAGCAAATCCTTTCTCCAGATTATTCTGCTCGTAGCTGCGTCTCGTTCAACTAATAAATTTTCCTACCTTTCTGACGTGCTGATTTATTTGTCCTTAAATAACGCTTTTCCCCAGAATGATCTCTTCTTTGTCAACAGAAGCCCACTAATGACGCACCTGAAATGTATCGCTTCCAATAAAGGTTGCAAGCTCGTTCCGCCGGCCGCGGTGGCCGAGGGGACTGAGGCGCTTCAGTCACGGTCTGCACGGCCACTACGGTCGGGGGTTCGAATCCCCCCTCGGGCATGGATATTTGTGCCGTCCTATTTCGTAAGTAGTTCATAAGTAGTTTGTAAGTTTAGGGACTGATGACCCCGTATTTAAGTCCCATAAGCTGGACAAACATTTGAACATTTGAAGCTCGTTCCGCTGAAGTCCGGTAGATCAGGACCTCCGTTAACGTAAGTAAGGTGAACCAACGCATTGTGAATGGGTCTAAAACAGATTTCACTATGAGGCACATAATGTCTTAAAGAATCTGTCAATAAAGACCAAACGTAAAGCCTACAAGTGAAACACTCCCGCCTGAATAGGTAAACAAAATGCTGCTACCGTCAGAGCTGATAAATAAAATATGCTTTACGGTGTTGAATAAGACGGATCAGTACTTTGTGGGAGCTGTTTCTATCGTAGATACAGTTAATTAGACTGCACAATAATGGCACATTCACGTGACAGTTTGAGATTGTTGACAACTAGCAAACAAAAATTGCACTGGTAGAAATATGTATATATTTTAACATTAACACAAATGTGAGCTGTTCACGGATTTTGTCGTACATTTCTAGTTCAAATGTTCAAATGTTTGTTAAGCTTAAGGGACTTAACTACGGGGTCATCAGGCCCTAAACTTACAAACTACTTATGAACTACCTACAACTAAGGACGGCACAAATATCCATGCCCGATGGGGGATTCGAACCCCCGACCGTAGTGGCCGTGCAGACCGTGACTGAAGCGCCTCAGTCCCCTCGGCCACCGCGGCCGGCAGCGAATATCAGTCGAGTCGTTATGCGGCATTCTTAGACCCACAATTACAAGTAACGGTGACTGTCATTAAAGGCTCTTGGCGCCGGTACAACGTACGCTGTCCCTGAGAAAACGCTACGCACAAGCAGTAAAAGGAATAAACGCAAGACTTAATCTGCTAGCACATGCAATCATGGCGCTACGCGAGACAGACCAGTTGGACATCTGACATTGAATAGCCTAAGGAACAGGTATTAAGGATAAGTAAATCGTCACGTTATCACGATGTAAGTGAGTTTGAACGTGATATTAGAATCGGAGCACAAGATGGACACAGCATCTCCATGGTAGCGTCGAGGAGGGGATATTTTCGTAAATCCGATAAAACAAGAAATCTCAGTCAGAGAAAGATGCTAAAGAACGCGACCAATGATGACTGTGAGAATCTTTCAGCGTGACAGAAGAGAAACCCGTCCTCAAGTTGCTACGGAGTTCATTGCTGGGCCTCCAAAAAAGTCAGCATGCAAACCAATGAAACATCACCGATAAGGCCTTCCGGAGCCAATGCCACTCGTGTACTCTTGCGGAATGCACGACAGAAAATTCCGCTTCCACTGCGCCTGTGCCACCTCGCTAGGTCGAAAAATGTTGAAACATCGTCAGACAAAAAGTCGCGAGAGAAACTAACAATCGACAGACGTATTATCTCCGATGTTTCGGCAGATATTTGCAACTTTGGTTATTCAGTGAGTTCTAGGAGTTGACCATACACTGTCCATTACATGTAAGAGAGTAACGAATGCTACGAAGTTCTCAACATCACAGTTAATTAGGCTGCACAATAACGGCACATTCACGTGACAGTTTGAGGTTGTTGACAACTAGCAAACAAAAATTGCACTGGTAGAAATATGTATACATTTTAACATTAACACAAATAGTTTCCAAATGATAAGCCAAGATCGCAAACTAACAATTTATTGAATGACGACTGGTTTCGGTGCACTGTGTCACCATCATCTGGTCATATATATATATATATATATATATATATGTTATGATCTGGTCATCTTGTTAAAAAATTGGGTATAAAATAAGAAGTGCAACATTGCACTTAGTCACTATATAAAAAAATACATAAGTTAAAAACATGACAGCTTACTAAATACTGACAGCTCTGTAAGCTGTCATGTTTGTAACTTATGTATTTTTTTATATACTGACTAAGTGCAATGTTGCACTTCTTATTTTATACCCAATTTTTTAACAAGATGACCAGATCATAACATATATATATATATATATATGACCAGATGATGGTGACACAGTGCACCGAAACCGGTCGTCACTTAATAAATTGTTAGTTTGCGATCTGGGCTTATCATTTGGAAACTATAAAACGAATTGATCGCCTCCAGACCAGACGATGTCAGGTAATATTAACACAAATGTGAGTTGTTCACGGATTTATCGTACATTTCTAGTTACAGTCAATATTTTCACAATATTTTCTGAAGTCAATGGTCGCCGTTCTTATCCACTTGATGCAGTGTTGGTGCAGTCAAAATTGAAGATACCATACCGGCGTGGTTGTCGCGATTCGCGGTACGCGTAACACTTTGTACTAAAATACTAACAACACTGGGGGTGAAATGCGAGTCAGGGACACACCCAGTAGTGGGAGAAATATTTGATCAGTCCGCCATCACGACCCGGACACAACAATCGCGGTTTCGCTTCTCTGAGTCCCTCATGAACTGCCCTGCTCACTCACAGGTGGCGCGCTCAGCCCATAAACAATCGACATACTGCACTCGCACTATCCAAAGTAAGAGCTACCTACGTAATGGACGTTGTTCCCTTACACAATGCAGTAATAGTACCAGTGTTGTTGTTTGGAACACAAACCGTAAGCACATCAATGGCAGGCAGCCTATTTCGAAAGTAAAACTAGTGCACTCTCCTCCTCATAGCGTTTCTGTCAAAGTCGTCGAGATTTTGAACGATTTTTATTTGCGAGGTTTTTCTTGTTTTGTTCATTTTAGGGTGTGAATAGCTTTGTGTTCGTTAAGCACTCGATACAAGGACGAGCTACGACTCCAGTGGAATGTGCAGTTTTCTCAACAATTTCTGACATTATTGTTGTTGGATGTAAATCACATTCATACACAGATTCAGGACATTTTTTTCTCCGAAATACTTAAATATGACCTTTTCACTCGTTTATCAGGAGGACTGAGAATGCCGTCGTGTTCTAGAGTTTCGGCGCAACTTTTACATTTTCATGTTTTGCGCTTGAACAAAGAGGAAAGATATCAGAAAAGCAGTAGTAGAGAAAACGCTTTAGTAAAAAAACTATTGTTAAATGAAGGCGATATTTCCTCGCTTACAATGTACGAATTACACTTGCACAGTTCCGCGGACAGTTTTAATAGTTTCACAAGGTGAGACATGGTCGCGAATTTATAACAGTGATCCTTTTTTGTAATTACTTTCAGTATCTTTATTTACGCCAATGATCACAAAAAAATTTTCGTCGTTATTACGACCGGTTTCGGTCAGTGATGACCATTTTCAAGTCTACAGCAAATGAGAAGAAGGACACATTTAGTAATAGTCTACGTTATAAAATATAAATAATGTAAAACATGTTTAAAAATATTATACAGCATACCTGTTGTTACATTCCGTAATGTAATGAAGCCATAATGGCATCTTCACAGCATAAGTGTATCTTCATGAATTGGTTGCGATGCAACTTTAAAATAAACATCGAAATGGGCCACAGAGCTGGTAACATGTTTACTACGCTACTGTGCAGAACAAACTGTAGTTCAGTAGCTGTTTAATATTTGGTCGTACAACCACTAGGTGTTTTATTTAACTGCAGTGTAAGGCGACATTGTAAGAATCGAGAGCTTGTCTATCTCTCGATGCAACTGCCAACGAGACGGCATCAGCAAGTGATTCAGACTGTTTACCTCTGCTGTCAAGCCTCCGCGAATGTAGTTGCCTTCTCCGCCATGAATAAAATGCACATTACCTTAATAAAACGTTCACAAAGCCGTTGGTATAATAATGGACAAATACCTCTTCTACCATCGGCATGTCGATGATTTAAATAACAAAACTACAGGAATGGCGAAGGCTCTCTTCCTATTTTTTTACAGTACAACACTGCCAATCAGAACGAAAATTCGGTTATACAAACAAACAGTCCAAGCAAAATTACTATATGGAAGCATTGCGACACAAATGCAAAGACTTCAAATGGTACAAAATAGGTGCTTAAGATGGATTCTTCGAGCATCCAGATACACACGAATTGGTCACCTACACCAACAGGCTAATATACCAACACTATCAGAGATCATACGAGAAAGATCAATGAAAATACATCGCAGAATTGAACACCTAAGGGAGGACAACGAACACCTTCGTGACGTAGGTATCACGACATACCAACCGTGGCACAGGTTTTGCGTCCCCAGAGAGTTAATACGTGACAGGGAAAACAATCAAATTGTCCACAAAGGGGTCGGATTACGGACCTCTGCAGGCCCTTATAAGCCCCCCTCATTTTAATAAATAAATTGTGACCCCAAACAATACCCTTACCTGACACAAAGAAGATCATACCACCTCTGGTGGTGGCACTTCAGTCAACAGAGCACACACACACACACAAAATAAATAAATAAATAAATAAAAATAAAATAAATAAATAAAAGTTGTCTTCACAAGTTGTGTCCCTACCGTAGCAGACAATCAGGCCGTTGTATCTTGATGGTGAGGCTGTTCGACTAACTAGCGACGAACTAGTTTGGTAAACAAGAAATTTCTTAAATGGTTGCCAGTTTCTTTACTCACGCAGAAATAAAGAAATTGCAGAATTAACACTTTTTTTCATTACCACTGTTTCTTGTTAATATTGAGAATTATTCACACTTTCATATTATCAGTTCCTAGCCTATGACGGGATGCACCGGACAGCGTGTCTGCCGGTGATGACTGCTGAAACTGATCAGATAGTGCGATTTACCTCGGGCTGCCGGCGCTCCAAAACATATCCGAAATATTGTGTCTCTGTTTTCGTATTATTTTTATTAATTAATTTACAGGTAATTAAATGAACTGGAAAAACAGAATGGTACCTTGCTATTGACAGATGACTTCTTATGAAACTCAAGTAACTCTAATACAAATCTACATCTACATACATACTCCGCAATTCACCGTAAGGTGCTTGCGGAGGGTACATTGAACCACTACTAGGCATTTCCTTTCCTATTCCACTCCCAAATAGAACGAGGAAAAAAAAGGATGCTTATATGCCTCCGTACGAGCCCTAATTTCTCGTATCTTGTCGTTGTGATCACCACGCGAAATGTAAGTAGGCGGCTGCAAGATCGTACTACAATTGCAGCCCTCTGAATTTCCTCAACAGAAATTCAGGAAAAGAATGTCGTCTTTCCTCTAGCGATCCCAATTGAGTTGCCGGAGCATTTCCGTGACACTCGCGCATTGGTCGAACTTACCAGTAACAAACCTAGCTTCTCGCCTCTGAACAGCCTCTATGTCTTTCTTTAAACTGATCTGCTGCGGGTCCCAACACTTGAGCAATACTCAAGATGTGGTCGTACAAGCGTTTTATACGCGGTCTCCTTTACAGATGAAGTACATCTTCCCAAAATTCTCCCAATAAACCGAAGTCGGCTGTTCGCCTTACTCACAACTGCCCTTACATGTTCGTTCCATTTCATATCGCTCTGCAATGTTACGCCTAGATATTTGAACGACGCGACAGCATCAAGAAGCTCACTACTAATGCTGTATTCGAACATTATGGGATTGTTTTCCTGCTCATGCGCATTAACTTAAATTTTTCTTCATTGAGAGCTAGCTGCCATTCTTCGCACCAATTAGAAATTTTGTCTAAGTCATCCTGTATGCTATTACAGTCACTTAAATACGACACCCTCCCATACACCACAGCATCATCAGCAAACAGCCGCAAATTACAAGTTACTCTGTCCATCAGATCATTTATATAGATAGAAATTAATAGCGGTCCTATCACACTCCCCTGGGACACGCCTGACGATACCTCGTCTCTAATGAACACTCGCCGTCGAGAACAACTTACTGCGTTCTATTACTTATTACTCTATTACTTATTCCAAAAGCTCGTATCTTCGTTATCACTCTGCAGTGTGGCACCGCATCGAACGTCTTTTTGAAGTCGGATAAAAACACACAATCCGTCTGTTGCCCTTCGTCCATGGCTCGCAAGATGTCATGTGAGAAAAGGGCAAGCTGAGTTTCACATGAACGATGTTTCCTAAACCCGTGCCGATTTATAGAAAGAAGGTTGTCCGTTTCAAGGAAATTTACTATATTCCAACAAAATATGCTCCAAAATCCTACATGAAAGTGATGTCAACGACATTGGCCTGTAATTGTGTGGGTAAGTTCTCTTTCCTTTCTTATAAACGGGAGTCACCTGCGCTTTATTCCAATCACTAGGAACTTTGCGCTGAATTAAAGATTCGCGATAAATGCAAGCTAAGTAGGGGACCAATGCCGCAGAATACTCTTTGTAAAACCGAACCGGTATTCCATCCAGATCAGCAGGCTTCTTCGTATTTAGCTCTCTCAGCTGCTTCTCTACACCGGAAATACCTATTGCTACGTCCTCCATTTCGGAATTAGTACGCTGGTCAAATGATGGTACAAGTGTTAGAACTTAAATAGTGCCAAATATTTAATCACAGCCGATACAAAAGCGTTACATAGTTGCATCTCTTATTGTCCTTCAAAGTAGTCACCAGCGTTGTATAGAATCCGTTGCCAGCGTACCGATAGCAAGGCCTGTTCATTTTATGGTGCGAATGGAGCGTTCTGTAGCTGTAGAATCTATGAAACGGTTGTGAAGCGAATGCCACGAAGTGATTCCTCCATCTACGGAATCAAATCAAAGTCACAAGGACTTAAGTCCTGGGAATATGGTGGATGGTACAGTACTTCCCAGTCCCATCGACCGAACATAGTAGCCACAGCTTGCGCTGTATGCGCCCGCGCATTGTTGGGCAAAATAATGGCTGGGTTGCGCAGAAAGCGTTGCCTATTCTTTCGCAAAGCTGGTCGCAGGCGATGCTCCAAAAACTGACAGTAATACTGTGCATTGACGGTCTGTCGTGGAGGAACGTAATGCGTTAGGATACCAGCATCACAGTCGTACACAGGAATCACCATAACTTTCACCATACTGGGGCTCTGACGCACTTTCGACTTTTGCGGAGACGCCTAATGACGCGGCATTCGTTGGATTAGCGTTTCAGTACGATGCGTACGATGTGTCCCATGGCTCATTCAGTGTTCTGATACGGCGTAAGACAGCCTCTCATTCGCGCCCAGAGCGCTCCAAGTGCGTCTGAGCAGCGTCGTAACGCATCCATTTTTGCATTTCTTCGATTCGTGCGAAACCACTCGTGATGCAATTTTTTTGCATGCCCATGCATATTCAATCTTGATCCAACCCCGTAGATCCTGCTGCGAAAACAAAATGACACCGTTATGTTAGACCACTCGCTCACAAGTGACTGTTTCCCTCGATTACGTACACGCCGGTGACGTGGGACGGACGAGTCCATTTGCTCAGAGGTAAGGTAGGTATATTTATACATGTAGCGTTTGTTCCAAAAGAACAGACGCCACTTCTGATCCTGCAGTTGTTATTCTTTCCTATTCACGGAATACATGACGTTAACTGCGAATGGGCAAAGCTGAAAATATGTACCCAGCTGGGATTCGAACCTGGGTCTCCCGCTTTCTAGGCAGTTGCGCTTACCACTCACCGCACCTGTAAGGACTACCAAAGCACGCCTCCCGTCAGACACAAATTCCCAGCTCTACCCTGCCCAAAGTACTCAAACTCGTAGTTTCAGAAACTAATTCCCGTAAGAGTAAGGGCCACAACTTTCCCATCCCTCTCCAATAACGAAAGAATCATTGCCCGTCACCACCGTATTATATATTTACATGTGGCATCTGTTCCGAAAGAACAGATGTCACTTCTGATTCTGCAGTTGTCTTTGTTTCATATTCACAAAATATATGACATCAACTGCGAATGGACAAAGCTCCTGTCAAACTAGTAGTTTCAGTCGGGAGGCGTGCTTAGGTAGTCTTTACAGGTGCGGTGATCACTGTGTCCGCAGTGGTGTAGTGGTCAGCGCAACTACCTAGAAAGCAGAATACTCGGGCTAGAATCCCGACTGGGTACACATTTTCAGCTTTGCCCATTAGCAGTTGATGTCATATTCTGTGAATATAAGTTTGGTATGCCAACAAAGTGTGCTATCAGCGACAAAGTGCTGTGAATGTTTAAGTGCCAACTCTCTTATATCAAATGTTGACTAAAGAAGAAATTAGCATCCAAATGCACTGGCCAGTTGCAGCAGAGGACTTTTGCGCGGCCTATTCCACGGGAGCAGTACCGACATAACCAACCGTTAATGGTACCTCACAAACCGTCTCGCGCAACCTGTATAAAGCTCCTGACTTGAACGAAAGTGATGAAATAAATCGCAATTTGCGATCAGTTATGGCTTCACTGTACTAGGTTTAGATGGATAATGGCGAATGAAAGTTTGTACCAGGCCGGGATTCGAACTCGGTATCTCCTGCTTACTAGGCAGACGCGTTGAACGCTCCGCCTCCGAGGACACAGTGACCAGCCCGCAGGAGATCCCGGCTTCGAATCCCGGCCGGGCACAAATTTTCATTCGCCGCACATTGGTATTCCTTCTAAACCTAGTACAGTGAAGCCATAACTGATCGCAAATTGTGATTTATTTCATTCTTTGAACGCTGTAATGTCGTCGAAATGTCAGCATCACATACTGACTGCATATATATATATATATATATATATATATATATATATATATATATATATATATCAACGTTTAATATTCAAAGATCTTAAGCTTGCACATATAGAGTATCTCATTTCCTTTTTTAAACTTTTAGAAATAAACTGAGAGAAATTATACCACTGATATTGCTCCATAAAAGTACTAACCACACATAAAATATATAACACATTTCATCATCATCAAATCGTACCAAATCGTCGATCGAGGATCGTGTAGATCATGCGCCGACCTGTGCTTCTCCATAGATGACCATCTTATGCACTTTGCAACCGGTTGTCTTGGGTTCCTAGCTGACAAAGGTCTTTTCGTAGTTCATACTCCCGCCGCTTTCTGGGTCTTGGACTGTCACGGTCGACAATTCTTCTTGTAATGCTGCTTTCGTATGAAAATGGGTGTTGCATACTAAAGATAAGGTTGGGGACCGCAAATAAAATTTTACCAGGTAGTAAAATATTTTTAAATGAAATTACTGAGCAATTTTGACAAGGAAAGAACAATTTAAACAAAATTATTGGATTCCGCCATTAAATGGTAGCGGTCGTGATTTCGGTTGCAAATACAACACCAGAAAGCAACATTACAGAAGAAGTCGGCGGAATCTAAATTTTACCTTATTGAGAGCTGGTACTAATACTTCGGTCATATTCTGTAGTGATTCTAGCTGAGATGACTGGAATATTACTTCGATAAATTGATGCTGGGATTGTGCGTTTCGTTTACTATTGTTCTATGACCGTGCTGAAAATTAATCTTTGATAGTCGCCAAAAAATGCAAATTATCGGACTTCATAAACATCGCGAAGATTTTTCTGCAGGCATTAAAATGTAATAAACCATTCATAGACACGGAATAAATAAGAGTTGCACAGAGAATGTTCTAGTACAATCGCGAAACAAATCGCAACAATACCCGAGCACCACTTTATGACGTACTGGTAAGTAAGATATTTCAAATTAACTGTGGGGGGTTTATTGAAATTAATAAAAGAAAGGAATTAAGCTCACAACATCAAGGAGAAGACAGTAAGTCACGAACAGTTCCGCTCTCTCCCTTCAGCTTGTTGCAATAAAGTTGAACGTGATAAATATCGACTGTTTATCGATACGCTGGCAGAGAGAGGGCGGAAGTCAGCGACAAGCGTCGCACAAGTTATTTGATAAAAAAAATTCATTAATGTATTACTAAACGGTGTTCCCATAAAAACGGTTTTTTGCGCATAAGGTGTCTCTTCTCCTAACAACGTGCCCTCCCAGACTTATTCTCCATGCTTACAGTTTTTGTGCGATGTTGGGTTACCTCATAGAGTCATAAAGTTCCTGGTTCTTCCTCCGTCTCTATTAGTTCTCTTCACGGACTGGCGCAAAGATCTTCATCATGATTTTTCTTTCAAACACCAACAAGTTCTCTTCATCTGTCCTTGCTGTGCTTAGTTGTACACTTTAAGTGTTTATTGACACTGCCCCATACTGAAATATGTTTCAGACCCATTCACAATGCGTTGGTGCACTTTCTGTTTCAAATCATTTTGGCTGTTAACCATGTACGAGGGTACTTAAAATTTTCCAATTTAGCAAAGTTCCAAATATCTGACTGCAATGGGATTTCATTACGGGCTTCTCTGGTTACCTCCCCTATCTCAGTTTTTTTCCGCATCTTATTTGCATCTTTCTCTAGGTCCTTCACAGTTTCTATGATCTCTTTCACTGACTCCTGGCACTGCAATGTTGACTACATATCATAACAAATCTGTTCTTCTATTTAGCTTCACCTCTTTGCTTTCTTTTTCCGGATTACCTTCTCTAGGACCAGATCACGTAGCCGTGGTGGAATAACATCGCCTGGTCACACAGCAGATCTAATATTCAAGGGTGCAGGAGAAGTGGCAAAAATTGATGTCACTCTACTGGATGTAGAAACAGCAATGAGGAAACTAAAGGCCACAAGGGAAGATGGGATAAGGGCAAAGATGTTGAACGCAGGAGGTGAAACTCTTCAGAAAGAGATTTACAAGCTTATAAAAGAAATGTGGGAAAAGGAGGAAAGTCAAGAGGAATGGAATTCAGTAATCATTATCCCACTGCATAAAAAGAACAGTAATACGAATTGTAACGACAACAGAAGTACCTTTCTCTCAAATGTACCACACAAAGTCATCATATTAAATCTCTCCCCAAAACTCACGTATACAGTCAACTTTATCTCTGTCTTCCATTATTTCTTTCGCTCATCTTTCTTTCGCCATAACTCACGCCACCTGATCTTCCGTTATTTTTCCTTATTTTTGTTATTACGCTCTCTTTTCTCCTACTTTTCCACCACTTCCTCCATGCCCATTCCTGCTAGCAGTCGTAATTAAAACCAATTCGTATTGTAACACTTGACATGTTTGTATTTTATCAAATACAAACTGTGTACATGTCCCTTTGTAACCAGTACTATTTCAAAATTTTAATTTTTATATTTTTAGTGTAACTTATGTTATATTGAAAATATAAAATATCTAGAACGCCTGGTTAGGTGTAAGAGAGGGCCTGAAGGCCCTAATGTAACCAGGTTAAATAAATATGTAAATAAATTAAGTAAACTCCTATCATTAATGAGTCTCGATGAGCTTAAGCCATATTCAGAAGATATTTTAGGAGAGTACCAGGTAGGCTTCCGGGCAGGAAGATCGACCATTGAGCAAATTTTCTCCATTAGGCAAAACTGGGAAAATTGCTGTGAATTCAACTATCGATTTCTGGTGACATTAGTGGATCTCAAAGGCTTACGACAGTATCCATAGATTATGTGCAACATCCTGAGAGAGCCTGGTGTACCAATGAAGTAAATAGATATTGTGAAGGCGTGCAGAGCGGAGAGGAAAACCGAAGTGATATTCCAGGGGAGCAGGCCAAAGAATTCAATATTAGGACAGGTGTAATACACTTAATATAACAAATTACAACACTTATACTAAGAAGAAATGAAATAATGCACAAACGGCCACTTTAGGATTATGGACTATAGAAAAGGCGGTGAATTTTATGCAGGAAAAAATAATTCAGGGGCCTACAATGGGTGATGAAATGCGGAAATATTCCATCTATTACAGGCCGGACCGACGCATTCGGTGACTAGAGACCCGAGAGTACACCGTCATCCATGACGTGTATGTTGTTCGTTGGACGGAGAAAATTAATTTTGATAAATTTATTTAATTAGTGGGCATTTTAATTAAGCAAATTTTAGGCCCGCGCTCGGTACCAATAAACGCGTCATCTCGACAGCATTATGAATCTGTTGACTGATTTTCTGGACTAATTTTATTTCACTTTCTCTCTCCCTCTATCTCTCCCTCTCGGTTTTCTGATATAAAAAAGCGCAGTCTCCGTAGTTTCGTAGCGCTGACATGGACAGTGTCGATTGAGATCGTCTGGTCCTCTGTTAGTACTGGCTCAATGGGGAACAATTTTGTTTTTGAATATGTCAGGCAGTCAACATACGAATGTTCAAATGTTTGTACATCTATGGGATTTAACTAGTGTGGTTATCAGTCCATAGGGTTACAAACCACTGAAACTAACCTCAGGGCAACACACACACCCATGTTCGAGGTAGGACTCGAACCTACGACGGCGAGCAACAGCGCGCTCCGCAGCAACGCGCCTTAGCGAGCACGGCCATTCCACCGCATCAGTTCACGCTAATGCATAACAAATACTGTGCCTTCAATCATGGCGTGGTCGGAAGGCGGAGTAGTGTCAACACTAGAGCTTCTTTCTTAATAATCTGCCTTTCCTCTACATAGAGCCATCAAACTCATTCCATGTAAAGGGAGAAAAGAGCGTTTAACCTTATAATCTGCCAGGAACACCGTACTGGTAGGCTCCAATCTGCGGTATTAAGGAATAGTTGATACGCCAATGGAATAAAGCACATGGAAGGAAACGGGAAGGCGAGATTTAAAATATTAAGTTAGTGACCTGACTACAAAACTGTGAGAAAGTTCAAAAAATGTTCAAATGTTTGTAGAACTTATGGGACTTAACTACAGAGTCATCAGTCCCTAAGCTTACAAACTACTTATGAACTACCTAAGACTAAGGACGGCACAAATATCCATGCCCGAGGGGGGATTCGAACCCTCGACCGTAGTGCAGACCGTGACTGGAGCGCCTCAGTCCCCTCGGCCACGGCGGCCGGCGTGTGAGAAATTTCATGTGAATGGAGGTGTATCGAATTACACAACAGAGCTGCGTTTTTACACTATATTAGCTAACCAAATTTAGTGGAGGAAGTGTCCCTGAGTAAATCATTAATCGGAAGATCGTTTTAAACACCACGTGACTTTAAACATGGTTCTGTGGCACATCGTACGCCGTTGTTCTCTAGTGAAACAATCGCTCTCTTACATTACTTATAAAATGGCAGAGTAGTCAAGTAACCCAATCCTTATGGCATTGTATAGCGATGTAATTATGCGGGTATATTTTGATACTGTCTAAAAATGTAGATGTAATAACGAGGTAATATACTAGTGTTTAAAGTAGTGCAAAACTGCTGTGAAGACACTATGGAATGAAATCTAATTTGTCGCTGATAGCACACGTTGTTGAAATACCTACCTTACCTCCGAGCAAATGGACTCGCTAGGCCCACGTCACCAACGTGCGCGCAATCGAGGAAAACATAGTCACTTGTGAGCGAGTGGTCTAACGCAACGTTGACTCTGTGGTTTCGAAACAGGAATAACGGAGTTGGATCAAGATTGCATGAACCAGAGGACGTATAGCACGACAGTGTCATCAAGGTCTTGAAGAGGCTTGTGGAGAATCGACATTGCCATACAGAACAGTGGAATGTTGGGTAAAAGCCTTCAACGAAGATCGGCAAACTGTGGCAGACATGTATCGGCCGCGTCGTCCTAGCGTCTCCGAAGAAGTAGTGCATACTGTTGCTGCCGTAGTGAACAGTGATCGACGCCAGACGATTCGTGAGCTCGCCCACGAACCCGATTGGCGTATACAGCAAAATCTGTGACTGCTCTGTTAGGTCTATGGGATTGGTAAGAACTGTACCATCCATCATACTCCCCAGATTTAAATCCTTGTGACTTTGATTTGATTCCGAAGACGAGGAACCACTTCGTGGGATTTGATTCAGAACTGTTCCAGAGATTCCACAGCAGTAGGCCGCTCCATTCGCACCATAAACAGGACTCCACTAACGGCATACCACGCCTTCCACATCGCTGGCAACGGGTTATACACAACGCTGGTGTCTACTCTGAAGGTCAGTAACAAGTACAAACATTTAAAACTTTTGTATCGGTTTTAAATAAATAGTTGCCACTATTTAAGTTCCAGACCTCGTATTAAAACATCAATGGAGATGCATAAGTATTATTGTAAAACGTGATTAACTTTCACTGAGAAAAAGTTTAGAAAACTTTTCAATTTGTGTTGAAAATTGGTTCCAATTTGCTAAGCGATTTCGTTGTCCAATGTACTGTGGATAATATGGGCACCGTGAGCTTCGTTGTCTAAAAACACTGCTGGACATCCAAAATCTAACGACAAGGAGGACCGGAGATACGACCGCCAAATTTATATGGGACATAAAACGTGCTACAATGATCACGTGATATAATATAAAACCTCGGTGAAGTGGGAAAGAATCAGTGAAGAGTATTGCCACCATCTAACGTGAAATATATACTGTTGAGACTTTTGTTCTACTCATCCCACTATTTATAGTGCACAAGGAACTGATCTGTTTACTGTACCCAAGGCTCCTGCAAGGGAGACATCAACAGCATATCATGCAGAAGTCAGAAAGATGCTCCTTGCCTACCTACAATCGGTGAAACTATCACTTATGTAAAGATTGTCATGTAAAATTTCCTGTAAGAAACAACTTAGTAAAATTAACAAAGTGTAACCACCCCCATGAACTACAGACATTGCCGAGGTGGGGTGGCTTGCTTGCCTCTACGATACAGATAGCCGTGCCGTAGGTGCAACCACAGCGGAGGGGTATCTGTGGAGAGGCCAGACAAACGTGTGGTTCCTGAAGAGGGGCAGCAGCCTTTTCAGTAGTTACAGAGGCAACGATCTGGATGATTGACTGAGCTGGCCTTGTAACATCAGTAACATGGCTTTGCCATTCAGTTACTGCGAACGGCTGAAAGCAAGGGGAAAGTACAGTCGTTACTTTTCCCGAGGACATGCAGCTCTACTGTATGAATATATGATAATGGCCTCTTCTTGGGTAAAATGTTCAGGAAGTAAAAGAGTCCCCCATTCGGATCTCCGGGCGGGGAGATGGAACCTGGACAAATTGAAGGAACCAGAGGTGGTGGAGGGTTTCAGAGGGAGCATTTGGCAAGGATTGGCTGAAACGGGGGAAAGTAATACAGTAGAAGAAGAATGGGTAGCTCTGAAAGATAGGGTAGTGAAGGCTGCAGAGGATCATATAGGCAGAAGGACAAGGCCTTATAGAAATTCCTGGATAACACAGGATATACTGAACTTAATTGATGAGAGGAGAAAATATAAAAATTCAGCAAATGAAGAAGGCAAAAGGGAGTACAGACGTCTGAAAAATGAGGTTGACAGGAAGTGCAGACTGGCTAAGCAGGAGTGGCTTGAGTAGAAATGCAAATGCAAGACCGGAGAAGAATGTATAAATAGGAGAAAGATAGATGTCGCCTATAGGAAAGGGACATGTGGAGACAAGAAAGGAGCGGTATGAATATCAAGAACTCGGATGGAAAACCAGTACTAAGCAAAGATGGAAGAAATATATAGGTCTGTACAAAGGAAATAAACTTGAAAGCAGTATTCTAGAAATAGAAGGTGATGTAGAGGAGGATGAGAGAGGAGATACTATACTGCGAGAAGAATTTGACAGAGCACTAAAAGATTTGAGTAGAAACAAGGCCCCTCGAATAGATGATATCCCGTCTGGACTGCTGATATCGTTAGGAGATGCAGTCATGAAGAAATTGTTCCACCTAGTACGCAAGATATATGAGACAGGGGAAATACCCTCCGAATTCAAGAAGAATATAGTAATTCCAATTCCAAAGAAAGCAAGTGCAGACAAATGTGAAAATTACAGAACTATCAAAGTCATGGTTGCAAAACACTGACACAGATAATTTACAGACGAATGTAAAAACTGGCGGAAACCGACCTTGGGGAAGATCAGTTTGGATTTAGGAGAAATGTTGGAACACGGGAGGCAATACTCACATTACGACTTATGTCAGAAGACAGGCTTTAGCGTTTGTAGATTTGGAGAAAGCTTTTGACAATGTCGACTGGAATACACTGTTTCAAATTCTGGTGGTAGGAAAATATAGGAAGTGAAGAGTTATACTCAACTTATACAAAAACCAAACAGCGGTTATTAGAGTCGAAGGGCATAAAAGGGACGCAGATGTTGGGAAGGGAGTAAGACAGGGTTGTAGCCTTTCCCCATTGTTGTTCAATCTGTACATTGAGCAAGCAGTGAAGGAATGCAAGAAGAAATTTATAGAGGGAATGAAAGTTCAGGGAGAAGAAATAAAAACTTTGCGGTTTTCCGATGACATAGTAATCCTGTCAGAGACTGCAAGGGATCTGGAAGAGCAATTGAATGGAATGGACAATGTCTTGAAAAGAGGTTATAAGATGAACATCAACAAGGATAATGGAATGTAGCGTCTGAAAAGCAGGCGATGCTGAAGGAATTAAATTAGGTGAGGCAATAAAAGTAGTAGACGAGTTTTGTTGTTTGGGTAGCAAGATAACTTCTGATGGCCGAAGTAAAGAAGATATAAAACGCAGAAAATATAAAGTGCAAAATAGCTATGGAAAGCAAACCATATCTGAAGAAGAGAAGTTGCTGGTCTCCAATATTAATTCAAATTTGTGCCTTAGCCAGGATTTGGAGGATCTCCTGCTTTGTCCATCTAGCCACAGAACTGGAAACGGTATCTTCCTCACATATGTGGCTGCATATTCAATCACATGGTAAGGTAAAGGTAAAGCAGTCAACAATCTGAAGATTGGATTGAACACCACAGTGCTTTACTAGGCATGGTCCTGTTGGAGGTGGTATGCCGTTGCCTTCCTCAGACCTTCGAACTGACTTACCCAGCCAGTTATAGGGGGACCTACAGTTTAACGTGGGTTCCGAACCACGGTGCTACTCGGTATTTTTCACATGAGCAATACCGCCAGAGGTGAGGGAAGTGGAAAGTGACATAAAAATCCTAGGGTCTGATCTTTGTAAAATGTGGTATCTCCCAAATTAGCTGTGATATTTACGGTTCTTCTTGGTGTTTTATTTTGTAACTTCAGCACATCACAAATTTTGTTACACATCCAATGCACTTCACATTTTTTAACTTGATAATAATTATTTAAAAATAGTGAAAATCATATTTCGGTGCCCTTAGAAGCCGTTACGTAGACAGTGTGAATCTCCATTCGTCAGTACTCCGCCTCAGCACTTTCGTTTCGAGATGATGATTTAAGCCTGCGCGACATCGGTACCAGTAAGTCTGCGAGCTCCAAGACCGCTGCTCTCTTGCTTCTCCTGCTGGTGAGAGCGCGCCAGTGCACACACAAGCGCATCTGACACCCTCCGGTGAGCCTCAGATTAGCGCTCCTCCGTTCCGAACGAGCCAGTCGCTGCCTGGAAGCTCTCCACTTCAAAGGGATCTGCCGTAGCCAAGAGCGCGTTTAGTACGTCTTTATGGCCCTAACCACGGGTCAACTAATACAGCAGCTTCTCATTTAGTGTTCGGCCCTGAGGTTAGTGTGCAGCAGAGCGCCATTTCTCTGTCTGCCTTCCTCTTCATTTGCACGTACAGGCTGTTTCAGCTAGTGCACTCTCCCGTGATCTAGGGAGCTCCTTCTCGCAGAGAACTGCTTCTCGACCTGAGCTGTTGTCGTTTAGGGCACACAGCTGAGGCGAGGTCGTGTGTAAGTGAAGCTGCCAGCTAGGCTGTGACGTCACGAGCAACTGCAGCCGCACTCCAATTTCTGCTACAGGCACTATTGTTTGTGAAATATCTGGAAGTGAGACTACAATTTTTCTCCGTGAAAATGCGGTACACGAGACGTCAGGCCAATCCTCACCGATTAGTTAAGTCCTTCGTTATTATAACGGATGTAAAAGATGTGTGATCCTCAAAGTCAAAGATTTTATTTAATGACTGGATTTTAATAAAGTCTTTTTATGGTGGCATCATTTTACATTGAAATTTTCATGGAACCAACGTAAGGAGTACTTATTATGAAATGTACAACGAATTTTACCATTACTTTTTAATACAGAAGTCCTTGATTTTTGAAGTTGTTGCTAGAATATCAAAAGAAGCCAGATTAGGACTGTTTACGTATGAGTACTAGCGAGCGTGACGTCAGTTTCCCCCCCACCCCCCCACCCCCTCCGCAGCCCTTGCTGGGGTCGTGAGCGCTCGTGTGCGCTCCTGCTCGCGGAGCAGCCTGTTGGAACAGCCTCGGATAGTCCATTTGAAACCAGACGAAAATTGAGAAAATTGACCACGTATATTTTAAGTAATTAATAATTTTTACATGTGCCGATTAATGTAAAGGAAAATAATTGTTATAAGCATTAATCTTACATAGTCTTAAACGTCTTTAAGTAGTATGGAGTCTGTTGTATTCAATGTGGAATAAATTACCTGATATCATAATATAAATACGCTAACACGAAAATTTTGGTACAGATTACTAATTTATTCGTACAAGAAGGCCAATGAAAGTTACATAATTCGAAACATTCTTTGTCGTAGATTTCATGAATATAAATATTATGTATGCATTTAGCGATTAAAAGTGGTAAAAGGCAGTAGAAATTTTCCTATCTACAGCTTGGATCAAGTTCTCCATTCTCCAACAATCAGCTCACTGATTGGCTATTCGCCTCGACCAAAGACGCTGAATTGCACTGCATCTGCAGTATTAAAATAACGTATTAAAATAAGTGAATATTGAAACATGGGGTGCTCCCAACTCACTTTCTTGTGCAATTCAAATGCTTCATTTTCGCAGTGATTAAAGGAAATAGATTTTTTCATATGAAGGGCGATGTAAAGGATGATGCGCCGGGAGAGGCATCTAGCTGTGCTCGGGTGGAACTACGAAGTCGAGAATGCCGATATAAATGATGATGCGCCGGGAGAGGCATGTAGCGGTGCACGGATTGAACTACGAAGTCGACATGTTGTCAGGTTTGGAATCCTGAATATCGCAGTATCGAAATTACATTATTTCTTGGTATACTATAAATATACGAACACCGAACTTGTAGTTCCATTTCAAATATTAAGCTAATGAAAGTTATATAATTCGAAAATGACATGAGAAGTATATACTTACGTTTTTATTTGTTGTTATTGTGACACGCAATTTTCCTTAACACGTAAAAGATATCGTTTCATGCCTCCAGTTCCGGTTAAATTTTACCAAATATCCCAGCGGCCTCCTATGATAATGTTGGCAACAGATGCTGGATAGTGGGAATCCTGTGAGTCTCCATTTTAGCCAATCGCTTGACAACGCTGATGTTTTCTCGTGGAATCTTCGCTTTACGAGGGCAATTATTTTTACTGAGCGGACGAGGGTACATACAAGAACCTGTCAACCATAAAGCAGGAACAGCATTATTTTTTTACTTCATAGTCTGTACGATACACTAATCGAGTTATTCTATGTCGTTCGAACAAATGGGCAAAGATTTTGTATCGTGTTGTTGATGTTGCGAACATAATCACGCGAGGCCGCCGACATGAAACGTAATATTTTACCCCCAGTGACCATTGTAAACACAATTGGTCGATTTTCGACCAAAGGCAATACTAGTATACGTAATTCGCGCTGCACTTACAAGTTTAGACTGTGGTGGGCGGCGTTGGGACACTTGTGCAAAGGCACATTTGTGATGGATCACACCTGTGAGAAGGGCCGGGCAAACACGTAGCAGGCAGTGTATAGGAACACCGAGAACCTGTTACCCGCCCAGCAGTGGCTCTCAGTTGTTATATCTGTGACGCCTTTCTGGAGAAACCCTATTCTTCACTAATAGTTCTACAAACACAAGTCCCCTAATCAGTGACAGTTTTATTAAGTTTTTGGCTTAGCCTTTGGGCCTGATGACATAGATGTTTAGTCCCCAAAAAAAAATCAACAACAACTTATTGTATTGGTGTGGTGTCCGTTGTTTTTGACGTCCGAAAGAACAGAAAACACACCAGTACAATAAGTATTTAAACACGACGACAGCGTTAGCTTCAGTTACTTCACTGCAGATGTGGTCATACGTCCGACCTCGCACGGGAATCCATAATGGCGAGTGTAAGAGGGCATGGACGATAGGGGCGCTACAAACATAGCGTGCGAATTGTGAGAATTTGAGACGAACGGGAGGCGAGCAGGGTGGCCAAGGTGTGCTGGGCGCCGTGGCTCAGTGCGCCCGGTCAGGGGGCTAAACGCTCTCTGTAATGAAAAGGCTGAGCCAAAGATTCAACGAACAATAAAGTATGAACCGAAACAACGACCGCAAGGCATGAAGTCCTAGATCTACATGAGAACAAAAAGAAAAGTAGTTAAGGCGACCGCTGGCCCGAAGCAGGAGACCTGGGTTCGATTCCTGGTCCGGCTTACATTTTCACTTGTCGCCATTGTTTAATATCAATTCCAAATGCGGCCACTGTCAATCCTTTCTTTCCTATTCTTCTTCCTTCCCTTCCTTTACCAATCATTTGCAAGCAACAACTTAGCCTTTAGAAACGTTTCTGATGAGCAGAAGCCTTCGGGTGCAAACTGACGTCTTCATTCGTATATAATTTTTACTGAGACAGTTGTTAGACATTAACATATTCAACGATGTTTTCCTTCCCTTAAAGAAAGGAACAAAGTCACAGTCGTGAACATGTTCCCGCAAAGACTGATTAACGTGACAATTGAAACTTGTACCATCGGTGTCAGAAAATAAATTTGTACCTGGAATAGAGCAAATTAAAGATCCCTGCAGTTTTCAACAAGACATGCAAGTTTTAATAGGTTTGAAAACTTTTTATGTTTCTCGTTTTCTGTGGTTCATAGACGTGTCAACAGCTGTAATGAGTTTCTTGCCGACCAAGAACTTCTGATGGTAGAGAAGATAAAAGTACATTCAATCTGCTACGTGCAAATTTCGCTCTTGGAAGCCATGTTTTTCATTCTGTAAACAGGTGGTCAGGCAGAGGTAAAGAATGCACTCAAACTGGCAATATATTGAACATCTATTGCAGGATGGTGCAGCCATATTGGTACTATTTACTTAACTTTTATGTTTGTTATATCCTGAAACTTTTTCTAGCAGGGCGAAGGTTTAGTTGCTTCCTTTTATTTTCGAATTATTGGATATTCATCAATCTGTACTTCTTTTCCTAAGAGCTGTCAAATGAGTGTCAAACGAACAGCCTTTTATAACTTTTGTGTCAGGATATACATGGGAAGTCAGTTTCACTTTATTTCCTCCCGTTTTATGATTCTTTTTTTCTCTCTGAACAAACTCTGGTCCATTTACAGGGGAAAGCATTCAGACTTATTTACTGTCCATCCCAGACTTCAGTTCTATTTCCCTTTCTTCAGTTTATCAGGTAAAGGTGTTAAATGTTTCCTGCTTTTATGCATTGTGCCAATGGCATTAGAGCACTTCGCATGGAGCCATAAGAACAACTCAGCTTTCGAATGCCAATTGTCTAAATAAATGCTATGTCCTATGTCGAGGTATGTTCAGTTTATCAGGTAAAAGTGGTAAATGTCTCCTGCTACTATGCACTGTGCCAATGGCATTAGGGCACTTCGCATGGAGCCATAAGAAAAACTCAGGGGTCGAATGCCAATTGTCTAAACAAATGCTATGTCCTATGTTGAGGTATGGTAACAACAAACCAACAACGACATCGCCTGATTTGCCCCAGTCGGCATTTCAGGTTCTACTTCAGTAGCGGCACCAGTGTAGACAATATATTCGACAATGTTATTGGTCTGTACGCCACAAAGCATGAAAATTCTAATCCCAAAACGGCTACGTTTTTTTGGAATATACTGTTTGAACCGTAGCCTTCCTCTGAAAAGTAGCAACATTCTTAAGTTTCTAAGTTTTCAAATGGGAGTACAGCCTCTCGGAATCTCTTTCTGGCGTGATCCACAATCATGCATATTTTCACAAGAATATCTTGGTATGCGGACGAATTGTCACTAAAGTGTAATAAACGCAATATCGAGTGGCCGAGCGCGTTTAGGCGCTATGCTTCGTTGCGCGAGGTTCGAATCCTCTCTCGGGCATGGATATTTGCGCCGTCTTTAGTATAATTTAGTTTACAAGTAGTTTGTAAGTTTAGGGACTGATGACCCCTCTGTTAAGTCCCATAAGCTTAACAAACATTTTAACAAATGCAGTATCACCTTGTAACTGTCTCTGGCCATTATGTCAGAAAACACTGCTGTTTGTAGCAAGGAATCTCTTTATAAATATTCGGAGGAAGGAAGAAAGAAAGCTTAGGGTTTAACGTCCCATCAACAGCTTGGTCATTAGAGACGCAGCTTATGCTCGGAGTTTTGGGTAAGGACGGGGAAGGAAATTGGCTGTGCACTTTGAAAGTAACCATCCAGGCATTTGCATGGAGTGATTTAGGAAAATCCGGAAAATCTAAATCTGGATGGCCAGGGGTGGATCAATACTCATTCACTGCTAACAGTTTGGACCTTGGCATAAGGAGGGAACAAGCCAAAAATGCACCAAATTCTGGAGGGTCTATAGGTTTCCATCTTGTTAATCTGCTGGGCAGTAGGGATGGCGGTTATCGCAGAAAAAACCGGTTTTCGGTTATAACGGTTCTTTTCATCTCCGGTTTAACCGCACTGTAAAAATTGCTCAAGATAACCGGTTTTTTAAATAACCGGTTTTCGGTTTTTTATTGCTATTATTTCCAGTAGAATTCGACGGAAACATATTTTGCGGTCGAAACAGAAACCGTAATCGAATTTTCGGTTCTTCTAGTTTCGGCCGAAACCGAAACTTACGAAATTTAGTTAAAATTTAGGTAAATTTACATTATACGAAAAATCACTAGTCTTTCCATATTTTGCAAGATCCCCTCCCAATACTACGCCTTCTTGGGTATGTGTAAGCCTAGCCAGGAGGCTGTAGAAGACGATATACGAAGAATACAGATTTACTGGCCTAGTATTTCCATCCGGCAGTTGCGAATATTGAGCCAACCTCTCCGTAAGTTGGACTTGTGAACTAGTGCATACGAATATCTCGTTATATACACGATATATGTTTAAGTTACAGTCAGTAAATGAACTTCAATCAGTGCTGCAGAAGTATTTCGAAAAACAAAGTCACAGATCCGACTAACAGTATGATTGTTGTCAGTGTAAATTTACGAAAATTGAACTAGGAAAGCTGTGTACCACATGATCAAAGAATGTTCAAATGGGGGTGAGTTCTTATGAGAACTAACTGCTTAGGTCATGGGTCTCTAGACTTAAAACTACTTAATCTAACTTAAACTAACTTACGCTAAGGACAACATACACACCTATGACCGAGGGAGGAGGGAGGACTCGAACCTCCGACTGGAGCGGCCGCGCAGTCCGTAACATGGAGCCTCAGACCGCACGGCTACATCGCGAGGCACCACATGATCAATGTTACCTAAGCACATATTGGTTATTAAAAAATTCCCTCGCTTTCAAGAAATCGCATTAATAAAACTTGTTAGCATACCAATATGATAATACATTAAAAGTTATTATTCCTAGCTTACATAACAGGTATATGAATCGAATTGACCTCCTCTTCCAAGAAACATTTTGGATGTTTTCGCTATAAATGACACAGCATGTTTGCAGTACCTCCACCTGTTTTCAGCTTTTTAAAACAAATGGAGCCTTGTACCTCACTGCTACCGTACTTCGTGAAGTACGTCCACGCTCGGGATGGTGCAATTTAAGACACAACCGATGTCTGGCGACGACTGCAAGGTACTGCCGCATGACCAGACGGAGGCAAGTCTCGTACACTGCCGGTGTACGCGCGTCGTCTAATAGACCACGCCACACGGCCACAGGTGCATCGATGCCTCAGTAGCTGCATCAGTCCTTAAGTTCTTATGCCACGCGTTTGTTGCACATTTCTGACTGCCCGGATTGTTCTTAAATTATCACTGATCACTTTTCTTAGTTACTGCAATGACGTAATATTTCACAACAGTGGAAATTTTAGGAATAGCTCTAAATATTAGGGTCAACTAGTTTTATTTTTTTAAATTATTTACAAAAAAACACTTTTTGAACCATTACTACAGGAAGTAGCCATACCGGTTTTTTTACCCGGTTCTTGGCAATAACTAAAAAGACCGGATACAACCGACACCAAATAAAAACCGAAAAAACCGGTTATTCAAAACTAAAATACCGGTATCGCTTTTAACCGGTCGGTTTTTCCCATCCCTACTGGGCACTGTCGTCATTTTTTCGGTGAGAAATGTATAATACTTTTTCATATATAGAAATAGCTGAAACAAATTAGAATGAGATAAAGTAAAAAAAAATCTAAATGACTTGCTGATTCATCGAAATCTACCTTTAAACCCCTAAAAGATTTCGCGAAACAGTGGCGATTCATCGCAGGACGATTATCAGACCAGTCATACAATCATTTTCTTGTCGAAATCTTACTTAACACATCATCTTCTTTTTCCTCTTAAGAAGGGGAATCTTCTGAGGAAGTTCTTCATTGTGTTGAATAAATACCGTTAGTTCCATACACATCTAGCACTTTGTCTAAAGAACGGTCTGTAGTGGCACTATCGTCATCGTCACTACTATTCATCATGATGTCCATTATTTCCTTGTTTGATATACTACGTTCCGACATTACAACGACAGTACAGTGAAACGCTGGTCTCTCGCCAAACAAAAAATACAGGAGGGGCCCGATGGAGTGCTCTCGTAAGCAGGAAAGCCCAGAAGTGAAAACTGTAGTGCTTACCGACATAAAAAAGGGCTGTTAATGGCAGTGCCATCAGGAATGTTGAGCCACAGGTACAACCGAGTCGCCGCCGCTCCATTCTGCGCTCGGGCCCCGAGCGTACATGAATGCCCTTAGCCTTCAGGCCGCTCTACCTGCTGGGCGTATATGAATGCCGGTAGCCATCTGGGCCTCCTGTCTGCCAGGTGTACATGTACGCCCATAGCCGTCTGGACCTTCTAACTGTCGGGCATACATGTATGCCCATAGCCAAGAAAGGGTTAAAACAGCCAGACAGATTTAACATGAAACGTTTCTTTAGAAGCCCCTGCATATTATTCTTACATCCATGGTGTTATCGCTGGTGTTTATATCTTTGGAGCATTGCAAAGATATAATTGATGTCATTTCATGGTATTTTTGAGTATTAGTAACAAATTGAGTGCAGATCGTGGTTTATTTCTTTTTAGAACAATGCCTCCATTGCGACATAAAATAAATTTCTTCAAAATTATTCATGATTAATCAATTAACATGAATACTTCATTAACTGGTAGGTTGTGTTCAATTTTAAATCTGTGTCACAGACCTAGCAGGCAATGTTGGCAGCAGTCGATTGCCGAGAATTGCGTGACGTCGCTTTTATTCAATCGTGTGATAGTGTACAACATGATATTTTGCCAATTTATTACCAGTACTACATCTTCCAATCATGGAAACATGAGTGATAGTTCTTCATTCCCACGATCCAAAAGCTGTTGTCAGCATAGCTGTACCATGCATATGTGAAGAAACTGATGAACAATGTATTGAAGAAATGATAATTACAGGACAGTTCCAAGGAGAGGATGTTCTGATTCCAAGAATGCCACTGATTCCTATCGACTTGCTATTTCAATTAAAGTGTCTCCAGTTTCCCAACCGCCTTGCAATCGCAAAACGATTAATAGAGTGCAAGGCCTGTCGTTGAAAACACTTAAAAACAGATTGAAAGATTTTCTGAACTTTTACTCAGTAAATGAATTTTCTCATAGAAATCAATAATTTGCAATAAACAAATTAATAAAAATTAAGAAATTTTATTTCATGTAATGTTATATTTTACTGAACTGACATGTTCCTCATCGTTATGAAATCTTGAATCTATGGAACAAGTATAAAGCTAATCTGACTCGAATATAGTCTATCTAAGTCCATATCCTTTACTCTCTCTCACTCTGTCCAATTCCTTCCCTTTCCTGACTGTCCATTTCTTTTCTTTCCCCTCTCTCTCCCTCCTGCTCCAATTCTCTCATCATCTTGTCCTTCCCTGTATTTTGATGTAGTTGATGGTACATGTAATTCACAATAACACTTCCTACATCACATATTTATTACAAGTTTCCATTAGTGCTTCCAACTCTCTCTGTATATATACATATATTCACCTGCTCTTCCCATTTGTATATTATTTCTTTGCCCCCTCTGTACGAGTCCCAATTTCTCTTGTATCGATTAACTTTCATTTTCAGGAGTTTGTCACGTAAGACTTTCGAATTTATTGTTCCACATTTACTGTTACATCACAGTTCGAATTTCAGCCTTAGGTCTGTCATGTAATGTGTTATGACACTGACAACACCCTAGTATCGAAATAAATAATAATATGGAAGGTAGCTTAGGGTTCATTGCCCAGTAGACAGCATGGTCATTAAAGCTCACACTCGGATATTTTCGTAAGGATGGGAAAGGACCTGTCAGAGGACCCATCTCCACACTGGCCTGGAGTGATTTAGGAATATAATGGAAAACCTGTTTATGCATGGCCAGAGGTGAATTTGAATCACTGTCCTCCTAAACACGAGTCAACTTGCTCGGTGAGAGGTGAAGCAGGTAGGATGAGGAGGTGCAGGTGCTGGGCCGTGGCGCGAGCAGACGGCTGTGGCAGCAGCCGCAGTGTTAAGCAGCCTTCCCTCCCTCCTGGAGGGGCGGACGAGTGTGACGGACGGAACCGGAAGTGGAGCAGAGTCCGGAACCGGCACAGCGCCTCTACTGGAGAGCGGCAGAGCGAAGCTTCCGACGGCAGGCAGACACGGCTGCAAAGTGAGACGCCAGGCAGCGGAAAGGCACTCCCACAAGGACTCTGCCGCACTTTGCAGGCTGAAAGACCGGATAAACACCGACAGGTAGCGCGTCTAGCTTTACTACCCGGCTTCTCTCTGGGACATGATAGTCTGGTACTTGAAATAAAACGATGGTTCGTATTTTCTGAGATACGGACTTTTTTGTACTACAAAACTGGCAGATAATATTCGTTTTTATTATTATTATTTTCGATGCTCCGCAAGCCACCACACGTAGGAGGGAGCAATATGTTGCTTTGCTCCTCAGGAAACGTAGACTCTCAAAACTTCGACAAAAACCCCTACCTCGATGAACAGCGTCAGTTCCCGAAGTTTCTCTAGTGTGTATTTATGCCTGTCTTATGTTTGTCCATCTTCTCCTTCCCTCGGTGCCCAACGGCTCTTATCCTACTCGCTATCAATTTCCGATTCATTTACATGAAGCTTATTTCTTATGACGTCATATCTGCTGAAGTATGTGACCTACAGTAACATTATTCTTCCATTTCTTACAGCGGCATATTAGGATACCGTGAGCGAAAGCTTTAGTGAATGGACGTAGTAATAAAGACATAATAGAGCACAATCTCGTCCGTTATGGGACGAATTCTACATCTACATAAATACTCTTGCAAGCCACATAGAAGTGCATGGCAAAGGGTTCATCGAACCGCTTTTTTTATGCTTCTCTACGGTTCCGTTCTCTAATAGTTCTCGGCAAATGAAACACCTAAATCTTTTCGTTTTCGATTTGAATTCTCTCATTTCATTTTCATGATCATGACTTCAAATGTAGGTGTGTGCTATCAAAATATGTTCGCATTCGGAAGAGAAGGTTAGTGAAAGAAATTTCGCAAATAGATCTCGCCGCAACAAGTAATGCCTTTCTTTTAATGATTTATATCTCAAGTCGTGCATCATTTCCGTGGCACTCTCTCTCCTATATGGCGATAGTACAACACAAGCTGCCCTTCTTTGAACTTTCTCTAAATCGTCTCTCACTTCGTGGGTATCCCACAATGCGCAGCAATACTCCAAAATAGGACGTTTAACGATATTCGCTTAGTAATCATATGGATTACTTCACACTTCTCATGATTCAGATTCAATTGCCACTTTTTGCACACTCTAAATTATTGTTCATGAGCTTCGTATCTTCTGGTGACTTTACTAACCGAGAACTGACAGCATCATCCGCGAACAACCTAAAAGAGCTACTCGACTTGTCTCCTAAATCGTTTATAAAAATAAGGAACAGTAGTGGCCCTATAGCACTTCCCTGGGGAACGCCAGATATCACTTCAGTTCTACTCGAAGACTTTTCGTAAATTACAACGTACTGTGTCCTGACACAAGAAATCGTGAATCCTATACCACAATTGTGACGGTATTCCATAAGCACGCAGTTTGAATAGAAGACGCTTGGAAGGTACAGTGTCGAAGGCCTTCCGGAAATCTAGAAATACGGAAAGTATTTGACATCCCTTGTCTGTATCACTCTTCACATCATGTGAGTAACGAGCTATCTGTGTTTCACAAGAATTATACTTTCTGAATCCGTGTTGACTATGGGTCAATAGGTCGTTCTCTCCGAGGTATTTCATAGTATTTGAGGAAAGTACATGTTCTAAAATCCTGCTGCAAACCTACGTCCATGATATAGGCCTGTAATTTTGCGGATCACTCCTATTGCCTTTTTTTTTTTTTTTTTTTAATGTTAGCATAACCTTTGCAACTTTCCAGTCTTTGAGTACGGAACGTTCGCTGAGCGAGCACTTATATATGATAACTAGGTATGGGGCTTTTGCATCAGCATACTCTGAAACAAAAACTAATTGGTATACAACCGGGAACGGGAGACTTACTTTTGTTAAGTTCTTCAAGTTGCTTTAAGCCATCAGGGGTATCAACTTCTAAATTACGCATGCTGGCAGCTGTTCTTGATACGAATTCTGGAGTATTTGCTTCGTCTTCTTTCGTGAAGGAATTTCGAAAGGATGTGTTAAGCATCACCGTTACTATCGCTTAGTGAATGTATTGATTGTGTTTTACCGCTAGTATTCTTTACATACCACCAGAATTTCTTAGGTTTCTCTGCCAAATCAAGTGACAGGATTTTGTTCTGGAATTTGTTATACGCTTCTCGCATTGAAGCATTACATTCTCATAATGCCGAAAGTGAATCAGTGGTATGCATGTATATTCTCAATAAAATATCTCAGGAATATAAATATTAGTGAAGAAGTAATAAATTGGAACGTCAGCCGAATGCTGTAGTGTACTGCATTAACAGCGGAACAGTAGTAAGCGTTAACATTTTCCAGCCCAGTGGTACCAATGGCAACGTAATCTGTATTAATTTTGTACCTCTGTGCCCAATGAATTGTGCAAAATTATAAACAACACTGCACGACATTCCAATAATCATTGTGGTTAATTTCGGTATCTTTACTTCCAGTAAACAGAAAGCATTATGCTACATTGTACTGACAAAATGCGTAGGACTCACTTCACACGACTTTGAAATTTACTGTATCAAGGTAACGGATACAAAGCAATTCGAAAATTTCATTAACAAATCATTTTCAAATGTCTAACGTAATAGTAAATCATTTAAAAATTATGTTTGTTGTGGTAAATTAAACATATCCTTCCCAATCACGCCATATGGCGTCATCCCAGATTTCCCTCCAAAATCATAAAAAAATCAAAAATTCTTTCAAATACAGGAATATGCAAATTATTATTTTTGTTCACAAATTAATAAAAGTTGGACTGAAAGGAAAATACCAAAGTGAAACATATACAGTCGCGACACTCACTGCTATGAAATTTGTTACCAACTAATAGATGTAACCACACTAGTGCTCTTACTGGCGGGCAAGC
Organism: Locusta migratoria; assembly: GCA_026315105.1. Classification (NCBI taxonomy): domain Eukaryota; kingdom Metazoa; phylum Arthropoda; class Insecta; order Orthoptera; family Acrididae; genus Locusta; species Locusta migratoria. The sequence goes on along the minus strand of CM048744.1, from coordinate 855,483,799 downwards.
AGCTGAAGGAGTATCTTTTGGTTATAATTATTTTTCTACTTGATTAAAGAAATAGTTACTATAAGTTTTGCATTACAAATGTTCAAGAGACATACATTATCGGAAAATTAATCTAAAACATCGTAATTCATTGATTCTATATTCATGAAGAAATACTTACGAATTTGTGAACATTTGCAACTTATATATATATATATATATATATATATATATATATATATATATATATATATATATATATATATATATATATTACTGTTCGTTAGTCTTGCTAAAACTCGAGAACGGCTGCACCGATTTGGCTAATTTTAGTCTTGAAATATTGGTGTAAATCCAGGGAAGGTTTAAACGGTGATAAAAAAGGAAAAGTTGTCTGGAAAAGAGGAAAATCGGGAAAAAACAGCTTTTCCCAGTAGGCTATCAATTCTGTTGGTCGAAATGCGATAAAAGTTTGTACATTTCATGTTGAAAGCCACAGGAAGGCTCGCATCAAATAAAAAATTGGAAAAGTCGCCCGGAAAGTTGGAAAATCTAGGAAAAACCCAAAGCGATTTTTTTTCTATGAATAAAAATCAATTGCTACATGGTTGTAAGAGTTTCATTTGAATGCGAATTGACAGGAAATGGTTTGCATGAAATAATTTTTTGGAAAATCTACCGGATAATTGGAAAATTTGAGAAAAACTGAAAGTGAGTTTTTCAATGTGTTTCTGATTGAATTCAGCACTATATCTGACTATTCGCGCGACGAAGAGGGGTAATTCTTTTTTTGTTTTGTTCATTATGGTCTTGGAAAAGTTTTCAGTTAAAAAAAATAGGATCAGTTAAAAAGGAAAGTAGCAAATTTCGAAACAAATGTGTTTCTAAATGTACTCAACACTGTAAGTTGAGAACCGTTCATCTGACTGCTACAAAATTTTGATCATTGGATATTGAACGACAGATGAACGTTCTTATATACTAAAAGTATAGGAAAGTTGCCTGGAAAATTTGAAAATTAGGAAGAATCTGAAAGAGCATTTTTCAATGGGATATCAATATCATTCGTCTGATTGCGATAAAATTTTGCATATTTCAAATTCAAAGTATGAATAACGTTCTTAGGAAATAAAAATTTGGAAACGTTTCCCGAAAATTTGGAAAATTCAGAAAAATAGAGATTTTTCTATGAAATATCAATATCATTCATCTGATTGCTATAAAATTTTGCACATTCTACGTTCAAAGCGAGAGGAAGGTTTGAGAGAATTAAAAGTTTGGACCACTCCCATGAACCACAGACATTGCCGAGGTGGGGTGGCTTGCGTGCCTCAGCGATACAGATAGCCGTACCGTAGGTGCAACCACAGCGGAGGGGTATCTGTGGAGAGGCCAGACAAACGTGTGGTTCCTGAAGAGGGGCAGCAGCCTTTTCAGTAGTTACAGGGGCAACAGTCTGGATGATTGACTGAGCTGGCCTTGTAACTTCAGCTAATGTGACTTTGCCACACAGCTACTGTGAACGGCTGAAAGCAACGGGAAACTACAGCCGTTACCTTTCCCGAGGACATGCAGCTCTACTGTATGAACATATGATGATGGCATCCTCTGAGGTAAAATATTCCGGAGGTAAAATAGTCCCCCATTCGGATTTCCGGGCGGACTACTCAGGAGGATGTGATCATCAGGAAAGACAATACTGGCATTCTACGGGTCGGAGCGTGGAATGTTAGATCCCTTAATCGAGTAGGAAAATCAGAAAATTTAAAAAGGGAAATGGATAGGTTGTAATTGAACAGTTCCAAATGTTTGTTAAGCTTATGGGACTTGACTACGGGATCATCAGTCCCTAAACTTACAAACTACTTACGAACTACCTTATACTAAGGACGGCACAAATATCCATGCCCGAGGGGGGATTCGAACCCCCGACCGTAGTGGCCGTGCAGACCGTGACTGGAGCGCCTCAGTCCCCGCGGCCACCGCGGCCGGCGGAGAGGTTGTAGTTAGATATAGTGGGGATTAGTGAAGTTCGGTGGCAGGATGAACAGGATTTCTGGTCAGGTGAGTACAGGATTATAAATACCAAATCAATTGGGGGTATCACAGGAGTAGGATTGATAATGAATAAGAAAATAGGAATGCGGGTAAACTACTATGACCAGCACAGTGATCGCATTATCATAGTCAAGATAGATACGAAGCCAACACCGACAACAGCAGTACAGGTTTATATGCCAACTAGCTCTGCCGATGATGAGGAAATTGAAGGAATATATGAGGAGCTAAAGGACATTATTCAGACAATTAAGGGAGAGGAAAACTTAATTGTTATGGGAGACTGGAATTCGGTAGTAGGACAAGGAAGGGAAGGGAAGATAGTAGGTGAATATGGTCTGGACAAAAGGAATGAAAGAGGAAGACGCCTGGTAGAATTTTGCACAGAACATAATTTAGTTATAACAAACACCTGGTTCAAGAATCACAAAGTTAATTATAACTTCTGAAAAATAGTTAAGAAGTCCAAGAGTAAATAGCTTTTACAAAGAATAATTATTGTTCGATATCTCGTTTTATATAGTTCAAATCAAAAAATATATATTGAATTACACACTTTCTAAAGTGTCGTATCCGGTACTTCAGCGCTCAAGCTATCTTCACGCCAGATCTCATCACAATAGATTCAATGGTTTATGTAATGATATATAGCCAAATCGGTTCAGTCATTCTCGAGTTTTAGCGAGACTTAGGAACAGCAATTCATTTTTATATTTGACATTTCATATACGGGTTCAGATCGTGTAAAGCGAACTTAGGTCTTTCAACACAACACAACAACCAAATCATTATTTTACATGTTATAAATCTAAACTTTCCTCGAAATTTTCCCATATTTCATCACCGTTTAAACCTTCCTTGAACTTCCTCGAATGTGACACGAACATTATCCCGGACTTGTGTGTGTGATTTGCCTACTCTTACCGCCCACTATCGAGTCGATACTTAGACTATCTGATGAAGCCTTTATAAAGCTACTGGATATAAAATACGTATGATTTAAATTAATATGGTTTATATTAAGAGGTAAGTGATACGAAGTTCTCCGGGTCATCTAGTAGAATATAAACAAAAAGGAAAATAATTTTGTATTAAGGTTCTTATTATACATGCATGTCGTTGTTGTTATTGCGGTCTTCAGCCCGCAGACTGGTTTGATGCAGCTCTCCACGCTACCCTGTCCTGTGTAAGTCTCTTCATCTGATAATGAGTTCGGCAACCTACATCCTTTTTAATCTGCTTACTTTATTCGTTCCTCGGTCTCCCTCTACGATTTTTACCCCACACAGATCCCTCTGATGTTAAGTTCACGATTCCTTGAGGTCTCAGAATGTGTCCCACCAATCTATCGCTTCTCTTAGGATATGCCAGAAACTCCTTTTCTCTCCAAATCGGTTAAGCACCTCCTCATTAGTTACGTGATCTACCCATTTGATTTTCCTCATTCGTCTGTAGCACCACATTTCAAAAGCTTCTAGCATCTTTTTGCCTCTGAACTCCTTATCGTCCACGTTTTACTCCCATACAATGCTACACTACAGACAAATGCTTTCAGAAAAGACTTCCTAACATTTAAATTAATATTGGACATCAACAAATTTCGCTTCTTCATAAACGCTTTTCTTTCCATAGCCATTCTGTATCTTATATCTTCTCTTCGGCTATCAGAAGTTATTTTGCTACCCAAATAACAAAATTCATCTACTACTTTTATTGTCTCATTACCTAATCTAACTTCTTCAGCATCGCCTGACTTTCTGACTCTACATTGCATTATCCTTGTTTTACTCTTTTGATGTTCGTCTTATACCGTGTTTTCAAGACACTGTCCATTCCATTCAATTGCTCTTCCAGAGCCTTTGCGGTCTCTGACAGAATTACAATGTAATCGGCAAACCGTAAAGTTTTTATTTTTCTCCGTGAACTTTAATTCCCTCTCCAAATTTCTCCTTGCAGTCCTACACTGCTTGCTCAATGTAGAGATTGAACAACATTTGGAAAAGACTACAACCCTGTCTTACTCCCTTCCCCACCTCTACGACCCTTTCATGCCCTTCGACTCTAATAACCGCTTTCTGGTTTTTGTATTAGATGAATATAACTCTTCGCTCCCTATATTTTACCCCCGTTACCTTCAGAATTTGAAAGAGTTCATTCCTGTCGACATTGTCAAAAGCTTTCTCCAAATTTACAAATGCTGAAAACGTAGGTTTGCCTTTCCTTAGCCTATCTTCTAAGATAAGTCATAATGTGAGTATTGCTTTCCGCGTTCCTACATTTCTCCTATATCCAAACTGGTCTTCCGAAGTTTGGTTTCCACAAGTTTTTCCATTCGTCTGTAATTAATTCGTGTTAGTATTTCGCAACAATTACTTATTAAACTGACAGCTCTGTAATTTTCACATTTGTCCTCACTTGCTTTCTTTGGAATTTGAATTAAAATGTTCTTCTTGAAGTCGGAGGGTATTTCCCCTGTCTCATACATGTTGCATACCAGGTGGAACAATTTTTTCATGAATGGTTCTCCTAAAGTATTGGTAGTTCAGACTGAATATCATCTATTCCAGGGACCTTGTTACGACTCAAATCTTTCAGCGCACTCTCAAATTCTTCTCGCAGTGTCGTATCACCTATCTCCTCTTCCTCCACTGCGTCTTCCATTTCTAGAATACTAACTTCCTTTGTACAAGCCCTCTATATATTCCTTCCATGTTTCAGCTTTCCCCTATTTGCTTAGTACTGGTTTTCCGTCTGACTTCTTGATATTCATAAAGCTGCTTTTCTTGTCTCCAAATATCTCTTTTATTTTCCTGTAGGCGATATCTATCTTTCCCCTGGTTATGCATTTTTCTATGGTTCTGCATTTGTCCTCTAGCCACTACTGCTTAGCCAGTCTGCACTTCCTGTCAATCTCGTTTTTCAGACGTTTGTACTCCCTTTTGCCTGCTTCACGTGACGCATTTTATCGTTTCTTCTCTCATCAATTAAGTCCATTATATCCTGTGTTATCCAGGGATTTCTATTAGGTCTTGTCCTCCTGCCTATATTATTCTCTGCTGCTTTCACTACTCTCAGAGCTACCCATTCTTCATCTCCTGTAGTACTTTCCCCCGTTTTAGCCAATCCTCGCCTAATGCTCCCTCTGAAACTGTCAACCACCTCTGGTTCCTTCAGTTTGTTCAAGTTCGATCTCCTAACTTTTCTACCGTTCTGCAGTCTCTTGAGTTTTAATCTACAGTTGATTACCAATAAGTTATGGTCAGAGTCTATACCTGCCCTTGGGTACGACTTACAGTTTAAAACATGGTTCCTAAATCTATTCCTTACCACTATAAAGTCAATCTGGTACCGTATAGTGCCTCCTGGTCTCTTCCACGTATACAGCCTTCTTTCATGATGTTTAAACCAAGCTTTGGTGATTATTAAATTGTGCTCTACGCAAAATTCTACGAAGCGATCTCCTCTTGCATTTCTTTTCCCCAGTCCATATTTACCTACATGCATATGCTTTTGAAATTAATTACTTTTGCTTAAAAAGTCAATGTCTTGAACATTCTTGCCGTTTGTAATTCAGCTGTACCATCAACTGTGGAATTTCGTTCTTCTTTGTTGGGAAACAGTTCCATTGGTTCTTCATTTTTATTGCCACGCCTGCACATTGAATAATGTAGTTATTGCATTCTATATACGGTTCGTACATTCCTCCCTCACCAATTTTACTGGAATTGTAGTGAAGAAACGTTAAGGATCCTTAATAGAAAAGCGACCTATATCTACAGAAGGACAGGTCTCCTGGTGTTTCCTTCCTATTTATTTAATTTTTAACAGAAAATGAAGCTCTTCAGCCGAATCTGCAGGTTACAAGATAATTGTGAATCAACTGTTCTTTTATGTACCGTTCATACCTTGCCATGGATCTTAGGAAACTCAAGAAAGACGAAGTGGAATTTGTTATTAGTTATTTCCGATTTTTATGGCACTACATACGTACCCTACTGTAAAACCTATGTTAAATCATTGTAAACGATAATTTTTACACTAATCTAATCTCGTATTCACAAATGTAGCTTGCCGGTCGCTTGGAGAGCTTCTCTTACAGTGTCTAACAAAGATCAGTGACTGTGTATGTTAAACTGTGATTATATCTCGGTTTTGGTGTTTTGTTGTCCTGGTCAGCCTGTGTTTAGTTCTTCCTGGCCTGTCATTCAGGAAAGATTCTGTTCATGATGCGAGTACATCTATAACAGCTATACAGATTAGTAATACAAGTTTTATTTACAAGTATGTACAAAGGTACTCAACTTATAATCTCTCTTTTCTTCTCGCGGCGGCGCTGAGACCTAATGACTGCCTAGTTCGCAGCCGAGGTCAGACCTGACCGTCCAGACGCATGTGAGCCTAGATATATCTGCTTGTAGAGGGCGCGCTTCTAGGTCACTCCCTCAAGGATGCGAGGCGCCGGCGTGTGATTGGCTGCCGGTCGTCCGCTGCCTTCTGCACGATCGATCTCGAGCGTCTGGCGTGTGGCGCTGACAACGCCACAAGATTTGGTTTGCTTTATAAATTAAGGAATAGAAATATCATACCTTCTTTTGTGTCCCAGCCTCGTCGCCGCATTTGTGTCTCGTTTCCGTCGTAGGTGTCGGTGGCCGAGTAGAAAAGTACCGACACAGGAATAAAGAATGCACGCTTGTGCAGGTAGGAGGTGAGCAGCCAGTGGGACAGCAGAAACTAGAAACACTAAAGTAAATTAGAACGAGATATATATTGCACAGAATTTATACAATACTTAACTTTTACATAGATCAGTACTGCAGAATGCTGATACATAGTTGAGCTAGAGGTCTGCCTAGTGCCTATCCGATAGCCAAGTCTTCACTTGTGCCTATCTGAATACGAAGTCTTAACTGGTTCCTATCTCAGTCCCAAGTGAACGATGTCGTTCAGTGGTGGCCACGAGTGGAGTTGTACAGAGGGCGCTCGTGGCTGACGTCGTAAGAACGCCGCGCCGTGCGTGCATGGCGGCGCGCGGCGAAAGTAGGTGGCGCGCACTTTATACTTGCACGACACCACACCTTCTGAAGTATGTATCGTACCAGATCCTCAACCTCACAGCTATTGATGCCTGATGGTAAGGAACATGTGAACCAAGTTTGGTTCGATCTAATGATTCAGGGTGAGCCCTGGAACATGCAGACACACATACACACGTTTAGTAATATGTACAGATTCCGCAAATGAAGCTTCCAGGTAAATGTATGATGGTGGTGAATCTTTAATTGTCTAAATATGGAGGAATGTGAATACGACGCGTTCTCTAAAAATTTGTTTTAAGTGTTAGTAATTCTAAGGGACCAAATTTTCCATCGGCGCTGACTTTACGCCACAAGATTTCGTTTGGTTTATAAATTAAGGGAGAGAAATATCATACCTTCTGAAGTATGTAGCGTACCAGGTTCTCACCATCACAGCTACTGATGCCTGATAGTAAGGAACATGTGAATCAAGTTTGGTTCGATCTAATGGTTTAGGGTGAGCCCTGGAACATGCAGACATACATACACACGTTTAGTGATATGTACAGATTCCGCAAATGAAGCTTCCAGATAAATGTACGAAGGTGGTGAATCTAAAATTGTCTAAATCTGGAGGAATCAGAATTCGACGTGATATCTTAAAATTTGTTTAAATGTTTGTAATTCTAAGGGACCAAATTTGCCATCGGCCCCTATATTTACAAACTACTTAAAGTAACGCACGCTAAGGACAACACACAGAGCTATGCTCGAGAGAGGACTCGAACCTGCGACGCGAGGAGTCGCGCGATTCGTAACGGCCGGGGTGGAGTTGCCGAACGGATTGATGTATGCTACGATCCGCGAGGCCTTTCCCCGTCGGGGGTTCGAATCCCCCCTCGAGCATGGGTGTTTGTGCTGTCTTTAGTAAAAGGTAGTTCATAAGTAGTTTTTAAGTTTAGGGACTGATGACCTCGCAGTTAAGTCCCATGAGCTTAACACATTTGAACATTTTGATTCGTAACTTGCTGCTCCAGACCGCGTGGCCATTCCCGCGAGTTGGTACTTTCTAGCACCTTTGATCATTTCTAATATATAAAGCAGAGTGTCCGTATGTATGTACGTGTTTCTTACAAATCTACAGTTTTGATCCGATCTTTTTCAAATTTTGTACATGTAAGCTTCAGTCCATGAGGACGGTCGCCGTAAGTGTAAGAATCACGTACGATATATAGTTCACGAGATATGACGTCATAAACAATGAGATGAGCGAAAAACTGCTGCATTTTGCGACAATGTTGCTCATATTCTCCTAAACCATTGCACCGATTTCAACCAAATTTGGTACACACATTCCTTACCGTGAGGTAACAATTGCTCAAAAAATGTTCAAATGTTTGTTAAGCTTATGGGACTTAACTACGGGGTCATCAGTCCCTAAACTTACAAACTATTTATGAACTACTTACGAACTAGGACGGCACAGATATCCATGCCCGAGGAGGGATTCGAACCCCCGACCGTAGTGGCCGTGCTGACCGTGGCTGGAGCGCCTTAGTCACCTCGGCCACCGCTGCCGGCTAACAATTGCTGCATGGTTAAGAATCACATACCGCACATGGTTCAAAAGATATCACGTCATAACCAATAGAAATCGCAAAAAATGCCATATAATACGCCGAGACTTTCGAAATACACTGTATGAGAATGACAGTACTTAGCGAGTTGCAACCAAATTTAAACATAATTTCAAACCTTTATTAAACTTTTTCTCGCTGGCAACCATAGTAAAATGATGAAAGGAAATAAGTTTCTCGCTTACTACTTTTCCGCTGTTTATGGAGTAAAACTACTGCTCTCGGTACGGCGTTACAATTTATAATATGAACACTACAAATTGTAGCGACAGGATATTTTACAGACAGTATGCACGTATATAGTTGAATGTAGCTTCTAAATTGTATCACATTCCGACACGTAGTTCATGAGATATGAGCACGTAAACAGTATTGTTCATGGTCCCATCACGCACCAATCTCTCACTTATTTACTACCTATTTTTCGCAAGAAATTTTAGAGGCAAACTGCCCTTATATGCCTGAAAAAAGGCAGGAATAAATAAATACAAACCCGAACAACCTCGGGTTTTCAGCTAGTACTCTATATTTTATCTATATTCTTTCATAGGCGATTTGTCAGTCCCATCCAACCAGAATTTTACAGCGTAGGATATCAGGTATCAGTAAAAAAGTGAAGGAAATAATAAACAAAAAGAAACAACATCTGCCGCCGATCAGAGAGTACATAGGAATCCCTCATGAATGTCGCATTTTGTGTCACTTTGCGTGACTGGATGCGCAGTTATACCACAGCACAAAGGTATGCTTTCCTTGTTAATCACTTGTGTTTATTCACTACGTTGAGTGACGCGAACGTAGCTATTTATTTGAATGAAGTAAAAATGATTTGACAGGTTTTCCGTCACTGTTTGACATTGTTTGCTAATACGCTTTGACGACATCAATACGAGACTGTACGTTAAATTCCACTCGTTTTATTTCACTAATCCGCCGTTGTGGTATTCGACGGGCGGTGTTACGGCCAGCTCGTATCGCATTGGCTCAGAAGGATCGCCCTTACTGTCACCACTGTACCACTGCCGCAGTAATGTTTTTACATTTTGCCATGTTCCGGCCGTTACACTGCTTTTACTGTTTGAAATAAATATGGCAGACGCGAGCCAAGTCCCCGTTTTACGTCCATCTTGTTTTATTAACGTGTACTTTTATGATGGTCGTGGTGTCTGGCACGGCGGTGTTAAAATTTTACTGTTCACAATTTGCTGCGCTCGGAAATTTTATTGTTCTAAATGTAGCTTTACTATCACTGGATTTTTTTGCTTTTTTTAATGAATAACAAATCTATATATAAATCAAGAAGTTAGAAAGAAATGCTATTGTATCTCCCTCACTATTTAAAATCCGCATATGAAACTATGAAACCTGTCTAATGGACTACGCCCAATTGAGAATCAATACCACACAGTAATCATTTAATAAAGACAAATTGCAGAGGCGAGGATACAAGTATATACGTGGGTTGGAAAGTAAATACCGGTTTGTTGTTGTTGCGGTCTTCAGTCCGCAGACTGGTTTGATGCAGCTCTCCACGCTAACCTGTCCTATACAAGCCTCTTCATCTGAGAATATTTACGGCAACCAACATCCTTTTGAATCTGCTTAATGTATTCGTCCCTCAGTCTCTCTCTACGATTTTCACCCCACACGCTTCCTTCTAATGCTAAGTTGACAAATCCTTGATGTCTCAGAATGTGTCCAACCAATCTATCCCTTCTCTTACTCAGGATATGCCAGAAACTCCTTTTCTCTCCGATTTGGTTAAGCGCCTCCTCATTAGTTTCGTGATCTACCCATCCAATTTTCATCATTCGTCTGTAGCACCATATTTCAAAAGCTTCTATCATCTTTTTATCTGAACTCCTAATCGTCCACGTTTCACTCCCATACAATGCTACACTCCAGACAAATGGTTTCAGAAAGGACTTCCTAACATTTAAATTAATATTGGATGTTAACAAGTTTCGCTTCTTTAGAAATGCTTTTCTTCCCATAGCCATTCTGCATTTTATATCTTCTTTACTTCGGCAATACTACCCAAATAACAAAATTCATCTACTACTTTTATTGTCTCATTACCTAATCTAGTTCCTTCAGCATCGCCTGAGCTTCTGACATTGCGTTCCATTACCTTCGTTTTACTCTTGTTAATGTTCATCTTATATCTTCCTTTCAAGACACTGCCCATTCCATTCCAGTGCTGTTCTAGATCTTTTGCAGTCTCTGACAGAATTACTATGTCATCGGCAAACCGCAATGTTTTTATTTTTTCTTCCTGTACTTTAATGCCCTCTCCAAATTTCTCCTTCCATTCCTTCAAAGTTCAAATGTTTGTTAAGCTTATGGGACTTAACTACGGGGTCATCAGTCCCTAAACTTACAAACTACTTATCAATTACCTTATACTAAGGACGGCACAAATATCCATGCCCGACGGGGGATTCGAACCCCCGATTTTATCAGATCAATTTGCCCCCTTCCCCCGCCCCAACGTGAACTGGCGAAAATATTTATTTAAATCAGGAGGTGCGCAAATTATACCGAGCAATTAGTTCCTAAGCCCACTCGAACAGTTAATGGTTCTCAAAACAAACTTGACTTCATAGCAATAAATGATCCCTAGCTTATAACTAGCATCATAACGGATTCAAGGATTACTGAAAACGGGGTTGTTATAGAGAAACTAATATCGAAACACGAAAATCCACGAAAAATAAGAAAAATTATATCTATTCAGGAAAGCAGATAAAATTTCGCTTAATGCCTTCCAAACTAGAAATGTATGTGTAGGCTTGATGTGGTTGTAATTCAAAAAGAAATAGTATCAACAGCAGCTGAAAGATTAATATCGAATCACTTTTGACATTACTACCTCGTGGGGAACGAATTTGGGTTACTCGTTTTTATAATATTCTTACGCAATGGAACACACAGTCATGTCGAACTTATGTTCCGTTGCCTTCGATGATGATGCTTACAGTAAGAGAAACTGTATAGTAAAGAGGAAAAACAATCAGCTGAAAACACAAAATTAGTTTTTATACCAAATAAATCAACAAGAAAGGGAGAATGCAGGCAGATTAGGGTTTAGCGTCCCGTTGACAGCAAAAGGCGGATCTTAATACACAAAACAGGTCAAAAACCTATTGCGGAAACAATGGGATAAGGACGCCGAATTTACGTGCCCCCGATTGTCTATCTTACACGGAGGCTCGAAACTAGTGCTTACTATAGCTTTTGTACGGAAAATCTCTCGAAGTCCGGTAGAACGTCGAAAGTTGCACAGGTCTCAACAGTATTCAAGAATAGCAGGAGGAATAATCGCTTAAAATGCAGGCCTATATTGTTTTGCAGCGGGGCGTTGGAACATATATCGTCCGTTAGCAAACTATATGACGCTTAATCAACACACATTCATAAATAATCGTTCTTGTGAAATAGTTAAGAAATTTATTATTCTGAAATACATAGTGAAAAGAATGTGCCGAGAATATAAAAATTCGGACATTAGTTCTCATAATGCTCCATTGACAGAAGGGATGCATTTAATGACCGAGATTAGCTATGCATGCAATAACCGCAGAAATTAGTGGGGGTATATAAATAATTTATCCGTTTAGATAGTATAGTGTTACTTGCCGTTACTGGACTGTGGACGCAGATGACCGAGAGCCTTTTCCCCTCAGGGGCTCAGCATTAATTTGCTGAGTGCCGGCTTGGCGAACCCGGGGTCCCGAGCTGTGGGCTGTGTCGCGCCAACATCCGCCACACCGTAAGCTCTGTGCATCCTCAGCGACCACCGTACGACACGACGCTCCAACGTTGTAAGTTTCAGATAAGGCTTACCCAGGAAAGCGGGGCTCTGCCTGGGCGGAAGTATAGTTCCCTAGCTGCTCGTGGGAACAGGATGAAACGAGCAAATAATAGCGTTGGCGGACGCAAAACTAACGTCTCCAAGTGTTGGAAAACCGACTTCAGTGCAGGGAGATATGATCCCAGATCGTTCCCTTCCCTGGCCACGCCATGGGAGGAACGTAGGGCCATATTCGCTGCAGTATTTGGTACGCACGCGAACTGATAGTGAATCTTTCTCGCCAACAAAGCCGCAGTTCTTTATCAAAACCTTGTAGGCAAGTACGGCGAGATGGCGTCTTTCTCCAAGATGATAAGTGAGGCAGTATTAATACAGACGGCATCCCTTGCCCAGTCGAAGGCCCTGTTTGCCTGAGACAAGCTGGGTGATGTTCCGGTCAGCATCACAACCCACAAGATACTCAACAAGGTACAAGGTCTTATTTACCACCGTGATCTTCTGTCACAGTTAGATGATGAGATGCGTTCAAACCTAGAACAAAGAGGTGTTCACTTCTTCACACGCGTTTATAGGGGACCTAAAGTTCACAGGGTTACCATCTGTGCTTTTATATTGGCGTTCAAGGCCCAAGAAGGTCATAGTCATGATATACCAGTGAGATGTCAAACCAACGTACACCCCATGCGAGATGCTGCAGGTGCTGGAACTTCAGGCATATGTCATTCCGATGTACTTCCTGCCCCACGTGCAGGAATGCAGATGACCATCCCATCCGGAAGCTCCATGCACCCCACCTCCTGCCTCTTGTGAACTTAGAGCAGCTACATCCATCTCGCCAGATTGCACTCATTTGGACAGGGAAAGGAAGATCATGGAGATCAAAACCTTGGACCAACTTACTTATACAGAAGCAAGAAGAAATTATAGGTGGTTACACCCAGTTCACATGACAAAATCTTTCGCTACTTCTGTGTCGTCCGCACTCTCATTGGGAATGACACCTCCCACAGTACCGCCTCCTGCTATGGGTCCCAGAGGCCAAAAATCTTCCACTGCCCCTCGATGGGAGGGGGCTCCACTCCATCCCCTGCTGTAACACCTGCTGTGGGGGAAATAATCCCCCAACCATTGGGGACACCAGTCTACACCTCCCAGCTGGAGAACGATCAGCCTCCTTCGCCTCCTCTTACTCGGAAGAGGCCCCTCGTTACACTTCCTTCGTAGGCTACTAAGACTGCTTCAGAGGATCCTGGTTGCAGGATTGATCCACAACCTGCAGGTTGAAGTGCTTCCTGGGTGCCACTTCTATGAAGGCCTGTCAGACTTTCAAACCAAAGAGCCTGTGAAGAAAAAGAGGACCAAGAAAAAAGAATGTTCGGTGGATCTAAAGCCACAGCTGCTTCAGAAGATGAGGTAGAGATCCTCGCATCACCTGACGATCTCACACTGATACACCAGAATCTATGATTCTCGACTCAGCAGATACCGAACGGTTCGCATCAGGTGTCCTCATGGAATAACCTGCTCCATATTTTTATCATGGCCCAGCTGCTCAATGTCATTCTCCAATGGAAATGTGGCGGCTTTTACTCCCACCTGGCTGAGCTACGGCAACTTCTAAGTGTAACACCTGCTCTCTTCCTTGGGCCCCCAGAAAACCTTGTTTCCAGCAATATGTGGCTGCAGGGGATATTATTGTAATTTGTGTGTGTATAACAGAGTCTCAGGTTGGCCCTGTGTGTAAATTCTTTGTTTATAGCAAATCTGGGCCCCTTCAAACTCCTTTAGAAGCTGTGTCTGTCAGGGTAAGGATACCACACAACGTAACCATCTGCAGCGTATATCTTCCACCGGACGGTTATGCACGACCAAACACATTGGATGTAACTCCGGCCGCCTTTTCTACTATACGGTGATTTTAACGCCCATAATCCGTGTGGGGTGGTGCCATGGTCAATGGCCTCAGCAGAGATATTGAGAACTTACTATTTCAGATCGACCTCTTCCTTTTGAACGCCGGAGCCCCCACTCACTTGTGGCACAAGTGACCTTCTCAGCTATTGACTTGTTGCTTTGCAGCCCTTGCCTCCTACAATCTGTCCCTTGGAGGACACACGACGATTTTTGTGGTAATCACCACTTTCCTATATTTCTGTCATTACCCCATCATCAATGATCTGGACGCCCTCCTCGATGGGTTTTAAATAACGTAAAATGGGATGTCCTATGTAAAATCGATAAGCGGGCCAAAGTCCACTATCCAGTCACTCGTTGATCATTCTGGGGCAGTAAAAGAAGAAAGCAAATTTAACCTTTAAGAAATCTAACATGCAGGAGGACCGCACAAATGTACCATCATTTGATCAACATACCAATTCCGAAATGGAGGACATAGTAATAGGTATTTATGGTGTAGAGAAGCAGCAGAGAGAGCTAAATAGGAAAAAGTGAGCTGGTCTGGATGGAATACCAGTTCTGTTGAGCAGAGATGTACTGACAGACAGAGAAATTTGTTTATTAAGATAGTGAACGTTGTATGCATATGAATATGAACACTAAAACACAGTAAGTAACTGATTACACTATTAAGTGATTGTAGCAAAATGAATCTGTCATGATGAAGCGACAAGCTACCTTCGTATAAAATGACACTGTAAACAGCACTCTTTCCTCACCTGACACATGTGCAAAGATACTCTCCCCCACTTCTTTCAAACATTTAAACATTTGTTACAAGTTGATGGAGTATAAATGTCATTAACCCTCAAAATCGTGACACATTCGCAAAAATCTCCAAAAATATGTGGCAAGTACAATACAAAAGTAATTGTTGTTCCTGTATCTGTTAAAAAATGATTTTGTTTTGCAAAATTTTGCTTGCAATCAGGCTATTCTTGCTTGTTGGATAGTAGTGACTTTATTATTATTTGTGATCAAATCTTCTGAAGGCTTTCGCAGTCGATGACTCTTTAATTGATAGTTATAAGATATTTTACTGAATATGACATGTTTTTGTGCCAAAAACAAATATGAATGGCTGATCTTGCCTTCATGGAGGATTTGCCCATGTGAAAGGCAAGTTGTGCAGTAACCCCCTTGTCTTTGCTTTGGGACCATTCGTGCCTAACTGCTAGAGCTCGAGTAGCTAAAACGTCAGTAATAAAATCTGCGTTTCCCATCGCCCATCGCTGCCACAGGAGGCCCATATGCTGCCTTCAGGATGGGGGGAGTTTAGAAGAGCATTTGAACCTCAGCCACGCATGTGCATTGGAACAATGTGACCGATGTCACCTATATTAACCGGCCACACTACGACTAATACACATCCTGTCTCTGTGATGTAAAACATCCTTCATGTGATATAAAAACTATGACTGTGTATCTAGAATGATCTGATAGAAGAACTAAATGAAGAATGATTACTTATGAGGGTCACTCCAAAAGAAATGCACACAATTATTTTTTAAATGCAGTTTTTATTCCACATCTTTGAAAGTTTTACAGTGTGTAGATACATCCTTTCGGAACAATAGTTTCAGTTCTCTATGTAACCCCATTCCTCTCAACTGCCTTAAGACATCTTGGAGCCAGCACCTGTATACCTGCACAGTCTGGACCAACATGTTGGAGCCACTGTTTGGCAGCGTGCACAAGGAAGTCATCATCTTCAAACCTTGTTCCACGAAGAGTGTCTGTCAGTTTCCGAAGAAATGATAGTCATATGGAGCCAGGTGTGGACTGTAAGGTTGATGTTTCAGTGTTGTCCATCCAAGTTTTGTGATCCCTTACCACCCAGCACAAATATTTTTAACACCAGCTCTTTCAGTATTCTGCAAACAGTTCCTTTCCCTATCCCAATGTAGCATGACAATTCGTTCACTGCGATGCAACTGTCAGCAGTCACCAATTCGTTAAATCTCTGCATATTGTCTGGAGTGTGTACAGTACAAGGCCTTCCGCTGTGAGGACAATCCTCAATATTGCCCTGCCTGTATTCATCATGTAACCTTCTAGCCCACCGACTAACTGTACTGCGATCGACAGCAGCATCTCCATACACCTTTTTCAACCTCTTGTGGATGTTTCCCACTGTCTCGTTTTCACAGCACAGGAATTCAATAACAGCAGGTTGCTTCTGACGAACGTCAAGTGTAGCAGCCATCTTGAAGACATGCTGTGACGGCGCCACTCGCGGGAACAGCTTGAACTAAGTCTGAAAACAAGCGAGAAGGATGTATCTACAGACTGTAAAACTTTCAAACATGTAGAATGAAAACTGTATTTTTAATAATAGTGTGCATTTCTTTTGGCGTGACCGTTGTACATACCACTATGTAACAGAAAAAAAAAAAATCCTGAGCAACACTCAGTCACCCCATATTATTACTAATTCGGTAAAGTTAAAGCAGTCAACAATCCGAAGATTGGTTTGAACACCACAGTGCTTTACTAGGCATGGTCCTATTTGGAGATGATATACCGTTGCCTTCCTCCGACCTTCGAACTGACTTACCCAGCCAGTTCTAGAGGGACCTACAGTTTAACGTGGGTTCCGAACTACAGTGCTACTCGGCATTTTTCACATGAGCAATACTGCCAGAGGTGAAAGAAGTGGAAAGTGCCTGGCGGGGATCGAACGTGCGACTTTCGGATTTGTAGTCTGGCACTCTACCAGTGTGCAACCGAGGCGCAGTACTAATTTGAGGATTCTGAAATTTATGTTTTCTTCTCTCAAATACTTTGATAAAATTGCAAGATTATGATTGGGTGTAGAAATAGCGAAAAAATATACCAAAGCGAATTGGTGGTAACACTGTTGGAAACTGACCGGTTAGGTAGATGGTGGAGTGTGAGAGTCTCGGGTGTAGGGTTTATGACGACAGTAGCAGCAAAGTGGACAGAGGGATAGATGCGGCATCCATTACGGAGTTACTGTGGAACAGTGGAGGAGCCGGGGCAGGTTGAGAAAAACGGTAAGGATGTATCTATACATTGCAAAACTTTCAAACATGCAGAATAAAAACTGTATTTTTTTTAATAGTGTGCATTTCATTTGGTGTGACGGTTGTATTTAATTATTTTTTTTTTCTTCGTGATTCGTTTTTTTGCGAGAGTTCACTAAACCAAAGAATACGTAGAATGCGCTGCCACTTCCCACAACATATAGAAACTCAAATTCACACATACAACATTTGTGAACCATTTGTAGCGACACCCGAGAGGCACTACACCGACCATGTCTACCGACGATGTGTGGTCAAGCTCTGCAGTCAGTACCCGCCGTGGTCCTCTACTCGGCAGTCACGACTCGCGGAGCAGCCTATACGGCCGGGGCTGAGGGGCAACAGCGGAGGAAAAGCGGGAAAGCTGGAAAGCGGGAAAGCGCACGGCGGAAATGGAGCCTCTTCCGGCCTGGCGGGGGCCCGCACGTCTCGACACACTGCCTCTCTTGTATTTCTGCAGCCTCCTCTTGTTTCCACAATATTTCTTTTCCCTCCAGAGAAAGCTGGATAGGTATTCTCGGTTACAGTGGTACCAAAGTTGTCACTGCAACACATTCTGTCACTACTTGGGCTACACTGATGTAAGATTCACTTACCAATTTGGTGTGATGTTGTTGTTGTTGTTGTTATGGTCTTCAGTCCGGAGACTGGTTTGGTGCAGCTCTCCACAATACCCTATCCTGAGCAAGCCTTTTCATCTCCTCATAAGAACAACAACCCACATCCACTTGAATCTGTTTACTATACGCGTCTCTTGGTCTCCCTCTGCGATTTTTACCCCACACACTTCCCTCCAATGCTAATTTTACGATTCCAAGATGTCTAAGAATGTGTCTTACCAAGCGATCTCTTCTTTTAGTCAGGGTATGCCAAAAATTCCTTTTTTCATCAATTCTGTTCAGTACCTCTTCATTAGTTATGCGATCTACCCACCTAATCTTCAGCATTCTTCTGTAGCACCACATTTCAAAAGCCTCTATCCTCTTCCTGTCCGCACAGTTTGTCGTCCATGTTTCACTCCCATACAAGGCAACACTCCACACAAATGCCTTCAGAAAAGACTTCCTTACACTTAAATTAATATTCGATGTTAACAAATTCCTCTTTTTCAAAAATGATTTTCTTCCCATTGCCTTTCTGTATTTTATATCCTCTGTACTGCGACCATCATTTGTTATTTTACTGCCCAAGTAACAAAACTCATCTATCTCCTTTATTGCTTCGTTACCTAATCTAATTCCTTCAGAATCACCCGATTTTCTTAGACTGCACTCCATTACCCTAGTTTTGCTCTTGTTAATGTTCATCTTATAAGCACCTTTCAGCACACTGTCCATTCCGTTCAATTGCTCTTCCAGGTCCTTTGCTGTATCTGACAGAATTACTATGTCGTCGGCAAAACGCAATGTTTTTAATTCTTCCCCCTGAACTTTAATTCCCTCACCACATTTCTCCTTGCTTTCCTTTATAGCTTGCTCAATGTACAAATTGAACAACATTGGAAAAAGGCTACAACCCTGTCTTACTCCCTTCCCAACTGATGCATCCCTTTCATGCCCTTCGAGTCTGATAACTGCGGTCTGGCTTTTGTTTGGTATGATATGAAAGCAAATATTTACATATAAGTTTGCTGTTCTTGGTGGGTGATCTCTCCAATAGATTTATCATGTAAAACAACATCCAATCACGCTAATTATTTTTCATTTAGATGGCTGTTTAGCAGATTATACTGCATTCATGGGAGCTGTCATTCTCACACCCCACATCATATAGTAAACTCGATAAAATTGTAGTTTTTCGCTAACATTACTGTTGACATGTAGTTACAGCAACAATGTTGGCTAAAAGCTACAATTTTACGAAGTTTCCTACATGTTGTGGCTTATGAGAATGACAGTTCCGACTATGTCAATAAAGTCTGCCGGAACCCGTCATCTAAATAAAAAATAATCAGACATCTTGGCTGTTGTTTCACAGAATAATTACGACCATTAATGTTCGTTTGTGGAAATCACCTATATTGTACGTATGGAAAATTCTTTCGTTACTTGGAGAACATACATAAATTATTATTTTGAATAGTTTGTATTTATGTTCCACAACATTTTTACTTATTAGTTCGTTATGAACCGGCTTTTAGCTTTTTACTCCATCGTCAAATAATACTGAACAGATAGTCCACACAATAACAGTGAGAATACATAGTTCTGCAAAAAAATAGTGTATAGATTATCTTTCATTTTTGTTGTCATTAAGGTTAAAGTACCACTATTGAAATTTAAAAATTGTGACGTATTGCAATGAATAATAACTTTGTAGAGAACTACGCTGAGAAAAACATGAAAGATTTCGACATCAGAATTTAGCGGTAGTAGTGGTTAGCATAAAGACAACACCAGAAAGCATAATTACAAAAGAAAGTGGCGAATCCGCTCTTTAGCTGCCAGAAGAAATCAGGTTGTATTGTAGTCATATCACTGTAGTCGAAGCTGTATGGAATAATTAGTTTTTTCACTGTAAACTGATGCTTGGTTACGTAAGCTATGAATGCTAAAGTTTCATGAGCATGTTTAATTCCAGTTAGAATCAGTGGTTACAATTATAAAATTATCGGACTTCGTTTTACGAAAAGAAGAATTACAGCAGTAATTGAAGTAAAAATCAATATAAATTGGGCGTAAGTGAAGGTTGCGTCTGTAATGTTCTTACGCAATCGCGATGCGATTCCCAACAATGCCCAAGCATCATTTTTTGAATTATGCGTCTTGCTGGAAACAAAGATTACAAAATAAGTGAAAATGGGAAAAGGCATTTGAATTAAATTCAAATGCACTGAGGTATTTATTACAATTAATAAGTATTAAGCTCACACTTACATAGTCAATGTGGAGAGACCAATCTATTCAATAGTAAGAAGACGAATGACGACGAGCGATTCCGTTTCCCCTTCAGCCCAGTCAAAAAACTTGAAAGTCTCTTTTAAAACAAAATAATCAGGTATATAGTGGCAGAGACAAAAATCAATTTTCAGAATTTTGCATAATTAGATACTATGTTCTTTTGTGAACATTTATATGTATTTTTATTCCAGTCCACCAGTAGAACTGTATTTTTTAAAATTTAATGATATACGTTACTCTGTAATAATTTACGCCCATTTTCCTAAAAAGGATTATACCTCCAGCACTTTTACAATCAGAGAGTTACGTTTCTTGTGTTTTGTACATAAATGTACGGTTCACATGTTCATTAAACTGATAGAGCGCATTTCGATAGTTAAATGTGTGCAGACGCTCTTGTAAACAAAAGTTCTCTTGGAAAAAGTGTCTCGTTGGTTGCTATTGTTTGTGAATACTACGAAGATTCTTGAAAGTTTCCGTGCAGTGTATAGTAATCTGTGTTTCTATAATGACTAAACCAAAAGGATTGTTCAAGAAACGTAAATTCCACGGAAATCAAAACAAAAAACTGTAGAAAATGAAGGTCAAAATCAGTTCAGCTGGTACCTAAAACTCCATCAAATTCTTCGAGAAAGAAGATAAACGTTGATAAATATACAGAAGCAGATGAAAGTTATGGAAGTACTAAAATTATAATAAATCTAGGATTATTTCTGTGTGTTATAAAGTGATGCGGTGGCCTGCATGTTGTGTGGTGGTCAAGTCAGTTTGCGTGAAGCCAAGTGCCTGCATCCCTAAAAACTTTTGCTTACAGAACTACAGAACGTTATAACTAAGAGGTCAGATGCTGAGATAACATGGAGCAATAGAAACATCGCCAGAGTAAAAGTTTTAGAACACTTAGGCATATCACGCGGGCAGAATATTGTTACTATTCTAACAGAACTTGACAGCTTGCGTATTGCCAAATCAGATTTTGCTGCTTCTCTAATGGATAAAGAGTCAAGAAGTAGGAAAAGGAAACAGGTAAATGAATCCAAAGATAATGATAACCCTGATTATGATACAGGCTGCTTCTAAACACTTCTTGAGGACAGATCTGTAAGTATTTCCTAGAAGAAACATGTAAAACTTTGTTTCATTTTCTCAAAACTATAAATTTTAAACGTTTGCCCCGTTTTCTGAGAAACTATCAGAGAAACATAATGAAAATTTCACAGATTGTAAACAACACTGCACTGCAGCTGTGGAACCGCAGTCATGTTGATTGCACCAGTAATTCTGTTGTAATAAAAATATTTATGATTTTTTTTTCATAAAAACTTTTAATGTGCGGCAATTAAGCTAATACGTATATTATAAATTACAATAGCACAACGATTTTGCTTCAATATGTTTCACAAAGATCATTTAATTTTAAGTGAATTTCAGACAAATCTGTTCAGTAGTTTCTGAGAAAATGGACCATGAAATTGCTTAATTTAACACTGTCAGTATAGGGCCTACAGTCACACCTTAAACAAAAATATGCTAAGAGCAACAAATACACCCATGCCCGAGGGAGGACTCGAACCTCCGACGGCGAGCAGCAGCGCGCACCTCGGCTAGGGGCTCAGCCACTCTTCCGCGCTCAGAGGACTTGTAACTCTAACTCTGCCATTTCGAAATTCGCAAAATGAGCGGCATAACATTCCACTCGGCACAGAACGGCAGTTACACGTTCAGCTCAGGTGTGTGCACGGGTGTCAACTGCTTTTCGTCTAACTCTTCCGTATTACGAAGGATCCGAAAATTTTGAAGGACCTCCTGTAACGGGTTCTATTCATCTCAGAGATAAGAGGTAAAGGGTTGTGGATACCTTATGATGCAGATATCAGCTTTCGCAAGAATGGGCGTACTTAGATATACAGTAGTAAAAGGACGCACTTTACCTGTGGCAAGGAGTTAGTACTTTTTATATTAGGTGTGGACTTGACTGGGCGCCCTGAAAAGAACAACATCTTCAGTTCCCAACAAAATGTAAGAAAATTATGAATTTTGATTCCAAATCTACTAACTATATGGACCATCGATACTGTTGTTGTTATGGTCTTCAGTCCAGAGACTGGTTTGATGCAGCTCTCCACCCTACTCTATCCTGAGCAAGCCTTTTCATCTCCTCATAAGAACGGCAAGCCACATCCATTAGAATCTGCTTACTATTGGCGTCTCTTGGTCTCCCTCTGCGATTTTTACCCCACACGCTTCCCTCCAATGCTAAATTTACGATACCTCGATGTCTAAGAATGTGTCCTACCAAGCGATCCCTTCTTTTGGTCAGGGTATGCCAAAAATTCCTTTTCTCACTAATTCTGTTCAGTACCTCTTCATTAGTTATGCGATCTACCCACTTAATCTTCAGCATTCTTCTGTAGCACCACATTTCAAAGGCCTCTATTCTCTTCCTGCCCACACTGCTTATCGTCCATGTTTCACTCCCGTACAAGGCAACACTCCACACAAATGCCTTCAGAAAAGATTTCCTTACACTCAAATTAATATTCGATGTCAGCAAATTTCTCTTTTTCAAAAATGCTTTACTTCCCATTGCCATTCTGCATTTTATATCCTCTGTACTGCGACCATCGCATGTTATTTTACTACCCAAATAACAAAACTCATCTACCACCTTCATTGTTTCGTTACCTAATCTAATTCCTTCAGCATCGCCCGACTTTCTAAGACCGCATTCAATTATTTTTGTTTTGCTCTTGTTAATGTTCATTTTATACGCTCCTTTCAACACACTGTCCATTCCATTCAACTGCTCTTCCAGGTCCCCTGCTGTCTCTGACAGAACTACAATGTCATCAGCAAAACGCAATGTTTTTATTTCTTCCCCCTGAACTTTAATCCCTATTACAAATTTTTCCTTGCTTTCCTTCACCGCCTGCTCGATGTACAAATTGAATAACATCGGAGAAAGGCTACAAACCTGTCTTACTCCCTTCCCAACTGATGCTTCCCTTTCATGCCCTTCGAGTCTAATAACTGCGGTCTGGCTTTTGTACAAGTTGTAAATAACTCTCCTTTCCCTATATTTTACCCCTGCTGACTTCAGAATTTGAAAGAGTGTTTTCCAGTCAACATTGTCAAATGCTTTCTCCAAATCTACAATAGCTAGAAATGTAGGTTTGCCTTTCCTTAATCTGTCTTCTAAGATAAGACGTAAAGTGAGTATTGCCTCCCGGGTTCCTATGTTCCTCCGGAATCCAAACTGACCTTCCCCGAGGTCAGCTACTACCAGCTTTTCCATTCTCCTGTAGATAATTCGTGTTAAAATTTTGCAACCATGACTTATTAAACTGATGGTTCTGTAGTTTTCACACCTGTCTGCACCTGCTTTCTTTGGAATGGGGATTATAACATTCTTCTTAAAGTCTGAGGGCATTTCGCCTGTCTCATACATCCTACACACCAGTTCAAATAGTCTTGTCATGGCTGGCTCTCCCAGAGACTTTAGTAACTCTGAGGGTATGTCATCTACTCCTGGGGCCTTATTCCGACCAAGGTCTTTCAAGGCTCTGTCAAATTCATCTCTCAGTATGGTATCTCCTATTTCATCTTGATCCACTTCCTCTTCCCTTCCTACAACATCGTCCCTAAGTTCATTTCCTTTGTAGAGCTGCTCTATGTAGCCTTTCCACCTTTCAGCTTTCCCTTCTTTGCTGAGAACTGGCTTCCCATCTGAGTTCTTGATATTCGTGGAGTTGCTTTTCTTGACCCCAAATGTCTCTTTTATTTTCCTGTAGGCGGTATCTACTTTTCCCCTTCTTATACATTCTTCTACAGATTTGCATTTGGCTTCTAGCCACTCCTGCTTAGCCATTTTGCACTTCCTGTCGATCTCATTTTTTAGTCGTCTATACTCCATTTTGCCTGTTTCATTTACTGCATTTTTATATTTTCTCCTTTCATCAATTAAGTTTAGTATTTCCTGTGTTATCCAAGGATTTTTTGTAGGCCTTGCCTTTCTACCTATTTTGTCCTCTGCTGCCTTCACTATTTCATCTCTCAATGCTACCCATTCCTCTTCTACTGTTTTATTTCTCCCTGTTTCTGTCAATTGTTGTCTAAATCTCCCTCTGAAATTCTCCAGAACGTCTCTTTCCTTCAATTTATCTGTCCCATCTCCTTATTTTCCTACCTTTCTGCAGTTTTTTCAGTTTCAGCCTACAGTTCATGACTAACAAGTTATGGTCAGAGTCTATATCTGCCCCTGGGTATGTCTTGCAGTTTAGAACCTGGTTCCGGAATCTATGTTTTACCATTATAAAATCTATCTCATACCTTCCGGTGTCTCCTGGTCTCTTCCACGTATACAACCTTCTTTTGTGATTCTTAAACCACGTGTTTGTTACGATTAAATCATGTTCCGTGCAAAATTCTACCAGGCGACTTCCTCTTTCATTCCTCCTGCCCAATCCATATTCACCTACTATTTTTCCTTCTCTTCCTTTTCCTACTACCGAATTCCAGTCTCCCATCACAATTAAGTTTTCCTCTCCCTTAACTGTCTGAATAATTCCCTTTAACTCCCCATATATTTCTTCGATCTCCTCCTCATCGGCAGAGCTAGTTGGCATATAAACCTGTACTACTGTCGTCGGTGTTGGCTTCGTATCTATCTTGACGATGATAATGCGATCACTGTGCTGCTCATAGTAATTTACCCGCATTCCTATTTTCTTATTCATTATTAGTCCTACTCCTGTGATACCCCCAACTGATTTTGTACTTATAATCCTGTACTCTCCTGACCAGAAATCCTGTTCATCCTGCCACCGAACCTCACTAATCCCCACTATATCTAACTTCAACCTATCCATTTCCCTTTTTAAATTTTCTAATTTTCCTACCCTATTAAGGGATCTAACATTCCACGCTCCGATCCGTAGAATGCCAGTATTGTCTTTCCTGATGACAACATCCTCCTGAGTAGTCCCCGCCCGGAGATCCGAATGGGGGACTATTTTACCTCCGGAATATTTTACCCGAGAGGATGCCATCATCATATTTCCATACAGTAGAGCTGCATGTCCTCGGGAAAAGTAATGGCTGTAGTTTCCCCTTGCTTACAGCCGTTCGCAGTAGCTGTGTGGCAAAGCCACATTAGCTGATGTTACAAGGCCAGCTCAGTCAATCATCCAGACTGTTGCCCCTGTAACTACTGAAAAGGCTGCTGCCCCTCTTCAGGAACCACACGTTTGTCTGGCCTCTCCACAGATACCCCTCCGCTGTGGTTGCACCTACGGTACGGCTATCTGCATCGTTGAGGCACGCAAGCCACCCCACCTCGGCAATGTCTATGGTTCATGGGGGTGGCCATCGATACTATTACCTCCATAAGTTGTAAATCGTCGATGTTTTTTACATATGTTCTAAAAATGAGATCTGCGAGGAATGTTTGAAATTTTACGATATTTTATACATTACCGAGATCGACAGGGTCAAATTAATGGCACTTGAGCATAAAAGGCAAAAACCGGTTTTAAGCCTCCTCTGCAGAGTGCCAATCAAATGTCTAAATAACTGACAGCAGCAAATGGCTCAAATGTTGTCCTTCCTATACTGTCAACATTTCTCTGGAGACACTATTTCCTCGTTTACAAAAATATTTATCCGTAATATTTTCGAAAATGACAATGTTTCGGAACTCAAAGTGCCGATTGTACGGATTGCCACATCTATATTTCTGTTCATCGGAAATCGTCACAATTTTAAACATACATTCTTATAATTGTTTTCCGAATCACTTTCTCTTAACTAGATCCCGAGGCTCTAAAATATTACAAAAACGTACAACTGCAGGACACTTTCTATCTGGAGTCCGTGCTAAGGTATACTTTGCTGCTCTTCTACTGATTATTATCTTGCGATTTTAAGAGAAGTAATCGGAGAAAACATTATTTTTGCAGATCTTCTACATCTACACAGATACTCTACAAATCACATTTACGTGCCTGGCAGAGGGTTCATTAACCACTTTTAAAACCTTTCTTTGCCGTTCCATTCTCTAATAGCGCAGGAAAGAAAGAACACCTAAATCTTCCCGTTTTCCATCTGATTTCCCTTATGTTATTGGGATGATCATGTATCCCTATGTAAGTGGGTGAGGACGCACAAGTGTGATGTAGTCAGTCTGTTTGGTGGAGCTGTTGCATCTTCGAAGCGTTCTGCCAAAGAAACGTAACTTTTGGTTCGACTTCCCCACAATACTTTCTGTGTTCTCTTCAGTCTAAGTTGTTCGTAATTGTAACTCCTAGGTATTTGGTAGAATTTATGACCTTAATGTTTGATTGATTTATTGTGTATTTGAAGTTCAGCGAATTTCTTTTAGTGGTCATGTGTATTACTTCACACTTTCCATTATTTAGTGTTAATTGCCAATTTTTGTACCATGTAGAAATTTTGTCTAAATCGCTTTGCAGATGCTTTTGATTGTTAACTTTGTTAAACGACAGCGTCATCCGCGAACAGTGTAAGGGAGCTATTCAGCTATTATAAACACAAGGACCTATAATGCTTCCCTGGGAAACGCCAGATATCACTTCTGTTTTACTCGATGACTTACCCTCAATTACTACGAACTGTATCCTTTCTGATAGTAAATCGTGTATCCAATCGCACAATTTGGGCGATATTCCACAAGCACACAATTTCATTAGAAGCCACTTGTGAGGTACAGTGTCAAAAGCCTTCCAGAAATCTAGAAATATGGAATCAATTTGAGATTTCTTGTCGATGGCATTTATCACTTTACGTGAATAAAGGGTAAGCTGTGTTTCGCAAGAGCGATACTTCCTGAATCCGTGTTGACTATTGGTTAATAGGCTGTTCTCTTCGAGGTAGTTCATAATGTTTGAACAAAGTATATGTTCGAAAACCCTACTACAAATCGACGTCAATGAGATGGGCCTGAAATTTTGGGGACCACTCCTGTTGCCTTTCTTGAACTTAAAGTTCTGTAAGTTCTCTCAAGGAAGGACTGATTTTGTTTACGTTATTCGACTTACTGTGCAGCATCTAATTAAGAAAAGTTGGCGTATTGCAAGTAATTTTCAAATGTTTGTTAACCTGTTTGACCAAACTGCTGTGGTCATCAGTACCTGGACTCAGGACAGGCGCAAGGCACGGGGTGGCACATCTGTTGGGTGGCCACGCAGCACGTGTCGCCCCTGGTGGACAAAGCGGGAAATTGGCCATTATTGTCTTCACATAGTCGCTGAGTATGAACAACCATTACATGTATTGTTGCGTCTTGGCAGTTGACCGAGGAAGTCAAGACTGATCACAAGCACTTTTATCGGTTTCCTTAACCACGGAAAAAGACATGCATCTAACTTTGTTGTAACTTGGGATATAATAGGTAAGCGCTGTTCATGTACGGTGCAATCTGTATTGTGCATGCACGTTGTACATAAGTCAGACTGCAGATACAACAATTTACTTTTTTATAAACTATTTCTTGAAAAATTGGGATGTCCGCAAATATGCACGTGTCTTCTTAATAGCTGGACTGAAAAAAAGATTAGTTTGTTACCCTTTACTGAATAAAGACATGACAGAGCTAATACATGATAAGGATGACTTACGTCCAGTACAGTGGCTATTCCTTCAAATGAGCAATCGAAGTGCAAGGCGTTAATATTATATTTATGTAATCCTTTGTTACGTTAGTCCATCACATAAATCACCTTCTGCGGGATAGCCTTCTCTCCCCCTCTTATGACCATTTCATCTATCTGTTTAGCGAATTTCGTTTTCACGCAACTCAGTCCTTATAATCTAAACAGTGTGCCCTAGAATAATAAAATCTTCCAGGTACAACGAGTGGAAAATTACGAAACTCAGTGTGTGATGGAGTGGTTTTTCGTGCATCTCATTGTTTACGATATCATATCTCCTGGAATATGTGTCATTCTAAGATATAATTTCGAAGATACATTCACTAGTATAACGTAGTGTCGCAGAAGAAATGAACTGTAATGTGACGCCGAATGCCACAGTTTTTTTGCGTTAATAGTAGAAAAGTAGTAAGCGATAAACTTCTTTCCTTTCATAATTTTTTTGGTGTGTCAGCGAGTTTGTTGCATGTCGCTAAGCGACCTCAGTCTCTATTAGGGGACGAAACTCGTGTAAGTGAATTTTCAACAATATCTAATGAGCACGAGCTGGCAGAGGTGTTAAATTACGTAGAACGGGTGGCTTGCGGAGTATGGATGTAGATGTAGAACTTCCGGCGTGAACCTCCGTAGCGTAACACCTGAGACGAGGCGGGGCTAGTCGGCTCGGTTCGACAAGTAATTTTAATTGCTTTGCAGAGACAAAACCACATCGCGTAGACTTTGCCTATGGTTCATTTTATCTCACAAATAACAGTATATAAAATGTAGAGGGAATATTTAAAACTGATAACACTGAGATATTTCTTTTCTGGATACAATGGTTTCATACTCAGTGGAGGAACTCGCACACTGCTTCTCGTATACTTACTATAGAGCGGTTCCTACGGAGCGGCAACCCTCGTGGCACAGTGGTCTACCGGCAAACGTATTCAATAGTCGAACGCCCCGAATCCTAGCAAACCGGAATTGCCTCCTGATACACTAGCAGTAAACATCGGCACAAACAAGCCTAATTCGCACTATTTCTTGCGGGGGCAGCCGGCAGCAATAAAAAGCGCTGACAGACAGAACCATGTCTCGATGTATTCACGCACTCACTGTGATTGGACGGAGCCGGTTATTTTGGGCCCGAAGTCGGCTCTGAGGCCAGTTCGCCTTTCGCCTAGTGCAGCTACGAGGCTCAACAAGAAAACCTTCAATAGAGACAATTAATACAATAGCGAGGTCTTCTTCCCGGGATCTTCGTTCACCGTCAAGAGGATCTATCTTTCGACTGTACTCCACACCGGAACGGTTGTCCTGTGACCAATCCGAGGACTGGTCAAGACTGCGTGGAATTACGAATTTCATCGCCTCCTTTAATAATTTTTAATTCGTCACATTCTGAAATAATTACATAATTTGATTTGTGTTCTATAACATTATAACGAGAACTGTGTGAATAAACCGTGTTCCGAATACTTTTGTGTTCGTTAATCAAAACACAATTCAGTTTGTGATGTACTTTTCGGTCCAGTTGTGACACATCACAATGACCAACGTCACTTTTCATTTATGTCTAACTACAGCATTTGTTGTAATATAATCGTTTACTTTTTTCTTGTTATTTGTACTCAAGTAATTATTTACAGACGAATGGAAAAAAAATGTGGAATCCGACCTTGGGGAGATCAATTTGGACTTAGAAGAAATGTAGGAAAACGGGAGGCAATACACATATTACGACTTATATTACACGATAGGCTAACGAAAGGCAAACCTACAATTTTAGCGTTTGTAGATTTGGATAAAGCTTTTGACAATGTCGACTGGAATACAGAGTTCTGCAGGTATTAGTGGTAAAATATAGGGAGCGAAGAGCTATATTCAACCTACGCAATAACCGGACAACGGTTATTTACAGTTGATGGGCA
Organism: Locusta migratoria; assembly: GCA_026315105.1. Classification (NCBI taxonomy): domain Eukaryota; kingdom Metazoa; phylum Arthropoda; class Insecta; order Orthoptera; family Acrididae; genus Locusta; species Locusta migratoria. The sequence goes on along the minus strand of CM048744.1, from coordinate 855,453,813 downwards.
AGAAATGGGCACAGAGGTTGGGAAGGGAGTAAGACAGGGCTGTAGCATTTCCCCAATTTTGTTCAATCTGTACACTGAGCATGCGGTGAAGGAATGCAAGGAGAAATTTGGAGAGGGCTTAAGTTCAAGGAGAAGAAATAAAAACTTTGCGGTTTGCCGATGACATAGTAATTCTGTCAGAGACTGCAAAGGATCTGGAAGAGCAATTGAATGGAATGGATAGTGTCTTCAAAGGAAGATATAAGATGAATATTAACAAGAGTACAACGAGGGTAATGAAATGTAATATCAGAAAATCAAGTTTTGCTGAAGGAATTAGTTTAGGTAATGAGACAATAAAAGTAGTAGATGAGTTTTGTTATTTGAATAGCAGAATACCTTCTGATGGTCTAAGTAGATAAGATATAAAATACATATTGGCTATGGGAAGAAAAGCGTTTCTGAAGAAGCGAAACTTGTTAACATCCAATATTAATTGAAATGTTAGGATGTCCTTTCTGAAGGCATTGGTCTGGAGTGTAGCATTGTATGGGAGTGAAACGTGGACGATTATTTCAGAAAAAAAGATGATAGAAACTTTTGAAATGTGGTGCTACAAACGAATGATAAAAATTAGATGGGTAGATCACGTAACTAATGAGGAGATGCTGAACAGAATTGGGAAGAATAGGAGTTTCTGTCACATCCTAAGATAAGGAATAGATTGGTAGGACACATTCTAAGACATCAAGGAGTTGTCAACTTAGCACTAGAAGAAAGTGTGGTGGGTAAAAATCGTAGAGGGGGGTCGAGGGACGCAGTTTCAAAACGATGTAGATTGCCGAATGTATTTTCAGATTAAGAGACTTGCACAGAACAGGGTAGTGTGGAGAGCTGCACAAACCAGTCTGCGGACTGAAGATCACAAAAACAACAACCAGAACCCATGTAATTAGTTATATAAATTTGTTATTTTTTATTAATTCGATGTAATTACAATGTTCTTTTATTCCGCATGTCTGTAAGGCTTAATTTTGTAATGAAATAGACACGCTGGTTTAGCAAGGGCTTTGCTATTGTATAAAGTCATCTGTGGGTAGGGAGTATTCATCTACATCTGCATCTACAAAGATACTCTGCAAATCACATTCAAGTGCCTGGCAGAGGATTCATTAACCACTTTCATAACTACTCTCTACCGTTCCATTCTCTAATAGCGCGCGGGAAGAAAGAACACCTAAATCGTTCCGTTTTCTATCTGATATCTCTTATTTTATTGGGATGGTCATGTCTCCCTAAGTAGGTGGGTGCTAGCAAAATATTTCACATTCAGAATTAAAAGTCGTTGATTGAAATTTCGCAAACAGATCACGCCGCAAAGAATATTTAATGATTTCCACCCCAATTCGTGCAACATCTCCGTTACGCTTTGCCCCCGTAACGTGATAGAACAAAACGAGCTGCCCTTCTCTGAACCTTCTCAATGTCTTCCGTCACTCCCACCTGGTGAGGGTCCCACAAGGGGCAACAGTAATCCAGGAGAGGACGCACAAGTGTGATATAGGCAGTCTCTTTGGTAGAGCTGGTGAATCTTCGAAGCGTTCTGCCGATGAAACGTAACCTTTGGTTCGCCTTCCCCACAATATTTTCTATGTGTTCTCTCCGGTCAAAGTTGTTCGTAAGTGTAACTCCTAGGTATTTGGTGGAATCTACGACCTTAAGGTTTGACTGATTTATCGCGTAATTGAAGTTCAGAGTATTTCTTAGTGGTCATTTGTATTACTTCACACTTTTCTTTATTTAGTGTCGATTGCCAATTTTCGCACCATGCAGAAATTTTGACTAAATCGCTTTGCAGTTGCTTTTGATCCTCTGTTGACTTCACTAACCGATAAACGACAGCATCATCCGCGAACAATCTAAGGGAGCTATTCAGATTGTCTCCTAAATCGTTTATAAACACGAGGAAGAGTAGGGGACCTATAATGCTTTCCTGTGGAACGCCAGATATCACTTCTGTTTTACTCGATGACTTACCGTCAGTTACAACGAACTGTGTTCTTTCTGATAGGAAATCGTGAATGCAACCGCACCATTGGGAAGATATTCCATAAACACGCAATTTCATTGGAAGCCGCTTGTGGGGTACAGTGTCAAAAACCTTCCTGAAATCCAGAAATATGGAATCGATTTGAGATCCCTTGTCGATGGCACTTAACACTTCATGTAAATAAAAGGCAAGCTGTGTTTCGCCGGTAGCGCGGAGGCGCGCAGCGAAACAGAGTGTTCGTGTTGAGCGCTGGTCAAAGTCGGACGTAACAGTGAAAGGGTGCGCGTGTTGGTGCCTCGTAAAAGTATATGACAAGTGCATAAGTTGACTGGGCACGTGGTGAGGAAACGGCGAAGAGGCATTACTATTAATTTGTATGGGCACAGCTCTTGTAATTAACAACTATGTATCAAGAGGAATTTTGTGGTTCCAAACAATTATATTCGTTGCTAAGAAGAACGTGTGTTTGCCAAATGTTATGTGCTCATAGTCTTCATCAGCAGCACCATCTCGTTCACAAAAGAAGAAAGATCCGACCACTATAACTGATTTAACATTTACAGCTAACCGGTGTAATCGTGCTAAGTTTTCAATAGTGAAAACTCGTTATTGTGAACTAGTGTTAAAAACTTCGTTATCCTCAGTCATTTCCAGACAGGTTCCTTCCTTATCCATTGTCTTTACCGAGAATACATTCAAAAATTATTGAACACTAAAGATTAACTAAATGCACAGTGCCAGTTGGACAATATTTAATTTGTCGAGATTAGTTTCTGTTAATGCAGTTAACAATAACAATGTTGCAAATTGTAGGTTTCACGATTCTGACTAAAAGTGCGAAAATAACATTTACTGGCAAAAGGTCTTTATGAATTTAATAAAGGAAAAAACTAATTTTCATTGCATTTAATTTCGAGCAGAAACTTTTCTAGCAAGCATGAGTTATTGCGAATAGTGATTGTTTGTAATTTACGTTTCATAACAGGGAAGTGTTACTTTAATGTTCAGAGAGAAAAAAAAAAGAAAAACAAAGTTTGAGCAGATGGTCAAATCATTTACTTCAAATAATCAAGAATTACCACGACAGGACATTATTTTTGTAAATGTCTTCAGAACAGTTAGTTGTTCAACCACGACCATAAGTAGCTTTGCATGCTTGCAGATGACTAGAGGGGCATTAAGGTGAGATGTGCAAGTTTTCTTGCATGCGAAAATTGCTTTTCCTTTGCATGCGTTTTATTGTTCAGTATTTTCACTTCCTGTGTTAACGATATAACTGTAAATGCCTTTTGAACTGGAATTTGACTCAAATATGCACCTTTGCCCACCCAAAATTTTACGTAATTTTTCATATCAATAATTAGAATTATTATTATTAACTTTCCACTAAAATTGTTGTGATCCTGCATCGAGCTGGCGACGGTAAAATCAGTTATTGATTTATTTTCCAAATTCTTTACCGTATTATTGTTCAGCATTTTAATTAACATAAATTAAATGTTTTGTTCAGATTTTTATTTTCTTTGTCACTCATTGATGTTGTGGCCAACCAAAAGGATATAAACTCCACTACATCATCGGCCTCATTAACGAAAGCCTTACCATATATTAGAATCATTAGACACAATCGACAGTCAATTATAATTATTCCATTTTAACTGGTGGTGTAGGGCTGGGGAGATTATACAGTCTACTGGTACACGTTTCCGAATTTCTGGGATACGGAGCAGGGATTTCGCCTATTGATTATGCTACCCGTTACACCACTGCGCCATGAGGATTGCCGCTCCACAGGGGCCTCTCCATATCCGTTACAGCAGTTTGCACTTAAGATCGGCAGCCGTTCTGAAATTCTTATCATTCAGTTTCAGAAAAACTATTTTGCCCTTTGTACTATGTGATATCTGAACTTCATAAATAAAGTATTGCTTTCCGTTATTCGTCATAACTCATATATAGCCGGATGTCTCGAATTTTATAAAGAAATTGTCAAAGCTTTACTGACCTACAGAATGTGTGTAAGCGTAGGCTTCTGCGGCCGTTGTCGTACTCACTAAATTGTCTCTGGTTGTGACATCGCATTGTCAATCTTTACGTTTCACCCACTGTTGCAAGTGGCCTCCTCCTGCGTATTTCTCTGACTGAAGAAGGCCCTTTCAGCAGTGGGCAAAATGTAGAACAGATTCGTAAAGATTAACAATGCAGTCACACACCCAGAAAATATTTATTGATTGTACAGAATTTGTGTTGCTTAAGCAGCATTCATGCTACATCAGGTTTTAAGGAATCGACAGAACAATAGACCTGTCAGAACACCAAATACGTAAATACGCTAATCAGCCACAACATTATGGCCACCTTCCTAATAGCAACTATTTACAATTTTGTCATGAGAGCAACGACTCTCTGGTAGATAAATGAACAACTAATTCCAGTAAATTACCGGGACGGGAGGGTGCGACGAGCTCTGACGTCACTTTCAGTTACACCCCTTCGACGGCGTTCACTGACTGTCGGAGAGATAGCAGAAGAATGTGACATTTCAGTTGGGTCATCTCATGAAAACCTGAAACATCACTTGAAATGCATCGTCTTGCCGACAACAGATGAGTCAATTCCATCGCTTTGCAATCTGTGAAAAGCGTTTCGGTCGATTAAATGAGTACGTACATTGATTTATAATCATGTTAACTAAATGGAATATTAGGATAAAAAAGGTGTGAGAGAGTTGAAGAGTTGAGGGGAGCTATGGAAACAAGTATTACATTGGTCAGTTGTAAAAATATGATAACAACCAGATACCGTTGAAATATAATAATAATATAAGAGCATTTCACTCAGATGGGTTAGTACATGGCTTGTAGTAAGGTGACGCACATGAGATACAATGGGTAATCATTGTCATGTCAATTATAATGGAGAATTACAAATGTGAGCAGATTTTTAGATTTTTGAGGGAATGAGCAAATCGCAAAGGCTACCGGCAGCTGGAAAAAGATTTCGCAAACAGTATGGGTTTGAAGCCTTCAAAATATTATCTCCTTTTCTCTTTTTCGTAGTTTTGTTCATTCAGTTTCATATGCGTCTTCATTGATAAAAGCTTTAATGTTGTGCCTTTGCAATACTAGGAGTAAATGGTATTGGTCACTCAATATAATACTTAGGAATTATACAGAACGCAAAGGAAAAGTCTGTAACATTTCCACAAACAAATTTAAGTTCCATAGGTTGCGTGAAATCGTCAGCCATGCCATACATTACCTAGTCATTCTATAGAGACCCGGAATTTCATACAATGCCGACAATTGTAAAGTTGACTATACAAAAGGTGACCATCTTTATATATAAAGCAGAGCGTCCGTATTTTTGTGTGTACGTATTGTATGCAAATCTACAGTTTTGTTCCAATCTTTATGAAATTTTACACTCGTTAGCTTCAATCCACAAGGATACTCACTGTAAGTGTAAGGATCGCGTACAATACTCAGTGACACGTGAGAAAAACTGCTGAATTAGGTGACAATGTTGCACATTTCCTCCTAAACCACTGCAACGATTTCAATGAAATTTGGTACACATCTTCCTTACCGTATGGTACCAATTCTATAATGGTAAGAACAACATACGACGCTTGGTTCAGGAGAAATAAAATTATAAACAATAAGAGGTGTAAGAAACTGCCACATAATGCGACAAGACTTTATTCACACACTGTATGAGAATGACAGTACTTAGCGACTTGCAACAAACTTTAAACATAATTTCAAACCTTTATTGAATTATCTCTCGCTGACAACCGTAGAAAAATTGTTATTGTTGTGGTCTTCAGTCCGCAGACTGGTTTGATGCAGCTCTCCAGGGTACCCTGTCCTGTGCAAGTCTCTTCATCTGAGAATACCTCCGGCAACCTACATCCTTTTGAATCTACTTACTGTATTCGTCTCTCGGTCTCACTCAACGATTTTTACCCCACATACTTCCTTATAATGCTAAAATGTCAATTCCTTGATGTCTCAGAATGTGTCCTACCAATCTATCCCTTCTCTTAGTCAGGATATGCCAGAAACTCATTTTCTCCTCAGTTCGGTTAAGCATCTCCTCATGAGTTACGTGATATAACCATCTACTCGTAATTTTCATCATTCGACTCTAGCACCACATTTCAAAAGCTTCTACCATATTTTTGTCTGAACTCCTTATCGTCCATGTTTCACTCCCATACAATGCTACACTCCAGAGAAATGCTTTCAGAAATGACTTCCTAACATTTAAATTAATATTGGTTTTAACAAGTTTCGCTTCTTCCTATAGCCATTCTAGAAGAATTATGAAAGGAAAAATGTTTCTCGCTTACTACTTCGGAATTCGGTATGACATTACAATTTATAATTTTTACATTACAAATTGTAGCTGCCGGAAATTTTACAGACAGTATACACACATATATTTGAATGTATCTTCTAAATTGTATAACAGTACGACACATAGTTCATGGAATATGAGTACATAAACAGTAACGTTCATGGAAAGCCGCCCCATCACGTTCCAAGTTTTAATCTATTACTTATTTACTACTAAATGTATTCCCAAGAAATTTTACAAACATACAGCATTTATACAAATGAATTTATACCTGAAAACTATAATTTTTCAACATATAAGTCAATGAATATGAGATCGTACAAATTTTATATTGTCGTTTGTATTTTGACTACGATCTTTCATTATTTGGATACTGCACTTATAATTTTATTCATTGTGCTAGATAGCGTTATTTGTTACATATTCTCCAATAAGTAAAGCATGATTTTAGAAAAAAAGGAGTTGGACAGTGAGAGAGAGAGAAAGCATAGGAGAAGTACTAACTCAAGGCAGGAATCTAATATATAAAGCGGAGTGTCCGTATGTTTGTACGTGTTGCATACAAAACTACAGTTTTGTTCCAATCTTTATGACATTTTGTAGACGAAAGCTTCAATCCATGAGGTCATACGATATATAGTTCACGAGATATGACGTCATAAAGAAAGAGATGCGCGAAAAACTGTTGCATTTTGCGGCACTGCTGCCCATTTTCTCCTAAACCGTTGGACCGATTTCAATCAGATTTGGTACACACATTCCTTACCGTGTGCTAACAATTGCTCCATGGTTAAGAATCACATACGGCACATGGTTTAAAAGATATTACGTCATAAGCAATAGAAATCTCAAAAAATGCCATATAATGCGGCGAGACTGTCGAAATACACAGCATGAGAATCGCAGTACTTAGCGACTTGCAACAAACTTTAAAAATAATTTCAAACCTTTATTAAACTTTTTCTCGCTGGCAACTTTTTCGATGTTTAAGGATTAACACTACGCATTCGGTATGACAATTTATAATATCTACACTACAAACTGTCCCAGGAAATTTTACAAACACTATAGACACATACAGCTAAATGTACCTTCTAAATTGTATCACAGTGCGACACGTAGTTAATGAGATATGAACGCATAAATAGTAACGTTGATGGAAGAATGCTCCATCGCGCACCACGTTTTAATGTATTACTTATTTACTACAAATCGTATTCCCAAGAGATTTTACAGAGATAACAGCCCTTCTACAATTGGATATATACCTGAGAAATCGCAGGAATAAATAAATAAATACCCAGGAAACTCCGGGTTTTCAGCTAGTGAATAAATAAATGAATAAATACGTGGGCAATTCCGGGTTTGCAGCTGGTTAACAATAAGTACATCTACATCTATATACATACCACCACTAGGCATTGCCTTTCCTTTTCCACTCCCAAATTGAACGACGAAAAGAAGAATGCCTATATGCCTCCTTACGAGCCCTAATTTCTCTTATCTTGTCTTTGTGATCTTTACGCGAAATGTAAGTAGGAGGCAGCAAGATCGTACTACACTCAGCTTCAAATTCCGGCCCTCTAAATTTACGTAACAGAAATTCACGAAAAGAATGTCGTCTTTCTTCCAGCGATCCCCAATTGAGTTGCCGGAGCATTTCCGTGACACTCGCGCATTGGTCGAACCTACCGGTAACAAATCTAGCTGCTCGTCTCTGAACCGCCTCTATGTCTTCTTTTAAACTGATCTGCTGCGGGTCCCAAACACTTGAGCAATACTCAAGACGTGGTCGTACAAGCGTTTTATACGCGGTCTCCTTTACAGGTGAAGTACATCTTCCCAAAATTCTCCCAATAAACCGAAGTCGGCTGTCCGCCTTACTCACAACTGTCCTTACATGCTCGTTCCATTTCATATTGCTCTGCAATGTTACGCCTAGATATTTGAACGACGCGACAGCATCAAAAAGCTCACTACTAAAGCTGTATTCGAAAATTATGGGATTGTTTTTTATACTCATGCGCATCACCTTACATTTTTCTACATTGAGAGCTAACTGCCATTCTTCGCTCCAACTAGAAATGTTTTTCTAAGTCATCCTGTATGCTATTACAGTCAGTTACAGACGACACCCTCCCATACACCAAAGCATCATCAGCAAACAGCCGCAAATTACAACTTACTCTGTCCATCAGATGATTTATATAGATAGAAAATAATAGCGGTCCTATCACACTCCCCTGGGGCACGCCTGACGATACACTCGTCTCTGATGAACACTCGCCGTCGAGAACAACATACAGCGTTCTATTACTTAGGAAGTCTTCCAGCCAGTCACAAATCTGTGAACCTATTCCATAAGCTCGTATCTTCGTTAGCAGTCTGCACTGTGGCACCGCGTCGAACGCCTTTTTGAAGTCGAGAAAAACACTATCCGCCTGTTGCCCTTCATCCATGGCTCGCAAGAAGTCATGTGAGAAAAGGGCAAGCTGAGTTTCACATGAACGATGTTTCCTAAACCCGTTCTGATTCATGGAAAGAAGCTTTTCCGTTTCAAGGCAATTTACTATATTCGAACTGAGAATATGCTCCAAAATTCTACATGAAACTGAAGTCAACGATACTGACCTGTAATTGTGTGGGTCAGTTCTCTTTCCTTTCTTATAAACGGGAGTAAAAGTTAAGCATGGGAATGTTTTGAGGACAAATTTCCGGAACTTTCTCAAGAAACCTTGTACAGTACCATGTAGAATCGCATTTTTGCACGCAGCGTTTTCGAAAGCGTTAGGAGCGTGCACTTTCGCTGAGGATGTGATAAACATATCGGAAGAGGCCACTATACCATTCACGCCCAACGTTTCTGTAGCGCCTAAATCTGAAGCGAGCAGTAGGTGACAGACGCCGTTCCTGCGTCCACTGATTCATTGATTGGTTTTTCCAGGGAAGCCACAACAGTCTTGGACCAACCCGCCACTGCCCGCACCGAAACTAAGTTTATTGTGCGGTATCGCTCCCTGCATATCTAGTAAAGCCAACCAATGCCCTTGAAAAGTGCAAGGAGTCCCTTTACCAGTTCTTTATTAGACACAATTCCTTCGGGTCTGGTTGTCGCAAATATTCTGTGCCTTTTATTCTCCAATGCATTCGAAGATTAGATGTGATGCAGTTTCATCACCGTCATCACAGATCCTACATTTAGGGTCTTCTTCTGTTATTCCCATTGTACGTAGGTTCAAAATGTTTGTATAACTTATGGGACTTAACTACGGGGTTATCAGTCCCTAAGCTTACAAACTACTTATGAACTAGCTAAGACTAAAGACGGCACAAATATCCATGCACGAGGTGGGATTCGAACCCCCGACCGTAGTGGCTGTGCTGACCGTGACTGGAGCGCCTCAATCACCTCGGCCACCGCGGCCGGTTGTACGTAGGTGTTTTTTGAAATTCCCATGGCCTGTCAGCAATCCAACCATGAGTCTAATGTCTCTCCTGTTCAGACCCAGGATTGCAGAGCTTCTTTTAAAACATGGCTTTGGCATCATTACCTTGCCATGTTTTTGTTGATGGACTTTGGTCCAATATTCTACGTTCTGTCTTCGGAGCCAGTCCCGTGTCCATACGCAACCTAGGTATGTAGTGGCTTTTGTGTGTGTGTAATTGGCGCAGGCAGCCAGCAGAGACGTGTTTGGGCGCTGCTGCGATGAACTGCGGGCAGTTGCACTGGGCTGACCAGAGGCGTTATGCCCGGTCGTGCCTCGCCGCAGTTCCACTCCGGCAGTGTAGGCGGTCGAGTGTTCGCCAAATATTATGGCCGCCTCCCGCCTCCCGCCTCCTGCTGCTCTTAGGCCCGACAGCGTATCAAGAGAGCGAGCGGAGGGTAGAGGAGGGCAGGGAGGACAGGGCTCACGTCCGCCCTCCGTCATATAAAGGGTGAGTCACCTAACATTACCACTGGATATATTTCGTGAACCACATCAAATACTAACGAACCGATCCCACAGACCGAACGTGAAGAGAGGGGCTAGTGTAATTGGCTAATACAAACCATAAAAAAATGCATGGAATTATGTTTTTAAAACAGACCTACCCCATTAGTTTTGTTAGCACATCTGAACATATAAACAAATACATAATCAGTGCCGTTTGTTGCATTGTAAAATGTTTATTACATCCGGAGATATTCTAACCTAAAGTTGACGCTTGAAACCTCCGACGTTCAGTTGTAACAAACACGGGCCCCGGTTGGCGAGCAGCATCTGCAGGGAGATGTTTACGATGACGACCGTTATTACGAGTGTGGCTATAGTGCACTGTTGTGGTTTGGTCTAGCTGTCGCAGTGTCCGCATGTAGCGCTTGCTGCCACTGTTATTCTGCATTCGGCTTTGCACGCAGACTAACTGTAGTACACTATGTTACCAGACGTCTGTGGTAGTGTAGTGTTGTAGGAACTGTGACCATGGTGTATTCGAACTCTGAAAAGATGGAGATGATACTCATCTATGGCGAGTGTCGACAAAATTCAGCTGAAGCCTGCAGGGTGTATGCAGAACGGTACCCGGACAGAGAGCATCCAACGTGCCGCACATTTCAAAACATCTACCGCCAACTGTATGCAACAGGTATGGTCGTAGCACGCAAACGGGTCCGTAACAGGCCCGTCACAGGAGAAGCGGGTGCAGTTGGTGTGTTAGCTGCTGTTGCCGTGAACCCACACAGGAGTACATGGGACATTGCAAGAGCCGGTGGACTTCATGTGCATTCTGCACCGTCACCGCTTTCACCCATTTCTTGTGTCGCTACATCAGCAATTATTACATGGTGTTGACTTTAATCATCGAGTGCAATTCTGTCAATGAGCATTAACAATGCGTTGCAGCTCTACCTGTTTACCGATGAAGCTGGTTTCACAAACCACGGGGCAGTGAATCTACGGAATACGCATTACTGGTCCTTGGACACTCTGGCTCCGACAGGTAGAGCGACAGCGACCGTGGACTGTAAATGTATGGTGCGGAATCATTGGCGACCACCTCATTGGTCCTCACTTCATTGCGGGGGCCCAAACAGTTGAACATACATTGCATTTCTACAGATCTGCCAACGTTGCTCGAAAATGTCTCACTGGAAACGCGTCGACGTATGTGGTATCAGCATGATGGTGCACCTGCACATTTTCGCAATTAACAATAGGCTGACCCTTGACAGGATGTTCGGCGGGAGTTTCATAGGACATGGAGGACTCATAAATTGGCCAGCCCGTTCTCCTGATCTTATACCTCTGGACTTCTTTCTGTGGGGTACGTTAAAGGAGATTGTGTACCGTGATGTGCCTAGAACCCCAGAGGATATGAAACAACGTATTGTGGCAGCCTGCGGAGACATTACACCAGATGTACTGCGGCGTGTACGACATTCATTATGCCGTAGATTCCAATTGTGTGCAGCAAATTATGTCTACCGCTTTGAACATCTATTGGCCTGGCATGTCGAGACACACTCTATTCCACTCCGTAATTGAAAACGGAAATCACTTGTATACGTGTACCTCACCCCTCATGGTAATGTACATGTGCGTCATTGAAAAAGACCAATAAAGGTGTTAGCATGTGTCCGTAATGTCTGTTCTAGTCTCTTCTGTACCTAAGGTACATCACCGTTCCCTTTGGATCCCTACTTAATTCGCTGCTCTCCGATATACACGATCGAACAGCGGAGGAGTGGTACTCAAGCGTCAACTTTAGGTTACAATATCTCCGGATGTAATTAACATTTTACAATGCAACAAACGGCACTGATTACGTATTTGTTTATGTGTTCAGATGTGCTAACAAAGCTAACGGGGTTCCATTTTAAAAAAAAAACGTAGGTTTGTGTTAAAAGCCATTCTTCCGTGCATTTTTCATGGTTTGTATTAACCAATTACACTAGCCCCTGTCCTCACTTTCGGTCTGTGGCATCGGTTCGTCAGTATTTGATGTGGTTTACGAAATATATCCAGCGGTAATGTTAGGTGACTCACCCTGTATATATCTACCGAGGGACAAACGACCGAGCGCCGCCACTGACGCAGCATAGGCACGAAAAAGCAAGGACTGTCACTGGTGGAAGTCGTGCACTACACATGATTACCACTAACATCGTACGCATGTAATTCAAGACTAACTCAACTCATGAATTTATATACAGGATGTAAATTTCAAGCCAGAATAACTTGAAAAATAAGCCACTCACGAAAAAAATTGTAGAATTCAAAGATGATTCTTTCCGAGGGGGGACATATGCTAGTGCTAAAATTAGCCCACTATCACAGCCCCCTGACGATGGGGCGGGAAGCAGCTTTAAAATTTCAAATGGGAAGTCTCCATTTTTCCATTGCATAAACATTGAGCCGTTTCCCAATGTTTTCCAATCTGTACATTGAGCAAGCTGTGAAGGAAAAGAAGGAGAAATTGGGAGAGGGAATTAAAGTTCAGGGAGAGGAAATAAAAACTTCGCGGTTTGCCAATGACGTAGTAATTCTGTTAGAGAGCGCAAAGGATCTGGAAGAGTAATTGAATGGATGGACAGTGTTTTGAAAGAGAGATATAAGATGAACATTAATAACAGTAAAACAAGGATAATGGGGTGTAGCGTCAGAAAGTCAGGCGATGCTGAAGGAATTAGATTAAGTAATGAGACAATAAATGTAGTAGATGAAATTTGTTATTTGGGTAGCAAGATAACTTCTGATGGCCAAAGTAAAGAATATATAAAATTCAGAATGGCTATGGGAAGAAAACCGTTTCTGAAGAAGCGAAATTTGTTGAAATCCAATATTAATTTGTGTTAGGAAGTCCTTTCGGAAAGCATTTGTCTGGAGTGTAGCATTGTATGGGAGTTAAACGTGGACGATAAGGAGTTCAGACAAAAAGATGATAGAAGATTTCGAAATGTGGTGCTACAGACGAGTGATGAAAATTAGATGGGTAGATCACGTAACTAATGAGGAGGTGCTTAATCGAATTGGAAGGAAAGGTAGTTTCTGGCATATCCTGACGAAGAGAAGGTATAGATTGGTGGGACACATTCTGAGACACGAAGGAATTGTCAACTTAGCATTAGAGGGTGGGGTAAAACTTGTAGAGGGAGGCCGAGGGACGAATACTGTAAGCAGATTCAAAAGGATTTAGGTTGCCGAACGCATTTCCAGATGAAGAGATTTGCACAGTACAGGGTAGCGTGGAGAGCTGCATCAAACCAGTCTGCGGACTGAAGACCATGACAACAACAAAATCAAATGTTCAAATGTCTGCATAGTTTATGGAACTTAACTACGGAGTCATCAGCCTCTAAACTTACTACTTATGAACTAGCTAATAATAAGGGCGGCACAAATATCCATGCCCGAGGGAGAATTCGAACCCCCGACCGTAGTGGCCGTGCAGACCGTGACTGGAGCGCCTCAGTCCCCTCGGGGCCACCGCGGCCGGCTAACAACATCAATAATCATATTCTGCATATAAAACCACGTACATTTTATCTTAAACATTTATTTTGATTCTTGATAGTTGGTGCTGATATTCAAGGAAATCCATGTTCTCATTTTTGCGTGGAAAATTGTTAGCTGCTGCGGATAAGCAGCGAGTACTAGAGCGCCGTGTTGCGGTGCGCGCGGACGTCCGCCGTCGGGGGTTCGAGTCCCCCCCTCGGGCATGGGTGATTGTGTTGTCCTTAGGTTAGTTTATCTTAGATTGAATTGTTTGTAAGCTAGGGACTAATAACCAAGCAGTTGAGTCCCATAGATTTACAAACATTTAAAAATGGTTACGAATGAATAAAAATACTTATTTACTTCATAAATTTTGATTCGCTACAACTAAAACTCTCCCTGTCTCCTCATAGGGTGGGGTTTGCTCGCTACCAGTCGCGTTTGACGCGGAGTTACTACTACTAAGCAGGGTTGGAATATCTATGAGCGAGAAACGGCCCGCTTGGCGTAATTTAGCCTCGTAATACTAATTACGCGTCAAACGGAACTGGTAGCGAGCAAAATTCCACCCTGTAGGAAGAGAGAGAGAGAGTTTTAGTTTTAGCGAATTAAAATTTATTAATTAAATATTTTCCATTTATCCGAAAACATTTTCCACGCAAAAATGATAACAGGGATTTTGTTGAATTGCAGTGCCAACTTACAAGAATTAAAACAAATGTTTAAGACAAAATGTACGTAGTTTTTTTTAATGTAAACTCTTATTCTGAAATAAAAATTGGGGTTCCCATTTGAAATTTTAAAGCTGACTCCCGTCATACCCCAGGGGGTTGGGTTGGCGGGCTGATTTTAGCACCAGCATATGTCCACCTCGAAAATAATCAGCTTTGGATTGTACACATTTTTTTCCTGTGAAACTTATTTTTCGAGTTATTCTGGTTTGTTAGCTTAATATTTACACCCAGAATATTTAACTATATGAAATTAAACGTTCATACAATCCGAACGGTTTGCGTTCGAACGTTCATATTGCACGGTTACCCATGGGGCTTATGGGGGATTACTACACGAAGGCTCACGGACTTTGTTGTTGTCGCACCCTGTATATTGAACTACATGAAATTAAATGTTCATACATGGTCGATTCCACGTCAAGTGTCCCAGCTTAGACGATTCTCCCAGCTCGACCATCTTCAATTGTTGATGAAATTTGTACAGTATGTACCTGAGGACCTCACATGAATGTATGAAAAATTTTTTAGGCTCACCTGTAACTTGGTTCACGTATTAGATTACTTTCACCGACACCGAAAAGTCGCGAAGAAATCTTCATTCCAAAATTCTTAATGTAAAGGAGCAAGACCCTTAGTTCTTAGTATAGTGGTACAACTTTTTGTGCTCTACACACAAATGATGCAGCTGGAGTTCAGATAGCAATGCATTTTGTCATAATCTCTGTCACTTTCCAATTCTTTCACCTCTGGCAGTAGTGCTCATGTGAAAAATACCGAGTAGCACCGTGGTTCGGAACCCCCGTTAAACTGTAGGTCCCCCTATAACTGGCTGGGTAAGTCTGTTGGAAGGTCGGAGGAAGGCAACGGCATACCACCTCCAAACAGGTGCCTAGTAAAGCATTGTGGTGTTCAAACCAATCTTAGGATTGTTGACTGCTTTACTTTTTAAGTAATGAAAAAGATTTACGAATTTTTTCAGGCTTACTAATTCTATCACGTTGTTTTACCTATCGATTGGTTCCTGTAAGCAGTTTTCAGGCTTTGCGCTTATTAATCATAAACGATTTATGATGTATTTAATTCATAATTATTGTTACACAAGGAACTCCTAAATTTTAACATTAAATTAATTTCACGTAAGACTTCGCGACCAACATGTTGAAAAACACTGGACTACAACAACGACATTTCACACGGATACCCAAAGTCACCCCAAAATAACAATAAAAATATGAGTGATTAACTTCGGAACAGCCTCGGTCTCTGTGGTGTGTTGTGGGACAGTGATGTAGTTGTTGTAGTCTGTTTCCTTCCTACTCATATAGTGGGCGTCGCAGGCATCCGATCCGTGAGACGTCGTCCGAGCTGACTGCTGGCGAGAGCTGACGGGTAATACAAGGGCAGAGCGGGCAGGGGAAGCGATACATCACAACGGCCGACAGGTCTGGACGTGATGGAGGGGCAGGCTGAAGACGACGGCGGGTACGAGCTCTGGACACCCGGCAACTGGGGAGAGCTTATGTGCGACCGAGGGGCCAAGGAAGTGACGTCAAAATGACGTAGCGGCCGCTCCTGTCAAACATTCCACGTTTGTTAGGGTGCAAGCTCAGGAAATGCTGTCGTTTGATTCGTAATTGGTGTTATTCTTCATGAAGATTAAAATACACAATTTTGTCAGAATGAAACTTTCACTCTGCAGCCGAGTGTGCGCTGATATGAAACTTCCTAGCAAATTAAAATTGTGTGCCGGAACCGGGACTCGAACCTGGCACCTTTGCCTTCCGCGGGCAAGCGTACTACCGACTGTGCTATCCCGACAGGGTTCAAGATGCCGCTTCACAATTTTACTTCTGCCAGTACCTTGCCTCCTACTTTCCAAACTTCACAGAAGCTCTCCTGTGAACCATGCAAGACTAGCATCCAGAATGAAATTTTCACTCTGCAGCGGAGCGTGCGCTGATATGAAACTTCCTGGCAGATTAAAATTGTGTGCCGGAACCGGGTTTCGAACCTGGGACCTTTGCCTTTCGCGAGCAAACGCACTACAATTTTGATCTGCCAGGAAGTTTCATATCAGCGCACATTCCGCTGCAGGGTGAAAGTTTCATTCTTGAAACATCCCTTAGGCTGTGGCTAAGCCATGTCTTCCAGGAGTGCTAGTCTTGCATGGTTCGCAGGAGAGCTTCTGGGAAGTTTGGTAAGTAGGAGGCGAGGTACTGGCGGAAGTAAAGTTGTGAGGCGGAATCGTGAGTCGTGTCGGGATAGAACAGTCGGTAGTGCGCTTGCCCGCGGAAAGCAAAGGTCCCAGGTTCGAATTCCGGTTCCTTTCTTCCAGGAGTGCTAGTCTTGCATGGTCCGCAGGAGAGCTTCTGTGAAGTTTGAAAAGTAGGAGGCGAGGTACTAGCGGAAGTAAAGTTGTGAGGCGGAATCGTGAGTCGTGTCGGGATAGCACAGTCGGTAGTGGGCTTGTCCGCGGAAGGCAAAGGTCCTAGGTTCGAGTTCCGGTTCCGGCACACAATTTTAATCTGCCAGGAAGTTTCACACAATTTTGTGTTTGTTCTTCTACGGTTTTGTTTATTTAGTGAATCGATTTTCAGCTTATTAGGCCATCATCAGACATTTACTAAAGTTCAGTCAAAGAAATTTTGAATTGCCATCAAAGGAGTTAATTTACTTTTCTGTATGTAACATATCTTCTGTTTTATTGACAATACAAGTTCTTTGACTGGACTTCAGTAAATGTCTGATGATGGCCTAATAAGCCGAAAATCGATTTACTAAATAAACAAAACCGTAGAACAAACACAAAATTGTGTATTTTAATCTTCATAATGAATAAGTTCTATCAAGAAGCGACGAAAGAATCAGTTAACATGATGCTGTTCTTCTTATAACTCAAGTGTTTCTAAAAAAAAAAAAAAAAAAAAAAAAAAAAAGGTAAAGCAGTCAACAGTGCTTTACTAGGCGTGATCCTGTTTGGAGGTGGTATGCCGTTGCCTTCCTCCGACCTTCGAAGTGACTTACCCAGCTATTTATAGGGGGACCTACAGTTTAACCTGGGTTCCGGAGCACGGTGCTACTCGATATTTTTCACATGAGCAATACTGCCAGAGGTGAAAGAAGTGGATAGTGACAGATAAAAATCCTAGGACCTTGCTGGGATCGAACCCACAACCTTCGGATTTGTAGTCCGGCACTCTACCATGCGCTTCCCGTTTGAATGAAATAACTCATCGGAAATAGCTCACCGAAAAAAAAAAAAAAAAAAAAAAAAAAAAAAAAAAAAAAACACGTCTTTCTTTGTAAAGTAATGTGAACAAATTCCACCGAGTCGGTCCCACTACAGTCAGTGCCAAGAAAAGCAAAGACAACTGTCGTAGGTTCTCGACGCAGTATAGCGTAAAAGAGCGTCTAACATTTGTTTGTTGGCTGACACTCTTATTAATTAAATAAAACTGTTATCCGTAATATTCCGAGTTATGTCCATGAAAGAGCGTTTTTAGAAGTGCGTTTGTTCTACTCGATGAAGATAACATGAATTATGGCCCAACGATTTGCGAATTTGTTACAGAAATTTTTCAGACCCCCCTTCCTCTGTGCGTGATGGGAGTACGATTGCACTGCTAGAATGCTCAAATTGATTACCTTGTAAATCTGTTTAAAAAAAATAAAAATAAAAGAAACAGCTGTTGGGTGTTCTTCCTATAAGAATTCAATCAACCGAAGTCACACTGTACATACTAGTAGAATATTCACATCGAATTGCAAATACGGTGCTCTAGATCATAAGCTCATAAACTGCAGAGACACTGTAATAATGAACGTTGCAATGCTACACTAACTTTCATATATAAAGTACTCGAATTCGGTGGCATACGATGTTTCTCAAAGAGATTAATGTGCCTTTTTTTTTTCTAAAACCGATATACTTGTTATTTCCTTCTACATGCAATACTAAGAATAAGTATGCGTACAAATACCATAACTGTAATGTACACTGCTGGAAAATGAAAAAAGGACACCATAAAATCGTCGACTCAGCAGAGGGAAATTTTATTGACACATTCTTGAGGATGTAGACAACACGCTATCACACAGAGCCGTAACATGTGAGTGCAGCTACCAGAGACTCCGCTATTTCAACGCTGGTACCGTGTATACCATCCTTTTGCAACAATGCAAGATGCAATTCTCCCATAGAATATGAAGGCGGTTCAATGATCCTGTACCATGTGGATGTGGATGAAACGCTCCTGAAAGACTAGCTAAATATTTTCAGAACTGATTAGTGCGCACTGTTCTTATTAATTATATTTGATATTTCATTAAGTGACGTAAAAACTACATTCTCGCATGTTCACAGCGGTAAAGTTTGAAAATTCGTGGGTATCAAACAAATATTCATTTAACTAGAAAACGTTTGACGGGAAGTAGCTACCAAATTATTGTAATTATAACAAAATTATTATCCACTAATGATATAATTCTTACACTCACATTCGGATCGTCGGTGGTTCGAATCCAACTCCAGGCGTCTTGATCTGCATCTACATCTACATGGGATACTCCGCAAATCACATTTAAGTGCGTGGCAGAGGGTCCATCCAACCACCTTTATACTATTTATCTCTCATTCCATTCTCTAATAGCGCGCGGGAAGAAAGAACGCCTGAATCTCTCCGTTCGAGTTCTGATTTTTTGTATTTTATTCTGATGATCATTTCTACCTATGTAAGTGGGAGTCAACAACATATTTTCGCATTCGGAGGAGAATGTTTGCGATTGGAGTTTCGTAAGTAGCCCTTGCCGCAGCGATAAGCGCCGTTGTTGTAATGATTACCATCCGAGGACCTGTAACATTTCCGTAACGCTGTCTCCCCTGTTTCGTGACAATACAAAACTAGCTGCCCTTCTTTGGACTCTTTCTATGTTCTGCGCCAAACCCACCTGATAAGGATCCCACACTGGGCAACAATACTCCAAAAATGGACGGACAAGCGTAGTGTATGCAGTTTCTTTTGTAGTTCTGTTACATTTTTAAGGGTTCTGCCAATAAAACGCAGTCTCTGATTCGCCTTTCCCACGACATTACCTTTCCAATTTACGTCTGAAGTAATAGTAATTCCTAGGTATTTAGTGGAGTTTACGGCCTTTACTTTTGATTATTTTGTAAACAAAGTTTAGCGGATTTCTTTTCGTACTCATGTGGACGACTTCACACTTCTCATTATTTAGAGTCAATTGCCAATTTTTACACCATGTTGATGTCTTATTCAGATCGTTCTGCAGTTCGTTTTGATCTTCAGATGATTTTACTAGATGATAAATGACGGCGTCATCTGCAAACAACCTAAGAGAACTGCTTAGATTTTCTCCCAAATCTTTTATGTAAATAAGGAACAGCAGAGTACCAGTAAAACAACCCTGTGGAACGCCCGATATCACCTCTGTTTTAGTCGATGCTTTACCATCGATTACTACAAACTGTGTCCTCTCAGACAGGAAATCACCTATCCAGTCGCAAATTTGGGGCGATAGGCCTGTACCATGACCACGCAATTTGATTAAAAGATGTTTGTGAGGTACGGTGTCAAAATCCTACTGGAAATCAAGAAATACGGAATCGAGGAAAGCGTCTGCTTCCTTTGAAAGGAAACGTCCGACTTCTGTCCCTTTCCATACTCAAAGAATCAGATAGAGCGCATCACTACGCCGTGGGCGGGGCATTTAACACTTCCTTCCTTGTTCATTTTCCTACTGAAATTTGCGTTTACACAATCAATGATAACACTGACAGATTTACTACTGTCATTTATTTTATTGAGATTAGGGCCCACACGGAATTATAGAAGCAATCATTTTTGCCGCGAACCATTCGCGGCCGGAATAAGAGAAAGTGACAATGGTGTGGAAACAACCCTCCGCCACACACCGTGACTTGGCTTTGCGCAGTACTGATAACGGAGTGTTTTAAACGGAGTGATAATATTTCTAAGTTATCTGTAGCTCTACATAGTTAATTGTTAAAATGTGGCCGCTGTGGAGTAGCCGAGCGGTCTAAAGCGTCTCACTGCGGAGCGCGCGGTTGCTCGCCGTGGAGGTTCGAGTCCTCCCTGCGGCATGGGTGTGTGTGTTGTCCTTAGGTTAATTTACCTAGGTTTAAGTAGTTTGTAAGCTACTGACTGATAACCACGTAGTTTGGTCCGATAGATTTACAAACATTTGAACATTTTGATTAAATGTTTGTGTGTGTGTGTGTGTGTGTGTGTGTGTGTGTGTGTGTGTGTGTGTGTGTGAGTGAGTGTGTTCCACATCGCCTGGTAAATTATTCGATCGATTTTAGCCAAACTTAATACATACATTCTTTATCATAAGGCAACAATCAATGTGTGTGGAGAAAACCACCTAGATGCATGATTCAGGAGATATGGCGTCATAATGCTATGTGCGAATAATATTCATCCACTATTTAAGAATGAGAACACGTAGCGACTTGTAAAAACTGTACATATAATTTCAACCCCTGATGAAACTTATTTTCGCTAAGACACTCAGCGAAATGTTCTAATGAATTAAGTTTATCGCTTTGTAGGATGGCTGGCTCATGGTCATAGGTATTGCTACGAAATTTCAAAATGTTCAAATGTTTGTTAAGCTTATGGGACTAAACTGCGGGGTCATCAGTCCCTAAACTAACTACTTATAAACTAAATTAAAGACAGCACGAACATCCATGCCCAAATGGAGATTCGAACCCCCTATGGGAACGGCCTCGCGCATCGGAGCATAGCGCCTCAATGCGCTCGGCCACTCCGCCGCGGCCTACGAAATTTCATGGGTGGGAGAAGATGAAACATGGTGTAAAATATCGCGTTCCCGTGACAAATTGCGCCAATACTGCCTAGACATATTCTGATTGGCTGCCCCCTCCCACGAAAAAAAAAAATTATTACTTCTACATTACTACTTTTATCCGCGGGATATTTTACATACAATATATTGTTCAAATGTTTGTAGAGCTTATGGGACCTAACTATGGGGTCATCAGTCCCTAAGCTTACAAACTACTTATGAACTAGCTAACACTAAGGACGGCACAAATATCCATGTCCGAGGGGGGATTCGAACCCCCGACCGTAGTGGCCGTGCAGACCGTGACAGGAGCGCCTCAGTCCCCTCGGCCACCGCGGCCGGCCATACAATATACTGAGGCACACAGTTGACACGAGGTCTTAAACAATAAGGCTTCTGAAAAACCGCTCAATTATGCACAATGTTTCTATTTTTACTGCTAACTCTGTTCACATCATATTTTTCAGCCAGTCCGTACATAACTGCTACGAAAGTACGATATAAATTACACCATTTTACGACACATAGTTCAGGTTGTAATTTATTACGTCTTAGCTACCAAATCGGTTGGTAACACAGTTCACAGACTATTTCCTAATATTTCACTCTATGCACTGTACGTCTTTCAGTAACCTATGAAACGAGGCAGGGATTGTTTTCGTAAATTCATAATTATATTAGGACAAAATGTTCAAATGTTTGTAAATCTATCGGACCAAACTGCGTGGTCATCAGTCCGTAGGTTACAAAGTACTTAAACCAAGGTAAACTAACCTAAGGACAAACACACACACCCATACACCAGGGAGGACTCGAACTTCAACGGCGAGCAACCGCGCGCTCCGCAGCGAGACGCTTTAGACCGCAGCTATATTAGGACATATTTTTACGGAATTATGACGTTATCAGGACTGAACTGCTAGATAGAGAGGCAGGAGCTAATGGACAGAGGTGGAAGAATGAGCTAGACTAACTTTAAAAAATGACAAAGACTAACGCTGGTTTCCCGCACCACCTATTGGCAAATACTGATATTTAATATTTGCTTCTGGGCTGACAAAATAGACGGCAAATTAAGCTCATGGTTCAGGGTAGTTTCAGGGGTAAGACAAGGCTGTAACCTGTCACCACTGTTGTTCATACTGTACATGGATCATATGTTGAAAACAGTAGACTGGCAGGGCGCGATTAAAATAGGTAAAAACAAAATAAGCAGCCTCGCATATCCAGATGACGAAGTTGTGATGGCTGATTGAAAGGTTGCAGTCTAATATTTCAGAGCTCGATCAGAGCTTTAAGGGCTATGATATGAAGATAAGCATCTCCAAAATAAAAGTAATGTGTATGGGAAAGAGATTTAAACAGATGGAGTGCCAAATAGGAGGAACAAAGAACAGGTAAACAGTTTCTAGTACGTAGGATCTATTTTCCGCAGGATGGCAACGTAGTGAAAAAACTGGATCAAGGTGCAGCAAAGTTAATGCAGTGAGTGCTCAGCTAAGATCTATTCTCTTCTGCTAGAATGAAGTCAGTACCAAGACGAAGCAGTGTACCGCTCTATCTCTCGAGCAACTTCGTTGTATGGGAGTGAAAGCTGGGTGGATACAGGTTACTTTATTCACAAGGTTGAGATTACAGGTATGAAAGCGAAAATGGTTGCAGGTACTAATAGATGGAAATAATGGAAGGAGGGTGTCCACAATGAGGAACTCAAAGAAGAACTTGGAATGAACACCATAGATGAAGGAGTTAGAGCGAACAGGCTGAAATGTTGGGGTCATGTTACACGCATGGGAGAAGTAAGGTTACCTGACTTGCCAGCGGAGGGTAAGAGAAGTCGAGGTAGACCAGAGATTTGGTGAAGAATGATTTTCAACTAAAGGGCGTATAACATCATACGAAGCATCTATGTTAGCATTGAATGCGAGGTCATGGAGGAATTTTATTACGGGGACTATCTACACCTACATGAATACTCGGCAAATCACATTGAAGTGCATGGCAGAGGATTCATAGAACCACTGTTATGATATTTCTCTATAGTTTCACTCTGTAATAGATCGCGGAAAAAAGGAACACCTAAATCTTTCTGTTTTCTATCTGATTTCCCTTATTTTGTCATGATGGTCACGTCTCCCTATGTAGGTTGGTGCTAACAGTATATGTTCGCATTCTGAAGAGAAAGTTGGAAAAAAAATTACGCAAATAGATTTCGCTACAACGAGTAACGCCTTTCTTTTAATGATTTCACCCTCAACTCATGCATCATTTTCGTGACACTCTCTCCCCTATATCGCGATAATACAAAACGAGCTGCTCTATACTGAATTTTTTCCTAAATCGTTCGTCCCCCCCATGCGCAGCAATACTCCTAAACAGGACGCACAAATGTAGTGTAGACAGTTTGTTTGGTAGAACTTTTGCATTCTCTGTGTGTTCAGCCAATGAAACGTAGTCTTTGTGTTCTATATAATTTAAGTTGTTCGTAATTGTTTCTTCTAGGTATTTAGTCGAATTTACGTCCTCAAGGTCTGACTGGTTTATCGTGTAACTGAAGTTTAACGGGTTTATTTTAATGGCCATATGGATGACCTCACACTTGACCCACTCATTTAGCCGTGCGGTCTAGCGCACCGCTTTCCTAGACGGTGAGCCATACCTGTTTCAAATCTGCCCGGCGGATTAACGAAGGGGGTCGGAATGGCGGCCAGCCTGGATGTGGTTTTTAGGCGGTTTTCCACATCCCTCTAGGTGAGTACCGGGCTGGTGCCTAAGTCCCGCCTAAGTTATACGATTCGCAAACATTTCGTAACACTTCACACTTTCACCCATATAACAATGTACGCAGACATTTGGGGTACACATTTCCTCCCGTGGGGCATGGTGTGGCGGTAGGAAGGGCATCTGGCCACGCCGTCAATATTAACGTGCCAAATCCGTATAACAAAAGCCGACAAAGCTTGTGCGGGTTAAAGGCTTAAGAGCAAGCAATCAAGATGGATGACCTCACACTTATCATTATTAACGGTCAATTGCCATTTTTGCACCATGTAGATATCTAAAGCATTTTGCAGTTCCTTTTGATCTTCTGGTGACTTTACTAACCGATAACTGACAGCATCATCCGCTAATAGTCTAAGAGAGCTACTCAGATTGTCTCCTAAATCGCTTATAAAAATAAGGAACAATAGGGGCCCTATAACACTTCCTTGGGGAACGTTAGATATCACTTCTGTTCTACTTGATGTCTTACCGTAAATTACAACGTAATGCTCCAGACTAAACGCTGAAAGGCATAAGCAGTTTCTAATTATGATGATGATGATGATGATCCAGACTGGTTGTTTATTATTTCACGCAGCTTACCACCACCCAAACCGCCTGCGCTAGAAATCTGAAAAACTTGTCCTGCTGCTGGTGCGCTATCCACTGCAAGAGTTAATGAGTAAGAGTACAACAAAGAGCACGAGTTTGGCGGGGAGTCACTACTCTAAACACACTCCGGGAGAGTACCGATGTTATTTTTTCCATCTCAGTGACTTTTTCTTTCCGCGTCTGTGTGCAGTGGCGGCCGTTTTCCCGAAAGCACAGAAAAAGAGGCCGCTAAACTAATTACTCGTTCCGCGCTCAGAGAACCGCCCCCCCCCCCCCCCCACCTCTCCACCCTGGCCGCCATTTGTAAGCCACTGTGTGTACAGAGCAGTGGCGCACGAATATACGTCATAATTTCCGAGCACTCCTTAAACAAATTACGGCGTAAATAAACGGAGACAGTCCATATTTCTCTTGTCCGGATAATTAATAAACATAAATCTTAACTCCCGTTTTTTTTAACTGGTTAATCTCATTTAGGTTACGAAGATTGCAGTTTGTTTACTGTGCCTGGAGCATCTCTGAGGGTCCTTTCCGCCTCGTTATAGCTGACCACGATCACCTTTCACCTTGAACCCACGGAAGCGCATGAAACCGAGCGTGAAATAATTCAGTCATAGAAGAAGTGTTATTTCTTTTATATCTGCGGGATGCGGCAGTAGAAGGATGTGGATCGCGACGGGCAAAGATGTGGGCATGGATCTGTAACTAAAATATTTGACTAGTCCACATAATGTAATTACAATTGAAATAAATATTAAATTTAGGCGTAGGCTTCCGCGACCATTGTCACTTGCAATAAATGACTTCAGGTTATTAGACCGCATCGTCATCCCGTAAAAACAACCGACGTTTCGGCAACTATCGCAAGTCGCCTTCTTCAGGTGTTCGTCTGAATGTTGATTGTGGGACATCTTGCGTCTTATATAATAAAATGAAATATCTGTTAAGGACAAGGAAGGAGGATGTTGGTCATTCTTTATTGGTTATTGCATCAATTGACGCTTTGTGAAAATGGGTGTTCTAGATTGGTGTTTCTATGGTGTAATTTCCTTCTCATTGGTGTTTGCATTCTTCTGTCCAATCGGCGGAAACTGACGTCTGTGGTTGGTGTTTGCATTACTTTTGTGTCCCAACTTCGTCGCCGCTTTTGTGTCCCAGCCTCGTCGTAGGTGTCGGTGGCCGAGTGGAATGAGACCGCTACGCTGGTGCAGGTACGGAGGGGAGCAGCCAGAAACTATAAACACTCGAGTAAATTAGAAGAGATATATATTGCACAGAATGTAACAATACTTAACTTTTACATAGTACTGCAGAATGTTGATACATAGTTGTTAGAGGCCTGCTTAGTGCCTGTACAATAGCAAAGTCTTCACTGGTGCCTATCTGATTACGAAGGTCCTAACTCGTTGCTATCTCAGTCCGAAGTGACCGGTGTCTTTCCGTGGTGGCCACGAGCGGGGTTGCAGCAGAGGGCGCTCGTGGCTGTCGTCGTGAGAACGCCGCGCCGTGCGTGCATGGCGGCGCGCGGCGAAAGTAGGTGGCGCGCACTTTGTACTTGTGCGACACCACACCCCTCCCCCCCAAACCGCCGCGCCGTCGTGGCGTAGGGCTGAGGGCCACGGCGACGGCACTGGGAGGAGGGCCTGGGCGGGGGCGTTACTGGCGGGACGGGCGTCGTAGCTGAGGCCGGGATCGAGACGCCGTCCGCGCCCCGGCATCCGCCTTGAGATCCTCCAGGGAACCCGCCGAAACCTGGGGAAGGGCGCCCGCCCCCGCCCAGAGGGAGCAGGTCATCTTCTTCTGAGGTGCGTGGCCCAGGCGGCGGCGGCACGCACGGTCCCGGAGTCCCTCTCGGTGACGCTGTCATCTGCGGCGGCGACAAGGCGGCGTCGCGTCGATCTCCATCGGGACGATCTCGTAGTCCGGGGACGAACGATGTGGTTGTGCTCCCTGGCGGTGAACTGGGTCTGGAATCAAGAAACCGGAGACAGGATCGCGCGGCCTGTGCAGGCGCAATTGGTTTGCATGGCGCCGCAGCTCCGACCCTGTGGAAGAACGTACAATATACATATTGCTACCGAGCACGCGCTGAATGGTGCCCGGCAGCCATGTCTTCTTGTTTCCAGCAAACACCCTGTACAGCACCGGCGTAGAAACCTGAAAACGCGTAGCGCCATACGAACCGACTCGGTGCGTGGGAGGCTGCAGCAGGTGAAGGAGAGTGCGGTGACGGCGGCCGTGTAGCAGCTCGGCAGGAGACGGGACGTCACGTGGCATGCACCGATACGTAGACAGGAAAATTTGAAGAGCTTGCTGCCTGGAGTGCTGACCTTTCATCTTCTCCATGTGAGACTTGAATGTTCGAACGAAACGTTCTGCTTCACCATTGGACTGAGGGTGAAAAGGTGCAGTGGTAATATGCTGAATGCCATTCACACGACAAAACTGTTGAAATTCCGCACTAACAAACTGAGGTCCATTGTCACTGACGATAGTTTCAGGCAAGCCTTCGATGCAAAACACTGATGTTAAGGCACTGATTGTACTAGAAGCTGTCGTTGAGTTCATGGCAATCACAAAAGGAAACTTGCTGAAAGCGTCTACAACAATTAACCAGCGCGTATTCCAGAAAGGTCCGGCAAAGTCAATATGTAAACGTTGCCATGGTCCCTTGGGGCGTGGCCAGTCTGAGAAACGCTGTGGAGGAGCCGCCTGATGCTCCGCACAAACTGTACACTGTGATGTCATGCTCTCTATCTGAGCGTCCATACCAACCCAGGTACAATGACGTCTGGCCAGTTGCTTTGTCCTAACAATGTCCCAATGTCCTTGATGCAGGAGGCGTAACACTTCTCGTTGCAGGGAACGAGGAACAATCACTCTTGCTTGGTCGTTGTCGGTATGCAACAACAGTACACCCTGACTTAAAGATAATGCATGACGTTGTGCAAAATAACGTCGAACCAGAGGCCGATCAATGTCTTTGGCTCTGGCAGGCCACCCTGAGCGAACAAAACGTGCTACCACAATTAGGTCTGCACCCGCAGCTGTTTCCTGTGCAACCCGACGAGAGTTCAAAGGAAAGTCTGCGACAGCGGTAGCATCTCTGGAGTCTATCTGACAACATGCCATTTCTGAAGAATCAAACGACACATCCTGGCCAACCGGAAGTCGGGAAAGTGTGTCCGCGTTAGCATGTTTAGTGGTAGGTTGGTACAAAATCTCATACTGATAATTAGACAATATCAAGGACCATCTCTGAAGCTTTTGTGCCGTACGGGGCGGAATCGGCTTTGTGGGTGAGAACAACGACGTGAGAGGCTTGTGGTCTGTCAACAAATAGAATTTTCTGCCATAGAGATAATGATGAAACTTTGTGACGCCGTAAATGATTGCTAAGGCCTCCTTTTCTATCTGACTGTAATTCTGTTGCGTTGGCGTCAGTAGCTTGGAGGCAAAGGCAATAGGACGATCATGACATCCAATACGATGTGACAGAACCGCACCCACACCGTACGACGAGGCGTCAACTGCTAACACTACAGGCTTCTGTGGGTCAAAGGGAATCAAACATGCATCACTAAGTAGTGCAGACTTTAGTTTGTCAAAGGCAACCTGGCAATCTTTGGACCACACAAAAGGAACATTTTTCCTACGTAAGCGATGCAGTGGAGCTGCAATCTGAGACGCATTGGGAATAAATCTGAAATAATAGTTAAGCTTTCCCATCACTGCTTGCAATTCCTGCACATTCTTAGGAGGAGGCAAGTCTTTGATTGCTCGAAGATGTGACTGTAAGGGATGAATTCCTTGGGCATTAATCACATGGCCTAGGTACTCTATTTCAGTTTGAAAAAACGAACACTTTGCTTTATTGCAACGTAGACCTGCTGCAGTCAAAACTTTGAAAAGGCACTCCAGGTTTGCTAAATGTTCTTCAATTGTACGTCCGGATACCACAATATCATCTAAATAGTTCGAACAACACGGTACAGAAACTGTCAGCTGTTCCAAAAAACGCTGAAAAATAGCGGGGGCGGAAGAACTGCCAAAGGGTAGGCGTTGAAATTGAAAAAGGCCCATGTGAGTATTAATGACGAAAAATTTTTTTGACTCGTCATCAAGTGGAATCTGTAAGTATGCCTCTGCTAAATCAATCTTGGAAAAGAAGCGAGACTGTCCTAATTTGTCCATCAGTTCCTCAGGTCTGGGCAGGGGATAAGTGTCGACAATTGTTTGACTGTTCACTGTTGATTTGAAGTCCGCACAGAGACGAAGTTTTCCTGACGGCTTGGGTACAATTACTATAGGCGAGGCCCACTGACTTGCAGAAACAGGAGAAATCACCCCACTATCTTGCCAACGTTTAAGTTCTTCGGCAACTGTATCACGCAATGCGATAGGCACTGGTCTAGCTTTACGAACTTTTGGAACTGCAGATTCTTTTAAAGTCACATGTGCCACGAAGTCTTTTGCACAACCTAATTCCGGCGAAAACAAGTCACTGTATTTGTCACACAATGCATTGATTTTATCCTGAGGCACTATTGACGAAATTTGAAGCACATCTCTTTGAATTGATAAACCAAACAAGTCAAAAGCATCTAGTCCAAAAATGTTCTGCGTAGATTTGGCCTGGAGAACAACAAAAGCAACTGTTTTCGTAACACCTTGAAAAGAGGCAGGCAGGCTACACGTTCCTAGCACGGGAATATTTTGACCGGTATAAGCTGTTAGCACTTGTTGACACAGCGATAATTTTGGAGAACCCAGAAGGTCATAAGTATCTTTATTAATTAAGGTAACAGCGGAACCAGTGTCGAGCTGAAATTGCACAGTCTTATTGTCAATGGAAAGATTCACAAAAAGTTTTTGCTTTCGGCGCTCGACAGGTGCGCGAATGTGGGCAACGTCTGCTACGGTTTGTTTACTGCGCTTGCGCGGGCCGCGTAGTGAAGTAAGCGGCGCAGACTCGGCACGCAGCGGATTAACAACACTGTCACTAGAGGGCACTACCGCCGGATCGGCGTCCGCGTAATGCGAGGCTACTACAGAGTCACTAACTACTGCACTACACTTTTGAGTAGCTACTTGATGTCTACTGTCACTAGCTACACAGTACTGGGCACTATTACAAGGAGCAGTTGCAGAAGGCACTATTTTCACTACAGGAATGCACTGTTCATAGTCATTTTGCCTGTCCCGAACCCTCTTCCGTTGCACTGTTTTACGCGCTCGTCGGCGCTTGCTGCGTGGTGCACTATAAAGTTTTGCCATAGGCACAGAACTACTTTCTTGCAATTGAGATCCAAGGAAGGCACTGTCCAAGTCCACAGCCCGTATAACATTTACAGAATGAACTGCTCTCGCACTTTGCGAAGCACCGTTTCTAACGTTACTGTTCGAGTTTTTAATTTGCATACACACAGACTGTACATGTCCTGATTTGCCACATTGATAACAGGTTGCGTTGCGACTAGGGCAATGAGCACGCTTGTGGCGAGACACACATTGGGGGCAAGATTTACGTACATTTTTCTGAAATGAGCGTTGACGCCCGTTATTCAAATTACTGTTTCTAACACGACGGGGCGACCTTTGTGTCGCACTTTTACACTGGCTACTGTTCACTGTCTGTTCAGCACGGCCGGTAGAAAAATAAGAATCACTAGTGCTATACTGAGAACTACGGCTAGGAAAGCGTCCGTTACGACGCACTGAATTAACACTGTGGCTTTGCATTTCTACATCTGCTAAGTCAAAAGTATCATGCGCTTCTATAAGCTGCAGTACACTGTCCAATGAGGGGTCAGACTGTTTCAGAATTGCTGCTCTAATTCTGGGGTCCTGAATATTCTGCGTAATCGCATCCCTCAACATCACGTCACTATAAGAAAGTCCACAAGAGCAAGTAAATTTACATTGGCGGGTTAAGCCCTTCAATTCCGTAATCCACTCTTGGTGTGACTGCTGCGGTAATTTTTTAAATCTAAAAAATCGGTATCGTGCAGCGGCTACAAGAACTTTTCTCTCATAATGAGCATTTAGTGCATCTACAAGTTGTTCAAAGTCCACATCACGAGGAGATGCGTGAGGAAATAGTTTCTGCAGTAATACAAAGATTTTGGGGCCCACCACGGACAATAAAAGATGCTTAACAGTCTGACCTGTAAGTTGATGAGCCGCGACGAGTTCTTGAAACTGTGCGAAATAGTCGCTCCATTCTTCCTCACGCTCGTTGTATTGGCGAAACGTAGGAAGTGTTGCGGCGGCAGGTGTGGGCTGCTGAAGCGGCGGCTGTTGTTGTTGGTTAGCTGCCTGCGCTGTGAGCTGGGACACCGCCTGGAGGAGTTTCGTTATTTGCGCCGTCTGTAACTGAATAATTTCCATTAAGTTTGGGTTCGGGGTAGTGGCCATGATGACCGATTAGGCGCCGCGCATACAAGTAAATTATAACAAAACACAAATGCAATATGAATGAGGACGCTCTGCAACAAAAGAAGCCCACAAACACGTAACTGAAAATGTTCCCCCAAAATCTTATAATAAGGGTGGGTGGGCGGGAGCAATTTCTGCGTGCTCCGACTGCTGCTGTCTGACTGCTACAAGCGGGCTGGTCCACGGTTCGTCTATCACTCCTCGTCGCCACTTTTGTGTCCCAACTTCGTCGCCGCTTTTGTGTCCCAGCCTCGTCGTAGGTGTCGGTGGCCGAGTGGAATGAGACCGCTACGCTGGTGCAGGTACGGAGGGGAGCAGCCAGAAACTATAAACACTCGAGTAAATTAGAAGAGATATATATTGCACAGAATGTAACAATACTTAACTTTTACATAGAACTGCAGAAGGTTGATACATAGTTGTTAGAGGCCTGCCTAGTGCCTGTACAATAGCAAAGTCTTCACTGGTGCCTATCTGATTACGAAGGTCCTAACTCGTTGCTATCTCAGTCCGAAGTGACCGGTGTCTTTCCGTGGTGGCCACGAGCGGGGTTGCAGCAGAGGGCGCTCGTGGCTGTCGTCGTGAGAACGCCGCGCCGTGCGTGCATGGCGGCGCGCGGCGAAAGTAGGTGGCGCGCACTTTGTACTTGTGCGACACCACAATTACTGTTTCCCAAAAACTAAACTTTTTATGTGCTTGTATTGGTATAATTTCTTCCCAGCTACAAAACAGTTCTGCAAGGCAATAGTACACTACTGACCATTGAAATTGCTACACCAAAATGAAATACAGATGATAAACGGGTATTTATTGAACAAATATATTTTTATAGGACATGTTATATATTTTCACGAAATTTGGGTGCATACCGAAAAATCAGTACCCAGAACAACCACCACTGGCCGTAATTCAAATGTTTGTGGTGCTTATGGGACTTAACTACGGGTCATCAGTCCCTAAACTTACAAACTACTTATGAACTAGCTAATACTAAGGACGGCACAAATATCCATGACCGAGGGGGGATTCGAAGCCCGACCGTAGTAGCCGTGCAGAATTTGACTGGCGCGCCGTAGACCGCTCGGCCACTGCAACTGGCTCTGGCCGTAATAGCGACCTTGATATGCCTGGGCCTTGATTCAAACACAGCTTGGATGGCGTGTACAAGTACATATGCCCATGCAGCTTCAACACGATACCACAGTTCATCAAGAGTAGTTTTGTTTATATTTTTTGTATAGCTTACGGACTTAACTACGGGGTCATCAGTCCCTAAACTTACAAACTACTTATGAACTAACTAATACTAAGGACGGCACAAATATCCATGCCCGAGGGGGGATTCGAACCCCCGACCTGCAACATGCGATCGTGCATTATCTTGCTGAAATGTAGGATTTCGCAGAGATCGAATGAAGGCTAGAGCCACGGCTCGCAACACATCTGAAATGTTATGGCCACTGTTGAAAGTGCCGTCGATGCGTACAACAGTTGACTCAGATGTATAATCATTGGCACCCCATACCATCACGCCTGGTGATAAGCCAGTATGGCTATGACGAACAACACTTTCAATGTGTGTTCGCCGCGTCACCATACACGGATGCGACCATCATGATGCTATAAACTCAACCTGGATTCATCCGAAAAAATGACGGGCTGCCATTCGTGCACCCAGGGTTCGTCGTTGCGTACACCATCGCAGGCGCTCCTGTCTGGGATGGAGCCTCAAGGGTAATCGCAGCAATGGTCTCCGAGCTGATATCCCACGCTGCTGCAAAAATCGTCGAACTGTTCGTGGAGATGGATGTTGTCTTGCAAACGTCGCCATCTGTTAACTGAGGGATCGAGACATGGCTGCACAATCCGTTACAGCCATGCGGATAAGATGCCTGTCATCTCGACTACTAGTGATACGAGGCCCATGGGATCCAGGACGGCGTTCCGTATTGCCCTCCTGAACCCACCGTTTCTATATTCTGCCAACAGTCATTGGATCGCGACCAACGCGAGCAACAATGTCGCGATACGATAAACCTCCTTACACGAGGTATCACAACAACGTCTCACCTGGAAACTTTCCTCATATCAGCACGTCGTAGGTGTCGCCAACCTTGTGTGAATGCTCTGAAAAGCTAGTCATTTGCATATCTCAGTATCTTCTTTCTGTCGGTTAAATTTCGCTTCTGTAGCACGTCATGTCGTCGTGTAGCAATTTTAATGGCCAGGAGTGTATAATGATCTGTCTTGTGCTAAGTATCTGGTAGCTCACAGATATGATGCTCTTCTGTTCAACTTCCTGGAACTGTCGAATTCGTGGAGCGGCTTCGTACTGACTGTCGTGGTTGTGGTGCGCCGACCTTTGTAGGCGAGCTCCCTCCTTCCTATTGGCCGGCGCGTGAAGCAGGCAAAGAGGTACCGAGACTACGGGCGCCCCCGGCGGCCGATGTACTGTGGCTCTTCTTGAACTGACGCGGCGACTGGCGTTGACCGCCGGCATTGTGGCGAACAGCGAAGCCACAACAGGTTCCATGCAGAATGGTGAACGCTACTACAGACGACTCTGGATAGGCACAAACAAAATCCATTTCATCATTGTCGCAATAATACTGCAGATTTTGTGTAAATGTGTAACTAATATCATCCGCCATGCACCATACGAAATTTAATACAGACAGTACATCAAGTGTTATATCGCAATCATATGAACGGTATGGAAATGCGTAAAATACGAACCTAATCCAAAGTGGTGCTGGTCATTAAAAATACTCATTTAGATTTTTTCAATTTTCATCTGTTTCTTTTGGTATGCCACGGTTTCTTTTATTCCTGAACACCACTCCTGTATTAAGGTCAATACATTTCTGAGCTCTAGTGAGATTTTTTTGTTTATAGTGGTAGTACAGGACATTATGCATCTATATCTGCATTTCTACAACATACTCTGCAAATCACATTTAAGTGCATGGCAGAGGGTTCATCGAACAGTTTTTATATTTCCTTACCGTTTCATTCCCTAATATCGCGAGGGAAAAAGAGAGCATCAATCATTCTGTTTCAGATCAGATTTCTCTTACTGTATTATGATGATCATGTCCACCTATGTTGGAGAGTGCTAACAAAATCGCATTCAGAGAAGAAAGTTTGTGAAAGTAATTTCGCAAATAGATCTCGCAGCAACGAATAACGCTTTATTTTAATTATTTCATGTGCATCATTAGCGTGCCACTCTCTCCCCTATATCGCAATTATATACAACGAGCTTCCTTTCTCTGAACTGTCTCTATATTCTCTGTCAGTCCTGTACCACTAGGTGGGGATCCCACAATGTGCAGCAATACTTCAAACTACGAGGGACACGCGAAGTGTAGGCAGTTTGATTAGTAGATTTATTGCATCCTCTAAGTGTTTTTCCAGTGCAACGTAGCCTTTGGTTTGCCTTCGCTATGATATTTTCTTTCCAGTTAAGGTTCTTCGTAACTGCATTTCCTAAGTTGAATTTACGATGTGTATACTTGAATGGTTTATCATATAAATGAAGTTTAACGGATTTCTTTTAGTGCTCACATGGATGAATTCACACTTTTCATTATTTCGTGTCAACTGCCAATTTTCGCACCATGCAGATACCTTACCTAAATTGTTTTGCAGTGGCTTCTTTTGATCGTCTGGTGACTTGAGTAACCGATAAACGTTAGCGTGATCCTCAAAGGAAAAGTATACTACATATTCACTCTGAGCCGAAAATTATATGAGAAAGGGTGCGGGTAGTAGGGTAAGATGACGAACCTAAGCTTCAGATGTACCCCTTAGACATAATTGGTTTATAAATATGAATTTTTAGGGACATTTCTTTTGACTTTTATTTTCAGTGACACATCTTTGAAACTTTTTGATCCCCACTCAAATTTGAAAAATATTCTATCAAAAGAAGAGGGTGATTTTCTTCACCTTACTCCAGCTGAGGTGTAAGGCCGTGTTGACACTGCCGAGCCGAGCCGGGCCGAGCCGAGCCGGGAGATTAAACACATTGTTTCTAATTGCGCTGTTTACACTGCCGGCCGGGCCGAGAGGTCTCCGCTTCAGCCGGCTCACGCCGAGCCGACGACATTCGCAATGTTTAATATTTCGGGCGCGAGCCGGCACCGGCGCGAGCCGATTGAGCTATAGTGTTGCTTCTGCAGCATAAGTATGACACGTTTCCTCTCTGCTTTCAAGGGAAACGTCTGCATGACTTTTAGTTTTATGAAAATATGTTGTTTAAATTGTATTACTATCAATTCTGTAATATGAATATTTTTCTTCTTCAGTAATGTTTATTTTAGTCGTTCACATAAGGAAAAACTGTCCTAAATTTTAGTCGAAATTCATGGGCTAAGTCCAATACCACCTATTTCTTAACTGTTTAAAAATTAATGAGTCACTACAGTGAATGAACAGTAGTATTAAAATTTAAAATCAGTAAAATGTTAGCTGGCTCTAAGAAGACGGCAATGAACAAGTTTTTGGTCCTTCGATCTTTTGCTGACAGTGGGTGGGGCTTTCTTGTTGCTGGGGACAAGCCCACCAAGAATATATAGAAAAAAAAAGTGACGCATGCTTCTATCCTTTACTGACCTGTCCTGCGGAGTCTGAGGCTGAACTAAACAGCGTATTTTGCTTTCAGTTAAAGACAAAGAAAATTAGTTTCCCTCCGAAAAGATCCTAAAAAAAAAAAAAAAAAAAAAAAAAAAAAAAAAAAAAAAAAAAAAAAATTAGAAATAATTCTGTGACCTTCAACGTGCAGGTGGACTGAAATATAGCACAGCATGACACACATAAAAACGGTACACCTCACTACCTCACTTGCAAAATTTCTTGTAAGTAGGTATCTACGTGTTTTTAATGTCACTGTTCCGTATTGTTTTTTACTTAATTCATTCTACCAATGTTCAAATGTTTGTAATTATATCGGACCAAACAGCGTGGTCATCACTCCGTAGCTCACAAACTACTTAAACCTAGGTAAACTAACCTAAGGACAAACACACACACCCATGCGCCAGGTAGGACTCGAACCTCCACGGCGAGCAACCGCGCGCTCCGCAGCGAGACGCTTTACACCGCTCGGCTACTCCACCGCGGCTAATTCATTCTTAATTTAATCTTAGACGTGTGGGTGCCGCTTTTATGTGCAACACGCTGTATACAATCATTTTCACGTTTTGGAACACTATTTTTCGGGACTTACAAAAGCAAAAATAAAAAAAGGTATATATTTTGTATTACAAGTAGATACATCTATAAATGTAAGTGTATTTTGGGCTTCTTTTATCATCTCCAACTATAAACCCATTAAGTAGAATTTCAGAAAAATTCATTTCAGTCTATCAACAGTAAATAGCAGTTTATATTAATTTTTCTTCTCTTCTAGTTCCAAACACGAAATATATATTCCATTAACTGTCTGGTGTATACAAAAATCAAGTTGTATGCCTCTCAGACAGTCAAGTAAGACCGTAGCAGATCGTTGTTCATTGTAATCGGTCGCCACCTAAGAAAACTTAGTTCATACTTGTTTTCTGGTTATGGATCATTAACACATCACGAGTTATCTAAACACGCGGCCAGCAATTTAAATTTTTCGGCACTGCAGTGCTTCACTCTACTACGCTCAACACCCGCCGAGTTCGTAGGCTTGCAATTGCGGCACTGACGCCGCTCAGATAACTTGCAATTACTTGTGAAAGGAGGTAGATATCGGTGCGATTACTATTTCAAAAACTTTTCCGTACTTTTAGCTCCATTTCACTCGCAGTAATGTATGGTCTATAAATGCATACAACAGTAAGCTGCCCGCTAT
Organism: Locusta migratoria; assembly: GCA_026315105.1. NCBI lineage: Eukaryota > Metazoa > Arthropoda > Insecta > Orthoptera > Acrididae > Locusta > Locusta migratoria. The sequence continues at coordinate 855,416,706 of CM048744.1, read as the reverse complement.
CGAACTTTTTCAGCCAGCCGCGGTGGCCGAGGGGACCAAGGCGCTCCAGTCACGGTCTGCACGGCCACTACGGTCGGGGGTTCGAATCCCCCCTCGGGCATGGATATTTGTGCTGTCCTAGTTCGTAAGTAGTTCATAAGTAGTTTGTAAGTTTAGGAACTGATGACCCCGTAGTTAAGTCCCATAAGCTTAACAAACATTTCAACATTTTGATATGTGATGCGTCATTGTCTGTTTCAGGTAGGACCGGATTCTGTTAGTTGGCTGAGGAAGGTTTGAGCAGTTATCCATCCCGATTCATTAGCAACTCCTGTGGTGCCTGGAGGAGCTCCATTTAGAAAGACGGGATCCATCCGTACCCTTGGAAAGACGAGAAAAGGTGGAGTGTAAGATCCAGCACTCATGGCACATACAGTCGTGAGCGGAGGAAATTTTAATGACACGGTGGAAACTAGTGGGTGAAATGACTTTGAAATATTTCGTTATGTTTCTTTGCTGCAGCATTTAAACTCGAAGAGTTTTTTTCTACTTCCGCTGTAGCTTCGTTCATTGCTTCCTTATCTCACTTTTCCCTATCACTTTTCCTCGTATATTTTCGTGACAATATGTCTGAAAAACCCAAGATATCCATATACTAACAATATCCATATACTAACAACCGTACATCAGGATTGAGGTAAAAGAAAAAAAAGTGTAGGAAACGCTCAGTTTCGGAACCAATGTTTGTAAAAAAAATAAATTATAAAGTATACGTAGGACAAAATATGTCGGGTAATATGACGAACATGTTACTTATCTCTCTGCCTTTTATCATCTTACCCTATGTCACAGTTGTAATTTTAAAATTAGTTATAATTATTCCAGCTCATATCCAACTACTTACATTGCATACTGTTCTTTACTCCAGGAATTGCATTTTGAGAATATCTAATGGATAATTAAAAAAGGCTTAAAGTCCTCGAACAATTCCTTGTGATGTAACGCCCAAATGCTGCAATTGTATGTCAACAATTCACTTCTTTGTCGCTACTGCTCGGACAACAATGCGTCCCGTGATCTCTCTCGGTAAACTTCGTAGATAATTGTTTGCGCCTCAGAAAGTGCTTGAATACGTGCTGCATCTACGAATGTGATGGAAAAATAACGAATTCGTCATCTTACCCACTTCGTCATCTTACCTCCTTTTCTCCTACATTACTTGAAAAGTTTAAATATCTCACAAGAGCAAAAACAATAAAATAAACCGGAGTGTTCATTGCATTGTTAAATAATGTGTAGGTCCTTCACGAGACTTCAGGCGCTCTTGCACGCGACACGACATGCTCAGTACGAACGCACTGCAGGCATCATGAGACATTTTGTACCACACATTAACGGCAGTGTTCCTGGGAGCTTCAACCGTTAATCGCTGGATTGATAACTAGAAATCGATCTTATGAGCAAATTCCATCCATGCTCTATACAATTCATATATAGCTGACAAACTATTCTTCGCATTTCACGTCCTGTCTGATACCGTAACATGTTGCGAGCATGATGAAGTCGTGCGTTATCATCCTGTGGAGTGAACCATAACTCTACAATCTCTGCGAAACGACTGACTATGGGGCGGCGTATGTTCTTTACATTTCAGCAGCCATGCTGTCTTTAGTTCGTACGAATGGTGTTGGTGTGCGATGGCCATACATATTACAAAAGTTAAAATGTTTGTAAGCCTATTGGACCAAACTGCTATGCTCATCGGTCCCTAAATTTACTAACTACTTAAGCTAACTCACACTAAGGACAACACACACACACATACACACACATACACACACACACACACAAACACAAACACAAACATACATACACAACCATCCCCAAGGGAGGACTGGAACCTCCGGTGGAACCATATAGGATACCTGCCCAGAAGACGACTGAGCCACGGCATTGTTTGCAGTGTTCACGGTAGAAATGATTGCGTTCCCAGATCGCCTCCATATACGAGCAGAATTGTCGTCAGGTTGCAAGCGTATTCCTACTTTTTCGGTGAACAACGTTTTGGTCAATTACTTTCGTGTCCAATATTCATGTCATCTAACGTATCTTACGCGAACACCCCTACTGTGTAGACAGAGCGGAATCGTCTTGCGACGTTTTCGGTTTACAGCTCTCCATCATGAAGTCTGTTGCGCAGAGTTCGGGTACTTAACGGCAGTGCCTGCGGCTTCTCAAAGCTCGTGGCACAGACCAGTCGCTGTATTTGTGGGGTGTCGCTGTGAAGAGAACGTTACGCACCGATCCCATGTCAGTTGCAATTTATGCAGACGTCTATTTGTGTAGGTCTTCGCGATACCGATCCGCCTCTGAATGCGTTTCCAGGCAACTTTACTGTTAGTCCGGAGAGACTTTGATTAACGTGAACAACAATCATCATCAGTGTGGAGACTGATGCGGTCTGCCATGGACAGCCTGTTTCGAGGAACTGAGGTGCACTAAGAGACACGCGGTCAATTGTGCATTCACAGGAACTCTGCTGTACTGTGTTTGTTCACAAGTCTTAACTGCCTGACCTCATCAACTTTTTTATGCGTGTATTCCTAATTCAGTGACGTCAGTGTGTCATGACATTTTAAATTAATAATGGCAAATCCCTCCACTTAATGTAATTATATTAGCGCAAAAACAATTGAGCACATTCCCTTTACAACGATGTCGCTGACCACTGTTTGTATGGAGTGAGATTGTCTCAGGATGGCAGCTACTACCACTGAAACTGGTTATGAATGAAATAGATTGTTTCAACATAAACGATTTTTGCAGTTACTGGAGATATTTGGAGACAAGAAAAAAAGCTGTATGAATATCAATATTAGACGGAAAACCAATACCAGGCAAAGACGGGAGAGCTGAACTATGGGAAGGAATATACAGAGAGGGTATACAAATAAACTTGAAGGCAGTATTCTACGTTTTTAGCATTTGTATATTTGGAGAGAGCTTTTGACAGTGTCGACTGCAATACACTCTTTTAATCTGTGAAGGTATCAGGGGTAAAATAAAAGAAGCGAAGAGTTGTATTCAACTTATACAAAAACAAAACAGCAGGTATTATAGTCGGAGGGCAAGAAAGGGACGCAGAGATTGAGAAGGGAGTAAGACAAGGTTGTAGCCTTTCCCCAATGTTGTTCAGTCTGTACAATGAGCAAGCAATGAAGGAATGCAAGGAGAAATTTGGAGAAGGGAGGTAAACTAACCTTAAGACAACACAGACACCTATGCCCTAGGGAGGACTCGAACCTCCGACGGCGAGCAATCGCGCTCTCCACAGTGACTAGAAGAAGCAATTAATTCCTCTAACTGGGGAGGTATAAAAAGGGGTCCCACTAGGTTCGGTCCTGGACCCTTTGCTGTTCTTAATATGTATTTTAATGCCTTGTCATTCTACATTCACGACGATGTTAAGCTACTTCTTTTTGCTGATGATACAAGTGTAGTTATCATGCTTGACAAACAGGAATTAACTCATGAAATTGTAAATTATATCTTCCAGAAAATTATCAAGTGTTTCTCTATAAATGGACTCTCATTAAACTTCGATAAAACCCACTATATATAGTTTCATGCAGTAAATGGCATGACACAATTAATAAATTTAGACTTCAAACATAAATCTGTAGGTAAGGTAGAATATGAAGAGGTACTGAATTGGAAGAAACACATTGACGATCTGCTAAAACGTTCGAGTTTAACTACTTATGCTATCAGGGTCATTACAAAATTTGGTGATATCCATCTCAGTAACTTAGCTTACTATGTCTTTTTTTATTCATTGCTTTCATATGGGATCATATTCTGGGGAAATTCAACATTGAGTAAAAAAGTATTCATTGCACAAAAGCGTGTAATCAGAATAATTGCTGGAGCCCACCGAAGATCATTCTGTAGACATTTATTTAGGGATCTTCACTGTAGCTTCTCATAAATTTGTTATTTACAATCCGAATCAATTTAAAAGTAACAGCGGTGTGTATAGCTGAAACACTAGATGATATTCACTATTCAAGGTTAAATCTAACTTTGGCACCGAAAGGGGTGAATTATGCTGCCACAAAAGTCTTCAGTCACTTACCAAGTTCAAATGTTTGTATAGTCTATGGGACTTAACTACGGGGTTATCAGTCCCTAAACTTACAAACTACTTATGAACTACTTACGAACTAGGACGGCACAAATATCCATGCCCGAGGGGGGATTCGAACCCCCGACCGTAGTGGCCGTGCGGACCGTGACTGGAGCGCCTTAGTCCCCTTGGCCACCGCGGCCGGCACTTACCAAGTACCATAAAAGGTCTGACAGATAGCCAACTAGTATTTAAAAAGAAATGGACGGAATTTTTGAATGGCAACTCCTCCTACACTATAGATAAATTATGTACATAAAACTAAAAAATAAATAAAGGAATAAATAAAAATAAATTAAGAAGAAAAACAATAAAAATGTAAATAAAACATCCTTAAAATATTGTCATGTATATAAAACATTTGCTAAACTGACACGTTCCACATTATTACGAACTGTCGTATATATGATCTACGGAACCAGTATTAATCTAATGACTATGACGAGGGATAGATTAGTGGGACACATTCTGAGACATCAAGTTATAGTCAAGGCGTTAGAGGGAAGAGTGTAGGGTAAAAATCGTAGAGGAAGACCGAGGGCGAATACAGTGCGCACATACAAAATGATGTAAGGTTACCGAACGTATTCTCAGATGAAGAGACTTTCACAGGACAGGGTAGCGTGGAGAGGTGCCTCAAACCAGTGTGCGGACTGAAGACCACACCAACAATAGCGTAGCAGTACACCGCGACTTTCCCACACTAGCAGGGTCGCGCGCCGCAGCAGCCGGCGTGTGAAGATGACAACAGCCGCCACGCAGCTGTGTGCGGTAAGCCGCCCCGCGTGACGTCACGGCTGCGGTGGCAGAGCCCGGCAAGTTTGTCGGCCTGCAGGCGATTAGCCGCTGCCGCCTCTGCTGCGGCTCAGCTCTCGCTTTGAGGCGCGGCTCAGCCGCCTAATGAAATCCCGCCCTGCCAGCCACTCCGCCAGCCGCCACCGGCGCTGACCTAGACCACCCACTCCACCCCACACACTCGGCCTGCCACGTGTATGGCACGCAACACACCAGCAAGTAGCGTGGCTTTGCGGGAGAGCGAGAAATGACTCGAGCGTCCCCCTCTCTCTGGGTACCTGGCCCTGTTCCTACCACATATACCAATGAAAAAACAATGTTTATGCAAAACACAATGGCTTACTTTTTCACAAAGCTATTGCAAATAAGGTGCCTTCTTCTCCTTCTTCTTCTCCATCTTCTTTATCGTAGCCTTGTCCCAGCTCAAGCAGGGTCGGCGTTGCCCTTCTGGATCCTTCTCCTCCATGACTATTCACTGTCTCTTCCTTCTTCCATCCTTTTTACCTCAGGTCCCCCGCTATCTTATCCTTCCACCTCATCTTCGGTCTTCTTCTCCTTCTCACTCCTATAATCTTTATATCTTCAACTCCCGCTATCTTATCCTTCCAACTCATCTTCGGTCCTCCTCTCCTTCTCACTCCTTCAATCGTTATATCTTCAACTCTGTTTCCGATATTCTCTTTCCTTTTTCTATGCAAGTGTCCATACTACCTTAGTCTACTCTCTTGTATCTTTTTTCCCCATGGGTCCCACTTTCACAGTTCCCCTATCAAATTAATTTCTAATTCTTTCTTTTCTTATTACCCCACACATCCACCTCAGCATCCTCATTTCTGCTACTTCCTTTGCTGGGCTACTGTGATTGGCCATGTCTCTGCCCCGTATATCATAGCGTAGCAGGCCTTACCACCGACTTGTACACTTTCCCATTCAAACAATTGCTCACCTTCTTGTCACAAATTTGTTTACAAATTTTCCTCCAGATTTGTTGCTGTAACTCGCTTTCCAATCGCTTTCCTCCAGTTCGCTGCTATACCTCGTTTTCCAGTCCTCCGTTCCTCTGTATGTATGACCGCAGGTATTTACATTTACAGACCGATTTCAGTTCCTCCTCCTGGACCTTATCTGCCCATCCTTCAGTACTAAATATTATCATTTTGTCCTGCTAATTTTCATTCCCCTTTCTTCTAGTGCCTTCCTCCAATCCTTCAGCTTTTCCTCAAGTCTATCGATGCTCTGCTCACAAAGAACCACATCATCCGCAAACATAGTCCATGGCACTTCCAATCCAATATATTAGACACATCTAATATATAAAGCAGAGTGTCCGTATGTGTGTACGTGTTCTATACAAATCTACAGTTTTTTTTTCCAATCTTCATGAAATTTTGTACACGTAAGCTTCAATCCATGAGGACGGCCGCCGTAAGTGTAAGAATCACGTACGATACGTCGTTCATGAGATATGACATCATAAACAATGAGATGCGCGAAAAACTGCAGCATTAAACGACAATGCTTCTCATTTTCTCCTAAACCACTGGACCAATTTCAACCAAATTTGGTACACATATTCCTTACCGTGAGGTAACAATTGCCATAGGGGTAAGATCCTCATACGACTCATATAACGTCATGAACAATAGGAATCGCAAAAGACTGCAACATAATGCGGTGAGACTTTATAAATATGCTATATGAGAATGAGAGTATTTAGCGACTTGCAATAAACTTTAAACATAATTTCAAACATTTATTAAATTATTTCTCACTGACAACCATAGTAAAATGATAAAAGTCAAGAAGTTTCTCTCTTACTACTTTTCTGCCGTTTATGAAATAAAACTAAGGCATTCGGTATCACGTTACAATTTATAATTTCTACACTACAAATTGTAACCGCAGGACATTTTACAGACAGTGTACACGCATATAGTTGAGTGTATCTTCTAAATTGTATCACAGTACGACACGTAGTTCATGAGATATGAGCACATAAACAGTAACGTGTATGGAAAACCTTCACATCACGCACCACGTTTAGTCTATTAGAACTTTACTAGTAGTTTTATTCCCAAGAGATTTTAGAGACATACAGCCCTAATACAAATGAATATAAACCTGAAAAATGGCAGGAATATATAAATAAGTACCCGTGTAACACCGGGTTTTCAGCTAGTTCTCCAATAAATACAAAATGTTACTAGAAAGAAGGAGACAGACAGAGAGAGATGGAATAGGAGTACTAACTCAAGGCTTGAATAAATAAATACCCTTGCAAATCTGGGTTTTCAGCTAGTTAAAGATAAAGGTGAAGCATCGAATTAATAATTTGTTTTGCGAACGGAAATCGAACCCAGACCATCATGCTTACTAAGCAGACTTCTTAACATGTTTTTTTTTTTTTTTTTTTTTTTTTTTTTTTTTTTTTTTTTTTTTTTTTTTCCAGATCGATCTATGCTTTGCGGTCGTTCGTTCTATTTGTTCTTAGTTGTTCTTTGGATATTTGCCTCAGCTTTTTTATTACAGAGAGAGTATAGTCACGTGACCGAGCGCTTTGAGCCACAGCGCCCGGCTGACACTAGACCATCACACCACTAGCGATTAAAGCACCCGGAATAGTGTAATAACGACTTCCCTCCACTTCACAAACTTTAATTCAGCGTCTGTGGTGTTCCATGAAATATTGCCACTACTGCCAAGGCACTCCATGCAGCGGAATAGACCTCGGCATTTGACATTTTGGGACATTCCTGCCTTTAACCTTAGGCTAAGGTGGTATAAATATCATTGTAAATAGAAATTAACAAATCCTGAGACTGTTTTCCGTCTCGAAGATGTTAATACTCCAACATGTCCATAGCCGAGGTGCTATTCCGCTGCATGGAGAGCCTTGGCAGTAGTGGCAATATTTCATGGAACCCAGAAGCTGAATTAAAGTTTGTGACGTGGGGGGAAACCGTATTAAGACGATTCTGAGGCGCTTTAATCTCTAGTAGTGTGGTGGTCTGGTGGTAAGACGTCTGTTTAGAAAGTATGGAGGTTCGGGTTCGAATCCCGACTGCATTACAAATTTTAATTCAATGCTTCACCTTTATCTTTAACGTCTTTGACATGTTCAAGACGAAAAACAGTATTAGGGTTTGTTAATTTTTATTTATAATGGTCAAATAAATGTTTTAGTAACAACATACATTCAAATACAAGTAAATATCACAGCAAGAATCATAGCCGTGGCAGAATAGCCGTGCTCGCTGAGACGTCACATGGAAGTATGATTTTTAACACAGTAACTGTGTTATTTTAAAATGGAAATGTGTAATTATTTTTAGCACAATTGAATACAGAAAAAACCTAATCAGTGCCAAATGTTACATTATAAAATACACCCCACCTATACCCTCCCACCCCACTCTATTTTTGTCTATTTGTTTATTTAGATATAATGGTGTCCCAGGTTTCTAATATTTATTTACATATGTCTTCCGATTTGTGTTACCTTGTTGTTTGAACACCCTTCAAACTTCAGATTCTTGTCTAACTTATTTTTTTTCATTGTAGTCACGGTTGTAATGAAATTGTTATGTTTGCATTGTTTCTTGGTGTATAGTATGTAGCAGCCGTTCTCCTGCGTGGTACCGCGAAGTACTGGCGATTGACGTTTTCAACTGCAGACGACTCTCTTGATAGTTGCGCACTAAGAGTAGAAATGTGTCTGTCTTCGTAAATTCACCTTTATTAACAGGATGTCTAACGTTGATTGTTTTAAGTTCAATTTTAGTTTTATGCCGTTTGCTTTCCAAAATATAATGCTGATGACTTGATTTTCAACAGTAAGAGGAGCCGTACAGGAGAAATTGTTTGTTCAAGCTAGCGTCTGACCGGTTTCACTGCCAAGGAGTGGTACATTATCTCTGTTCGTGCAACGGACAATTGTCTGATACGTAATATTTGACGGTGCATTTCTAACCAGAAATCAACCTATCGTCTCTGTTAGTTAAAGTACTTCACTTCTTATCACTTCAAGAAAAATATATTTCTTTGGTATTCAGCTTTAGTATTAATGTCACAGTTTATGATCGTTTTAGATTTTATTATCAAACAGTTTGTAAATCAAAGATAATAGCATTCGATGAATCAGTTTAGAAGCACAAATACTAATAAAAACAAGTCACTTTAAATGAAATCACATATATTGACACCTTTAGTAATGATTATGGTAAGTGAGTCCTATTATTGATGATATCTAGTCCCTTCTCTATATTCACACGCATTTAACTTCGTCACAGTCAATTCCCTATGTTTTTCACTCTGCGAACAATCGCTGAATTAGGTTTGTAGTTATTTAGAATTCACTGATTAATAGTTTCTGAACCAATAGCTTGCTTAATATTTTAGCACTAAAGTCCGTTTTGTTCAAGTCCATATCATTTAAATACGTTTTAAAAGGTAAGAAATTAATTTCTTTACTGTTGTAACTATCAACTTCCTTGACTTAAAAATATCCAAAAAAAGATCATAAACGTAATTTTGAACTCCATAGAAAGAAAACAGATGGCATATTTCAGATCCACATTGAATTGCCAGCATAAAATCCCTCTGGAAACAAATCAACAGCTTAAGAAAATCAGGATTATAAAATTCATAGCTTTAAATAATGGATGTAACCCCCACATGATTGAAAAACTATCACACAAAATCAGAATTAATTCACACAATAAAGCTTCACACCAGACCCCAATGCAAATATCACAAATTGCAGAACAAAACAGCAGAAAATATGTTAGACCTAAAAAATAAGTAATATCTTCAAAAACACAAACATAAAGATAAGCTTCCACTCAAACCACAAATTACAACTATTAGCCATTCATAACTTAACAAACAACAGTCCTCCATACAAAATGTCAGGCATGTATAAACTCAGCTGTCAAAGTTGCCCCTCCTACTATGTAGGATAACTGGGAGAAACATTGACATTGTTTTAAAGAACATTTAGATGCTATACGCCTAGGAAACCGATCAAAATCTGCATTTGCCATGCACATAAATCATAGCAGGCATAAAATAAAAACCATTGAGGATCACATCAAAATACTGCATTATGCATTAAAGGCAGCCGTATGAATTTGTTTGAAGAAATAGAGGTTTATATACATAAACATAAATCACCACATCATCTCCTCAATGAACAAACGGAGTTAGTCAATGCCGCCTTTCTACAAAATTTCAATGAGTTCCTTTCGATTTTACGACATAAATAATAAACAATGGTACTTTTGTCATATGCAGAAATGTAATATAAACATGAAATAAGACAATAGCCCACTCAGGTGCACAATCATTAAATTTAGCTGGCCTTCATTTAAAAACATAATACACACTGTGCTAACATACGAATTACACTTATTTATCACTCTTCACATTACTGTATGTATACAATAGCCTGTGCTTTATCGCTAAGTAAAATTGCTTTAAGAATCTGTAAATACAGCTCTCTATGTAATTATAGCCTATGTCACTGAATGGATAGTTTCATATGTAACGTTTATTTTGTGTAAAATATTGTACGTCTCTACTTTGTAAAATACTTCAATGTCAAATCAGTGTTCATATCTTTGACAGAAAACATCTTTGACAGTGTTATGTTGGCGTTATCACCATCTGTGTATTTTATGTGGCAAAAACATTTTGTTTGTGTGTGTGTGTGTTTGTAATACGTCGTTAATCGCGCTAGGTTCCTCCACATAAGTGATTGAAAAGTGTTCGGTGTAGCAACAACTGCAGTAATCAGCGTTACGGTTAATGGAACCGGCCTTTCGACGTAAGTAAATGAATAAAAAGAAAAATTCTGTCATAAAAATTTGTCAGTCTCATGATCCAAATTTACGCTCTAGTAAGCAATAACAATCATGTTTTGTATTGTAGGGCACCACACAAACAAAGACTTTTCGCCACATGAAAAATTATCTGTATAACGAAGATGTAAATGGATTTATGTGGACGTGAACAGCCATCTGATGATGAACTAAAACGTTCGAAACCGTAACGACGCTATTTAGTAAATAAACAGCATAATTAAAAATGGCCGGTTGCTGTCTTCTTTATTGTAACAATCACCCTGTACATCAAAGTAATTCTTCAGGTAATTATAGATCGTGTAACTTGTAACAAATGTAGTTTCACGAAAGTTATTAGTAAAATTTTGATAAATTGATCTCTTTTTCTGAAATACCCCCTTTTCCTGTAATAAAAATAGACATAAATCACCTTTTATAAATTTAATAGAATGAAAGTCCAATTTAAACCGAGGGAGTTATATTTGCTCGCCAGAATGATTAACCGTTTGAGTTTCTAATAGTTAATCATTTTTCCTTAAAACCCCGAGGTAACCAAACTATTTAATGCTATAAGTTTTTTTTCTAATTTCCTTTTGTTTATCAGGGGTAATGGGAGGCGTGTATTTTTTTTTCTTCTTTTTTTACAAGGGAATAGGGTGCTGATTTGCTTTTTGGTGTTTATTTTTTATTACTTATTTATTTTTCTTTCTTTCTTTCTTTTGAATGGTATGACATTACATTGATTTTGTATTTTAGTTGAAAATTCACATCAACTTAACATAGTTCAAGATAATATCTCAACTATATTCACAAAAAAAATAAATAAATAAATAAATAAAATAAAATAAAAAAAATACATATTAATTCACAGCACATTATACTAGACATTTCAAACTGCATCTTGCGACTGGATTATATGGAAATCCGTATAGGCCTTTGGTGTACAGCATCTGATCAATTAGCATTCACCTCCGTCCGGTTGGACTGCAGCGCAACTGCGGTTTGCAGTAAGGACATATTTTTCTTGTGATCTTGTGTTTTGTGGCGTGATATTATCGCTGACTTATTAGTCGGTTGTCTCTTGAGATAACGCCGCAACCGACTGACCATTTTTATATTCGGTTGTCTCTTGAGACAACTCCACAACCGAATGATCAGATCGTTATCTTATTGTCTGTACGATCTGAATTGCACCACAATTCTTCTCATTCGTGGTCCACTATCAATTATTCAAATTCCATCTCCAGCATTCTTGTTACGAAGCGTCGAATGTTATGTAGACTAGTAAAAGTTTATTCTTATTACAGTAATTAAATAATCTGTCCACTTTTATTTTCTTCTCAGATAGAAAATGGGTAAATGCGTCGTAATCTTCGTGTTGCATATTTTGGGATTCTCGTGACAGGATCTTCTAACTTCCCTCACAGAGAATAACTTTGCTTCAGTTGGTAGCGACATCCTTTCTGCGTTCACGTTACTTCAGTTGGTCAACGTACCGCGAGATTTTGTTTCATCGTTGGACTGTTTGTGGCAGTTCCTCGCAGACCCGCTTATTTTATTTCGTGAGCACCGCTCCACCGCTCAGAAGTTGGTAGCATAAACAGTTGCTTTGCGAGGACTTGCTTATTTTAATTCCTGATCTGGGCGCAGCTGTTCATAGGCTGGCAGTAGGAATGCATGCGACACGTCGTTGCCAACTTCTGCCGCTCGAACAGTCGAAGATCCGTTCTTCAGATACAGTAGAATACAGAAAGAGCAGCATCTCGTTGTGACTGCAAACTACTCACACTTGTAGAATGGAAATGGCTGCACATCAGTTCACCACTATGACGGCCGCTAACCACATCAAGGCTGCATTTCTCACAACAATTTCTCATGAAACAATAATTAACAAATGAATCTTATCAAAATAAGCATACAGAAATTGTTCAACAAATAAATAAATATTCGTAAAACTCCTTGAAATTAGTAATAACGTTGTTTAAACGTTTTAAAGTTCGTTGTACGCTATGCATATTAATTCCTGTTCATATCAGTGAAATATCAGTACGATCAACGTTCAATTCCACACTTTTTTACCACTTATTTTCAAGTTACCGTTAGTACTCAGTTCGCTAGTATATGTCGAAACACTATCCGACGTAACTGTCTGTGGAAGCAGTAGTCAGACAGTACAAATATTTAAATGTTGTTAAATTATTAAACACCAACACACATCAACTGTTTTCGGCTTCGGTCTATTTTCAGAATCTACACACCGTGATTTCATTAATACCATCAGTTTTCGGCTTCTGCTTTTGTCAATGCCTACAAACCGTGATTAATACGTAATAGCACTAACAGTACGGGCACTCTATCCCCAAACATTACAAAAAACATAACTCATTGTTATATGTTTTATGACTAACAACTTAATTAATTTAAAAAATATATATTTTACGTAACATGAATATTTCAACAAAAGTAATATTTTTCAAAATACATTACATATAAATCTAATTTACACTTAAGTATTTCTTCAAATCCTTGTGAGGATATAATCCTTTCATATTAGTATCGTCATTTGCATCTTTATTAATTAATAAATTCTACATCGGCTTGGCATTAGTTGTTCTTAATGGATACATTTTAATATATTTAGAGAACGGTTCGTAGAAAGCTATGATGTACTTGAATCTACCCTTTGCCCCAATAATGATGATTATACCAACAAATGTCACTTAAACTACATTCTGGTATACACACCCTCCATACATGTAGGACACATTATCTTACTCCATCAACAGGCATTATTTTGAATTCTTTAATAATGGTAATCAGATTTTGGTGACCGTTCAATCCCTGAGGCATTCGGGATAAACAGTCAGCAACTATATTAGACCTTCCTTTAATATAATTGATACTAATGTTGTACTGTTGCAACACCAAATACCATCGAACTAATCTGCTATGTAATAACTTACACGAAAATAAAAATGAAAAAACATTGTGATCACAGTAAATACTAAACTTTCTACAATAAATAAAATACCTAAATTAATGTAACGACCAGACAACAGCCAATATTTCTAATTCAGTAACAGTATTAGCTCTTTCACAAATGTTTATATTGTACCTTTTTTTCTTTCTTTACCTAATTACTACACACGCAAATTAAGTCCTCTAGTGAAGTAAATATATTTTATTACAGTCTCAGACTGCAGTGAGAAGTGTTCATTTAGTTAAAGTATTATGTGAATGTTTATCTAGCCAGACGCTAGCAACAGCTGTTATTCAGTGTTCGAGTCTTTCAAAGATAACTAATAATACGACTGCTCTCCACATCTCTGACCAATAAAATGACTTTGAATAATTCAACTGAAAGGAAAATATATTCAAATGGCTTTCTTTTCACTTCATGGGCTATGGATATGTCAATAAATGTTTTTACTGTCTTAATTAAAGTAATATTTCACCTTCTTTAAGTAACTTGTCTATCCTCTGCAATGAACTAACTGCTGCCGTAGCACAAGTTAAGCAACAAATCACTGTTTCAGTCTCAAATTCACACACGTAGTCTCACCGTTTAATAGAAAATAAGGTAATAGTTCTTTTATCTGGTTAAAAGAATTGTTGTTGTTCTTGTTGTTGTTGTTGTGGTCTTCAGTCCAGAGACTGGTTTGATGCAGCTCTCCACAATACCCTATCCTGAGCAAGCCTCTTCATCTCCACATAAGAACGGCAACCTACATCTGTCTGAATCTGCTTACTGTATCCATCTCTTGGTCTTCCTCAGCGGTTTTTACCCCACACACTTCCCTCCAACGCTAAATTCACAATCCTTTGATGTCTAAGAATGTGTCCTACCAATCGATCCCTTCTTTTAGTCAAGATATTCCAGAAATTTCTTTTCTCCCCAATTCTGTCCAGTACCTCCTCATTAGTTACGCGATCCACCCACCTAATCTTCAGCATTCTTCTGTAGCACCATACTTCAAAAGCCTCAATCCTCTTCCTGTCCGCACTGTTTATCATCCATGTCTCACTCCCATACAAGGCAACACTCCATACAAATGCCTTCAGAAAGGACTTCCTTACGCTTAAATCAATATTCGATGTTAACAAATTTCTCTTTTTCAAGAACGCTTTTCTTTTAAAAGAATTAGTCTTTGTAATTAACATCTATTCTTTTGTAACTACAGCTCCTCTGCGTTCTGATATTTCTAACTACAACATAAAACGGGGTACACAGAATTTGGTTTAACGTACCGCAGCTTTATTGTTTCTCAGTTAATTCATTTACAGCAATAAAGGTAAATAACGAGGACCAGCAAGTTTTTCTACTTACACTAACGGTATTGAACGCCATAAAATACAAAAACACGGTATGAATCCTATATGCCACCACCACTTTTACTAGTTGGAAACAAAATACAAAATAAATTTCATTTGCAAATATTACTGTTATTGTTAATTTCTTCAAAACGAGAGCTCGGCCTCTTCAGATGGTGGCATTATTGCGACCCATTAATCTTTCTACTAATATTAGCCACTCGTTATTTAAGCGAACTGAAAGCATTGCTGTGCATTGCGATGTATTTTGGGCCTGTCTATACGTAGTTCCAAACCACAAATTTATCGCAGGGGCATTCAATACGTGCGTCTTAATTAATTCGCAGGCAATAGTATTGTTATTTATAAGTGTAGGATTTCTTGTACTATTCCCAATCTCAGATTCTGGACCCAGAATAAATAAATTAATTACTCTTGACTCACTATAACAGTCAGAGCTAAAAGAATGCATCAAACAAATGCAAACCACCCGTAACTCTCTTTCTTCGTTCGGGGTTGCAATTCTGTCCACAATACACACTACCAGATTCAATCATTAGACCTCAGGATCACTTCTTTACAGTAAAATACCTCGGAATCTAACCGATCCAACAAAACAAGCAATTAATCAAACTATTCAATATTCACACATGACCCTACGTACACTATCGCACCAAAACACTATTACTTACAGTAATTTTCGCCGATTTCGCCAAAGCAAGCATAGTTTCCAAATTTAATGACGTATTTTATATTAAAGATAGGGTCTGCATTATTATTAAGTCGTTCTATATTTGGCTACGTCAAAACTGGAAAACTAACTTCCGTCGCAAAACTGATAGACCCTGTCTCGGAATAAATGCACAGCTTAGCCTTCATTTGGACAATACAGTCATTCTTTGAACGGAGGTTTTTTTTTCAATACTTACGTCGAGCTACTTGTACAAGCAGCGGCGAACTTTGATTTATATCAGATAAATCATTATGGCGATCCACAATATGGCTTTTGATACTTTAATTATACTAGCACGTACCTGGCAGTTCCCTTAGTAGTTTTATCATAGTTATGTGGCTCGATCTTTCGGTAAATTTTGCTCAAGTGATATTAACTGACATCGCAGGATGGAGGTGATTGCATATATTAATTATCTTCATAAGTAAAACGGCAAGGTCGCTATATGATTATTTGATTTACTGACGACCGGTTTCAGTGGGCTAGGCCACCATCACCTGGTCATATAAAATTCTAGAATGTGGTCATGTTATTTCAAATATCGATGTTAAAGAGAGCGTGCAACATAGCAGTTAGTCAAAATATAAAGTGCTATGTTGCACATACAGTTTCAACACTATATTCTTAATTCGTATTAGTTGCACTATAAGCTTATTTTGACTTAAAAGTCATCTTCAGGTGTTACGCCACATTCTGTTATGCTGACTTTTAAGTCGAAATAAGCTTATAGTGTACCTAATACGAATTAAAATATACAGTGTTGAAATTATATAATTCTTATTATTAAAATGTCGATGTACGACGTGACTGACAATGTGGGCCCTGGAGATAACAAAATTTAAATGCTTTGAATAACCGGACATCACCAGTTGGGATTTTTTGTGATCTCTCAAAGGCTTTTGATTGTGTAAATAGTGGGATTCTTCTAGATAAGCTTAAGTATTGTGGTATGAGTAGCACAGTGCACAAATGGTTTAAATCATACTTAACTGGAAGAGTGCAGAAAGTTGAAATAAGTTGTTCTCATAATATAGAAGAAGCAATTAATTCCTCTAACTGGGGAAGTATAAAAAGGGGTCCCACTAGGTTCGGTCCTGGACCCTTTGCTGTTCTTAATATGTATTTTAATGCCTTGTCATTCTACATTCACGACGATGTTAAGCTACTTCTTTTTGCTGATGATACAAGTGTAGTTATCATGCTTGACAAACAGGAATTAACTCATAAAATTGTAAATTATATCTTCCAGAAAATTATCAAGTGTTTCTCTATAAATGGACTCTCATTAAACTTCGATAAAACCCACTATATATAGTTTCATGCAGTAAATGGCATGACACAATTAATAAATTTAGACTTCAAACATAAATCTGTAGGTAAGGTAGAATATGAAGAGGTACTGAATTGGAAGAAACACATTGACGATCTGCTAAAACGTTCGAGTTTAACTACTTATGCTATCAGGGTCATTACAAAATTTGGTGATATGCATCTCAGTAACTTAGCTTACTATGTCTTTTTTTATTCATTGCTTTCATATGGGATCATATTCTGGGGAAATTCAACATTGAGTAAAAAAGTATTCATTGCACAAAAGCGTGTAATCAGAATAATTGCTGGAGCCCACCGAAGATCATTCTGTAGACATTTATTTAGGGATCTTCACTGTAGCTTCTCATAAATTTGTTATTTACAATCCGAATCAATTTAAAAGTAACAGCGGTGTGTATAGCTGAAACACTAGATGATATTCACTATTCAAGGTTAAATCTAACTTTGGCACCGAAAGGGGTGAATTATGCTGCCACAAAAGTCTTCAGTCACTTACCAAGTTCAAATGTTTGTATAGTCTATGGGACTTAACTACGGGGTTATCAGTCCCTAAACTTACAAACTACTTATGAACTACTTACGAACTAGGACGGCACAAATATCCATGCCCGAGGGGGGATTCGAACCCCCGACCGTAGTGGCCGTGCGGACCGTGACTGGAGCGCCTTAGTCCCCTTGGCCACCGCGGCCGGCACTTACTAAGTACCATAAAAGGTCTGACAGATAGCCAACTAGTATTTAAAAAGAAATGGACGGAATTTTTGAATGGCAACTCCTCCTACACTATAGATAAATTATGTACATAAAACTAAAAAATAAATAAAGGAATAAATAAAAATAAATTAAAAAGAAAAACAATAAAAATGTAAATAAAACATCCTTAAAATATTGTCATGTATATAAAACATTTGCTAAACTGACACGTTCCACATTATTACGAACTGTCGTATATATGATCTACGGAACCAGTATTAATCTAATCGAATGACATAGCCCAGTGAATTAAATGATCATATAGCAATTTTTGTGTTTTACTTTTGGAAGTAAATAATTTTAATCTGGCATTTAAGAGATTTTGATACCTGTGTGACATTAGTAGTCGCGGTGGAGTAACCGAGCGGTCTAAAGCGTCTCGCTGCGGAGCGCGCGGTTGCTCGCCGTGAAGGTTCGAGTCCTCTCTGGGGCATGGGTGTGTTTGTTGTCCTTAGGTTAGTTTACCTAGGATTAAGTAGTTTGTAAGCTACGGACTGATGACCACGCAGTTTGGTCCGATAGATTTACAGACATTTGAACATTTTTTGGACATTAGTAACGCAGTTCTATGTTTTGTTGTGGTTGAGACTTTGTGCCATTGCCGCAGACCCTCGAAGTTGGCGTGGTAAAGTGGACCGCCCGCTATAGTCACCGTGTCGATCTCGTGCTGAAAGGATATGCCACATGGATCTGCGATACATACCACGGGGATCCGTGCTGTATGTGACCGGACCTCCGCTATACGTAAAGTACCTAACTGCTTTCATATTTTATTCAGCAGGTTTTTATCCCACCACCCACTGGAACTGGTATCATTTTGTATTCCATTTTACCAGTACTAATTTACATTCTATTACACTCTCGCTTTTAGCTCCCTTAAATTTTTTATGCTTGGCGGATGGATGTTACACTGCCCGAGTTCATTTCAGTGCTCTTTAGTGGCAGGTTGCGGAGAACGTTCGGTGCTCACATCTCACGTGAGTTTACGCACTCATTAACGCATTTCTGTACACATGATTGCAATACTTCGAACCCCGTCTTTTCTGTTTACCTTCTATATTTAGATTTTCGTTTTTACTTACGTAACAAAGTATTAGAACTTCACTTAAGTAAATAAAAACACAATCAAATTAATTTTGATTCAGAAACTAAACTAACCACATATAACAGGGTTCGGACCCAGAAACTTAAGCAGGTGAAGCTATTTTTTTACCACTTGGGTACACAGTCATACTCGTATTTACTCCTAAGTCACAATACATACCCAGTAACAAACCTGAATTGTGGCATTCCGAGAGATCGTTTTCACGTAAATCATAGGAAGCTTCTGTAAATGTAAGCTTATCTCTGTGATATAATACTTGTTTATGTGATATTAAACCAAGGTTTGTACGAAAGGATTCAGCAACGTGTACTTAGATCGTTTTCTGTGTCTTGTTTTTTTGTATGCTTATCATTAAGTTATGAACTGCGAAATAAACAGGGAGACCTTCGTACGAATCGGCAAGAAATTAAGTCAAGAAAGAGAGCCAGGTAAGAAAACGCAGTTGAAATGACCACTAGCGTGGGCCGAAAAAAGTGAATTTTTGAGTATCGAGTTGTAATAGGGCTCGAAAGTTGCGTATTTATGTGCTGATTAACGAAAAAATAATTTTAAAAATCTAACTTAATATCTTCAGTTCGCGCAAAGTGCTTAAAGTTTCTAAAAAATGATAAATTTATAGAATTTCTGAAAGATCATATAAAAATATATCTTTTAGTATCACGTTCTAATAGGACTTAAAAACTGCGTATCCATGTATAGTTTAACATAAAAATATTTTTGATAGTCCTAGCGTATGTAATCAGTTCACGCTAAAGGCCTTAACAATCGAAATATGACAACATTTCTAAATGTTACGGAAATTTACTAATATCTCTCATTTATATGAACTTTGCAGCTCTTCGCCCATTTCACCAGAAAATTTGGTTAAATGACCCAGAACTCACCACGAGGAGGTGGTTGGAATTAGAGTTCCACCCACACCCTACCCAACCAACCAACCATACTAATTATATATTCATATTTACAATATATACATTTATTTATATTTTATAGTATTTACAAACTAGTCAAAGATGTAGTTGGCTTGAATTCTGATTTGTGTCCAAATTTTGGCATTATTGATCTTGACAGCAGAGTCGTCCTAATTTATCCATCTCTGCTATCTTGCCCACATACTTTTTCTGCAGCCTCTGTTACTAATTTTACACATCTTTCTACAGCCTGAGTGTGGCACGGAAAGTTCAGAAATTCAAATTCTGGCAAATATGTAGAAATGGATTCTATCTTCAATTTCTGCATCACTGGGTGAGGCGATAGCTTACGTTTTGACCAATCTATAAGCTCACTGTCAGTAGCCTCAGAATCTAGTGTTTGTGTAGTAAACGTTCTTACTGCAGCTTTGCGGTTAGTTTTCATATTTTTTGCCTTTAGGACTCTTCTACAACCTAACTCTCTAATATGTGATTTCTCGTCTACTATCATAGCCAATAACACGTTTTCTGGTTGACATAAAAACAAGTTTCGTTGAATCACCGGATCAATTTGCTTTTTTATGTTCTCTGGAAGATGTCTGGAAATTTTAATAACCTTAAAAACAATCTTTGAACCATACTTTACTAAGGCGTGTCTCTTAATATCGAACCAGACTGGTGTATATGTCCTTAGGATGTAGTCAACTAAAATCGTGAGTTCATTTGTGCGCTTCCTTGGGCGGTTGGTTGTTTGGGTAGGGTGTGGGTGGAACTCGAATTGCAGCCACCGCCTCGTGATGAGTTCTGGGTTTTTAACCAAATTTGCTGGTGAAATGGGCGAAGAGCTGTAAAGTTATGATGTTATCTCTTTAAATAATCAAATCACAATAAATAAAACCTAACATATTTAAAACATACATATAAATACGAGATATTAGTAAATTTCAGTAACATTTTGAACATTTAGAAATGTTGTCATATTTCGATAGTTAAGGCCTTTAGCGCGAACTAATTACATAAGCTAGGACTATCAAAAATATTTTTATGTTAAATTATACATGGATAAGCAGTTTTTTTTTTTTAATTTTTTTTTTAGTCCTATTAGGACGTGGTACTGAAAGATATATTTTTATATGACCTTTCAGAAATTCTATAAATGTATCGTTTTTTTAGAAACTTTAAGCCCTTTGCGCGAACTGAAGGTATTAAGTTAGAATTTTTAAAATTATTTTTTGGTTAATCAGCACATAAATACGCAACTTTCGAGCCCTATTACAACTCGATACTCAAAAAAGTCATTTTTTTCGGACCACCCTAATGACCACTTGCTGTGACAGTTTGACAACAGGGGTCGGTTGGAGCGCGACCTTGAGTGCTCTGAGGAGTGCTTGAACTAGCGAGTAATTTTAAGCAGAGTAAAGAGAGTTGGGCTAAACCCCTCTGCGACAGCCCACGCACAAGGGCTCAATACACCTCCACGAAATACCCGAAGTCGTACCCTGTCCAAACCAAACCTGCCTACTAAGCACGAGTCCCGGGTTCGAGTCCTGCCCCCGGCACAAATGTTCATATGTAAAAATTGTTTGTTTACAACGTCTGTTTACAACCTGAGAAAGAAACCAGTTGCGATCTGTATTTAGATTATTTGCAGCATCACATAGCGACGTCTGCTCTTTCGAACATGTCCCAAAAAACAGACACCAAAATTCGTAAATGTTAAGTCTACATGTCGAGGATTGTTGTATATCTCAGTGCGGACGCGCAGAGGACAGGAGCCCTGTCGGAAATGTAGGGCCATGACGTATTTGTGCACTAATCGCACCTAAGGACAGCGGCGGGTGGAATGCTGAAATATCGTGTCAGAAGGACGATGACACCCGGCCACAAATCCGAGGAGAGCATCGGCAATTATAAAGTCGGGAAAGTCTACGAAATTACATGGCGTGCAATGTTCGAAGTAGGTGGACATACCAAGGTTTGGGTCAAAAGGCGTACGTCTTTGGAAATTCCGTCCAGGAGTGTTAATCCCGTTTGCCAAGAGGGAATCAGGGTTTATAGTGCAACTGCCTAGTAATAAGCAGGTCCCAGGTTCGAATTCCAGTCCCAGCACAAATTTTCGCGTGGAAGTATCATGTGATTACAACACGTAAATACAGGTGAGAATACACAGAACGGCACTGGTTTGTTGTACGGCCCACTTTACCTTTTTCTTTCTTTCTTTTATTTTTATTTATTTATTTATTTATTTTGCAAACATTTAGGTCAAAAATAATAGAAATATAAACAGTAAAAACTGATGAACGATATGATTACGACTCCAGTATCTATGGACTCAACACTGTCATATTTAACAAAAATTATTTGATTATTGAGTTTTGCTTTGTTAAACACACTTTTTTTAACTTATACCTGTTTAAACTATTAATATGTACCCCATATTTTCATTATCTCTGCCGCGGTGGAGTAGCCGAGCGGTCTAAAGCACCTCGCTGCGGAGCGCGCGGTTGCTCGCCGTGGAGGTTCGAGTCCTCCCTGGGGCATGGGTGTGTGTGTTTGTCCGTAGGTTAATTTACCTAGGTTTAAGTAGTTTGTAAGCTACGGACTCATGACCACGCAGTTTGGTCCGATAGATTTACAAACATTTGAACTTTTTTTTTTTCATTATCTTTTTCTGTTAAAATATTATCACCTGTCTTGGCATGGTAGTTTGTCCTCTTTTTCAAGTTTATTATCTTTGTCTGTACTGGTTTACGTAATGTAAACTGATAGCATTAAATCGCCGTTATTTTTTAAAATATCTTTGAAACTGTGCTAGTTATGGAAATATCATAAGAGAGCAGAGTTTTCAGAATTTTCTCCTGTACAAATACGTTTATTCAGTTTCCGTCTTACAGAACGGTTAAGAAGTTATTTGAAATTAAATTTCCTGATGTCTAAAGGCCATCACAAACAGCCTATTTCAGTGTTGCTAAACTATTTTTTGTCCTAAATATTGGAGAAATGGTGGTTCTGGTCGCTGATGGCCAACAATGACGTCTGTAAAATTTGGTGCCGATCGGCTGTACGGTGCGACATAAAAACTAGAAACACGTTACATACAGACAGTGTGAAATCTTTATTTTTTGTAAATATCTCTGAATCGGTGCGAGATATAAAAAAACACATAATTGCTAAGTTGTCGTGAATTTTCTCCTCTACAAATTCGTTTATCTGGGTCAGATGAACCGTCGAGCCTTTACTTTAATTAAAGTTTCAAGCTGTTTAAATTCAATCGCAAAGGCAAACTTTTAATGTTACTACGGTAATGCCGCGCGGGAGTATGCGAGAGGTCTGGAGCGCTATGTTGCTGAACGCGTGGCCTCCCGCGTCGGAGATTCGGATCCTCCCTCGGCATGGATGTTTGTGTTGTCATTAGTGTAAGGTAGTTCATAAGTATGTAAACGAAGGCTTCCGCGGCCGTTGTCATTGTTGCAAACACTCATTTGGTTATTGGACCGCATCGTCAATATATCAAACTTTTCACCGACAAATGTTTGTATAGTCTATGGGACTTAACTACGGGGTCATCAGTCCCTAAACTTACAAACTACTTATGAACTATTTACGAACTAGGACGGCACATATCCATGCCCGAGGGGGGATTCGAACCCCCAACCGTAGTGACCGTGCAGACCGTGACTGGAGCGCCTCAGTCTCCTCGGCCACCGCGGCCGGCTTTTCACCGACGTTTCGGCCACTATTGCAAGCGTCCATCTTCTTGGTGTTACGTTTATTATAGTTAATAAGTAGTTTGTAAGTTTAGGGACTAATGACGCCGCAGTTACGTCCCATAAGCTTTACAAACATTTGAACTACGGTAACCTTAAGTGGGCCAGAAAAAAAGCCAGTTGAAATCTATATTAAGAACGAAACTTCCTGGCAGATTAAAATTGTGTGCCGGAACCGGGACTCGAACCTGGGACCTTTGCCTTTCGCGGGCAAGCGCTCTACCGACTGAGCTACCCCGACACGACTCACGATGCCGCCTCACAACTTTACTTCCGCCAGTACCTCGCCTCCTACTTTCCAAACTATTAAGAACAGTTGTAGCGTAATGTAGTGACATTATTTCTTTCGGACATGTCCGAAAAAGACGTCGTAATTCTGAATTGCAAGTGTCAATACTAAAGCAATTTCGAACACATGCTCATTCTCATTATGAAGCCACCTGAACCCGCAAACAGTGCAGAGGGAGAAGCTACGAAGCTAAGCCTTGGCTTATTCTTCTGTGGAGTATGTTTTACTGTGGTATTTGTCTTGATTCTCCCTGGTGAATTTACTGTTCTACTTATCTCTCTCTCTCTCTGTCTCAGATAATAGAAAACCCGCGTTCTGCATAATGTAGTAACACGGTAATGTGAAGTACGGCCGAGCTGTAAGAAAACGCCATCTTGCCGCCCTCGAGAGCTCCTTAAGAAATGGAAACCGTGCCGCCCCGTCTCCGTTCGGTGGGCGATATTTCGTGGCCTCGCGCTACAGCGGCGCTAAGTCCGTTGATAAATTACACCCCCTGCTGTCTCATTATGGCCGACATTTAATTCCGGGGCAGTAACGAGTTTATGCGCGGTGTAAACTGCGCTGCAAAAATACCGCCCCTAAGCCGCCGTCGCCGCGTCGCTTTTTTTATCTCCCGCCCGAAATTAGCGTAATGTTTCTTGATGTTTCCCTGGCCGCTCTCGAATTGTCTCTGGCCCGCCATAACGCTGTTTACGACAAACAATGCGAGAAACTCCCCGCTCTGCCCTGCCGGGTCGTTTCCGTTCCACTCCGTCGCCATTCGCAGCGCTGCCGACGGCTGTGGGGTGTATCGTCCCATTCCCGACGATAGCCGTATTCCCCGAAACGCTCCACTCGCCACCGTCGCGAAACATTCCTGTTTCGCAGTAAGCTTCCACTGGCCCTAAGGCTGTCGGTAAACTGAAGGAATAATTTACTATGAACAATGTTATTGGCCGAAGATGAGGTGCATGTCATTTCAGAAATCCTGGGTTACATTTATGTTGGCGAAACGAAAGAAATGTTTGCGACTGGAAACCCATAATTTTCCTTTGGGAAAGGAGGATAAGATGACGAGAGTAAGCTTACGATTTTTTTATCTTCTTATTTTAGACCTGACGCCTACATGAATACTTCAGTGAAACCATTAGAGTTTTGAACACACCAGATGTAATGAGCAGCATTGGCCGTTAATGTTTTATTTATAAAAAAAAAAATCGATTTCAATCACATAGTGACCATCTTCAGTGTCCTTCAAACAAGCATTATGAATGCCCTGAATGTAACTGCAACGGCAAACATAAAATTGCAGACTGCAATTACTACCGTACTGCAATTTTATGTTTGCCGTTGAAGTTACATTCAGGGCATTCATAATGCTTGTTTCAAGGACACTGAAGACGGTCACTATGTGATTGAAATCGATCTGTGTTCTTTTTAAATAAAACATTAACGACCAATGCTGCTCAAATCATCTGGTGTGTTCATCATTATGTGGTCGTTGAGCACCATCCTGGAAATGGAATCGAACCTCATTAGAGTTTTGTTTCCAACGACAAATTTCGTAGTTATTCTAAATGTCACATTTAAGACGATTACTTTGACTTTTGGCCCACTTTAGGTTACGGTAGTAACACTAAAAGTGGGCCTTTGCGATCGTCTTTTGACAGCTCGAAATTTAAATGAAAATAACGGCTTAACTATTCATGTGACACGAAAATGGAATAACCGAATTTGTAGAAAAAAATGGCGATTTTGGGATTTCTGTCTGTCTGTCTGTCCGTAACGTGTTCCCCGTGTTTATGACGAACCGTTCAACCGATCAGCGCCACATTTTACAGACATGATTGTAGGCCGCCAGAGACCTGAACCTCCCTTCTTCAAATTTTTCGGACAAAAAATACGGTAGTAATACTAAAAAAAGCCGTTTGTAATATAATTGTAATCGCAAACGAACTGTTCATCTGATACGAAAGTTAAATAACCTAATTGGTAGAGGGAGAAAATTCTCTACAACTTAGCTCCCTTATGTTATTTTCATATCTCGTATCGTTTGAGACATATTTGCAAAAATGACGGAGATTTAAATCCCCCATTGAATTAACGAAAACCAGCTGTTCGGAGATGTCAAGTGACATTTCTCGCCCAGAACTCTCTCTACCATACGCCATCTTGCGTTGCGTATTTGATGATTTTCTTATGACATGTTGTCATTTCAAAGCAATGGCGCACTGAAGAATTAACAGAAGCACATCGTTCTTCGTACGATAAATGATAATCTAATGTCTACAAATGCATCAGTTAATAAGGGCCATCAATAGTATGAGATTATAGGTCGGTGGTTCTGAACCCGCCACTTCCTATTTTTTTTTTTTTTTTTCCTAAAAGGGTTTCAGATACTCTTATCAATTAATTTTTTATTATTTAGATTATTATTTTGGTCCAAAATTTTTGCAAAAGTGGACCGCAAAACACGTCAGTGCGATTTTTTCCAAATGATGTCACATTCATCTTACCCTCGTTTGCGAGTAGGATGACGATTACCGACAGGTATTTTGATTAAGGGCAACACATCTGGATAAACATAAAAAATTATTTTAAGCACAGAAGTGGCAAACATTTGCTTTGAGCTTCGTACCTGCCGTAGTGACTTCGGTACAAGCAGCATGGGCCCATTTAGGGCAGCACGAATAACTAAAGTCCCTAATTTACCACAGCCATTGTTGATTTCGCAAAGTTCTTCCCTAACGAAGTCATGAACGTCGTCGTCTTCAGTGTAGTTGACTGACATCGAGGAATTAAGGAGTCCCTATTCATTGTTTTGTTCTTTCTTATCCCCTTGGACCCTTATGTGTCATTCAATTTTTCTGCCTTTTTCTTTTATATTTCTTTTTCTTCAGTCTGGCTTCTGCTTTCTCTTTGAAGTTCCATATACCACTGCACCATTATGTACCTGCTCCACAATGGTCACCGATTCCTGTGGTCATCACTGCCTGTTGGTTCTTCATTTATACTTGTTACACAAGATCAATACTGCAAGTTAGTAGGGAAAGCTCATTAAAATTATTTATAAATTCTTTGGGAAAGATGACGAGTCATCTTGTCTGCCGAGTAGATTCGTCAACTTATGCGAAATGACCATTAATAATTTAAACCTAAGGACACTATTAAATTTTCTTTGGGGTTTAATACACATTTTAAAGAAACGAATGGTTTATACTTTACGAAAAAACTGATACCAGCTTGAGAAAATTTACCACACATGTACTACATGCTGCTTCAGTGCGTAAACATAAATGACAGTAAATTAAAATAGACAATTTTGTGTTTGTTCTACGGTTTTGTTTATGTTTTGTTTATTTTGTGAATCGATTTTCCGCTTATTAGGCCATCATCAGACTTCTACTGAAGTTCTGTCAAAGAACTTCTGTTTTACTGACAACACAAATTCTTTGACTGAACGTCAGTAAATATCTGATGACGGCCTAATAAGCCGAAAATCGATTCACAAAATAAACAAAACCGTAGAACAAACACAAAATTGTGTATTTTAATCTTCGTAATGAATAAGTTCTACCAAGAGGCGACGGGAGCATCAGTTAACGTGATAAATGATAGTATATTTGCGCTAAATGATGACGGTGGGCTTTAGTACATAGTGTAGCTCACGTAGATTGCTAATCGCTAGCAAGGCAATACCTTCATTTGTTGCTCATTTGTTGACAATTGCATTAAATTGATTCGTCATCTTAGATTCCTCGTCTTATTTACCTCCCCCTTGATATTTTTTGGGTTGCGTTTTCCGTTTTCCTATAATAAAAATTAAAATGTTCAAATGTTTGTAAATCTACGGGACTTAACTACTGAGGTTCTCTGTGCTTAGGCTTAAAACACACTCATGCCTGAGGCAGGACTCGAATCTCCGACGGGAAGCAACCACGCGCTCCGCAGCAAGGAGCCTTAGAGCCCTCGGCCATTCCACTGCTGCCAACAAATATCAATTGAATTATACGCTAGTACGTGAAAATAGAGAATCCCTGATAACACATAGTCCAATGCGATTATTTAATTTTTCCCTGCATATACAATATTCACAAAACTTACAGATATGCAGAAAGGTACAGAAATCGACTTCGGCCAATATTTCTGCAGTAGACCACCCTGACGATCTCAAGGCAATACTGAATCGAGGAAGCAATGTGCAACGACGTTTAAAACCTCGGTTTTCATTGACGACAGCAATCACTGAGAAAGCAAGCGAACTGCGTCATGACTCGATAAAAAAAATTAAAAAAATAAAAAAACATTCGAAACATCAATAATAAACATCGGTTTTCAACAGATGAGGTGTCAGTGATTTTGTCCCTGTTTTTTGTCATGTGAGACAGAAAATACAGCGGATTTTATGAATATCGATGGAGGTTTTTTTCTTAAATTCTGCATGGAGACGTGAGAGAGAACATGTCGTACAAACATCGCAGGATCAAAATCACAGCCCAATGTAAAGTGATTGCGCCATCAGAGACGTGAATACTACTTTTGAAAAAGGATTTAAATACAAATATTTATACTGAAATTCTTTTTAAATACAATTCCATAATATTTTCTCCTTTCAGAAAAACTAGTGTGCTATAAGTTGTGAATTTGGGCAGGTCGGGAAGCGTGTCTGCTTAGCGTAAGTGGTTGAAGCGACCGCTAGCCCGAAGCGAGAAATCTGGCTTCGAATCCTGCCCTGACTTTCATTTGTCGCCGCTAAAATCATTTCAGTATTCTGCAACGTTTGTACGATTCCATCATTATTATTATTATTCAGTGATGAGTCATACATAATTATTGTGCATTAACAAACATGTCTGATACGAATATATTACAAACATACATGGAAATAACTCACATTTGAACTGAGTTCTACAGGCCTCGCATAACGTGTCAGGTACCGACCGACCACCGTATCATCCTCCGTCCGAAGGCGTCAACGGATGTGATCTGGAGAAGACTCCCGGTAGTTGTGTGGGTTTTCGCGACCGGAGCCGCTGCTCCTCAATCAAGTAGCTTCTCGCCTGTCTTCACAAGCGCTGAGTGCAGCCTACTTTGCACGGTGTCCTACCCAAGTGCCATCTAAGCCCCGCAGTGCTTATTAACTTCAGTGATACAGCGGGAACCTGTGTATCCACTGTGTAACTGTCGTTGGCACGGAAACAAATTAGGTACTGGAAATAGCAGTAATTTCAAAGACTTATCCAGCAAGCGTACAGGACTCGTGACATAGGACGTTCACCTGCAACAAACTCGACATGGGTCACGACAAACAACTATATTCCAAATTGGGCATGTAGGTGTCAAAGTGACGTCACGAAGTAGTGTGATGGAGATTCTAATGTTTTGTTGATTCTTAAGTAATTACAGTTCATTCTACCACTTCCAAACTATACTCATCTTTTCAACATTATTCTTCTGGGGCGTCGTGGTAGAAATAAATACTCGCAGGTACAATTCATCACTTCTTCTTTAATTTGCAATCAAACTGCTTCTCCACCACCATGCAGATATTGACGCACAGGACACCGTGCCCACTGCTGCGGTTGCTGTAGGGGGATGCTTGTCCATTGTAGGTTGAGCTGATCTCTACGAGATTACGAGGGTAACTCGGGCGTCCGGTCTTTGACTGTCGTGAGGGCATTCGTGTTCTCTCGATAATCCATTTTTAGTCCGGGGCAAGTCCCGGAGATAAATTAAATTGGTCCCTATCCCCCGGTTCCGACCAAGGTTTTCGGGAGGTTTTCCTTGGTTGTAAGGCGTATGCCGGAACTGGTAAGCCCCTCCCACTTATTCCCAATTGGGATTCCCCCTTTGCCCCACTCCCAGCTTGTCTGATAATTGGCTGAATAGAACCGCGACTGTTTATGGGCCGGATCTCAAACAGCCCGCTCCACTCCTCGGAGTGGAGAATGAAAAGAATAAGGTTTTTTTTTTTTTTTTTTTTTTTTTTTTTTTTTGTTTCTTCTCCACCAAAACATTATAACTTCAAACCATATAAAAAAAAAACATCTGAACTTAGCTGGTAGTACTTCCATTTCAAAACACAGACTGACATAGCTTCCAGTGCACTTTAGAAAAACCAAAACTCGAACTCCACAAGCAAGGCGGTGAGGCTTTACATTGTGCATTGTTCATAACAATTGAATGTACTAATTTACAATTAACAAACCCTTTGCCCCACTACCAGCTTGTCTGATAATTGGCTGAATAGAACCGCGACTCTTTATGGGCCGGATCTCAAACAGCCCGCTCCACTCCTCGGAGTGGAGAATGAAAAGAATAAGTTTTTTTTTTTGTTTCTTCTCCACCAAAACATTATAACTTCAAACCATATAAAAAAAACATCAGAACTTAGCTGGTAGTACTTCCATTTCAAAACACAGACTGACATAGCTTCCAGTGCACTTTAGAAAAACCAAAACTCGAACTCCACAAGCAAGGCGGTGAGGCATTACATTGTGCATTGTTCATAACAATTGAATGTACTAATTTACAATTAACAAACATACAAGTAAAACATTTCATGTACACAAAAATAATCACAATGTAAAATGAAAACTATACATACAATAATTTTAGATGGCGCATCTTTTTTTAAGTTTTAATCACTCTGCTTTTTGTTTGACAACAAACCAAAATGTTAAATGTCAATTAATTAGTTAACTAATGCATCATACATGTTCCTAACCTATATCCAACTATCAAATATATTGGCAACTCTCAAACTAGATTCTAAATCTCACGTCAGTTAATATATACAAAGAATTACAATAATTAAATCTCGACTATTACATTAATTAACACAATTAACTGGTCTACACAACTTGTTTATGAGCCTAACATATATACAATGCTATTTATTTTCATATACATAAAGTTTCTAAAATTCATCTATCTAGTTCTCGAAATAATGTACAATGACAAAACTATTGTTTATAGAACTGTCTGGAAAGCATCTAAACAAATCTCATAATTAATGAAATATATCACTTGTTTTAATCACAATATCACTGAGACACTGTCCTACACTGATTCCTAAACTGGCTATTTCGTTTTTAACTAACTTCACACGCAACATGTAACACTATTGAACCACACGATTCCGGGTCCGACGCAGACGGTATCGTACGATAACATTGAGATGAGAGGGCCAGCAGTATCATTACAAGATGAAACTGAGCTCGGAATTCAGATACATGTATGGATCTCCGGTAACACAAACTTGGTTCGCCTCTCCCCACTAGGAACATTGCAAGTTTATATCAGATTGTCATCTCAGTTTCTTATTGGTTGTTTTGTGGTCTTCCATATTTGTTCTGGTTTCTTTCAAAGCAGAAGTGGATTCAGGACACCGTGTATCTGGTTGCGATTTTGTGTCTGTTTTTGTAATACCGGCTACATTTACTTCTCCAGATCAAGCAGAGTACAATATTCCATATTTGTCTGATTTTACACGAAACTGAAGCTGCTTTCGTCGCATAAACGGCTCAATTTAAATGCTTTGTAAATATATCGTCCTCGTTCGGCTTTATTTTATTTTTTATTTTAATTCGAATCCGAGCATTGTAATTACGCTCATTAAATCGGCAGCTGTTCACAGAATTTTTATCACACTTTATTACAGCGTGTCACGGAATGAGTACGTATTTATGCTTTGAGTGGTGTATAAATATTCATTACTGCGGAAGGATGATTCTAGTATGTACAGTGATTTCTGCTAAAACGTATTGTTTGTAGCACGTAACTGTTAATGCCGTGTGAACAGTCCGACGTAACCACTGTTTCGTTCTTTTCCTATATATAGGGTGAATCTAAATTCTCGCACTCGGGTTTCACAGCGCGATTCCTCACATGCTAGCAATAAAAAAATGTCTCTCACAAAATTTCGTCCTGCGCATATTTCCGACATTAAATGGACGTCGAGATAGGTGTGTGTGTCCCATATATCAGTGTGTTTCAGAATTACACTACTACACCAACAAACTTATAGAGGATGTGGGAGGTATTTTGAGGAACAAAGTGAGCATGGAAGCCCATGCCCGGAAACGTCATCCAATGACGCTACAGAGCGTCGAAGTTGCTGGAGGGGATGTCTAGCGGCAGGAGCTGGTGCCTGTAACTTGGACTCTCCGTAGCGTCGTTGAATGGCGTTTCCGGGCACGGGCTTCCATGCTCATTTTGTCCATCGAGGCACCTCCAACATCCCCTAGAAGTTTGTTGGTGTAGTAGTGTAATTCTGAAACACACTGATGTATGGGGGACACACACACCTATCTCAGTTTTCGACGTCCATTTACTGCCGGAAATATGCGCAGGACGAAATTTTGTGAGAGACATTTTTTTATTGCTAGCATCTGAGGAATCGTGCTGCGAAGCCCGAGTGCGAGAATTTAGATTCAACCTGTATATTGGAATTTAGAATTCCCTAGCTACTAGGCTAAAAACGATATTCACTAACAAGAAGTGACAACATTCTAAGCAGAATGACGTACTCATTTTGTTAGAAGATGTAATAAAATATAATACCACTTCGGTTAAAAGTCGTTAATGTGGAGTCCTCCATTAAATGCGAGAATGTGCGACAAACATTTGCGAAGAAAACAGCAGAATACGAACAATGTACTAGCAATGTATTATAATCTACCAGTTTACACTGAATCGTGTGGAAGAACACATGTACGAACCGATACAACATTATGTGACGAAACCAGCTTATATTTAACTTTTAATGAAAAACCTGAATTTTACTACACAATAGATACCACCTGCAGGAATATAAACGACACATTTAGAGACAAGAAAAATAGCTGCATGAATGTCAAGAACTCAGATGGAAAACCATTTCTGAGTAAAGAAGGTAAAGCTGAAAGGCGGACAGACTATATTGAGGGGCTCTACAAAGGAAATGAACTACGACACAATATTTTGGAAAGGGAAGAGTAAGAATTTGATTAAATAGGAGATTCTATACTGAGAGATGAATTTGACAGAGCACTGAAAGACCTAAGATGAAACAAGGCTACTGGAGTAGATGATATTCCCTCAGAGCTACTGAAGTCTCTGGGAGAACCAGCCATGGGAAAATTGTTTCACCTGGTGTGTAAGATGTATGAGACAGATGAAGTACCCTCAGACTTTAAGAAAAATGTAATAAAATACCACACAGTTCTATACATATGTAAATAAGAGTCACCTACCCCACACTTGACGCTCTGCCCTCATTCTGTTTCCGTACCGCGCATAACACTGGTCTTAAACCCTTTCTCCCTTTCTATACGAGACGTGCAACCCGCATAAGGAAATCGTTGTCAGCTGCAGCGCCCCTTGCGACCGTCGAACTACAAAGAAGTATTCAAACGGTACGCATTTGTTGAGTCGCCTACTTCACGCGTCTACTTCGTTTGTTGTCAATTTACAGCAAATGAATCGCCATGTTAACATCACTTTTCGAAACTGTGTGATGTATTGTGTTTTAGACTGCCACTGTGAATCTGTATTTAATTGCTTTCGTGCAGTTCATGCGTAATTACGTCGCTCACATGTGTTAACGTCCTCATTATGAAATGCGATTACATACTTCCAGCCCCTGCGGTTTGAGGCGCCTGTGTATATGATGAACAAGCTTAGGTCTATACATAGACCTTTCGCTTTGATTAAGTTTCAAGTAATGTTCACCGAAAACAAATATTTAATCTGTTAACTACAGCATGTTTAAGGAAAAATAGCAAATATTTTAGAAGATGGTAATAAAGACGATTCTCAGTTAAAATGTCATATAACGTGTGTCCAATTTTTATTGAGTACAGAGTTATAGCTTTTGGTATGTACAACAAACCGATTTGGATATTTTGACTGATTCTTTCGTCGGTTCTTGATAGATCACCATATTGACTTTTATTTAAATAACCGGTTTTCGACGTAGTTTAAAGTCTGAATATGTCCTAGTAAGCCGAAAACCGGGTAACGTGTATAAGATACACAAAATTCTACTTTTAAGTAAGTGTGATGTTGTACTACCAAGAACCGACGGATAAGTCAGTGAAAATTTCTTGATTTACATTTGTTTTACGTTTGTTTGGATTTCAAATTAACAGCTATATTTCTGTATTCAATAAAAATTGTAACACAGGTTATATTAAAATTTTAATTCAATTCCTCTATAGTATCACCTTCTAAAATACTTACGACTCAGTCGAAAAACTACATTCCTCTGCGCAGGAGACAAGTACACATTCTCAAACAAATTCGCGACTTGGCTTAGTTTGTAAGCTGGGCATCCCATTCGGTCGTCTGCGCATGCGCGAAGCACTTCCATGCGCGTGAGAATAGGATCCATCCTATTCCGTGGATCTTGTGCAAGTGGACGCGTCTTGATTTCCAGAAAGCTTATGACACCGTACCTCACAAACGGATTTTAATCAAATTGCGACCGGCCGCGGTGGCCGAGGAGACTGAGGCGCTCCAGTCACGGTCTGCACGGCCACTATGGTCGGGGGTTCTAATCCCCCTTCGGGTATGGATATTTGTGCCGTCCTTAGGATTAGCTAGTTCATAAGTAGTTTGTCAGTTTAGGGACTGATGTCCCCGTAGGTAAGTCCCATAAGCTATACAAACATTTCAACATTTTATTTTTGAATCAAATTGCGTGGTTATGGTATATCGCACCAAATTTGAGATTGGATAGGGGATTTCTTGTCAGAGAGGACACCGTTCGTAGTAGTCGATGCCTTACCATCGAGGTGATATCGGGCGTTCCACAGGGTAGTGTTATTGGTCCTCTACTGTTCCTTATTTACATAAACGATTTAGGGGAAAATCTAAGTAGCTCTCTTAGGTTGTTTGCAGATGAAGCCGTCATTTACCGTCTAGTAAAATCATCTGAAGATCAAAATCAACTGCAGAACAATCTGAATAAGATGTCAGTATGGTGTAAAATTGGCAATTGACTCTAAATAATGAGAAGTGTGAAGTCGTCCACATGAGTACGGAAAGAAATTCGTTAAACTTTGTTTACAAGATAAATCAATCAAAAGTTAAGGCCGTAAACTCCACCAAATACCTAGGAATTACTGTTATTTCAGACTTAAATTGGAAAGAACACGTAGATAATATCGTGGGAAAGGCGAACCACAGACTGCGTTTTATTGGCAGAACCCTTAAAAGATGCAACAGAACTACAAAAGAAACTGCATACACTACGCTTGTCCGCTTGGAGTATTGCAGCCCAGTGTGAGATCCTTATCAGGTGGGTTTGACGGAGGACATCGTAAGAGTCCAAAGAAGGGCAGCTCGTTTCGTATTGTCACGAT
Organism: Locusta migratoria; assembly: GCA_026315105.1. Lineage (NCBI taxonomy): Eukaryota > Metazoa > Arthropoda > Insecta > Orthoptera > Acrididae > Locusta > Locusta migratoria. The sequence continues at coordinate 855,381,378 of CM048744.1, read as the reverse complement.
ACAGGGGAGACAGCGTTACGGAAATGATACAGGGTCGGGGATGGGAATCATTGCAACAACAGCGCTTATCCCTGCGGCGTGGGCTACTTGCGAAACTCCAATCGCCAAAATTCTCCTCCGAATGCGAAAGTATATTGTTGACTCCCACTTTCATAGGTAGAAATGGTCTTCAGAATAAAATACGAGAAATCAGAGCCCGTACAGGGAGATTCAGGTGTTCTTTCTTCCTGCGCTATTCGAGAATGGAATGGTAGATAAATAGTATAATGGTTGTTCGATGAACCCTCTTCCAGGCACTTAAATGTGATTTGCAGAGTATCCCATGTAGATGTAGATGAACACTGTACGCGGACGGCGTGACCGGTGCATCATGGGTAACCTCGTAAGCTCTCACTCCCCGTGTAGAAACGGCTTTACATTTCTTGTATGTCGGAGTTGTGAGTTCTCCGATGGCGTCACCCTGACCTCGGCTGTCGCGCCCCACCGCCGCCAGACGGCAGCACCGTCGCCGCTGTGGCCTCCAGTTCTTGCGCTGGCCGCCCTGCCCCAGGCCGGACACCTTTTTGCGCTCCCCGCCTGATGGCTGCCCGCTACAACCGCCACACGCCTGCGGACTCCACCCCCCTGACTCCAACACAGCCGGCTGCTGACTTATGTCCAGAACGCGAATTTCTGTGACATCGTAAAGGAAAAACATGTTTTGGGCGAAAGATCGGTACCAAAAGACTGGAAAGTTGCACACAGGTCACACCAATATTCAAGAAAAGCTGTAGGAGTAACACACTAAACTACAGACCGATTTCACTGACGTCGGTTTGCAGCACGGTATTAAAACACATCCTGTATTCAAGTATTATGAATTATCTCGAACGAAATGACCTATTGACGTTCCTGTAATATCGTAAAGGAAAAACACGTTTTGGGCGAAGGATCTGTACAAAAAGACTGGAACGTTGTACACAGTTGACATCAATATTAAAAATCAAATCAAATGTTTGTAAATCTATCTGCGTGGTCATCAGCTTACAAGCTACTTAAACCTAGGTAAACTAACCTAAGGAGAAACGCACACACCCATGCCAGAGAGAGAACTCGAACCTCCACTGCGAGCAACCGCGTGCTCCGCAGTGAGACGCTTTAGACCGCTTGGCTACTCCACCGCGGCTCAATATTCAAGAAAGGTTGTAGGAGTAACACACTAAACTACAGGCCTATTTCATTGACGTCAATATGCAGCAGGGTTTTAGATCATATCCTGCATTCAAGTATTATGAATTATCTCTAACGAAATGATCAACTGACCCAAGGTCAACATGGATTTAGAAAATATCGTTCATCTGAAACACAATTAGCTCTTTACTCACCAGAAGTGATGAGTGATATCGAGAAAGGATCTCAGATTGATTTCGTATTTTTTTCGATTTCCGGAAGGCCTTTTGACACCGTACCTCACAACCATCTTTTAATCAGAATGAAACTTTCACTCTGCAGCGGAGTGTGAGCTGATATGAAACTTCCTGGCAGATTAAAATATTGTGACGGAACCGGGACTCGAACCTGGAACCTTTGTCTTTCGCGGGCAAGCGCACTACCGACTGTGCTATCCCGACACGACTCACGATGCCGCCTCACAACTTTACTTCTGCCAGTCCCTCGCCTCCTACTTTCCAATCTTCACAGAAGCTCTCCTGCGAACCATGCAAGACTAGCACTCCTGGAAGAAAGGATATGGTGGAGACATGGCTTAGCCACAGCCTAAGGGATGTTTCCAGAATGAAACTTACACTCTGCAGTGGAGTGTGGGCTAATATGAAACTTCCTGGCATGTTAAAATTGAGTAGTGCGCTTGCCCGCGAAAGGCACACAATTTTAATCTGCCAGGAAGTTTCATATTTTAATCAAATTTGGAGGTTATGGAATATCGCCCCAGATTTTTGACTGGATAGAGGCTTTCCTGTCACAGAGGACAAAGTTTGTAGTTATCGATGGTAAGGCAGCGACTAACACAGAGGTGATATCTGGCGTTCCACAGGGTAGTGTTATTGGTCCTCTGCTGTTCGTTATTTATATAAACGATCTGGGAGAAAATCTGAGCAGCTCTGTTAGGTTGTTTGCAGATTTACCGTCTAGTAAAGACATTTGAAGATCAAAACCGACAGCAGAACGATCTAAATAAGATATCAGTATAGTGTAAAAATTATCAATTGAGTCTAAATAATGAGAAGTGTGAAGTCGTCCACATGAGTACAAAAAGAAATCCGTTAAATTTTGTTTACAAGATAAATCAATCAAATGTGAAGGCATAAACTCCACTAAATGCCTAGTAATTACTATTACATCAGATTTAAACTGGGAAGGACATTTAGGCAATGTCGTAGGGAAGGCGAAACAGAGACTGAGTTTTATTGGCAGAACACTTGATAGATGCAACAGAACTACTGGAGACACAGCATACACCACGCTTGTCCGTCCTCATTTGTAGTTGAGCTGCCCAGTGTGGGATCCTTATCAAGTGGTTTGACGGAAGCCACCGAAAAAGTCCATAGAAGGGCAAGCCCGTTTTGTATTGTCATGATACAGGGGAGGCAGCTCACGGAAATGAGACAGGATCTGGGATGGGAATCATTACAACAACGGCGTTTATCGCTGTGGCGTGGTCTACTTACGAAACTCCAATCGCCGACATTCTCCTCCGAATGCAAAGATATATTGTTAACTCCCACCTACATAGGTAGAAATGATCATCATAACAAAATCAGATCTCGAACATAGAGATTCAGATATTTTCTTCCCGCGCGTTATTGGAGAATGGAATGGTGGATGAATAGTATACAGGTGCTCTGCTAGGCACTTAAATGTGATTTGCAGAGTATCCCATGTAGATGTAGATGCCATGTAGATTTAGTAGCAATAGATGGTCTACCTGCGAAAAACTGGAGCGTCAAAAGTGATCACAATTTCCATTCCCATTTTACCTTACCTAGCGATCAACCTTAGAATACTATGGTGACGCTCTGCTGTCTTTCTTTTAAGGAAGCAAAATGATGTTTTGAAACATCGTAGCAAATTCAATTGTTTGAGAGACCTGCGCTCTACCGACTGAGCTACCCTGGCACGGATCGCTTTATTTCCGGCAGTATCTCGCCTCCTACTTTTCACACTTCACATAAGTTCTCCTGCGACCACTAATGATGCTGCAAGGTTATCGATACAGAAAGCCATGGCTTAGACACATCCTGGGCATTCTGGAAAAATCCACTATGCTGTTTCCTAGCCCTTATAACGCTACATCGCGATCGTGGCACTAGTATTACCATATTTTAGCCATTATAAAACTTTTTTGACGAGGAAAATTTTAAAGCAAACTCAGATAAAAAATATTTCCTAGGTATAGTAAGAAGCCGAAGGGTAAAGGGTCAAAGCACGTTAGATACTAGAATTGTTTTGTCTAAGATTTGCTACAAATACGATTAACAGAGAGGTCTCTGTCTCCTTTCTGTTCGAGACTCCTTTACGTTAATGCCTCTGATCGTGTCACTATTCTGTTCGCCTATCCTTCTGTTCCCGTCTCATTTCTGTTCGAGATAGTGCTCCTAATTGGGACAGATAACTGGAGTAGGAATTCTTTAAAGATATGACAATCTGTGAATAGATTTTATCATTGTGCTAAAAAGTATATAAATGTGACAATTTTATTTAAGTTTATTAAATGCGATGTTATTCGTGTGAACTGAACAATTTTGAAAATACAGTAACTTTCCCAATGAAGTATTTGTTAAGGTTTCATTCAACAGATAGATCTTATACAAGATCTCTCCCTTTTCCAATCAATTCATACTTCTGTGGGTAGGAATGAAGTGTTGACTTTCCTTATAATTGAAATGTTAGGAAGTGTTTTCTGTGAAATATGAATCGGTGATCTTTTAATTACGAAATCAAGGACGAATAAGAGCTGAGTCAGTGTCTATTTAGCCGCCGGCTGATTCACAGCAGATGCCGCCTTCATATTCCGTAAGTGAAACCGGCTTCTGATTAGAAGCGACGTGTAGTATTTAGATTTTTTTTCTGCGCGTTCTCGTTTCAGTTTGAAAATGTATACTGTGCTATCGTGCATATTAGATACAAATGCGCGTTTTAACAAACAGTGTAGTCTTCCTTTGAGTGCATCGCGACAGTAGTTCGTTTTGTTTTCTCGGCACTGTAATGAATAGGGACTGTGACTGCTGTGTGCGGTTGCAGTCTGAGCTGGTAACACTTCGCTCCCAGCTTAAATCTGTGTTAACCTCGGTTGCAAAGCTGGAGGCTGCGATCGACAGGCGTCGTTGTTGTTGGCAGGTAGTGGGGACCGTAAGAACTCCCGTCGTCTCCACCGATCGGCCTGAGCCAGCGACATGCCCTGATACTGCTAGCAATGAGGCAGACACCCTACCCGTGGTTGCTTGGGAGGTTGCTCCAGTGGGTGGCAGGAGGCGCAAGACATTCCGGGGGACCGATCGTGAGGCCCGACCGGTCTTCTTGCGAACAGGTTTGAGTTGCTATGTGTTCAGGACAACGTTCCTAAGCCGGATGGTGTCTCCCATCCTGAGGTCACCACTCAGCCAGCAAGATCCGGGCTTTCACAGAGGGTGAGTTTGCTTGCAGTTGGGAGCTCTAACGTTAGGCGGGTGATGGAGCCCCTTAGAGAGATGGCTGCTAAGGAGGAGAAGGCCAACGTGCACTCCGTGTGCATACCGAGTTGGGTGATTCCAGATGTGGAACGTGTTCTTATGGATGCCATGAAGGGTACGGGGAGCAGCCAGCTGCAGGCGGTGGCTCACGTCGGTACCAATGGTAAATCCTTTTACGGAAGAGAAGAAATAGAATCCATATTGTTAATTACAACTGCATTTAATTAATGAAGTAGACTGTGTGCCAGTATTTGAAAGCAGTTAAAAATTTCTTTAATATCCATATGGAATACAATTTACTTTCCTAATTATCTTCCTTATTAATGTAATTTAGTTATAATAGTCTAATTTCTATCATTGGAAAATCCAGGTTGGAGTGTCAATAATGGAGGATACGTAGCAGCTCAAAGAAAAGACGAACGCTTAGACGCAGACTGACAGGTATAATGGCTACAAGTATACGTTGAGTATCATTCCCCATCAAGATGTCACGATTGAAAACTCCGGGCTGCCACATATTAAAGACAATAACTGCATGTCAAACTGCAATATTAACTACTTTGAGTGAGAAAAATGTAGTATTGGGATAAAGTTTTCAGATAAGGGCCTTCAGAGACTAATTAGGATTCTGCGTTTTTCCATGAACACATTTTTTGGGAGGGCTGTTATTCCAGCCTTCTTGATGCACTATACAACATGCCCTGCATTCTGATTGCACAATATTAAAAAGAAAATGCCACATAAACAGATAACACGAGAGCATTAACAACAAAGAAGAAAGTGTGGCCCTGTGCAAGCTATTACAAATTATTTATTTCACATTTAGAAGCGGAATTAGAACGTAATATTTGGTAATTGAAATTTCAATACCATGTAGAAAATGAAGAGGCTTTAAAATTTTTTCACAATTTTGAACATTTTCGTGTAGCCCCCTCCCCTTAAATGATAATTAACATTTATTATATTATTTCTCGCTGAAAACCAGAGGAAACCGATGTAAGGAAAAAAGTTCCTCGCTTACTACTTTGTCTTCGTTCTTGGACAAAAACTAGGGCATTCGGTATGACGTTGCAATTTATAATTTCTACACTACAAATTGTAGCCGCAGGAAATTCCACAGACAGTGTACACACTTATAGCTGAAGGGAATCTTTGAAATTGTATGACTGTACGACACGTAGTTCATGAGATATTAGCACATAAACAGTAACGTTCATGGAAAACCGCCCCATCACGTACCAAGTTTTAATCTATTACGTCTTTACTACTAATTGTATTTGCAACAAATTTTACGGACTTACAGCACTTATACAAATGATTATATACCTGAAATACAATTGCACAACGTATAACTCAATAAATTTAAGATCATATATACTGCGTTGGCTAAAAACTTTTCACATCATACATCAGGTTGTAATCCATTTCTTATTTACTACTAAGATGTTCCTGTATTCCAGTCAGCTTAAGGTAATTCCTGAAATCTGGCAGATATTAAACATTCCGTGCATTGTCGGGTTTTCAGCTAGTATAGAATAAATTTCCGATCCCTGGTCGATGGCACTCATCAAAATCAAATGTCTGTAAAGGTTATGGGACTTAATTGCGGGATCATCAGTCCCTAAACTTACAAACTACTTATGAACTAGCTTATACTAAAGACAGCACAAACATCCATGCCCGAGGGGGATCCGAACCCCTGACGGGGAACGACTTCGCGCATCGTAGCATAGCGCCTCAATGCGGCCGGCCGCTTCGCTGCGGCCGGCACTCATTACTTCCTATCAGTAAAGTGTTAGCTGAGTGCCACAAGAGCGATGTCTTCTAAATCCGAGCGTTCTGTTCGAGGTAGTTCAGTACATATTCTGAAAACTTGCTGTAAAACGACTCCAGTGATATCAGTAATTGAGTAGGTTACTGCTAGTCCCTTTCTTCAGTATCTGTATGACCTACGAAACTTACCAGTCTTGGGATACAGATCCTTCCTTCAGCGAGTGGCTGTATGCGACTCTGAGGCATGGAGCTACAGCGAATTAAACATTATAATGACAAACTGATTTCAACAACAAATTTATAGCAACAGAGAGGTAATTTTCAGCGTCAGCATAGTCGTTTTAATTATTTTGATAACTGGAGTACGCAGATCCCCAGCATAGCGTTGACTGATATGGGGCATCGGTATTGTGTTGCGCAGATAGCCACACAGGCGCGGATCACATGCTGATTGGCACTGGCGGCTGCCTACCATGTCCACGTGTCCGATACGTCAGGACACGTGTTCGCCTCTTGTTACACCAAATGCGTGCGCTCCTGTAATTAATCGACGTTTACGGGGATGGGGGAGTCACAAATTCTAGTGAAACTGTTCGTTTGTTGAGATCAGGAAAGTCGTATATGTTTACAGTGTAACATGCTCCACGCCAGATTAATTAGAGTAGACAATTGTATAATCAAGAGGAGGCGAATTTTCGTTTTGTTAAACTGGATTAAGGTGTGTCTTCGTCAGTATGAATGATCCCGAGGAAAATGTTTTATTGATAAATTGATAACAATTCAGAAAATACAGCTCCTGTGCATTACAAGTAGCTCTTTATTCGCATGAATTAATGGTTGATACTGATAGGGATATCAAATTAATTCCACACATCTAAATTTCCAGAAAGTCTGACACCTTTCTTGTGAAGCGCCCTTTATTCAAACTGCGATCGTCACTTATGGAACTGGTTATGTGGTCAGACCGGTCACAGTCCGTCGAAACAGATGGAAAGTCATCGAATAAAAGAGAAGTGATACCTTGGGTTCCCCAAGGAATTTTGATATCTCATGTGGTGTACGTGACCTCCACAAATGATCTTGGAGATAACCAGTTTGCAAATAAAGCTTTAATTTATTATCTAGTAGAATAACCATGCCAATAATATTCAAAATGATCTGGAGAAGACACCTGTATGGTGCGAAAAGGGGCAGTTGACCGAAAATAAAGTTTAAGGTCATTTGTATAATTCCTAAAATAAATTCGGTTACACTGTAAGCCACACAGATCTCAAAGTTATCGGCTGTACTAAATATCTAAGGATCACAGCTATGAACATTTTCATTGAAAGGCCAGACAGATAATATTGTACGGAAGATGAAACAAAGACCGCCATTTGTTGACAGAACATTTAGAAATTTCAATAAATCCATTAAAAATACTGCCTGCATAACTATTGTCCGTCCTTTTCTGGAATATTGCGACGCACAGGATTCATAGAGGACTTCGAGAAAGTACGTTATCGCGAATCCAATCACACAATCGTAGCGATATTTTATTAGAAGACGCTTGTGAGGTACAGTGTCCAAAACCTTCCTGAAATCTAGAAATTTGTAATCAAATTCAGATCTCTTGTCGATGTCTCTCATCACTTGCTGTGTTTCGCAATAACAATACTTTTTAATTCGTATTGACTATGAGTGTTCACTATGTGTCAATGGGTCGTTCTCTTCGAAGGAGCTTATAATATTCGAAAAAAGTTCCAAAATACTGCTGCAGACCGACTTCAATGATATGGACCTGTAATTTTGCGGGTCATGCCTTCTACCTTTCGTAAATATTGGGGTGACTTGTGCAAATTTCCAATATATTTAAGTTGCATTACTTCTCCAAGGATATAAACTTCTATATTACGTATACTGGCAAATTATCTTGATTCGAATTCTAGGGTATTTGCTTCGTCTCCTTGCGTGAAGGAATTTCGGAAAACTGTGTTCAGCTATTCTGCTTTAGTAGCATAGTCATCAGTTGCATCACCATTGGTATCGCATAGTGAAAGTTTTAATTGTGTTTTGCCGCTGGTGACTTTACATACGAACAGAATTTCTTTGGAATTTCTACTAAATTATTAGACAGTTTCGTTGTTGAAACTATTAAAAGCATCTCATATGGAAGTCCGCGCTAAATTTCGAGTTTCTGTAATTGAAAGTAATGGGTATTTAGTGCATCTTTAAATTTGGCTTGCTGTTTTCTTTCCTTCCGAAAGAGTGAGTAACCTATTTTGTGTACCACGAAGAGTCATTCCCTACATTTATTTAGTGTACCATATATCTCTCAAGAACTTTCGATACTATTTCTTTGAATATAAGTCACATCTGACCTATACTCACATTGTTAGTTTAGAAAGACTACAAAGCCTCATTCCAGAAAGTGTTAAGCAACTTTCACCACTAAGGCGGAGTCATATTTAGCTATTATGTTCTACTTGCTGGTTTCAAACCGGAAAACGGTTACCACAGCGACATATTATAGATATCTGCCTTCACACCATATTACAGTCAACGAATGCCGTGCACGTGGGTATCAAGATATGTTGCCACCAGATGGAAACACCAACTTTAGGCAACTCTACCCGCTCCAATACGCTCATATTTCGATTTTTTTAAGTAATTGAATGATTATTTTTCTGAACTAACTAGTAGACCATTTACGAAGCAGCAAGGCATAAGACTTCAGAATATTTAATTTATTGCTGCTGTTACTGAAATGTTGGACCTGATAAAGAATTTTGTCATCAGCAAATTGCATTGTCTCTGCTTCATCGGTGTATCTGACTAAGTCACTTACATACAATACGAATATTAGTGGACCATGAATTGAATCCTGTGGAACAGCAGTAGTAATCAGGATCCGAATCTTCCACCATCGTATAATAATATTTATTCTAAGTTTTATTTTCAGTGACACTTTCAGACATTTGTTCTCAGTTTGCATTAGCCTTATTTTTTTTATTTTAGGAACTTCTTCAGCTAATATTTCTTCAATATAATTGCGTTTAGCTTTAGGTGCCCATTTTACTTGAAAAATCCGCGTGATTCTGCTGGCAAAACGTAATTTGGAGTAACATTTTCCAAAAGTACCTACCGGAAACGCTTGTTTAGACTCTAGTGCAAAACATCAATCAAGGAACTGCACTATTTTGAATTGCTCTCCGAGCAGGAAGAAGTTATGAGCAGGAGGTACTGCATGAGAATTTTGTCCGGACAGGAAGCTTGCCAGGATAGTCTAATTTGTTAATGCGACCGCTATCCCGAAGCGAGAATTCCTGATTCTAATCCCGGCCCAGCACAAATTTTCAGCTTCACCATGGAATTCATTTCTGTGCACTGTAGCGCTAGACATGTCTGAATATTTCGAATTGGTAAATTTAGGGCTGTTAGTACAAATCAGTTGTGTCTGTTCTTTCAGATATGTTTGAAATAACAGACATCATATCCATAAAAATAGTAAAAGATGATTTCAGCTAGTAGGGCTTATTAAATTTTGTTTTGAACGGGTTTGCACATTGAATGCTACCTCAGAGACACCTTCAACGATCACATGAAGCAGACGGTACACCAGCAGGACTTGACAGCATAAACTGGCCTAACTTCGGCCACCTGGGTCAATTCGACCACTGGGCTGTCAAATCAGATTTTTCCTTCTTCTTGCTACTGTTACCGTATTTCTTATTAACTACTCCGGCGGCGGTAATGCGTTGCCGATAGAAGTCTCTGACACACTCATTATTCCACTTAACCACCCGTGCGAAAAACATCTTACAATCATTGTTGATTTCGAGTTCGTGCAGAATAGTGTCATTTTGTAGTTTGAAAACAAACTCTTGCGCAGCCGTTTCTTGGTTATGTAAGCCATTAAATTTTGTCAACAGGTCTGTTAGGTAAATATTTCTTGCGATATATATGTGTTTATATGATTTTGCAGCGTAATTTCCGACATGACAAATTCATAGGAAAATATTATGAGGGCCCGCATATTGTAATTAGGACCAGGTTTATTAACAATACGCTCTAAGGGAGATTCAAAAAGGAAAATTATCGATACGACAAGCCTCTGAAATGTTTGCAGTACCAAGAACTGCTCTTCAGAAAAACAATAAAAAAATCACAAGGGTAAAATTTGGCGTCCTTGCACCTTGTCTTTTGAGGTTTGTTAAATTTATCTTTATTATGTTTCCTTCGAAACTGAAATTTTGAAATGCTTAAATATCGTAATAAACATACCTAGGTGCCTGATGAAAATAGTACCTAATTATTAATTTATTTTACTTCGAAGAAAATAATCTTGGCTTCGGTCTTACCAAGTGTGCTTTATGAGTTTTTCATTTAACACCAAAAGTTACTGTTAGTAAAAACTTCTACGATATAGCGGGAACTATTGTGCCCCTTTTCAAAGAAACTTTGCCTGGAGAAGAGTGGGTCAGAGAACCAGTCCATCATAATTTAGACATAGGTTCTCGAATACTGTACCGTTACGTTCAGGTGAATCAAGATGATGCAGGTATGTATATCATCTTATTTTTAACGCATTTCCTTCGTAGGCAATGCTGCCCCATTTTTAGGGAAACTTAGGCCACTATTAAGAATTTTATAAAGCAAAGAAAATGTGACATGAAAATTATCTTTCTTCTTCCATTGTGTACAACATACCAAAGAGAATGGTCCCTAAATTGATCAAAATATTTAGTTTTCGTCTTCACATTTTTTTAACGTAAAAAGTGGCTGACGTTACACGAAGTCACTGTACAAACAGCTTTGACAGTAGAGTGAGAAAAGTGTCGTGAAGAAATTTCTATTTTCAAAATCATTCAATAAATACAAATTCTCTTCATTGAAAATGTTTCAAATACAAAATACAAATTTATTTGTGAGCAACTGACCGCATAGCGAGCAGACGTAATGCCGGATATTTGAGCGTCTGTACAGCCGCTGGGATGTACCTCTGAGACACTTGGGAGCGGTCTGTCACGCAGACACACACTGCAGACACCACCTGCTGGGCTCACACTGCAGAGGCTGCCTGTTGGATCGATCTATCGCCATCTCTGGCCTCGATGCGGAACCGGCTCCGACCACACTGCCTATCGCGGTAAAATCTTCATCGGGTAAGCGCTCCGCTTACAGCTAAATAGGGTAGATCTGTATAATGCAATTATATCAAGGTGATGAGATTCGAACCGCTGATAGAAAACAGGCCAGAAGAAAGCGGGAAGGCCACAGACCAGTTGAAACAAGGTGAGGTGAAAGTGGTCCTGTCAAAATGAAGAATGGACCACGAAAACCAAGAACAGTTAAAATGAAAGAGGAATGTAGAGGACGCGTATGGTCTCCAAGGCCCAAACGATGATTAGAAGAAGTTCATAAAGATGCTCAGCAGTTTTATAGTAATATTTCGATAATGTTCATTTGAGTCTCACGTCGAAATTGCAAATTCGTCAGTGTTAAAATACACATTTAGCAGAGCTGAAGAAATGGAAATCATGAAAGAAAGGCATTAACTGAGAAGGGAGTTCATAGCTGAGAAAAAATGCTTTCCTAAAGGCTGGAAAGTTGGACAGGACATACCAATACTCCAGAAAGGAAATTTGAGAAATCCACTGACTAGAAGACCCGTAGCATTCACATTAACATGCCCAAAGATTCTGGAATATGTACTGTTGTAAAATTTTATGTTTAAATCTAATAGATTAGTAGTGCACCCTACTCTGACCACCCAACATCACATTTTATGCTGGTCGTGTCGAAAAAGCCAACCAAATAAAGTTACCATAATTCAACGGCTGGAGGTGTTAAATCGAGAAAATTCTGGCCGAATGTTAATTCTATGTCCGGATAAAAGGTCGTCATCCAGTCACTCGATGTTCAGTCAGGTGAGAAGTTTTAAATTTTGCATTTAAGAAACCGTACAAGAAGGAGGACTATAGATACAATCCGTCATTTGCTCGTCGTACAAGTTCCCGTATTGTATTAGACATCGCTAGTGAAGAGAAGCAGCTGAAAGAGTTCAAAACAAATCAATCGCTAGGCGCGGATAGAAACCCAAATCGGTTTAGGCCCATTCTTGATTGCATTTCTCGAATCTTTGTCCCAATGCAGAGTTTCAAGAGACTGAAAAATGGCTCAGATGACTCCAGTTTATGTTGTTGTAGTATTCTTTAGTCCAAATAATGCTTTGATTCAGCTTTCCACGCTGCCATATCCTTGTGCAAGCCTCTTCATCTACGTACATGAACTGCAACCTACGCTCTCTTCAACCTACTTACTCTTGATAACCCTCTGAGAATTTTATCCGACACACTCCCCTCCAATACTAAACTGACGACTACTTGATGCCTCAGCACGTGTCCTCCTTTTACTGTATTTTTCTCCAATCATTAGTTAAACGATTTACCCATTTAATCTTCAGCATTCGACTGGAGCATTCAAAAGCTTCTATCGTCTTCTCGCATGAAATATTTATCAGTCATCTTTCAGTACCACACAGGCTAAAGCCTCCAGAGAATATTCCCTATCATTTACATTAATAATCGGTGTTCAAAAATTTAGCTTTTTCAGAAACGCTTTTCGTCCTTTTGCCATTCTGCGTTGTATTTTATCTGTACTGCGATTCTCGCAAATTATTTTACTACCCAAGTAACAAAACTCATCCACCTTCAAAACTGTTCAAATATTTGTAAATCTATCGGACTCAACTGCTTGGCCATGAGTCCGTAGTTTACAAACTACATAAACTAACTAACCTAGAGACAACATACACACACACACCGATGCCCGTTGGGGGACTTGAAGCCCCGACGGCGAACGGCCGCGTCCACCACCTTCGTCTTCTCGTTTGCGTGTCAAATTCATTAAGCATCGCTGTTTCCCTTAAACTACTTTATCCTTCTTTTGCCCTTGTTAATAATATTCATCTTATATGCTGCTTTCAAGTGACTGTCCTTTCACTTCATCTGCTCTTTCATGTCTTTTGCTGCCTCTGACGGAATTAACATGTCATCGGTAATTGCAAATTTCTTATTTCTTCTCCAAATTTCTCCTTGCTTTCCTCAACAGCTTAAACAACATTAGAGGAATACTACAAGATTGTCTTACAGCCCTGCCAACCACTGCGTGCCTTACGTACCCTTCGTCTCTTATAATTACTGTTTTTTAAGTTGAATATAACCTTCCGTTCACTTTACTTTACCCAGCCTTCACCTCTCAACGATATGAGTAGTCGCCACATACAACACGTGGTTCGAATTCTAACTTAAGGTTCCCTTTTCCCGGTTTGATTACTGAGTTAAGTTAGGTTCATCTCCCACCACCTTTTGCGTCCTTCTGTAAGTCATTTGTGTTGGAATGCTTGATCGTAACGTATTAAACTGATAGTTCTGTAATTTTCATATCCGTCCGCACTTTAATTATGATGGCTGATGTCGATGTTCTATTGTCATCATCATCTGATCTTCATCTTGAATTTAAAACTTGTCATGTAGAAGATTAAAAACATCAGTTTGTTACTGATTTCTAGAACATTCAGTTCTAATATAATAAATATTCTTGAGATGAAAAAGCATAGACGCGCATAGACATGGGTTGCCATGTTACAAATTGTGCCGACGGTCCTTTCGGATATTCGGTCCTCTCTTTGGCATGATTGTGTGTGTTGTACTTAGGATAAGTTAATGTAAGTTACGTTAAATAGTAAGTCAAGGGAAGGATGGCCTTCGCAGTTTGGTCAGTTAGGTTTGCAGTCATCAAAAAGCCGTTACAAAATGATTTAGATATCTGCTTGGTGCGAAAACTGTAAATTGACTGTGAACAACGAAAAGGGTGCAGTCGTCCATATGGACACTCAAAGAAATCCATTAAACTTTATGTGACATTCGCGCATTGGTCGAACCTACCTCTGAACTGCTTCCACGTCTTCCTTCAAACTGATCTGCTGCGGGTCCCAAACTCTTGAGCAATACTCAAGACGTGGTCGCACAAGCGTTTTATACGCGGTCTCCTTTACAGATGAAGTACATCTTCCCAAAATTCTCCGAATAAATCAAAGTCGGCTGTCCCCATTTCTCACGACTGTCCTTATATCTCGTTCCATTCCATATCGCTCTGAAATGTTACGCTTAGATATTTGTACGACACGACTGCATAAAGACGCTCATACTAATGCTGTATTCGAATATTGTGGGATTGTTTTTCCTACTCTTGTGCAACGCCTTACATTTTTCTATATTGAGAGCTAGCTGCCATTCTTCACACCAACTAGAACTTTTGTTTAAGTTATGTCATTACAGTCAATTAATGACGACACCCTCCCATACACCAAAGCATCATCAGCAAATAGCCGCAAATTAAAAGTTTCTCTGTTCGTCAGATTATTTATATAGATAGAAAATAATAGCGGTCCTATCATACTACCCTGACAATACACTCGTCTCTGAAGCACACTCGCTGTCGAGAACAACGTACTGCGTTCTATTACTTAGGAAGTCTTCCAGTCAGTAACAAATCTATGAATCTATTCCATACGCTCATATCTTCCTTAGCAATCTGCAGTGTGGCACCGCGTCAAATGTCTTTTCGAAATCGAGAAAAACGCAATCTGTTTCTCTTCATCCATGGCTCGGAAGATGTCATGTGAGAAAAGGGCAAGCTGAGTTTCACACAAACGATGTTTCTAAACCTGTGCTGAATCATATAAAGAAGTTTATCGGTTTCAAGGAAATTTACTATATTCGAACTGATAATATGCTCGAAAATTCTACAGGAATTGACGATATTGGCCTGTAATTATGTCGGTGTTTTTTTTTTTTTTTTTTTTTTTTTTTTTTTTTTTTTTTTTTTTTTTTTTTTTTTATGTAAACGGGAGTCACCTGCGCATTTTTCCAATCACTATGAACTTTGTGCTAAATTAAAGATTCGCGATAATGCAATCTAAGTAAGAGGCTAATGCCGTAGAATACTCTTTGTAAAACCGAACTGGTATTCCATCGGGTTAAGGAGACTTTTTTCTATTTGGCTGCTTCTCTACACTCTACACACTATATCCTCCATATGGGAGTTAGTGCGTTGATCAAATGATGGTACATTTGTAGAAAGATATCATCAATTTTTATTTAAGACGACCGGTTTCGCTGAACTATGTCAGCATCATCTGGTCCAATAAAATCATTTTACAAGGCCATAATCTTGTCATGGCCTTATAAAATGATCAAAATATCCACGGGTGTACTGCGGGTCTATAGTGCCCGTTGGACACTATAGACCGGCAGTACACCCGTGGATATTTTGATCATCAAATACGCCGGGAGAAACTGAAGAATCACGCCTTATAAAATGATTTTATTGGACCAGATGGTGCTGACATAGTTCAGCGAAACCGGTCGTCTTAAATCAAAATTGATGATCAGTGATCTTGGATTTGTTACATCTTTATACAATATCATAATTGGATCGCCTCCTAGAACATAAACCAACTCAAGATGGTATATTTGTACGGCCCTCCTGTGTGAAAGATTTCTTAAATATTAAATGAGAACTTTAGCTTTCCATTTGTTTTCTTATAGTACTGCATCAGCATGACTTTAGATAAGCTCACCTGCTGTGTATCCTATCTTGTCCTTTTCTAACAGGATAGAGGATATTTTGGGATGAAGTACAAGGGCAAGAAGGGATGAAGAGCAATAGGCAGTAAGTGTTGATCTCGAGTGGGCTCGGTCGTCGAGATGGACAGTGAGATACGTCGCGGGCAGCCCAGCCGGGGTGAATCTCCAGGAAGCTGCGGATCGCAGCTGTGGTGAGAGACGGCCTCGCTACCTGTAGGACAGGCGCGATTTCCCAGAGGGCCGCGCCTGGCGCAGATCCCGGCCAATAGACACCTCGTCATCTCGGCGCTCGCGATCCTCAGCTCCAGACTGCCAGACTGCTTCCCCCGCGGCGGCCGGGATGAATAATTCACGAGTGGGCCGCGGGCGCCGGCGGATCGGTCCGACACTCCGGCAGACCGAGACTGACTGACGCCCCAGCTGAGGGGGGGGGGGGGGGTGCCGATGAATAAAACACCGCCGCACCCGCAGAACAAGCGGCGCGCGGCAGGCGGGCGGGCAGCCCACACCACAGGTGGCGCACGGCAGCCTAACGTCAAGAGATTTACGCTCGCGGCCACCCGACCTGAACGTAACATACAAAAAAGTTTGCCCTTTGCACACCATTGTTGGACTATGTTGCAGGTCCGCCTCCGTAGTCCAGCGGACATGCTGCTAGTTGTTGTGCAATGGTATGGGTGTGTTTACATCTACATACATACTCCGCAATACACCGTAAGGTGCGTGGTGGAGGGTACACTGCACCACTACTAGGCATTTCCTTTCCTGTTCAACTCCCAAATTGAACGAGGAAAAAGAGAATGCCTATATGCCTCCGTACGAGCCCTAATTTCTCTTATCTTATCTTTGTGATCTTTACGCGAAATGTAAGTAGGCGGCAGCAAGATCGTACTAAACTCAGCTTCAAATTCCGGCCCTCTAAATTTACTTAACAGAAATTCACGAAAAGAACGTCGTCTTTCTTCCAGCGATCCCCAAGCGAGTTGCCGGAGCATTTCCGTGACACTCGCTCATTGGTCGAACCTACGGTTACAAATCTAGCTGCTCGCCTCTGAACCGCCTCTATGTCTTCCTTTAAACTGATCTGCTGCGGGTCCCAAACACTTGAGCAATACTCAAGACGTGGTCGTACAAGCGTTTTATACGCGGTCTCCTTTACAGGTGAAGTACTTCTTCCCAAAATTCTCCCAATAAACCGAAGTCGGCTGTCCGCCTTACTCAGAACTGTCCTTATATGTTCGTTCCATTTCATATGGCTCTCCAATGTTACGCCTAGATATTTGAACGACGCTACAGCATCAAGAAACTCATTACTAATGCTGTATTCGAACATTATGGGATTGATTTTTCTACTCATGCGCATCACCTTACATTTTTCTACATTGAGTACTAGTTGCCATTCTTGGCACCAACTAGAAATTTTGTCTAAGTAATCCTGTATGCTATTACAGTCAGTTACAAACGACACCCTCACATACACCACAGCATCATCAGCAAACAGCCGCAAATTACAACTTACTCTGTCCATCAGATAATGGAAGGCACATCCACTCACTCGTGTAAACCGCACGTAAGGACCTACAAAATTTATCTTACCTTAACACTATAGATTAACAATGTGACAGTCGAAGTAATTACAAACGTTTATATCGTTAAGTTCTTTTCGGACAGTAACCGACATAATTTACGAAATCGAAATATTGAAACAGTTCGGTGGGTTGAAATAAATTCGTTGACAAAGTTCCGGGATATCCGGTTTCGAATCTTGCTACAGCACAAGTTTTCAACTTTGTCGTGGAATTTACTTCAACCCTCCGAAACGGTCGAAATGTTTCAATATATCGATTTCGTAATCACAAATACATGCACTCATTTTCAACATTTTTACTATGGCTATCATTTCTTTCATTGTTTAAAGATTAGGCTATTACAAACTGGAATATGTTTGAGAGCCGCGGCGGAGTGTCGACCGTATTGAAGCCCTATGCCCCGATTCACGAGGCTGTTCCCCGTCGGGATTCAAATCCTCCCTGGGGCATGGATGTTTGTGTTGTCTTTAGTATAAGTTAGTTCGTAATTGGTTTGTAAGTTTAGGGACTGATGATACAGCATTTTAGTCCGATAAGCTTAAGAAACAAGTGAACATTTTATGTTTAAGAATGTGGAATCTATAAAAGCCTGTAATTGCACAATTCGTAGCGAATTAATGTTTTAAAAAACGTTGATTCCAGTGGTACTCGAACGCGTACCCCTTGTGTTCTTTACTTTCTCTCTCTCTCTCTCTCTCTCTCTCTCTCTCTCTCTCTCTCTCTCTCTCTCTCTCTCTCTCTCTGGGATGTTCTGCTCCTTGCAGTCGCTGACTTCGTTTGGTCGTTGTCGATAGATGTTTCCTGAGCCAACGACACATGTGTAAAAAGCAGTTCGTTGAAAAATACTCAAATGTTTGTGAAGCTTATGGGACTTATCTGCGGGACGACGTGACGTTAAACCCTAAGTTTCCTTCCTTCCACTTAACTGCGGGGTCATCAGTCGCTAAACTTACAAACTACCTCTAAACTAACTTACAATAAAGATAACACATGCCCGAGGGAGGATTCAAGCCTCCTACAGGGAACGGCCTCGGGCATCGGAGCATAGCGCCTCAGTACGCTCGGTCACTCCGCCGCGGCGTATAGTAATCCAATGAACGTGAAACTAGTATGGATTCTTTTACTCATTTGTAATAATCTTCTTATAACATGCTTTCCTTCTGCCTGGTATCATAGTATTTGTTTCCTAAAGGATATTAATTCAATAACCGAAATCGATATGCAATATTTTTCAAATAAGTATAACCAACGCGATTTGACTTGCTCAGTTTGTGAAGTCCTTTTGGATAAAAATCTATTTTTTCCTGAAGTTTCAATCACTTATTTGCTACACTTATACGTCACAAGTACCATTTGCATTATTCACATTATTCTGTAGTAATGAATAGTTATTTATTTCACATTCCCCATTTGTGTTGTTGTTGTGGTCTTCAGTCCAGAGACTGGTTTGATGCAGCTCTTCACCCTACTCTATCCTGAGCAAGCCTTTTCATCTCCTCATAAGAACGACAACCCACATCCACTTGAATCTGCTTACTATACGCGTCTCTTGGTCTCCCTCTGCGATTTTTACCCCACACACTTCCCTCCAACGCTAAATTCACAATTCCTTGATGTCTAAGAATGTGTCCTACCAATCTATCCCTTCTTTTAGTCAAGGTATGCCAGAAATTTCTTTTCTCCCCAATTCTGTTCAGTACCTCCTCAATTAGTTACGCGATCCACCCACCTAATCTTCAGCATTCTTCTGTAGCACCACATTTCAAAAGCCTCTATCCTCTTTCTGTCCACACTGCGTATCGTCCATGTTTCACTCCCATACAAGGCAACACTTCATACAAATGCCTTCAGAAAGGACTTCCTTAGGCTTAAATCAATATTCGATGTTAACAAATTTCTCTTTTTCAAAAACGCCTTTCTACCCATTGCCATTCTGCATTTTATATCATCTGTACTGCGACCATCATTTGTTGTTCTACTGCCCAAGCAACAAAACTCATCTACCTCCTTTATTGTTTCGTTACCTAATCTAATTCCTTCAGGATCACCTGATTTTCTTACACTGCACTCCATTACCCTAGTTTTACTCTCGTTAATGTTCATCTTATATGCACCTTTCAGCACACTGTCCATTCCGTTCAATTGCTCTTACAGGTCCTTTGCTGTATCTGACATAATTACTATGTCGTCGGCAAAACGCAATGTTTTTAATTCTTCACCCTGAACTTTAATTTCTTCTCCAAACTTCTCCTTGCTTTCCTTCATAGCTTGCTCAATGTACAAATTGAACAACATTGGGGAAAGGCTACAACCCTGTCTTACTCCCTTTCCAACCACTGCATCCCTTTCATGCCCTTGAACACTGACAACCGCTGTCTGGTTTTTGTACAAGTTGTAAATAACCTTACGCTCCCTATATTTTACTCCTGCTTGCTTCAGAACTTTAGAGAGTTTATTCCAATCAACATTTTCAAAAGCCTTCTCCAAATCTACAAAAGCTAGAAATGTTGGTTTGCCTTTTCTTAATCTATCTTCTAGGATAAGCCGTAAAGTGAGTATTGCCTCCCGTGTTCCTACATTTCTCCTGAACCCAAACTGGTCTTCCCCGAGTCGGCTTCTACCAGCTTTTCCATCCTTCTGTATATAATTCGTGTTAATATTTTGCAACCATGACTTATTAAACTGATGGTTCTGTAGTTTTCACACCTGTCATTCCCCATTACATAGTAATATTACATCTTCGATGGTTAAATTCAGGCCGTTACATCAGGTACTTTGCCAAACACAAACATAAAGCATAAGATAGAATGATTTACAAAAGAATGCATTTTGGCTATATAAGATTGATTACTCTACATAAAGAAACCAAATGAGTTTCAAACAGTGGGAAAATCTTTTAGTAAGTAGCAGCAGTCGAAAAACAGAAAGGCAATAGTTTGGATTCTTAGATTGTATTTGTGCAGCTGTTTCAGACGATACTTAATTTTCCTTTTAGCTGTCAGAAATGTCGCGGTTGCTGTTAATATTGTCTGGATGCTCATTAATATAGAAAATAAACTGCAGTCGTTGAAGTAGTTTGTAATTTTGTTTTGGGCGTCATCTGATCTATAGACTTACTACATAAAACAACTGCCAAGATCACTAATTCTTATTTATTTAAATTGCTAGTTTAAGTTTACTATATGATGAGAATATTGTGTTACATGCAGATCCTATGAAGGCAGTATAACCTGCCGAAACACATAACCTAATAAAAAAAAAAGGAATTAGCAATTTTGACTGTGATTTAAGAAACATTTCTTCATCCGTAAATAACTCTTCAGTCAAGACAATATTCAGTGACATGACTCCCAAGAAAGAATTATGAATAGACTGTATCACTTTTTCCACGATGGACGAAAATTCAATGTTTGTATGGCTTATGGGACTTATCTACGGGGTCAGCAGTCCCTAAACTTACAAACTACTTATGAACTAACTAAGAGTAAGGACGGCACAAATATCCATGCCCGAGGGGGGATTCGAACCCCCGACCGTAGTGGCCGTGCAGACCGTGATTGGAGTGCCTTAGTCCCCTTGGCCACCACGGCCGGCTATGGACGAAAGGGATAGTAGAAGTTTGCTTTCAATCCCAGGCGAATGCACAGATGCAGGAAGGAAACTTTACAATTCGTCAAACAGGATTTTGCATTCTGAAAGTTCTATCACTGTTGACGGGGTTTACCAACGAAAGAACACATTCCCATTATTCTCTCGTAATGAATAGGTGTTTCCTCTTGGCTTGTAGTTGTTCAACTTTTTCAGATGATACTTCATTATCTTTTTAGTTGTCAAAAATCTTCGCGTTTACTGTTAATATTCTCCGGATGGTCATTGATATGGAAAATAAAAAGCAATCGCTCAAGTATACTTCTTTGAGGCATACCTGAAGTTACGTGTTCATCGAAGTCTGTAATTTTGTTTTGGAGATCTGTAGAGTTATTACACGAAACAATTGCTAACATCATTAATCCATCTTTATTTAAATTATCAATTTAAATTTACCATGTGATGGGAATAGCACAGGGTGTCCAGGGTGTTGGGAAAGAGTGTGGAGGAAGAGGTTTTTATTGGCTGGGAGTGAGCGGATGTTGTGGTAGAGGAGGGTATAGGATAAGCCTGCCATGATGGGGTAGAAGAGGGGAGGGGAGAGGAGGGGTGGGGAAGGAGGGGGACTGGAGGGGTCTTAAACTTGGGTCTCTAGGCGGGAAAAGGCGAAGTGGGAGTGGGCACGGGAGAAGGTGGCAAAGGTGTCCAGATTGAACATGGACCTGGCGGCCAGTGCAATCTGGTGGAGGGTGTGGGGACGTTGGAAGGGGGTGGATGTTGGCGAGGACAGTGGTGACAAACCGGCGGTGGGGGGAGGGACCAAGGATTGATTGGGGTGCAAGGGAGGATCTATGGGGCGGATGGGAACGGTGAGTTCTGGTTTGGAGGGAGCAGGGGGAGGGACGGATTTGCACTTGCAGGAGTAGGTAGGGTGGGGGCCGCCACAAGTGTTGCAGGTGGGAGGGGAGGTGAGGTTGGGACAGTGTTTATGGAGGTTGGAGTCTTTGCAGTGGGGACAGGTGGGAGGATTTTTACAGTGCTGCGTCAGGTGATCATTATAAACGAGGCACCTGGCGCAGCGGTAGGCTTGCGGGGGGGGGGGGGGGGATCGGGAGGGTTCTACCGTGTGGCAGCGATCGTAGATCAGCGCACCCTCGACGAAGAGGTGGTCAAGGGAAGATGCGGATTCGGTAAATATCCGCATCAAACGGGTGGGGCCGGAATCGTTGGTGATCCGCTTGGCGGAACGGATGGAGATGTCGGGGTGGGAGTTGAGTTGTTCCAACACCTCTTCCTCCGTAATAAAAGGACTAAGCGTTGTGATTACGGCGGTGAGGGTTGGCGGGCATAGGAGGCTGTATAGTAGGGGGATCGCTCTGGGCTTCGGATCACTATTTATACTAGGCATTACGTATGGTGATTACAGTGGCATCTGTTAGCAGCTTTTGTAACTATTATTTCAAACTGCTGTATAAACTTCTTGCAGCTTTCACATAAACATAGCGCCATCAGTTAGCAGCTTTTGTAACTATTATTTCAAACTGCTGTATAAACGTCTTGCAGCTTTCACAATAAACATTCCTCTATCGATCTTTGTTTTCGAGATATTTAATTTTGAAATCAGAGAGTCTTTTTGTGGACACCCTGTATGTAAAAGGAAGAATCGATGAAGGCAGTATAACATGCCGAAACAGGTAATGTAATAAGATAGGAATTAGCAATTTTGGTCCTTGTTTCATGTAACAATATTTCTTCATCTGTAGATAACGCTTCAGTCAAGACAATATTCAGTGTCGTGCCTTCCAAGAAAGAATTATGAAAAGAGTGTATCTTTTTTTCCTAACATGAACGAAAGCGATAGCAGAAGTTTGCTTTCAATTCCAGGCAACTACACAGATGCAGGCAGGAAACTTTCATTACAATTCGTCAAACAGTTTTCTACATTCTGAAAGTTCCATCGCTGTTGGCTGGCTTCACCAACAAACCACCTGAACGCCAAGACGTGCCGGAATTTCATAAATACAGCCCGTGGGACCGCCACGGAGAAAGGCACTTCGGTACGCTGGTCGCAGATTAAAAGCCGTCCCCAGACGAGGAATTGAATAAAGCCGCTCTCTCTCCTTGGGCTGTGTGCTGGCGAGGACTCGAATTACGGTTTCCCTGGGGCGCTAATCGTGCTCGGGTGGCAGAGGGGTGGGGGGGAGGGTGTCCTGTGGGAACGTGCGAGAGACGCCGAAAGAGGCAGCGCGCCAGAAACTTGGCACTGTAATTTAGGACCGAGTGTTCGGAGAACTCGAGAGTTGGCGCAGGTGTTGCCTACCCGCCAGGGGCTCCACAAGTGACCACCCACGCGCGCGCCGTATATCACCAGCTGGGGCGTAACGACCTGCTAGGGGCACCCAAGACGCGCTACCTTCCCGTCACGACCTTCGGGATTGTTGGAATCGTTAGCTTGTCTGTGTGTTACCTCCGCCCCCGTAGCTCACAAGGGGAGCACCAAGTACGGTTCAAACTGATTATGTTGCGATGGAATTCCTCCAGGCTACGAAGCTAAAAGGATTTGTTCAATTGCCCCTCGGTCTCCACGAAAATCGAGATCAAAGTCCCGCGCGTAATTCCTGTACCTGCACAACTGCGGATGTCACTGAGAGAGTCGGAGCAGCGAGCACAGAATAACATGGAGTGGCATGGTAATAGCAGTGAAATCAAGATGGGCAAGAGCGCGACACCCAACCAACATGGCGGCCTCAGAGCAGGAATGCTCGTACTGCCGAGCATGCCCAGGCCACAGCTGCGAGCTCAGGGTGCTAGAGTGTTTAGAGGGGTGCCTGTAAAGGGATGCAGCAGAAATGTTGCTGCTGTTCAGTGTTAATTTGTCTCTACTTAGCCTGTGGTGTAGTTTATTACTCATAAGACATTTATTTCCGTTTTTTGTATTAATTAATCAAATAATTTATCTTGATTTTGTGTATTTTATTGTGCAGTATTACTAGTATTAGTATTAATTTATCAAATAATTTATCTTGATTTTGTGTATTTTTATTGTGGAGTATTATTAGTGTGTTAATCATGAAATTCGTCATGTCGTTTTTCAATAACGTTATTACTGCTGTACTTGGTTGTAACACTGATTTCTCGATCTTTGGTTTTTTTTTTTTTTTTTTTTTTTTTTTTTTTTTTTTTTTTTTTTTTTTTTTTGTTAATAGATGTACAGTAGAAATAAAAATGCCGTGTAGCGTTGGAAGGAATAGATAAATATCTTCCCAAATGTAATTACAAATGTTAATTTCTTTTTCATATATTTTAAGACGTTCCTGTTTGTTTTTTTTTATTACAATTTTTTTGCCTTAAGTAATTACAAATTTCAGCTATGGATAGCAAATTATACTATTATATAAAGTAGAAGCACATTTTCACTCTGTCTGTGTCCAAACGGTGCCCACAGGGGGGAGTCATTGAAATTTCTGATGCGGAGGGGTGAAACATTATTACTTTTGGCCAGCCTGGGGGGGGATTTGTAAAACAATATTTAATTGCAGTATTAAATGGCAAAGCAGGCCCAAATATTCATTGGCAAAGGGGGGGGGGCATCGGCTGTGTCTTTAACCTTTTATAACTAGAGGAGTACCGAACGTTTCGTGATACAGTTTCTTTCGATTTATTCTTTAGAATCCTGCGATAAACTTAGGCTATATTTAATGTCAATAAAAATAAGAAACAACTAAAATAAGAATAATAATGTAGAATCGTTTACCGTTTCTGCGCTGTAGTCAGCTCTGGAGCCTAAGCTATATGAGCTAGGCTAGTGTACATCGTATAGAATTGCACGACTCACAAAGATCTAAAAAATAAATAAAATACGCTAGAGCATGTGTCTAACTTTTACGAGTGAACCGCCTTTATCATTTTTTTCTTTTTAAGCGCTGACTACAGATATAGTAATTGTGGGAGATCTGTAAAAGTTAAACTTATGATCTCGCGGCCCTTTAAAAAAAAATATCGTCGAGAGTTCTTTAATTCTATACTTTGTACTTTGGCCCAGGTCTCATAGTTCACGCCATAGAGATCACGAAAGTGCGGAAGTGGTACACCACTTATTTTTATTTCAGTTATTTCACATTTTCGTATTGACATCTAATATAGCCAATGTTGTTCCCAGAATTATAACGAAGAAATTGAAACAAACCGCATCATGATCTTTTGCAGTTCTCGGCTTAAAGAAGTTTAAAAATTACCCCTGCAAAGCAGGGGCGGGTCAGCTAGTTACTAATAAAATGAAGTATTAAGTCATAATTATTTAATATAAAAATGTATTCCAAATCAAGTAATGTTAATTAAAGCCGGCCGCGGTGGCCGAGGGGACTGTGGCGCTTCAGTCACGGTCTGCACGACCACTGCGGTAGTTTGTAAGTTTAGGGACTGATGACCCCGTAGTTAAGTCCCATAGACTACACAAACATTTGAACATTTTCTTAATTAAAATTGGCCACAAAGAACAAGGTAAGTGGGCAACAGAATCAGTGCTCGCTGCTCGGTAAGCTCGCTGAAAGAAACGAGTAGAATTGGAAACATTCCATCGCTCTATAGTCTATCCAAATTCGTGAGAAAACTAAGGGAGCTATAAAAAAGTTGTTTCAAAAAAAGAAAAGTTCATTTCATTATCTACAACTTTCTAGCTGACGAAAATTTCTTGAAGATTTTTTTTTCACAGTTGTTCGACAATTGACTGTGCATAATTATATGTCTCTTTTCCACATTATTAATACTTACTCCAACGATAAAATCCAAGTTACATCAGGTAAGCATAGTTACATGAAGTTATTGTACAATTAAACAACGAAACACATTTGTATCAAAACTAAGCTACTATAATAAAAAGTGCACACATTCTTTCATTTCTTATGGGACACTATACTTTTGGTTTTAATTGAGGGTTCGAGTGATAGAGGGAGCTATGCCACTCTGAGATGGATGTAAACTGAGTTTTCTAAAGCTCTGTATGAAGTCATTTATACAATAAAGTGGTCACTTTTTCGTCTTAACTTATTGTTATGCAAATTATGCAAAAGCAAAAATGTCAGTTTTAATGTAAATAGCGCTGATTATGACCTTGTAGGCTTTAGTTAACCATAGTTCCCACTTATTTCAAAATGTGAAAATGACACCACCTGTCAGAATCTGTCAGATTGCAACATTATGTTATTGGCGAAGGGGGAAAACGTATGGCAGAAGAAAAATAAATAGTAGCAATAGATGGCGCTGTAAGCACCACGATTTCATCCATTCATGCCCGAATTATAAACAGTCTGAGAATTAACAGCTGGAGGTAGGCAACCTCGCTGCCCTACATCCCCGCTGGTTAGTTACTCATGCACACTAACACGTAGGGGAGTCTACAAGTAGCTAAAACCATTTGTCTCGATCACGATTGCGTTTTTTACCACCTCTTTCAACATTATCTGATACACAACGATCCATGTTTCACGTACTATTATACAACATGGCT
Organism: Locusta migratoria; assembly: GCA_026315105.1. Taxonomy (NCBI): domain Eukaryota; kingdom Metazoa; phylum Arthropoda; class Insecta; order Orthoptera; family Acrididae; genus Locusta; species Locusta migratoria. The sequence continues at coordinate 855,354,623 of CM048744.1, read as the reverse complement.
GCCAACCAACTAGTAGTACAACATCTTACATACACCACAGAAGAATGACATAATACGTTTATTACAAGATAGAGATATAATGCAAATTATGTTTAACAGTCATAAAATAAGATCGATGTTGGAGCAACAAGTACGTTTTTTCAACAATATGTCCTTCCCTTATAACTAATAAAACAATCTTTAACACTTCTATGTTGTCTGCAACTGAAAAAGCGGACATTCAAGAGCTTACAACAACTGCTCCAGAAAGAGCGGGAGCCATGCCAGTTAACAGGATAGATGCAAGATGGCACGAGAATATAGAAAATGGACAAAGCGCAATATTTCATGTCATGTGGCATAGCTGCCTCTCTCCCCCTCAATTGTCCAAGAAATATCGTGTGCTTTCATAGCCATTCTTATGTTAACGCTTGAATAAATGGTTAGGATAGTAACATGTAACACAGCAGTCTCCCATTATTTCATTCATTACGCAATTTTATTTATTAACTGTCGCAATCGTCAATCATAGAAACATCGAAAGCACAGAACATTGCAGCACCTTGCACATCTAGTAAATGCTACCGCTTTATAGGCGCGCGGTGTTTTCATCAGCCGGCCGCGGTGGCCGAGGAGACTGAGGCGCTTCAGTCACGGTCTGCACGGCCACTACGGTCGGGGGTTCGAATCCCCCCTCGGGCATGGATATTTGTGCCGTCCTTAGTTGTAGGTAGTTCATAAGTAGTTTGTAAGTTTAGGGACTGATGACCCCGTAGTTAAGTCCCTTAAGCTTAACTAACATTTGAACATTTTTTGTTTTCATCAGCGGCAATGGAAAACACTGGTCGTTCACATTCGGAAAAAAAAATTGTCAAGTAATTGCGACGCTAACCAGGCATTCAAACATCGGAAAGAAAAAGGTGCACTGAACTGATGCAACAATAATGGATGTATTCGTATTGAGTCCTCTCGTGAAGCGATTTCGCGATTAGTTGTTAACAGTTCGAAAGCATCTTTTAATGAAGAATTTTACCTGACGGTCAAAATACACATCGTACGGTTAGTACAGCGGGGTGCACTATGGTGGAATAACTTTCATAGTGCAGTGCACGCTCCTATCTCGTCACTATTCAAGACATAATGAGCAATTACTATAAGTTATCATAACCACTAACTCCATCATTAACATAAGAATGGCTATTATATAATGAATGTTTGTCTGTATGTCCTCTATGTGTTCATGAAACATTCATTCGATTGCAATGAAACTTTTGGTGAACTGTTCACCGTACGTCCACCAAGGTTCCTGACCGAAAAACTAGTGCACATAGCTCAGGAGATATGACGTCATAAATAATGAGAGACCACCACGTGAGAATACCCAGATTTATGCGTCAATTATTGGAAAATGGGAGTAGTTAGGGACCTGCAACAATATTTGCATGTATTTCCGGACGTTTATGAAGCGTTTTGTAACTGACCCTGCCCCCCCCCCCCCCCGCCTCAAAATGATGAAATGAAAAGAATTCTACCGCTCACAACTGTTTCGCTGTGCAGGTACAAATATGTACCTGAAAAATTATTCAATTTTACAACGTATAACTCAATAAAGTATGACCTCGTGCGAATTTTATATGCCATTTGTATTTTGTTGTAATATTTCTTTGTTGCGCCTGGGTTTCACAGTGGTAGAGTGCCAGAATACAAATCCGAAGATCGCGGGTTCGATCCCCGCCAGGTCCTAGGATTTTTATCTGTCACTTTCCACTTCTTTCACCTCTGGCAGTATTGCTCATGTGAAAAATACCGAGTAGCACCGTGATTCGGAGCCCACGTTAAACAGTAGGTCGGCAACGGTATACCACCTCCAAACAGGACCATGCCTCGTAAAGCACAGTGGTGTTCAAACCAATCTCCGGATTGTTGACTGCTTTACCTTTCACCTTATTTCTTTGTTTGTATATTGAACATATAATTTTATACATTATGCAAGACAGCGTTATTTCTTAAATATTCTCCGATAAATATAACATGTTTTTAGAAAAAAAGGAGAAGGAAAGAGGGAAGGGATAGGAGAAGTAATAACTCAAGGCAGGAATAAATAAATAAATACCCGGGCAACGCCGGGCAAAAAGTTCGGAGCAGGATTTGAACACAAACCGTCTTTGTGGCAGTCTGCACTGGCACTTCGACCAACGGCACATATATATATATATATATATATATATATATATATATATATATATATATATGACTTATGCGCGAGATTTTAATCTCGATTTTCGTGGAAACCAAGGCGCTTTCCTAAAAATCCGTTGACATTGGTCGTCTGGAGGCATTCCCTCACAACATACCTGCGACCCATCAACATCCATTTCTACCATACTTGGTGTTCCCCTTGTCAATCGAGAGGAAACGTTCAAATGTTCGTAAAGCTTAAGGGACTTAACTGTTGTGTCATCAGTCCCTAAACTTACAAACTACTTATGAACTTATACTAAAGACAGCACAAACATCCATGCCCGAGAGAGGGGGGTGGGGGATTCGAACCCCCGATGTGGAACGGCTTCGCGCATCGGAGCATAGCGCCTCATTGCGCTCAGCCGCTCGGTCGCGGCGTCAGTCGACAGTGGCCCGAGTTCGATTCCCGATAGGGGACTGGGTGTTATTGTCCTCATCATCATTTTCATTGTCATCGATACGCAATTCGCCGAAGTGTTGTCGAGTAAAAAGACTTGCTCTAGGCGGCCGAATATCACACACGGATCACACGGCGAGAAAAGCCATAGGATCATTTCACCTCAGCATGAAGATCAGTCGGTAACTAACCGAACATTTTACTTTTCTCACTAGACGACCCGTGCGAATACTTCACAACGTTCGTAGAATCACACAAAAGTTGGGGAAAAATGGAAGTAAAGTTGAATGTTATCGCATAGCTTTCTTCAGAATCAATCAGTGCAAGTGTTTAAAAGCGCAAATGAAAGAGCTTGATCAACTTAGTGTTGTTAGGTCAAAAAGAACAGCGTACCTTAATTAGAACAGAAGATATCTAAAACAAATCTATTAAAACATTCAATGCAAGGACAGAAGGGTACCGCGTTAGAATAAAAAATAAAGGATGGAGACAAGTTAATTCTGATACTTGATTAATAATCTGCGAATTAATACATTTCGTTTAAAGCGAAAATGTAGGAAATCGGTCAGATAGAACTGACTGACCGACTGACTTTAGTTTACAGCAAAGAAATGAACAGAAGGAAATCACGTTCGAGTATAGGAAAAGTAAGGGGAGAGTTACGTAAATTCTGATACTTGATGACAAATCTGTGGATGATAGGCCGGATACTTTAGTTTTCGTAGATTCTTTTAATATATAAGATGAGAAGATTGCCACATAGTTTGTGTTTCGGACAATTAGACGCTAGCGCTGATCAGAAATGTTATGCAAATTATCCGGTGGAAGAGAAATTCGTTTGCATTCATTAACCAGCTGTATCCGGCCACTTGTTGCTGGGGCGTGTTACGGAATAAATGGAAAAGACAAAAAAAAAAATCAAATGTTTGTAAACCTAAATGACCTAATTACTTTCGTCTTCAGTACACACTCCCATGCCTGATGGAGGAATAGAACTTCCGACGGCGAGCAGCAAGGCGCCTGAAAAGGAGACGACATAGATATCAGATTTCAGAATATTTTTATATTTATGGTACTTCAAGTTCAGAACTGAAATATCAGCCATGCCATTGGACGTAAAACTCAAAAATTCTATAGAAAATAAACTTTGGAGTTTTGCAAGTACATTTAAGTACCGATAATCGTGTTGCCCGAAGTGTCGGTGTAGTTCTAGCCTTGCAGCTATAGGGTCCGAGCTACGAATCTCGCAGTAAGAGATTTTTTTTTTCCGAATTGTGTTCGAATACTTACACAATTTTTACGAAAAATGCACTTCTTTTTCATAATTTTTTAAGTGATACAACAGGATCATTTGGACCAAGAGATGATGAATTGGTCGATGAGTATATAAAAAAATACACAAACGTCATTGTCATATCATCAAAATCTGGCATGTTGACTTCAAAGCTATATAAAGACTTTTTAATCCATTTCATAAAGTCATATGTAAAAAAGGAAAGGTTTCTTTTACTGATTGTTTCTTGGAGTGGACTTACCAATCCCGTATTGTACAATGAAGTTTTTAAAAAACGACAGGTACTGTGCAAGTAATTCCGCCAAAATGCACCTCACTGGTGAAGTCTTGTGACGTGTATTTCTGTCGTTAAGTAAAAAGTTTATTAAGCGCCTGCAAAACTGTGCCTACCTGATCGAAAGAGGACGTGAAATTAGTGGTAGACATGATTGCATCGAACTCAATTTAATTAATCATCACTAGCTGTCCTCTCCAATCGATGAAATTATCAGATATTTGTGGTTCGATTCTAAACGGTGTAATACAAGAGCAATCTTCATGAACGTAAATAAAGTTTGCTTTCCGGTTGACGTATCAAATAAAAATTGCGACTGTAAAAATGTAGCATTTTTACGATTTTCTCAATGCCGTGTAAATTGTTCTCCATGATTTTACGATGTTTACCACACTGGCATGTGTGAGACCACATCGAAATGAAAGTTTTTATTTTATTTTGCAATATTGTCACAAATATGGAATTAACAATGATTTTTGTGGTTTCTCTTTCTTAAGTTAAATCATTGTTTTCACAACCAAAAATATGTGCACTACTCATAAACGTCAGCATTAGGCACTAAAATAAGTAAGTACATCAAGAAAAATAAATTTCACAGCAGGATTCTAACCTACGACTCCGTCGTTGCTAGGCCAGAACGCTACGACCTGAGCTACCCCGACAGTTAGTGTTACGGTTTAAATTATTGGTACTTACGTGTACTTGCAAAACTTCAAAGTCGATTTTCTCGAGAATTTTTTCTAGTTGCGTCGAATGGTTTTGGCTGATTGTTGTTTCAGTTCTGAACTTCACGTACCACGAATATCAAAATATTCTGAAATCTGACAACTAAGTGGTCTCCTTGTGAGAGCTCCTAGATATTCATGTTCACTTACATTTTTATCTCCCCTCTCTCCAGTTCTATGTCTTGTCCTTTACCTTCTGTTGCCATATACTTTGTTTTTTTTTTTTTCAGAATTAATTTCCGAACCCCATGCACCATATTAATCAACTATCTTTTCAAGAATATATCATATCTTGCCGGTCTTCTTCTGTTACCGTCATCGGAAAAAATTTAAATGTTTGTGTCCGAGATGCATTCCCATCGGTCTACAATTTCTAATGCAATAATCCAGACCCGTACTCAAATATATTTTAAATAAAGTGGGTGAAAACGTCCTTGCTTCACCCCTATTGTCGTTAAAATGGATCAGAGATATAATGTGTGTAATTTCATAATCCATTGTAAAACGGATATTCATCACACAGTCTCTGCTAGCCTTTTCGCGGCCCCTCTCCATCCCTCTCTTTATCCACTCCTTCTCATCCCTCTGTCCATCTAATCGACATCATCTCCATCTCTTCCTCCCCCAGCCTACTTCAAGCTCTCCTCTATCAATTCTGCCTAACCTAGAACCCTGTTTAGTGGACTGTTGAAATTCTAATATCTACGAAAATTATTTCTCACATCCACGAATTTTGGCGCAACGTTGCAATAGAACATGTACATTTTTATATATTTTTTAATATATTAATCATTCACATTATGAAGTCAGCAGGGGTAAAATACAGGAAAATGGTTGTTATTTACAACTTGCACAAAAGCCAGGTCGCAGTTATTAGAGTCGAAGGGCATTAAAGGGAAGCATAGGTTGGGAAGGGAGTAAGACAGGGTTGTAGCCTCTCTCCAATGTTATTCAATTATTACATTGAGAAAGTTGTGAAGGAGAGCAAAGAAAAATTTGGAGAAGGAATTAAAGTTCAGGGTGAATAAATAAAAACATTGCGCTTTGCTGGTGACATTGTGAATCTGTCAGAGACACCGAAGGAGCTGGAAGAACGATTGCATGGAATGCCGTAGTTTAGTCCATGAACAGCGGAAAAGTAGTAAGCGAGAAACTTTTCTCCATTCTAAATTTTGCTATACTTTCCAGCGAGAAATAGTTCAATAAAGGTTTGAAATTATGTTTACGGTTTGTTGCAAGTCGCTAAGTAATCTCGTTCTCATACACTGTATTCATAAAGTCTCGTCGCATTTTGTGGCAGTTTCTTGCAACTCCTACATCTACATCTACATGGGATACTCTGCAAATCACATTTAAGTGCCTGGCAGAGGGTTCATGGAACCTCCTTTATACTATTTATCTCCCATTCCATTCTCGAATGGCGCGCGGGAAGAAATAACACCTGAATCTCTCCGTTCGAGCTCTGATTTCTCGGATTTTATTCTGATGATACATGGCCATCTACTTCGACGGGAGGATCCTCCACAGTGTCGCTGTGGCACTTTATTGACAGTGGTCCACATCCTTGTGGACTGCCCCCTTTTAGCTGCCTTACGACAGTCCTTTAACCTGCCAGCTGCACTTCCTTTTATTCTCGGTGACGATGCTGCTACAGCTGATTGTGTTTTACGTTTTATCCGTGCAGCTGAGTTTTATCATTTGATCTAAAGTTGGGTATTTTAGCCTGATCTCTCAGGCACCCAACTTTCACACATTTTTACTCTTCTTCTTTTGTGCTGTCTCCCTGCTTTTACTCGTATGTTTTAGAATGTGCGGAGTGGCTGGCTCATCCTTTATTATCCTCGCGATCAGCCAGCCACACTTTTCTGCTGTAACCTTTTAGTACAGTTATGTTTCTTTCCTCCTTCAGTTTTCTTCTTTCTACGTTTCTTTCCTCTTTAGGATTTCTTCTTTGAGTGTCCTGAACTCATTGCCCCCTCATTACGTGCCCATAATGAGTTTGTCTTCTGTGTGAGTCACGCATTGTTTTGCAGGATGCATTACGCCGTATCGACTTAGCTCCCAACAGGGGACTGATGACCACGCAGTCTAGTCCCCTCTAAACAACAACAACAACAACAACAACAACAATATTCTGATGATAGTTTCTACCTAAGTGGGAGACAACAAATTAATTTTCGTATTCGGAGGAGAATGTTGGCGATTGGAGTTTCGTAAGTAGTCCAAGCCGCAGCGATTAGCGCCGTTGTTGTAATGGTTCCCATCCCAGATACTGTATAATTTCCGCAACGCTGTCTCCCCTGTAACGTGACAATACAAACTACTGTTTATGACGTTATATCTCCTGAACTATGTGTCGTATGTGGTTCTTACCATTACAGAAGATACCTCACGATAAGGAAGATGTGTACTATATTTGGTTGAAATCGGTCTAGTAGTTTAGGAGTAAACGTGCAACATTGTGGCATAATGCAGCAGTTTTTCTCGCATCTCGTTGTTTATGACGTCATATCTCGTGAACTATGTGTTGTAGGTGATCCTTACACAAACGGCGACCGCCCTCCTGGATTGAAGCTTGCGTGTACAAAATTTCATAAAGATTGGAACAAAACTGTGGATTTGTGTGCAATACGTCCACACAAACAAATACACGGACACTCTGCTTTAAAGATTTATAGACCGTACAGTAAGAACGAAAGACATATCCATTCCTTGCACCCTTTCCACACAAATGTTCAGATGTTTGTAAACCTATTGGATCTAACTGCTAAGGTCATCAGCCCCTTAGACTTACAAACTACTTAAACTAATTTCCACTAAAAACAACACTCACATACCCATGGCCGAGGGAAGCCTCGAACCTCCGTCGAGAGCGACCGCCCAGTCGATAGCATGATGCCTCATATCACGCGGCCACTCTGTGAGTATTACACATACTTTTCTGGGGACTTCTAAAACCGAGGAAGGTGGCGCTGTGGTAGCACGCTGAACTCCGGGAGGACGGCGGTTCGAACTTGCATCAGGCCATCTGGCATCTCAACGAAAATGGATCTGTACTTTTCAAAGGGTATGGCCTGTTTCCTTCACCATCCTCAGTAAGAATCAATCCGAGTGCGTGCTCCGTTTCTAATGACCACATTGTCTTCCTACCTTCATTGAAAACTCTGAAGATATTGGTTCATTTCGCTTTGTGAAACACTTTCCTCTAGAAATCATATGATTGTTGCAACGTAGCTGACCTTTACTGATGGAACAGTCCACATCAGCACTGGAAAAGAGGTACAGTTTGTTCGGCCAAAAAAAGCTGTATTGGAAAACTGGCTGCAGTGCACACATTCCACCGGTTGCGATGGAATATAAAGTTCTTGTATCAGATATCCAATAATATGAGAAATAATAAAGAATTTTTCTTCATGATTCAAAAAATGTTCAAATGTTTGTATAGCTTATGGGACTTAACTACGGGGTCATCAGTCCCTAAACTTACAAACTAGCTAATCCTAAGGACGGCACATCGTCCTGGGCATGACGTTAAACTGCCTCCCAACCCAAGGTGTGGTGCGACCCGTGCTGAGGGGTGCGTGGCACATGGGTGGATGTGTCTCGAACGAAGCCTCAGGGATACCGGGCGACCTCCCTGAGTAAGTTGCCTTGCACCGCGCGGGGTTATCGTGGTGTGGACCATATAAATCCCCAAATCTCGTGGGACTAAGATGAACACGGAGAAAAAAATTATTTTAAAAGAATCCGAGGGGCAATCTGAGACCTCAGATACTCAAACATCGGCATCAGGACCGATGGAGTGCACTCCTACTTCTCAGTCAGGGTCTAGACCTGAGAAAGAAGTGGGAATTGCAACAGAGAAGTTGGACCAGATTAGGGTTTAAGACCTTGTCTGGGGCTGAGAGGAGGAAACTTCTCAAGGAACAATAGTAAATGGAAGGAAAAGAATGGCTCCCTAAACATAAGTGGAGGGAATCAAAAGGGCTTGAGCCCAAGATCCCCAAATGGGTCCAGAACCCAAAAGTCTCGACAGAGGATTGGAGGGTAATTAACCAAAAGGTCGTTCCGGCAGGACGAACCCTGGTGGTGGAGGTCGGAAAGAAGTCCCTGAAGGCAATGCGAGAGCAAGGCCTGAAACTGTTTTTAGGGTTCTTGAAGGTCGCCGTCAGGGTAATCAAAGATCTTAAAGGCAATAAGGGCAGCAAGATGGGGACTGGAAGTGCTGCAGATAAACCTGCAGCACAGTAAAGGGGCCACTGCTGCCCTGAGCCGTCGTCTGGGGAGACAGGAGGTGGACGTGGCCCTGTTACAAGAACCCTATTTATACAAAGTGGGTGTATTGGGCCTCGGTGGTACTGGAGGTAAGCTGATTTATGCCAGAAATCTAAAAAACTCCAAAACATGCATTTATGTTAGAAATGGAATACCTTTCATACCAATGATGGATTTTTGCTCCAGGGACCTGGTGACCATCAGGATGCAGCAATGTGAGGAAGGTATCAAGAGGGAAATTGTTTTGGCCTCAGCATACCTTCCTTACGAAGACAGCTCTCCTCCTCCTTTGGAAGTGAGGAGACTGACGGAAGCCTGCCATCGGCAGGGTGATGAACTGTTGGTGGGATGTGATGCCAATGCCCACAATCTATCGTGGGGCAGCAAGGACACCAACAGTAGAGGTGAGCACCTTATTGAATTTTTCCTATCTAACTACTTGGAGATCCTGAATAGGGGTGATGAACCTACATTCAGGAATAGTAGAAGAGAAGAAGTAATTGACATAACTTTTGGTTCCATGATGATGGGAAGTTATGTCAAACAGTGGCATGTGGTCCTGGAGCCATCCTCGTCAGATCACATGTATATTAAATTCAAGGTTGAAATGGGAACCAGACAGACCATGACCTATAGGAATCCCAGGAAAACGGACTGGGAGACATAGAGACCTTGACTTCAGCGTATCATAAATTAAAACTTCGATAAGGAATCCAGCAGAGTTTGAGGAAGTAGCAGAGGCCGTAACCTCTGCTATAGTGACCTCATACCAAGATAACTGCTCAATCACCAAGAAGTGCACAAATAGGAGTGTGCCTTGGTGGAGTAATAACCTGGAAATGCAAAGGAAACAGGTACAAAGACTGTTTAACCTTGCGAGGCGCAAAGGACAATGGGCAAAGTATCGTGATTGTCAATTATAACCTTGCCATCTGATGGGCAAAGGAGGCATCCTGGAAGGTATTCTGTGAGGAAGTGGAGGGCACGGCTGCTCAAGCGAGACTTCATAAAATCCTCACTAGGGTACCAACTAATCCAGGAGGAACATTGAGGAAGGAGGATGGGGAGTATACAAAGACAGCACATGAAACGCTGGAACTGCTCCTCAAGACTCACTTTCCTCAATATACTCTGGGGGATAACTCAGACCAGAATGTGATTCCTGAGAGACAACGGTTCTCAGGTATTCGCAAAGAGGACTGGGATCTGGCCAAGGAGTGTGTCGATTTCAGTAAGGTCCGATGGGCGCTGGGGACATTTTTCATCGTTCAAGTCACCTGCCCCGATGGAATCTATCCAGCTCTCCTGCAACAAGCGGGAGAAAATCTTATTAGATTCCTATGCAGGTTATTCAGGGTTAGCCTAGCAGCAGGAATCATTCCCAATGCCTGGAGGGCAGTGAAGGTTGTCTTCATTCCAAAGCCAGGGAGAATTGATCATACCAAGGCCAAGGATATGAGACCAATCAGCCTGTCCTCCTTCATTCTTAAGACATTGGAAAAGCTGGTTAATGTGCATGTTGGAGAAAGGAGGTTAAGTAGGGCTCCTCTACATTCATACCAACATGCATATCAACCAGGTAAATCATGTGAGACAGCTCTCCACCAACTTGTTGGGAAGGTGGAGGAAGCACTACACTTTCAGGGGATAGCCCTCTGTATCTTCCTGGAAATTGAGGGGGCTTTTAGCAACACGACCTTCGATTCCATGGTTAGGGTAGCAGAGGTGCATGGCCTAGGGACCACTAAATGTAGGTGGACTAGGGCCATGCTCAGTGGAAGAAAGGTAGAGGCTACCATGATGAATGAAAAAATGGTAATCAACACCACTAGGGGTTGCCGCAAGGAGGAGTTCGTTGCCCTTTATTGTGGAATCTAGTGGTGAATGATCTCATTGGAGAATTAAACTCTAGGCAGTACTTTTGCCAAGGATACGCAGACGATTTTGTCATAGTAATACTTGGTAAATTTGCTGACACAGTGAAGAATATGGCACAAGGTGCAGAAAATAGGATCTGGGGGTTAGTCCGAAGAAGACTGTTGTTGTACCATTCACAAGGAAACATATCCAACACTCAAGTTGGAATCTAAAGCTTTTCAATGAAGCACTACCTGTGAAGGGGACAATGAAATATCTAGGGGTTACCCTAGATGAAAAACTGACATGGACCCCTCACATTAGGAATATTTGCTCCAAGGCAAAAGGTACTTTAGTAAGTATCAGGAGAGCTTGTAGCAAAAATTGGGGCCTGAGCCCCAAGGGTATGCACTGGATATACACCACAGTGATTAGACTCAGGATCACCTATGGGGCGGTCGTGTGGTGGAAGAAGGTATAACAGCAAGTTGCTGCTAAGGAGCTTGGTAAGGTGCAGAGACTAGCCTGCTTAGCCATAACAGGCGGAATTAGCAGCACACCAACTGCTGGGATGGAAACCATGCTGGATATGCCCCCATTCCACCTTTGGGACAAGATGGAGGCGGCAGCTGGTGCCTACAGACTCAAATCTGTCAACAAATGGAACTCTTTGGGATATCAAGAATCACACACTAAAATAGTGAGTGAGGTAAATATAGGCAAGGTTGGGGAAATGTCAACCGACTATATTATAACCCCATACTGTTTCAACAAGCCTTTCAGTATAACAATTGGAAGTAGGGAGCAGTGGAAGGAAATAGTTCGACACCGTATGAGGGATATTGTCTGGTTCACTGACGGGTAGAAATCAGACCAAGGCGATGGGACCGGGGTATACGGGGTGCAGCCAAGACTGGAGGGCGTCATCTCTCTAGGGAAACTGGCCTCAGTATTCCAGGCCGAAATCACTGCCATCAGGGCATGTGTGGAGGAGAATTTGCGTAGGTGCTACAAAGATCGTAGCATCTATATCTATTCAGACAGCCAGGCAGCCCTGAGATTACTGGCAGCTCCTACAACAAGGTCTAAAATTGTTGCAGAATGCCACAGGGTTCTGGTGGAGCTAGGGGAAAGCAATAGAGTAAACCTATTGTGGGTCCCTGGCCACTCGGGGATCAGTGGCAACGAACATGCCGACAGATTAGCCAGGATGGGGGCAGAGGCTCCATTTATTGAACCGGAACCTGTCCTGACAATCACCAAGGCAATGATTAAATTGGAGCTACGTAACTGGTTCAGAAGACAGCATGTAGAATATTGGACCAAAGTCCATCAACAAAAACATGGCAAGGTAATGATGCCAAAGCCTTGTTTTAAAAGAAGCTCTGCAATCCTGGGTCTGAACAGGAGAGAGATTAGACTCATGGTTGGATTGCTGACAGGCCATGGGAATTTCAAAAAACACCTACATACAATGGGAATAACAGAAGAGGACCCTAAATGTAGGGTCTGTGATGACGGTGATGAAACTGCATCACATCTGATCTTCGAATGCATTGCATTGGAGAGTAAAATGCACAGAACATTTGGGACAACCAGACCCGAAGAAATTGTGTCTAATAAGGAACTTGTAAAGGGACTCCTTGCACTGTTCAAGGGCATTGGTTGGCTTTACTAGACATACAGGGAGCGATACCGCATAATAAACTTAGTTTTGGTGCTGACAGTGGCGGGTTAGACCAAGACTGTTTTGGCTTCCCTGAAAGAATCAAATCAAATCAAGGACGGCAAAAATATACATGCCCGAGGGGGGATTCGAACCCCCGACCGTAGTGGCCGTGCAGACCGTGACTGGAGCGCCACAGTCCCCTCGGCTACCGCGGCCGGCTCTTCATGATTAAGTTGTTATTGACCTTAGTGAGCAGATCACAAAAATTACTGCCAAGTCCGTACTAAAGAAATACACTCTTCTGCACACACACACACACACACACACACACACACACACATTGACACAGTCACTAATGCAACCCGATAAAAATAAATATTCAACAAATAACCAGTTTGCGTTTTCAAGAAATTTGCTTGCTCAATTGTTGTTTACTTCAAGCACTACTAGAATATTCAGTTTTTCAGTGAAAATTGCACACCATGCCAAGCGGATTTTTAGGTTGTACATTTACACTATTGGCCATTAAAACTGATACAACAAAAAGAAATGCCGATGATAAATGGGTATTCGTTGGACAAGTATATTATACTAGAACGGACATGTGATTACATTTTCACACAATTTGTGTACATTGATCCTGAGAAATCACTACGCAGGCCGTAATAACGGCTTTGGTACGCCTTTGCATTGAGTGGCTTGGATGGCGTTTACAGGTACAGATGCCCATACAGCTTCAACACGATAACACAGTTCATAAGGAGTAGTGACTGGCGTATTGTGACGAGCCAGTTGCTCGGCCAGCATTGACCAGACGTTTTCAATTGGTGAGAGATATGGAGAATGTGCTGGCCAGGGCAGCAGTCGAACATTTTCCGTATCCATAAAGACCCGTACAGGGCCTGCAACTTGCGGTCGTGCATTATCCTGCTGAAATGTAGGGTTTCGCAGGGATCGAGTGATGTGTAGAGCCACGGGTCGTAACACATCTCAAATGTTACGGCCACGGTTCAAAGTACCGTCGATGCGAACTAGAGGTGACTGAGACGTGTAACCAATGGCACCCCATACCATCACGCCGAGGGATACGCCAGTACGGCGATGACGAATACACGCTTCCAATGTGCGTTCACCGCAATGTCGCCAAACACGGGTGCGAGCATCATGATGATGTAAAAAGAACCTGGAGTCATACGACGTTTTGCCATTCGTACACCCACGTTCGTCTTTGCGTTTACCATCGCAGGCGCTCCTGTCTGTGATGCAGAGTCAAGGATAACCGCAGCTATGGTCTCCGAGCTGATAATCCATGCTGCTGCAAACGTCGTCGAACTATTCGTGCACATGTTGTCTTGCAAACGTCCCCATCTGTTAACTCAGGGATCGAGACATGGCTGCACGATCCGTTACAGCCATGCGGAGAAGATGCCTGTCATCTCGACTGCTAGTGATACGAGGCCATTAAGATTCAGCACGGCGTTCCGTATTGCCCTCCTGAAGACACCGATTCCGTATTCTGACAACAGTCATTGGATCGCGATCAACGCGAGCAGCAATGGCGCGATACGGTAAACTGCAATCGCTATTGGCCACAATCAGTCCTTTATCAAAGTCGAAAACGTGAGAGTTCACATTTCGCCTCCTTACACGAGGCATCACAACAACATTTCATCAGGCAACGTAGGTCAACTGCTGTTTGTGTATGAGAAATCGGTTGGAAACTTTCCTTATGTCAGCACATTGTAGGTGTCTCTACCGGCGCCAACCTTGTATGCATACTCAGAAAAGCTAATCATTTGCATATCACAGCAGCTTCTTCTAGTCGGTTAAATTTCGCGTCTGTAGCACGACTACTTCGTGGTATAGCAATTTTAATGGCCAGGAGTGCATAACTCGGTTTACTTAAAGGGTGTCCAGAAAGGGACTCCCTGATTTCAAAATTAAATATTTCGAAAACAAAGATCGATAGAGGAATGCAGTAAACGGTATGTTTATTGTGAAAGCTGTAAGAAGTTTATACAACATTTTGAAATAATAGTTACAAAAGCTGCTAACAGATGGCGCTGTAATCGCCATATGTAATGCCTAGTATAAATAGTCATCCGAAGCCCAGAGCGATCAGTTCCACAATTGAAACGTGAAAGAAGGTTAGCGTACCGAAGGAAGAGATTAAAACCACGTACTCCATTGAACAACGCGTTTTTCCGGTGCTAGAGTACCAACAGGTTAGAAGAGAGTCCTACGGCAACAAGGCGAAGTTTTCAAGCACGATTTAATGTTCCAAAATGACCCGATGCGAAAACCATTCGTACGCTCTTCGCAAAATTTCAACGAACAGGCAGCGCAACTGATGATCTAGTGGGGCATGTTGGCCGCAAGCAAACCGCAGTTAAGCCTGAAAATATCGCCACAGTTTCTAGAATTATTCAGCGAAATCCAATGTCATCCGTCCGTAGAATTGCATCTGAGACTGGTTTGAAGCGTTTCAGCACGCAGGAAATACTGAGAAAGAGCCTACACATGTTTCCATTCAAAATTAAAACGCATCAGGCTGTGCAATAAAGGGATGCCTTTGCTAATCAGATGCTCACAATGATTGATAATGAAGGATTTGATGTTGGCTGCGTCTGGTTTACAGATTAAGCACACTTCCACCTGAATGGATACGTGAATAAGCAGAACTGGCGATTTTGGGGTTCCGAAAAGCCATATTGGTGTGAAGCGAAACCCCTGTATTCTCCTAAAGTTACTGTGTGGGCTGAGAAGTATGCAGCAGAGGCACTATTGGCCCTTTTTTTTATTCGAGAAACGTTTACTGGTGCACGTTACGTTGCAACACTCTGTCGCCACACAGCAAGCGTTAGAGGATCGACCAGGTACTGAATGGTTTATGCAAGATGGAGCCCGACCACATCGGACCGAACAGGTGTTTCGCTTCCTTGAGGAATACATCTGGAATCGAGTCATTGCTTTGGAATATCCCAAATTTACTGGTGCAGGCATGTATTGGCCTCCATATTCGCCGGATTTGACTCCCTGTGACTTTTTTTTTTTATGGGGCACAGTGAAAGACGTGGTCTACCCGAAGCATCCCGCCACGCTAGACTAGCTTGAATCGGCGATCGTTGTGGCATGTGAATCCATTTCGGTTGAGACACTACGAAATGTGATGGCGAATTTCATCTTCGTTTGCGCCACCTCTGTAGTGCCAATGGTGAACATTTTGAAAACATTGTGATGTGATTGTTTGCAAACAGTGTTTTCATACGATTATTTCACTTATGTATGCTGATATGAGCTGTACAGCGTACAGAGTCATCTGTTTGCAGATTTTGTAACTATTATTTCAAACTGCTGTATAAATTTCTTACAGCTTTCACAATAAACATAACGTTTACTGCATTCCTCTATCGATCTTTGTTTCCGAGATATTTAATTTTGAAATCAGGCAGCCCTTTTCTGGACACCCTGTATAAAAGTCGTGATTCTTCACCTCTTCATCAAACACAAATACACAATAGCTTCGAGTACACCTGTAAACGTTCAGTTTTTCAGTTTTATGCGAGATTACAAAACGCTTTTCTCAGCTTATGTCTGTTCTTTTCCGTAACTGTCTTATAGACCAACTCTTTTACGTCTAGACCAAGTCTGATTATTCCAAAAAAATCGGGTGATTCAGATTTAATTCTCATTGGCTGGAAACAAAACCGTCACCAATCGGCATACGTTGAAAACCCGCGCACCACCAACAACCAATAAAAATCACTCGTTCTATCTAGAGCAATAGACAAATAGAAACAACAGTACAATTCCATTCTATAATTGTTGTGACCTCGTCGCCTTTTTGTTGTTTACTCCTCCCGGTCTGGTGGTCAATAAAGGTATTGGTTCAGGATCTTTTGACATCTAAAACATTGATATAGTTAGTATTACAAGATATCTATTAACTGAAAGTTACAATACTCATCTTTATAAGAAAAGTCTGTTTCTTCTCTCTACGGCGTCCGTATGATACCAGCTGCGATGAGACCTAGTGACTGCTAAGTTCTGAATAGTAAGTGATGGAGTTCTCACTAGCAACTACTGTCGTGGATCACTGGTAACTGTCGTATTCCCGAACAGTAACTCACGGGCGTCCAGACGAATGTCGGCCTAGATATAGCGGCTTGTAGAGGGCGCGCATCTTCGGTTACTCCCTCCAGGATGCGCGGCGCCTGCTTGCTATTGGCTTTCGGTCGATCGCTGTCTTCTCCACTATCGTTCTCTACGCTTCGCGTGTGGCGTTGACTTTACACCACAACAAGAATTTTAATTTCACATATAATTCACTCCGGTGACTGACACACTTAAATCAGTAATAACTAACAAAATACATAACATTTACTAAAATGATGTTTTGTCAAACTTAAATGTGTTGATTCATTACATCTAGAATGTCTGTAGGCTAGTGTCATCTGCTGGGCGCTGAAGCACCTATCTGAAGCACACACAATCTATCTGGTGTATCAGCTTGTTGGCTTCCGATATGAGAGAGATAGGCGCTACTTCTCAATGTGTCTTCAATTTCTTTAACCTTGTGTTATCAACTGCAGCGTCAGAAGAACTACATCCTTGGAGATTCTAGATTTCTAAGTGCCATTTTTGTTTCTAATCTCTTGCATCTTATGCTTTTCCTGTCACGGTTGTTATACAAGTGCTGTATCTGTCCTCGCTAACTTGGAGAATGTGTTATTACTTTTGTGGAAGTTTGATAGCACGAGTTCAGAGTCGCACATTCTATGAACCAATTTGAGTTGTGTTTAGATTGCCGATATTTGACTACATTACACATGTCTTACTTCGTCTTATCTTCATATTACGACCTCTTTCCAAATCAATATGTTGTTATTTTGACATCCGGAGACTAGTTTTATGCAACTCTTCACCTTACTCTTTTCTAAGCAAGCATCTCCTTACAAGAACAGCAACCTAAATCCATTTGTATCTGTTTACTATGTTCATTTCTTGGACTTCCTCTTCGATTTTTACCCCGCACATTTCCCTTCAATTATAGATTCACGAATCATTGATGTCCAAGTATGCCAGAAAATTCTCTTCTCCACAATTCTTTCCAGAACGTCAGCATAAGTTATACGAACTACCACCCTAATCTTCAGCATTCGTCTGTACCGGCACATTTCTATTCTATTCCTGTTCGACCTATTTATCGTCCATATTCACTATCGTACACGGCAAAACTCCACACAAGTCTTCATAAAAGACTTTCTAACACCTAAATTAATATTCGATGTTAACAAATTTCTTTATTTCAGAAACACTTTTCTTTCCATTGATATTATGCATTGTATATTATTTGTACTGTATCCATCGAATGTTATTTTACTGTCGAAGTAACAAAACTCATTTACACACGTTTACTTTTTCGTTATCTAATCTAAGTCCTTCACTATCGCCTGATTTTGTCAGACTACAATCCATTAACTTCTTCAGCTCTCGTTAATGTTCATCTTATACGCTCCTTTCAAGACACCGTCCATTCCGTTAATTACTCTTCAGAGTCCTTTGCTGTCTCTGCAAAGCTATTATTTCTTCTACCTGAACATTAATACCTTCTCTAAATTTCTCCTTGCTTTCCTTCACCAGCTTACTCGATGTACGGATTGAACAGCATTGTCTTACTGACTTTCCAACTAATGCTCTTATAACTGCTATCTGGTTTCTGTACAAGTTGTAAATAACCTTCTGTTCCCTATATTTTACCCCTGATGACTTCAGAATTGGAGACGGTGTATTCCACTCTGTTAAAAGCTTTCTCCAAATCTACAAAAGCTAGAAATCTAGGTTTGCCTTTCCTTAATCTAAGTCGTAAGGTGAGTGCGACCTTCCTATTGTTTCTCATCAACAAGGCTTGGACAATACATAACTCGGGTAGTAAAAGTTTTATGGCTCGTTGTCTCTGTACGTAGGGGTGAGTTATGTGTGTCAGCTTCTATACTCTAAACAGCTACCCCATCTGTTTAAACAAGATCAATAAATAATCTGTTGTTTAGCCAGGCTATTAGTCTACATATGATGACGTGAAAATATAGTTAAACAAACATAAATTAAACTTCTGAATAAGCAAACAAAATAGATTCTAAGATAAAGAAGAGATTCACTCACGAAGTAATTATTTATAAATAGAGTTTATTTCTCTTTCTGGACATGAAAATGCGGAGGTGGTCCTACTTTATACATCGGTAAATAACTAAATATCTCCACACAATAAGTATCACACGCACTCGAAAGTAAAAGTTCCAAATTATCACTTGTAAGTTAGAGTAGTCCATTGAACTTTGCAGTTCCAAGTTGATCCGCGATAAAGGTATTTGTCATAAAACACAATTTGTCATCACACGAGTACACGATTGCTGAATTATTACAGTTCCACAGCCCTACTACCACGCATAGTTTATCCCTTTTCAAGCAGAGACGATGTTCTGCAGTCCCGTAAACTTTCTAAGTCCACACATGCGTATCTCTTCAAATCACAAGTTCGTAACACGGCTTCAGACCGCCCAGCGTCATAACCTTTCACCACAACGTCCAAGTTACGAGTCCCTTCTCAAGCGTTCGAAAGTGTGCTCTACCTGCTCCCAAAATTGTATCCTTCCGCGCACCTAACGCCTCGTCTTTAAATACAATTTCCCTTCCAAAATATTATACATTTGAATACAACAGAATTAAATGCTTTGATCAACTCCTTACAAAAATTGTTTACTTTTAACAAACAAATATATACTGTTGCGACTGAAGCTCTTTGCTCAGATAGCCATTAAGTATGGCATCTCACTGTTCAAATATACTGCCGCCGTCGAAATATAGTTACACTATTAATATTTATCATGGCTTTTCATACAAATATATTCCGTTATTGTGCATAAATACTTACAGTCGTTTTATATTTAAATCATCTGCTGCATATCTACCATCTTCAGTCGGCCATGAAATATTTAAGTGACAGTCTGTAGACACAAAACGAACGTTACTAAGAATAATATTAAATATAACAAAATATATATACAGTATAAATGTAATGCGCCTTGGTGGGTTCGTGTTTTGTGTTTCTGTGATGGAACCTATGTTCTGACACAAGAATACTACTACCACAACGAAAAGCAGAACAAGAGAGTACACCCAGTTTTTAGAAATAATACGGAAATAACGTGGCACGTCTTTTAAGATAGGTAACGTGGTGCAATGCTGTCCATTTGTTTCTTTAACTGTTACTGATAAACACTACGTATCAATAATTGTAAATGTAAGTCTCATAATATTATTATTGTAGTATTGAAATTTATCGGCTTTTGATCTCTAAGGGATATTTAAAATGTAATTACGTCATTTGATTCTCCCAAGTCTCCTGCCGTATGATCATTCCCTGATTTTATATGGATTTGTAGAATAATGTTTGTGGCTATTTTGTATATCAGTTACAATCTGGGTTAGCCGCCCTCGCTCAGCCAAACGTTGCTTTCGGTTTCCGACCACATTAGGAAAAACTTTACTACCTGCTGTATCCCATTCACTACGTACAAAGCACAGTCTAATATATACAGTCGCGACACTGCCGCTGATTTTTGTTATATTAGGCTACTACAGCGCTCCTTGCGGACGTAAAGCCACGTTGTTCTATATCGCATACCAGGCGTGTGTTTGTTATTGTGTGTTTTAGTGTACGAAATGGTTTTTACGAAGGGAAGCAACAACAACAAGAAGAAGACGCCACATTTATCATTCTTTAGGTTTCCTACAGAGCCTGAGAGGTATGTAACATCACATTTCGGTAATGCTTATTTACGATTATCTTGTAAGCAAAAGACTCTTATTGAAGATTATTTCTTTTTAGGATCAAGAAATTGCATTTATATAGCAGACGACAAGATCTTTTGGATAATGATGCCGCGTATTTATGTGACAATGTGAAGTTCTGCTCGCTTCACTTCGAGGCAAACCAGTTCATGAATGCTGAACGGAATAAGCTGGTGAGGAATGTTATGTCTACATTGTTCGATGTGCCACACAAACCACCGAAACTGACAATGAAGAGGAAACTAGCGCAAAGACGTGATAATATAAAGGCAAAAGAAATTAAATTGTGCCCTGAAACAAGTATTACGACTGAGGTTGCTGCTACAGATTCACGTACCTCAGAATGTTCAATACAAACATCATTTTATGACGAAATTATTTGGTTGAATAATATTATTTTTAAAAAAGCGTGTGAAATGCAAAAATGTACAGATTCTTAGGCTGCGCTCAAAATTATTGCATGAAAAAGAGAGTGCCTACCGCAATAAGAATAGACAACAGACGTGTAAGCAAGTGCAGAAAGACAAGCTTGGTTCTAGGTACTTGAAGAAAGAAGCACTTCATTTGTTGGCAAGCCAAGTCTGCATGCCACTGAATGGAAAACGTGGTGAAAGATGGACAGTAGAAAATAAGCTGTTTGCACTTAAATTATTGTATTATAGTACACAAGCACACAACTTCTTGTCAGAGTGTTTTTTACTTCCATCTATGCGCATCCTACAGAGGTATGTTGAAGCCTTTCACATAAAGTGTGGAATAAATGACAACATTTTTTATCTGTTGAAGCAGAAGACTCAGCAATTCTCAGAAACAGATAAGATACTTAATTTGTGTGTGAATGAAATGTCCCTAATGGCCAATTTGATGTACGAGAGCTTCACACATTGTGTAATTGGCTTGGAGGACATGGACTACACACGTACACCCAAGTTTGCCAATAGTGTGTTGATGATCAATGGATTTTTTCTAATTTTAAACAGCCATTGTTGTATTATTTTTGCAGCCGGCCGCGGTGGCCGAACGTTCTGCGGCGCGCCAGTCACAGTCTGCACGGCCACTATGGTCGGGGGTTCGAATCCCCCCTCGGGCATGGATATTTATGCCGTCCTTAGTGTTAGCTAGTTCATAAGTAGTTTGTAAGTTTAGGGACTGATGACCCCGTAGTTAAGTCCCTTAAGCTCTACAAACATTTGAACATTTGAACATTAATTTTGCAAAGGTTCAATAGGAGCCACCCATTTGACTGAAATATTTTTTGAAGTTTACAAATGACTGACAGAAATTGGGTTAGTGGTAAAAACTTGTGTTACTGACCAAGGTTCTAATTTTGTTGATTGGAGGCACAGTAAGGGTATTATAACAGTCAATCCTTGTCTAGACATTGAAGGAAAAAAGATCTTCCTTATTAGGATACTCCACATCTAATAAAGAGTATCAGGAATAACCTATTCAGATACAATATTATTCACAGTTCAAGTTATGGGTGGATTGGTGCTGCTTCATGGAAGGACATCTCACAACTGTACATTGGTGATTGTGGCAGAAAATATAAGGTAGTCCCCAAGATCACTAAAAAAGCTATTCAGCTACCAGCTTTTTCAAAAATGAAAGTAAGATCTGCAGTTTGGGTACTAAGCCATACAGTGGCAGCTGGAATTGAGACACTTATTGCTTGTGGCACCATGCCATCATCAGCTTCTGCAACTGCAGACTTTTGTAAAAAAGTGAATGATATATTTGATACGTTTACTGCATTCAATACTAAGGGACCAGTAACTTTAAGAAATTGTGTGACAACTGACTCACAGCACATGACAATATTACAAACATTGAAGCCTTGGATTGAGTCTTGGAAATTCATAGATAATGATGGTAAAGATTGTTCCTCAAGAGTTAAATGTGTCAAGGGGCTTCTTAGTAAAGTGAGTGCCTTAGAAATGTTTGTTGATGAAGTTCTGGCTGGAACCAAACTACACTTGTTGACACGAAAGATTAATCAGGATGTTCTGGAAAACTTCTTCTCTGTCATACGACACAATGGTGGTTTTTGCAGTAATCCTTCTCCAAGGCAATTCTGTGCTTCCTTCAACAATTGTGCATTGAGCAAATTAATGTGCTCATCCAGCATGGGAAGCTCAAATTGTGAGGGGATTGACTGTGGCCAGGCAACTGTAGAGATAAAAGCTGCAAAAAGTTTACCTCTTTCACCACAAATGTGCTTACCAAATGTGGAAGTTCCAACAGACATTGGTGAGGCTAATAGTATGAGATATGTGTTCGACTACATACTGAAGAAACTGTTTTCAGTACATAGTTGCAATACATGTAGGTCAATACTTGTAGACAGCAGCCAGGATCTTGATTCAGAAAACAAAGTTTATTGTCATTTTAAAAGTTTTAAAGATAACTTTGGAAGTTTATGTATTTGCAGTGAAAATGTAAGAACATTTTTAATTGACTGTGAAAATAAAATGAGTTCTGTTTTTTTTATGAGCATGCTCACAAAAGTAACTGTGGGGCACTATTTGTGAGTTTGTTGATGGACATGCCAAATTTTCCAACTGGATGCTGCGCAGAAACAAAACTTTTATTGATTAAATTATTTGTGAAACTGAGGTTATTTTATATTCTTAAATTTATAAACCAAGACATTGTCCGTAGCAACAAGAAGAATGTAAAACTAATGAAACTGGCACATAAAGGCTGCTGAATTAGTAGGTTATTGTTTTATTTGCATTGAAACTGATTTGTGTTTGTTTGTTTTGGGTTCCATGGGTTAGTTATTTATTTATCCAAAAATCTTTTTCAGATTGTGGGACAAAGTACAGATATTTTGTATCAAAATGTGCAAATACATGTAGCTTACAGAGACAGTATTAGATCAGATAATTTATTTGCATGACGTACAGAATGTGACAACACAGAATATCATTCTGCTTTTGTCTAGTAAGAGCTATTTACAGCAGCTGCATGTCTTGGTTCAAGTCTCTTGTAGTTTTCATGGTCTAAAAGTTCTGCTACAAAAAAGAAGCAGTGGTCCACTAAAAATGCCTTTATGGTATTACAAAAAGCTGAGAATGATGAAATAATTTTTATCTTATTGGAAGACTATTGTAAATATGTACTGCACTGTTTGTAGTGAATGTTTTGCATGCAGATGTTCTTACTACTTGAACATGGAACTTTTATTTTTGTCTTGCATCATGCCTGTGGATGTTGAAATTTTTATTAATGTTTTTTAGATTTTTTCCATTTTATTATCTGAAATGTACTGACTAGCTGGTGAGATAATCAATGACCTTTGAAAGAGGGGCTTACAAGCCTATGTCATTCTAATGTCATTCATTGCTTCGACAGTTCTTTTTTGAGTTAGGAAAATAACTGAGCTGTGTGGTGAATTACCTCAGAAAATTAGTCGATATAGGAAGATGATGTGGAATTGGGTGAAGTAGGTAATTCAGACAGTGTGAAAAAAAGCTTTAGTGGAAAGTAATCATAGACTACCACAAATTTTATTTAATCTTCCATTAATTTTGTTTGTCTATGCAGGCTATTCCATTTAAAGTCATTTTAGAGCCAAATTGCCAAAAAAATTGTTTCCATGGAGGGGTGTAATTTTTTGGTGTACAATATTGCATAGCATAATTGAAGATGGGGATACCACTCATTGGTTTTGACCAATCGCGGCGTTAGAAAGCACATTATTACTGGAAAAAACATGGTTAATTTACATTACCAAAAGCAAACTGTTACACTTATGTAGTGACTGGTTCTCGATGTACTTCTCGGAATCATGACCTCGTAGCAATTAATATCTCCATATAAATTCTATGAACTTAATTTTTACTAAGATAGTCCGTCATTCGTCAAAGCCGATGTTGGTATCCCAGTCTTTAGTTGACCCAATTACACAATACGATTTATAGCAATGATGCGGAATGAGTCATCTTAAATTCATATTACAGATTCATATCTAACTGTGGCTACATACTGAACAATTTTTAAGCTCCTCCACCCCGCATATCTGAATATGTGGATTGATTTTATCAGTCCTCCTCGTTTTTACACAGTACAAAATGGAAATTCTACTGACTAAGAGTAGTTACTGCGGAGAAACTTTCCACTTTGTTTTCAAATTCAACTTTGCTCTCTGTCAAACGTTTTATATCACTTGGTTAGTGATAGATTTCTGCACACCTTCATGTGCTAAAGACTGCATAATGAAGAATAACAAATTTAATTTTTCTGTCACAGTAAAATGCCTTAGACAGGTCATAGAAAATACCAACTGGTGGTATTTTATAATACTGGAAACAGTCGGTGACTGAATGGCATTATCTGGGGAGAAATTCTTTTTAAATCTAAATGTGGTTTACTGTAGATGATATTGCTGCTTTGGAGGCGTACCATTCTAGAATAAATCACCCTCTTTAAAAAAAAGTGGGATATGATGTCCAAAGTGAAGTGGATGGGTATTTATTGACGTCCTTCTTAACATCATCTTATAAAGGGGTTTAATAATGAGATGTATGAATCTTTAAGGAAAAATGCCTCGACTAAAGATGCATTGGATACACTACATGACACTTATTATATGGGACTACTGTTGAGTACTGTTGAAATCACCATCAAGTGAGACTTCTGCCATATGCCTTACCAATATACTCTTTTGATTCTTCACTTAATCTCTTTGTTCTTAATTTTCCTACCAAATGAAGGAAATATACCTAAGAGTGATCACTTATTGTGCTTCCATTTACACCAACAATGATGACATCCTCTTCTTTAGCATATTATCCTCTCATTTCTGTATATGCTGTATAGATTTAATTATGTTCTCAGAATAATCTATTTCTGACATAAATGCACTGCCATTGACTTTTTATAACTTTTATTAGTAATTTTGTAGTGTGCAGTTACAACTGCATCTTTATTTATTTATTTTCTCAATATACCTTTCCCTTTTGTCTTCAGAAGATATTTAGTAGTGATTCTGATTAGCCTATTTTACATGGATTTATTTATTGTATGTCAGCATTTGGTACATTATAATTTTCATTCCAAGTCACCTTTGCAAAACATTTGCCTTGGAGTCTTCAATTATTCTATGTAATTGCGCTGAGGAGTAACCATATTGTAAGGCACTAAATTATTTGTGCATCATGATCAGAAAGCTCCTTCTTCTATTAAGTATACAATGACAGACTGTGATAATGACTGAGGATCATCCATATAATATGCATTTAAACTGTCGTGTAATCGACGTATTATTATCTTAACATGTAATTGAAATAGCCTCGCAACAAATTTATATTGGACGAAAGTTTCATTGCCAGTGGCTGTTCTCATAACTCAAAAGCAAAGAAAAACCTTTTTCGCATCTTTTAACACCGGGAAGGCTAATTACAAACTTTTCGTGTGCGAAATACTGTTTTTACCAGCAATGTAAGGTGCAATGTCTGAAGAATTTCGTCATAAATATGTTGCAGTTAGCGTCATTTTATTCAAGAGTTTTTGCTAAATTTCCATTTATTGATATTTAACTGTCCCTTGGAAGTTCAATTATATGCTTCTCTGCGCAAAATACTACGTTTATCACTACCAGCAAGGTAAGCTGCAAGCAATTTCTTAAGAATTCCTTCGCAATATATTGCAGTTTGTGTCAAATCGGTTTACGTTTCTTTTAGACTCAGTCATGTGTCAAGATAAATAAAGCTTGGAATACAAGAATATATACAATATTTAGCAAACCACACATAAAAGTAATTTCAAGTGGGCGTTATTAAGGTGTCGTATACGGCGTTAAGGGATAGCCGGCTTTACGACCGCTTGGAGCGCTAGTGTCGTTCCATTGTCAGACGGTGACAGCTTTCACAGCAGTGAGTGTCGCGACTGTATATATTAGACTGTAGTACCAATTGGTAGCCGGCCGGCTGGGGAACCCAACACCCTGGCAAAACCGGCCTTTCACGTGGAAATGATCAGCTTCCACTGTATCTGTAGTATCACAGTGAGTATTGCCTTCCGCGTTCGTACATTTGTGGTAAATCCAAACTGATACTTCCCAGGTCGTACCAGCTTCCCCACTCTTCTAAAATCCGTGTTAGAAAATGTTCAAATGTCCGTAAATCTATCGGACCAAACTGCGTGGTCATCAAATGTTCAAATCAAATGTTTGTAAATCTATCGGACCAAACAGCGTGGTCATCAGCCCGTAGCTTACAAACTACTTAAACCTACGTAAAGTAACCTACGGACAAACACACACATCCATGCCCCAGGGAGGACTCGAACCTCCACGGCGAGCAACCGCGCGGTCCGCAGCGAGACGCTTTAGACCGCTCGGCTACTCCACCGCAGCTCCGTGTTAGAATTTTTAAATTGATGGGTCTGTTATTTTCCACACCTGTCTGCGCCTCTCTAGTATTGGGGTAACTACATTTTTTCTTAACGTCTGAGGTTATGTTGCCTGTCTCATACATTTAGGTGGAATAGTTTTGTCACGGATGGCTCTCCCACAGACTTCATTATCTTTGGCGGAATGTTGTCTGCTGCCGCGGCAAATCGGTTTACGTGCCGTTAAACCCCACTTCCAAGAAAACACCTGTAGAGCTTTGTAGAGCAATAAGTCGTCGTGAATATTAATAACTGTATGGTAAAGCTGCAATCTTCCAGCCCTGCGACAGCGGGGGCGATTTTCTTGAAGTGCGTTTGTGTTACAGTGTTTGCTCTCCACGCAGACTGGTTCCGCATTTGCTGTGCGAGAGGAATCAACAATCCGGCGGAAGAAAGGGATTTGTTTGCGACATTCCCGTGGCGCGTGCGGCTCAGAGCGGAGGCAACGCACCGGCAAACAGCCGGCGGCGAACGGCTGCGTGTCTGCGAGTGTTTGCGCAAGAGACAGCGAGGCGTGCCCAGGTGGCCGAAGCGGCTCTTCCCCAAATATCCTCGCAGGAGCGGAGCGTGGGTGTGAAGAGGTTCAGGTGACGTCAGAGGAGACTCGATTTACATAACGGCTTTACATCTACATCTACACGCGATCTCCGAAATCCACCCACAGATTCATGCCGGAGCCTTATGGTACCATTACTAGTTTCTTGCTTTCCTGTTTCGCTCCCATATAGAACGAGGCAAAGATGAATGCTTGTACGCTTCTGTACGAGCCATAATTTTTCTGTTATTACTGGTAGATTGATAAGAGGACTCTAGGAAACTTTTTATTTAGGAAAACCAGATAGGTACATTATCATTGAAACATAAAACCTTTGCTGAAGGACAACCACAGCTAAGATGATACTTCTTTAATAAAAGGGTCCGCTTCAGCTGTTTTACGTTTTTTTTAAAAAAAAAGACGAGCGGTTTCGCGACTTAATGTCGCATCTTCGGGTCAAATACCTGAATAAAAAGGAAACACCAGACTATAAGACAGTGACAAACCATAATAAGCCTATCTGGATGAAGACGGAATAGAAATACAGTTAAAACATAAAACCAGGGGCTCGCCAATACAAACAACAACAACAACCCCGGCTGTCAGAACACTCCACACAAAACATCAAGGCGACAACCGCCCTCGTCGATCAAAGCACCAGACAGAACCAGGCGGCACGGACAGCGGCGCGGCTGGACGTAAACTGGCGCAGGAGCGCGTGCTGAGATGACAGACTGCACCGGGTTCGCGCATGCGCAAAGTGCGTTTGGCGGACACAGGAAAAGCAACTCTTGGTACACAAAGTACATGAACGAGGCGTTCAAACCTAAGCTAGTGTAACAGCAGACGAAACATGATATAGTGTAAAATGAAACCTTGGGCTGCAAGGAGCCAAAACCACTAAACAAGGCTCTATTATCGGGCTAAAATCCCCATTAATCCTTTCCTGCCGACGGGACTTAAAAGCCCCTGCCCATTTCCAGCGTCATAAAACAAAGTCGAATATGATATCTGACTTGTGTTCCTCACGGGACGTTAGTATCCCTCTGATGTATCATATGAAACGCTCGCTGGCCGAGACTTCTCAATATCTCTTCTCACAAAGAGCAATAAAAAACGAATTGTTTTATGTCTTTGTGTACGATTTCGTCAGGCAAGTTTTACTGTCACAAAATGACGCTGTTGTATGTTCTCACGTTGGTAATTTGGTTTTGTATTGTTTTAGCTAATGAAAACTGATATTATTCAAGGAATAGAGCTCTTTTTATTTATATAGCGTGACTGGAAGTTTTTAGTACTAGCAGTGTGTCAAAGGCATTTTGTGTAATTTATTTATGTAGTCTTTTTTTGCTAGATGTCACTAACAAATTGTTGTAGTTTTGTTTTCTTTTGTTTACGAATTTAGAAATATGAATACGTTCAGGGATAACTACACTTGGCTTTTGTTGCCCCGTTTAGATCAACATCTAAAAGGCATTTCGATATAAAAATTTTGCTATCTGTTTGTTGCTGGTTAATCTTTATGTTAACAGAGTGCATAATGTATCCCAATTGCATTACATCCTCTTGGACTTTAAAGCCCATGTTTTAATTAATTATTTTATTTTATTTTATTGTATTTTATTGCGTAAAATAAGGAAAACAAATGTGTGAATACACTAATGTGCTTTTATTTACTTTGATAGCAAAATAACCATATTTGGTTGCTCGAATATTTGATAGCTTGGGCAGGAAAGGGTTAATAAAGGATTTAGACCTTTTTAAAAAAAGGTAAATAATAACAAAACGGAGGTAGAAGCAACTGTGAAACCGATGAGTCGGCTCGGTTATACGTTGAGGTAGTCAAAGTGTGCGAGGGTGGATTTGTGCCTCAATTCAGTCTGGGTGTTAAGTGTATGAGATGGAGATTACTTTAAAGCCTGATATATCTCAAGTTCTTCTAAAATATTAAGGACATTTCCTTTTCGTTCCCTATGCAGCACTGATAGATTAGAGGAAATGCTAGTGACCGAGTGATCAGTTGCAGAAAAGTGGTTGGCAAACACATTGGGAAAACGTAACACAAAGGTAAATCTTAACCAGAAAATTCCTTACACTCACTAAATACTATTTAAATGCATAGGTAAGAGCCATTTCTCTGAAGGTACAGATTTTTAAAATTAACATGTGGAACCTGAAGTAAGTGACGCTTCACTTAAATTTCCCAAAGGTTCGTAGAATATATATATTGACAGTAAATAAAGTTAATTAGGTTATTATAAAAAAATATCAGTGATAAGAACAATTTAACGTATAACATAGTTATCACAGCCTGAACAATGCTTCCTGCTGGTAATAGTTGAAGTGCACCACACACGCCTGGTCGGGGTTACAGACAGTCCCTCGCCACTGAGACCTCGAGTGACGGAAGATGCCGCAAGGAAAACGGGCTCCTCAGCGCAAAGTAAGCAATGTAATTACAGAATGGCCACACGAACTCTGGCAACGTAATTACAGAAAGGCCACACGAACTCTCAACAACCTGCTAACACACACACAGAGACTGACATAAGTACACGTGTACATAAATGTTCTGTGACCAGGCATTAATAATGAAATTCTAATTACGGCCCTCTAAATTTCTTAGACAGTCTCTCGAAAAGAACGTCGCCTTTCCTCCAATGAATCCCATCTGAGTTCCCGAAACACTCGTGCAATGATCGAACTTGCCAACAACAAACTTATCCGCCTGCCTCTGAATTGCTTTTATGGCTTCCTTTAAACAGATTTGGGAGGGATCCCAAACATTTTAACAATTCTCAAGACGGGGTGGCACTAGCATTCTGTATGCGGTCTCCTTCCCAGGATTCTACTATAAAACCGAAGTCGACTATCCGACTTCCCACGACTATACTTACATGCTCTTTCCATTTTATTTGTGCTTCGTTACGTCTAGATATTCAACTGGCGCATTTCTGTCAAACAGAACATTAGTAATGGTGTATTGGAACATTACGGGGTTGTTTATGCTAGTCATCTGCACCAACTTAACATTTTTCTGCACTTAGAACTAGCTCCATTCCCCACACCACCTAGAAATTTGGTTCAAGTCGTCCTCCATCTCAGTATAGTCATTCAATGTCGACACCTTCCTGTACACCACAGCAACATCAGCAAACAGCCGCAGAGTGCAACTCACTCTGTCCATCAGGTCATTTATATATATGGAAAATAACAACGCTATTATCACCCTTCCCTGGGGAACTCCTGACGGTACTCTGGTCATCAAGGAGAACGTATTGCTTTTTTCTCGATTTCAAAAAGGCATTTGTCGTGGTGCTACACTGCAGATTGCTTACGGAGATACGAGCATTTGGAATAGGCTGGAAGGCTTCATAAGTAATAGAACGCAGTACGTTGTTCTCGACGGCGAGTGTTCATCAGAGTCGATGTTTAGTCTGGCGTGCCCCAGGGGAGTGTGATAGGACCGCTATTCTGTCTATATAAATGATCTGATGGACAGAGTAACTTGTATTCTGCGGCTGTTTGCTGATGATGCTGTGGTGTAATAGCATACAGGATGACTTTGACAAAATTTCTAGTTGGTGTGAGGAACGGCAACTAGCTCTAAATGTAGAAAATTCTTAGGTGATGCACATGAGTAGGAAAAACAATCCCATAATGTTCGAGTACAGCTTTAGTAGAGAACTTCTTGATGCAGTCGCGTAGTTCAAATATCTAGGCGTAACATTGCAGAGCGATACGAAATGAAAGTAACATGTAAGGACACTTGTGAGTAAGGCGGACAGCCGGCTTAGGTTTATTGGTAGAATTTTAGAAAGGTGTACTGCATCTGTAAATGAGACCGCTTATAAAGCGCTTGTACGACCACGTCTTGAGTATTTTCGTGTTTGGGACCCGCAGCAGACCCGTTTAAAGGAAGACTTGAAAGCAGTTCAGAGGCGAGCAGCTCGGTTTGTTTCTGGTATGTTCGACCAATGCGCGAGTGTCACGCAAATGCTCCGCGAACTCAAAAGGGTATCGCTGGAGGAAATACATTATTTTCGAGAAATACTGTTGAGGAAATTTCGAGGGCCGGAATTTGAGACTGAGTGTAGTACGATCTTCCTGCCGACTACTTACATTTAGCGTAAAGATCGCAAAGACAAGATCTGTTCATACAGAGGAATATAAAAAAAAGGTAAAGCAGTCAACCATCCGAAGATTGGTTTGAACACCACAGTGCTTTACTAGGCATGGTCCTGTTTGGAGGTGGTATGCCGTTCCTTCCTCCGACCTTCGAACTGACTTACCCAGCCAGTTATAGGGGGGACCTACAGTGTAACGTGGGTTTCGAACCACGGTGCTACTCGGTATTTTTCACATGAGCAATACTGTCAGAGGTGAAAGAAGTGGAAAGTGACAGATAAAAATCCTAGGACCTGTCGGGGATCGAACCCGCGACCTTTGGATTCATAGTCTGGCCCTCTACCCCTGTGCAACCGAGGCGCACATTCTTTTTCCCCTCGTTCTATTTGGGAGAGGAATAGGAAAGGAAATGCCTAGTAGTGGTACAGTGTACCCTCCGCCACGCACTTTACAGTGGATTATCGTGTATATATGTAGGTGTATTGGGTTTTATTACTGTCATACAAACGCTGTCGCGGGACAGTTAGATTGCAACTTTAGCATACTGTTACAAATATTCTCGATGACGTGGTGTGTTCTTGGAGGAGCACTTTGACGGCACGTATAGCGATTTACAAAGCGGTCATGAGATAAAGATAGAAAAACTAAAAAATTCGTTATGTAATCGAACTGTGGCAAACTAAACACGATTTTGAACACGTGTTATCATACTTCCGCAAAAGTCATAACAACAGATTCCCCAAGATTACGAGGACATACACAGTTCTGGCATAACAACAGATACAATTTGCCGGGAAGAATAAAATACGAGAGAACAGAACAGAATATTGGGGACTCAAAGAAGACCATCAGTTTAGCATTTAGATAAGTAAAAGCACCAGAGAGGCAGTTCTTCAGCCGCTGCAGTCGATAGCAGAAGCTATAGTTAAGGAAAGATCGAGACACGTTCATAGCAGCCACTGACATATTTGGTTAGCTATTCCATATGCTCGTATCTTCGTTAGCATGCTGCACTGAGCAGCGTGTCAAACACCTTCCGAAAATCGAAAAATATGCAGTTTACCTGTTGCCCTTCATCGATAGCTCATAACATGTCATGAGATAAAAGGGCAAGTTGAGTTTGACATGATCATTGCTTCCTAAAGCCGTGCCGATGCAGGGACAGAAGCTTTTACTATAACTGAAATATGTTCGAGAATTCTACAGCAAACTGATGGTAATGATATTGCCTTTCTTACACATGATAGTCACCTGCGCTTTTTTCCAGTCTCTTGGATCTATGGGCTGGATTAAAGATTCGCGATAAATGCAATCTAAGTAAGTGACCAACGTCGGAGAGTACTTTTTGTAAAACCGAATCCTGGACCTGGAGCTTGTTTGTTTTCCAGCCTCTCAGCTGTTACGACTATAGTCGCATTTTATCGTAGTACATACCGACCAAAAAAGTTTTAAGAATTGACGCGCTTGTTGTTGGAGACATAGCTGAAAGAACAGACGTCGCTCTGTGAAGCTGCACCTGTCCTTAATATAGATTTTAACTGGGAATTTGAGTTTCAGCTGCTAGTAGGCGTTGTAATCCTACAACATGGATTATGAAGTTTAGTGCTGGAGGCGGGATTCGAACCTGGACTTCCTGCGAACTAGGCAGATGCGCGAGGCCCTTACGCCATTCCAGGCACAGCACCTTATCAACCTGCAAGGACTACCGAAGCACGTACCCGAACCTTCAAACGCCCTCCTACTGCGACATTTGCACTCTATGGCTCGCAGCAAGCCCTGTTTACCTGTCATGAGTACGGTCCTCGTATGCATCCTCACTGAAGTAATCCTCGACGTGGTGAATTAAATTAACAACTGATGAAGTGCATGAAAGACGGATAAGAGGTTTTCAGGATGAATGAGCAGTGACTGACGAGGGAATGCAAGAAAAGTGTGTATGTTAATTAACTTGTCATAATACAATCTCTAACAATGAAGTTCGGTGAATAGTTCTGTAACATTAACGTAAATGAATTATGAACTACAGTTACCTTACTGTCCGTCGAAATAGTCATCTCCCATAACCATGCACCGCTGAGTTCTGCGATACATGTCCTGGAAACTTTGCACCAAGTCTTCCTTTGGGATGGTGTTCAAGAGCCTCGTTACGTACAGTTCGCTGTCAGGAATATCGTAATATCTCTTGCTTTCCAAAGAGAGTTTGAGTCGAGGGAATAGGAAGATGTCTGGTGGATTCTGATCCGGCGATTATGGTGGATGTTTAAGTTGCTCAGCGCCTTTTTTGCAGGAACTCTTTGACGATATTGCCTGTGTGTGGGCGATCATTGTTGTGAACAAAAAAGCTAGTGCTTACTGGGGTCGTATCCTGCTTATACGTTAGATGAAGCGGGTCCCAATTTCAATGTACTTAGCTGCGTTCGTTCTCTCAGGTAGAAACTCCTTGTGAATAAAGCCTTGACTGCCGAAAAAGGTGATGAGTATCGTTTTATGGGTGATTTTTCGGCTCCGAAATTTCTCCGACGAGATGATGGCGGAGATCGCCAGTCCATATTTTGCCGTTTCGTTTCAGGCTCTTACCAGAGACACCAGGTTTCATCCTCAAATTTAATGCGGTTCAAGATTTTGGGTGTCGCATCCACCATTTCGACACAATCCTGTGAAGCCTCTAAACGTGTCTGCTTCTGATCGGCAGTCAAGTGATGCGGCAGAAGACGACAACACGTTTTCCTCTTTCCTAACTTCTGGCTAAGGATTTAGAGACATTATAAAGAATTATTCCGAAGACGCTGCTTTTTAATAAATAATTTAACCCTACTGGCCTGTTACGGCGTGAATGCCATCGTAGGGGGTTATTGGTAGCTCTTCTTGTCATTGTAAGATAGCTGCTTATCTTATTGACCAGATGATGACACCAAAGAGTGTCCAAATCGGTCGTCGTGAATAAATAGAATAATAGAAATTTTCAATCTTGGCATCTATTCGTCCATTTATAAAATACGATCGCGCCCACAGATAATTATAACATATATGTTTTGGTTCTTATTTACATATGTAATAGAACTGTTGTTGTTATACCTTGTTGTTGATGTGTGACAGCTATTTCTCAACAACATAAGAATTAGTTTTAAAATATATGTATGTACAGCTAAGTAAAGAGCTATAACAACGACAGTTCAGTTACATATGTAAATAAGAACCAAAAGATATAAGATAAACAGCGATCTTGCAAGGATAAGAACGACGTCATTCGTTGCGGCGAGATCTATTCGCGAAAAGTCACCGACTTTTACTTCTGAATGTGAAAATATTTTGCTAGCACCCACCTACATGACCATCCCAATAAAATAAGAGACATAACATCGAAAACAGTTGTTCTTTCTTTCCGCGCGCTATTAGAGAATTGAACGTTTAAGAAAGGTTATGAAAATAGTTAATGAACTCTCTGCTAGGCACCTAAACGTGATTTTCAGAGTATCTTTGTAGATGTAGATAATACCTACCAATTACAACTGATGATGGCATTCACGCCGAACCGGCCGCGGTGGCCGCGGGGACTGAGGCGCTTCAGTCACGGTCTGCACGACCACTACGGTCGGGGGTTCGAATCCCCCCCTCGGGCATGGATATTTGTGCCGTCCTAGTTCGTAAGTAGTTCATAAGTAGTTTGTAAGTTTAGGGACTGATGACCCCGTAGTTAAGTCCCATAGACTATACAAACATTTGAATATATATATATATATATATATATATATATATATATATATATATTGCATTCACGCCGAAACAAGCATGTCGGATTGCATAATTCATTAAAAAGCAGCGTCTTTGACATTAATACTTTATAAAGTCTCTAAATGACATATACGACGCAGTGGGCCCCAGAAGATTACAAATGGGTAAGGATTAGTCGCACGGATTCACTGTTAATCTGCAGCTCATTCGCTATCATGCGCACTTTAACCGACGATCGTTGGTGATTAATGTCGTCACTTTTCAATGTTTTCCTCACTGACGGCGGTCGCCGGTCGTCTGCTATGGGGATTGCTAGAAACACTTACCCGGCGAGCCATCGTACGCATACTTCATGGACAGTGCTTGATCCCATCAACACGTAAGAGCATCTCATGCGTTTCTTTAGGTGTCTTTCCCCGCTTAATACTAAACTTTAAATTTATCCTTTGCTCGTTCATTGTCCTGTTCTCAGTTCAAAACCAACGTACTAAACAAACACTTCGACCAACAGGTGTAACACGGAACACACACGATGTTCAACTGATCTACAGTGAGCGGCAGGCTGTCAACGTCGACCGCTAAGGAAGTGCAGCGTTGTGTGTGATTCGCCTGTTGTCCGCTCGAGCTTTCTGACTTCACTCACCGAACTTTAGTCTCAAAGGTTTCATATTGATGGCCAATAGAAACACCAAGAAAGAATGAAGATAGTACAGGAAAAATTATTTGGGAGATAACACTTTGTACAAAGAGCTCACAATTTAAAATGCAGCACCGAGTGAAGTGAGAAAGATGATGAAACCCGTCTTGAGTGTATGGCGGTCTGGTTTATAAGCCAGCAGCCATTTCTTTATTTTATTTCATTATTTCATTTACTTGTATGGAATAGTAGAAAGTAGCGCGAGCAAGATAGTAGCCAGATGGTACTGTAAGTACAGTCCCGTGGGAAAACTCCGCTCCTTTCTCTAAGAGTGATCTGATTGGCTGTTGCTATATCTTTACGCGCCACAACCCCCAGCTATTTTATTAATTATTTAATAAACAAAAATTCAGTTATTAATTTTATCACTATAATGTGAGTTAATTAATTGTTTATGATTACACTATTGTTTTGTAGATTTAAGAGATTAAGTATTTTAGGTAAAGAGTAAGTGCGACGTACTAGAAGTGTCGGTTAGCGCCAAAACTAGGCGCTAGCGTGGAGCCTAGCTCCACGGCTAGTTAGTTCACAGCGAGCCCCGACACGGTAAACATCTAGCGGCACTTGCGATAACCACTCGTTTATTAATCGGTCGATAATGGGGCTAAAATATTTGTAAAGTGCGTGCAATGTATGTCAAAGTGTGTTATGACTTTTAATTTTGTGAATTTTGTAAACTAATATTGACGTCAACATGCAGTTCGTGGCTTCTGTATTCGTGTGATTGGTAAAAATAAAAGAGCCACCGGCATCTCTAAAGGAATTCATCGACTTCGTTAATGGTAGAAAGCCACAGCATCCACCACTCTGAATTTCAGCCTCACCTCAGAAAACTTCGAGTCTGCTACCTGTGTGCTGCTCCTGCGCTGGGGACATCTGCGAGAGAGGACACCAGGTTACTCAAAATATTAAGTGACAACCACCTACGGGCCTCATGTGCAACGTTCGGTCTATTACAACTAGACGAGTTAGCACGCTGCTGGCGGTTACATGAGTGAGGTAAAGGGGAGATAGGAAAGTGTCAAGGAAACTGTCACAAGTGAACTTGATAACATAAACTTTAACCATATCATTGATAGGTTTAAAGAATTTTTTTCCTGTCTCCACCCCCGCCGTAAGTGTTGCCGCCATTGATGGTTATAATCGCTGCTATATGCCTGGGCATTGTATTAGAGAGGAAGATAAAACAGTGTATGCTGCTTTCACATATTGCTGAAGCTGGTCTGGTGTAGCAGCGGATGCTATGCGAGGGCTGTTCAAAAAGTACGATGACTTTATAAATTGCCCGGGAAACTTAATTCAGTCATTGATCTTCTCTTTCTTCTCTTTTTTTTTTTTTTTATATCGGTACACTTGTTCAGAAAGTATGTTGACAATTTCAAGAGTACAGCATACTTTGTTTTATATGTATTTTAGTGCGCTCGGCGATTTTCTTTTACTACATAAACTTGAGCAAAGAATTGGTACCAAATGTTGTGTCAAAAATGGAATCAAGTGATCTAAAATCTTGAAATGTATACAGTGGCATACAGTGCGTCTGCTTTAAGTTTAAAAAAAAAAGAATTATAAAAATAGTACACGCTCATCCAACATGGGCAAGAAGATGCCAGTGACAAGCCTCCCTCCGGATGCCACAGCACATCAACAACAGATGATAACGTCTGAGTTGTGGAAAAAACTGTTTTGGAGAATCGGCGAATTATCGTAAGACAAGTTGCTGCGGATGTTGTTATATCGGTCGGCTCGTGTCATGCAATTTTTCGGATGTTTTAGCATGAGACGTGTGTCAGGTGAAGTTTGTTCCAAAAGTTCTCAGTTTTGATCGGAATATCAGTCTCATAAGCATCTCTCACGACCTCTTTAATCACGTCATTGACGATCCTGTACCGCAAAGCTCAGCGCTGCAGAGTGACGGGAGAAGAATATTTCGAAGAACAATAAGGTAATAGATCATCTACGTTAATGTTACAGGACTATTCATCGAACTTTATAGTCAGAAGTTGCATTAAATTCTTGGGAACAAACACGTGATCAAGAGCATAATCCTCTGCCTAATTTTCCTCTTCGACTGCTAAAGACGGTTTCGGAGTGTTTGAAGACATAAAACACTGGTTAAGACAACTCAGAAAAGTCAACAATTCCAGTCCATCCACACGGCCGTCTGATCCCCCTGTAGCTTATACTAAAAACAGCACAAACATCCATACCCGAGGATGCGCGCGGCGACTCCACCGCGGCTTTACAAGAAAATGTTCAAATGTTTGTAAATCTAAGGAACTTAACTTCGGGGATCACTAGTACCGAGTCTTACAAACTACTTGAAGTAACTTACACTAATGTCAACAAACACACCCATTCCCGAGGGAAGACTCCAACCTCCGACGGAGAGTGTGGTGTCGCACAAATATGAAGTGCGCGCCACCTACTTTCGCCGCGCGCCGCCATGCACGCACGGCGCGGCGTTCTTACGACGTCAGCCACGAGCGCCCTCTGCTGCAACTCCGCTCGTGGCCACCACTGAACGACATCGTTCACTTGGGACTGAGATAGGAACCAGTTAAAACTTAGGAATCAGATAGGCACCAGTGAAGACTTGGCTATCGGACAGGCACTACGCAGCCCTCTAGCTCAACTATGCATCAGCTTTCTGCAGTACTGAGCTATGTAAAAGTTATTACTAAGTCTCGATGAAATACATATCTCGTTCTAATTTACTCTAGTGTTTCTAGTTTCTGCTGTCCCCCTGGCTGGTCACCTCCTACCTGCACAAGCGTGCATCCTTTATTCCTGTGTCGGTCTTTCTACTCGACCACCGACACCTACGACGGAAACGAGACACAAAAGCGGCGACGAGGCTGGGACACAAAAGAGAGCAACCGCGCGCTCTGCAGCAAGGTGCCTTAGAGCGCTCGGCCACTCCACAGCGGCTCTCACATTCTTTTTTCCAGTGTCCTTTCCATTATTTTCGCTGCTTGAGATATGAGTATGGTCCCTCGGTAGTTGTGACAACTTTTCTGTCAGCTTTCTTGAAAATCGGGATTATTATTCTCTTTCTCCCATTCTTCAGGTACACATTTTCATCTTCAAATATATCTTATTAGTCTATATAGCCGCTATAGTCGGACTGGTCTAGCTTCCTTTATCATAACCAGAGAAATTTCATCTGTCTCAGATATATTTACTGTTTTCATTTTTCGCAGAGGTAGTTCTACTTCAAACATCGTTACATTCTCCTATTCTTCCAGTAACTTGACTCCCAGCCATACTTCTATTCCTTTTCATTGCCGACCTTCACATTTAGTAATTTATCAAAGTACTCTTTCCTTCTTTTCCTTATCTTCTCTGGTTGCGTTAACAACTCTCCGCTTTTCTATTTCACCATTATTTATTATTATTATTATTTTCCTCGCGCTCTTTGTAAGGCCACACAGCATCATTTTACCAGCATAAACATCTTTTTCCAATTATCTGAGGAATTTCTCCAAGATTTTTCTCTGTTCTTCTGCTACAAGTTCCTTAAAATTATTTTTACTACCCAGGTATTTTTTTTACATACTTTGGTTTACATACATGGTTTCGCCTTGATAAAACACAATTCTTGTTTATATTGCCCCAACATATTTCGGGAAAGTTTCTCGATCTTCAGTGGGTTTTCTTTGCTCTCTTAATATTACATTCTGTTTTCATTGATGTAATGTTTCCTTGGTGGTTGGTAGAATATTTGATACATGATCACTAAAACACACACTACACTGGTGTAATATTCTATAACATTTATTGATTTATACAAACTAGTTTTCGGCTGTTACGCCATCATCAGACACAAAGATTACTATAAACAAATGTTATGTCAAAGGTTCTACAGAATTTGCATCAAAGAATTACATAAAAGACAAACGTACTGTACGAATAAAGACAAAGAAATGGTGCGAAATTATTAAAAATTGTACCAAGTGGCTAAGAAAGGTATGCGATAATATGAAAGAATTAATTACATGACAACTGTTACAAAAGTGACAATTCGACAAAAAAATTATTACATTGTTTGTATGCGAAAAAGGTCACATGAAATAACTACAGTGCCTTGGGTAAAAATTTCGAAAGTGTTAGTAAATAAACGTGTAAAAATCATAAAACTAATTCAAAACAAATACAGTGATTAGGTGGGAGTATTGGTATTATCTGCATTTAGAAATGGAGAATAAAGGAATTCTTTCGTCGTTGAATACCAGACTTGGACAAGTAAAGATGTTTTTATTGATTTCCAAATTTTCTAGGTACTTCCTCGTCTTACCTTTGTGAATGTGGTGTAAAACTTCATATTGTACTTTATAACTGTAACCTTCTTTAAGTAAGTGTTATGCAAAAGTGGAGCAACCCTTTCGGAGTCGCCAACTTTTGTGATGTTCTTTTAGGAGTGTGGGAATCGCTCTGCTCAACCAACAAACATGCTGCCCTACATTCGATGATCCACCGTTTATTGTCCATACCAATGAGTGATAACTTTCAGACAGAACTGAAAACTATCAAACAAATTTCACTTTTGCAGACAACTTAGTTGAAGAGGGTTACAGTTATCAAGTCCAATATGAAGTTTTACACCACAGAAGATGAACTACCTAGAAAGATTGGAAATCAATAAACACATGTCTGCTTGGCCAAGTCGGGTACTAAAATTCAAATGTTTGTATAGCTTATGGAACTTAACTACGGGGTCATCAGTCCCTAAACTTACAAACTACTTATGAACTAGCTAATACTAAGGACGGCAGAAATATCCATGCCCTAGGGGGATACGAACCCCCGACCGTAGTGGCCGTCCTGACCGTGAATGGCGCGCCGCAGTCAGCTCGGCCAACGCGGCCGGCAGTCGGGTACTCAATGACCAGAGTTCCCTTATTCTCCACTTCTAACTGCAGATAATACTAATACTCCCACCTAATCCTTGTACTTGTTTTGTAATAGTTTTATTACTACCACACCTTTAATTACAACCTATTTACAAATTTTTACCCCAGAGACTAAAATTATTTCATGTGACCTCCTTTTTCGCAATTAATGTAATTAATTTTTTGTCCAATTGTCACTTACTTCTGTAACAGATGTCATGTAATTAATTCTTTCGTATTATCACATAATCGTTTTTAGCCACTTAGTACAATACTAAGTAATTTCGCACCAGTTTTTTTAATACCTTCCTACAGTACGTTTACCTTTAGCATTTTTATATAATTGTTTGATGCACAATTTGTAAAACATTGACATAACATTTCTTTATAGTAATCTTTGATGATGGCGTAACAGCCGAAAATTAGTTTGTATAAATCCATAAATATTATAGAATATTACACCAATGTCGTGTGTGTTTTAGTGATCATTACAATCTGTGTTTCACTGAAGATGCAGAAATTTCTCCGAATCATTTATGGATACAAAATACAGTATTGCGTTCGCTCAAAATTAAAACACATATCCTTATTATGTATTAGAAAGCAAAATAGATTCAATCAAAAAATGTTAAAAAATTACTTATACCTGTTTAAATTCCAATACAACAACAAAAATTCATCAAGATAATGTTGTTGTTGTTGTGGTCTTCATCCGCAGATTGGTTTGACGCAGCTCTCCACGCTACCTTGTCCTGTGCAAGTCTCTTCCTCTGAGAATACGTTCGGCAACTTACACCATTTTAAATCTGCGTACTGTATTCGTCTCTCGGTCTCCCTCTACCATTTTTACCCCACACGCTTCCTTCTAATACTATGTTGACAATTACTTGATGTCTCAGAAGGTGTCCAACCAATCTATCCCTTCTTTTAGTCAGTATATGCCAGAAACTCCTTTTCTCCCCGATTCGGTTAAGCACCTCCTCATTAGTTACGTGATCTATCCATCTAATTTTCATCATTCGTCTGTAGCACCACATTTCAAAAGCTTCTATCATCTTTTTATCTGAACTCCTTATCGTCCACGTGTCACTCCTATACAATGCTACA
Organism: Locusta migratoria; assembly: GCA_026315105.1. Classification (NCBI taxonomy): domain Eukaryota; kingdom Metazoa; phylum Arthropoda; class Insecta; order Orthoptera; family Acrididae; genus Locusta; species Locusta migratoria. Next base: position 855,312,577 of record CM048744.1, on the reverse strand, counting down.
CTCCAGACAAATGCTTTCAGAAAGGACTTCCTAACATTTAAATTAATATTGGATGTTAACAAGTTTCGTTTCTTCAGAAACGCTTTTCTTCCCATAGCCATTCTGAATTTTATATCTTCTTTACTTCGGCCATCAGAAGTTATCTTGCTACCCAAATGACAAAATTCATCTACTACTTTTATTGTCTCATTACCTAATTTAATTCCTTCAGCACCGCCTTATTTTCTGACATTGCATTCCATTACCTTCGTTTTACTCTTGTTAATGTTCATCTTATATCTTCCTTTCAAGACACTGTCCATTCCATTCAATTGCTCTTCCAGATCTTTTGCGGTTTCTGACGGAATTACTATGTCATCGGCAAAACCGCAATGTTTTTATTTATTCTCGCTGCACTTTAATGCCCTCTCCAAATTTCTCCTTCCATTCCTTCACTGCCTGCTCAATGTACAGATTGAATAACATTAGGGAAAGGCTTCCACCCTGTCTTACTCCCTTCCCAACCTCTGCGTCCCTTTCTTGCCCTTCGACTCTAATAACCGCTGTCTCGTTTTCGTATAGGTTGAATATAACTCTTCGCTCCCTATATTTTGCCCCTGCTACCTTAAGAATTTGGAAGAGTGTATTCCAGTCGACATTGTCAAAAGCTTTCTTCAAATCTACAAAAGCTAAAAACGTAGATTTGCCTTTTCTTAACCTATCTTCTAGGATAAGTCGTAATGTGAGTATTGCCTCCCGTGTTCCTACATTTCTCCTAAATCCAAACTGATCTTCCCCGAGGTCAGATTCCACAAGTTTTTCATTAGTCTGTAAATAATTCGTGCTAGTATTTTACAACCATGACTTATTAAACTGATAGTTCTGTAATTTTCACACGTTGAATATACATGAATATGTACAAAGCAAGATTATTCTACAGATGTTTGTTAAGGAACTACGGATCTTCACAGTAGCCTCAGAATATATTTATTCACTTATGAAATTTGTTATTAATAACCCAACCCAATTCAAAAGTAATAGTCTTTGGCCACTTACAAAATAACATCAAAAGTCTGTCGGGTAGCCAATAACCATTTAAAAAGAAATAACAAAGATTTTTCTCAAAAAGAGATCAATTTATTTTGAAGGTGACCAGTTACGGTCTTTCCTCAGATCATCGGACATATGTTGGTGTCGAGATGGTGAGCGGACTGCATGTATGGCGACTGCTATTAAGCATCGTCTCGGCTCCAAGTTGAGACAAATAGTTCTCATGATGATCTGATGGAAATTATCTGATGAAAATAAATGTAAAATTTATGCAATCTTGACTGGTTTTTTCGTAATAAATGAATTATCAGTTCGCTGTCTCTCCTACGGGAATTTTTGCCCCCACACTCATTGTAAATTAAAAGAATTTTCGAAAAACAACACCTTCTACTCAGTTAACCGAAATTTTAGATATGAATTATTAATTTTATAATGAGAAAGAAAAGTAGGAAACATGGAATTACAACTCTCCTAATAAGATGTAAAGATACTTTTTTTTTTTTTTTTTTTTTTTTTTTTTTTTTTTTTTTTTTTTTTTTTTTTTTTTTTTTTTTTACAGTGACACGTCACAAAATGACACGTTACCAAATGTCGTTTCGACGATCTATGGGACATGTTCTAATCTAATTGACCTAATCTGTATTCTCACGATCTGCCACTGATAATGGGGTAGAATCAGCAAATGAGTAACAACTATGAGATTATTCTACTGGAGCGTGAGCTCATTCAAAAGCATATGATCCTGTACATGTGACGTCCTTTTATTTGATATTTTGTTTGGTTGTGGAAATTTATTTGCTTTGTTGTAGTGCTTCTGTATGATAGAAGCGACGTCAGCGGTAGTGCAGGCTTTCGTCGCCTTCACATAAAGATTCAGTAGGCACGTAAAATTTTTATTTGAGTTATACGTTGGTTATTTAAGTTGGTATACCTGATAATATTTCATATATTCAGTTACGGATGTCTCTGGTTTAACTTTCCGTAGCCTAACACAGTTCATTGATTATATTTTAACTGACGAACATGGACTCTGTAATCTCAGGGGTTTGTTTTGAAAATTTTAATTCTTTTTGCAATATAATCTTTTTTTTCCGGTAATTCCAGTTAACGAAGCACGTCACATAAACATTCACTAGTCTTTACCTATAAAACTCATAACATTGATTTTAAATTGTAAGTCTTTTTACTGGGTATTTACGTCCTTTAATTATTCATTAACCTTTGATTCACAGATAATTCAAAGATGTTACTTATAAAAGTTCTTCAATTATCAATGGGAAGATCAGGAGCTAACTACGACTGATGTGGTCAACACAAAATTTTAGATTAATATTTCTCCTATATTTCACCTTACGCACAGATTTACAAAACACTGTCAGAGTCACACGATATATTTTAAATAAGCAGTTCTCTACAGTTCATTTCACAAAATCGCAGTTTGATATTCTTGGCGAAGTCAATATTTAAAAATTATTCCTTTTTTTAATCAAGTTAAAGTTATTTGATATAATGTTTGTCAAGGAAGAAAACGTTTTTAGCAATGATTAATATTTTCTTGATTATTACGTTCCTATCGGGAGGCAGAATTTTTCTAAGTCCGTAGCCTATCCCGAATTACAGTCCACAGATATTATTTACGCACTCGCGTATGAGTTCGATTTAATTAAGCCTTTCAAATAAATTCAATCATAGTAAACCAAAAGTTCGGAATATTTTGTACCTGACTATATATTTCAGATACGACCACAACAAACTAAGTCCGGAAGTTGACTAAGAAATGTTAACACATCGAGGGAGAAAGGCTGAGAGAGATCTTAGGGTTACGAGAAACAAATACTAAGGGCTGTTGGGAGAAACAAAGACTGAGAGAGCGAGTAGCTATACTGCGAAACTATTTATACTACTATTGCGACAAAAGATTACTCTGATTTACGGTGTTTAGACGCGGTTACTCTGAGACTGTACTGTTTCGATACTTCAAAGATATATTGACTGTTACTGAAGTTTTGACAAATACGTAAAAATCCTGCTTCTTACAAATTATTGGATTTGAATCTGGATGCAAATTGCTAGTTTGTGCTGTGATTGCGATGTAGTGTTACATACATTGCCATAAAATACCGAACAAACGGTGTCTAACAATGGCGACGGCACCGCGTGGCAAATCGACAGAGATTTTTCCACCTAGCGGCAAGCTTAGCGTGCCTGTTATCAGTGTTGAGGAACGCAATATCCACAGCCGTGCCCACATATTTTTCCCTCCGGCCACGAGCTTATCGCGAACAATGGATTGCCGTCCGCTATTCGCAAATGCCGGTTATTTTTCCGCGAACTGCCTAACCGCCCGTGTTCATTAATTTTCGGTACAACGTTCCGCACATATTTGGCATAGATTCCGCCATCGGCGCTGGGAGGTGTCTAGCTGTTTCCAATAACGCGAGCCGAGCGTCCCGGGTATGGCATTGTTGCTGCCGAAAGGCGCGCACGCCAGGGTCGACGTCCGCAGATCTGCGTTGTAAACTGGTGTCCAAAATTTGAAACAACAAACGTAAATTTTACAGGTTTACTGTCATTTGACAACAAAACTGTATGAAGAGGTGGAATTTAGTATTAAGGTATATGCAGGATAGAGAATACAGAAGGGAAACAAGTGTAACACTCATAACAGAAAACATGATTTCTTCATTTTGGCCCACTTTAGGTTACGGCAGTAACACTAAAAGTGGGGCTTTGCGATCGTCTTTTGACAGGTCGAAATTTAAATGAAAATAACGGCTTAACCATGCATCTGGCACGAAAATTAAACAACCGAATTTGTAGAGGATAAAATTCTCTACAACTTTGCTCTGTTATGTTTGTTTCATATCTCGTATCGTTTCAGAGATATTTGCAAAACTAACGGCGATTTTGGGATGTCTGTCTGGCTGTCTGTCCGTAACGTGTCTCCAGTTTTTTTTTTTTTTTTTTTTTTTTTTTTTTTTTTTTTTTTTTGACGAACCGTTCAACCAATCAGCACCAAATTTTGCACACATAATTTTAGGCCGCCAGAGACCAGAACCTCCCTTTTTCAAATTTTTCGGACAAAAAATACGGCAGTGATACTGAAAAAAGCCGTTTATAATATAATTTTAATTGCAAACGAACCGTTCATCTGACACAAAAACTGAATAACCTGATTGGTAGAGGGGAAAATTCTCTACAACTTCGCTCTATTATGTTTTTTTCATATCTTGCATTGTTGCAGAGGTATTTGCAAAAATAACGGCGATTTTACGATGTATGTTGACTGTAACGTGTTCTCACTTTTTTCGTCGAACCATTCAACCGTTCGGCACCAAATTTTACAGACATAATTGTTGGCTACCAGAGACCAGTACCTCGCTTTTTTAAATATTTCGGACAAGAAATACGTTAGTAATACCAAAAAATGCCGTTTGTAATGTAATTTAAATTGCAAATAAACCGATCATATGACGCGAAAATTCAATAAACGAATTTGTAGAGGAGAAAGTTGTCTTCAACTTTGTTCCCTTATTTTTTTAGAGATATTTGCAAAAATAACGGAGTTTTGACACCCTCCAATAAATTAATGAAAACCAGCCGTTCGCAGATGTCATGTGACATTCCTCGCCCAGAATTCTCTCTGCCATACACCATCTTGCGTTGCGTATTTGATGATTTTCTTATTGTAACTTACAAGTTATCCTTTCCTAAGCAATGGCGCACTGAAGAATTAACAAAAAGACGTCGTTCTTCGTACAAAAATAATCTAGTGTCTATAAATGCCTTATTAGTATCAGTTAACAACGGCCATCAATAGAATGAGATTAATGAACGCAGCTTCACCCTGTTAAAAAAAAATAAAATAAAAATAAAAAAAATAAAAAAAAAAAATTGTGTAGTGGGCAATGTGTTGGACTGTGACGCTGAAGGTCAGTGGTTCGGAAGCGCCAGTACGTAATTTTTTTTCCTACAAGGATTTCAGACACTCTTATTAATTAATTTTTTATTATTTAGTTTATTATTTTGGTCCAAAATATTTGCAAAAACTAATAAAACTACAAACCTAAAGTGGGCCATAAAACACGTCAGTGCGATGTTTTTACAACTTAACGAAGTGGCACACTTATTCCGACATATAGTTCATGTGTTAAGAAGTGATGTCAACTATGGTTGTCGATATATCGATTTATTCACGTTTATTTCTGAAAAAAAAATTCATTATGTGTTGGCAATATTTTAAAGGGTGTATCGATTTATCGATATCAAAATGTCAATATCAAGTGTCGATTTTTCACGGGATTTTTTTCGCAGTTTTGAAATACTTTTTGGGCTTCCATTACGTCGAGTCATTCTCCGCGACTGTCTAGGAAGTATAGGTGGCAAAGTATAAGTCCATTTGCACTGGACGGTGAGGAAAATGGAAAGATGGGAAGAAATAACGCACCATATGCATTAAACAACAATTTTTGACAGTATTAACGAGCTAATATTTCGCATACGCATTCTTCAACAAAAGTTGCTGAAAATGACGCAGGTCCTAAATGTTAAATGTGTTTTTGAAAAGTAGTAACCATATACATTTTCATAGTTTCTTCGGGTTTGCTGCCGGATTTTGAAGTCGAACTGACCCAATATTTCGGCGGAACACCTGTCCGCCATCCTCAGGGGAACTGCTGCTGCTGGACTCGCCGACAACTGATGCCGAGGGCATGGAACGCCGTCCTATATAGGCCTGCGAGTGATGAAGGCGCATGCGCGGCCTGCCACAGGTACTGCACATAGACAGGTCTTGCGGCGCCGCCGGTGGCGGAAAGGCGGTGCTCGCGGTATATCGCAGTCATGGGTTGTCTTCCAGCAATCTGGTGGGTTGCATAAAAGATCGATGTTTTTTCATGTGTGATAAAACCGGGTTCCACGCCCTGCTAAGCGGAAAACCCTTGTCTCTATTAATTAAATTTTCAGACAGCCTGATTTCAATAGACTCTTTATACACATTGTCCCAAAAACCGGACGTGCTGGCCACAATACGAGTCTCATCGAACAACATCCTATGTTGCTCGTTAAGACAATGTTCCGCAACTGCTGACTTTCCGGGCTGTAGAAGCCTGATGTGACGGCGATGTTCCACACATCTGTCATGAACAGTGCGGATCGACCTGCCAATGTACGCCTTCCCACATTCGCATGGAATCCTGTACACACCCTGTTTTTTAAGGCCCAAGTCGTCTTTAACGGATCCTAAAAGTGTCTTGATCTTGGGTGGTGGACGGAACACACTCTGGATGTTAAATTTCTTTAGGATTCTGCTAATTTTGTGAGATATGCCCCCTGCATACGGAATAAAAGCAACAGATCTTTCTTCCTCTTCATGTGCTTCCCGGGATGGTCCAAACTGCATAGCTCGAAGAATCTGCCTCTCGGAGTACCCATTTTCCTTAAACACAGATGTCAAGTGTGAAAGTTCCTGTGGTAGGCTTTCTGCATCGGAAACTGCATAAGCTCTGCGTACCAGAGTCTTAAGGACGCCACTGCGTTGGTGTGGAAGGTGGCAGCTTGTTGCATTGAGGTACAGATCTGTATGTGTGGGCTTCCGATGAACACTATGTCCCAGGGTACTGTCCTGCTTCTTGTACACCATGACATCCAGGAACGGAAGCTTCCCATCGCTTTCAACCTCCAAGGTGAATTTGATATTGGGATGGAGACAGTTGAAGTGGTCAAGAAATCGATTCAGAGAATCTCGTCCATGGGGCCACACAAAGAAAGTGTCATCAACATATCTCCAGTTCGAAAAGTCAGCAGTTGCGGAACATTGTCTTAACGAGCAACATAGGATGTTGTTCGATGAGACTCGTATTGTGGCCAGCACGTCCGGTTTTTGGGACAATGTGTATAAGGAGTCTATTGAAATCAGGCTGTCTGAAAATTTAATTAATAGAGACAAGGGTTTTCCGCTTAGCAGGGCGTGGAACCCGGTTTTATCACACATGAAAAAACATCAATCTTTTATGCAACCCACCAGATTGCTGGAAGACAACCCATGACTGCGATATTTTGCGAGCACCGCCTTTCCGCCACCGGCGGCGCCGCAAGACCTGTCTATGTGCAGTACCTGTGGCAGGACGCGCATGCGCCTTCATCACTCGCAGGCCTATATATGACGGCGTTCCATGCCCTCGGCATCAGTTGTCGGCGAGTCCAGCAGCAGCAGTTCCCCTGAGGATGGCGGACAGGTGTTCCGCCGAAATATTGGGTCAGTTCGACTTCAAAATCCGGCAGCAAACCCGAAGAAACTATGAAGAACTATTACGCCGGGAAAGCCTACGAAACTACATCAAGTACCTCTACGGGGAGAAGATGGTGAAACGTGTACAGAAGTTTGATAAACTTCGTATGAAGAAAGAAAAGCTGCTGAGTACACTCGCCTTCCTGCTGCGTTGCAATGACGAAGGTATTATACCTAATTTCGCTAGAATTAATCATTTTATTAATAGTAGGAGGGCCAATAAGATCAAGGTGCGTGCTAGTCTAGCAGTGATTAAGGAACGCATCCGTTTTACACGTAGAGAGCTGGATTTTGTCTCCAAAGATTTGTTTTATCTGCATATGGATCTTTCCGCCCTTTTGTCAGCAGATGTTTGGGATTGGGTTGATGGTTCCACTTGGGCGCTATCAGATTGGGCACATAGGAGCGCCGTTAACAGACAGTCGTCCAAATTTGAACGCCTGCTTTCTCATCCTGAGACGTCAGATGATCATATACGTCGACGTACCGTAATTAATGTTTCAAATAAGGAGTTGGATGGGCCCACCTTGGCGGTACTAGAGAAAGGTCTTAACTTTGCGCCTGCTCCTAGGAGACTCCCTATTACCGACTTCATCTGCTCTGTGGAACAATCAGTGTACAGCCTCCCAGAAGAACGTGCAGAAGAAATTAGGCAAGAAGTCTGCCACACATTGCGGCGTGCCCGTCCACCTCGGGACAACGTCTCTTCTGCGGAGAGAGCCGCCATTCGTTCCCTTAGGAATGATGATGATATTATTGTTTTACCAGCTGACAAGGGTAATACCACGGTTGTCTTGACACGGGATGATTATGTCCTTAAAATTAATTTTTTACTGAATGACCCGGCATACAGAAGGTTGAGCTGCGATCCCACAGAAAGAATTAAACGAAAGACTCTTTCTCTTCTGAAATCGAGCAAGTTGTCAAAAGACCTGTGCAAGAAACTTCATCCTGGAGCTGCTGTTCCTCCAAGGCTATATGGATTGCCTAAGGTACATAAGGATGGCATTCCTTTACGCCCAATTATTAGCAACATAGGGGCACCTACCTATAATTTGGCAAAATATCTGACTTCCATCCTTAGCCCCTTGGTTGGCAAGTGTGAACATCATATCTCCAATTCTGTGGATTTTATTCGACGACTGCAATCTTTGAGGCTTGAGTCTTCGGACTTATTGGTCAGTTTCGATGTGGTTTCACTGTTCACTCGTGTCCCACTGGAAGATTCCCTGTGTCTGATTAGCGAAAAACTGGATGATGACTTGGTCAAGCTTTGTCTTCATGTGCTGACATCCACGTATTTTTTATTTAATGACCACTTTTTTGAACAGACTGACGGAGTGGCTATGGGGAGTCCTTTATCACCCGTAGTTGCCAATTTGTTTATGGAGGATTTTGAGGATATGGCACTGAGGACTTCGGCTCTGCAACCAAAGTGTTTCTGGAGATATGTTGATGACACTTTCTTTGTGTGGCCCCATGGACGAGATTCTCTGAATCGATTTCTTGACCACTTCAACTGTCTCCATCCCAATATCAAATTCACCTTGGAGGTTGAAAGCGATGGGAAGCTTCCGTTCCTGGATGTCATGGTGTACAAGAAACAGGATGGTACCCTGGGACATAGTGTTCATCGGAAGCCCACACATACAAATCTGTACCTCAATGCAAGAAGCTGCCACCCACCACACCAACGCAGTGGCGTCCTTAAGACTCTGGTACGCAGAGCTTATGCAGTTTCCGATGCAGAAAGCCTACCACAGGAACTTTCACACTTGACATCTGTGTTTAAGGAAAATGGGTACTCCGAGAGGCAGATTCTTCGAGCTATGCAGTTTGGACCATCCCGGGAAGCACATGAAGAGGAAGAAAGATCTGTTGCTTTTATTCCGTATGCAGGGGGCATATCTCACAAAATTAGCAGAATCCTAAAGAAATTTAACATCCAGAGTGTGTTCCGTCCACCACCCAAGATCAAGATACTTTTAGGATCCGTTAAAGACGACTTGGGCCTTAAAAAACAGGGTGTGTACAGGATTCCATGCGAATGTGGGAAGGCGTACATTGGCAGGTCGATCCGCACTGTTCATGACAGATGTGTGGAACATCGCCGTCACATCAGGCTTCTACAGCCCGGAAAGTCAGCAGTTGCGGAACATTGTCTTAACGAGCAACATAGGATGTTGTTCGATGAGACTCGTATTGTGGCCAGCACGTCCGGTTTTTGGGACAATGTGTATAAAGAGTCTATTGAAATCAGGCTGTCTGAAAATTTAATTAATAGAGACAAGGGTTTTCCGCTTAGCAGGGCGTGGAACCCGGTTTCATCACACATGAAAAAAACATCGATCTTTTATGCAACCCACCAGATTGCTGGAAGACAACCCATGACTGCGATATACCGCGAGCACCGCCTTTCCGCCACCGGCGGCGCCGCAAGACCTGTCTATGTGCAGTACCTGTGGCAGGACGCGCATGCGCCTTCATCACTCGCAGGCCTATATAGGACGGCGTTCCATGCCCTCGGCATCAGTTGTCGGCGAGTCCAGCAGCAGCAGTTCCCCTGAGGATGGCGGACAGGTGTTCCGCCGAAATATTGGGTCAGTTCGACTTCAAAATCCGGCAGCAAACCCGAAGAAACTATGAAGAACTATTACGCTGGGAAAGCCTACGAAACTACAGTATCCATATAACAAAACGGGAAACTTACCTGATAGATTCCATACTTGAGAATATTCGATGCAATTTCTCCTTGCAAAGTATGCACAGTATAAGATAATACGAATTTTCTAATATCAGCAAGAAAAAAGCTTTAGTTCAACATGCAGCCAAATTAAGAAAATAATGTATGAGAAGTTAACCGGAATGAAATATTTAATGACATTGTACCATGTACATAGCTGTGAGTTAATAGGACAACAGTCGAAATATCGTAATACACGTTTCTCGTATGCAAAAAGTCACATGATCAACATAAGAGTTATCAAATTAAATGTTCTCTTTTAAATTCTTGCCATAAGGAGAATGGGCATGTTGCTCTTTTGTTAACGTACAGAATATCTAATAAAAACTCAGTGCTTAAACATACAGCTCTGAAGTTTATTTAAAGCGTGAAGCCGCTATTCAAAAAGGCCGATATATCAATATCTTATTTCAATATATCGATGGGCCGAGGAAGGGTACATTTTTAATTATTGATACATCGGATTCCTGATATTTTTTTAGTATCAGCAACCTTAGTGTGAACTAGTCTGGTACCAATACAGAGAGACAGCGGCTGTGTTTGTCGCGAATGAAGTCATCAGTCTCATGTTGAGACAATACCGCAAATTCTTTCTGCAAAGCCGCTCACAGCCAGTAGAGAGTGGTTGTCGGATGATGACGTCTGTCCCACTCCTGCACCTCAGACATTTTTTATCGGTTTCAAATCGGAAGACTGAAATTGGCAACAAATACACTACTGGCCATTAAAATTGCTACACCAACAAGAAATGCAGATGATAAAGGGTATTCATCGGACAAAATTATATTATACCAGAACTGACATGTGATTACATTTCCCCACAATTTATGTGCATAGATCTGAGAAATCAGTACCCAGAACAACCACCTCTGGCCGTAATAATGGCCTTGATACACCTGGGCATTGAGTCAAAGAGCTTGGATGGCGTGTACAGGTACAGATGCCCATGCAACTTCAACACGATACCACAGTTCATCAAGAGCAGTGACTGGTGTATTGTGACGAACCAGTTGCTCTACCGCCATTGACCAGACGTTTTCAATTGGCGAAAGATCTGGAGAATGTGCTGGCCAGGGCAGCAGTCGAACAATTTCCGTATCCAGAAAGGCCCGTACAGGACCTGCAACATGCGGTCGTGCATTATCCTGCTGAAATGTAGGATTTTGCAGGGATGGAATGTAGGGTAGAGCCACGGGTCGTAACAATTCTGAAATGTAACGGCCACTGTTCAAAGTGCCGTCGATGCGAATAAGAGGTGACCGAGACGTGTAACCAATGGCACCCCATACCATCACGCCGGGTGATACGCCAGTATGGCGATAACGAAGACACGTTTCAAACATGCGTTCACCGCGATGTCGCCAAACACGGATGCGACCATCATGATGCTGTAAACAAAAACTGAATTCATCCGAAAAAATTTTTTGCCATTCGCGCACCCAGGTTCGTCGTTGTGTACACCATCGCAGGCGCTCCTGCCAGTGATGCAGCGTCAAGCGTGACCTCAGCCATGATCTCCGATAGTCCATGCTGCTGCAAACGTCGTCGAACTGTTCGTTCTGATGGTTGTTGTCTTGCAAACTACCCCATCTGTTGACTCAGGGATCGAGACGTGGCTGCACGATCCGTTACAGCCATGCGGATAAGATGCCTGTCATCTCGACTGCTAGTGATACGAGGCCGTTGGGATCGAGCACGGCGTTCCGTATTGCCTTTCTGAACCCAAAGATCCCATATTCTTCTATCAGTCATTGGATCGCCACAGACGCGAGCAGCAATGTCGATTTACGATAAACCGCAATCTTTATCAAAGTCGGAAATGTGATAGTACGTATTTCTCCTCCTTACACGAGGCATCACAACAACGTTTCACCAGGCAACGCCGTTCAGTTGCTGTTTGTGTATGAGAATCGGTTGGAAGTGTCAGTACGTTGTAGGTATCGCCATCGGCGCCAACCTTGTGTGAATAATCAGAAAAAATAATAATTTGCATATCACAACATCTTCTTCCTGTCGGTTAAATTTCGCGTCTGTAGCACGTCATCTTCGTGTGTAGCAATTTTAATGGCCCGGAGTGTATGTGTATTGTAGTGCTGTTAATACCCACTATTGCCTCGAAACTAATTTCAATTCCTATTTATGTATATTTGTATCGTATGTATATTTGTATCGTTAAGACATTTTGATTACGTGTCTGCAAAACCAATCACTCTTAACAAGAGAACACAGGTAAATACCATCCCGCGAAGATTCAATCAAGATACATTCCTTGTTTATTAATTAATTAAGCGCAGTAGTGTTTCAATGTATGTGTAAATATTCTTTGTTTTCCGCCAGTTTCATACAAGAGTCTAGTTTTAGTTTTAAAACTGAATTCCCTCGAAGGTCGTCAAACAGCTTTGAAACACCCGCCTGAGCGAACTTAAAATGAACTAGAAACTTTCACTCTGCAGCGGAGTGTGTGCTGATATGAAACTTCCTGGGAGATAAAAACTGTATGCCGGTTGAGAGATTCGAACCAGGGACCTTTGCCTTTCGCGGGCAAGCACTCTACCGACTTTTTTTTTTTTTTTTTTTTTTTTTTTTTTTTGCTCTATGTGTAGTTCTGTTTGTTGCGGACGTTGATCAAGTTTGTTCGTTTTTGTTCGATTTGTTCTTGGCTCAGCTTTTTTATTACAGAGGGCGTTCAGCCCTCTGACCGGGCGCGCTGAGCCACGGCGCCCGGCTGAACCGACTGAGCTATCCCGGTAAGCTACACGGTCCCTCCTCAGAACTTTACTTCCGCCAATACCTCGCCTCCTACTTTCCAAACTTCACAGAAGGTCTCCTGCGATACTTGCAGAACTAGCACTCCTGGAAGAAAGGATATGGTGGAGACAAGGCTTAGCCACAGCTTAAGGGATGTTTCCGGAAGAAAGGCCCGCGAAAGGCAAAATACCCTGGTTCGAATCCCGGTTCCGGCACACAATTTTAATCTTTGTGGAAGTTTCATATCAGCACACACACCGCTACAGAGTGAAAGTTTCTTTCTGATAACATCCCTTAGGCTGTGACTAAGCCATGTCTCCTCCATATCATGTCCTTTGTGAGTGCTAGTTCTGCAAGTTTCCCAGAACAACTTAGGTGAAGTTTGGGAAGCAGGAGGCGAAGTTCTGGCAGAAGTAAAGTTGTGAGGACCGACCGTAAAGCGTGCCGGGATAGCTCAGTCGTTATAGCACTTGCACGCGAAAAAGTTCCCTGGTTCGAATCGGCACACAATTTAATCTGGCAGGAAGTTTCATGGGAGGTACTGCCGCTTAGGACATACTGATAAATCGGCCGTAGCGGAACATGTATTTCAAGAAGTTGATCATGAAATAAAGTTTAACGAGATGAGCGTCATGGCAAACACATCTCATTATTATTCACGTATGTACAGAGAGGCCATATAGATTTTCAGACACCTAAATAATTTTAACAGAAAAGAGGGAGATGTTAAACGATACAATTTGGATGTCAAAAATGTAGCGACCACACGACAATTGATTATTTTCAATCGAGAATGTTGGCAACATGACAAATCATTGAACAGGCGACGTCACATGATTGACAATGGTGCCCTCTGGATGCGTTATATATATGATGCTCAATCGAGATCTACTTGCAGTTTGCGGCTTCACCACCGAGGATGCCTTCCGCACTGGAAACCGTAACATCAGGGGAAAGTTTCACGCATGGACCACGGCATCTCAGCACGGAATTTTAAATTTATGACATTTTTATGCTTCGTGAGTTTCTATTTCAAGTACCATCATCAAGAATGTAGCGACTTTGTTTCAAACAAGGGCAGAGATAGCTAATAATAACGCTATGGTAAACTAAGTGTATTGTACATATTTGTAAAACTTTACATAAATTATTGGCGTAATAGTGTTTCAGTTCACAAATTACTCCACAAAATCGTAGAAGAAAGAATAATACGTGTCACACAAAAACAGAAAGGAAGAAAGAAATGCACTTCGACAAAGCGATAAAAAAGATTCTGCGATGTCGCCTAAATGAACAAAACGGACCACATCTCGATACCGAGAAGTGAGCTGGAACTTAAACTGAGCGGTTCGGGAACTGGAATTCCACGCGGAAGTTACCGTTTGCGAGGTTATTACACTACCATTCATTGTATTAAGTTCAGCTCTGTCTAGGGGATGATAAAAATTCGTCCACATCCCCCACCTGCGTATGATTACTTTAAAACACAACTAAAATTGGGAAGAAGGGTGCATTTCTTATAAATAACACTTTGTTTAAAATTATTAAGTAGTCTGTTTATTTTTCAGATCAGAAACACTGTCACCGGTAAAAGCACTGTATGTTGGCGTACCTAATATAGCTCGTGAACCTCAGACAAAATTTGCTTTGCGGAAAATATTCTAATTAGCCTACCAGGCTACTTGTTCACAGCATAAAAAATGAATAAAACATTCCATTAGTCTGTGCCTGTCCGCGAATACTTAGTCTTTATATACACAGTTTATTACACAAAAACAATGCTCAAAAACAGATAGCGAATGAATGAATGTTTATGATACCTCAGTTAATACATTCTGATAAGATGCACTTTTGCAATCAGTTTACAACAGAAATGTAATGAAGTCACAGTGCCTAAATTTCATACGCTGCACTCTTCAAATTTTACGTAGCACACGGCAACTCGAGAAGAAATCTTGCAAGTTTAACAGCACTCGATAAACCTTTCTAAGTTTACACTCTGGAAACTTGAAACACGTCCACATAACGTGTATCATTTGACTCCCCATGAACAAATGTTGACGAGCTTCAGACATTCTTTTTTTATCTGTATGTAAAATTCTGTCTACATTGTGCATGAGGCCCCAAATATGTATTAGTGTGAACTGTGATGTGCTCCCACTGGCCCTGGGTTCCACAGAATGTATGAAACTTTGTATGTAAGACAGTTTAGCAAGTGTCAGGCGCGCCTCGTCTGTTTTGTGTCGTCGTTTCTTTCAAACACTGGGCGTTGAATGTCTCTGGGCGAAAAGTAGGTTTGCCAAATGCTGAGCAGAACCCAGTCTTAGCAAAGATTCCTAATGTGGCTTGCTCTTAACCTCCTTGGCTGGGGGTGGTCAGGTTACCTGCCTGACGAACGGTGACGCTCTCTGGACTCCCCTCCACTACCCCTCCTCTGGTGATGGTTAAGCAGTGGTTACGAGAGCTATTCATTCGCTTCTTGGTTCCTGGTAGGGTAAGTACCTCTGGGTTTGGTTCTTCTGTGGCCTCGTGGCTCGACTTAGTTCAGGCTCCATAGTCATACTTATGCCTTTTCGTGAGTTTAATTCTGGGAGTAGCAGCTACACTATATGTAGTAGTGAAATTTTGCTTAATTTCGTACAGGATTGCTACTTTTATGTTGATTTTTGCTGGAATCTGATTCCGAGGCTTTGATGGTGTTTCGTTAGCATAGTTCTTGCACTTTATAACTTTTAAATCATTTCTTCGCCTGTTTAAATATGTTCAGTTCTTTCACGTTCTTAAAATCGTAGTTGAATTGTAATATTTTCGGGGACTCGTGGTGCCTATACTGTTCGTACTTTGTCGACAGAACACGTGGACGATATCAGACTAGGCCTTCAGCTTTTCCCTCATTTACACATGAGTGGTTAATAATTGTATAGCTAATTTGCTAATGTGTTTCCTAGTGAGGGTAGCGTGATAATTTTCCGCAAAAATTGTCCATTCTAACTTGTAATCTGTGTACTTGTTGGCCCACGTGTGCGGCGATTAGTGTGTTCCTGTCGTGGTTATTACAATTAAATAGATCTTTTTCCTCTATGTAGAAAGAACCGTTGCACGACGTCTATCGTGTTTTTAATTTTCATGAAATAGAATTATTTCACTTCTCTGAATTTTTGTGACTGAACTCTGCATTGTGCTGTAGCAATCTGTAACCTTGCTTATCTAATAGATATCATTCCTCTGATCAGAAAGAATGGTTACACGAGATATTTCGCGATCTTATTCTCTTCGAAATTGTTTTTGTTAACTATTTGCATATTTTATGTTCCGACTTAGTAGAGTGCTGTATTGATCTAACAACTTTAAACTTCTGTAGTTATCTTCTCCCTGTGCTAAACGAACGCCACAGCTACCGTTTTTAGATGTTATTTAATGAAATCTTGATTTAATGTATAGTTAGAAGTTCTAGGGAAACTTTAACTTCCGTCTGTACACCTCACTTTGTGGTCTTAAACCAAGTGCGTTTGTTTCTGATAGTTGATCATGAGCCTAAGCCACTAGCTTGACACGTTATGGAAGCGAAGTACTACTTCATTGTGCGTGAGTGAACAATCAATCTGCAATCTCCACATTGCTTGGCTGTCGTCTTGGTATATTGGTGTCGGGTGCTTGGTAAGTACCTGCATGACTTGGCGTATGAATCTGTGTGTGAATGTGCTGCAGTTCCTCCGTTCCTCCCTATGAAACGTGATCGCAAATTAACCTGTACTCTACTTTGCAGGTGGACAATTTTAGGGCCATGTAATTGTGGATATTTTGAACATTTTGTAAGGTGTGTTTTTATTGTAATTTAAAAAAATGGTCTTCCCCCTTTGTTGTACTTGTTCTGAACATTAAATTAATTTATTAAACTATAATCCTTTGGTGCTAATTTAAATTATCCCCTCATCATTTATTTTGGATTAATGTGGGGTAATTTGTTCATGTATCTTGTGTCTCTGCCCCCTTCTGGAGGAGAGAATATTTACGTTTCCGTTGCCAACATTTATGATTTCTGATTTATATCCATGGCTGCGGATCTTTATTTAATTGTGTGCAGTTTCCTCTAAAGATTACAGTAAAGGTAGAACTGTTTGCTTAACTTATAGAATCAGAGTTTTGCTTAAGGGAACTGTATACTTCCGCCGCTGTGTGAATATCGCCGTAATTAGATTTTGTGAGTAAGCAATCAATTGTTAACTTCACAAACATGGTTAATTAACAGTCAAAAGAACAGCAGGCGAATTTCAAACTTTTAAAGTCTCCCTCTTCCGAAGGTCGCGGTACAGACCGGCATAGCTTCGCCATCGCGAACGCTAGCCAAACACACACCGCCCAGCCTTTGTACCTGTCCACCGGAGAAACCCAAACGTCACGAACCTACCCATTTCCACCCCTCGTCAATGTACAACTCTTTTGCCAGGTATACCGTACATTTAATACAAATACCAAATACATCTTTAAACACTTACACTAAAAACAAAATAAATATGGAATTGAATATCGTAATTAATATTTCAATTCATTACATCTCATTTCTCTTATGGAGCGATTAAACACAAATTAATTATTTAAAGAAATGAAAATGATAAGTAGATTTGATCAATGCGATTTTAAGGTATAGTCATTTTATAATACGGCACCTGTGGACAAACAGTGCCATGCTGGTCGTGTATCTGTCTTGTACTTTATGTTATTAATAAATTTATACAATGGTATTAGTGAATTAGGTTTTCTGTGATCAGTATTATCTTACATCGACTGTAAGCATATCAGGTGATGCACCTTGTTGAGACCTTTTATGTGAGACCTCACTCATCTCTGTATCTTATATGGTATACACGTTATGAACTTTTAACTAAACACTAAATTGCCGTATATTCATTCTATTACTTGATAGGAGGGACGTCTGTGCGTTACTAGACATGTCATGTGAAACCATTTCGGAAACTGTGTCGCACTTCTCTGTCTTAATTGTGCTTTATTTTATTTTTAATTTAACTTTATCGTATACAATACACTGTAGTCTCACTCGCGTGGTGGATTTCCTTTGACGTCACGGCCTTACCCTGCGAGCGCTAAACTCAGCCCCGGCCGGCCGTTTCCGCCTTACGCACACGCACACACACACACACACACACACACACCTGCTCTCCGAGTGCCCAGCCCACCATGAGCCCGAGCTTCACGGTTGTTTAACCTGATTTTTCCAAATTACAGATTTATACACATAAGGCATCCCCATCAGTATCATCTGTCTTCATAGATATATTGATACTGAAATTAATAAAACAGAAATAGTGTAACAATTTTGTGCGTTAGCAAGCTCAGTGTTTGCGGTGCGGAGAAATTTATCAAGATAGATCTCTCCAAACATATTGAGTGCTACTCGTTGGGCGGTACTGTCACACGTTCCGGACTGGGAAGGGCAGTTCCTGGAACTGAAAGCCGCCGCAACCGGGACCGAAGGTTCCTGGAAGTCGCGGCAAACGTTCCGGCCCTGGACCGACTAGGAGAATGTACGTAAACGACGAACTGCCGTTGTTACTATGTAGTCCCTCGGTCCTTCAATTCACTTATGTGAACCGTTCCTTTGGAACGGTTCATTCACGGACGACGCATCTCTAGTCAGTATTGCCTCCTAAATCCAAACTGGTCTTCCTCAAGGTCGGCTTCTACCAACTTTTCTATTCGTCTGTAAACAATTCGCGCTAGAATTTTTCCACCGTGGCTTATTAAACTGACGGTTCTGTAATTTTCACACATGCCTGCGTCTGCTTTCCGTGGAATTGCTATTATTACATTTTTCTTGGCATCTGAAGGTATAACGCCAGTTTGACACATCTAGCACACTAACTGGTACAGATTTATCATGGATGGCTCTCCCAGAGACATGTGTATCTCTGAGGGAGTGTCAGCTACACCTGGGGCCTTATTTCGACTTAGGTCTTTCAGTGTTCTTCTATCAGTTGAATATGTCCTATCTCATCTTCATTTACTTCCTCTTCCCTTTCTAAAAAATTGTCCCGAATTTTATATCCCTTGTAGAGCCTATCTATATATTATATCAAATTTTCAGCTTTTCCTTCTTTGCTCATGTCGCTTTAATTTTCCTGTAGGCCGTATCTATCTTTCCCCTAGATATACGCGCTGAAATTCATTGGAAGAATCATCAGGAAGTGCTGCCCATCAACGAAGGATGTATCTTACGTAACACCAGTACCTGAATATTGCCTATCTGTGTTGAATCCGTAGTAGAAAGCGTTGATAGAAGAGATAAAATAGATAAAGGAGAGAGTTACGCTTCATTATAGTATTATTTAATAATCGTGTAAGCGATCGCAAAATTACAGTTCCAAGAGAAACGTTCTGCATGTCAGTATGACCTATCAAAGTTAGAACTATATATTTGTCGAAGAGTCAGCCAATATATTGATATGTATACCCTGCGAAAAGATAGCGGGAAAATTACAAAGATTAGAGTCCATACGAAGGGATATCTGCATTTTTCGTATGCGTAGTATACGCAACTATAATACCAAAAGAAGGCACTGACAGTGCTACACAAACTGTCCTTTCCCAAACAACATTAGGTGATTTGCGCGATATGCTTGTAGTAGCCACGCAGTCTTGGCGAGAAGTTGGGCGACGGAACTGTTATTCTGCCCGATTTAAGTCGTAAAAGGCTAATCATTGGCAGAAAAAAAGAGGAACCATTTATTTTGTATGTGACGAGTTCATACTTATCGTAAAAGGAAGTTAAAAACGATGACCCACTTGTGATTGTAACTCCTTTAATTTGCTGGCATCTAGGCTGCACGCCGCACAGAGATGTTATTTGGGTTGCATACGCAGCAGGCGTTACGAGCAGACACCACGCAACGAGACGCGTAGCCGTAGTTCCGGCTTGGCCCGTGGCACGTAAGGAGAACGAAATTGTTTGACACTTACTGCCACGTGGGCGGAAGAGGGTTATTCCTCGGTATATTCAACCGAGTGTTTATGCGGGCTGTCAAAGGGGAACCCAGTGCAGAGTACATCAGTGAAGACGCTTCCGGCGTCCACGCCCAGCAAACTGGTTATGACGAGCTTCAGCGGACAGCAGCCTGCAGATGGCGTTCAACTGCCACCGCTCGTCCACCATGTCACCGCTTCGAGATTTAACTTAAAAGAACGTATAATTACGATTCGAATATCCAGATATTGAAAAGAATTTAAAATAATTAAAATCTTCTAAGATACTTGTATTCATATTAAATTTATTTTATTACAGGGTCATACAGCACCAATACAACAGTTACTGGCCATATGTCATACTAATTTAAACCTGAAGATGGGCCCATACTGTCACAAAAGTGGTGGTGTATGACACTGAAACAAAATAAATTTAATTAAGATTACACGACATAGTCGGGTCTGGAGGCGATCTAATCGTTTTATAGTTTTCAGCTCTGAAAATATAAACTAGAATTTTCAGAGCTGTCAGTATTTTGTATGCTGTCATGTTTTTAACTTATGTAAGTGACTAAGCGCAACGTCGCACTTGTTATTTTATACCCAATTTGTTTTAACAAGATGACCAGATTATAACATATATGTGACCAGATGATGGTGACACAGTGCACCGAAACCGGTCGTTATTTAATAAATTGTTATTGTGCTATCTTGGCTTGTCATTTTGAAAACTATAAATTTAATTATTCGAATTTCAGATGGCGTACGAACTTAGAAGTTGAATTTATGTTGTTTCGAGAAACAGGAAATTTGATTCTTATAATGTAAACACAAATATAATGCAATTGAGAGGGTTCGTTTGTGGGATCGGTGGGTATTTGGTTGGTAAAGTTAAGCAAGGGTAGTCATTTTAGGTTCAATTTGTTATATATATATATATATATATATATATATATATATATATATATATATATATATATAATCAGAGGCTGAAGGCCCAACAAGACAGTTCAGATAAGTGATGCAAGGCAGAATGCCAAGTTGAGAGATCCAATTTTTTGATAAGTTAATAAGGCTCGAAGTTTAGTAAAAGCAACTCTTTAAAATACAATATAAGACACAATGAGCTCAGCAATTTAAGCAAAAGCGAAAAGTTTTAGATGAAATACAATAGAATTTACAAATGACCCTTGAAATTTAAATGAAAACAGCTTTTGTTTGTAAATCTATCGCACTCAACTGCATGGTTATTAGTCAGTAGATTACAAACTACTTAAACTAAGTTAAACTAACCTAAGGACAACACACACATCCATGCCCGAGGGAGGATTCGAACCTCCGACGCGGGAGGCCTTGCGATGCGTAAAGTGGCGCTCCAGACCGGTCGGCTACTCCCGCGCAGCTGATAACAGCTCAGCTTAATTAAACAACACACAATAAAATTTACAAATGAGCCCTGCAATTTAAATTAAAAAAAAACGTTTGTTAAGCTTATGGGACTTAACTACGGGGTTATCAGTCCCTAAACTTACAAACTACTTATGACCGTAATGTCCGTGCAGACTGTGACTGGAGCGCCAGAATAAAAAAAAAAAAAAAAAAAAAACAACTCAGCTAACTTATCAAAATCACACTAAAGTGTGGTTCCATAATTTAGCTGAACACAGCTCTTTAAAAATACAGTTACCAAAATACACTAAAGACGAGCTAAAAATTTGAGTTTTCCTTTTACTGGTAACTGTGCTAAATGGTATCAATAGGCAGAAAGCCAATAAAATTTACAAAGGTGTCCTGCAATTTAAATGACAGCAGTTCAGCTTAGTTACAGGAAAATCACACTGATGTGGGGTAGCTGGCTACACGTTAATTTAATACACCCACACAGATAAAACAGATGAGCTGACTCAAAACAGAGAGGAATAAGGTGCCCAACGGCCAACAAGAGCTACAGCTCTGACACTAAGGGGCTTACACAAACGGATAGAACGCCAAATTACAACCGCGGGGTGATGATGCCTCACGGAGGGAGAATTTCTGCAAGAAGAAGATTAAAAAAAAAAAAAGAGAAAAACAAAGCTATACAAATACCAGCCGTTCAGATTCGATCAAAATGTTCAAATGTTTGTAATTCTATCGGACCAAACTGCGTGGTCATCAGTCCGTAGCTTACAAACTACTTAAACCTAGGTAAACTAACCTAAGGACAAACACACACACCCATGCCCCAGGGAGGACTCGAACCTCCACGACGAGCAACCGCGCGCTCCACAGCGAGACGCTTTAGACCGCTCGGCTACTCCACCGCGGCTTCAGATTCGAGCTAGTAGAGGGGCACAAACCAGATAAATTCCCCAGTTTCGTTAACCATTTTACTGAATATAGATTACACGATACTCAGAGCAAAGAGAAAAATATAATCCAATTCAACCGAACTAAAAGTGCTGTATAACATAAATAAACAACTAAAGACGTAGATACAGGCAACGACGGCCCCTGGGGAACGACCACCGATCCTGACAAATTCACACACGCAAATCTGCGGAGCAGGACTGTATCAGTCACTTAACTTATTTATATCTTACTCCACGACAAGTGCAGGCACCCTCGCGATGGTATAGATGTGGGGTGTCAACCAACGCCCGGAAACCTTTCATACATCCCAGACGCGAGGCGTAGCCGGGTCTGAGTGCGGAGTACTCTAGCAGTTGTTGACAGCTCGGACGCTTGGCGAGGGATGGACGCGGTGTCGCACGGCCGCTAGGAACGCGACTACGCAGCCGGGAGACGAGGTAAACAGCCCGCGTCGAGGTGCTCTTACAACGTGGCAGAAAGGCCTCTCCAGACCAATCTCTTTAGCTCATAGCATGCGTGCCTCCCCACGGACACAACTTCGATGCACACGCCGCGCCCGGCCACAAACAGCCCCTTAATCAAAATAACTCGACCCTGGCGATGCCCTGCAACGTATCAAATGACTGCCTGATACTCTCTCCGCTATCCCCGCAACGACCGACTCACTTCTCTCTCCAGCTGCCTCGGCGCCACCGCGGCGCCACACGCGCGATAGATGAAACAGCGCCACGAGCGGTGCAATCACAGAAAGATCGATGCTACTTGCGCCAGTAATTAAATCAAAGACAGGGTCAACAGAAGAAACAGCAGCCGGGACGGCTCAGAATCATTACAACAACGGCGTTTATCGCTGCGGCATGGTCTACTTACAAAACTTCAATCGCCAACATTCTCCTCCGAATGCGATACTATATTGTTGGCTGCCACCTACATAGATAGAAATGATCATCAGAATGAAATACGAAAAATAAGAGCGGCGTGGTCTACTTACGAAACTCCAGTCGCCAACATCCTCCCCCGAATGCGATACTATATTGTTGACTGCCACCTACATAGGTAGAAATGATCATCAGAATAAAATACGAGAAATCAGAACGGCGTGGTCTACTTACGAAACTCCAATCGCCAACATTCTCCTCCGAATGCGATACTATATTGTTGATTGCCACCTACATAGGTAGAAATGATCATCAGAATAAAATACGAGAAATCAGAGCTCTGACGGAGAGATTCAGATGTTCTTTCTTTCCGCACGCTATTCGAGAATGGAACGGTAGATGAATAGCAAAAAGATGGTTCGATGAACAAGGCACTTAAATATGATATGCAGAGTAGCCCATGCAGTTTAAATTAAAGTTGTTGGATGTCATTCCGAAATACTGTATAAATAACTACAGGTACTCCGTTATTG
The DNA here is from genome assembly GCA_026315105.1 of Locusta migratoria. Lineage (NCBI taxonomy): Eukaryota > Metazoa > Arthropoda > Insecta > Orthoptera > Acrididae > Locusta > Locusta migratoria. The sequence continues at coordinate 855,289,027 of CM048744.1, read as the reverse complement.
CGTAGGCTAAATGTGGATCAAAAATGAAAGGAAAAGTGGTTATAGCTATACATTGAATTAATTAACACGTTTTTCATGCAGTTTAATTATTTCTATCATTGACCGACTGTTACATCCCGGTTCACTTATTGAACTTTCGATTCACGGTCTATACACACGGTCTCTTTGTACCACTCTTCTTCTACAGGTCTTTTAAGAAAGTAGATGTGCTGTGCTGTGCTGTGACACCTACCTTATTAACATAACCTAAGTCACTGTGATACAAAAAAATTTAACCTTCTCATTTATGAACAGCAATGGATGAAAGTAAGCCTGAGATCCAATTGCAACCCAATTCTATTAATGAATCCTCTAGGATTTCTGAATAAAAAAATTAATACGCATTTGAAGCAGGTTCTGTTTGAAACAGTGTTCTCAGCGCTAAATGCCTACATATTTTCATTATGCTGGTGTACTCTTCAGGTGTCTGTATGTTTTCAACTTATGGTTGCCAGAATTCGTTGGTAGTAATCTGGAACGTGTCTCTAAGACAGATATAAATTTTGAATCGTAAACAGGAACATGTCGCGATAATTATCTTAAGATTAAGAAATATATTTGTGCAGTTTATTGGTTAATTCAACTGATTTAGAAAAATAAATAAATTAACACCTTACTCCTTGGCATTTGGATATCACTTCACACATACTCAAATACGAATTAAGCACTAAGCTTTACTCCCGTCGGAGGTTCAAGACCACCCTCGGGCGGTCAATGGACATATGAATAAGCTTTAGACTTGCAACCTCGTAGTTGCAAAACTCAACTTCGTCCTAATACAGGACTTAATTACAGAAATCTGTCATTATTTAGTGTGACCTGATCACTAGATTTATTATGTAAACAAATAGCCAAGATCGGTAATTATATTGTATTTAGGTGACCGGTTTCGGCAGCTTTTATTGCCATTACGAGTGAATCATTCACAAAAGCCACATCATAGAGGAAACTTAGCACTTGTTCGCCATCATTATTGTTGGCACGTCACAACACAAATAAATGTGGTCTCCGCATTACATTGCAGGAAGCTGTGGGTGACATTTTACTTTCTTTGTGTCTCGCCAACAATAATTCTGACGATCAAGTACAGTTTACAAGGTTTCCTAAGCGAACTGAAATTGGATATAACACACAGAAAGTATTGCAGATAAGGCGAACAAAAGGATCTACGTTTCTTTGACAGAACACTTAGAAGATGCAACAATTGCACTAAAGAAAATGCATACACTACAATTGTACGTTCTATTTTGGAGTATTGCTGCGCATTGTGGAATTTCCACCTAGTAGGTCTGCCAGATGATTTAGAGAAAGTACAGATAAGGGCAGCTCGTTCTCTATTATCGCGTTATAGGGAAGAGAGTGTCACAAAAATGATGTACGAGTTAGGATGGAAATTATTAAACGAAAGGCCTCATACATTACGGTGAGATTTATTTACGAAATTTCTTTCACCCACTTTCTCTTCCGATGTTTGTTGTTATGGTCTTCAGTCCGGTGACTGGTTTGATGCAGCTCTCCACCCTACTCTATACTGAGCAAGCCTTTTCATCTCCTCATAAGAACGGCAACCCATATCCACTTGAATCTGCTTACTATACGCGTCTCTTGGTCTCCCTCTGCGATTTTCACCCCACACACTTCCTTCCAATGCTAAATTTACGATTCCCCGATGTCTAAGAATGTGTCCTACCAAGCGATCCCTTCTTTTAGTCAGGGTATGCCAAAAATTCCTTTTCTCACCAATTCTGCTCAGTACATCTTCAGCATTCTTCTGTAGCACCACATTTCAATAGCGTCTATTCTCTTCCTGTCCGCACAGCTAATCGTCCACGTTTCACTCCCGTACAAGGCAACAATCCACACAAATGCCTTCAGAAAAAATCTTCTTTACACTTAAATTAATATTCGATGTTAGCAAATTTCTCTTTTTCAAAAATGCTTTTCTTCCCATTGCCATTCTGCATTTTATATCCTCTGTACTGCGACCATCGCATGTTTTTACTACTCAAGAAACAAAACTCATCTACCACATTCATTGATTCGTTACCTAATCTAATTCCTTCAGCATCGCCTGATTTTCTAAGACCGCATTCCATTATTTTTGTTTTGCTCTTGTTAATGTTCATTTTATACGCTCTCTGAGCCATTTACATTATGATACATGATCATCATAATAAAATAAGAGAAATCTGATCGAAACGGAAAGGTTTAGGTATCCTTTTTCATGCGCGCTCTTAGAAAATCCAACTGTAGAGAAATATCATAAAAGCATCAGACTGGATCAGATTGAACTTCCAGGTGCTGTGTTTTTCATCTTTTTATTTCTATAGCAAGCGTTTCGGTACTTTACCTGGGTCGTCCTCAGGCCGCCATTATGTACGTGTTATAAGACATAGTACGTTCAAATATAGTGGTTGTTATTCCCGGTATCCGTAATTTAGTGTGTACTTTCAGTGAAGTTATAATAGCCACAACATTTGTACGTACTATGTCTAACAACAGGTACAGAATGGGGGCCTAAGTTTGGTGCCAGTGGAGTACTGAAACCTTGCTGTAGAAATAAAAAGGTGAAAAACACAGTTTCCTGAAATTTTTTCAATCTGATACGAATACAGCCATTGTTACTGACCATACAATGTGGAGCGAAATAAACTTATCACAAAATCGGTTCGATTAACCCTTTAATGCATAGTTCCGTTTGTATACATGGTGTTACATATGCTAGTAGCTCGTCCTGAGGGCACTGCACTGAGTTACTCGTAACATGTGCGTTTGTTTACTTCAGTATTCCTCCTTCGCCACTGTTACATTATGAGTTACTTTCGGGAAAGATGAGAGGCATAATTGTGATATCTACTTCCTCGGATACATCATGAAAGCACTATATGGCTGATCCTTATCAGATGGGTTTGACGGAGGACATCGAAAGAGTCCAAAGAAGGGCAGCTCGTTTTGTATTATCACGATAAAGTGGAGACAGCGTCACGGAAATGATACAGGATCTAGGACGGGAATCATTACAACAAGGGCGGTTATCCAATCACTAACACTCTCCTCCGAATGCGAAAAAGTATTTTTGACTCCCACCTACATAGGTAGAAATGATCATCGGAATAAAATACTAGAAATCAGAGCTCGAACGGAGAGATTCAGGTGTTCTTTCTTCCCGCACGCTATTCGAGAATGGAATGGGAGATAAATAGTTTAAAGGTGAAACTTCCTGGCAGATTAAAATTGTGTGCCGGAACCGGGACTCGAACCTGGGACCTTTGCCTGGGTCCCAGGTTCGGGTCAGGCAGACAATTTTAATATGCCAGGTTCATATCAGCACACACTCCGCTGCAGAGTGAAAGTTTCATTCTGGAAACATCCCTTAGGCTGTAGCTAAGCCATGTCTCCACCATATCCTTTCTACCAGGAGTGCTAGTCTTGCGTGTTTGCAAGAGAGCTTCTGTGAAGTTTGGAAAGTAGGAGGCGAGGTTCTGGCGGAAGTAAAGTTGTGAGGCGGCATCGTGAGTCGTGTCGGGGTAGCTCAGTCGGTAGAGCGTTTGCCCGCGAAAGGCAAAGGTCCCAGGTTCGAGTCCCGGTTCCGGCACACAATTTTAATCTGCCAGGAAGTTTCAGATTTGTGACTCATTTTCTAAACGCCAAGAAAGTTAAACCAAAGGAAAGTCTTCAGCAAATCTTCGAGGTTTACGGACAAAATGCTATGAGTGATTCAATGTTCAGGAGATGGATCAGGCTGTTCATTGAAGGACTTGATCAAGTGCACAATGAAGAATGAAGTGGACGCCCGTCTGGGGTTACTGGTGAACTGGTTCACATAATCCGAGCGACTTTCATCTCTTCGTACACATAAAATCTGTCCCTGGTGGTCTACACTTCAACGATGATGACTATCTGAAAGAACATGTTACCACATAGATGAATTCACAGGCGGAAACCTTGTATGAAGAAGGCATACAAAATCTTGTGCCACGCTACGACAAGTGTCCACAAAATTTCGGAAGCTATGTAGAAAAGTAGTTTAACAAAAATGTTTGTTCAGATGTTTGTTGAAGTTATGGGACTTAACTACGGGGTCATCAGTCCCTAAACTTACAAACTACTTATGAACTACTTACGAACTAGGACGGCACAAATATCCATGCCCGAGGGGGGGATTCGAACCCCCGACCGTAGTGGCCATGCAGACCGTGACTGAAGCGCCTCAGTCCCCGCGGCCACCGCGGCCAGCGTAGTTTAACAATTGTAGATTTTTGTACAACAAATATTTTTTCTGTATCTTACACGTTTGTTTTATATAACGAAACGGAACTTGCCGGCCGCGGTGGCCGAGGGGACTGAGGTGCTCCAGTCACGGTCTGCACGGCCACTACGGTCGGGGGTTCGAATCCCCCCTCGGGCATGGGTATTTGTGCCGTCCTAGTTCGTAAGTAGTTCATAAGTAGTTTGTAAGTTTAGGGACTGATGACCCCGTAGTTAAGTCCCATAAGCTATACAAACATTTGAACATTTTTTTGAACGGAACTTAATTTGTGGACATACCTGTAGATATAGACCAGCTATAAACGTTTTGTTGCTAGTAGTGCATTATAATTTTAAGGATTTTTTCCAATATCTTTCTCAGTATATACGAACCATACATTAATTGCGGTAGTTTTTATAGCTTCAAATAAGAAGTCATGAATTTAAAAAGTGAACCCTCTGCCGTGCACTAGAATGTGATTTTCAGATTATTTACGTAGACGTTGATGAGGCTTCGTACGCTCAGGTGGCATTGTTTAAGAGTGTTCAGTGCCTCGCAAAACTCGGCACGTCCGACGCTGACACTGAAACGCACGGCCCGGCTTAACGTCCACTGGCCTGACACCGCGCTGCGCAGAGCCGGCGGCACGGTCGTGACGTCACAGCAGGTGGCCGCCGTATCCAGCCCTCTGGAGGGCTATTCGGGTCACGCGCCGCCCTCGGAAGGGCAGCCGGCGGGGCCTGTGTCCGCTGGAGGGCGGAAAAAAGCCGGAAAGGGACCAGAGTGGCGAGCGGTGCCGATGGCCGAGGGTCGCGACAGCTGTGCCGGGGCGTGCGCTGAATTAGGAGCTCACGTACAGCGCCGTGGCCGCCGGGAGGGGGGTGCAAGTTGGAAGAAAACACATAGAAAGCGATGGAGAAATAAAATGTCATTATTGTATAATATCTCACATCTTATAAAATACAGGGTGATCAAAAAGTCAGTATAAATTTAAAAACTTAATAACTCAGGGCTTAATGTAGATAGAGAGGTAAAAATTGATACACATGCTTGGAATGACTTGGGGTTTTATTAGAACAAAAAAAAGTCCGTCAGATGGCGCTTCATCTGATCAGAAAAGCAATCTAGCATCTACACATACATCTACATACATACTCCGCAATTCACCGTAAGGTGTGTGGCGGAGGGTACACTGTACCACTACTAAGCATTTCCTTTCCTATTCCACTCCCAAATAGAACGAGGAAAAAAAGAGTGCCTATATGCCTCCGTACGAGCATTAATTTCTCTCATCTTGTCTTGGTGATCACCACGCGAAATGTAAGTAGGCGGCAGCAAGATCATACTACTCTCAGCTTCAAATTCCGGTCATCTAAATTTGCGCAACAGAAATTCACGAAAAGAACGTCGTTTTTCCTCCAGCGATCCTCAATTGAGTTTCCAGGGCGTTTCCGTGACACTCGCGCATTGGTCGAACCTACCAGTAACAAACCTAGCTGCTCGCCTCTGAACTGCCTCTATGTCTTCCTTTAAACTGATCTGCTGCGGGTCCCAAACACTTGAGCAATACTCAATACGTGGTTGTACAAGCGTTTTATACGCGGTCTCCTTTACAGGTGAAGTACATCTCCCCAAAAGTCTCTCAATAAATCGAAGTCGGCTGTCCGCCTTACTCACAACTGTCCTTACATGTTCGTTCCATTTCATATCGCTCTGCAATGTTACGCCTAGATATTTGAACGACGCACCAGCATCAAGTTCACTACTAATGCTGTATTCGAACATTATGCGATTGTTTTTCCTACTCATTCGCATCACCTAACATTTTTTCTACATTCAGAGCTACCTGCCATTCTTCGCACCAACTAGAAATTTTGTCTAAGTCATCCTGTATGCTATTACAGTCAGTTAAAGACGACACCCTCCCATACACCACAGCATCATAAGCAAACAGCCGCAAATTAGAACTTATTCTGTCCATCAGATCATTTATATACATAGATGTTCAAATGTTTGTAGAGCTTATAGGACTTAACTACGGGGTCATCAGTCCCTAAACTTACAAACTACTTATGAACTGTCTACAACTAAAGACGGCACAAATATCCATGCCCGAGGGGGGGGGGATTCGAACCCCCGACCGTAGTGGCCGTGCACAACGTGACTGAAGCGCCTCAGTCTCCTCGGCCACCGAGGCCGGCTATATACATAGAAAATAACAGCGGTTCTATCACAGTCCCCTGGGGCACGCCTGGCGATACACCCGTCTGTGATGAACATTAGCCGTGGGGAGCAACGTACTGCGTTCTATTACATAGGAAGTCTTCCAACCAGTCACAAATCTGTGAACCTATTCCATAAGCTCGTATCTTCGTTAGCAGTCTGCAGTGTGGCACCGCGTCTAAAGCCTTTTTGAAGTCGAGAAAATCACAATCCGCCTGTTGCCCTTCATCCATGGCTAACAAATTAAGACAAAGCAAAGATGATGTTCTTTACTGGAAATACTCATTATGTTCACCATCATTCCATAACAATAGCTGTAGTCGAGGAATAATGTTGTGAACAGCACTGTAAAGCGTGTCCGGAGTTATGGTGAGGCATTGGCGTCGGATGTCGTCTTTCAGCATCCCTAGAGATGTCAGTCGATCACGATACACCTGCGACTTCAGGTAACCCCAAAGCCAATAATCACACGGACTGAGGTCTGGGGACCTGGGAGGCCAAGCGTGACGAAAGTGGCGGCTGAGCACACGATCATCACCAAACGACGCGCGCAAGAGATCATTCACACTTCTGGCAATACTTTTTTTTTGTTCTAATAAAACCCCATGTCATTCCAAGTATGTGTGTCAATTTGGCCCGCCCGCAGTGGCCGAGCGGTCTGCGGGGCGCCAGTCACAGTCTGCACGGCCGCCACGGTCGGGGGTTCGAATGCCCCCCTCGGGCACGGATATTCGTGTCGTATTTAGTATAAGGTAGATCATAAGTAGTTTGTAAGTTTAGGGACTGATGACCCCGCAGTTAAGTCCCTTAAGCTAAACAAACATTTGAACACTTGTGTCAATTTTAACCTCTCTATCTACATTATTCCGTGATTATTAAGTTTTCAAATTTATACTGTCTTTTTGATTGTCCGGTTTTTTCCAAGTGTCTTTTGTATGTTAGAGACCGAGCCAGTGTGATCCCAAGGTATTTAGGCTGCGAATTATGTCTAACCCTTTGTTGGCAGAAGTTCACAGTGAGCAGTTGTTCTGCAGTTCTGTTGTTCAGATGGAACGCGCAGACTTCTGTCTTGGCTGCATTTGGCTGGTGTCTTGATGCTTTTTAGTATTTGTTGAGAGTTCCTAAGTGGACTGTTGCAGCAGGACGGGAAAAAGTCTGCACTACCGGAAGCCATACTGCATCAAGACAAGAGAGCAAAAAAACGAAACAGCGCTAAAGTGGTGTGTTGGTTCCACGTCAGTGCATACCGCATTCACACGACGGTGTTGCCAGAGGAGGACGTGGTGACCGGTCGGCCTCGATTGCAACGTTCGGGATAGAATTGTCATAGCGGTAAACTGTTAGATGTATTGATAAAACGTCAAATAAAATATTACGAAAGACGTGTGTGAAACTAAAACTCACCTTATTGTCATATGACAGCGTGGCATTGCCCCCCGATGTGATACGGACGTAAGTACAAGTTGTGTACCGAAAATAGGTTTATACCAAAAATTCTACCTACATCAGAATGAAATGGTAAATGTTATGCAAACATATTATTTAGCTGAAATGCATCCGTTGTAATGTAACAAAAAGCTGTAAAAACATCAGCACAAAGGTAAATTTCTATAATATCTCTAAGATAATTGGAATGTTTGTAAGTGTGACATCTGCATCAAAAGCACAAGAACTGACCATTTTTGTCGTTATGACTGTAACATACGGCGGGATAAAAGAGAGAAAAGACGGGGCTAATATATTTAAAGGTCAAGGAAGTTAATTATTTGAAAGTTAGTACGTAAGTTTCCAACTATTTCCCTTCTTTCTACCATCGGTCCTGTTACCAAGACACTGTGCCAATGTTTTTATTTGTGATAGTAAAAGCTCTGCACGTGAGGGGCCGTATTGCTTCGTACCTCGTCAGGATATGTAGACGACGGATTCTTTTCACTAACCTGATATCTTATTTTGCTGCTGATGTTCCCTGCGTAGAATTAGCACTCAGCTCGTAGATCTGTTGTTTGTTGCTGTAAGGCTGAAACAGTAGTGTAATGTGGCTAGGTATATTATAACACTAACGAGTCTCGCACGAAATTTCAGGATGCCAGTGGCTTTTCTTATTTCATTCATAATTCACTGTTCCTATATAGAAAACAACAACTGTATAATAGAAATTCACTAACGTTTAACATTTTTATATTAATCAAAATATCCACGGGTGTACTGCCCGTCTTTAGTGTCCAACGGGCACAATAGTTCTGCGATCAAACATGTCGCCATCATCAGGTAAACTGTCGGACTAAGTTCTTGGAAACGCGCCGACAGGGAGATCAGCACGCTACGGCGGCTCGAGGGGAATGGGTTCTAGCTCATTTTTTCGGAACACCTGAGGACTGTATTCAGAAAAAAACGGATACTCAGAGTGGCAGATTCAGCGGGCTCTCCGCCCAACCACTACAGCATAACCTGTGGAAACGGATGAAAACATGAGGGAGGATGTAGGCACTGCGTTCATTCCATATACCGCATTTTGAAGAAACACCAGGTTGGAACTGTCTTTTGTCCACCGAATAAAATTCGTGCGCTGGTGTGGAGCGCCAAAGATGATCTCGGTTTGAGGAAGACCGACGTGTACCAGATTCCGCGTCAGTGTGGAAAGTCATATATTGGACAGACGATGAATACCGTCGAGGATCGAAGCATTGAACACCAGAGGCACACACGATTGTTGTATCCGAGCAAGTCGGCGGTCGCTGAACATTGTTTGTCAGAGAATCACGCAATGGAGAAGTGAACGCACTAGGATTCTGGTACAGACGTAGAGATACTGGGACTGCGTCGTTAGAGAGGCCATTGAAATTCGCACAAGTGACGACCTCATAAACCGTCACTGTGGCTATAATCTTAGCAAAGCTTGGGAACCAGCGATTGGGTTAATTAAATCTAGCAAACGTAACTTAGTGACGACGACGGCGGACAGAGCACTCACATCGACGTCATCTCAGACGCCGTCGCAATCGGTTCCACTGCGCGACCGCGGCGCGGGGCGCGGACCACGGAGGGGTCGCTCCGCGGGCCGAGGGTATTTAAATCGCCCGCTACCGGGCTAGAACCAAGTTCCCCTCGAGCCGCCGTAGCGTGCGGATCTCCGTGCCGGCGCGTTTCCAGGAGCTCAGTCCGTCAGTTCACCTGATGATGGCGACATGTATGATCGCCGAAATATTGTGCCCGTTGGACACTATAAACCGGCAGTACACCCGTGGATATTTTGATTATCAAATAAGCCGAGAGAAACTCAAGAATCCCATTTTTATATTACATTATACGCGATGAGGCGCTTAGCTGGATTCTTAAGATGTTAACGGTCTGAGGCGCTCAGTTCGACTGACTGAGGCAGGAGTAACACTCGGCGCCTGTGGCTGCATTTTAGCGCCAACGGAACAGTCTAGAATGTCACGCGTGTCATCTTTCTATTGAACTGGTAATTAAATAATTTTTAAATAACGGAAACATAGCTTAATATAATTACACTGTATAAACAGACATATTTAAATTAATTACGGTATATTAAGTCATTATACAAATTCGCTAACACGGAAATTGTGGTACAGATTACTAATTTATTCGTACAAGAAGGTCAATGAAAGTTACATAATTCGAAAGATTGTTTGTCATAGATTTCACCAATATAAATATTTTGTGTGCATGTAGACACTGAAAGTGGTAAAAGGAAGTAGAAATTTTCCTATCTACAGCTTGGATCAAGTTCTACATTCTCCAACAATCAGCTCACTGATTACCTATTCGCCTCGACCAAAGACGCATCTGCGGTATTAAAATAACGTATTAAAGTAAATGAATATCAAAACATGGAGTGCTCCCAACTCACTTCCTTGTGACGTTCAAATGCTTCATTTTCGCAGTGATTAAGAGTGGTAAAAGAAAATGGATGTTTTCATATGAATGCCGAATGATGCGCCGGGAGAGGTATCTAGCAGTGCTCGGGTGGAACTACGAAGTCGAGAATGCTGATATAAATCATGATGCGCCGGGAGAGGCATGTAACGGTGCACGGGTGGAACTACGAAGTCGACATGTTGTCAGCTCTGGAATTATGAATATCGCAGTATCGAAAAAGCATTATTTCTTGGCGTTGTATAAATATACAAACACCGAAATTGTAGTTCCATTTCAAATATCATGCTAATGAAAGTTATATAATTCGAAAATGGCATGAGCAGTATATACTTTAGTTTTTATTTGTTGTTATTGTGACAGGCATTTTCCTTAACACGTAAAATATACCGTTTCATACCTCCCAGTGCCGGTTAAATTTTAACAAATATCCCAGCGGCCTCCTATGATAATGTTGGCAACAGATGCTGAATAGTGAGAATACTGTGAGTCTTCATTTTAGACAGTCGCTTGACAACTCTGATGTTTTCTCATGGAATCTTCGCTTTACGAGAGCAATTATTATTACTGAGCTGACGAGGGTACATACAAGAACCTGTCAACCATAAGGCAGGAACAGCATTATTTGTTTACTTCATGGTCTGTACGATTCACTAATCGAGTCATTCTATGTGGTTCGAACAAATGGGCAAAGATTTCTATCGTGTTGTTGATGTTGCCAACATAATCACGCGAGGCCGCCGACATGATACGTAAAATTTTACCCCCAGTGACCATTGTAAACACAATTGGTCGATTTTCGACCACAGGCAATACTAGTATTAATAAAAATGCTGGAGGGTTTTCTCTATGCCGGCGACATAGCTCTACACACAAGAAGCACATGGCCGGATGCCCTCTGCCGAAGATTACAAGACGCCTGCTACGCGATCGAAGTTTGGGTTCGACGCTGGAGGACGAAATTTAATGTCCAGAAGAGCCAGGCAATCGTGTTCACGAGAGAGAGAACTTAGCCTCATGATCACCAGCTCAGGATACTTGGTAATGATATCCCATGGACCACATCCGTGAGATATCTCGGATTCATCATGGACAGCCAACTTCTCTGGCACCTGCATGTCGCTGATGTTCATAACAAAGTATCCCAATGGTCGGGAGCACTTTACCCACTCCTCAACGAGAAGTCTTCACTACCGATCAACAACAGACTCCTCAGCTGGAGAATGTTTATAAGACCAATTATGGATTACGCATGCGCAGACTGGGGAAATGCAGCCGGAAGACATCAACAGATTCAGAACAAGGCACTCAGGAGAGTTTTCCACGTCTCCACTACTTCCATTCGAAGTACCTGTACGAAGCGGCGCAAGAACAAGACGTTCTCACACGTTTCAAGACCATAGACCAGAAGATATTTAACAAGGCACGCGACTTTACAAATGTTCTCATTAGGAACATTGGATCCCCGGTCGACAACCGTGATAAATACAAGAGGCCTGTAGAACTGCTACATGGACTAAATTAAAAAGGCAAAGCCCAATCTGAAGCACTTGTAGACCCACACAGACAATAAAGATGACAAAATACCCAACCTGAAATCCTACCAACTACACATAAAATCAGATAGGGTAGTAAATGCCTATGGTAAAAACTACGTTAGTTACCAAGAAGTAGTTCGTAGATCGTGAAGTCGAGCGGTCTGAGAGCCAATCATATTTTAGACGGAAATATGGGCGGACTTTTCCCACGGGATACTTGTCCTCCGGACCACACGCTCTCTGTTTTGATAGCACTACATTTTGCAGTGTTCTTCCCAATATAGTGAAACGTTCTTGCAGAATAAAAATATGAAAGAGAAAGTAAATGGCTACAGATCAGCACCGTCACAGATGTCTGCATAGTAAACAACAACAATTATGTAGAACTCTGTACTTTTTAAATAAAGATTCCGGGAGTAACGCCACTGAAGAATTCTGGGTCGGGGTGGAGTGGCCGAGCGCACTAAGAGGCCATGCTGCAGAGCCCGCGGTTGCACGTCATCGGAGGTTCGAGTCCTCCCTCGGGCACGCGTGCGTGTGTGTGTGTTGTCTTTAGGTTAGTTTAAATTAGTTTAAGTAGTTTGTAAGCCTAGGACCTGATAACCGCAGCAGTTAAGAACCTTAGATTTATAAACATTTGAATTTTTTGAAGAATTCTGGGCAAATTATAGGAAATCGAATGTTTGTCCTATGTAATAAATATTACATGATAAATATTACATGGGACAAACTGGGCCCAACTTTGAAGTTCGATACAAAGAGCACTGTAGTAACAGTATTCGTGCAACATTTGGAGCGCATTCTGAAGACAATAAACACCAATTTAGCACTATAGGCGAACAAATGAAAGTGCTGCAGAGGGCACCCAAAAGTTTCCATTTAAATGTGTTTGAAGAACGCACACAAGGAAAAAGACCCGGACAAACTTCTAAATGAGCAGACAGATGTCATGCATAAAAACTATTTTGGAATGAAACTTCCTGGCAGCCGCCCGCGGTGGCCGAGGAGACTGAGGCGCTTCAGTCACGGTCTGCAAGGCCACTACGGTGGGGGGTTCGAATCCCCCCTCGGGCATGGATATTTGTGCCGTCCTAGTTTGTAAGTAGTTCATAAGTAGTTTGTAAGTTTAGGGACTGATGACCCCGTAGTTAAGTCCCATAGACTATACAAACATTTGAACATTTGATCTTCCTGGCAAATTAAGATTGTGTGCCGTAACCGGGACTCGAACCTGGGACCTTTGCCTTTCGCTGGCAAGCGCACTACCGACTGTTCTATCCCGACACAACTCACGATGCCGCCTCACAACTTTACTTCCGCCAGTACCTTCGCAGGAGAGCTTCTGTGAAGTTTGGAAAGTAGGAGGCGAGGTACTGGCGGAAGTAAAGTTGTGAGGCGGCATTGTGAGTCTTGTCGGGGTAGCACAGTCGGTAATGCGCTTGCCCGCGAAAGGCAAAGGTCCCAGGTTCGAGCCCCGGTTCCGGCACACAATTTTTCATCTGCCAGGAAGTTTCATATCAGCGCACACACCGATGTAGAGTGAAAGTTTCATTCTACTATTTCCAGCCTTGCCTGGAATGAAACGCGCTGCCAAACACCAGCTACGGCGGCCCTCAGCACACTGGCGGCGGTGAATGGGACACGACGGAGGAAACCTCGGCGACGCTGCTGCTGCCTGACACACTGAAGCCTCATCAGCAGACGGGAAAGAAAACAATGTCCACAATATAATATATTGTATAAGAAAAGCCTTATTGAGAGATTTTTCTAAAAATATTTTAATGTTTGACCATGTTAAATTTTTTATAACTTATCTAAATATTCACTTAAAATGTTTTAAATGTGTATTCAGAACTCAATTTTATCTTATTTCTAAAGTCCTCTTATAGCTTGACAGCTAATGTATCTCAATGTAAATGCTAACTTACACCTTGACTGCTATTTTACGCCTTTACCTTAGGAATGATTTTATTTAAAAAATGTTCAAATGTTTGTATAGCTTAAGGGACTTAACTGCGGGGTCATCAGTCCCTCTAAACTTACAAACTACCTTATACTACAGACGACACAAACATCCATGCCCGAAGTGGGGATTCGATCCACCGACGGCAGACGGCGGCCGCGCGCACCGCAACACGGCGGACCAGTGCGCACGGCTAATCAATAATCATTTATTGACAATAACTTTAACGAAAATGTATCCACCAGTCGATTGTAAGCCTCAGTAGTTTACTGTATTTTAGTAACGACTGTGAACGCTCGTTCATCACGTGACAGGTTTCTTTGTATCTTCAGAAAATGGTATTTTTTCATATTTTTTCCATTAACTTTTTGGATATTATGCGTTGTAAATAGTAGCTTACATTCAATTGTAACATTTTTTAATAGATCTGAAGATGGGTAGCTGTCCCGAAACCGGTCATGTTCTAGAAAATAAAAGCAATCTGGAGACTTATATTCAAGAATTTTATTCAGTTTCGACGTATTATGCCGTCATTCTCAAGTGATTATGTAGTACTGCTATGAAGCTGGTTAGGTCGCAAATTCTTTATTATTTGTCACACTTCATGTACAGCGTGCCCTCAAAAATGACGCGTTTCGGAATTACCATCATCAGATTAGCATCTCTTCCCTGCTAAGACTACAGGTAGCTGCTTTTGTATGTATATTGAAGAACATCTTTCATCTGTTCACATGTGCACATAGCAGGGAAGAGATGCTAATCTGATGATGGTAATTCCGAAACGCGTCATTTTTGAGGGCACGCTGTACATGAAGTGTGACCAATAATAAAGAATTTGCGACCTAACCAGCTTCATAGCAATACTACCTAATCATTTCATCATGGTCGCCTGCCTCCTCAGTGACTTTATGTCGCATTTACAATATTCTCAAGTGATCCACAATAAGGACTATTTTATTCAAAAATGTTGAAATGTTTGTAAAGCTATCGAACCAATCTGCGTGGTCATCAGTCCGTTGCTTACAAACTACTTAAGCCTAAGTAAACTAACCAAAGGACAACACACACCCATGCTCCAGGGAAGACTCGAACCTCCGACGGCGAGCAACCGCGCGCTCCGCAGCGAGACGCCTTAGATCGCTCGGCTACTCCACTGCAGCGAAAATTTTATAAAAATACAAAGTTAAGACAAAAACATAAAATAAGATACAATTTAGGAAATGTTGACGAGAATGTTATAAAATGTTATCCTGTAAGTTTACTTACTTTTATATTTTTATAAAATTTTCCTTATTGTGGAGCTTTTGAGAATGATGGCATAGTACGTCGAAACTGGTTGTGCATTACATATGAAGTATTAAAGGATTAAAAAACTTTTCATCAAGCAACTGTGGCTTGGAATACATTTGTATTCCCTATCACATAAGAGACACTTTAATTACATCAACTTTGCGTACTGTGCACGTGACCGGCTCGGCGTAGCCGCAAACGCAGCGACTGCAGAAGACACCTTGCAGTAAGTATCCATGGAGGTCACTCCACTAAGCGTGACTCGAAGCGGTACTTATGACACAAGTAGTACGGAAAGAGCAGTATAAATGGACGCTTGTCGCAGAGCAACAGCCGTCAAAAGTCAGGAGTCGTAGAGTCAGACAGTGTTACAGTTGCAGACAGTCTTCGTTTACGAGTCGGAAGATAGCCAAGCACCGTTAGGGACTTTGGCACTAAGAGTTCTACATTCCGACTCAAGGTCTTCGTCTGGCTCTGATGTGAGCTTGTTTCCTGGCCTTAGCGACAACGACGGTGTGCACGACTGCCACTTCCGAAGCGAGAGACCGTTCCGAGAGGTCACGGGTTCATAACCCGCAGAGTACAGAGCACCTGAGTCACCACTGAAAGGAACATCTGGCAACCGCCAGCCGATCCTCACACGCGTGTGAGAGGAAAATGAATACGATTAAAGCCAAGTCCGGCCTCTCAAGGCATGAAAGAAAGCTGAAATTAATGTAGAAAATACGAGAGCTGTTAGGGTGGATCATAACAAGCATATTTGACATAGCTCAAATGTTCAAATGTTTGTAAGGCTTATGGGACTTAACTACGGGGTCGTCAGTCCCTAAACGAAGTAGCTAATACTAAGGACGGCACAAATATCCATGCCCGAGGGGGGATTCGAACCCCCGACCGTAGTGGCCTTGCAGACGGTGACTGGAGCGCCTCAGTCTCCTCGGCCAGCACGGCCGGCTTTCACATAGCAACCAATGTCCTCATCCCTAAATTTAAATGTAGGCGCTTTCTCAAATCCCTTACAACGCATGAAACGTAGTGTTACAGCGCAAAATTGCGACAGATAAACTTGTTAAATGATACATTGCTTAAGCAATCGACAGCGAAGCTAGGCGGATCAGGTCACCGGCTCCGCCAGTCTCTCGTGACGACATCAGAAAATTCGTCGGCGAGTTGAACACCTGCCGTCAGCAAACTGTTGACTGTTACGAGAACAGAATATAAATAGCAGTGGAAAAGTAAGATTCTGTTCTTAGAGTTATGGATTTTCAAGACAGCAATCAGTTTTTGAGACAAACTTCTTGATTTCTCGATGCGAATCTTGAATTCTTGTACAACAACTTTCATTTATTACGGTCCCAAGGTATTTAGTTTCTTCGGTTCTACATCTACATGAATACTCTACAAGTCACATTGAAGTGCATGGCGGAAGTGCTTGCGTCGATATGATATTTCTCTGTAGTTACTTTCTCCAACAGCCCGCGGGAAGAAGCAACGCCGGCCGCGCTGGCCGAGTGGACTGATGCGCTCCAGCCACGGTCTGCACGGCCACTACGGTCGGGAGTTCGGATCCCCCCACGGGCATGGATATTTGTGCCGTCTTTAGTATTAGCTAGTTCGTAAGTAGTTTATAAGTTTAGGGACTGATAACCCCGTAGCTAAGTCCGTTAAGCTTTTTTTTTTTTTTTTTTTTTTTTTTTTTTTTTTTTTTTTTTTTTTTTTTTTTTTTTTTTTAAAGAAGCAACAGCTAAATATTTCTGTTTTCGATCTGATTTATTTTATATACATGTGGCGCCTGATCCGAAAGAACAGACGTCACTTCTGATCCTGCAGTTGTTATTATTTAATGTTCACAGATTATATGACATCAACTGCGATTGGGCAAAGCTGAAAATTTGTACCCAGCCGGGATTCGAACCCGGGTCTCCTGCTTTCTAGGCAGTTGCGCTGACCTCTACACCACTGGGGACACAGTGATCACCGCACCTGCAAGGACTACCTAAGCACGCCTCCCGTCAGATACAAATTCAAATTCAAATTTATTTTATTATGATGGTCTTGTCTCCATTTGTATGGGGGTGCTAATAATATATGTTCGCATTCTGAAGAGAAAGTTGGCGAAAGAAATTTCGCGAATAGATCTCGCCGCAACAAATATTGCCTTTCTTTTAATGATTTCCACCCCAAATCGTGCATAATTTCCGTGACACTCTCCACCCTATAACGCGATAGTACAAAATGAGCTGCCATTCTTTGAATTTTCTCTAAGTCGTCCGTCAGTCACATCTGGTGTGGATCCCACAATGCGTAGCAACACTCCAAAATAGGACACACTAGTGTAGTGTAGGCAGTTTCCTTAGTACAACTGCTTCATCTTCTAAGTGTTCCCTACAATATTTTCTATGTGTTCTTTCCAATTTAAGTTGCTCATAATTGTTACTCCTGGGTATTTAGAAGAATTGACGGCCCGTAGGTTTGACTGATTGATTGTGTAACTTAAGTTTAACGGATTTCTTTTAGTGGTCATATGAATGACCTTACACTTATCAATATTAAGGGCAAATTGCCTATTTTTGAGCCGTGCAGATATCTAAATCATTTTGCAGTTGATTTTGATTTTCACGTGACTTTACTAACCGATAAATAACAGCATCCTCTGCGAACAGTCTAAGAGAGCTACTTGGATTTTCTCCTAAATCGTTTATAAAAATAAGGAACAGTAGTGGCCCTATAACACTTCCCTGGGGAACGCCAGATATCACTTCAATTGTACCCTATGACTTATCGTCAGTTACAATGTAATGTGTCCTTTCTGACAGTAAATAACGCACAACTATGGCGATATTCCATAATCAAGCAGTTTGACTACAAGACGTTTGTGAGATACAGTGTCGAAAGCATTCCGGAAATCTAGAAATACCGATTTCTACTTCTTTGAGGACTTCTGTAAATATAAATTCTGAATATATTTTAAATAGAAAGTTGACATGCTTCTTTCAGCGGTATTGTGTATCCTTAGTTGAATAACCATGATCAAGTGATGTGTCCATTTATTGCAAATTCTTGATATGTTACCTTGTTACCTACAACAGGTCGTACATATTAAAATTGTCATTTAAAATGATTTTTGTAGTTTTTGTATTGAATTAATTTTATCTGTAACCTTTTGAAACAGAAAACAAGTGCACATCAACATGTTTACGACAATATAGTAAAATGTATCCGTGTTTGTAATATGGTTTGTGACTATGTGCTTCTTGTATTATAGTACTCATATTGGCTACGTACTAGAGGTAAACGGGATCTGCCCCAAGTTTTTAAATTACAGTGACGAATAATTACTGTTAACTAACCTGTTTTGAAGCTTTGTTTTTCGGTTTTATAAATAAAGGTTGATGATCAAGAGAGCGAGGTTTTATTTCAGAAGGGAGTGAGACAGAATATTGGGAGGTAGGGGTGCACCAACGTTTGACTACAG
The DNA here is from genome assembly GCA_026315105.1 of Locusta migratoria. Lineage (NCBI taxonomy): Eukaryota > Metazoa > Arthropoda > Insecta > Orthoptera > Acrididae > Locusta > Locusta migratoria. Next base: position 855,270,353 of record CM048744.1, on the reverse strand, counting down.
CAAACAGGTGCAGCACAACGTAGACTCCAATTAAGCATGGACCGTGTAGAGAAGCTTACATAGATGCAATGAGCAGCCGTCTATACTTTATTCTTCTGTAATTTAGATTTCTGTAAAGTCCTTTTTCATAGATAATTTCCCTACAATTAAGTGACCACAAATGTTTTTACGTAGCACCTATCTTCCTGTTGCTGTAAGTACTCTTGTGGATTAAGCATTCCGCTGTATGAAGGTACTCCGGTTTTTTGACCGTGTTGCAGTGTTGGATTCTTACTTCACTTTTTTCGAGATAACTGTCTTCTTAAAAGCTCATCTCTGTTGTGCTCTTGTTATCTGTAAAAACCTATTGTAGGTGTTTCTCCGTCAAATCTTACTAGTGTCAGCTACGTCACTCTAGTGACCATTTAATTTTAGTGATAACAAGTTGTACTTACATCCGTATCACATCAGTGGCCAATGTCATACTGTCATATGACAATAAGGTGAGGTTTAGTATCATACTCATCTTTCGTAATATTTTTATTTGTCGTTTTATCATCAGATTTGACAAATTGCTATTGTGACATTTGGACAAAGATGTATGTAGTTGCTACAGTTTTTTTTTTTCTTTTCTTTTCCGATTGCATGTATGATCCGTAACAGATATTTTTGATCTCTGGATGTTTGTGTAAATCCAAAATATATGAATGTGTAGGCAAGCCACAGTTTTATATTCAGACATGAGAGTTGCACATCCAGCTTGAATAGGGATAAATGGTTGTGACAGGTGACCAAAGATGCTATATTGTTAGAGTTTCTATGGCATGTATCGTTATTATTTACAACTATATGAATGATCTTTTTGATCGATAGCTCTGTAAGGTATGTCTGTCGTCTGTGGGAACAAAGCAACACAAAGGTTATTCAAATATTTTTAAATAATAACGAAACATACCGTAGCAACTATAACCATCTAGCATCTTTAGCCAACTGTCGTAAATGTAAGCTGTTAATTGTGTTGATAAAATGTCAAATAAAAATGTTACGTAAGTTGAGTGTGATGAGTATGATCTTTGAGGTAGATGTGGCTGTAATATATATTTGTGATCTCTGGGTGTTTATTTATATACAAAACATGTGAATGTGAAGGCAAGCCATACTTCATATTCATACTCAAGAGCTACACATCCAGGTTGTATAGGGGTAAATGGTTATCACAGGCAACCAAGATGGTATATGGTTACAGTTGCTATGGCAAATATCGTTATGATTTACAAGTATTTGAATATCTTGCTTAACTTCAGAGAACTCAAAAATTGTGTTTAGCTTCTCAATAGGACCTGACTAAGAGAAATTGTGGAAGCATGTGGAAGACATTTTAAATGGAGCCAGTTTGTCGTATGCCACAACTACCGACCTTTCGAAAGCGAATGGTGAGTATGCTGATCACCGCTTGAGCCTCCTAGGTGTCGCAGTAGAGGCACCGGATCGAGTAACTTCATTTTTGAGCATAATATCCCTTTTAAATTAGCCTCTAGCCCGATTAATATTACTCCCATGTCTCTGTAGACTGCGCAGAAGACACACACAACTACCAACTATGTCAGGTAGCAGCACGCCATATTGATTATCGGTGTTCCTCTCCCTCAGGATGCAGTTATAATGAACTATTAAAACTCGCTACTTAATTGCTATGAAGTACAAGCCACCGGTTCCCTATAAATTTTCATTCGCCAATATTGTTGCTAATAACTTTCCGGACGCGTGTAAAGAGATGTGCTTAAATTACTTCCGTCCCAGTTGCAGGAAATTAGCTACGCAAAATTTTGTGCTGTTCACCGTGTGTGTGTGTGTGTGTGTGTGTGTGTGTGTGTGTGTCGCTCTCAGCCAATCAGCTGCGAGTATCCGTTCCGTGTAATTAACTGCGAACGCTACTTCTCTACTAAAACCCTCGCAAACAAGCCCCTATTGATGTGAGTGCTCAATTTCAATTTTATGGCCACTTTCATGTATGATAGACCATGACGGACATTTTTCATGAACGAATAGGTGACAAAGATGAATGGTTATTAAAAGCAGTCTAATGCAATAGCATCGACTGCCAATGCGTGTATGATAGCGAGGATGCTGCCTTCATTAGAGAACACCTCGCAAACAATCTGACGCAAAGAAGGCGCATCGCAGCTACGGTTACAGAAGGACGATTATGATAGCTGTGACCGATTCTGGAAGTCATTTCCGCCAAAATAGTGTAGCAAATCTGGCTATGGGACTCACACAATCCACAAACAAGAATTACTGTGCCCTAAAATGGATGGATGAGTTTAATCAACTAAGTAAACAATGGCATAATAACATTTCATTTCATTATTACAGAACTAGTAACAATATGGAGGACGCAGTCATAACTCAACCAATAGTTTCACTTCAGTTGTACAGAGAAGTTAATTTCTCTTCCACTTCAGATATATCATGCGATGAAAATCAATGCAGACCTTCTGTAGAACGAATAGACAAATCACAGTAATCTCGATGATGCTCTTACATCTATCAGTAGCTTTCAATCTCTAACATATTCCACATGCACGAGAATTTCCTCAATGTTGATCACTGAAACGAACACTTAATCTAAACCTCTGCTCAGGTATAACGTTCTTATTAAACACATTAGATAATGAATGCATTTCATTCCATTCCATTATGATGGTGGTGGCTGGTGCAGCAACAGTGGTGAATAATTAAATTATTTGCAGTCTTTGTTGCAATATTCTTTATAATATCCAATAACGCGTTTCGTGCTGTTAGCGCATCATCAGACTGGAAACAAATGTTTTATTACAGTCCGTGTACGTTCTGTAGCTCCATCTACACCGAAGGAAGTTTTGACCTTTCAAAATTTACTCACCTTAGATTCGCTGCCCGGCAGGTACACGGACTGTAATAAACAGCGCGAAACGCGTTGTTGGAGTAATAAAGAATATTGCAACCGAGACTGCCAATTACTTAATAGATAATGAATGATTCAAATGCTCCTTAATAGAAACTGGCCATATTAGATTAAATTAAATACTTATTTACAGATCAAGAATACGACATTTCGTAATGATGGAAGGTGTCAATATAAGGTTTCTTTCCATGACATAACATAATAACAATTTTAATTGTTTTCTGTAATTGTTAACTTTTTATTATATGTAAAATTTCTACTTTACATAAAAAATTCATCTACTGAGTAAAGGAATTTTTTTTTTTTTTTTTTTTTTTTTTTTTTTTTTTGCTGTCTATCAGACTTGATGTCATTTGGCAAGTGAGCATAGTCTCTTGTGGCAGTATGATTCACCCCATTCAGTTCCAACCGTGAATAGTGAAGATGATCCTATCTCCTAGTGCTGTAGCTATGCACACGGCTACTACTTTCGAATTGAGTTGGGTTATTAACAATCAATTTCATGAGTGAATATATGTATATGTAAGGTGTTCATTTTAATTGAAGACACACAGATATCACGGGAACTACACAATGGATCAGGAAAAAGAGCGGTATCAATTTGTTTGGATCAGAAAACCCCGTGCGTCGGTGGCGGGGGACAGCTCTGAAATATTCAACATTTATCGCAGATTATGATTGTATGGTAACAACTGTATACCTTCCGGCTTAAACATTTTTCCTTTTTATATTAACATCATGGTTTATTTGAAACAGTGACGTGTAAACCTATTTACTTGTATTCGAAGTAATACAGCGACTAGCGGCCATACGTTGCTCACTTATGCCATACGATCTCTGAGCATTGGAACGTCACTCCTACCTGACGTATACGTAACAGGTGGAATGCATTGTAGACAAATTTTCATTTAGTAAGTTTGCTTTAACACATCCAGCAGAAAATGGCGATGACAATTTTCACAGAGATCCTCAATAGGAAGCTGTCATTCCATATGCAGACATCTTTCAATTACTCGTTCGCTTTTAATGACACTATTATTACGTATTTCAGATGAAGAAGATCGCATGATTGTGTTTAGGACTGATTGAAAGACATTGGCAGCACAATACAGTGTAGGAGGGTAATCGTTTTTGTGGTCTGATGCAGCTCTCCTACTCTGTCCTGTGCAAACCTCTCTTAAGAGAATGAGAATGGCAATCCACATCAGTTTGAATCTGTTTACTGCACTGAGCGAGGTGGCGCAGTGGACTTCCATTCGGAAAGATGGTGGTTCAAATCCACCTCCATCCATCCAGCTTCAGGTTTTCCGTGATTTACCTAAATCACTCCAGGCAAATCCCGGGATGGTTCCTTTGAATGGGCACGAGCGATTTTCTTTCACCTCCTTACCCAAACATTCCGAGCGTAAGCTCCGTCTCTAATGACCACGCAGTCGACGGGACGTTAAACTCCAAGCTTCCTTCCTTCCTTATGATTACTGTATTCATCTTTCGGTCTACCTCTGCGATTTTTACCCACACACTTTCCTCCATTCCTAAACTGACGATTTGCATGCTATTTCAGAATGCATCCCACCAATCAATACCTTCTCTTAGTCAAGACATGCCACAAACGTTTTTAGTGCCCACTTCTGTTCAGCACCTCCTCATTACTTTCGCGATCTACCCATCTAATCTTCAACATTCGTCTGTAGGATGACATTGCTGCCATCATCTTTTCGCCTGAACTCCTTATCGTGCACGTTTCACACCCGTACAATACTTCACTCAAGACTAATGCCTTCAGAAAGGACTTCCTAGCATTTAAAATAATTCGTTTTTCAAGATGAAAAAACAAACGCCTTGTATTTCTTGGAATTGATTTTTATTTTTCCCAGACGCGTTTCGCCTTTAATTTTAAAGACATCTTCAGATTATAAACATTTCAGGTTGTTTTTCTTACATAAGAGAAGAACTTTTTCCTTACATTTTCATGGTCTTTTCAGCTATATTCTGCTATTTCCTGCGGCTGGTAAAGGCCACATGTTCAACATTTTATAACATTTTATAACTAACAGAACTTCGCACATTTGAACACGATTTGGAGATGTTAAGCAGCCATGATTTGAAGACCTCGGGGGTAAATAATGATTACCGTCAACTTTTTTTAATGTATTTAGTGTAAACAGTGATATCCGACAAAATGATTTATTTTGTTTAAGTAGTACACGAATATGCAGAGAGATGGCAATTATAAATATTAAAACACGTGATAGAAACTATTTTTCAAACATACAAGTCGTCATATCTCAACACATTATAAATGAGGGTTATCATTATTTTCCCCCTGAGATCTTCATTTACTTTCATTGGTCGGAATCCTTTGTGTGTGAACTAAATGAAAGAGTAAGAGTCTGTGAGAGAGAGAGTCTCTGTGTGTGTGTGTGTGTGTGTCAGTCAGAGAGAGAGATTTATGCAACAATCCCTCTACTCTCATTAAATCTCCCTTCACAAATCATTTAAATAAAAACAAAAGTAAACTAAACACCAAAATTTCTACCACCCTCATGCAGATATTGCAATCATACACACACAAAAGAATCTCTCTCTCTTATGCTTCTGTATTAAAAAAATAGTGCGCATTTCTTTTGGAGTGACCCTCGTATATCTTTGAACTAATTGGTGTTGAGTGTGTTTCTGCAGTTGTCAACAGGGCAGTCTGTAAGATGCTGGTAACAATGGTATTTGTAGCTATGCCTTGGGGTTTGACATGTAACACCAGATATGTATCAATTCGATTCTATTTTAGTTAAGCTATGCCAAAAATTCCTTTTCTTCCCAATTCTGTTCAGCACCTCCTCATTAGTTACGCGATCTATCCACCAGAACTTCAGCAGTCTTCTGTAGCAGCACATTTCAAATGCCTCTATCTTGCATTTCCCCTAATCTAAACTGAACTTCTCCGAGATCAGCATCTATCAACCTTTCCATCCTTCTGTAAATAATTTGTGTTAAAATTTTGCAACCCTGAATTATTAAACTGATGAAAATTGACACCTGTCTGCACTTACTTTCTTTGGAATGGAGATTACTACATTTTTCTTAAAGTCGCCTGTCTCATGTTGTTGTTGTTGTTGTTATGGGGGGGGTTTTAGGGGGACTAGACTACCATGGCCATCAGTCCCCCCCCCCCCCCCTGTCTCATGCACCTTACACACCAGGTAGAATACTTTTATCACGGCTGGCTCTCCCAGAGATTTCAGTAGCTCTGATGGAATGTTATCTACGAGATGTGTTTTTTAAGCAAGTACCGTTTTGAAATTAAAAAAAAGGGACGTGCTAAGATATCCCAATAATTTTATTTTTACATGTAATCCTGTACATTAATCTACTTTCGTAGCGAAATTGAATATCGTAAGTCCCAAAGTTACCAAGAATAAACTAAAAGTATATTTGTTCAGGACAGCAGACTGAAATAAAATACATTGCTTCTTGAAAGATAGCTTCCACTCGTTTCTAACACTAAACGTAGGTGTAGACCAGATGTGGCTCAAATTCAAAGAAGTGGTATTGACAGCAATTGACAGTTTTAGACCAAATAAATTAATAAAAGATGGAGGTGATCCCCCTTGGTACACAAAACAGGTCAGGACACTGGTGCAAAGCAACAGAAAAACATGCTAAATTCAAACGAACAGAAAATCCCCAGGATTGGCGATCCTACACAGAATCTCGAAATTTAGCAAGGACTTCAATGCGAGATGCCTACAATACTTATCACAACGAAACTCTTTCTAGAAATTTGACTGAAAACCCAAAGAGATTTTGGTCATATGTTAAATATACTAGGGGCAAAACACAAACAATACCCTCACTACGTGATAGTAATGACGATCATGCCGATGACAGCGCTACTAAAGCAGAGTTACTAAATAGCTTTTAGAAACTCATTCACCAAAGAAGACGAAACCAATATTCCAGACTTCGAATTACGAATAGAGACTGTAATGAGTAACGTAGAAGTAGATACCATTGGCGTTGTGCAGCAACTAAAATCACTTAACAAGAACAAATATTCAGGTCCGGACTGTATACCTATTAGATTTCTATCTGATTATGCTGAAGCGATAGGTCCTTACTTAACAGCCACATACAACCGCTCTCTCAAAAAAGGATCTGTACCAAAAGATTGGAAAGTTGCACAGGTCACAACTATATTCAAGAGAGGCAGCAGGACTAACCCACTAAACTATAGGCCTATTTCATTGACGTCAATTTGCAGCAGGGTTTTGGAACATATCCTGTATTCAAATATTATGAATTATCTCTAACATAACGATCTATTGACCCAAGGTCAACACCGATTTAGAAAATATCGTTCATGCGAAACAAAACTAGCTCTTTATTCACACGAAGTGATGGGTGCTATCGACAAAGGTTCGCAAATCGATTCCATATTTCTTGATTTCCAGAAAGCTTTTGCCACCGTACCTCACAAAAGGCTTTTAATCAAATTGCGTGGTTATGGTATATCGCCCCAAATTTGCGATTGGATAGGGGATTTATTGTCAGAGAGGACACAGTTCGTAGTAATCGATGGTAAGGCATCGACTAAAACAGAGGTGATATCGGGCGTTCCACAGGGTAGTGTTATTGGCCCTCTGATGTTTCTTATTTACATAAACGATTTAGGGGAAAATCTAAGTAGCTCTCTTAGGTTATTTGCAGATGACGCCGTCATTTACCGTCTAGTAAAATCATCTGAAGATCAAAACCAACTGCAGAACGATCTTAATAAGATATCACTAGGGTGTAAAAATTGGCAATTGACTCTAAATAATGAGAAGTGTGAGTCGTCCACATGAGTACGAAAAGAAATCCGTTAAACTTTGTTTACAAGATAAATCAATCAAATGTGAAGGCCATAAACTCTACAAAATAACTAGGAATTACTATTACTTCAGACTTAAATTGGAAAGAACACGTAGATAATATCGTGGGAAAGGCGAACCAGAGACTGCGTTTTATTGGCAGAACCCTAAAAACATGCAACAGAACTACAAAAGAAACTGCAAACACTACGCTTGTTCGTCCATTTTTGGAGTATTGCAGCCCAGTGTGGCATGATTATCAGGTGGGTTTGACGGAGGACATCGAAAGAGTCTAAAGAAGGGCAGCTCGTTTCGTATTGTCACGATACAGGGGAAACAGCGTTACGAAAATGATACAGAATCTGGGATGGGAATCATTACAACAACGGCGCTTATCTCTGCGGCGTGGGCTACTTACGAAACTCCAGTCGCCAACATTCTCTTCCGAATGCGAAAATATATTGTTGATTCCCACTTACATAGGTAGAAATGATCATCAGAATAAAATACGAAAAATCAGAGCTCGAACTGAGAGATTCAGGTGTTATTTCTTCCCGCGCGCTATTCGAGAATGGAATGGGAGATAAATAGTATAATTGTGGTTCGCTGAACCCTCTGCCAGGCACTTAAATGTGATTTGCGGAGTATCCCATGTAGATGTAGATGTAGAGGCATATGTCATAACCAGTTTTTAAATACCCTCCTCATAGAAGTCTGCTGCCTGTCTTGATAACCACTGCAACACCACTGTTTTGACTTCATCATCGTCTTGCTCGATCACAATGCCATACAAAACACTGCGAGAAAGATAAGTCATCACCTTATTGTCCACTTCCTGCACCAAACATTCATCAACAACTGAAGGACGCCCACTCCGTTGTTCATCATGCACATTTGTGCTGTCATCTTTAAATGCTCTCATCCATTTTCTTACCGTTCCATCACTCATAACGTTTACTCCGTAAACTGCATGAATATCGAACGTTTTTAGGAATTTAGCACTAAGAAATCTTATAACAGCCCGTACTACACAATCGGTGGGACTCACGATTATCGGAGACATCTTAAACACTCAGTACACAACGTAAACAAGGAAGAGTCAGACTGTAATGGCGTCAGTGCGTAGACAACGGATGGCGTCAATGCGCATAAAATTATTGAGATATCTTAGGATGGCTTTTTTTATTTTTAAAACGGTACTTACTTTAAAAAAACACGCCTCGTACTTCCGGGGCTTTGTTCCGACCTATGTCTTTCAGGGCTCTTGTCAAATTCATCCCTGTATCGTATCACCCATTTCATCTTCGTCTACCGGTGATCAAAAAGTCAGTATAAATTTGAAAACTTAATAAATCACGGAATAATGTAGATAGAGAGATGCTTGGAATGACATGCGGTTTTATTAGAACCACCCCCCCCCCAAAAAAAAAACAAAAAAAAAACAAAAAAAAACAAAAAAAAGTTCAAAAAGTCCCACAGATGGCGCTTCATCTGATCAGAAAAGCAATAATTATTATAACAAATTAAGACAAAGCAAAGATGATGTTCTTTACAGGAAATTCTCAATATGTTCACTCACCATCATTACTGAACAATAGCTGTAGTCGAGGAATAATGTTGTGAACAGCTCTGTAAAGCATGTCCGGAGTTATGGTGATGCATTGGCGTCGGATGTTGTCCTTCAGCATCCCGAGAGATGTCGGTCGATCACGCTGCACTTGCGACTCCAGGTAACCCCAAAGCACGGATTGCGGTCTTGGGACCTGGGAGGCCAAGCATGACGAAAGTGGCGGCTGAGCACACGACTATCACCAGACGAGTGCAAGAAATCTTTTTTTTTTTTTTTCTTTTTTTTTTTTTTAACCACTAAAACAACCTAATGTTATTCCAAGCATGTGTGTCAACTTTTACCTCTCTATCTACATTATTCCGTGATTTATCAAGTTTTCAAATGTATACTGACTTTTTCATCGCCCGGTACTTCCTCTTCCCTTCCTACAATATTGTCTCTAAGTTCATTACCTTTGTAGAACCCCTCTATGAACAAATTACGAAAGAATAAATGCTTTTTAAGACGTGAACTATCCATTTCTGGACATCAGATCGTTAGACCTTTTTTGACCGAGCGAGGTGGCGCAGTGGTAACGCGCTGGACTCGCATTCGGAAGGATGGTGGTTCAAATCCACCTCTGGCCTACCAGATTTACGTTTTCCGTGATTTTCCTAAATCACTCCAGGCAAATGCCGGGATGGTTCCTTTAAAAGGGCACGGCCGATTTCTTCCCCATCTCTACCCACAAACTCCGAGCGTGAGCTCCGTCTCTAATGACCAAGCTGTCGACGGGACGTTAAACTCTAAACTTCCTTTTCAGACCTTTGTGTGTGTATGTGTGTGTGTGTGTGTGTGTGTGTGTGTGTGTGTGTGGTTTTTTTTTTTTTTTTCCTCGATTAATCCCTAGAGTTTGAACAGGGTAGAAGAAATTCCCTGTAGATTTAACACAGATGCCACAGTGAATGGGTGGTAGGGCGGTGCTTGATACTTACTGAAAGCCGTCTACGTGGCGGTGTGTCCTTTTGCTGGCGGTGCGTTCCCTCACGCAGGGCGGGCCACGCCACGCACTGGCGTACTCTGCAGTCGACGCACGCACCCACAGGCCAGTCCCCCCGCTGCCAGTAACGGCGGCGGCGCTTTGGGCCGGATCACGCACTGCTGACGTCACTGCCAGTAGCGGCAGCCGCTCCTCCTGCTGAACCAGGGCCGCACATTTTACGCTCCGAACCTCTGGTTGCCTGCGAATCAGACTGCAGAAACTTTTCAGCTGAAGGGGCAGACTGCTTACTCCCAGCCAAGATAAATCCATGCAGGCTACGGTAAGCTTGCTTGCCTGTCCATCTTACTGGTATGCTACAACTTCCCTGGTAGAAATTTTATTTTAATATGACTCTTCTAATGAAATAATAGAGTTCTTTAACCCTGAGTTAACATCGATATTTTTCATTATCACAACTACTATCGTGAGGTCTATACTGATTCCAAAAATTATTAGTATTTCCACTTTCTTGGATTCAATTTTTATGGTAATTGTTTTATACACATTCAACTTGTTTGCAACTGCTTTAATCTCAATTTGAGGTATTACAAAGCCATGTTTATTTTAATGTCTATATTTTTTTTCAATTCTCAATGCATAGGTAATTTTAAAGTAACAAATTGTTCATTTTAGTAGTAGCTCTAATTTTTTTGTTTCATGTGCCTTGTTGATTAAGTTCCAAATTAATCTCTGAAAGAGGAAAGGTAATTTTTAATGCAAAATTACAGGCCAATCTCATTGACGTCGATTTGCAGTAGGATTTTGGAACATATACTTTGTTCGAATATTATGAACTACCTCGAAGAGAACGACCTATTAACCAATAGTCAACACTGATTCAGAATGTATCGCTCTTGCGAAACACAGCTTGCCCTTTATTCACATGAAGTGTTAAGTGCCATCGACAAGGGATCTTAAATCGATTCCATATTTCTGGATTTCCGGAAGACTTTTGACACTGTACCACACAAGCGGCTTCTTATGCAATTGCGTGCTTATAGAATATCTCCCCAATTGTGCGATTGGATTCACGATTTCCTATCAGAAAGGACACACTTCGTTGTAATTGACGGTAAGTCATCGAGTAAAAGAAAAGTGATATCTGGCGTTCCAGAGGAAAGCGTTATAGGTCCCCTACTCTTCCTCGTGTTTATAAACGATTTAGGAGGCAATCTGAATAGCTCCCTTAGACTGTTCGCGGATGATGCTGTCGCTTATAGCTTAGTGAAGTCAACAGAGGATCAAAACCAACTGCAAAGCGATTTAGACAAAATTTCTACACCGTGCGAATATTGGCAATTGACAGTAAATAAAGAAAAGTGTGAAGTAATACACATAACCACTAAAACAAATGCGCTGAACTTGAATTACGCGATAAATCAGTCAAACCTTAAGGTCGTAAATTCTACCAAATACCTCAGGAGCTATAATTACGAACAACTTAGACTGGAGAGAACACTTACAAATGTTGTGAGGAAGGCGAACCAAAGGTTACGATTCATTAGCAGAACGCTTCGAAGATGCACTAGCTCCACCAAAGAGACTGCCTACATTACACTTGTGCGTCCTTTCCTGGAGTACTGTTGCCCCTTGTGGGACCCTCACCAGGTGGGACTGACGGAAGACATTGAGAAGGTTCAGAGAAGGGCAGCTCGTTTTGTTTTATCACGTTACGGGGGGAAAGCGTCACGGAAATGTTGCACGAATTGCGGTGGGAATCATTAAAAGAAAGACGTTATTCATTGCGGCGTGATCTGTTTGTGAAGTTTCAATCACTGACTTTTACTTCTGAATGTGAAAATATTTTGCTAACACCCACCTACTTAGGGAGACATGGCCATCCCAATAAAACAAGAGAAATCAGATGAAAAACGGAACGATTGATGTGTTCTTTCTTCCCGCGCGCTATTAGAGAATGGAACGGTAGAGAAAAGTTATAAAAGTGGTTAATGAACCCTCTGCCAGGCACTTCCCACGCAGTTTCAGCACACTGGTCGCAGATTCTTGATGTCTGAATGTGATTTGCAGAGTATCTATGTAGATGTAGATAGTAAAGAAATGACCAGCCATAATAATATTAGATTTTCCCGTTCTAGAGCTACTGGGCAGGTTCTGCGACCATTTGAACCCGAATCTATCCAAATTGTCCATGACGTCTTCTGCCGTCATAACATGTTCGTCGTCGCGAATAGATTCACTACTCATTGTTAGATTACACACGTAACTCGGTAAACACACTGAAAACTTGAGAAATAATGTGCACGTAAGTCCTATCCAGAGGTCTTCAGTTACCCCAGCATCCAATTACTCCGTAACATATCAAGGTCATAATTTACACTACGATGTTTCCTTGACGACAATTCATTTCTAAGGGAATACATAGAGTCTTTGGCGCAAGAGTGGCGCCATTGCAGAGATAAAGAAGATAATGTTTATTCTGGGGTCAAAATTGACCCCACGATACTAACTGAGGGTTAAGAGGGGAGAAAATAGTCATTGGCCGAGAGGAAGTCTTCATATGCAGTGGTAACACTGTTAATTGGAACGTCCCTAACAGTCTCTCAGCACAATCTTCCACCCTCTTATACGTTTCCTCTGCTATACCCTCACTCCTATTACTAGGGATGACTGCACTTATGGTACTATTTACACCAGATAACGCATATTGCATGAGGGGCCGTGAGTTTCATCAATTCTTCAGACTGGTGCAACAAAGTTCTTTTGTTTGTTACTGACATTAAATCTTGAAGTAGATTATGTCCCAGCAGTTTCAGCACACAGGTCGCAGATTCTTGATGTCTGAAGCTAAAAATGCTGTGAAAGTGATTTAAGGGCTTTAATTACGATTTTCTTCAAAAACAAGGGATTCCTGTGGATTTTAAATTTATTCTTCCAACGTTTACACACGTTCAGCGAAATATACAAATCTAAGCCGTACATTGAAGGATAGTCTCTTTACAATAAATGCTCGTGCCATGATAATAAATGTAAACGTTTTGTAATGCTCCTTAGTGAGACTAGGTGCTACATGTTAACAGTTCGAAGGTCGGCACTGGACAGTGCTCGGCCAGGCGTGGCTACTAGTTGCTACCTCTGTCTTCTTGGCGCCAAACGAACCGTCTAGATTTGTCGCTCGTATTTTGTTCATATGAATTACAATTAACAAAGTGCCACATGGGTTCAAATGTAAGCTTATCAACAGAAAAGTGTTACACTGAAATTACACTATTATCTAATGTTTACTTTTTAAATAATAATAAATGAAATGTAGGAATGGTAGCACCGAGAGGGGAGGCGGCAGCCAATCAGACCACGTCTATGCTACACTGCAGTGCTTTCTCACGGTCCATACATGATCTGTGTCATCTGTTACGCTTTTCCCACCCCTTTCATTGATTACATCATGCTACTTTCCCTACTGCCTGGCAGCTACTTGGCTTCTATAAAATTACAAATCCAAACATATGGAAACTCTAAATACTATCATTAAACTAATAAAGATATAAAATCAGACTTGTCTCATACGCTACAGTTCTCCTATTGGAATTTCCTGACAAAGAACACAGCAGGTAGTAACTGACTGAAAGTCATCGACTAAAAGAAATCTGACGTTTCCCAGGGATCTGTTATAGGGCCCCTTCTGTTCGATTTAGGAAATAATCTGAGCATTCATCCTATGATGATGACGTAGTTTATCGGTTAGTAAATTCTCCAGATTGTTAAAATAAAATGCAAAAAGACTGAGATAAAATGGTGATAAAGTTGGCAATTGATCCTAAATAATGACAAGTGTGAAGGCTCTCCAGGAACACCGCCTTAAAGTAGCACTGTCTGTGCGCGCGGAGAGGTTTGTGTGTTTAGATGACACGGAGTTATGCCGGCGGTAGCGTAGCTACTGACAAGGTCACCCAAGCCGGACGGGGTCTTACTCGATGAATCAGACTAAGTGTGTCTTCCCACTGCCTTTACTTCATCCTTCCGCATTTCTAAGAAATGGAAAGATGATCCTCGACAACTGAAGAGAAAGCAATTCATCTAAGCGAAGATTACCCCAAAATCAAATACCCTACTCCTCCAGGGTAATTTTGTTAAAGGTAAACAGACTACAAGGAAGTCTGTGAATTTGGTAATAAAAAATAAACGTGCTCTGATTTGGAACATAAAATATTCGTAGTTTATATAAAACAGGTGGCGCAATCAGTCTAGCCAAGGAGATCGAAAGATATAGGATAGATCTAGTTGTTTTGCAGAAAGTCCGTTGGGAGGATACTGCTACCCTTGATATCGAGATGTACACAATTTTTATGAAAGCTGTAGGACATGACACAAACTGGGTGTGGCATTTTGTATGAGGAAGGCTCTGACTCCTAATGTATCTGGGTGTGAGGCTGTGCCACTAGAATAGCAGTAATAACAATAGACGTAGAGAAATATACAATATCGTTAGTGAATTGCCACGCATTGATAGAGGGAAGTGTATCCCAAGTGGAGGATGAATTCTACTTGGAAATGTAGCCGTGGATCCCCAATAATAACTGTAAAGTCCTACTGGGAGACATGAATGCTAAAGTTGGAAGAGAGTACGCATTACTGTCAACAACCAGAAAACACAGTCTTCATGAACTCAGATATGACAATAACATAAGACTCTTCATTATCCAAAGGAATATTTATAAGCAGCAAAAATTTCCAACGCAAGGCTATTCATAAAGGAACTTGGGTACCCTATTGACGAATGGTAAAACAATCAGATATACCACACTGAAATAGACGTCAAAGCAAAGAATTGTGTGAGAGAAGACAACATGGGGTGCAGCGTGCGGGAGTGTTAATTTTTTAGTGAACAGTTGGCTAAATTCACAACCCAGAGCCAAGGTAAAGCTATTTCGCAAAAGTTTTTCACTGCCACATCGATGCGCTGAAAGATACCACAAAGGAAGAAGAATTTCAACTCCAGCTCAGCAACCGTTTTGAAACTCTGCACGAGGTTTCACAAAAGAACCCAAATGAAATGAGGCAATAGGTTAACGATGCCGTAACTGATGTGGCAAATTTATTCATCAAGAAGCGGATCAGAGGCAAAAAAGATTTGTTTTGGGGATGAATGCATTGAGGCATTAGCCAAGAGAAGAGAAGAGAAGAGAAGAAAAGAAAAGGTATGGAGAGCCAGCTACAAGGGGCTGATTTTGTACATGGCAAAGCACAGTTCGAAGAAGTTCGGAAAACTACTCAAGCAACCATGAGAGGAGCAAAAAGAATGTATGTTAAAGGAACGATAGACAAGGCTCAACAAGATTTCTTGAGAAAATAGGCGCGAAAGATGCAACAGAAACTAAAATTCTTCAAGAAGGATTACCAGAGCCACCGAAATTTCATCAAGGATAATAATGGTACCATACTCACCAATGGTGTGGCTCGGTAGCACAGTGGTAGTGTGCCAGATGATGAAACCGAAGGTTGCGTGTTCGATCCCCGACAGGTCCTACGATTTTTATCTGTCACTTTCCACTTCTTTCACCTCTGGCATTGTTGCTGATGTGAGTTGCACCGTGGTTCGGAACCCACGCTAAACTGTAGGACCCCCTATAACTGGCTGGGTAAGTCAGTTAGAAGGTCGGAGGAAGGCAACGGGATACTACCTCTAAACAGGACCATGCCTAGTAAAGCTCTGTGGTGTTCAAACCAATCTTCGAATTTTTTACCGCTTTACCTTTTACTCACCAATGAGCTACACATTGCGGAGAGATGAAAACAATACTTCAGGAAACTCTTCAGCTATGATGAACCTAAAGATCTGTTTGATATTCGGTTTCCTGACTTTGTAGATGTAGACCATCCTCCATCCAAACTGTAGGAAATAAAGAATCAGATAAGAAGCTAAAGAAGAACAAAAGCCCAGAAGCCGTCGGAATCCAGGCAGAATGGGATGAACTAAACAAGAAAATTCAGCCGGCCGCGGTGGCCGAGGGGACTGAGGCGCTCCAGTCACGGTCTGCACGGCCACTACGGTCGGGGGTTCGAATCCCCCCTCGGGCATGGATATTTGTGCCGTCCTTGGGATTAGCTAGTTCATAAGTAGTTTGTAGGCTTAGGGACTGATGACCCCGTAGTTAAGTCCCTTAAGTCCTACAAACATTCGAACATTTGAAGAAAATTCACCAGTTAATCAAGAGGATCTGCAACTCACTTTAGTTTGGGAGGGCGTTCATCGAAAAGCTTTCAGATTATTTCTCTACCGTCCCAGTCTCGAACAACGAGCGGGAAAAGGTCTACATCTTTCCGTTTTACATTTAATTTCCCTTCTTTTATTCTTATGATCTTGTCTTCTTATGTAGGTGGATGCCACGAAATATATTTGTATTTTGAGAAGAATGATGGGAAAAGAAAATTTCGTAAATAGTTCTCGCCGTAACGCGTAACACCATTCTTCTAGTAATTTCCGCCCCAACACGTGAATCACTCACGGTAATAGAAATGATCTGCTCCTCTCCGAACTTTCTCTCTCCGATCCTTGCAGGACTAGCACTCCTGGAAGAAGGAATATGGTGGAGACATAACTTAGTGAGGGGGACGTTTCGAGAATATATTAACTCTCCAGCGAAGTGTGCGCTGATACGAAAGTTCCTGAGGGATTAAAACTGTGTGCCGCATTGGGATTCTGGCCGTGAAGCGTACCAGGGTAGATCGGTTGGTAGAACTCCTGCTCGCGAAAGGCGAAGGTCCATGTTTCGATCTGCCTGGAAGTTTCATATCAGCCCATACTTCGCTGTAGAGTGAAGATACTTTCTGTCAGTATAAAAAGTAAACCAGTCAACAATCTGAAGATTGGTTTGAACACCATAGTGATTTACTAGGCATGGAGGTGGTATGCCGTTGCTTTCGTCCGACCTTCGAACTGACTTGTCCAGTTATGGGGGCCTACAGTTTAACGTGGGTTCCGAACCTCGGTGCTACTCGGTATTTTTAATATCAGCAACACTGACCGAGGTGAAAGAAGTGGAAAGTGACACATAAAAACCCTAGGACCTGGTCGACCTTTGGATTCATAGTCTGGCACTCTACCACTGTGCTATCGAGCACTCTGTCAGTATATCATCTTAAAATTAGTGTCGCAGTTTGATTGAACACATTGAAGCCGCGTGGGTCTTGCCGCGCGTACTGAGGTGCCATGTCGCGAACTGCACGGCCGCTATCGTCGGAGGTTCGAGATCTCCTTCGGGCATGGGTGTCTGTGTTTTCCTCAGATAAATTAGTTTCAGTAGCCTGTATGTCAAGGCACCGATCACCTCAGCAGTATAATCCCTTATTATGCAGGGGATAGTTGCGTGTTTAGGAGGCTGAATGAAATCTGACAAGGACGTCTACTCGTCATCACCGAATTTGTCTAAATTTATGGTGAGACACGAACGTGCGCCAAGTGGGAACTCCAGATGGCCAAGCTTTTAGGAAATAAAAGGAAGTTTGATACGCATCTATCACTATATGCAACTTATCAACTGTTCCCTGTGACGACGTGTTTACGAAGAGGTGTTTGGCTCAGCGATGCCGGGCGCCGTGGCTCAGCGCGCTATTCATATTGAGAAGGTCGCGGGTTCAACTCCACCCGGCGTCAACTTTTCTTTCTGCTCCTTATTCCCGTAGGAATCGTAAGGACAAGATTAGATTAATTACAGGACGCACGGAGGCATTTAAACAACTTCCCACGCTCAATACCTGAATGGAACGGGAAAGAGCTCGAATAACTGGTACAGTGCGACGTACCCTTAAAATGTTCGTAAATCTATCGGACCAAACTGCGTGGGCATCAGTCCGTAGCTTACAAACTACTTAAACTAAGGTAAATTAACCTAAGGGCAACACACACACACACACACACACACACACACACACACACGCACGCACGCACGCATGCCCCAGGGAGGACTCGAACCTCCGACGGCGAGCAACCGTGCGCTCCGCAGTGAGGCGCCTTAGACCGCTCGGCTACTCCACAGCGGCACGTACTCTCTGCCATGCACTTCACAGTGGTTTGCAGAGTATTGATGTAGATATAGACTGACGTCACAATTAACCGCAACATCATCAAGGGTATAGTACTAATTTATATAAGGAAGAAAGAGGGGGCATTGGATGAAGTTCTTGTCTACAAACATTTAAAAAGAGACTCTAGTTAACGTGTACTTGGGAACGTCATGTATGTAAATCGATACTTCCATTCTTTTGCAAATGATCAATCACATGTACCGAGGGAATATTCCTAGAAGAAACAGGGGAAGCAATGATTGTGACCGCATTTTGTGCACGTTATGAACGCCGGCCTTTTGCAATTCATGGTGTTTTTTTAATGTCTCCATAGAAAAACAAACTTGATTGTCATTCTGAAAACAGCTTCTTTCATCGCAGAGTCCAGAAGCGAAGCAAGCGTAGCGCAGCATGTCATGGAATACTTGCTAGGACAGCTGGTGATGTATAATGGAACGTAGTTTGATGCAAGCTTTTCGAGAAGTGATTTCTTCTTCTTGCTGATGTTGAGCACATATAAATACAAAGTAACATATATGATTCCAGAATGAAACTTCACTCTGCAGCGAAGTGTGCGGTGATATGAAACTTCCTGTCAGATTAAAATTGTGTGCCGGAACCGAGACTCAAACCTGGGACCTTTGCCTTTCGCGGGCAAGCGCACTACCGACTGTTCTATCCCGACACGACTCACGAAGCCACCTCACAACTTTACTTCCGCCAGTACCTCGCCTCCTACTTTCCAAACTTCATTCTGGAAACCTCTGTGAAGTTTGGAAAGTGGGAGGCGAGGTACTGGCGGAATTAAAGTTGTGAGGCGGCATCGTGAGTTGTGTCGGGATAGCACAGTCGGTTGTGCGCTTGCCCGCGAAAGGCGAAGGTCCCAAGTTCGAGTCCCGTTTCCGGCACACAATTTTAATCTGCCAGGAAGTTTCAAGATATATGATGTTGCGGCTCATTGTGAAGTCGGTAGTGAACGCATTGCTAAGGAGGAAAAAAATATTTGCCGCCAGGCGGAATCGAACCCGAGAACCTTTCAATAAAAATACGATTCCTTAACTTTTTTTTTATTTTTTTAATTTTTTTATGAGCAGTTCTCTTCGTTGCGGATGCTGATCGTATTTGTTGGTTCTTGTTCGGTGTGTTGTTGGATCAGCTTTTTTATTACAGAGGGCGCGCTTAGCCACGGCGCCCGGCAACACTGAGCTAAACATCGCTTTCTGAAAAGCCTCTCTCAGGGGCAGTTGATAAGGTGCATACGGTGATAGATCCGTATCAAAATTCCTTTTATAAATATTTAGCCATTTGGAGTTACCATTTTGTGCACTTTCAAATCTATCCACGCCCTACATGCACCATAAATTTGGACGAATACGGCGATGATGAGTTGACGTATGAGTGACGTGCGGTACACTGTGTCTCCACGTGGTCCTGCACAACTGTCAAAGTAATTTTGAACAGACTGTAGGTGTAATAGGTTTTGTTGCCTCCTGCGGTGTAAGAGGCGTGTTCAGTGTACCAGGAATACGAGGTGTTACCCAGATGAAGGTAACTGTAACGTTGGCCGAAACGTCGGTTATTTAAGTAATAGCCTTACATCATGACGCGGTACAACACCCAGAATACTTTTATGTCAACATATATGATGTTGTAGCTCATTGTGAAGTCAGTAGTGTACGCATTGGTAAGGAGGAAAAAAATATTTGCCGCCAGGCAGATTCGAACCCGCGAACCTTTCAATAAAAATACGATCTCTTGACGCTGAGCTAACGTCGCTTTCTGAACAGACTCTCTCAGGGGCAGTTGATAAGATGCATATGGTGATAGATCCGTATCAAAATTCCTTTCATTTCCTAAATCTTTAGCTATTTGCAGTTACCACTTGGTGCACTTTCACATCTCTCCACGCCCTATACGTACCATAAATTTGGACGAATTGGGCGATAAAGAGTAGACGTCCTGTCCTTGTGAACTGACAAGGAAAGTACATGGGCTCGAACAAACATATCTGTATGGACTTTGGTTACAGGGTCTCAACGTACACCTCAATGTGCTGGTGGGTGTCGTTTTCCTGCAAAGCTCTGCAACCATGCGCTAGATAGCACTGTAGATATAATTGTAGACGCCTTACGTAATGCAGATATCTTAACTATAACTTATGTAATAATCATTGTACATGTTCTCTAGCGAATTGTCATCAAAAGCCGTGATGATAGTTGCAACTTTAATCTTCTTCCCAAAAGACGGTATTCACTGCCACTGCTTCCATCGCCTCTTCCCGCACTTACCGTAGCACTACCGCTTGCAATGAGTTGTTCGTCATTATCATCCCGATTATCATTATTATGAGTTTGTAAGAACAGTATCTAACTTATGCTCATATTTATGTACCAGAACAGATACGAGAAAGCATGCAAATGATTCATCTTCTACATCTTAAGAAAGAAGGGTTCTTTACAACTTCATCTCATCTATTCGCAATACATTAGCAGGACTGATTAGCAATCGCCGCCACATCTGACGCTTCACCACACAAGTAACGTCACAGAACGCAACTTCAGAGACACAATGCTCCGTCCCTACTGGCGAACCGTCAGGTCAAAGTGCAATGCGGCATGGCACACGCAGAGGCCTCTAACGGACGACTGCAAAGGTTTGCAGATGCGGGAGTATCACTAGTGCAATAAGGGATCTTTACATTATCTCTCATACGATCTTGGTGTATATGTGTTTGTTAGAGCCCAAGTAGTTTCCTTGTGAGTATCACGTGCGGTACACTGCGCGCCACCGGCCGCGGTGGCCGAGGGGACTAAGGCGCTCCAGTCACGGTCTGCACGGCCACTACGGTCGGGGGTTCGAATCCCCCCTCAGGCATGGATATTTGTGACGTTCTAGTTCGTAAGTAGTTCATAAGTAGTTTGTAAGTTTAGGGACTGATGACCCCGTAGTTAAGTCCCATAAACTATACGAACATTTGAACATTTGATTTGAACACTGTGCGCCATGTCTTCAAGTAGTCCTGCACAACTGTCAAAGTAATGTTGGCCGGCCGCGGTGGCTGAGGAGACTAAGGCGCTCCAGTCACAGTCTGCACGGCCACTACGGTCGGGGGTTCGAATTCCCCCTCGGGCATGGATATTTGTGCCGTCCTAGTTCGTAAGTAGTTCATAAATAGTTTGTAAGTTTAGGGACTGATGACCCCGTAGTTAAGTCCCATAGACTCTACAAACATTTGAACATTTCAAAGTAATGTTGAACAGACTATAGGTTTAATAGGTTTTGTTGCCTCCTGCGGTGTAAGAGGCGTGTACAGTGCACCAGGAATACGAGGTGTTGTGTGTGCCGGTCGGTCCCCGGGGCAGCTCGTGGGAGGAAGGCTCCGTCACGCTTGGATGGAGACGGCAGTCTGCCTCTGGCCGCCGTCGCTGCCTGCCGTGTTGACACAGCGGCGCGCTGTTTACTCCGGCTGCTGCGACCCTGGCACGCGCCTTTCTCCCCGTCTGCCGTCGGTATTGAGACCGGAACCAGGCAGCTCAGCGACGCTGCTTCCCACAGTCTCGACAGCTCTGTACATCTCGAGCAACATAGTACTGGGCACTATTACAATGAGCAGTTGCAAAAGGCACTAGTTTCACTGCAGGATTGCACTGTACATAGTCATTATGATTGTCCCGAACACTTTTCCGTTGCACTGTCTTACGCGCTCGACGGCGCTTGCGACGTGGCTCACTACATAGTTTTGCAGTAGGCGCAGAAGAACTTTCTTGCAATTGAGAACCAAGTAAAGTACTGTTCAATTCCACAGCGTCTATGACATTGACAGCATGCACTGCTCTCGCACTTTGCGAAGCACTGTTTCTAACGGCACCGTTCCTTGAAAGTTTGTTTTGCATACACACTTTCTGTACATGTCCTGATTTTCCACTTTGATAACAAATAGCGTTCCGACTTGGGCACTGAGCACGTTTGTGGCGAGATACACACTGGGGGCAAGACTTACGAACATTTTTCGGAAATGGGTGTTGGCGCCCGTTATTCAAATTACTGTTCTAACACGACGGGGCGACCTTTGTGTCGCACTTTTACACTGGCTACTGTTTACTGTCTGCTCAGCACGGCCGGTATAAAAATAAGAAAAAACTAGACTGAGTACTATGGCTAGGAAAGCGTCCGTTACGGCGCACTGAATTAACACTGTGGCTTTGCATTTCTACATATGCTAAGTCAAAAGCAATATACATGTCCACTTCTATCTGTTCTGTCATGTAAAGGCAAGCCGTTTAAAGTAGCTACAAAAAATCTCGAAACTTTCATCACCTACTAGCTTAAACCCGCGGTTCCGCTCGCGTGTTGGTTGATTATGATAGATAATGCGCAAAACGTCAAATCGATTTTTTATACCGATGTACTAAAAGAAATTTCTTTTTTACTGCTTTATTTATTTATTCTTATATTTCCATATTCCCATGCTTATCCTTACAGAGAAAGAGCTGAAGACATTGTAGCACGCACAGACCAAAGATATGGTCTGTGGCATCACGTTTCGCTGTATGAAACCTCCTTGCTATAGAATCACAAACGTCATCGCTGGCCTTCAGTCCGATTTTTTAAAATAATTCGACCATATCTTCTACCCCCTTATAGCTATCGGCATGGAACTGCTATGGTGTACAACGGGAGACTTCGGACAACAATTACACACAGACCATTTGTTTCCGTTCTGTAGTTTTCGCTGCAGAGCGACATATTAACACACACACACACGGAGAATTTTATATACACCGATAACTTTCCATCCCAATATATTCCACCATTTTATCATTATCAACCCTCAATCAACAATGCAACCAATAAAACCATTTTCAAAGAGTAAATATAATTTTCAAAGAGTAATTATTGTTCCGCATTTGGCGTTATATTCTCAGGTATAAAATAGTAAATATACAAATATTTAAGTCTCTGCGTCTTGTCGTTCGGACGTGATAAGCGTACACTGAACAGTCAGTCACATTAACATATATAGATAAATAGCTATCCTATAACCATAAAACCGTGCCTAAAGCCTTCCCAAGGTAGACATTAGTAACTACAAATTTTTTAGCTCTTTATGTCTTATGGTTCAGACGTCATCAATGCACACCAAACAGACGTTCACATATATAGATATAGATTTAAAATATTTACAGAGACCTCTAGTCTGCACAAGGTGCTACAAAAAGGTACGGCAAAACTTTCAGGAAACTTTCCTCACACACAAAGAAAGAAAATATGTTATGTGGACATGTGTCCGGAAACGCTTAATTTCCATGTTAGAGCTCATTTTACTATTTCTCTTTAAATGTAAATTGAAATAATTCGTGCAGACAATTGTCATAATACCAAATTGTTTCGTTAGTATGTACTGTACTTCCTCGATTCACCGCTAGTTGGCTCAATTGAAGGAAGGTAATGTTGACTTCAGTGCTTGTGTTTACATGCGACTCATTGCGCTACAGTACTAGTATCAAGCACATCAATACGTATCATCAACTGGTTAGTGTTCATCACGAACGTGGTTTTGCAGTCAGTGCAACGTTTACAAATGCGGAGTTGGCAGATGCCCATTTGATGTATGGATTAGCATGGAGCAATAGCCTTCATGTCTTGATTGGGCCTCATGTTCTTCCACCTACGCTCACTGGAGCACGTTATCATGATTTCATACGGGATACTCTACCTGTGCTGCTAGAACATGTGCAAATACGACACAACATGTGGTTCATTCACGATAGAGCTCCTGCACATTTCAGTCGTACGTTTTGCAACAACAGATTCGGTGACCGATAGATTGGTAGAGGCGGACCAATTCCATGCCCTCAACGCTCTCCTGACCTCAACCCTCTTGACTTTCATTTATGGGGGCATTTGAAAGCTCTTGTCTGTGCAACCCTGGTACCAAATGTGGAAACTCTTCGCGCTCGTATTGTGGACGGCTGTGATACAATACGCCATTTTCCAGGGCTGCATCAGCGCTTCAGGGATTCCATGCGATGGAGGATGGATGCATGTATCCTCGCTAACGGAGGACATTTTGAACATTTCTCGTAACAAAGTGTTTCAAGTCTCTCTGGTAGGTTCTGTTGCTGTGTTTTTCCGTTCCATGATTAATGTGATTTGAAGGGAAGTAATAAAATGAGCTCTAACATGGAAATTAAGCGTTTCCGGACACATGTCCACATAACATATTTTCTTTCTTTGTGCGTGAAGAATGTTTCCTGAAAGTTTGGCCGTACCTTTTTGTAACTTCCTGTATACGAGGGGAAGTTTATTTTCCAATTTCCCGTGTCAACTGTGGTCAGAGTTGTGTATGAAAGGAAAAAAATAGAATGAGACATTAAAGATAAGATACATCTTTATTTTCCTACATAATTTCCAAGTACATTTGCTAAACCGCTTTTACCGCATTATAAGCTTCAAGAAGCCGTCCAAGAAAAAAAATCAGGGCGTTGCATATGGAAGAAGTGTTGAACGGCTTGTTTGACATTAGCATTGCTTCCAAAGCGCATTCTGCCGAAAGTCTTTTTCAAAACTGGAAACGGAAGTGACTAGGTGGGAGATCAGGTTTGTAGGCGCTCCCAGCCAAGACTTGCAATATGGTTTCGCGTTGTCGTCGCCAAATCTGGTCTCGCATTGTCATCCAACAGCAGAACGCCAGACCTGAGAAGGCCAGGCCGCTTTTTCCGAATCACTGCGCAGTACCGCACAGCATTGATGGTTGCATCCTCCAAAAAGTCCAGCAACAAAACTCCTTGGGTATCCCAGAAAACGGTGAGTAGCACTTTAACTGTAGACGGAGTGCTTTTCAATTTCTTTCGGACAGGTGATGACGGATATTTCGACACCGTGGATGTGGCCTTCGATTCGGGCGTATAATGGTGGACCCACGTTTAACCCCCTATCACAGTCCAAAGCAGAAAGTCAATGCCATATTCATGGTCGACATCTACCCAATGGTGTATCGGTGTCTTGTGCGTGCGCATTCGACTGCTGCGACGTCTTTCGCCCATATCCATTCCAAGCTTCTTCCGTATGCAACATCCTGATTTATTCCCGGACGGCTTTTTGAAGCTTATAAAGCGCTTTGATAAATGTCTCGCTGTACTTGGAAATTACGTAAAAAAAATTAAAATATGTCTTAATTTTTTCGTTTCATACACAACTCTGCCCACAATCCACAGGGGAAACGTATTTTTTAACTCGCCTCGTATATTATAAAAATAGCTGTATTTGTGTATGTATGTTCTACACTCCCTCCAAAACTACTGGATCGATTTTAACTAAATTTGGTACACTTGCTGCTTGCAACAAGACAACTAGCACTGTGTGTTTTGTTTCTCTGCTGAGTGGTACTGTGTTGAGTCTGTGGAGAAAACTGCCAAAAGGTACTAGACATCATCACACAAATAGCAACAAACAATGAATACAATAGTAATATAGTAGAAAAATTAAACAAAAAAATTAAAAAACAGATACGGGCAAAAAACACCAAACATGCAGACCCACAGACAACCACATAGCAAAGCACCACACAAACAAATACAATACAAATCGCAGTACAAAAAATACATGAGAACAAGAAAGGAAATTCAAGATGGTACACAATGACATACAAACACGAACTAACACATAAAATAACAAATATTTTCAAAAGACAAGGCATAAAAATAGCTCTCAAAATACACAACCCAATCCAAAAATATACCCCAAAAAATAAAAAAAAGACACAGATATCTACCAAAGAGCAGGAATATACCAACTACAATGCAATTCATGTGATGGAAGGTATGTAGGACAAACCAGCAAAACATTTGATACCCGATACAAGGAACATATCAGGGCATGGAAATATGGGACAAACCACTCCATTTTTGCAGAACATCTGAAAGAATATAATCACAAACCCACCACAATAGAAATAGACATGAAGATAATTAGCATAAATGATGAAAAACACCTAACATTGCAAGAAAATTATCACATATATATAACAAAAGCTTAGACAAAATTCCTACTAAATGACCAAGTAAACCTGACGAAACGAAACGAAAACAAAACGAAACGAAAACAAAAGAAAAACTTATTAAAGATAAATATTAATGCAGTGCGGCTGCCTAAGCTACCAAAGTAACTAGCAGACTGTGTCTGCTTCACAAAAGCTTCTCTCTCCGATTCTAGCCACTGATAGACTGCTCGCCAAATGCAGAATGCCTTGCTCGCTATTCATCATGTCAGAGATAATGCATATCTCTGGTCTATGGCATATATTACCAACTTGTCCATATTAACAAATGCATTCAAAATGAAATCAGAATATCACATAGAAATGGAGCGTGCGAACGTACAGCTCAAATACCAGGAAAAATGTGCCCAAGGGAGAATAACAGTTAAAATTCTTATAAAAATATTTCCACGGCATAATACGTGTATTTCTTTCAACCTGGTCCCTCTCCTGATCTGTAAATGTAATCGTTTCATTTTCTCCAAGCACACTGCTTCAACGATAAATCTTGAGAGAATTGTCAAACTCTAAAAGCGTGTACTAATAGTTATTTTGGGCAAGATATGTTCACTTGGATTGACCACGGATGTCACTAGGCAACATACTGTAAGTATCAGCGACATAAAAACCTTTCGTTCTAGAAACTTTTTCCTGTGGACAACGAAATTTCCGTCATATTTGCCCGCAGGTCGTAGCTACATTTGGTTAGCGATGTACCGTTCCTCTAACACTACCATCACATGGTGAGCTTACAGCGGTGTGAAACGTAGTTAATCGAGCAATAAATAACATAAAAAATGCACAAAAGCGACTATATCTTTTTGCCCAAATAAATCACCATTGTACATTCTATGTAGCTGCTCTTAACGGGTTTGCGGCCGTATTACGTCGTTATGCTGACACGATATTTCACCGGTGCACAATTACGCCGTGATTGTACACCAAACGCATCTGAAAATGACGGCTGTGACGTTCCCTGGAGTGGCCTGTAAGAAAAAGTTTAATCTGAATCAAAGAAATTTATATATAACTATGTATCTGTCTTAGATAAAAATATCCGCCTCTAAGTTTGTGTCTCAAGTATGCTTATACTCTGGTGCAATAGTAATTGTCATGGAATGTATTGTTCATAAAGAAATACTCTGCTCAATTATAAAGGTGCACGCCCCTTATTAAGATTATATTTTTTCTTGTCTGATCATGTCCTCTGTGGTTGTAGGAAAATGTTTTTTACAGGCTGCACAGCCTTTTGTTCAGTCGCTATAATTACTGATATATGGTGCGTAATGTAAATGTTACTAAACTTATAACAGATAATCTTACAGCATAAAAAGAAATGTTTGTTTTAATATGTAATTATCTGGTGTAACATTAGACCCGCAGTTGCTCTATAATGAATAATTTTTAATGAACGTAATATGTTAATTGTTGCCTGCCATCTTGCAGCCAAAAATTATTTTCATAAAGTAGCGTAATAATTTTACCTTTATAATTTACTGGTGGCTTTCATTTATTATAGACAAAAATTTCTGTGCGGTTGACAAAATGTTCTCAGGAATATTTCGCCGGAATAATAGTTCTTCTGCACACATCAAATTTTGTAGGCTATGACGCTATAGTATGTCGATTATTTTTCCCCTGAATATTGAAAATGATTACCAGTCTGTTGTAGTAAAAACTATGAGGAACCCGCCAGAGATTGTCGTGCTCTATAAAAAGAATTATTTGTGGCACTTTAATTTTTTTTTTTTTTTTTTTTGTGAGAGACGTTAATTTATTCAAATCAAAGAAGCTACATCTCATTTCTTTCAGACGACAGCCCCAAACGGTATTGATAAGAGTCATACCCACATTAATTATGAGTATACAGAAAGATTTTTTACATTGTTTTAACGCCATACAGCCAGGTGGACCGCTAAAATATCTTGTCACCAGAACGGCGTAATCCGGCCGGCGTGAAGAACACCAAGAATTATTACGCCGGGAAAATCTACGAAATTTCATCCTATGCATACAGAAAACACTTTCTGCTGCATTTTATGGATAATGTGCGATAATGTAGATTACATAGAAACATGATATGTTACGTAGTGTTGCTATTGTCAATCTAGTTAGGCGCGTATTTAAATTAACTGTCTCTTAAGCTGATCCAGTGGCCTCTACATCTATATGGGATACTCCGCAAATCACATTTAAGTGCCTGGCAGAGTGTTCATCGAACCACCATTACACTATTTATCTCCCATTCCATTCTCGAATAGCGCACGGGAAGAAAGAACACCTGAATCTCTCCGTCGGAACTCTGATTTTCCGTATTTTATTCTACCCATGTAAGTGGGAGTCATCATATTTTCGCATTCGGAGGAAAATGTTGGCGACTGGAGTTTCGTAAGTAGCATACGCCACAGCGATAAGCGCCGTTGTTGTAATGATTCCCATCCCACATCCTGTGTCATTTCCGTAACGCTGTCTCCCCTGTATCGTGATAATACAAAACGAGCTGCCCTTCTTAGAACTCTTTCGATGTCCTCCGTCAAACCAACATGATAAGGATCCCACACTGGGCAGCAATACTCCAAAAATGAACGGACAATCGTAGTGTACGCAGTTTATTTTGTAGTTCTGTTGCATCTTTAAGGGTTCTGCCCATAAAACGCAGTCTCTGGTTCGCTTTCCCACGACGTTATCTACGTGTTCTTTCCAGTTTAAGTCTGAAGTAATAGTAATTCCTAGGTATTTTGTGGACTCTACGGCCTTCGCGTTTGATTGTTTTATCTTGTAAACAAAGTTTAACGGATTTCTTTTCGTACTCATGTCAACGACTTCACACTTCTCATTATTTAGAGTCAATTGCCAGTTTTTACACCCTAGTGATATCTTATTTAGATCGTTCTGCAGTTGGTTTTGATCTTCGGATGATTTTACTAGATGGTAAATGACGGCGTCATCTGCAAACAACCTAAGGACCTTGGGTCAATAGATCATAATAGATCATAATGAGTCAAATGGTGTCAAAGTCTATTAACAACATATAAATATCCATTTATACCCACGGCAGACGCTATGTCTAATAGGAAACGTGACACATGCTGGACCGAGGTGACCGAAATTCTAATTATTTCTTCATAATATGTCCTGTGAACGTTAACGTCACATCGCAAGTGTTCTGTTCATGTCAAGTGGAATGAGATCAAGTGTTCTACGTGGCCATTTCACAGAACCACGCCATTCAATACAACGTTTGACCATCTAACCACCGACGAACTACTGCTCCGTAGTGTAGTGGTGTCCCGACCTGTTGAAAATAAGAGGTACAGCTGCCACCTTCATTCAAAAAATGTTCAAATGTTTGTAAGGCTTATGGCACTTAACTGCGGGGTCATCAGTCCCTAAACTTACAAACTAATTATGAACTACTTACGAACTAGGACGGCACAAATATCCATTCCCGAGGGGGGATTCGAACCCCCGACCGTAGTAACCGTGCAGACCGTGACTGAAGCGCCTCAGTCCCCTCGGCCACCGCGGCCGGCCACCTTCATTCAGAACGGAAACAAAATTACTTGCTGCATTTCCAGGAACGGTGAGCATTTACGTTCTGATCAATGAAAATGGGTCAAATTTCTCGAGTACCCTACAATCCAGAGCACACACTTACGTCATCAACTGTCCTTGAAAGTTCCATCCAGTGTGCATTCTGACCACTCCAGTACCTGTGATTGTGACGGTTGACTTTACACTGCCAAAAAAGTTTCCCTCTTCACTGAAAAAGATACCTCGTGGAAAAGAATGATCGTGTTGCAACTTCTGAACCGTAACTGCTACGTCGTATTTATTTACAGCATTGAACATGTCAGAAAATGTCGATGTAAACTGATATATCACATTACCCCCTTTCCATTACAAAAAAAAAAATAGATAATTCAGATTATAAGAATTCCTTGCCCTTTTCCTCACAAATTCCTGAGTCTGCAACGTTCGGCAGTCACTTCATTGGAGACCTAGCAGCGCAGCCAGACTTATGCACCTGCACGTGCAAACAGGCACCCAACGAGTGACGGTAACTGAGTTGTTTTGCGCGTTTACTCGCGACTAAAGAAGTCCCTGCCGCAGATTTTACGCCGCACTCCAGCCACACAGGCGTCAGACACCTGAAGGAGAACCGCCGTGACTGCTGAGCTATTCTGGAGGAAGACGTCACTTGAAGAGGCAGCTCACTTCCCGGTTCCACACACGGCCTCACTCTCGCAAGAGAGGCTGTCAGCCTTGTGCTCGACGAGATGCTTGTGTGAATACTGGAACCGCTGTTCTGTTGTCCCTGCCGGCAGCGATGGCCGAGAGGACTGCGGCGCGCCAGTCACGGTCTGCACGGCCACTACGGTCGGGAGCTCGAATACCTCCTCGGGCATGGTTATTTGTGCCATCCTTAGTATTAGCTCCTTCATAAGTAGTTTGTAAGTTTAGGGACTGATGACCCCGTACTTTCGTCCCATAAGTTATACACACATTTGAACATTTTCTGTTGTCCCTGTGTTTTATTTTGTTAGTAGCTACCAGCGGAAGTCTGGAAAATGCTCGGATAGCTTTCTTCAGAATTCCTCGCCTCTTCAACCCCGAAATATCAGGAAACAAAATTTCCGCACGCTTGGGCACCTAACATAAGAGTTCCATTCTGGAAGGGGGAAGGGGAAGTAAATTAATGTTCCACGTATCGCCCTATTCGACTCCTCTGTCATGATTTAAAGTCTTTGAACGAGTACTAAAAAAGTACTAATAGTATGAATACATGTAAATACATGGAACTTCCTGGCAGATTAAAATTGTGTTCCGGAACCAGGACTCGAACCTGGCACCTTTGCCTTTCGCTTGCAAGCGCTCTACCACTGAGCTATCCCGACACGACTCACTGTCCGCCCTCACAACTTTACTGCCGCCAGTACCTTGCATACTACTTTCCAAACTTTACAGAAGTTCTCCTGCGAACCTTGCAAGACTAGCACTCCTGGAAGAAAGCATATCGTGAAGACATGGCGTAGCCACAGCCTAAGGGATGTTTCCAGAATGAAAGTTAAAGGTCCCAGGTTCGAGTACCTGTTCCAGCAAACAATTTTAATCTGCCAGTAAGTTTCATATCAGCGCAAACTCCGCTGCAGAGTGAAAGTTTCATTCTGGAAACATCCCTTAGGCTGTGGCTAAGCCATGTCTCCACCATATACTTTGTTCCAGGAGTACTAGTCTTGCAAGGTTCGCAGGAGAACTGTGAAGTTTGGAAAGTAGCAGGCGAGATACTGGAGGAAGTAAAGTTGTGAGTACGGACTGTGAGTCGTGTCGGGATAGCTCAGTGGGGGAACGCTTGCTTGCGAAAGGCAAAGGTCGCCGGTTCGAGTCCCGGTTTCGGCACACAATTTTTAACTGCCAGGAAGTTTCCGTATCACTACACACTCCGCTACAGAGTGAAAGTTTCATTCTGGATGCAAATATATCATTGTTAAGGAAAGCAGTATCATCAATGTTACGCGTGCCAGACGCCTTTTGATGGAAAATGAAATAGACTGAAGAGTGTACACATGGCTTTTCAAATGTTCAAATGTTTGTTAAGCTTATGGGACTTAACTACGGGGTCATCAGTCCCTAAACTTACAAACTACTTATGAACTACTTACGAACTAGGACGGCACAAATATCCATGCCCGAGGGGGGATTCGAACCCCCGACCGTAGTGGCCGTGCTGACCGTGACTGGAGCGCCTCAGACACCTCGGCCACCGCGGCCGGCCATGGCTTTTCTAGACCTAGAAAAAGCTTTTGACCGTATCCCACACAATTTGGCGAACTCGTTGTTATGGCGTCCCTGGAGAGTATGTAGACTGAATGCTACTTCTGTACCGTAATTCCACTCGTCTTTTTCGGATTCCTACTGAAACTTCTCCGCCCTTCGATATCACTGTGGGTGTTCATAAAGGTTCTGACCTTACACCATTGCTATTCATTCTATGCATGGATATGGAAACAGCTGACATACAGACTTCACGTCCTTGGTCCCTTCTTTATGCGGATGATGTGGTACTTGCCGAATAAATCCGCGCTGAACTCCAGCACGAAATTCAAACGTGGAAGGACAGATTGGCTGAAGATGGACTGCACCTAAATGTCCAGGACTCGACCCCCAAACCAGACGCTCTTTAGTATCGGCGAAGAAGACCTGCTGAAGAGGATGCATTTTAAGGACCTGGGGTTCGTCGTCAGCTCAGACTGTGATACAATTCTCGATACTCACATGAGCGTGATTGTAGCTTGGCTCAGATGAAGACATATCCTTCGAGTCCCCTGTGCTAAAAAGATGCCTCAGTCTCTAAAGGCAGAAGTTCATAACACCATGGTACGCCCAGCAGCAATCCGTGGGACTGAGTGTCGCCCTATGACGAAACAATAGGAGCAAATGTTACATATCATACACATGTGTTTCGATGGTCTACGGAGCTGTCCCGATGATACCACGTAAAAAATAGAAACGTGCAGTAAAGGTTTGGTGTCCCGATAATCATAGACAAAGCGAGGGAAGCCCCTTTCCGCTGTTACCGCCACGTTATGAAAGAGCAGGATAACTCAGCTGCAAAAGCAGCACTCCACATCAGCCCAGGGGGAACAGGACCACGACGAAGGCCGGCAAGGAGAGGCACTGACAACATCAGGTGAGACATGGTTGTTGTTGGCTTAACACCAGCAGATGTCATCAACGTCAGAAATAAATGGAGCAGATGTAGCAAAGCAGCAGACCTCACAAGTCAGGATTAATGCTTGAAAAGAGAGAGAGTAGCTGTAAAACTTCTCTAGGTATTTATTTATTCCAATTTTTTACTAATCCGTCTGCTGCACACTTTTCCCCCGCCCCTACTCCCCTCCCCCCCAAAACCTCCTCTTTATCCATTTCCTACTTCCCCTACACCTACCATCAGAGCTAAGCAATTTTATCTGAATGGAGGTTGATTTTCTTTCACACAATGTACTTAGATTTTAAAGAACCGTGTCCATGTCAGGTACGGTTGCTTATGAAGTATATAAAAATTTCTACGTGAAAAATTTCCTTCAATGTCCACGGTAATGAGTCAAATGGTGTCAAAGTCCATTAACCACATATAAATATTCATTTATAACCACGGCAGACGCTGTATCTAATAGGAAACGTGACACATGCTGGACCAAGGTGACCGAAATGCTGATTATTTCTTCATAATATGTCCTGTGAACATGAATGTCTCATCGCAAGTGTTCTGTTCATGTCGAGTGAGATCAGGTGATCTGGGTTGCCATTTCGCAGAACCACGTCATCCAATCCAATGTTCGACCATCTAACCACCGACGAACTACTGTTCCGTAATGTGGTGAAGTCCCGATCTGTTGAAAGTAAGAGGGAGAAATGCCATCTTCATTCAGAACGGACACAGCACTTCCTGCAGCATTTCCAGGTACCTGTGAGCATTTACGTTCTGATCAATGAAAGTTGGTCAAATTACTCGAGTACCCTACAATCCAGAGCACACAATAACAAGTCATCAACTGTCTTTGAAGGTTCCATCCAGTGTGGTTTCTGGCTACTCTAGTACTTGCGATTGTGACGGTTGACTTCACCACTGACAAAAAAGTTTCCCTCTTCACTGAAAAAGATACTTCGTGCAAAAGAAGGATCGTGTTGTAACTTCTGAACCGTAACTGCTACGTCGTTATTTATTTACAAGATTGAACATGTCAGAAAATGTTGTAACTTCTGAACCGTAACTGCTACGTCGTTATTTAGATTGAACATGTCAGAAAATGTTGATGTAAATTCATATATCACACGACCACCTTTCCATTACAAAAAAAAAAAAAAAAAAAAAAAAAAAAAAAAAAAAAAAAAAAACTTAAATTCGAGAGGGAAATTTCTGAGATATTCACAGAATACAATCCAGGCCATTAAAATTGCTACACTACGAAGATGTCGTGCTACAGACGCGAAATTTAACCGACAGATGCTGTGATATGCAAATAATTTGCTTCTCAGAGCATTCACACAAGGTTGGCGCCGGTGGCGACATCTAGAACGTGCTGACATGAGGAAACTTTCCAACCGATTTCTTATACAAAAACAGTAGTTGAGCGGCGTTGTTGTGATACCTCGTGTAAGGAGGAGAAATGCGTACCATCTCGTTTACGACTTTGATAAGTCGGATTGTAGTCTATCTTGATTGTGGTTTATCGTATCGCGACATTGCTGCTCGTGTTGGTCGCAATCCAATGACTGTTAGCAGAATATGGAATCGATTGGTTCAGGAGGACAATACGCCGTACTGGATCCCAACGGCCTCGAATCACTAGCAGTCGGAATGGCAGGCATCTTATCAAAAAAATGTTCAAATGTTTGTAAATC
This sequence comes from Locusta migratoria, assembly GCA_026315105.1. Taxonomy (NCBI): domain Eukaryota; kingdom Metazoa; phylum Arthropoda; class Insecta; order Orthoptera; family Acrididae; genus Locusta; species Locusta migratoria. The sequence goes on along the minus strand of CM048744.1, from coordinate 855,235,520 downwards.
TATCGGACCAAACTGCGTGGTCATCAGTCCGTAGCTTACAAACTACATAAACCTAGGTAAACTAACCTAAGGTCAAACACACACACCCATGCCCCAGGGAGGATTCGAACCTCCACGGCGAGCAACCGCGCGCTCCGCATCGAAACGCTTTAGACCGCTCGGCTACTCCACCGCGGCGGACATCTTATCCGCATGGCTATAACGGATCGTGCAGCTACGTCTCGATCACTGAGTCAACAGATGGGGACGTTTGCAAGTCAACGACCATCTGCACGAACAGTTCGACGACGTTTACAGCAGCGTGGACTGTCAGCTCAGAGACCATGGCTGCGGTTACACTTCGCGCTGCATCACAGACAGGAGCGCCTGCGATGGTGTTCACAACGACGAACCTGTGTGCACTAATGGCAAAACGCCATTTTGTCGGATGAATCCAGGTTCTCTTTACAGCATCATGATGGTCGCATCCATGTTTGGCGACATCGCGGTGAACGCACATCGGAAGCGGGTATTCGTCATCGCCATACTAGGGTATCACCCAGCGTGATGGTATGGGGTGCCATTGGTTACACGTCTCGGTCACCTCTTCTTCGCATCGACGGCACTTTGAACAGTGGCCGTTACATTTCAGATGTGGCTCTACCCTTTATTCGATTCCTGCGAAACCCTACGTTTCAAATCAAATGTTTGTCAAGCTTATGTGACTTAACTACGGGGTCATCAGTCCCTAAACTTACAAACTACTTATGAACTACTTACGAACTAGGACGGCACAAATATCCATGCCTGAGGTGGGATTCGAACCCCCCGACTGTAGTGGCCGTGCAGACCGTGACTGAAGCGCCTCAGTCCCCTCGGCCACCGCGGCCGGCAAACCCTACATTTCAGCAGGATAATGCACGACCGCATGTTGCAGGTCCTGTACGAGCCTTTCTGAATACGGAAAATGTTCGACTGCTGCCCCGACCAGCACATTCTCCAAATCTCTCACCAATTGAAAATGTCTGGTCATTGGTGGCCAAGCAAGTGGCTCGTCACAAAACGACAGTCACTACACTTGATGAACTGTGGTATCGTGTTGAAGCTGCATGGACATCTGTAGCTGTACACGCCATCCAAGCTCAGAGTGCGTATCAAGGCCGTTATTATGGCCAGAGGTGTTTGTTCTGGGCATTGATTTCTCAGGATCTATGCACCCAAATTGCGTGAAAATGTAATCACATGTCAGTTCTAGTATAATATATTTGTGCAATTAATACCCGTTTATCATCTGTATTTCTTCTTGGGGTAGCAATTTTAACGGCCAGTAGTGTATATGATATGAACTACAAATGGTCAAAGCTGAAAATTGCGTACCAAGCTGGGATTCGAACCCAGATCCCCTGCTTTCTAGACAATTGCGCTGACTACTTCACCACTGGAGACACAGTGATCAACGCACATGCAAAGCAGGATACTCGGGTACGAATCCCGGCTGGGTACACATTTTCAGCTCTGCCTATTTGCAGTTGATATCATATATTCTGTGAATACGCAGGAATAACAACATCTGAAGTGACGTCTGTTCTTACGGAATATATCCAAGATGTCGTCCATATTCGTTACTTGCCAGAATAATCTGGCTTCGCAATTCGTATAGAGTTAATTGATAAACAGTGCTATTAGGACGCGAGTAAAATTATAGAGCCACAGATGGTGAGGTGGTCATGCGTTTATTGACGCGTTTCGATCAAAATAATCTTCAGAATTGTTGAAGGTGGTTTACATAATAAAATTGTATGGCGTAAACCCCCTTCCACGATTCTGAAGATGATTTTTATCGAAACGCGTCAATAAACGCATGACCACCTCACCATCTGTATTTCAAATCAAATGTTTGTATAGCTTATGGGACTTAACTACGGGGTCATCAGTCCCTAAACTTACAAACTGCTTACGAACTAACTACCACTAAGGACGGCACAAATATCCATGCCCGAGAGGGGATTCGAACCCCCGACCATAGTGGCCGTGCAGACCGTGACTGGCGCACCTCAGGCCCCTCGGCCACCGCGGCCGGCCCACCGTCTGTGGCTCTATAATTTTACACAGCGTCCTAATAGCTCTGTTAATAATAATAATAATAATAATTTTGTGTGGCTCATTGGCCTGGTGTAAGTCTTCCAATTGGACGCCACTTCGGCGACTTGCGTGTCCCTAGCCTACCCTAGTTATCCAACCGGGGAAAGGGGACCTACAGCTTAACGTGGAATCCGAACCAATCGTCATTTCGGGCGACTCCTCACATCGTTGAGAGGTGAAGGATGGGTTAAAGTCCAGACTGAAAAAATCCGAGGACCTACCGGGTTTGGAACCTACGACCCTTCGGTTTCCAGTCGAGCACTTTACCCCAAGATCACCAGGCCCGACTAATAGCCCTGTTCATCAATTAATACTGATACGAGCGCATACCTCATTACGACTTCATGTCAAGTCTGGAATCGTATAGAGTTCTTAAAAAAAAAAAAAAAAAAAAAAAAAAAAAAAAAAAAAAAAAAAAAAAAAAAGAAGTGATGTTAACGGACTTTTGGGTAGACCTCAACTTCACGGAGGCTCACCTGCGTATAGCCACGCTTAGCTCGCACAGTGTCCCATAAAGTCTCCGGCCTGCCCCTGTTCCGTAACTAATGAATCGATTCGCCGCCGACATAACTCCGCCGCCAGACAACGGCGCTGCAATCTGTTGGCTGCAACTTCTGATCGGCCCGCGAGGCCGAAGAACGCTTCATTGAGACCAACTTCTGGCCGGGTAATAAAGAAACTCCGTTAACAAACGGCCCCATAAAGGGAGCTCCCCCAACTTACCCGCGCGCTCGTAAACCACGAGTAGTGTACTGTGCCTCCTCGCCCCACACGCGGTCGATACCCGCGATGTGTCGACTGCGCCTAAGCTTGTCCTCGCCCTAGCACGCCAGAGAATACCTGCGTTCCTCTGTAGCCGCAGTAGCGCAGGTCAGTGCTCAGAAAAATTGAGGGATTTGGCGGAGCATGGGCGTAATTGGCTACACTCTCTTTTTCCGTCAGAGTAGCTAAATCGATACCTTCACATTTTAATTACCTGCCCTGAAAATTTCAGATCGATATCTTTCGTGTGCCGGCCGCGGTGGCTGAGGGTACTGAGGCGCTCCAGTCACGGTCTGCACAGCCACTACGGTCGGGGGTTCGAATCCCCCCCCCCCCGCCCCGGGCATGGATATTTGTGCCGTCCTTAGTCTTAGCTAGTTCATAAGTAGTTTGTAAGCTTAGGGACTGATGACCCCGTAGTTAAGTCCCATAAGTTCTACAAACATTTGAACATTTGATCTTTCGTGTAAGATAAGCTGTCATCTTAAGTTGGCAGTGGTTGACAAGTGTTTTTCACCTTATTTACCACATACTGCTTATGTGTCGACTGTGAGTTGCGTTGTGTGTTAAGCTGTGTGACATGAGTTAAATGAGAGGCAACGAATCGTAAAATGACTTTACAGACAAAAATAAAAGGGTTAATAGTGGGTAAAGTTATAGAAATAAAGGAATTCCTCCATGACTTTTTATTCAAGAAGTTTGAAGACTTCAAGAATATTTTTAAAAAACATATTTTTTACGAACCTGTAGGAGGGCAAAACAGTTTTTTATGGTTGCATGGTTACAAAAAACAGTTGGAATACTGCACAAATTTTCTCGATACGTGGTCATCCATAACCTCACATTTATGGAAAAAAAAAAGAGTTGTAGAAGAGGGAAACTGTACATTCAAAGGAAGAGTACGTCCTAGTCCTTAAATAATGCAGGGAGAAACCAGAGCAATTTCAAGTCACTGACGGAAGTGAAGTTTGGAAGAAACGTTTAATTGACTTCTTTTCGTCCAAGCCACAGGAAAAATTTCCTTTCAGTTGCAGTCATTTGTGAGGCTATACTTTGGGGGTGATACCACAATCGGTGCTTCAAATCGTACTCAAAAATGTTCAAATGTCTGTAAATGTATCGGACCAAACTGCGTGGTCATCAGTCCGTAGCTTACAAACTACTTAAACCTAGGTAAACTAGCCTAAGGACAAACACATACACCCATGCCCCAAGGAGGAGTCGAACCACCGCAGCGAGACGCTTTAGACCGCTCGGCTACTCCACCGCGGTAATCATACTCATATTTCAAGGTCTTTCTTACCTTTAAGTTCATAAAGAAATCAATAAGACTTCATGAAGATACTCCACTTTTGTCATTAATAGAGAAACCAAGTGCAGCTGCAACAAATTTGAGGGACATTCAGGACCTGTTTTGCTTCTTTCCTGATACAGTAAAAGGCTGGTATGAAGAACTTCTTGCCAAACAGTGAAGAAGGTAGTAAACTAGAACAGAAACAGAAACTATCATGATCATGAACAGATATATATAGATTATCTGAATAACAAAACGATAAAAGCAATATTTCATATCATTTTTCATGATTTCTCACAAAAGTTAGTCTAGATCGCAAAATTATATTGTTTCGGTCATCGGTTTCGGCCCCTTCAAAGGCCATCTTCAAACCATAACGGTTCAGTTTGAGCAGTTGACATGCAGTCTTCCATGCAGCTCCAATTGAAGACAACCGATGGCCAATAGTATGGTTGATTTGGCCTGAAATGGCCTTTTAAGGGGCCGAAACCGGTGACCAAAAGAATAAAACTATGCGATCTAGACTGACTTTTGTAAGAAATTAATTAAGATCGCTGTCATTCCATGATGAAGTAATTTTCATGATTTTTTGTTGAGCTATCATGCTTTAATGGAAAAAGGCCGCGTTGTGGTTGAAGACCCTAGAGGCGCGGTGGAGTAGCCGAGCGATCTAAAGCGTTTCGCTGCGGAGCGTGCTGTTGCTCGCCGTGGAGGTTCGAGTCCTCCCTGGGGCATGGGTGTGTGTATTTGTCCGCAGGTTAGTTTACCAAGATTTAAGTAGTTTGTAAGCTACGGACTGATGACCACGCATTTTGGTCCGATAGATTTACAGACATTTGAACATTTTTGAATTACCCAGAGGACTACAGAAATTTTTTTACGAATGGACAGCGAAACACTGTACTGATATACTGTACCACAAACTCACTCTGGTGCCTATTATTGCAATTAAAAGAATTCATACGACTTGGTTTCACTCGCTTTGGTAAATGCACATTACGAATTCATTTTTGTTGATGTATGGGATAAATGGAAGACTGTCTTATGGAGGGCCGGCCGCGGTGGCCGAGAGGACTGAGGCGCTCCAGTCACGGTCTGCACGGCCACTACGGTCGGGGGTTCGAATCCCCCCTCGGGCATGGATATTTGTGCCGTCCTAGTTCGTAAGTAGTTGATAAGTAGTTTGTAAGTTTAGGGACTGATGACCCCGTAGTTAAGTCCCATAAGCTTAACAAACATTTGAACATTCTTATGGAGGAATTCTTGAGTACACATAATTCTTTCGACCTTTAAAGAATGTACAGTTAAATCCAAGAAGTATCGACGAAACTATAAAGAATTTATACATTGTTTTCTTGGGTGATGAAGCTTTCTCATTTATTCTGAACGTGAATTACATGCAGATGACGCCGTAAATTACCGTCTAGTAAAATCATCTGAAGATCAAAACCAACAGCAGAATTATCTAAATAAGATATCACTATGGTGTAAAAATGGGCAATTGACTCTAAATACTAAGAAGTGTGAAGTCATCCACATGAGTACGAAGAGAAATCCGTTAAACTTTGTTTACAAGATAAATCAATAATAGTTAAGGTCGTAAACTCCACAAAGTACCGAGGAATTACTATTACTTCGGACTTAGAAGAACACGTAGAAAATGTCGCGGGAAAGGCGAACCAGAGACTGCGTTTTATTGGGAACCCTTAAAAGATGCAACAGACTACTAAACAGGCTGCATACACTACGCTTGTCCGTCATTTTTGGAGTATTGTTGTCCAGTGTGGGATCCTTACCAGATGGGTTTGACGGAGGACATCGAAAGAGTCCAGAGAAGGGCAGCTCGTTTCGTACTGTCACGATACAGGGGAGACAGCGTTACGGAAATGATAAAGGACGCCGGCCGCGGTGGCCGAGGTGACTGAGGCGCTCCAGTCACGGTCAGCACGGCCACTACGGTCGGGGGTTCGAATCCCCCCTGGGCATGGATAAGGTAGTTGATAAGTAGTTTGTAAGTTTAGGGACTGATGGCCCCGTAGTTAAGTCCCATAAGCTTAACAAACAAACAATTTGATAAAGGACCAGGGATGGGAATCATTATAACAACGGCGCTTATCGCTGCGGCGTGGACTACTTACGAAACTCTAATCGCCAAAATTCTTCTCCGAATGCGAAAATATATTGTTGACTCCCTCTAACTTAGGTATAAAGATCATCAGAATAAGAGAAATCAGAGCTCGAACGGAGAGATTCAGGTGTTCTTTCCGTGCGCTATTCGAGAATGGATTGGGAGATAAACAGTATAAATGTGGTTCCATGAACCTCTGCCAGGCACTTAAATGTGATTTTCAGAGTATCTCGTGTAGATCACTACAGATTGTCACGAGTTAGAAATGTCGTGGAAAATATTTTTGGTATAATTATGTTGCGATTTCGAATGCTGCATACGCCAATCAACATAAAGAGCGAAAATATGAATTATGTCACTTGGTTCATGTGTGTACTGCCCGATTTTTTACGTAGACGAAGCGAAGGCTACATTTCTGCAACAACACTGGACATTAAATGAGGGTGACTGGCGAAAAGAAGGAGTCGACTTGCCTAGCTTGCAGTCTGCAGTCTAAAACAATCCAATAATTAGCGCTAAAGAGAATCGACAAGCTTATATTTTTCCTCCACACGCACAGATAAATCCATGTTTCAAAAACTCGCACTTGGTAGCTCCTGATTCACAGTAAATAAAAGCAAGTCGCAGTAAAACACGTAGTGTGTGTGTGTGTGTGTGTGTGTGTGTGTAAAAAAAAACTCGCGTTTGGCTTCAGGGAAACCTGGTTTGCAAAACGCAACTAATTTGTCATAAGTTTTTGCCTTTAAATTGTTATTTATATAGTTTTTGGATCTTACTTTCCACAAACACTGTTGCTCTCTATATATGACTAGCTGAACCCCCGCTGCTTCGCATACGTAGGCTGGTTGATCTGCACCAGTTGTTTCTTTTTAATCCTGATGAAGAATCCATATCTTAAGTTTCGTAGTTGTAGCTTGAAATTTGAGTTAACAGCACCATATTTTTGAAAATCAATTTTTGCATCTCGTATTTCACCCCCTTATTACCGAAACAGGTATTTTTTAAATCATAACGAATAATACAAATACCAATTTTTGCAGCTATAGCTTCAAAATTGTCTTGACAACGAAGTGTTTTCGAAAAGAAATTTTGATCCCCCTCTTTTACCCCCTTAGTTTTTGAATTTCCAAAATTACCGAAACTCTTGTATTTTTAAACCTGATCAAGAGTCCATATCCTAAGTTTCGTAGTTGTAGCTCGAAATTTGAGTTAACAGCAACATATTTTTGAAAATCAATTTTTTGCGTCCTCTATTTTTACCCCTTATTTGTTGAATTTCAAAAAAGCCGAAACACGTGTCCTTCAAATTCGAACCCCGAATCCAAATCCGAAAATTTGTAGTTCTAACTTCAAAATTGCCTAAATAGCAACATTTTTCGATAAACACTCCTTCTCCAATTTAACCCCGTTGATGGTTGAATTTCCAAAAATACCGAAACACGTATTTTTTAACGTCTAACCAACTATACAAATATCAAATTTTGCAGCTCTAGCTTCAAAATTGTATCAATAGCAACGTGTTTTCAAAAAGATTTTTTTATCCTCTATTTAACCCTCTAACTTGTTGAATTCCCAAAAATATTAAAAATCATGGATTTTTAATCCTGACCAAGATTCCGTATCCGAAGTTTCGTAGTTGTAGCTTAAAATTTCAGTTAACAGCAACATATTTTTGAAAATCAATTGCGTCACCTATTTACCCCCTTATTTGTCGAATTTCAAAAAAATGCCGAAACACGTGTCTTTCAAATTCGAAACCCGAATTAAAATCCGAAATTTTGTAGTTCTAGCTTCTAAATTGCCTAAATAGCTACGTATTTTCAAAAAACGTTTCATCCCCTATTTCACCCCCTTACGGACGGAATATCGAAAAATCACTTCTGTAATGACGCCTACAGAGTCAGAAGAACACCCTCCACAAATTTCAAGTTTCTATCTTCAGTAGTTTAGGCTGGGTGATGATGAGTCAATCAGTCAGGCAGGACACTTCCTTTTATATATAGAGACTAGCTGAACCCCCGCTGCTTTGCATGCGTATTCTGGTTGGTCTGCACCAGTTGTTTCAAATGTTCAAATGTTTGTAAAGCTTATGGGACTTAACTACGGGGTCATCAGTCCCTACACTTACAAACTACTTACGAACTAGCTACAACTAAGAACGGCACAAATATCCATGCCCAAGGGGGGATTCGAACCCCCGACCGTAGTGGCCGTGCAGACCGTGACTGGAGCGCCTCAGTCCCATCGGCCACCGCGGCCGGCACCAGTTGTTTCTTTTTAATCAAGATGAAGAATCCATATCTTAAGTTTGGTAGTTATAGCTTGAAATTTGAGTTAACAGCAACATATTTTTGAAAATAAATTTTTGCGTCACCTATTTTACCCCCTTATTTGTCGAATTTCAAAAAATGCCGAAACGCGTTTCTTTCAAATTCGAAACCCGAATTAAAATCCGAAATTTTGTAGTTCTATCTTCAAAATTGCGTATATAACTACATATTTTCAAAAAACGTTTCATCCCCTATTTCACCCCCTTACGGACGGAATACTGAAAAATTGCTTCTTAAATGACGCCTATAGAATAAGATCAACACCCTCCACAAATTTCAAGTTTTCGTCTACAGTGGTTTGGGCTGGGCGATGATGAGTCAGTCAGTCAGTCAATCGGAACACTTCCTTTTATATATAGAGATTATAAATTCGGCCAAAAAGTCTTAGGTCCAGCAGGAACCTGCCATGATTGTCCTACCGACAACAGTATCTACATCTACATCTACATTCAAGTGCCTGGCAGAGGGTTCATTAACCACTTTCATAACTTTTCTCTACCGTTCCATTCTCTAATAGCGCGCGGGAAGAAATAACACCTAAATCGTTCCGTTTTCGATCTGATTTCTCTTAATTTATTGGGATGGTCGTGTCTCCCTAAGTAGGTGGGTGCTAGCAAAATATTTTCACATTCAGAAGTAAAAGTCGGTGATTGAAACTTCGCAAACAGATCACGCCGCAATGAATAACGTCTTTCTTTTAATGATTTCCACCCCAATTCGTGCAACATTTCCGTGGCGCTTTACCCCCCGTAACGTGATAAAACAAAACGAGCTGCCCTTCTCTGAACCTTCTCAATGTCTTCCGTCTCAAGGAGAGGACGCACATGTGTGATGTAGGCAGTCTCTTTGGTGGAGCTGGAGCATCTTCGAAGCGTTTTGCCGATGAAACGTAAGACTGTATTAGTGTATGGTAATCGCGTTGCCCACTGTAGGCAGCTAAGACCAGCTCGAGAAGCGTGAGACGCTGGTAGGCTGGACCGCGGCGCTTCTAACCGCCGGCTTAGCCGCACGCCTGTCTCTTGAATGACGCCGCGTCCACAAGGACGTTCTTGTGCGCTATTCTGCGTCGCGCGCCGTCAAGCGCTCGGTTAAGAACGTCCGTGTGAGCTGAGGGCCCCTAATGCCAGATGCGTCATTCTGTGCACTAAAGGCTAGTCTATACGACGACACAAGGATGGGACACTCGTTGCGAGAAATGAGTTGCGCGCAACTGGTTTCCGTGTACGTCTGTAGACACAACAATTCAAAAAGCGATATTTTATTCTTTTAATTATACAATAACCCAATAACTATACATAAATGGGTCTTCTTATGCTACTACATTTTTTGTGCTTTTTATGCTACTTCTAATGTTTCTACTGAGCTACATGATTTGTTTTTGCTGTTGTGTCTGCCGTATGTGCTGTGTCATGCAGGGTGCGTTGGCATGTTGTGTTTCATGTGGAAGTCGCTACTGCTACGGTTAGTGTCTTATTTTGTGTCCTCCCCCCCCCCCCCTGCAGTGCTCACAGGTGTGCCAGTAATGTACAAACCTATTGGTTGGTAGTGCCCCCCGAACTAATTCCGGAGGGCGTGCCCCTGGCACTGGGCTGGCCTTTTGCACTGCAGTCCTTGTGTTGTTTTCGTGTTTTCTCTTAAGCCTAACTTAATCTAACTTATATCTAGCGTCGCAATCGGTGATTTGGCTGCACTCAGTCCTCCTGATCCAGGGCACGGCGGAGTACCCCGGCGGCACGGCCTGGTGCAGCAGTCATGCCTGGAAAAAAATGTCTCATAATCGGTTTATAAATTCATGTCTGATGTGGTTTGAGATTTTGTAGGTTAATTGATTGAGAATTTGAAAATGTGCTTCTTGTTTGATGAGTTGGTATGTGTCTGTGTTAGGTAATTGTAGTCTGACATGAGAGACAATATGATCGTATGTAGGGCGCTCGAAAGTGACGTGTTCAGGAGTTCCTTCCGGAGCTCCACAGCTACACTCTGGAGTCGCCTGCTTCCTGAACCGACATAGATACGTCGGGTACGGGCCATGGCCGGTGAGAAAGTGAATCAATCCTCTGCTTGGCTGGAAGTATGTAGACACAATTCAAATACTATGCACTTCAGTTTCGAAGTTTAGTGAAAGCCTGTGGGAAGTCGCTACATAAGACTAAATATAAAATCGCACTGACGTGTTTTACGGCCCACTTTAGATTTGTGGTTTTATAAGTTTTTGCAAACATTTTGCACCAAAATAATTATCTAAATATTAAAAAATTAATTAATACGAGTGTCTGAAATCCCCGACCTTTGGCATCATAGACTAACAACGCCTTGCCCACTAAGCTACGGCTATCAATCAGAAGATGAGTCATACTATCTCATACTATTGATGGCCGTTGTTAACTGATGCTAATATGGCATATTTATCATTTATCGTACGAAGAACGATGTGATTCTGTTAATTCCTCAGTGCGCCATTGCTTTGAAATGACAACGTTTAAGTTACAATAAGAAAATCATCAAATACGCGCAAGATGGCGTATGCCACAGAGAGTTCTGCGCGAGGAATGTCACGTGACATCTCCTAATGGCTGGTTTTCGTTAATTCAATGGAGGGTGTTAAATCTCCGTTATTTTTGCAAATATGTCTCAAACGATACGAGATATGAAAAAAACATAAGGGAGCTAAGTTGTAGAGAATTTTCGCCTCTGCCAATTAGGTTATTCAATTTTCGTATCAGATGAACGGTTCGTTTGCAATTACAGTTATATTACAAACGGCTTTTTTTAGGTATTACTACCTTATTTTTTGTCAGAAAAATTTGAAAAAGGTACGTTCTGGTTTCTGGCGGCCTAAATCATGTCTGTAAAATTTGGTGCTGATCAGTTGAACGGTTACGTAACAGTTGACGTGGCTGTTTTCACGTGTACACCTCTCTTGTATGCCGAAGTAGGGGAGAGTTGCCGCAGATGGACCGTTGCCTAAGTTGGACCACCGACGTATTTCACTGTGTGTTGGTAACTTAAAGTTCTGAGTTCGCTCAACTGGTGAGAAACATTGTCGAAGTCACGTGGCTTAGCGCCAGTCAACAATAGTAATTAGAGTGAGAACAGTTTCCGTTATTGCGGTTTCTTCGATGTCACGTTGTGCTACATATCACAAGCTTTCCTCTGCTCTAAAAGTAAGTAAAAATATCATCAGCACTATAGTTCAAAGTGCGATTCAGTAGCTAATAATTTAATACAGTAAAACTAGAGTTTAGCGTTTTTTTGTTCCTACTTATATAGCGTCGAGTTGCCGAAGTTGGACCAAAGCTGTTTCCTAATTTGAACCGGTCCAATTTAGGAATGAATCGTAACAAATAATACTTAATGTCATTTAACAATAGGTAATAGGTAGATGTCACGTTTTAGGTTTATTTTTCTAGGCTGCAAAATAATTTAAAAAATAGGGAGTTAGTATGGTAACCTTTTTAGATTTGGAAGATTCAATAAGGGGAATGTATGGGAAATGAACAGAAGATGAACTGAAGGTAGCTGTGGAAGCATACAGAAACGGTGACCAAGGACTTAACGAGTGTGCTGGTATATACCGAGTACCAAAAGCTACAATGAACGAGATATGCTGATGGTAAAAGCATGTTCTGAAATGAAGTTCAGTTATTCGGAAGACAATCAACCCTTACAACTGAGATGGAAAAAATTGTCGCAGATCACCAACTTTTATTTGAAGAGAGGTTTTTTTGTATTCACAATCAAAGATGTTCGTAAACTTGCATTCGACATAGCACAGAAATATTAACTGCCTCATTCTTTCAACATAGAAAAGAAATGGCTGGTAAAAGGTTATTTTCTTCATTTCCGTCAGCCAGAAGGAATATCAATGGCGAGATGTTGAATCTTTCCTTAAGGAAGACCCGTAATATTATTACGGGCCTTATTTCCTTTTTCGTCATTTTTTTACCATGCGGTTCAATTTAAGCAACTGAAGGTCAAAATTAGGACCGTTTATACATTTTTAAATTTTAAGTAATATCCATTTATGCTTTGCTTTTATTCACAGTATAAAACTAGCATATGAAAGTGTACAACGTATAGCTTCTTTTAAAGTATATTTTGTTTCGATTAGATAGATAATGTAGACTTTGGATCCCAAAATAAAAAAGTGGTCCAATATCGGAAACCTTTCCCTATATGTGATGATAGGCTGCACCCGAAACCGGTCACTATGTTATTTGCAACCTATCAGCATTGAGTGTAAGGTTTTTTGGTTATCTGTCAGGCTTTTGATGCTGTTTGATACGTGACCAAAGACGTTTGTGGCAGCACAATTAAACCCTTTCTGTGCCAAAGTCAGATTTAAAACTGCGGAGGGAAGATCATCCTTTCTCCTGGTATTATAGCTGTGCGCACTGCTATCACTTTTCAACACTGCTATTACTTAACAATAAATTTCATAAGAGAATATACACTCCTGGCCATTAAACTTGCTACACCGCGAAGATGGCGTGCTACAGACGCGAAGTTTAACCGACAGGAAGATGATGCTGTGATATGCAAATGATTAGATTTTCAGAGCATTTACACAAGACTGGCGCCAGTGGCGATACCTACAACGTGATCACATGAGGAAATGTTTCCAACCGATTTCTCATACACAGACAGCATTTGACCGGTGTTGCCTCGTGAAACGTTGTTGTGATGCCTCGTGCAACGAGAAGAAATGCGTGCCATCACGTTCCCGATAAAGGTCGGATTGTAGCCTATCGCGATTGCTGTTTATCGTATCGCGAAATTGCTACTCGCGTTGGTCGCGATCTAATGACTGTTGGCAGAATATGGAATCTGTGGGTTCAGGAGGGCAATACGGAACGCCGTGCTGGATCCCAACGGCCTCGTATCACTAGCACTCGAGACAACAGGCATCTTATCAGCATGGCTGTAATGGATCGTTCAGCCACGTTTAGATCCCTCAGTTTACATACGGGGACGTTTGCAGGACAACAACCATCCGCACGAATAGTTCGACATTTCAGATGTGTTACGACCCTTGGCTCTACGCTTCATTTGATCCCTGCATGTTGCATATTGTAGGTCCTGTACGGGCCTTTCTGGATACGCAAACTGTTCGACTGTTGCCCAGACCAGCATATGCTCCAGATCTCTCACCAATTGAAAACGACAGGTCAATGGTGGATATGCAACTGGGTCGTCACAATACGCTAGTCACTACTCTTGATGAACTGTGGTATCGTGTTGAAGCTGCATGGGCATCTGTACCTGTACACGGCATCCAAGCTCTGTTTGACTCAATGCCCAGGCATATCAAGGCCGTTATTACAGCCAGAGGTGGTTGTTCTGGGTACTGATTTCTCAGGATGTATGCACCCAAATTGCGTGAAAATGTAATGGCATGTCAGTTTTAGTATAATGTACTTGTCCAATGAATACCTGTTTATCGTATGTATTTCTTCTTGGTGTAGCAATTTTAATGGCCAGTAGCGTAAATACAATGAAGTTACTGTGAGGATACCTAAATCCTTAATTAGATGCCTTCAGGATGGTCTTGGGTGGGCTCCAGCAATTATTCTGATTACACGCTTTTGTGCAATGAATACTTTTTCACTCAGTGATAAATTACCGCAGAATATGATGCTATATGAACGCAGTGAATGAAAATAGGCATAGTAAGCTAATTTACTGAGATTCTTATCGCCAAAATTTGTAATCATCCAAATAGCATACGTAACTGAACTCAAACGTTTCAGCAGACCATCAATGTGTTGCTTCCAGTTTAATCTCTCATCAATGCACACACCTAAAAAATTTGAAAATTCTACCTTAGCTACAGACTTCTGTTCAAAGTCTATTACTAGAGTTGTGCCATTTACTGTACATTACAGTATATGTTTTATCAAAATTTAATGAGAGTCCGTTTGCCGAGAACCAATTAATAATTTTGAGAAAACATTATTTACAACTACATCATTTAGTTCATGCCTTTTTTTTTTTTTTTTTTTTTTTTTTTTTTTTTTTTTTTTTTTTTTTTTTTTTGGTGTTATTACTATACTTGTCTCATCAGCATAAAGAACTAACTTTGCATCTTCACATGTGTGGAATGAAAGTCATTAATGTAGATCAGTAACAGTAAAGGTCCTAAGACCGAGCGCTGTGGGACCCCAATCTCGATAGCCCTCCCAAGAGGAATCACTGATGTTTTTACATCTACACTGCACCAACTTGGTATCAGTTTTCCGTCTGTAACTGTCAAACGTGCTTCATCCCACATAGTTCAATTAACATGTAACCACTGCTTCTGGGTTCATCGGTTTATGTCAGGCAGTGAACATATTAAAAATACGCAGTGGTGACGTAAGTGTCGGGACAGCGAAACGCACAGTTACAGATGGCTGCGCTAAGCGCATACAATGTAGAAAAGGACGGTGTATTGGCAGAGTTTTCGTTTGTGCTCCGTTAATTTATGTGAAACGTTATCGACTAAGTTATTATCGCACGACGTAACTACAAGACTTTGAAGCGGGAATGGTTGTTGGAGTTAGACGTATGGGACACTCTTTTGTATCATCGCGATGTGCTACTGAGAACGGTAGGTTCTGGAGTTGTGCACAAGGTCTGAAACTGAAAGAAGTGATTAGTTAACATATACATGTACTAGCTTATATGCCCGTGCTTCGCAACGGTTGTTAAAGAGGGACCTGTGTAGATCATGCTTTTTAGGGTTCCAGACCTAGGTCAGCAAAAACAGAATCCTTGTTGGATCTCTCTGTCAATAAATTCAGTTCTCCTAGCTAAGATGTCAAATTTAAGTAAAAGTCATTGTCAAAAACAATGAATGTTCATAACGTTTTTCATACTAAACATGAAATTAAGTCCGTACTACGGAACGATATAAATTCAATGTTATGTTGTGTTCATAAGGTTAACATTGCGGTGTGTAATTCTCTGTTTGAAGTAAACTTCTGAAAACATTTCTATCGTTGAAATGAGAAATAGTAATAATTAAATCACCCACACCAACTAATCGAAGTATGACTGTGACTGTAGTGTAGCGCTCTATTATTCATTTGTTAGCCTATCTGCATTTTCAACTTTGTCGATCGTCGGTAAAGTATTGAGGAAAACGCGCTGAGAAGTTAAAAACTTATATATTTGATATATACGTCGTTATTCTCAATTTTGTTACATATTGCAACAGCAGCGCCGAAAGCAGCTGGCAAATTACATTTCTGAAAACGATATTGGATAAGTGTGAATATTGATTTGTAACAGTTTTCACTTGAATAGGAATTTGGAATGAGTTGTAAGACTGTGTGAATCATGAGACTCTATACAAAAGAGTTTCGCGTGAAAGTGCTGGTCATAATGAGATGTGACAACAACGGATGTATCTGATTCGGTAAAATTTTACTTTCTATCCTGGCGGCCACGTGTTTTTATGTTGGCAACATCAATAGCACGATATAAAATCGTTGCAAAGATGACCGAACCACATAGAGTGTAGATAAATACTGCTGTTCTTGCTGTATGCTTGATTTCACGACAAAATATTTGCGTGTCACGCGATTGGCTTATGACGATGTCACATGATTCTCGTTATTCTACATCTGTTGCCAACATTATCACAGGAGGCCGCCGGGATATGAGTAGGACTACGTCGCATAGTTTTTCTTGACCCAGCTATCAAACGATTACACCTTTCACATCAGATAGTGTCGCGGCATTGATCTCTATACTCTCTGAATGTTGAACTTCAGTTTTTTTAGCATGCCACCCATAGATATTCATATTTAGTTTCTTGCCAAATTCAAACATGGCTGCTAAGAAGCATTTAAAGAAAAAGAGAAGAAAATATGTTTCGATTCCGTTCTCATATCAGCCTACAACATCGAATATGGAATTAAATTCCAAATCAAGAGGTAAGCAAGAAATTCTTTGTCACGTAATAACCAATGGAAACTCGTTTGCCAAATTTAAACATGGCGGACAATGCGAAATCGTTTTATTGCATATTTTGCGAATTTTTGCTCGTCACACTCACCCACTGCCACGCACTGCGAGCAAACTCCCTTACTAACATCATTAGACCAAGGGCTATCTACCACCACAACCACGAGTGGGTGGCAGTATGTGGTCATGGAGAAAAGTCTGTCAGCACGTACACACACAAGCCTTTTATATATAGATATAGATTATAATTGAAGATAATACTCAACTTCTAGGTGTGATTGTTGATGGAAGCTCCTATCTAATAGTTAGTACACAGTTGTGCTATGATGACGAATATCTCTTGGGTCTCCAGCCGGCTGGCGGCGTTGATGGCTCTACATCTACAACTACATCTACGTAGATACTCTGCAAATCACATTCACGTGCCTAGCAGAGGGTTCATTAACCACTTTCATAACTTTTCTCTACCGTTCCATTCTCTAATAGCGCGCGGGAAGAAAGAACTAAATCGTTCCGTTTTCTATCAGATTTATTTTATTGGGATGGTCATGTCTCCCGAGGTAGGTGGGTGCTAGCAAAATATTTTCACATTCAGAACTAAAAGTCGGTGATTGAAACGTCGCAAACAGATCACGCCGCAGTGAATAAAGTCTTTCTTTTAATGATTTCCACCCCAATTCGTGCAACATTTCCGTGACGCTTTCCCCCCCCCCCCCCCCCCGTAACGTGATAGAACAAAACGAGCTGCCCTTCTCTGAACCTTCCTCAATGTCTTCCTTCAGTCCCACCTGGTGAGGGTCCCACAAGGGGCAACAGTACTCTAGGAGAGGACGCACAAGTTTGATGTAGGCAGTCTCTTTCGTGGAGTTGGTGCATCTTCGAAGCGTTCTGCCGATGAAACGTAACCTTTGGTTCGCCTTCCCCACAATATTTTCTATGTGTTCTCTCCAGTCAAAGTTGTTCGTAATTGTAACTCCTAGGTATTTGGTAGAATCTACGACCTTAAGGTTTGACTAATTTATCGCGTAATTAAAGTTCAGCGGATTTCTTTTAGTGGATCGCGACGTTTCGGGGAGTGTCATACCCATCTTCAAGCGAATATGAAATTTCGATTGAACATGAGTAGTACATGGAATTGTGAATTTAGCATTGGAGGGAAGTGTGTGGGGCAAAAACCGCAGAGGAAGACCAAGAGATGGATACAGTAAGCAGATTCAGACAGATAATTAGGTGGGTGGATCGCGTAACTAATGAGGAGGTACTGAACAGAATTGGGGAGAACAGGAATTTCTGGCATATCTTGACTAAAAGATCGATTGGTAGGTCACATTCTTAGACATCAGGGAATTGTGAATTTATCGTTGGAGGGAAGTGTGTAGGGTAAAAATCGCAGAGGGAGACCAAGAGATGAATATAGTAAGTAAATTTAAATGGATGTAGGTTGCCGTTCTTATGTGGAGATGAAGAGGCTTACTCAGGATAAGGTATTGTGGAGAGCTGCATCAAACCAGTCTCCCAACTGAAGACAACAACAACAACAGTATGACACTTCCCGAAACGTCGCGATCCATCAACGCCGCCACCCGGCTGGAGAGCGGAGAGATCTTCAGCAGCACACGCCGAGAAAGCACAACAATAGCAGTTCTGCAATGATCTCTTCCATAAGTCTATATTAGTGTTCCTTGTTGTGCTAACGTAGACGGTTGGCTCGTTGTGCTTGCTCCGTACTCTTCCGTTGACTAGTTGACCAGTAGACTGGAGACCTCCGCTATACTGACTGTCGTGGCTGTGGTGCGCCGGCAATCTATCCGAGCCCTCTTCTTCTTACTGGCCGGCGCACGAAGCAAGGCAGAGAGGTAACTATGACTGGAGGCGCCAGCGGCGGCCGAAGTACGAGGTGCATTCAAGTTCTAAGGCCTCCGATTTTTTTCTCCGGACTGGAAAGAGATAGAAACATACGCATTGTTTTAAAATGAGGCCGCGTTCATTGTCAATACGTCCCAGAGATGGCAGCACCGTACGGCAGATGGAATTTTACCGCCAGCGGTGAGAATGAGAACTGTTTTAGATACTTAAAATGGCGACGTTTTCCTTACTTGAAAAGCATGCAATCATTCGTTTTCTGAATTCGCGTGGTGTGACACCAATTGAAATTCATCGACAGTTGAAGAAGACATGTGGTGATGGAGTTATGGATGTGTCGAAAGTGCGTTCGTGTGTGCGACAGTTTAATGAAAGCAGAACATCGTGTGACAACAAACCGAAACAACCTCGGGCTCGCACAAGCCGGTCTGACGACATGATCGAGAAAGTGGAGGGAATTCTTTTGGGGTTCGCCGAATGACTGTTGAACAGAACGCCTCCATAGTTGGCATTTCTGTGGGTTTTGTGCACACAATCCTGCATGACGACCTGAAAATGCGAAAAGTGTCATCCAGGTGGGTGCCACGAATGCTGACGGACGACCAAAAGGCTGCCCGTGTTGCATGTTGCCAAGTAATGTTGACTTGCGACAGCATGAATGGGACTTTCTTTTCTTCGGTTGTGACAATGGATGAGACGTGGATTTTTCAATCCAGAAACAAAGCGCCAGTCAGCTCAATGGAAGCACACAGATTCACCGCCACCAGAAAATTTTCGGGTAACCGCCAGTGCTAAAAAAATGATGGTGTCCATGTTCTGGGAGAGCGAGGGCGTAATCCTTGCCCATTGCTTTCCAAATGACACTACGGTACCAGGTGCATCGTAAGAAAATGTTTTGAAGAACAAATTCCTTCCTGCACTGCAAAAAAAACTTCTGGGAAGGACTGCGCGTGTGCTGTTTCACCAAGACAACGTACCCGCACATCGAGCTAAAGTTACACAACAGTTTCTTTTTGATAACAACTTTGAAGTGATTCCTCATGCTCCCTACTCACCTGACCTGGCTCCTAGTGACTTTTGGCTTTTTCCATCAATGAAAGACACTCTTCGTGGCCGCACATTCACCATCCGTGCTGCTATTGCCTCAGCGATTTTCCAGTGGTCCTAAAGAAGCCTTCGCCGCTGCCATGGAATCATGGAGTCAGCGTTGTAAAAAATATGTACGTCTGCAGGGCGATTACGTCGAGAAGTAACGCCAGTTTCATCGATTAGAAAAAAAATCGGAGGCCTTAGAACTTTCATGCACCTCGTACCATGGGGCGACTTATCGCTTTTTTATTGAGTAACGTGGCGACGTGTTTAACCGCCGGCATTGTGGCGAATGGCGACATTCCATTTCTAAAATTGATAAGGAATTCATTTTTCTGAAATCCACAGTACCCTGAGTTTGCCGATAATACCAAGCTTCAGACACAGCTCAGTGTCCGATGGCCTGCACCCAATAACCGGCAGCAGCTCTGTTTCCGCTGAGCTGTCAGTGCTTACAGAGAAGAACTGCAAAAATCAACGTGTAACTTACGACGAACGCATCCATCAGGCTACTTCACTGCATTAATTTGAACAACATTGTCCCAGAAGGTAACAGCAACCTTTTCTAGAGACAATATTTAGAAAAATGTCTACATCGCAGAATGTAACTTTATTTGCACAACTAGCTGAAAACCCCGCGTTGCCCGGGTATTTATTTATTTATTCCTGCCATTTTTCAGGTATATATTCATTTGTATAAGGGCTGTATGTCTGTAAAATCTCTTGGGAATACAATTAGTAGTAAAGCAGTAGTAGATTAAAAGTTAGTGCGTGATGGGGCGGTTTTCCACGAACGTTACTGTTTATGTGCTCATATCTAATGAACTACCTGTCGTACTGTGATACAACTTAGAATTTCACTCTATTATATGCGTGTATACTGTGTGTAAAATTTCCTGCGGCTACAATGTGTAGTGTACAAATTATAAATTGTAACGTCACACCGAATCCCGTAGTTTCACTCAATAAACAGAGGTAAAGTAGTAAGCGAGAAACTTTTTTCCTTTCATCATTTTGCTACGGTTGTCAGCGAGAGAAAGTTTAATAAAATTTCAAATTGTGTATAAAGTTTGTTGCAAGTCGCTAAGTACTCTGATTCTCGTATAGCGTATTTATAAAGTCTCGCCGCATTTGTGGCAGTTTCTTGCAAATCCTATTGTTTATGACGTCATATCTTCTGAATCATGTGTCGTATATTGTTACCTCACAGTAAGGAATGTGTGTACCAAATTTGGTTGAAATCGGTCCAGTGGTTTAGGAGAAAATGAGCAGTATTGTCGCTAAATGCAGCAGTTATCCGCGCATCTCATTGTTTATGAAGTCATATCTCGTGATCTATGTACCGTACGTGATTCTAACACTTACGGCGACCGTTCTCATGTATTGAAGCTTACGTGTACAAAATTTCATAAAGATTGGAACAAAACTGTAGATTTGTATGCAACACGTACAAATATACGGACACTATATATTAGATTTCGACAACATCGTTCCAGGAGGTAACAGCAATCTTTTCCAGAGGCAATATAGTAGAAAAAAGTCTACATCGCAGAATGTAATTTTATTTGCACAATTTCAACCTATTTTAGATCTTCTTGAAAGTATCCATATAACCTGCAAGGATGGGTAAAACTAAGTTACATGAATGTCAAACAATTTTAGTACAAATGCGAGTGTAGATCAGTTGTGGCTTACTTTCAAAGACATAATATCAGTAGCAATCGAGAGATTTATACCAAATAAATTAATAAAAGAGGGGGCTGACCCCCGTGGTACACAAAACGGGTCAGATCACTGTTGCAGAAACAAAGAAAAACGCATGCAAAATTTAAAAAGACACAGAATCCGCAAGACTGGCAATCTTTTACTGAAACTCGCAACCTAGCGCGGACTTCAATGCGAGAATCTTATAGTTGTTTCCACAACGAAATCCTGTCTCGTAATCTTGCAGAAAATCCAAAGAAATTCTAGTCATATGTGAAGTACACTAGCGGCAAAACACAAACAATACCTTCACTACGCGATAGCAATGGTAATACTACCGACGACAGTACTGCTAAGACAGAATTACTAAACACAGCTTTCCGAAATTCTTTCAGCAAAGAAGACGAAGTGAACACTCCAGTATTCAATCCAAGAACAGCTGCCAGCATGCGAAACTTAGAAGTAGATGTTCCTGGAGTAGTAAAACAACTTAAGTCACTAAACAAAAATAAATCTTCCGGGCCAGATTGTATACCAACTAGATTCCTCTCAGAGTATGCTGATGCAATAGCTCCGTACTTAGCTATAATTTACAACCGATCACTCAGCGAAAGATCCGTACCCAAAGACTGGAAAGTTGCCCAAATTACTCCAATATTCAAGAAAGGCAATAGGAGTGATCCCCAAAATTACAGGCCTATCTCATTGACGTCGATTTGCAGTATGATTTTGGAACATATACTTTGTTCGAATATTATGTACTACCTCGAAGAGAACGACCTATTAACCAATAGTCAGCACGGATTCAGAAAATATCGCTCTTGCGAAACACAGCTTGCCATTTATTCACATGAAGTGTTAAATGCCATCGACAAGGGATCTCAAATCGATTCCATATTTCTGGATTTCCGGAAGGCTTTTGATACTGTACCCCACAAGCGGCTTCTAATGAAATTGCGTGCTTATGGAATATCTCCCCAATTGTGCGATTGGATTCACGATTTCCTATCAGAAAGGACACAGTTCGTTGTAATTGACGGTAAGTCATCGAGTAAAACAGAAGTGATATCTGGCGTTCCACAGGGAAGCGTTATTGGTCCCCTACTCTTCCTCGTGTTTATAAACGATTTAGGAGATAATCTGAATAGCTCCCATGAACCACAGACATTGCCGAGGTGGGGTGGCTTGCGTGCCTCAACGATACAGATAGCCGTACCGTAGGTGCAACCACAGCGGAGGGGTATCTGGGGAGAGGCCAGACAAACGTGTGGTTCCTGAAGAGGGGCAGCAGCCTTTTCAGTAGTTACAGGGGCGACAGTCTGGATGATTGACTGAGCTGGCCTTGTAATATTAGCTAATGTGGCTTTGCCACACAGCTACTGCGAACGGCTGAAAGCAAGGGGAAACTACAGCCGTTACCTTTCCCGAGGACATGCAGCTCTACTGTATGAACATATGATGATGGCATCCTCTCGGGTAAAATATTCCGGAGGTAAAATAGTCCCCCATTCGGATCTCCGGGCGGGGACTACCCAGGAGGATGTGATCATCAGGAAAGACAATACTGGCATTCTACGGGTCGGAGTGTGGAATGTTAGATCCCTTAATAGAGTAGGAAAATTAGAAAATTTAAAAAGGGAAATGGATAGGTTGAAGTTAGATATAGTGGGGATTAGTGAAGTTCGGTAGCAGGATGAACAGGATTTCTGGTCAGGTGAGTACAGGATTATAAATACAAAATCAATTGGGGGTATCACAGGAGTAGGATTGATAATGAATAAGAAAATAGGAATGCGGGTAAACTACTATGACCAGCACAGCGATCGCATTATCATTGTCAAGATAGATACGAAGCCAACACCGACAACAGTAGTACAGGTTTATATGCCAACTAGCTCTGCCGATGATGAGGAAATCGAAGAAATATATGAGGAACTAAAGGAAATTATTCAGACAATTAAGGGAGAGGAAAACTTAATTGTTATGGGAGACTGGAATTCGGTAGTAGGACAAGGAAGGGAAGGGAAGATAGTGGGTGAATATGGTCTGGGCAAAAGGAATGAAAGAGGAAGCCGCCTGGTAGAATTTTGCACGGAACATAATTTAGTTATAACAAACACCTGGTTCAAGAATCACAAAAGAAGGTTGTATACGTGGAAGAGACCAGGAGACACCGGGAGATACCAGATAGATTTTATAATGGTAAGACATAGATTTCGGAACCAGGTTTTACAGTGTAAGACGTACCCAGGGGCAGATATAGACTCCGACCATAACTTGTTGGTTATGAACTGTAGGCTGAAACTGAAGAAACTACAAAAAGGTAGGAAAATAAGGAGATGGGACCTGGATAAATTGAAGGAACCTGAGGTTCTTAAGAATTTCAGAGGGAGCTTTAGGCAACAATTGACAGAAACAAGGGAAAATAAAACAGTAGAGGAGGAATGGGTAAAACTGAGAGATGAAATAGTGAAAGTAGCAGAGGACAAAATAGGTAGGGAGGCAAGAGCTACGAAAAATCCTTGGATATCACAGGAGATACTAAATTTAATCGATGAAAGGAGAAAATATAAAAATGCAGTTAATGAAACAGGCAAAATGGAGTACAGACGACTAAGAAATGAGATTGACAGGAAGTGCAAAATGGCTAAGCAGGAGTGGCTAGAAGGCAAATGCAAGGATGTAGAGGAATGTATAAATAGGGGAAAAATAGATGCAGCCTACAGGAAAATAAAAGAAACATTTGGAGATAAGAAAAACACCTCTATGAATATCAAGGACACGGATGGAAAACCAGTTCTCAGCAAAGAAGGGAAAGCTGAAAGGTGGAAAGAGTATATAGAGGGGCTCTACAAAGGAAATGAACTTCGAGACAATATTGTAGGAAGGGAAGAGGATGTAGATGAAGATGAAATAGGAGATACTGTACTGAGAGAAGAATTTGACAGAGCCCTGAAAGACCTAAGTCGAAACAAGGCCCCTGGAGTAGATGATATTCCCTCAGAGCTACTGAAGTCTCTGGGAGAACCAGCCATGACAAACCTGTTCCACCTGGTGTGTAAGATGTATGAGACAGGCGAAGTACCCTCAGACTTTAAGAAAAATGTTATAATCCCCATTCCAAAGATAGCAGGTGCAGACAGGTGTGAAAACTACAGAACCATCAGTTTAATAAGTCATGGTTGCAAAATATTAACACGAATTATATACAGAAGGATGGAAAAACTGGTAGAAGCCGACCTCGGGGAAGATCAGTTTGGGTTCAGGAGAAATGTAGGAACTCGGGAGGCAATACTCACTTTACGGCTTATCCTAGAAGATAGATTAAGAAAAGGCAAACCTACATTTCTAGCTTTTGTAGATTTGGAGAAGGCTTTTGACAATGTTGATTGGAATAAATTCTTTCAAGTTCTGAAGCAAGCAGGAGTAAAATATAGGGAGCGCAAGGTTATTTACAACTTGTACAAAAACCAGACAGCGGTTGTCAGAGTTGAAGGGCATGAAAGGGATGCAGTGGTTGGGAAGGGAGTGAGACAGGGTTGTAGCCTTTCTCCAATGTTATTCAATTTGTACATTGAACAAGCTATAAAGGAAAGCAAGGATAAATTTAGTGAAGGAATAAAAGTTCAGGGGGAACAATTAAAAACATTGCGTTTCGCTGATGACATAGTAGTCCTGTCAGACACAGCAAAGGACCTGGAAGAGCAATTGAACGGAATGGACAGTGTGCTGAAAGGTGCATATAAGATGAAGATTAACAAGAGCAAAACTAGGGTAATGGAGTGCAGTGTAAGAAAATCAGGTGATGCTGAAGGAATTAGATTAGGTAACGAAGCAATAAAGGAGGTAGATGAGTTTTGTTACTTGGGCAGTAAAATAACAAATGATGGTCGCAGTACAGAGGATATAAAATGCAGAATGGCAATGGGTAGAAAAGCGTTCTTGAAAAAGAGAAATTTATTAACATCGAATATTGATTTAAGCCTAAGGAAGTCCTTTCTGAGGGCATTTGTATGGAGTGTTGCCTTGTATGGGAGTGAGACATGGACGATAAACAGTGCGGACAGGAAGAGGATTGAGGCTTTTGAAATATGGTGCTACAGAAGAATGCTGAAGATTAGGTGGGTGGATCGCGTAACTAATGAGGAGGTACTGAACAGAATTGGGGAGAAAAGAAATTTCTGGCATACCTTGACTAAAAGAAGGGATAGATTGGTGGGACACATTCTTAGACATCAAGAAATTGTGAATTTAGCATTAGAGGGAAGTGTGTGGGGTAAAAATCGCAGAGGAAGACCAAGAGATGGATACAGTAAGCAGATTCAGACAGATGTAGGTTGCCGTTCTTATGTGGAGATGAAGAGGCTTGCTCAGGATAGGGTATTGTGGAGAGCTGCATCAAACCAGTCTCCGGACTGAAGACCACAACAACAACAACTGAATAGCTCCCTTAGACTGTTCGCGGATGATGCTGTCGTTTATCGGTTAGTGAAGTCAACAGAGGATCAAAAGCAACTGCAAAGCGATTTAGACAAAATTTCTACTTGGTGCGAAAATTGGCAATTGACACTAAATAAAGAAAAATGTGAAGTAATACACATGACCACTAATAGAAATCCGCTGAACTTCAATTACGCGATAAAACAGTCAAACCTTAAGGTCGTAAATTCTACCAAATACCTAGAAGTTACAATTACGAACAACTTTGACTGGAGAGAACACATAGAAAATATTGTGGGGAAGGCGAACCAAAGGTTACGTTTCATTGGCAGAACGCTTAGACGATGCACCAGCTCCACCAAAGAGACTGCCTACATCACACTTGTGAGTCCTCTCTTGGAGTACTGTTGCCCCTTGTGGGACCCTCACCAGGTGGGACTGACGGAAGATATTGAGAAGGTTCAGAGAAGGGCAGCTCGTTTTGTTCTATCACGTTACGGGGGGGAAAGCGTCACGGAAATGTTGCACGAATTGGGGTGGAAATCATTAAAAGAAAGACGTTATTCATTGCGGCGTGATCTGTTTGCGAAGTTTCAATCACCGGCTTTTAGTTCTGAATGTGAAAATACTTTGCTAGCACCCACCTACTTAGGGAGACATGACCATCCCAATAAAATAAGAGAAATCAGATCGAAAACGGAACGATTTAGGTGTTCTTTCTTCCCGCGCGCTATTAGAGAGTGGAACGGTAGAGAAAAGTTATGAAGGTGGTTAATGAACCCTCTGCCAGGCACTTAAATGTGATTTGCAGAGTATCTATGTAGATGTAGATGTAGATGAAATGATGTAGCACTTAACCATCTGGCTAGTGCTGGCTACTTCAGGGCTGCCTTGGCCACACACTGTGACTGCACTTTGGTGACTGCTGACTAGTAGCAATAGAGCCACTAGTTAAATAGAGTGTTATTATTATGGTCTTCAGTCCGGAGACTGGTTTGATGCAGCTCTCCACCCCACACTATCCTGAGCAAGCCTTTTCATCTCCTCATAAGAACGGCTACCCACATCCACTTGAATCTGCTTACTATACGCGTCTCTTGGTCTCCCTCTGCGATTTTTACCCCACACACTTCCCTCCAATGCTAAATTTACGATTCCCCGATGTCTAAGAATGTGTCCTACCAAGCGATCCCTTCTTTTAGCCAGGGTATGCCAAAAATTCCTTTTCTCGCCAATTCTGTTCAGTACTTCTTCATTGGTTATGCGATCTACCCACCTAATCTTCAGCATTCTTCTGTAACACCACATTTCAAAAGCCTCGATGTACAAATTGAATAACATCGGAGAAAGTCTACAACCCTGTCTTACTTCCTTCCCAACTGATGCTTACCTTTCATGCCCTTCGAGTCTAATAACTGCGGTCTGGCTTTTGTACAACTTATAAATAACTCTCCTTTCCCTATATTTTACCCCTGCTGACTTCAGAATTTGAAAGAGTGTATTCCGGTCAACATTGTCAAATGCTTTCTCCAAATCCACAAAAGCTTAAAATGTAGGTTTGCCTCTCCTTAATCTATCTCCTAAGATAAGACGTAAAGTGAGTATTGCCTCCCGGGTTCCTATGTTCCTCCTGAATCCAAACTGATCTTCCCCGAGGTCGGCTTCACCAGCTTTTCCATTCTCCTGTAGATAATTCGTGTTAAAATTTTGCAACCATGACTTATCAAACTGATGGTTCTGTAATTTTCACACCTGTCTGCGCCTGATTTCTTTGGAATGGGGATTATTACATTTTTCTTAAAGTCTGAGGGTATTTCGCCTGTCTCATAAATCCTACACACCAGTTCAAATAGTCTTGTCATGGCTGGCTCTCCCAGAGACTTTAGTAGCTCTGAGGGTATGTCATCTACTCCTGGGGCCTTGTTCCGACCTAGGTCTTTCAAGGCTCTGTCAAATTCATCTCTCAGTATAGCATCTCCTATTTCATCTTGATCTACGTCCTCTTCCCTTCCTACAACATCGTCTCTAAGTTCATTTCCTTTGTAGAGCTGCTCTATGTACTCTTTCCACCTTTCAGCTTTCCCTTCTTTGCTGAGAACCGGCTTCCCATCTGAGTTCTTGATATTCGCAGAGTTGCTTTTCTTTTCCCCAAATGTCTTTTTTATTTTCCTGTAGGCGGTATCTACTTTTCCCCTTCTTATACATTCTTCTACAGATTTGCATTTGGCTTGTAGCCACTCCTGCTTAGCCATTTTGCACTTCCTGTCAATCTCATTTTTTAGTCGTCTGTACTCCATTTTGCCTGTTTCATTTACTGCATTTTTATATTTTCTCCTTTCATCAATTAAATCTAGTATTTCCTGTGATATCCAAGGATTTTTTGTAGGTCTTGCCTTCCTACCTATTTTGTCCTCTGCTGCCTTCACTATTTCATCTCTCAATGCTACCCATTCCTCTTCTACTGTTTTATTTCCCCGTGTTTCTGTCAATTGTTGCCTAAATCTCCCTCTGAAATTCTCCAGAACTTCACTTTCCTTTAATTTATCTAAGTCCCATCTCCTCATTTTCCTACCTTTCTGCAATTTCTTCAGTTTCAGCCTACAGTTCATTACTAACAAGTTATGGTCAGAGTCTATATCTGCCCCTTGGTACGTCTTGCAGTTTATAACCTGGTTCCGGAATCTATGTCTTACCATTATAAAATCTATCTGATACCTTCCGGTGTCTCCTGGTTTCTTCCATGTATACAACCTTCTTTTGTGATTCTTAAACCACGTGTTTGTTACGATTAAATCATGTTCCGTGCAAAAGTCTACCAGGCGACTACCTCTTTCATTCCTCCTGCCCAGTCCATATTCACCTATTTTTCCTTCTCTTCCTTTTCCTACTACCGAATTCCAGTCTCCTATCACAATTAAGTTTTCCTCTCCCTTAACTGTCTGAATAATTTCCTTTAGCTCCTCATATATTTCTTCGATCTCCTCATCATCGGCAGAGCTAGTTGGCATATAAACCTGTACTACTGTTGTCGGTGTTGGCTTCGTATCTATCTTGACAATGATAATGCGATCACTGTGCTGCTCGTAGTAGTTTACCCGCATTCCTATTTTCTTATTGATTATCAGTCCTACTCCTGTGATACCCGCAACTGATTTTGTATTTATAATCCTGTACTCACCTGACCAGAAATCCTGTTCATCCTGCCACCGAACTTCACTAATCCCCACTATATCTAACTTCAACCTATCCATTTCCCTTTTTAAATTTTCTAATTTTCCTACCCGATTAAGGGATCTAACATTCCACGCTCCGATCCGTAGAATGCCAATATCGTCTTTCCTGATGACAACATCCTCCTGAGTAGTCCCCGCCCGGAGATCCGAATGGGGGACTATTTTACCTCCGGAATATTTTACCCGAGAGGATGCCATCATCATATGTTCATACAGTAGAGCTGCATGTCCTCGGGGAAAGTAACGGCTGTAGTTTCCCCTTGCTTTCAGCCGTTCGCAGTAGCTGTGTGGCAAAGCCACATTAGCTGATGTTACAAGGCCAGCTCAGTCAATCATCCAGACTGTTGCCCCTGTAACTACTGAAAAGGCTGCTGCCCCTCTTCAGGAACCACACGTTTGTCTGGCCTCTCCACAGATACCCCTCCGCTGTGGTTGCACCTACGGTACGGCTATCTGCATCGTTGAGGCACGCAAGCCACCCCACCTCGGCAATGTCTGTGGTTCGTGGGGGCAGAAATAGAGTGTAAATTTGGAATTATATCAGCAGCAGCCAATGGGAAAAGGCTGTACAAACCTCCAGTTGTCAGTGTTGTATAAATGTCTGATTATGTAAGTCTACAGTAAGTACAGTAGTCAAGAATTAAAAATATAAAGCCGCGGTGGCCGAGGTGACTGAGGCGCTCCAGTCACGGTCAGCACGGCCACTGCGGTCGGGGGTTCGAATCCCCCCTCGGGCATGGATATTTGTGCCGTCCTAGTTTGTAAGTAGTTCATAAGTAGTTTGTATGTTTAGGGACTGATGACCCCGTAGTTAAGTCCCATAAGCTTAACAAACATTTGAACATTTTTGAAAAATATAAATCAATGAATAAGGATTTGCTATATGAAAAACGACACATAATAAACGTAATTTACATATTAGTGTCAACTATCGGTAATAGTTTTCAAGACGAAAAGAATAATTCAATCAAATTATATGCTAATATAGCCAAAAGACACAGTGACAAACACACACACACACACACACACACACACACACACTTATACTCGGCCTTTTATTTACGGGACAGGGCCCTCTAGTATGTAGTTAAATATGACGCTGTTTGTACGCTGTATAATAAGAAAATTACACACTCCCCACAAGAATAACTAGTATGTTTCAGCGACCTATATTCTGGATATTGAAGTATTAGTGTTACCATAACTACAGTCGGCGTCCTTCTATGCACTTCTCTGACTGCAGACCCGACATTTTGCCTTCAAATAAAGTTTCGTTCTTTGATTTAGACAGCTCTTTTTAACATAATACGGCGATGCAGTTTGGCGTTAACGGGCCACGGCAGCAGACGACCGACGCGACTTTCTTCGCACGACATCGCCTGCAACGCCTGACAACATCGTTTGGAACCTGACAACATCGTTTGGAACCTTGACGACTGGAAAGTCGTGGTTTGATCAAATGAGTCTGTATTTCAGTTGGTAAGTGTGGCGGAGACCCCATGAAGCCACAGAGCCATGTTTTCAACAAGGTAATGTACAAGTTTGCTCTTGATACATAATGGTAAGGGCTGTTTCTACCTATAAAAGAGTGGTTGTTCTGGTCCAACAGAACCGATCAGTGTCAGGAAATGGTCATCTTGGGCTATTTGGATAACAAATTTTAGTGGCAGGTTTGAGAAACAATCTGTACACTTCCAGCTAATGATTGGTTAACCACATCGCTCTACATAAATTCCTCGCAAATTTATTGGACGTAATCGAGAGGTCATTTCGTGGAGAGGGGCAAAGGCAGCTTGACTAAATGTTCCTTCAGGGGAGTTTTACGATTTCTTAATGCCATGCCACAATGCCACGCCGAGTATCTGCATTTCGCAAAGAAGTTGCGACACGAAATTAGAAAGTATAACATGACTGTCACTGTGCTGTGTTCGAGAGCGCTTTCAATCGTGTCGAACATTGACAAACGTCTCGCTCCGCTGCGTGTTGATTCAACGACATCGTCAGCTACAGATGTGGCCAGCACAAAACCATTGAGACTGTGACAGGGATGAATGAATACGAGTTCTCTGGTAGAACGAATTTCGTTTCTCTCCACACCTGACACATGACCGTGTATCCAGTTAACGCTACCATCAAGGCCAACGGTTGCTCGTGAAATGCACTAAGCCGCGGACACAGGCAAATTACAAGCGCAGGTCAACATTATACATAATCATATCATTGAAAAAGATTTGGTATTGTTGATGTTGAACGCAATGAGTATATAACATTATACGTTTTTGAACAAAAAATGCCAGTTTCTGGATGAAATATATATTTTTCCCAGGCGCGTTACGCTTTATTTTATTTTTATTTCCCTTTATTTATGTCTTTTTATTTCTTTTCTTTAAGGCATACTCAGTGGGTTCTAGCAATTGCTATTACTGAACTATAAAAAACAATATGTAAATTAATTACAAACTACAGCGTGCATACAATTTACTCTACATGTAAACGTCACAACATTTTTTTTTTCTTTCTTTTTTTCTTTTTTTTTTTTTCAATTTAGTTTACGACATGTTCTAAATCCTTCTTTCATGGTTATGATGTGGCGTGCCGAATAGCGAAATTATGCATGAGTCGCTGAAGTGTCAAAACACTGTCCCTGACGCTGACCTCCTGAAAGATGGTATTCAGCGCAGCAATGCAGTAGACCTTGTCTTTAACACAAACCCACCAAAAAGCGTGGCCGGCCGCTGTGGCCGAGGGGCTGAGGCGCTCCAGTCACGGTCTGCACGGCCAGTACGGTCGGAGGTTCGAATCCCCCCTCGGGCATGGATATTTGTGCCGTCCTTAGTATCAGCTAGTTTGTAAGTTTAGGGACTGATGACCCAGTAGTTAAGTCCCATAAGCTATACAAACATTTGTTCACCAAGGAAGCTGCTCCAACTGCTTCCGCAGTCCACTGTAGGTCACTCCTTTATTTTCCTTAGCAATGCCATTACTTTTACTAATTGCGAGAGTATGGACGCTACGTCCGTAAAGCTGCGAACCCAATGTTTAAAAAGACCAAAATAGCATAATTCGCAATAGACACACTTGTTAACAACCACTCATACTATATAAGGAACTCATTGTTCGATGGGACGATCTATAATGGTTTAATAATGATTTTGCTGCCAAGATCGCATTTTTCATTTATTATGTTACCGGTTTCGGCGTGCTCGACGCCATCTTCAGACCTGTCGTATTTTACATAACTTCACAACATTTTTTACATACTAAAAAAGTACATCCAGGTTGAGGCGTCACCAAACATAAAATTTTTAGTCGCAAATAAAATATATACATCCATCTTCTAATGATTCTGAAGCGAGGTACTTCAAAGTCTAAGTTCAATATTAATTAAAGTCCAGTATAACAGTTTCTCTAAAAGTATAGTTTCTTTAAAATTAACATGAGGACCCTGAAGGAAGTTCGTAGAATCAACGTATGTTGAAAGCAAATAAAGTTAATAAGGTTATTCTAAACCATAATAACAATGATAAGAACAGTTTAACACGTAACAAGATTATCATAGTCTGAACAAAGCTTACTGCTGATAATAATTAAAGTACACCCCACACGCCTGGTCGTGGCTACAGTTAGTCCCTCGCCACTGACACCTTGGAAGATGGCGCAAGGGAAACGGGCTTCCCAGCACAAAATAAGCAACGTAATTACAGAATGCTCACACAAACTCTTAACAACCATTCATTGCTGAGATGATTACAATTAACAGACATATCTCTCGAGATTTTACCTGCCAATTTTGGCCACTAACTGCGATATAAACAACCAAGCGTTTAAAACTAAATCGGCAACGTTATCCAAAAAAAAAACCATTCCACAATTTAAAACCAAACGCTTCATATCAGGATATATCGAACCTAAGGTGCTTTCCCAGGTGCATGGGAAGAAAAGGCAGAGGCAAGGGAGAAACACACGCGTTCCGCAGGCTAGGACGAGGAAGGTCGTTCCAAAACAAGCGGTACCGTCTGCAGTCACTCCAGCGAGGTGCCAGTAGGTCGACGCTCACCATATTCCCAAAATGCCTGGAGCAGTAGATGTCCGATGAAAGCGGAAAGCATCGAGAAGGCTGACGACATCAGACTCCAGCGCAGGGCCCTCTGAACTGGCACTAGACCAGCCCGAGGGCAGCTCACCGAGTGTTCCGTATAATAATCGCCGCTGCCGCCACACACACCGTCGGCTAATTACGCCATCCACGGTCGGTGTTAACTGTACTCCCCGTACCTCAGTGGCCCTCGTCGCCTTACGACTGTCGCCTCTCCCGCGTACCCCACGTGAACCACCAGATACGGGAAATTTTTATGACCTTATTAAATTTAATTTGATTAAATTTAAACGAACACAAAATCCTCATGATTGGCGATCCTACACAGAAGCTAGGAATTTAGCGAGGACTTCAATGCGAGATGCCTACAATACTTAACACAACGTAACTCTTTCTGGAAATTTAACTGAAAACCCTAAGAGATTTTGGTCATATGTTAAATATACTAGGGGCAAAACACAAACAAAACCCTCACTACGTGATAGTAATGGCGATCCTGCCGATGACAGCGCTACTAAAGCAGAGTTACTACACATAGCTTTTAGAAACTCATTCACCAAAGAAGACGAAAGAAATATTCCAGATTTCGAATTACGAAAAGATGCCGTAATGAGCAACGTAGAAGTAGATATCATCGGAGTAGTGAAGCAACTAAAAATCACTTAACAAAAACAAGTCTTCTGGTCCGGAATGTATACCCATTAGATTTCTATTTGATTATGCTGAAGCGATAGTTCCTTACTTAACAGCCATATACAACCACTCTCTGAAAGAGGGATCTGTACCAAAAGATTGGAAAGTTGCACAGGTCAAGAAAGGCAGTAGGAGTAACCCATTAAACTATAGGCCTATTTCATCGAAGTCAATTTGCAGCAGGGTTTTGGAACATATCCTGTATTCAAATATTATGAATTATCTCGAACAGATTGATCTATTGGCCCAAGGTCAACATGGATTTAGAAAATATCGTTCATGCGAAACACAACTAGCTCTATATTCACACGAAGTGATGTGTGCTATCGACAAGGGTTCGCAAAATGATTCCGTATTCCTTGATTTCCAGAAGGCTTTTAACACCGTACCTCACAAACGGCTTTTAATCAAATTGCATGGTTAGATATATCGCCCCATTTTGCGACTGGATAGGGGATTTCCTCTCAGAAAGGATACAGTTCGTAGTAATCGATGGGTTGCTGAACTTCGCCTACGATAGCGGCGCCTGCTTAAGCCTCGTTTCAGCACGCTGATTTTGGTGAGTTTCGCTGTAGCATTGCGTGTGTGTGAGCGAGTGAGTGTTGTTTGTAAATCCTCCCCCAGTAGCGTTAAGTTCTGTGTAATCTATATTAAATTCAATGCTGGGCATCGTCTGTGTAAGATAGCTTAACTTAAGTACATTATTTCAGTGGGATACAGTTTTATTGTATTAACAAAATTGGTTCTCCATTTTGCTTGCGTTCAACCTGAATAAACAAGATAAGTTCAGTATAATTTTGACTTTCCTATAAATTGTAGTTTTCGAGCAACTTCCCCCTTTTATTTAATATTGTTTTTCACCAGTGCTGAGAAAAAGCTCAGATTCAATGTTTTATGTTGAAGTTCCGTTGCGCCATAAATGTTTTCCTTTAGCCACCTTTATGACAGAACTTTAATTGTGGTGTCTTGTTTATTAATGCCTGTGTGAAATTTCGTGTGAGCTGCTACGTATATTGACCACTGTATCGTTAACTTCCTGTTATTGGAGTAAATTAAACCAAGTCAGTTCTCAATGTGGGCCAGGGAACAAGGCTTTGGAGAAGGGAGTAGACGGTAGTTCACACGGACCATTTTGCTAGTTTTACTGCTGAAATTAAGTTTTTTTGTAACAGTAAATTCATATCTGGGGTGCATCCTCCCAGAATTAAGCTTTTTTTGCGTGGTCTACTTTTAAAGTTTATCAAGCATTGCTCTAATTTCTTGTGCAGCTTACAGCAGTCCTTACTTATGTAGTATACCTAAGCTTCATTGCAAAATCAACTAAATTATAGAAAAAATGACATTTTATTAGGTGAAAAAATATAAAAATTAAAATGTAAGATTTGATATTCTTTTACCCTTGTAATATACATAATACGTGGAATTAAATATACTAGATGAGACATCATGTCATACACATCTGGTATAACATAGTATTAAATGGTATAACATAGGATTAAATGGTACCTCAATTTGAGGAAACATTTTGGAAAAAGATATTGCACCAATTTCTTTGTAATTATTTTTTGTAACCCTAAGCAGGTTCAAAAACATTCAAAATAATACTAATGTGTTTAAAAATTGCGCTCCCATTAGCTGATATAAAAAAATCTCTAAATCATGTACATTTTAAACAGTGCCTGAAAGAAATAGGTGTTGATTTTTACAGAATATTGAGTCGGAAAAGTACCCGTACCTTTAAAGAATTTTTTCGTTTATGAAGGTGGTAGTGGACGACGATATGCCGCGAAAGGTACAGGTCTCCCACAAGAGCCATCTAGCGGTAGAACAGGTGGAACTACCAGGTCGACCGTGTTGTCAGAAATGGAAATCAAAATTTCGCGGTAACTGAATTACTTAGTTTTTGCCGTCGCTTTTTCGCATACTATCCTGAAAGAATAACTTTGCGGTCATCTACTGCCGCTACCACATTTTTAATTACTGTATTTTGAATAGCTACGACTTCTTACTTCCTTATTATATGGAAATGTAGGGTTCAGATAGGAACTAGGAATCTGCATACCAATATATTACGATTACATTAAAACAACTTTTAGTTTCTTTATTTTGTAAATACAGTCGGTCGTAATTCGAGAATAGGGACCACAGGTAATACTAGTATTCATGAAAAATACAGTACTTTTAGCCACACAAATTTATGCATTACGATTTGCACCTATTACATTCCAGCTTACAGAAACATTAACACATATTATAACGAGTTTTTTAAATACTTTTAATTCACGAAACAATCACCGTACGCCTGAAAGGCAATAATGTGAAGCAGGTATCTGACACAGGAAATCCTCTGGCATAAACATTTAAATTGCCCCCAGACGCGTCAACATGAACGGCGTTTGCATTTAGATAGAAAGCAAATCACTAAACCGAACGGGATTTCCATTACAAAGTTTTCCGTTCGGAAGTCGACCACGTAGATAGATGCACAGCCGAGTTGCGCGGTTGCATTTCGGTGTTCGAGGAGTTTTACGCCGGCGTTCGCGTACCACTTTTACCTCAGCAGCGCGAAAACGTGACAGATGTCTGCTCAACCGTTCCTATTTCTCCCGGCTGCGCTTTTCGAGATTCCTCGTGTGACTCGCAGCTGAAGCCTAGAGCACTGTATAGTCCAAGCAGAACAATCCGCCATCTTGAATCCCACGTTGAAGGCGCGCATTCAAAGACTACTGAACTCTTTCGCTTTTTAACATGCTCTTAAGGTCATTTAAAATATTTTCCAAACGCAGAAAATATTACAGCGTTGTAAATTTATTTGCTTACATTTCACTAAAGAGGCAAGCAACTTAAAGTTAGTGATTAGATGGATTTTTACAGATATGATACTTTCACTTACATTCCCAAGTGAGGCATATGATTCTTTTTTAAATATTTACCAGATACAGTTAAAATACGTTACAATGATCATATTTTCTGCCTTATAAATGGTATGTTAACATACGTTTTCGGTAAAAGTTACGGAATAATGTTAAATTGCTGTATTGTAATGCCTCGCATATTTTACACACACCACATTTCAATGAGGATTTTACGTCAAAATGTGTTTTATAACTTGGAATGTCTGGTTTCGTTAGATAACGACTAAATAAAGTCTATCTGGTAGCATACACTTAGAAATAAAATGAATGTTTAATTTTAAGTTTCGGATTTAATGCTTTTCATGTACGAATTCCTTCCCTTTCGCAGTTTTTTTTTTTTCTTTTTTTTTTTTTTTTTTGCGAGGTTCGGTATATTTTTTTCCTCCATACATCCTGTTCATAGCTTGGCCTAGGCTTAGATATTCCCGTGTTGAGAGTCGCATTCAAATTACACACTGATATAACGCGAAATAATATAATTTAAAAACCACTGTCTTGGTAATATCAGCTGCACGTATGCATCACTTAAAATACAATTAACAGCGCTTAGAATAGCTACTTAGTTGGTCTATATAATATCAAGAAAAGTAGCTCACTTTAAACTGACAATATTGTGTTATGTTAACAATCTGTAGCAAAATTAAACTATTGCTTACATTATAGGCCTATATTTCCATTATTACCTCTCTGTGAGCATAACTAATACAAATAAAAAAAAAGTTTTGTTCTTAACGTTACACAGATAGTTGCTCGATTTTGGCGTCCATACTTGGCGTCGGGTATTAAAAAGCCACCTTTTACGCCGATCTGTGTTTGAAGGAAACCGATAAAACTTAAACTGCACATGTCTGCTATTATTTGAGCAGTTCGGTGCAGCACAACCAACCATTTCGCACTGTGAAACAATAAAATCACGAAATATTTGCTGATTCACTTCGCAACACAATACAAAGCATACAAAACTGTAGCTGGATTGGAATTCAAAATGTCGGATTGTTCAGCTCGGTATATCTAGTGCTTTACTGAAGCCCCTGACGTCAGAATCTGACTGCTGGCGGTCAGACGTGACTCGGTTTGCGACTGTCGCGGGCGTCTGACCTTTCCGCACAAAACACGCAGGGATATTTTTTTATCGCAGACGCCCGGTGTGCGGCAACCGTAATCCACGTAATTCCCGTCTGAAATTCCATCCGCCGAGCTCAGGGCGTGTCACACGGATTCCGCGGTTCGCGCCAGCGACCGGAGAACCGAAATCAGATAAAACCTCGACGTGAGACGCCACCAGCTACTGGCGTAGAGCGCGTCGGATTTTCTGTCGCCAGTTTTGTGGCCTTATCGCGTTACTTTTAATATTAACACGGACACCACATGACTATCGCAATTTTTTAATTTTTATATTTATGGAAGGTAAGGTTCAGGCCTCAAATACACACATAAAAACTTATTTTAGACTGAAAGAAATGAGACTGATTGTTGTTGTTATGGTCTTCAGTCCGGAGACTGGTTTCATGCAGCTCTCCACCCTACTCTATCCTGAGCAAGCCTTTTCATCTCCTCATAAGAACGGCAACCCGTATCCACTTGCATCTGCTTACTATGCGCGTCTCTTGGTCTCCCTCTGCGATTTTTACCCCACACACTTCCCTCCAATGCTAAATTTACGATTCCTCGATGACTCAGAATGTGTCCTACCAAGCGATCCCTACTTTTGGTCAGGGTATGCCAAGAATTCCTTTTCTCACCAATTCTGTTCAGTACCTCTTCATTAGTTGTGAGATCTACCCACCTAATCTTCAGCATTCTTCTGTAGCACCACATTTCAAACGTCTCTATTCTCTTCCTGTCCGCACTGCTTATCGTCCATGTTTCACTCCAGTACAAGGCAACACTCCACACAAATGCCTTCAGAAAAGACTTCCTTACACTTAAATTAATATTCGATGTAGCAAATTTCTCTTTTTCAAAAACGCTTTTCTTCCCATTGCCATTCTGCATTTTATATCCTCTGTACTGCGACCATCGCATGTTATTTTACTACCCAAGTAACAAAACTCATCTACCACCTTCATTGTTTCGTTACCTCAACTAATTCCTTCAGCATCGCCTGATTTTCTAAGACCGCATTCCATTTATTTGTTTTGATCTTGTTAATGTTCATTTTATACGCTCTCTTCAACACACTGTTCATTCCATTCAACTGCTTATCCAGGTCCTTTGCTGACAGAACTACAATGTCATCAGCAAAACACAATGTTTTTATTTCTTCACCCTGAACTTTAATCCCTATTCCAAATTTTTCCTTCCTTTCCTTCACCGTCTGCTCGATGTACAAATTGAATAACATCGGAAAAAAGCTACAACCCTGTCTTACTCCCTTCCCAACTGATGCTTCTCTTTCATGCCCTTCGAGTCTAATAACGGCGGTCTTGCTTTTGTACAAGTTGTAAATAACTCTCCTTTCCCTGTATTTTACCCCTGCTGACTTCAGAATTTGAAAGAGTGTATTCCAGTCAACATTGTCAAACGCTTTCTCCAAATCTACAAAAGCTAAAAATGTAGGTTTGCCTTTCCTTAATCTATCTTCTAAGATAAGACGTAAAATGAGTATTGCCTCCCGGGTCCGGGTTCCTACGTTCCTCCTGAATCCAAACTGATCTTCCCCGAGGTCAGCTTCTACCAGCTTTTCCATTCTCCTGTAGATAATTCGTGTTAAAATTTTGCAACCATGACTTATCAAACTGATGGTTCTGTAATTTTCACACCTGTCTGCGCCTGATTTCTTTGGAATGGGGATTATTACATTTTTCTTAAAGTCTGAGGGTATTTCGCCTGTCTCATACATCCTACACACCAGTTCAAATAGTTTTCTCGTGGCTGGCTCTCCCAGAGACTTTAGTAGCTCTGAGGGTATGCCATCTACTCCTGGGGCCTTGTTCCGACCTAGGTCTTTCAGGGCTCTGTCAAATTCATCTCTCAGTATAGTATCTCCTATTTCTTCTTGATCTACTTCCTCTTCCCTTTCTACAACATCGTCTCTAAGTTCATTTCCTTTGTAGAGCCGCTCTATGTATTCTTTCCACCTTTCAGCTTTCCCTTCTTTGCTGAGAACTGGTTTCCCATCCGAGCTCTTGATATTCGTAGAGTTGCTTTTCTTGTCCCCAAATGTCTCTTTTATTTTCCTGTAGGCGGTATCTACTTTCCTCCTTTTTATACATTCTTCTACAGATTTACATTTGGCTTCTAGCCACTCCTACTTAGCCAGTTTGCACTTCCTGTCAATCTCATTTCTGAGTCGTCTGTACTCCATTTTGCCTGTTTCATTTACCGCATTTTTATATTTTCTCCTTTCATCAATTAAATCTAGTATTTCCTGTGATATCCAAGGATTTTTTGTAGGTCATGCCTTCCTACCTATTTTCTCCTCTGCTGCCTTCACTATTTCATCTCTCAATGCTACCCATTCCTCTTCCACTGTTTTATTTCCACCTGTTTCTGTCAATTATTGCCTAAATTTCCCTATGAAATTCTCCAGAACTTCACGATCCTTCAATTTCTCTAGGTCCCATCTCCCTATTTTCCTACCTTTCTGCAGTTTTTTCAGTTTCAGCCTACAGTTCATGACCAACAAGTTATGTTCAGAGTCTATATCTGCCCCTGGGTATGTCTTACAGTTTATAACTTGGTTCCGGAATCTATGTTTTACCATTATAAAATCTATCTGATACCTTCCGGTGTCTCCTGGTCTCTTCCAAGTATACAACCTTCTTTTGTGGTTCTTAAACCACGTGTTTGTTACGATTAGATCATGTTCCGTGCAAAATTCTACCAGGCGGCTTCCTCTTTCATTCCTTCTGCCCAGTCCATATCTACCTACTATTTTTCCTTCTCTTCCTTTTCCTACTACCGAATTCCAGTCTCCCATCACAATTAAGTTTTCCTCTCCCTTAACTGTCTGAATAATTTCCTTTAGCTCCTCATATATTTCTTCGATCTCCTCATCATCGGCAGAGCTAGTTGGCATATAAACCTGTACTACTGTTGTCGGTGTTGGCTTCGTATCTATCTTGACAATGATAATGCGATCACTGTGCTGCTCATAGTAGTTTACCCGCATTCCTATGTTCTTATTCATTATCAGTCCTACTCCTGTGATACCCCCAACTGATTTTGTACTTATAATCCTGTACTCACCTGTCCAGAAATCCTGTTCATCCTGCCACCGAACTTCACTAATCCCCACTATATCTAACTTCAACCTATCCATTTCCCTTTTTAAATTTTCTAATTTTCCTGCCCGATTAAGGGATCTATCATTCCACGCTCCGATCCGTAGAATGCCAGTGTTGTCTTTCCTGATGACAACATCCTCCTGAGTAGTCCACGCCCGGAGATCCGAATGGGGGACTATTTTACCTCCGGAATATTTTACCCGAGAGGATACAGTAGAGCTGCATGTCCTCGGGAAAAGTAACGGCTGTAGTTTCCCCTTGCTGAATTTTAATTTTTCCAAATTCATAACGTGGGAATGAGAGGGTTTAGCAAATACATCAGAAATGGTAACACACACACGCACACGAGTTAGCAACCAACTCTGCATATTGTTTTGCTCCCAGGTGTCCCACAGTGACGTCATGCGCAGAACGGCGAAAATGCTCAGTCGTGAGTTGTGCTGTAATAAAGGGTGTCCAGAAAAGGATTCCCTGATTTCATAATTAAATATCTCGAAAACAAAGATCGATAGAGGAATGCAGTAAACGGTATGTTTATTGTGAAAGCTGTAAGAAGTTTGTACAACAGTTTGAATAATAGTTACAAAAGCTACTAACAGATGGTGATGTAATCGCCATACGTAATGCCTAGTATGAATATTGATCCGGAGCCCAGAGCGATCATTTCCACTACTGAAGCGTGAAAGGAGGTTAGCGTACCGAAGGAAGAGATTAAAACCATGTACTCAATTGAACAACGCGTTTTTCTGGTGCTAGAGTACCACAGGTTAGAAGAGAGTCCTACGGCAACAAGGCGAAGTTTTCAAGCACGATTTAATGGTCCAAAAGGACCCTATGCGAAAAATGCGAAAACCGTTTGTATGCTCTTCGCAAAACTTCAATGAACAGGCAGTGTAACTGATGATCTAGTGGGGCATGCTGGCTGCAAGTAAACCGCAGTTATGCCTGAAAATATCGCCACAGTTTCTGGAAAGTATTCAGCGAAATCCAATGTCATCCGTCCGTAGAATTGCATCTGAGACTGGCTTGAAGCGTTCCAGCATGCAGAAAATACTGAGAAAGAGCCTAGACAAGTTTCAATTCAAACGCACCAGGCCTTACCCGTACGAGCTGTGCAACAAAGGGTTGCCTTTGCTAATCAGATGCTCACAGTAATTGATAGTGAAGGATTTCATGTTGGCTGCATCTGGTTCACAGATGAAGCACACTTCCACCTGAATGGATACGTGAATAAGCAGAACTGGCGATTTTGGGGTTCCGAAAAGCCATATTGGTGTGAAGCGAAACCCCTGTATTCTCCTAAAGTTACTGTGTGGGCTGCATTATTGGCCCTTTTTTCATTCGAGAAACGGTCACTGGTGCACGTTACGTTGCAATTTTGGGACAATTTGTCGCCACACAGCAAGCGTTAGAGGATCGACCAGGTACTGAATGGTTTATGCAAGATGGAGCCCGACCACATCGGACCGAAGTGTTTCGCTTTCTTGAGGAATACTTCGGGAATTCAGTCATTGCTTTGAAATATCCCAAATTTACGGGTGCAGGCATGGATTGGCCTCCATATTCGTCGGATTTGATTCCCTGCGACTTTTTTTTTTTTTTTTTTTTTTTTTTTTTTTTTTTTTTTGTGGGGCACTGTGAATGACGTGGTCTACCCGAAGCATCCCGCCACACTGGATGAGCTTGAATCGACGATCTCTGTGGCATGTGAATCCATTTCGTTTGAGACACTACGAAATGTGGCGAATTTCATTCTTCGTTTGCGCCACTTCTGTACTGCCAATGATCAACATTTTGAAAACATTGTGATGTGATTGTTTGCAAAGAGTGTTTTCATAAGATCATTTCACTTATGTATGCTGATATGAGCTGTGCAGCGTATAGCGCCATCTGTTAGCAGCTTTTGTAACTATTATTTCAAACTGTTGTATATACTTCTTACAGCTTTCACAATAAACTTACCGTTTACTGCATTCCTCTATCGATATTTGTTTTCGAGATATTTAATTTTGAATTCAGGGAGCCCTTTTCTGGACACCCTGTAAGTTATCACGTGTTTTTGTCTCTCGTCACGGAAATGGAACCGCATAATATTGCGTAACGGTATGCCATTTCTTTTTGCGTTACATTGGGTGATAAATCAACGAACGGTAAGCTTCAAAAGGCCTTTGGAGAGGAGGTTATCTCAAGAGCTGAAGTTTTCGCTGGCATAAAATGTTTAGTGAAGGCAGATGAAGACCGCAGTGGACGAACATCAACCTCACGGACGGATGTCAGCTTGGCCAGAGTGCATGAACTTGTACGATCTGATCGAAG
Source organism: Locusta migratoria (assembly GCA_026315105.1). Taxonomy (NCBI): domain Eukaryota; kingdom Metazoa; phylum Arthropoda; class Insecta; order Orthoptera; family Acrididae; genus Locusta; species Locusta migratoria. The sequence goes on along the minus strand of CM048744.1, from coordinate 855,192,357 downwards.
ATTATCAGTGAAAATGAAGAACTGAACATCAATCGAGAAACGGTTCATCTATTAACAACTGAAGATCTTGGTATGAGAAAGATTTGTTAAAAAATGGTCCTCAAAAGTCTCACAATGGCGAGAAACACGGAAAAATGTGGCATCCGATTTGTTAGAGCAAACGGAAAGCAATCCACAATTGTTGAGCCGTCTAATCACTGGTGATAAAAGTTGCTTTTTTTCGTACGATCTAGAGACAAAACGCCAAAGTTCGCAATGATGCTCAAAGGGATTACCAAGACCAAAAATAGCTTGCATGTCAAAGTCAAAAGTGGAATGCATGCTTGTATGCTTCTTTGATTCCAAGGGAATTGTTCATAAAGAGTGGGTGCCTCCTGCACAAACCAATATTACTACAAAGAAATTTTAGAAAGTCTTCGTGAAAGAGTTCTTCGGGTTCATACCAACATTGCTGATAATTGGATTTTGCCTCACGATAATGCGCCATCCCATACTGCTCTGTCAGTACAGCAATTTTTAACCTCAAAACACATTTCAGTACTACCACAGCCACCTTAGTCCCCAGATATCGCTTTCTGCCATTTTTTTTTATTTCAAAGAGTTCAAACAACACAAGATCTCCAGAAAGCTGTGACGTCACATTTGCGTACTGCGGAGGTGAAAGTGCTACGCAAACGCTGGCGTAAAACTCCTCCCATCAGTCTCGTTACTTTATTGTCGCACCTCGTAGGTATGCAACTGTCATGATCAAAATTTTAAAATGATTCTAAGCTTATAGGTTATTGGCATAATCTCTTCGTTGTTGAAAGTAGATTAATTATTAATTATTATTCAGGAGGCTACTGATAGGGAAGTCGGTTCTATAATACAAGTAGAAATAGCAAACGGCTTCAAAGAAATGTGGTATTTAAAAATTTGGTAAAAAGATAATACCAGAGTATCATGAAGAAAACACATTAAAAATGGAAAAACATGATGTAAAATATGCCGCTATGACTTATAAAGGTCAGTTACCATTAAAAATTAGTAATAAATTTAGAAAAAATAATGTTATAAAATTCCTACTGCTAGTGTTCAAAAACTCGTTAACAAATTTTGTTATGGTAGGATGTACAAGATTAAATGTGGGACGTGTGAGAATTCTATACTGAGCAAACTGGGAGGCAATTTAAAATACGATACAGGGGGCATAGCTATCACAGTAATCGCAGCGCACTAAGTGTCCATTTGCGTCAAAATCATAATCAACCTCTTGACCATGAAAACCACTTGCATATTCTTCATCATGAGGCTAAAATCACATGTTTGGACATTTTGGACAATTCAGAAATTTTTGGGCATACATACTCCTTGCATATTAAACTGCTTAATTGATAAGTTAGCAGCACATGGGACTGGTTTTTCAAAATTTTCGAAGCAACATTTTACAAATAATTTTGAAAATTTAACTATATGTGGCAAATGAAAGATTCACTTTTACTTTTGGATATTTAATTAAAATGACGCAGGTTAAGCCACTTTCTTTTGACTGTTATCTTGCATTAAATAAGGCAACTGTGCGATTTCTAATCTGACTTCTATGCTACTTGCATGACGACCTGCCATAGAATATTTATTTTCTAAAATATTTAATATATAAATTATTTTATATACACACTAGCTGTAAATCCTGCGTTGCGCAGGTGTTTATTTATCCTACACTCTCGTAGTCCACATCCCCTTTCCCCTCTCTCTGCATCCACCTCTTTCTCTCCCATCTCTCCGTTCGTTACCACCTTTACCTCTCTCGGCAAAGTTTTCTGCTATTTATCCTCTTTCATGTACCATACAAACATTTATGTACCAAGTGATCTTCCTCTTGCTTTACAGGTCACGTGCGCAAAAATTCATAAAGCTTGGAGCAAAATTATGCATTTTGTAAAATTCCGTAAGTACTCTCCACCATGCACCGAACAAAGTCTGATACAGACAGTGACATTCCTCTTATATTGCATCAATATCGGAACAAAACTATAGATTTCTACGCAATAGAAACGCAGGGTCATATTGAAAATCGCACTTTGTTGTTCTCAAATATTCCAGCTTTATTTCATACAACCCTTGTCCTTAGAATAAAGAAAACAAAACAAAAAAACAAAAAGGGTCCATGAAATCGGTCGAGCCGTTCTCAAGTTATAGCGCGACCAAGGTATTTAGGGATCCATTTTTATGTTACAAAGTATCCTCCCCCATGCACCGTATGAAACTGAAGGTAGACGGTGACCATCCTCTTGATTTGAATGTCAAGCGTGCGAAATTTTGTGAAAATCGGAATGAAACTGTATATTTCGTGAGCTGTAGGAAAAGTATGCCCTGCCATACATCTATCACAAAATATTTTCTTAGCTGACTTTTCTACCTTTAAACTACATTCCTACCAAATTTCAGCTTCATAGGTGAAGTAGTTTTCGAGATGTCGTTTTTAGTCAGTGAATGAGTGTCCTTTCGCTTTTATATAGAAAGAGGGTAATAAAACACTGCTTAATTTTGGATGCAAGAGAATTAAGGGAGACTTGCAGACACAAATAAATAGTGACATGAAAATCTATAATGCTAATTTTATTTGACACAAGGTCTTGCCTGATGCGACAGTTTAACGGCATCTACAGCGAAACTGTTGTGAGCGGTTTGTGTGGGAGGCGGGGAGGGGGGGGGGGGGGAGTCAGTTACAAAACGCTTCATAAACGTCCGAAATTACATGAAAACTTTGATGCAGGTCCCCAAATACTCCCATTTTCAAATAATTGACGAATAAGTCTGGGTATTCTCACGCGATGGCTTCTCATTATTTATGACGTCATATCTCCTGGGCTATGTGTCGTGGTCTTTTGTTTTTGGGTCATAAACTTTCGTGGGCGTACGATGAACAGTTCACCAAAGTTTCATTACAATCGAATGAATGGTTTATGAACACATAGAGGATATGCAGACATTCATGTATATATATAGATTATCTTGATCACATTTTATGTTTATTCTTATATGGCACTACATAATAAATTGAAATGCCTGAATGGTCAGCATACATTATATCGATACGTAATTACAAATTATGTAAAATTAATTACTGCATAAAAATGTTTTGTATTTTAATTATAAACTGCAAATAATTTTGTGTATATACATATTGGTTCTGTACAGGATGACCAGGCAGTCTAAAATGCTTAAGGGAAGTAATTCAAAAATTTTATTTCAAAACTTCGCCTAAGTTTTACAAGTGTTTTTCTACCGCGACATACGCCTTGACGTGACCAAGCCTGTCCAACTTGCAGGACTGAGCCGGCCAGAACCAGTATTGACGGCTGATTTTAAAATCACGCCACCCTTCTGGTGTCCGTGCTGAAACTACTGACGTTTCAAATGTTCAAATGTTTGTAAATCTATCGGACCAAACTGCGTGGTCATCAGTCCGTAGCTTACAAACTACTTAAATCTACGTAAACTAACCTAAGGACAAGCACACACACCCATGCCCCAGGGAGGACTCGAACCTCCACGGCGAGCAACCGCACGCTCCGCAGCGAGACGCTTTAGACCGCTCGGCTACTCCATCGCGGCTACTGACGTTTCCATGCTACCGTGGAGCCAATAGCAGACACCCACGTTTGAACACGTATGCTACTGCTGCAGGACGCAGAGGTGCGAGAATCAGTTCCTTGGCTCTCTTCCGTTTCAGTTCTCGTATAGAACAGACGCACTCGTGAGTCCCAGCCTCAGTGCGGGGCGAACGGCCGCATGCCGTCCGCTCTCGCCTAGTGGCTGTTTGGTATCAGCCGCCGACTGTGTGAACCGTAACCTTTCCTTTTTCCATTTTCTAATCCGCTAATTTAGACTGGCACTCATTCATGGCACCCGACACCAGGGCGAGTCCCGCCATGTCAAGAATATACCCAAATATTAACTTGAAGCCTTTCTCTTATTTGCCAATCAGCCACCCTGTCCTAGGGCGCCCATAGGCCTTCATCGCTCCGCGTTCCATCCTGACAACGCCTCCAACCCATCTTATTTGTACAGCAGTGGGATGGGTTGTATAATTTTCATTTTATCCATAGGATAATGATTAAGTGCTGTACAGATGTATATGTATTTTACTGACAGGTCACCAGATGATGGAGTAAGCTAGAAAGATGTTGTGTATTGGAAATAAATAATCTACTTTCAACAACTAAGAGTTTATTCTAGAACCTACAAGAAATTTTAGAATAAATTTAAAATTACTCATATACACTTTTTCATTGTCGTGATTCTAGGACTTCATGACCATTTACATGAAAATGCAACAGCGATATACCAAAACAACAATTTTGGTTTTTCTACCATTCATCAGTAAGATCACTGATCGTATTGGAAAAATTTTAAGCAAGTACGATGTGGAAACTGTTTTCAGTCCAACCACGAAAATAAAAGAATCTTTAAGATCTGCAAAAGATAAGCGACACCCCCTGGCTACACCTGGTCTCTATAAAATCCCCTGCAGTTGCGGAAAAGTTTATATAGGTACAACTAAAAGAAGTCTCAACACTCGTCTGGGCGAACACAAAAGGAACTGCCGCCTCGGACATACTGATAAATCGGTTGTAGCGGAACATGTGTATCAAGAAGGTGACCACGAAATAAAATTTAACGAGACGTTCGTCATAGCAAAGACGTCGCATTATTATGCGCGTTTGTGCAGAGAGGTCATTGAGATTTTTAAACATCGAAATAATTTTAACAAAAAAGAAGAAGGTCTCAAACTTGATAAGATATGGATGTCAACACTGCAGCACAGCATGACAATCGATTAATTTCAATCGAGGTTGGCAATAGCAGAGACAGAGACCACAGCACAGCCGATACCACGTGACTGACAGCAGCGCCCTCTGTTTTGCCTATATATATATATATATATATACGACGCTCACTCGCGCTCTCGTTGCAGTACGCCACTTTACCTCCGAGGATGCCTTCCGCAGACGAGGGCGAAACGTCAGGGGAAAGTTTTATGTATGGACCACGGCATCTCAGCCCGGAAGCTTTAAGTAATGAATTCAGTTCTCTTTATCGTTCATTAGAGCAGAAATTGAGTACTTGTACGACAATGAGGTAGACAATCTGAATTTGTGTTCCACATTGCAGCGTACACCAGCGTCACTAATACCAGATGGCACATCCTCTTCCATTGATGCATGTGTACGTCTTGGCATACCATAAACGGACAGTTGGTCAGATCGTCCCACTCCTCGACGGTGAGTCGGCGAAGATCAAAACCATTCTTTCAATGAACCCCAGGCATATTCGATAGGGTTTGGAGAACATACACGCCATTCTAATCTTTTGATGGTACTGTCATGGAGAAACGCATTCACAATATGTGCACGATGAGTGCGAGAATTGTAGTCCATTAAGTCGAATCGCTGCCGATGTGGTTACACTATACGTCAGAGAATGTTATTACTGTACCATATAGATGTTAGAGTGCCTCGCACGACCTCCAGTCGCGTACGTTGGCCGTATATAGTGCCGCCCCAAAACATCAGGGAATCACCTCCTTGTTGCACTCGCACAGGCTGACCGGGCTGCCTTGAGAAGCATCTCTGGTTGAGGGCATTCAGAAGTCCATTCAGAATGCAGTTGGTCCCATCTGTACCACGCTGCAAGGTGTCTGTGTCAAAGCTGGTTCTTGCCATGATCGCCGGAATAAATCTGCATGTCTTGCAGATTCTTATGTACACTTTGAATCCAGACAGGACATCCTGTGGCTGCAAGTACCTTATTATTCAGTATGGTGGCGTTCCTCGCAGAATTCTTCCGAGATGCAATCCGTAAGTGTCATCAGCTGATGTGGAAGACTTTCGACGTTAGAGCGAGACTCGTCATTTACAGATCCTATATCTCTATACCTCCTACACGGCCGAAAAACTCGCTTTGGTTCACCCCACGACATTTGGAAACTTCCGTTGATGAGAGTCCCTCCTGACACAAAGTTACACTGCGGATACGATTAAACTTTGGGATTGACCTTCTAGGCATGGTACAACTACAGTCAACACAAGCAGTGTCCTTCCTTCCTGGTGTTATGACTGGAACAGATCGGTCGCCTTACCCTCTCTGTCGCATTAGCACTGTTCATGCGCGGTTGTTTACATCTTACCCCTCACGTGGTTAAAATATTAGGACGCACTATTCGAAAAATTCCGAGATAAATCGATCCGAAGTTCCTTAGGTGTCGTATAAGTATTAAATGTTAGTCCATTGGTGAGTCCCCGTCTGGCCTAGATGGTTAGGGTTCGGACTTTTACGCCAGAGGTCTCGGGTTCGATTCCTCCTCCGTCACATTTTTCTTCTGCTTCATTTTCTTTCCTTATTCACCAATTATTCAGAAAGATTCCCAAACCTACATAATCTTTAACAAATTAGTTTTATTACTGAATAAAAATTATTTTCTTTTTGTCCAACAACACAATTCATGACGGTGGGTTTTCCATTTTTCATTGTAACGTATATGAGGAGAAACATTGGGTTTTTAATCAGAATAACAATGTCGATTGGGAGACATTCAATTTTTATACATATAATAACTATAAACAAGAACCGCCGTGGTAATTATCGTAAAAACAAACAAAGCAATAATTTTTGCGACTTCTCGCGCCACATATAAAAGCGGATTTTTTTACAATCACAGGTGGTTTGCAATACATCTATACAAAATCATACCCCATTAACATTTACAAAAATGTTTAGAGTTTCTGATAATTTTGAGACAAACCAGGCATATTGAATCATGTCTCGCAATGTTGTTGACTGTGAATTATAGAATGAATTTTTATTCAATTTATAATTGATGGAATCAAAAACGAAAATGAAACAGAAGAAAAAAAGTGCCAGAGGAGGAATCGAATCTGAAACTTAACCATCTACGCCAGACGGCGGCTTGGCAATGCACTAACATTTTATACTCTTAAGTCACCTAAGAAACTTCGGTTTTTCTCGGAATTTTCCGAGTAGTGCGTCCTAATATTTTAACCACGTGAAATGTTAGGGGTCCTCTTTCACCACACAAAATTTCGGACAAATTCCCGACCCCACGGTCTTGCCGTCTCCTTGTTATTGCGGGTTGAGTGACGTCTGTGAACAGTGTAAGAAACTGTGTTCTTGATGAAATACACACATTCAAAATCACTGTCCAGAAGACCTTGGTGGTGCAACACGTTTTCGATGTGTATAGCGGTAAGCCAAATCCATTCGATGCAACCATCAAAAACTCCCAAGGAAACCGACTTTGAAGTTATTGGAAAATCTTTATTTCCCTACAGTAAAGGCGAAGTTTTACACGGTCGGCGTTCCTTCTCACAAAAAGTAATCATCAGAACATTGGTTGGAATCCAGCCTTCTGGCGTACATTTTTACCGCCAAGTAAAAATCTAAGCGCCTGCAAAACTGCGTTCTATCTGATCTAACTAGGAGGCGAACTACATTTAGAAGTGTCAAACTTTGTAATAGATAATTAAAAAATGTTCAGTCTCTGTTGCAATATTTTATTATCCAATAACGCGTTTCGCGCGGTTAGCGCATCGTCAGACTGGAAAAAGACAACAGGTACACGGACTGTTACAAAACATTTGTCTATTTCCAGTCTGACGATGCGCTAACAGCGCGAAACGCGTTATTGAAATGTAAAATATTGCAACAGAGACTGAACATTTTTTAATTATTCAACACTGTTGGTGCACCAGCCGCCACCACCACCACCATCATGGAATGGAATGAAATGTGTAATAGCAAAGAACTTAATTCAATTGTTCATCATAATTTGTTATCTCCAGCATCCAGTGAAATGATAAGGAGATAGAGAAGTATGCATAACAATTCGATCAGTTATTCATATGATCTTCCCCTCCAGTATTCGATGAAATGATCATGTATGTTTTAAAGTTTATAAAACTAAGGGAGAAAACAGCTGGGGTCATCGGTCCCCAGGGTTACAAAATACTTAAACTAACTTACGCTAAGGACACACACACACACACACACACACACACACACACACACACACACATGCCCTAGATAGTATTCGAATTTTCAGCGGGAGCGGCCATGCGGTCCATGACAAGACACCTTACACCGTGCGAACTTTCGGCGTGGCACAAGAACGCGTGGTTCCTTCTTCATATGGTTTCACAATATAACAGTATCAAATTGTATTGGACAGTATGTGTAGATTTTTAAAGTCAGCCGGCCGCGGTGGTCGAGGGGACTGAGGTGCTCCAGTCACGGTCTGCACGGCCACTGCGGTCGGGGGTTCGAATCCCCCCTCGGGCATGGATATTTGTGCCGTCCTTAGTCTTAACTAGTTCATAAGTAGTTTTTAAGCTTAGGGACTGATGACCCCGTAGTTAAGTCCCCTAAGTTCTACAAACATTTGAACATTTGATTTGCTTAAAGTCATGCAAAACAAAGTCAACTACACTATTCGAGTTTGTAACTCTGTGCATGTAACGCGTCACTGATGACATAGACGGTGATGTGACACTAGTTGAGAAATTCTCTTCCTTCGATCGTGGTAACCACATATTGCGGTCACCAGGGAGGACTGCCGGCCGCGGTCGCCGAGGGACTGAGGCGCTCCAGTCACGGTCTGCACGGCCACTACGGTCGGGGGTTCGAATCCCCCCTCGGGCATGGATATTTGTGCCGTCCTTAGTCTTAACTAGTTCATAAGTAGTTTGTAAGTTTAGGAACTGATGACCCCGTAGTTAAGTCCCATAAGCTTTACAAACATTTGAACATTTGAACCAGGGAGGGCCAATTTAATAAACATCAAAACCATTTTTACAACCGACTATTTTCGCTCGTTGTCGTTTTCTAAAGCAGGTACAATCGAAAGAGCATACTCGTATAGTGATCGAACTCTTTTTGACCTTAAGGAGAAACTTGACCCGGTAACCCAGAGACTGCGGCAGGGCATCCGAGATCACCTGTGACGTCAGACCACGTGTTGTGGTTTATGTACAGGGCGCGGCGTTGTGTTTACAACGGCTGTGTATGTCGCGGAGCTCCAAACAGCAACTCGATACCAGCCGAAGCACCTGCAGTGAGCGATCGCGGTACGTTTCTATGATGAACACTACGTAAGTGATGATACATGGTAATCGAGCTCTTCTAAACACAATAAAGGGTGTTCAAAAAATGTTTTGGTTAGGTGATTGTCAACAGCCGCCAAATACTTTATAAAATGCATCTTAAAACCATCAGCAGTTTATTAAAGCCTTAAATGCCGCTAGTTTCGATCGTAGACAATATTATGGATGAATTACATAATAGTACAAAATGAAAGCAGTTAATGCACAAAATAAGAAAGAAAATAAAAGCTCAAATTGCACACAACAGGACGTAAAGGTGAAAATATCATGACTACTCATATAGTATTGTTAATATTTCGATGGTATTAAGAAAGATTAGGAAAAATCTGTAAGTAAAATTAAATCTGGCTGACAATAGCACTAGTGAGTTTCAATAGAAGCACCAAACTATATCATATTTGACTATCTCGTCCGTGAGAGATGCATAATAGAGGAGTATGAAGTGTAAACGACAACAACAGCACTGTCCTAATTGTGTATGTCAAAGTCTATGGGCACTCATGCTATCGGAATTTGAAAACACAACTTAATGACTGTAAAGTATCTTTGGACTCAGAAAAGTAAACAAATGTACAAAGTGACTAATCAGTAAGTTTCGAATTAACTGGTGTATATCAAAAAGGTATCAACGTCAATTAAAACGTGGCATAATTTACAAATTCTATCACAGTTTAAACCATTAAACTCGATCCATGTCACCCCAAATTAACTTCCAAAGTGTCAGATCGAGAGTGATTATTATCTCAAAAAGGTTTACATTACTACAAAAAAAGCCGGAGATTATATAAATAAACTTCCTTCCACTGTTGTTCAAATTACGTTATATTTCTAAAACACAGAATAAGGCTACCTTTACCGTAAGGTGGGGTAATATCGCACGGAATTTTCTTTTCTTCGTAAATAATATTACATTCTCGCGACAAATAGTGTGAGATCGTTTGGAAGTCATTGGATAACAACAAGATCACAGAACTTTAGTCAAAAATATTCCAATTTGTGATATCTAACAAATAAAACAGTCCGATGTTACCTCTTTGATAGGATAGTTTCACGCAAAGGTCCATATTACCCTCTAATGGAGTAATTTCCGATGGTGACTAGCGTTTTAAAGAAATACTCATACTTAGCACCTAAACCCGCATCACGACCTGTGGCCCTTATAGTTTGAACAGCGTCCATAAAAGCACTGTTTAACAATTGATACTACTTCAATGAAAACATTACGGCCCGATCTTGACAATAACGGAAAGACTGCCTTTGCTAAGCCCTTAATAACGGAAGTCAACGAAAAGCTGCAAAGGAAATGGTGCTACGACTATAAAACTTGGACGCTTGATTACTGGAGGTATATGGTACGGTCCGATGTACATTGCTTCCTGTAAACAAGCAGCTTTATTTATCGTAAGCCTCGAAAGAGGCTTACGATACGCATGCCTGCTCTATATAGTCCGTTATGATGTGGGCATCTATATAGTATTTTTCAACTTTTTCTGTCATTGCGACCGTACTATCAGTACTCACGAATAAGAATTGGGCAATACATAACTCAGGGTAGTAAAAGTTTATGGCTCGTTGTCTCCGTTCATAGGGGTGAGTTATGTATGTCAGCTTCTGTGCCCTAAACAGCTACCCAATCTGTTTAAACAATATCAATAATTATTCTGTAGTTTAGCCAATCTATCAATATGTATATGATGATGTGAAAATATATTTAACAAACATAAATTAAACCTCTCAATGACCAATAAAATTGATTCAAAGATAAAGAAGTTATAAAGAAGTGCTCTCTCTGCTCCCAAAATTGTATCCTTCCGCGCATCTTAACTCCTCATCTTTAAAATATAATTTCCCTTCCAAAATATTAAAAAAAGGTAAAGCAGTCAACAATCCGAAGATTGGTTTGAACACCACAGTGCTTTACTAGGCATGGTCCTGTTTGGAGGTGGTATGCCGTTGCCATCCTCCATACATTTGAATATCACAGAATTAAATGCTTTGACCATCTCCCTACAAATACTGTTTAAATTTAACAAACAAATATATATTTAACAATACTAAAAAACGGTCGAGACTGAAGCTCTTTGCTCAGATAGCAATTAAGGGTGGCGTCTCACTGTTCAAATATACTGATATACTGCCACCATCGAAATATAGTTACACAATTGATATTTAATTTATCATGGCTTTTTATACAAATATATTCAGTTATTGTGCACAAATACGTATAATTGTTTATGTTTAAATTATCTGCTGCATATCTACTATTTTTAGTCGGCCATGAAATATTTAAGTAGCAGTCTACAACATAAAACAATCGTTACTAAGAATAATATTAAGTATTATAAAATACATATATAAGTGTAATGCGCTTTGCAGGGTTCATGTTTTGTGTTTCCGTGGTGGAATCTATGTTCTGACACAAGAATATCATTACCTCAATGAAAATCAGAACAAGAAAGTAAAACAAAGTTTATTGAAAGAATACGGAAATACCGTGGTACGTCTTTTTACGATAGGTAGCGTGGGCAATGCTGCCCATTTGCTTCTTAATCTGTTACTGATAAACACTACGTATCAATAATTGTAAATATAAGTCTTATAATATTATTATTACAGTACTGAGATTTATCGGCTTTTTATCTGTAAGTGATATTTAAATTGTAATTACTCCGTTTGATTCTCCCAAGTATCCTGAATCCATTCATACAATTATACTATAAAATAGTTTGTATTTATATTTGCTGTATGATCATTCCCTGATTTTATATGGATTTTTAGAATAATGTGTGGCTATATTGTATTTCAGTTGCAATCTGGGGAACGCCCTCGCTCTACCAAGAGCGTCGTTTCCGGTATCCGAGCACATTAGGAAAATCCTAACTACCTGTATCCCATTCACTAGGTTCAAACTGTTAGCTGGCCGGCTGGGGAACCCAACAGCCTGGAAAAACCCGCCTTTCCCATGGAAACAATCAGCTTCCCCTGTATCTGTAATACCACAGCATCACGTTCGCTACCCGATAACTGTGAACGAATTTCTCAGAATACTGGACAACAAACTGCTTGACACGACATATTCCAGAATGACATGCACCCACATACACAGCCAAAAAGCTTCAAGAGTGCTTTGTACTGCATCATAAAATTACGCAAGATCTCCCCTGAACAGCAAAGTCGCCATGTCTCAACATAATTTAACCGTTATTAGGACTTATAGAGCAGACTGTAAGGACCATGTGTACAGTTATTGGTGGTTGTTATGGTATAATAATGGCTAACATCATATTGGAAACCGTAAAGAAGCTTTATGCATCTGTTCCTCGAAGAGCTGCAATAACTATTGTGTACATTTAATTGTTCATATTATTTTGTCCATCCCTTGTAGATGGGTAAAGAAAACTATGATACACTCTCCGACAATAAACTGCGATGCCTAATCGTGTCACCTTAACGTAGATCTACATCTACATCGATACTCTGCAAGTCACATTGAAGTGCATGGCAGAGGGTTCGTCAAACGACTTTTATGATATTTCTCTATAGCTCGCGAGGAAAAGGAAGACCTAAATCTTCCTATTTTTGACCTGATTTCTCTTATCTTTTATGATTACCATGTCTCCTTATGCAATTGGGTGCTAACAATATATGTTCGCATACTGAAGAGAAAGTTGGTGTAAGAAATTTCGCAAATAGATATCGCCGCAACATATGACGCTTTTCTTTTAATGTTTTCTAGCCAAACTCATGCATTATTTTCGTGACACTCTCTCCTCTATATCGCGATAATACAAAACGAGCTGCCCTTTTCTGAATTTTCTCAAAACCGTCCATCAGTCCCACCTGGTGTGGATCCCACAAAGCGCAATAATATTCCAAAATAGGACGCACAAGTGTAGTGTAGGCAGTTTCTATAGTAGAAATGCTGCATCTTTTAATTGGTCTGCTAAGGAAACGTACTCTTTGGTTCGCCGTTCCTACAATATTTTCTGTGTGTTCTTTCAAATTTCACTTGTTCGTGACTGTCACCCCTAGGTCTTTAGTAGAGATCACGGCCTTTAGATTTGACTGATTTTTCGTGTAATTGAAGTTTAACGGATTTCTTTTAGTGGCCCCACACTTATCATATTTTGCACCATGCAGATATCTAAATCATTTTGTAGTTACTTTTGATCTTCTGGTGACTTTACTAACATACAAATGACAGCATCATCAGCGAAGAGCCTAAGAGAGATAATCAGGTTGTATCCTAAATCTAATATATAAAGCAGAGTATGTTTGTACGTGTTGCATACAAATCTACAGTTTTGTTCCAATCTTTATCAAATTTTGTACACGTAAGCTTCAATCCATGAGGACGATCGCCGTAAGTGTAAGAATCACATACTATATATAGTTAACGAGATATGACGTCATAAACAATGAGATGCGCGAAAAACTGCTGCATTTAGCGACAATGATGCTCATTTTCACCTAAACCACTGGACCGATTTAAGCCAAATTTGGTACACACATTCCTTATCGTGGGGTAATAATCACTACAGGGATAAGAATCACATACGACACATGATTCAGAAGATATGACGTCATAAACAATAGAAATCGCAAGAAACTGCCACATAATCCTGCGAGACTTTAAAAATACGCTGTATGAGAATGAGAGTACTTAGCGACTTGGAACAAACTTTAAACATAGTTTCAAACCTTTATTAAACTTTTTCTCGATGCCAACCATAGTAAAATGATGAAAGGAAAAGCGATTCTCGCTTACTACTTTTCCGCTGTTCATTGAGTAAAACTACGGCATTCAGTATGACGTTAAAATTTATTATTTGTACACCACAAATTTTAGCCGCAGGAAATTGTACATGCAGTATACACACATATACATGAATTTACCTTCTAAATTGTATCACATTCTGACACGCAGTTCATGAGATATGAGCACGTAAACAGTAACGTTCCGCTGTTCATGGACTGAAACTACGGCTTTCGGTATTAGGTTACAATTTATAATTTCTACACTACAAATGCTAACCGCAGTAAATTTTACAGACAGTACACACTTATATAGTTCAGTGTACCTTCTAAATTGTGTCACAGTACGACACGTAGTTCATGAGATATGAGCACACGTTCATGGAAGAACGCCCCTTCTCGCACCAAGTTATAATCTATTACTATTTTACTACTAACTGCATTTCCAAGAGATTTTACAGACATAAAGCTCTTATACAAATGAATATATACCTGAAAAATGGCAGGAATACATAAATAAATACCCGGGCATCGCCGGGTTTTCAGCTAGTCGTTTATCAAAGTAAGATACACTAGGGGCTCTATAACACTTCCCTGGGGAATGTCAGATATCACTTCCATTTGATAACTTACCGTTAATTACAACGTACTGTGTCCTTTCTGACTGGAAATCACTCATCCAGTCGCACAACTGTGGCAATATTCCGTAAGCACACGATTTGATTAGTAGACGCTTGTGAGCTACAGTTTCGAAATCGAGAAATACGTAATCTATTAGACAAACCTAATCGATAGCACTCATCACATCATGTGAGTAAAGAGCTGGCTGTGTTTCACAGGAACGATACTTTCTGAATCCGTGTTGACTATGGGACAATAGGTCGTTCTCTTCGAGGTAGTTCATAATATTTGAGGAAAGTATATGATCTAAAATCCTGCTGCAAACCGACCTCAATGATAAAGGCCTGTAAGTTTGCGGATCACTCCTATTGCCTTTCTTGAATATTGGGGTGATCTATTCAGCATTCCAGTCTTTGGGCACGGAACGTTCGCTGAGCGAACGGGTGTATATAATACGATCTATGAACTGTATTTACCTTACTGTAATTCGATAGAGTCTCCACCAGACTTCTTCAAATTCCCTCGACTCAAACTCGCTTTCAAAGGAAAGAGATTTAACGATATTCCTGACATCCAACGATACGTGACGAGTCTTTTGAACACCATCCCAAACGAAAACTTCGTGTAAAGTTTCCAGGACATGTATCGCAGAGCTCAGAGGTGCATAGTTATGGCAGGTTACAGGACTATTCACCGAACTTTAATGTCAGAGGTTGTACGTAACACGTGTTGATTACGTTAATCTACTACAACAATTAACACAATAATTGTTTTTCTGCCAAGCTCGCTTCTTTTAAACTACTGGCCATTAAAGTTGCTACACCAAGAAGAAATGCAGATGATAAACGTGTATTCCTTGGACAAATATACTAGAACTGATATGTCATTACATTTTCAAGCAATTTGGGTGCATAGATCCTGCGACATCAGTGCCCAGAACAAACACCTCTGGCCGTAATAACGGCCTTGATACGCCTGTGCATTAAGTCAAAAAGAGCTTGAATGGCGTCTACAGGTACAGATGCCCATGAAGCTTCAACACGATATCATCAAGAGTAGTGACTGGTGTGACGAGCCAGTTACTCGGCCACCATTGAACAGACTTTTCAGTTGATATCGGGAGCATGTACTGGCCAGCGCAGCAGTCGAACATTTTCCGTATCCAGAAAGGCCCGTAGAGGACCTGAAACATGCGGTCGTGGATTATCCTGCTGAAATGTAGGGTTTCGCAGGGATCGAATAAAGGGTAGAGCCACGGGTCGTAACACATCTGAAATGTAACGGCCACTGTTCAAAGTGCCATCGATGCGAACAAGAGGTGACCGAGACGTCTAACCAATGGCACCCCTTAGCATCATGCCGGGTGATACGCCAGTATGACGATGACGATTACAAGCTTCCAATGTGCTTTCACCGCGATGTCGTCAAACACGGATGCGACCATCATGACGCTGCAAACAGAACCTGGATTCATCAGAAAAAATGACGTTTTGTCATTCGTGCACCCAGGTACGTCGTTGCGTACACCATCGCAGGCGCTTCTGTCTGTGATGCAGCGTCAAGGGTAACCTCAGCCATGGTCTCTGATATGATAGTCCATGCTGCTGCAAACGTCGTCGAACTGTTCGTCCAGATGGTTATTGTCTTGCAAACGTCCCCATCTGTTGACTCAGAAATCGAGACGTGGCTGCACGATACGTTACAGCCATGCGGATAAGATTCCTGTCATCTCGACTGCTAGTGATACGAGGCCGTTGGAATCTAGCACGGTGTTCCGTATTGCCCTCCTGAAGCCACCGATTTCATATTCTGCTAACAGTCATTGTATCGCGACCAACGCGAGAAGCAATGTCGCGATACGATAAACCGCAATCGCGATAGGCTATAATCCGACCTTTATCAAAGTCGAAAACGTGATAGTACGCATTTCTCCTCCTTACACGAGGTATCACAACAACGTTTCACCAGGCAACGCCGGTCAACTGCTGTTTGTGTATGAGAAATCGTTTGGAAACTTTCCTCATGTCAGCACGTTGTAGGTGTCACCACCGGCGCTAACCTTGTGTGATTCATGTGAAAAACTAATCATTCGCATATCACTGGATCTTCTTCCTGTCGGTTAAATTTCGCGTCTGTAGCACATCATCTTTGTGGTGTAGCAATTATAATGGCCAGGAGTGTATTATGACAACCGGTTTCGATACCCACATCGCATCGTTATCTGATCTCACATGTTATGTAGCACAGCAATACAAGAGTTTTGGGATAGGAAATTAATTACATGTACAGAACGTCTCCTGTGTGCTGTGTAAACATTTCATGATATCCATACTCTATGTAGGTAGGTCTTAGTAAGAAAATACATTCTGTTAAGAAAACTGTATATTTATTCAGCTGCACAGAGTCATAAACGTAACATCATTCGTACAGTAACAAAAATTGAGATCATCAGTCAGGGGTGCTGTCTTTTTAAAAATCAGTGTGGGTGCTCGAGGTTTTATTTTGCTTTTCCTCTTGGGTCACAGGGTTCAAAGAATAGGCAAAGCAGTGAACGTACACAACTCGTGGCTCCATGTGTTTGAGATTTGCTTGTAACCTAAGAAAAGCATCAGTTCTGTTTGTGGCTCTGTCAGTGGCAATAACTTTGGATGGTTTCATTTCTAGAGAAAAACGAGAGAGATCATATATTAAAACTGTTAATAGTACTTCAGCTGTCATACATTCAATATTACAGAAACCCTAAAATAATTCATTCATTTGAAAATAATCACCATTGGTATGTTCATGAAATTTTAATGGACTTTTAAAGAAGTCAGAGAACTAAAGAATGTTAAAATTGCGGTACTCATTTGTCTCTCGGACAGACTTAAACCTTCCACGAATGCTTTGATTTGGTGGCGCATTTCGAAACGGTAGCTATTACCTCACGTTTGGGAAAGAAACCTCAAAAACGTTTTCGGGACTAAGCCAACGAATTGTGCCGTGCTAAGGCATGTACCCCTGCTCCGTTTCCATATCTTTGAGGAAAATTTAAGTGGTTTATTTACGCCATAAAACTCACACACTTGACAACATCTTCTATTCCAGCGCCTAGTTGCATTGTCACAGCAGACAGGGAGCAATGAACGGTAAAACGACTTTCCCAAATTCACTTTTCAGCTCATTTATGCACCTATGTCATTAATATAGGCCTGGCTATTAGCTCTCTGCGTTTTCGCCTTCTGTCGGATCTTAAAGTTTTTCGTGAAGAGGCTTGTACTGATGCTGCATGTTGCACATCTTAGCAGAATTAAGTACTTTGACATTAAAGCCAATGCAGTTGGCCATCCATCTCAATGACTTAATGTACCTGCCGGCCGCGGTGGCCGAGGGGACTGAGGCGCTCCAGTCACGATCTGCACGGCCACTACGGTCGGGGGTTCGAATCCTCCCTCGGGCATGGATATTTGTGCCGTCCTAGTTCGTAAGTAGTTCATAAGTAGTTTGTAAGTTTAGGGACTGATGACCCCGTAGTTAAGTCCCATAGACTATACAAACATTTTTGAACTTAATGTACCTTGCAGAACTAACCTTGTCTCGCACTGAAATAGGATTGTAGCATAAGATACGATGTCAGGCGGCCAGGAGACAGTGACCTTGTTCCTCCCTCCCCCCACCCCTTTCCCCCACCAAATGGCCTCCAAAGTCCAAACCGCTGCAATGTGCGTACCTTTGAAACATCTTGCGGGCTACGTCGTACTTCCGACAAAGAAACGAAAAAAAAAGAACCCTCTTCTGTTCCTGACGTTTCGTCCAAGCCTGCGTTGGACATCCTCAGACGCACTCCTCTTTCGCTGAGCCTTGCCGTCTGACTGGTCGGACGTCCGAGAGCGCCATATACGAGTATAGCGTATAAAAGGGGGCGTGGTTGAACTCACTCGTGATGAGCAAAGATAATCCTTGTCAGAGATAAATACTTCACTATCGACTGTCGCCTAGATAAATGTGAAAACCTTCTTAGCGATTTTGCAGCGCCACTGTCCATAAGTCGCTAAGTTTCGTTGTCTCTTCTTTCCCATTAAATTTATCCTCGTGTTTATATATTTCAATGGCTTCTCTACACAATTGTTGTTAATAATTCTTCGTTGTAGATAAAATTTTTGTTTCCAAAAATTTAACTTCCTGATTTCCTGACAAGAGCATGCTCTACCTATTTTTCCTAGTTGACAAAGACTTTTATGTAGTTTCAGTCGTGTAGTGACACTCCTTTCATGGTTCCAAAATAAAATTTACCACATGTACAAGGAATTTTATGTACGTCACAGAGATGGAACACAACAATGGAATAACACAATTTCTCTGTCTTTTATTGAAAAAGTCACGGATCAGATCGGAAATATTTTACAGAAACATTAACATTAGAGCAGTTTTTAGACTAACAAGGAAAATATGTCAATTATTCCCATCTTTAAAGGAAAACACCCTCTTCTATCGACATATGGCGTATGTAAAATTCCGTGTACATCTGGTAGAGTTTATATTGAACCACAGAAGGGAGTGTCACCTCACAACTAAAAGAACATAAAAGTCTGACGACTAGGAAACCTACATAAATCTGCTGTAGTGTAGCATGCTCTTCAGTCAGGGAATCATGCAGTTAACTTTTCTGAAACAAACATCTTATCTACTACGAAGAATTATTATCCACGATTATGTAGAGAAGCCATTGAAATATATAAACATAAAATTTTAGTAGAAAAGAAGACAGAATGAAACTTAGCAACATATGGACATTAGCGCCGCAAAATCGCTAAGTAGTTTTTCATATTTGACTAGGCGACATTCGATAGTGAAGTTTTTATCTTCAAAAAATTCAAACGTTCAAATGTTTGATAAGCTTAAGGGACTTAACAGCGGGGTCATCAGTTCCTAAACCAAACTTACCCTCATGGCGACACCATTTTATAGCTTACAGTTTTATAGCTTTCACTAATATAAATACATATGGTAGAATTTAGATGGTTCTAGCGGAGGGGGGAGGGGGGGGGAATGAGGCGCTCCAGTCACGGCCTGCACGGCTACTACGGTCGGGGGTTCGAATCCCCCCTCCGGCAAGGATATTTGTGCCGTCCTTAGTATTAGCTAGTTTGTAAGTAGTTTGTAAGTTTCGGGACAGATGACCCCGTAGTTAAGTCCCATAAGCTGTACAAAGATTTGAACATTTTTTTGGAGGGAGACGGAACGAAAATAAAGTATATCTAAATGTATTAAATGTATTTTGTAAACGAAACTGAAATCCTCGTATGCAATGACAAGTTTAATGTTGATTCTGACTGAAGCAATTACGTACACTCATTGCTAGAAAAGGAAACATTAGGAACTACGGAGATGGACAACAGAGTAACACCGCAGACAATAATGCCTAACTCATACAGTGATACTTGCTTCTTGTACATGCGACCCAACTTCCGAAACACGAAAAATGAATTTCAGAAACCGTTTTCCGCTGTCGTGTGTACATGTCAGGGCCAGATACGAGTTTGCTGGATCGATTGAAAACGGCATCTGGAAATTAGCTGTTCGGATTTGTGATTTATATAGCACAGTGGCTGTTCCCTTTCAGTTCAGTATTATTTTCAGAAATAAGAGGATGTATTTTATGAGTTATATTGTTAGGTTCTTGCTTCACCACGATATCGGAAGTCCCGACATTCGGAAAAAATAGATAAATATTTGGGACAAGTAAGAATATGAATGTCATTTCTGGTCCAAGAATTTGTTACATACAGGAAACTGAGAGATATATTAACGCATACCAGAGTTCGAACCAACGATCACTGCATTTAAAATACTGCTCTCCGTTAATCATCCGGCCATACTCCATACTAAACATCGTTACTGAATAGCTTTAGTCAGAGGACAATTGTGTCTGCTTTTACAATCTGTGACAGCTTTTACAGCCACTGTGTCATTGATTGACATTTAATTGTAAGAAATGCTACCGAGGGTGACATGGCTTTGATAAATCCATTTAAAAAATGCTCAGGTGCAGCTTTTTGAGAAGGAAAGGAGACTACAGTGAAGGTTCGTTCAAGTAGCTGCCAGTTCCAGCAAACTGCGCATGGGTATAGCTGTTATCGAGTATCAGCAACAACTCTGCGCTTGCGCAGTTTGCTGGAGTCTGGCAACTGGCAGCTGCTTGAACGAACCCTGAGTGTCTACTGCTGCTGAAGCAGAGCTGCCGCCTAGCATGCAATTAATGTGCACTGATCATTCCTTTAATACGTGATCTGTGATGCACTGAATGAAGAGAAGGATGATTAGCTGCAGGCGAGTCTTCAGGGTAGTATGAAGAGAAGGATGTGGTTGTGGTCTTCAGTCCGCAGACTGGTTTGATGCAGCTCTTCACGCCACCCTGTCCTGCGCAAGGCTCTTCATCTCAGAATACGTTCGGCAACCTACATCCTTTTGTATCTCCCTCTACTATTCTTACCCCACACGCGATATTTTGTGTTATTTTATGACAAGTTATTATTATTGATTTTTTTTTATTTTTTAGTCTAAATTTGTTAGTTTGGAAAGCACAAACTACTTATGAACTGATTATTCAGTTTCTCCCGGCGGGACACTATAGACCGGCAGTACACCCGTGGGTATTTTGATTACTTATGAACTATATTATACTGAAGACGACACAAACATCCATGCCCGAGGGGAGATTCGAACCCCCGACAGTAGCGGCCGTGCAGACTGTGACTGGCGCGTCGCAGACAGCTCGGCCACTGCTGCCGGCTGAGTTTTTATCTCTGACAAGGACAATCTCTGCTTATGACGTGTAACTTCGACTACGCCCCCTTTTTACGCTATATATGTTACTCTCAGACGTCCAAACCGTCAGCTGGCAAGACTCAGCGGAAGAGGAGCGCCTCTGACGACGTACAAACGCAGTCTTGGACGAAACGTCGGGAACAGCAGAGTTTCATAGACCACGGCCATACTACGCGAAAGGTTTGCCATTAAAAAAAATCCTGAGGGACAATTTTGAATTTGCCTCAGTTTTTTCTGTTCTTTTATTTATTCTACTTTAATTCTATTTTCCTTCACTATTTTGTGTGAGCATCCCCAAAAAATCTGGTCCGAGGGTGGGGGAGTGCACTAGCATCGGAGCACCCACGGAGTCAGCGCGCCTGTCAGCAGCACAACTATATTTGAAAAAAATCGCACTGACGTGTTTTACGGCCCACTTTAGATTTGTAGTTTTATAAGTTTTTGCAAACATTTTGGACCAAAATAGTAATCTAAATAATAATTAATTAATTAATAAGAGTGTCTGAAACCCTTTTAGGAAAAAAAAAAGTTAAGTAGTGGCGGGTTTCCGAACCCCCGACCTTTCGCGTCACAGTTCATCGCCTTGCCCACTACGCTCCTGCAATAAATCAAAACAGGACTTCTTTAATCTCATACTATTCATGGTCGTTGTTAACTGATGTTAATATGGCATTTGTAGACATTAGATTATCATTTATCCAACGAAGAACGATGTGTTTTGTTAATTCATCAGTGTAACGTTGTTTTGAAATGACATCGTGCAAGTTCCAATAAGAAAATCATCAAATACACGAGGAATGTCACATGACATCTCTGAACGGCTGGTTTTCGTTAATTCAATGGAGGGTGTCAAATCTCCGTTATTTTTGCAAATATGTCTCAAACGATACGAGATATGAAAAAAAAAACATAAGGGAGCTAAGTTGTAGAGAATTTTCGCCTCTAGCAATTAGGTAATTCAATTTTCGTGTTAGATGAACGGTTCGTTTGCAATTACAATTATATTGCAAACGGCAGTTTTTGGTTTGACTACCGTATTTTTTGTCCGAAAAATTTTTAAAGGGAGGTTCTGGTCTCTGGCAGCCTACAATCATGTCAGTAAAATTTGGTGCTGATCGGTTGAACGGTTGGTCTTAAAAACAGGGAACACGTTACGGACAGACAGACATACATCCCAAAATCGCCGTTATTTTTGCAAATGTCTTTGAAACGCTATGAGATATGGAAAAAACATAAGAGAGCAATGTTGTAGAGAATTTTCTCCTCTACGAATTGGGTTATTCAATTTTCGTGCCAGATGAATAGTTAAGCCGTTATTTTCATTTAAATTTCGAGCTGTCAAAAGACGATCGCAAAGGCCCACTTTTAGTGTTACTACCGTAAACTAAAGTGGGCCAAAAGCTCTGTACCTTCATTGAATACGGTAAAATGAAGTGTGATGTGTCCCGAGTTCAAACTCTCATTACACGCGCAACCGTCAGTTACTTTTTTAACTGCTGTGGAAACGAGCACGGTGAAACAGCGCGCAATTAAGATGCGGCTAATGAATCCGGAACGCCTGGTCGGGCGCAAATTGGTCGACACGAACCCACCATCGAGTCTGTCCGTACAATTATCGTCACCCAGTGGCGGCTGCCCGTTCATTATTTTGCATTGCCGGTGAATGCGGTCCCGTTAGCCATGCAATCCCGGCACTGGGCCCGCGATTGACCGTCACTACAGCGTGCACGTCGCTACGTGCGGCGTGATTGGGCGATCACGTATTGCGCCCCTTCCCTATTTCCTGACCGTACAGTCGCTGTAGGCATCATTCCCATGGCATTCAGTCGGAGGTTTGGGCGATTAGCGCCGCCAAAGAAAAAAAAAATTCGAGAGTGATTTTCGCCCTGCAGTCATATTTTGTCGCGGTTACTCCTCCTGGTATAGGGTGTTTATAAATGAATATGGGAGTTTTAGCACTATAATATTTATTACATTAAACTTATAAATGATATGTGAAATGAAGGAAAGTTCATACAGTTTTGTTTGGCACCAGTGAGGATGCGCAGTGCGCAATGTTTCCGCCGCAATCCGCTAGGCAGCGGTAGTAGCAAAGATGGCAACTAGTGAAGGGAATGCGTTTTCTGTTCTGCAGTTTGCAAAAACTAGGGTTACCATACGTCCTCTTTTTCCCGGACATGTCCTCTTTTTGAGGTAAGAAAATGTGTCCGGCCGGAATTTATAAAATTCTACAAAATGTCCTCTTTTTTTGGGTTCCGAGAAAGAAAATTTATTTTTGTGTTAATGGCGACATGTTCATTCGCACTGCAGTTCCAAACTGTTCGCAACTATTACGCGCATACACAGAGTGAAATTGCCGTGCACAATTTCGCACTCCGCATGGGTATGACAGTTGCAAACGATTCGGATCTTCTCTGCGAAGGAACCCGGTTGTCTATCCTATATTCAACCAGTGCATTCTGTCTTCTGCATTACGTTCTATGGCGTTGATTTTGATATACTTTGTGGTTTAGGTTAAAACTGTATTATGTGTTCGAAATCGTAGGTAGTCTTTTGCTTCAAAATAAATTACAAACTTAAATATAACATAATACCGAATATAAAGTCAGTGTTAAATATGTCCTCCTTGAGAAATAAAAATTATTCAAGAGAATGATCAAACGAATGTAAGAATTAATGATACATTGTGCTCCGATCAGCTTTGTAATTTTTTTTTTTTTTTTTTTTTTTTTTTTAAAGATTATCAAAGGAAACAGAACACACCAGCAGCAGAAGTGTGGTGTGCATATTTAAATCAGTCATCTAGTGTTGTTAGTTATTCTGAACTGTTGAAAATTGCAGACTTCTTTTTTTCTATAACTAGTCATAATGCCGACACAGAACCTGTGTTTTCTCTTGACAACACACAGTGTACAAAAGACAGGAATAGATTTAAAATATACCGTAATTATACTGTATGTGTACAGTATAATTTCAAACATATGAAGTGCCTTGTTAAAAAAACAAAAACCTCTTGAGAGAGATTTCGTCGTACACCAAATATAGTTGGTTCAAAAGTGAATAAGACAAGAATGAGACAATCGAGAGTAGTTATGAGGAATAAACTGTCAAGGTTCATAATATTTCGTTTCCCAACAACCACACAGGGTTACTGTTTTAGTTTGTAGTAGTTTTACGTGGTTCGTTAATAAAGTCGTTAATTACATTATGTTAAAGATAAAGTGTCCTCTTCTTTACATGAACTGTCCTCTTTTCTGGTGATGAACTTATGGTAACACTAGCAAAGACCGAATCTGTTGTTACTGTGCAACGTGCGTTCCGGCTGAATTTCGATTGCGATCCTTCAAGAGATAATAACATTCGTAGATGGTATCATCAGTTTCAAAATACATGCTGCCTTTGTAAAGGGAAGAGCCAACGCCATCTGGATAAAAGGCCTGTACGCTGTCTGCCAAGAGTAGTTATAACACAAGCAATCTATTTTTCTTACGTACTGTTGTGCTGAGTTTGGGAATATGTGCAAGTGCAACGTTGTGTTTCAGAATGTTCTTAATATTATCTATGTGATTCTCTGTGAAATTTTTTGCTGATATGAGACAAAGTTCCTAATATGAATCGTCTGATTCCAATATCGGTAAGATATCTTACTACTAGTTCAAAAATATATTACACCAACACAAATTTGCCTTTGAATCACATAAACAACATTAAAAACATTCTGAAACACAATGTGCAAAGTGCACGTATTCTCAAACTCAGTACATCGCTTCGTAAGAGAAATCGTTTTCTTCTGTTACGACTACTCTTGACAGGCAGCGCACAGGCCTTGTATCTAGGTAGCGTTGGAAGAGCTCAGGGTGACAAAGAGTCAGTGAAGAGACTGT
Source organism: Locusta migratoria (assembly GCA_026315105.1). Classification (NCBI taxonomy): domain Eukaryota; kingdom Metazoa; phylum Arthropoda; class Insecta; order Orthoptera; family Acrididae; genus Locusta; species Locusta migratoria. The sequence goes on along the minus strand of CM048744.1, from coordinate 855,167,129 downwards.
TGAACGAGTGAGAGATTCGATCACTCCTAGTCCAAAGAAATCAGTCCGGAAGGCTAGTCGTGAATTACAAGTTGCTGTGTCGACTGTTTGGAAAGTTTTATGATAACGCATACAACTATGTCCTTACCGCTTACAGTTATTACAGGCTCTAAAGCCAACAGACCACAGATTACATGCCAACTTTGCAAACGACATGTTGTTTCATGACGATGACAATTTTCTGGATCATGTTGCCTTCAGTGATGAAACGACCTTCCACCTTAGTGGACATGTCAACACTGACAATGTGCGCATCTGGGGCTCAGAACATCCTCACGAGATGACACAAATGCAACGAGATTCCCCTAAAGTGAGTGCTTTTTGTGCCGCATCCCAGCGGAAAGTTTATGGGCCTTTCTATTTTGGTGAACCTACTGTAACTGACACTTCTTACCTTATAAATTTGCTTTATAGGTTTGGTCCGCCTTGAGCAAACATAAATGTTTTTTTCATTTCTCCCATACATGTTTCGCTGGCGTTGCAGCATCAGCAGTGGGATGTTTATTGTCTGTCAAATTAACAGTGGAACACGGACACGGACTGGTTTGACGTGACGGTCAGTGGTGTAGCAATTATATCTTTGTAATCATTTCGATGTAGAGATCAGCAGTGGCATTAAGAAATCATTTGTGTTCGTTACTATTTGTTTTTATGTTGATCTAATTTTTCAATAATTATACTTGCTATGCTCATGTTTTTATTTCTTGATAAGGACAAAATAAACTATCTACTATTTTAAATTGTGTTGTTGCCATATTATTCATAAATTAGTAGCCAGTCATTTTTGAGGGGTGAAAATAATGTATTTAGAACTGGCAGCTGCAGCTACATTTATCAAAACATCAGGAGATCAGATTTTGTTGCACCATTACAGAGCCAAAAGTGTATTTAAAAATCGTAATATTAAACTTGTCAGTGAAATTTGAATCAGGTGATAAAACGTAATATATTATTCACAAAGAATGTCAGAAGATCAAAGACTTTTAGTGCGAGCCACACCTGTCTTTTATCAGCCATCCACTCATTTCCCGTAACCAAAACCTTACATTTGGTAACCCTGCCAGGATCATTTACCACTCACACACATAAACACCTTCACCATACAAGCCGATTGGAGACACTTCAATGAATTTGCTGTAAAGATAAATAAACGTTAAAGGGGGAGTTACTGAATACAGCATCTTAATGGAAATTCAACATCAGTGATGCATGAGTGCATAATGTACAAACATTAATAATATCAGTGGGTTCTTATGAGATGAACATAAATAAATCACTCTAAAAGTAAGCACAAAATAAAGTGAAATAGTTTTTTGAGAAAATGGACAATTCACAAAAGCTACCGCCATTGTCAAGAAGATTTTGTAAACAGGGTACATTTGAAGCGTTCCACATACTGATTGCAACCAAAATGCAGAAGGCCATTTAGTCACCTGCCATCACTAACTTCAAGATGTTTAAATATCTCCATTTCTTCCCAAAGAACAATATTTCGCGCTTTTACTTTTTTGTGTAAAAGAATTGTATCCTTTTAATTTTTCTGTCATGGTTGTCAATCAGTAGGATGATAAGTATCAGTTAGGAGAATAATAAACAAACCCTGGTTTAAGGTAGCACTGGAATGTCTGTTTCAGAGATTCTTTGGATTTGTCGAGCATTGCTAGAGTGGTTCATCTTTTAGGGTCAGTTAAGTAAGTAATCTGTTCGTGAGAAGTGTGTTCCAAATTATTTGGCACAGGATGCGTTAATTTTTCATACCAGAAAAACAATACTTTTTCGATATTAGTATTAAGAGAGTTGGAGACATATTAACATGATGTTATGACGAAAATTTGGGAGGTGAAGATATGTGATATTTTCTTAACTTTTACCGCACCAGTAGATTTTTTCTCAGACAGCCACTGTTTAAACATTGCCAGGGCCACAACATTACTTTTAAAATTAATTTGATTCTTTTTCAAATATTATTATTGGTCAGTGAAATAGGTTACATACGTGTTTTTCAAATTCCATTATCAAGTTCGAATTTTAAGCTCGTACCAGAATAATCAGGCGATACGGAAGGAATCAGAATAGGTAGTGAAAAAATATAAGTAGCAGATGAATTTTGTTACTTGGGTAGCAAAATAACTTCTGATGGTTGAAGTAAAGGAGTTATAAAATGCAAAATAGCTGTTGGATGAAAAGCGTTTCTAAAAAAGCGAAATTCGATGATATTAAGTTAATGAAAGCACTGAAAGATGGTTAGATGCATAATTAATGAGAAGGTACTGAACAGGATTGGGGAAAAAAGGAATATCTGGCGTATGTTGAGTGAGAGAAAGGATTGATTAGTATGACACATTATGAGAGATCAAGGAATCGCAGTTTGGTACCGGGGGGGGGGGCAGTGTGGGGAGGTAAAAGTCAGGGAGGGAGACCAAGAGACAAATACAGTGAACAGTTTCCAATCGATGTGGGCTTCTTATAAGCTTGGACAGGATAGAGTAGGCGGAGAGCTGCATCAAACAACCAACACTGATTTACAAGCGCGTCCCTAACAGACTCCAGTTTGCAACAATTCTGTGCTGGCGCCACTAATGCAGAACAATGGAAATAACTGCAAATAAAAGAGGAACGTTCAAGTATTAGCACGACACCTAAGGCATTTGGCGCGGACATCCAATGTCACCAGAAAAAAAAATGTAGGAAGCGTTACTTCCGGATGGATCGAGCCTCGTGTAATGAAAGCGCTTCCGACAGCGGTACTAGAGTGAATGCAGCCATTTAACATTCAGAATTTTTTTTTTTTTTTTTTTTTTTTTCCCGATAAGTGAGGAGAAATTTGAGGTATCATGGAGGGGTCGCTTCGAACTTTGAGCTCCCAACGACAGCAGTTCTTTGAGGCAACCTTAAAGAGGTGCTGGTTAGGGGAAGAAGAACAGTAGTTGTCACGCGTGAAATGTACGGTGTAACAAAGTATACGGCAAACTCTGAGGAGAGGTTGATGCTATAAGCCCGTGGGGATTGGCGACGTGTGGGAGGGTAGCAGTTACTGACAGACAGGCGTGGCCTGAGTCGGCGGCTACTTTGAAATGCTAAGCAGCGGCGCGTGTGTCAGCTGTCACCGGACCGCCTCCCAGAGGGCTCTGCCGTCGGCCGCACACAGCACGTGGAGCGGGAGGGGGGGGGGGACATCGCCAGGGACTGAAGTTTCAGCCGCCAGTCAAACAAGCAACGCAACGGGCAGCAACGCAGCAGCTGAGGAGCAGAAATGCTCGTCTCCAATAGAAGGGGAAAACGCCGCGCGGTAGTGAACGAGCGCCCCAAGGCGTCTTGCTGCGGAGTACGCGTCCACTCCCCGTCGGAGGTTCGATTTTTCAAATGTTTGTATAGCTTATGGGACTTAGCTACGAAGTCATCAGTCCCTAAACTTACAAACTACTTATCAACTACCTTATACTAAGGACGGAACAAATATCCATGCCCGAGGGGGGATTCGAACCCCCGACCGTAGTGGCCGTGCAGACCGTGACTGGAGCGCCGCAGTCCCCTCGGCCACCGCGGCCGGCGGGAGGTTCGAGTCTTCCCTCGGTCATAGGTGTATGTATTAGTATACGTCAGTTTAAGTAATAGTAGTAGTTTAAGTAGTTTGTAAGTCTAGGGATCACTCCTATGAACCACAGACATTGCCGAGGTGGGGTGGCTTACGTGCGTCAACGATACAGATAGCCGTACCGTAGGTGCAACCATAGTGGAGGGGTATCTGTGGAGAGGCCAGACAAACGTGTGGTTTCTGAAGAGGGGCAGCAGCCTTTTCAGTAGTTACAGGGGCAACAGTCTGGATGATTGACTGAGCTGCTCTTGTAACATCAGCTATTGTGGCTTTGCCACACAGTTACTGCGAACGGCTGAAAGCAAGGGGAAACTACAGCCGTTATTTTTCCCAAGGACATGCACCTCTACTGTATGAACATATGATGATGGCATTCTCTCGGGTAAAATATTCCGGAGCTAAAATAGTCCCCCATTCGGATCTCCGGGTGGGGACTACTCAGGAGGATGTGATCATCAGGAAAGACACTGTAATTATTTTGATTTTAAGTAAAGTTTTAGAAATGTATTGGCAGAGAGCTGTACGTTGGAAGTCGGTTAGAACAGCTCACATGGGGAAGTTCATGACATAGGGGAAAAAACCCGGCGGTTGAGCTTTTGGCGCACGCGCGCGGCCCAGGAAGTGACGAGTCGGGAGCGAGTGGGGTAGCTGGCCGGGCGGCGTCGCTCTGCATCAGTCGGCATGTATATCTCCAGGTGGAGACTTTAGATTTTTGGTGTGGCAATTGCCGAGTGTGGTTGCTCGTCGTAGACTGCACCAAGTTGTATCGAGTGCTACTGTGTGTTGTGAATATTTAGCCGGTGGAACAAGGTGTGCATCGCACTAAAAGTGACTGTGTTTTGTTAATGTAACACGTGTCGTCGCATAGGCATGAACATAAACGGTGTTTGAGACAGGCACATGGTGTGAAAACAATTTGCGACAAATATTCATTTTGTCTGGGGGCTCACGAACTATAATTTTTTTGATAAATGTGTCGACGTACAGACGTATCAGCTACAGGGTTCTAATATTGTGAAATAAACAACATAAAGTGAACTGTTAAGCACGTACCGCTGTAGAGAGAAGCAATGCATATCTATAGAGCTACAAGGAAAGGAAGAGAATGAAACGAAGTACATCCTACGAATACCCATTATTTCCACCAGACCTGGCTTTTAGCTTTAAGAGACTGCAATTTGCAGTGGGACTTGCATTTTCTATTATGATTTATAAATAACAGGGCAATCTACTCAATACTGCGGAGTGCATTTGAAATCTCCATTTTTCTCACACTGACACTTCATAACGCTTGCTCAGGCATGGGCTCCCCACAAAAAATTTTCGTAATTATATCCTGGACAAGTGGGAAGAAATTTTGTTTATAGTCAAGAAGAAAGGAAGGAATATTAGTGTTGACTGCCCCGTCGACAGCGTGGTCATTAAAGGTGGAGCTTAAGCTCGGATTGTTTGGGTAAGAATGGGAAAGGAAATCGTAATTTGAAGTTTTTGTGTATACTGTGAACTATGTCCTTTTCCTATGGCAAGAATCGCCAAGTGTAAACTAGGTCGTTAGTTATGAATTAATATATATATACAGCAATTAATTATCTTGGGTCGCCACCATATTTCTCCAAAATATGGATAATTAAAATGTTACTGATCAGCTATGATGTGATCATATTTTGAAACATATAATAAATATTCCTACTCTATTGCAATGTATCAGTTGTACCAAACAAACAAAAATGTACTTGAAAAATTATTGGTAAACTGTGGAATTTAACTATTCTGTTTCCCCTCCAAAATAGTGAAAACGGAATGTTCTTAAATGAAAGACGATCTGCTCAAAATCAATTTATTATAATTAAACATAAAAAATAAATAGATTAGATGACATTTCCTATCATGTAAAACAGATAATGGTATTCAAACAATTTCTTTATAAATGTTAAAATATTGAGTCACAAGAATGACTGGCTGAGTCAAAGGTCGGAGGTTTTGTAAAACAGAATGCTATTAGATTGGCTACACAGGGGCTTGAAATTATCGTTAGAAGCTCCCCAGATTAAATAGGCAGATCTTAAAAGAAAAAAAAATAAGGGACAGAAACCAACAAGTCTGATTCATATAACCCCCCACCAAGTGCGTCACCTTACCCACACAGATGATCATTGACGGCAGCGTCTCAGGCTCGCAGGCAGCAGGCGGTGGGAGCGGATAAGCTGAAATTTTTTTTTATCCGACCGTAATTGCTGCGACCTGTTAAACAGGGTCGACATGTAACACAGCGTCACTGGCGTCGGCGTCGCTATGCAGTTGCTGTGCGATTCTATCACGCTAGTAGACTAATCAATATTTTCCATAGGTGAAGGCCACCTGGTACAAATCGATCAGTCACTTACGTAATAAGATCTGTAAAAACAATGCCCGATTCGCAAAGGCGCGAATGCTCAAATAGAGACTTCTAGCAAAACGAAAACCAAACTGTGGCCGCTCACAGCGTAACCACAGGACAATGTAACGTCCGTGAAGTAAACACAAGTTCTACAAGGTTCGAATCTTCGGAATCAAACACAAGTCTAACCAGAGGACCGTTTAAGATTATGTCCTCCCCGCGAATCTAAACGGAGTATTCCGTGTCTGCCGAGGTCCTTAGACTTCGGACGCTCAAACAGGAGACTAGCGAGGTCCGTACCCCTCGGACGCACAAACAGGAGTTCTCGTGCCCCCTCGCTCTTTGCCGTAGCTCACGGCAAGTGACGGGCGGCCACACCCACGCGCGAAAAGACGCACCAATATCTGCTAACGGCTAATAGTCAAACAAATCTAGGAAGTTGTTTAGATAACGCCTAAGGGCAATACGTCTCCATAAACAGCCCGGGTCCCAGAGCACTCTGCTATTGTTTGTATCCGGCAAATTCCTCTCTTGCGAAACGGCCGAATGACCAAAAAGGCAGTCCCCGCGATCGCCCACCGTAAACCGCAGTCCAGCATTGTGTAAAGTGTCCCACACACTCAAAAAAATTCTGCCAGGTATACTCCGCCGCCTGTAGCGTCGGCACCAAACAAGTCAAGCGAAGGCGAGCGAAAGTTGATGTGAGGGAGAGACCCCCCCAAGAGCGTTTCTGCTCTGCGCGGCCTGACCGTACCCAACACGTAAAACCACTTTTTAGCAGCCAAGCTGCGCCAATAAACATTAAATTCCCAAAATTTTCATATAAACATAGAATGTACTACGATCCCAGGAGCCCAGCACCCCTGATGTGTCCCCAAAGGCACAGAAATCAAAATAAATAAAGATCTACAAAGAAAAATGTTGCATATTTCAATAATTAGCGTAAAGAGAAAGGTACAGTAACATAAGGTTAGTATGAAAAATAGACTAATTACAGTCCCTGTCTCACAATACTATGCTTATAAGTATGGTGTAGTACAGCAAATCTCCAAGAGTACTATACGAACTTTCATGGGGTTTCATTGTTCAACTGAGAGATCCTTGGGGCAACATATAATCTTCATTTTATCAAAATCTGATCAGGGGAAGAAAAGATATCGTAATTTGTAGTTTCTGGCGTATGCTACGTTTGAATTTCTGCGGAGTATTACCGTTTTCCCATAGCCTTTTTTCTCCCTTATTTATCGTACTCTTTTACTATAAGCCTCATCCATAGATACTTTGTTAGCAGCTGATTGTTATTCATTCCATAATCTCTTAGCGTTGATTCTCCTACTAGCATGTACATTCATTAAGCAACAGTACAAAAATGTAAGTGTTAATTTTATCCCATTATATGAACTTATCTTTGTTAGAATCTATTCAAAATCAAATGTTCAAATGCTTGTTAAGCTTATGGGACTTAACTACGGGGTCATCAGTCCCTAAACTTACAAACTACTTATGTACTACTAACGAACTAGGACGGCACAAATATCCATGCCCGAGGGGGGATTCGAATCCCCGACCGTAGTGGCCTTGCTGACCGTGACTGGAGCGCCTCAGTCACCTCGGCCACCACGGCCGGCTAGAATCTATTTGGTTCGAAACTGCTTCAAATATATGTAACCGACTTTGTACGTTCTATAGCCTTTACTGTATACCAATGCACTTGTTTGTCTGTACAGAGACCAGAAGAAGGGCACTCAAGCGTCCGAAACCGGTCGTTAAAGTTAAAAATAAATAACCACAAGCAACTGGTTGCTGCATTTAATTAACTTACATATTTGACTATTTAAAATTCGGAAAATGCCGATTGTTTTATAATTACTGTGAGCAAAATGCTCACAGCACGAGTGCTAACGGGTTAAGCATAAACATCCATATTTTCATAATTTGTATAAAAGTAAAAATATGAAATTTAACCATATTGGGCTGTACGAATCCGCTTAAGTCACTTGAACGCTCTGGAAAGCATTCTGTAGAAATATGGAATCAATCTGAGATCCCCTGTCTATAGTACTCATTACTTGATGAGAAAAAGTAGCTGGTGATATTACACAAGGACTACATTTTCGGAACCTATATCAACAGAACATTCTTTCCCAGGGGATTCACAAATTTTCGAATACAGCCTACCGCTTGGCGTCACAGAGAAAGTATTTAGCAGCGCTAGCCTGCGACAGACACTGCGCACTTCCGCGCCACACTAACCGTTAATCCTAAGGGCGTGGCAGACGCTCAGGGAGCGGACCGTAAAAGTCAACGGCGCGGAAAGTTGCGGCAACGTTTCGGCAGCCACTTGAGGCGCAATCCGCGCTTAAAATATTCATTCATAAGCGCATTAAGGCGGCCGGTGTCGCACCCATTTCCACTGGATTACGTTAAAAGTTAATGGAGAAATTTTTCGCTCGGTCGGAAGCCGCAAAAGCGGATGGCGCTTCCATTATGCAGCAGCGGAGGGGGATTGAAGGCTGAGTCGCTGGGCTCCACACAGGACAACGACCGCCAGCCACTCTCGACAGCAGGTGGAGAGCGCGAGGAAGCTAATGGCGAGCTCAGCATCTGAGGCAGCTGGGCCACCAAGACACACAGCACAACAGCAACGAAAGGAAAGGAACGACACCAGAACACAGCATCCCATACACTGGTGTATATTACAGACTGGTGGGCGTAAAGCAAGACGGTGTCGCTGTTAAAACGTAAACGTTGAAAGTAGCCTGTTACTAAAATAAGCGAGATCTCGAGCAGTTGAGAGCTGCAAATGCAAGTTAAAACGCTCACTGCTGTTCTAAATTACTTTATGAGTGGCCACAGTACATGCGCAATGGAAATTTATCTAACTGCTCACTACTTAAGGGAGCAGCCAACGTTTTAACAAACAAAACATCGATATTAAGAAATCAATTAACAGATAATTAAATATGGTATGGGGAGCATGAAATCATAAAGCAGAGTTTTGATACTTTAAAATCATAATCTATTCAGAAAAATGTACAAGCAACTAAATATGGGGAGACCAAATTAAGCACATACCTTGTACAAAAATGAATGAAATCATATAATTACTGCAGTGAAGGCTTTCACGACCGGCTGAAGTAATAGCTGTTGTATCTTCCGGGTTATGTGGTCGTGGTCCAAGAAACATATCTGTTCCTGACGTTTCGTCCAGACCTGCGCTGGACATCTTCAGAGGTACTGGTAGCGGTGAGTCTTGCCGACTGACGAGTCAAAGATAAAACATAACGTGGATAATAGTTCGTCGCTGTAGATTTCTGTTTCGGAAAACTTTACTTCATGATTTCCTGATTGGAAAACGTGTTCCGCTACAGCTGATTTCTCAATTCTACCTAGTCGGCAAAGACTTTTGTGTTCTTTCAGTCTTGTATTCACACTCCTTTTTGTAGTACCAATATACACTTTTCCGCAAGAACACGGAATTTTGTACACTCCACTAGATGATAGAGGAGGGCGTTTGTCCTTAACAGATCGGAGTGCCTGACTTATCGTTTTTGTTGGTTTAAAAACCAGCGACGAACTATTATCCACGACTGCACAGAGAAGCAATAGAAATATACAAACATAGGGATAATTTTAATAGAAAGAAAGAAACAATGAAACTTAATGACATATGGACTGTGGCTCTTCAGAGTAGGTAGTTACGCTTTTATCTTTGACCATCGACTATCGAAAGTTATGTTTTATCTTTGACAAGGCTTATCTCTGCTGCGCACGTGAACACTTGACCACGCCCCCTTTTGGACAGTATTTATACCGCTCTCCGACGCCCGACTCGTCAGTCGGCAAGACTCACCGCTACCAGTACCTCTGAAGATGTCCAGCGCAGCTCTGGACGAAACGTCAGGAACAGATATGTTTCTTGGACCACAACCACATAACCTGGAAGATACAACAGCCATATAATTACTGCCTACAGTAAAATTATTTCTGCCCTTTATGAATATGGAGGTAATTTGCAAGCACATAATGGATAGCTGAAAGCACATTCATTCATTCACAGACACGTGCATAATGCTTGGCGGTACGTTACTCTGCTGGAACGCATGAAAGCAGTGGCGAAACGAAGCATTGGCAACGTCTTGACGAGGTGGTGGGTGTCTTGATTACAAATTTAACTATACTGTGCACTAAACAAACTCATGTTCAGGGAGGCAGCGGCTCATTATTCTTAAGTACCACGTGCTGTGCGACCACATCTAATTTCATAGCATTTACAAACAGAAATTAATTTAGAATAAGTGAGTAAAGCACACATGACAAATAGTATAGAAGGAAGCTAGCATTAACAAAGCCATGGCTGAAGGCCGAAGTAACGACCGTTATGAAACCACATGATGCAATCGGTCATACAAGACAGGAAAGACAGAATCAAATAAGAAAATCTGAGAAATATTTAGCATACTCTTGGATAGAGAAACGATGCTAAAACGTTAGTTAAAAACATGAAGAAAATTCAAACGTACTATGTTTACACACAGTCTGAAGGCCATACACATGTATACCAACTTAAGCAAGACCGGACACACAATCACCACTAGAATGATAATGCAAACAATAAATTTACACTGAATTTAATTGAGTTCTGTAAATTAAGAAACACTTCGACTCGCATAGCGAAATATTTACACAAGAGAACTATCACTGAAAAACCAAGACTGGCTGATCACAAAGAAAGCAAAGACCTAACAGCATGCCTTTCCCTCAGCATGATTCGGCAGAGTACTTACTTCCACAGTCGTCGGAACCAGAATGAAGAGTGAAGAGTGAAACTCTAATGCTACGGAAAAACCTCCCCCACTACACACCAGATGTAGAGCGCGCTAAAGGCAACGCACAGTGCGTTCAAAGACTAGTGTTTACCAACCGTTGCTACCTGCCCAAGACAATTCCCTCTACAATCGCTCACAGAGAGGTCTCCTGTCACCTCTTTCATGCAAGATTAGGTTGGTATGACACTAAAAACACGGCCACCTCGCCATCTTGCCAAGTAAGCTTGTCTCAGGCCACCCAGAAGACGCTACCGCAGACGACAAAAGAAGCCATGCGTTCTTAACTACACCAAATCGAGGCCTAAGGCGGGAGGCGGCGACTGTAAGCCATTGCGCGGCAATCAGTCGATATTAAAAACAACCTTCCACATTCACATGAACGCACAAGTTCAGACAGGTGGAAACATATATAAATTTGGGTCAAATATCCACAAACATGGGGCATTGACCATTAATAGGAAGAATAAAGTAATTGACACACAGATAGATAACATTAATAGTTCAGAAGGTAAATGAATAAATCAAAATGGAACACTACCACACAATCAGTGGACGTATTTCAACGGGATCGAACCAAGAGAAACGCCATAACCTGAGCAACTGCGAAGACTGGTTATAAAGATATGGTGGTACCCACGGGCTCTACTTACACGAAATGTATGTTTTGCTAACATTCTTGAAGATACACACTCGAGATGACGATCGACCACAGTATTCAGGAAAGATCATCTGCAGTAGAACAGTGTAGTTTTTTTACGTGTTTAACCTTTAAACTGTGTACTAATCATAGTACACAGGCGAAAGGCGTTTAACACGGTACCGCACTATAGACTGCTAAGGAAGGTACGAGCCTATGGGATAGGTACCCAAATATGTGATTCGAAGATTATTTAAATAAGATAACCCAAAAATTGTCCTCGATGGCGAGTGTTCATCAGATATCGTCAGGGCTGCCCCAGGGAAATTTGATAGGACCGCAATTATTTTCTATGTATGTAAATGATCTGACGCATGGAGGGAGCTGCACTCGGCGGCTTTGGTTGATGATGCTGTGGTGTAAAAGAGGGTATCGTCATTGAGTGTAGTGGGATGCAGTGTTGCCAATGGTTATCAATGAAATTAACCATCCAGGATCGTCAAATTATCCGATTTGACTTGAAAATACCCTCCACTTCAAAAGTAATTGCCAAAAAAATGCTTACATACCTTAAAAATGATAATAAATTACATGAAAAATTACAAATCAAGTATTTTACTTACCTAATATGAGCTTCTTCGAACTGAGGGATGCCGTACACTACTTCTCAGTTCGAAAGAAACACATCTTTCTTCGTCTCCTATTCCCTCTTTTTCAGCCATCAGTGCTATAATTAGGTGTTTCAGGTAAATTGGGTGAGCATTGGGTGAGCATTTGCATTGCGCAACCACTTATCCATTTAGTGAAATAAAAGCGCTGTTGCTTAATAACTGCACTATTACTGACCGCAAGTATAATCCGCACCAGAAGTCCGGCAAAACTGTCAGACACTGCTATCACAAGAACAACAAGCTGACTAGCAGGCTTACAACTTTACTAGTTGCGACACACTGCAGTTCAAACAAACTACAGAAGAAACAGCAAAGAAACTGGGGAATTCCCAGGCTCACTGCACAATACAGCTAACGCCAGAATTCCGATATCCTCATACCGGGTCTTTAACTATATTTAAAATAGTTAAAGAACTTTTTGAATATAAACGAAATATTTGGTGTCAAAATTATCATATTACCCGGAAAATACCCGCCATTTCAATTTACCCTCCAAAATACCAAATCGGGTAATTACTCTCCAATTGGCACAATTGGCAACACTGGTAGGATGCAGGATGACTTGGACCAAATTTCTAGCTGGTGTGACGAATGGCAACTAGCCCTAAATATAGGAAAATTTTAAGTGATGCAGATGAGTAGGAGAAACAATCTCGTAATGTTCGAATACAGCATTAGTAGTGTGCTGCTTGACAGAGTCGCGTCAATTAAATACCTGAGCGTAACGCTGTTCAGCGATATGAAATGGAACGAGCACATAAGAACAGTCGTGGGGAAGGCAAATGGTAGACTTCGTTTTATTGGGAGAATTTTGGAAAGGCGAATTCATTTGTAAAGAAGGCCGTATATAGAACACTTTTACGATCCTGTCTTTAGTATTGGTGAAGTGTTTGGAATCCCCATCTGATCGGAGTAAAGGAGATCTATAAGACGCTAGCAATTTTTTTTTAAAAGTTGTGTCAACAGAGTGACATTTATAAGCTGTTTTAAATTTTCTATCTTGTATGTGTAAGTGTATGTGGGTATATCTGTGTATATATTACAAGTTTACTGGATAAATATCAACCAAACTTGGTTGGCATATTCCTTGCGGTAAGACAACAATAACGGGGGGGAGGGGGAGAGGGAACACATACCTAAGACACAGAGTTTAGGAGATACGACCTCATAAACGATGAAATGCGAGAAAAGCTGCCGCAACATTATTCTATATCTCCAAAACTGCCGGACAAATATCAAACTTTGGGAATATATTATTTAATGGTTGACGGTCACATACCACACATAATTCATGGCATATAACGTCATGTACAGTAGTATACGGTGCCTGAATAATGGGATTGAATTCAACCATTATTTGAAAGTGAGAGTAATTAACGAGTTGCAGATATAATTAAAAGCCTTTATGAAATTTTTCTCGCTGGTAACGCCAATAAATAAATAAATAAATAAATAAAAATAAAAAATAAAATAAAATAAAATAAAATAAAAAAATTAAAGAGTAATGAAGAGAAGCAAGTTTATCACTTATTACTTTTCCGCTGATCATGGAGCAAAACTGTGTTTTTGTCAATGAGAGTAAAAAACGCCTAAAGCACTAAAATTGTTTTATTTATTACGTTGTTTCGGCGCCTGCCATCATTAGATCCGTAATTTAAATGAAAGGAACAGACAAGTGCTGCTTGTACAACGAGCTCCACAGAAAGTTTCAAATCACCCACATAAAAACATATGGACTTTGCAAAAGCTCATTGTCAGTAATAAAATCTGTTCCTAGTATTGGCGTCATGTTGTTTAGTTATATACAGGGTGTTTCACTAAGTGTGCTTGCCTTTGTAACTTATAAAATAATAGGTGACGCGAAATTTTAATGCGGAGCTATGAACATAGTTTATTGTATCATTTTCCAAAGAGTTATAGCACAAAGATATAATTTTTAAATGGAACAATAGTTTTTTCTATCGTGCATTGGATTCGTTGAAACCAGCTGCGTCCAAATCAAACTACATTCCTATCACTGTTAGTTTGGGAGCTACAACCCTTCAAAGTTTCAGGGGCAGATACCACAAACGCTACGCATAATGCAATGCGCCTTCTAAATGTGGTGCGGCCGAGTTGTAACGTCGCCGGTGTCACGGAGCGAGAAGCTTCCTCGATGCGCTGTTAGACTACCGACTGTCGCCGCACACGGTCGTATATTCGACAGTTGGAGCCACACAAACAACTGGGGCTCAATATACCACAGTTACTGACATCGGATGACGATGGCATACACGAACAACTAGTGCGTTGACATGTTGCTGATGCTCGGCGAGTGCCGACACGATGACATTAAAGCAGCCACGGCGTATGCCGTGAGATATTCTAAGAGAAGAGCCCCGGTAGCCATTACGTTCTTACGTGCCGAACAACGACTTCGGGAAACAGGCAGCTTGGTATTGCGCAGCAGTAACAGACGAAGACCTGCAAGAAGGGAGGAGACGGAGGTGTTTGTTTTAGCTGCACTACACCACGATCCTCATGTCAGCTTACGAGCCGTTTCTGCAGTCGCTGGTGTCAGTCTCACATCTGTGTGGCGCATAGTGCACGGCCAGAGGTTTCACCCGTACCCCCTGTCACTGACCCAGGAGCTGCATGGGAACAATTTCTGTACAAGAGTGACAATCTGTGAGTGGGCCATGCGTAATTTCACGGTGGAGTTATGTTCTCTGATGAGTCCACATTCACAAATTATGGTGCAGTGAATCGCCATAACATGCACTACTGGGCCATAGAAATCCTCGGTGGTTACGACAACAAAATCAATTTTAAAAGGGACAAACATTCGACACTACAATACGGTCATCGAACCAACAATCCTGTATGCAGGTGAAACACTAATCCGCAACAGAAGAAATCAGGAAAGGAAGAAATATCATCAGGAAAATTCTAGGAGAAAAATATATCCAAGACGGTTATAGGCTACAAATCAATTAAAACGACAGAAAAGTTTTCAAACATGGAACTGATACAGGAAAAGGAGAATGAAATTCTTTGATTATCTTAGGCGACTGTCAGAAAATCAAAATAAATGTTTATAAATCTAAGGGACTTAACTGCCGCGGTTATCAGTCCCCAGGCTTACAAATTACTTTAACTCATGCTAGGGACAAAACACACAGACACACTCACACACCCATGCACCCAAGGGAGGACGAACCACCGACGAGACCAACCGCGCACTCCGCAGCAAGGCATCTTACAGCGCTCGGCACACCACCACGGCACAGGAAATCGATCGACGAAGATCATCTAACTTCACTTTCGAATGCCTCACCTTGACTAGATGAAATTCGAAGGGACTTCAAAAAGCAGGCTTAAGACCAGCAGATATGTCAGAAAGAGACACCTTCAGACACAAAGTAGACAAATGGATCTAACGAGACCAATTAAAACAGAAACAGTACAGACCAAAATGGTCGGATGAGCGTTAACAAGCATTTGGGAAAGAATGAAAGCCTATTCGAAGAACAAGAAGAACTCAAAGAAAACCTGATAGAGTTACTTTTTAACTCTTCCATTTCTGGGCAGAATTCGCTACCAAAAATGATAAAATTAATTTTATAAAATGAAGTAAGAAATAGTGCAATGTTGGCTACACTGCAAAAAATAGGCACAAATACGTCTGATAGTATTGCATTGATTGCAAGAAAGCGAAAAAAAAAACATATAGTGCTAGAGTGCAGTACAAACTAGATGGAAAAAAAATTGGTGCAAGAGGAGAAAACTGCCGCAAACTGTGCAGCACGTCGGCGTTTCATATTTTGAAGAGAATATCTGAGGAAAATTTCCGCAAGTAAGAATGTGTTGTCGTTGTGATCTTCAGTCCGGATACTGGTTTGATGCAGCTCTCCACAATACCCTATCCTGAGCAAGCCTCTTCAACTCAGCATAAGAATGGCAGCCTACATCTGTCTGAATCTGCTTACTGTCTCTATCTCTTGGTCTTCATCTGCGTTTTTACCCCACACACTTCCCTCCAACGCTAAATTCACAATTCCTTGATGTCTAAGAATGTGTCCTACCAATCGATCCCTTCTTTTAGTCAAGGTATGCCAGAAATTCCTTTTCTCCCCAATTCTGTTCAATGTCTCCTCATTAGTTACGCGTTCAACCCACCTAATCTTCAGTATTCTTCTGTACCACAACATTTCAAAAGCCTCTATCCTCGTCCTGTCCGCACTGTTTCAACTCAACTGTTTGTAGAGCTTATGGAACTTAACTACGGGGTCACCAGTCCCTAAACTTATAAACTACTTATGAACTACCTTATACTAAAGACGGCACAATCATCCATGGCCGAGGGGAAATTCGATCCCCCGACGGCGAACTGCCGCGCGCACCGCAACACGGCGCCCCAGTACGCACGGCTAACTCGCCTCGGGCCGCACTGTTTATTGTAAGAAAGGATATCAACTACAAAAAATAAAAACTATTGGTTTTTAGACCTATAAAAATCATATTTTTGATATCTCTCATTTCAGTCTACTGAAGATGTTTTATAATCAATAAAACAAAACATGTCTAATGAACACAGATCACATCTTATTGTATTGCATAGAAGAACAAGTAATACACTAAAAATAAGAAAGATCAACGCCCAGACGGACAGCTGCATACGCGACTGGAAAGAGGAAAAGGAGGTTTGCGGAAATTGGATATAAACGTAGACGTGAAATTCAAGGAAGCTGCCTCGGTGAAATGTTCAGTAACTTAGTTTTTCTGAGTGCAGTACTGCTTTCACTTCGATGACTGAATACCGCGTAGGGGGTACATCAGCTCAACCTTAAAAAAAAGAAAAGTTGTTCACTTGGACAAAACGAGTTTTTCACTTCAAAGGGTGTTCTACTTGGGGTACACGTCTGCTCTATAGTAATTTTGTTTGTTACCACGAAATATACATACTAAATGCTTTTTGTGCTGCATACACTTTTCAAATCTTTTGACATAGACAAGATGAGGTTGTATACTTACGACTTTGTATCTCATGACACATTAGTTCATCTTTGCTATGCGATTTTTATTATATACTAGCTTAAAACCGCGGCTGCGCTCGTGTGTTGGTTGATTATGATAGATAAGCTATCTTTCAGTTGTGTGCTATGAGACTGGTTTTGAAGGATGAAATGAAATACTCCACCTTCTTTAGAAACAAACATTTTTAATCAACATTCAAATAAAAAAAGTTATGTGAAGTAAGTAGTGTAGATCAAATCACGAAATTCAACAATAATTACTGTAATAATATCACAGATCGATCACTTGATGTACTGCGTGAAACGTCAAATCGATTTTTTTTAAAGGGATGTATAAAAGAAATTTCTTTTTTACTGTTTTATTTATTTATTCTTATATTTCTTTAATCGTATGCTTATCCTTACAGAGAAAGAGCTGAAGACGTTGTAGCATGCATAGACCAAAGATATGATGTGTGGCATCACGTTTCGCTGTAAACTCCTGGCTATAGATTTTCAAACGTCATCGCTGGCCTTCAGTCCGAATCTTTTTATAATCTGGCGAGTTTCAACCACCATATCTTCCACCCCCTTATAGCTATCGGCATGAAACTGTTATGGTGTACAACGGGAGACTTCGGACAACAATTACACACAGACCATTCGTTTGCGTTCTTTAGTTTTCGCTGCAGAGCGAAATATTAACACATACACACAAACACGTAGCATTTTGTATACACCAATAACTTCCCATGCCAATATGCTCAACCCTTTTATCATTATCAACCCTCAAGCAACAATGCAACCAATAACATCATTTTCAAAGAGTAAATATAATTTTCAAAGAGAATTATTGTCCCGCACTTCGCGTTATATTCTTCAAATTACTAAATATGTATCAGATCGCTATAAAACCGTGCCTAAAATCTGCCTCAGGTAAAAATTAGTAACTGTACAAATAACTAAGTCTCTGCGTCTTGCCGTTCGGATGTGATAAGCGTACACCGAACAGATATTCACATTAATATATATATATATAGATAAATAGCTATCCGATCGCCATAAAACCGCGCCTAAAGCCTTCCCCGGGTAGACTTTAGTAACTGTACAAATTTTTAGCTCTTTATGTCTTGTGGTTCAGACGTGATAAACGTACACCGAACAGACATTCACAGTACTTCCACATCTGCCAGAGACCGCTTACAATTATATTTCGTATCTCCCTCCTTAGTTTATACGATTCATGTGGTATACTTGGAGCATGCCTAGCTTATTGGATTTTATGTATCTTCGTCAACAAGCATGATAGTGTCTTAATCACCAAAAGCGACTACCTTTAGTCCTATACTATAATTCCCTTTGTCAGCTTGGGGAATCAAAATATCACTAGTGTAATATTAATGAATATATAATTGCATGGTAGAGTTGACTGTGCTTATACATGTTTTTTGTGTGTTATAGAATGGTTATGTATATTAGAATACTAATAAGGTTCCAAAATTATTATGCTTACATTCCAGAATAGTGTTTCAAAACTGCCATTAACATGTAGTGCTTTCATATGTGTATTGTATTTTCAGTTTGTGACTATATAATACTTTTATGTTTTTTATTATTTTTGCCTTGGTTAATAGAGTAAGTTTATGTTTGATACACAGGGTCCTGAAGATGGCATAATGGAATGCCGAAATTGGTAGCTAAGGAATAAATGTTTCTGTAAAACATACGGCTAATGGTAACCTGTTTCCTAAGTAACTATGTCTTAAATGATAGCTTCTTATCATATGCTATCATCTTGAATGCAATACATTTTAGCTATTCATTTTACTTGCTATAATAATATATAATCAAAAACAGTCAGATCAGCCTCCACAGCAAAAGTCGACCACTGTATGAAACAAGAGCTTTGTTTTATCACTAAAATTAGTAAATACTACAGTGGTCAATATACATAGTAGCTCACACGTTATTACATTCAGAAATTAATAAGCGAGGCACCACAATTAAAGTTATCTTAGAAAAGTGGCTAAGAAAACATTTATGGCGCAACGGAATTAGTCGTAAATAACTTGCATCTGAGCTTGTTCTCAGCACTTGTGAAGAACAATGTTAAATAAAAGAGGTAAGGTGCTCTAAAACTACAATTTATGGGTGACTTACGGATTATGCTGAACATAGACTTGTGTATTCAAATAGAAAACAAGCAAAATGGGGAACCAATTTTGTTAATACAATAAAAATACATCTCTTACATGGATTAATGCGGAAGGTGTCCAGCCTAAATTATACAGGATTTAACGCTACTGGGTGGAAGAATTCACAAACAACACTCATTCTCTCTCACACACACAATACCACAGCGAAACTCACCAAAATCAGCGTGCTGAGACGAGGCGGAAGCAGGCACCGCTATCGTACGCGAAATTCAGCAAGTCGGAGGTAGCACAAAACACAGTATACAACACTTTGAAGCTGGCTCTGGTCTGTCGTGCCTGTTTTGAGATGGTGAGAGTATATACCCAAGTTAAATTACATCTGAATTGGACCTCGAGGAAACACGCTAACGGTGACACACGGCTATGTTACATGAACGCTCTCCACTGGAGGTGAAGTAGTTGAAAGTCGGATTCATTATAAAAAATCACGGTGGATTCTTAAGTTGTAGTCTATTAGAAATCGATCTAGGTACTGGTTTTATATGAGGAGTGCCGTGAGATCAGGCGACTAGCTGCAAACCTCGGACGTCGGAACTCGGACCCACGTGGTTCCGAAAACTGATAAAATTGAATAAATTAAGTTTCCGAAAAATAAAGAAAATTAATTACACCATGCAACCATAGAAATACTTAGAATTATATAAGGAAACGAATGAAATACAGCTACACTCGATTACAGAGGCGGATGAGGTCCTGTCTCAGAAATACCACAAAAGTGAAATCATTACAAAGAAAAATAAAAATAAGAGTTATTTCATGCAACTCATAGAAATGTTCAGAATTACATGAAGAAGCGAAAGAATTGCAGCCACACGCGATAGGTAGCGATTACAGAGACGGATGAAGTCCAGTCTCAAAAACTCGTAAAAGTGAAATAATTACAAAGTCGGAAAAATAAAATTACAGCATGCAACCCATAGAAATGTTTAGAATTGCATAAGGAAGCTACTGAAGGAGGTTGTACAAGGCTCAGAGAGAATTGCTGACAAAGACAGAGTGCGTACTACCAGTCGGAGAAGAAACAGCAAAATTAAAATAGGCGAGAAGATCGCGAAATATTAGTGAAAACAGAAGGATACCCGCATAGTTACTTGCGTGATGGGTATGGAACAAACAAGAGTGGAAGCTTCCTTGATTTAAGCCTAGTGGGTTGGAGGTTACGTCCAAAAAGTGGATACTTGGGTTATGTTTCCTGCTTAAACTTTGCGGTTTCCGAAGCTGTTCTCCTTCTGATGTCTGGAGCGGCTACACCCATGATTTGGTAAAGCTGATTTGTGGGAGTTGGATGGAGACATCCTGATATGATGCGTCCTGTCTCGTTCAGGACTATATTTACTTGTTCCGCATGTGTGGATTCTTGCCAGACAGGTGACGAACTTCGCGGCAGATTAACATAAAGCTAGAGCTAACGTACGAAGAATTGGGGAAGGTGCTCCCTATGAAGTTCCTGGAACTCTCTTTCATTTTTGTGTCTACACAGTCTTTCTTGTAGCAGAGAACACGGCCGAGTTTCACTAAAAGGTATTTTGGTGCACGAAAGGAGCCTCCCCTAGGATTATGACAACGATCGGGCGTACCCTGTGCAACGTTAGGCCTCCGCCTAATGGCCAATCCTTGCAAAACCAAGCTACCAAAAAAAGGCTTTTATCACGACGTAGTTGAAGTCAAATAACTCATGAAAAAAGAAGCAAGGAAGACATGAAAAGTAGACTGACTAAGGCGGCATTAATAGCCAACTGATACCCGACATTGGCCTTAATATCAGGAATAAGTTTCCGAGAATGTAAGTGGAGGAAGGTTTATATGGGAGTGAAACATGGACGGTGGGAAAACCGGATGAGAAGAGCATCGGAACAGCTGAGATATGGTGCTACGGAATGCGGCTTTCGCGTCTTCTGGTGTCGCCCCCACTACGTTGTATTGATCAAACACAAAATACAC
Source organism: Locusta migratoria (assembly GCA_026315105.1). Lineage (NCBI taxonomy): Eukaryota > Metazoa > Arthropoda > Insecta > Orthoptera > Acrididae > Locusta > Locusta migratoria. The sequence continues at coordinate 855,145,830 of CM048744.1, read as the reverse complement.
GTATTTTGCTATGTGCGGCTCAGTAAATGAATTACGACTCGTTGTTGTTGTTGTTGTGGTCTTCAGTCCGGAGAGTGGTTTGATGCAGCTCTCGACAATACCCTATCCTGAGCAAGCCTCTTCAACTCCACATAAGAACGGCAACCTACATCTGTCTGAATATGATTACTGTATGCATCTCTTAGTCTTTCTCTGCGGTTTTTACCCGACACACTTCCCTCCAACGCTAAATTCACAATTCCTTGATGTCTAAGAATGTGTCCTGCCAATCGATCCCTTCTTTTAGTCAAGGTATACCGGAAATACCTTTTCTCCCCAATTCTGTTCAGTACCTCCTCATTAGTTACGCGATCCATCCACTTAATCTTCAGCATTCTTCTGTAGCACCACATTTCAAAAGCCTCTATCCTCGATGTAATCTAAAGACTGAAATGTACATGCTGCTTTCATACTGAGCAGCTACAATAGCTGCATAAAGTACCTTGTACCTGTGATCTTGCAGTAAAATATGGATAGTCTAACATTTGCAAAATAATACTGATATATAAGTTACAGATATTCAGAGATTTTATTCTACATTGTTTGCAAATGATGTAGGCAATGGCATAAAACTCACTTGAGAAATGTTTATTCAAACACAAGATTTATCTACTGGAAGTGGTCTAAGGCAAATATAACTAGTAAATTAGAAATAATCTTCCTTTAACTACGTTATGAGAATGGTTGCTAAATCCCCACGCAAGTAATCATTGAGAATGCTCAGATACTAAGTCTAATTTACGATCACACAACAAGAAATAATCGTCAGCTCAAAATAGTTCCAGTCTTAGTCTGACAAATAACATATCAAATTATCGTGTAGAATCACACACAACGTTCAGTTACACATTCCGAAATAGTAAAAGTTAAAGTTCTAAAACCGGGCACACATTAGACCTCGGCATAGTGCTAACACGTTCAAGTTTCGACAAAGCGGCCGTTTGCCACCCAGATTCAGTCAGTGTAGCAAATTAATCACTTCAGCTAATCAGGCAGGTCCCTCTTCTTCCAAGACGAGACCTCAGGTGTTCCTCTAGCCCCCAGGGAGCTCTCCACCTGCACCGTACAAGCATTCCTCATAACCACAGCAGTTTTCTGTCCTAGCCACTCTCTCACTGCCGCATCGCTGTCCCCTCAAAAATTAGGGGAGTTCTTAGCGAAAAACATTTGTTTTGACTTAACATTGACCACTTCGACTTAACATTTTACAATATTAAATAGAAAAATTAATCATTCAACCACCATGTGACTTTATCAGCAGTACAAGTAATGTAGGAAATAAAGAAGTAAACAAGCCAAAGTACATGAGCTTGGCCGCTCACACTGCACAATAAACTGGCAAAATAAACAGCTATTCATTAAATAGATATATGATAATTAGGGTAAGAGATGCACATCTGATCGCTATCAATTGCTGAGTTACTGTTGAAAGACGACCTCTGTTGCCCTCCATATACTTTTTGTATATTTCTGTAAAGTTATAATTTATTCAATGTCGCTAGATTATCATTTTGTTAAAACTTTAACCCCATTCTTTTCAAGCCTTGAGGAATAGCATTTTTAGATAGCATTTTTAGATAAAATTGCTAGGTTTTTCTTATTTTGTTATGTTAATAATTTATTATTATATTAATTAATGTGGCATAAGTACGGCTTCTTCACTACGCCACTGTCCCTGTGAGAATGTGCAGTTGTTTTACTTTTAAGTAGGTGCGAGAATCTATGGCTCTCTGAATGTGGGGAGTGAAAGCTCGCTTTCCATCGTTTTCTCTGGCTCAGTGTCGATGGCCGCTGATACTATCACAGAGGTTTCCACACCCTTTGGTTGCGAGCTAGTTGGTGAGCCTTCTCTTCAGCACGAGTCTCGCTGTCCGTACCCCACAGCGCTGTTTCTTGGATTTTCCGGCTTCTGGTGGCTTCCCGCGTTTTGTGGCCGCTCGGTCTGGTCATTCGGTGCTGGTCGTCTGGTGAGGTAAGATTGGTTCTGCTCTTGTTTCTGGAGATGGTAGCGTTTCATTGACTAGCACTTTTAACTTAGATTCGTGAACTTAGAATCATTTTTTTGGAATATTTTCTCCGATCGTGTGCGGAAATGTGTTCTCATTTCTCACCAAATAACAAAGCCATCACGCTACAACGTATTGGACTTCTTGCAGCTTATGAATTTTGTAATCCCCGAAAGAATTACATCAGCTCCTTTAAATGTTTTCTTCTCCTCTGTTTCTTATAATATTTTCTATATTGTTGGTGTTGTCGTCTTCAGTCTGGAGACTGGTTTGATGCAGCTCTCCACAATACCCTATCCTGAGCAAGCCTCTTCATCTCCACATAAGAATGGCAACCTACATCTGTCTGAATCTGCTTACTGTATCCATCTCTTGGTCTTCCTCTGCGGTTTTTACCCCACACACTTCCCTCCAACGCTAAATTCACAATCCCTTGATGTCTAAGAATGTGCCCTACCAATCTATCCCTTCTTTTAGTCAAGGTATGCCAGAAATTTCTTTTCTCCCCAATTCTGTTCAGTACCTCCTCATTAGTTACGCGATCCACCCACTTAATCTTCAGCATTCTTCTGTAGCAACATATTTCAAAAGCCTCAATCCTCTTCCTGTCCGCACTGTTTATCGTCCATGTTTCACTCCCATACAGGGCAACACTCCATACAAATGCCTTCAGAAAGGACTTCCTTAGGCTTAAATCAATATTCGATGTTAACAAATTTCTCTTTTTCGAGAACGCTTTTCTACCCATGGCCATTCTGCATTTTATATCCTCTGTGCTGCGACCATCATTTGATATTTTACTGCCCAAGTAACAGAACTCATCTACCTCCTTTATTGCTTCGTTTCCTAATCTAATTCCTTCAGCATCACCTGATTTTCTTAGACTGCACTCCATTACCCTAGTTTTGCTCTTGTTAATGTTCATCTTATATGAACCTTTCAGCACACTGTCCATTCCGTTCAACTGCTCCTCCAAATCCTTTGCTGTCTCTGCCAGAATTACTATGTCGTCGGCAAAACGTAATGTTTTTAATTCTTCCCCCTGAACTTTAATTCCTTCACCAAATTTATCCTTGCTTTCCTTTATAGCTTGCTCAATGTACCAATTGAATAACATTGGAGAAAGGCTACAACCCTGTCTTACTCCTTTTCCAACCACTGCATCCCTTTCATGCCCTTCAACTCTGACAACCGCTGTCTGGTTTTTGTACAAGTTGTAAATAACCTTACGCTCCCTATATTTTACTCCTGCTTGCTTCAGAACTTGAAAGAGTTTATTCCAATCAACATTGTCAAAAGCCTTCTCCAAATCTACAAAAGCTAGAAATTTAGATTTGCCTTTTCTTAATCTATCTTCTAGGATAAGCCTTAAAGTGAGTATTGCCTCCCGTGTTCCTACATTTCTCCTGAACCCAAACTGATCTTCCTCGAGGTCGGCTTCTACCAGCTTTTCCATCCTTCTGTAAATAATTCGTGTTAATATTTTGCAACCATGACTTATTAAACTGGTGGTTCTGTAGTTTTCACACCTGTCTGCACCTGCTTTCTTTGGAATGGGGATTATAATATTTTTCTTAAAGTCTGAGGATACTTCACCTGTCTCATACATCTTACACACCAGGTGAAACAATTTTGTCATGGCTGGTTCACCCAGAGACTTCAGTAGCTCTGAGGGAATATCATCTACTCCAGGGGCCTTGTTTCGACTTAGGTCTTTCAGTGCTCTGTCAAATTCATCTCTCAGTATAGTATCTCCTATTTCATCCTCATCTACTTCTTCTCCCCTTTCTACAATATTGCCACTAAGTTGATTTCCTTCATAGAGCCTCTCTATATACTCTTTCCACCTTTCAGCTTTCCCTTCTTTGCTGAGAACTGGTTTTCCATCAGAGTCCTTGATATTCATAGAGCTGTTTTTCTCATCTCCAAATGTTTCTTTTATTTTCCTGTAGGCTGTATCTATTTTTCCCCTATTTATACATTCTTCTACATCCTTGCATTTGCCTTCTAGCCACTCCTGCTTAGCCATTTTGCACTTCCTGTCAATCTCATTTCTTAGTCGTCTGTACTCCATTTTGCCTGTTTCATTTACTGCATTTTTATATTTTCTTTCATCGATTAAATTTAGTATCTCCTGTGATATCCAAGGATTTTTTGTAGGTCTTGCCTTCCTACCTATTTTGTCCTCTGCTGCCTTCACTATTTCATCTCTCAATGCTACCCATTCCTCCTCTACTGTTTTATTTTCCCCCGTTTCTGTCAATTGTTGCCTAAAGCTCCCTCTGAAATTCTTAAGAACTTCAGGTTCCTTCAACTTATCCAGGTCCCATCTCCTTATTTTCCTACCTTTTTGTAGTTTCTTCAGTTTTAGCCTACAGTTCATAACTAACAAGTTATGGTCAGAGTCTATATTTGCCCCTGGGTATGTTTTACAGTTTGAAACCTGGTTCAGAAATCTATGCCTTACCATTATAAAATCTATCTGGTTACTCCCGGTGTCTCCTGGTCTCTTCCACGTATACAACCTTCTTTTGTGATTCTTAAACCAGGTGTTTGTTATAACCAAATTATGTTCCGTGCAAAATTCTACCAGGCGGCTTCCTCTTTCATTCCTAATGCCCAGACCATATTCACCTACTTTTTTCCCTTCCCCTCCTTGTCCTACTACCGACTTACAGTCTCCCATAACAATTAATTTTTCCCCTTCCTTAATTGTCTGAATAATTTCCTTTAGCTCCTCATATATTTCTTCGATCTCCTCATCGTCGGCAGAGCTAGTTGGCATATAAACCTGTACTACTGTTGTCGGTGTTGGCTTCGTATCTATCTTGACAATGATAATGCGATCGCTGTGCTGGTCATAGTAGTTTACCCGCATTCCTATTTTCTTATTCATTATCAGACCTACTCCTGTAATACCCCCAACTGATTTTGTATTTATAATCCTGTACTCGCCTGACCAGAAATCCTGTTCCTCTCTCCACCGAACTTTACTAATCCCCACTATATCTAACTTCAACCTATCCATTTCCCTTTTTAAATTTTCTAGCTTCCCTACCCGATTAAGGGATCTAACATTCCACGCTCCGATCCGTAGAATGCCAGTGTTGTCTTTCCTGGTGATCACATCCTCCTGAGTAGTCCCCGCCCGGAGATCCGAATGGGGGACTATTTTACCTCCGGAATATTTTACCCGAGAGGATGCCATCATCATATGTCCATACAGTAGAGCTGCATGTCCTCGGGAAAATTAACGGCTGTAGTTTCCCCTTGCTTTCAGCCTTTCGCAGTAACTGTGTGGCAAAGCCACATTAGCTGATGTTACAAGAGCAGCTCAGTCAATCATCCAGACTGTTGCCCCTGTAACTACTGAAAAGGCTGCTGCCCCTCTTCAGGAACCACACGTTTGTCTGGCCTCTCCACAGATACCCCTCCGCTATGGTTGCACCTACGGTACGGCTATCTGTATCGTTGACGCACGCAAGCCACCCCACCTCGGCAATGTCTGTGGTTCATGGGAGTGGTTTCTATATTATTGTATTTAATTTTCACTTCCTTGCCTGTTATGTGTCAAAACATTGAAAACTTTTCTTGATGTCGCTTTGTTGTCAAGAGACTGGTCGGCTGGGAAAATTAGAATGACGTGCCCGCTGGCGAGAAAACATTGTTGTTGTTTTTTTTTTTTCAAAATAATAATAATAATACGTTTCCTACAAAAATTCATATTTTCACATAGAATACCATCAAAAATTTTTGGAATGGGGGAACTGCTTTCTTTCAAATTTTTGGAATGAGAGAACTGCTTTCTTGTGAAACAAAACAAAACTGGCACAATTAAGTAACTAAACTCAAAAAAAAAGAGACATTAATTCTGAAATAATTGGTTCATTACTATTTACTATTTCATTGGTGTAAATTTTATGTGTAAAGTTGATTTGCTATGTTGGTTCGTATATCGGCGTTGTCCAGCTGTGATCTAGAGGCAAGTTGTCCTGAGTATTTTCTTTCTTGGTAATCTTAGTATTAATTATTCTGTCAATCAAATGGTTTACTACTCATTGTGTAATTCCCATGCAGTTCAGTGACAGTGAAGGAACGTTAATAATTGAGTGCAACATGGGTCTCCATCCGATCCAACAGTTTCCGAGCTGAACTAGTTTATTTCAAAAATTATTAAGTGGTTTATTTCCTTTCTTACTATAAACATATAAAACCAAAGCATCATTTTTTGTAAAAGTTATTCAGTTGCAAAACTGTTTGGCAATTTTCTGTTGTGCAACACTAACGTGTGTGATTATCCATTCGTAATTGTCGTGGTTAATTACAACACACTCTGATGCCCCATTGGGCAATACTTACGTTTGTGAGTGCGATTGCTCCAAAACTAAATCAGTTCATTTAGTAATCAGTAGAATAGGAGGAACAAACTATCTGGTGTAAAAGTTCGTGGTGTCAACATTCCCTCACTTGTTGGTTCTCGTTTGCACAATATTTTTCTTCGGTAAAGATATCCTTGTCCAGATTTTATTGTTCAAATGTTTGTAAATCTATCGGACCAAACTGCGTGGTCATCAGACCATACGCGGTGGCCGAGTGGACTGAGGCGCTTCAGTCACGGTCTGCACGGCCACTACGGTCGGGGGTTCGAATCCCCCCCCCCCCTCCGGGCATGGATATGCCGTCCTTAGTTGCAGCTAGTTCATAAGTAGTTTGTAAGTTTAGGGACTGATGGCCGCCGCGGTGGAGTAGCCGAGCGGTCTAATGCGTCTCGCTGCGGAGCGCGCGGTTGCTTACCGTGGAGGTTCGAGTCCTCCCTGGGGCATGGGTGTGTGTGTGTTGTCCTTAGGTTAGTTTACCTAGGTTTAAGTAGTTTGTAAGCTACGGACTGGTGACCACGCAGTTTGGTCCGATAGATTTACAAATATTTGAACATTTGACTGATGATCCCGTAGTTAAGTCCCATAGACTCTACAAACATTTGAACATTTGATCAGTCCGTAGCTTACGAACTACTTAAATCTAGGTAAACTAACCTTAGGACAAACACACACACCCATGCCCCAGAGAGGACTCGAACCTCCACGGCGAGCAACCGCGCGCTCCGCAGCGAAACGCTTTAGACCGCTCGGCTACTCCACCGCGGCCAGATTTTATTGTAGGCAACACACGGATCAGTTTAACGTTAATTTGTCACATGATTAATCAACCGGTTAGTGAGGGGAGTGTTACAAGCATTAGAGAACAGAACGAGAAAGATCTTGAAACGAAAGAGCATCCCACCTGCCATCTGGTGACAATTCTTTTCCAGTACCACAATCTTGGTACATCTTTAAAGTCTAATTTGCGCTTCCAAATACATTAGCATTATGTTCTCTTGTCATTTTTATAAAATAATTCCACACACTGACACTCCTTTCAATCAATTTCAAAAGCAGATCACTGAGATATCTTATTTGGCCATAGTCGGTCCAAACTTTGGGGCGGTAGTACAAAATATTGATTCCATCATTAACCAAATATAATGTGTAGGTAACGTAAAGATGCCTGTCAAGAGACAGTGGATAACTGAAGACTGTAAAAAAAATATTACAAAATATAATAATAGATGCTTTGGTAGTGTGCGATGCCACCCTTTGTGAAATAACGTTTTCAGTTCATTGGGCACCTCACTGCAACAATTTATTCACGCGGGAGTAGCCGAGCGGTCTGGAGCGCCACGTTACGGATCGCGCGGTCTCCCGCGTCGGAGGTTCTAATCCTTCCTAGGTTAGTTTAACTTAGTTTAAGTAGTTTGTATGACTAGGGACTGATGACCAACGTAGTTTGGTCCCATAGGATTACAAACATTTGGACATTTTTTTAAACACTGATACACATTTCGTGAGAAAATACAGTTGAAGGGAGAATTTCAGGTTTTATTTGCTAGACCTGAACTCATATTTGTTTCCGTTTTCGTTTCTTTCGCTCATTCTAGAGGACGAACTTTCTGAAACCTTTGAAGAAAATCTTAAAATGTCGAGATAGGCATCGTGATTAGCAGTTTTGACATTAGATACTGAGCGATATTTCCCAGTGAACAAGAAAATTAAAACCTTCCTAAGATATACCATGAAAGAAGAAGGACTGAGTGCCTTAGGGATGATATGCTGTGAGAAGTTATTTGTATGCAACATGGAAAATAATGCAATCGCCCTTGAATTGAAATTTTGAAATGAAAGGTAGAAACGAACTGATTTTCAATACCGTTCGCATTAGCTAATTATTTTGAAGCTTCATCAGATTGCCTTCAATAAAAAAGCTGTCTTCCCAAACTCATAAGGTTTCTGCTTTTGGTGAGTACAATGCTTTTAATTTAATATGTCGGTAATTTAATTAAAATCTGTGATGTGGATTTTGGGTAGTGAATTTAATTTATTCACTTTCTGTTATTTCGTATACTAATTATATTTCTGAAGCAGATAAGAGGAAAAGATAGCTAAAGGTAATCTTCCCCCTCTCTTTCTTTCACAGAATCGAACACAATCGTTTCCTATTACTCTTCAGGAAGCAAAAGTGCAGTGTCGATAGATTTTGCTTGACATGTAGACATTGGTAACAGTGCAATTGTTCAAGGGAAGTGAAGACGGACAATCACGACTCAGCTGCAGATAGCCAATGATGTTGCGCTTTTTTATTTGTTTCGCATTCATAAACAAAAGTGCACTCTAGTCTGGTTTTGCCTGTAGTACTAATGATTGTCACCAAAATCTTCAAATGTTTGTATAGCTTAAGGGACTTGACTACGGGGTCATCAGTCCCTAAACTTACAAACTACTTATGAACTAGCTTATACTAAGGACGGCACAAATATCCATGCCCGAGGGGGGATTCGAACCCCCGACCGTAGTGGCCGTGCAGACCGTGACTGGAGCGCCTCAGTCTCCTCGGCCACCGCGGCCGGCGACTGTTACCATAAATCCTCTTTGTCAGAAACTGGCAGCTGCTCATTGCAATCTTAGCAATTGAAGCAGAGTGTAAGAAGAGTGCTATTTATCTATGGTACCCTTTACGTTTTGTTCGGTACAGATATTATGAGACATAAATAACTGAGAACATTTTGTAATATCTTAATATGTGTGGTGGAACTTTACGAAGTTCATAACCGTGTAATTAAGATTTATTTTCATTTTTAATATTATTATTAATTTATTACTATTATCTTGAAATTTCTGTAATATGAATGTACTCGACAAGAATAGGTTAACTTCCGATGTTAGCAGACACCAGTACTGTTACTTGCTTCTGCGCATGCGCATTCCGCAGCACACTCGAAAATTTAGAACTTCGCACTCGGCGCAATCTAAAGATGGGTTTCTACATCTACATAGGATACTCTGCAAATCACATTTAAGTGCCTATTTATCTCCCATTCCATTCACGAGTAGCGCGCGGGAAGAAAGAACACCTGAATCTCTCCGTTCGAGCTCTGATTTCTCGTATTTTATTGTGATGATCATTTATACCTATGTAAGTGAGTGTCAACAATATATTTTCGCATTCGGAGGAGAATGTTGGCGATTGGAGTTTCATAAGTAGCCCACGACTCAGCGATAAGCACCGTTGTTGTAATGATTCCCATCCCGGATCCTGCATCATTTCCGTAACGCTGTCTCCCCTGTATCGTGACAATACGAAACGAGTTGCCCTTCTTTGGACTGTTTCGATGTCCTCCGTCAAACCCACCTGATAAGGATCCAACACTGGGCAGCAATACCCAAAAGAGGACGGACAAGCGTAGTGTATGCAGTTTCTTTTCTAGTTCTATTGCATGTTTTAAGGGTCCGCCTTTCCCACGACATTATCTACGTGTTCTTTCCAGTTTAAGTCTGAAGTCATGGTAATTCCTAGGTATTTTGTGGAGTGGCGTAACTAGGACTTGGCTTTGAGGGGGGAGGGGGGTTAGATCTGCTTGACGAGCAAAATTTTAGTCAGATTCCAGACAGACTACCATCTACCACTCCCGTTGAACATTAATTCACGCCCATACAATGAAAGCTTATGGTAAAACACCCCAAGTTTCCAATCTTTACCTGTACCAGTTTGCTATTATACAATTTCTTCTCTCTCTCTCTCTCTCTCCCTCTCTCTCTATTTTTTTTTTAATTTTTTTTTTTTTTTTAGGGTTCTGGGGATGGGGTTCTATCCCCCTCATCCCCTCCCATAGTTACGCCACTGATTTTGTGGCCTTCACTTTTGATTGATTTATCTTGTAAACAAAGTTTAACGGATTTCTTCTCGTACTCATGTGCATGACTTCACACTTCTCATCATTTAGAGTCAATTGTCAATTTTTACACCATACTGGCTGCCATACTGGCCATACTGGCTGCTGTTTTACTCGCAAGCACGAAAGGCGCACGCAACTTGAGTAGTCAATTTTCACCACAAACTCGATAGTGTAAAACGGGCTTACTACACACGCTGCATCGCGGAGCCATAACAGCATACAGATGAAAGAAGTCGCCTGTTGCGGTCTCTATTCTGTGCCTGCACCGTGGCTTTATGTTTGGAGATGTATTAAGTCACAGTTGTGCAGCAGACTTTTAGGACCTCGGCAGGTGAATCACGGGGCGAAGAAGAGCTGCCGAGGCAGGCGGGGCGCCATTAGCGGCGAGGCGCGGCGACGGCTTTAAAGCTGGGGAAATGGCCGCGACTCGACGAGTCGCAACGTAAATTGAATTCATTGTCCGCCGTGGGCTGGGGCTGCTTGTTGCCAGCTAAACGGGCGTTCATTACAGCGGAGATATTGTGTTAGGCAAACACTTTGTCTGCATTAGGCGGCCGGCCATTGTGTTCTCTTCCGCTGCCGGCTGGCGCGTGCGCCTACGGCCTCGCCCTGCTAGTGGCACACAGTACTTACTGGCAGTCACTGCAGAAAGGCTCGCCCCTCTTCCTGCCGTCCGCGCCGGTTGCGTCTGCGTACCATGTGTGGCTGTGTACAGCACTTGATCTTTATCCTACGGATGATAGGAAAATTATACAACCCATCCCAGTGCTGCATAAATGAGTTGGAAGCGTTCTCAGGATGGAAGGCGGAGCGGTGAAGGCTTATGGGCGCCCTAGGAAAGGGTGGCTGACTGACAAAATAAGAGAATGGCTTCAAGTTAACATTGGATATATTGTTTATAAAACTCTTCTGGGTGTTGGACCGCATCGTCAATATATCAAACACTTCACCGACGTTTCGGCCACTATTGCAAGTGGCCATCTTCTGGGTGTTACGTTTACTGCTGGGTGACGGAAAGCTGGTGTCTTAAATACTAAATGTTGCTAGTTGTTATTGGTGGTTTCAGCTCTCTTTCATTGGTGTTTACTTTATTTCTTCCTATTGGTGGAAAAGGAAGTCCAGGATTGGTGTTTATATTAATGTTTGCCATTGGTTGAACCTGGCGAATGAGGAGCGGTGGTAGCAGTGACGTAGCAGTGGTGCCTAGCGCCGGCTAGAGCGTGCTGTTTGCTCTGTGTACGCGCGGCCGTTGTTGTCTCCAGGCTATGTGGGCCCCTATGGACTGCACTGCGCGCGGTGTCGTCGCGAAGCGCTGCTACTGCGGGCAACCAAGACGCGGGAAGTCTGTACCCGTCTTCTCTGTTCATATTTCCGGGTCGTTTAGGTATTTCTATTGCTTTCCTGATTTTCCTCTTCAAAGTATAGGGTTCTTTTGCCAGTACAGTGACTTTCTGAAAATCCATATGTTTGCCGCACTCTTCTTGGTGTTCTGCTACTGCCGACTTTGTATGCTGTCCTAGCCGAATTTACCTCTCGTGCTCGGCTATCCTTGTTTTAATCGGCCGCCCAGTTTCTCCAATGAACACCTGGTCGCACTCACAGCCGATTTCGTAGACTCCAGCTGTGTGCAACTTATCAGCTTTGTCCTTCACTGAGCCTAGGACATCTCTTATTTTATTGTTGCTGCGAAATATAGGTTTGATGTCCTCTCGACGAAGAATTTTGCCTACTCGTTCGGTGACTCCTTTTACATACGGCAATAGGGCGATGGTTTGTCCTTCCTTCGGCTCTTCCCTTTTGTTTCTATCATTAGGTGTTATAGTTTGCTCAATCATCCTCTTCCCATAACCGTTTGCTTCGAAGGGGACCTGATGTTTTTTAATTCTGTTTTCAGGTGTTGTTCATCGCTAATCCGATGGGCCCTCTTAGTTAGAGTGTGGAGCACGGACTTCTTTTGCGTAGGATGATGGTGGCAAGTTGCGTGAAGGTACCTGCCTGTACTGGTAGCTTTTCTATATACCCGATGGCCCAGTTTGCCCTCTGGCTTCCGATAAACCTCTACTTCTAGGAAAGGGAGCACCCCATTCTTCTCAATCTCCATGGTGAACTGGATCTTGTTGTGCTGTTGATTGAGGTGTTGGAAATTCTGCAGCTCCTCTTCTCCATGAGCCCAGATGACAAACGTGTCGTCTACATATCGCAGCCAGCAGTCTGGACGTAGTGGTGCGGACTGGAGAGCTATTTCCTCGAATGCCTCCATGAAAATATCGGCTGCATATTCTTGAGTACGGAATACATGGCGGGACTCGCCCTGGGTTCGGATGCAAAGAATGAATGAGTGCCAGTCTAAGTTAGCGAATTAGAAAATGGAAAACGTTACAGTAATGGTTATGGTTCACACAGTTGATGGCTGATACCGAACAGCTGCAAGGCGGGAGCGGACGGCATGCGGCCGTTCGCCCCGCACGGAGGCTGGACCTCTCGAGTGCGTCTGTTCTTTACGAGAACTCAAACTGAAGAGAGGGAAGGAACTGATTCTTGCACCTCTGCGTCCTCCAGCAGTAGCACACGTGATCAAACGTGGGTGTCTGCTATTGGCTCCACGGTGGCATGGGAAGGTCAGTAGTTACAGCACGGACGCCAGAAGGGTGGCGTGATTTTAGAATCAGCATTCAGTACTGGTTCTGGCCGGCTCTGTCCTGCAAGGTGGACAGCCTTGGTCACGTTGTCAAGGCGCATGTCCCGGCGGAAGAACACTTGTAAAACTTAGGCGAAGTTTCGAAATAAATTTTTTGAATTATTTCCTTAACCTGTTTTAGACAGGCTGGTCATCCTGTACAGCTGAACGTCCGCACTCCAACTCTGACAAGTCCTCCTGTACCCACATCTAAATCTGTTGTCTGCAAACTATTGTGATTCGCGCCGCAGGTGGCATTCACCCGTGTACCAAAAGTTGTGAACTCTTACCTTTCCATTCGCGTATAGGGCGTAGCGAGGATGACAGTTTATATGGTGTGGCGCATGCGTCACTTCCTTATGATCTTATCCCGTTTCCCCGTCTCCTTGAATACCTTGAACACATCCGGATCCTTCACAACAACTGTAAAATAGACTTCCACAACCCTCTGGTCTACCCCATCCTCACAAATCCCGGGTCTCTGCCACGCCTTTATCGCTGCATCCCTCCCTCCCTTCACTTCCACACTTTCCGCCACCTCCCTCTCTCTGATGAAGTCCTCCGTCCCGACTATACCCATCCTACCAACCCTGTTCTCTCCCCCGTAGATGAAGCGCCTCCTTTCCACTCCTCTTCCTCTTCCTTACCCCTGCTTGGCTATCCCCTCCGTATCCTTGAGTCCCTACGCCTCCTCTTCCGCCTCCTCTCCCCCCCCCCCCTTCTCCTCTTCCTCCGCGCTTTCCGCCTTCCCCTACCCTGCTACGTCAGTTTTGACAGTGCTTCGTTCAGTGTTCTGTGTGATGTGCCACAATAAGCGTTTTGGCCCACTTTAGGTTACGGTAGTAACACTAAAAGTGAGCCTTTGCAATTGTCTTTTGACAGCTCGAAATTTAAATAAAAATAACGGCTTAATTATTCATCTGACACGAAAATTGAATAACCGAATTTGTAGAGGATATAATTCTCTACAACTTTTCGCTATTATGTTTTTTCATATCTCGTAGCGTTTCAAAGATATTTGCAAAAATAACGGCGATTTTGGGATGTATGTCTATCTGTCCGTCTGTCTGTCCGTAACGTGTTCCCAGTTTTTAAGACGAACCGTTCAACCGATCAGCACCAAATTTTACAGACATGATTTTAGGCCGCCAGAGACCAGAACCTCCTTTTTTCAAATTTTTCGGACAGAAAATGCGGTAGTAATACCAAAAAACGCCTTTTGTAATATAAATGTAATTGCAAACAAACCGTTCATCTGACACGAAAATTGAATAACCTAATAGGTAGAGGAGAATATTCTCTACAACTTAGCTCCCTTATGTTTTTTCATATCTCGTATCGTTTGAGACATATTTGCAAAAATAATGGAGATTTCACACCCACCATTGAATCCGGAGATGTCACGTGACATTCCTCGCCCAGAACTCTCTCTGGCATACGCCATCTTGCGTTGCGTATTTGACGATTTTCTTATTGTAACTTACACGTTGTCTATTCAAAGCAATGACGCACTGAAGAATTAACAAAAACACATAATTTTTCGTACGATAAATGATAATCTAGTGTCTACAAATGCCATATTAGCATCGGTTTAGAACGGCCGAAATAGTTTGAGATTAAAGGACTAAGTATTTGATTTATAGCCGTAGCGTAGTGGGCAAGGCGTTGGGCCGTGACGTTAAAGATCGCTGGTTCGGAACCAGCCACTATCTATTTTTTTTCTTAAAAGGGTTTCAGATACTCTTGTTAATTAGTTTTTTGTTATTTACATTATTATTTTGTTCCAAGATATTTGCAAAAACCTATAAAACTTCAAATCTAAAGTGGGCAGTAAAACACGTCAGTGCGATTTTTTTATCTGCGTCCACCGCCAACAAGCAAGAGTCGCATCGTGTGTTTTAATATTGTGTCGTCTCCAAGTGTTCGTCGTCCTGTGATTGCTTTCATACTGTATGTTTTTAATGTCACCGTGGCTCTTCGTTTTAACGGACTAAATGTGCTATTAATCACCTGTCAAGCTGTCTGTACTTCAAACTGTCACCATGTCTATGTCTAAATTCACCGTTATTTTATCGCCTGTTATATTTTAAATGTCTTCATATGTTCATTCTCTCGGTTGAAGAGCAGCTTATCGAAGCTGCTGCCAGTCTACAGACTTTGTAACGCTAGTGTTGAAATACAATAAAGGAGAAAAAAAAAGATAGAAAAAAAAACATGTCACTCCCACTGAGTTAGGATTTACATGCGTCCCGGATAGTTTAATTACGATCAGACGCGTGAATCCACACCCCCCTTCCCCAGCACCTCCCAACGCTTTTTTATTTTATCCTTTTTTATTTATTTTATTTACTTACACGAATTCGCCAACTAAGGACCGCGTTACAAATCTTATTTCATATTCAGTTTCTTCTTTCTCGTCTCTAGGGCTGCTCTTCTGCCTGCTGCCATTTTTGCCAGATGTTCAGCTGTCAGTTTCCTGTTGGTCTTCTTTCTTGGTGCCTCCTGAAAAACCTGTACCTGTCCCTATTCATCGCGTCCATTTATGTGATTTCAAGTTCCACGAGGTCTTTCTTTATTCCTTGCAATCAACAGTTGATTGTTTTCCTCTGCTGAATTAG
Organism: Locusta migratoria; assembly: GCA_026315105.1. Classification (NCBI taxonomy): domain Eukaryota; kingdom Metazoa; phylum Arthropoda; class Insecta; order Orthoptera; family Acrididae; genus Locusta; species Locusta migratoria. Next base: position 855,130,224 of record CM048744.1, on the reverse strand, counting down.
ATTGAAGATTTACTTCGTTAATCTGCTGTCATCCATTCTGACCATATGACCGAAGAACATAAGCCTTCTCTTTCACATTTTCGTTGTAACTGGTTTAATAAATTGATACACCTTCTGATTGCTCATCTTTACCCATGTTTCGCCAATTTTTTGTGTCCACGAAGAAGCTTCCTCAGAATTACCTTTCCTTCCTCTCAAGCTCACCTACTAGTCCTTTGTTCTTGAGGGAGAGTGTTTCTGCTGCGTATTGTACTTCTGTTCTTGTCACTGTCTTATAGTGTAATAACTTCGAGATAAGCATTTTTTATTTATTTATTTATTTTTTTTTTTTTTTTATTTTTTTTTTTTTTTATTTTTTTTTTTTTTTTTTTTTTTTTTTTTTTTTTTTTTTTTTGTACAGCTTCATTCTAAAATTTGCGCCCTCCTGAGCTTAGCTACTCGAAGTTTGACAGCTTCTTTTTCTATGCCAGTATTCGTTATTGTCTCTCCTAAATATTTTAGTGTTTGACCCTTTCCATGCATCCAATAATTGTGTGCAATTTTTTAACTTCCTTAAATTTGTTAGACATGAATTTAGTTTTTTCTTGTGATATCTGTAAATGAAATTTAGCTGCGTGCTTTGGTAAGATTTCTATTGGTTTAATTGCGTCTGGTATATTCGTGATTATTCTTTTTTATTGTTTCCATTTTTTTTATTTTATTTTTTTTTTTTTTTTTTTTTTTTTTTTAAACAGGTAGGCCCCGGAAATTTGAAAGAGTACATATGTAATAAATCGCAACGTAGCTTTAATTTACCAAGCACAAGCCTCGTCAACGCGATGCCGCCACTGCTGCTGTTACTGTGAGCTGTTTTAATTCCGCCGAGATCAGCTTTGATGCTGCAGCTAATGTTACTGCTATGATGAAGTTACGAGCCGATTGATCATATGAGGCGATGGTCAGTGGTGCCACCGAGTGGAATCTTAGAAACCACAATACTGTTATTTTAGTTCAATTTTTACACATATCGCCTCACTTTAATTAAACCGTAAAGACCTTTCTCTCTGGCTAGTAACGTAGAAGCTGCTTAATTACTTTACGAGCTGATTATATTCACTCCATTTCCATCACTTGGTTCCTCTTTCACTTTCAGATTGACTGCTAACAGATGGCGCTGTACGCTGTGCAGCTCATATCAGCATACATAAGTGAAATTCCCCATTACATTTCGTAGTGTCTCAACCGAAATGGATTCACACGGCACAGAGATCGCCGATTCAAGCTCGTCCAGCGTGGCAGGAAGCTTCGGGTAGACCATGTCTTTCACTGTGCCACACAAAAAAGTCACAGGGAGTCAAATCCGGCGAATATGGAGGCCAATCCATGCCTGCACCATTAAATTTGGGATATTCCAAAGCAATGACTCGATTCCCGAAGTATTCCTCAAGAAAGCGAAACACTTGTTCGGTCCGATGTGACCGGGCTCCATCTTGCATAAAAAACCATCTTGCAGTACCTGGTCGATCCTCTAACGCTTGCTGTGTGGCGACAAATTGTTACAAAATTGCAACGTAACGTGCACCAGTGACCGTTTCTCGAATGAAAAAAGCGCCAATAATGCCTCTGCTGCATACTGCAGCCCACACAGTAACTTTAGGAGATTACAGGGGTTTCGCTTCACACCAGTATGGCTTTTCGGAACCCAAAAAATCGCCAGTTCTTATTCACGTATCCATTCAGGTGGAAGTGTGCTTCATCTGTAAACCAGATGCAGCCAACATCAAATCTTTCACTATCAATCATTGTGAGGACCTGATTAGCAAAGGCAACCCTTTGTTGCACAGCTCGTACGGGTAGGCCTGGTGCGTTTGAATTTTGAATTGAAACATGTGTAGGCACTTACTCAGTATTTTCTGCGTGCTGGAACGCTTCTCAGATGCAGTTCTACGGATGGATGACATTGGATTTCGCTGAATAATTCCAGAAACTGTGGTGATATTTTCAGGCGTAACTGCGGTTTGTTTGCGGCCAACATGCCCCACTAGATCATCAGTTACAAAATGTTCAAATGTTTGTATAGCTTATGGGACTTAACTACGGGGTCATTAGTCCCTAAACTTACAAACTACTTGTGAACTAACTAATACTAAGGACGGCACACATATCCATGCCCGAGGGGGGATTCGAACCCCCGATCGTAGTGGCCGTGCAGACCGTGACTGGAGCGTCTCAGTCTCCTCGGCCACCTCGGCCGGCTCATCAGTTACGCTGCCTGTTCGTTGAAATTTTGCGAAGAGCGTACAAAAGGTTTTCGCATCGGGTCCTTCTGGCACATTAAATCATGCTTGAAAACTTCGCCTTGTTGCCGTAGGTCTCTCTTCTAACCTGTGGTACTCTAGCACCAGAAAAACGCGTTGTTCAGTGGAGTGCATGGCTTTAATCTCTTCCTTCGGTACGCTAACCTCCTTTCACGTTTCAATAGTGGAACTGATCGCTCTGTGCTTCGAATCACTATTTATACTACGCATCACGTATGGCGATTACAGCGCCATCTGTTAGCAGCTTTTGTGACTATTATTTCAAACTGCTGTACAAACTTCTTACAGCTTTCACAATAAACATACCGTTTACTGGATTCCTCTATCGATCTTTGTTTTCGAGATTTGTAATTTCAAAATCAGGGAGTCCTTTCCTGGACTCCCTATTATATTACTTGTGTATTTTATATTTTGACTAAGGCAATGCTCCATTTTTAAACAACATGATTACATTGTAGGATTTATATGACTCGATGCTAATGGCATAGTCCATCGAAACTGGTTGTCAGTAAATTAATTTATCATTCTGAGATCTTGCTGATCGCCTCCATCCTGTGATATCAGATAAGTCACATAGAGTTTATGAATTCTCTAATTTATCTGATTTTTTTCGGTGTAAAAGCAACACATTTCCATTATAACATAAATTAACTGAGTAAATGTTCGTTTGTATACAGTACTCTGCAGGGAAAAGACCTATCTTTCAAGAAAAAGTAGCGATTCATTTCCTATGCTGTATAATCTACTGTAAAACATTTAGAACAACTGTGAAATTGCTCAGTAACAGACGATTGAATGACACCTGTTGTTCCCAGTCCCCGTAGTGCAGACCATATAGCCCGCCGCGGTGGCCGAGGGGACTAAGGCGCTCCAGTCACGGTCTGCACGGCCACTACGGTCGGGGGTTCGAATCCCCCTTCGAGCATGGATATTTGTGCCGTCCTAGTTCGTAAGTAGTTCATAAGTAGTTCGTAAGTTTAGGGACTGATGACGCCGTAGTTAAGTCCCATAGACTATACAAACAAAACAAACAAGTGCAGGCCATCGAGAGGCCTGGTGACAGGTGATGCCAGAAATTGTGTGTTCTCGGTACACTTTGAATGAAATACAGTATAATAGACTACCTGAAAACCTATCGTTGCTGGAGTATTTATTTATTTATTCAAGCCCTGAGTTACTATTTCTCGTATCTGTTCTCTCTTTGCCCATCTACTTTTTTATACAAAAATATGTTATATTTATGGGAGAATAATTAAGAATAAGTAGGTCTTTTATAATGTACAAAATTACAAGCGCAGTATCCAAACAAAGAAAGGTAGTAATATGATGCAAATGATATATAAGATGCATATATTCATGTAATTCAAAAATTTAATGTAAACAATATTTTTGTTACTCCGGGCTGATCCTTTCTCAAGTTATGGAGTTAGAATGGGAAATAGGGATTCATTTATATATATAAAGCTCCGATTAGACGCATGGCTTCAATGCTCAGAGGAAAGGTGGTGTACAAGTTTGGAATGCCGGTAGTTTAGATGGTTAGACATCACCTCTACAGGTCAAATTTCATCAATAAAGTACACTGTGCCATGTGCCTTACGACATATTATGTAGACAGTGCGATACCTCTTGTTTTGAACATCGAATGTGCAAAATTTCATCAAAATCGGAACAAAATTATAGATCTGCATGCAATAAAAACACAGGGACACAATAAGAAACGCACTTTCAGTTTTGCTCAAATATTACAATTTTCCAGTGGATTTCATAAAAACCTTGTCCTAACGTGTATTCGCAGGTTTCCCCGACACAATAATTCTTCGTCGTTTCTTCGGGTCTTCTGCCGGATACTAAAATCAAACATTCAATATTTCGGTGGTACAACGGTTCGCTATCTTCAGGAATCGACGCTGCTGCTGAGTTCCGCTGAATACTGACGCTAAACCGCAGTTCGCGTCCTCTATAGGCAGTCGTGTGTACGGCGCATGCGCCGCCCGTCACAGTTGCTGCCTCCTAGACAGGGCTGGTGTAGCCACCCCTAGTGAAACACGGAACAACGATATATCGCACCTTCCATTATCCAATGCTGGGATCGTTGTAGACCGGTACCTGAAGAAGGCGGAAAGTTGTATCGGCGAAATACTAAATCATTTTGATTTTAGTAACCGGCAGATAATACGAAAAGACTACAAAGAACGTTGTCCTGAGAGTTACGAAAAGAAAAAAAAAATAATAATAAAAAGGAAATGAGCCAAATTAGTCGAGCCGTTATCAAGTTACGAAGTGACCACGGGAATTGACCATAGGTGCAGCCATGATAAGATTTGGGGAGGGGTTTGCAATAAATTGGTACTGTAATAGCATGGGCTGTTAATAGAAATGAAAATTCAAAGGATGAATACTAGAAAGTCATAATGGTATATAAAGCAAGGCAAGTCATATCCTGATTGTAGGCAAATGTGGATCAAACGCGGACGGCAATCAGTGACTTCTGAAGTATTATCGAGAAACACTCCCTGAATAAAATTACTGCGGTACATGAAATCTGTTAATACCACAAAATAAGTTCACAGATACTCATCAACTAGACAAAGTAACTAATAGTGGTTTTGAAAAACAGCTCAAATCTTTAAAGCACAATGACGCTCCAGGGTCCGACAGAGCTTGACAGTTTCTAATAAATAGTAAATTACAAGCAGCATGTATTTTCTATGATTTATCAAAGGCATTTGATTGTGTGAACCATAAAATCCTTTTAAGTAAATTAGAATTCTATGGTGTCACGAGAATTGCTGCAAAATGGATACTAATAGGAAACAAAGGGTGTCAGTGCAAGGGACTAGTGAATTAACCCAACAATCATCATCAGATTGGGAAGAAATTACATGTGGTGTTCCACAAGAATCCATCGTAGGGCCATTGCTTCTTCTTGCGTACATTAATGACCTCTCATCAGTTACACTACCAGAAGCAGAGTTCATTTCGTTTGCAGATGATACAAGTATTGCAATAAATAGCATATCGAGCTTAGTTTTAGAAAGGTCTGCTAATGATATTTTCATTAACATTAATAAATGGTTTAAAGTCAACTCGTTGACATTAAACATTGAAAAGACTCTACATGCAGTTCAGAACATGTAAGAGATTCCCATCCAGTATATACATAAAGTAAGAGGAAGAGAGATAGAAGAGGTTGCAGTATAAAAATCCTGGAATTACAGCTTCATAAAAAATTCAGTTGGGAGGAGTACACCACAGAACTGAAAGAAACGACTTAACAAATCTGTATATGCATTACGAGTGGTCTTAGACATGGGAGACATAAAAATAAAAAAGCTTGCAAACTTTGCTTACTTTTATTCCATAATGTCATATGGGATAATATTTTGGGGTAACTCTTCAAGTCAATCAAAAGTTTTCAGAGTCCAAAAGCGTGTAATACGCATTATTTGTGGTGTAAATTCAGCCTCTTCAAAGAACTGGGAATATTAACTACTGCCTCTCAGTATATTTATTCCTTCATGAAATTTGTCATAAATAATGTATCCCTTTTCCCAACAAACAGCTCAGTTCGTATCTACAATACTAGGAACAAAAATGATCTACACAAGGACTTAAAAGCAATTACCTTCGTTCAAAGAGGGGTCCACTACTCAGGAACATACGTTTTCAGTAATTTACCAACACCCATAAAAAAATTTAGCTACAAATAAAGATCAGTTAAAGAGGAGCCTACAAGAGTTTCTAGAGGCCAACTCCTTCTACTCCCCTGACGAATTCTTAAATAGAACCAAATGATGTATGTATCTGTGTTCATACTATTAGTATTGTTATATTATCAGCTTGTAGAAAGTGCATGTACTTGTGTTACCACATCCACGAAGATCACCACAACACGGATCTAAGGAACGAACCAACTAATCTATGAATTAAATACAAATAAACAATCCCTGAGATGGATTTTCGTCTCGAATATGTCAAGGACGATAATGATAAATTTGAAGCATAGAATTAAAATTTATGATGCGGCCGGGAATCGAACCCGGTCCTCCATGCTTACTAGGCAGACGTGTTACCATTTTTTTTTTTTTCATCTGGTAGATCTAAGGTTTGCGGTCGTTCGTTCAGTTTGTTCGTGGTTGTTCGTTGAATGGTTGGCCCAGCTTTTCTTGTTACAGAGGGCGTTCAGCCCCCTGACCGGGCAAAAGAAATTCATATTCAGGGAAAGCATGACATTAACAGCGAATGGGTAAAGCTGAAAATGTGTACCCAGCCGGGGTTCGAACCCGGGTCTCCTGCTTTGTAGGCAGTTGCTCTGTCCCCTATACGGCTTTTTTTTTAACCGCTGGGGACACAGCACCATTAGACCACCACACCACTGACGACTAAGGCGGCCAGGAATAGAACCCGGACCTCCATGCTTACTAAGCAGACGTCTTACCGTTAGACCATCACACCACTAACGATTAAGGCGCCTCGGAATAGTCTAAGTTTCGTCCACGTCACAAACTTTGGAACACTGAAGCTAAATTATAGTACTTAGATTATTCCGAGGTGCCTTAATCGTTAGTGGTGTGATGGTCTAACGGGTTCTATTCCTGGCCGCATCACAAACTTCAATTCTGTCCTTCAGATTTATCACTATTGTCTTTAATGTAATCTACACAAAACCTACGCTGGATTCTGTACCCGACTTTACCGTAATTTACCGTGTGTTCCTTGAGCTAGGAATTGTTCTTAATAATTGGAAAATAAGCAAGTCACACTCATCTGTAAGGAGCTAACAAATTCAAAGACACCTGGGGAAAAACCTAAACACAGTGCTAACTATTTCAATAGTTATCACCATTGGAAAGTTGCACAGGTCACACCTATATTCAAGAAAGGCAGTAGGAGTAGCCCACTAAACTACAGGCCTATTTCATTGACGTCAATTTGCAGCAGGGTTTTGGAACATATCCTGTATTCAAATATTATGAATTATCTCGAACAGAACGATCTATTGACCCAAGGTCAACACGGATTTAGAAAATATCGTTCATGCGAAACACAACTAGCTCTATATTCACACGAAGTGATGGGTGCTATCGACAAAGGTTCGCAAATCGATTCCGTATTTCTTGATTTCCAGAAAGCTTTTGACACCGTACCTCACAAACGGCTTTTAATCAAATTGCGTGGTTATGGTATATCGCCCCAAATTTGCAATTGGATAGGGGATTTCTTGTCAGAGAGGACACAGTTCGTAGTAATCGATGGTAAGGCATCGACTAAAACAGAGGTGATATCGGGCGTTCCACAAGGTAGTGTTATTGGTCCTCTGCTATTCCTTATTTACATAAACGATTTAGGGGAAAATCTAAGTAGCTCTCTTAGGTTGTTTGCAGATGACGCCGTCATTTACCGTCTAGTAAAATCATCTGAAGATCAAAACCAACTTCAGAACGATCTGAATAAGATATCAGTATGGTGTAAAAATTGGCAATTGACTCTAAATAATGAGAAGTGTGAAGTCGTCCACATGAGTACGAAAAGAAATCCGTTAAACTTTGTTTACAACATAAATCAATCAAATGTGAACGCCGTAAACTCCACAAAATACCTAGGAATCACTATTACTTCAGACTTAAACTGGAAAGAACACGTAGATAATATCGTGGGAAAGGCGAACCAGAGACTGCGTTTTATTGGCAGAATCCTTAAAAGATGCAACAGAACTACTAAAGAAACTGCATACACTGCGCTTGTCCGTCCATTTTTGGAGTATTGCAGCCCAGTGTGGGATCCTTATCAGGTGGGTTTGACGGAGGACATCGAAAGTGTCCAAAGAAGGGCAGCTCGTTTCGTATTGTCACGATACAGGGGAGACAGCGTTACGGAAATGATACAGGATCTGGGATGGGAATCATTACAACAACGGCGCTTGTCGCTGAGGCGTGGGTTACTTGCGAAACTCCAATCGCCAACATTCTCCTCCGAATGCGAAAATATATTGTTGACTCCCACTTACATAGGTAGAAATGATCATCAGAATAAAATAAGAGAAATCCGAGCTCGAACAGAGAGATTCAGGTGTTCTTTCTTCCCGCGCGCTATTCGAGAATGGAATGGGAGATAAATAGTATAATTGTGGTTCGATGAACCCTCTGCCAGGCACTTAAATGTGATTTGCAGAGTATCCCATGTAGATGTAGATGTAGATGAACAATGCATTTGACGCACTGTGAGACAATACGGTCAATTACTCCGTGCACCAATGTTTACCGTTAGCTACAGGACCACGATTTGTATTCAGGTGTGCACTTCTTTGTCTGAAACATACCGATGGCCATGACTGTCTTTCCTCAGGGCTCCCAAAAATATGGGAACAGCATGGAGGAATATCGGGACTATATGGAGCATGTCAACGGCTACCCAGCCTTGGGAAAATTTAAGCGAGCTCTGCCCTAACCGTTCTGGATATCCATAATAACGCCAGTTTTTGTTAGCTTTGTCTACATTTTCGGGAGGGGTTTGAACCCCATGTACTTCTACAACCACCCTCTGGCTACGCCCATGCAATTAACCCTTTCATTCCCACATTATGAATTCAACTTTGGAAAAGTAAATATTCACTGTTTTCTGTATTAGTACAGTTCACTAAACATCTACATAAATCTTTTAAAATTTTTGATCGAACTATTCCTTTTTTTTTTTTTGTGCTTTTCGTGCACAGCACAGACGCTTGTATCCAGGTATTTTATTACTTGTTGATAGTTAACAATGCTGGTCAATGATGCTATCATAATCTTCGTCATAACGCCAAAGATAAGACAATTAATAAATTGCTGAAATAAAATAACGTGAACTACACTCATAGCCACGTACAGACGGCAAGGTAACACAACCTCCAAGACGGATAGATTAATGCCTCAAAAGTGGCTTCACGCAGTACCAAGTGGCAAAATGTCATACTAGAAGGATGTTGTTCATCAACAACAATGAGCCTTTAAGGACTGATACACAAAATAAGCTAAAAATCGGCTTTCAATTCGATGTTGTCGAGAAACAACACTGGGAATTAAAATGTTGAGATTTCATTTTTATACACGCTGTCCCAGCTACCTTGTCCACCAAAAATATCTCTGGAACAATAACAGCTATTGGAAAACGACCGGTGTCAATGTACGGCTGGGGCCCATGAATATACATATTTGGAAATATTCTAAAACGAAAGCAAATGTGTTTTTAACACAAACTTATGTTTTTTAAATGGACACCCTATATTTTTTCTTCAGCAATCCATAGCATGACAAATCATATAAACAATGGCGTTGATTGCATCGCAATATTCCAATTACATTCCGAGATATTGCGACGAGAAGTTGACGCTTGAAAAACCCGAAATGCGCTGCTAGCGCACATCCTGAGACTCAGGCGTGAACACCATGCTGCCCGTAATCGCGATGTTATTGACATGCGTAATCGCCCTTCCATACTTATCAAGAGGTCCGAAACGAATAATACGGTCTTCAGCCATCAACTCTAATAAGCACATAATGGATTCCCTCTTGCACATTTTATGTGTCTACGTACACAATATGAACCAGTACCGATCGGTGCGTGATACCGCGGTTTTCTATGAACGTTACTGTTTTATGTGCTCATACCTCATGAACTACAGGTCGCACTGTACAACAATTTCGGAGGCACATTCCTGCAGCTACAATTTTTAGTGTAGAAATTATAAATTGTAACGTCATAACGAATGCCGTAGTTTTACTCCATAAACAGCGGAAAAGTAATAAGGGAAAAACTTTTTTCCTTTCATCATTTTACTATGGTTGCCAGTGAGAAAAAGTTTAATAAAGGTTTGAAATTATGTTTAAAGTTTGTTGCAAGTCGCTAAGTACTCTCATTCTCATATAGTGTATTTCTAAAGTCTCATCGCAGTATGGCAGTTTCTTGCAACTCTTATCGTTTATGAATTTATATCTCTTGAATCATGTGTCGTATGTGGTTCGTACTCCTACAGAAGATGTTATCTCACGTAAAGAATATGTGTACCAAATTTGGTTGAAATCGGTCCAATGGTTTAGGAGAAAATGAGTAGCATTGTCGCTTATGGCAGCAGTTTTCCGCGCATCTTATTGTTTATGACGTCATCTCTCGTGAACTATATATCGTAGGTGATTCTTATACTTACGGCGACTGTCCTCATGGATTGAAACTTACGTGTAAAATATTTCATAAAGATTGGAACAAAACTGTAGATTTGTATGCAACACGTACAAACATACGGACACTCTGCTTTATATATTAGACTAGCTGAAAACGCGGCGTTGTCCGGGTATTTATTTATTTATTCCAGCCATTTTTGAGTATATATTCATTTGTGTAAGGGCTGTATGAAAAATCTCTTGGGAATACAATTAGTAGTAAAGAAGAAATAGATTAAAACTTGGTGCGTGATGGGACGATTTTCCAAGAATGTTACTTTTTATGTGATCATATCTCATGAACTACTTGTCGTACTGTGAGACAATGTAGAAGGTACAGTCAACTATATGCGTATATACTGTTTGTAAAACTTCCTGCAGCTACAATTTGTAATATGTTGTTGTTGTTATGGTCTTCAGTCCGGAGACTGGTTTGATGCAGCTCTCGACGCTACTCTATCCTCAGCAAGCCTTTTCACCTCCTCATAAGAACGACAACCCACATCCACTTGAATCTGCTTACTATACGCGTTTCTTGGTCTCCCTCTGCGATTTTTACCCCACACACTTCTCTCCAACGCTAAAGTTACGATTCCCCGATGTCTAAGAATGTGTCCTACCAAGCGATCCCTTCTTTTAGTCAGGTTAAGCCAAAAATTCCTTTTCTCGCCAATTCTGTTCTGTACCTCTACATTTATAACTTGTACAAAAGCCAGACCGTAGTTATTAGACTCGAAGGGCATGAAGGGGAAGCATCAGTTGGGAAGGCAGTAAGACAGGGTTGTAGCCTTTCTCCCATGCTATTCAATTTGTACATCGAGGAGGCGGTGAAGGAAAACAAGGAAAAATTTGGAGTAGGGATTAAAGTTCAGGGGGAAGAAATAAAAACATTGCGTTTTGCTGATGACATTGTAATTCTGTCAGAGGCAACAAAGGACTTGGAAGAGCAAGTGAATGGAATGGACAGTGTGTTGAAGAGAGCGTATAAAATGAATATTAACAAGAGAAAAACAAAAATAATGGAATGAGGTCTTAGAAAATCAAGTGATGCTGAAGGAATTAGATTAGGTAACGAAACATGAAGGTGGTAGATGAGTTTTGTTACTTGGGTAGTAAAATAACATGTGATGGTCGCAGTACAGAGGATATAAAATGCAGAATGGCAATGGGAAGAAAAGCATTTTTGAAAAAGAGAAATTTGCTAACATTGAATATTAATTTAAGTGTAAGGAAGTCTTTTCTGAAAGCATTTGTGTGGAGTGTTGCCTTGTACGGGAGTGAAACATGGACGATAAGCAGTGCGGACGGGAAGAGGATAGAGGCTTTTGAAATTTGGTGTTACAGAATAATGCTGAAGATTAGGTGGGTAGATCGCATAACCAATGAAGAAGTACTGAACAGAATTGGTGAGAAAAGGAATTTTTGGCATACCCTGGCTAAAAGAAGGGATCGCTTGGTAGGACACATTCTTAGACATCGGGGAATCGTAAATTTAGCATTGGAGGGAAGTGTGTGGGGTAAAAATCGCAGAGGGGGACCAAGAGACGCATATAGTAAGCAGATTCAAGTGGATGTGTGTTGCCGTTCTTATGAGGAGATGAAAAGGCTTGCTCAGGATAGAGTAGGGTGGAGAGCTGCATCAAACCAGTCTCCGGACTGAAGACCATAACAACAACCTCTTCATTAGTTATGCGATCTACCCACCTAATCTTCAGCATTCTTCTGTAGCACCATATGTCAAAGGCTCTATTCTCTTCCTGTCCGTACTGCTTATCGTCCATGTTTCACTCCCGTACAAGGCAACACTCCACACAAATGCCTTCAGAAAAGACTTCCTTACTCTTAAATTAATATTCGATGTTAGCAAATTTCTCTTTTTCAAAAATGCTTTACTTCCCATTGCCATTCTGCATTTTATATCCTCTGTACTGCGACCATCACATGTTATTTTACTACCCAAGTAACAAAACTCATCTACCACCTTCATTGTTTCGTTGCCTAATCTAATTCCTTCAGCATCGCCTGATTTTCTAAGACCACATTCCATTATTTTTGTTTTGCTCTTGTTAATATTCATTTTATACGCTCTCTTCAACACACTGTCCATTCCATTCAACTGCTCTTCCAGGTCCTGTACTGTCTCTGATATAATTACAGTGTCATCAGCAAAACGCAATGTTTTTATTTCTTCCCCCTGAACTTTAATCCCTATTCCAAATTTTTCCTTGCTTTCCTTCACCGCCTGTACAAATTGAATAACATCGGAGAAAGGCTACAACCCTGTCTTACTCCCTTCCCAACTGATGCTTCCCTTTCATGCCCTTCGAGTCTAATAACTGCGGTCTGGCTTTTGTACAAATTGTAAATAAATCTCCTTTCCCTGTATTTGACCCCTGCTGACTTCAGAATTAGAAAGAGTGTATTCCAGTCAACATTGTCAAAAGCTTTCTCCAAATCTACAAAAGCTAAAAATGTAGGATTGCCTCTCCTTAATCTATCTCCTAAGATAAGACGTAAAGTGAGTATTGCCTCCCGGGTTCCTATGTTCCTCCTGAATCCAAACTGATCTTCCCCGAGGTCAGCTTCTACCAGCTTTTCCATTCTCCTGTAGATAATTCGTGTTAACATTTTGCAACCATGACTTATCAAACTGATGGTTCTGTAATTTTCACACCTGTCTGCGACTGTTTTCTTTGTAATGGGGATTATTACATTTTTCTTATAGTCTGAGGGCATTTCGCTTGTCTCATACATCCTACACACCAGTTCAAATAGTCTTGTCATGGCTGGCTCTCATAGAGACTTGATCTACTTCCTCTTTCCTTCCTACAACATCGTCTCTAAGTTCATTTCCTTTGTAGAGCTACTCTATGTACTGTTTCCACCTTTCAGCTTTTCCTTCTTTGCTGAGAACTGGTTTACCATCTGAGTTCTTGATATTCGTAGAGTTGCTTTTCTTGTCCCCAAATGTCTCTTTTATTTTCCTGTAGGCGGTATCTACTTTTCCCGTTGTTATGCATTCTTCTACAGATTTGCATTTGGCTTCTAGCCATTCCTGCTTAGCCATTTTGCACTTCCTATCAATCTCATTTTTTAGTCGTCTGTACTCCATTTTGCCTGTTTCATTTACTGCATTTTTATATTTTCTCCTTTCATCAATTAAATTTAGTATTTCCTGTGATATTCAAGGATTTTTTGTAGGTCTTGCCTTTCTACCTATTTTGTCCTCTGCTGCCTTCACTATTTCATCTCTCAATGCTACCCATTCCTCTTCTACTGTTTTATTTCCCCCTGTTTCTGTCAATTGTTGCCTAAATCTCCCTCTGAAATTCTCCAGAACTTCACTTTCCTTCAGTTTATCTAAGTCCCATCTCCTTATTTTCCTATCTTTCTGCAGTTTTTTTAGCTTCAGCCAACAGTTCATGACTAACAAGTTATGGTCAAAGTCTATATCTGCCCCTGGGTATGTCTTGCAGATTAGAACCTGGTTCCGGAATTATGTCTTACCATTATAAAATCTATCTGATACCTTCCGGTGTCTCCTGATCTCTTCCACGTATACAACCTTCTTTTTTGATTCTTAAACCACGTGTTTGTTACGATTAAATCATGTTCCGCGCAAAATTCTACCAGGCGACTTCCTCTTTCATTCATCCTGCCCAGTCCATATTCACCTACTATTTTTCCTTCTCTTCCTTTTCCTACTACCGAATTCCAGTCTCCCATCACAATTAAGTTTTCCTCTCCCTTAAATGTCTGAATAATTTCCTTTAGCTCCTCATATATTTCTTCGATCTCCTCATCATCGGCAGAGCTAGTTGGCATATAAACCTGTACTACTGTTGTCGCTGTTGGCTTCGTATCTATCTTGACAATGATAATGCGATCACTGTGCTGCTCATAGTAGTTTACCCGCATTCCTATTTTCTTATTCATTAACAGCCCTACTCCTGTGATACCCCCAACTGATTTTGTATTTATAATCCTGTACTCACCTGACCAGAAATCCTGTTCATCCTGCCACCGAACTTCACTAATCCCCACTATATATAACTTCAACCTATCCATTTCCCTTTTTAAATTTTCTAATTTTCCTACCCGATTAAGGGATCTAACATTCCAAGCTCCGACTCGTAGAATGCCAGTATTTTCTTTCCTGATGAGATCCGAATGGGGGACTATTTTACCTCCGGAATATTTTACTCGAGAGGATACCATCATCATATTTTCATACAGTAGAGCTGCATGTCCTCGCGAAGGGTAACGGCTATAGTTTCCCCTTGCTTTCAGCCGTTCGTAGTAGCTGTGTAGCAAAACCACGTTAGCTGATGTTACAAGGCCAGTTCAGTCAATCATGCAGACTGTTGCCCCTATAACTACTGAAAAGGCTGCTGCCCCTCTTCAGGAACCACACTTTTGTCTGGCCTCTCCACAGATACCCCTCCGCTGTGGTTGCACCTACGGTACGGCTATCTGCATCGTTGAGGCACGCGAGCCACCCCACCTCGGCAATGTCTGTGGTTCATGGGGGGGGGGGGGGGGGTGGATTTGTAATATAGAAATTATAAATTGTAACGTCATATCGAATGCCGTAGTTTCAGTCCATGAAGAACGGAACGTTACTGTTTATGTACTCATATCTCATGAACTACGTGTCGGAATGTGATACAATTTAGAAGCTACATTCAACTATATATATGTATACTGTCTGTAAAATTTCCGGTCGCTACAATTTGTGGTGTGCAAATTATAAATTGTAACGTCATACCGAGAACCGTAGTTTTACTTCATAAACAGCGGAAAAGTAGCAAGCGAGAAACTTTTTTCCTTTCACCATTTTACTATGTTAGCCAGCGAGAAAAAGTTTAATAAAGGTTTGAAATTATGTTTAAAATTTGTTGCAAGTCGCTAAGTACTGTCATTCTCATACAGTGTATTTCGAAAGTCTCGCCGTATTATATGGCATGTTTTTGCTATTTCTGTTGGTTATGACGTAATATCTTTTGAACCAAGTGCCGTATGTGATTCTTATCCATGCAGAAATTGTTACCTCACGGTAAGAAATGTATGTACCAAATTTGGTTGAAATCGGTCCAATGGTTTAGGAGAAAATGAGCAGCATTGTCGCTTAATGCAGCAGTTTATCGTACATCTCACTGTTTTTGACGTCATATCTCATGAACTATATATCGTGATATATATGTGATATATGTGATTCTTACACTTACGGCGACCGTCCTCATGGATTGAAGCTTACGTGTACAAAATTTCATAAAGATTGGAAAAAAACTGTAGATTTGTGTGCAACACGTACAAATATACGGACACTGCTTTATATATTAGACAAGACAATAGAGTAATATAGAAAATTTAAAAAAAGAAAAAAAAGAAAAAAAAACGCTTGGTTGTGTTGAAGCCACGCTACGCGTGTTGTAGTTTTCTACTCTATTAATTTGGTCGGCCTACGGAAGCGTTATTTTGAAACGGTAGCAGGTGACTGTTGTGGGGCAGGCAGAGTCGTGTGCCAGCTGTTAGGTGTATATGTGGGGGAGGCGTGAGGGGGGGGGGGGGATGCCAGGCCTCGGCAGGCGCAGTCCTCAAACACAGGATGCGGCAGGCGGCCAACAGCACGTGCCGCTGAGACTTCCTTCCGGGAGCAGCCCAGCCAGCAACACACAAACGTCGCCGAGACAGCTGGCTAGCGGTTCCCGAGGCGGCACGCTGTCAGGAGTAACGTTCCTTCTGATCCAGGGACGTAGGCTACAGGCTGAGGAAAGAGGGGAGGAAAGTGCTACAATCCCCTCCTCCCAGAGACACATCCATGGTGGCCTTTCTAGTCGCTCACAGTACAATGTGGCGGTGCCTTAATTTAAAAAAAAAAAAAAAAAAAAAAAAAAAAAAAAATCTACATAAGTTGTGGGTTCACTGTTAACGTTTACGTGATTCTGTGATAATACAACTTCTAATACACACTACTGTCCATTAAAATTGCTACATCAAGAAGAAATGCAGATGATAAACAGGTATTCATTGGAGAAATATATTATACTATAACTGGCCTGAAATAACATTTTTAGTTTCTCCATCGTTGGATGGTTGCTGTTACCGCAACTGTGGTTCAATTTTAATGAAAGTCCAGCTCCAGTTGCAATTAGTTGTGCTTTATTTAAGCCCACA
The DNA here is from genome assembly GCA_026315105.1 of Locusta migratoria. Lineage (NCBI taxonomy): Eukaryota > Metazoa > Arthropoda > Insecta > Orthoptera > Acrididae > Locusta > Locusta migratoria. Next base: position 855,113,552 of record CM048744.1, on the reverse strand, counting down.
CTACCGGTTTCGGCCTCTATGTTAGGCCATTTTCAAGTGTGACAGACCTGCATATAATGTGTAGCAATAAGTTTACAAAAATTCTATGGTAAAGATAGAATGATACATATGTAAAAAGGTACTGTACAGAAGCAGAAAGATACTTACTTTATGCCATAGAGAAAGCAACGCCAAGTAATTAAAACGATAGAACTCAGAGAATTTAAAACTTTTGGCGCCCAATGGCGATATAAGAAAAATGGGCGTGTCATTTTTTAACATTCCAGAACATTATAATCGGCATGATCTGATGTGTTCTGATATAAACATTACATCATTGCATGCTTAAAATTATAAACATCAGTTGATAAAATGTAAAGGTCAATAGTAAAAAATTACGTCAGTTAGGATAAAAAACGGAAATGTAGCGGCCAATGAGGCTATGTGGAAAGTGGGCGTGTCGTCATTTTAAAATGTTTTTAATACAGGAAGTATAATAATTTAGCTTAAGGCCAATGACACGCCCATTTTTCTTATATCGCCATTGGGCGCCAAAAGTTTTAAATTCTCTGAGTTCTATCGTTTTAATTACTTGACGTTGCTTTCTCTATGGCATAACGTAAGTTTCTTTCTGCTTCTGTACAGTACCTTTTTACATATGTATCATTCTATCTTTACCATAGAATTTTTGTAAACTTATTGCTATACATTATATGCAGGTCTGTCACACTTGAAAATGGCTAACATAGAGGCCGAAACCGGTAGTGTGGGCTTAAATAAAGCACAACTAATTGCAACTGGAGCTGGACTTTCATTAAAAATAACATTTTTACCCATTTGAGTGCATAGATCCTGAGAAATCAGCACGCAGAACAACACAATAACGGTCTTGATACGCCTGGGCATTGAGTCAAACAGAGCTTGGTTGGCGTGTACAGGTACAGATGCCCACGCAAGACTAGTGCCTGCCGTATTGTGGCGAGCCAGTTGCTCGTCCACCATTGACCAGACGTTTTCAATTGGTGACAGATCTCGAGAATGTACTGGCCAGAGCAGCAGTCGCACATTTACTGTATAGAGAAAGGCCCGTACAGGACCTGCAACATGCGGTCGTGCGTTATCCTGCTGAATTGTGGGGTTTCGCAGGGATCGAATTAAGGGTGGTGCCACGGGTCGTAAAACATATGAAATGTAACGGCCACAGTTTAATTGCCGTCAATGAGGACAAGAGTTGACCAACACGTGTAACCAATGGCACCCCATACCATCATGCCGGGTGTTACACACGCTTCGAATGGACGTTCACCGCAATGTAGCTAAACTCGGATGCGTTCATCATGATGATGTTAACAGAACCTGGATTCATCCGTTGCGTACACTATCGGAGGCACTCCTGTCTGTAGCTTCAAGAGTAACCGCAGCCATGGTCTCCGAGCTGACTATCCGTGCTGCTGCAAACGTCGTAACTGTTGATGGAGATCTGTTGACTCAGGGATCGAGACGTAGCTGCACGATCCGTTACAGCCATGCTGATAAGATGCCTGACATCTCGACTGCTAGAGATCGGAGACCGCAGGAATCTAGCACAGCGTTCCGTATTGCCTTCCTGAACCCCCCCCCCCCCCCCCCCCCGATTCCATATTCTACTAACAGTCATTAGATCGCGTTCAACGCGAGCAGCAATGTCGCGATAAGATAAACCGCAATCGCTATAGGCTACAATCCGACCTTTATCAAAGTCGGAAACGTGATCGTACGCATTTCTCCTCCTTACACGAGGCATGAAAACAACGTTTCATCAGGCAACGCCGGTGAAGGTCTGTTTGTGTATGAGAAATCGGTTGGAAACTTTCATCATGTCAGCACATTGAAGGTGTCGCCACCAGCGCCAACCTTGTTCGAATGCTCTGAAAAGCTAATTATTTGCATATCACAGCATTTGCATATCCTGAGCACGTCATCTTCGTAGTGTAGAAATTGTAATGGCCAGGAGTGTAGTTTTCGCATAGTAAGATAGTCTGCACGTAAAGACACGACTGCAGAACGTCTCTTCTGTTGAAATCACCTTTATTCGCCTATCGATGTTTACGCTGAGCACTCATCGACGTTCGCTATTCACTATCTCATCCACAACTAAATGCCGCCGCGAATGAGTGGCCGACCGCCGTAAGGCGCCTAGCTCAGGAGCGCGCGGTTGGTCGCCGTGAGAGGTTCGAGTCCTCTCTCTGGCATGAGTGTATGTATGTGTGTGTGTGTGTGTGTGTGTGTGTGTGTGTTGTACTTAGCGTAAGTTAGTGTGAGTAGTTTGTAAGCCTAGAGACACAACTGGAGCAGTTAAGTCCCTTAGACTTTCAAACATTTGAACTAAATGTCCCTTTGTTACCTGCTACCGTCCTTGCAGATTTTTGACGCCCTATAAGCACCATATAGTGAGGAAAGATTCTGTTATGATGCCACAATAAATTATTAACGGCTTGCAATGCTTCGAACCTGAACAGCATAACCAAGAAAAGTTGTCTTGGTTTCATTGTTCATTGGGAGGGGAAAAAAGAAAAGTGGAATACTACTCTTAATCGTCACAGGAGAAATACTCTCCTGGCCATTAAAATTGCCACACCAGGAAGATGATGAGCTACAGACGCGAAATTTAACCGACAGGAAGAAGATGCTCTGATATGCAAATTATTCGCTTTCAGAGCATTCACAGAAAGTTGCCGCTGACACGAGGAAAGTTTCCAACCGATTTCTCATACAAAAACAGCAGGTGATGGGCGTTGCCTGGTGAAACGTTGTTGTGATGCCTCGTGTGACGAGGGGAAACCCGTACCATCGCGTTTCCGACTTTGATAAAAGTCGAATTGTAGCCTATCGTGATTGCGGTTTATCGTGTCGCTACATTGCTGCTTGATTTGGTCGCGATCCAATGACTGTTAGCAGAGTATGGAATCGGTGGGTTCAGGAGGGCAATACGGAACGCTGTGCTGGATCCCTGCGGCCTCCGATCTCTAGCAGTCGAGATGACAGGCATCTTATCCGCATGGCTGTAACTGATCGTGCAGGCACGTCTCGATCCCTGAGTCAACACATGGGGACGTTTGCAAGACAACAACCATCTGCATGAACAGTTCGACATTAGCAGCAGCATGGACTACCAGCTCGGAGACCAAGGCTGCGCCTACCCTTGTCGTTGCATCACAGACAGGAGCGCCTGTGAATCTGGGTTCACGAAAGTCAAAAGTCATTTTTTTCGGATGAATCCAGGTTCTGTTTACAGCATCATGATGGTCGTATCCGTGTTTGACGACATCGCGGTAAATGCACATTAGAAGCGTGTATTCGTCTTCGCCGTACAGGCATATCACCCGGCGTGATGGCATGGGATGCCATTGGTTACCCGTCTCGGTCACCTCTAGTTTGCATCGACGGCACTTTGAAGAGTGGCCGTTACATTTCAGATGTGTTACGACCCGTGGCTGTACCCTTCATTCGATTCCTGCGAAACCCTACATTTCAGCAGGATAATGCACGACCGCATTTTGCAGGTCCTGTACTGGATCCGGAAAATGTTCGACTGCTGCCTGGCCAGCACATTCTCTCAGATCTATCACCAACTGAAAACGTCTGGTCAATGGTGGCCCAACAACTGGCACGTCACAATAGGCCAGTCAGTACTCTTGATGAACTGTGGTATCGTGTTGAAGCTGCATGGGTATCTGTACCTGTACACGCCATCCAAGCTAGGTTAATGTTCAAATGTTTGTTAAGCTTAAGGGACTTAACTGCGGGGTCATCAGTCCCTATACTTACAACCTACTTATGAACTACCTTATACTAAAGACGACGCGAACATCAATGCCCGAGGGGGGGGGGATATTAACCCCCGGCCGTAGCAGCAGTGCAGACTGTGACTGGCGCGCCGCAGACCGCTCGGCCACTACGGCCGCCTCTTTTAATGTCCAGGCGTATCAAGGCCGTTATTACGGCCAGAGGTGGTGGTTCTGAGTACTGATTCGCCAGGATCTATGCACGCAAATTGCGTGAAAATGTAATCACATGTCAGTTCTATTATGATATATTTGTCCAATGAATACCCGTTTATCATCTGCATTTGTTATTGGTGTAGCAATTTTAATGGCCAGTAGTGTAGCACGTCAGGAAGACATTTCCTTGGGATTTGATCGTTATAAATTGCAGCGACTTATGGATCCTGCCCATAATATGGGCCGACCTCGATAGTGTAGGCCAAAAGACACTTCGAAAAGTGTTGACAAATCTATACAACTCAGTAAACGTGATCCTTTCAAAACAGCAGCCCTTCTGTAATGATCTAATGACCACGTCCACGGGATGTTAAACCGTAAGCTTCCTTCATTCCTTCCTTCAGAACGGAGCCGGTTTAGGAGCAGAACGCAATCAAACCATTATAGCGAAAACCCGGTGAGGGTACTGTGAAAAGAAGTATTCAGGCAGTGAACTTTAAGGTGCATGTAGCGGCTAAGAAATCATTAGTGATGGCTATTAAGATGGAGAAAAGTCTACACTGGCCAAGACTACATGCAAATTAGGCAGTAAATCAGTGGAGAAAAGTACCTTTCACTGGCGAATGCAAATTTGCCGCATTTGCCACAAGGTGATGCAAGTTTATCCGTCGGTTGCCAAGTGAATGAATGTTACGCCGATTTGAAAGTTTCCAACACTGCTGCACCAATAGAAAAGCGCAGCAGAGCTTTCCTCATAGCTTGGGGATGTTCTGGAGGCGGTAAATCCGGTGACCTTCTACAAAAAATCGGTAAATGTATAAAGTTAATTTGTCAAATTTAGGAAGTAAGAGGGAATTGAAAAAATATCATCTGGACGCCCCAAAACCCCCGACTGCAATCGTTCTGAACTTCTTTGACATCACTTAAACAGAGAAGTTAATTGAATGTCTATTGCCAACGTCAATCTCCTCTGGACAAGACTAAAAGAGAAATGGCGAGAAAACCCCGATGAAGCTGGCAGCGAGAATGCCTCACGAATGCAGAGCAGCCATAAAAGTAAATAAGGCTACTCTGAGGCGAGTAAACCGTTTTTCAAAGAAGGCACTTTTCGATTGTTCATGAGACAGTCCCAAACTGAGGTCAAGGATTTTACGTAAAGGCTAACAAGGGAACATCTCCATTGCACCCCCCCCCCCTCCTCAGATTTTTTAGTTATAAGTTGACGCAGTGGGTAGGCCCTGAAAAGCTGAGCACAGATCAATCGAGAAAACTGGAAGAAGTTGTGTGGAACTATCACAAAAATAAGCAAAATATAAAAACTGAACGGACCGTGCGACAGATAAGTAACGTGGAGCATTTATTTATCACAGGAGCGCTATAGTTCTGTGGCTGCGGGGCGTTGGTTAGGGGACTAAACGCCCTTTGTAATAATAAAGCTGAGCCAAATATTCAACGAACAACCAAGAACGAAATGAAACAACGACCGCAACACATAGATCTACTTGGAAAAAAAAAAGTGGCTAGCGTCTAGCCTTTCCATAGGCAAAAATTTATTTTTACATTTTCGGACTGTGAAACTGTTCCATTCATTTGTTGCAGTTTACCTGACAAACTCTTATCTTTTCATCACATTTTGGGAGTGATTATCACATACACAAGAAAAAAATCGGGCATGGTAGAATCTCTTTACCCGTTCAACAAGTGTACAAGTTAGGTGGGTCGACAAGAGATTCCTGTCATATGACGCACATACCGTCACCAATCTCCTATAGAATACAACAAAGGTGTTTTCGTCTGTAGGAATCGGTTGACCTATCACCTTTCGATGAAATGTTTTAGGTCCCCATTGGAAAGGCACTTCTTTTCGTCTACTAATCGCACGGTATTGCGGTGCGGTCGCAGAGCACAGACACTAAACTGGTTACAGCGAACAGAAACGTCAACGAACGCACGGACAGATCATAATTTTGCGAAAATAGAAAAATCAAGATTTTAGTTTGAGGGAAGGCTTGAAACAATGACCTCTCGCTCTACATCTCCTCACGCTACCCACAGCACTACTACGCACAAAATGTGCTCGACGTTGCCCATCATTAACTTGGATCGTTCAATTTTTATGTTTTGCTTATTGTTTTATAGTTCCACACAACTTCTTCCAGTTTTCGCGATGGATCCCTGTTCAGTTTTCACGGACTATCCACTGCGCCAAATTAAAATCTGAGTGGAGTATAAACTTGGTATGTTGTTGTTATGGTCTTCAGTCCGGAGACTGGTTTGATGCAGCTCTCCACCCTACTCTATCCTGAGCAAGCCTTTTCATCTCCTTATAAGAACGGCAACCCACATCCACTTGAATCTGCTTACTATACGCATCTCTTGGTCTCCCTCTGCGATTTTTACCACACACACTTCCCTCCAATGCTAAATTTACGATTTCCGATGTCTAAGAATGTGTCCTACCAAGCGATCCCTTCTTTTAGTCAAGATATGCCAAAAATTCCTTTTCTCACCAATTCTGTTCAGTACCTCTTCATTAGTTATGCGATCTACCCACCTAATCTTCAGCATTCTTCTGCAACACCACATTTCAAAAGCCTCTATTCTCTTCCTGTCCGCACTGCTTATCGTCTATGTTTCACTCCCGTACAAGGCAACACTCCACACAAATGCCTTCAGAAAAGACTTCCTTACCCTTAAGTTAATATTCGATGTTAGCAAATTTCTCTTTTTCAAAAATGCTTTTCTTCCCATTGCCATTCTGCATTTTATATCCTCTGTACTGCGACCATCGCATGTTATTTTATTACCCAAGTAACAAAACTCATTCACCACCTTCAATGTTTCGTCACCTAATCTAATTCCTTCAGCATCGCCTGATTTTCTAAGAGCGCATTCCATTATTTTTGTTTTGCTCTTGTTAATGTGCATTTTATACGCTCTCTTCAACACACTGTCCATTCCATTCAACTGCTCTTCCAGGTCCTTTGCTGTCTCTGATAGAATTACAATGTCATCAGCAAAAAGCAATGTTTTTATTTCTTCCCCCTGAACTTTAATCCCTATTCCAAATTTTTCCTTGATTTCCTTCACCGCCTGTACAAATTGAATAACATCGGAGAAAGGCTACAACCCTGTCTTACTGCCTTCCCAACTGATGCTTCCCTTTCATGCCCTTCGAGTCTAATAACTACGGTCTGGCTTTTGTACAAGTTGTAAATAACTCTCCTTTCCCTGTATTTTACCCCTGCTGACTTCAGAATTTGAAAGAGTGTATTCCAGTCAACATTGTCAAACGCTTTCTCCATATCTACAAAAGCTAAAAATGTAGGTTTGCCTTTCCTTAATCTATCTTCTAAGATAAGACGTAAAGTGAGTATTGCCTCCCGGGTTCCTACTTTCCTCCTGAATCCAAACTGATCTTCCCCGAGGTCAGCTTCTACCAGCTTTTCCATTCTCCTGTAGATAATTCGTGTTAAAATTTTGCAACCATGACTTATCAAACTGATTGTTCTGTAATTTTCACACCTGTCTGCGACTGTTTTCTTTGGAATGGGGATTATTACATTTTTCTTAAAGTCTGAGGGCATTTCGTCTGTCTCATACATCCTACACACCAGTTCAAATAATCTTGTCATGGCTGGCTCTCCCAGAGACTTTAGTAGCTCTGAGGATATGTCCTCTATTCCTGGGGCCATGTTCCTACCTAGGTCTTTCAGGGCTCTGTCAAATTCATCTCTCAGTATACTATCTCCTATTTCATCTTGATCTACTTCCTCTTCCCTTCCTACAACATCGTTTCTAAGTTCATTTCCTTTGTAGAGCCGCTCTATGTACTCTTTCCACCTTTCAGCTTTCCCTTCTTTGCTGAGAACTGGTTTCCCATCTGAGTTCTTGATATTCGTAGAGTTGCTATTCTTGTCCCCAAATGTCTCTTTTATTTTCCTGTAGGCGGTATCTACTTTTCCCGTTGTTATGCATTCTTCTACAGATTTGCATTTGGCTTCTAGCCATTCCTGCTTAGCCATTTTGCACTTCCTATCAATCTCATTTTTTAGTCGTCTGTTCTCCGTTCTGCCATTTTTCATTTACTGCATTTTTATATTTTCTCCTTTCATCAATTAAATTTAGTATTTCCTGTGATATTCAAGGATTTTTTGTAGGTCTTGCCTTTCTACCTATTTTGTCCTCTGCTGCCTTCACTATTTCATCTCTCAATGCTACCCATTCCTCTTCTACTGTTTTATTTCCCCCTGTTTCTGTCAATTGTTGCCTAAATCTCCCTCTGAAATTCTCCAGAACTTCACTTTCCTTCAGTTTATCTAAGTCCCATCTCCTTATTTTCCTATCTTTCTGCAGTTTTTTCAGCTTCAGCCTACAGTTCATGACTAACAAGTTATGGTCAGAGTCTATATCTGCCCTTGGGTATGTCCTGCAGTTTATAACCTGGTTCCGGTACCTATGTCTTACCATTATAAAATCTATCTGATACCTTCCGGTGTCTCCTGGTCTCTTCCATGTATACAACCTCCTTTTGTGATTCTTAAACCACGTCTTTGTTACGATTAAATCATGTTCCGTGCAAAATTCTACCAGGCGACTTCCTCTTTCATTCCTCCTGCCCAGTCCATATTCACCTACTATTTTTCCTTCTCTTCCTTTTCCTTCTACCGAATTCCAGTCTCTCATCACAATTAAGTTTTCCTCTCCCTTAATTGTCTGAATAATTTCCTTTAGCTCCTCATATATTTCTTCGATCTCCTCATCATCGGCAGAGCTAGTTGGCATATAAACCTGTACTGCTGTTGTCGTGTTGGCTTCGTATCTATCTTGACAATGATAATGCGATCACTGTGCTGCTCATAGTAGTTTACCCGCATTCCTATTTTCTTATTCATTATCAGTCCTACTCCTGTGATACCCCCAACTGATTTTGTATTTATAATCCTGTACTCACCTGACCAGAAATCCTGTTCATCCTGCCACCAAACTTCACTAATCCCCACTATATCTAACTTCAACCGATCCATTTCCCTTTTTAAATTTTCTAATTTTCCTACCCGATTAAGGGATCTAACATTCCACGTTCCGATCCGTAGAATGCCAGTATTGTCCTTCCTGATGACAACATCCTCCTGAGTAGTCCCCGCCCGGAGATCCGAATGGAATATTTTACCCGAGAGGATGCAATCATCATATTTTCATACAGTAGAGCTGCATGTCCTCGGGAAGGGTAACGGCTATAGTTTCCCCTTGCTTTCAGCCGTTCGTAGTAGCTGTGTAGCAAAACCACGTTAGCTGATGTTACAAGGCCAGCTCAGTCAATCATCCAGACTGTTGCCCCTGTAACTACTGAAAAGGCTGCTGCCCCTCTTCAGGAACCACACGTTTGTCTGGCCTCTCCACAGATACCCCTCCGCTGTGGTTGCACCTACGGTACGGCTATCTGCATTGTTGAGGCACGCAAGCCACCCCACCTCGGCAATGTCTGTGGTTCATGGGGGAAGTAAACAAAAATGCTGCATGTTTGGGTCGTCATAGCTCAACCTCTCCCCAGGAAACTCGGTTTCGATTGTGTAAAGCAATTTCCACAGCCATTCATATAACTGTTGGATAAATATCGCCAAATCGTGACACAGACGGTAACTAACCGGCTGACCGGCTAGTCAGTATACGGTTCGCGACCCGAACGTTACTATCTGACTACGGATCATATATTCTTGCATGTTTTTGTGAACTAATCGTGAATTATATCGCTATGTGTTTGGGCCTATATTTCACTCTTCAACCAAACCTACACATCGCAAATAAATAGTATTTCGATGTGGTATTGCCGGCCGCGGTGGCCGAGGGGACTGAGGCGCTCCAGTCACGGTCTGCACGCCCACTGCGGTCGGGGGTTCGAATCCCCCCTCGGGCATGGATATTTGTGCCGTCCTTAGTGTAAGCTAGTTCATAAGTAGTTTGTAAGGTTAGGGACAGATGACCCCGTAGTTAAGTCCCATAAGTAAAGTCCCGTAAGGTGTCAGTCTTCCATTGTGCACTTTGGTGGTTGATGGTTGATAATGATAAGAGGGTGGAAGCTTTGGGAGTTGATAGTTACCGACTGATATAAAATTCTACGTGTAGGTGTCAATATTTTGCTCTTCAGCAAAAACTACGCAATGGAGACGAACGATCTCCTCTCTTGTTGTAGTACAAAGTCTCCCGTTGAACACCATAGCAGTTCCATGTCGATAGCTATATGAGGGCGGAAGATATATTGGTTGATAGTCGTCAGCTTATATTAACTTCGGACTGAAGACCAGCGATAATTTCTGACACTAAATAGCAAAGAGGTTATATGCAGCGAAACGTGATGTACATTCTTCAGTTATTTCTCTGCAGCAACCGTATGAATAAAGAAAAATAAGTGCATATTGCAATTTGAAAAGAAATGTGCCAAAGCGTAAGAATGAAATTGCTCTTTCTCGATCCGTTACTGAAAGACAGAACACGGCACTGAAAAGTGAATTTACAGACAATAGAAACTTGAAATTTTTAGACGTTGTTTATCTTACACTGTAGGCATAAATGATTTTTTGGTATTCCTATCCCTAAGGACTGAAATAGAGGTTGAACAGTTTTCTGAAAACACGTTGCTATTAACGAAATTTTTTATTCACTGAATATCGTCGCAATCGTTACCAATGTTTTAACATTCTATTCCCAATTTTTAAATTTCTTTGTATTTTTCGATATCGAGAGGTCCTAATTACCGTACTTATAAACATCTATTTTCAGACGTTTCTACATCATGAACCGTAAATAGAAACGCCATTTTCCCGTTTCCCGTTTCGCGAAAACAGGCGACTGTATTGAGAGATGGCTTTTTAACCATTGATTCTCTCGTTCGATGAACGGGTAATTATAGATTCTTTATTAGTTACAGTTAGTGAACTGCATCAAATTACATAAAACCTTGCCACATATTTACATGAGTTTACGGAGGGTAGATTTCGCGTGTAGTTGGTGTTAAATCCTACATAACAGCGTACGAAATTCAGAGGCGATATCGAAATTTTTTCTCTGATCACAACAATACCGCATTGAATTCTCGAGATATTGGTTTTATATCGGTCAGTGATTTGCCCGCTTCTGTCAAAGCGGACTTGACCGCCGTTCCGAAGTACTATAATTCCATTGTAAGAAAACTATTCTGTCAAAAAATTGATTTTGACATTCCAACGTCTGATATCTTCTCTCGATAAACGAGCATTCACTTTTATTACTAGCCATATAAATGAATCGAAGCATATGTAGAAAGTGTCTAATCTTACAGATTAATACAATTTGTGTTATCGCGAAATCGTGACACAGAGGATGAAACACAGTAAGTAACCGGCTGGTCCGTATTGGGTTCACAATGAGCGTTAAAGTCCGTTCTGTTACTATCCGACGACATATAATGTATTCTTGCATGATTTTGTCGACTAATCTGTGAATTCTATCGCTATTGATATTATAATACCGTGCACGGCGTAAACCACACATGTGAGTCATATCCCGATTTCTGTCAATCACCGATATGTGAAGTAAACTGTTTTGGATAAGTCTTGGCCTAGGGATCATTAAGCAGCACCCCCTGCTATAGCAAGAAAGAGAAGGGAACCAACTGAAAAATTCTCCAGTCGAAACAGAAAAAAAGGTAAACATGATCCTATTCCAAAGACTCTGACAACGAAGTGGGGAACGAATTACACAATTATCTTTCCGCCTTCCTCATCAAATTTTGGGACGTGAATATACTAGAGCTCTTTAACATAGAACGCACTAAATTCTTTTACCCAAACGGACAACGGTGTGGACGTGCTGGAGTTCTTCCGTGTGGTTGTTTGAAGTAAGCAGCTTCAGTAGGCCACGTACGTAATAGCGAGCGTCTTTCAAGCACTTTTCGGAGTTGAACCGAGGAAGAATAGTTGCCTATTATCCCTCAGAGAAATCGGTGATCGTTTCGGAAGTAACCAACAAACTGAGATGCGAATCTATAAACGATGGAGGCAAGTGGGAACGAGGGAGGGAGGGGACCGCTTTCACTCTCCTCGTTTCACCGCAACGCTTGATGACAATAACACTGAGCGCTAAGGCAACAATGGATCGCTACGACACCACTGACTGTCGGAACAAATATGGTCTGTTGTGCAACAAGCAGTGTCCACGTGCACCATTCGACATAATGCTTGCCTCTGAGCTACATTAATTTGACATCACATCACTACGAAGTGACACTACTAATAGCAGGATTCATTCTTTAGATCCGTGTAGAGGAGATCCTTGTGGATATGGAACATGTCAATATACCTTTTCCCCCTTTTTTTACATGCTGAAATTATAATACTAATAGTATGTATACATGCAATCAATAATTTGGCTCTACTGAAAAAAAGATTTAAATGGCATGGAAGCTGTTCGTAGATTTGGTCACTATTAAGCCTTTCAGGCTCCTCTTATAATGTAGCCAATTTTCTTTTTCTTTGAAGAAGCGTCTACAGAATGTCCTTGAATATACTTCATCTACTGAGTCTCTTCCAAGTTTAATATCAATAACTTGGCTTTGAACCTGTCATTAACGTCCATAAAAATATTATTAGCAGACCCTTCTATAACTATGCTTCCATGCAATTTATTACAATACTTATGTCATCTGCAATCAAAACGAATTCTGTTTCTGGAAGTGTAACTGACAAGAGGTCATTAAAGTCCACAAGAAAAAGCAATGGTCCTAAGATAGATCCTTGTGGGACACCACATGTAATTTTTTTCCCCATTCCGATTATGGCTGATGACTTAATTCATTAGTCCCTTGCACTGACAACCTTTGTTTCCTGTTAGAGAAGTATGACTTCAATTATTTTGCAGCCCATGCCACTGTAAAATTATAATTTATTTCAAAGGATGTTGTGGTTAACACAAGCAAATATCGTTGACACGTCAAAGAAAATATATTCTGCTTTTAATTGATTACCTAATCAATCAAGTACTTAGTACATATTAGCTTTCTCCACAACTATGCATCATGTCGTCTGTATGCTTCATTTTAGACTAGGCTTCCATCGTAAGGATGCCTTCTGAGAAATTTTTAAAGTATATTATTTGTATATTGTAGATTTCCTTCGCGAGTCGTTGGATTCGTACGACGTATCATAAGATTGCCTGTCTTTCGGTACTTGAAAATGGCATAATGTAGTCGTGAAACATGTCGTACTAATGTAGGTCTTTGCATTGACGAGGGATTGAACTGAAAGAAACATATTGAAGATCTCCTGAAACGTTTGAGTTCAGGTACTTATGCTATCAGGGTCATTGCAAAATTTGGTGATTTACATCTCACAAGGAAAGTACTTGGGCTCGAACAAACACCAAACTCGTATGAGAGATAAGATCCCTTATTGCACTAGTGATACTCCTGCATCTGCAAAATTCTGCAGTCGTCCGTTAGAGGCCTCTGCGCATTGCACTTTGACCTGTCGGTTCGCCAGTAGGGACGGTGCAGTGTGCCTCCGAAGTTGCGTTTTGTGATGTTATTTGTGTTGTGAAGCGTCAGATGGGGCGGCGATTTCTGATTAATCTTGCTAATGTATTGCGATTAGTTGAAATGAAGTTTCGAAGAACCCTTCTTCGTGAAGATGGCATTAGTGTAGGAGATGAATCATTTGCTTGCTTTCTCGTATCTGTTATGGTACAGAAATATGAGCATAAGTTACAAATTCTTAATAATGATAATAGGGATGATAATGACGAACAACTCATTGCAAGCGGTAGTGCTACGGTAAGTGCGGGAAGAGGCGATGGAAGCAGTGACAGTGAATACCAACAGTCTTTCGGGAAGAACGTTAAAGTTACAACTATCATCACGGCTTTTGAAGAAAATTCGCTAGAGAACATGTACGATGATTATTACATAAGTTACAGTTAAGATATCTGCATTACGTATGGCGTCTACAATTACATCTAAAGTGCTATCTAGAGCATGGTTGCAGAGCTTTGCAGAAAAACAACACCCACCAGCACATTGAGGTGTACGTAGAGATTCTGTAACCAAACGTTCATGCAGATATGTTTGTTCGAGCCCATGTACTTTCCTTGTCAGTGAATTAGCTTACTATGCCTATTGTCCTTCACTGATTACATATGGGATCATATTCTGGGGCAATTCAACATTGAGTAAAAAATATTCATTGCACAAAAGCGTGTAACCAGAATAATTGCTGGATCCCACCTAAGAGCATCCTGCAGACATTTATTTACGGATTTAGGGATTTTCACTGTAGCTTCACAATATATACTCATGAAATTTGTTATTAATAATCCGACCCAATCCAAAAGTAGTGGCAGTGTGCATAGCTACAACACTAGGAGAAAGGGTAATATTCACTATTCAAGGTTAAATCTAACTTTGGCACAAGAAGAGGTTAATTATACTGCCACAAAAGTCTTCGGTCACTTACCAAGTAGCATAAAAAGTGTGACAACTAGTATTTAAAAAGAAAGTAAAGGAGTTTCTGAATGGCAACTCCTTCTGCAATGTAGATGAATTTTTAGATGAAACTTGAAAACAATAAAAAATGTAAATAAAAAATCCTTAAAATATTGATTGTCATGTATATACTACATACTATTATTTTCTATCTATATAAATGATCTGATGGACAGAGTAAGTTGTAATTTGCGGCTGTTTGCTGATGATGCTGTGGTGTATGGGAGGGTGTCGTCTGTAACTGACTGTAATAGCATACAGGTTGACTTAGACAAAATTTCTAGTTGGTGCGAAGATTGGCAGCTAGCTCTCAATGTAGAAAAATGTAAGGTGATGCGCATGAGTAGACAAAACAATCCTATAATATTCGAATACAGTATTAGTAGTGAGCTTCTTGATGCTGTCGCGTCGTGCAAATATCTAGGCGCAACATTGCAGAGCGATATGAAATGGAACGAGCATGTAAGGACAGTTGTGAGTAAGGCAGACAGCCGACTTCGGTTTATTGGGAAAATTTTGGGAAGATGTACTTCACCTGTAAAGGAGACCGCGTATAAAACGCTTGTACGACCACGTCTTGAGTGTTGCCCAAGTATTTGGGACCCGCAGCAGATCGGTTTGAAGGAAGACATAGAGGCGGTTCAGAGGCGAGCAGCTAGATTTGTTACCGGTAGGTTCGACCAATGCGCGAGTGTCACGGAAATGCTCCGGCAACTCAATTGGGGATCGCTGGAAGAAAGACGACGTTCTTTTCGTGAATTTCTGTTAAGTAAATTTAGAGGGCCGGAATTTAAAGATGAGTGTAGTACGATCTTGCTGCCGCCTACTTACATTTCGCGTAAAGATCACAAAGACAAGATAAGAGAAATTAGGGCTCGTGCGGAGGCATATAGGCATTCTTTTTTTCCTCGTTCAGTTTGGGAATGGAATAGGAAAGGAAATGCCTAGTAGTGGTACTGTGTACCCTCCGCCACACACCTTACGGTGAATTGCGGAGTATGTATGTAGATGTAGATACAACGTTTACTAAACTGACACGATCCACATCATTACGAAATGTCGTATATATGATCTATAGAACAAGTATTAATCTAATGTAATCTAAACTTATATATAATCAACAACTGGTGCTTAATTTGCCTCAGTCCTTCGCCAGTTGTACGATGTTATCAAAACAGGTTAGCTAATCAAATCAGGTTGCCTCCGCAGTGCTGTTGTGCACGTAAACGTCAATGGGCGCTCTGGTTGCCAGTACACGACACCACGCGATAGATGCCTGCGGTCGCGCGGAAGCCGCACTGCGCATGCGCGCTAGCCGCGTTCCCGCGCTGCTGTGGTCACACCGGCACGCCACACCGCACACCCCGTGACGTCACGCGGCCGACGACATCGTCTGCACGAGTTATAGGTACAGAAACGCCCGGATACCAAAATACCATATAATCTGCAGAGTAACTATCTAGATATCCGCCCCTGCTTCACTATGGAAGTTACGGAAGACCGGATGCTGTCGCTTTTTGGGTTACGAATTATCTTAGAAGATAGGTTAAGGTAAAACTAACCTACGTTTCTGGCTCTTGTGTTTATATGTACTAGTAGGTATCCTATGGTGCACTGTGGTAGAAGAGGGTTGATTACTATGACGGGATGGAAGATACCGGAGTTGAACGTTAGCGACTTATATAAAATTATACGTGTAGGTGTCAATATTTTGCTCTTCAGCAAAAACTACACAATGGAGACGAACGATCTTTGTTTTGTTGTAGTACATTGTCTCCCGTTGTACACCATAGCAGTTCCGAGTCGATAGCTTTAAGAGGGTGGGAAATATAGTGGTTGAAAGTTGTCAGCTTATATAAAATTCGGACTGAAGACTAGCGATGACTTTTGACACTATAATAGCAAAGAGGTTATATAGAGCGAAACTTAATGCACATTCTTCAGTTGTTTTCTGCAACAAGCGTAAGAAAAAAAAAGTGCATATTGCAGTTTGATAAGTAAAACTACCAAGAAAGATGCCAAAGCGTAAGAAAGAAATTTCGCTTTCTCGATCCGTTTCTAAAAGACTGAAAACTTCGCTGAAAAGTGAATCAACAAACAATAGAAACTTGAAATTTGTAGACGCTGTTTATCTTACACTGTAGGCATCAGTGATTTTTCGATATTCCCATCCATAAGGGGGTGAAAGAGTGAATGAACGGTTTTTTGAAAATCGTTGCTATTAAGGCAATTTTGAAGCAAGAAATACAAAACTTCGGTTTTAGATTATTGAATGGAATTTTAAAAACACGTGTTACGATATTTTTGGAAATTCAACCATTAAGCGGGTGAAATAAGGGACTATTTTGACTCTAGAAACGTGAAAATCTGGATTTGGAACCATGGTTAGATCTTTTTTAGGTGTTTCGGGATGTTTTGAATTCTGCCATCAATGGTGCAATAGGGGGTGGAAAGTTGTTTTAAAATACTTGACCAGGAAATCATTTTTAAAGCGAAATCTACGAAAATTTATATTTAGAAGTAGAAACAACCAATGCAGGCCATCCAGTCTACGCGAGCGAAGCAGCGGGAATTAAGCTACTTTAGCTTATAAGAAAACGAGGCAGCAGTTATTAGAGAAGAAGGGCATGAGAGGGTTGCGGGTTTGGGATAGGAGTAAGAAAGGGTAGTGGTCTTTCCCCAGTGTTGTACATTGAGCTAGCTTCGGAGGGATGCAAGGATAAATTTGAAGAACGAATTACAGTTCAGGGTGAAGAAATAAAAACGTCGCAGTTTGTCGATGAAACTGTTATTCTGTCGTAGACAGCAAAGGACCTGGGAGAGCAATTAAACAGATTGGATAGTGTCTCGTAGTATGCTCGCTGACGTTACAAACAAGCGCAGTATATCTGCCATCCGAATACTTATTCCGTAGCTTTGAGTCAGGAAATTATTGCTCGGGAAACATAATGTACACTGAAACTTCTTACGCTAACATGTAACTTCTGGGTCATTCCATGTCAAAACGCCTATTTCGGAACATTTTCCAGTTCGACTATCAGGGGATATTTTATGTGAACTTTTTAACATGTCCCCAATGCACTTTGGTTAATTTTGAGATTTGTTGAAGTAATACTAATCGAGATATAGGCAACTGTTTGACGCCATACGCGACTTTACGCAGGGCGAGCGTGAATTCCTGACAATTGTTGGCCGTTATAACTCGGGCACTGTTTCGTTGAAAGATATGAAACTTGGCTATCATTTACAACTGTATACGTTCTAATAGGAATAATACTGAAAAGAATTTTATATGATATATATAGCCAGAAAAGTGCAAACAAAGTTGTTTAAAAATAGGCGCCCAAAAAGAAGAAAAAAAAAATAAGCTTCCGTTTGTCGTGTTATATCTCAGAGACCTATAACTTGGCATGTGGCATACAGGGTTCTAAAACATGAAGTTTCGTTGATGTGGCACTTGCCACCTACACATTTTTTAAATGGAATCAATTTTCCAATGAAAATTCCCGCATAATATCGTGAGGTTAAATTATTCACACATCGTTGGTTTTACTTTTAGGCAATTAATGAAACAAACAAAAATTTTTACTTATAACAGATTAAACTAAATAGATCCTCGTGCAGAATTGACATTAATGTACAAACTGTTCCTGAAACAAGCTTTTCTCATTCGTGTAAATGTGTTTAGTCTATTATTACAGGATACAAGGAATTAAAGGAAGAAAAATATTAGACACATAAATGTAATTGGTATTGTATAGGTACTTCTCTGTTTTCTTAAACGTTATGTAGTGGGTATCTGCCGCGGTGGAGTAGCCGAACGGTCTAAAGCACCTCGCTGCGGAGCGCGCGGTTGCTCGCCGTGGAGGTTCGAGTCCTCCCTGGGGCATGGGTGTGTGTGTTTGTCCGTAGATTAGTTTACCTAGGTTTATGTAGTTAGTAAGCTATGGACTGATGACCACGCAGTTTGGTCTGATAGATGTACAAACATTTGAACATTTTTTTAGTGGGTATCTCCTTGCATTTTCCGTAGTTCATGTAAAGTTTAACTACGTAATTCGCAAGAAAATAATTATCAAAGATTGGTTCGTTACCTCAATTGTTTTCGTAATTTATAAATTGCTCCAATAAGAAATGTTCTCAGCCTGTTTAAATACTGGGTTACACTGCATGACAGTCCGAATTTAGATTGAACTCTTACGATCTGGAGCTACAAACGAAACTATTTTCTTAAAATCAGATGACAAGTATTTCGCAGAGCCGCCAAGTCCGCATGGACAGAAATGCGCGCACCTCCCGCGTCTGTCGGTCGAACACACCCTGTATCTCGACAATGAAATGAGTTATCGTTCTGTTCTAAACTTTAAATAAAAATTTGATATCTTGCCTACATTTCATCCACAGCTTTGGTATGTGCTAAAATCTACCATACACAAGCTCTACACAATACAATTTTTCATCTGTAAACTCTTCAAAATTTTTCGCATTAGTTTACTTAATTCGATGTACCAAAGTAACTATAAGGAATAACGAATAGAGTGTGAGATCACTATCGAGCGAATATATTACACTGTTGTTGTTGTGTTCTTCAGTCCGCAGACTGGTTTGATGCAGCTCTCCACGCTACTCTGTCCTGTGCAAATCTCTTCAGCTGAGAATACGTTGAATCTGCTTACTGTATTCGTCCCTCAGTCTCCCTCTATGATTTTTACCCGACACATTTCATTCTAATGCTAAGTTCACAATTCCTTGATGTCTCTGAATCTGTCTTACCAATCTATCCCTTCTCTTAGTCAGGGCCGCGATGCGCGAGGCCGTTCTCCGTCGGAGGTTCGAATGCCCCCTCGGTCATGGATGTTTGTAACGTCGTTAGTATAAGGTAGTTCGTAAGTAGTCTCTAAGTTTAGGGACTGATGACCCCGCAGTTAAGTCTCTTACGCTCCACAAACATTTGAACATCTTAGTCAGGATATGCCAGAAACTCCTTTTCTTCCCAATTCGGTTAAGCACCTCCTCATCAGTTACATGATCTACCCATGTAATTTTCAACATTCGTCTGTAGCTCCACATTTCGAAAGCTTCTATCATCGTTTTGTCTGAAGTCCTTATCGTCCAGGTTTCACTTCCATACAGTACTACACTCCAGACAAATAGACAAATGCTTTCAGAAAGTACTTTCTAACATTTTAATTAATATTCGATGTTAACAAGTTCGCTTCTTTAGGACGCTTTTCTTTCTATAGCCATTCCGTATTTTATATCTTCTTTTCGCTTTTTTAGGAACTCTTTTCTTCCCATAGCCATTCTGCATTTTATATCTTCTTTACATCGGCCATCAGAAGTTATCTTGCTCCGAAAATAACAAAACTCATCTACTATTTTTATTGTCTCATGACCTAATCTAATTCCTTCAGTACCGCTTGATTTTCTGACATTACATTCCTTTACCCTCGTTTTACTCTTGTTAATGTTCATCTTATATCTTCCTTTCAAGACACTGTCCATTCCATTCAATTGCTCTTCCAGGTCCTCTGCAGTATCTAACAAAATTACTGTCATCGGCAAACCGCGAAGTTTTTATTTTTTCTTCCTGAACTTTTATTCCCTCTCCAAATTTCTCCTTGCGTTCCTTCACTGCTTGCTCAATGTACAGATTGAACAACTTTGGGGAAACTCTACAACCCATTCTTACTCCCTTCCCAATCTCTGCGTCCCTTTCTTGCCCTTCAACTCTAATGACCGCTGTCTGGTTTTTCTCGTAAGTTGAATATAACTCTTCGCTCCCTATATTTTACCCCTGCTACTTTCAGAATTTTGAAGGGTGTATTCCAGTCCACATTGTCAAAAGCTTTCTCCAAATTACAAACGCCAAAAATGTAGGTTTGCCTTTCCTTAGACTCTCTTCTAAGATAAGTTGTAATCGTAATGTGAGTATTGCCTTCCGTGTTCCTACATTTCTGCTAAATACAAACTGATCTTTCCCAAGATCGGTTTCCACAAGTTTTTCCATTCGCCTGTAAATAATTCGTGTTAGTATTTTATAACCATGACTTATTAAACTGGCAGTTCTGTAATTTTCACATTTGTCTGCACTTTCTTTTTTTGGAATTACAATATTCTTCTTGAGGGCCTCCTGTCTCATACATCTTGCACACCAGGTGGAACAATTACCTCATGACTGGCTCTCCTAACGATAATAGTAGTTCAGACGGAACATAATCCACTCCAGGGGTCTCGTTTCTATTCAAATCTTTTAGTGCTCTGTCAAATTCTTGTGGCAGTTAATATCTCCTATCTTATCTTTATTTCAAATATATCAATAATTCTCACCCTGTACATACAAGACGGCGTTGATTCGCGATGAGAGACGAACTATCAAGATGAATTTTCGTAATTAAAAGTATAATCATATTACACATTTTGTTTGTGAGGTGCTTTTCTATGTAAGAAAAGGAAGTGGAGTTCCCTATTATTTAAAAACACTGAAGTTGTTTTATATTCAATAAAACGAAACCCATCAGGCGAATTCACTTGACTGGAATTTCCAAGACCATTAACTCAGCATGAAGAGTACGCGAAAGTGCACCAGTTCGTTTAGTGTGAACTACACGATGTAGTACAGTAGCGGAAGACTTTTAGAAATGTTTCAGCACCAACACTTTGCCGTGAATGGCGCGTATACCGAAATATTCAGGTCCGTTCTCGCTCTCTGAACCTGAATACGCAGCACGTCATCCGCTTGCGAGTTATTCACTTGCGCGTCCAAGACGCCTCGTTCATCCTCGCTGGATGCCGGCTTACTTGAAAGAAACGCCTCGTTTGAGAATATTGCGCACACGCGCCGAGCTAAGTAATCATCCACTCACTCCGAATGAGTGAGTTATCTTCGGTGCGCATCGCTGCCTTTCTGACGTTCTGTGAACAGCGCCGAGTATTCGATACGAATCCGCCGTATAGGCCATGAATGACGAGCAGCGCTGTTTGGACACTGGGCTCATACAGGGGCTTTAGTGCATTAAAAAGAGACAGAGAGAAAGAAAGAGAGAAAGAGAGAGAGAGAAGGAGAAAGCAGGAACTGGGCTCCGGTGTCGCTTTGGCTGCTGACGTCACAGAGCTGCGCCGTGCGGATGGCTAATGAGAGAATCTCCGGGGGGGATTCATTTACACTGCGACGCACGTGAAACATAAAGAACGTGCGGTGGAAGCGAAATAAATTCCCAAATTAAAGTCCGGCAGACGCATCAGAACGTGATGCAACTCCGTTCATCTTTCAGTTTCGTGTGATGCTGCCCTCGACGGACTGAAAGAAATGTTATTTACATTTTTTTAAATACTCCTACATATACGGCTAGTAAAACGAGGAACGGAAAAAATACCGAGCGTTTCCGAGACATATTGCTCAGATATATACATGATGAGAATCACTAAGAGACAGAAATCCATCGTAATAAGTAGCGACTTTTAATATTCATTAGTAGAGTTAGTTCCCAGCGTTGGTCGGTCGTGTATTCCATTATTTTCTAGCTTACTTTTTATCCAATTCAGTTTCGTTTTCTTGCAGCTCAATCCTTATGTGTCATATCTAAAAAATGTTCAAATGTTTGTAAATCTATCGGACTAAACTGCGTGGTCATCAGTCGGTAACTTACAAACTATTTAAACCTAGGTAAACTAACCTACGGACAAACACACACACACCCTTGCCCCAGGGAGGACTCGAACCTCCACGACGAGCAACCCCGCGCTCCGCAGCGAGGTGCTTTAGACCGCTCGGCTACTCCACCGCGGCGTGTCATATCTCCTGAACTATTTGTTCTATAGTAATATAATTTCGCCGGTTCGTAGTCTGGCCACTTAGGGAACTGCCTTCTAAATGTGTTGCGAATGTAGTTAGTAGTGCCGCGCAAGATGGCCGCGTGGTCTAAGGCAGAGAACTACGTACTGCGTGGGCCTCCCCGCCGGAGGTTCGAGTCCTCCCTCGGGAACCGGTGCGTCTCTTGTTCTTAGGACCTTAGTTTCAGTTGCTTTAGGTAGTTTTTAAGTCTTGGGGACCAATGACGTCAGCAGTTTCCTCCCTTAATTTTACCAACATTTGTAAATTTCTTGAGTTGGCAGCACAGACGTAATAAATTACGAGTATGGGGGCAGGTTTTCATGCTTTTCATTGTTTCTAATATCATACCTGTTGGAATAAGTGTCGCACTACATTATGATTTCGAAGGTACTTTCAGTGGTATATGTCTGAAAAGTATTGCTGGGGCCGAGCGGTGTGTTCCCAGCTTTAGGTCAGGATGAGGCGTGGAACCTGGTGGAGCGCCAAGGGACGCTAGTGAAACAGAATTATAGTTGGCACATTTTATTCCCTAACATACATAAGTTTGATGAAGGCGCTACCTCGACAGGAGCTAGAACAGTAGGTGGCGTCGCCTTCGATGGATGCTTGATGGATGCTTAGGGTTTAACGTCCCGTCGACAGCTTGGCCATTAGAGACGGGCGTCGCCTTCGAGCTGCAACCTTGGTGTTTCGTATGATTGTAGTGCCCGCGCCGCGCCGCGATGCCGGGAAGCGATGCAATGACTGTTATTGTGAAGTGCTCTACCCCTTCACCAGGCTATGCAGCGGCCAGTGGATCAACGCAGGGACCCCTCTGAAATCGGATGTCGTGCTGGTTCCCGACTCGGGACACCGGCTGACCGGATTAGCACCAGAGTGCTAACTCGACGACAGGAACAATGGCCTTTAGTAACCAACCACTGAAGACTGCGCTGGCCTCAGGCGGCGGATCACCATGTTCCCAGATGATGTTTAGTGTGAAATATGGCCTCGACCAGACTTCATCTCCTAGCTGCCTCTAGCAGCTACCCATATGTACTGCTGTCTACATCTACATCTATATCTACATCGATACTCTGCAAATCACATTTAAGTGCCTGGCAGAGGGTTCATTAACCACCTTCATAACTTTTCTCTACCGTTCCATTCTCTAATAGCGCGCGGGAAGAAAGAACACCTAAATCGTTCCGTTTTCGATCTGATTTCTCTTATTTTATTGGGATGGTCATGTCTCCCTAAGTAAGTGGGTGCTAGCAAAATATTTTCACATTCAGAACTAAAAGTCGGTGATTGAAACTTCGCAAACAGATCACGCCGCAATGAATAACGTCTTTCTTTTAATGATTTCCACCCCAATTCGTGCAACATTTCCGTGACGCTTTCCCCCCCGTAACGTGATAAAACAAAACGAGCTGCCCTTCTCTGAACCTTCTCAATATCTTCCGTCAGTCCCACCTGGTGAGGGTCCCACAAGGGGCAACAGTACTCCAAGAGAGGACGCACAAGTGTGATGTAGGCAGTCTCTTTGGTGGAGCTGGTGCATCGTCTAAGCGTTCTGCCAATGAAACGTAACCTTTGTTTCGCCTTCCCCACAATATTTTCTATGTGTTCTCTCCAGTCAAAGTTGTTCGTAATTGTAACTCCTAGGTATTTGGTAGAATTTACGACCTTAAGGTTTGACTGATTTATCGCGTAATTGAAGTTCAACGGATTTCTTTTAGTGGTCATGTGTATTACTTCACTCTTTTCTTTATTTAGTGTCAATTGCCAATTTTCGCACCAAGTAGAAATTTTGTCTAAATCGCTTTGCAGTTGCTTTTGATCCTCTGTTGACTTCACTAACCGATAAACGACAGCATCATCCGCGAACAGTCTAAGGGTCTGTGACAAAGACTGAGCACAACGATTAGGCCAGTGAATTGACGACTACCTCCTGGACATCGTCGATTCAGAAGGCCAAGTGACTGCTACTTATAAATGTGGGAATATTTACACATAAAATTGGCTGAAGCTATGAAGTATGAAACGGTTTGAATGTGTTCCCTTTGAAAATGCAGTGTTTGCCCGATGTGTCTTTACCGCTGACGCATCCACGGTCTTATTCACTCTTGTGACAGAGTTACGTATAGTTATGAAATGTTTGCTAGCTGCGTCTCTGTCTGATAGCCAATTCACTCACACACAGTTCACCGGCGGTAGGCTTTCCAACTTGCCGACGCAGCGGCTGCCGTCATCACGCAAGGCGGATGAGCATTTTCTGCTACCGGCTGCTGACCTTATTCCGTCTTGCTAAAGTGAGCAAACTAAGATCTTAAAACATTTCCCTGTCACAATGTTTGCGGCGCAACAGTATGTATGTATCCGGAACCCACTCCCGCTACCGTCCGATCTGGGTGCTGTCGAGTCCTCTCCATTTGGCTCGCTCCTCCCACCACTCTTCTTCCTCCACTTGCTGCCAGGTCACACCTCTTCTTTCTGCAGATGTTCTCACTCCCATTTTCCACCGCGTACGTGGGCGCCCACTAGGTCTTTCTCCATCCTGCTTTAGTTCTTCCATAATCAACAGAAAATGCTATATATGCCTTCACCGATCAAATTTTAAATGCTCTGAATGAACGGACATCACCAATTGGTATTTTTTGTGATCTTTCAAAGGCTTTTGATTATGTAAATCATGGAATTCTTCTACATTATGGTTTACCTGGGGCAGTGCACAAATGATTCAATACTTAACTTGAAGGATGCAGAAAGTTGAAATAAGTGGTTCACGTAATGTCAAAACATCAGCCGATTCCTCAAACTGGGGGACTATCAAGGATGGGGTGCCACAGGGTTCGGTCTTAGGTCCTTTACTGTTCTTGATATACATAAATGACTTGCCATTCTGCACTGATGAAGATGCAAAGTTAGTTTTTTTCTGATCATACAAATATAGTAATCATATCCAAAAAACAAGAACTAAGTGATGTAATCGTAAATAATGTTTTCACAAAATTATTAAGTGGTTCTCTGCAAACGGATTCTCATTAAATTTTGATAAAACACATTATTTACAGTTCTGCACAGTAAATGGCACAACTCCAGTAATAAATATAGACTTTGAACGTAAATCTGTAAATAACGTAGAATTTTCAACATGTTTAGGCGTGTCCCTTGATGAGAGATTAAACGCGGAAACGTTTGAGTTCAGCTACGTATGCTGTTAGGGTTATGGCAAATTTTGGTGATACGAAACTCAGTAAATAAGCTTACTATGCCTATTTTCATTCATTGCTTTCGTATCGCATCATATTCTGGGGCAATTCATCATTGAATAAAAAAGTATTCATTGCACAAAAGCATGTAATCAGAATAATTGCTGGAGCCCACCCATGATCATCCTGCAGACATCTATTTAATGATTTAGATATACTCACAGTAACTTCACAGTATATATATTCACTTATGAAATTTGTTGTTAATAATCCAACCCAGTTCAAAAGTAATAGCAATGTGCACAGCTAAAACACCAGGAGAAAGGATGATCTTCATTATGTACGGCTAAATCTGAGTTTGTTACAGAAAGAGGTAAATTATGCTGCCACAAAAGTCTTTGGTCACCTACCAAGAATCATCAGAAGCCTGACAGATAGCCAATTAGCATTTAAAAATAAATTAAAATAATTTCTGAATGACTACTCCTTCTACTCATTGAATGCGTTTTTAGATTTAATTAGTAAATCTAGAAAAAGGTGTCATGTAATTTTTTGTGTAATGTAACGTCTTGTTCAAAGTGTCGTATTAATGATCTATGAAACAAGTATTAATCTAACCTGAAAAACGTATAAGTTGGCGATTTTTTTAATGAATATTTTTTTTATTGCCGTGTCATTCCGTAGTCAAGGACGAGTACCCTATTACTGTCTGTAATAAATTACTTCGTGTAGTTAAGTTTTAAAATTGTGATTTATTGTTGTCGGAGAAGCAGACTGTCCATTACTTGATGTATCAGCAAAGTGTTAAAAGGCTATTTGCCGAACAAGTGTCATGAGTACTGAGGAAGAAATCGCCTCTTGTGCTGGCTACAACTTACTGTTTTCATTGAACGTAGAGTCTGTTAACGTCTGGTCAAGGTTGTTACAAATTCTTCGCTACGAGTAGACCAGCGCAACTGTTGAAAGGGGCCAATGTCCATTGGCTTTGGTATTTTATGTTGTTACTATAAGGGAATTAAGGCTCGAATCGTTTCTTTCTTAACTGTACTTTTAACTGGTTTTTGAATGTTAGTT
The DNA here is from genome assembly GCA_026315105.1 of Locusta migratoria. NCBI lineage: Eukaryota > Metazoa > Arthropoda > Insecta > Orthoptera > Acrididae > Locusta > Locusta migratoria. The sequence continues at coordinate 855,086,978 of CM048744.1, read as the reverse complement.
GTTCCTTGAGAATTTATGCCTAACCTTTTCTTCATGGCTATATTGGGATCGGTGATATTATTACATTTTAATTTTATTCCTTAATTTTTCTTGGATATATATATATATATATATCACGGGGAAAAATAAATGAAAATGGCCAGAGACTTCTTGAAATATGCTGCTTTTATGGACTATGCATCACAAACACATGTTTTCAATTGATTATAAGAGGTAATCCGTCTTATGCTGACTGCAACTAAGAGATTTATTTTACACCAGACGCGTTTCGTTTTTCATTTTAAAAGCATCTTCTGTGGTCTGTAAATGATACAAACGTTTGTACAATTTGTTTTCGATAAATAGATTAAAAACAGTTAAAAACATTTTGCACGTTAGGCCTAAGTGTTTTTGATATTCGGTTTACTCGCGGTGTTGATGTCTCTTCTTTACATGTTACTACTTCTTTCTCCGTCTTGTTGGCTGGAGTTCGTTTGTTCCTGGCGTGTGTTTGTCGGCTGTGTCCAGCACTTTTCGTGTGTTTTAGTTTCGTTTTTTCCGTTTCATGCCGACGCATCACATCACTTCACTTTTGAAAGGTATACAGATTAATCACCTTATAATCAATTTTAACAACTGCTGCGGAATATGGCCACACAACCGAACGTAACATATTTTCAACTTAAGAAACGATGAAAGGTGTCGTGGAGACATCCACGCTCTCATCATTGGCATCAAATAGACTTTGTAATAACTAGACGAACAAATCTCAAGAACGTCCTACTGACACGAAGCTATCATAGTGCCGACTGCAACACAGACCATGCTCTGGTGGTGGGCAAACTGAGGCCCATCCCTAAGAAACATCGCCACACCAAACAGAGAGGTAAACCTCGGATCAACACATACCATGCTGATAAAATTCATACAACAGATACCATGTTCACAACCCACAACAACAAAAGCAATTTGCCAGTAGTTTTGAAAGTACTTTATTAGTAAACGTACAACAGAAAGGAATATTGATAGCAAATGGACACAAATTTCAGACGCCATCTACAAATCGGCAGTAATACCCTACGGGATAAAAGATAATAGAAACAAGGACTGGTTCGAGCAGAATTTGGAGGAGATGGAAACAGTCATTGAAGCTAAACGAAAAGCCTTGATTGCTTATAAAGAAAACCTAAATTGAAGAACTGGAGATGACCTGCGAGAAGCGAAGAACAGGGCACAACAAACATCAAGGAGGTGCGCAAATGATTAATGGCTGAATTTATGTGCAAATATTCAGAAAGCTGACGATTGTGGGGACACTAAGGCAATGTACGGAGGAATTAAGAAAACAATTGGACCAACAGTAAAAAAAAAAAGAAATAAAACAAAAAAAAAACAAAAAAAAATAAAAAAACAGCTACTCTGAAGACCAAGACAGGAGAAATTATCACTGGTGAAAGCAAGCAAATGGAGCGCCGGGTTGAACACTATCTAGAGCTTTTTGCAGTTGAGAATGATGTTAACATAGAAGCACTCGTCGCCATCCAACAAATACCGGTTAAGGAAGAGCTAGATGGAATGCCCACCGTGGAAGAAGTTAGTAAAGCAATAGATTCCCTTGCACATGGAGAGGCTCCAGGTGAAGTTGGGACCGCTGCAGAGATTATCAAGATAACAAGTCTGTACTTCTCAAACATCTACATTCACTTCTCATAACCATTTATGAAGTGGGTTTCGTCCCATTGGGCACGCGGAATTCATAGTACTCTGTATAAACAGAAAGGGGACAGAAGTGACTGCAGCAATTACCGAAGAATTTCATTGCTAAGTGTAGCCGGAAAGGCTTATGCAAGAGTCGTCCTAATGCGACTGCAAATCCTAGCGTTTAGAATCTACCCGGAATCTCAATGCAGCTTTAGAGCATATGATATTTTCTCTACGACAGCTCCACATACCACTGTATGTTTCTTTTATAGACCTCGTCAAAGCACTTGATTTTGTGAGCAGAAATGGGCTCTTCAGGTTGGATGGCCACCTAAATTATTAAAAATAATTGCCTTCTTCAATGAGAAAACGTAAGTAACAGTTTGCTTCAATGGCAAAACATCGGAAGCATTCCCTGTTAATAGTGGTGTAAAACAGGGGTGTGTGTTAGCACCTACTCTGTTTGGGATCTTCCTTTCCCTTCTGCTGAGATTTGCATTTGAAGACTGTGAGGAGGGCTGAAGGAAATCTTTTCAACATTGACCGCTTCAAAGCCAAGACCAAAGTTAATACAACTGTTATTCGAGAGTCGGTATATGCAGACGATGCAGCTCTGGTAGCAAACACAGAAGATGAGCTGCAATGACAAATCAACAAGTTATCACATACATGTGGAAAATTTAGTCTTACCATTAGCCTCCAAAAAACTAAGATCATGGTGCAGGGCATCAATCATCCATTCATCAGCACTTACGGTAATCCTCTCCAGGTAGTTGAGGAGTTTACGTACTTGAGTTCTAAAATATGTAGCAGCTTGTCTGTGGACACAGAGATTAGAAAGAGAATTGCATTGGATATCATGGGTAGAATGAAAAACAGAGTATAGAACAACAGAATGCTGGCAATAAAAACTCAATTACAAGTATACACTGCTGGTGTCATCAGCACTCTTCTCTACGGCTGTGAGACATTGACAACCCTCGCTAAGCACGAATCACGACTGAACAGCTTTCTTCACCGTTGTCTCCGGAGGATCCTTCATCTCACTTGGAGAGATAGAATACCAAACACCAAAGTCCTACAGCTCGCAAGCAGAACGAGCATTCATGCACTGCTAAGCCACCGTTGTCTCAGATGGCTGGGACATGTCAGGCGCACGGATTCTGAGCGAATTCCGAAGAAACTGCTGTACAGAGAACTGCAGGAAGGCGCGAGGCCAGTGGGAAGGCAGCACCTTTGCTACAAGGATGTCTGCAGGACAGATCTGACCAAGGCCCGCATCAACCCATCTCAATGGCAACACACTGCTGATGACCGTGTCAGGTGGCGACTAACTGTACACAAAGGGGTCATGCTTGCAGAGGACGAACGACTGCAAGCAGAAACAGTGCAGACGGAATTATCTCGAACAGCGTGATCTATTGACCCAAGATCAACAGGGATTTAGAAACAAAACTAGCTCTTTATTCACACTAAGTCAAGGGTGCTATCGACAAGGGGTCGCAAATCGATTCCGTATTTCTTTATTTCCAGAAGGCTTTTGACACCGTACCACACAAACGGCTTTTAATCAAATTGCGTGGTTATGGTATAATCGCCCCAAATTTGCGATTGGATAGGGGATTTCCTGTCAGAGAGGACACAGTTCATATTAATCGATGGTAAGACATCGACTAAAACAGAGGTGATATCGGGCCTTCCACAGGTTAGTGTTATTGGTCCTCTACTGTTCCTTATTTACATAAACGATTTAGGGGAATATCTAAGTAGCTCTCTCATGTTGTTTGCAGATGACGCCGTCATTTACCGTCTAGTAAAATCATCTGAAGATCAAAACCAACTGCAGAACGATCTGAATAAGATATCAGTATGGTGTAAAAATTGGAAGTTGACTCTAATTAATGAGCATTTGTGAAGTTGTCCACATGACGAAACGAAATCCGTTAAACTTTGTTTATAAGATAAATCAATCAAAAGTGAAGGCTGTAAACTCCACAAAGTACCTAGGAATTACTATTACTTCAGACTTAAACTGGAAAGAACACGTAGATAATGTCGTGGGAAAGAATCAGAGACTGCGTTTAATTGGTAAACTCTCAAAAGATGCAACAGAACTACTAAAAAAACTGCATACACAACGCTTGTCCATCAATGTTTGGAGTATCGCTGCCCTGTGTGGAATCTTTATCAGGTGGGTTTGTCGGAGGACATCGCAAGAGTCCAAAGAAGGGCAGCTCGTTTCGTATTGTCACGATACAGGGGAGACAGCGGTACGTAAATGATACAGGATCTGGGATGGTAACCATTACAACAACGGCGCTTATCGCTGCGGCGTGAGTTTACTTACGAAACTCCAATCGCCAACATTCTCCTCCGAATGCGAAAATATATTGTTGAGTCCCACTTACATAGGTAGAAATGATCATCAGAATAAAATACGAGAAATCAGAGCTCGAACGGAGAGATTCAGGTGTTCTTTCACCCCGCGCGCTATTCTATAGTGGAAAGGGAGATAAATAGTATAACGCTGGTTCGGTGAACCCCCTGTCGGGCACTTAAATGTGATTTGCAAAGTATCCCATGTCGATGTAAATGTATATTTAGAAGGAGACCGCGGCCTCTGTTCAAAGACCTTCAGATTTCAAGTGTCCAAACTGCAATAGGGACTGCCATTCTCGATTGGGACTTTTCAGCCATAAGAGACGTTGTAGGCTCTGAACCATATATGCTACGTCATCATCCTTCGAGGATGGACGGATACCATTAATATTAATAAATATGAAAGTGATGATTCTTCTGTGAGATTTCTCTATTTGCCCAGATCGCTTATTTACATAATTGCTTGATGACGAGTTTCAACTCATTAAAGAGCCATTTTCGAATATTAATTGTCCAGGCATCATCAAATGTTTAAAAGATATAAATGGCATGCACGTATTTATCTATCCAATGTGCTTTGGTGTCACGTTCTATTCTTGCATACAGTTCGCTTTCCCACTTCAATAGTCAGCATGTCATGATTGCAAACGTTGCTGACAGACTAATAGATTCAGTTTTAAACACTTGCGTGTGCTTATCTGCATATTCCACACATCACTGCCTGCAAATGCCGCTGATAGACTCTATTAAAGTAACACGCTGCCTAGTGATGTGGGGAAGTGAACTGTATGCAAGAATAGAACGTGACACCATGGTACATTCGATGGATGTGCATACCATTTATATCATGCCACACTGTTGCACCTTTTAAACATTTTATTATGACTGGACAATTAAGATTCGAAAATGACTCTTTAATAAGTCGAAACTAGTCATCAAACAATTATGTAAATAAGCGATCTGGGCAAATAAAGAAATCCCACAGGAGAATCATCACCAATTTTTAGATCGCCTCCTAAGCCTGAATAATAATGTCAGGTAACTAAAATATTAAAGTGTATAGGAAACTAAACTCAACGCCCGGTCGCTTTCGCTTTGCTCCAGGAACCCTGCTTCGTTGTTACCACGCCCTTAAAGGCATATCAATGATAAAAGTGTTAAAGAAAGTATTATATTTATCGTTTGTATTATCTGCGCCATAAACACCTTGCCAGTCTCGTTCCTTTACGAAACCACAGTTCACAAACCCACTTTTCAACAAAATAAATCGCAGCATCGGGAATGAGTTTCACGTCATGGTCTGAAAAGTATCGCTTATCAAGGCAGAGCTGGTGTTGTCGCGCTAAGTGGAGCGTCAGGCGTGTGGCTGGTATCTGAGGCGGGCGGACGCGCTGTTTTGGGAGGCCCGGTGTCCGCTGAAAGTTTCCGCTAGCAGAGCCAGATGGCCTCGTCTGACAGACCGGTGTTCACACTGCCTGCGCTTTTCCTTCCGCCGCCAAAATTCCGCTCGCCCACAACAGGCGCCAGACTCTAAGCGACGACAAAACTTCTCAAGAACTCCGGCGTCTGTTCGGCAAGAATAGGCGACGCTGTGTGATGCTGCAGCCGTTCTGCATGCACTCGGTCTGGCATGCGGGTTTCTATTTCCCACCGACGTCGTTGTTTTGTCTAATCCAGAGTTCGGCAGCGGTGTTCCCGATGGCGCCATCGGGCGTTCGAACGACTTCTAGGGCTAGACGGAGATATAGAAGCGCATAGCACTCGCAAAGCTACGCGACACTACAGCGAGACGCACCGGTTGGACCCTTGCTGTGCCGGACCAGCGCCAATGGAGATGCGTATAGTGCGAGTGCCCTCCAGAAAGAGAGATGCAGACACGATGATCCGGTCGGTCTGACATAATTCTCAAAAAAAAAAAAAAAAAAAAAAAAAAAAAAAAAAAGTTCAAATGTTTGTAAATCTATCGGACCAAACTGCGTAATCATCAGTTCATAGCTTACAAACTACTTAAACCTAGGTACACTAACCTAAGTACAAACACACACACGCATGCCCCAGGGAGGATTCGAACCTCCACGCTTTAGACCGCTTTTTTTTTTTTTTTTTTTTTTTTTTTTTTTCTTAGGTGTAGCTCTGTACGTCGCGGACGCTGTTCGTGTTTGTTCGTTCTTGCTCGATGTGTTGTTGGCTCAGCTTTTTTATTACAGAGGGCGCGCTGAGCCAGGGCGCCCGGCACCGCTCGGCTGCTCCACCGCGGCACATAATTCTCACCCCATACTGAGTAGATTAATTTTGTTATTTTGGTAGCAAGACAACTTCTGATAGCCAAATTAAAGAAGATATAGAATGCAGAATGACTATGGGAAGAAAAGCGTTTCTAAAGAAGCGAAACTTGCTAACATCCAACATCAATTTCAATGTTAGGAAGTCCTTTCTGAAAGTATTTGTCTGGAGTGTAGCACTATATGGGAGTGAAACGTGGACGATAAGGAGTTCAGATAAAAAGATGATAGAAGCTTTTGAAATGTGGTGTTACAGACTAATGATGAAAATTAGATGGGTAGATCACGTCACTAATGAGGAGGTGCTTAACCGAATTGGGGAGAAAAGGAGTTTCTGGCATATCCTGACTAAGAGAAGGGATAGATTACTGGGACACAGTCTGAGAGATCAAGGAATTGTCAACTTAGCATTAGAAGGAAGCGTGTGGGGTAAAAATCGTAGAGGGAGACCGAGGGATTCTAGATTAGATTAGATTAATACTTGTTCCATAGATCATATATACGACATTTCGTAATGACGAGGAACGTGTCAGTTTAGTAAGTGTTGTCTATACTTGACAATCAATATTTTACGGATTTTTTGTTTTTGTTTTATTTATTTATTTATTTTTTAAGTTTTATCTAAAAAATTCATCTACATTGTAGAAGGAGTTGCCATTCAGAAATTCCTTTAACTTCTTTTTAAATACTAGGTGGCTATCTGTCAGACTTTTGATGCTACTTGGTAAGTGACCAAAGATTTTTGTGGCAGCATAATTCACCCCTTTATGAGCCAAAGTTAGATTTAACCTTGAATAGTGAATATCATCCTTTCTCCTAGTGTTGTAGCTATGCACACTGCTATTACTTTTGAATTGGGTCGGATTGTTAATAATAAATTTCATGAGTGAATATATATATTGTGAATCTACAGTGAGCATCCCTAGATCCATAAATAAATGTCTGCAGGATGCTCTTGGGTGGGATACAGCAATTATTCTGATTACACGCTTTTGTGCAATGAATACTTTTTTACTCAATGTTGAATTGCCCCAGAATATGATCCCATATGAAAACAGTGAATGAAAATAGGCATAGTAAGCTAATTCACTGAGATGTATATCACCAAATTTTGCAATGACTCTGATAACATAAGTAGCTGAACTCAGACGTTTCAGGATATGTTTCTTCCAATTCAGTCCCTTGTCAATGCAAACACCTAAAAATTTTGAATATTCTACTTTAGCTACAGATTTATGTTCAAAGTCTAAATTTGTTAATGGTGTCATGCCATTTATGTATGAAACTGTATATACTGGGTTTTATCAAAGTTTAATGAGAGTCCATTTGTAGAGAACCACTTAATAACTTTCTGGAAGATATCGTTTACAATTTCATCAGTTAATTCCTATTTGTCAGGTGTGATAGCTATACTTGTATCATTGGCAAAAAGTAGTAGCTTAGCATCTTCGGTAATGTAGAATGGCAAGTCATTAATATATATTAAGAACAGCAAAGGACCCAAGACCGATCCTTGTGGGACCCCATTTTTGATAACACCCCAGTTAGAAGAATTAATTGTTTCATCTATATCATGTGAACTGCTTATTTCAACTTTCTGCGCTCTTCCAGTTAACTATGATTTAAACCATTTGTGCACTGTCCCACTCATACCACAACACTTAAGCTTATCTAGAAGAATCCCATGATTTACACAATCAAAAGCCTTTGAGAGATCACAAAAAATCCCAGCTGGTGATGTCCGGTTATTCAAAGCATTTAATATTTATCAGTGAAGGTATATATAGCATTTTCAGTTGAAAAGCTTTTTTGAAAACCAAACTGACATTTCGTTAGAACTTCATTTTTACTAATATGTGAAGCAACTCGAGAATACATAACTTTTTAAATTTTTTTTTTTTGATAAAGCTGTCAGAAGTGAGATGAGCCGGTAGTTGTTGACATCGGATGTATGCAAACATTTAACGATAGCATATTTCAGTCTATCCAGGAAAATACCCTGCTTTAATGAGCTATTACAAATATGACTGAGAATCCTACTTATCTCCTGGGAACAAGTTTTTAATACCCTGCTGGAAATGCCATCAATTCCATATGACCATTTACTCTTGAGAGAATTTATTATTTTCCTAATTTCTGAAGGTGAGGTGGGTGGAATTTCAATTGTATCAAATTGTGTGGATATGGCCTCTTCCATTAATTGCCTTGCTCCTTCTAATGAACATTTAGATCCTATTTTCTCTACAACATTTAAAAAGTAATCTTTAAAAATGTTTTCAACTTCTGACTTTTTGTTAATAAAGTTTTCATTTGTTTTGATGGTAACACCCTCTTCCTCTGCTCTTGGTTGCCCTATTCCTTTTAATAATATTCCAAATTGTTTTAATTTTATTATCAGAGGAGCTAATCTCAGACATGATGCACATGCTTCTTGATTTTTAATAACTTTTCTTAATGTAGCTTTTATAATATTTTATTGTTTCTGGGTTATTACTCTTTCTTGCGGACAGATATAGTTCCCTTTTTCGGTTACACGATATTTTTATTCCTTTAGTAAGCCATGGTTTTGTGCATGGTTTCTTACAATTAAATTTTACTAATTTCTTGGGGAAACAGTTATCAAATACCCTTACAAATGTATCGTGAAATAAATTATATTTTAAATTAACATCATGTTTCTTGTAAACCTCATCCCAGTCTAACTGCTGTAAATTTTCTTTTAAATTTCTAGTTGTTAAGTCATTAATCGAGCGCACAATTCTGGTGGACTGTTACGAATTACTGAATGGAGCTATGTCATATACTGTTACTAGCTGTGCACCATGATCCGAAAGACCATTCTCAACGGGACAAGCAATTATGTTGTTAAACTTATCTTGGTCTATAAAAAGTTATCTATCAATGTACTGCTGTCCTTTACTACCCGAGTAGGAAAATCAATAACGGATGTCAGATTGAATGAGCGAAGTAAGACTTCCAGATCCTTCTTCCTATTACACTCTTTCAGTGAATATACATTGAAATCGCCAAAAATAATAATTTGCTTCCCCCTATTTGACAGATAGTACAACAAGGCATCCAAGTTTTCCAGAAATAACTGAAAGTTCCCTGAAGGGGACCTATATACTGTTACAGTTATAAGATAATCATCATTGAGTTTAAGCTGGCAGGCACATGCTTCAATATGCTGCTCTACACAAAACTTTTATTGTTTCTAAAAGGATGTAGGTTGTCGAACGCATTCGCAGATGAAGAGACTTGCACCGGACAGGATAGCGTGGAGAGCTGCATCAAACCAGTCTGCGGACTGAAGACCACAACAACAACAACTGGGAAAACTATTAGGTGGAAAATTTTGATTTTCATACATGTTACAAAAAAAAAAAAGAGAAATTTGGTGAAGGAATTAAAGTTCAGGTCGAAGAAATAAAAACATTCTGTTTTGCCGATTTCATTGTAATTATGTCAGAGACAGCAAAGGTCCTGGAAGAGCAGTTGAACGGAATAGACAGTGCGTTGAAAGGTGCGTATAAAGTGGACATTAACAAGAGCAAAACAAGGGTAATAGAGTGCAGTCTAAGAAAATCGGGCGATGCTGAAGGATTGAGAAACAGTAAAATAACATTAGATGGTCGCAGTACAGAGGATACTAAATGCAGAATGGCAATAGGAAGGTGTTTCTGAAAAAGATAAATTTGTCAACATCGAATACTAATTTAAGTGTAAGGAAGACCTTTCTGAAGGCATTTGTGTGGAGTTGTGATATTACAGATACAGGTGGAAGCCGATTGTTTCCATACGAAAGGCAGGTTTTGCCAGGCTGTTGGGTTCCCCAGCCGGTCGACTAACAGGTAGTCAGGATTTTCCTAATGTGCTCGGAAACCGGAAGCGCTCTTGGCTGAGCGAGGGCGTCTATTCCAGATTGCAACTGAAATACGATATAGCCACAAACATTATTTAAAAATCCATATAAAATTAGGGAATGATCATACGGCAAATATAATTATATGAATGAATTCAGGAGACTTGGGAGAATCAAACGCTGTAATTACAATTTCAATATCCCGTACAGATAAAAAGCGAACAAATTTCAGTACTATAATAATAATAAGACTTATATTAACAATTACTGATATGCAGTGTAAATCAGTAACAGATTAAGAAGCAAATGGGCAGCATTGCACCCACTACCTATCTTAAAAGACGTACCACGTTATTTCCGTATTCTTTCAATAAACTATGTTTTACTCTCTTGTGCTGCACAGAAACACAAAACAAGAACCCAGCTAAGCGCATTACATTTATACATGTATTTTATTATATTTAATATTATTCTTAATACCGTTCATTTTTTTATGGTGTTGACTGCCACTTAAATATTACATGGCTGACTAAAAATAGTAGATATGCAGCAGATAATTTATATATAAATAATTATGAGTATTTGTGGACAAGAACTGCAAATATTTGTATAAAAAGCCATGATAAATTAAATATTAATTTATATAATTACGTACGCTTCCGCGGCCAGAGTCAGATGACATAAAAGTTTTCTGGGTATGGTACCGCGTCATGATGTAAGGCTATTACTTAAATAACCAACGTTTCGGCCAACGTTACAGTGGCCTTCATCTGGGTAACTCCAGACGAAGGCCAGTGTAACGTTGGCCGAAACGTTGGTTATTTAAGTAATAGCCTTACATCATGACGCGGTACCATACCCAGAAAACGTTTATGTCATCTAAATATTGATTGTGTAACTATATTTCGACAGCGGCAGTATATTTGAACAGTGAGGCGCCACGCTTAATTGCTATCTGATCAAAGAGCTTCAGTCTCAACAGTTTTTAGCATTGTTAAATATATATTTGTTTGTTAAATGTAAATTTACGGGACAGAACTTAGTCTCTGCTTGAAAAGTGGTAAACTATACACGGTAGTAGGGCTGTGGAACTGTGATAATTCAGCAATCGTGTACTTGTGTGATTACAAACTGTGTTTTATAAGAAATACTTTAATCACGGATTAATTTGGAACTGCAATGTTCGATGGACTACTCTAATTTACGAGTGATAATTTGGAACTTTTACTCTCGAGTACGTGTGATACTTATTGTGTCTCTCATGAACAGTAGTAGGAGAAATATTCACTTATATACCGATGTATAAAGTAGGACCACCTCCGCGTTTCATGTCTAATAAGAGTAATAAACTCTATTTATAAAGAATGACTTCGTGATTGAATCAATTCTTTATCTTAGAATCCATTTTGTTTGTCATTCAGAGGTTTAATTTATGTTTGTTAAATATATTTTCACGTCATCATATGCAGATTGATAGACTGGCTAAACTACAGATTATTTATTGATCATGTTTAAACAGATTTGGTAGCTGTTTAGGGCATAGAAGCTGACATACATAACTCATCCCTATGATCAGAGACAACAAGCCATAAACTTTTACTACCCTGAGTTATGTATTGCCCAATACTTATTGGTGAGTACCGATAGGAAGATCGCAGAGTGTTGCTTTGTATGTGAGTGGAACATAGCCGATGAAACAGTGAGGACAGGAAGAGGATAGAGGCTTTCGAAATGTGGTGTTACATAAAAATGCTGAAGATTAGGTGGGTGGATCACGTAACTAATGAGCAGATATTGAGCAGAATTGAGGAGAAACGTAATTTCTGGCATACCTTGACTAAAATAAAGGATCGAGTGTTAGGACACATTCGTAGACATGAAGTAATCGCGAATTCTGCATTGCAGGGAAGTGTTTGGATTAAAAACCGCGTAGGGAGAGCAATAGATGAATACAGTAAACAGATACAACTGGATGTGGGTTGCCGTTCTTGAGATGAAGAGGCTTGCTCAGGATAGAGTAGGGTAGAGAGCTGCAACAAACCAGTCTCCGGACTGAAGCCCACAACAACAACACATGTTATAGTTCGATGTCTCCACTCGGTAAAGGTCTGTATTTATTTTCATTATGCGTTACGGTTTGATATGAAGCATCAACTTAAGAGGCCATAGAAATAAGAACTTCCGAGGCAAATGTCATTTTGTCCGTGGAAGCGAGAGCACGATACAGGGAAGCAGCAGAGACATTTCGCACAGAGTCCCAGATACTACGCAAGTGGTGGCGCCACCAGCGCAGACGTTGACACCATCTGTCTTGGCCGACCAACCAGAAGCTGAACAATCGGAAACAATTCATGGGCTATTTGAGGCCACCACACCCCCACTATAGTCAGTTGTTCCTGACGAAGGCGATGTAAGCTGTCATCGAAAGCTTGAGGTTTGAAGCGGCAAGAAATCAGAATTCTTTTGCTCAGTGAAGGTTAATGTATTTTAAATTTTCCTCCAAGGTGTAATTAATGTTTAATCTAATTATTATTAACATATCTAAGACAGCTATCTTAAATGTTCTTGTGAAACGAAAAGAGAAAAAATCGGAGATTTATGGTCGTGAAAATTTTACCCTCTGGTTTGGGTTGTCCACCTTAAGAGAGAGCTGATCACGGTTTTTAGTTATAGTTCTCTCAAATTTCAGTTAAACAACGTTCAGTGAAGTGTGCCTTGTTGCAGCACTGTCCTGTTCGTTGTTCGGCTAAGGAGTCGCTCTTTGACCTCAGTCTTTTTTTCTTCTTTTTTTAAAGCAAGAGTCAACTTTATAAGTTACAGTTTCCTTTTTTTAATATTAAAATATTGGCTCAGTTTTTCTGTACTTGCTACTATTTTGAAATTATTTATTGTTGTTACTTAACCAAGCAATCTCTTTGGGATTAGTTTCTAATGAGATGTGATTATAATACTGTAGCAAAGAATTTAATAAAGGTTTGTTAATCTTTATATATGAAAACGAGTCCCTATTTCCTTCTGTCACGCCATAACTTGATAACGGCTCGACTGGAGGACGGTGGTTCAAATCCACCTCCGGCCATCTTGATTTCCTTTTGACCATGAACCCATGTGCCGAATGTTCCAAAAGCTAATGATTTCTGTAGCACATACCAATGTACTCGTTCATGTCCTATGGATAGGAACTTCCTGTATCTAGTCTTTCAAAGCGTCCTTTTTTTTCTCTGAATATGAGTGTATATTAGACTGGCCTCTCTGCAGACACGAAACTCGATACAAAGCAAAATATATACAACCAAAATGATTTATTACCAGTATTCACCATTTATTATCTCTGAAAGTCGAGTGAAAGGAGTTTCAGATGTAAAGAATAATGGCAAATTGCAGAGGAAGGTTCACAGAACTAAATGATATTTCAGCTCGTATTAAACATAGTGGATGCTGAATAGTTCAATAACATTACTGAAGCTATACATGCCTCACAAGGAAAATACTTGGGCTCGAACAAACACATATACTCCAAAATCGTATGAGAGATAATGTAAAGATCCGTTATAGCACTAGTGATACTCCCGCATCTGCAAAATTCTGCAGTCGTCCGTCAGAGACCTCTGCGTGTGCCATGCCGCATTGCACTTTGACCTGTCGGTTCGCCAGTAGGGACAGTGCAGTGTGCCTGCAAAGTTGCGTCTTGTGATGTTATTTGTGTGGTGAAGCGTCAGATCGTGCGGCGATTGCTAATCAATCCTGCTAATGTATTGCGATTAGTTGAGATGAAGTTACGAAGAACCCTTCTCCGTGAAGATGGTATTAGTGTAGAAGATGAATCATTTGCATGCTTTCTCGTATCTGTTATGGTAGAGAAATATGAGCATAAGTTAGATACTGTTGTTACAAACTTATAATAATGATAATAGGGATGATAATGACGAACAACTCATTGCAAGCGGTAGTGCTACGGTAAGTGCGGGAAGAGGCGATGGAAGCAGTGACATTGAATACCAACAGTCTTTCGGGAAGAAGGTTAAAGTTGGAACTATCATCACGGCTTTTGATGACAATTCGCTAGAGAACATGTACGATGATTATTACATAAGTTATAGTTAAGATATCTGCATTACGTATGGCGTCTACAATTACATCTACAGTGCTATCTAGAGCATGGCTGCAGAGCTTTGCAGAAAAACGACAACCACCAGCACATTGAGGGGTACGTAGAGATCCTGTAACCTAACGTTCATACGGATATGTTTGTTCGAGCCCATGTACATTCCTTGTCAGTGCCATACTAGCCACAGAAGGAAAATTGTAGGAGCGACATAGCTACGTCTGGGCGATTACGGAAAAGAAAGGAATAGACGCAGGTTTATGATAATTGTTCCAGAAACTTGTATAAAGCAAGATAAAAGTAGCGAATACTTTCGGCACGAAGAGCACGTGGAGTGGTGCACACCTATCAAAGATAAAGTTATATTTAAGCCCCTGACCAATCATATCAAAGTAAACAACTACAATAAAAAATAAAGACGCTAGCTCAAACTCTTAACTAGGTATTTTTCATGATCATCTTATAAGACGGCTTTGGATCCAGTCAGCCATTACGCATACAATTAGTTCAAAAAATATTCAAATGTTTGTAAATCTATGGGACAGAACTGCTTGGTTATTAGTCCCTAACTTACAAACTACTTAATCTAAGGCAAAATAACCTAAGGACAACACAAATACCCATGCCCGAGGAGGGAATCGAACCCCCAACGGCGGACGGCCGCGCGCACCGCAACATGGCGCTCCAGTACGCGCAGCTAATCGTCCTAGTTGGTACACATAAATTTGAATTTTAGACTTTTTAAGTAAGATTTACGTCGCATTTAGTTCATATTTCAGAGACTTTATTGTAAACATCGTCCTAGTTAGTCAGATGGAACTGCGGCACATTTTGCTGCTTGCTGCTGTGAGACGGCATCTTATGCGGCGCAGATGCGGCCAAAGATGGATAGGTCGAGGGGGGCATATAGAGTACCTTGGCCTCCAAGATCACCTGATCTAAATGCTTTTCATTTTTGTGTCTGGGGTCACCTCAAAAGCGAATAGTACAACACACACGTTAACACGCTAGAAAAACTGGAGCGGAGAGTTGCACACTCTTGTGAAGAATTTAGAAATAAACCAGGGGTTTTCGAAAGAATTCGTAATTCACTGCAGAGACGAGCACAGTATTGCATCCAGATGCAAGGAAGGCACTTCGAATACTTTAATAGGTCCCATACGTGTAATATGAACTAAATGCGATATAAATCCTGATAGTAAATTGTCTCGCAAACACGCGTCGTTTGCGGGCCCAACTTCACTGGGACACTTTTGCTTCTATTATTTTATACTCTCAACCTGTATGTTTGCACCATCCTCTTCGTGTGTGTGTATTTGCACATCTATAATAATAATTTAAATATATGTATACATAACTCTTCAGTTTAGACGAAAGTGCATAGATTGTTAGTGTTTTTTTGAATTCTTGTGATAGCTTATTATAATTGGATGCGACAGAATTCTGCACACCATTCTGCACAACGGTCAAGGAGGTGTGATTCAAATGAAGATTCGATTTTTGTCTGGTATTAACTGAGTGAAAGCTGCCAGCTCCTTGGAATAACCAGATAATGTAAACAATAAGCGACACTAAAGAAAATAGGTACTGAGAGACCAATGTCAGAATTCCCAGACTACTAAAGGGGAGCGACAAGAGGTTAGAGAGCCTACCCACGTATTGCTCGAACCGCCCGTTTTTGCGTCATGAATACTTGTTTTGAATAAGAGGAGTTACCCCAGAAAATAACACCATACGTCATAAGCAAAGTAGAATTCGTACTATGAGTTATTTCAGATACTGTTCTAATGGTAAATAATGCAGCATTTAATTTCTGAACAAGATCATAAATATTGACTTTCCGCGGCAGCCTACCATCTACAGGCCTAGAATTTTGAGGTCTTCAATCTTACTTATCATTCTGTGTAATCAAAATGTCAGTTTTGATAAATGTGTGTTAGAGACAGTAATAACTGAGTCTACCTGTGATTTACCATCAGTTTACTTTCCACAACCATGAACTTATTTCTTTAACTGCATTACTTGATTCCGTATTGATACTGCAGACTTAATTTGCTTATGTCAAGGAATCGATATTACTTCGGGTAAAATGAGATTGTTATGCCAAGATTACAATAAGATTTTTACTATTGCTGACGATTGGGTTACACATACAAAGGCACCATATTTAGGTCACTAATAAGATAATACAGTGCAATTTTAACATCTTATCTGTGACCTAAAGATGGTACTTTGTGTGCCTAAACCTGTTGTCAAAGAGATTAAAAATTCTTTTGCAATCTTGGTAATAATGGCACGAACATTCTCTTGCCAGCGAAAGGGAATTATTATTATTATTATTATAAATGCAAATATGTGCAAATGCATATTACATTTACATTAGTCCTAGTTGTGTTACAGGCATTTGTTTTTTCTACATGGTATCGCTGACAGTGTTCGTTGGACAGTTCACATACACAGTCTTCATTTGGCTGGTGGAAACTGCTGTTTCGACAGAATTTTTGGTGAAAGCCATGGGTAACGTATCGCGTTATTACATGTCGGAGTTCTTTGTTTACCTCTTTCCATTCTTCTGTCAGCATGGCATCAGTCGATCCTGATAGAGTTTTGCTTTTCTGTTGATATTTGGCGCCTGCTTTCGTAGGTCTCGATGCTTGGCAGGAGCATTTGCATCCTGATGTCTTCTATTAAGAAGGTTTCTTTTGTGAAGCCGTAAGCCAGTCTTGAAGGAGCTGTCTTCACTATGCCCAGGATTCGTTTTATGTAACGAGACTTGATTTTTTCCACTGCTATGAGGTCGTTGACTTGGTGCTGTGGCCGCTCTGAATAATGTCATCTATGTTTTTATTCAAACGTTTTGAGGCGGTCGGATATTGTAAATAGCTTTTATTGCTGCTGCTGCTGCTCTTTCTTTCACATGGAAGTTCAATGAGGTCATTGTGTTTGCAAAGGCACAACAAGATATTTGTGGCTTGGTACCACTTCAAAGTTTTGTCTTGTTGAACCAGAGTGTCTTTTGGTGCGATTTCACTACCTCTTCTGAAAATCATGTTTGATTTTGCTGTGCTTTATCTGCAAGTCTTTTTCCCGGGCCCATGATGTGGCTCTATCTAGCGCCGTTTGTAGCTCTTCCTTGTCCTCTGGAGCTATTACTATGTCATCTGTATAATGTAGGAGTGTTGCTGAGCTGTCCCTAACGATCTTTATGATGTCTGCCGTAATTATGTTGAACAATGTCGGACTGATTGGGTCTCCTTGTAGTACTCCATTTGTTTGTGTTAAAGTCGTTGATAAAGTTATAAGATATTTGGATGTGGTTGTATTTTAGAATGCCTGAGAAAACTTTTGTTATTGGGTGAGTGTCGCTGAACAGCAGGTTGACTTTGTGGATAGGCGTCTTTCTATTAATGGTGTCAAAAGTTTTGCTGTTACAAACACTGCAGAATATTTTTTCTTGAGTGTCTTAGTGCGTCCTTAGCTTGCCATATTAAGTAATTCACGTCATGAAGGATGCTTCTTCCTTTTCTATGTCGAAATTGGTTTTCTGGTACACGGGCTTCTACTTCAGCTGTGAGGCTGTTTGTTAATATTTCCATGAAAATTTTCAATGACGTGTTTTACAGGGCTATGCCTCTGCATGAGTTCGAGTTGTTGGTTTCTCACTTCCCTTTGAAGAGTACTCCATCGTTCTTGTTCTGTACCTGTGTTCAATAGCTCCATCAAGAAGTCTTCCTTCCATCAGGTGGTAAGTTTCCTTGAGGTGTTCAGTATATATGCCTTCTGGCCCTGTAGCTGTCTTGTTTTTTGATTTTGTTAGCAATGGTACCGAGCTCGAATCCCGGTCCGGCTAACTTTTAATCTGCTAGGATGTTTCATATCAGCGCACACTCCACCGAATTGTGAAAATATCAATCTGGAAACATCCCCCAAGCTGCGGCTGATCCATGTCTTCACCATATCCTTTCTTCCATGACTGCTAGTCCTGCGAGTTTACAGAAGAACTTCTGGGAGGTTTACAAGGTAGGAGGCGAGGTACTGACGGATGTGAAGTTGTGGAGGATGAGTCGTGGGACGTGTCAGGGTAGCTCAGTCTGTAGAGCGTATGATGTTCTCTTCGTGATAGTAAGCTTGATTCACTGAGATGCCAGCGTAACGGGAGTTAGTGCAGAAACCAAGGTAAAGTTTTACTTCGCTGCCCACGAGGTTCTGGCTCTATGGTGGCAACACACATCCGTGACGGTTCGTTACTCATTGTCATAGAAACAGATTCTAGAGGGGTAACGTAATGCATTATAATTTATTCATATGGAGAGCATGATCTTCTTAATTTCAAGTTCTCGGGGCTTTTTGTCGTGTATTACGAAGGTGTCCGTTGCTAGCTTAGAACTGGTTTTAGGAGACTCATATTTCAAAATATGCTGTACGTTGCTTGTTTATAATGCCTCAAATGTTCAAATGTTTGTTAAGCTTATGGGACTTAACTACGGGGTCATCAGTCCCTAAACTTACAAACTACTTATGAACTACTTACGAACTAGGACGGCACAAATATCCATGCCCGAGGGGGGATTCGAACCCCCGGCCGTAGTGGCCGTGTTGACCGTGACTGGAGCGCCTCAGTCTCCTCGGCCTCCGTGGCCGGCTTATAATGCCTGCTAGTAAAAATAAATTCACTCTTCAGTAAAATACCTATCTCTCACTTCCGTAAAAGATTGATCATAAAATTTTATGTTTAAGGTTATGATAACAATGTAACAGTTGATCTGATTCCACTATCGAACTTGACAGTATGTGGTGATTCGATTTTAATGTTCTTACTGCACAAGCTAATGAATTTTAATTTCGTTTTGTAAATTAATAATCTTCCAAAATGTAAATCCGTAAATATTCTGTCACTTTCAGGAAACGATGTAATAGCAATAAATTTATTGTATGTACTGTTTTTATGAATGAACTGGTATCCAAACTTAGATCGCGTCAGGAAATTTTACACTCGCGAACTTATGTGAATAGCAAGTTTGTCAATTTTAGACCAGAGTAAATATTTCCTTTCGGAGATATTACTTTTCTGACCTTTCTTGAATAACCCTTTAAACGTTTAAACAGGTAAGTTCTTTTGATCACTGAAATCCTCTACTCTTTTATCACAATTGGAAATTATTGACTTCCTGGGTATTAAAGAAAAATCACAGATAATATTTTTTTCAAAGAGAACAAAGTAAAGCTCACCTACTTGATTTAAGAATTCGCAACTTTAGTAAGTATTCTTGAGTTATATTTTCAGTAATTGTAGACATTCAGAAGACAGAACTTATCGCTTTGAGAGTTTGAACGGAATCAGTATGATAATCTCTACAGAACTGTACCGCACACGGAACAGTTTAACGCTACTTGACAATGATTATGGAAGTACCATTACATAAAAAAACCTTGCTTTGAAAACCCTTCTGGTACAATAAATAATCACAGTACAGCATTTCAAATTTCAACATCGTTTTATACGAATAAATTTTTTATGAGTATGTCACGGAATAATTTTTAAAGTGCTGACGGATCGATGTACCTGCCATGCGTGATGGCAATATGTTATAAGGGCTTGCCCGCATAAAGCAGAGGTGCCGGGTTAGAATCCCGATCCTGCCCACAGTTTAAATCTCCTCGGAAGTTTCAATTCAGCTAACACTCCGCCGCAGAATGAAAATATCAATCTGGGAACATCCCCTATAATTTGAGGTATAAATTAAACGAATCCCCAGTTTCATTGAGACGTGAATGTTAGACTGGTGGGTAACGAGGCAGCCGAAAGTGGTTTCGGTCGAGACCGCCGTATCGAAGAAGTAAGGAAAACGTACTCTGCCTATGGATTCACTGAAGGCAATGGATTCGCATTTATTGCGAATCTTTAATTCAGCGCCAAGTTCCTAGTGATTGGAAAAATGCGCAGGTGACTCCCGTTTATAAGAAAGGAAAGAGAACTGACCCACACAATTACAGGCCAATATCGTTGTCATCAGTTTCATGTAGAATTTTAGAGCATATTCTCAGTTCGAATATTGTAAATTTCCTTGAAACGGAAAAGCTTCTTTCTATGAATCAGCACGGGTTTAGGAAACATCGTTCATGTGAAACTCAGCTTGCCCTTTTCTCACATGACATCTTGCGAGCCATGGATGAAAGGCAACAGGCGGATTGTGTTTCTCTCGACTTCAAAAAGGCGTTCGACGCGGTGCCACACTGCAGACTGCTAACGAAGATACGAGCTTATGGAATAGGTTCACAGATTTGTGACTGGCTGGAAGACTTCCTAAGTAATAAAACGCAGTACGTTGTTCTCGACGGCGAGTGTTCATCAGAGAAGAGTGTGATAGGTGAGTGTGATAGGACCGCTATTATTTTCTATCTATATAAATGATCTGATGGACAGAGTAAGTTGTAATTTGCGGCTGTTTGCTGATGATGCTAAGGTGTATGGGAGGGTGTAGTGTGTAACTGATTGTAATAGCATACAGGATGACTTAGACAAAATTTCTAGTTGGTAGGAAGAATGGCAGCTAGCTCTCAATGTAGAAAAATGTAAGGTGATGCGCATGAGTAGGAAAAACAATCCTATAATGTTCGAATACAGCAGTAGTAGTGAGCTTCTTGATGCTGTCGTGTCGTTCAAATATCTAGGCGTAACATTGCAGAGCGATATGAAATGGAACGAACATCTAAGAACAGTTGTGCGTAAAGCGGACAACCGACTTCGGTTTATTGGGAGAATTTTGGGAAGATGTACATCAGCTGTAAAGGAGACCGCGTATAAAACGATTGTACGACCACGTCTTGAGTATTGCTCAAGTGTTTGCGACCCGCAGCAGATCAATTTAAAGGAAGACATAGAGACAGTTCAGAGGCGAGCAGCTAGATTTGTTACCGGTAGGTTCGACCAATGCGCGAGTGTCACGTAAATGCTCCGGCAACTCAGTTGGGGATCGCTGGAAGAATGTTCAAATGTTTGTAAATCTTATGGGACTTAACTACGGGGTCATCAGTCCCTAAACTTACAAACTACTTATGAACTACTTACGAACTAGGACGGCACAAATATCCATGCCCGAGGGGGATTCGAACCCCCGACCGTAGTGGCCGTGCAGACCGTGACTGAAGCGCCTCAGTCTCCTCGGCCACCGCGGCCGGCTCGCTGGAAGAAAGACGACGTTCTTTTCGTAAATTTCTGTTGACTAAATTTAGAGGGCCGGAATTCATAGCTGAGTATAGTACGATCTTGCTGCCGCCTACTTACATTTCGCGTAAAGATCACAAAGACAAGATAAGAGAAATTAAGGCTCGTTCTGAGGCATATAGGCATTCTTTTTTTTTTTTTTTTTTTTTTTTTTTTTCCTCGTTCTATTTGGGAGTGGAATAGGAAAGGAAATGCCTAGCAGTGGTACAGTGTACCCTCCGCCACGCACCTTACGGTGAATTGCGGAGTATGTATGTAGATGTAGAGTGTGGCTGAAGCAGGCAGTCCAGAAGAGAGCGAACGTAACGGCGGCGGCGGTGACGTCACGGTGACCAGCGACCCGGGGTCATCCGCGGCTGATTCCGCATGCAGCGCGGCCAGCGGCCCTGTGACCAGACAGCGGATGAGTCCGTGGCTGTCTGTGCGCCGCAAGCACTCGTTTATGGTCGGGAGGCCGTGCGGAAACATCACAAACGCATCTTCCGTTCCACGGTGCTAGTCTTCATTGAGAAAGTCGTCTACATCAGCGTACTCTGCGAGTTAGTACCACGTGTGCGGAACAGGACTGCTTTCCGCATAGGGGAGGCAAATCGTAAACCTTAGTTTTCTCTGGTATGGCTTTTTCGTAATCACACTGGAGCTGGAATGGTTTTATATACAATTACTAGCTAAAAACCCGGCGTTGCCCGGGTATTTATTTATTTATTCCTGTCATTTTTCCGGTATATATTCATTTTTATAAGGGCTGTATGTCTGTAAAATCCCTTCCGAATACAATTAGTGCTAAAGAAGTAATAAATTAAAACTTGCTGCGTGACGGGGCGGTTTTAGAAGAACAGTACTGTTTATGTGCTCATATCTCACGAACTACGTGTCTTACTGTGATACAGTTTAGAAGGTACACTCAGCTATATGCATGTATACCGTCTGTAAAATTTCCTGCTGCTACAATTTGTAATGTAAAAATTATAAATTGTAACGTCATACCGAATGCCGTAGATTTAGTCCACGAACAGCGGAACGTTACTATTTATGTGCTCGTATCTCATGAACTACGTGTCTTAAAGTGATACAATTTAGAACTTAGATTCAACTATATGTGTGTATACTGTCTGTAAAAATTCCTGTCGCTACAATTTGTAGTGTTCAAATTATAAATTGGAACGTCATACCGAGAGCCGTAGTTTTACTCCATAAACAGCGGAAAAGTAGTAAGCGAGAAACTTTTTCCCTTTCATCATTTTACTGTGGTTTCCAGCGAGAAAAAGTTTAATAAAGTTGTGAAATTATGTTCAAAGTTTGTTGCAAGTCGCTAACTACTGTCATTCCCATACAGTGTATTTCGAAGGTCTCGCCGCATTATATGGCATTCTTTCTGATATCTATTGGTAATGACGTAATATCTTTTGAACCATGTGCCGTATGTGATTCTTAACCAATGCAGCAACTGTTACCTCACGGTAAGGAATGTGTATACCAAATTTGGTTGAAATCGGTCCAATGGTTTAGGAGAAAATTAGCAGCATTGTCGCAAAATGCAGTAGATTTTCGCGCATCTGATTGTTTATAACGTAATATCTCGTGAACTATATATCATACGTGATTCTTATACTTACGGCAACCGTGCTCGTGGATTGAAGCTTACGTGTACTAAATTTCACAAAGATTGGAGCAAAACTGTAGATTTGTATGCAACATGTACAAATAAATGGACACTCTGCTTTTATATATTAGAAGAAGATAGAAGAAGAAGATCGATCAAAATAAACTGAGTGATTCTCTAAGTGTGTGTGTGTGTGTGTGTGTGTGTGTGTGTGTGTGTGTGTGCGTGTGTGTGTGTGTGTGTGTGATGCATGATTGTCACTGATTCTACACTTCAACAACAATTGATCGATTCTACTGTCGGTTCTTGGTGAAACATTTCAAATTAAATAATTGAACACTTGTCATGGCCTTGTTTCACAAATTTTATTTTACGAGCTAGGCTTCTCAAGTATTTTACTGATTCCAAAGTTGTTACACCATTGAAGACAAACCTTTACGTTACTGCAGGTCTCTATCGATTTTAACATTGGAAGAAAATACTTTTACCTTGCAATTTAGGAACTATTAGACTTGCCTTTCCTTATTAGAATAATCTTAATTATCTATTGTACTAATTTTGTATTTAAGACTTATCTATTACTGAAATTACTAATCGTTATTGTACCTCGAAAAAATTGAACAGTTTATTGTGCAAGACCTTGCTTCTTGCCGATGGCCACCTCCGGTTAGTTTGTAAATCTATCGGACCAAACTGCGTGATCATCAGTCCTTAGCTTACGAACTACTTAGACTAAGGTAAACCACCTACGGACAACACACACACACACACACACACACACACACACACACACACACACACACACACACATATGCCATAGGGAGAACTCGAACCTCCGACTGCGAGGCGCCCTAGAGCGCCCGGCTACTCCACCGCGGCCCTCAGGTTAGTAATGTTGTTATTATCTACTATGTAGAAGTTACTCCTAGTCTAAAAGAGGTGAATAATTGAATTCTGTCTGTTCATTCAGTATCAAATTTGGGGCTGTGCGCATCTGTTTTATAATTTCCAAAATTTCTAGTTGCGTAGGTATTGCACCTTTACCTTCTACGTGTAAGACTTCGACATCTATGTCGTATTTGTGCTCTTGCTCTAAGCAGTGTTGAGCAAAGGCAGAATCTGGCTTTCTTAATCTCCAGCTACTGTGGTGCTCCCTAAGCCTGGTACAAATTGACCGACCTGTCTGTCCTATATAGCAGGACTGCCACTCTTTACAGCTGATTTTATATACACTACTGTTCTGTTTGTCCTTTGAATTGAACAGACTCTTACCTAAGGTATGTGGGACATAGAAATATACTGAAAATTCCTTTGATTTCAAAATTGTACATAGCCTATTGGAAATTTTACCTATGAAAGGTAACCTACACCATTTAATTTTTGATGTTTTAGTGGATGTTCCACCTCACGTCTTTTAGTCTATGAGTAACTTCTACATAGTACATAATAACAATATTATTAAGCTGAGGTGCTCATCGGCGAGAAGCAATGTCTTGCACAGTAAACTGTTCAATTTTTTCGATGTGCAATAATGATTAGTAATTTCAGTAATAGATAACAACATTAAATACTAATAAAATAAATACTAAATTAAGGTTATTCTAATAAGGTCATGCGAGTATAATAGTTCCTAAATTACAAGGTAAAAGTATTTTCTTCCAATGTTAAAATCGATAAAGAGAGACCTGTAGTAACGTAATGGTTTGTCTTCACTGGTGTAACAACTTTGGAATCAGTAAAGTACTTGAGAAACCTAGGTCGTAAAATAAAGTTTGTGAAACAAGGCCATAACAAGTGTTCAATTATTTACTTTAACAGCAAACTTCGCTAACTTTAAAAACTTTATAAACGCAACCTTCAGTAAAACGAACTACACTGATCAAAGCAGTCAGGGGATCAGGTGAGATATCGTACTCAATATATATATATGGTAACTTATTTTAATCACATACAGTTAAAACTGTAATTCCCGTGTGACACAGTACGATATTTTGCTGTCTCGACTGTTCAGTTGAGCTTAACATGGCGTTTACTTACGGGGTGACCATAATAGTGAAAAAGTTATTCTCGTTGCCCTCAACATGCGTTGCAGCTGAATTGCATTCAGTCTCCTGTCTCGATGGGCTGTTAACCGCATGTTATCCGTGGTCGATCTGTGCCTTGCTTCCTTCCAATGGTTCCTCTTGTCTGAAACCGCTTCCAGGTCCTGGAAATTACACTTTGGGGCACTCCAATAGCTGCAGCCACCTGCATCAGTGTCTGTCCCGCTTTCAGCCTTCCTATGACTCTCCATGCCGGGTAAGTCACGTTGTTGATGCGTTGCACTTCCTTCTCAATAGACTATCTGAAAAAAGCGGTTTGGTAGAGTAAATACAACACCAACCGTTCAGAAGTTTAGGGATATTAAGTAGTTCAATCACTGTCACCCAGTATCTTTATGTCAGGTAGATTATACTTCCTTAGAAATGCTTACTGCCATTTTACTTCTGCATAATTGAACTGAAGAATTAAACGACGCGCACTACTCCCATTAATTATAGGGACTGAAAGTGGTACAATGGGCGATTGTCTTCCAACAGTACAGTTGAAGTAAGGATTCAAATTACTGAATATACTGGCTTACCAATTTTATTCTTCTATAAGACACACTCGCTGTACCGAAATTCTTCACAAGAGTGTGCAACTCTCCGCTCCAGTTCTTCAAACGTGTTAACGTGTGTGTTGTACTATTCGCTTTTGAGGTGACCCCAGACACAAAAATAAAAAGCATTTAGATCAGGTGATCTTGGAGGCCAAGGTACTCTATATGTCCCCCTCGACCTATCCATCTTTGGCCGAATCTGTGCCGCATTAGATGCCGTCTCACATCAGCAAGCAGCAAAATGTGCCGCAGCTCCATCTGACTAACTAGGACGATGTTTACAATAAAGTTACTGAAATACGAACTAAATGCGACGTAAATCTTGATTAAAAAGTCTAAAATTCAAATTTATGTGTGCTAACTAGGACGATAGTTACAATGTCAGTTGCGGCTTGGAACCATACATTCGTAATTATCTCGAAAAGGGCGGTTTATGGACCCAAGGGTACTGCGACTTTTTTTGCTTCTATTGTCGTGTACTTTCAATCGTGTAAGTTTGCAAAATCCTTTTTGATGCACCAGAAAGGATTCAACAATATTTTCGAAAGAATAGGATGCTAGACACCACGGAGACGTCTCAATCATTGGTAGAAAAACACATATAAAAGATTACATATATACTTAACTTTCTTCAGAAATAGATTCTCTCATGACCGCCGCCTCAGGCCGCTTTGGTCAGACTAAAACTAGGATCTCATGTTCATGGAAAAATGTAAAATATTTCTGACCCATAGCATCTTTTGTGTAAAGGTTGGTGCGCTAAGCATCTCAAACCCAATGACTGGAGTAAGATTTTTTAATTGAAAGAAATATGTGCATTTTTCAATATTACTACATGAACTACTATAAAATAATACAATGATAACAGTTTTATTGTAATTTCCGTCTCCACCGATTAAGGTATTTATTGTCTTTAACACAACTGTTATACAAATGCGTATACATGTGAAAGTTTCGTAAAGCCGTTTTTAAAACGAATGTATACGATCCCTATCACTTGCGGTCCATTTGGATCGTAGTACGTTATTTTTCTCTGAACAAGGTAATTGTCGTCAACTTTCGATTTCCCTTTCCTGCATAGTTAGCTGACTCATGGAGGTTTTTACTGTGGTACTGCTTTTCTGTCACGTGAACTTCATGATGCTCAGGTTTCTGCTGCTTCTCAAAACCACCGCTGGTTTCTTCTTTTTTCAGGTAATTGCAGTTTCTTGAAACGATGTCCGTATTTTAGCTGCAATACTTAGAGTACGCGGAATCATTGCTACTTCCCAATTAACATGGTTCATTTGTTACATTGCTTGGTTCGTTTTTGTTAGTTACTTACTATTAGGGCGCATTCTTCTCTTTTCGTCATCATTCTTCTCTAATTTCAAGCCTTACTTCTTTATCACCTCCTTCCAGTCATTCAATCTATCCTAGACGCCCCCTTTTTTATTAACTTCATGCCTTATTATTCTTGTTTACTTTATTGTACCATATGGGCGAAGGTCCTGTTATATTGAAAAACAATTTTTCAATTAATGAATGTCATACAATGTACTTTAAGAAAATTCTTTAAAGTGTACTATGGACTGTTTAAAACTGTCATCTTCGGCTAGGAATAGGAACAACCGATTTGTTAAAAGTTGTTACCGGTAATTTAGTTCTGAATCACAGGTGTTTTTGGTATTTGTTTGGTGTCGTTATAACCGGTTGTTTTGGACTCCCAATAAATTGGAAACACCGGTATACCTTATCTGTAGTAGTGGTTCTAATATTATTTTGTTTTTAAATAATTTAAAACAAAATTAAAAACCAGTAATAATTATTCATAAAATTTCACCTGGTGTGAAAAATTAGGTTATCTCAGAAATTATGAACTGCGATCAGTGATAATTTAAGAACAATCGCGAGTCAGAAACGAGTAACAACGCATGGCACAAGAACTGGTACAGCTGTTGTGTCATCAGTGCAGCTGTTGCGTCGTGGCGTCGTCTATTAGACGACTCGTATGCTCGTGAAGTGTGCAGGCAACACCACCTAGAAGACACATCACAATTGGCCGTGCCTACGTCACACTTAGAGGCCGCGGCCGCAAGCGCACTGGCTGTCCGCTGGGGCCGCGGCCTCTAAGTGTGACGTAGGCACGGCCAATTGTGAAGCCTTGTCTTCTAGGTAGTGTTGATCAGGACTGACCTCCTTCAGACAGCACGGCAGTTCCTCACTGTCGTACCCGGAAACCAGTTGTGTTTTAAGTGACAAATTTGTTGACATCGAATATTAACCCACCACCATGAACCACAGACATTGCCAAGGTGGGGTGGCTAGCGTGCCTC
This sequence comes from Locusta migratoria, assembly GCA_026315105.1. Taxonomy (NCBI): domain Eukaryota; kingdom Metazoa; phylum Arthropoda; class Insecta; order Orthoptera; family Acrididae; genus Locusta; species Locusta migratoria. The sequence continues at coordinate 855,058,886 of CM048744.1, read as the reverse complement.
AACGATACAGATTCCCGTACCGTAGGTGCAGTCACAGCGGAGGGGTATCTGTGAAGAGGCCAGACAAACGTGTGGTTCCTGAAGAGGGGCAGCAGCCTTTCCAGTAGTTACAGGAGCAACAGTCTGGATGATTGACTGAGCTGGCCTTGTAACATCAACTAACAGACGTCACTTCTGATCCTGCAGTTGTTATTATTTAATATTCATAGAATATATGACATCAACTGCGATTGGGCAAAGCTGAAAATGTGTACCCAGCCGGGATTCGAACCCGGGTCTCCTGCTTTCTAGGCATGTATAATATATAAGCCGGTGACGAGCAATGATCCTATCGTTAGTGAGGAGGGGTGGGCAAGTTTAAAGCCCTTGCTCTTACGGGAATTAGTTCATAACTACGAGTTTGAGTACTGTGGGCAGGGCGAAGCTGGGAATTTGTATCTGACGGGAGGCGTGCTTAGGTAGCCCTTGCAGGTGCGGTGATCACTGTGTCCCCGGTGGAGTAGGGTTCAGCGCAACTGCCTAGAAAGCAGGAGACTCGGGTTCGAATCCCGGCTGGGTACACATTTTCAGCTTTGCCCAATCGCAGTTAATGTCATATATTCTATGAATATTAACATGGTTTTGCCGTGCAGTTACTGCGAACGGCTGAAAGCAAGGGGAAACGACAGTCGTTACTTTTCCCGAAGACATGTAGCTCTACTGTATGAATATATGATGATGGCGTCTTCTTGGATAAAATATTCTGGAGGTAAAATAGTCCCCAATTCGGATCTCCAGGCGGAGGCTATTCACAAGAATGTCGTCATCAAGAAAAACAAGACATTCTACGGATCGGAGCGTTAGAAAATTAGTAAAGAGAAATGGATAGGTTGAAGTTAGATATTGTAGGGATTAGTGAAGTTCGGTGGCAGGATGAACAGGATTTCTGGTCAGATGAGTACAGGGTTATAAACACCAAATCAGTTGGTGGTAACGCAGGAGTATGTCTGATAATGTATAAGAAAATAGGAATGCGGGTAAGTTATTATGAACAGCATAGTGAACGCATTATCATAGCAAAGATAGACACAAAACCAACACCAGTACAAGTTTATATGTCAACTAGCTCTGCCGAGGATGAGGACATCGAAGAAATGTATGAGGAGATAAAATAAATTATTCAGAAAATTAAGGAAGGCGAAAACTTGATTCTGATGGGGGACTGGAACTCGGTAGTTGGAAAGGGAAGAGAAAGAAAGGTTGTCGGCGAATATGGACTGAGGAAAAGAAATGAAAGAGGAGATCGCCTGGTGGAATTTTGTGCAGAGTACAAATTAATGATCACCAAAACTTGCTTTAAACGTCATGAAAGAAGGCTGTGTACGTGGAAGAGACCAGGAGACACTGGACGGTACCAGACTGAGTTTATAATAGTAAGAAATTCATTTAGGAACCAGGTTTTAAACTGTAAGACATACCCGACATACCCAGGGCAGATATAGACTCTGACCATAACGTATTGGTAATGAACTGTAGATTAAAACTTAAGAGACCGCAGAAAGGTAGAAAAGTTAGGAGATGTAACTTCAAAAAACTGAAGGATTTCAGAATATATATTATGTATATTATATTTTGACTAAGTGTTGTGCTGCACGTTTTGTTTAATCTACGAATGTTAAATAACGTAAGGTTTGTTCCTCTTGTTCTAATGTAAATGATATATATTGCGTTGTTACGTTACTTCTTGCATGTCTTTTTTATCCTTGACAGATGGCCACTTTGTAGGATTTCATACGACCAGATGATGGTAGCATAGCACACTGTAACCAGTCGTAAATCAAATAAACAATCATATAGCGATCTTGGCGTTTGCGAAGTCTGTGGTCTAAAAGTCATACGGTGACCAGATTCGAATGGATGTGGGTTACAGTTTTTATGAGACGGTAAGGCTGGCTCAGTGGAGAGCTGCATCGAACTAGTCTCCGGAATGTTGACCACAACAACAACAGTTGTCGCGGAGCGCGCGGTTGTTCGCCGTCGGAGGTTCGAGTCCTCCCTCTGGCATGTGTGCGTTGACCTTAGGTTTATGTAGTTTGGAAGCCTAGGGACTGAAAAACGCAGTAGTCAAGGCCCATTGATTTACAAGCATTTGAACATTTTTGTACAAGAAGAGTTTCGGCAGATACAGCGGCCATCGTCGGGAATTTTTATGGAACCATTAAAAAAAAACCTGTACCTCGTCGTCTTCATTTAACCGATCAATATGGTAACTGACTATAATAATACTTGTATCTGCAATATTGTATCTGCTTCGTATTTTTAAACTATCTGTTTGCTTCAGTTTACTGACAAATATCTATACAACCACGTTCAATCATATTCACAGAATATTATGACATCAACTGCGAATGGGCAAATCTGAAAATATGTACCCAGCCAGGACTCGAACCTGGGTCTCCTGCAAGGAGTATCTAAACACGCCTTCCGTTAGGTCCTTGCAGGTGCGGTAATCACTGTGTCCCCAGCAACTGCCTAGAAAGCAGGAGACCCGGTTTCGAATCCCGGCTAGGTCACATTTTCAACTTTGTCCAATCGCAGTTGATGTCATATATTCTGTGAATAGGAAAGAATAATAACTGCAGGATCAGAAGTACATGTCACATGTACATATAACAACGTTCATATGAAAAATTAGTGTAATTAAAACATTTTGAACTTTTTCATCCAAATTATTTTCTTCAAATATTTGTTTGTATTATATACTAAATATTGTGTGCATGGAGAACAATAATCAGATATGTTTATTAGCTAGGTTCCGATATTACACAAGAGCCAGAATGATATCTGTCATAAAAACATTAGAAACAAAAAAAAATATATTGGAATAATTTTCGCATCGAATAAGTGAGGATTTTTTACATGAGCAGGAAGTTTTGAGGATACCTGTCGAAAAGCAGAACTCGTTAACGTTCCTAAACATGTATCTTTCTGCGGTTAGTTTCAATGCGAACAATACGTATTGGATCATGTTGCGTAAAGCAGGAGATGATAACTGATGGCGAACTATCCAGTGAATATTAATAATCTTATACAGTCTTCTCGTGTATTAATCTCTGCTTCCTGTTCAATTAATGTAGTTGTCACAGTCTTATTATTATTCTCCTATTCACATAATATACAGTGGACAATACAATTTGAAGGAAATAATTTCGACGAAATATTTCAAAATGTTGAAATAACACAAGTTTTCAATTTGAACGTGGTGGTACAATTATTTTTCAATAAAGAAAAGCAAATAGATAGTCTGAATATACGAAGCATGAATTGTTACAATATTGTATATAAAAGTATTATTATAGACAATTAACATATAGATCAGCTAAATGAACAAGAATGTGGAAATAAAGAACAGTGATAAATCAGGGGCTGAGGTTTCTAACGCTAAGGCATTTTTTCCGCTGAAGGTTATTGGTTTTTGTCGCCCTGGAAATGGAACACACTTTAGCAGACGGAGGCTGCAACACCGGGCTGTAATTGTCGCTCCGTCAACTTTCTGCGCGCGACTGTTACTGTCGAATGGGCCTGCACTGGTCCTATTATATTTGTGACGCGGCATTACTCGTTGACACCCTGTGCTGCCACACTGGGCTGTTTTCGTCGGCAGTCGAGATACTGTACTCACAAGGAGACCACGTCGAAATCGGATTTTAGAATTTCTTTATATTTATGGTACGTGAAGTTCATTATTTTCGAGAAAATCGACTTTGAAGTCTTGCAAGTACCTTACACGTAAGTACCAATAATTAAAACAATTTCAGCGTTTGTCGGTGATGTTCATGTGGTAGCGTTGTTGCCTCACAGCCATAGAGTTGGTGGTTCGAATCCCGCTATAAAAATATTGTTTTCGATGTTTTCGAAATCAAATCAAATGTTTATATAGCTTATGGGATTTAACTACGGGGTCATCAGTCCCTAAACTTACACTAAAGACAGTACAAACATCCATGCCCACGGCGGGGAGGGGGGGGGGGATTCATCGAACCCCCGACCGCAGCGGCCATGCAGATCGTGACTGGAATGTCGCAGACCACTCGGCCACTGCCCCCGCCTTTTCGAAATCAATTGTATAAAACATTTTGGGATCTCTAATGGTACGTGTTGTGTATGTAGGCGAGCTGAACACCTGTCATTACTTAAACGATGGGTGAGTAGGTTAGCTGCTTAGAAAGCCATTAGTAGCTGTGGAGATGAATTTCCAAAAACATCGTCGTAGCTCTTCACAAATTGGGTAAGTATTTGAACACAACGAAAAGAGAAAAAAAACTCTGTTACTACAGGATTCGAATCATCGCCCTAAACTTTCTAAGGCTGGAGCTACATCGACAGATGGTTCACCGGTTTTAATTATTGACAGTTACGTATACTTGAAAAACTGCAAAGTCGATTTTCTCGGGAATTTTAGAGAGTTGCGTTGAATGGTTTTGTCTGAGTATTATTTGTGTTCTGAACTTCACATTCCATAAATATCAAAAAAATCTAAATTCCGATACCCATGTGGTCTCCTTGTTAATTCTGTTTCGTCTCTGAGTGACAATGTCCGAAAACTCTGCAAAGTCGTTCCAGTGGATCATTTGGACAGTGAACTGATAATAATCGAGGTGGAGAAACATCCCTGTCTCTGCAACATAAAATTGCAGGATTATAAGGAATAGCCTACGATGACGAACTACATACATTGCTACTGCAGATAAATATAGAAGTTTTGAATGACAGTTCATCATGCGTGGTGTCCCTCGTGGCTGGTTTCAACACAGCTGTATAATCCACCGATTTCTGTCGCTTGTGCGGCACCTACAGCTCACGCACTTTTTCGTGGCCCCTCTTTGATCGGCGAAAGTCGGCTAAGTTCGTGTGTCTACGGAATGTTTATGCTCTCTACCAACTTTACCTCGTAAAAGCATTGTACACGGTAGACCTCGTCAATGTATTGTTGATTTGGAATTGATTATTGTCTTCCACTTTGTTATTTGCTAAAATAAGTCCACATTCCCGACGACGTCTTTTAGAAAAAGGAAGCCTGTCCTTCAAAGTGGTATGAAGAATGTTAATTCTGATTGTTATTCAGTTACGACAATGAAAAGAGGCAGAAAGTGTTGCTACACCCTCTTGATAAGCCCCTTTAAAATATGAATATTTCGTAGATATACGTTCAAGATTTCTATTACTCAAACATTAAAGTGATAATTTCGTGTTCCATCTGTGACGTCTTAACCCCCTACATATTTTTTTCTTTTAAAACCTGTAATCTATAGGCCTTAAACTGACGGCACTGTGAGAAAGAGGCGGGGCTTGTACTAACAGCCAATGCGCTACGAGCTGAATGCAGGCTTCAAGTCCCAACATTCTCCGCTCAGGGGCCACGTTTAAGTGCGTGATCTGTAGTTAAATGCGGTGCGACTTCATTCTCCGCGATTATAATCGTTTGAAGTGTGCCACTTAATGCGACTGTTTCAGCCGCGATTATTATCGAGAGGAGAAAATCGCCTAGTGTGGCATTAGCCTTATACAGTCTTCCTGTGTGTTAATCTCTCCTTCCTGTTCAATTAATGTAGTCGTCACAATCTTATTGTTACTCTCCTATTCACACAATATACAGTGTACAATAAAATTTGAAGGAAATAATTTCGTCGAAATAGTTCAAAATGTTAAAATAACACAAGTTTTCAATTTGAACATGGTAGTACAATTACTTTTCAATGAGGAAAAGCAGATAGTTTGAAAATACGAAGCACGACTTGTTATAATATTGTATATAATTATTATAGTCAATTAACATATTTCCAAAATGAAACTTTCACTCTGCAGCGGAGTGTGCGCTGATATGAAACTTCCTGGCAGATTAAAATTGTGTGCCGGAACCGGGATTCGAACCTGGGACCTTTTCGCGGGCAAGCGCACTACCGACTGTGCTATCCCGACACGACTCACGATGCCGCACCACAACTATACGTCCGCCAGTACCTCGCCTCCTGCTTTCCAAACTCTTCACAGAGCCTCTCCTGAGAAACAGACTAGCACACCTGGAAGAAAGGATATGGTGGAGACATGGTTTAGGACTGCTAGTCTTGCATGTTTCGCAGGAGAGCTTCTGTGAAGTTTGGGAAGTAGGAGGCGAGATACTGGAGAAAGTAAAGTTGTGGTGCGGCATCGTGAGTCGTGTCGGGATAGCTCAGTCGGTAGAGCACTAGCCCGCGAAAGGCAAAGGTCCCAGGTTCGAGTCCCGGTTCCGGCACACAATTTTAATCTGCCAGGAAGTTTCAATTAACATATTGATCAGCTAAATGAACAAGAATGTGGAAAAAACAGAACAATGAAAAAAATCACGGGCTGTGGATTCTAACACGGGACCCCCAGCTTACTACATTTAAACCTGATACTTAATACCTGATACTTAATTAGGCTCAGAGCGCGAAGTACAGGTATATAACAGAGGAGCAATAGTTTTCTTCGTGAATGGCTGGGGCATCTTAACAATATGGGGTACTGCTGCAAACACGCGCCGCCCCATCCCTAACTGAATTTAACAATTCCAAAGACGATATATAATCGTTCATGATGTGAGCAACCATTTTTAATGTATAACTATTTCTTAACTCAATGCTGATTGGTTGCAAATTGGTTTAATTGATAACTCTTTTACCAGTTTCAGGCGTTGCCCATCATTAGATACACTTCTTTGTAGGCCAAAGCGTATATGATGATGAGCAACGCCAGAAATCGGTAATAAAGTTATTAACTAAACCAATTTGCAACCAATAAACAATAAATTAAGAAATAGTTATACACTAATTTTCCAACCCTGGCACTACCCTATATAACCAGAAGTGTATAAACTGAATTGTGAAACACCCTGTAGGTGTCACAGTGTGCTGTTTTCAGGGCCAAGGTAAAACAAAAAAAATGTTCAAATGTTTGTAAAGTCTATGGTACTTAACTACGGGGTCAACTTACAAACTACTTACAAACTAGCTAATACTAAGGACGGCACAAATATCCTGCCCGAGGGGGGATTCGAACCCCCGACCATAGTGGCCGTGCAGACCATGACTGGAGCGCCTCAGTCCCCTCGACCACCGCGGTTGGTAGGAGAGGCCTGTTCACGTTACCGTCATCCTTTGCGATGGCGGCCATTTTCGTTCTAAAACGCGGTTGTAGCAGACTGTATTCCGATAATGTGTTAGGTTCATAAAACAGTGAATGTAAAATTGCAACAAAGTATGCAGGTTACAGAGAATGTGACTGTATCCATTCTCATAGCAATGTATATGTGATATGTCTAACGATACAACCACCATTGTGAGGAAAAAGCAGCCTTTTCATTAACAAAATTCTGATTTCCTCCAATCGTATCTGTCTAACATAAGCCTGTACTTGTTTTCTCCTAGCAAATTTGTTATGGTCTTCAGTCCAGAGACTGGTTTGAAGCAGCTCTCCACCCCACTCTAACCTAAGCCTCTTCATTTCCTCATAAGAACGACAATCTACATCCATTTGAATTTGCTTACTATATTCATCTCTTGGTCTCCCTCTGCGATTTTTACTCCGCTTGCTTCCCACCAAGGCTAAATTCACAATTCCTTGATGTCTAAAAATGTGTCCTACCAATCGATCCCTTCTTCTAGTTAAGGTATGCCAGAAATTCCTTTTCTCCCCAATTCTGTTCAGTACCTCCTCATTAGTTACGTGATCCATGCACCCAATGTTCACCATTCTTCTGTAACACCACATTTCAAAAGCCTTTATCCTCTTCCTGTCCGCTCTGTTATCGTCCATGTTTCACTCCCATACAAGGCAACACTCCACGTAAATTTCTTCAAAAACGACTTCTTTATGCTTAAATATTTGATGTTAACAAATTTCTCCTTTTCAAAAACGCTTTTATCCCATTGCCATTCTACACACGATAATTTTCTCAAAAGATTTTGAGAAACACTATATTCAACCCTCCTCCTAATCCACCTTCTTATCCATTTTGTTTTATTTGTTCCTACTTTGCCGTTTTGATTTTGGTAGATTGTTCTTTTAAGACTCTTGCGGGAAACACAATACCAGCATTTGTTACTTTCTTCGACAGTTTGACTCGACTGGTGGCTACTTTATACGCTCCTGTATATGACACGCGGCGACCAACACTTGAAAGCGAACAAAAACGCCAGCGACCAGCGTCTAAAGTAGCCCATCCTTCAACTTGAGACGTTCGCGTTTCGGAGCAGTGAGTTTGTTCGCTGTCGTTGTTTACACGGAGCGAATTTAACAGCTGCGTCCAAATTCGCCAGAGACTAGCGACGAAATACACTCCATGTAATATGTTGTTGTTCTTGTGGTCTTCAGTCCGGAGACTGGTATGATGCAGCTCTCCACAATACCCCATCCTGAGCAAGCCTCTTCATCTCCACATAAGAACGGCAACCAACATCTGTCTGAATCTGCTTCTGTATCCATCTCTTGGTCTTCCTCTGCGATTTTTACCCCACACACGTCCCTCCAACGCTAAATTCAGAATTCCTTGATGTCTAACAATGTGTCCTACCAATCTACCCCTTCTTTTAGTCAAGGTATGCCAGAAATTCCTTTTCTCCCTTTCTCCCCAATTCTGTTCAGTACCTCCTCATTAGTTACGCGATCCACCCACCTAATCTTCAGCATTCTTCTGTAGCACCACATTTCAAAAGCCTGTCCGCACTGTTTATTGTCCATGTTTCACTCCCATACAAGGCAACACTCCATACAAATGCCTCCAGAAACGACTTCCTTAGGCTTAAATCAATATTCGATGTTAACAAATTTCTCTTTTTCAAGAACACTTTTGTACCCACTGCCATTCTGCATACTGCGTCCATCATTTGTTATTTTACTGCCCAGGTAACAAAACTCATCTACCTCCTTTATCGTTTCGTTACCTAATCTAATTCCTTCAGCATCACCTGATTTTCTTAGACTGCACTCCATAACCCTGGTTTTGCTCTTGTTAATGTTCATCTTATATGCACCTTTCAGCACACTGCCCATTCCGTTCAACTGCTCTTCCAGATCCTCTGTTGTCTCTGACAGAATTACTATGTCGTCGGCAAAACGCAATGAATTCTTCACCCTGAACTTTAATTCCTTCTCCAAATTTCTCCTTGCTTTCCTTTATAGCTTGCTCAATGTACAAATTGAATAACATTGGAGAAAGGCGACAACCCTGTCTCACTCCCTTCCCAACCACTGCATCCCTTTCATGCCCTTCAACTCTGATAACTACTGTCCGGTTTTTGTACAAGTTGTAAATATCCTTACGCTCCCTATACTTTACGCCTGCTTTCTTCAGAACTTGAAAGAAGTTATTCCAATCAACACTGTTAAAAGCCTGCTCCAAATCTATAGACCTCGGTCTGGCCGGTACGGTACGGACTCCTGGGGTTCGTTCAAACAGCTGCAGGGCTGCTACCGCGCATGCGCAGTACGGAAATTCGTGTTCAAAGAACAATCCTGCGGCTTTAAATGTAGGATCTGTGATGACGGTGATGAAACTGCATCACATCTCATCTTCGAATGCATTGTATTGGAGAGTAAAAGACACAGAACATTTGGGACAACTAGACCCGAAGAAATTGTGTCTAATAATAACGTAAAGAGACTCCTTGCACTGTTCAAGGGTATTGGTTGGCTTTACTAGATACACAGGGAGCGATACCGCACAATAAACTTAGTTTCGGTGCGGGCAGTGGCGGGTTGGACCAATACTGTTTTGGTTTCCCTGAGAAAATCAATCAATTAATCAATCAATCCTGCAGCTTGCTGCAGCCTACCGGCTGTTCAAGGAAGTTCCCGGCTACAGCGTCCTGTAGCTTTCTGGCTACATGAGCTGCAGGGAAAATTTCATCCTGCAGGTTGACTGACGTCATCGGTATCGCGCATGCGCGGTAGTTCTTGCTTTGCTGCTGCAGTAGGGATGGGCAAGAAATCACGGTGATTGAGAGGTCGCTGTTTTGACGGTCGCGGCGATCTGGAATCTGGCCGTGATTTCAGCACGGTAGAGTAGCGAATATTAGCTTAAGAGCAGGTATAGCAGCGAACAGTAGAAAGAGCCTTCTGTTGACCGAAACGTGTACTAAATGCAGCAGCGATTGGCAGGTGTAGCAGCGAATAATAGAAAAGCGAAGAGCAGATTAGCGAAGAGAAGCTAAGCAGCAATAGACAGCAGCAACGGCCAAGAGACCCAACCTGTACTAATATCATAGCAGAATAGCGGGTATAGCAGCGATCACCGTTAAGCGATGTACGGGTACAACAACTTTCACCGTTGAGCGAAGAACGGGTATAGCAGCGAATCGCCGATGAGCGAAGAGACGACAAATTAGTTGCGATATATAAAAGCAAACAATATAATCTAAAGTTAAATTTCTATCAAAAAAGTTCAAGAAACATTTTTGAAGGAACGAATTTATTGTATTTGTCTCGAAATTAATAACGTCAGCAAATTATAAACCATACTTACTATTGACTGATTTGATGACATTTTCTCTGCTCACAAGCACAACTTTCATTACAACGAAGAGACGATAGTTACTGGCAGATGAAACGTTATAACAGTACTATCTAACTGAATATTTGTCAGTTCCATAGTAAAACACGCAAGTCACGGGCATTGCAGAAGTAGCAGGAAAGCCAGGAATCGCTGCGATTCGATCGAATAGCGGAAAGAGCAGAAATCACGGAATAGCGCGAAGAGCAGAAATCGTGGAGGGATACATATAGTGACCGAAGGTCGAACTGGACCGATCAAGCGTCGCCGCTAACGAGAAACACTACACGAAACCACAGAGACGACAATCAATGACAACAACTAATCGAAAACAAAGATCAAAACGCAAGCCAATCGGAACCGTGACAGAGCAGAGTACGAAGCCTGATAACCACTGAATATCGAAGGTAGACGGAGCGCAGTCAACACAAGATTGAGGAGCGAGCTGTGGCTCCGGGTCCTATATAGTGCGGCTCTCTGCGCAATGACCGGCGCGGTAGGCGCGCCACGGCGTGCAGCGCTCTAGTGGCGATGGCAGCGCTAGTAGGTTGTGCACGCCGCCTAACGGCTGCTGTCATAGTCCATGTGGTCTGGCGGGCTCTCAAACATATCGTTCCGGGATACCAGAATACATTTCTCAAACAGCGATTCTAACCGTGTTTAATCACGGTTAAGAATCACGGTGATTCAAAAGTAGCGCTCACGGACATTACTGCTGTCGGAAAATCGCGGTTTAGCCTATCTGTATGCTGCAGGAAGCTGCAGCCCTGCAGCTCTTTGAACGAACCTCTGGACGCTCGGCGGTGGCGCCGCGGCCGCTGCAGCGGCTGAGGTATGCGCCGAGGTGCAGTGGAGCCGGCTCAAGGCTGGAGGGGCAGCGCTCGGCGGCTGGTAGGGGCGTGACGTCACGCGACGCGGCAGGTAGAGAGGCCGCCACGGCGCGCACGTGGCCAGTAGGCCGGCCGCCTCGCGCGCGCGCACTGCCTGTGACGTCACAGCGGACGCGGCCGCGCAACAGGTGTGGTGGCGAGTGTCAGTGCAGTGTGTCTGTGTGTGTGGGAGCAGTGGCGCCAGCAGGAGGAGGAGGAGTAGCTACCGCCGCGCCGCGCTGGGGTGAGTGGCCGCAGCCGCTCCCAGACACCGCCTGCGCGCCAGCGAAACCGCCCAGTGCGCCGACTACACTTAAGGCTAGTCTACACGACGACACCAGGTTGCGACACTCGTTGCGTGAAATGAGTTGCACGCAACTGGTTTCCTGTGTGTCTGTAGACACGTCTCCGAAACTATACTCTTCAGTTTCGTTGTTTTGTGAGTGCCGTAGTCGCCGTAAAATGAAAGTTTTGGTAGCTGTATGAGTCGTGGCGAATCTATTGCTTGTCTGTGTGAAGTCGCTGCATAAGACTAAACATAAAAAGAATAAGAAACGTGTTTGGGTTCGTGACTGCATTAAAAAAAGACGTCAGATCGGTTGCTGAAAGAAATTGTAATTGAAGATCCTAGAAGTTATATTTTAATCAACTTAGAATGTCACCAGAGCAGTTAACGTTCCTTTTAAACAGAGCTAGTAACGCAATAAAGATACAAGATACTTTTATGCGTGAAGCACTGTTGCCAGAACTGAAATTACAAATTGCATTACATTTCTTGTCAAGTAGATATTCGTCTCTGCAGTACTTGTACCGTGTTCCGAAATCAATAATTGCCATACTTCGTTTGTATAGGTATTTCGAATTGGACGTATTTTAGTATTAATTCACTCTTCGTCAACCCATCAATATTTAATTTCACAAATAATTGCCAGAAGAGGACTAACATGGCGTTAAAATCGCACAAACACCTATGCAACGCACATATGTTCAAAAACAGAATTATTTCTCCCGTTCCCCCCTTTATGTTGTATTTTGTTCTGTATTGGTCATAACCTAACCTAAAAACACGCCCAATCAGTTTCGCCAAAGTTGGAACGTGCCGAAACTATTTACTTTCGTCAACGAGTTGCGCGAACGCCTGCCGCGCATGCGCATTGGCCAGTAGCGCAGTTTCATGAAACGTAGTGTCGTCGTGTAAACTAGCCTTTACACTACCGGCTGGCAGCGCTCTCTCTCTGTCTAGAACCTTGTGGCAGTCGGCTACTCGTGGCAGGTGAGCCGCTAAACACCTTACAGCGAGCAGTGCGCTGAACTCGACACACAGGGGTCGGACAAGAAAATACGCGGGTAAAAGCGCGCTTAGAACGGCTTTTAATCAAAGTGCGTGGTTATGGTATATCGCCCCAAATCTGCGACTGGATAGGGGCTTTTCTCTCAGAGAAGACACAGGGTTTGGTAATCGATGGTAAGGGATCGACTAAAACAGAGGTGATATAGGGCGTTCCGCAGGGTAGTGTTATTGGTCCTCTGCTGTTCCTTATTTACATGAATGATTTGGGAGAAAATCTAAGCAGCTCTCTTAGGTTGTTTCAAGATGACGCCGTCGTTTACCGTCTAGTAAAATCATCTGAAGATCAAAACCAACTGCAGAACGATCTGGATAAGATATCACTATGGTGCAAACATTGGCAATTGGCTCTAAATAATGAGAAGTGTGAAGTCGTCCACATGAGTACGAAAAGAAATCCGTTAAACTTTGTTTACAAGATAATCAAAAGTGAAGGCCATAAACTCCACTAAATACGAAGGAATTACTATTACTTCAGACTTAAACTGGCAAGAACACGTAATGTCTTGGGAAAGGGGAACCAGAAACTGCATTTTTATTGGCAGAACCCTTAAAAGTTGCAACAGAAGTACTAAAGAGACTGCATACACTACGCTTCTCCGTCCTTTTTTAGAATATTGGTGCCCATTGTGGGATCCTTATCAGATGGGTTTGACGGAGGACATCGAAAGAGTCCAAACAAGGGGAAAACGGTGTTTATCGCTGCGGCGTGGTCTGCTCCAATCGGCAACATTCTCCTCCGAATGCGAAAATGCATTGTTGACTCACGTAGTTAGAAATGATCATCAGAATAAAATACGAGAAATCAGACCTCGAACGGAGAGATTCACCGGTCTTTCTTCCAGCGTGCTATTCGAGAATGGAATGGGAGATAAAATAGTATAACGGTGATCAAAATATCCGTGTTCGTTGGACACTGTAGACCGGCAGTACACCCGTGGATATTTTGATTATCAAATAAGCCGGGAGAAACTCAAGAATCACAATATAAAGGTGGTTCTATGAACCCTCTGCCACACACTTAAATGGGATTTGCAGAATATCCCATTCAGATATAGAACGATCACGTGATTGGGACTGTTACGTTGTACCAGGAACGTTATCTACCAGTTCAATGACACGGTGTGGAGAGGACAGCGCGGTGTAGTTGAAAGTACATAATGAAGGAGCTGAATGACGTGAGCAGTTTGTTGCTGCTCGAATTGGTGACTGCTTCCGTACCAATTGTATCCAAGATTTATACTGCCTACTGGAAAAGTGGAGAAACACCACCAGCCGGGTCACAAATTGGAATAAACTGTGTGCTGTTACCCAAACCGCCAGATGTCAAATCGATACAACAGGTTGTGTGACGTACTGACGCCAGTAATTGATACTGGACGAACTAAACCAGATAATTCTTTGGGACTTGAGACCTTTGACTGGGTTTAGTGTGTCGAGCAGCAATGCTTTGTGTTGTTGGAACTTTGCGTGTAGTTAGTGTATGTCAGTTAGTTGATTGATAAATCTGCTGTGAGACTTACAAGTGGACCTAGTTATTCGGAATCATGTCAATAGCTATGTATCGATTGAGAAACCAAAACGTCGATATATTTCGTGCTATGTGCTGTTGTCCAGTAGATATTGCATAAACTATAATAATAACATTCGACGTACGGATTATAGGAAACGCAACTGTGATAGCAGTGGACAAGTTAGTAGAACGTTAGTTTCTTATCGTGATGGTCCTAGGTTCAAGCCCTGTTTTATAGCAATCTTTTTTTACTGTAATAATCGTTAAAAGGGGCATCGTGTTCCTGTCATGTATAAGGACTGTTCGGATTTTATAACAGTGTGTTATCGACAGTTCGCTTTTGATGCGTTTACCAAATCTGTAGAGTATATTCGTAGTTTCACAGAATAAACAGAAGCAATCGCACCACAAAAATAAAGAAACAAAGCACCACACGTGCGGAAGTATTAATAGTAACAATAATAATAATAACTGTAACATTTATCACTATTATTATGATAAATGACTACTCGATTGGCAGCACTTTTATATGTCAGAAACATATTGTCCCATATAATATTCGGTATATGTAGATGTATTTCCAACGTAATACAGAAAAAAAAGTTCTCATCGCCAGGGCTTGAACCCAGAACTCTTGAAAAGACAAACGTACGCTTTATCGGCTTCCCCATGGGAGCTCAACAAGACCCACTCTCACTGTTATGTTTTTTCCTGTACTAAGAAGTCTATTTAGTATAGGCGTTACTTATTACTGTTCGTTTACGCACATTCTCCTTAACGCCAGCACGTAGCAAGAAGTGTATCAGAGTTTTGGTTGATACACTATCGATATATAACATTTAATACGGATCTGATCGTCTGAAATCTGAAAGTTTGGGTGTGGGCGTACGAAAGACGTTCATTGAATCGGATTACGATGTAAAATAATTGAGGCGACAAACGTAACAACGTACTTGGAATCTCGGAAATTTGCTTACACAACCGTGATGTAGCGTATGTAGGAGAAAGTTGTCCAAGCTACAGGCTTGCAAGCAGCACGATGCTTGATCGCATTCAAGCTTTTCATGTGTATGCTTGAGCGTGTTTACCAAGAACATGGCGACTTGTACAAGCATGTGTAAATGGTTTTACTGTATTATTTTTATTTTGACTATGGAGAAATAACGGTTCATGCAAAAAGAAAGGGAACGGAACCGACTTTCTGAGGTCAGTGCAAAAGAGTCCTCCGCACACGACAGAGAAGTGGTTGACTGCGTGGCCTAGCCTTCAAAAGGCGTGGATAACTATGCCGCCACGGAGAACGTGTGTTGCTGTCACTGTGAGCGGTGTAATGCCGCAGCGACCAGCTTTGATGCTGCCGCTATTGTTACTGCTACGTTGAAGTTAGGTTCCGACTATTGACACACATTATTTTACTAGCTGCTTGGCAGGTCAGCGGCACCACCGAGTGGAGTCCGACAAGAATTACAACTATTTCACTTCAATTTTTACACGCAGAGTCACATTTTAATTAAATGGTAAAGACCTTCCTCTTTGGCTTAATTATTTTACTAGGCCGCGCGGGAGTAGCCGAGCGGTATGTAGCGCCACGAAACGGATCGCGCGGCCTCCCGCGTCGGAGGTTCGAATCCTCCTTCGGGCATGGATGTGTGTGTTGTTCTCAGGTTAGTTTAAGTAGTTTGTAAGACTAGGTACAGATGAACAACGTAGTTTGGTCCCATAGGATTACAAACACTTGAACATTATTTTACTAGTTGATTATTTCTATCATGTTGCTCCTCCAATTAATGCGAGCCTACTCATTTTAATTTTTGTCCAACTGCATAAATTATTAAAAGTATAAAAATAAGGCAACGATCTTTCTTTTTCTTCCATTAGTTTAAGGCGTCCAATCGTCCCGCATACTGCGGGACAGTTCCGAATTTGGACTCGTTGTCCCGCATTGGGATAATTACTGAAAAACTCCCGCAAAGCGGAAAAAATGTCCCGCATTCCAGTAATTTCGATAAAGTTGGTCTAAGAATAGACGCCGAAACTATTTGTGTACGGCACGCTAACAAAACTTCACAATGCATCATCTAAGAATAAATGACAGTTTTCTTACATTAAATACAAAAGAAGAAGAAAAAACGATACCCATCGTCTGACTATTTCACAATGACAAATTGGCTATCAGTGGACGTTGCTTTTGTTTTAAGGTGGGACTGCGATTATTAAAAAATCTGTTTTTGACATATTTTCTGTGTCTTCTTAAGTACATTTCAATAATTGTAATGGAATATTTTCCGATGCTCAAGGTGGCAAACATGATGTAATATTACCACAGTCTGTATAAACTTTGGCCGCAGTGGAGCGGCTGAGCGCATTGAGGCGCTATGCTGCGATACACGAGGCCGTTCCCCGTTGGGGGTTCGAATCCCCCTCGGGCATGGTTGTTTGTGCTGTCTTTAGTAGGTAGTTCATAAGTAGTTTGTAAGTTTAGGGACCACGCAGTTGAATCTAAATTTGTTAGTCTCGCGACACCCTTGATACTACTACGCGACACCCCAGGGTGTCGCGACAACCAGTTTGGAGAGCTCTGCCTAAACAGAACTGCTGGGAGTCAGTATACGGCGCTGAGCGTCCACGCACATGTGTGTTTTCGCCCGTTGCAGAGTGAAAGTGGGAGCTGAGGCGGCGCGACGGATGAGCTGCCTGCTTTGCATAACGGACTCCAGCCGTGGCGCTGTTTGCGCATTCGGCCTGCGGTCAGCAGCGCATCTCGCAGGCCTGCCGGCCTGTATGAGGCCGCAAGGCGGGACAGGAAGCGAAGCGGCCCACCTGGAGGTCGACAGGAAGGCGAAGCCGTATGCTACGTCTTCCGCACCGCTCGGTTGCGCAACCTGTAACACGCACATATGTACCGCATTTCCAGCAAATAGCTACTGCCCACAACAGCTAATCATCCCAAAAGTACGGCACAACTATAGTGTTAACCCTAACGGGGATTTTGGTTGACCATGTAAACTGTCTATAGATAAGCCCTTTCTACACGGAAAGTGAGCTTACGAGATTAACAATGATGCAGCTCGTTTTGTTTTATCACGTTACGGGAGCGAAAACGTCACGGAAACGTTGCACGAATTGGGGTGGAAATCATTAGAAGTTATTCATTGCGGCGTGATCCTTTTGCGAAGTTTCAATCACCGACTTTTCGAACCAAAGGTTACGTTTCATTGGCAGAACGCTTCGAAGATGCACCAGCTCCACCAAAGAGACTGCCTACATCACACTTGTGCGTCCTCTCCTGGAGTACTGTTGCCCCTTATGGGACCCTCACAAGTTGGGACTGACGGAAGACATTGAGAAGGTTCAGAGAAGGGCAGCTCGTTTTGTTTCATCACGTTAGGGGGGGGGGGGGAGCGTCACGGAGATGTTGCACGAATTGGGGTGGAAATCATTAAAAGAAAGACGTTATTCATTGTGGCGTGATCTGTTTGCGAAGTTTCAATCACCGACTTTTACTTCTGAATGCGAAAATATTTTGCTAGTAGCCACTTAGGGAGACATGACCATCCCAATAAAATAAGAGAAATCAGATCGAAAACGGAACGATTTAGGTGCTCTTTCTTCCCGCGCGCTATTAGAGAATGGAACGGTAGAGAAAATTTATGAAAGTGGTTAATGAACCCCTTGCCAGGCATTTAAATGTGATTTGCAGAGTATCTATATAGATGTAGATGCACCGGTCACGCCGTCCGCGTACAGAGTAGACGCGTCCGCTTCCCAGGGTTGATCGGGGTCCTTTGGTTTGGAGCCGAGTGGAGGGTCTGAAACATATGCTTCGCCGACTCTGTGACAGTCATGGCTGCAGATTTCTAGATCTGCGTTATCGGGTGGGGAATTGTAGGGTGCCCCCTAGATAGATCGGGGGTGCACTACACTAAGGAAGCGGCTACTCGGGTAACAGAGTACTTGTGGAGTGCACATGGTTTTTTTTTAGGCTAGGCGCTAACTCTGATGAGCACTCGCCTGTCAGCATTCAAACAGCGAATTCAGGCCACGTTCGGCTCAAAAATTTGAACATCAAAATACTAGCCGCAAACTTACAGAGTATTAGAAACAAAGTTCCCGAATTTGCCGCACTGCATGGAAGTTATTGTGCTCAGTTAGTTTTAGGCACCGAAAGCTGGCTAAATCATGATGTGGCAAGTTCAGAAATATTTAGTGAGGCGTGGAATGTATATCGGAAAGATAGATCGAGGTTGAAAGTAACTGTGAAATTATCTGGGCACATATAACAGGTCTAAAAGAAGTAAAGTTAATAGTTGGGTGTTTTTACCGGCCCCACAGTGCTGCTGTAGAATCATTCAAAGAAAGTCTACACCAGGTAGTGCATAGGTATCCGGGCCATGTAATATTAGCCGGAGGAGACTTCAACCTTAAGAGTATAGATTGGGACTTCGCTAGTTACTTTCTCCGAAAACTGTCTTCAGCTGTTAAACCGGCAACACACGCGCAATGGAAATATTCTAGACCTTATAGCCACAAATAGGCCTGACCTTATTAACGACGTCTGTGTAAAGACAGGAATCAGTGATCATGATATCGTCATAGCGTCGATGGTGGCCAAATTTCATAAACCAATCAAGAAGGCTAGGAGCGTGTTTTTGTTGGGAAGAGCCGATGAGCAAATGTTACGATCGCACTTAGAAAACGAATGGGCATCGTTTAATTCCAGGACTATGGATGTAGAGAGATTGTGGACTAAATTTAAGTGCATTGTAAATAAAGGGTTAGAGAAATATGTGCCAGTAAAGACGATTAAGGATGGAAAAGATCCACCGTGGTATAATAATAATGTTAGAAAGCTGCTGAGGAAGCAAAGACTGTTGCACTCTCGATTCAAAAAAGAACACGCAAATGATGACAGGCAAAAGTTAGTAGAGATTCGTGCGTCTATAAAAAGATCGATGTGCGAAGCATAAAATAATTATCACAGCCGTACCTTAGCAAAAGATCTTTCTGATAACCCGAAAAAATTCTGATCCTATGTAAAATCGATAAGGGGGTCAAACCCCTCTGTCCAGTCACTCGTTGATCATTCCGGGACAGTAATAGAAGAAAGCAAACGGGTAGCTGAAGTTCTAAATTTAACCTTTAAGAAATCTTTCACGCAGGAGGGCCACACAAATGTACCATCATTTGATCAACGTACTAATTCCGAAATGGGGGATATAGCAATAGGTATTTCCGGTGTAGAGAAGCAGCTGAGAGAGCTAAATACGAAAAAGTCTGCTGGTCCGGATGGAATACCAGTTCGGTTTTACAAAGACTATTCTGCGGCATTGGCCCTCTACTTAGCTTGCATTTATCGCGAATCTTTAATTCAGCGCAAAGTTCCTATTGATTGGAAAAAAGCGCAGGTGACTTCCGTTTATAAGAAAGGAAAGAGAACTGACCCACACAATTACAGGCCAATATCGTTGACATCAGTTTCATGTAGAATTTTAGAACATATTCTCAGTTCGAATATAGTAAATTTCCTTGAAACGGAAAAGCTTCTTTCCATGAATCAGCACGGGTTTAGGAAACATCGTTCATGTGAAACTCAGCTTGCCCTTGCGAGCCATGGATGAAGGGCAACAGGCGGATTGTGTTTTTCTTGACTTCAAAAAGGCGTTCGACGCGGTGCCACCCTGCAGACTGCTAACGAAGATACGAGCTTATGGAATAGGTTCACAGATTTGTGACTGGCTGGAAGACTTCCTAAGAAATAGAACGCAGTACGTTGTTCTCGACGGCGAGTGTTCATCAGAGACGAGTGTATCGTAAGGCGTGCCCTAGGGGAGTGTGATAGGACCGCTATTATTTTCTATGTATATAAATGATCTGGTGGACAGAGTAAGTTGTAATTTGCGGCTGTTCGCTGATGATGCTGTGGTGTATGGGAGGGTGTCGTCTTTAACTGGTTGTTATAGCATACAGGATGACTAAGACAAAATTTCTAGTTGGTGCGAAGAATGGCAGCTCTCAATGTAGAAAAATGTAAGGTGATGCGCATGAGTAGGAAAAACAATCCTAAAATGTTGGAATACAGCATTAGTAGTGAGCTTCTTGATTTTGTCGCGTCGTTCAAATATCTAGGCGTATCACTGCAGAGCGATATGAAATGGAACGAACATGTAAGGATAGTTGTGAGTAAGGCGCACAGCAGACTTCGGTTTATTGGGAGAATTTTGGGAAGATCACCTGTAAAGGAGACCGCGTATAAAACGCTTGTACAACCATGTCTTGAGTATTTCTCAAGTGTTTGGGGCCCGCAGCAGATCAGTTTAAAGGAAGACATAGAGGCGGTTGAGAGGCGAGCAGCTAGATTTGTTACCGGTGGGTTCGACCAATGCGCGAGTGTCACGGAAATGCTCCGGCAACTCAATTGGGGATCGTTGGAAGAAAGACGACGTTCTTTTCGTGAAATTCTGTTTCGGAAATTTAGAGGGCCGGAATTTAAAGCTGCGTGTAGTACGATCTTGCAGCCGCCTACTTACATTTCGCGTAAAGATCACAAAGACAAGATAAGAGAAATTAGGGCTCGTACGGAGGCAAATAGGCATTCTTTTTTTCGTCGTTCTATTTGGGAGTGGAATAGGAAAGGAAATGCCTAGTAGTGGTACAGTGTACCCTCCGCCACGCACCTTACGGTGAATTGCGGAGTATGTATGTAGATGTAAATGTATAGACACCAGAGCTTGTTCATCATACACATAAGCGCTTCAAACCGCAGGGGCTGGAAGTATGTAATCGTATTTTATAATGACGACGTTAACACATGTGAGCGACGTAGTTACGCATGAACTGCATGAAAACAATTAAATACAGTTTCACAGTGGCAGTCTAAAACACAAATAAATGTTTTAATCATCACAACATATCATACAGTTTCGAAAGTGATGTTAACGCGGCGATCCATTTGCTGTAAGTTGACAACAAACGAAGTAGATGCGTGAAGCAAACGACTCAACAAATGCGTACTCTTTGAACACTTCTTTGTAGTTCGACGGTCTATCGCAAGGGGCGCTGCAGCTGACAACGACTTCAAATGTTCAAATGTTTGTACAACTTATGGGACTTAACTACGGGGTCATCAGTCCCTAAGCTTACAAACTACTTATGAACTAGCTACGACTAAAGACGTCACAAATATCCATGCCCGAGGGGGGATTCGAACCCCCGACCGTAGTAGCCGTGCTGACCGTGACTGAAGCGCCTCAGTCCCCTCGGCCACCGCGGCCGGTGACAACGACTTCCTTGTGCGTGTTGCACGTCTCGTATAGAAAGGGCTTAAGAGCAGTCTGCGCTCACAGAAGTTTACTTTGACAAAGTTCAGGCAATGAATTATCATCCTGAATAGACTTCCCACTTTTTGCACAAGAATAATAACTAGTTCAGCCCCCAAAAGAAGACAGTACTGTGCCACATACACTCATCCTTGACAGTGGGCCAGATCTGACATGGGACGATGTAGAATATGCCTGGAAATGAATCAAGGCCGGAAAATCAGCTGTGTTGACCAAATAGCTGGAGAGATCATCAAGTCCATGGGGTCGTTGGGAAACAATGGGTCTAAAGGGTTTCTCGTACCATTTGGAAAGAAGGGGAGATACCTATTGATTGGAAAACAGGCATAATAATTCCAATGTTCAAGAAAGGAGATAGAAAGAAATGCTCTAACTTAAGGGGGTAAACTCTATGAAATAATTATTGGGCGTAAGATAAGACCTACTATCGAAGCAAATCTCTCCGAGGAACAGTAAGGATTCAGACGGGGAAGATCAACAACGGACCTAATATTTTCCCTTCGCCAGTTAATAGAAAAATACTGCGAACACAACAGAGACCTATGGCTAGTCTTCCTGGACATTAAGAAAGCATTTGATGCTGTGAACAGAGATAAGGTGTGATAAATGCTGAAGAAAACCGGAATACATGATAGATTAGATAAAGAACTTGTATGAAAATGCTCACAGTAAATTGAAAACACCCGTAGGAATGACCGAGAACCTCCGACATAAAATCTGGGCTAATGCAGGTTGGGGATCTGCTTCCTCTCCCCTTCATCACTGTAATGAATGAGATTCAAAGAAAAGTACACCAAAGTATCGAAGGTGAATCCTTGAAAGCCATCTTGTTCGCTGATGACACATGTCTGTGGGGGTCCAAACACACCTAAATACATGGGCAGAAGGTGCTAAAGAATATGATCTCATCTTCAGCCAAAAGAAAGGCGAGGTTATGGTCATAAAAGATGTCGACAACTTATGGGACACATAGAACAACTATGGATGACTTGGTAGTGATATCTCCAATAATGGTTCTATACATGAAGAAATCTCACGCAGAATTTTAAACAGCTAGCAAGTTCTACAGAATAGTCAAAGATCTAATGTGCGACACTAAAATATCACGAAAATGCTACAGAGTCAACTGTGAAACTTATTACATACCTATTTTGACATATGGTTGCGAATCATGGACCATGAGAAAGAAGGATGTAAGCAGAATCCAAGCAGCGGAAATGAGATTTGTTCGCAGTATGGTCGGAAAGACACGTAGAGTTAAAGTTCGGAACGTGGAAATCCGTATCAAGGCTCAAGTCATAAAACTACAAGACCGAATAATCACACAGCGGCGTATATCGAACAAGAAGTTCAAGGACCGGGACTGGCGGAGAAGCCTCATTGGCCGACCCATCGAATAAGATGGAACGACGCGGGATATGATGTTGATGAATAATACCTAGTTCAGAATACTGCACTAATAAACAATCGGTCGCCAGCCTAATTAGGCAATAGCACCAAGTTTCTGCAACTCGAATCAACTAGTATAACCTTCATGTGTTGCATTTAGCAAAATTATTACAGTATACATAAATAAAAACACAATAAACTTCGGTATGTAAAATTTTCAATCAGATTATAATCTGTAAAGTATTAGTAATAAAATAATAAAACTACGAACTGCCTCTCACTATTGTATACTATGGTATTCAATCACTACTTTTTCTTTAACCATCAGAACCATCACGAAATGAAACATGAAATACTTTCAGCATTAAACAAACTTCTAAAAAAATAGCATTCAAATTTGCATTTCTAGTACAAGGCGCGTTTTTTAAATGAGTATCGTTTTGAAATTTAAAAAATACGTGCTATGATTCTCAATAATTTTATTTTTACATGAAAGCCTGTACCTTAATCTTATTTTCTACATAATTTCCGTCAATATTGAGGCACTTGTCAATAACGTTGTACCAGTTTTTGGATACCCTCCTCATAGAAGTCTGCCGCCTGACTTGTTGACTACTGCATCACAACTGTTTTGTCTTCGTCATCGTCTTGCTCGGTCATTCACGAGAAACATTAGGAAAGTCATCCCGCAAGGAAGAAATCGTAAAGCGACTGTTTTCTCTCACCTTATTGTCCACTTCCTGCTCGAAACTTTCATTAACGACCGAAGGACGACCACTCCGATGTTCATCATACACATTTGTGCGCCATCTTTAAATACTCTCACTCACTTTCTTAACATTCCCTCACTGATAATGTTTTCCCCGTAAACTGCACAGATCTTACGATGAATATCGATCGCTTTTAGGCCTTTAGCACTAAGAAATCTTATAACTGCCCGTACTTCACAGTTGGCGGGACTCACGATTATCGGATGCTTATTAAACACTCAGTACACAACGCAAACAAGGAAGAATCAGATTGTAATGTTGTCAGTGTGTAGACAACAGATGTAGGTACGCAGTGCGCATAAATTATTGAGATATCTTAGCATGTCTTTTTTTATTATTTTTTCAAAACGCTGCTTACTTAAAAAACACTCCTCGTAATAAGGTACTCGACAGACATTATATGTGGAGTCTCTTGATCAACAACACTGATCTATATCGAACTGTTATTACATCAGTTAAACCAATTAATCTTTTGTATCTTATTTTGTGTGTTGTTTTATTAATTAACAAAACGCTATTAAAATCTGTTAATTTCAAATTAAGCAAGTGGACCTTGAAAATATACTGACACAGAAGTGTTTCAGTTGCGGTAACGTTTATGTACTTATTTCAACAAATGCAGTTGTACATGATAAATTCTAAATTGGAAAGGTATCAAGTTGTTGCTAATAAAATATTAATACTTTATGATCTCCACTTGCTTTGAACTTTTATCACTTTAAGAATCACCACATTTCCTAACATGTAGGGAATCACTGAATATATTTTTGGAAACATTTTCGTTTCACAATGTTTGGGTCAAAATCACTGTTATTTAAATTTATGAATAAAGAACAGTCTAGAATGCAATAATTTATTTCATTCAACTAGTTTCAGTCTTATTTAGACCATCTTCAGGAATTTTGACTCCATCGATGTTGTGGAGCTATCACGTAGCTGGGAGCCTTCCAGTGCGTCACCGAAATCGATTTGCCTGAATAAAGCAAAAGATTTTACGGCTAATGCTGCTTCTTCTTTCATTATCGATAAAAGAGATTTTGTGGCCGTTGAGAACACCCCTCCAGATAATGGAATCCAATTTAAATTAAACTAAATGTGTTATTTTACGTCGATAGAAACGGAGTAAAAGCTGCAGGAAGGCATTTCTCCGTCGATCATAATTAAATGCGGTATTGGCGGAGACAAAAAGATAAACT
Source organism: Locusta migratoria (assembly GCA_026315105.1). Lineage (NCBI taxonomy): Eukaryota > Metazoa > Arthropoda > Insecta > Orthoptera > Acrididae > Locusta > Locusta migratoria. The sequence continues at coordinate 855,033,918 of CM048744.1, read as the reverse complement.
CGTGGCTGCAAAGGCAAGCTCCAGATCTTCCCGTGGGCCTAAAACAGGGAAATATCCCGAAATTGATAATGGTGTAATTGCTTATGTCAATGAACTTCGGAATGATGGTTTTGCTGTCTCTTATGAAATGATTCAGAACAAAGCTCGCGAGATAGCTGCCATGCTGAACATTGACAGAAAGGACTTTAAAGGAAGCATTGGTTGGGTGATTCGTTTTATGAGACGGCAGAATCGCAGTCTACGAAGGAGAACATCTTTGTGCCAGCGATTACCTCAAGACTACACAGATAAGGTAATCGAATTCCATCGTTATGTAATACAAGTGCGACAGCAATATGACTATTTGCTCTCCCAGATTGGTAACGCTGACCAAACGCCAGTGTTTTTTGACATGCCACGGAACACAACCATTGCTGCAACTGGCTCAAAAAGTGTCCTCGTGAAGACGACTGGAGCAGAGAAACTAAGATGCACAGTGATGTTGTGCGTTACAGCAGACGGCAATAAACTTCCACCGTATGTCATCTTTAAGAGGAAGACATTACCAAAGGAGACTATCCCTCATGGAATTCACTTATGAGTTCAAGAACAGGGCTGGATGACAGCAGAATTGATGGTGGATTGGCTGGAGAAAGTCTGGGGAAGACGACCAGGGGCATTATTACAAAAGAAGTCCCTTCTTGTCCTAGACAGTTTCCGGGGTCACCTGGTGGAAGCTGTAAAGGAGAAAATGAAACTGATGTAGTCCCGACCTGTTATCATTCCTAGAGGTTTAACGTCCATTCTTCAATCTTTCGATTAATGATGAAACTTCTCCTCAGAGATGATAAATATTATTGAAACGAGATAGAATGGCTGGCCAGTACTTACCTTTGTGCTGTACCGCCGATAGTAACACAAATGAAGAAACAAAAGAAGGGGACAAAAAGGACAAGCTTTCGGAACACAGTTCCTTCATCAGGTGGGAGAGAAGGGAAGAAGAAAGGCTGGGAACGGACGGGAAAGGTACCTCACGACCTAGGTCATGAAGGTGGTGTTTAGACGTCAGTGTGAACAAACCTTTCAAAGAACACCTACGACGCTTGTATTCACAATGGATGGCGGGGGGATCTCATCAGCTGACTCCAGAAGACAAGATAACGAAGCCATCAGTACTGACGATGTGCGAGTGCATAAACCGTGCACGGGAGAAAATTGGTGTCGTTATTGTGAAGAAGAGTTATAAAAAAACTGGAATTTCTTCTACCACCGACGGATCCGAGGACGACATGTTGTGGAATACAGGTAGTGAAAATGAAGAAGATGACGTGTTATCTGATCCTGAAAATAGCGAAGATAGTGACGAAAGTGAGGTCGCAGAATAGAGAGAGAAAATACGGTAAACAATGAAACAATGCATAGCTGCTCTTGATTGTATGCATAATGAAGTCGTGGCATTACCGGTAATCCAGTTCTTTTGTGTTACGGTAATTGAAAATAAATTGTGTTAAGAAATTAAATACCGGTACAGTACGTTTAACATTAGTAGCTAATTCTGACGTTAGGCTTGTCGGTGTGAAGGACACGCCGTTGCCCAGGTAACAGCAATAGTGAGCCGGCTTTTTCCACTCCCGCCGCCACCGGCTCGGCTTGTGAGGCACCGCTGTTGCCAAAGCGTGTGTAAACAGTAGCACGTGGTGTCGCGGGGTCGGCCTTTGCGTTCTCTATCCTGCATTGTTGTGTCCTACCGACAAAGAATGTTTCCAGGCGCCAGCGTGGCGTTAGATGTTGCCGGCGCGCTCAGCAAACGCTGGAAACTATGCGAACCCTCCACTCGCTCCGCACCGACGTGTCAAAAGTCGCAATTATAAACGCTCTGTAGGTACCATTTTTTCACAAATTGCCGTATACCGGTATCTTTTACCTGCCTAATACATAGTTTTTCTTCCTTTCTGAATAACTACTCCTACAATTCCCTCCCTAGTGATTTCAAGAAAATTTTTTGAGAAAAAAAAGGGGGGGGGGAATTACGCGATAAAATACGGTACACTACACAGATTAAGGATCGACAGAATATTGAAAATAATCTACGCAATAAATAAATAAGATGCTCTTGACCTAATTGAGCTATAGTGTTAGCCTCGAGAACGACGTCAGTTCCAGTTCGGTATACCATGTAGTGTATCTGTTATAAAGAAGATTGGGTTTACAAAAATTGCTTGCAGTCGGTCTCGAACCCACTATCTTCATCAGTGCAGAGCGATGCCGCTAAGCCGGCCGCGGTGGCCGAGGTGACTGAGGCGCTCCAGTCACGGTCAGCACGGCCACTACGGTCGGGGGTTCGAATCCCCCCTCGGGCATGGATATTTGTGCCATCCTAGTTCGTAAGTAGTTCATAAGTAGTTTGTAAGTTTAGGGATTGATGACCTCGTAGTTAAGTCCCATAAGCTTAACAAACATTTGAACATTTTGATGCCGCTAACCTCACGGCCATTTTTGCTATGTGGAGAGTAGTGACTTCCTTATTACCCATGATCTTCTGAAGGCTTTAACAGTTGATTCGTCGTTAATGTATAGTTATATTTTACCAAATATGACGTGCTTTTGATGAATTTTCAATGTGCCAAAAAGAAATATGAAGGACGGATGTTGCCTTAATGGACGATTTGCCAATCCGCAAGGCGATGTGTGCAGTAGCTCCATTGTCTTGTTTCGGAACCATTCTTGCGTAACCGCCAGAGCTCGATTAGCCAGGAGCTGGTGTCTCTACCAGCTCCAACGGCAATGTTAAAAGCGGCGTTTTCCCCCGCCCCTCCCTGCCGCGGGAGCGTCCGTATGCTGCATCCAGCGGGTTAAGAAGAGAATTTGAACCTCAGCCGCGCATGCGCATTACAACGCTGTGGCCATGTCGCCTATATTAGGCGGCCGCGGTACGAGTCGTATATCCGCTATCTCCGCGACGTAAAACGTTTCTCATGCGATGAGAATACTTTGAATGTGGTTGCAAAATGATCTGATACAAGAATGAAACGAATAATGAAACTGCGAAGTGCTTTTTTCCGGGGGTTCACTGAACATATACTACACGCGGCCCCTGACTGATCTAGGCTACTTTTCTTTAACAAGTGTTTCATTCTAAACATTAAATACTCTCAGCATTAAACAAACTTCTAAAAAAATACCATTCAAATTTGCATTTCTAGTAAGAGGCGTATTTTTTTAAAAAATTAGTACCGTTTTTAAATTAAAAAAAGACCTGCTAAGATATCTCAATAATTTTATTTTTACATGAAAGCCTGTCCCTTTATCTACTTTGTACATAATTTCCGTCAATACTGAGGCACCTGCCATAACGTTGTACCAGTTTTTGAATACCCTTCTCATAGAAGTCTGTCGCCGGATTGGCTAACCACTGCATCACAACTGTTTTGACTTCGTCATCGTCTTGCTCGGTCGCAATGCCATACAAAACACTACGAGAAACATTAGGAAAGTCATCCCGCAAGGAGGAAATCGTAAAGCGTCTGTTTTCTCTCACCTTAATGACCACTTCCTGCACCAAACTTTCATTAACGACCGAAGGACGCCCAGTCCGTTGTTCATCGTGCACATTTGTGCGGCCATCTTTAAATGCTCTCACCCAAACAGATGTAGGTACCCAGTGCGCATAAAATTATTGAGATATCTTAGCATGTCTTTTTTTTTAATTTCAAAACACAACTTACTTAAAAACACGACTCGTAATAAGATACTCGGCAGACATTAATTATGATTCTCTTATGGGTCTTGAACCCACGACCTTTGACAGCACAGAGCGATGCCGCTAACCACATGGCCATTTTTGGTAGGTGGAGAGTAGTGACTTCATTATTATCCATAATCTGATCTTATGAAGGTTTTTGCAGTTCAAACGTTTTTAATTTATAGTTATAAGACATTTTACCAAACTGACGTGTTTTTGATGAATTTTCAATGTGACAAAAAAGAAATATGAAGGACGGGTGTTGCCTTAATGGACAATTTGCCAATGCGCAATGCGATGTGTGCAGTAGCTCCATTGTCTTGTCTCGGGACCATTCTTGTGTAACCGCCAGAGCTCGAGTAGCCAAGAGCTGGTGTTTCTACCAGCTACAACGCCAATGTTAAAAGCTACGTGTCCCCCCGCCCCTCCCTGTCGCGGGAGCGCCCATATGCTGCCTCCAGAGCGCCCATTTGCTGCCTCCAGAGGGTTCAGAAGAGAATTTGAACCTCAGCCGCGCATGCGCATTGCAACGCTGCGGCCGTTGCGGCCGCGCTACGAGTAGTATTCCCGCTATCTCCGCGACGTAAAACGTTTCTCATGCGATCAAAATACTTTGAATGTGGATGTATAATGATCTGCTGGAAGAATAAAACGAATAATGAAACTGTGAAGTGCTTTTTTCAGGAGGTTCACTGAACACATAGGACACTCCGCCCCTGACTGCGGGCATCACATGTAAACAGTTCAAGTTGGGATTGCCGCGGTGGAGTAGCCGAGCGGTCTAAAGCGTCTTGCTGCGGAGCGCCCGGTTGTTCGTCCTGGAGGTTCGAGTCCTCCCTGGGGCATGGGTGCGTGTGTTTGTCCTTAGGTTAGTTTACCTAGGTTTAAGTAGTTTGTAAGCTACAGACTGATGACCACGCAGTTTGGTCGGATAGATTTACAGACACAGACAAGTTGGGATTCACATGGTCGATGTTGCTGTAATCCGGTGCGGGAACTCTTACCCAGGTAGGTGACACCGTGGGCTTTATGCAGGTTTCCAGGAACACCTGCCAGATGTTTGCAGCCGCCCCGGTGACACGTATGACAGAGTGGGCGGCAGGTGAAGGCTCCCGCATGCAGATGGCTGACGTTGCCACACTCCGTAATTGCAGCGCATGCACGCCTAGCCTAGCCGTTACAGGGGAACGCCTCGTGACGCAACCGTAGCGCGGTTTCTGGACCGGATCCTATCACCGCCGATGCAGCGGAACCTGGTGTGTTACTGAGTGTGCTACTTTAACGGTAAGAATGTGTGTACATTCTTGTAGGGAAAAAACAGAAACACGCAGAAAGAGCCGCGCAGGAATGGCCGCGCAGTCTAAAGTTACTACAGTAGAACCCCTCAAATCCGACCTCGTGATATCCGACTCCTCGGGATATCCGACCATGGGCCGACTGTCTTCTGCCGGCGACGAGTCAAACTGACTCAACAGTGCTGTGCATTGTTTCTCTGTTAAACTGCCAGTTGTGTTCTAATTGTCGACGTGAACTTTATTGTTTTTTGTTTTCGTGATTATTTTATCTTTTGTGATAAAGTGTGTTGTGCGATTAGTGAAAGTTCGCTATTGCTTCTCAAATACGTAAGCGTGTGTGCGTTTCCCTTCAACAAAACCCTGAAGTGCTTCAACGTTTGAACCGTGGTGAGTCACTAGTCAAATTAGCCGCAGAGCTAGGGGTCGGCGTGACAACTGTAAAAAACTGGAGAAAAAACCGTGAAGACCTTGAAAGTTATTTTATGACAGTTGAAACGGAAGATGCTTTAAAAAATCGGAAAATGTTAAAAAAAAACCTAAGCTAGAACTCGTAAACGAAGCTCTTTTGGTTGGGTTTTGTCAAGAACGGCACAGGGACTCCTTCGTCGGGGCCTCTTGTGAAAGAAAAAGCTGTAAAGCTGTTTGAAAAATTGGGAGGGGATGTTAAGACTTTCCAGGCAAGCGAAGGTTGGTTTCACCGCTGAAAGCTTCGCCATATGTTGTTATTGCGGGCGAAAAGTTGTCTGCTGATGACGATGCTGCAAAAGATTTTGTAGAAAAGTTTCAAAGTTGGTGTCGGATAGTAATCTTGTAGCTGAACAAGTATATAACGTAGACGAGACCGGACGGAACTACAAAATGTTGCCGAAATCTACTCTTGCTGCTAAAAATGAGCCTGTTTTGGGTACAAAGCTAGCTAAGGATAGACTCAATACTGTAAAATAATTTTTTATTGAATACAGTAATTACGATTAAGCATCACTGTGTGTATTGAGTGCGTATTTTGTACAATACTTATAATTTAGTGCAGTATACGGCTATTTTGTCCCGAAAAAACGTGTTTTATTGCTCCTCGGTATATCCGACCTTTTGGCCGTTCCGACCACCGCCCGGTCCCGTGAAGGTCGGATATCGGTGGTTCCACTGTACTTTGATGCGACTGCCGGCCATAGCAGATACCCTTTTGTATCACCATATTCATTCATATTTCAGATATGTGGCGGCAAAGGTTAAAGTGTGGAAAAAGATAAAAAGAAGCAATCTTACAATATTAAAGCTAGATTATTTCCTTTGTTTACGCGTTAGTATTTCTCCCGGTTGTAGGTTCAAAGAAAGAATTGCTGCAGATGATGAGCTGGAGACCGAACATGATATACAGATAGATATTCGTGAGCTAAGTATCGCCGCGTCCAAGATGGAACTGCCACATTACCTCATTGGTGAAACCACATCAAGCTGTTACGATACTTGAACGTTCATCTGAAACTTGCCTCGTCTTACTAGCTAACATCAGGTGTCTTTCGAGTTGTTCTTATCGAAATTCAGAACAATTAGATGTTTCCTCGCTTGGAGGCAAAGACCACTTTTTAAACAATTAGTTCAAATGTTTGTATAGCTTATGGGACTTAAGTACGGGGTCATCAGTCCCTAAACTTACAAACTACTTATGAACTACTTAACACTAATGCCGGCACAAATAATTGACGAACTTTGCAATTGACCGCAACGAATGAAAAGTATGAAGTAGTCCAGAAGAACATTGGAAGGAGGACGTAAATTGAACAAAATAGCAATGAATTACTATTACGACAAATTGGAAGGAACACACAGAAAATGTTTAGGCGAAGGCGAATCAAAGACAGCGTTTTATTGGTAGAACACTGAGAAGAATTAGTAGACTGCCTACAGCGAACTTTTACAACGTCTTTGAGGTATTTCTTGTCGGTGTGGAATAGTTATCAGGATTGATGGAGGACATTAAAAGAGTTCAAGAGCAGCTCGTTTTGCACTATCGCGATACGGGGGGGGGGGGGGGGGGGGAGTGTCACGGAAATGATACAAGAGTTGGAATCGTTACAAAAAGGGTGTCTTTCGTTGCGAGGAGACCTACTTACGAAATTTCAACCACCGATTTTCTTCTCCAAATGCGAAAATGGAATGTGGACTACCTCCTACATTGTGGAGAAATGCCGGCCGCGGTGGCCGAGGAGATTGAGGCGCTCCAGTCACGGTCTGCACGGCCACTACGGTCGGGGGTTCGAATCCCCCCTCGGGCATGGATATTTGTGCCGTCTTTAGTATAAGGTAGTTCATAAGTAGTTTGTAAGTTTAGGGACTGATGACCCCGTAGTTAAGTCCCATAAGCTTAACAAACATTTTTTTGTGGAGAAATGATTTCATGAATAAGAGAGATCAGTGCTCTAACGGTGAGATTAAGGTGTTCCCACGCGCGGTTCGTGGACGGAATGGTTGATAAATAGTATGACAGTGGTTCGGTCGAACCTCTGACCGCCGACCGCGGTGGCCGAGGGGATTAAGGCGCTCCTGTCACGGTCTGCACGGCCACTACGGTCGGGGTTTCGAATCCCCCCTCGGGCATGGATATTTGTGTCGTCCTAGTTCGTAAGTAGTTCATAAGTAGTTTGTAAGTTTAGGGACTGATGACCCCGTAGTTAAGTCCCATAGTCTACACAAACATTTGAAACATTTTGAACGTCTGACAGGCCGTTAATGTGATTTTCAGACTACCCCCATGAATATGTAGACTTAGATGAACGTTACATACAGAATGGCATAGAGCCTGACAATGCACCATAGTATGAAACATTCTGCATTGCTTCAGGTGGTTCCTTATTTAGTGACAAACACAACAATTGTGCAGCACTGCTGTTATTAGGAATTTTTGCCAGAACAATTACACCATCCCTGATACAGTGCCTCTAAGCACGTGTGGCGTCCTTCTGGTATCGGGTTCGACGCTAAGGGCATGCTCCCACGCTAGCGTCCTCTTCTGCGTTGCGCAAATGCCAGACTACCCACACTGCGGTAAGTTTCTCTGCGCGGTAAAGCGCGGATAACTGCCACACTAACGCTGGCGCCAGTTGACGCAGTTTCTCCCTTACGTAAGTTCTAAAACCCTTTTCACATCTACATACCAACTCTGCAAATCACAGTCAAGTGTCTCGCAGGGGGTTCATCGAACCATCTTCATACTATATATGTGCCATTCCGCTCTATAATGGAACGCAGGAACAAAGAACATCTACATCTATTTGTTAGAGCTCTGATCTTTCTTATTTTTTTCTATGTAAGTGGGGGTCAACGTATGTTCGCTTTCGGGGAAAAAATTGAAGATCCAAATTTCGTAAATAAATGCTGCCGCAACAAAAACCGCCGTTGTTGTAATGATTCCCACGCCAACTCCTGTATCGTTTCCGTGGCAGTCTCTCCCCTGATTCGTGATAAAACCAGCTGCCCTTCTTTGTACTTTTACAAAACAAGTACAAAACAAATAGTGGTCTTTGTCATTTCCATGCAAAACATTGCGTTCTGCCACAAAAGATTTTTAATACATAGAAACAAAGTAACGAAATATCAAACCATGCAAGAAAAACTATATGTTACGTTAGTATTTCGTTATATTTTCTGTCAACTGTACCATTAACCCTCTGCACAAGTAATAGCGCAAAAACAAAGTTACGCATGTATTGTTGCTCTTATTAGTCTTCAAATTGCAGATGCGGAATTTTGTTAGTGGTTAAAACGCTGTGGAAGAAATAGATGACCGTTATCAGCAAAGGTCTGTGATTCACAGCCAATTTTCTGTACCAAAGTATGAACGTATTTTGCGATATTCTTGGCGAAAGACAGGTTATACAATTGACATATCAGTATCAGCCGTGGCGGATTAGCCGTGCGCACTGGGACGCCGTGCTGCGGTGCGCGCGGCCGTTCGCCGTCGGGGGTTCGAGTCCCCCCTCGGGTATGGATGTTTGTGTTGTCCTCAGGTTAGTTTACCTTAGTTTAGGTAGTTTTGTAAGCTACGGACTGATAACCACATAGTTGAGTCCGATAGGTTTATAAACATTTTGACTATTTTATCCGTATCAACATTTGAAAAAGTAATTAGCGTGTTTTTTTTTAAATATAGGATTCCTTGAATGGGAAAGGAATAACGTATGTATAGATTTGGCTTTAGTGAGTTGTTTATACATTGTTCTTTTCCACTTTAATACTGCTGTAAATAAATATTGCAACCAGTCATGTTTTTTATAAAACCATTTATTGAACCGTTACTAGTTTCGCGCCTGAGCCCATCATCAGGTGCTGTTTACATTGGCGTCCTACTATAATAAAATTATTGTGAATATATAGATCACACAGTTTTTACATTTCTGCACTAAATGTAACACAATTATGACTTTGGATTGTTTACACACGATGTTATATTTTATCTACGCTTTATGCATTGCACTTACGTCATAGAAAGGTCTCCTTTATATATTTTACAATGGTGATTTTTTAAGCGCTCCACGCTGGTCTGTCAGCTACTCTAAATTTGCATCGAATATTAGCAAGCGATGTAAATAAATGCTGCCAACTTGAATTCAGAATAGCTCACAACCAGCATAGAGCGATACACAAACCATATCTACCTCTTAAAATATATGGAAGAGGCCTTTCTATGAAGTAAGTGCAATGATATAGATAAAATCTTAAATCATCTGTGAACAATGAAAGCAAAAAAAATGTTCAATTGTTTGTATAGTTTATGGGACTTAACTATGGGGTCATCAGTCCCTAAACTTACAAACTACTTATGAACTACTTACGAACTAGGACGGCACAAATATCCATGCCCGAGGGGGGATTCGAACCCCCGCCCGTAGCGGCCGTGCAGACCGTGACTGGAGCGCCTCTGTCCCCTCGGCCACCGCGGCCGGCAATGAAAGCAATATTTAGGAGAGAAATGAAAAGAAAATTGTACTCAGTATATTTACAAAACGTTTGTTGTATTATGGCACCAATGTAAACAGCATCTTAAATCAAGACAATCGTCTGGCAACATCGTAGACTATGTTGGGCACGGTGGTCTTGGGGTGAAGCGCTCGACTGGAAACCGAAAGGTTGCGGGTTCGAAATCTGGTCAGACCTCGGATTTTTTCAATCTACACTTTAACCCATCCTTCATCTCTCAACGATTTGAGGAGTCACCAGAAACGACACGTGGTTCGGATTCCACGTTAAGCGGTAGGTGCCCTTTTCCCGGTTAGATAACTGGGTAGGCTAGGGACATGCAAGTCGCCGAAGTGGCGTCCAGTTGAAAGACTTGCACCAGGCCAATGAGCCACACGAAATTGTTATTATTATTATTATTACCCTCAGACTGTGGCTAAGCCATATCTCCATCATACTCTTTCTTCGAGGAGTGCTATAGTCCTTAAAGGTTCGCAGAAGAACCTCTATGAAGTTTGGAGACTAGGAGGCTAGGTCCTGGTAGACGTAAAGGTGTCAGGACGGACCGTGAAGCGTGCTTGGATAGCTGAGACGGTAGAGCGCTTGCCCGCGAAAGGCAAATGCCCCAGGTTCGAACTCGGTTCCTGTTCATACTTTTAATTTGCAGGCAAGTTTCAATCGTCTGATGATGGGCTGGGGTCCGAAACTAGTAACGCTGCGATAAATGGTCTTATGAACACACATTTAGCGCAATATTATACTTTATGAGAAAATTCAGCCCCACAAGTTTCTTTAAAATAATTGATTAAGAATTGGACACTTCCATGGGTGTCTTCATCAGAAAAAAATCGCACTGACGTGTTTTACGGCCCACTTTAGATTTGTAGTTTTATAAGTTTTTGCAAACATTTTGTACCCATATATATATGCTCATATGTTTGTAGAGTCTATGGGACTTAACTACGGGGTTATCAGTCCCTAAACTTACAAACTACTTATGAACTACTTACAACTAAGGACGTCACAAATATCCATGCCCGAGGGGGGATTCGAACCCCCGACCGTAGTGGCCTTGCGGACCGTGACTGGAGCGCCTCAATCCCCTCGGCCACCGCGGCCGGCCATTTTGGACCAAAATAATAATCTAAATAATAAAAAATTAATTAACAAGTGTCTGAAAACCTTTCAGGAAAAAAATTTAAGTAGTAGCGGGTTTCGAACTAGCGACCTTTCGCATCACTGTCCAGCACCTTGCCCACTACGCTACGGTTATAAATAAAGAAAGTAGTTCTTTAATCTCGTACTATTCATGGTCGTTGTTAACTGATGTTACTATGGCATTTTTAGACTTAGATTATCATTTATCGTACGAAGAACGATGTGTTTTTGTTAATTCCTCAGTGTGCCGTTGCCTTGAAATGACAACGTATAAGTTACAAAAAGAAAATCATCAAATACGCGAGGAATGTCGCGTGACCTCTCCGAACGGCTGGTTTTCGTTAATTCAATGGAGGGTGTCAAATATCCGTTATTTTTGCAAATATGTTTCAAACGATACGAGATATGAAAAAAAAAAAAAAAAAAAAAAAAAAAAAAAAAAAAAAAAAAAAAAAAAAACATAAGGGAGCTAAGTTGTAGAGAATTTTCTCCTCTACCAATTAGGTTATTCAATTTTCGTGTCAGATGAACGGTTCGTTTGCAATTACAATTATATTACAAACGGCAGTTTTTTGTTTTACTACCGTATTTTTTGTCCGAAAAATTTGAAAAAGGGAGGTTCTGGTCTCCGGCGGCCTACAATCAGGTCTTTAAAATTTGGTGCTGATCGGTCGAACGGTTCGTCTTAAAAACAGGGAACACGTTACGGACAGACAGGCACCCCAAAATCGCCGTTATTTTTGCAAATATCTTTGAAACGCTACGAGATATGAAAAAAACATAAGAGAGCAAAGTTGTAGAGAATTTTCTCCTCTACAAATTGGGTTATCCTGTCAGATGAATAGTTAAGCCGTTATTTTCATTTAAATTTCGAGTTGTCAAAAGACGATCGCAAAGGCCCACTTTAATGTTACTACCGTAACCTAAAGTGGGCCAATAAAACTATGACATGAGACGTTTACACTTAGAGCTTAATGTGCTCAAAGTACTAACTGGTTGCAACTACTGTCTGAAAAAATAAAATGTCGTTGCTGGCTGCTATGAGCTGCCGCCGTGTCCGCAGTCAGAAGCGGCATCAGGACACTGATTCAGGCGACGGCGCCGACCATGGAATAGAAGCAGGAGCAGGAGCAGGAAATACAGCATTGAGAAGGCTGCGGACGTCCGCTCTGGAGTGAGGCAGTGCACCTTCATGTTGTATCCTCGTCCGTTCACGAACAACCGAGGCTACATTCCCATACAACTAAGTAGAACTCTTAAACTCAAGTACAGGTAGCTGGTTATTCAGACGACATAACGACTTCCTCGTAGTGCGCTTTGTTCTCATTTTTTCCTTGCAGGAAATAAGGAATGCACTTGTAAATAAACAGTACAGAACGTATAAACGTGTATACATGTAACTTGCAAATAAGCTGGAAAACAGTAATGCAAGACAAAGGGGCAGACAGTTTTCCTTCCTTAAGTACTCAACTGTTGTTGTTCTTGTGGTCTTCAGTCCAAAGACTGGTTTGATGCAGCTCTCCACCCTACCCTGTCCTGTGCAAGTCTCTTCATCTCAGAATACGTTCGGCAACATACATTCTTTTGAATCTACTATATTCGTCCCTCGGTCTCCCTCTACAATTTTTACTCCACACGCTTCCTTATAATGCTAAGTTCACAATTCCTTGATGTCCCAGAATCTGTCCAACCAATCTATCCCTTCTCTTAGTCAAGATATGCCAGAAACTCCTTTTCTCCCCGATTCGGTTAAGCACCTTCTCATTTGTTACGTGATCTACCCATCTAATTTTCATCATTCGTCTGAACTTTAATTCCCTCTCAAAATTTCTCCTTCCATTCCTTCACTGCCTGCTCAATGTACAGATTGAATAACATTGGGGAAAGGCTACAACCTGTCTTACTCCCTTTCCAACCTCCGCGTCCCTTTCTTGCCCTTCGACTCTAATAACCACTGTCTGGTTTTGTATAGGTTGAATATAAATCTTCGCTCCCTATATTTTACCCCTGCTACCTTCAGAATTTGGAAGAATGTATTCCAGTCGACGTTGTCAAAAGCTTTCTCCAAATCGACAAACGCAAAAAACGTAGGTTTCCCTTTCCTTAGCCTATCTTGTAAGATAAGTCGTAATGTGAGAATTGCCTCCCGTGTTCCTTTCTCCTAAAGCCAAACTGAGATCGGATTCCATAAGTTTTTCCATTCGTCTGCAAATAATTCGTGTTAGTATTTTGCAATCATGACTTATTAAACTGATGGTTCTGTAATTTTCGCACTTGTCGGCACTTGCTTTCTTTGGAATTGGAATTACGATATTCTTCTTGAAGTCGGAGGGTATTTCCCCTGTCTCATATATGTGATACATTTTTTTCACGACTGGCTCTCCTAACGATATCAGCAGTTCAGACGGAATATCATCTATTCCAGGGGCTTTGTTTCGACTCAGGTCCTTCAGCGCTCTGTCAAATTCTTCCTCCATCCTCCATTTCTAGAATACTGCCTTTATTTCCTTTGTATAGGCCCTCTACATATTTCTTCCACAGTTCAGCTTTCCCCTCTTTGCTCAGTACTGGTTTTCCGTCTGAGTTCTTGATATTCATACAGCTGCTTTTTTTGTCTCCAAATATCGCTTTTATTTTCCTGTAGGCGGTGTCTATCTTTCCCCTAGTTATGCATTCTTCTACGGTTCTGCATTTGGCCTCTAGCCACTCCTACTTAGCCTGTCTGTACTTCCTGTCAACCTCATTTTTCAGTCGTTCATACTCCCTTTTTCCTGTTTCACTTGCTGAATTTTTATATTTTCTCCTCTCATCAATTAAGTTCAGTATATCTTGCGTTATCCAGGGATTTCTATTAGGCCTTGTCCTGCTGCCTACATGGTCCTCTGCTGCCTTCACTACCCTAACTCTCAGAGCTACCCATTCTTCTTCTACTGTATTACTTTCCCCTCGTTTCAGCCAATCCTTGCCTAATGCTCCCTCTGGAACTCTCAACCACCTCTGGTTCCTTCAATTTATCCAGGTTCCATCTCCTAACCTTTCTACCTTTCTGCAGTCTCTTTTAATCTGCAGTTCATAACCAATAAGTTATATATATGCCCTTGGATATGTCTTACAGTTCTGAACCTGGTTTCTAAATCATTCCTTACCATTATAAAGTCAATCTGGTATCTTCCAGTGTCTCCTGGTCTCTTCCACGTAAAGAGCCTTCTTTCATGAAGATTAAACCAAGTGTTGGTGATCATTAAATTGTGCTCTGCGCAAAATTCTACCAAGAGATATCTTCTTTCATTCCTTTTCCCCAGTCAATGTTCAAATGTTCAAATGTTTTAATCTGCAGCTGGCCGCGGTGGCCGAGGGGACTGAGGCGCTCCAGTCATGGTCTGTACTGCCACTACGGTCGGGGGTTCGAATCCCCCCTGGGGCATGGATATTTGTGCCGTCCTTAGTCTTAGCTAGTTCATAGGTAGTTTGTAAGCTTAGTGACTGATGACCCCGTAGTTAAGTCCCATAAGTTCTACAAACATTTGAACATTTGAACATAACCATTAAGTTATGGTCAGAGTCTATATCTGCCCCTGGATATGTCCTACAGTTTAGAACCTGATATCTAAATCTATTTCTTACCATTATAAAGTCAATCTGGTGCCTTCCATTGTCTTTTGGTCTCTTCCACGTATACAGCCTTCTTTCATGATGATTAAACCAAGTGTTGGTGATCATTAAATTGTGCTCTGCGCAAAATTCTACCGAGAGATCTCCTCTTTCATTCCTTTTCCCCAGTCCATATTCACCTACTACGTTTCCTTCCTTCCCTTTCCTACTGAAAGAAAATCGCTACAAGCCGAAATTATAATGTATTGTAATGAATTAAGCAAATAAATTTAAGCGATAAATTTAATAAAAATTCTCCATGATTGTGTTTCCCCGCCAACGAAAAGTCATTAGATATGAATGTTCGAGAGGTAAATGCATATAGCGTATTTCCGTTGCATTTAATTTAGCAGCGTTCATCTTAAGGGTGTGTTCGAATCTAGATAGATTTTTGTCCATTAACGAAGTTACGTTCTGACACAAGGGCTTTATACTCCAAATTTTGTCCGTAGCACCCGCAATATTTCTAAGAGAGTGTACCAGTGAACGTTGTTTCCTAAATCCTATATACATGTGTTTCCGTATCTTACCCACTGTAATGAGTCAGTGGCACTTAATGGCTCGGCTAGCAGGTGTAAACAAGGGAGCTCTGTGCGCAGCGAGCGGAAAACACGCCTCTCCTTCGGTCCAGTGCCTCCTAACCTGGCCTGGCCTAGACAGGTCTGACTTGGCCCAGTTCGCAAGTCTCGTCCCGTTCCGCTTGCCGCACAACAGACCCCTTCCCCCTCCCCTCCTCCAATAAAGCCTTTCTGCCGCCCCGCCCCTCCCCACCTCCTCCAACGGACACAATATTCGCGCACCCGTGTAGAAACCAGTTCTAACCTTCCATGAATTCGCGCATGCGCACTAGATAACACTAATTCGTGCATACGCAGGAGCGAGTAATACAGTACCCTTTATGCTTGTTTGTTATTCATTGTTTTCGTTGACTGACTTCAGATTCCCCTATTGTTTTTTAGTAAATGGATTATCATAAATGCAGTAATTAATGAAAAAACAATATTTGTTTGCGAACTGACTTTCTTTCATAATAGAATTTTGTGAAAAGAATTTTTTTTACATTGGTTGCTGGTATTGTTGAAATGGAATGGAAGAGAGGGGCGTTAAGCGTTTTAATTGAGGCGTACAGGAAGGAAATGTGATTGTATGATCCACACGACTCCCAGTATAAGATACTTAAACAGACCTTTTATCTGAATAATATGCATAAAGCATGAGCAATTCCGCTTGTGTTCTTTAGTACCCGCCATAGAATTTCCAACACTCTAGCCAATTTGTACTGTCGAACGCTTTTTGGAAGTCAACAAATGCTCTGAACGTGTCTTGGTTTATCTTCTATCTAGTTTCCATTGACATTGCCTGACATCACAGGATGTGACATCGTGGATGTGATCTCACAGATTAATAATCTTCGAAAGTGAAACGGCAAGTTAGTAAAATATTTATTTGATGATGACCGGTTTCAGTGCGCTATGTTACCATCATCTGGTCTTACCAAATTACAAAAGTTGGTCATCTAATTTAAAAAATGGAAATGAAATAGTAATCGATTAATGATGAAAACTCTTCTCAGAGATGACAAACACCGCTCAAACGAGACAGAATGGCTGGCCAGCACCTACCCCTGTGCTGCACCGCCGATAGTAACACAAATGAAGAAACAGAAAGAAAGGGGACAAAAAGGACAAGCTTTCGTAACACAGTTCCTTCATCAGGTGGGAGAGAAGGGAAGAAGAAAGGATGGGAACGGAAGAGAAAGGTAATTCACGACCTAGGTCATGAAGGTGGTGTTTCAGGGGTGTGGACGTCAGAGATACTGCATGTACGTACTGAGCCAAGTCAGAGAGGATATATATAACCAAAGAGGAAAGATCAAGTAGTGAAGAGAAGAGGAGTGAACTGAATGTGTAGGAGGGGCGGGGGGTAGTCTAAAACTTTTTTCATTAACAGGGAAAGATGGATGGACACACACACACACACACACACACACACACACACACACATGGAGAGAGTAAGTGCAACATAGCTTTTAGTCAAAATATAAAAAATACGTAAGTTAAAACATCAACATTTTGTTACAGACCCAGATCTGTGAGCTGATACAATTTACGTTGATAATTGCCTGAAAATTTCTACACAGGATTGCAAACGATCTTATTAACACAGTTAGTGGATGATTATTAAAATAAATTGTTTGTGATTCTATGGCACCCGGCCGCGGTGGCCGAGGGGACCGAGGCGCTCCAGTCACGGTCTGCACGGCCACTACGGTCGGGGGTTGGAATCCCCCCTCGGGCATGGATATTTGTGCCGTCCTTAGTCTTAGTTCATAAGTAGTTTGTAAGCTTAGGGACTGATGACCCCGTAGTCTATTCCCATACGCTGTACAAACATTTGAACATTTTCTATGGCACCAAACTACGTTGGTCATCTGTCCGTAGTCTTACAAACTACTTAAACTAAGTTAAACTAATCTAAGGACAACACACACATCCACGCCCAAGGGAGGATTCGGAACTCCGACGCGAGAGGCAACGCGATCCGGAACGTGGCGCTCCAGATCGCTCGGCTACTCCCGCGCGGCCGCGAATACTGTATTACAGATTTTTTTGTAACTATGACATCATTAGCATACCTCTGCAGAAATTTTCAAGTAATTATCTACGTAATTAGTATATGCTCACAGATCTGGGTCTCTTACAAGCTGCGATGTTTAAACTTTTGTATTTTTATTTCTTTTTTTTTTTTTTTTTTTCTTTTATTGTCTATGGGACTTAACTACGGGGTCATCAGTCCCTAAACTTACACACTACTTATCAACTACTTACGAACTAGGACGGCACAAATATCCATGCCCGAGGGGGGATTTGTATTTTTATATTTAGACTATGTGCTATGTTGCAAGCATTATTTAATCTCCATTTTTAAATAAGATGACGAACTTGTATAATTTTATATTACCAGGTCAAGGTGGCATAACCCTCTGGAACCGGCCGTCATAAAGTAAATATTTTGTGAAGACTAGTAGTCTCCATTGTCAGGAGCTACAAACTAATCGAACAGAATAGATAACGGAACTTAAACATGAGGAAAACTAGGTAGTTTCCCCGGAATGCTATTAGGTAAATTTGTGCAAACTCAGTTTGAGGAAGTCTGTGCCAGCCATCTATTAGCACTGCAGTATATCTACGGTACGGATAGCGAGCGTAGCCGCACGTTTATCTTGGAGGTGAAGCAAACGACAGGAGCGACGATAGCAGCGAAGCGCCGGGAAGTGTAAACAGACCTTGTGTTTGCGTTGCTACACCACCGCTCCGAGCAACCATTAGAACTGTAAGAGCGACGGTGGACGCTGCTTCACGTTCTAGTATCAGGTGACGCTATCGAAAACTCAATTAAGTACCAGCGTGCACGGCAACTGCTAATATACATGGGGATTGGATATACAAGCTACACTCCGTCCTGTAATCTCTCTGCTCATTTACCCCATCAATGCGTGCTCATTTACCCCATCAATGCGTCCCTTACCTTCCTCATTGGCACATTACACGTGGTTCTCTATTATGTATTATTTCTCATTCGCGGAATTTTTTTTTTTTTCGTGGGTACGCCGTACCTCCAGTATTACTTATGTAAAATTAACGATGGAGCTATCATTTTCAAGGGTTCATTCTTCACTAATGACGAAAATACACAGACAATCCAAAGTTATGGTTTCACAAAAAAAAAAAAAAAAAAAAAAAAAAAAAAAAAAAAAAAAAAAAAAAAAACTTTATTTTGGAAACAATTGTACTGTTCGTACAATCTAAGTTGATACCCGGCGAACGATCGTAAATGAGATATGTACTGGGTGTCCAGAAAAGGGCTCCCTGGTTTCAAAATTAAATATCTCGAAACAAAGATCAATAGAGGAATGCAGTAACCGGTATGTTTATTGTGAAAGCTGTAAGAAGTTCATACGGCAGTTTGAAATAATAGTTACAAAAGCTGCTAACAGATGGCGCTCATATCAGCATACATAAGTGAAATAATAGTGTGAAAACACTCTTTGCAAACAATCACATCACAATGTTTTCAGAATGTTCGCCATTGGCACTACAGAGGTGGCGCAAACGAAGAATGAAATTCGCCATCACATTTCGTAATGTCTCAACAGAAATGGATTCACATGCCACAGAGATCGCCGATTCAAGCTCGTCCAGCTTTGCGGGATGCTTCGGGGGTATACCATGTATTGCACTGTGTCCCACAAAAAAAAAAAAAAAAAAAAAAAAAAAAAAAAAAAAAAAAAAATGGCACAGGGAGTCAAATCCGGCGAATATGGAGGCCAATCCATGCCTGCACCAGTAAATTTGGGATGTTTCCAAGCAATTACTCGATTCCCGAAGTATTCCTCAAGAAAGCGAAACACGTTCCAAAATTGCAACGTAACGTCCACCAGTGACCGTTTCTCGAATGAAAAATGGGCCAATAATGCCTCTGCTGCATACTGCAGCTCACACAGTAACTTTAGGAGAATACAGGGGTTTTGCTTCACAACAATATGGCTTTTCGGAACCCCAAAATCGCCAGTTCTGCTTATTAACATATCCATTGTGCTTCATCTGTAAACCAGATGCAGCCAACTTCAAATCCTTCACTATAAATCACTGTGAGCATCTGATTAGCAAAGACAACCCTTTGTTGCACAGCTCGTACGGGTATGGCCTGGTGCGTTTGAATTTTGAATGGAAACACGTGTAGGCTCTTTCTGAGTATTAACTGCGTGCTGGAACGCTTCAAAACATGTCCCAGATGCACTTCTACGGACGGATGACATTGGATTTCACTGAATAATTCCAGAAACTGTGGCGATATTTTCAGCCGTAACTGCGGTTTGCTTGCGGCCAACATGCCACACTAGGTCATCAGTTAAGCCGGCAGGCAGTAGTTGCAACCAGTTAGTACTTTGAGCACATTAAGCTCTAAGTGTAAACGTCTCAAGTCATAGTTTTATTTTATGATGAAGACACCTTTGGAAGTGCCCAAATCTTGATCAATTATTTTAAAGTAACTTTGGGAATGAATTTTCTTATAAAGTATAATACAGTAAAACTTCTTAATAACGGACACCAATGGGGAAGATAAAACTGTCCGCTTTTAAGAAGTGTCCACTGTTAAGAAAAGGATAAAATACAAAATAGTATAACGACCATTTATCCGAAATGATCAGTATGGGCCGGCCGCGGTGGCCGCGGGGACTGAGGTGCTCCAGTCACGCTCTTCACGGCCACTACGGTCGGGGGTTCGAATCCCCCCTCGGGTATGGATATTTGTGCCGTCCTAGTTCGTAAGTAGTTCATAAGTAGTTTGTAAGTTTAGGGGCTGATGACCCCGTAGTTAAGTCCCATAAGCTTAACAAACATTTGAACATTTTCATCAGTTAAGCTACCTGTTCGTTGAAATTTTGCGAAGAGCGTACGAATGGTTTTCGCATCGGGTCCTTTTGGAACATTAAATCGTGCTTGAAAACTTCGCCTTGTTGCCGTAGGACTCTCTTCTAACCCGTGGTACTCCATCTGTTAGCAGCTTTTGTAACTATTATTTCAAACTGCTGTATAAACTTCTTACAGCTTTCACAATAAACGTACCGTTTACTGCATTCCTGAAATGTTGAAATGTTTGTATAGCTTATGGGACTTAACTACGGGGTCATCAGTCCCTAAACTTACAAACTACTTATGAACTAGCTAATCCTATGGACGGCACAAATATCCATGCCCGAGGGGGGATTCGAACCCCCGACCGTAGTGGCCGTGCAGACCGTGACTGTAGCGCCTCAGTCCCCTCGGCCACCGCGGCCGGCTACTGCATTCCTCTATCAAACTTTTTTTAGTGGGCGGAGGCTACGACAGCGTAGCCGACTGGCTGGTGGTCATGAGGCAGTGGGCCGTGCCCCAAGGGAAAGCCACTCGGCCAGTCAGCAATGCTCTCGAAACCTCCGCCCCCGGAACTTGGAAGGGTAGTAGCTCCCAAACTAACAGTGATAGGAATGTAGTTTAATTTGATTTGGACGCAGCTGGTTTAAACGAATCCAATACACGATAGAAAAAAACTATTGTTCCATTCAAAAAATTATCTTTGTGGTGTAACTCTTTTTGGAAAATTATACAATAAACAATGTTCATAGCTCCGCAGAAAGTGTAACATTTCTTGTGTTGACCTACCGCATTAAAATTTCCAGTCACCTATTATTTTATAAGTCACAGAGGCAAACACACTTAGTGAAACACCATTAGCTGGAATAGTTTGGAGTAAAACCGTGTTTTATGGTCTCGTGTATTTGATGTTCTGTGTGTGTGTGTGGCTTCGCCGCCACTGGAGACGCTGGCAGCGGAAGTCGGCCAAATACTTCGCGGAGCGTCTCCTGTTCTGCGAAACGAAGGCGGAAGGCAGCGCCCCTCCCAGCGAACATCTGCCGCCAACAGCGAGGGGAGGCGGTCTTCACCTGCTCCCCTCTAGTGTGTGTGGGGAGCTCAGTGGATACACACTGCCTGACAAAAGTGATGCTCAAGAAGTGCTTGTAAGTGAACGATGAAAGACCGTGCAATTTATTCGGCTAATTACAATATGGGATGAAAGAGAGAAGGCCGTTGGCTGTTTCTGGTGCAACTTTGGTGCGAGTCTGTGGGGTATCGCCACAATGTAAGTATGAAATACATGCCCGGTGGTGTCAAATAACCTTTAGATCCTCCAAGGCAGGTTTGCCTCCAGTTGTTGCAGCTGTCCATATCTGGCGAGTTGGTACTCAGGAGTGAGGGCTCCTTCCAACGTCATCCGACACCCGCCCAATGATGGAAGGTTCGGAGATCTTCCTGGCCATAGGAGTACATGCTGTAGGCCGTCCAGAAACGCGAGCTATGACAGGCCGTTCATTATTCCATTTGTCCAAGGACGCTGTGTTGTCTGTTGCGTATCGCTATGCCGTCAGTGTTTGCTGAAGCACGAGTAGACGTGACCCAGACGCTCCCCCCCCCCCCCCCCACATGATACCGGGTGTTGTGTGTCTCCACAATAGTGGGAGGATGAGCCCTCCTTCTTTGACGCCAACAAACCGAAACACAATGGCCATCGGACGTTACGGTGTAGCGCGACTTATCACCGAACGTTATGCAACGCCATTCGCCCTCTCTCCATGCCTGCCGAGCATATAATTATTTTGACCACTTTGTTATTGATAGTTATGCTGCAGTCACAACATGTTCTCTTGACAATAACTATTAAAATGTTTGTAGAACTTATGAGACTTAACTACGCAGTCATCAGCCCCTAGACTTACAAACTACTTATGAACTAGCTAATACTAAGGACGGCACAAATATCCATGCCCGAAGGGGGATTCGAACCTCCGACCGTAGTGGCCGTGCAGACCGTGACTGGCGCGCCGCAGTCCCCATGGCCACCGCGGCCGGCTTATAATATATTAAGTGTATTTTCTACTTCTGAAGGATTCACGATTTTTTTTCCTTGCTACCCTTCAGCTATGTGATTCAGTAGTTCTGTCATAGTAGCAGATATTTTATCAATGGATCATATCTTGCAGTGATACCAGACAGGTCACTTATGCATTGTTTCTTTATAGCTATAGTTTTTCATAGTTATGCCCTTCTTTTCTTTTATATGTACTTTTACTTCCTATGAAATTAGTTCTGAGCGAAGCCCGGTAACTTAAAAATTTCCCGCGTATCATTGGCAGATAAGCAGCGCGAGTCATTTATTATCTGAGTGTTCGAACAGTTCGATACTGTATCGAGTTCTCCACTGTATCGGGAAATCCCGAGCACGTTCGAACGAGAGTATCATTTGCACAGCCCTACCGCAGTTTTACCCCTGGCGACGACTATGGAGGATATAGTCGAAAGCATGGGCTCTCGCCCATATTTGACGCTGCAAGAACACCGAAATATGTTACGAAAGAACTATGTCGCGAAAGACTTCGTAAACAATGGAAGTGTGTGATGAAAGTTACTGCCGGCCGCGGTGGCCGAGGGAACTGAGGCGCTCCAGTCACGGTCTGCACGGCCACTGCGGTCGGGGGTTCGAAACCCCCCTCGGGCATGGATATTTGTGCCGTCCTTAATGTTAGCTAGTTCATAAGTAGTTTGTAAGCTTAGGGACTGATGACCCCGTAGTTAAGTCCCATAAGTTCTACAAACATTTGAACATTTGAATTTGAAAGTTACTCTTGACGATAGTAGTGGCAACAATGACGACTATGTGATGTGTGTGACGACAATACAGAACTAAAAGAGCATACTGAATGAGTGCAACAGACACTGTCAAATGAAACAACTGAGTTTTCAAAGGAATACAGTTCAAATATCCCTTCTTACTAATCAAAAAAATGTTCAAATGTTCGTATAGTCTATGGGACTTAGTACGGGGTCATCTGTCCCTAAACTTACAAACTACTTAGGAACTACTTACGAACTAGGACGGCACAAATATCCATGCCCGAGGGGGGGATTCGAACCCCCGACCGTAGTGGCCGTGCAGACTGTGACTGGAGCGCCTCAGTCCCCTCGGCCACCGCGGCCGGCAAAATGTTCAAATGTTTGTACAACTTATGGGACTTAACTACGGGGTCATCAGTCCCTAAGCTTACAAACTACTTATGAACTAGCTAAGACTAAAGACGGCACAAATATCCATGCCCGAGGGGGGATTCGAACCCCCGACCGCAGTAGCCGTGCTGACCGTGACTGGAGTGCCTCAGTCACCTCGGCCGGCTACTAATCAAGCCCCACTGAAAATGTCGTAACAGCCCAGTGGTTTCACTATGAAACCACCTAGAATATTGTAAAATACAAATTTTATTCTTATAATTGGTTTTTGGGACAGAAAGAGTATACTTTGCAAGTAATTGTTATAGTTTTCTTCCTATGTTTATCCGTGGTCCTCAAAGGGTTAACATCCGCAGCTGAGCCGAGGGCAGGAAAACGCCATCTTCTGGCGGACTGCGTGTTCGCGTCACACCTTTACGTGTAGGAAACACGCGCGGAGCTGCTACGGATGATACGCGTTTGACGGGCTGCCGGTCCCTGTGTAGACAAGGCCAGCGGTTTGGCGAGCTGGCGCACCTGCCGCCGTATGCGCAACGCTCAGACCCACTTCCCGCAATTTATGGCCCCATAAAATCTGGGCTTTGGATGAATCCGGCGCGGCAACGGCGGTTTCATGCCACCGACACCTGTGGCAGTGGCAGCCCCAGGTTCCAAACGTACGAGGAGCGAGGACACGAACACTCTGCCAAAGTGGTACCCAAGAAGTGATTCTTGAAGTTTTCCCGGCGGATATAATATTCCATCATCTTTCGGGAGTGCACCCGAGACAGCGACAAATCTTCGTCCGATATTTCGGCTGCAAACCTTACAGCCATCTTCAGGGCGATTCCAAGACTGAGTTCTCAGCGTCTGTGCGTGCTTATTTATACGGTAAATCACGTGATGCAGAGCTACTGAGGATTAGACTGCGCATGCTCGAAGATATCAAATGTTCAAATGTTTGTAGAGCTTATGGGAGTTAACTACGGGGTCATCAGTCCCTAAACTTACACACTACTTATGAACTAATTTATACTAAAGACGGCACAAACATCCATGCGCGAGGGAGGATTCGATCCTCCTACGCGGGAGGCCGCGCGATCCGCAACGTGGTGCTCCAGACCGCTCGGCTACTCCCGCGCGGCCTCCGGAAAATTTGATGTTAGGGTGTTGTAGGTTTGTGTTCCAAGAAGACACCGAACTTCTCCTACCTTTCTGCAGTTCTTTTCAGTATCAGCCTACAATTGTTCAAATGTTTGTAGAACTTATGGGACTTAACTACGGGGTCATCAGTCACTAAACTTACAAACTACTCATGAACTAGCTACAACTAAGGACGGTACAAATATCCATGCCCGAGGGGGAATTCGAACCCCCGACCGTAGTGGCCGTGCAGACCGTGACTAAAGCGCCGCAGTCCCCTCGGCCACCGCGGCCGGCTCTCGAAGATATCACATTCGTAATTGCTGCGGTAGTCATAGATGAATATATATACTTCAAAAGATAAACATGTGAGCGCTGAGTGCAAACATAAACAGAGCTGTTACGTACCCACAGTGCTTACAAATGAATAATTAATCATTAAAAGTGTTAACATCAATCGCAAGTGAAAATGCAGACATTCTTTCAGAACGAAGGCGTGATATAAGTGGCTTCCATGCATTGTCAAGATGTAATCCGTCGTCACGATTTAACAGGTTGTCCGCCAGTTGTATGTGTACAGCTTCCTTTACAACTGAGTCCCAGAAAGTAGAAGTTGTGGTTAAAATCTTTACTTCTTTGTAATTCATGGAATGGCCATTAGAAATACAATGTTCGGCTACTGCAGACTTGTTGGACTGAAGAAGACATTTATACCGCTGGTGCTCAACGCATAGTTCCTGTACAGTGCGCGTGGTTTGACCTATGTAACTTTTCCACACTCACAAGGGATTTCATAAACCCCCGCTTTTCGCAATAACAGATCATCTTTGACCCATCCCAGAAGATGTTTCTTCATGATTCTGGCTATTTTTGAACAAACATTACCTACGTATGGGAGAAAGGCTGTAGATTTCACTTCCCTTTCCTCTTCATCTTTCTCCTGTGATTTTTCTGGTGTTTTTATTTGCAAGGCTTTCTTAATCTGATGTTGCGAATACCCATTTTTCTTGAAAACTGCCTCCAGATGCTGTCAGCATCAGACACTACCTGAGCCCTGTGAACCAAGTTTTCAGTACACTCGTAGTTTGCGAAGGATGGTGTCAGCTGGACACCTGCAAATAAAGGTCTGTATGGGTGGGCTTGCTATATACGCAATGACCTAGGAATCCATCTTCCTTACGTCGAACCAGAACATCCAGGAACGGTAAACAGCCATTCTTCTCCCGCTGTATAGTGAACTTGATGTTTTCATGAATGGAGTTAAGATGGTCTAAAAATTCTGTCAGTTTATCCTCTCCGTGGGGTCACACTATGAATGTGTCGTCCACATATCTCCAGAAAACGGTCGGTCTTAATGTTGCTGAATTGAGGTCTTTTTCTTCGAAATCCTTCATAAACAAATTAGCCACTAGGGGAGAAAGAGGACTCCCCATAGCGACACCGTCAATCTGTTCAAAGTATTGTTCATAAAATAAAAAGTAAGTGGAGGTTCGTGCATGCTTAAATAAGCTGTTATAACATCCTCAAGCATGTTGCTAAGGAGAGACAAAGAGGCAACCAAGGGTACTTTGGTGAACAACAAGAAAACGTCAATACTAACTAATAAATCAGTGCTGTTGAGTTTCAGGTTTTTTTAACCTACTGATGAAATCCGTAACTCGTCGGATATCTTCGAGCATGCGCAGTCTAATCCTCAGTAGCTTTGCATCACGTGATTTATTGTATAAATAGGCACGCGCAGACGCTGAGAACTCAGTCTTGGACTCGCCTTGAAGATGGCTGTAAGGTATGCAGCCGAAATATCGGACGAAGAATTGTCGCTGTCCTGGGTGCACTCCCGAAAGATGATGGAATAAATGGTACCCAGGAAGTCTGGAAACCGCAAGAAAGAAGACGCACTGCTTTTGACCATGCAGATTTATGTTAAGTTAAAGGAATGGAAACCTTCAGCTCCGTACGTTATGGAATTTTATTTTTGCTGCCTGTTTCGATTAAATTAGATTAGATTAGATTAGTACTTGTTCCATAGATGAATACGACACTTCGTAATGATGTAGAGCGTGCCAGGTTAATGAAAGGTGTTTCACTTTCTTGCCCTTCGACTGTAATAATCGCTGTCTGGTTTTTGTAAGGGTTGAATATAACTCTTCGCCCCCTATATTTTACCCCTGCTACCTTCAAAATTTGGAAGTGTGTATTCCAGTCGACATTGTCAAAAGCTTTCTACAAATCGACAATCGCTCAAAACGTAGGTTTCCCTTTCCTTAGCCTATCTTCTAAGATAAGTTTTAATGTGAGAATTGCCTCCCGTGTTCCTACATTTCTCCTAAATCCAAACTGATCTTCCCCGAGGTCATCTTCTACCAGCTTTTCCATTCTCCTGTAGATAATCCTTGTTAAAATTTTGCAACCATGACTTATCAAACTGATGGTTCTGTAATTTTCACACTTGTCTGCACTTGCTTTCTTTGGAATTGGAATAACGATATTCTTCTAGAAGTCTCATACATCTTGCATACCATGTGATAATTTTTTCACGACTGGCTCTCCTAACGACATTAGCAGTTCAGACGGAATATCATCTACTCCAGTAGCCTTGTTTCCACTCAAGTCCTTCAGCGCTCTGTCAAATTATTCTTGCAGTATCATATTTCCTATCTCATCTTCTTCCACTTCGTCTTCCGTTTCTAGAATACTGCTTTCAAGTTGATTTCCTTTGTATAGGCTCTCTATATATTCCTTCCACAGTTCAGCCTTTCCCTCTTTGCTTAGTACTGGTTTTCCGTCTTGAGTTCTTGATATTCATACAGCTGTTTTTCTTGTCTCCAAATATTTCTTTTATTTTCATGGACGCGGTATCTATCTTTCCCCTAGTTAAGCATTCGTCTACGGTTCTGCATGTGTCCTCTAGTCACTCCTGCTTAGTCAGTCTGCACTTCCTGTCAATCTCATTTTTCTACGTTTGTATTCCCGTTTGCCTGCTTCACTTGATGTATTTTTGTATTTTCTCCTCTCATCAATTAAGTCCAATACATCCTGTATTGACCAGAGATTTCTATTAGGCATTGTCCTTCTGCCTAAATAATCCTCTGCTGCTTTCACTGCTCTGTCTTTCAGAAATACCCATTCTTCTTCTGCTGTATTACTTTCCCCCGTTTCAGCCAATCCTAGCCTAATGCTCCCTCTGAAACTCTCAACCACCTCTGGTTCCTTCAGTTTGTCCAGGTTCCATCTCCTAACCTTTCTACCTTTCTGCAGTCTCTTTTAATCTGCAGTTCATAACCAATAAGTTATATATATGCCCTTGGATATGTCTTACAGTTCTGAACCTGGTTTCTAAATCATTCCTTACCATTATAAAGTCAATCTGGTATCTTCCAGTGTCTCCTGGTCTCTTCCACGTAAAGAGCCTTCTTTCATGAAGATTAAACCAAGTGTTGGTGATCATTAAATTGTGCTCTGCGCAAAATTCTACCAAGAGATATCTTCTTTCATTCCTTTTCCCCAGTCAATGTTCAAATGTTCAAATGTTTGTAAATTTATCGGACCAAACTGCATGGTCATCAGTCCGTAGCTTACAAACTACTTAAACCTAGGTAAACTAACCTACGGACAAACACGCACACCCATGCCCCAGGGAGGACTCGAACCTCCACGGCGAGCAACCGCGCGCTCCGCAGCGAGATGCTTTAGACCGCTCGGCTACTCCACCGCGGCTCCCCAGTCCATATTCAGCTACTACATTTCATTCGCTTCCCTTTCCTACTACCGAGTTACCTTAACTTTCTGAATGCTTTCTTTTATCTCCTCATGCATTTTTTTCGATATCCTCATCATCGTGCCAGTTGGCATATAAACTTGCAGTACTGTGGTCGGTGTTGGCTTCGTGTCTATCTTTACTACGATAATGCGTTCACTATGCTGTTTATAGTAATTTACCGGCATTCCTATTTTTTATTCATTATCAGACCAACTCCTGCGTTACCACCAACTGATTTTGT
This sequence comes from Locusta migratoria, assembly GCA_026315105.1. NCBI lineage: Eukaryota > Metazoa > Arthropoda > Insecta > Orthoptera > Acrididae > Locusta > Locusta migratoria. The sequence goes on along the minus strand of CM048744.1, from coordinate 855,005,411 downwards.
ATTGATAACCCTGTACTCACCTGACCAGAAATCCTGTTCATCCCTACCATATATAACTTTAACCTATCCATTTCTCTTTTCAAATTTTCTAACTTACCTACGCGATTAAGGGTTAGAACATTCCACCGCCCGTAGAATTCCTGTTTTGTTTTTCTTGATGACGACATCCTCCTGAGTAGTCCCCGCCCGGAGATCCGAATGGGGGACTATCTTACCTCCGGAATATTTTACCCAAGAAGACGCCATCACCATATATTCATATAGTAGAGCTGCATGTTCTTGGGAGAAGTAACGACTGTAGTTTCCCCTTGCTTTCAGCCGTTCGCAGTAACTGCATGGCAAAGCCATGTTAGCTGATGTTACAAAGCCAGCTCAGTCAATCATCCAGACTGTTGCCCCTGTAACTACTGAAAAGGCTGCTGCCCCTCTTCGGGAACCACACGGTTGTCTGGCCTCTCCACAGATACCCCTCCGCTGTGGTTGCACCTACGGTACGGCTATCTGCATCGTTGAGGCACTCAAGCCACCCCACCTCGGCAATGTCTGTGGTTCATCGAGGTGAACCCCCGTGAATATATACACCATTTTCAACACTTATTGTAACTGTGGCTGCAGAGTTAGCGCGTATTGGTTCGCAGTCTCTGTAACAAAGTATGGTTGAATACATGGTGGAAAAGGTAGATAAAAGTGAAAAAAAAAAGCGTTGTGTATCGTTTCCCGATACGCGCTGTTAAAACCAAATTGAAGGAAATACCGACCAAATTTATTTATAAACAAATCTTCAGAGAATCTTTTGAGTTTCGGCGATCAGTGCTAAGTCATTAACACAGTTCCGTTAATACTTCTTGGGTACAGCAGGTAAGGATCGGTCATGGCAATAACCATCTCATTCGCTCTCACGTCGTACTTCAAGACTTTTATAGCGTTCCATCAGCTCTCATCATTAATCCACTCCTGTTCCACATAAAGAGAGGGTGTGTGGTGATACAGGAAGCTGTAATTAACAGAAAGCAGTGGTTCGTTAATTAAATATAATAAATATGCGTAACTGCGCATCATCGAAATACGCTTCACAGAACAAACATTTCGTTTGAATTAATCATATTAATTAGTGTTAAATCAATTTCACTAATTACAAGGTTTATTAAAAAATGAACAGTTTAGGAAATACAGGGTATTTCAGAATAAATACGAGGGGGAATTGGAAATAAGTTTCGCCTGTTGACTGTGGTCAGAGTTGTGTATGAAAGGAAAAAAATGGAATGAGATATTAAAGATAAGACATATCTGTATTTTTCTGCATAATTTCCAAGTACATTTAGACTTTATCATACCGCTTTATAAGAGTCAAAAAGTCGTCTAGGAAAAAATCACGGCATTAAATACGGAAGAAGCGTTGAACGGCTTCTTTGACGTCAGCATTGATTCCAAAGCGCCTTCCGCCGAGAATCTTCTTCAAGGCTGGTAACAGATGGACGTCACTTGGTGAGAGATCAGGACTGTATGGCGGATGGTGTTGGCGCTCTTCCAGGTCTGAGAAGGCCAGGCCGCTAGTCCTTATCACCTCTTCCAATTTCGAGAGAGTGACACAGAACTGCGTAGCATTGATGGTTCCATCCTCCAACAAAACTCCTTGCGCGTCCCAGAAAACGGCGAGTAGCACTTTACCTGCAGACGTAGTGCTTCTGAATGCCTTTAGGACAGATGATGACGGATGTTTCCACTCCATGGATGCGGCCTCCGATTCGGGCGTGTAATGGCGAACATACATTTCATGCCCCTTCACAATTCGAAACAGAGTAATTGCCATACTCGTGGTCGACGTCTACCGAATGGTGTATCGGAGTCTTGCACGTGTGCGTTCACTTGCTGTGTCGTCTTTCAAAGCGGTTTGAGAAAGTCTCATTGAACTTGTAGAAAAATAATGTCTTTTCTGTAATGTCTCATTATATTTTTTTCCCTTTCAAACACAACTCTGCCTAAGGTCGACGCGGGAAACGTATTTTCCAGTTCCCCCTCGTAGAAAATATTTTAGAACGTGATATTACATAAGAATTGAAAAAAAGTTCAAATGTTTGTAAAGCTTATGTGACTCAACTACGGGGTCATCAGTCCCTAAACTTACAAACTACCTTCCCGACGCGGGAGGTCTCGCGATCCGCAACGCGACGCTCCAGACCGCTCGGATACTCCCGCGCGGCCAGACAAAAAAAAAAAAAAAAAAAAAAAAAAAAAAAAAAAAAAAAAAATCCACCAGCAACTTCAGTGCAGTTTTGACTTCTTTTCACAACACGATGTGTAGCTTTTCCGAAGTCGTCTTTGTATACTGCGCACTATTCATACCCCAACGATTAAATCGGCTCCTGCGTTTACTTTTTCTGTATGATCGTCGCCTATTAAAACGTTTGTAAAGCTTAAGGGACTTGACTGTGGGATCCATCAGTCCTTAAACTTACAAACTACATATGGACCGTGTTAGGCATCACAAGACCAAGCGCCGTTACTTTATATTTCTGATGTGAGCGAATTAGTGCTGTTTAGTAGTTTTTTGCTGTGAGATTTCATCACTAACTAAAAGAGCAGTAACCCTTCTTTGGTACAAAAAGTAAAGAGACATTTATAAATAAATATAATTTAAGAACATGTAAAATTTAAGTTCCATTATGGCATGTGGCGCTTGCAGTTATGGCATGTGGCGCTTAGACTAGTGATGCATAACACCGTCCATATGGACTACCTTATACTAAAGACGACACAAACATCCATGTCCGAGGGGGAATTCTAACCCGCGACGGAGAATGGTCTCGCAAGTCGGAGCATAGCGCCACAATGCGCTTGGCCACTCCGCCACTCCGCCAATCAACCATCACTATAGGTAAAAATGCGAACGGGTAAGATCTGACGTAGTTGGCCAAGAGACGTGTCGGGGTCTGTAAGTAAGGTACCCTCCGCCACGGATACTAGAATAGACGGTAGGGGTCCACCGCCGGACGCACAGTCGTATGCCGCGCGTGGCCGGCGAGAAAGAAACGCCTCAGCGCACACATCATGCCACGTAAGCAAGGTAGTTCCGAGCCGGCGCGATCGCTAGCCGATTGACCGGCCGCTGGGGCACAGCCTAAAGCACTAGATATACCGAGCTGAACAATCCGCCATTTTGAATCTCAATTCCACGACAGTGTTGTATACGTAAAGTGAATCAGCTAATATTTTGTGATTTTATTATTTCACAGTGTCAAATTGTTGGTTGTGCCGCTGCGAACTACTCAAATAATAGCAGACATGGTCGCTAAAGGTTTAATCGCTTTACTTAAAACACAGGTCGGCATAAAAGGTGGCTTATAAATTCTTGACGCCAAGTGTGGATGCCAAAATCGAGCAACTATCTGTATAACGTTAAGAACAAAACCTTTTTTTTTTTTTAATTGTATTAGAAATAGTTACGCTCACAGACTGGTAGTAATGAAAATATCGGCCTATACATATAAGCAATGGTTCATTGTAATTTTGCTACAGATTGTTTACATGACATACAGTGCGTTTAAAATTGCTTTTCTTCATTTTATTTAGACCAACTAAGGAGTTATTACAAGGGCTGTTAATTGTATTTTAAGTGATGCATGAGTGCAGCTGGCTTTACCCAGCTAGTGGTTTTTAAATTATATTATTTCGCATTAGTTCAGTGTTTAAATTAAATGTGACTCCCAGCCAAGCTGTGAACAGGATGTCTGAAAAAGAAATAAACTGAACCTCGCAAAGAATGGAAATAGAAAAGAAGTCATACATGCATGACACCCGCGAGAACTGGCGCCACGGTCAAATGCTGGAGCCTTTAAAAGTTACGCGATCGGTCGCGTGTATAGCATTTTTCTGACAGTCAAAGAGCAGTTTGTAATGTACTTAATATGTCTAAATAAGTATTTGTAGTTGCGTTTATAAGAAAACACACGTATTTGACTATTTGAAATTGGTAAAGTGCCGATTGTTTTAGAATTACTGTGAGCAAAATACTCACAGCGCGAATTCTCGCGGGAAGAATTAGCACATTCACATTATTTCAAAGATTTATTTAGTCGTTATCTAACGAAACCGAAGTTCAAAGTTATTAACGTAAGTTATTGACGTAAAATCTTCTCTGAAATGTGGTGTGTGTGTAAAACATGCGAGACATTAGGAGGGGGGGGGGGGTTACGGGAAGTACAGTATCGCAATTTAACATTATTCCATAACTGTTTTCGAATGCAACTCTTAGTTACCGTAAGCGCATATGGATGTACAATTTATAAACCAGAAAATACGGTAAACCGTACTTGGTAAATATTTAGAACGGCAACATATGGAATGTAAGACGATGTATCATACCTCTAAATATGTCTTAAATATGTCTCCAATCGCAAACTTTTAGTTGCTTGCCTCTTACAGTCAATTGTAAGCTAATAAACTTAGTATGCTGAGTTAGGAAAGTATATTTAATGGCCTTCAGAGCATATTAAAAAAGCGTAAGTGTTCCGTAGTCTTCAAATGCGCGCCTACAACGAGGGATTCAAAATGGCGGATTGTTCTGCTTGTACTATGCAGTGCTTTAGCACAGCCTACTGCGTCATAGCGGGCAGCCACTGAGCTAGCGACCGCGCGGGCTCGGAACTACCTTGCTTACCTGGCATGACGTCTGCGCTGGGGCCTGTATTTCCCGCTGGCCGCGTATGCCGCGCCACTGACGTCACCGGGAGACCACAGTTTTCCCGCGCGACCATAGCTTTGCTATTATGAGTGTATCTCCACAGAAATGGTTTACCACTGGCTCTTTATAGTTTTTGTATATATTAAGTAGTTGTAAGTGATAAGTGATGACTCATTAGTGAAGATGGTGTGTTGTACTGTTGCGTGCTGTACGAACCACGGCAAACAGAAGAATGCGATATTTCACAATTTCCGAGAGATAAAGAGCTAAGGTTAATGTGGATAAACGCGTGTAAGCCATTAGATGCTCTCAACCCTGATACTGGTCGTGTGTGTTCAGAACATTTTAAAGAGTCTGATTATGTTCGATACTTGAAAACGTATATTAAAGGCAGATGCTGTCTCTACTTAAAAGCTGCCTAAGTGCGTCGATGTAGTCAAGACATGTACTTCTGAATGCCGTGAAGTCAGAGTAGAAAGACGGAACAACCGAAAATAAGTACAAATATTATTGTTAACAACAAATGACAAGGATGACAGCGTAAATTGTATAAACAATTCCGTTGAGGAAATCAGTAGGTCTACTAATTCCGAACCCCCTCAGCGAGCACTGCCGTTGGTAATGATGGAATAATTGTAGCTGAATTAACTAAAGTAGTTGACCATTTAAAAAGTGAGAATAATAGACTAATACATGAAATAATATTTACTTCGACATGTTCGCAACATTCATACGCAGCAAAGTCTACGCATTGCGTTTTTTACCTCTACAAAATCATAAAATGTATTGCACCCATTTAATTCATTTATACAGCACAAAAAAAGTATGCAGAATAATAAAAACAAATTCAGTCCTTCATCGAGCGAAGATGTCAAGCTGTAGGATGAAAAAAAAATATTTTCTTTCACCATATAGTTTGTCTGCAATCGTTTGATAAGTTTTTCATGGCGGCCGTTCGTGATTATATATATAAGATTCAAAATCGATCCTTCAATTTTCCTGCACGCGTATTGATATTATGATGCATCCTAGGGGTCAAGGGGTAGCAGTGTGTCCGCATTTCATCTTGTGGCTGCAACTGTCGGATAGTTATGTAAGGCGGTCGGGGTGGGGGGGGGGTTCGAATCCCCCCTCGGGCATGGATATTTGTGCCGCACTAGTTCGTAAGTAGTTCATAAGTAGTTTCTAAGTTTAGGGACTGATGACCCCGTAGTTAAGTCCCATAAGCTTTACAAACATTTGAACATATATATGTAAGCCGAATTTCCTGTCTAGGCATAATAGGCGTCGTATTTAGATTTTCTTTGATAATTTCTTTTAACCGCACCTGTATTAAAGCGAAGTTTATACCGTTGCCGATCTCAAATGTATACAACTCACCAAGCATTATGTATTTGTTTTCATTTGTTGTAAGATATTTTCAGATTCTGAAATCAGGAAGAGTAAAATATAGGGAGCGTAAGGTTATTTACAACTTGTACAAAAACCAAGCAGCAGTTACTAGAGTTGAAGAGCATGAAAGGGATGCAGAGGTTGAGAAGGGAGTATGACAGAGTTGTAGCCTTTCCCCAGGGTTATTCAATTTGTACATTGAGCATGCTATAAAGGAAAACAAGGAGAAATATGAAGAAGGATATAAGGTTCAGGGTGAAGAAATAAAAGCCTTGCGTTTTGCTGATGACATAGTAATTCTGCCAGAGACAGCAAAGGACCTGGAGGAGCAATGGAACGGAATGGACAGTTTGTTGGAAAGTGCATATAAGATGACCATTAACAAGAGCAAAACAAGGCGATGCTGAAGTAATTAAATTAGGTAACGAATCAATAAAGGTGGTAAATTAGTTTTGTTACTTGGGCTGTAAAATAACAAATGATGGTCGCAGTACAGAGGATATAAAATGCAGATTGGCGATGGGAAGAAAAGCGTTTTAAAAAAAGAGAAATTTGGCAACATCGAATATTAATTTAGGCATTAGGACGTCCTTTCTAAAGGTATTTGTTTGGAGTATTGTCTTGTATGGGAGTAAAACATGGACGATAAACAGTGCGGACTGGAAGAGGATAGAAGCTTTTGGAATGTGATGCAACAGAATAATACTGAAGATTAGGTGGGTGGCTCGCGTAACTAATGAGGAGGTACTGAACAGAATTGGGAAGAAAAGGAATTTCTGGCATACCTTGACTAAAAGAAGGGATCGATTGGTAGGACACATTCTTAGACATCAAGGCATTGTGAATTTAGCGTTGGAGGGAAGTGTTTGGGGTAAAAATCGCAGAGGGAGACCAAGAGATGAATATAGTAAGCAAATTAAAATGGATGTAGGTTGCCGTTCTTGTGAGGAGATGAAGAGGCTTGCTCAGGATAGAGTAGGGTGGAGAGCTGCATCAAAGCAGTCTCCGGACTGAAGACCACAACACATGTTGTGAGAACATGAGGTGCATTAGGTGCGCATTGGGGTTTCGTTTTATGACGAAACGAAATTGTTTAATAACGCATATCGAGACATGTTATTGCGAAAATAAAAAAATTTCACTGACGTGTGTTGCGGCCCAATTTAGATTTGTAGTTTTATTGGTTTTTGCAAACATTTTGTACCACAATAATAATGTAAAGAATAAAAAGTAATTAATATCAGTGTCTGAAACCCTTTTAGGAAATTTTTTTAGGTAGTGGCGGGTTTTGAACAACTGTCCCCCAGCGTCGCAATCTAACGCATTGCCCCCTATGCTACGGCCAACACTTAGATGTTGCGCTCTTTAATCTTTTACTATTGATGGCTGTTGTTAACTGATGCTAATATGGCATTTGTAGACTCTAGATGATCATTTATCGTACGAAGAACGACGTGTTTTTGTTAATTCTTCAGTGCGCCATTGCTTTGAAATGACAATGTGTAATTTACAATAAGAAAATCATCAAATACGCAACGCAAGATTGCGTATGCCAGAGAGAGTTCTGTACGAGGAATGTCACGTGACATCTGCGAACGGCTGGTTTTCATTAATTTAATGGAGGGTGTCAAAACTCTGTTATTTTTGCAAATATCTCTCAAACGATACGAGATACGAAAAAAAAAAAAAAAAAAAAAAAAAAAAAAACTTAAGGGAACAAAGTTGTAGAGAATTTTCTCCTCTACAAATTCAGTTATTCCACTTTAGCGTCAGATGAACCGCTTTACATGCAATTAAAATTACATTACAAACGGTTTTTTTTGGCATTTCTTGTCCAAAATATTTGAAAAAGCGAGGTGTTGGCCTCTGGTAGCCAACAATAATTATTATGTCTATAAAATTTGGTGTCGATCGGTTGAACGGTTCGACCTAAAAAGTGGGAACACGTTACAGCCAGACAGACATCGTCAAATCGCCGTTATTTTCGCAAATATTTCTGCAACGATGCAAGATATAAAAAAAACATAATAGAGAGAAGTTGTAGAGAATTTTCCCCTCTACCAATTAGGTTATTCAATGTTCGTGTCAGATGAACGGCTCGTTTGCAGTTACTAATACATTACAAACGGCTTTTTTGGTATTACTACCGTATTTTTTGTCCGAAAAATTTGAAAAAGGGAGGTTCTGGTCTCTGTCTGTTTACAGTCAATTTCGAGCTGTCAAAAGATGATCGCAAAGGCCCACTTTTAGTGTTACTACCGTAACCTAAACTGGGACAAAATACAAATTCGTTGGAAGAAATCAACGGTAACGGTAACTAACAAATCAACGAATGCATCGTATGTCATGTGAAAAACATGAAAGTTTGAGTGATGTAAACTGGAAACCGGTTGCCTGCACACGGTCTCCTGTTACTTTCGGTATAAACGTCCGCTGTCGGCTGCCTTTTCGACCTTCGCCTTAGCGTCGACCTTGGTGGCCCCACGCTACGCAGCCGCCGCATCGGCACGCCCAGTTTCTGCCACACACGTCACGAGTTCTCACATTAAATACCAATATCTCACCTCCGTGCGGGAAAACCGGTAGCACACCTATTTTTGATAGCACTATTCAGTTTCCATACTTGGTGACCCTCCAGGCGCCAACAGTCTCCATTTTCCAGTTTTTTCATTCCATCGTTTCTCCCGATTTTCAACTATTTTGTCAAATGTGGAATTTTTGTTTTGAAAACCCGTCATTTCAAGTTTTGAGGCAATGGAAGTAAGTCCTTCGCACGTTAATCTCATCATTTTCCCTAAGAGACATCATGTAATTATACCAATATGCTGCTATAAAGTTTTTTATTTTAATGCTGTTATGGATCCATTCCGGCACAATTAGCCTTCATCAGACAATCTGCGAAATACACAAAATTTTTATATAATAATCATCGTTTTGGTATATATACTTTTAAGTTATGCCTGATTTTTCGATATAAAGTTTTTTACTTACGACCATGTGACATCCTTGGCAACGTCTTGCTGTTTATATAATAATAATGTGAACTTTTGTGTCACAATTATGTAGCGTTATACAAATATCGTTAAATAATTTTTCTTAATTTATTTATTTATTTTTAATCGTGATGATCTGAGAGTTGGCCAAAGATGTTTCATGTTCACAGTTGGCAGTTGCTACGGTAAAATTTATACTGTGGTTTAAATGTCTGTGATCTGTGAGTTATGATTATTCGTTATCTATGTTAAAAATTTTTAGCAGACATGCAAAGATGTTTGGCCAACTATCAGAACATCACGATTTAAAAAAATGGATCTATAACAGCATTAACATAAAAAACTTTATAGCATCATATTGGTATAATTACATGATGTCTCTTAGAGATATATTCTGTGCTGCGGGCCCATTGGATAGAAAGTCATCATTTTCCGATATACAAGTTTTTAAGAACCTGAAAAATACGCGCAACCTCTTTAGCTATTTCAGTTCTGAAGAAATCATTGAATATCTATAACAAAAAAGAAGAAAGGCAAAGGACTAACACAACACGAGGGTGGTTTTCTTCCTCGCCTTTTACCAGCTTTACCATATCTAGCAACAATTGGTTCACTAGCTGGCAGATCTGCAGCAATCACAAATGCAGTCATAAACAAGAAAAAAGCTGACAAAGAATTAGAACAGAAAAGAGACAACTTGAAAATGGTAAAGAAAGCTGTTGGAGTCGGCTTGAGGAAAGCAAAAAACATTTCGATGAGCTGATCGAGAAATTTAACAGTCCTTTGCCTAATTTTGACACAGAAAAACTTGCTAAACAATTGAAAATTAAACACTTTCGTGAGGTATATATGATTGATGAATTACCTACTATTTCAAAAATTACTGAATGTGGAATAGTTAATTTAGATACCTCTAATCATCCTGGTAATCTTTGATTCGTTATTATAAATTGAAACATGTTAAATTTGTTTTTGATTCATTTGCTCGTAATATACCAAAACAACTAGTTAACTCTTTGAGAAAAAAATGAACTACAATACAATACTGAGAGAATACAAAATTTTGATAAAGTAATATGTGGCCATTTGTTTTAAAATTGTTGTGCAACAATTATAAGTTTAATGACACTTTGGATTTAATAAATGGACATTTCTGGAAATAAGATCAGTCAAACTGAAGGACTTAGTGCGCCTGTGTTCGATCCAAAAATAGAAAACATAATTGAATCATCAATAGACCCAAAAATAACCAATGTAATTAAACTAAGAAAGAATTTAATGCTATTTTTAAATTAAATAAAGGTTATATTGGCTTTAATGTAAATGACCCAATTGATATAAATAATGCAGTGAGCAAACATTATTTCGATTTGTATAAGTTAGGTAACCGTATTATGCAGTTGTAAATTAGTATATTCTCCCAATTTACAGTTACATAAGACGGTTATCTAACTTATACAAATTTTATAAATGCAACTGCGGAGAAAGAAGGCCAAAAATAGAAAGAAGAATTGTGTATTATATCCATAATATTGTTATATATAAGAACAAAACAAAAGAAACAAAGAAATCACGTCACAATAATATCGAAATGTACAGCATAACAGAATGTGGTATGTATCATTTCTTTACCCTCTGTGTAAAACAAGTATGCAGCATAGTACTAAATGTTATAAAACTTGTGTATCGCAAGCGTAATACCTGAAGATGACTTTTAAGTCGAAATAAGCGTATAGTGTAACTAATACGAATTATAAATATACAGTGTTGAAATTATATAAATCTTATTATTGAAATGTCGATGTACGACGTCACTAATACTGTGGGCCCTGCAGATAATAAGTTATTTACATTCTGACACAGTTCAATAACTATGTCAATGAAGAACATTACAACAAGATTCTCTCAGATTTAAAGCAAAGAAATGGTATTATCGATGGTTTCATGGAAGATCATAATAAAGAAATAAACAAATGGAAACAAGTCTCCTTCATGCATTAGATAAAATAGATGCGCTATAAAGTAAAGTTATGGCATTAGATTCGCAAATGAATAAAAGCTTAGACAAGAAAGTAGGCCAAAATCTAGAAGTACTGAGGTCGTTAGATTAATTTAAGATTTATTACATTTTTCATCTGTGTAATGGAAAATCACAGTTCACATTTAGTCCTTATGATGATCACATTTATTGCTTGAAGTGTAAAAACATTACTGAGACACATAATCCACACAAGAGTAACAACTAAAAATGGAAGACAAAATGATAATAAAGAAGTTGAAAACCAAATGGTTCCTTATCATCAATAGCTTTCAGAACATTTTCACATAATTCTTCAATTCTTTGTTTAACTTGTTCAATGGCATTGATAACTTGATCTTATTTTTTTCAAATTTTTCATATTCTGTTCTTGGTTGCTTTTTCTATTTTTTAATCTCTTTTTTTAAAAGTTCTTTTACTCTCCTGCAGTGTCTGGCTTTTTTTAACGATTTCTGGGTTGTATTTTACAAACATTTATTAAGGATAAAAAACGTTAATTAAAATATTATTATATTTGTGTTGAACATTTATGTTTATGTTTGATTTTTACACTTAAGTCTGATGTTTATGTTGTAATGGAATGCTGGTTTTTTTATTTCTTAACTTGCCATCATTCGGTTTTCTAGTCATGTCTATCATAAAGAATCGAAATCGGCCATTCCAACATTTACTACACATTTATTTAAAAATCTTCAGACTTTAAATTTCCTCCAACAAACTCATGGTAAATATGATTTAAATTTGTGTCATCTTGTCTAAAAATATTTAAAAAAATTAGGTCATCTCTGACTGACTGTTTCGGTATTTTTAAGTAAGTTTGAGCTAAGAAAAAACAATCTATTCCTTTGTGTCTTCTTCTAGTGCAGTGTTTTCCAACCTGTGGGTCGCAGTGACATGAGGAAGTACTTGTATCTTTGAACAACCAGCATACCTCTGACTAAAAACGGTTCCATAATACAAAAGACTTAATAAAAGAGAAATTTACTTTTTGTTAAAATTATGTAATTCCGTGTTTAACAATAATTCTTAAATGAATGTAACGTAGATTTTTTTGGCATTACAATGTGTTATAGATGAATAAGCACAAAGTCTGAAAACTGTTTTCAGAAACCTTTCGTTAGATAAATGTACATGATGCAATAACTCCAAGAAATTTAAAAAGAATCTACTTCTTTAAAAACGTGGAGCTTTCTTAATCAGTATAATTCTGTTCTGAATATTGCCTAAGTTCGAAACAATCGTTATGCAAAACATACATTTCTGTCGGAAACCATGTAAAAATGTCTTCCGTTCAGAAAAATACACATTAAAAACGGCGTCTAACAATTTATAAGAAAGCCATTTCAATACGGACCATTACATTCGTCGCCTTTGAGATAACGAACATAGGTTTTTTAGAGTTGATGTAGAGAGGGGGGGAGGTTCATGAGATTACCAGTATATTTTTAATTGGAAGATCCATCTCCATTTACATATAAATCTCATTTCACCCTACACTTCATAACTGGCACGAGCAATAATTTTCCAATGTTCGTTGTTAACAGTTACTCACACACAAACGACATCTGAAACATAACCATTAATCTGTAACCGTCCCCTCCCCCCTTCCATAAACAGTGAATATGTCACACGTAAACAATCAACAGAGAGCAGTGCGTTTGCGTTTCTTTGCTCTGACTACAGTATGTGTCAAATTATTGAATTTGTGTACTGTGCTTGTGTTACAGAGTTTACAGATGAAAACTGCTTATAAGCGGTCGCTATTGTGTGGGGATGTGATCTGATGACGGTTTCGTTTTAGCTGATATTTTTAGATGACGTTTTTTTACTGACTGTCCTAACGATATCCGTGTTCTGAACTTAATTTTCGTTTTCTTCTGTTCCAGGTGAGTACCCACTCTTGAATGCCTCTGCTCCAAACTCTTATCTGGTGAGTTGTACTCAGTTTTTCTTCTCGTTCCGACGATTTCCAAAGCCCTACATCTCGAAAGTCCAGAAAAGTGTACCAGGGTTTTCAATAATACAAGAGCTTTGTCGTTAAATGTGACCGAGCGAGGTGGCGCAGTGGTAACCGCACTGGATTCGCATTCGGAAGGATGGTGGTTCAAATCCACCTTCGGCCATCCTGATATAGGTTTTCCGTGATTTCCCTAAATCACTCCAGGCAAATGCCGGGATGGTTCCTTTCAAAAGGCACGGCTGATTTCCTTCCCAATCCTTACCTAAAAACTCCGTCTCTAATGACCAAGCTGTCGACGGGACGTTAAACCCTAAACTTCCTTCCTTCCTGTTAAATGTAAGCCGCGCGGGAGTAGCCGAGATGTCTGGAACGCCACGTTGGGGATCGGGCAGCCTCCCGCGTCGGAGCTTCGAATCCTCCCTCGGGATTGTGTTGTCTTTGGAATAAGTCATTTCATAACTAGTTTGTAGGTTTAGGGACTGATAACCTCGCAGTTAGGTCCCAAAAGATTTACAAATATTTGAATTTTTGAAAATTCCTGGCAGATTAAAATTGTGTGCCGGAACCTGGACTCGAACCTGGGACCTTTGCCTTTCGCGGGCAAGCGCTCTACCGACTGAGCCTCACAGCTTTACTTCCGCCAGTACCTCGCCTCCTACTTTCCAAACTTCACAGAAGCTCTCCTGCGAAACATGCAAGACTAGCTCTCCTGGAAGAAAGGATATGGTGGAGACACAGGAAGTTTCATATCAGCGCACACTCCGCTGCAGAGTGAAAGGTTTCATTCTGGAAACATCCCTTAGGCTGTGGCTAAGCCATGTATCCACCATATCCTTTCTTCCAGGAGTGCTAGTCTTGCATGTTTCGCAGGAGAGCTTCTGTAAAGTTTGGAATGTAGGAGGCGAGGTACTGGCGGAAGTAAAGTTGTGAGGCGGCATCGTGAGTCGTGTCGGGATAGCTCAGTAGGTAGAGCGCTTGCCCGCGAAAGGCAAAGGTCTCAGGTTTGAGTCCCGGTTCCGGCACACAATTTTAATCTGCAAGGAAGTTTGATATCAGAGCACACTCCGCTGCATAGTGAAAGGTTTCATTTGATTTTTTCATTATTATTTTGTTTGCTTGTTTGTTAAATATGAATTTTTAAAAGCGACTTTCTTACGAGATACGAAACTTTGTATTAACATTCGGCTCTGAGGGTATCCCATTTTGTGAGGAGAAAATGGGAATATTCACAGAATATATGACATCAACTGCGATTTGGCAAAGCTGAAAATGTGTACCCAGATGGGATGCGAACCCGGGTCTCCTGCTTTCTAGGCAGTTGCGATAACCCCTACACCACTGAGGACACAATGATCATCGCACCTGCAAGGACTACCTAACAGGCCTCCCGTTAGATACATATTCCCAGCATCGCACTGCCCACAGTACTCATACTCTTAGTTTAATTCATGTAAGAGTAAGGGCCACAAACTTGCCCACCCTCCCCACTAACGAAAGGATCACTGCCCGTCACCGGCATATTATACATATACATGTGGCATTTGTTACCAAAGGACAGAAGTCACTTCTGATCCTGCAGTTGTTATTCTTTCATATTCACAGGTAGTCCTTTCAGGTGCGATGAGCACTGTGTCCCCAGTGGTGTAGGGCTCAGCGCAATTGCCTAGAAAGAAGGAGGCCCGGGTTCGAATCCCGGCAGGGTACACATTTTCAGCTTTGCCCAAACGCAGTTGATGTCATATATTCTGTGAATATGAAATAATAACAACTGCAGGATCAGAAGTGACGTCTGTTTTCTTCGGAACAGACACCACATGTATATAAAAATGGGTGTGTTGGTTAAGTCTATATCTGCAATAAGTTGTCTGGAGGAGGAGCCTGTAAAATGCCAGGGCGAGAGGTAAGCAGATCTACGTTGTTGGTACTTCAGAATCGCTATCCCCGGTTTCTAGGGGTTGCACAAGAGGCTAAAATTGTGATAATGAAATCATCTTCTGAAATTAATCTTTTACTCATATACGGGCTGGAGAAAAAGTAACGCACACATTATGGACAGAGATGCTTACCGTTTACACCCTTTCAATATAATCACCCCCCCCCCCCTCGCGTTATTTGTGACCTTTTGTCGAATGACTGGAAGGCGTTGTATACCATATGCGTCTATTTTTGATGGCGTCGCGTATTGTCCGTTCTGTGGCATAAATGTGTGTTTCCTAACCTCTGAGGCGGGACCCCTTCTTGTTGTTGTGGTCTTCAGTCCAGAGACTGGTTTGATGCAGCTCTCTACAATACCCTCTCCTGAGCAAGCCCCTTCAACTCCACATAAGAACGGCAACCTACATCTGCCTGAATCTGCATACTGTATCCATCTCTTGATCTTCCTCTGCGGTTTTTACCCCTTCAACGCTAAATTCACAATTCCTTGATGTCTAAGAACGTGTCCTACCAATCGATCCGTTCTTTTAGTCAAGGTACGCCAGAAATTCCTTTTCTCCCCAATTATGTTCACTACCTCCTCATTAGTTACGCGATCTACCCACCTAATCTTCAGCATTCTTCTGTAGCACCACATTTCAAAAGCCTCTATCCTTTTCCAGTCTGCAGTGTTTGTCGTCCATGTTTCACTCCCATACAATGCAACACTCCACACAAATGCCCCTTTCTTTCCATTCCCATTCTGTATTTTATATCCTCTGTACTGCGACCATCGCATGTTATTTTACTGCTCAAGTACCAAACTCTTCTACCGCCTTTATTGTTTGGTTACCTAATGTAATTCCTTCAGATTTGTCTGATTTTTTTAGACTGCACTCCATAACCCTAGTTTTGCTCTTGTTAATGTTCATCTTATATACACCTTTCAGCACACTGTCCATTCCGTTCAACTGCTCTTCCAGGTCCTTTGTTGTATCTGACAGAATTACTATGTCGTCGGCAAAACGCAATGTTTTTTAATTCTTCACCCTTAACTTTAATTCCTTCTCCAAATTTCCCCTTGCTTTCCTTTATAGCTTGCTCAATGTACAAATTGAACAACATTGGGGAAAGGCTACAACCCTGTTTTATTCCCTTTCCAACCACTGCATCCCTCTCATGCCCTTCAACTCTGACAAACCGCTGTCTGGTTTTTGCACAAGTTGTAAAGAACCTTACGCTCTCTGTATTTTACTCCTGCTTGCTTCAGAACTTGAAAGAGTTTATTCCAATCAACATTGTCAAAAGCCTTCTCCAAATCTACAAAAGCTAGATATGTCGGTTTGCCTTTTCTTAATCTTTCTTCTAGGATAAGCCGTAAAGCGAGTATTGCCTTCCGTGTTCCTGCATTTCTCCTGAACCCAAACTGATATTCCCCGAAGTCGGCTTCTGACAGCTTTTCCATCCTTCTGTAAATAATTCGGGACCGCTTGGTGGTCGCAAAGTGTTACCCGGAGGGTCACGGACGCGGGAGGATGCAGTAGCGGCACGTTCGATAGCAGTCCTCCATACCGTGACGTTCAGCTACTTGGCAGGAGAGGCACACGAAAGTTACAGGGTTTCGTAAAAGTCACATAAGTAACAAGTCATCTGTAGGTGGAAAATTGCCTTTGTTGTGACACTTTTCAGGTGGCCCTCAATGAGCTATCGAAAGAGTGAGAGATACAAGATGTACCTATGGCACTTTTGATTTCTGGTGTCGGGCCGACCGAAACGCGTAAGAATGAAGCCATTTTTCCGCGTCATGATGAATCGTTTATAAAGCGAATTAAAAATGTTTGTGTAGTACTGCTACAGTTATTTACAATGGTCGCAATCTTCTTGAACGACTTTTTGACATGTTCAAATATTATGTCAGAAAAATATCAGTAACATATTTTGTATTTTCACTGTTCTGTTTTTAAAGAAAACTCCTTTTGCTACTGCAAATGAAGGGTGTTTATTTTTATAATTCACCCATGCGCGTTTCGCCTTTGTCACAATGCATCATCAGTGAGTGTCCTGAAATATTTACATGTTTCTGTTTACACATAAAGGTTAGGTTTTTTACATATCTACAAAACATTTCGTTTCTGATTCGAAACAGTTCGTCGTTTGTGCACTTTCAGCACTTGCTACTCCATATCAGTCTCTTTCCGGCAACGAGGTCGAAAGGTTCCACTGTTTTCTGAAAAACCGCATTTTTCTGGTTCCACTGTCATCTGCTGCCATGCCGTGTCTACTGTAGTTTGTTTTATAGAGTTGCTATGTTTCTCAGCTTATTTGAATTTCAAGTATTTTATTGAAAGTGTGTTGAAGGTATCTTTGTGTGTGCGTGTGTGTGTGTTAATTGTTATTTTTTTGGTGTGTCTGTTTGTTTGTTTGTGTGTGTGTTAGGGGGGGGGGGGGGATTGTGGGTTTGTGATTATGTGTTGTGACTTGTGTCTATCATATGGTCAATCAGCGAAAACAGTGATTGATTCGTCAGGTTTATTTGGTCACAGAGTAGCAAATTTTTCTCAGCTTTTGTTTTATATACGTGATAATTTTCTTGTAATGTTAGGAGGTGTTTTTCATCATTTATTTTAATTATCTGCATGTCTTTTTTATTGTGGTGGGTTTGTGGTTATATTCTTTCAGATGTTCTGCAAAAGTGGAGTGGCTTGTCCCGTATTTCCATGCCCTGATATGTTATTTGTATCGGGTATCAGATGTTCTGCTGGTTTGTCCTACATACATCACATTTTGTTATTTGGGTAGCAAGATTACTTCTGATGGCCTAAGTAAAGAAGATATTAAATGCAGAATGGCTATGGGAAGAAAAGCGTTTTTAAAGAAACGAAACTTGTTAACATCCAATATTAATTTAAATGTTAGAAAGTCGTTTCTGAAAGCATTTGTTTGGAGTGTAGCAATGTATGGGAGTGAAACATGGACGATAAGGGGTTCAGATAAAAAGATGATAGAACCTTTCGAAATGTTGTGCTACAGAAGAATGATGAAAATTAGATGGGTAGATCACGTAACTAATGAGGAGGTGCTTAACCGAATCGGGGAGAAAAGGAATTTCTGGCATATCCTGACTAAGAGAAAGGATAGATTGGTTGTACACATTCTGAGACATCAAGGAATTGTCAACTTATCATTAGAAGGAAGCATGTTTGGTAAATATCGTAGAGGGAGATCGAGGAACGAATATAGTAAGCAGATCAAAAGGATGTAGGTTGACGAAGGTATTCTCAGATGAAGAGACTTGCACAGGACAGGATAGCGTGGAGAGCTACCTCAAACCAGTCTACGGACTGATGACCACATCAGGAAAAAATTTCTAGAACGAAAGGTTTTTATGTCTTTGGTACTTACAGTATGTTGCCTAGTAACATCCGTGGTCAACCCGTTCCCACAATGCACACTATCAAGTGAACATACCCTGCCGAAAATAGCTATTAGTACACGCTTTTAGAGTTTGACAATTCTCTCAAGATTTATCGTTGAAGCAGTGTGCTTGGAGAATATGAAACGATTACATTTACAGATCAGGAGAGGGACCAGATTGAAAGGAATACATATATTCTGCCGGGGAAATATTTTTATAAGAATTTTAACTGTTATTCTCCCTTGGGCACATTTTTACTGGTATTTGAGCTTACGTTCGCACGCTCCATTTCTATGTGATATTCTGATTTCATTTTGAATGCATTTGTAAATATGGACAAGTTAGTAATCTATGCCATAAACCAGAGATATGCATTATCTCTGACATGATGCATAGCGAGCAAGGCATTCTGCATTTGGCTAGAGTCGGAAAGAGAAGCTTTTGTGAAGCTGACGCAGTCTGCTAGCTAGTTTGGTAGCTTAGGCAGCCGCACTGTATTAATATTTCTGTTTAATAAGTTTTTCTTTTGTTTTCTTTTGGATGCACTAAAGCCTGCCTTGTGGTGGAGACCATTGTATCACTAGAATTGTGGGTTTATGATAATGTGTTGGGATTTGTGTCTATCATATGGCCAATCAGTGAAAACAGTGATTGATTCGTCAGGTTTACTTGGTCATTTAGTAGCAATTTTGTCTCAGCTTTTGTTATATATATGTGATAATTTTCTTGTAATGTTAGGTGTTTTTCATCATTTATGCTAATTATCTTCATCTATTTCTATTGTGGTGGGTTTGTGGTTATATTCTTTCCGATGTTCTGCAAAAGTGGAGTGGTTTGTCCCATATTTCCATGCTCTGATACGTTACTTGTATTTGGTATCAAATGTCCTACATACCTTCCATCACATGAATTGCATTGTAGTTGGTATATTCCAGCTCTTTGGTAGATATACTTTTTTTTTTGGATTGATTTGTGTGTTTTGAGAGCTATTTTTATGCCTTCTCTCTTTTCTTGTTCCGGGATGGCTAAACTGGAATAGAATCAATCATTAGTACATTTCTTCAAAAAGTTTCGATCAGACAAAATACTCGGAATTTATAAAACGACGTGAAAAAAATTATCAGATATATAGTCATATTTATCGTAAATAGTGAAGAAAACATTCCATTAGAATGGTCTCCTTAGATTGAATGACAAAATTTTTTAAAAATCTGCACAGAAGGTACGTTACAAATAAAAGACGAAACGCATCTGGTGTAAAATGTTTACTTAATTTCAGTCAGCATAAGACGGGGAAACTAATGTAATTAATATTATATGCTAATTTCCTGGTTAGGTTTGTCAGCCATATCTCGATTCTCGCAGCCTCCTTTATCAATTGTTTCGCGGTATGCAGTTTAAATTTGTTCCTGTCAGCTACAACAAAGTTCAATGAGAAAAGCCACGGTGGAGTAGCCGAGCGGTCTAAGGCGCCTCGATGCGGAGCGCGTGGTTGCTCGCCGTCGGAGGTTCGAGTCCTCCCTGGGGCATGTGTGTGTGTGTGTGTGTGTGTGTGTGTGTGTGTGTGTGTGTGTGTGTATTGTCCTTAGGTTAGTTTACCTTAGTGTAAGTAGTTTGTAAGCTAAGGACTGATGACCACGCTATTTGGTCCTATAGATTTACAAACTTTTTTTCAATGAGAAAATTGTAATGAAGATTAACTTTTCCTGCCATCTTGTCCCCATTCACCACTAATACCTACAATGAACAGATATTCCACCAGTTGGAACATTAAATACTTATTGATTTAGTACGTCGTCGTTGAACGTACTATAAATCAACAGGGACATAAGGCAAACATTTATTTTCGTTGAGACGTTCTCGTTCGCCATTGTTACCGCTGATGGAAGCAAGAAGTGGGTACAAAAATAACGGATTAACGGACTTACAACAAGTTAACGGAAGTTAAAGAGTCCGTTGATGTTTCTTTGAATTAACTTAAAAGTTAATCCGTTGCTCAAAAAGTTAATTTCGTTAATTAACGATTGACGGACTTGTGCTCAGCTTTGATTTTGTGATAGATCCAAATGAAATTTTCACTCTGTAGCAGGGTGCGCGCTGATATTTAACTTCCTGGAAGATTATATGCTAGACCGGGATTGGAACCCGAGACCTCTGCTCTACCGACTGTGCTTACCTGGCACACTAAGGCCATGACTAAGCCTTCCTAGGACCACATCCTTTCTTCCAGCAGTGCTAGTCCTAAAAGGTTCGCCGAATAACTTCTGTGAGGTTTGGAAGGTAGGAGGCGAAGTACTGGCGGAAGCAAAGCTGTGAGGACGGATCGTGAAGCGTGCCGGGATAGCTCAGTCGGTAGAGGGCTTGCCCCCGAAAGGCAGAGGTCCCAGGTTCGAATCCCGGGCCGGCACACACTTTTAATCTGCCACGAAATTTTAATATCAGTACACACACCGCTGCAGAACGAAAATATAATCCCGAAACATCCTTAACGGTGTGACTAAGCCATGTTTTCACAATATCCTTTCCTCCAGGAGTACTAGTTCTGCATTCAAGTGTTCCGATAATTCAGAAACTGTCAACAGCGATTATCGAGACAACGAGGGGCATTTGAAAAGTCGGTGCAAGAATAAAAACTACTAACGCGTTTGGGGAAAACCAGTTTTATTTTTAGACATAGTCTCCTGTTAGACTTATACACTTCGTCGAACGCTGTTCTAATTTGTTTATCCCTTCCGAATAACAGGAACTGTCCAAGCCTGCAAAATATATTAGCTTTTGCAAGGTCCTTGATTGAATGAAATCGTCCCGTCAGCCATTTCTTCAAATTGGGGAACAAATAGTAGTCTGAGGGAGCCAAGTCTGGAGAATAGGGGGGGGGGGGGGGGGATGTGAAACGAGTTGGAATCCTATTTCGCGAGCACAACTGCTGATGTATTTGCTGGTGCATTGTCGTGATGAAAAAGTACTTTTTTTTTGGGCTAATTGACGGCGTTTTTCTAGCAACTTGGTTTTCAAATGGTCCAAAAACGATGAATAATATGCACATGTAATATTTTTACCCTGTTCCAGATAATCGATGAGGATTATTCCTTGCGAATCACAAAAGACCGTCGCCATAACTGTTCCGGCAAATCGTACTCATTAAGTTAGCATCTCATTTGTCATAGCCTGGTAATGTTAATTACGTAATTAAAATTACACCTTCGTTGTTATCTACGTAACTGTGATAATTGTAACTGGTCAATATTATGAAAAGTCTTGCAAACCAAATGAACTAATTACTCAACTAATTAAGGAACACTGTTTTCTGACAAACCTTATTACTATGAACAATATCTTACTTGTAATTACCAACAGGAAAAATTTATTAGCAGTAATGTTGTAACGAACAATGTCAATAATTTTTTTCTACACCCTGAATAAATTATCCTGCTCTTTATCATTTAGTGATAATTGAATACGTCTGAGTCAAAGCAACTTTACGATCAATAATAGGCAGTTCAATATTAAATAGTTACAAAGAGCAGGTGAAGATCCTTCCTTGGTAACCCATTGTTTAGATTGTTCCTTGGTCTCAAGAGTATAGTAATGCACCCATATTTCATCCACAGTGACGAAACGACGCTTGAAATCCTGCGGATTCTTCCTGAACAGTTGAAAACCTCCCCTGCAATACTTCGCAAGATTCCGTTTTTGGTCAAGCGTGAGCAATCGCCGCACCCATCTTGCGGATAGCTTTGTCATGTGCAAATGTTTATGAAAAATATTATGTACCCGTTCATTCGAGATGCCCACAGCTCTAGCAGTCTCACGCACCTTTACTGTCATCCATCACCATATCATGGGTTTTATCAACCACAGGTCGTCCAGGACGTTCAGCGTCACTTGTGCCCATATGACCACTCTGAAAATTTTGAAACCACTTATAAAGTGTCCTAATCGAGGTGCAGTCACCATAATGTTTATCAAGCTTCTCTTTAGTCTCCTGAGGCGTTTTGCCTTTCATAATCACCACACGAAATTCTTTTTCGTCCATTCTGTGACAATCAGTCGACTTCCTCGATTCACATGAATGCCAAACACAAAGAAATAGACCAATACGGCTGAAACTAGGTGTGCGTTCTTTCCAAAGATGATACTAACTAAACATGACCTCGATACGCGGCGATGGTGCCATCTCTCGGACTTTGCATGGACTTTTCAAACGCCCCTCGTAGAAATAACGAGAAAATAAACGATGGCTGACAAGGAAAGTACTTGGGCTCGAACAAACACATATACACAAAAATCGTACGAGAGATAATGTAAATATCCCTTATTGCACTAGTGATACTTCCGCATCTGCAAAACTCTGCAGTCATCTGTTAGAGGCCTCTGCGTGTGCCATGCCGCATTGCACTTTGATCTGTCGGTTCGCCAGTAGGGACCGTGCAGTGTGCCTCCGAATTTGCGTTTTGTGACATTTGTGTGGTGAAGCGTCAGATGGAGCGGCGATTGATAATCAATCCTGCTAAAGTATTGCGATTGGTTGAGATGAAGTTACCAAGAACCATTCTTCGTGAATATGGTATTAGTGTAGAAGATGAATCATACGCATGCTTTCTCGTATCTGTTATGGTACAGAAATATGAGCATCAGTTAGATACTGTTGTAACACTAACACATAATGATGATAATAGGGATTATAATGACGAAGAACTCATTGCAAGCGGTAGTGCTACGGTAAGTTCGGGAAGAGTCGATGGAAGCAGTGAATACCAACAGTCTTCCGAGAAGAAGTTTAAAGTTGCAACTATCATCACGGCTTTTGATGACAATATGCTAGAGAACATGTATGACGATTATTACATAAGTTATAGTTCAGATATCTGCATTACGTGTGGCGCCTACAATTACATTTACAGTGCTATCTAGAGCATGATTGCAAAGTTTTGCATAAAAACGACACCCACCAGCACAATGAGGTGTACGTAGAGATACTGTAACCAAACGTACATACAGATATGTTTGTTCAAGTACTTTCCGTGTGAGTCGAGTGAAGGTTTCATTACCCGTCCGTTTGGCTTTTGTAGTTAAAGCCATTTCCTAGTAGTGCCCGGAGCACCTGTTGTGCGTTTCATTTCACCCCTCTGAACATTTTCCGCCGAATTACCCTCGCGCATTACACTAGTAGGAACGGCGCGGTGTAACGCTGTTGTTGGGCGCGCACGTTGCTATAATTACGTGTCACGGGCAGCAACGTCGCGACAACAAAAGCCGCCGGAAGGTGTAGTGGGGAGGGGGTAGTTTGGGGGTGGACACAAGTTTTATTCTCGCCGGAAGGCCGCCGGCCTGTGATCTTTATGCGGCCTGGAACAAAAGTTGCGTTGAAGCATAATTACACGGCGCGGGTCGGGCTTTCGTTTATCTTCGAGTTTAAACTGTGGCAGTTAAGAATACCCCGCCTGCATAATACATCAGGGCACGCGCAATTTATAGCGTCTCTCCGCGTTATGAAATAAAAGCCCTCCCGCCGCGGGCAGCCGGGAATAATCGAATTTTCCAGACGTCTCCTCTCTCTCCCGGCCTGGCGTAAAACTTGCGCAGGGATTGCAGCGCAGGCTTCGCCTCTCGTTTTCTTTGCGCAGGCCAGATTACCTGCGGCGTGTCGCGTGGAGGAACACGAACGCCGCACAGTCGTTTGTTAACGCAATTCCGGCCATTACCGCGCTGTCGAGGTCTACCTGCGCCTCCGGGGAACCTCGTACCGCTCTGCAGACACTTTGTAGCGCAGCGGCTGTACAGGCCGAGTCGGCACCAGAGCTCTTTGGGAGTGACAGTTTTTCAAAGCAAATAAACAAAATCATGTGGACGTACTTTATAACGTCCCTTCCTTACCATTACCTGTCAGTTAGCAATCAAGTATACCGTGTGCCCAAATCACGAATCCTGGACAGGCAATCGTCAAAAATGTTGTTGTTGTTGTCGTAATTAAACAACGCCATAAGGGACGCTAAATATGAAGGCCACAGTTGGCGATGCGGCTGTTATTTATTGACGCATTTCAACTTTGTCATTGTCAGAATCTGCAATTTTCATAGCCATCAATTAGCATAGTGTTACAAAAAGAGAATTATTGCAAGAGGTAGACACAATACACCTTAATAGAATAAACAAGTATATACCTAAAACGTGGGATAAAGTTTCGTACACTTGTACCACATCATGGGTCTGCTGAACTATACTAAAGCAAAGTAGCAGACATCACCGTCCAAGTAAACGAACGGAGTCGCCAGGTGGCATTAGTGTACATAAGGAATGTAGAAGCAGACATCATATAAAAACCATAAAAGTAATAAACTCGGTTGCCATGAGCACTTAAGAATTATTTTTTTCTTCTTTTTAAAGTAAGATGGAGAAAATGTGGTAAGAAATGTTATTAAAAGAAACTACCAAAATTAAAGTCATACATCTATAACGGTGACCAATGGCAGGGCGACTATGGGAGGTTGAGAGGATGGCATTCAAATGGTTAAGAAAAAAGTGAAGTGCGACAGTTAGATAAAATGTAATGACCCTAAGGGTGTTATGATAAAAATGCGTAAGTTACATTACTAGGCTTACAAAAGAGTGACGTTAAGATTAAACCATGTGTAATTGTCAAGTAGTGGATTAAAATTGGATTTAAAAATGCCTACGCTACATTAGTAGGCTTACAATTAAGTGACGTTCAGACGATACCTTGTACAACTGTCTTGAAGTGAATAAAGTTGGACAAAAAGCCTACGTTGCATTAGCAGGTTCACAAAAGATTAAAGTTCTGTTGAACGCTTGCATTGATAGAACACAAATTTAAATACAAGTGTCAAATTTGGGAGTTGTTGTTGTTGTTGTGAGATCCAGTGCGGAGAATGGTTTCATGCAGCTCTCCATCCTGCTCTATCCTGAGCAAGCCTCTTTATCTCCTCATAAGAACGGCAACCTACCTCCATTTCAATCCATTTACTGCATTGATCTCTTGGTCTTCCATTACGATTTTTAGCCCTCACACTTCCCTACTATTCCTATTCCTTGATGTCTAAGAATGTGTTCTACCAATCGACCCCTTCTTTTAGTCAAGGTGTGCCAGAAATTCTATTTCTCCCAAATTCTGTTCAGTACCTCATTAGTTACGCGATCTTCGCACCTAATCTTCAGCATTCTTCTGTAACACATTTCAAAAGTCTCTATCCTCTTCCTGTCCGCACTGTTAATCGTACATGTTTCTCTCGCATACAAGGCAACACTACACATAAATGCCTTCAGAAAGGACTTCCTTACGCATGAATTAATATTCCTTTTTAACAAATTTCTCTTGTTCAAAAACACTTTTCTTCCTACTGACATTCTGCATTTTATAGCCTCTGCATTACGACCATAGTGTATTATTTTACTGCCCAAATAACAAAACTCATCTACCACCTTTATGGTTTCGTTGCCTAATCTAATTGCTTCAGCATCGCCTGATTTTCTTAGACTGCACTGCATTACCCTTGTTTTGCTCTTGTTAACGTTCATCTTCAATGCACTGTCCATCCCGCTCAACTGCTGTTTCAGGTCCTTTGCTGTCTCTGACAAAATTACAATGTCATCGGCAAAACGCATTGTTTTTATTTCTTCGCCCTGAACGTCTCCAAATATCTCCTTTATAAGTTTCTCAATGTACAAATTGCATAACATTGAGGAAAGGCTACAACCCTGTCTTACTCCCCTCCCAACCTCTGCATCCCTTACATGCCCTTCAACTCTGATATCTGCTGCCTGGATTTTGTACAAGTTGTAAATAACCCTTCGTTCCCTGTATTTTACTCCTGCTGATTTCAGAATTTGAAAGAGTCTATTCCAATCAACATTGTCAAAACCTTTTTCCAAATCTACAAAAACTAGAAATGTAGGTTTGCCTTTCCTTAATCTATCTTCTAAGATAAGTTGTTAAGTAAGTATTACCTCCCGTGTTCCTAAATTTCTTGTGAATCCAAACTGTTCTTCCCCGAGATCGGTTTCTGTCAGCCTTTCCATCCTTCTTTAAATAATTCGTGTTAAAAGTTTGCAACTATGACTTATTAAACTGATGGTTCTGTAATTTTCACACCTGTCTGCTCCTGCTTTCTTCGTAATGGTGATTATTACATTTTTGTTAAACCCTGAGGGTATTTCCCCTGTCTCATACATTTTACAGTCCATATGAAACAGTTTTGTCATGGCTATCCAAAATGTAATCCCGACAAATTTAGTGCTTATAAACTGATCGTTTCGCAGCGAACGACAACGATAAGAAATTTGGTGAAAACAAATTTGGAAAAATATATAAGTTGTTGCAGTTGCCAAAATGTTGACAAAATGTTGGGTGGAACTGACTGAATTAACCAAATCAAATTCGTTTCCGGTCGCCACGCGCACTGAATGAGCAAAATTTGGAGAACTGTTTAATTACGAAGGATAATTAATGAGGAATTAATTATGCACACGGGCTTACGCAATACTCACACTTAGCTAAGCTAGGCCAAGCACAAAACCAAATCACAACATATAGACATGTCCTGAAAATAAATTAACTTTTAAACAATGCAGCTGTGTTAATAAGCAGCAAACAGCAGCAAAGCTATTTTGGTGTTATTTTTAAACATTGGTCTTACCCTAAAGCATATTAATTTTTAACACACAATAAAACACAGTAAGCAAATCGTACTCATTAAGTCAACCTCTAATTCGTCATAGCCTGATAATGTCAATTACGTAATTAAAATTACTCTCTCGTTGTTGTCTACGTAACTGTGGTAATTGTAACTGGTCAATATTATGAAAAGTCTTGCAAATCAAATGAACTAATTACTCAACTAATTAAGGAGCATTGTTTTCTGACAAACCTTATTACTCTGAACAATATCTTACTTGCAATTACCAACAGGAAAAATTTATTAGCAATAATGTTTTAACTAACAATGTCAGAAATTGTGTTTCTACACAATGAATAAATTAGTCTGCTCTCTATAAAACAGTGATAATTGAATACGTCTGAGTCAAAGCAACTTTACGATCAATAATAGACAGTTCCATATTAAATAGTTATAATTTCACTCACTTGCACAGCGTTAAAGCCGGCCGCGGTGGCCGAGGGGACTGAGGCGCTCCAGTCACGGTCTGCACGGCCACTACGGTCGGGGGTTCGAATCCCCCCTCGGGTATGGATATTTGTGCCGTCCTTAGGATAACCTAGTTGATAAGTAGTTTGTAAGTTTAGGGACTGATGAACCTGTAGAGTTAAGTCCCATAAGCTTTACAAACATTCAAACAGCGTTAAAAATACTGACAGCTTTTGTAATTGAAACTGTCATTCCTAACTAGCCTGATTAATATGGCTCACTTTCACGTTTCATATTATATAATTTGTTCTCGGGATAACAACGATGACGATGGGACTCCGTCTGGTACATTTTTTGGGAGAAGAATTCGGTAACACTGTTTTCGCTAATTCTGGTTCACTATTGAGAAGAACAGTTCTAATAAGCTGGCTAGCCGTACATACTAATAGAGGACTGATTCGCTGGATCTTACTTTAGTGAGGCGATGTGCATCTTAGTGGGACATTATTGGTGCCTTCATTTATTGGAACAAAGGTTTCTTCTTGGCGGCGGAATATTTGCAATTTGGCACCACAGTACTCGTCTTTTTACGTGCATCTTCTTGACTGCTTGTTCCGTGCTCATAACCATTTAATTACGCCAAATTAATAACTTGCTGTTACTCTGTAACGACTCCACACCGACTCTCGACTCCAGTGCTACCGTACTTCTACTATCGCGCCTCAGCGTCCCAGCGACCAAATTCTTCGTCAAAGTGTTACTCTCACAATGTCAGACCAGCTTGTCTACAACATCGACACAAATATTATTTCATTTACAGTATTTAAATCGGCATACAAAGTAAACATCAATGACGGATTCATGAGGGGCGGGGGGCACAGATAGCCCTGCGAAAAATTAGAGATAGAGAAGAGGGGGGAGGAAATAAGGGAGGGGGGAGAGAGAGAGAAGGGAGGAGGGAGGGAGAGAGAGAGAGAAGGGATGAGAGAGAGAGAGAGAGAGAGAGAGAGAGAGAGAGAGAGATGGTAAGGAACGGAGGGAGGGAAAGAATCTAAGCATTAGAATAATTAACTTTTACTTACGAGCATCGTGTAATTATGTGTTTGAAAATGCAAAATCGCTTTAATTAACATAACGTAATTTGCCCTTTTGTGTTATGCTTCCATTTAATTGCTTCTTGCTCTTGTCAGTAATTTACGATAAAAATAAATAAAAGTTGTGTGTTGTTTCGTGATTGTTGGTAGATAAATGAGCTATTGTGTATGTTTTACTCGTACGTAAATAAAGGATTTAACTACTGGCGCATTCAGATGTTTTCGGTAAACGGTTTATCTGATTCTTTTCCTAGACACTAAGAAATGGTACTCCCACCCATTATAAGCAGTTTTATTTGAAGCTACACGTTTCGTTTTACCATTTACTGGAGCAAATTAGAAATTTCAACGGAATTTTGCCACACATCAGATACATGGATTTTCGGGGTAGTGGAAATTCTTTAAATACGGTCATGTGTAATTTTCAGAATCAAATTTTCACTCTGCAGCGGAGTGTGAGCTGATATGTAACTTCCTGACATAATGAACCTGCGACCTTTCACTTTCGCGGGTAAGCGCTCTACCGTCTAAACTATCCCAACACGCTTCACTGTCCGTCGTCACAGCTTTATTTCTGCCTGTTTCTCACCTCCTACTTTCCAAACTTCACAGACGTTCTCCTGCGAACCTTGCAGGACTAGCACTCCTGGAAGAAAGGATTTGGTGAAGACATGGCTTAGCCACAGCCTAACGATGTTTCCAGAATGAGGAGTGCTAGTCCTCAAACGTTCACAGGAGAACTTCTGTGAAGTTTGGAAAGTAGGAGGCGAGGTGCTGGCAGAAGTAAAGTTTTGTGGACGGCCTGTGAAGCGTGCCAGGATAGCTCAGGTGGTGAAGCGCTTGCCAGCGAAAGACAAAGGTCACAGGTTCGAATCCGTTTCTGGCTCAAAATTTTAATCTGCCAGGAAGTTTCGAGTGTAATTTTGTTGATCGCGAGAGCTTTTTTGAAAACTTGTCTCGTTTTGCATAGCATACCAAGAATGAAGAAGAAATCTGATATAAGTTTTTGAGGGAATATCAAACTTAGCGTGACATACTCGTATTTACTAGCTGTTTGTCTCTGACCCGTAGTTGGGCGACCTTTTAGGATACGCTGTTTTTCCAATTTCTGCATTGTTTGGTAATGACAGAGCTACTCCGTTTACTGTACTGTTCATCCACGATAAGGTGGCGTAAGGTGACGATTCGTGGGCTGGCTGTTGGCAGCGGCAGAAAGTGTGTACAATGGCTGTTGCTGGTGTGGCTGGAAGGGGGGGGGGGAGGGAGAGCATCAGAGAGCGGAAGGCAGCATTGCAGTCTTGAAAACGTTACCCGTAACAATATCTGCAGTAATATTTCGCATCTAGGGGCAGCGTAACGTTGGCAGCAATCCGAAATAAATGGATGACCTTCAAGTAGTGCAGATATTTGTACTGCTAACATCACCAGGTAAAATTGTCAAATTGCACTACTGGCCGTTAAAATTACTACACCAAGAAGACATGCGGATGATAAACGGGTATTCATTGGACAAGTATATTATACTAGAACTGACATGTGATTAGTTTTTCACGCAATTTGGGTGCATAGATCCTGAGAAATCAGTACCCGGAACCACCACCTTTGGCCGTAATAACGGCCTTGATACGGCTGGGCATTGAGTCAAACAGAGTTTGGATTGCGTATACAGGTACAGATGCCCATACAGCTTCAGCACGATACCACAGTTCGTGATGATTAGCGACTGGAGGACTGTGGCGAGCCAGTTGCTCGGCCACCATTGACCAGACATTTTCAATTGGTGAGAGATCGAGAGAATTTGCTGGACAGGGCTGCAGTCGAAAGGTTTCCGTATCTAGAAAGTCCCGTACAGGACCTGCAACATGCGGTCATGCATTATCGTGCTGAAATGTAGGGTTTTGCAGGGACCGAATGAAGGGTACAGCCACGGGTCAATACACATCTCAAATGTAACGGCCACTGTTCAGAGTGCCGTCGATGCGAACAAGAGGTGACCGAGACGTGTAACCAATGGCACCCCATGCCATCACGCCGGGTGATAAGCCAGTGTGGCGATGACGAATACACGCTGCGAATGGGCATTCGCCGCGATGTCGCCAAACACGGATGCGACCATCATGATCCTGTAAACAGAACCTGGATTCATCCGAAGAAATTACGTTTTGCCATCATCCACCCTGGTTCGTCGTTGCGTACACCTTTGTAAGCGCTCCTGTCTGTGATGCAGCGTCAATGGTAACCGCAACCATGGTCTCCGAGCTGATAGTCCATGTTGCTGCAAACGTCGTCGAATTGTTCGTGCAGATTGTTGTTGTCTTGCAAACATCCCCATCTGTTGACTGAGGATTCGAGACGTGTCTGCACGATCCGTTACAGCCATGCGGATAAGATCCCTGTCATCTCGACTGCTAGTGATACGAAGCCGTTGGGAGCCGGCACAGCGTTTCGTATTGCCCTCCTGAACCCACCGTTCGGGGTGCCCTCACATCAACGTCATCTCAGACGCCGTCACAATCGATTCCACTGCGCGACCGCAGCGCGGGGCGCGGACCACGGAGGGGTCGCTCCGCGGGCCGAGGGTATTTAAATCGCCCGCTACCGGGCTAGAACCCAGTTCCGTTTGAGCCGCCGTAGCGTGCGGATCTCCGTGCCGGCGCGTTTCCAAAAGCTCAGTCCGTCAGTTCACCTGATGATAGCGACATGTATGATCGCCGAAATATTGTGACCGTAGGACACTATCGACCGGCAGTACACCCGTGGATATTTTGATTATCAAATACGCCGGGAGAAATTCAAGAATCACAGAAAAGAAGACGGTTTGAAAGTAGATAAGATATGGCGGTCGACTTTGAACCAACAATATGACCATCGATTACCTGCAATCGAGAGAGATAACGCTGGTCAAAGATAGCCTCATAGTCGGCAGCACGTGACAAATGGTGACGCCATCTATGCTCTCTATATAAGCAGCACCTCCAGCACCTAGTAGGCAGTCGTCGACTCACCTCTGAAGATGTTTCCCGAAACGTCGGTAGTGATGGACCACGGCATCGTAGCCCGGAAAGTTTAATTAATGAAATCTTGAGTGAATTGTAAAACTGCGAGAGGATACTAATTTTTACTTCCAGCAATGTATATATCACAGACGAGTAGTCTCACATAGTGTCTGTCAAAAATGTCCCAGAGAACAGATACAAAACATGACATTGAGCTGCGACTGCTTTTACAGTTTAGTTTTTGTCATCTGTCTGTCGGATTTTGGCTCCCGAGCGCCTGTCAGCTTTTTAACGCGACCTCCAGCAGTCCCATATACATGTTTACTTTCAAATATTTGTCCTCCGCATTCTGCAAAAGAGTTCACGATTCTCGCAGCCTGGCGGGGCTGGTGATTAAACTGGTTGTTCAAACATCGCTCTGTGCGATCCGACTTACCGTGTACACAGAGCCGCCTAGAAGCTGGTCCATCCACAGCGCGCTGTCACTCAAACAGAAAAACCCGCGCTTCGCCGCACGTGTCGGTGTTTCCGGGCAATTATTACCACGACACACCCAGCCCCGGTGCTGTTAGCCGCCGAGTATTTTGTTCTGTGCGCATTGCGGCCCAACTAGTGTTTGTAGAGACATGTACAGCTGTGTTTCGCGCCTTATCCGTTGCTAGATAAGACCGAGTTGGAGTTAAACGCTACACAAACAGGCAAACACCGCCACATTACCGTTTTCTGGCTGCGCAGGTTTGTAGCGAGGAGGTACACCAACGTGAATCAACCACAGGACGTTAACGGCCTACGAGAGTCTCTATGCGAAGGAAGGAAGGAAGATTAGGGTTCCGATTGAAAAGTGGTCGTTCGAGCACAACAGTCCCGAAACATCGGCATTCGGTAAACCGGCAGTCCGAGTAACTCGATCATCCCCCTGGACACCCTCTGGGATTATTCAGTGCTCGCAGACTGCAAGGTAGCATTGAAATCGTACCGTGCACCAGTTACAGGCTATGCTGCAAATGGCCGTGGAAATCATCTTTTCTTGTGCCACCTACACTATTTAAAAATCTTTGAGTTTTATTAATGCTGTATGTAGATGAGTCTTCATATTGAAAAACAGTCGAGATCGAAATTATGGGCGTGCATTTCTTCACAGTGCCTCTTAAAATCTACTTAGGCGTAATGGGAATTTTAGTGGAATATGTTTTATGAAGTAAATCACTATGTTCCACACTTTTCACTGTTAAAGGCTGTATGCCTTCTTAGTTTTCTAAATGTAAATTAAAGTACATAGGCCTCCTCTTAAGTAACGAATATCATTTCTTAGATGTTCTCTTAAATTTATTTTGTGTTACTGGATTCCATCATTTGTATTGTATTCTAAACTAACAAGAGAAAGTATTTTATAGCAAAAAATCTTACCTAATCTTTTTTAACACCATTCCTGATAACCCGGCATTTTCACAAACTCGGCCACCCTTCCGGTTCAGATTGGACCTGTATTGATCTTCTTCTTCTACGTGTTCAAGACTAGTGGATAACATGCTGCAACAAGTTTACCTCTCTGTAGTATCCTACCCATTGCTGCTATCCGCCGTGTCCATATCTACTGATCTTTATCAAGGCCATCTCTCCAAAACTTCTTTGGTCTCCAAGGGGATCTCCTTTCTGTACATGTGATACTTAGGAACTTCCAAGGCCAACGAAGATGACTGACATTCGACTAGTATGGTGGATGACAGAAGTTGTAAATATTTTTTATGACATGAAATGCTGATGCATTAATTTTCAAACTATATTTGGAGTAAAACGTTTATTAACATAAGGTATTTTGTGACTGAGCATTAAAATATGGTTTCCTTGTTATTGAAAAATTTAATTAGTTCACAAAAAACATTAACACAATGGAGCTGTGTGATAAATCCATCTGATTATCCCGCGTTCACTCATACTCGCGGCGACATTTTGAATGTGTCTGCCTGGATATTAGACCCTGCGATTTGTCTCGCTCTTTACAAATCTTATTGAAATAGTTCTCTACGTGTCATACTTAAAAATCAAGTCTCAGAAAATAAGTAAACTTTTTCGCGAACTTTATGGTGCATGGCTGAAATACCTCCCACGGAAAGTGTCTGGCAATATTGCTTATTAATTTCTAATGATACTGCATAGATTATCATAATTTAAGTAAAATTTCATTTAATTAAAATATTACAGTATTGATCGCAAGTTGATCTTTTTATTGACAACCGGTTTCGGTCTTACAGGACCATCATCAGGCCTTTGTCACTGTAATATAACGGAGAGACTTACGTGATACCAATAATTACATTACACATTTAATAATAAAATATCTAATAAAATGACGAAAGTTTTTACCCTTGTTGATGGAGGGTGGTGTTGGCCGGAACAGGCGTCAACTACCAGAGAGGGCAGGTTTCTATTTTTTTATTTTTTTATTGGTATTTTAAAGCCACCGGAGGTGGCAGGCTGGCAGCAGGTTACTTGCTGCTCTTCAGCAGAGCGTATTTACAAAGTCGACAAGACGATAATAACAGAGAAAGGTGATAAAATTTGATGACTTTAGACTCTAGAATGGAGAGTACAATGAAGAGAACAGACATAGAGCAAAGAATTTGAAGTGAAACATACTCAGAATTAAAACTGTTACGGTGGTTAAAATCACACAGAGATAGAAATTAAAAATCCAGGGTGGTTAAAATCACATTGGTGGAGCACACTACACGATGACGAAGACACTGCTTAAAACACATGGCAACATTAATATTCGGCCTGACCGGCGGCTGCTTAAGTATTAAAACACTACAGTGGGCACGAAGCACAAGCACTGGCATAACACTAAACGGCGCACTGTTAAAATGTGTCGAAACGGCGGCCCCGCAGCTAAGGCTCTCAGTTAAATACAGGATGCTCCACCCACCGCTCGTCACGTAAGCCAATCAGAAGTATAACAAGGATTATTTGTTAATATAATGAAATATAACAGTTAAAATTATTTGCATAGTGTTCGTAAAATCTTCTACTTTGATTCAGTATAAAATAGTATGTTCATAACATTAAAAATATACAGGAAACATTGAATAAAACTGACGATTAGAATCGGCTGTGTGTGCAGCCATTGCCCTATATGGGCATTTACAGGAAGCTTATAAAATACGTTGCGTCAAAGATGACTCTCGTTGGACGCCGCCAGGTTTCCATGGCGATGAAGTATCGATACCGTAGAAGACGGGTAGCAGCCAACGTCAACGATGCGCCGTCTACAGTATGTATCGATATTTCATTGCCATGGAAACCTTGCGGCCTATGGCTCCGCGTCTAAGCGCAGAAACGCCTTCTTACATGACGCCAACTATAGTAGATTACAGTGGCAGACGCTGCAAGAGTGGCGTTGTGTACGCCTTACGAGCATTTGTTACGGTTCCGATAGCAAACGTTTCTCGAGGTGTCAACCAATATATTACTTCGTATATCTCGCGAAAAGACCTCATGGATAAGAGAGATTAGGGCCCGAACGGAGGCATGTAGGCAATCATTTGTCCTGCGAACCATACGCGACTGGAATACGAGGAGGTGACAAAGGTACGCAAAGTACTCTCCGCCACACGTCGCTACAAGGATTGCAGATCATGAATATAGAGCCCATGTCAGTCAAGAGAATATCAGACAGCATATCCGCTGTCTTGGTTCCTCGGTGTTCACCCACACACGGCTAGTGTATGGTGAGTGTAGCTGCCGACGAGTGGAAACGCCCAAAATAGCTGACGGACTCACACACTTTGTGGCTTCAGTTGGCAGCTGACGCTAATCACCAAGTTAGGGGGGATCGGCTAACCGATGACAGGTGAACGACTCATCTGCGTGTTCGTTACGCACGCATGCTGACGTCATCATGCACATGACCAGTTAGCGGTAGGCTTCCTTCAACCTTTGTCACTAGTACAGTTGGTCGATCACCTGCAAGTCGCCGCAATTCGTGGGAAAGTACGCGCTTTGCTGTACTGATTCCGCAACAAACTTGTTTTGCTTCCCATTGAATAAAATCTATACTAATAATGTAGGTCTGTCATTGCACACTTCGGTCTTCAAAACTACACCATGAATTTTCATGTGGTTTTCACAGGTAACGAGAGCGATGTATGGGTTAACAAATGGACATGATTTTATCAAAACCGAAAGAATATGAAGAAAGGTATCTTGGAGCAACATATAGGCTTCGTTTCGTGAAAATCGGCTCCAAAAATGTATCATAATATACTTTTTTTATCTGCGGCCGTTATGTCTGTCTATCTCTTTGAACACGCTAATTTCTATAACTACTGGTGTTTCCAGAGGTAACGCGAGCATATTTTTGAGCACCAGGTTTCGTTTCGTAATAACCAGATTCGGGGGAAAAAAGGAAATCATAATTTAAAGTTTTTTTTATCAACTATCTTCATGTGTGTCTCATTGAACAATCAATGTCCAAACCTACTAACCTAATTTTAATGGGATTTTCTCTGATAACATGAGCTGTTATATAAAGGCTTCATCGAAATCGAATCAAAAAAGTAGTCATAATTTAAATATTAATTTCAAAATATCTCTATACTTCTAAGACGCATTTGTTGTCTTTACAGAACTATCAGTTTGATAAGTCATGGTTGCAAAATACTAACACGAATTATTTACAGACGAATGGAAAAACTTGTGGAATCCAACCTCGGGGAATATCAGTTTGGATTTAGGAGAAATGTAGGAACACAGGAGACAATACTCACATTATGACTTATCTTAGAAGATAGGCTAAGGAAAGGGAGACCTACGTTTTAAGCGTTTGTCGATTTGGAGAAAGCTTTTGACAATGTCGGATACACTATTCGAAATTCTGAAGGTAGCAAGGGTAAAATATAGGGAGCGAAGAGTTGTATTCAATCTATACAAAAACCAGTCAGCGGTCATTAGAGTTAAAGGGCAAGAAAGGGACGCAGAGATTGGGAAGGGAGTAAGACAGGGTTCTAGCCTTTCCCCAATGTTGTTTAATCTGTACACTGAACAGGCAGTGCAGGAATGGAAAGAGAAATTTGGAGAGGGCATTAGGGTGCAGGGAGAAGAAATAGAAACTTTGCGGGTTGCCGATGACATTGTAATTCTGTCAGAGACTGCAAGTGATCTGGAAGAGCAATTGAATGGAATAGACAGTATCTTGAAAGGAAGATATAAGATGAACACTAACAAGAGTAAAAAGAGGAAGGTAATGGAATGCAATGTCAGAAAATCAGGCGATACTGATGGAATTAGATTAGGTAACGAGACAATAAAAGTAGTAGATGAATTTTGTTATTTGGGTAGCAAGATAAGTTCTGATGGCCGAAGTAAGGAAGACATAAAATGCAGAATGGCTATGGGGAGAAAAGCATTTCTAAAGAAGCGAAACTTGTTAAAATCCAATATTAATTTAAATGTTAGGAAGTCCTTTCTGAAAGCATTTGTCTGGAGTGTAGCATTGTATGGGAGTGAAACGTGGACGATAAGGACACCAGATAAAAAGATGATAGAAGCTTTCGAAATGTGGTGCTATAGACGAATGATGAAAATTAGATGGGTAGATCACGTATCTAATGAGGAGGTGCTTAACCGAATCGGGGAGAAAAAGTTTCTGGCATATCCTGAGTAAGAGAAGGGACAGATTGGTTGGACACATTCTGAGACATCAAGGAAGTGTCAACTTAGCAATAGAAGGAAGTGTGTGGGGTAAAAATCGTAGAGGAAGACCGAGGGACGAATATAGTAAGCAGATTCAAAAGGATGTAGGTTGCGGAACGTATTCTCAGATGAAGAGACTTGCACAGGACAGAGTAGCGTGGAGTCTGCGGACGGAAGACCACAACAACAACAACTGTCTGCTCTCTTATAACTCAAGATCCAGACAACCAAATAACGTCAAATTGGTACACGTACACAAAATTACATGGGGAAGGTTCTTAAACAGGTTTCGTTCTTTTTCTTTTTTTTTGGAAAACCAACCAGAAAATTTGATAAAAAGTGAAAGTACGTTTTCAATGTGTCCGTGTAAATCTATATCTTAGCACTGATCTTGATGAAATTTTGCACAATTAACCTTCAAAACAAGAGGAAGGGCATTTTCTACATAAAATTTCGTTCAGTGCATGGTGGAGGGTACTTATGGATTTCGCCAAAATCCACAGTTTTGCTCCGATCTTAATGAAATTTTGTACACTTGACCGTTTTGTACGCTTCTACAGATAACCTTATTTTAAAGTCTTTACAGGCTAAAATCCAGAAGTACTACAAGTAAATTGAGACTAGCTTGGTTCAAAATGTGGGCTTCATTTCAGTACAATCGAATCAGGGGAATAAATCTTTTGGTATATGTTACGCTTATAAAGACGGCGTTAAACAGCAGAGAACCATTAAAGGCCCTTTTAGTTACGCAGTGCACCAAAATAACAATAGATGATCCTCTTGGTGTATATCCTCAGTGACAGAAATATTTTGGTAGCGTACGTCAGTGACAGAATTAAGGGCTGCAATCTTATCTTCTTTCGAATACAAGCTAACACTGAACAGCTAGTTACCGATTTCGTTTTGTGTACTAAAATCATAACGACATTTCTTTCCTTATTTCGACAGATTTACTTGTACAATGTGCGTCTGAAAAGTTCTCGGAATGGTCTCAGGAAATATATGAAGCAAGAGTTACAAACGAAATACTTTTACTGGCATTCAAAGTAATCGCCATTAGCTACAATACACTTCTGGCATCGGTTGTTGGAAACTGTCGGCAAACGCTTCTTGTGGGATCGTTCGAAGCATTGTCACGCGTTGATGGATTACGCAACCACCCGAACACACAGTTTTCACTCAGCCCTTCAACACCACACACTTGCACTCCCATGCAGTAGATTCTCCGTAGCCGTTTTGCCTAATCTGAAACAAAACTTGATTTTAACGCGTTGCTCCATTTTTCCATTTTAAGTTCCATGTTGCAACGACGCGAGTTCTCACAGTCACCCTGTTAGCAGTGTTTGCAACAGTGAAATGAGGTTTCACACTAAAAAGCTTATTAAAACCACCAAATTTTATTCGTGTGATTTCAAAACCACTAGATTGTTATTTTTCGTTTTTCGAAGTAGTATGTTGAGTAACCAAAAATATGAGACAAGGCAATTTAGCCCTTGTGTCAGCCTCGTTTTTTCTTTTTTATTTATTTATTTATTTATTACCAATAATGAACAGTTCCAGGTCGAAATTTTATTTCCTTACCAGTTTGGAGCAATTTTTGGTTTTCTTCAAAAGAGACTAAAGAAAAAAATCATCAGTGTTGTGAAGTGCATAGCTTGTAATAAAGTAAAAAAATTAATATAGTATACATTAAAAAAACGGCTAAGCTTACTGACGCTGGCATCACCGTAAACTTGCTAATCCAGGCACAACCTCTATCGGTATCTTACGCATCAATATATCAGTCCCACCTCGCCACTTACAATGAAACCTACCATTCTCGTCCAGAAATAAAAAAATAAAAAAACGAAAAAAAGAAAAAAAACGTGGTCGTCGCCTTTTTTTTCCTTGTGTGACCCGTGTCGCCAAAATTTTGGTGCGGACGCAAACAGGCCCCGTATTTTCTTGACACCGTCGTCCTAATTTAAAAACCTAATTATTTTCGCTATTTCTCGTTGTGAGAGATGCTGGATCAGCAAATAAGTCACTTTTTGCTGTCATTGTTTACCGCGTTCTGTTAACAATGAAGACACGCGAAATTTGATTACTCCAATGTTGGTAATTGATATGGTACGTAATATAAGCTATTATGTCTAAACGCAAATGAACTTTTTCGCCGAACTTAAACGAAACATGTCCTTTCCTCGTACAGGCAAAGCTTACTTATGTTGTTTACTTTAAAATTTGCAATGGCACATTTTCGATTCAGATGATGGAACTCGGTTGTGTTTCAGCACGGTAAATCAAACGAATATACTCTCGCTTCTTCTGATGCTATTGCAACAACCTCTGAAATCAATTAGGGCCTAATTCTTCACACACAAAAATGGGAAAATTAGTTTTATACTTCCTAACAATTTCTGTTACGTTGTTTCTATGGAATAAGCATTTAAAAATGCATAATATTGCAAGCGTAAACATGCTTTATTAAAGTGTTATCATGAAAGCTAATCGGTGGTGTTCAGGATCACGGACTGAGCTTTTACATTAATTATAATAATAAACATAATTTCGTGTCGCTCATTGTCCTGCTGCAAGTCTTTCAATTGGACGCCACTTCGGCGACTTGCGTGTCGCTAAGCGTACCCCCGTTATCCACCTGGGGAAATGGGATCTACACCTTAATGTGGAATCCGAATCACGTGTCGTTTCTGGCGACTCCTCACATCGTTGAGAGGTGAAGGATGGGTTAAAGTGCAGACTGAAAAAATTCCCAGGTCCGACCGGGTTTTGAACTCGCGACCCTACGGTTTCCAGTCGAGCACTTTTCCCCGACCACCGGGTCCGACACATTAATTATGATAACGAAAGACATGATAGGCTTATCTAAAATTGTCCCGTGAAAGTGTCCACGTAATATGAAGTATGCATGCCGATGCATATTCATTATTACTATTTTTGGAATATTTCTTTCTGTATTTTGTTGTCCTTTTTATATCTTGTAAGTTATGATGTATGTTTCTGACACTTTTAAATAAAAAAAAAGCTTGGTTAACAATATGGGCGCACAAAATAGGGAACAAAGACAGAGTAATGTATATCATGAATGTTTAGTTGATATAAATTCAAGAGCTACTAGATGTCAGAAAATTATGTAGTGCCCTTACTGAATGCTGTCTTCATCAAGTGTTTTCAAAAATAGTTTTTCCATAAAACCACCGGAATATTGTTTTAAATCCACGATAGTTCTCACTAGCCACTAGATGCAAAATTTGCCCACTAGATGGGAACACTGCC
Source organism: Locusta migratoria (assembly GCA_026315105.1). Lineage (NCBI taxonomy): Eukaryota > Metazoa > Arthropoda > Insecta > Orthoptera > Acrididae > Locusta > Locusta migratoria. The sequence goes on along the minus strand of CM048744.1, from coordinate 854,964,860 downwards.
TCTTACCTGGGTCGCAGCGTGTACTACAACTTCACTGCAGTGCTTCACACAATAAGGGGCACTTGTTGACATGTCCCTCAATATGTATGCGCGGGAACCTCATACTTGCCAGCGGGGTTTGTAAAATATGGGACCATTCACCGAACTTTCCTGACACCTTGTATTTAAAACATAAAAAAAAAACATACATCTTTCCGTACTATCAATAGGTTTCATTTACATAAGAATACTGTGCAAGGGCAATCGAATTTTTGGAGTGTGCATCGTAATTTAGGTACGTAGTTATTAGTTTCTGAAAACGAATGAGTCTCTTACGATACGGAAGTGGGCTAGAAGGGTAAGGACCGTGAGATTTCTTTGCAAGGACAAATGAGTTGATTAACAAAGCGTTCCAACAAGGATTCTATTTTTATTGAGGATCGGAATCCTTCAAAACTGGTGGTACGCAGAGACCCTATGTGAATATCCTTTGCGAAGCACGGATATATATCTGATTTTGCATGTGTATATTATTCTACGCTAAACGGATTTTTGCTGGCCTTTCAGTAGTACCTGTAGAGCCAAGCAGATAATAACGTATAATGATACACTACAACTGGAATAGATGCAAATTCATGAAAGCAAACAAGCAATAATTAAATCTGTTGACAGAAAGACGGTAGAGCAGCTTGAAATAACATACTGCGATTGCACAAGATTTTATGTTTTACATAAGTCAGTTCATAACTCCGCCAACGCTAGAAAGCAGATTTCTTTGTACACTGAGAATTATGTTGTTTCCATTAACGTTGACACCTATGTTGGTAACGTAGTTTCTGCTCACAACGTTTCTTAGCAACTTGCAAACGCAATGCATGTGCTGCGCAGATCTTCATTGGTTGGACTACATTCGCGCTTTAGTGACGGTAAACTTCTATGAACACTCGTTGGTACCACAGGTGTTATTTGTGCATACTACTTTGTTTTATAAATTAGTTGTCTGCGTCCATTCATTTCCAGGTGGCTTACGTGTGCTATTTTCTCGTATGTTACTTGGTAGTTTTTATGCCGTCGACGAAAACCCGTGGGTAATGACAACGCTGTCGATGAGATTTTAATCCATAATGTTTCTTCCTACTTCGACAAAAATATTTAAGGATTATGAGCGCATATCTAGTGTTGATTACAATATGTTCCCCGGAACCGTAAAACTGTGCGTTCAGTCGTCATTATTGTTATTTCCTCTGCAGTTTGCACTCAGATCCAGTTTGGGAATTGGTATCCCAGAAAGCGCATCCAGTTCCCTCTCGGTTCTTTGAGCCGTCTGTGTGGAGAATACTCGCCTGGGGATATTTGACTCGGAACCCCAGCAAGGCGCGTTTTGACAGATTCTAGGGACTTTGAAGATCACATCTCACGTCAGGTTCAACGACAGTACATACGCAACTCCGTTCAAACATAAGCAGTCGTCGTGCAGGGATAGCTAATTTGATGAGCTACCTTATATATTCTCTTGAAAGTGAAGGTAACTTCTGACTCACAAGGAGAGGGTCTTGACATGTAGGTTACTTTCCTCTTCTTTCTCCTCCGACAGTAGTGCTGATGTGAAAAATACCGAGTATCACCGTGGTTCGGAACCCACGTTAAACTGTAGGCTCCCCTATAACTGGCTGGGTAAGTCAGTTCGAAGGTCGGACGAAGGCAACGGCATACCACCTCCAAACAGGACCATGCCTAGTAAAGCACTGTGGTGTTCAAACCAATCTTCGGATTTTTGACTGCTTATTTCAAAAGACTGAATATTAATCACACTTGCCAGTATTCTACTTCAAAATAAGACAAGAAATTTGAGAATATTATCAAATACATTCATAAAACTAACAAATATTGCCATGATCAAGGTTCGAACCTGGGTCCACGGTTTGACACACCAAGCCCCGGACCCCTAGACCGGCGACGGCGCTCGAAAAGTCGCCCATGTTTGCAAGTGCCCAAGCTACAGCCTCAAACACAAAAACTTTAATGACTCGAAACTCATTAACTATTGGACCCATATATATATTTATATATATATTTGAAAAATGCTATGCTTCGGACGATCTTTCGAGGACTTTAAAAAAAAAAAAAAATACCACTCGTGTCTTATATTCAATATAGAACGTCTATGCAAAATTCGATCTAAATTGGTGACCCACGTGTGAGACCCTCTCCTTGTCAGTCAATAATGAAATTTGTAAAATATTACAGAAAGCTTCCGTATGCGAGATAACAAGGCGTCCTCTGACAATTCATTAGAAATTTCAGTCGTAAGTGTAAAGGTGGTTCATCACTTTCCATCATTATTTGATGTTGACACCAAACTGTTAATAAAACTTTCAAGAATTATTTTTAGTTCGTTAATAACGAGTTTCAGAAATCCTGTGAACTATATGTTTAGCGGAATGATGTAGAATGTATGACCAAGATATGTTTACAAGGAAAGTTCGTGTATAATACACTACTATAAATTTACAAGCAGTTAAAACATTACTTTCCGGCGGTACACTTACAACAAACGTTGTAATATTCCCTGCAGAGGTACCTACTAGATGACTTTCTCTTGGGCGACCAATTCTAAGCTACCACCGAAAGGTAATTTATAGCTCTCTCTCTTTTTTTATTTTTTTTTTCCAAAACTAACGATTATATAAAGAAAGTCCAGATCAATAGTATGTTTATTCCAGTTCAAGTTATCATTAGTACCTAAATCCAAAAATTTCTATCATTATTCCCTGAATATGCTCCCTCTGTGTCTCGTGGAAGAATATCGGGAGCTTGTTTTCCATGATTTAAATTACAATTTGTACTGGAATTTGGTCAAGCCAAAAATATTATGAAAATTAATCTAATCTTAATAAAGGAAATGAAAAGAAATAAATGCTGCAAAATAAATACTACGAAATTGCTGGGGTTTAATAATGGGAACAATGGTAATAGAGCATTACGAAATTAATGAGGTTTGATAATGGGAAAATAGGGTAATAGTAATTACAAAGTTATAGAAATTTAGTAATGGGCATAAAAGCTGTAATTACTATGAAATTAATGAATTTTAATAATGGGAATAAAATGAGGTAAATACTTAGTGACATAAACAATGTAGTTGTTATAATGTAGAAATGAATATGGGTGGTATCACAAACTTTACTACAGGATAGAAAGGTTTAAAGGTGGTATCATAAACTTTACTATATGAAAGAAAGGCAACCGGAGCTTCAGTATATAGGAAATGGTATGCTAAATTACACTATAAGGAAAGAATATCCTGGGTATCAGTATAGAGAGGTATCGTTGTAAGTTAACCACCCTCCGCTTCCTACCAGTTGCTGCCTTGCTCAGTGATTATTTACGGTGTTAAAAGCAGATGTTATTGCCCTGATAAAATTGTATTGCAACGGATAACGACTTTTTACACACAAAAGACTGCAGCAACGGATAGCATACCGGTGGCAGTTCCCTTACTAGATGAAATTCCCCCATTTATATTCTCGCAATTCCCAATTAAATATTCTCACTCTCTTTTTAATCATTAAGCATAAATGGGACTCAGAATTTCATAAAAACAACTAGAGACGAAATGTTTAACTATTTACACAAGTTTATTAAATTCACTGTACATCTCCCTATCATCATTTTAAAGCCAAAATACAAAATATTCATTCACTAAATGTATTACCAATGGATTGAGACAAGGATCGTAACCTTACATTCATACCGTACATTCTTTACTCTCTCATACTGCACCCACGTAGCTATGCACAACATTCCCATTATACAAAATCATTTCCCCGCTGAAATAGAGACAGAATTAACAACCAACACAGTTCCTGATACTTTACCACGGAGGCCACCATACTCACATCCTTCCTCTTTGACAGCCGGAAACGTTCTCCCTCTCGTGGCCGCTCCCCGTCCTAACCGATCCTCCCGTTCCGCGCCCTCATTGGCTCGTGATCTAACGGGATCTTCTGCCAACCTCCGAATTCTGAAGGAACTCGCAAGTCGCAGCCACTTGACCATCTCATCCCCAAGGAAACCTCTCTGCCACACCCCAAAACTAAAGTTGGCAAACCTACCGAGTGTTCTGCATCTCTGCCTTCCCAGCCGCGGCTTCATGCATACTAGAGATGGGCTAAACCGTGATTTTCCGCTAACAGTGATTTCCGTGATTGCTACTTTTAAATCACCGTGATTCTAAACCGTGATTAATCACGGTTTAGAATCACTGTTTGAGGTTTTCACGACATGTATCCCTCCGCGATTTCTACTCCTCCCGCTATTCCGTGATTTCAGCTCTTTCTGCTATTCCGTGATTTCTGCTCTTTTCGCTATTTCCGTGATTGAATCGCCGCGATTCCGGCGACTTATATGATTTACCATGGAACTGACAAAATTGAGTTAGATACTTTTTTTATAATGTTTCATCCGCCAGTAACTAATTTATCGTCTCTTTGCTGTTATGAAAGTTATGTTGTGAACCGAGAAAAGTAAATCTCAACAAATAAGTCAATATTAAGTATAGTTTAAAATAACTGTACAATAAACTTTCTAACCACATTAAGACAATGAAAGAATAGTAAACATTCTTAGTAAGTGTAAAAATTGTTTGCAAGGTAGGTGTTATTTCATTGTCAATGAATATATGCCCTCAATTTTAATAACTTGTTTCTTTAATGTAATTGATACTGCAGTTATTAGAGAGTGCTGTCATTTAAATACACTGGCCTATACAGTAGTATAGTATCAGTTTTAGTGTTAGGTGCCATATGTTTTAAGATGTATCATGCACAGCTAACTGGATGCTTAAATAAATAAAAAGTTACTGCAGTTTCATTTCCAGTGCCATACACTCTTAACTCAAAATTTATGCCTACATATGAAATAAGAAGCTGAGATCTTTACTATAATTGAAGCAATTAATGTGATATCAGTATTCCAGCGCAAGTCCCATGGGGAATGATTTTATGCACATCTTTTTTTGGAGTTGCTCATGCGTTGAAAAACGCACAAGTGTGTGCGAACTGGTCACTCTTCGCTAGTCGGTGATTCGCTGCTATACCCGTTCTTCGCTTATCGGTGATTCGCTGCTATACCCGCTATTTGCTGCATTGATATTAGTACAGATTTCGACCCACAGATGGCTCTTTTAGCCTTTGCTACTTCTCTTCCCTCACCTCCTCTTCGCTTTTCCGCTATTCGCTGCTACACCTGCTATTCGGTGCAGCATTTAGTACTCATTTCGGCCACCAGATGGCTCTTTGTAGTTTGTACTGCTGTTCGCTGTTATTCCTGCTCGTCGCTACCCAACCGTGACCGTGACTGAAATCACGGTCAGATTCCAGATCGCCGCGACCGTGAAAACAGTGAATTTTCAATCACCGTGATTTTTCACGAGAACGTGATTTCTTGCCCATCTCTAATGCATACTTACAGACACTCACACACACAATCACATAGGGTATAAGAGGAGTTGGGTACTGTGGAGCAAAGCTCCTTATGTGAGCGGCGCTCACTTATTTGTCCTGCAATAACAATTTTAATAAATAATAAAGCATTCTTGTCTCCACCTAGTACATGCCCCATTATAGTGGCACTAAAGGCCAAGCACACTTTGACGAAATGATAATCAGATGAAAGTAACGTACACTGTAGTATACAAGGATTTAATGGAATGATACTACAGTATCGTTTCATCGTATACTACATTAGATGGAGGCTCATGTTACATTATACAATGAACAACTGCGTGCTCTGCAGCAAGGCGTCTTAGAGCGCTCGGCCACTCCATCACGTCTTTCTCTGGTGTATCAAACACATTACAGTGGGGTGATAGTAGCTTTGCTTGAATATTGCTGTAGATAGAGGCTGAAATCACGAATAAGCCGTAATTTGTGGTACAGTGAGAAATGTCATGTGCTCTACACCACATCGAAGAAGTTGGAAGAGTTGGCGTGCAGTTGTAGGGGGCAAGTCTTGAGGCCGAATTGCGAGTCCTGTCACGGTCGCCAAAGTGTGGGATTCCGGGCGTAGCGACCTCGGCGGCAGACAGCAGGTAAACAAGTCCGCGCCAGAGGGAGAGGGGTGGGGCTCTCAGCTGCGGTCCGGCAGATAACAGAACCGGTTCCTGGCGGCCACACGGCGACGCCTGGGCTGCCTGCTGGCTGTGGGACTGGACGCCAGGACGGTGTCAACGCAGAGGAGACCACGGGGTGTGGCAGCCACGACGATTGTCTGCGATGGTGTGGTGTGGCCTGAATGATAGAACAAACGGAAGGCTACTCTCTGGAATGTCAAAAGTAGTAAGACAACTCCTATTATAGTATCGGAGCCAGATAATCAAATGTCTCTAAATCTATGGTACTTTGATTATCAGTCCCTGGCCTTACAAACAACTTCAACTAGCTTTAAATAACCTATAGGACAAACGTTCAAAAATAAACGAAAAGTATATTTGTTCGGGAAAGCAGATAGAAATAAAATACATTGCTTCTTGAAAGACCCACTCGTTTCTGGCCGGCCGCGGTGGCCGAGGGGACTGAGGCGCTTCAGTCACGGTCTGCATGGCCACTACGGTCGGGGGTTCGAATCCCCCCTCCGGTATGGATATTTGTGCCGTCCTGTTAGCTATAGTCGAGCCGCCGATAGAACGACTCTGACAGCTAGCGGCTATGTTGCCAATGCTGCTACGCGGTTGTTTGTTGTTACGCCGTGCCAGTCGCCGGCATACGAATATCACGCCCGAATATTTTGAAACCGTTGCTATGTACTACTAAAGCGTGACCGAACGATAACAACCACGAAGTGACGGAAAAACACTCTTTTTTGCAGTTAAAAAGAAAGGTTTAAAAATATATGTCGAGTTAAAGTAAAGCTTCATATGTTCCAGTATTCCATTAAATATAATGTATCATTTAGTCTTCAGCCAAAGGTTGCTAGTTGAAGAATTTTGTTTATATATTTCATCTTCTATAACCAATTTCCACAGACTCGCTGTTATTACTCGGACAGTCTGCCGAGAGGGTAAACAAATGACTACCACTTTAAAAGTAGTTAAACCGTCTCTTCCAGTAAAATATGTCTTCTTACATAAAAAGAAGAGTGTTTTTTTGCCTCATTAGTTTACGGTCCCTGTTGACTGCCATAGTATAGTGTCCGAGTAATATCATCAGATCAGTTTCGACAGCTTCTATTGATCACAGAAGTAGAAATAAAATAACGTAATTTTTCAATAAACCATGTTTTGGCTGCGACAGAGCAGCAGGTGGCTCCTGTCGATCTGCAGCACACTTCTCCTTTGATACTCTCTTCACGGTGGTTGCCCCAATTTTCAGAGCTGCGGCTACTCGCTCAATGACTTTAGACAACGGCAACAGAGGCCCACTGTTGTCCCTTTCCTCCTCAAAACAGCACCGTAGATTGTACACGAGCTCACGCGACTGGCTCTTTAAATTAGCGCCCCTGACGATTCTCTTACGGTTAGAGGAAGAAGCCATCTCACACAGGTCAGAAATTGACACTTAACACCGCACGAACAAAACCGGTAACACAACGAGACAAACGATGAACACGCAACAGATGCTTTGCAGCGACTGAAGCATTCCACACCGCGCGACCTTGAGTGGCAGGGTGGCAACGCGGCACCGTTACCCCAGCAACGTTTACGAATTCTAGAGCTCAGGTTGGTGGTTGAGTGTCCCCCCACCATCTGCGACCCACGTGCGCGAACTGTCAGGGTCGTTCTTTCGGCGGCCCGACTATAGTTCATAAGTAGTTTGTAAGTTTAGGGACTGATGACCCCGTAGTTAAGTCCCATAAGCTATACAAACATTTGAACATTTGAACACTCGTTTCTGACACTAAACGTAGGTGTAGACCAGATGTGGCTCAAATTCAAAGAAGTGGTATCGACAGCAATTGACAGTTTTATACCAAATAAATTAATAAAAGAAGGAGGCAATCCTCCTTGGTACACAAAACAGGTCAGGACACTGATGCAAAAGCAAATTCAAACGAACACAAAATCCCCAGGATTGGCGATCCTACACAGAAGCTCGAAATATAGCGAGGACTTCAATGCGAGATGCCTACAGTACTTATCACAACGAAACTCTTTCTCGAAATTTGACTGAAAACCCAAAGAGGTTTTTGTCATATGTTAAATATACTAGGGGCAAAACACACGTGATAGTAATAGCGATCCTGCCTGTGACAGCGCTACTAAAGCAGAGTTACTAAACATAGCTTTTGGAAACTCATTCACCAAATCAGGCGAAACCAATATTTCAGATTTCGAATTACGAACAGAGGCCGTAATGAGTAACGTAGAAGTAGATATCATCGGAGTAGTGCAGCAACTAAAATCACTTAACAAGAACAAGACTTCTGTTCCGGATTGTATACCCATTAGATTTCTATCTGATTAAGCTGAAGCGATAGCTCCTTACTTAACAGCCATATACAACCGCTCTCTCATAGAAGTTTCTGTACCAAATGATTCGAAAGTTGCACAGGTCACACCTATATTCAAGAAAGGGAGCAGGAGTAACCCACTAAACTACAGGCCTATTTCATTGACGTCAATTTGCAGCAGGGTTTTGGAACATATCCTGTATTCAAATCTTATGAATTATCTCGAACAGAACGATTGACGCAAGGTCAAAACAGATTTAGAAAATATCGTTCATGCAAAACACAACTAGCTCTTTATTCACACGAAGTGATGGGTGCTATCGAAAAGGTTTCGCAAATCGATTCCGTATTTCTTGATTTCCAGAAGGCTTTTGACACCGTACCTCACAAACGGCTTTTAATCAAATTGCGTGGTTATGGTATATAGCCCCAAATTTGCGACTGGATAGGGGATTTCCTGTCAGAGAGGACACAGTTCGTAGTAATCGATGGTAAGGCATCGACTAAAACAGAGGTGATATCGGGCGTTCCACATGGTAGTGTTATTGATCCTCTGCTGTTCCTTATTTACATAAACGATTTAGGGGAAAATCTAAGTAGCTCTCATTTACCGTCTAGTAAAATCATCTGAAGATCAAAACCAACTTCAGAACGATCTGAATAAGATATCAGTATGGTATAAAAATTGGCAGTTGACTCTAAATAATGCGAAGTGTGAAGTCGTCCACATGAGTACGAAAAGAAATCCGTTAAACTTTGTTTAGATGATAAATCAATCAAATGTGAAGGCCGTAAACTCCACAGAATATCTAGAAATTACAATTACTTCTGACTTAAATTGGAAAGAACACGTAGATAATGTCGTGGGAAAGGCGAACCAGAGATTGCGTTTTATTGTCAGAACCCTTAAAAGATGCAACAGAACTACTAAAGAAACTGCATACACTACGCTTGTCCGTCCTTTTATGGAATATTGCTGCCCAGTGTGGGATCCTTATCAGGTGGGTTTGACGGAGGACATCGAAAGAGTCCAAAGAAGGGCAGCTCGTTTCGTATTGTCACGATACAGGGGAGACAGCGTTACCGAAATGATACAGGATCTGGGATGGGAATCATTACAACAACAGCGCTTGTCGCTGCGGCGTGGGCTACTTACGAAACTACAATCGCCAACATTCTCCTCCGATTGCGAAAATATATTGTTGACTCCCACTTACATAGGCAGAAATGATCATCAGAATAAAATACGAGAAATCAGACCCGAACGGAGAGATTCAGGTGTTCATTCTTCCCGCGCGCAATACGAGAATGGTATGGGAGGTAAAATAGTATAACGGTGGTTCGATGAACCCTCTGCCAGGCACTTAAATGTGATTTGCAGAGTATCCCATGTAGATGTAGTGTGTTGAGAGGAGCTTACAACATTAAAAAGAAAAAAACAAGAGCAATTCAATGTAGTCTAAGGAAATCGGGCAATGCTTTAGGAATTAGATTAGGTAACGGAACAATAAAAGTGAGAGATGAGTTTTGTTACTTGGGCAGTAAAATAACATATAATTGACGCAGTACAGAGGATATAAAGTGGAGAATGTCAATGGCAAGAAAAGCGTTTCTGAGAAGAATTTTTTAACATCGTCTATTAATTTAAGTGAAAGGAAGTATTTTCTGAAGAAATTTGTTTGGAGTATTGCCCTGTACGCGAGTGAAGCAAGGACGATGAGTAGTTCAGACAGGCAGAGGATAGAGGCTTTTGATATGTGGGCTACAGAAAAATGCTGAAGGGTAGGTGGGTAGGTCGCGTAACTAATGAAGAGGTACTGAACAGAATTGAGGAGAAAAAAATTTCTGTCCTACCTTGACCAAAAGAAGGGATCGATTGGTAGGACACATTGTTAAACATCAATGAATCGTGGATTTAGCAATGTTGGGAAGTGTTTGGGGTTAAAGTCGCAGAGGTAGACCGGGAGACGGATTCAGTAAGCAAATTCAATTGGATGATGGTTGCTGTTCTTATGAGGAGATGAAGAGGCTAGCTCAGGATAGAGAAGGATGGTGAGCTGCATCATACGTCTCTGGGCTGACGACCACGGCAACAACATCTTTTTTAGTATAAGGTACTTCATAATTAGTTAGCAAGTTTAGGGACTGATGACCCTGTAGTTAAGTCCCATAAGCTATACAAACATTTGAACATTTGGATTGTGGGGCGTTGGATTATTAGGGCTTCGGTAGCGGTTGTTGCTGTAACTGATTGTTATAGTGTGTGATTTTGATATACCGCTGCCTCTTCTAGTGCCTAAAAATTGTCATTAGAGGCCTGAAAGCGTTGGTGGACATACTGCTCTGAAGTCCACACTGTAGCTCGTAGAAACTGAAACAGAATTTTCCTAATCTTTATTAAATTTAGAAAGGCTTGGGAAGCACGACGAAAATGAAATTATTCAGTAGTAAATAGAACTGAGTCGCTGTAGTTTCGTAGGCTTTCCCGGCGTAATAGTTCTTCATAGTTTCTTCGGGTTTGCTGCCGGATTTTGAAGTCAAACTGACCCAATATTTCGGCGGAACACCTGTCCGCCATCCTCAGGGGAAAGACTCTTTCTCTTTTGAAATCGAGCAAGTTGTCAAAAGACCTGTGCAAGAAACTTCATCCTGGAGCTGCTGTTCCTCCCAGGCTATATGGATTGCCTAAGGTACATAAGGATGGCATTCCTTTACGCCCAATTATTAGCAACATAGGGGCACCTACCTATAATTTGGCAAAATATCTGACTTCCATCCTTAGCCCCTTGGTTGGCAAGTGTGAACATCATATCTCCAATTCTGTGGATTTTATTCGACGACTGCAATCTTTGAGGCTTGAGTCTTCGGACTTATTGGTCAGTTTCGATGTGGTTTCACTGTTCACTCGTGTCCCACTGGAAGATTCCCTGTGTCTGATTAGCGAAAAACTGGATGATGACTTGGTCAAGCTTTGTCGTCATGTGCTGACATCCACGTATTTTTTATTTAATGACCACTTTTTTGAACAGACTGACGGAGTGGCTATGGGGAGTCCTTTATCACCCGTAGTTGCCAATTTGTTTATGGAGGATTTTGAGGATATGACACTGAGGACTTCGGCTTTGCAACCAAAGAGTTTCTGGAGATATGTTGATGACACATTCTTTGTGTGGCCCCATGGACGAGATTCTCTGAATTGATTTCTTGACCACTTCAACTGTCTCCATCCCAATATAAAATTCACCATGGAGGTTGAAAGCGATGGGAAGCTTCCGTTCCTGGATGTCATGGTGTACAAGAAGCAGGACGGTACCCTGGGACATAGTGTTCATCGGAAGCCCACACATACAGATCTGTACCTCAATGCAAGAAGCTGCCACCCACCACACCAACGCAGTGGCGTCCTTAAGTGGCTTATGCTGTTTCCGATGCAGAAAGCCTACCACAGGAACTTTCACACTTGACTTCTGTGTTTAAGGAAAATGGGTACTCCGAGAGGCAGATTCTTCGAGCTATGCAGTTTGGACCATCCCGGGAAGCACATGAAGAGGAAGACAGATCTGTTGCTTTTATTCCGTATGCAGGGGGCATATCTCACAAAATTAGCAGAATCCTAAAGAAATTTAACATCCAGAGTGTGTTCCGTCCACCACCCAAGATCAGGACACTTTTAGGACCCGTTAAAGACGACTTGGGCCTTAAAAAACAGGGTGTGTACAGGATTCCACGCGAGTGTGGGAAGGCGTACATTGGCAGGCCGATCCGCACTGTTCATGACAGATGTGTGGAACATCGCCGTCACATCAGGCTTCTACAGCCCGAAAAGTCAGCAGTCGCGGAACATTGTCTAAACGAGCAACATAGGATGTTGTTCGATGAGACTCGTATTGTGGCCAGCACGTCCGGTTTTTGGGACAATGTGTATAAAGAGTCTATTGAAATCAGGCTGTCAGAAAATTTAATTAATAGAGACAAGGGTTTTCCGCTTAGCAGGGCGTGGAACCCGGTTTTATCACATATGAAAAAACATCGATCTTTTATGCAACCCACCAGATTGCTGGAAGACAACCCATGACTGCGATATATCGAGAGCACCGCCTTTCCGCCACCGGCGGCGCCGCAAGACCTGTCTGTGTGCAGTACCTGTGGCAGGCTGCGCATGCGCCTTCATCACTCGCAGGCCTATATAGGACGGCGTTCCATGCCCTCGGCATCAGTTGTCGGCGAGTCCAGCAGCAGCAGTTCCCCTGAGGATGGCGGACAGGTGTTCCGCCGAAATATTGGGTCAGTTTGACTTCAAAATCCGGCAACAAACCCGAAGAAACTATGAAGAACTGAGTCGCTCATTGCTGATCGGCATTAAGACCAATTTTTACACAAAAATCTGTTTTACCGATCTTGTAATGTAGTATGAGAAGCAACTGTTTGTACGTGAAAAGTACACGGACACCCACTAACACACACACACACACACACACACACACACACACACACACACACACACACACACACGCATGCAGTTATAATAAAGTCAAAATTGTTCTGTTCCGTACGTTACCTATGCTTTTATCGAAAACTTAGGTAACTGGACTTTGTTCCTTTAAACAAGAAATGAACAAAACCTACAAAGCATTCAAGATCTTTGTTTATTTCCTTTATTTCCAAATGAATGTCTGCATATGAAGTATGGAAATAAAAGGTAATATAAGAGGGATAATAATTACTTTTTCATACAACTCAACGAATTCTTTATTTCTTTCATAGGCGGTATTTTATACAACAACATTACTGATTAAACAGCTGCAGTATAGTCACTTTCCAGCATAGCTTGTATATGCGCAGTACTTTTAACCCTTGATCGCTTTTCTTTATTTCTATCCTGTCATAACTTCATTAGCCATGACGAAAATACTTTTATGAATATAGCAAGAGAAGATATGTTCAGCACAACAATTACATGTATATTGAACTACAATACTCAATATCAAAGCAAACAAAACAAAACAAAACAAAACTATGCCAATCTTGATCCAAATCATAGCAGCATCTGTGGCAACTGATAGACGTTCCGTGTAGAAACGGACTAACTACAGAAGTAATTTCCAAATTAAAATGATAAAATGTTTGTAAATATATGGGACTTAACTACTGTGGTTGTCAGGCTTACAAACTACTTTAACTTAAACTAACCTAAGGACAACACACACACACACACACACACACACACACACACACACACACACACACTCGCATGCCCGAGGAAGGACTCGAACCTCTGCCGGAGAGCAACCGTGCGCTCCGCAGCAAGATGCCTTAGAGCGCTCGGCCACTCCACCAAGGCCACTAATTTCCTTTCAACACGGAGTACGTAACCTGACGACTGTGTTAGTGGTAAGATACTTCCTTTGGCAGAACAAGGTTCCTCTCAACGCCAAAACACGCATCTTTCTTACTATAACGCAAAAACACGCTAAAACTAATTTGTCGAAAATGTGGACTTAGTGCCTTTCAGCAATGAGCGATTAAACTGTATATTCTTGCATAAAGGCACACGCACTTTACTATACAAACAGCACCGATTATCACGTAAATAAAATCAATAAATTCAGAAGGTTCTCAATAGTTCCCACCAGTGGCGAATATAGCTTATATTTTGTGTGTGTGTGTGGGGGGGGGGGACAAGACTAATGTGAAGATAAGTAATTTGAGTTGACACCCATCACCTTATTTTGTATTAGTTTTGCTATCACTTTCAGACGATAATTTGCGCTGAAGCTGCTTTTACTTTTCCGAGATCAAATCTTTTTTTCTTTACATTTATTATTTCGGCAGGAGGGGGGCCGGACCCCTTGCCCCCCAGCCTTACATACGCCCTTGCTTCCCACGCGGATTTTCAAATGTCTATGGGCGGCATAACGAACATAAAACGAGGAAAGCATGTCAACCATCTGAAACCTTTAAATTGGATTCCATTATCTGGATGGGTGTGCTCAACGGCCACAAAATCACTTGTATCAATAATGAATGGAGCAGCATTAGCCGTAAAATCTTTTGCTTTATTTAGGCAAATCGATTTCGGTTTTCCAAGAAACCATCTTCAGTGCTGTCAGCAAGTTCAAAACAGCATATTAGTAAAATGTATAGTGACATTTACGTCTAACAAATCCATTGACATAGTTAGATACATGTGATACTATCTGGTGTCATACAAAGTCAAAGCCACCAGATAGTATCACATGTATCTAACTATGTCAATGGATTTGTTAGACGTAAATGTCACTATACATTTTACTAATATGCTGTTTTGAACTTGCTGACAGCACTGAAGATGGTTTCTTGGGAAAACCGAAATCGATTTGCCTAAATAAAGCAAAAGATTTTACGGCTAATGCTGCTCCTTTCATTAGTGATACATCTGAAACCTGTCATGGTTTGAATAAATGAACATTTTGTACGCTATACTTGTGGCTGGTGGCTGTTTCTTTATAAACATTGTATTACATTTCTCTGACACCAACTGCCATCCCGAGTCAATTAATTCCCGCCGTGCAGCCATAATTACATCGGAAACCATTCCACATGAATCACCGGAGAACAAATGACAGTTCAGTCAATTCAGCGCCATTTTAATACTTCGCGAACGCGGTTCTACTGCCATTTGTTTATGTGGACATATCGCTAGCATATAATTTTTGTCCCCTCAGTTTAAAACCGTGACAATGTCGAGCAGTGGAAATGCATTGTTTCCGAATGGTAAGTTTGTTTTTAGCTGATGCTCGTAACAAGGCCGTCGGCATTTAGTCATTAAGTATCGAGCTTTACAAAAACTGTCTCCGTGAAAATTTGACTACCAAACTCCGTGCTATAACAAATTTGGAGTACAAGCCGAATTAATATTTCACACCTAGTGGCACGAACTGATTAGTTAAATTAGGGAGGGAGGAAAGATTTACGACGCATGGTAGGTCGACGTTGGCTTGCTAATTATGTGACATATTGTACCTCTAAATCACTGAATAATTCTGTGATGTTATGAATTTGTTAACATTCGGACAGTCATACATCGAAACTATGCTAGTAAATATGGAATAATTTTTATATATAAGAATTTATAGCTGTGCATTAGTCTGGCTAAAAGTCAAAAATGAGTTAGCCGATTTGTATTACTTGTTTGTCCGTTTATAAAATAGGGGTCCTTCAGAAGAAACGAAAACAAAGGATGAGGAAAACCCAAAGGAACAGCTGAAAAAGTGAACAAAAAAAAATTGAAGCTCCTTTGGAGCTGCATCCGTACATGTAAAAAGAGGCGTACTGCCTCTCCTTTGATGCATCATAATATTTGAATTTAAAATTTTTTGCAATTCTAAAGGACCAAACTACTCTGGTAATTGGTCCCTATGCTTACAAAGTACTAAAACTAATTTAAACTAAGGACAACACACCCACCCATGCCTGACGGAGGACTAGAACTTCCGACGCGAGATCATAATACGTGAACACGAAAATTAATAAATCTTTTTTCGTGATAAATAACAGTCTCCGTTGCAAAATTATAATATTTATTTAACGTGTTTCGCGCTTATGGTGCATCATCAGAACACTACATCTATATCTACATACATACTCCGCAATTCACCGTAAGGTGGCGGAGGGTACACTGTACCACTACTAGGCATTTCCTTTCCTATTCCAATCCCAAATTGAACGAGGAAAAAAAGAATGCCTATATGCCTCCGTACGAGCCCTAATTTCTCTTATCTTGTCTGTGTGATCTTTACGCGAAATGTAAGTAGGCGGCAGCAGGATCGTACTACACTCAGCTTCAAATTCCGGCCCTCTAAATTTACTTAACAGAAATTCACGAAAATAATGTCGTCTTTCTTCCAGCGATCCCCAATTGAGTTGCCGGAGCAGTTCCGTGACACTCGCGCATTGGTCGAACCTACCGGTAACAAATCTAGCTGCTCGCCTCTGAACCGCCTCTATGTCTTCCTTTAAACTGATCTGCTGTGGGTCCCAAACACTTGAGCAATACTCAGAACGTGGTCGTACAAGCGTTTTATACGCGGTCTCCTTTACAGGTGAAGTACATCTTCCCAAAATTCTCCCAGTAAACCGAAGTCGGCTGTCCGCCTTACAACTGTCCTTACATGCTCGTTCCATTTCATATCGCTCTGCAATGTTACGCCTAGAAATTTGAACGACGCGACAGCATCAAGAAGCTCACTACTAATGCTGTATTCGAACATTATGGGATTGCTTTTTCAACTCATGCGCATCACCTTACATTTTTCTACATTGAGAGCTAGTTGCCAGTCTTCGCACCAACTAGAAATTTTGTCTAAGTCATCCTGTATGTTATTACAGTCAGTTACAGACGACACCCTCCCGTACACCACAGCATCATCAGCAAACAGCCGCAAATTACAACTTACTCTGTCCATCAGATCATTTATGTAGATAGAAAATAACAAACAGCGCAATCATATTATCATAAACTAAAGGCTATACCCTGTCAATTGAGCCACGTCCCCCTCTCAGTTGCCATCCTCTTCAATTCCTCGTATGATTTTAGGCCCATTTCTTTTTTTATGGTAAAAAAATTTGCTCTTGGCCTGTTTCTTGGTTTCTTCACTAAAACTTCTCCCTCAAATATATTCTTCAGAACCTGCTTGTGTCATTATTTTTGCATTTCAGCCCGCCGACGGTCGCAATGCGGGTGGGGTGGTGGGAGTTTTTTTCTTTCTGCTCCACTGCGAGGCCTTTGTTTGTGTCGCATTCTTATTAAAGTAGAACGTGTTTTTCAGCCGACGCAGTACAGTGTGACAGTGTTTATGTGGAAATGGTGAAAATCACTTATTCTATTCGCCAAAGAGTATTCATCTACGATTCGTATGTGCGCACAGAATCAGCGCGTGAGGTACAGAGATTATTTCATTATTACGTGACGAATTTCCTAATGTTCGTGTTAATAGCGACAAGTATGTTGAAAACATATTGCAGCCTTTTTTTGCCCAGTTCAGTGAGAGAGAACGTGCTTTCGCGACATTTCAGCAAGACTCTGTGACGGCACATAGGGTAAGGTGGTACAAATTCGATATAGGTACAATTCCGATCAACATAATTTGTCAGTCTCGTAGTGTTGGTAGCACTTAACTTTGTGTGGCGTTGTAGTGTAGCAAGTTTCTACAGCTCCTCCTGTCTTTTCCAAGAATACACCACTTTCCGCTACGGAGATATAATTTTTTTTCTATTAAGAGGCACGTGCAGCAACGTCGTCGAACACGCTCTTATAAATTTTCTAGTTTCCACGCGCTTGCAAATTTTATGTTATTGCAATGTTTGGTACTACGTAGTATGCGTTGGTGTACGAGGGAACAAGTGCTTTTTATGTGCAAGAAGCCAGTGATAAAAATTTTACGAGGAAGTGATCATAATTGTACCTAGTGTGGTACATTTTCGATCGATTTTTCACAGTTCTGTAACCTTTTTTTGTGTTTACATTAACCTTTCTAATGGTCTAATATTTGTGTCACTTATCCAAGAACAAGTGCCATAGTTAAAATTATTTCTTTTCTAAACATATTTCCAGTAACAACAACATTTCTCCGAAGTGATCGAAATTGTACCACCTTACCCTACTGCCAACTTATCATTTTGGTAAATTGGTAATGTGTTCAGGGAAAGAATTACCACTAAGAACATTTGGTCCCTCGTTCTCCCGATTTAACCCCATGCGATTTTTATCTGTGGGGAGCATTAAAAGAGGAAGTGTACAAATCAAATCCCCGCACTTTAGATGAACTGAAAACACACATTCGACATGAAATCACTGCAATTTCTGAGGGGGAACTTCAGTTGCTCTGCAGGTGACAGAAATGCTTGAACAACGAATGGAGGCCGTTCCAGCACCTCCTTGCGTAATACAGGTGAGCATTTACCTTTTCTCTCTGAGTGTTTGTCTTACGTTTGTCAGAAATAACTTGCGCGCCAACCCGTATTAAATTTAGTGCAGATGTTGGGTGGCACACTAAGCGGCCACCGCAGCTGCCATCGCCGGCAAGTCGCACGCCGCACAGGCGGTTGCGCTAAGGATTGATCACCCTGTATTTCACTGGCAGGCGTTTACTTCTCACATATCTCTTTCCTGGGGACAAACGTCACCTCCAGATCAAGCCTTCTCTGAGGGTCTCCATCAGTTGCCTTAACCATGGGTGTTGTGGAACGTGAGGCTACCCCCTCCATATTTCTTCTTCGTATATAATTTAGCAGCTATCTAATCTCATTCTCTTCTACATCTCGTAGATACTCTGCAAATCACATTTAATTGCTCGGCAGAGGGTTCATTAACCACTTTCATAACTTTTCTCTACCGTTCCATTCTCTAATAGCGCGCGGGAAGAAAGAACACCTAAATCGTTCCGTTTTCGATCGGATTTCTCTTATTTTATTGGGATAGTCATGTCTCCCTAAGTACGTGGGTGCTAGCAAAATATTTTCACATTCAGAAGTAAAAGTCGGTGATTGAAACTTCGCAAACAGATCACGCCGCAATGAATTACGTTTTTCTTTTAATGATTCCCACCCCAATTCGTGCAACATTTCCGTGACACTCCCCCCCCCCCCCCCGTAACGTGATAAAACAAAACGAGCTGCCTTTATCTGAACCTTCTCAGTATCTTCCGCCAGTCCCACCTGGTGAGGGTCGCACAAGGGGCAACAGTACTCCAGGAGAAGACGAACAAGTGTGCCGTAAGCAGACTCTTTTGTGGAGCTGGTACATCTTCGAAGCGTTCTGGCAATGAAACGTAATCTTTGGTTCCCCTTCCCCACAATATTTTTTGTGTGTGTATGTGTTCTCTCCAGTCTAAGTTGTTCGTAATTGTAACTCCTAGGTATTTGGTAGAATTTACGACCTTAAGATTTGACTGATTTATAGCACAATTAAAGTTCAGCGGATTTCTTTTAGTGGTCATGTGTATTATTTCACACCTTTCTTTATTTAGTGTCAATTGCCAATTTTCGCACCCTGTAGAAATTTTGTCGAAATCGCTTTCCAGTTGCTTTTGATCCTCTGTTGACTTCACTAACCGATAAAAGACAGCATCATCTGCGAAAAGTCTAAGGGTGCTATTCAGGTTGTCTCCTTAATCGTTTATAGACATAAGGAAGAGTAGGGGACCTATAACGCTTCCCTGGGGAACGCCAGATATCACTATCAGTATTAGAGAATGATATTCTGGCTCCATTGTTTTAGTGTGTGAGAGTGACATGGTGAACTTAAGTGGACATCTTGTATTTGTGTTTTTATCCTGTACAATGCAGTCAATGTTGAAATGTTTGTAAATCTGAGGAACTTAACTACGTTGCTCATCCGTCGCTAGGCTTACAAGCTACTTAAACCAACTTAAAGTAACTTACATTAAGGGCAACACAAACACGCATGCACGACGGAAGACTCGAACCTCCGACGTCGAGTAAGGTACCACAGAACTGTCGGCCACTCCACCGCAGCAGACAATAGAGTCCCAACGGCCGGCCGCGGTGGCCGAGGGGTCTGAGGCGCTCCAGTCACGGTCTGCACGGCCACTACGGTCGGGGGTTCGAATCCCCCCTCGGGCATGGATATTTGTGCCGTCCTTAGGATAAGCTAGTTCATAAGTAGTTTGTAAGCTTAGGGACTGATGACCACGTAGTGAAGTCCCATAAATTCTACAAACTTTTTCTTTTTTTTTTTTTTTTTAGTCCCAATGCTAGCACAACCGTCGTGCACTCATCCCTAATCACTTCAGTGCACACATGTTCAACAACATGATCGAGCATGCCTGGGAAAAGTTACATTTCCAGTTACTTGTGATACTTTTGATGCTCCTGACGGTCTTATTTGTTTTACGGAAGATTCAGGTTGCTCAACACACAACTGCAGAACTGCATAATTTGTCCAGTGTGAATATTGTCGAATGGATTTGTGGTTAACAAATATCTATATCAAGACTCACAATAATTAAATAAATAACAATAATATTATGTTGTACTGGCACCTGTTCATTATAACACCACTATTACAGGGGTGATCAACAAGTAGAATTTCCGCTAAAGGCAGCTTCAATTGGTGGGGTAATTACTGATTACATTTCAAGCTTCCCTTATAAACAATATTATTTCGGTATCGGTGAGATACTTTGCGAATATACCTCGTAAGAAGAAGTGGTTGTCAGGAAATAAAATTAATTTGAGGAGAAATTAAAAGAAAATTAACGTTTCTGATCCATATCAATTCTGATAATCAACGCAAATAAATGTAAAGAGGTATAAGATTATACCTACGGGAGAAACGGTCATACTTTATCTTTTAATCTGATATGACGATCCATTTTGGTGACATATTTTAATACGTGGACTATGCATTTTTGGTCATTTTACATTTAGACGAGAAACCCTTTAATTTACATGTTATAGCAAGTGAAGATGTTTAAACCCTTCTGAAGATGATGATAAACCGGTTAAGAGAAATATTTTATTGGCAATCGTGGCTTAACAGCCTGAAGAACGTGTATTTTTATTAATAATTAATTCATGTTCACATTACAAACATTTTCAGTCTACTAAAAATTACAGTTGCGACCGTGAACTTCGAAGCACTTCCGAAAACGCTCTTCAAAAGACAGTTGAACAAGCCTCAATAATTCAGTGGCTATTCCTGCACAGAGATCTTTAAGTTGTTGGCATCTATTGACAAATGTGGTTGGCATTTCTTGACAAAATTTATGTTCAGTGTGTCGAAATAAGAAAAATTACGGAGGTATGAGATCCGGTGAGCCAATGGGCCGAGCCTTTTCGTCCCATCCATCCATCCATCTATCAAGATCATCTCTGTTTGGTATTTCCCTGGCAACAGCTCCGTAATGAGATGTGCAACCATCGTGTTTATACACATTGCGCCCTGTCCTACAAATGGCACATCTTCAAGTATCGCTGGATGTCATCGGTACAAAACGTTTCCCGTATCTTTGGCTATTAAATTTGCCTTCAATGAAATATGGTCTAATTATACGTAATCCCAGTTTTCTCCACCAAGCATTAACAGTCGCAGCCGGCCGCGGTGGCCTAGGGGACTGAGGCGCTCCAGTCACGGTCTGCACGGCCATTGCGGTCGGGGGTACGAATCCCTCCTCGGGCATGGATATTTGTGCCGTCCTTAGTCTTAGGTAGTTCATAAGTAGTTTGTAAGCTTAGGGACTGATGACTCCGTAGTTAAGTCCCATAAGTTCTACAAACATTTTGAACAGTCGTCACTGCCTTTGATGCTCAACTTCACGTAAACATCTTGAATTTTGCACTGACTAATAATGCATATTATGTCGGTTCACTTGAGTTGGGCGAATGTCGACTCATCAGAAAATCAAATATTTGAAAACGCACTATTTTAAATTCGTACGAGAGCCCACTGCCTAAATCCAACGCGCTTCTGACAATCGTCCCCATGTAGTGCTGGCTGTAGACTAATGTGATATGGATGGAATTTATAATGCTTAACTGTTAGAACAATACTTCCTTGAGAAATAATACCGAATCATTTCAACTGACAGGAACTTGCGTATTAACGCCAACCGAGGTTAACGCAGATATTTCCGGATTTTTCCCAGTAGCAATTCTTCTTGGATTATGTTGTCTTGTCGTGACACCTCCCGTTTCGGAGAATCAGTTAGCAAGTAGTTTAAAAATTCTTGCAGATGGCTGTCTGCTTTCAGGATACCGTATAAATTGGTAGCTGCTATATAATGGTCTAACGAGCTTCACCACAAATGTGAATCACGTAGATTCTCTCAACAATCATGTATCGAACAGCCACGATTACAAAACACAGTGCCTGTCAGTTATTTGTAATGTTTGTATGTGGTTTATATTGGAAATGAATAAACTTCTACCGATAACAACAAACCTGCAAACAAACAAGTATCGCTATGAGAATATAATAAAAGATCAACAAACCGGCTTATGTAAACAAATCATATTCCTTCATTGACTAACAGCAACAAAATAGAAAAGAGAGGGACAGAAAAGTGTGTGAAAACCAATTACTGTCTTATTTGTCCAATATCACATGACTTGTCCCCCCTAACGGATGAAAGTACTACAGCATTTATACGCAAAATTGAATGCTCTTTCCATTTTCGTAGAAGAAAATCCATTCTGTTAGAAAAAACTTTACATGGTCATTAAAAACACTGAGAAAGATATTGTAAGGACAAATTAATGACACTATCTTATGCGCCCTTAAAAATAGTGCAAATTTGTATTAAAATATTTTAGATTTTTTCCTTTGTTTGGGACCAAAATGACCCGATAGTATAAATGACTCACCCTAGTAAATGTGTTAATAATTACAGCTTACTGAAATATTAGTTACTTATCACTTACCATGTGAATCAAAAGGAAATAAAACATTAGTATCCGAGAAGTGCAAAGATCAATATTCAATGGGATGTAGTAGAACATTTCACAAAATGGAATGCATGGGGTGTTCGAAACAATTCATTAATTGTTAAACCTTAAAAGTTTTATATTATAAGTATTAGTAAAAGGCCTAACTCCTACCAAAAAATTATAATTGTAAGTCATTTTCAAACCACAGTCAATGGATTAGTAAAAATATATTGCCATTTACATCATTCAAAAGCTTTTAGCCAGTCATTAAATTTGAATTTGTTGGAAAAAAGTGGACTTATTTACTAATTGTAGTACGCAGCATAAAACCCATGATCATTACCATTTAAGACTGATTATCTCCTTCACGGTTCATTCTGGAGCGTGGCCCTCTTATAAAACCCACGATCCACTATTCAGTTCTAACACTGATGCCTCGTCTGATGTTAAGCCCGATACTTCAAAATCATTCTTGGACGAATTCTTGGTCCACCTCGACTCGTTTTAGCCTCCACTGCCTGTTACGTAACCTTGCGTCTCCCATATGTGTAACATGACCCCACCTTCTCAGCCTGTTCTCTCTAACTGCTTCATTCCCTGGTATTTCCTAGATTTACTCATTAAGGACACCCTCCTGCCATTGTTCCCGTCTATTAATACTTGCAATCATCCTTAACTTTTATATATGAAACTTGAACCTTATTAACAATGTAACCCTTATTCACACAGCCTTACTGCCGTATAAGAAAGTTGGTCAATAGATTAAAGGTGCACTGTTAACTTTTCATGATACTGACTACCTTCTTGAAGAAGACAGTAGCGCGTAGCTTTTCGCTCACTGCATTAGCTTTGCTACACCTTGATTCCAATTCTTTCACTATGTTGCCATCTTGTGAGAAAATACACCTTAATTACAAGACACTGTGCATCTGTTCTGTATTCCTCCAAACTGGCAATCAATCTCTTTCCCACAAACGTTACTTTCATTTTGGAAATACTGATCTTCAGATCTGAAATATTAGATTACAAACTTTCAGTCGAACATGCCATCGCCGCGGCGGAGTGGCCGAGCATATTGAGGCGCTATGCTACGATGCGCGAGGCCGTTTCCCGTCGGGGGTTCCAATCCCCCCTCGGGCATGGATGTTTGTGTTAATATAAGGTAGTTCGTAAGTAGTTTCTAAGTTTAGGGACTGATGACTACGCAGTTAAGTTCCATAAGCTTAACAAACATTTGAACATTTTTTTTTTTGAACATGCATATGCGAGAGTGCTTGTTTTCACCTATTTCAATGTCATCCTGCCAGTCTACCGTTTTCAACATTTGATCCAACAATAGTGGTGAAAGGCTACAGCCTTGTCGTACCTCTGAAACTATCGTGAACCCTGAACCATGAACTCAGTTAACTAACTCTAACTGCTGTCTATCTACATAAAGATCTTTAATTGCCACCATAAGTTTACTTCCTATTCTATAATCTCGTAGAAATGACAATAGCTTCCTCCTAGGAACACAGCCATAAGCCTTTTCTAGATCTATAAAACATAGATACACTTCCTTGTTGCACTGATAGTTCTTCATTATATGCCGCAAGCTAAAGGTCTGGTCCTGACAGCCGTTAAGAGCCAAAAATCCACACTGATTTTCATCCTTTCTCCTTTCGACAAAATAAAGCTTGTGCCCAGAACGCTATTTTTCTGTTTACATGCTTGAAAATTGGTATAACTATTGCTTTCTTCTGTCGCGACTTCCACGCCATTTTATGTATCCTGTTTAACGACATTCCACTGGATTTGATGAGTTCCGACTTAATTTCATCCACCCCAGACGTTCTATTGACCATTCTCTCCATGGCCTCAGATGTAATCCAGCCAATCTTAAAATTAATTGCATAAAATATTGCACAATTAAATCCTTCTAAATAATCTAAACTGAACCATAGTGTGCAGTGTGCTGGGTTAAGGATCTACGAAGTGTGAGTTCTTTCTCTCGCTGCGGTGGTACCACCGTTCGTTGTTGTACGGCTACACACCTGTCTGTTATCGAAGCGTGACAAGCGCAGCAGCTGGAGTGTTCATAGACAGTTTGTGGACTGACAGAACAGCTAAGCTCTTGAGCGATTGCCGCTGTTATCAGCTTGGCGGGCGATAGCAGGTGATAGGCAAACATCGGAGTAGCCATCTGACAGCTACACGAGGTAGGCCAGGAGTGGCAGTGAAGGGCGAGGCTGATAATGCTGGCTGACGCCAGAAATCAGCGTCATCATCTGATCTTGTAAATTGTTAACAGTACAAGACATTATACAATCGATTTAGGCAGCATGTGCTTTTTTTTTTTTTTTTTTTTTTTTGTTTTTTTTTTTTTTTTTGCCTTAAAAGAAAGAAAGAAATTGTTGTTCAATTACTACTGTCTGTCGCGAAATGGTACCGACTTTTTGCGCATTCTACATGCCGACCCAGGAATTAACAGAGAACAGTGCGCACGATTAGAAAGAAGAGAATGGTGAGTAGCAAAGTAATTCATTGTGGTAGTAAGCTAACTCTAACAGCGGAATTTCAAGTTTATGTATGCAACAGGTTTCTGTGGTCTCACTGACATCTTCAGGTCCCTACATAAAATGTCATAAACACGTCGCCTAAAATAAAAAATAGGAATTAAAAACTTACAACTTATAATATACAACCATAGAGGAACAGACGAATGAAAAAACTTGTGAAATACGACCTTGGGGAAGATCAGTTTGGATTTAGGAGAAATGTAGGAACACGGGAAGCAATACTCACATTACGACTTATCTTAAAAGATAGGTTAAGGAAAGGAAAACCTACGTTTTTAGCGTTTGTCGAATTGAGAAAGCTTTTGACAATGTCGACTGAAATACACTCTTCCAAATTCTGAAGGTAGCAGGGGTAAAATATAGAGAGCGAAGAGTTATATTCAACCCACACAAAAACCAGACAGCGGTTATTAGAGTCGAAGGGCCGCAGAGGTTTGGTAGGGAGTAAGACAGGATTGTAGCCTTTCCCCAACGTTGTTCAATCTGTAAATTGAGCAGGCAGTGAAGGAATGGAAGGAGAAATTTGGATAGGGCCTTAAAGTGCAGGGAGAAGAAATAAAAACATTGCGGTTTGCCGATGACATAGTAATTCTGTCAGAGACCGCAAATGAGCAATTGAATGGAATGGACAGTGTCTTGAAAAGAAGGTATAAGATGAACATTAACAAGAGTAAAACGAAGGTAATGGAATGCAATGTCAGAAAATCAGGCGATGCTGAAGGAATTAGATTGTTATGGTCTTCAGTCCGGAGACTGGTTTGATGCAGCTCTCCACCCTACTCTATCCTGAGCAAGCCTTTTCATCTCCTCATAAGAACGGCAACCCACATCCACTTGAATCTGCTTACTATACGCGTCTCTTGGTCTCCCTCTGCGATTTTTACCCCACACACTTCCCTCAAATGCTAAATTTACGATTCCTCGATGTCTAAGAATGTGTCCTACAAAGCGTTCCCTTCTTTTAGTCAGGGTATGCCAAAAATCGGGGAGAAAGGAGTTTCTGGCATATCCTGACTAAGATAAGGGACATATTGGTTGGACATATTCCGAAACATTAAGGAATTGTCAACTTAGCATTAGAAGGAAGCGTGTGGGGTAAAAATCGTAGAGGGAGACCAAGGGACGAATATAGTAAGCAGATACAGAAGGATGTAGGTTGCCGAACGTATTCTCAGATGAAGAGGCTTGCACAGGACAGGGTAGCGTGGAGAGCTGCATCAAACCAGTCTGCGGACTAAGGACCACGACAATAACAACAGAGGAACAGTTGAAGTATAAGATTTAAAAGTTACTTTTGGTAATTAAGAACAGTTCAGTTATGTACATTAGTGGCCAAAATATAAAATAAAACAGCGACTAATTAGGTATGGTTCAATTTAACGTAATTTTAGGAACCATGAACTTGAGCAAATTTTCACTCAACCACACACTCGAAACATATTTATTGCCTGCTGGATCAAAAAATTGCTCCTTTGCAGTAATTTCAGTCTCTTATCGGATGATCGAGGACAGAGGAAACATCTCTTCGGTTTCAATTAACCAACATTTCATAGTAAAAAAAAGGCAATGGCTTACTGAGAATAGGTCCAACAGAGTCACTGAGTTATTTAGGTACTTTTATATTGAGTAACTTTTCGTTTAGATGCCTTACATGCCTTAAAAGATCATTTACGTAAACGAATCTCGGGTATTCAGAATTGTGTTGACTTTCGCGTTCGGAATCACTTTCATTGCCAGTTTCAGCATCACAGTCTTCAATATCTTCCACTTTATGTAACCACTGAGTGACAATATTTCGAAAATCTGGATGAAAAACATCATTCTGTCCTTGGTAGCCATGCTGAGTGATTTTCTGTAAGAAATGCAAAATTTAAAGTACTGCAACTACAGAGTTCGTAACGCAAACTGTGGGGTTGTGTCATGACCCAAGCGATTTATTCTGCTTACTAAGTCAAAATAACAGCTGTTTGCAATCATAACTGTTCATACAATTGCTCACAACAATCTGAAAAAAAGGTACCGAGAAGCGGAAGGGCGCGATATACGAAATTGGAATATTGGAGGGGTATCCTCATGCCCCACAACACCGATGAAGGGCGAAGGGTTGAGGCAACTGACGGAGAGCCTCAGAGAAGGCTTGATCTGGAAGATATGTATGACAGAGTCCCCAGGGAACAGATATGGAAGTGTGTGAGAAGTAAACACATGCCAGTGAAATACAGGATGGTCCATTAATAGTGACCAGGCCAAATATCTCACGAAATAATCATCAAACGAAAAAACTACAAAGAATAAAACTTTTCTAGCTTGAAGGGGTAAATCAGATAGCGCTATGGTTGGCCCCCTAGATGGCGCTGCCATAGGTCAAACGAATATCAACTGCATTTTTAAAAAATAGGTGTCCCCAATTTTATTACATATTCGTCTAGTTCGTAAATAAATATGAATGTTTTATTTGGAACGCTTTTTTCGCTTTGTGATAAATGGCTCTGTAATAAATACAAATATATTGCTCACTACTTTAGACGAACAGTGAGTAACAGATATGTTATTTTTTTTTTAAATTAAAACAGAACGTAGGTACGTTTGAACTTTATTTCTGTTGTTCCAATGTGATACGTGTACTTTTGAGAAATTATCATACATTATGAGGACGCATGCTGTTAATGCCTTATTACCTGTAATAAATGTTCAAAATGATGTCCTTCAATGCATTTGGCAATACGCGTCACGAAATTCGTCGCAACTGCGAGTAGTTCGCTTTCAGTAATATATTCACATGCATTGACAATGCGCTGACGCATGTTTTCAGGCGTTGTCGGTGAATCACGATGGAAAATATCCTTCAATTTTCCCCACAGAAAGAAATTCGGGGATGTAAGATCCGGTGAACGTGCGGGCCAATGCACATGTCAATAAATATTCCATTTAAGATCGCTTCAACTGCACGCGAGCCATGTGCCGGACATCCATCATGTTGAAAGTACATCGCCATTCTGTCAAGCAGTAAAACATCTTGTAGTAAAATCGGTAGAACATTACGTAAGAAATCAGCATACATTGCACCATTTAGATTGCTATCGATAAAATTATCCTTCCTCCCATAATGCCGCACCATACATTAACCCGCCAAGATCGCTGATGTTCCACTTGTCGCAGCCTCGCAGCCATCGTGGATGTTACGTTTCCCAAAAGTGTATATTATGTCAGTTTACGTTACCTCTGTTTGTGAATGACGCTTCGTCACTAAACACAACGCGTAAAAAATCTGTTATTGTCCCGTAATTTATTTTGTGCCCCGTGACAAAACTGTACATTCAAAGTCTTCGCCATGCAAATCATGGTGCATAGAAATGTGGCACGGGTCAAATTTATGTTGATGTAGAACACCGACGTTTTTGAGAATCTCGATTCTCGCTCAATTTGTCTGCTACTGATGTGCGGATTAGCCGCAACTGCAGCTAAAACACTTACTTGGGTGCCATCATTTGTTTCATGTCGCGGTTGACGTTTCACTTGTGGCTGAAAACTTCCTGTCTCTTTAAATAACATACCTATCCGACACAGTCTCTAATGACTACGCTGTCGACGGGACGTTAAACTCCAAGCTTCCTTCCTTCCTGTCCAACGAAAGGTCCGGACACTTGGATGATGTCCATAGCACAGGCCCGTTGGGCATTTTGATCACAATAGGCATACATAAATACCAAGTCGACCTTTTCTGCAATTGGTAAACGGTCCATAGCAAATACCGTCCGCACTGGCGAAATGTTACGCGATACCACGTACTTACACGTTTGTGACTGTTACAGTGCCATATATCACAAGGCGAAAAAAGTGTTCCAAATAAAACATTCATATTTATTTAGGTACTAAACGAAAATGTAATTTAATGTTCAAATGTTTTTTAAGCTTAAGGAACTTAATTGCGGGGTCCTCAGACGCTAAACTTACAAACTACTTAGGAACTATCTTATACTAAAGACGACATAAATATCCATGCCCGAGGGGGGATTCGAACCCCCGACCGTAGCGGCCGTGCAGACTGTGACTGGCGTACCGCAGACCGCTCGGCCACCGCGGCCGGCTAATTAAAAATGGGGGTACCTATTTTTTAAAAATGCTGTTGATATCCGTTTGACCTATGGCAGCGCCATCTAGCGGGCCAATCATAGCACCATTTGTTTTCCCCTTCCAAGCTAGAAAAGTTTTGTTCTTTGCAGTTTTTCGTTTGATGCTTATTGCGTGAGATATTTGGGCCAGGTCACTCTCAATGGATCACCCTATATATGTGGGTGGTTAAGTCATGCTTTGTTATATAGACTGCGGTATAATACCTGCTGCACAGCCACTACGGTCGGGGGTTCGAATCCCCCCCTCGGGCATGGATATTTGTGCTGTCGTAGTTTGTAAGTAGTTCATAAGTAGTTTGGAAGTCTAGGGACTGATGACCCCGTAGATAAGCCCCATAAGCTATACAAACATTTGAACATTTGATAATACGTGCTGTACCATGCAGCCACACAGTAAGCATGGCTTCCTCCTAGAGGGCGATACTGTTCCTCATACTGTGTCAGTGACGATTCGAAGCGTCAAGTGGAAGCTACATGATGTGATCCATCCCACTCCGCGTGGCTTTCCTGGTCGACGGTTCGGACGTGGAGACGCAGTGGCGGCTGCTTATTCACCGGATCTCAACCCATGCCATTTCTTTTTATGGTGCCATCTCATAAATATCGTGTATGCGAAACGTACTGGAGAAGTGAAGACATTGGATCCACAGTCTACCATATACAGTCGAGACACTAGCGCTCCTAGCGGTGGGCAAGTCGCCGATGGAGTGGTGATTGTTTATAATTATTTGTGTACGTAATTAACGTAACAGTATAATTTTTGCGTTACAAGCATTAGTAAACCATCAAGAGACATACGTAATACGAAAATTAATGTAAAAGAGCTGAACTTTACTGATTCAGTGGTATAGTGTACTATTTCGTCATGAACCAATACATAAGAACATATGATTATTTGTAGCTTATTCCACTGAAAGTGTTGTTGTTGTTGTTGTGGTCTTCAGTCCGGAGACTGGTTTGATGCAGCTCTCCACAATACCCTATCCTGAGCAAGCCTCTTCATCTCCACATAAGAGCGACAACCTACATCTGTCTGAATCTGCTTACTGTATCCATCTCTTGGTCTTCCCCTGCGATTTTTTCCCCATACACTTCCCTCCAACGCTAAATTCACAATTCCTTGATGTCTAAGAATGTGTCCTACCAATCTATCCCTTCTTTTAGTCAAGGTATGCCAGAAATTCCTTTTCTCCCCAATTCTGTTCAGTACCTCCTCGTTAGTTATGCGATCCACCCACCTAATCTTCAGCATTCTTCTGTAGCACCATATTTCAAAAGCCTCAATCCTCTTCCTGTCCGCACTGTTTATCGTCCATGTTTCACTCCCATACAAGGCAACACTCCATACAAATGCCTTCAGAAAGGACTTCCTTAGGTTTAAATCAATATTCGATGTTAACAAATTTCTCTTTTTCAAGAACGCTTTTCTACCCATTGCCATTCTGCAATTTATATCCTCTGTACTGCGACCATCATTTGTTATTTTACTGCCCAAGTAACAAAACTCATCTACCTCCTTTATTGCTTCGTTTCGCAATCTAATTCCTTCAGCATCACCTGATTTTCTTACACTGCACTCCATTACCCTAGTTTTGCTCTTGTTAATGTTCATCTTATATGCACCTTTCAGCACCCTGTCCATTCCGTTCAACTGCTCTTCCAGGTCCTTTGCTGTATCTGACAGAATTACTATGTCGTCGGCAAAACGCAATGTTTTTAATTCTTCACCCAGAACTTTAATTCCTTCGCCAAATTTCTCCTTGCTTTCCTTTATAGCTTGCTCAATGTACAAATAGAACAACAATGGAGAAAGACTACAACTCTGTCCTACTCCCTTTCCAACCACTGCATCCCTTTCATGCCCTTCAACTCTGACAACCGCTGTCTGGTTTTTGTACAAGTTGTAAATAACCTTACGTTCCCTATATTTTACTCCTGCTTGCTTCAGAACTTGAAAGAGTTTATTCCAATAAACATTGTCAAAAGCCTTCTCCAAATCTACAAAGGCTAGAAATGTAGGTTTGCCTTTTCTTAATCTATCTTCTAGGATAAGCCGTAAAGTGAGTATTGCCTCCCGTGTTCCTACATTTCTCCTGAACCCAAACAGATCTTCCCCGAGGTCGGCTTCTACCACCTTTTCCATCCTTCTGTATATAATTCGCGTTAATATTTTGCAACCATGACTTATTAAACTGATGGTTCTGAATTTTTCACACCTGTCTGCACCTGCTTTCTTAGGGATGGGGTTTAAAACATTTTTCTTAAAGTCTGAGGGTATTTCATCTGTCTCATACATCTTACACACCAGGTGAAACAATTTTGTCATGGCTGGTTCTCCTAGAGACTTCAGTAGCTCTGAGGGAATATCATCTACTCCAGGGGCCTTGTTTCGACTTAGGTCTTTCAGGGCTCTGTCAAATTCTTCTCTCAGTACAGTATCTCCCATTTCATCTTCATCTACATCCTCTTCCCTTCCTACTATATTGTCTCGAAGTTCGTTTCCTTTGTAGAGCCCCTCTATATTCCACCTTTCAGCTTTCCCTTCTTTGCTGAGAACTGGTTTTCCATCAGTGTCCTTGATATTCATAGGGTAAGGTGGTACAATTGCGATCATTTCGGACACTTGTTCTTGTAACTTGAAATATATTGAGAAAAGAAATAATTTTAACTACGGAATTTGTTCTTGGATTTTTAATGAATATGTAACACAAATATTATACAATTACAAAATTTGGTATAAACACAAAAAGAGGTTACAGAATTGAGAAGAATCGATCGAAAATGTACCACACTAGGTACAATTGTGATCACTTCCTGGTACAATTTTGATCACTTGCATCTTCCACACATAAAGCACTTTTTCTCTCAGGCACCAACGCATACTTCGTGGTACCAAACATTGCATTTTTGGCAGCAAATCCATCACCCTTAGCTACTGATTCTACACTATAATAATTCAATAAATAAAATCCACAATTATTTTCGTTGTTTGCTGGCGAAGTGAAGCTTGGTAAACTTCTTTCATCATTACCCACAGACGTACATTTCCGTTTATTGTTCTTGTTGCATTTGTTCATTGTTTTCCTTGTGTCCTGTTCAAAAGGTTTCCTCTTGCTGCGAAGGTTAACCAGGTTTTCAACTGAAGTGAGTCTAGCTGATGTCTGTGTTTTCCTCTTCCGAGACGATAACTTTTCTCTGGACTTGGCAAAATGTCCCTGACAGCATCGTGCTGAGAAATGTACTGGACCCTGTCGTTACGGATTTGCCGTGTTCGTCAGTTACATGTTTTGACGCTGAGGGTTCTTCTCCCATAATGCTGTTAATAGCCTTACTGGTGGAGGTTGAAGGAGCAGGAGCCTCGAATAACGTGGAAGGTACAAATTTCTCCTCAGGAACAAAGTCTTTGCAACATGGCATTATTCCTGTACATTGGAACCCTTTGACTGCGCACACAATGGACGCAGCTTTGCCCCAGGCATCACAGAAAATAGTACAGAATCGTTGTTTTGTAATGTTTTCATTGGGATTGCGATGAATCCACTTAGTTGCATTTCTGTGATATTGAGCCGTTAGGGACTTGAAGAAAGTTCTATCTAATGGTTGCAGTACATGTGTACTATGCGGAGGCAATCCCAAAAGTTCTATCCCATTTTCCCGACAATATTCTGCAGCATCTAAGCTCGTGTGGCTGCCATGGTTGTCAACAATAAGAACTGTAATAGGGCTATCCATTGTTTTGTATTCGTTGAAGTGTCGCAGCTGGACTCCATTTATTGTAGATTTCCTTTTCTGCTCGTTTTCGTGCCATCTTGGAAATAAGAGGTAGCTTTAAAAATCGCGTAGGAAAATCTTTCAATATACAAAATTTATTTGCAATAATTAATAATTGTGTATAATGTGTCTATGGTAACCAATCGTGACGGACTAAACTGAAAAACTGCATTGATCGAAATTGTACTAGGGTATCGAAATTGTACCATTTTTCTGATCGAAAATGTACTTCTGGCGTGAGTGAATTCACGAGTAAATAGTAGTGAATTTTGCCAAGAAATGGCAGCGCATGTCACAGAGGCTTTATCTGTAGGTGCCTCAGAACACGCCCGAATGGAAAACAAGTTTCTAACCTCACTAATATAGAATTTGCAAGCGCGTGGAAACTAGAAAATTTATAAGAGCGCGTTAGACTAAGTAGCTTCACTTACCTCTTAATAGGAAAAAATTTATATCTCCGTAGTACAAAGTGTTGTTTTCTTGCAAAACACAGAAGGAGCTGTAGAAACCTGCTACATTACGACGCCACGAGACTGACAAATGGCGCGAAACCTTATGTTGATCGGAATTGTACCTATATCGAATTTGTACCACCTTACCCTAGAGCTGTTTTTCTTGTATCCAAATGTTTCTTTTATTTTCCTGTAGGCTGTATCTATTTTCCCCTATTTATACATTCTTCTACATCCTTGCATTTGCCTTCTAGCCACTCCTGCTTAGCCATTTTGCACTTCCTGTCAATCTCATTTCTTAGTCGTCTGTACTCCATTTTGCCTGTTTCATTTACTGCATTTTTATATTTTCTTCTTTCATCGATAAAATTTAGTATCTCCTGTGATATCCAAGGATTTTTTGTAGGTCTTTCCTTCCTACCTATTTTGTCCTCTGCTACCTTCACTATTTCATCTCTCAATTTTACCCATTCCTCTTCTAATGTTTTATTTTCCCCTCTTTCTGTCAATTGTTGCCTAAAGCTCCCTCTGAAATTCTTAAGAACCTCAGGTTCCTTCAATTTATCCAGGTCCCATCTCCTTACTTTCCTACCTTTTTGTACTTTCTTTAGTTTCAGCCTACAGTTCATAACCAACAAGTTATGGTCAGAATCTATATCTGCCCCTGGGTATGTCTTACACTGTAGAACCTGGTTCCGAAATCTATGTCTTACCATTATAAAATCTATCTGGTATCTTCCGGTATCTCCTGGTCTCTTCCACGTATACAACCTTCTTTTGTGATTCTTGAACCAGGTGTTTGTTATAACTAAATTATGTTCTGTGCAAAATTCTACCAGGCGGCTTCCTCTTTCATTCCTTTTGCCCAGACCATATTCACCTACTATCCTCCCTTCCCTTCCTTGTCCTACTACCGAATTCCAGTCTCCCATAAAAATTAAGTTTTCCTCTCCCTTAATTGTCTGAATAATTTCCTTTAGCTCCTCATATATTTCTTCGATTTCCTCCTCATCGGCACAGCTAGTTGGCATATAAACCTGTACTACTGTTGTCGGTGTTGGCTTCGTATCTATCTTGACAATGATAATGCGATCACTGTGCTGCTCATAGTAGTTTACCCGCATTCCTATTTTCTTATTCATTATCAATCCTACTCCTGTGATACCCCCAATTGATTTTGTAGTTATAATCCTGTACTCACCTGACCAAAATCCTGTTCATTCTGCCACCAAACTTCACTAATCCCCACTATATCTAACTTCAATCTATCCATTTCCCTTTATAAATTTTCTAATTTTCCTACCCGATTAAGGGATCTAACATTCCACGCTCCGATCCGTAGAATGCCAGTATTGTCTTTCCTGATGATAACATCCTCCTGAGTAGTCCCCGCCCGGAGATCCGAATGGGGGGCTATTTTACCTCCGGAATATTTTACCCGAGAGGATGCCATCATCATACATTCATACAGTAGAGCTGCATGTCCTCGGGAAAGGTAACGGCTGTAGTTTCCCCTTGCTTTCAGCCGTTCGCAGTAGCTGTGTGGCAAAGCCACATTAGCTGATGTTACAAGGCCAGCTCAGTCAATCATCCAGACTGTTGCCCCTGTAACTACTGAAAAGGCTACTGCCCCTCTTCAGGAACCACACGTTTGTCTGGCCTCTCCACAGATACCCCTCCG
This sequence comes from Locusta migratoria, assembly GCA_026315105.1. NCBI lineage: Eukaryota > Metazoa > Arthropoda > Insecta > Orthoptera > Acrididae > Locusta > Locusta migratoria. Next base: position 854,929,411 of record CM048744.1, on the reverse strand, counting down.
CTGTGGTTGCACCTACGGTACGGCTATCTGTATCGTTGAGGCACGCAAGCCACCCCACCTCGGCAATGTCTGTGCTGGCCACTGAAAGTAGGTGGAAGGAATTTCTATTATGGTCTGTTGTTACTATGACAAGTTTTTTGACGCTTATTAATTCCCTGTGGAGTGTAGGCTTCACTCGTATTTCTTATACGAGCATATTCTTTTGAATGTAATTATTTTAGTTAAAATGACAATGTTTTGAAGATTCTTGCCGTTTGTGGTTCAGCTGTAGAAACAATTGTGGAATTGGGTTCTTCTTTGTTGGAAACAGTTTGATTGCTTTTTTCGTTTTCTTGCCACGTCTGTAATGTTTTTCCTTCAACTACAGCTGTGGTGGCTGCTTTGGTACGTTACATACTGTAGTCATTGCATTCTACATTCGTTTCTTACGTTCCACCCTCACCGATTTTACTGGAATTGCAGTGAAGAAGCTGAGCTGTCTGGAGTGCCACGTTGCCGATGGCGCGGCCTACCTCGCGCATGGATGTTTGTCTTGTATAAGTTATTTCATAAATAGTTTGTAAATTTAGGGACCCCGCAGTTAAGTTCTGTAAGCTTTACAAACATTGGAACATTTGTAGTGAAGAAACCTTAAAGTTCCTGAGCAGAAAAGCGACTTCTGCCAAAGGGCAGGTCTTCTGATGTTTCCCAGCCGTTCTTTATTTTCAATAGAAAATGAAAATATTCACTGAAATACTGTAGGTAACAAGATAATTGTACGGTTTTTTACCTTGTCAGGGATTCTAGTTATTACGTATTTTATGTCACTAAATACGCTCCGAAATGTCAAAGGTATTTCGAAATAATATAACGATACTATTCGCACTCATCCAATATTGTATTCAGAAATGTAGCTTGCCGGCCGCTTGGAGCGCTGCTGACGCTACGTATATCAAAAGTCTGCGAGAGAGAGTCATGCTATATATGTTAGACTGTGCTGGAGTATTTTAGCGCTCGTGTGTGTGTGTGTGTGTGTGTGAGAGAGAGAGAGAGAGAGAGAGAGAGAGAGAGAGAGAGATTTTAACTGCGAAACATTGAAACATCAGAAGCCTGAACTAATAGAGACCCAAAAAACGATGGAGAAATGTTTGCTACACGAACGAATAGCCCATTAATAGCAAATTTCGTAATGGATAAAATTGTTACAGGTCTGACCAGGGCCGTCTTAAGCCATGCAAGGGGCCCTGGCCATCAGTGATTTAGGGCCCTTAAAAAAAAACTAAATGAAAGCATCCAGTGGCGTATCTAGGGGGGGAGGCTGCCGGGCTGCAGCCCCCTCCCCCTCCCAGACCCTCCTGGACATCCCCCCCCCCACCGCGTTTTTGGATGCGCCACTGAAAGCATCAGAATGGTGTACATTTATTTAGTGACTTAACTGGTTAAAATAATACAAACCAATTACTAATTATTAGTTCCACAAATTAGTCTTTCATTCAAATTAATGATTTCTTTAACGATTTCCAGAATACAAAATATATAATTTTTGCAATATATCTCTTTCTATGCAGATGACTGGCAGACAGATTCGGGGACCCTACAACAAAACAGAGATTATCTTTGAATGAAATCATCAGGATGATTTACATCTATTTAGCGATTTAATTGTTTAAAATAATACCAACCAAATACTAGTGATTAGTGCCACAAATTAGTCTTTCATTCAAATGAATGATATATTAAAGATTTTCAGAATACAATATGTACAATTTTTGTAGTATCTCTTTTTATGCAGTTTTTTAACTGGCACACAAATTAGGGGATCCTACAACAAAATAGAATTTTCCTTTGAATGAACTTATCAGAATGATGTACATTTGTTTCGTGAATTCATTGGTTATTATGATTAGAAATACCCAAATGAATTACTAGTGATTACTGTTTTGCAAATTAGATTTACGTTGCTGTTATAAGTTTCTTTCGGGATTTCTGAAATGCAAAATCTTCTATTATGTCTACAAAGTCCAACTGTTGAAGTACTTCACTTTCTGTGCACATGACTGACAAGTTAGTAAGTCGTTCCTGTAGCATAGTCGTTCGCAATTCAGTTTTGATTCTCTTTAACTGGAAAAATGAGCACTCTACTGCAATTGGTTACCATCAGACAAAGAAATATCCGTCTAGCAACTTCTACATTCTGAAAGGTTTCTTATATTTTATCTCCCTTTAATAAAGAATGTAAGGATGATGTACTTAGCTCTGGAGATTCATTTGGAATATTTTTGAAATATTGTCTTAAATGAAAACATTCTAAGCTCATCTGCATTAACGTCTGCAAATTCTATGCACCTGTTTCTCCACTGTTCAGAATCGATTTGTTATAACTGAGAAAGGAAACTAAAATGTTTGCTAACTTTCTCGTATGCTTCTGAATATCGTTTCAAATTAGAGTCCAATGTGTCGATTATAGGCAGAAAACGTCTACTCGAAATTTTTGTTTGGCACTCAGATGGACAGTCTCTGACGAATCTTCGGAATAAGTGATATGCTTGCTGCAAATTCTCGTCCTTTGGGAATTACCCTTATAGTCAACACCTGGATTTTTCTTTTTGGCTGAAGAATCACACTGATCGAATCTACTGCTGCAGAACTGATGAAATCGGAAATTGCTCGTAGCAGAAATAAAGGCATGCAGCCGCCTGAACACCTACTAAATTTAGTGAATGTGTGGCACATGGTACAAAAATAGAAAATTCACATTTTTCTTTTATTTTTGCCTGAAGACCTGAATACTTTCCAGCCATATTTGCTGCATTATCATAGCTCTGTCCGCGGCAATCTTTTATTGAAATATCAAAGCGATCCAAAAACTCCTTTACAGTGTCTTTTATACTTTGAGCCCTATGCTCCTCCATAGGCAAAAATCTCTCAACAGGTTGGCCATCTTTTACGTACCGAACGATAAAAGTTAGCTGGTCAACAGGGGAGAGATCTGGCGAGGAATGCACGCTTATTGAATAGTACTTGGCTGCTTTTAATTCGTTGACAATCGTCGTTAACACTTTCTGTCCCATTAGATTAATAAATTCATTGCAAATATTTCCTTTCCCACGATTGCCATACTTTCATATATGATCAGCACGTAAAGGATCAAATTCGCTTATTAATTTTAAGCATCCCAAATAATTTCCATTGTTTTCAGACCCCAAAATGTCATTTTCTACACAAAACCCTAGTCCCCTTCACGCCAAAAATTTCACAACTGCAACAGTTCTTTTCAATACGCTTCTCCAAAAGTTGATCTCAGCACTAAACTGGGAGAGCAATCCAGTATCAACTCCTCCAACAATTTTGCTTCTTCAGCATAATTCATCATTGTTTCCCTGTGCTGTAAACCGTTCTCATGCTCCTTTAATAAGTTGTTTATATGGTTCCAACCTCTGTATCCGTTGGAAGATCTCAAATTATTGCCGGCAGTGTTATTGAATAAACGGCAACAATAACAGTACACAGATTTCTTTCCTCACAGTCACAATTCGTCATTTGCGATTGAAAACAGTCATAGTTAATTTTCCGGTTTTTGTTTTACCACTTACATCAGCAAAATGTGTAGTGGTTTCTGAGAAGTCGCTATTTTTGTTTTGGATAACCTCTAGGCCCTTGCGAATACAAATATCCTGACTTCTTCCGTTAAAATTTCATCACATTACTTACCAGGGTCGTGAGATACGTTTTCTAACATACTACTGTCTGGCTTGAGATGGAAGAAGCATGTTGTGATGTGTGTGCAGCTGTCTTCATAACTGGGACTGATGAACCCGAAACACAAATGTTAACCTCTACGTTAAACATGGGCACCGTTTCTAAGCTTTGAGATTTAGAGATACTAGGAGATGATGAGGTAAATGAATCACTCCGCCTGTTAGTTTCTTCAACAGTGAAAAATGAAGTAAGTTTTGGTAGTCTGCTGATAGTTGCTTTTTGAATTGCAAGTTTTTTCTTTTTTCTGAACCACTTAAGCATGTTCTTTTTGACATTGTTGAAAGACACCGCAAAAATATTACGTAGACACTGCCAAATACACAGAGTGAATCGCGTAAATCATGTACAATCAAATGGCGCTTCGAAGCACCCCGATAACGAACTATCGCTCCATAAGGGAGAAATTCCAACAATGCCGAATTCACCGGGACCGGATGCATTGGCCGATTCGCAGTGCCGTCCTAAACACCGGGCGAGTCCTTTACTTTGTTGTAAGGGAAGCCGCATCAGTCTGCTTCAGACCCTTCTAGTTATCGAAGTTCATATGTTGCTGCTTCCATTTGTTATAGATTTGTATCTGATTAAATAGGCTCTGCCTGAAGCCAAATAAATAAAATAAAAATAAAATAGAAACTGTCATACGTAGCGCGGCATTGCGGTCTCCACCAGTTGGTGCAGGAAGGTTTCTGCTTAACCAGACACGAGATATTGTGTCAAACGTAATTAGGTTTATGTCGGAATACGTAAAAGACGAGATATTGTGTAAAACGTAATTCGGTTTATGTCGGAAGACGTAAAAGACAGGATAAAATCGAATAAAAGAGTTCTCCTGATAGAGTTCAAGCTACTACCTGGGTTTCACTTGGGAGTATGAGAAGAGTAAAGAATGTGGGAGAAAAAGTAGGTGCCGGGATATGTGGTGAAACCTCGTTTATACGTTTGTTGTAGGGATATGCTAAAATAAATGTACAACTTGTGCTGTTACCAGGAATGGAGTGTTGGGGTATCAGAACAGTAAGAAGCGAATTTCTATTTTAATTTCATTTAATTTAATTTTCTATTATTATTTTTAAAAAAAAGGAGAGAGAAAATTATTATTAATAATAACAATAATAGACAATTATTAATTAATGTTGTGAAAAAAATTCATCGGTGGAACTAAAAGAAAAAAAAGTAGAAGAGCAGTATCTTTGCTGATCAAAATATCCACGGGTGTACTGCCGGTCTATAGTGTCCAACGGGCACAATATTTCGGCGATCATACATGTCGCCATCATCAGGTGAACTGACGGACTGAGCTCCTGGAAACGCGCCGGCACGGAGATCCGCACGCTACGGCTGCTCGAAGGGAACTGGGTTCTAGCCCGGTAGCGGGCCATTTAAATACCCGCGGTCCGCGCCCCGCGGCGCGGCCGCGCAGTGGAACCGATTGCGCCGGCGTCTGAGAAGACGTCGGTGTGAGGGCTCTGTCCGCCGTGGTCGTCACTTCGTTACGTTTGCTAGATTTACTCTTAATTAACCCAATCGCTGGTTCCCAAGCTTTGCTAAGATTATAGCCAGAGTCACGGTTTATGAGGTCGTCACTTGTGCGAATTTCAATGGCCTCTCTAACGACGCAGTCCCAGTATCTCGACGTCTGTACCAGAATCCTAGTGTGTTCATACTCCATGGCGTGATTCTCCGACAAACAATGTTCAGCGACCGCCGACTTGCTCGGATACCTCAATCGTGTGTGCCTCTGGTGTTCAACGCATCGATCCTCGACGGTACGCATCGTCTGTCCAATATATGACTTTCCACACTGACACGGAATCTGGTACACGCCCGCCTTCCTCAAACCGAGATCATCTTTAGCGCTCCCCACCAGTGCACGAATTTTATTCGGCGGACAAAAAACAATTCCAACCTGGTGTTTTCTCAAAATGCGGGCGATCTTCCCTGAGAGTGCGCCGGTATATGGAACGAACGCAGTGCCTACATCCTCCCTTGCGTTTTCATCCGTTTCCACAGGTTGTGTTGTAGTGGTTGGGCGGAGAGCCCGCTGAATCTGCCACTCTGAGTACCCATTTTTTCGAAATACAGTTCTCAGGTGTTCCAATTCCTGGGGTAGACTCTCTGCGTCGGAGATAGTGCGCGCCCTATGTACTAGAGTTTTAAGTACCCCATTCCTCTGTGAAGGGTTGTGACAGCTGTCTGCGTGTAAATACAGATCAGTGTGCGTTGTCTTCCGATATACACTATGACCCAGGGTGCCGTCAGGTCTTCTCTTGACCAAGACGTCAAGGAACGGCAATTTACCCTCCGTTTCAGTCTCCATGGTGAATTTGATGTTGGGGTGTATGGAGTTCAGATGTGTAAGGAAGTCAAGGAGTTTATCCATACCATGTGGCCAGATGACGAAAGTGTCGTCCACATAACGGAAAAAGCAAGTAGGTTTCCAGAAAGATGATGGAAGGGCTTCCTCCTCGAAATTCTCCATGTATAAATTTGCGACCACAGGGGAGAGTGGGCTACCCATGGCGACTCCCTCCGTTTGTTCGTAGTATTCGCCATTGAAAAGAAAATACGTGGAGGTCAAGACGTGCCTAAAAAGTTCGGTGGTCTTCTCGTCAAATTTCTGACCAATCAAATCTAGGGACTCTCGAAAGGGCACCCTCGTAAACAACGAAACGACGTCAAAACTTACCATGATATCTGACTCATCCAGCCTGAAGTTGTTAAGGCGTTTCACAAAATCCACGGAATTACGGATGTGATGAGGGCATTTACCCACATAAGGACTTAATATTCCCGTCAAGTATTTGGCCAACAAATATGTAGGTGCCCTGATGTTACTGACAATGGGACGTAACGGCACCCCATCTTTGTGAACCTTAGGGAGTCCATAAAGTCTTGGCGGTACCGGACCTTGAGGTGGGGAGAGCTAATGATGATCTCGGTTTGAGGAAGGCGGGCGTGTACCAGATTCCGTGTCAGTGTGGAAAGTCATATATTGGACAGACGATGCGTACCGTCGAGGATCGATGCGTTGAACACCAGAGGCACACACGATTGATGTATCCGAGCAAGTCGGCGGTCGCTGAACATTGTTTGTCGGAGAATCACCCCATGGAGTATGAACACACTAGGATTCTGGTACAGACGTCGAGATACTGGGACTGCGTCGTTAGAGAGGCCATTGAAATTCGCACAAGTGACGACCTCATAAACCGTGACTCTGGCTATAATCTTAGCAAAGCTTGGGAACCAGCGATTGGGTTAATTAAGAGTAAATCTAGCAAACGTAACGAAGTGACGACCACGGCGGACAGAGCCCTCACACCGACGTCTTCTCAGACGCCGGCGCAATCGGTTCCACTGCGCGGCCGCGCCGCGGGGCGCGGACCGCGGAGGGGTCGCTCCGCGGGCCGCGGGTATTTAAATGGCCCGCTACCGGGCTAGAACCCAGTTCCCTTCGAGCAGCCGTAGCGTGCGGATCTCCGTGCCGGCGCGTTTCCAGGAGCTCAGTCCGTCAGTTCACCTGATGATGGCGACATGTATGATCGCCGAAATATTGTGCCCGTTGGACACTATAGACCGGCAGTACACCCGTGGATATTTTGATCATCAAATAAGCCGGGAGAAACTGAAGAATCACAGTATCTTTGCTTTTTAATTAGCAGTCCGTCTTGGTTTGACTTCTCAAGCAGTTAGAAGTGATGAGCTGTCTCATTTTTTTCTTCTGTGTAAACTTTCAGTTGAGATGTAAATGTTTTTAGAAAAATACAAATCCTTTTCAAGAGTGAAAAGTTTCGTCTTAGTTCATTACTTCGGCCTTAAAGTGAACCACTTAATGACCCTGAGATGTGATGAAGCAATCAACAATAAGAAGACATTTTGAAACTTAGCAAAGAAGATCTGCAGTCAATATTAATAAACTTCAGAGAAACCGTAGAATAACTCATGTAAAATAAAATACTGACAGTTTTCAAAATGTCTTCTTATTGTTGATTGCTTCATCACATCTCAGGGTCATTAAGTGGTTCACTTTAAGGCCGAAGTAATGAACTAAGACGAAACTTTTCACTCTTGAAAAGGATTTTTATTTTTCTAAAAATCTCAACTGAAAGTTTACACAGAAGAAACAAAACGAGACAGCTCATCACTTCTAACTGCTTGAGAAGTCAAAACAAGACGGACTGCTAATTAAAAAGCAAAGATACTGCTCTTCTACTTTTTTTCCTTTTAGTTCCACCGATGAATTTTTTTTTCACAACATTAATTAATAATTGTCTATTATTGTTATTATTAATAATAATTTTCTCTCTCCTTTTTTTAAAAATAATAATAGAAAATTAAATTAAATGAAATTAAAAAAGAAATTCGCTTCTTACTGTTCTGATACCCCAACACTCCATTCCTGGTAACAGCACAAGTTCTTCTTTGCTAAGTTATATATATATATATATATATATATATATATATATATATATATATATATATATATATATATATATAATGATATTTCACAATATAAAGGTGTTCCAAAGTGAGATTAATGTTAAAATGGAACTTTGAGTACTGCGCTCGAAATAGGTTTGTTAGCTGTATGCTTTTGTCAAAAGCAAGTCTGTAGGCATTATTCCACATCTGAAATCCTTCCTTTCTCACTGTTTGGCCTGGTTTTCAAAGCATTTGATCTTATGTGTGTTTCATTGGCAAGGATAGTAGTTACGGTATAGTATGAGATTACGAGATCGTTTGCGATGCTCACTAGGATTTCTTTTGCACTTCCTCAATTACGTTGCAGAAAAAGATATCATTTTTCATTTTTTTATGAACTATTTATTTTCACGTGTTTGAATATTGAAAAATACTTTTCTCTAAAATGGGTTCACACGTTTCAAAAGACTCCTAGTTCCAATAACTGGCTCTACAACCAAATGACACTTCTCTGTACACCGTAGATATGGGATGTTCGCTAACGAACGGCTCTGGTGCTGTCTGCACTGACGTCTCCTTACGTAAGCGCCTACCCGCTGCTCGGCCGGTCAACAGCAGCACCGTATGGCATCGTATGAAGAACGCCAGTGGATACAATGTTCCGCCGAGTTACAGACAGCCACAAGGTCTACTACAACAGTGTCGTCATGTGTTCCTTAGCTAAGACCCGCAATAACAACTGCGATTTTGCATGCAGACAGCAAACAAAGTTACTTGCCACACCATATATGACACTTTTCGCGACTATTTCTCTGTCTTTAAAAGTCCGTCACAAATGAACTTAAGAAAAGTCATTGCCTAGGAGAAAGGAACGTCTTTCTCGGGGCCCCCATCTGGCTGGGGGCCCTGGGCCTGTGCCCCTATGGTAGAGACGGTAGTGGGTCTGACATTGATTTGTGTTGTTATTCCGCGCAGTCTTTCTTCTCTGTTATGTGTAGGTCGCTGGCCATTTCGTTCTCCCTTATGTTGCGTAATGCCTGAAATTATGTACGCTCGATACGGAGCTGACAATGTGTATCTCGTAATATTGAATTCTCTAACAATCTTCGGAATGGAATGTGGCATGTATGGAGCTCCAATTACAATGCCGTGTTCAGAATCCGAAAAGATGCATATCCGTATGTATTCGTTACTAAAAGAAACAATACTCTTTACAAACGTATTGTTACTCGTTACCAGTGCCATCCAGAAATACGGCCGCTGCACAGTATTTGAAATCACAAAAAATTTTGAATGTTACTGTTAATATTACTTTAACGTTTAAATTTGCTACTCAGATACTGTGTGTGTGCGCTTTGTGAGGCAGTTATACTATTGAGGAATGGATCAATACAGTCCATTTCCCTTGTGATTAAAATACAATTGTCGTACATATTAAATATATGTAGCGAGACCCACCCACGACATCAATTTAAGTACTGTCTCCGCCCTTTACTTACAGGCTTGGAATGTCAGAATCAATCGGAATATTTCGTGACGAATGCCAGTGTGACCAATCACAGTAGAAGCATTACATTTGCGAGCAGTGGGACGGTTGTACTGTATTATGTTACATTAATAATTAAGATAATACCGTCTTGAATGAAAATATGTAGATAATATCTTTTGAGTACTTTTAAAACATTTGATTGTAGCAGACGAGATGAAAATCAATTAATTAACCACTAAACTGAAATCCTTACTGTTAAAAATACAATAAAACGTATGTTGCAAACACGGGCAAAGAAGAATAATCCAAATTGTTTAAAAACAAAAATAACCATCTACAATCAAAGAGCGACGTAGTATGCACTTAAAAGTTCGTCACGGATGTATATTTAACTTACTTATGTCATAATAAATAGTATCAAAGAATACATTAATTCTGCGTAGTAGCCGCGCGAGAGTAGCCGAGCGGTCTGGAGTGCCACGTTGCGGATCGCGCGACATCCCGCTTCGGAGGTTCGAATCCTCCCTCGGACATGGATGTTTGTGCCGTCTTTAGTATAAGATAGTTCATAAGTAGTTTGTAAGTTTAGGAACTGACGACCCCGCAGTTAAGTCCCATAAGCTTTACAAACATTTGGTTTTCTGCGTATCAGTTTTCGTTACAGAGTTCGTGTCGATATGGTAGATGCGAATAACGAAATGTGTGGATGAATAAGTTCGTGTCAATACGGTAGATGCGAATAACGAAATGTATCGGTACTGTAGATGCGAGTAATGAAATGTATTCATGAGTAGATTCGTATCGATATGGTAGATGTGAGTAACGAAATGTATTCATGAGTAACGATTCGGTATTTCGTATCAGCCAAAGTATTCGTTACTCAGTACCGAATGCATACGGTTTGCTACAGCTCCACCGTTAATTCGTGCCTCGGTGCCACAATCAGGTAGAAAGCCTTTTCAGCTTTGCCTACGCACCGCTCTTTTGTACCTCGTCTACGCTGTACTACTGCTATCTGTATCTGTGCATGTAGCTATCACCATCGCAGTAAGACTCCAGCGTATTTCGCATGCGCAATACTCGGCATAAATACCGCGAACGTACCTGCGCTCTTCAGTAGTTGCCTACTCACCTGAAGATGGCCGGACGTCTCTGGGCCGAAATATCGTTGCAGAATGCCAATGGGATCCGGCTGCATACCCGAAAATTACTGGAAGAAGCTATCGCATTAATTTTGTCACTTCGGTGTACTCTGTTCACTCATGACTAGAATGGAAGGGTATACTAATTTCGTCCATGGAACTGGAAATGTTCAAATGTTTGTAAAGCTTATGAGACTTAACTACGGGGTCATCAGTCCCTAAACTTACACAAACTACTTACAAACTAGCTAACACTAAGGACGGCACAAATATCCATGGCCGAGGGGGGATTCGAACCCCCGACCGAAGTGGCCGTGCAGACCGTGACTGGAGCGCCTCAGCCCCCTCGGCCGGCCGGCCATGGAACTGCGGAAATAGTACAGTTGTGGTGTATTACAGGAAGAAAAAGAAAGTAAGATCCCCGGTAGCCAGAGCAGGACGCTTGCAGTCTGCTACCAGAGACGGAAGCAATACAATTCGCCTCTCGCAATGCGGGAAGCCACCGGAAGAGCAGCCCGTCTCGCTGTCCGTGTTCCGTAACATCTTTGGTTCCCTTGTGTCGATATCTTCTGTGATGCAATCGTCGTTCCTATTTGCGATACAAGATTAAATCTGGTTGACCGTATCTGCTCGCTGATAATGTGATTCTCTGCATCGCAGCAACTTTTCGGAACTCTTATTTCTGGCGTGTGTCGACAACACGTGGCAGATATCTATGCCTCCTTCCAATTCTAAGCCCCTTCCCTTTTCCCCTTTCTTCCTCCCCTCTGTTCCTCCACGAGTGGCTATAGGCTGGAAATATTGTAGCTTACATTTGGCGTTCGGCTCCGTTCGTAAAACATCGGAAATCGGTCACCCAAAACTCTCTCTGGCAGACGCTATCTTGCTCTCTGCATTTTACGATTTTCTTTTTATAACTCACGCGTTGTCATTTCAAAACGATTGCGCAGTGAAGAAATAGCAAAACCACGTCATTCTTAGTGCGATAAATTATAATTTAGTGTCTAAAATTGACATTTTAGCAGTAAAAACTGCCATGAATGGTGTGATATTTAGAAAATGTATACCTAGCTGTTCGCAGTAGATTGTGATGCAGCTGGTCGGTAGTTCGATACTCGTCACTTCAATTTTTTTGTTTCTTCTTCGTTATCATCTTGGCGCCTTAAAGGTTTTCGCACATCTTGTTAATTGAATATAACTATTAATATTCATAGAATATATGACATCAAATGCGATTGGGCAAAGCTGAAAATGTGTACCCAGCCGGGATTCGAACCCGGGTCTCCTGCTTTCTAGGCAGTTGCGCTCACCCCTACACCAATGGGGACACAGTGCTCACCATACCTGCAAGGACTACCTAAGCACTCCTCCCGTCAGATACAAATTCCCAGCTTCGCCCTGCCCACAGGTGCGGTGATCACTGTGTCCCCAGTGGTGTAGGGGTCAGCGCAACTGCCTAGAAAGCAGGAGACCCGGGTTCGAATCCCGGCTGGGTACACATTTTCAGCTTTGCCCAATCGCAGTTGATGTCATATATTCTATGAATATTAATAATAACAACTGCAGGATCAGAAGTGTCGTCTGTTCTCTCGCAACAGACGCCACATGTATATATATAATATGCCGGTGACGGGCAATGATCCTATCGTTAGTGGGGAGGGGTGGGCAAAGTTTGAAGCCCTTACTCTTACGGGAATTAGTTAAACTACGAGTTTGAGTACTGTGGGCAGGGCGAAGCTGGGAATTTGTATCTGACGGGAGGCGTGCTTAGGTAGTCCTTGCAGGTGCGGTGATCACTGTGTCCCCAATGGTGTAGGGCTCAGCGCAACTGCCTAGAAAGCAGGGGACCCGGGTTCGAATCCCGGCTGGGTACACATTTTCAGCTATGCCCAATCGCAGTTGATGTCATATATTCTATGAATATTAATAATAACAACTGCAGGATCAGAAGTGACGTCTGTTCTCTCGCAACAGACGCCACATGTATATATGAATAAAAATATGTTCTACAATATTCCGAGTTGTTCAAAGCTATCAGCGTTTTCTCTGAAAAGTGCATTTGTTCTATTTTGTGAATATGCCATGAAGTACATACTAACGAATTGCAAACACAGGCTTCTTTATCACGTGTTATTGTCGTTAAGGATGTCATTATTGCAGTACATTTATTTATAGATTAAGTACTAGGTTTCTGTGGAATTCAGTATTACCACACTTATTCCGTTGTTATTTTGCCTGAAAAACAAAATGAAGTCATGGTTTGAAAGAGTATATTTGCTCTTTATTTTAGCTCAGAACAATGTAACGTGAAAAAAGTCATATCTGAACTACAGAAAAGGTAACTGAATTTACATTAAAAGCGTCTATAGCAACAATGCCAAAGACAAACATTTTAGTAGACGCAGTGATTGTAATTAATTCAGCGTATTGCATAAATTGTGAATAACTGCTGGGAAAAGGTAATTTGTTGCATTGTATACACTTGCTTTCCGTTTAATCAAGGAACGACAGTTATCACAGAAATGTAGAAATTCATTTATGTATGAAACTACCAGTATCAACACGTTGCATAGAATATTCTTAATTACAGTTTAAGTGCTTATGCTTCAGAAGACCATTGTCAATTCGTTGGTACGCCTTTCTCCGCATGTTCACGAAGTAGAAGTTCAACCTTTCGAATATGCGACCCTCTTCCAAGTAGAAACATATTCAAGCGAGTCGCCCCCACCCTCCTCAAGAACCGTAACAAACCTACTTTACCCCAATGGAAAACAAATTTAATCTTCGTTCTTTTACTTCAGTTATTAAAATGTTGGACGAAGTTTCGCGTGTTCTTCAGAATGAAACACATAATACTATTTTTACATCACTTCCGACAGAAAAATATATTTACCTAAACGTCTGTTTCATATTTCAGCAAGAGTTCGAATTATGTTCATTAGCAAACATTCCACTGTATAGACAATTTCTAAAGAAGTATATCATTTTTTCTTAATTTTTCAGAATTTCTTATCCTTTCAAATTGTTTTATCCATTGATTGGTTCCTGAAAACTGTTTTCACACATTCGTGCTTATTTATCACTAGCTTAAAACCCGGCGTTGCCCGGGTATTCATTTATTTATTGCTGCCATTTTTCCCTAGGTATATATGCATTTGTATAAAGGCTGTAAGTCTGTAAAATCTCTTGAGAATACAATTAGTAGTAAAGACGTAATAGATTAAAACTTGGTGCGTGACGGGGCGGTTTTCGATGGACGATATGTGGTCATATCTCATGAACTACGTGTCACACTGTGATACAATTTAGAAGGTACATTCAGTTATACGTTTGTATACTGTCTGTAAAATTTCCTGCAGGTATAATTAAAACTGTACAAATTACAAATTGTAACGTCATACCGAATGCCGTAGTTTTAGTCCATGAACAGCGGAACGTCACTGTTTACGTGCTCATATCGCATGAACTACGTGTCTGAATGTGATACAATTTAGAAGCTACATTCAACTATATATGTGTATACTGTCTGTAAAATTTCCTGTCGCCACAATTTGCAGTGTTCAAATTATAAATTGTAACGTCATACAGAGAGCCGTAGTTTTACTCCATAAACAGCGGAAAAGTAGTAAGCGAGAAACCTTTTTCCTTTCATCCTCTTACTATGGTTGCCAGCAGGAAAAAGTTTAATAAAGGTTGGAAATTATGTGTAAAGTTGGTTGCAAGTCGCTAAGTACTGTCATTCTCATATATTGTATTTATAAAGTCTCGTGGCAGTTTCTTGCAACTCATATCGCTTTTGACGCTATATCTCTTGAACCATGTGTCGTATGTGGTTCATACTCATGTGACAATTGTTATCTCACGTAAGGAATATGTGTGCCGAATTTGGTTGAAATCGATTCAGTAGTATAGGAGAAAATGAGCAACATTGTGGCTTAATGCAGCAGTTTTCCGCGAATCTCATTGTTTATGACGTCATATCTCGTAAACTACTTGTTGCACGTAATTCTTACACTTACAGCGACCGTCCTCATGGATTGAAGCTTACGTGTACAAAATTTCATAAAGATTGGAACGAAACTGTAGATTTGTATGCAACACGTACAAATATACGGACACTCTGCTTTATATATTAGATTAACACACTATACTGTTAAACAATTTATGATTCATTCCATTCATAATGATTGTTCCACAAGGAACTCCGAACTTCAATACAATGTAAATTTTACTTAGGCATACGTTTGTGAATTACTGAACCCCTGGTTACTTTATAGTGCAATTACTTCTTCCAGCGACGGCGATCCCTCAAGCAAGACTTTGCGACCCATAGGTTAAAAATACTGCTTTAGAGGGAGCACTCTTACATACTCACAATTTTAAATTTGTTTTTGTTTGTTAAGCTTATGGGACCTAACTACGGGGTCAGCAGTCCCTAAACTTACAAACTACTTATCAACTACCTTATACTAAAGACGGCACAAATATCCATGCCCGAGGGGGGATTCGAACCCCCGACCGTAGTGGCCGTGCAGACCGTGACTGAAGCGTCTCAGTCTCCTCGGCCACCGCGGCCGGCACAATTTTAAATAATTAAGAACATTGCTCTTTTTAATTAATACGAGCGTGCAAAACTCTTTTAGAAACCAAGGCGGAGAAAAAGAAGAAAATAAAAAAAATAAAAAAGATCAACGGATGTAGTGGGTTTCGAACTATCGTCTTAAGCATCACAATCTGTTGTGCTGCTCATTACGATACAGCAATGAAATCTCTTTCATTATTCTTGTACCATTTTTGGCAGTGGTTAACTGTTATAGTGGCATTTTAAACGCTAGATTATAGTTTATCGTACTACAAACGACGTATTTTTGTTACATCTAAATCTGCAAATCACTTTTAAGTGCCTGGCAGAGGGTTCATCGAGTCACCTTTATAGTATTTATCTCCTATTCCATTCTCGAATAGCGCGCGGGAAGAAAGAACACCTGAATCTCTCCGATCGAGCCGATTTGTAGTATTTTATTCTAATGATCTTTTCTGCCTATGTAAGTGGCAGTCAACGATTTATTTTCGCATTCGGGGGAGAATGTTGGCGATTGGAGTTTCGTCAATACCCACGCCGCAGTGTTAAGCGCCGTTGTTGTAATGATTCCCATCCCAGATCCTGTATCATTTCCGTAACCGTCTCTCTCCTGTATCGTGACAACACAAAACGAGCTGTCTTTCTTTGGACTCTTTCGATGTCCTCCGACACTGGGCAGCAATACTCCAAAAATGGATGGACAAGCATAGTGTATGCAGTTTCTTTTGTAGTTTTGTTGCATCTTTTAAGGGTTCTGCCAATAAAACACAGTCTCTGGTTCGCCTTTCCCTCGACATTATCCAGTTTAAGTCTGAAGTAATAGTAATTCCTGGGTATTTTGTAGAGTTTACTGCCTTCACTTTTGATTGATTTATCTTATATACAAAGTTTAACGGATTTCTTATCGTACTCATGTGGACGACTTCAGACTTCACATTATTTAGAGTAAATTGGAATGAAGGCTTTCACGACCAGATGTCATAGATTGCTGGTAGAACTTCCGGGTTATAAGGTCATTGTCCATAACACTTTCCAGTTTTTCCTAGCGATTCGTCCAGAGCTGCGCCGGGCATCTTCGGAGGTCTTCGTACTTCCGCTGAGTCTTGTCGATAACCCAGCTTTATCACCGGCAGGATCACCATTACTGTCACGTAGTGAGGGTATTGTTTGTGTTTTGCCCCTAGTATATTCAACATATGTCCAAAATCCCTTTGGGTTATCAGTCAAATTTCGACAAAGAGTTTTGTTGCTAAAAGTATTGTAGGCATCTCGCAATGAAGTCCTCGCTAATTTTCGACCTTCTGTGTAGGATCGCCAATCCTGGGGATTTTGTGTTCGTTTAAATTTAGCGTGCCTTTCCGTTGATTTTGCAATAGTCTCCTGGCCTGTTTTTGTGTATCAACTTCAAATTCACTACACGATAGACTACTTTTGAAGGCGACAAACACGCCTCCACTTATTTTGTTTTATCTATCCTTAGTTAGATCTTTTGCAAATATTTCTGCTGAACTCATTTTCGGCTTAAGCTAACTTTTTCTACCTATAATGATATGTGTTTCGGTGCTTTGTATTAACGCTTGGAGTTCTGGTACTTTTCCGACACAGCTACGACAATTTACAACTGTTAACCGATAGTTCCTATATATATATATATATATATATATATATATATATATATATATATATATATATATATATATATAGGAACTATCGGTTAACAGTTGTAAATTGTCGTAGCTGTGTCGGAAAAGTACCAGAACTCCAAGCGTTAATACAAAGCACCGAAACACATATCATTATAGGTAGAAAAAGTTAGCTTAAGCCGAAAATGAGTTCAGCAGAAATATTTGCAAAAGATCTAACTAAGGATAGATAAAACAAAATAAGTGGATATATATATATATATATATATATATATATATATATATATATATATATATATATATATCTGCTGTGATCGACCTGCACCATTTGAGACATCCCATTTAGTGTTTCCGCAATGCCCTCGACCCTCAAACAATCGCCCAGTCCACGCTACACAGCATGTAGCCGCTTCCTGCGGAACCCCACCACTCTATGGCGCAAGTCACGGTATCTGCAGACCACCCTCCACTTGGCTCTGGACCAGAGGTCCATTGTCGGTTCTGTCAATTATGCTACAGATGGTGAGCTCTGCTTTCATCTTGCAAGCAAGACTGACAGTCTTTACCACTTCATATAGCCGCTCAAAACCCGAGAGAATCTCTTCCTGATCCGAAGCGACACACATCATTGGTACCGACGTGAGGCACCACCAGTTGACTGTATCCCGTACCCTTCATGGCATCCGGAAAGACTCGTTCCACATCTGGAATGACCCTACCCGGTATGCAAACGGAGTGCACGTTGGCCTTCTTCCCCTCCTTGGCTGCCATCTCTCTAAGGGGCTCCATCACCGCCTAACGTTGGAGATCTCAACTACAAACAAACCCACCTTCTTTGAAAGCCCGGATCTCGCCGGCTGAGTGGTGATCTCAGGATGAGAGACACCATCAGACTGAGGAACGTTGTCCTGAACAGATAGCGCCTCAAACCTGTTCGCAATACGAAACAGATAGGCCTCACGATCGATTCACCGGAAAGTCTTGCGCCGCCTGCCATGCACTGGAGCGACCTCCCACGCAACCACGGGTGAGGTGTCTGCCTCATTGCTGGCAGTATCAAGGCATGTCGCTGCCGCAGGCCGATCAGTGGAGACGATGGGAGTCCGTTCGGTTCCCACTAACGGCCAACAACAACGACGCCATTCGATCGCAGCCTCCAGCTGCGCAATCGAGGTCAACACAGTTTGAAGCTGGGAGCGAAGAAGTGTCACCAGCTCAGACTGCATCCGCACACAGCAGTCACAGTCCCTATTCATTATTACAGTGCCGAGAAAACAAAAACTATTGTCGCGGTGCACTCAAGGGAAGAATACACTGTTCGTTAAAACGCGAATTTGAATATATTATGCACGAGAGCACAATATAAATTTACAAACTGAAAAGAAAACGCGCAGATAAAAATCAAATTACTATATGTCGCTTCTAATCAGAAGTCGGTTTCACTTATGAAATATGAAGGCGACGACTGCTGCTTATCTGTCGGCGGCTAAACAGACACTTACTGAGCTCTAACAACAGCAGGCTCAATCAAAACAAAACAAACGACTGTCGCGATGCGCTCAAGGGAAGACTACACTGTTTGTTAAAACGCGAATTTGGAACTAATATGCACGAAATCACAGTACAGATTTACAAACTGAAACGAAAACGCGCAGACAAACATCAAAATACTATTCAGTGCGCCATTGCTTTGAAATGACAGCGCATGCGTTATAATAAGAAAATCATAAAATACAGAGAGCGAGATGGCGTATGACAGAGGATTTCATGGGCGAGATGTCACGTGACAAATTTCCTATTTCTTGTGAACGGAGTCGAACGGCAAATACTTCCTGTCAATAGCCACTCGTTGTTCCTTCGGGCTTCCTCCGCCACCTCCTTCTTTCCCATCTTTCTCATCCACCTCGTTTTCCATACCCTCCTTTCTCCACACACTTACGGCATCCGGTTGTCTAGCGCCGGCCGCGGTGGCCGAGGGGACTGAGGCGCTCCAGTCGCGGTCGGGGGTTCGAATCCCTCCTCGGGCATGGATATTTGTGCCATCCTTAGGATTAGCTAGTTCATAAGTAGTTTGTAAATTTAGGGACTGATGACCCCATAGTTAAGTCCCATAAGCTGTACAAACATTTGAACTTTTTTTTTCAATTGTCTAGCCCCCCTTCTTTCCTCCTCTGCCTCCCGTACCCCTCCAATGCAACACTCCCCTAGTCCCCACTCATCCATCCAGTCCCTAGGCCCCATCCAGGTAGCTGCTTCCTCACCACAGCAGGATCAGTCGAGTGGAGTGCTGTTCATTTGTGCTTCAAACACGTCGGCCACGGAGTCTGATTGGTAGTTGGTTTCGCAGACCAGTTGTTCAAATTGGACCAAACTGCTATGATCTTCAACCCCTAGACTTACAAACTACTTATGCGAACTTACACACACACATACACACACACACACACACACACACACACACACACACACACACGTCCAACGGGAACGGCCGCCCAGTCCGTAGCATGACGCGTTAGACCACGCAGCCTCTCCACGCGGCCGGTTTCACAGATCGGCTAGCTGTGCACCTCCATTAGTGTGATGCGTTGGCGACGCCGGAGGGTTTCATATCGAGCCATCATCGAAATGGATGGAAACTTTGTTACTCCAGTCTTAGTTGCGATAACAGCGACGTTCGAGCTGAGTCTTGCGCATGCGGCCTCAGACGTATAGGCGCCAGAGGCATTGATCATCGGCAAGCTTGTATGAATTATTTTTGTGGCTGGGCTGTCAATCCACTGGAGATACCGGTGTAATGCCATGAGCTGTGCTGTGGCGACGTCTTTGTAAGATTATCAAATTAAGCGCCGGGTTCCATGGTTTATCTAAGCTGAAGCCGCTATCTGTATTAATTAAATTCATGTCCAGGCGAATTTGAATGGCTTCTTTCATTACTTAGTCCCAGAAGAATTCCCAGCTAAAATTTCGACATTACCGTACATCATACAGTGGCTAGTGTCAGTACAGTGCTCTGCCACCGCAAATTAACTTGGATGTAAGAGCCGGGAGTACATACCTCCGGTATTTCGTGCATGTTTCCTGGATAATAAATTCAGTTGGGAGGAGCACACCACAGATTTGCAGAAACGACTTAACAAATCTGTATTTGCAATACAGGTGGTATCTGACATATGAAACATAAAAATAAAAAAGCTTGCATGCTTTGCTTACTTTCATTCCATAATGCCATATGGTATAATATTCTGGGGTAACTCTTCAAGTCAAGCAAAAGTTTTCAGAGTCCAAAAGCGTGTAATACGTATTACTTGTGGTGTAAATTCACGGACATCCTGCAGAAGCCTCTTCAAAGAACTGGGTATATTATCTACTGCCTCTCAGTATATTTATTCATTAATGAAGTTTGTTGTAAATAATATATCCCTTTTCCCAACATAAAACTCAGTGCATACCTACAATACTAGGCACAAAAATGATCTACACAAGGACTTCAAGTCACTTACTTTAGTTCAAAAAGGGGTCCACTACTCAGGAACATATATTTTCAATAATTTACCAACAACCATAAAAATTTAGCTACAAATAAAGATCAGTTTAAGAGGAGCCTAAAAGACTTTCTAGTGGCCAACTCCTACTCCACTGACGAATTATTAAATAGAACCAAATGGTGCATGTATCTCCATTCATACTATTAGTATTGTTATATTATCAGCTTGTAAAAAGTGTATGTACCTGTATTAGTATTATTACCAACTTTAAAAAATTTTGTCCTGTTCCACATCCACGAGGACCACCTCAACACGGATTTAGGGAACGAATTATAATCTAATCTGATCTACTGTACGTGTCGTCTGTCAGATGTTTGTTACAAGGGATCTTGTACAGGCCCGGCAGATTGACGATATGGGTTGTTTCACAGACCAGCCTGCGTGTCGTTTGTAGGTTTTCCACATCCCATCGGGTGGATACCGGGCTGGTACCCACGTACCTTCTCAGTTACACGATTCGCAAACGATTATAAAATTTTCTCTACTCAAACAACTGCGGTACACTCCTTTCTTCCCGAGTAGCGACATGAAGAGCATCTAGCCACTCCTTAACCAAATGCCAAATCCAAATAACCAAACTGAATCTGCTATTTCGGTATAAAGAGAAACATGAATTTCTAAACTGCGACCCTTAGTGTTATTGCAGTCGTCGCATCATCCCATAAAGTTCTTTCGTACCCGAACCAAGGCGCATCAGTACAGAGTTACGCTTACCTGTTCTCTATTTGGATATTGCTGCTCGGTGTGTGATCCACTTTGCATATGATTTACGACATCGAAAAAGTACAAAAAGAAAAAGAGATCACACTTTTCATTACCGCGATTCACAGGAGAGAGTATAACGGAAAAAGATGCACTATTAGCTGAGGGAATCAATACAACAATGGCGTTTTTTCTTGCAGCCAAGTTCGTTTTGTTAGCAGATGGCTCAAACATTGTAACAAATAGTAAATCAAGTATAGAGTTAGAATGGTCGGCTAATGAAATGTTCATGGACATTAATAAATGACTCCAGACAATTCCCTATCACTTAACCTTGTAAAATACTATATGCAATACGGAAGGCTCACTGTCAGTATATGCTTAAAATACGACAAGGAGAAAGGAGAAGTTGACAGTGTCAGCTTCCTGGAATTACAGCTAGTAATAATTTTATCTGGGTGAAACATACCAAAAAATGTTTAAATATTTGTAAATCTATCGGACCAAACTGCGTGGTCATCAGTCCGTAGCTTACAAACTACTTAAACCTAGGTAAACTAACCTAAGGACAAACACACACACCCATGCCCCAGGGAGGACTCGAACCTCCATGGCGAGCAACCGCGCGCTCCGCAGCGAGACGCTTTAGACCGCTCGGCTACTCCACCGCGGCTGAAACACACCACAGAATTGCTGATGGACCTAAGAAAATCTCTTATTTGACATGTGAATGTTGTCAGACATAGGTGATAGAAATTGAAAAGCTAGCTAACTGTGCTCACTTCCATTCCTTAATGACGTACGAGATTATTTTCTGGTGGAACTCAGCAAGCCAGGCTAAAGTTTTACGAGTCTAGAAACAGTGCAATCATTTATGACGTGAACTCAAGAATGCTGTGCAGAGGACTGTAAAAGGAACTGAGGATACTAAATATTGCTTTCCAACATATGTATTGCTCCGTGAAATTTGTCATTAAAATATGTTTTTCAAACCAACAGATTAGTTCATGTATTCAATACTAGAAATACGAGCAACTATCACAAAGATTTAATCACTTACTTCGGTCCAGAAATGTGTCCACCATTCAGCAGTATGCATTTTCAATAACTGATAACCTTTCATCCTCTTACTATGGTTGCCAGCAGGAAAAAGTTTAATAAAGGTTGGAAATTATGTGTAAAGTTGGTTGCAAGTCGCTAAGTACTGTCATTCTCATATATTGTATTTATAAAGTCTCGTGGCAGTTTCTTGCAACTCATATCGCTTTTGACGCTATATCTCTTGAACCATGTGTCGTATGTGGTTCATACTCATATGACAATTGTTATCTCACGTAAGGAATATGTGTGCCGAATTTGGTTGAAATCGATTCAGTAGTATAGGAGAAAATGAGCAACATTGTCGCTTAATGCAGCAGTTTTCCGCGAATCTCATTGTTTATGACGTCATATCTCGTAAACTACTTGTTGCACGTAATTCTTACACTTACGGCGGCCGTCCTCATGGATTGAAGCTCAGTTTCATAAGAGTCTAAAGCATTGGTGATGAACGCCTTATATTCTACTGATAAATTTCTTAGCATAAACAATTTATGTATGTGCGTTATTTATAATATGAAGTGACGTAAATATCGTGTGTAATCTATCTTCTGTACAAATCTTGTGTAATAAGGTAGTCATTGTAAGTAAGCATAAAATCGTTTTATTCTTTTCGTTTACGTATGAGCCACTATAGACTACGATTATTTCAACTGTTTCTCCTTTATTTTCCTCCACATTTCTCTCATCATTTTCCGATGTTTTTCTCTTCTTTCTTCGGTCCACTTGGCTCAAGTCTTTATCTTCGGTTTTTTCTGGAAACATTTGGCATTCTTTAATTTCTTTCTGAGTGGTAGTCTTTTCTCAATATCTTGTTGACTAATTTGGAGCTCGTCCATCTCCCTTCCAACTTCTTTGCACCATGTATTATCCATTTTTAATTTACTGAAGTAACAGAACAGTGTTTTTGTCAGTCTGTTGGGATCCACCCTTTGTATGTGAGCGTAGAAAGCTATTCTTATTTTCCTAAATACATCAGTGAGTTTTTCACTATTATGACGCATTCTATATTGTGTCTGATCTTTAACTGGCCCCAAGATTTTTCTTAATATTCTTCTTTCAATAATTTTCAGTGATTCCATCATAGCCTTTTTATTCAAACATTCTGCTGCATAGAGTGCTTCTGGGCGAATTATTGTAGAGTAGTGAGCCATCCGGCCGCAGTGACCGAGCGGTCTGCGGCGCGCCAGTCACAGTCTCCACGACCGCTACGGTCGGGGGTTCGAATCCCCTCTCGGGCATAGATGTTTGTGTCGTAGTAGTTTGTAAGTTTGGGGACTGATAACCCAGAATTTAAGTCCCTTAAGCTTAACAAACATTTGAACATTTTTGTAGTGAGCCAGTTTAGCATTGATGGATATCGACTTCTTATTATATACGTCCTTAGTGAGGTAGTATGCTGCTTTCATCTTACTAACTCTTGCTTTAATGACTTCTTTCTCTAAAATATCTTGTTCAATTACTTCTAGATACCTGAACTTACTTCTTCCCTCAATTTTTGCATATTTATTTACCATTATGTTTGAAGCTGTGTTAATGTTTGTCACAAATGTGGTTTTGTCAAAGGAGAAGGTGAAATATCCAGAAGTTTTGAGATTAAAACTAGAGTGAGGCACGGACATGGTCTCTCCCGACTGCTCTTTAATTGTGTCCTGGAAAAAGTTATAAGGGAATGGAGAGTGTCATTAAGAGAAAGCCAAATAAATGAGGGAGTTAGATTAGGTTACAAAAGGGACCTCCTACAAATAGACTGTTCAGCATTTTCAGATGACTTAACTACTTTTTCGGACTTACAAAATCTTTTAATTATTTTAATTTTCTTAAAGTTTCGTGTATGATACGCGGCTGCAACAACGTAAGAATTATCATGCGCATCTATTTATTATTCGGTAACAAGTTTTATGTTCTTTGGAAAGTAGATGTGGTTAACATTTCGTTTTGACTGATTCTTCCGTAGGTTCTTGGTGGAACATCATCATACTGAATTAAAAATCACAATTTTTAGTATGTTCCACGAGTTTTATTTTAATTCGTGAACCAGTTTTCGGCTTACATGACTATCTTCAGACTTTACTGTTTATGTCACAAAAATTGGAAACCCAGGTTTTCAGCTATTTTCCTAAAAAAAAAAAAAAAAAAAAAAAAAAAAAAAAAAATAGTATGACACTTTTTTCTTATTTCATTGCCATCTCTGATCGTACTACTGCGTTTAACCAACACCAATTAGAGAGAAGGCCGCAACGTTCCCGTGTGACGTCAGGCACAGTAGGTTGCGTGCGCATAGCTTCGGCATAGTGGGCCGTGGGCCGTGGGCTACCCAGTCAGCTACTCGCGCGCAACCTTCAAATGTTCAAATGTCTGTAAAGCTTATGGGACTTAACTACGGGGTCATCAGTCCCTAAACTTACAAACTACTTATGAACTAGCTAACACTAAGGACGGCACAAATATCCATGCCCGAGGGGGAATTCGAACTCCCGACCGTAGTGGCCGTGCAGACCGTGACTGGAGCGCCTCAGTCTCCTCGGCCACCGCGGCCGGCGCGCAACGTTCTCTGCATGACGTTACACGAGAGAGCTCCACGGCCTTCTCTGTAGGTGGTGTTGGTTCAACGCAGTAGGCTAGAGTGTGCGTTTGTTGACACATTACTACGCTGAAGGTGCTTTCCAGTATCTCAAATTACGTGGACGGTGGCTGCGACTGTGTTCTTGGCGCGCAGTGCTCCTCTTCCGGCCCGACCTCGCCTCTGTTGAGCGTCCTCCGCAAACTGTCTTCCGGTGACGTGGCAGCCTGTGGGAACCTCCACGAGAGAGCGCAAATTTTCAGGTTTGTCCTCTCACGGTGCATTGTTACGCCTGGAGGGACGCTCTGCTGTAACTTTACGGCGAGACTCGTGCCCCGGCTGCAAATCTGTACATTCACTGAGCACGAGTCCATTCCACGCGTCAGCTGGTTGCGTGTTCGACCCAGTCTCCTCGGCATGTTCCTCAAGTTGCGAAAACTCGCCGCCGCGCGCCTGCTGCTCAGCTCGTGTGTTTGTTTATCCGCGCGTCAAACTTTCACGGCAGGTGTTGCCATCCGCTGTTTCGGTGTGCCGTTGCGATCGGCTCTGCTCGACGCAGTACACGGCACAGCTACCTACAACATCTACACTTACATACATACTCCGCTATCCACCCTAAGGTGCGTGGCGGAGGGTACTCAGTACCAATGGTAATTACTTACTATTCTGTTTCACTCCCATATACCCTGACCAAAAGAAGGGATCGCTTGGTAGGACACATTCTTAGACATCGAGGAATCGTAAATTTAGCATTGGAGGGAAGTGTGTGGGGTAAAAATCGCAGAGGGAGACCAAGAGATTCGTATAGTAAGCACATTCAAGTGGATGTGGGTTGCCGTTCTTATGAGGAAATGAAAAGGCTTGCTAAGGATAGAGTAGGGTGGAGAGCTGCATCAAACCAGTCTCCGGACTGAAGACCATAACAACAACATACCGGGTGATCAAAAAGTGAGAATAAATTTGAATACTTAATAAATCACGCAATAATGTAGATAGAGAGGTAAAAATTGGCACACATGCTTGGAATGACATGGAGTTTTATTAAAACATAAAAAAAAACAAAGTTCAAAAATGTCCGACAGATGGCCCTTCATCTGATCAGAAAATCAATAATTAGCATAAGAAATTAAGACAAAGCAAAGATGATGATCTTTACAGGAAATGCTCAATATGTTCACCATCATTCCTCAACAATAGCTGTAATCGAGGAATAATGTTGTGAACAGAACTGTAAAACATGTCCGTAGTTATGGTGAGGCATTGGCGTCGGATGTTGTCTTTCACCATCCCTAGAGATGTCGGTCGATCACGATACACTCGCGACTTCAAGTAACCCCAGAGCCAATAATCGCACGGACTGAGGTCTGGGAATCTGGGAGGACAAGCATGACGAAAGTGGCGGCCGAGCACACGATCATCACCAAACGACGCGCGCAAGAGATCTTTCACGCGTCTAGCAATATGGGGGGTAGCGCCATCCTGCATAAAAATCGTATGTTACAGCAGGTGTTTATCAGCCAGGCTGGATATGATGCGATTCTGTAACAGTTCTAACAAAACCCGTATATTATTCCAAGCATATGTGCCAATTTTTAGCTCTCTATCTACATTATTCAGTGATTTATTAAGTTTTCTAATTTATACTGACTTTATCACCCGGTAGAACGAGGGAAAAACGGATACTTCTATGCATCCGAACGAGCCCTAATCTCTCAGATCCTATCTTTACGTGAAATGTAGGTTGGCGGCAGTAGAATCATTCTGCAGTCCGCATCAAATTGCTGTCATCTAAATTTCTTCAACGTTCTCGAAACGAACGTCGCCTTCCCTCTAGAGACGTCCATTTGAGTTCCAAAAGCATTTCAGTAACACTCGCGCATTGATCGAATCTACCAGTTACAAACGTATCCCCCACCTCTGAACTGCCTCTATGTCCTCCTTTAAACCGATCTGCTGGGCATACCAAACACTTGAGCAATACTCAAGATCGTACAAGAGTTTTATATGCGTTCTCCTTTACATGCCGGCCGCGGTGGCCGAGGGGACTGAGGCGCTTCAGTCACGGTCTGCACGGCCACTACGGTCGGGGGTTCGAATCCCCCGTCGGGCATGGATATTTGTGCCGTCCTAGTTCGTAAGTAGTTCATAAGTAGTTTGTAACTTTAGGGACTGATGACCCCATAGTTAAGTCCCATAAGTTTTACAAACAATTGAACATTTTTTTCTCCTTTACATACAAATTTTCTCAATAAAGCGAAGTCGACGCTTCGCCTTCGCCACGACTGTCCTTATATGCTCGTTCCATTTCATATCGCTGTGCAGCGTTACGGCTAGATATTTGACGCGACTTTGTCAAGCAGCACACTACTAATGCTGTATTCGAATATTGCGGGATTGTTTCTCCTACTCATCTTCATCACGTTATATTTCCGTACATTTAGCGCTAGTTACCCTTCCTCACACCACCTAGAAATTTGGTCAAAGTTATCCTGCATCCTACAACAGTCATTCAAAGACGACACCCTCCTGTACACCACAGCATCAGCAGCAAACAGCCGCAGATTGGAACTCACTTGTCCGTCAGATCATTTATATGGACAGAAAATAATGGCAGTCCTATCATACTTTCCTGGGGCACTCCTGACGATACCCTAGTCACTGATGAACACTCGCCATCGAGGACAACGTACTGGGTTTTATCACTTAAGTAGTCTTCGAGCCACTGACGTATCTGGGTAACTATTCCATACGCTCGTACCTTCGTTAGCAGTCTATAATGCCGCACCGTGACAAACGCGTTTCAAAAATCGTTAAATAATCCGTCTGTTGCCCTTCATTAATAGCACGCAAGATGTCATGAGAGAAAAGGGAAAGCTGCGTTTCGCACGATCGATACTGATGCATGGGCAGAAGCTTTCCGTCGCAAGTAAATTCACTATATTAGCACTAGGAATATGTTCGAGAATTATGCAGCAAACTGATGTTAATGATCTGGCTCTTATACACGGGAGTTCCCTGCGCCTTTTTCCAGTTGCACTGGTATTTTGGAAATAAGATCCAGTGGCGAAAGTATGGAGAGTGAAGTTGATTGACACTTGAAACGTCATATAAAAAAAGATCTGGATAAAAATTGAAGCCAAGAATAGGCTCAAAATGAACACCAGAAGGTATACTGTTAAATAAAGAAAAAATCGTTGTTTTACGTTTAACGTTGTTACCAAAATTTAGAATATCGCGCCATAGCGACATCGTAATGACGACTCTCTGCAACGCTATCACAGTGTTTTTAATGGTCTGATGATGTCCGCATCAGGATCGAAACAAGTAACATCAATAAATTTTAAAAACTTACTTGCGATGACAGTGATTATAGATTAGATAGATGTACGAAAATCTTATCTTTTAAACTTCCGATATGCCATAAATAAAAGACCAATGGATATAGAAGAAATATTTGATTGTTGTTCTCCAGTCCGGAGACTGGTTTGATGCAGCTCTCCACCCTACTCTAACCTCAGCAAGCCTTTTCATCTCCTCATAAGAACGACAACTCACATCTATTTGAATCTGCTTACTATATGCGTCTCTTGGTCTCCCTCTGCGATTTTCATCCCACACACTTCCCTCCAATGCTAAATTTACAATTCCTCGATGTCTAAGAATGTGTCCTACCAAGCGATCCCTTCTTTTAGTCAAGCTATACCAGAAATTCCTTTTCTCCCCAATTCCGTTCAGTACCTCTTCATTAGTAATGCGATCTAACCACCTAATCTTCATCATTATACTGTAGGATCACATTTCAAAAGCCTCTATTCTCTTCCTGTCCGCACTGTTTATCGTCCATGTTTCACTCCCGTACAAGGTAACACTGCACACAAATACCTTCAGAAAAGACGTCCTTACGTTTAAATTAATATTCGATGTTAGTAAATTTCTCTTCTTCAAAATGCCATTGCCATTCTGTATTTTATATGCTCTGTACTGCGACCGTCATATGTTATTTTACTACCCAAGTAAAACTCATCTACCACCTTCATTGTTTAGTTACGTAATCTAATTCCTCCAGCATCGCCTGATTTTCTAAGACTACAGATTATCAACTGTTATGTACACTTAAGGCTACCTTTCACCTTGACGATTAAGGCATTTGTCATGTCTGTGGACAAGCTTTCCAATGCCGTCTTCATAAAATGTTGCCGCCAATGACGTAAAATGACTCATCACATTCACTTGTAGCTCCTTATTTGTTCGTAACACCTCTGGAAATTCCAATGATAAAGCATTTCTCGTGAACGTTTGGTTTTCTATAACCACTTTGTCAACTCGTTGAACAAGGTAGCAACGGATTGCGTCCTTGACCACGTGCCTCGTGCACATCAGTTCGGTTATCTTTAAATTTTCTGCACCATTCACGCACGACTCCTTCACTCATAAAGCTCTTCCATGCACTTCGATGGATTTTTGCTGCACTGTTCCCTGCTGTTTGCAGAAGACGAATAACGCTTCTTATGAATCTTTGTTTGCCATAGATCGCTTATATTCATTGATTTTACACTGATGACTAGTTTCGACTCGTTAAGGAATGATTATCAAAATTTAATTGTGCAGACATTGTAAGACACTATAGAGGCACGCTCATTTGAAACATATTTCTTACCATGCCTGGACAATTGATATTTGATAATGACTCAAAACTAGTCATCAATGTAAAATCAATGTATATAAGCGACAAAAAAAGTGTTCAAATGTTTGTAAAGTTATGGGACCTAACTGCAATGGCCTAAACTTACAAACTACTTAAACTAACTTAACCTAAGAACAACACAAACATCCATGCCCGAGGGCTGACTCAAACCCCCTACGTGGAATGGCCGCGTAAGCGATGTACGGCAAATAAATAACTCATAAGAGAATCGTGTCAATACAAATCCTGAATAAGATGGCAAGTAATTTGCGGGAGAATTGATCAGTGCGGTCCTGTTTATGTGACTGCAGTTCGGCATAGAATGAAGTCACGAACGCGACGACAACAGAGTCTGGTGCAAACCGCTCCCCTGGCACTCGTCTGGTCTCTCTGCTGTGCAGTCTTCCCCGTATGTTCATGGCCGTGAAAGTCGTTTAGCAATGTGTGTACGTGATGCATACAAACCTACAGTTTTGATCCAATCTTTTTCAAATTTTGAGTTTGTTTATATTCTAGGAGGTGATCCAATTATGATATTGTAGAAATATATAAAAAAGCCAAGATCGCTGATCATCAGTTTTTATTTAAGCCGACCGGTTTCACTGAACTATGTCAGCGTCATCTGGTCCAATAAAATCATTTTACAAGGCCATAATCTTGTAATGTCAATCAGTTGCTATATAACATAATTGTGTTTTATTATAATGACATAGTGCACCTATGCACTGTAAATTATGTTATATAGCAACTGATTGACATTACAAGATTATGGCCTTGTAAAATGACTTTATTGGACCAGATGATGCTGACACGGTTCAGCGCAACCGGTCGTCTTAAATAAAAATTGATGATCAGCGATCTTGGCTTTTTTATATATTTCTACAATTTTTCAAATTTTTTACATGAAGCTTCAGTCCATGAGGACGGTCGCCGTAAGTGTTCAAATGTTCAAATGTTTGTTAAGCTTATGGGTCATCAGTCCCTAAACTTACAAACTACTTATGAACTACCTTATACTAAAGACGGCACAAATATCCATGCCCGAGGGGGGATTCGAACCCCCGACCGTAGTGGCCGTGCAGACGTGACTGAAGCGCCTCAGTCTCTTCGGCCACCGCGGCCGTGTGAGAATCACGTACGATACATAGTTCACGACATATGACGTCATAAACAATGAGATGCGCGAAAAACTGCAGTATTTACCGACAATGCTGCTCATTTTCTCCTAAGCCACCGGACCGATTTGAACCAGATTTGGTACAAATATTCCTTACCGTGAGGTAACAATTGCTGCAGGTTTAAGAATCACATACGACACACGGTTCAGAAGATGTGACGTCATAAACAATAGGAATCGCAAAAAACTGCCACATAAGGCGGCGAGACTTTATGAGAATGAGAGTACTTAGCGACTTGCAACAAAC
Organism: Locusta migratoria; assembly: GCA_026315105.1. Classification (NCBI taxonomy): domain Eukaryota; kingdom Metazoa; phylum Arthropoda; class Insecta; order Orthoptera; family Acrididae; genus Locusta; species Locusta migratoria. Next base: position 854,898,379 of record CM048744.1, on the reverse strand, counting down.
TTTATACATAATTTCAAACCTTTATTAAACTTTTTCTCGCTGAAAACCATAGCAGAATGATGAAAGGAAAAAAGTTTCTCGCTTACTACTTTTCCGCCGTTTATGGAGTGAAACTACGGAATTCGGTATGACGCTAGAATTCGGTATGACGTATAAATGGTAGCCGCAGGAACTTTTACAGACAGTATAAACACATATAGTTGAATGTACCTTCTAAGTTACATCACAGTACGACACGTAGTTCATGAGATATGAGGATATAAACAGTAACTTTCGCTCTTCATGGACTAAAAATTCAAATTCAAATGTTTGTAGAGCTTATGGGACTTAACTACGGGGTCATCGGTCCCTAACCTCACAAACCACTTATGAACTAGCTAATACTAAGGATGGCACAAATATCCATGCCCGAGGGGGGATTCGAACCCCCGACCGAAGTGGCCGTGCAGACCGTGACTGGCGCGCCGCAGACCGCTAGGCCACCGCGGCCGACTTCATGGACTAAAACTACGACACTCAGTATGACGTTACAATTTTTAATTTCTACACTACAAATTGTAGCCGCAGGAAATTTTACAGGTTCTTAATTATTGAGATATGAGCACATAAACATGAAAAACCACCCAATCAGGCACTAAGTTTTAATCTATTACTTCTGTACTACTAATTGTATTCCCAAGAGATTTTACAGAGATTATGTCATATACAAAGGAATATATACCTGAAAAATGGCAGGAATAAATAAATAAATATCCGAGCAACGTCGGGTTTTCAGCTAGTTCCATATACAGGGTGGTCGAAAATTCATGTTACAAACTTCTAGAACTTGTAGAGGGTAGTGAGTACATAACATTTTGAATAGAAACCCAAGACCTGAAACGTATCGTTTCCGTTCTACGACAGTTTCAGTTCAGATGTGTAGCTAGTCAACGTGTGCTTAGGGACAGAGAAACGTCTCAGAGTTACCTGTCCTGGTAAGGACATAGTGTACCAGAATATGCTTCTGAGGTGCAATGTGTGTAACGACGTTGGTGGTCGCCACATAGAGCCGCTGTTGTAATGTGTCAGTACTTTGCGGTTGGTGCCGTAGGTGTAAATTGTAATGGAAATGCGTAAATAATAACAGAACTATTCAGTATTCTTTTCAAATTGATTGCAACAATTGTACAGTTACAAATCTGAATTGAAACCAGCCTGAAACGGAAACGGCACGTTTCCGGACATGGGTTCCTATTCAAACTGTTATGTACTCATTACAAGTCCGATCTCGCTGTATATGACCTAGTAGATAGCGTAGTACATTGAATGGACATTTTGCGGGTGGTGGTGGACTTAACTGCGGGGTCATCAGTCCCTAAACTTACAAAGTACCTTATACTAAAGACGACACAAACATATATGCCCGAGCGGGGATTCAAATCCCCGACGGAGAACGGCCTCGCGCATCGGAGCATGTGCCTCAATGCACTCGGCCGCTCCGCCGCGGCACATCGAAAGAAAGATCCTATAATATACATGAGGTTTAGAACTTAAATACTGTCAACACTGATGTGGAGATACTGTGCAATGGAATCTACTATTGTCGCTGACACCACACGTTGGTGACATACCTACCTCACCTGAGAACAAATCGACTCTCCCGTCCGAGGTGTTTGGCATGCGCACAATCGAGAGAAACACAGTCACTTGTGTCCGAGCGCTCTTACGTAACGATGTCACTATGTTTTCGAAACAGGAACAACGGAGTTGGATCAAGATTGAATGTGCCAGAGGTCGTACAGCATGCCAGCGTCATTACGGTTTTTAAGAGGCGTGCGGGGAATCGGCATTGTGGTGGAGAACAGTGGCATGTTGGGTAAAAGCATTCAGCGATGGTCGGCAAACTGTGGCAGACATGCATCGGGCAGGTCGTCGTTGCGTCTCTGAAGAAGAAGTGCATACTGGAGCCGCGTTAGTGCACAGTGATCGACGCCAGAAGATTCGTGAGTTCGCCGACGAAACACTGCGTTGCACATACAGCTGGCTGCTCCATTCGCATCATCAACAGAACAGGCTCTGCTAACGGTACGGTCGGGGGTTCGAATCCCCCCTCGGGCATGGATATTTGTGCCGTCGTAGTTCGTAAGTAGTTCATAAGTAGTTTGTAAGTTTAGGGACTGCTGACCCCGTAGTTAAGTCCCATAGACTATACAAACATTTGAACATTTGCTAACGGTACACTAAGCCTACCACATCTCTGGCAACGGGTTATACACAATGCTGGTGACAGAAACAGGTGCAAAAATTTGTCTCCCTTGTACCGGTTTTGAATAAATACACTACTAGCCATTAAAATTGCTACACCAAGAAGAAATGCAGATGATAAACGTGTATTCATTGGACAAATATACTACAACTGACATGTGATTACATTCACGCTATTTGGGTGCATAGATCCTGATAAATCAGTACCCATAACAACCACCTCTGGCCGTGATAACGGCCTTGATACGCTTGGGCATTGAGTCAAACAAAGCTTGGATGGTGTATACAGGTACACATGTCCACAAAGATTCAACACTATATCACAGTTAATCAAGAGTAGTGACTGCCGTATTGTGACAAGTCATTTGCTCGGCCACCATTGACCAGACGTTTTCAAATGGTGAGAGATCTGGAGAATGTGCTGGCCAGGGCAGCAGCCGAACATTTTCCACATCCAGAAAGGCCCACACAGTATCTGCAACATGAGGTCGTGCATAATCCAGCTGAAATGTAGGGTTTCGAAGGGATCGAATGAAGGGTAGAGCCACGGGTTGTAACACATATGAAATATAACGGTCACTGTTCAAAGGGCCGTCGATGCGATCAAGAGGTGGTCGAGACGTTTAACTAATGGCACCCCACACCATCACGCCGGGTGATAAGCCTGTATGGCGATGACGAATACACGTTTCCAATGTGCGTTCACCGCGATGTCGCCAAGCACGGATGCGACCATCATGAACTGTAAACAGAACCAGGATTCATCCGAAAAAATGACGTTTTGCCATTCGTGCACGCAGGTCCGTCGTTGCGTACACCATCACAGGCGCTCCTGTCTGTGATGCGGCGTCAAGGGTAACCGCAGCCATGGTCTCCGAGCTGATAGTCCATGCTGCTGCAAACGTCGTCGAACTGTTCGAACAGATGGTTGAAGCAGCTCCAGCACCAACCACGAGGTATGACGACGACTCTCACCTCAGTGCGACACCACTGCCTGGCAAAAACAGCCGCCCGCTTTCCCTGGTGTCTCAGCCTTCATGCTCTCCTGTGCTCGTCACGACCTGGGGCACGCCGCCCAGCTGCACAGTGTAGTCGCACAACACATGACCTGTAGTACACCTTGAAATGTTTATATAGATTTTGAAGTAAATTACAGTCTATTCTACCGATACTCAGCTTTTTAACGTTACGATGTATGGGGGTTCTGCTCGCTGCAACATTATTCTCATGGGGCGTCGTGGTAGAAATAAACACTCGATGTATACAATTTTTCACTTCTTCTTTAATTCGTAATCAAACTTCGTCTGCACCAAAACATTACAAATTCATAACAATGCAAAGCATCAGGACGGTAGTACTTCCATTTAAAAACAGCAGACAAACATAGCAAACGACTGAAACTCGAACTCCCGCACGCAAGGCGGTGAGGCAAATATATAACATCGGCAATAATGACGTTACATTATCCATTGTTCATAACAATTGAATATAGTAATTTACAATTAACGAACACAACAGTAAAACATTTCATGTATACAAAAATAATCACAATATAAAATGAAAACTATGCATACAATAATTTTAGATGGCACATGTATTTTTAAGACGAAATTTCCGATCTTTCTGTTAACAACAAAGTGCGATGTTAAATATCAATTAATTTGTTAATGAAAACATCATACATGTCCCAGACGTATACTGAACTATCAAATATTCTGGCCATTCACAAAATATGAGATTTTGAGTATGTCAGTCAATATATACAAAGAATTCAATATTGATAATTAATGTAATAGTCGAAATAATGCAATTAGCTGGTCAACACAACTTGTTTATGAGCCTAACATATATACAATGCTATTTACTTTCATTTCTTTATGTTTTACAAAAGTTTTTACCCTTCGTCTGTCTATTTATTTGAAATAATGAACAATGACAAAAGTATTGTTTATAGAACTGTCTGGAAAGAAACTAAATGAATCTCTTAATTAATGAAATCTATCACTTGTTTTAATCACAGTATCACCGAGACACTGTCCTACACTGATTCCTAAGCTGGCTATATCTTTTTGAACTAACTACACACGCAACTTTTATCACTATTTAACCACACGATTCCGGGTCCGACGCAGATGGTATCATACGGTAACATTGAGATGAGGGGGTCAGCAGTATTGTTACAATCTGCAGTTTACATTTAGAAGAGGAGTGTCATCAGAAGGTTCTTTCTCACCTGTGCTACACTACCTTCCATAAATTTGGAAACACCTAGTAATTATAGAAAATCGAAAGGAAAAACGGTACACAAATGCATTTTGTTGTTCTCCAAATGTTTATTACATCTACATACATACTCCGCAATCCACCGTAAGGTGCGTGGCGAAGGGTAGACTGTACCACTACTAGTCATTTCCTTTCCTATTCCACTCCCAAATAGATCGAGGAAAAAGAATGCCTATATGCCTCCGTACGAGCTTTAATTTCTCTTATCTTGTCTTTGTGATCACTACGCGAAATGTAAGTAGGTGGCCACTTCAAATTCCGGCCCTCTAAATTTCCTCAACAGGAATTCACGAAAAGAACGTCGTCTTTCTCCAGCAATCCCCAATTGAGTTGCCGGAGCACATCCGTGACACTCGCGCATTGGTCGAACCTACCGGTAACAAACCTAGCTGCACGTCTCTAAAATGCTTATACGTCTTCCTTTAAACTGATCTGTTGCCAGTCCCAAACTCTTGAGCAATACTCAAGACGTGGTCGTACAAGAGTTTTATACCAGGTGCCCTTCCCAAAATTCTCACAGTAAACCGAAGTCGGCTGTCCGCCTTACTCATGACTGTCGTTACATCTTCGTTCCATTTCATATCACTCTGCAATGTTACGCCTAGATATTTCAACGCGACTTCATCAAGAAGTTCACTACTAATACTGTAGAGGAAAATTATAGGATTGTTTTTTCTATTCATGTGCATTACCTTACATTTTTCTACATATAGAGCTAGTTGCCATTCTTCGCACCAACTACAAATTTTTCTTCCAAGTCATCCTGTATGCTATTACAATCAATTAAAGACGACACCGTCCCAAACACCACAGCATCATCAGCAAACAGCCGCAAATTACAGCGTAATCTGTCCTTCAGATCATTTATATAAATAGAAAATAATAGCGGTCCTATCACACTCTCCTGGAGCACGCCTGACGATACACTCGTCTCTGATGAACACTCGCCGTCGAGAACAACGTACTGCGTTCTATTACTTAGGAAGCCTTCCAGCCAGTCACAAATCTGTGACCCTATTCCATATGCTCGTATCTTCGTTGCCAGTCTGCAGTGTGGCACCACGTAAAACGCCTTTTTGAACTCGAGAAAAACGCAATCCGCTTGTCGTCCTTCATCCATGGCTCGCAGTTTGTCATGTGAGAAAAGGGCAAGCTGAGTTTCTCACGAACGATGTTTCCTAAATCCGTGCTGATTCATAGAAAGGAGCTTTTCCGTCCCAAGGAAACTTACTATATTCTAACTGAGAATATGCTCCAAAAATCTACAGGAAACTGATGTCAACGATATTGGCCTGTAATTATGTTGGTCAGTAACTCTGCACTGAATTATTTACGAAAAATGCAAGCTAAGTAAGGGGCCAATGCGACAGAATACTCTTTGTAAAACCGAACTGGTTTTCCATCCAGACAAGGAGAGTTTTTGTATTTAGCTATCTCAGCTGCTTCTTTACAGCGGAAATAATTATTACTATGTCCTCCATTTCGGAGTTAGTTCGTTGATCAAATGATGGTACATTTGCACGGTCCTCCTGCGGGATAGATTTCTTAAAGGTTAAATTTAGAACTTCAGCCTTCCGTTTGCTTTCTTCTATTATTGCCCCAAAATGATCAACGAGTGACTGGATAGTAGGTGTCAGCCGCGGTGGACGAGGGGACTGAGGCGCTCCAGTCACGGTCTGCACGGCCACTATGGTCGGGGGTTCGAATCCCCCCCTCGGGCATGGATATTTATGCCGTCCTTAGGATAAGCTAGTTGATAAGTAGTTTGTAAGTTTAGGGACTGATGACCCCGTAGTTAAGTCCCATAAGCTATACAAACATTTGAACATTTTTGGATTTTATTTACGATCAGAATTTTTTCGGGTTCTCGGAAAGATCTTTTGCTAAGGTATGGCTGTGGTAATTATTGTACGCATCGCGCATCGATCTTTTTTAGACGCACGAATCTCTTCTAACTTTTGCCTCTCATCATTCGCGTGTTCTTTTTTGAACCGAGAGTGCAACAGTCTTCGCTTTCTCAGTAGCTTTCTAACATTATTATCGTACCACGCTGAATCTTTTCCATCCTTAATCGATTTTACAGGCATACATTTCTCTAACCCTTTATTTACAATGCATTTAAGCGCAAATAATACATAGGAAGATGCAACAATTAATTTTTCGATTCCTCAAACTGACCACTCTTTGCTTTCATCACTTCCTTGCACAATCTCGGCATGTACTGCGTCAGTTTCGCCAAGGTTTCAGCTGGAATTAATCCCCATTCTTGCTGCAGGACTTACCACAATTGTGTCCCACTCGTGATTTTCCGTTTTCTAATCCTCCTGTCCCATTCATCCCATATCAGCTCGAGTGGGTTACAATCAAGGAATTGAGGCGGCCATTCCATGTTTTTCAATATTTTACGAACCTGTAGAGACTTCACATAGTGTAACACAAGCGAGACGTATGATTTGGTTCGTTGTGTTGCTGCATGACTAACCCTTTTCCAACCAGACGCAAAACAAGATTTATTAGCATGTCGCTGGAGAATGGCATGATAATCAAATCAAATTCAAGTGTCTGTATAGTCTATGGGACTTAACTACGGGGTCATCAGTCCCTAAACTTACAAACTACTTATGAACTAGTTACGAACTAGGACGGCACAAATATCCATGCCCGAGGGGGATTCGAACCCCCGACCGTGCAGACCGTGACTGGAGCGTCTTAGTCCCCTCGGCCACCGCGGCCGGCGCATGATAATCCTTTTGGTTCATTTTTCCATCTATTTTCAACAAATCTCCGACTTTATTCCCTCCAAAGGATCCCCGTACCATCACAGAACCACCTCCATGCTTTACAGATGGTATTACGCTGTAGGGATTAAAGCGTTCATGGTGCAAACGGCGTGCAAACTGACGGCGTTTACTTCCAAATATTTCGAACTTGAATTCATCAGTGAATAAGTCCCTTTTCCAATCCGACGCTGTCCAATATTGGTGTGTCTTAGCCCAATGAAGCTTTTTCTTCTTGTTAACAGGGCGTAACAGAGGTTTCCTTGTTGCTACATAACCTCGGAGGTTGTTGTCTGCCCGGCGTCGTCTCACTGTTGACTCAATCACCTGCGTATCCCTCGTTGCGTTTAGTTCAGCAGTCAATTCACGGACAGTTTTTAATCTCTTACGTTTACTGGTCACTGCCAAATACTTTCCCTGGCTTTCTGATATTTTCCTGGGTGCTCCTGAGCGAGGACGATCTTCTTAGGAGCCTGTTTCTCGATGCCGGTGTCTGGTATCGACAACTCCGCTGATGGAATTCTTTGCTATTTGCCGGACACTGTTGCCTTGTTGGTGCAAAGTGATTATCATTACCCATGATTCATAAGTAATCCGGCACTTTGGAGCCATTTTCAATTACTTTCGCGGCGTGTTACACCTTTATGCAAACACAGAACTGTAAACAACGTACCACTACATATCCATGCGGTCTACTCGTGCCACCTGGCGTTTTTATATAAAACGGAGCATAACTAGTTTTTTTTTTTTAAATTTGTATGTATAACTCACATAGATCACTTCCATATTGCTTCGTTGTAATACGCAGAATGGTGTTTCTAAACTTACAGAGGGCAGTGTAAAGACGTACCGAGAATCCAATTACTGCACCAGAGTCGACAAAAGTTTCGACACAAATTGCGTGAAGCTCCCTTTTGTGCATAATAAAACCCTTTTTGAATTAGAGGAGTTACTCTAAAAAAATTACACCATACGTGATAAGCGAATGAAAATAAGTAAACTACTTTTCATAGTGGACCATCATTTATTTCAGATACCAATGGTAAACAACGCAGCATTTCCAGAATGAAACTTTCACTCTGCAGCGGAGTGTGCGCTGATAAACTTCCTGGCAGATTAAAATTGCGTGCCGGAACCGGGACTCAAACCTGGGACCTTTGCCTTTCGCGGGCAAGCGCTCTACCATTGAGCTACCCCGACACGACTCATGATGCCGCCTCACAACTTTACTTCCGGCAGTACCTCGCCTCCTACTTTCCAAACCTCACAGAAGCTCTCTTGCGAAACTTGCAAGACTAGCACTCCTGGAAGAAAGGATATGGTGGAGACATGGCTTAGCCACAGCCTAAGGGATGTTTGGAAAGTAGGAGGCGAGGTACTGGCGGAAGTAAAGTTGTGAGGCGGCATCGTGAGTCGTGTATGGGTAGCTCAGTGGTAGAGCGCTTGCCCGCGAAAGGCAAAGGTCCCAGGTTCGAGTCCCGGTTCCGGCACGCAATTTTAATCTGCCAGGAAGTTTCAACGCAGCATTTAGTTATTGAACACAGACTTTCCACAACAGCTTACTATCTGTTTGAACGCCTAGGAATTTAAACTCTCGTCTCACTAATCAATTGCAAAGACTGTGTAATGAAGATACTTGTTGTTGCTGAATTATTTGTTACAAACAAGCCATGAAATGGTTAGCGGCAAACTTTTTCCCTTTCGTCATTTCGTCGGGAGTTTCACCGATGATAATTTTCATAAAGTTTTGAAATTGAATGAAAAATTGTTGGAGGTCGCTAAGTGCTCTCATTCCTAGATAGTGATACATAAATATGTGTAGTTTAGCGCGTCATATATATAATTAACTATGTGCCACACCCTTGTTTTTCGGCCAGGAACCTTCATGGTCTTACGTAGAACGACTTAACCAAAGTTTCATCTCAGTGAAATAAACAGCAGAGGACATGCAAACGAACATTCATTTTTATATGCAGAAACTTGGAATTGAAATAGTGACAACACTGCTGTGGAGACACTATGCAATGGAATCAACAATTGTCGCTGATAGCACACAGTTGTTGACATACCTACCTTTCCGCCGAGGAAATGGACTCGCCCGTCCCACGTCACCGGCGTGCGGAAAATCGAGGAAAAATACAGTCACTTGTGTTCAAATGTTCAAATGTTTGTATAGCTTATGGGACTTAACTACGGGGTCATCAGTCCCTAAACCTACAAACTGCTTATGAACTAACTAAGGACGGCACAAATATCCATGCCCGAGGGGAGATTCCTACCCCCGACCGTAGTGGCCGTGCAGACCGTGACTGGAGCGCCTCAGTCCCCTCGGCCACCGCGACCGTCACAGTCACTTGTGAGCAAGCGGTGTAACGTAAGGGTGTTACTATGTTTCCGGAACAGGAACAACGAAGTTAAATCAAGATCGAATATGCCAGAGGTGGTACAGTACGACAGTGTCATCAAGGCGTGCGGAAAATCGAGATTGCCGTACAAAAAGGTACGTTGGGTAAAAGCCTTCAACGAAGGTCATTCCTCCACGGCAGACCGTCAGTGCACAGTATTACTGTTCATTTGTGGAGCATCACTTGCGGCCAGCTTTGCGAAAGAAGCGGCAGCAGTTTTTGCGCCACCCACCCATCATTTTGCACGACTATGCGCGGGCGCATACAGCGCAAGCTGTGGCTGCTCTGTTCGGTCGATGGCACTGGAAAGTACTATACGATCCACCATACTCCCGGACATAAGTCCTTGTGCCTTCGATTCGATTTCGAAGATGAAGGAACCGCTTCGTGGCATTAGCTTCAGAACTGTTCCAGAGATTCGATAGGCAGTAGATCGCTGTATTCGCACCTTCAGCAGAACAGGCTCTGCTGACGGTTTACTGCGCTTTCCACATCGCTGGCAACAGGTTCTACATAACGCTGGTGACTACTCTGAAGGACAGTAACAGGTGCAAACATGTAACGTTTCTGTATCGGTTGAGAATAAATAGTTCCCACTGTTTTAGTTCCAACTGTCGTATTAGTCGTAGATAATAAAAGTGGTGCAGGCGGAATCTGCGATGGTTCACCCTACTGTTATGGCTGAGTTTTGGTAGGGTTGATTTTAAGGAGCCAAACACCAAAACGTGAACTGTTTGAGGGCAGACGGCAAGCAAACTGTAGGAGATTAACTTTGAACAGGATGGGATGGCTTTTGCATAGCGGCAGTATAGGAGACATACAGAGGTGCACCTGTTTCTTTTTCTTTATTGTTGCTTTAATTGTCCAAAGCATGGCCGGGCTGGCAGCAGAACAACCGACCGCTGTTCAGCCAAGAGTTACAAAAAACTGGTAAGGAGGAAGACACGGGAGATGATTGAAGAGTTGAAACGAACACACAGGACGAACACCGAAAAAAATTCAGGCGGCTTTCAGGTTTCTTCAGTGATCGTGGCCCATAGTATAAGTGCTAACGTTATTGCGGACCAAACTTATTGAAGTCACAGGGTGGCATGTCCGAGCTGTAGTGTGGATGCTCAATCTGCGCCCACTTGAACTTGGCCAGTACACTTGGTGTGACCCTGGAGACGTGTGGTCGTGCGTTATCATGGAGCACAATGACTACCTCCGTGAGCAGACCGGGCCTTTGCTCTTGATGGACTTGCGTTAGTCTACGGAGTGTCTCAGTGTCCCATAAGTAGCACTGTGATAGGTGTAAGAGTTGATAAGTAACAGTTAAAAATCTCTTGTTTCATCGAGGATCGATCACACGTCCTTTTTATTTTGGCACTGATCTTCAGAGCCATTATTATTTAGGAAGTAAAACCCTTCGAAGTAACGATCAGTGATGTTATTCGGCGAAAGTTTTCCGGCTTTGCTTTTTCCCATTTATTGAATACGGAACCGAGCGCAGCGCTGCCATCTGTTAGCGACGCTAAGCAACAGCTACAGGTCTGAGCGCGGTATCCGCCAAGAGACTGCTGATTGTATTTTTACAGTTTGGTGTGTCGTCGAACTGTAGATAACTTTAACACATTTCACAACTACTTTTACGTAATTAGTTAATGAAGTGACCACAAACGAACGAGGATTCGAAATATTTAGGACGGAACAGTTTCAAGCTTCATTTGTTTTATTACGAATGTATATTGCCTCAGGTGTTACTTAAAACAATTCAGAATTTTTGCAAAGTTCCCACTGCAGATATGTGTTATGGGCTCGTTGACAGAGACCGTATTGCCATGGGTTTCCATAATAATTATTGTGATGCAGATACATAATAACAATTATGGTACGTTTCTTATTACAACGTTGACAATTGCAGCAGAATAAGTGTCTATTTTTAATTTTATTTATATATTTATTTGCCTGTTTTATTTGATTCTTGGTAGAATGGAATAAATTTATGTTCAAAGGTGCAAAACATAAAACATATTTACGTTAATATTCCCTTAATTTTGAAATGTTAGTAATTTAGAGTGTTACACAGTTTTAATTTGAACAATGCCTGTCACATACAGTTACCCTGAATGTTTTGCAGAGTCTTCAGGATAGGAATGATTCGAGTTGATATCATCTATGATATCAACTACACTGAAGATTGCCACCGACAGTTGGCAATCGACAATAATCACCGAAACTATGACGTTAAGCACATATTGAGACCGGGACGATAATGCCAACTCACCCCTTGTATGGAAAAATGTTTTACCTATGGCTTTGTTCGTCTAGAGGTGATGGTGATGCTGCTTTCGCTTTCAGTACGATAAATACACAAGATAGGAATAAGTACAAACGACTTTTAAGCACTGTAATATCGCGGTGGAGTGGCTGCGCATTCTAAGGCGTCTTGCTGCGGAGCGCGTGGCTGCGGTGATGTGAAATTAATATGGAGAGGTAGGTTTAAGGTAGAAAATACATACAGTAATTGATTACAAAAAAGAAAAGAAAATTTATTTCCAAAAGTTTTGTACCCATATAGATGTGTAGTTTGGGCCTTCACTACAAATTTTAATTAGCTGCACAATCTTAACAGTGACGTGCCTTTTGAATGAAACGACATAATAACATCACAGGATCATATAAAATCAGCTAGCTGCCAGATATAATAACTTCACATGTCGAAACAAATAAGGCTATCAACACATTGCCAACACGTTTTTATCGTAAAAATCTGACATTAGATCCAACACGCACAATTGTACATGAGCTAATGTTTCAGATTATAACTCCAAATAATTTAAGAGATATTTACGTAAAATGATGTATCTACAGTAGATCTAAGTCATTAAAATAAATGAAACCAAATTTATATAACAATATATACAAACCTTCGAATGTGCGGTTTCTTGCCGCCATGATAAGTGTACTAGTGTAGAGAGATGGAACTAAAACACATTGCGCACGTCACCACAGTCCATCCACGATTTTGTGATGCTGCATACCATATTTTTTCCATTATCTCTCAAATGTATCAACATTTTACCCCCAAATTCGTTTGTAGCTGCTTGTATACATAGTGTCACATATGCTACTAGCTCGTTCTACAAATTATAAATTGCAGAGTGCTACTGAATCATTTCGACAGTTAGCTGCATTGAGTTACTCTTAACCTGTGCGTTTGTTTATATTAGTATTCCTTGTTTACCATGTAAAAGTAGGCAGCCCGGGGGCCGGGAGTAGCCGAGCGGTCTGGAGAGCCACGTTGCGGATCGCGCGACCTCCCGTGTCGGAGTTTCGAATCCTTCCTAGGCATGGATGTTAGTGTTGCCTTTAGTATAAGTTAGTTCATAAAAAGTTTGTAAGCTTAGGGACTGATGACTCCTCAGGTAAGTCCCATAAGCTTTCAAACATTTGAACATTTGTCACATACTACTGTTGCATTATGAGTTACTTTCTGGTAAAATGAGAGGTATAATAGTGACATTTACTACACCGGGTAAATCAGGAAAGCACTATAAAGCTGACCGACTATGAACTTTTTGTTGCTACTAGCGCATAATAATTTTAAGGAATGCTTTTTCTCAATAAGTTTTTCTCGTTATATACGCACTATACATTAATCGTGATAGTTTTTATAGCTTCAAATAAAAAGTCAAGCATTTAAGGGTTAACTCCGTGAGTCGGCTTATTTAGTCAGAGTTAATACTGTCTTTATATTATTTTGTCATTTTTATTGAAAGAAAAGAAGAAAGCTTGGGATTTAATGTCCTGTCCACAGCGTTGTTATTAGAGAGGGAACTGATACTCGGAAGATTGGTTAAGAATGGGAAAGGAAATCGGCCATGCCCTTTCAGAGGAACCATCCTGACACTTGCCTGGGGTGAATTAAGGAAATCATGGGGAAACGTAAATCTTGATGGCTGGAAGTGGATTCGAACCACTCTTCTCCCGAATACGAGTTCACAGTGTGTTACGTCTGCGTCACCTCTTTCGGTAATTTCTTTTGTAATGCCATTATCAACATTGCTTTTCTAAATTGCAATACGTTGTTAGTTACTTTATCACGAACTGCTGGTTTTCTATTGTTTTACTTTCGTTCTGTTACACTTACTTCGGGCCTACGTTGGTAAGGCTAGGCAGTTTTTTTCCAGTACTTCCTGTCAACCTGTAGCGTCCCCTGGAGAAACGATATTAATAGTGAGGCCGTATTGAATTCTAATCCGAAACGTAAGTGCGGTGATGGCAAAGATAAAGTGTTACCAAGAACGTGAATGAACTGTTTTTACAACACGAAATTTTAATACCGTCGTGAATGTTATCTCCGTTCTTTGTTCGGTTACTATTAAACAATTGTACAATGTGTAATCTTTCTTGTCTTGTTCTGGTACGTTCCATGTCGTGATTTGAAAGGACGATATTAATTTTGCGAGAGTCGCTGTTAGGTTGTTTTTTCTCAACAAAAGTTATCAAGGTCTGTCAAATGATTGAAAAATGTGAGATATGATCGTCAATAGAAATGTTAAACAGTTTTCGTGTTCTTCATAGTAACAGGACCCATTCAAAGATTTTAAGCATTTTCAGGATTTCAGCTCCAGTAGCAGCATCTTCAATATCGGATGCTGAACTGCGGTCAGCGGCCACCCTATCATAGTTAATTCTAGTAAATAATTATTAAATGATTCAGGGACGGGTGTTGAGATGACATAGCACTTTTAAAAATTATTACGCAGCTTGGACGACGATCCTGGACGGCGGTAGAATAAATTGTAACGATTCAGTTCTTAATGAAATTTACATTAGTAGGTATTCAGACCAAACTGAAGGGATTCACAGAAGTGTTTTTTCTGTGTTGTGTTGTGGACAGATCTTGAGTCAACATGAATTACAATTCTGGTTGGTAATTCCCATGATTAACTTGTTACAGTTTGAATCTAGACAGTGATTAGTGAAACGTATCTTTTTTTTCAGTATATTGTTTCATCAACTTTTTATATAATACGAAAAAGTAAATCTTTAAATATTTTTATTAAAAGCAGGTCTTTGGCTAATGCTCTCTATTTGCAATAAAAAGGGACCATAATGCAGTATTTCGTAGAGGGTGTCTCATGAAAGACGCCTGCCAGGCGTCCGCGGATCGCGCGGTACAGCTCCCGGCCGCCGCCACCGCATCCGCCGACCACGGCAGCGCCCGATTCTCGGACTCTATTGTGCCGCGGGCGAATACATTGAGTTAAGTCTAAAAAACATTGCCATCTGAGTAACCTAAGCTTACCTTTATTTACAGTAGATGTTCAAAATGATGTCCCTCTACTGAAAGAGCGGCCTGACACCTCTTGAACGCATTTGCCAACACTCGACGAATTTCGGCTGCCGAAATCTGGGCAATGACTAGTCGAATCCTGTCTTCCAACTCTCCGAGTCTATAGGAATTGCTTGCATATACCTTGTCTTTTAACACTCCCCAAAGACAAAATTCAGAGGGATTGAGATCTGGAGAACGAGGAGGCCAGTCAACTATCCTATCATCAAAAACACTTCGTATTGCTGTCATAGAAGCACTGGCAATGTTTGTGGTCTTGCTTTGTCCTGCATGAAATAACCGTATCTCCTCTAGGCCTTCGTTCGCTTAACACAGATCCAGTCTATTGAAAATTTTTCACTAACCTACGTATTGTGGATTCATTGGGAATATGCACACCGGGAAATTTCGCCTGCCGAAATCTGGGAAATGGCTAGTAGAAACTTTTTTCACGAAACAATAAATTCTGACAGGTATGTGAACAATATCCTACATCCACTGTTTCAAGAACTTTCATCCAACGAAAAGCTGTACGGTTATTTCCAGCAGGACAATGCAAGACCATACATTGTCAATGCTTCTATGGCAGCAATATGAAGTGTTTCTGTTGATAGGATAGTTGACTAGCCTCCTCGTTCCCCAGATCTAAATCTCTGTGACTTTTATCTTTGGGGAATGTTAAAAGATAAGCATTCCCCATACACTCAAAGAGTTGAAAGACAGGATTCGATTAGTAATTTCCCAGATTTCGGCAGCCGAAATTCGTCGAGTGTTGGCAAATGTGTCCAAGAGATGTCAGACCACTCTTTCCATAGAGGGACATCATTTTGAACATCTAGTGTAAATAAAGGTAAGCTTAGGTTACTCAGATGGCAATGTTTTATAGACTCAGTGTATGCGCCCGCAGCACAATAAGAGTCCGAGAATCTGGCGCTGTCGTGGCCGGCGAATGCGGTGGCGGCGGCCGGGAGCCGTAACGCGCGATCCGCGGACGCCTGGCAGGCGTCTTTCCTGAGACACCCTTTAGTTCAGCAAATTTCAGTTCAAGTAATAGTACAGCACAGTTAGTATTTATTTATTTTAATTTTATTTACTAGGACGCTACAAATCTCCCAACGACATCTAACAATACAAGGGGAATCACGCGCGGAAAATAAGTCATGCACCTCAAGGTAGGCAACCTGGACCATAGGTGCAAGTTTGGTTGCCTACCTCAAGGCGCGCGGAATGTTTGCCACCGCCCCGTTTATACAGGAGTGCCTGGCGCTGCGCTACGTGGCGTTACCGTGTTGGAGTCTAGTGGTTGAGAGAATGTGGTCGTGTGTTGGCAGGAGCGACCATGGAGGGCGTGGAGACGGCGCTGGAGCAGCTGGTGACGGAGCGCGCGCAGCGGCTCTTCCTGCTGACCGACGCCGAGCGCAAGGGCTTCATCGTGCGCAGGGACATGCAGGTAGGCTCCTCACTGCTCATCCAGCACATGGGACCACTGCTGCCACTGGGGTTCCTGACTGTAACCTGCATACTCTAAGAAATGATGCTGCATACATGGAAGCGTCGAATAGAGTGTCTTGAGAAAATCTGGTAACACCATTGATAGTTAAAGGCAACAATCCGAAGATTGGTTTGAACACCACAGTGCTTTACTAGGTATGGTCCTGTTTGGAGGTGGTATTCCGTTGCCTTCCTCCGACCTTCGAACTGACTTACCCAGCCAGTTATAGCGGGACCTACAGTTTAACGTGGGTTCCGAACCGCGTTGCTACTCGGTATTTTTCACATGAGCAATACTGCCAGAGGTGAAAGAAGTGGAAAGTGACAGATAAAAATCCTAGGACCTGGCAGGGATCTAACCCGCGACCTTTGGATTTGTAGTCTGGCACTCTACCACTATGCAACCGAGGTCCTCGGATTTTTATCTGTCACTTTTCACTTCTTTCACCTCTGGCAGTATTGCTCATGTGAAAAATACCGAGTAGCACCGTGGTTCGGAACCCACGTTAAACTGTAGGTCCCCCTATAACTGGCTGGGTAAGTCAGTTCGAAGGTCGGAGGAAGGCAATGGCATACCATCTCCAAACAGGACCATGCCTAGTAAAGCACTGTGGTGTTCAAACCAATCTTCGGATTGTTGACTGCATTGATAGTTACCCATAGAAAAGGGGGTGTTTATCTTCATCAATGAATGCGTCACTGTTGTTTGTATGACAAACAATTCTGTTAAGTGAAAGCTGTTCATAAAATAATGTATAATCAGTAATTGGTATTGTTCATCTGCACTTGTATCATATCACGCTAATCTGACTGAACAATTATCAAAATGAATAAAGATGACTTTGAGCAACAACAAAATAAATACAAAATAAAACAAATCCTGATAGTGTAACTTTGTTAATAGAATATTCAACTTCACCTCTGGTAAGAAAACACCTCTTTCATTACATAAGACTTTGAACAGTACCATGCAAGCGTGGTGCTGAAGGGACAGATTGACAATTAAATCAGAATGTGACACTTCCTCTTGAAATATTTGTTTCAAGGGTTAACACTGTATGTTCTTCTGGCTTACCTG
This sequence comes from Locusta migratoria, assembly GCA_026315105.1. NCBI lineage: Eukaryota > Metazoa > Arthropoda > Insecta > Orthoptera > Acrididae > Locusta > Locusta migratoria. The sequence goes on along the minus strand of CM048744.1, from coordinate 854,880,781 downwards.
TGCGCAAGGAAACAACGTGTGCTACTGCTCTCAACTCTACTGCCACAAGCATGCTGCTGATACTAAGAGAGAAAAAACTAACTACTAAATTTGCGAAGGTACTTTGCGAATTCACTTACTACAATAAAAACAAATTTCATCCATATTTGTAGAAAAATAATTAATGGGGTTTTATGGGTATATGGATAACTTGAAGTAGATATGAAATGCATTTAAGTTGACATCCTCTATATTGAACAAGACTCTAAACAGTATAAGGGAAGATAGTTACAAGGGAATGCTTTACACCAAGCTTCATGACTATGTTGTACAAAAACTGTAAGATAGTTACAAGGGAATGCTTTACACCAAACTTTAGTTCCTTCACTTTCTGCACTCTCAAAAAGAGCATACAAAATTCCTGCAGTACAAACATGGATCATATCTACATGATGCGGACAATAATAGCAGCATAAAGCTTTTTAACTCTAATCTTCATACTGTCAAGGTACAAATCATATTCAATTATTTTCTTAACATCTCTATACATAGAAAAATTCATTAAAAATGTGCCAAGTTCATGCTTCGATATACAACTTCATTCTTAGACTGCCTGAAACACTCTCCCTGCTCACACTTCCGAGTCCGGACAACAACCACCACTGCACTGCTACCGCTCAAACGCGGGAACGCGCACCGACCAAAGATGCTCCCCGCGGAGCAAAGATATGAATCGCAGACTTCAACCTTACATAGTTACCTTTCACCATCCCAGGACGCTACAGAGCGTACACATTATAGACGAGGACACTTACCGATAATAAACAAATTAAAAAAACAAAAGCAATTGGTCAGCAAAAGTCAGTTGAACCGAAAATGAAAACGTCTTTTTCTTAGTACAATCTACACTAATGCGCATTAAAATTGCTACACCAAGAAGAAATTCAGATGATAAACGGGTATTCATTGGACAAATCTATTATACTAGAAGTGACATGTGATTACATTTTCAAGCAATGTGGGAGCATAGATCCTGAGAAATCAGTACCCAGAACAACCACCTCTGGCCGTAACAACGGCCTTGATACGCCTGGACATTGAGTCAAACAGAGTTTCGATGGCGTGTACAGGTACAGATCCCCACGTAGCTTCAACACGGTACCACAGTTCATCAAGAGTAGTGACTGGCGTATTGTGACGAGCCAGTAGCTCGGCCACCACTGACCAGACGTTTTCAAATGGTGAGAGATGTGAAGAATGTGCTGGCCAGGACAGCAATCGAACAATTTCGGTATCCAGAAAGGCCCGTATAAGGAACTGCAACATACGGTCGTGCATTATCTTCCTGAAATGTAATTTTTCGAAGGGATCGAATGAAGGGTAGAGCGACGGGTCGTAACACATCTGAAATGTAACGGCCACTGTTCAAAGTGCAGTTGGTGCGAACAAGAGGTGACCGAAACGTGTAACCAGTGGCACCCCATACCATCACGCCGGGTGATACGCCAGTATGGCGATGACGAATACTCGCTTCCAATGTGGGTTCACCGCGATATCGCCAAGCACGGATGCGACCATCATGATGGTGTAAACAGAACCTGGATTCATCCGAACAAATGACATTTTGCCATTCGTGTATACAGGTTCGTCGTTGCGTACACCATCGTAGGCATTACTGTCTGTGATGCAGCGTCAAGGGTAACAGCAGCCATGGTCTCCGAGTTGATAGTCCATGCTGCTGCAAACGTCGTCGAACTGTTCGTGCAGATGATTGTTGTCTTGCAAACGTCCCTATCTGTTGACTCAGAGATCGAGACGTGGCTGCACGATCCGTTACAGCCATGCGGATAAGATGCCTCTCATCTCGACTGCTAGTGATACGAGGCCATTGGGATCCAGCACGGCTTTCCGTGTTGCCCTCCTGAACCCACCAATTTCATATTCTGCTGTCACTGGATCGCGACCAATGCGAGCAGCAATGCAGCGATACGATAAATCGCAATCGGGATAGGCTACAATGCAACCTTTATCAAAGTCGGAAACGTGATGGTACGCATTTCTCCTCCTTACACGAGGCATCACAACAACGTTTCACCAGGCAACGCCGGTCAACTGCTGTTTTTGTATGAGAAATCGGTTGGAAACTTTCCTCATGTCAGCACTGGCGCCAAGTTTGTGTAAATGCTCTGAAAAGCTAATCATTTGCATATCACAGCAACTTCTTCCTGTCGGTTAAGTTTCGCGTCTGTAGCACGTCATCTTCGTGGTGCAGCAGTTTTAATGGCCAAGAGTGTACTTTCTCAATACTTCCAGACACGTGTTTGGTTTAAGGTATGTGCAGAGAAATGTTGAATAAAACAATGTTGTTTCCCTGTATAATTTTCGTACGTCTTGCAAACGTCTCATTCTTTAACTAAACAGGTGGTGATAGTTTCGTTTCTTCTCGCTGGGATCTGCGTTTCTCTCATATCGTCATAGGTTTGCGGCCATGCTATCACTTCTCTCATACAACTTTCGAACACAATTAACTTAAGAAATTTACTCCTCACTTTTGTTTATTTTCTTTGTGCTAATTATTCAGAACATTATTATTCTTTCGCACCGGATTTCATCAAAATCGGCTGAATGATTTAGGACCACGTAGAACAACATTATATATATATATATATATATATATATATATATATATATATATATATATATATATATATATATATATGGCCTTTTCACAATAAAAGAACATCACAACAGATTCAATTCGTCCTACAGAAATATACATACTAGGCACATTTATTTTCGATTCACTGTTTGCTATCTTTGCGTGTCTTCTGGCTAGTTTAACAGACTATCTTTGTTCATCGAGCATGTCGTATATTATGTCCCGTGAAGTCGTTTAGTATTAATTCGTTCTTTTTCGGTTTCATCCTTGCCTTATAGAATTTTGCTGAGATTCCGAAAGTCACGCAGGCCAGACCATTGCATTGTAGTACAACACAGCTACATTCGAACCGTCATCCTTTACGTTCGTAAACCGTCAGCCTATCCATTGAGACACTTCCATAGATATGAGACGCACGTCCTTCAAGCAATTGTGCTGACGTGGAGTTTACAACTGTTTCTAAGAGCTTGATTAACTTTTTTTCCAAACGAAACGATACGATGACTTAACGTGCAATAAATATCGAAATATACTGTATACTTACTATTACATTGCTTGTATTTGACGATGTAAAGACCAACTTGAAACTCCACAGACCGGTACGGTTGAGAGAACTGGTATTTCTGAACTTGGGCATGCGCACTGCTATGTTATTCGACGTTTAATAATTCGGCCAGGCAATCTCTTACAGCACACTGCACACTAAGAAGAGAAGCCGCACTAGGTAACTCACTTGCACTCGAAATTTGGCAGGGCGCAAGAAGAGTGAGAATGAAGAGAAAAATGTTTTAAGTGCCAGTGTTCAGTACTTTCGGAAAAAATAACAAAGAAAATTTAACTAAGTTCAGACACTGTGCTATCAAGCAACACAGGCGTTTGGAATATCTGCAGTTTAGTGAAATGACTGCCTTCGAATGGCTCAAATCCAAAATCCGATTCGACGCCGCAATTTTTTTTTTAATTTATTTTAAATTTGGTCATCGTTAAATGTAATGCAACATCCGGCAATAAAAAGTATCATAAAGTGTAAATTAATTGCAAGCCCCACTGTATGAGAAAATGATCAAATACGTGTAGTTTGACGCAAAATTATGACCAAATAGCGAGGAATGAAGTAGAGTAAACGGGATTGCTTTTCCCAGTGACATTAATGTCTTCACTCATCAAAAACATTAAATACTCTGAATAATCGGACGTCATCCGTTGGAATTTTTTTATCTCTCAAAGGCTTGTTGATTGTGTAAATCATGGAATTATTCTAGATAAGCCTAAGTACTGTGGTATTAGTAGAGCAGTGCACAAATGGTCTAATTCATACTTAACTGGAAGAGAGCAGAAAGTTGAAATAAGTTGTTCAGCTAAACTGCAAAAATCAGCTGATTCCTCAAACTTGGGAGCTAACAAGAATGGCGTCCCACAGGATTCGGTCTTGGGTCCTTGCTGTTCTTGATATATACTCATGACTTGCTTTTCTGTATTCACGAAGATGCAGTGCTAGTTCTTTTTGCTGATGATACAAGTAACAAACGAGAATTCACTGACGAAATTGTAAATGATATCTTTTAGGAAATTATTGGTTCTCTACAAAAGGGCTCTTATTAAATTTTGATAAAACACAGTATATACTGTTCCATACGGTAAATGGCAACATATGCTATTAGGGTTATTGCAATTTTTGGTGACAAACATCTCTGTAAATTAGCTTACTATGACTATTTTCACTTCACTGCTTTCATATGGCATCACATTTTGGGATAATTCATTATTGAGCAAAAATGTATTCATTGCACTAAAGAGTGCAATTAGAATAATATATGTAGTCCATCCAAGATGATCCACAGACATTTAAAGATCTAGGAATCGTCACAGTAGCTTATGCAATGGCTCTCGTGTGAGTGAAAGCAAAATTTTGGGTACTAGCATTTTGTTTACTTTTTTCAATTACTTAAACAAGATTTGCAAAACTTATTTTTATTGTGGGAAATTCCATTTTGTTAAACTATGAAGAATTTTAAATAAATAAATAAATAAATACAAAGAAAGTTCGATATCGAGACGGATTTGAACCCGCAACCGAAAAATCAGGAACCAGTCTATTCCAATGCGCCCCCTGCTTCTGTAGCTTTATAAAAGAGCGCCCAAGTTTTGTTTCTACTTTATCGGCGTTGTGTCAAATTCCTCTCCCCAGAATCGTGTCTTGCACATCATTGTCATTTAAGTAATGAAAATGAGATTGTATGTATGGTACCGCGATAATTTTACTGTGTAGTGTAGTCAAATAATCTGATGGTGTGTTTCTAAGATATGGAAACCGGCTATGATACCATTTGTGGTGAGTGAGGCTGAAAAAATGAAGAAAACAGTATAAATGAAAGCGTTTCTCCATCCCTCTGAGAAAGCACAGAGAGCAAATGAGCCTCCATGTTATATATAGACAGGACTTCATAGGTATTTGCGAGCAAAATGAACCGTGAAAAATTTAATCCTTTAACAATAGGAATACAGTTTCCAACATTCTATTCTACAGCAAAGTAAAGATTCCACTTTTAGATAAGACAGGAATTTATCGGATTTTCTGCATTATTTGTGCAAATATTATGTTGGTCAATACGTTAGGGCTATAACTACTGCTCTGGCGGAGCACGAATGACAGAGCGGTGACCTGCACAAACCCAGAGAACTAACGCTGCAGATAGTGTACACTGCTCTTTGTTAGTGAAAGGCTCATAGTTGCTTCTAGACTTCGTACGTAGCATATAAGAGACGTGAAGTATACAAAATTAACAAACTTACAAGTTAAAAGTAAGATGCAGTGTAGAAACACATAACACGGATATTTTTATCCATACTGGAGCAATCACCTGTATATTATAATGACGATAGAGTGCATTTTAGTGAAAATGATTATGAATTAGTTGCAACCAAGATTGCAACTGTACCTCGTGACCGTTTGATGAATGAATGTCTGTCTGGTGTTCTTTAGAGAAGTCCGGTGCTGAGCGAGATGTATAAAATTTTATGCCAGGTGTGGGGTTCGAACCCACGCTCCCTATTGGGAACCAGAACTTAAGTCTGGCGCCTTAACCGCTCGGCCAACCTGGCTACATTGCGGAATCGTCGCTATTTTGGTTTTCTCCCACTTTACCTCTTACACGACGAACGTAGAATCATTTTAGTGCAAGAAACGTAGGCGCTGTCATCGATTCTCTTAGCCGTGGCTCGTCTGCAGCAGCTACTTCTCGTATTCTGCAGCAGACGATTTCATCAGCTCTGCGACAACACTGGTCATGAATTGTCATTGCAAAATACCTGTTTTCCCGTCGTGCAAGTAATCTCTAAGTATAGAAAATGAAGCAAGATGCAGACTTTAAGCAGTAACTGCGGTGGAAGTCCACTGCAGAACCAACTACAAGATTTCGTGAGCTTACTTTGGAACCATTATGGAGTGGATATAAATGAAGTTTTGTTAAGTTTGATCATACGGATATTCGCAACCTATAATTACTAGACTAAAAGATGTCCACTGCAGACAGCAGAAACTGCCAGTAGTCATTAACGGCATAGGCATTACTGTCGGAACCAAGTATCTGCTTACGCAGTTTAGTAAATGCTGTTATTTTAATTCCACCATGTTTCGACACATTTTCCAGTTGCCTTCTTCAAGCCAATTGCCTTGGAACGCGAAGTTCGTTGCTTGATTTATGGAGTTCACCCAGACTACTAACAGGTCGCTCTGTGCGTCGCTAAAGTGTTTGCTTCCTATCGGAGTCAATAAAAATATTCCGTCAAAACAAGTTATCAGTGAGGAGAATTTGGTAATATTATAACCATCACCAAAATATAGCGCCCCAAGGTCTAAGGCACCATGTCACGGATTGCGCAGCCGCTCCTGTCGGAGGTTCATGTCCTCCCGCGGGCATGGATGTGTGTGTGTTGTCTTTAGCGTAAGTTAGTTTAAGTAGTTTGTGAGTCTACGCGCCGAAGACCTAAGTAGTTTGATCCCTTTCTTAAAAAAAAAAAAAATTAATGTTTGCAAATCTATGGGACTTAACTTCTTTGGTTATTAGTGCCTAGGCTTACAAACTACTCAAACAGAGTTAAGCTAACCTAAGGAGAACACACACTCCCATGCCCAAAGGAGGACTTGAACCTCCGACGGCGAGCAACCGCGCGCGATTAAGAACGCTCGGCCACGCCACCGCGGCTACGTTTACAAACACTGAACATACGCCGTTTCAACGTGACTAAAGCAAACTGAGTGCCACATCCAAAATCTTATAAGGAGACCACATGGGTACCGGGTTAGAGTTTTATCATGCTTCCGGCACGTGAAGTTCCGAGTGTCACGAAAATGATGCACGAGCTGGGGTGCAAATCATTAAAAGAAAGGCGTTATTTGTTGTGGCGAGATCTATTTGCGAAATTTCTTTCACAAACTGTCTCATCATAATGCGAACATATATTGTTAGCACCCACCTACATAGGGAGACATGATAAAATAAGAGAAATCACACCGAAAACAGAAAGATTTAGATGTTCCTTTCCCTCGTGTGCTTTATACAGAAATATAAAAGTGGGTCGCGGCAGAATAGCCGTGCGCACTAAGGCGCCCTGCTACGGTGCGCGCGGCTGTTTTTCGTCGGAGGTTCGAGTCCAGTTATTGGTTGAAGTTACCACACGAGGAAGGAATGCTGTACGTGTGTTACAGCAAAGGTACTAAATTTTTTACTTACTATTTCTGCGTAGATTTTGTGATGCCTAACGCTTTTACGTATGAATGGAAAAGAATTTTGTGAAGGCTGATAAAGGAAACGTTCAGAAAGTTGATGTGTTTAAGGTAGCTTCGTTATATATATATCCAAAATATTACGTGCCGAAAATAAGAAACATCAGAAATGCGTTTAAAGTTAAACATAGCTACATTTGAAACTAAATGGTCCTTTTTTGTGTCAACAGCCTGACTCTAAAAGATAATTATTCTGCATAAACTCATGTAAATAAAGATTTCGACTTGGATTCATTTTTGTTTTATTTTCTACTGGATTATATGAATGTTGTTATTGAAGGCCATAGTAGAAATTACACACGTTTGTAGTTACTGTTCGGATTGTGATTAAATCGCCTATACACGTAAATAGACCTTGCGCTTTCCATGTATCATTATGCAATTTACTCGCGATGATTACATACAAAGTAACATGGCATGTTAATTCCAATCTATTTTGACTTACCTGCTAACACTAAATTTTTTCCACGACAAATTACGAAGTTCTGCAAAAGCTTTATTTACTAGAGTAGTTCATAGTTACTTCAATAGCTCAGCTGACAGTGTCTTAATTTCCATTTTTTTCCTTGTTCAAATCTCACTATATGTTATTAATTTTTTTCTAACTTTTGTTGTCGCGGAAGACTGTGACATTGTGTCTGATATATGTCATATATTGAAGTAGTTCACCACTGATGTAAATATTAAAACTGGCAAGCAACATGATACTTGTACTTTCAGCAACTATATTAGAAAACTGTTTTAAACATAAATCGTTGGCGTGTTCTATCGTGCATAGCTGTTTCGCAACTGTAAATCTCAGCTGACTTCTCACATTAGCAGTTGTAGAGTATGATACTTACTTCACGTACATCAAAATGATTCGCACAGAAATAAACCAGTTCAACCACATTTTGCAAACATACTCATTGCTTGTAACATACATATCTTTTTCTAGAATTGTTTTTAGAAATATACAGTGTGCTACTACGCAATATTTGTACACCATTTTCCGAATAGTAATTGCCCAGACAATACATCACAGTTGGTGAATTTTACAACAGCGGAAACAAAAACGTCTACGTTGACGTCACAGGTAACACGATTCAATCCCGGTGTTTTAATGGATTTTCAAATTATTTATATTTCATTTCAGTTATTATACTTATTTATTTTTAATTGTGAAATTCATCTGGGAAAAAGCATGTTATGAGCATAAGACGACATAATTAACCATCTTAGACGATTTCTGGAAAAGTACCCCTTTTTGCGACTTAATAAGTGCCAATATGGGGACTTCTTCAAAGACGGAAAGGGTGAAGGACTAATAATTAATGTTTGAAACATTCACTCTCTTTTCCATAATTTTTAGCTATGCATTGTGTGATTCGTAGAAAAGTATTCCGAAGTAAGATTTCCCGTGTCTTCTGGAAAATGAATAAATAGATAAAAATGAGGAATTATGAGAAGCAACTGAGGTTATTTCAGCGGCTGGGTACTAGGAACTTAAAGGGAGTTTGGATTTAACATGAGGGAAAACAGAAAAACGTTCCTGAAATTGCGGTGCGTTTGCATAGCCGGCTGGGAGCATTTTGCACCTGCTAAAACGCTATTTGTCTTTTGCCGAATTTGAATAATGCCCGGGGAATTATAATTTGTAAACCATTCCAGCAGCTGCCGATGAAACAAATACACATTGTATTGCAGCTGCGTTATTACCCACGGCGAGAATACATGTCAAAACGAATCAATATTTCTAGGTCACAGCGATTAACTACACAGGGTGGGCAGAATAGTATGACCACCAGTCATTAATCTACATTTTGTTATGAGTGGGGGCGGTTATTACGGCTTTTAATTACTTCAAGAGGCTGCTTCAAAATTTCTCACTGATCATGGTAGTGTGCCTGCAGATTCATTTGCAACATTGTAATGTCGGCAACAGCGCGGACAGCTTCTCAAAAAAAGACAACGAATTGTAAGATCTCTCCAATATTTTGTCCGCCTAAAAGAGTAGGCGTTTTCGTGTGCTAGGAAGTTTGATACAATACTATTAACTTGTTTACTTTCTCTTGATGTTTACTGTATGTGCATTGTCTTGTTGATAGGTACATATTCCAACTTTGTTCAAGTGTTAAGGTTGTTTGGTAACTTCCTCGTTAATTAATCTTCAAGTAATTGAAACTGATTCCAGGCGCTTGCTGACGACATGCAAACTCTTAGAGCACTGTATAGTACAAGCAGAACAATCGCCATTTTGAATCCCGTGTTGAAGGAGCAGATTTAAAGACTACGTAACACTTACGCTTTTTAATATGCTATTAAGGTCATTAAACATACTTTGCTAACGCAGAAAATATTACAGAATAGTAAATTTGTTTGCTTACATCGAACTGTAAGAGGTAAGCAACTTAAAATTACATTGTAGTGGTTAGATGGATGTTTAGAGATATGATACATTCACTTACATTCCAAATTAAGACATATGTTGCCGTTCTAAATATTTACCACATAGTTACAGATAAAATACGTACAAAATGTTGGTGAAGCTTAAGGGACTTAACTGCAGGGTCATCACTCTCTAAACTTACAAACTCCTTATGAACTAGCTTATACTAAAGGCGCCACAAACACCCATTCCCGAGGAGGGATTCGAACCCCCTACGAGGAGCGGCCTCGCGCATCGAAGCATAGCACCTCAATGCGCTTGGTCACTCCGCTGCGCTAAATACGTTACAGTTAACGTATGTTTTTATTTATAAATGGGACTTCCACATACGTTTACGGTAACTAAGAGTTGCTTTCGGAATATTGTTAAAATTGCAGTACTGCACTTCCAGTATTAACCCTTCTAATGTCTCGCATTTTTAACACACGGCAAATTTCAGAATAGATAACGAATAAATGAAGTCCCCCTGGAGCATGCACTTTGAAATAAAGTGAATGTTGCGTGCAAAGTTTTGAATTGTAAAACAGTCACAATTGTCCACTGACTAAAGCTATGCAGGAGCGATGTTTAGTATGAAGTATAGCCGGGTGATTAACGGAGAGTAGTATTTTAAATCAGTGATCGTTGGTTCGAACCCTGGTATGCGTTAATTTTTTTTCTCTCAGTTTCCTGTACATAACAGATTCTGGGACCAGAAATGACATTCATATTCTTACTTGTCACAAATATTTATCCATTTTTTTTTCGAATATGTCGCGACTTCCGAGATCGTGGTGAAGCAAGAACCTAACAATAGAACTTAAATAATAATTCATTACTTGTCATAAATATATCCTCTTTATTTCTGAAAATAATGTAATAATATTGAAATGAATGGGAAGAGCCACTGTGCTGTCTAAATCAGAAACCCGGCCAGCTAATTTCCAGATGCCGTTTTCAATCGATCCAGCAAACCCGTATCTGGCCCTGACATGTACACACGACAGCTAAAAACGGTTTCAGAAATTCAGTTTTCGTATTTCAGGAGTTGGGTCGCGTGTAGAAGAAGCAAGTATTACTGTGTGAGTTAGGCATTGTTGTCTGCAGTGTTACTCTGTTGTACATCTCCGTAGTTCCTAACGTTTCTTTTTCTTGCGATGAGTGTACGTAATTGCTGCAGTCAGGATCAACATTAAATATGTCAGTGCGTCAGTTTCGTTTACAAACTACATTTAAGCGATACTTTATTTCCGTCCCCCCCCCCCCTTCCCCGCTAGAACCATCTAAATTCTACCATATGTATTTATATTAGTGAAAGGGTGTCGCGCAAAACTGTAAGCTATAAAAGGGTGTAGCTATGAGGGAAAGTCTGGAAAGCAGTGGTAGGGACATGTCCCTACGATTGGCAACACTGCTCACTACACTGTTTATCGATTGACTTCGGGTGGTGCTTGTTGAGCTGCTACACCTTCAAACAATCGCTATAACTCAACAATGAATGCAAACAAATAGCTCTCCTTTTTTATCAATTGCAGCAATAATCATTACTATAAATGTTTCTATGTTTCAAATAAAATACTAAACACAACAGGAGTGTGGCCAAAAACGAATGTTACGGTCAGTTACCGACCCCCCCTCCCTCCTACCCCCACAGACACATACATTGGTAAACAACTGTTAAGCTATAATGTGAAAGGATAGTCCAAAAAATGTAATTCCAAACTGAAACTTTCACTCTGCAGCGGAGTGTGCGCTGATCTTAAACTTTCTGGCAGATTAAAAAGTGAAAGTTTCATTCTGGAAACATCCCTTATGCTGTGGCTAAGCCATGTCTCCACGATATACTTTCTTCCAGGAGTGCTAGTTTTGCATGGCTCGTAGGAGATCTTCTGTGAGGTTTGGAAAGTAGGAGGCGAGGTACTGGCGGAAGTAAAGTTGTGAGCTGGCATCGTGAGTCGTGTCGGGATAGCACAGTCCGTAGTGCACTTGCCCGCGAACGGCGAAGGTTCCAGGTTCGAATCCCGGTTCCGGCACACAATTTTAATCTGCCAGGAAGTTTCATATCAGCGCACACTCCGCTGCAGAGTGAAAGTTTCATTCTGGAAATATCCCTTAGGCTGTGTGGCTAAGCCATGTCTCCACGATATCCTTTCTTCCAGGAGTGCTAGTCTTGCATGGTTCGCAGGAGAGCTTCTGTGAAGTTTGGAAAGTAGGAGGCGAGGTACTGGCGGAAGTAAAGTAGTGAGGCGGCATCGTGAGTCGTGTCGGGATAGCACAGTCGGTAGTGCGCTTGCCCGCGAAAGGCAAAGGTCCCATGTTCGAGTCCCGGTTCCAGCACACAATTTTAATCTGCCAGGAAGTTTCACTGTAATCAATTACTTATTTATATATCACACAAGATATCTTTCGGTATGTAATGCCATCGTCAGGTGTTTCGTATTTAGAGGTTGTAAGTGCTTCAACTGACTATTTATTAGGTGATGATTTACATTTGATTTATGAATTGAAGCCAGTTACATATGCTGCAACTGACTACAATTCATAAATCAAATGTAAATCATCAGCTAATAAATAGTCAGTTGAAGCACTTACAACCTCTAAATACGAAACACCCGACGATGGCATTAAATGCCGAAAAATATCTTGTGTGATATATAAATAAATAATTAAAGTGTTTGGACTATCCTTTCACATTATGTCAATATACGACATTTCTAACACTGTGGGCCCGAGATATAACAAACTGTTAAGGTGTCGAGCATCAATGGTGCAGCCATCAAAATTTACAGTTTTGGATCTGCCGTTGATTGATGGATGTCAGTATGGGACTGTTGTTGTTGTGGTCTTCAGTCCGGAGACTGGTTTGATGCAGCTCTCCACAATACCCTATCCTGAGCAAGCCTCTTCATCTCCTCATAAGAACGGCAACCTACATCTGACTGAATCTGCTTACTTTACCCATCTCTTGGTCTTCCTCTGCGATTTTTACCCCACACACTTCCCTCTAATGCTAAATTCACAATTCCTTGATGTCTAAGAATGTGTCCTACCAATCTATCCCTTCTTTTAGTCAAGGTATGCCAGAAATTCCTTTTCTCCCCAATTCTGTTCAATACCTCCTCATTAGTTACGCGATCCACCCACCTAATTTTCAGCATTCTTCTGTAGCACCATATTTCAAAAGCCTCTATCCTCTTCCTGTCCGCACTGTTTATCGTCCATGTCTCACTCCCATGTATGGGACTATTATGCGTGATACTTCTACGGTGCGTCTTTTGTGTATTTTCCGTGCTCCGGTCTTTGCGTCGCTGGAAGGGGCCACCTGGGCGAACACCCCTTCTCTCCCGCATCGCCGCCCCTCAAGATGAATCGCAGCCGTCGGCGCTTTCAATCGCTGTCTCGTGCCCTACTTCCAGCAGCAGTCGATAATTTCTGGCCAAGTGTTCTGTCTGCGACCTTCTGCGAGCGGGCTGGCTCCGCTATACGTCACAGCTCTCTTTATTGCTGTGTCGATTACTTCTTTACTTTCACTGGCACGAAAAATACACACTGTCCATTTTATAAACCCACCATTGCCCTAGAAACGTATAACATGCTATACAATATAACTTCTTTGGCAGCAGTATTTCTTTAGATAGACCGCCGTCCTGTACAGTGTACTAGATGTATTTTTTCTGTGACAAAGGACGTTTCGCCCCCCATAGCGGAGAAGTGAGAAACAGCCTCAATTCTTGTTGTTGACAGTGAAATGTACCGTAGTGTATAGCGGCGAATGGCGTCAGAAGCGGGGTCTACAAAGCGAGCTGTATGGCATTGGCCGTTTACTGATTTTCATTTATCGCGAATATTTGGCCCAGCTCAAAAGTCCCAAGTGACTGGGAAAGAAATGCAGGTGATGTCCATTTACAATAAAGGTGAAAGCACGGATCCACATCATTAAAGACATCATCCGTTAAACTTTGTATACAACATAAATCAATCAAATGTGAAGGCCGTAAACTCCACAAAATACCTAGGAATTACTATTACTTCAGACTTAAACTAGAAAGAACACGTAGATAATATCGTGGGAAAGTCGAACCAGAGACTGCGTTTTATTTGGCAGAACCCTTAAAAGATGCAACAGAACTACTAAAGAAACTGCATACACTACGCTTGTCCGTCCATTTTTTGAGTATTGCAGCCCAGTGTGGGATCCTTATCAGGTGGGTCTGACGGAGGACATCGAAAGCGTCCAAAGAAGGGCAGCTCGTTTCGTATTGTCACGATACAGGGGAGACAGCGTTACGGAAATGTCACAGGATCTGGGATGGGAATCATTACAACAACGGCGGTTATCGCTGCGGCGTGGACTACTTGCGAAACTCCAATCGCCAACATTCTCCTCCGAATGCGATAATCATCAGAATAAAATACGAGAAATCAGAGCTCGAACAGAGATTCAGGTGTTCTTTCTTCCCGGGCGCTATTTGAGAATGGAATGGGAGATAAATAGTATAATTGTGGTAAGATGAATCCTCTGCCAGGCACTTAAATGTGATTTGCAGAGTATCCCATGTAGATGTAGATTAACACCATTTTCACAATCTTGAGCCGCGCGGAGTGGCCGCGAGGGCTAAGGCGTCATGCTGCGGAATGGGCGGCCAATGATGGGCGGCTAGCGTTTGTAATATTCCACTGTAAAAAGATTATCTTGAAACAAACAGCTAACTGCCGTTCGCGGTAGCCGAGCGGTCTGCGGCGCTACAGTCACGGTCTGCACAGCTACTACGGTCGGGGGCTCGAATCCCCCCTCGGGCATGGATATTTGTGCCGTCTTTAGTATAAGGTAGTCCATAAGTCGTTTGTAAGTTTAAGGACTGATGACCCCGTAGTTAAGTCCCATAAGCTCTACAAACATTTGAACGTCAAACAGCTAACTGATTTCGCCGGCATTAAAATTCATGTTGACGTGTGAGTGAAGTGACCTTTTTCTAGTTAAATGTTCAAATGTTTGTACAACTTATGGGACTTAACTACGGGATCATCAGTCCCTAAGCTTACAAACTACTTATGAACTAGCTAAGACTAAAGACGGCACAAATATCCATGCCCGAGGGGGGATTCGAACCCCCGACCGTAGTGGTCGTGCTGACCGTGACTGAAGCGCCTCAGTCCCCTCGGCCACCGCGGCCGGCTTTTGTAGTTAGTCCAAATGTTAATGGAATCCCGCTTGTTAAATCAATATCGTAAGCTGAAGGCGGCAACCTTTAATTGCTGTATTAAATAACTAGAAATGAAGAGGGTTTGGTACGATACGGTGAAAATTTTAATACTACGAATTTAATTCGCATTATCTTTTAAGATAACCTTTTGACAACCACATACGTCAGTGAGCCGACATACCTGCTGCGAAGAATGGCCTATCCCTCCCAGCTAAAACATTCTGTAAATAGTCCTCGTAACAACTTCCGAAGGTCTTTGTGGTTTAATTGCCAGCTCTACAAAAATCACGAAACGAAACAGCTAATGAGAGATTTTTTCTGAATTTCAATTTTCAGGCGTCAACAGTTTGTTGTCAACAATTGAACGAAGTAGTCGGACCTTAGTTTCTGTTCTGTTTGACCTGTGTCACCTGTGTTTGGAATTAGGCCTACGTTTTAATGTCTTGCGAGTAAAAATCTTTAAAGTGGATAAGTTCAAAAATGTTTGTATAGTCTATGGGACTTAACTACTGGGTCATCAATCCCTAAACTTACATCTACTTATGAACTGACTAAGACTAAGGACGGCATAAATATCCATGCCCGAGGGGCGATTCGAACCCCCGACCGTAGTGGCCGTGCAGACCGTGACTGAAGCGCCTCAGTCTCCTCGGCCACCGTGGCCGGCGATATTTGTGCCGTCCTAGTTCGTAAGTAGTTCATAAGTGGTTTGTAAGCTGATGACCCCGTAGTTAAGTCCCATAAGTTCTACAAACATTTGAACATTTTTGAACCTTCTGTAAATAGACAGTCCTCATAACAACTTCCGAACGTCTTTGTGGTTTAATTGCCAGCTCTACAAAAATCACGAAACGAAACAGCTAATGAGAGTTTTTTCTGAATTTCAATTTTCAGGCTTCAACAGTTTGTTAATAATTGAACGAAGTAGTCGGGCTTTAGTTTCTGTTCTGTTTGACCTGTGTCACCTGTGTTCGGAATTAAAAAATGTTCAAATGTTTGTTAAGCTTAAGGGACTTAACTACGGGGTCATCAGTCCCTAAACTTACAAACTACTTATGAACTACCTACAACTAAGGACGGCACAAATATCCATGCCCGAGGGGGGATTCGAACCCCCGACCGTAGTGGCCGTGTAGACCGTGACTGAAGCGCCTCAGTCCCCTCGGCCACCGCGGCCGGCTGTTTTGAATTAGGCCTACGTTTTAATGTCTTGCGAGTAAAAAACTTTAAAATGGATAAGTATGTAGTGAAATGCAAAAGGACTTCGACTGATAATCGTGATGGTGACGGTGATCTTGCGACAATGAATTATCTCTTACTGTTTCTATTAATTCCAACAAAAGTGATTCCGGCACTGAATGTGGTAGCCGCAGGGAAAGGACTTTTTTCAAATACATTGGATAAACAAATATACATGGATTCAGTATAACGAAAAAGATGACAGAGCTTAATGTTTGTTGTGTAGGTCTGTGTGTGAAAACGAATAATTGAAATTACTGTATTAAAAAATTACTTTTCTCTTTTTACTCAATTAATACTAGGTGACACAAAAAAGAAGAAATACTACTTATATAAAGAAATTTTGCGCCTATGCCTCTATCGCCGTTTGTGTTCACTCTCATAATAGACACCGTGACAGTTGACCTGCACCGGCCATTACCATGGACCCCACGGGATGAGAATCATCACGATCAATGGTGAACATCTGATTCGTGTGAATAAGTTTAAGTACCTTGTGTCCACGACCACTGTTGATGGCCGGCTCACCGAAGAGGTCAACTCCAAAACTCAGGCAGCCTGCATGAAATGGCGAACAGCAACCGGAGTTACTTTCGACCGCAGGATGAAAGATAGCTCAAAATCAAAGATGTACCGCACTGTCATCCGACCATCCGCGTTGTACGGCTGCGAGTGCTGGCCGACTACAGTTGAGACAGAACGCCGCCTAAGTGTAATGGAAACGAAGACTTAATTAAAAATTTCTCAGTCTCTGTTGCAATATTTATTCTCCAATAACGCGTTTCGCGCTGTTAGCGCATCGTCAGACTGGAAAGAGACAAATGTTTTGTTACAGTCCTTGTACCTGGCGGGCAGCGAATCTAATGTGGCTAAGGTGAGTAAATTTGAAAATTCTGACTTACTTGGGCAGAGATGGAGCCACAAAACTATCTATAGCTGTGCAGGAGGTGTCTTAACAATTTGTGTTGTCATTGGGCGCCTGCAAAGAGGTAAACGTACAAAGTACGTAAGGGTTATTTGAACTAGAATAACTAGGGACTAAAGGGGTGTGGTATGGAAATTAATGGAACGCTTTTATATGATTAAACTCATGAGTTTATCATATAAAAGCGTTCCATTAATTTCCATACCAACCCCTTTAGTCCCTCGTGAATGTTATCATATAAAAGCGTTCCATTAATTTCCATACCACACCCCTTTAGTCCCTAGTTATTCTTGTTCAAATAACCCTTACGTACTTTGTACGTTTACCTCTTTGCAGACGCCCAATGACAACACAAATTGTTAAGACATCTCCTACACAGCTATAGATACTTTTGTGGCTCCATCTCCGCCCAAGTGTCTGAATTTTCAAATTTACTCACATTAGCCACATTAGATTCGCTGCCCGCCAGGTACACGGACTGTAACAAAACATTTGTCTCTTTCCAGTCTGACGATGCGCTAACAGCGCGAAACGCGTTATTGGAGAATAAAATATTGCAACAGAGACTGAGAATTTTTTAATTATTCAACACTGTTGCTGCACCAGCCGCCACCACCACCATCATGGAATGGAATGAAATGTATGGAAACGAAGACGCTAAGGTGGACAGCAGGTGTCACTAGGTTAGATCACGTTTCCACTGACAGCATCAGGAAACAGTTCGGTGTTGCACCGATCCAAGACAAGATGCGCGAGAGCCGTCTTCGATTGTTTGGGCATGTTCTACGGGCCGGTGATGGCTCTTTTGCCAAGACGGGTTACACACTTGAAGTCGTAGACAGAAGACCCAAACGACTTAGCAACACTGGGATGATACGCTGCATAAACATCCATCTAGATGGGGCTCGAGACAGATTGAAGACAACGGACCCATGTAGCGGACCCCGCAGTCCAGCGGGATAAACGCTGAAGGAAAAGAAGAAGAAGAAGAAGAAGACCAGTTTCGGCGAATGTACGAGGCGCGTCCAGAAAGTAAGCTCCGTTTGGTAATAAAATATAATTGTACACAGGTACAGAATAAATTTTTATTGCACAAAATTCTACAACTCTTAAACTACTTTTCCACATAAGTGCCGAAATTTTGCAGGTATTTGTCATAGCGTGGCACCAGGTTTTGTATACCTTCTTCATAGAAAATTGCCGCCTGTGTCTTCAACCAGTTGGAAACAGTGACATTTGGGGGAAGTCCATAGCGAGAGCACTAATTATAAACCTACGGTTTTCCTGGATCTTTTCATCAATCACGTGAACCAGTTCTTTTGTAACCAAAGGTGGACGCCCACTTCGTTCTTCGTCGTGCTCATCACTACGCCCGTCACTGAACTGTCGGACCCATCTTCTCACCATCGAATCACTACTCATCGCATTTGGTCCGTAAACATCGCAAATTTGCCGAAATTTCACTTGGTTTCACTTTCCTCGCATTCAGAAACCGAATCACCGACCTGATTTCACAGGCGTCGGAATTTTCAATCAACACCGACATTCCAAACAAGCACAACAAAGCGTGCGTAATTGACAGGGATATCTAAATGGCGCACGTTCTTCCCCTTGAGACACATCGTCTACAGCGCATGTGCGGAACTGCAATCGCAGCGCTGCAGCGGAGATAAATTGAAACGGAACTTACTTTCTGGACGCGCCTCGTATATGGTCATCTTCAACTCTTTTTATATTTGAATATCACATGTTGTTCTTCCGACATATGCAAGTGCAAACACAGACGGAGAGACCTTCTGCCAGACATATAAATGTGATTTGGAGAGTAAATATGTAGAATCCCTCTTCTCACTCCTACCGCGATGGTGACATTACAGTTTGGGACACCGTGGTGAGAGACTGTTCCATTGTACATCATCATATTGGTCCTGATCCTTATATTATGCTTCGGTATAGAACTTGATTCGAGCTCCACCCTCGAGTGTGCACTGCCGCTACACTAACCAGTCAGCGTTACAGCCTCCCATACCTACGGACACATTGCAGAAGCATAATTCGCGACAAGACGTTCGAGACATCTTCGTCAGCCATCGTCTTGCTCTGCTGCTTTGACTCCCCGTTCACCTGGCATCTTGACTTTCGAGAACGTGTGATCGATAACCGCGATACGACTGGTTTTGTATACACCGCACGCTGCTTGCACCAGACCAGCTATGTCAATACGTGGAATTAGCGTGGACTACTATAACAACACTTCCGCAGCCTTTTTCATTTAATGTCAAGGACTTGTAGCCACGGGTTGTACCTAGCAGTGTCGGCCACAATACTTGCTGTATGTGTCTGACATCATTCAAGCCGGAGGGACTGATAACCTTTGTCGCTTAGTCCCTTTCAAAATCAAACCATCATCATCATCATTCAAGCTGGGGGCGCCATCTAATACTTTCTAATGTGAATCTGCGTAGAAAGAGGCTCCAAGATCACTAGTTCCAAATTCCATTATTGACCGGTTTTTGCAATTCTATGTTGTCATCTTGAAGTCTATTAATAAGTAAGTACCACATGGTAATATTTCGTCATGTTTAATTTCTTTTCTTGGATATAGGTGTGTCTAACTTCAAATATTTGTACAATGGTTCTCAGCCAAGATCGCTACTTATTTAGATAGATGACGGTTTAGATGCATCTAGGCATCATATTCTTATCTCCATCATTATCCTTAAAAGAAATCACTAACAGTATCTATCATAAAGAATAGCATTACATTTGTAATCAGTTTGTACTTTACATCTCGTTCATTCTATACAGCGAAGTTTTATGAGGAAATTGATGCGGTTATTTCTAAACACCCTTGGAGAATATTAGTATTATGATAACTGGTGCTATGTATGTGTACTTCGTTGTTATCATAATAACACAAAAGTAATACTGTTCTTTTAAAATAATGATGGGCAAGACCAGAAAATGATGCCCAGGTGCATCGATATCGGTCAACTATCTAAATAAAAGCGATCTTGGTTGAAATCCACTGTACAAATGTTTTAATTTCGATATACCCATACTGCAAGAAAAGAAAGAAAACATGACGAAATATTACCATCTGATATTTAGATATTAATCGACTTGAAGATCGCAGCATAGAATTGTCGAAACCGGCTAATAAAGGAATTTGAAACTAGCTTACACTGTTTCCCGTTAGTTGATACTTTATCACCTTACTCATTCCACAAGGGGCTACATTTTCGGTCATGTGATCTTTGTACATCGTGCTATCTTCAAAATAAAATTGACTGTGAAATTTACGATCTTTCTTAGTGCTACATTTTGTAAAGCAGTGTGACCAAACTGCAGTAGTCATCAGTCCCTAGACTTACAAACTACTAAAACTAACTCTAAAGGCAATACACGCATCTTGCCCGATAGAGAACTCGAACCTCTGACGGGGAGCAGACGCGCACTCCGCAGCAAGACGCCTTAGAGCGTTCAGCCACGTGGATAAGTTTTATAATTTATAATTTATTCATATTAGTTCCCGCAAAATTAACAAGAAATATTGTTTATAGTCACGTTTTGAATTAAATGAAAATCTGAATGTTCATATCATTTGTATTTTGATTACTATCTTTCTTTGTTTGGGTACTGCACTTGTAATTATGTACATTATGCAAGACAGTCTTAGTTCTTATTTATTATCTCATAAATACAAGATATCTTGGGAAAAGAAAGAGACGGACAGAGAGAGAAGGGATAGGAAAAATACTAACTAAAGGCTTGAATAAATAAATAAATATCTGAGCAACGCAGTGTTTTCAGCTAGTCACTGATAACTGAAGTTACTAGCAATTGGAGAACATTGCGTTATCCGCATGACACACGACGTCCTAGACACGGAAAGCTAATCGTCTGGATAACAGCTCGTTCTGAAAAGAGGTCACGCATTCACCAGGCGAGTGAAATGCGTTCCGTGGAGGCGATGTTTCTCTTGCCTAAACTTGCCCTCCTTTCCTGACAGGTCCACTTACGTACAGCGTTTCTGTGTTTTTAGCGTTTATAGCACTAGCATCAAGTGTTTGCCGACTCTTTATCACCTTAAACTCCAGAAAGTACAGTGTTTCCGTAAAGCCACGGTGCAGTTTTAATCGGTCACAGAAAGGTAACGAAACGAGATAGGAATGTGAAACGCTCATCAAGTGGACGAAAACTCCCCACGATTACGTTGCGTAATTTTTATTGCTGAGTGCGCCGAAGTAATGAGCGCAACAATAAAATGAAGCGAATTACGTAGCTGCACAGCAGGTCAGGCAGAGTTTGCAGAATGAGGAATTTTTTCGGAACTTTGCGAAAAAAAATGTTGGAAGGGAATTTCTGGGGAAACGGGAGCCTTGGAGAAATTATGTGATAAAGAATAGAAATATATTCCAAGCCAGAGTTGCTTGTTGAAAAAATTTTGTCTGTCGGAAACGGCTAAGGGCTTGGAAGAGCACTTGAACGGAATAGACATCTTTTCCGTTGAATGGCACCAAAAGTTCAACGAACCTAATACAGTTAAGAGGAACTAAATTAGGCGTGGCGAGGGAACTACGTTAGAAATGGTAAACCAGTTTTCCCACTGAACAAACAGACTGTCAGAAAAGATATTGTACAGATTACCGTTGGTAAGCAGAGAAATATGAACATGAAATATTAAGAATTACAATTTTTTTTTTCTGAAAATATTTTTAGAGATCAGTTGAAAGTTTCTTATTTAGAGTGACTATTGAAAGTTTCTTATTGAAGGTGGAAGCTTCTAATTTAAAGTTGCCAATTGAAGATGAAAGTTTCTTATTTATTTTGAATGCTGAAAGTTTCTTGTTTATTTTGAATGCTGAAAGTTTCTTATTTAAAGTGAGGTGACAGTTTCTAAATCAAGCAAGTGGGTCTGAATCTAAAATTGGTGAAAGTTTCTCGTTTGAAGGTTGCTACTTAGAAGCTCTAATTAAATCTGCCTGAAAGAATCTATTTCTCTGTAAAAATCACTAGTCTTTCTAAATATGTAGGCGCAACGTACTAAGTTAATTAGGCCCTATAATACTATTTTCTACACACACACACACACACACACACACACACACACACACACACAAAATGTAACAATGGGAGCTGAAACTCTGCGTCAGCCCACCTGTAATTTTATACTTATAAAATTATCTGTGCTTCTATGAGCATAACTTTTGGAAATTAGATTTCAGTGGTAAGAACTGATTAGTTTACTGGCACGTGAACATTTACATTGAAAGAAAATCTCAAACTCGACACGTACCATGCAACAAAAATAGAAAAATGCCACAATCAGGAAAATTAGCGACTAGGTTGAGCTGAAATAAGAAAATTAGTAATCATTAAATTATTTATTTTTGATAAAGAAACGTACCTCTATTGTTGACTCAGCAATAATGTTGATTACATTGAGTTTGTACAATATCTTTGCATACAAATATTCTCGTCCTCTTAGTGCAAAATTCTTCTTCCAATATGAAATGAACTTTCATCGCCCTCTAGGGGGGATACATTCATAGTTACATAATCCAATTAACCAAACTCGGCACGTGACTACAATACGACTGCACTCTGGCCTGGCTTCCACTCGGGTCTATACTAGGCTACTGTCCACTGCCCGCCTCAGTGGTCAAAGATGCTGCTGTAGCGCAGATGCTACATCGCAGTTACAAAGATATTATTATGTGCAGTGGTTACAAACATCAACTGAGATTATGGAAGCATATAATAGATGAATTTTACATACATAACAAAGCCGTAAGGCAAATACGCATCCAGATTCACAAAAATATCACAGAAAAATTCATAAATAATGATCTTCAGCCTACAGCTGCCTACTTTCGCAGTTACGTCCAACACGGATCCCGTATTACGTCTCTTCATAAGCAAATTTCTGTTCCGATGATTTCTACTAAAAATTGAAATTCTGGAACTGTCTCCGGTGACTTACTTCTCAAACGGAGTAGCTAGCAATGAGCTTGGAGTGGTAAGGTGCCAGGAAACAGGAGTTAATGTTTTATGCCAGAAAAGACATTTTTACTTTCACAGTTAACAGGTCAAATAAATATCTTATCTCGTATGCACATTGGGGTACATCAACTATACAAAATAAAAACACTTCCTTGAATTAAAGAAAACTTCCATAAGTGTGGTATCCTTAACTGAATAAATAAAAGAAAACAAGGCACATTCACAACTGATATACAAAGAGCCCAAATATATTAAGGAAGTGGAAAACTTATATTAGTGACTTAAAAAATTGTACAAATGTCTTCAACAGGTAATCTAGTCAGTAATGCAGTCAATTATTCATCTTTTGTGTTAAAGGTCTGCAGATATTTACGATTAACGAGAAAACTGTGGCTTGTTTGATTCCAGTTTCCGAGTTAAATTTTACACTACACTCGGCACCACTGCCACCTTACATTGGGAGTGACTTCGTTAACAAGCACCAAAACTAGAACAGAAAGCTGACTGATAAGTCGCTAAAATCATTTACATACACTAAACAATTGGTTCAGGAAATGTAATTAGAAATTGCTACTAAACTGAGAACCTTCGAGAATGTCAAATATCAGTACTCTTTAGACTGTCAGAACTTCATAGTACATTAACACAATCACAAATAAGTTAGGTACGAGGAATGCTAAGATTCTGTCAAAAAATTCGTGCATTATGACACCGCACCAAGATCAATGCGTGTAATAGTTATTACTAAGGCATCAATTCAAGTTCACGAATGTAGCCACGAGTAAAGCCGCCTAAAAACCCGTTTCCTCGGAACACAATTCGTAGGTGCAATTCACCAGTCACCACACATTACGGTACGCGATGCTCACCCAGAACTTCTTCTCGTTTCTGCTGTTCCACTCTGCACGGAAGCCGACCACAGGGGCAATGTAAACGACTGACTACCCCATCCGACGTGTTTAGCAGCGAGGCGGAGCAGTACACATTTGCGCCAGGAACCACGTCCAAGTTGTGGCATCCACTAGCAGCCCTCTGTTCCACCTGGCGGGCAAGCCATTACTCCACGATGATCCGCCTCGTATTCCCTGGAAAATCAGACTGAACTCGCGGCAACCCGGAGGCAAGTTAGGGAGAGCTCCCCAGACCACTCACGCGCCCGATAGCTCGAGGCTAGCGCCAAAGAAATTATCAAGTACTTTCGATGTATCGAAAAGGCGCATGGCTCAACTAATATACACCATTGCCGTCTTGCATATTTTTGTACGTTAGTCAGGGGTAGGCAAAGAAGTGAACGACGAGCATGTAAACCAGTCCGTAATAAACGGCGTCGAACTGTAATGGTGTGTTAACGCTCTCCCTGTTGCCCCCGAAGAAGACGCAGGAGCATCACTTTCAACCATATCAATAATGTGCCCTCTGTCAAACGCACCGATTTAATGCCATGTTTCCCTCATTTTCCGGTAGGTGGTGTTGTGCCGGGGTATAGATGTTGACCTCGAACCCGCCGATCGACATGGTTCAAATGTCGATCGTTTCTGCAGAACATACTGATGAAAATGTCCCGTGATAATGAACTTTTGACCTCTAGTCTTAAAAATTTTAAACATGGCTGCAATTCAGCAACGGTGGAACACGATCCAAAAGTCGACACAGTTTCAGCCGACCAGTTGCATAAAAATGGTTTACATGCATAAACCTTGACCTAGGTTTCGGCAAAAGTAATTTTGCCTTCTTCAAAAGTATTACATAAAGTTCACATTAAAATAGTTGTTAAATAAAATGTGGCTGACTCCATGTCAATAGAATAAAAAGTAAAATTTAAAACAATGTCTACATCACACTGCACTGCAGTGCTCACTCTACCTGTGTGTGGACGTGCTCCACAATTTTATGATGTAGACATTGTTTTAAATTTTACTTTTTATTCTATTGACATGGAGTCAGCCACATTTTATTTAACAACTTTCTTAAGGTGGCTTTATGTAATACTTCTGAAGAAGGCAAAATTACTTTTGCCGAAACCTAGGTCAAGGTTTATGCATGTAAACCATTTTTATGCAACTGGTGGGCTGAATTGTGTTGACTACGGTCGGGGGTTCGAATCCCCCCTCGGGCATGGATATTTGTGCCGTCCTTAGTATAAGGTAGTTGATAAGTAGTTTGTAAGTTTAGGGACTGATGAACCCGTAGTTAAGTCTCATAAGCTTAATAAACATTTGAATTTCAATTTTTTTTAACTGTGTTGACTTTTGAACCTCTAGTCTCTTCTGAAAATGAGAGTAGTGATTTTTTCCCTGCTGTGAACATTCTTTCGATTTCTTGGTCTCTTAGTGTTTCTTAACGTGAACATTTGCATGGTTTCATCTGGAAAGGATGAAAAACGATGATAAATAATAATGTAATTGTCAGTTAAAGTAACCACTGTACGGAGCAAGGGGTACAGAAATCAAATACGAACTCAGAATCCAACATAAGACGAAGACAATCATGTGAACTGAGACAAATGTGTAGAAAAGTTAATAGATGTGGCGTGAACGCGGAAGATTTCCGTTTCAAAGCTGTAACTATTGACTGAAAAGAACCGTTTTTAACGCGTCTTCTTTCCTCTCCGCCGGTGACATGGCGATTTTTCACTTGCTGTGTGCCAAGGACGTGGGATGCGTGTCTCAGGGACCCCCTGGCCTTTCACATCCTGTGTTTAACGTCGAGATGTGATTAACAGCGATACTCACTTTCAAGTGTGGGAGTCATTGCGTCACGCGTTTTCTGCGGAGAAACAGGAAGACCAGAAGCAAACGGAATATCTGTCACATTTTCATGTGCTAGCGTTCTCAAGATAACCCTTTCTCAATGTTTCAACGCAAGTCCTATTAAGAAATTTCCTACCATCATCACTTAATTTCTTTCATGTTTATATCTCAATAAATTTCCATGAAATAGAGAAGCCTTTAAAAATAAGAAGGAAAAAAAAATGACTTTCGAAATGGCCGTTCGAGAATATATAATTCAAAAGTCGTGAACAAAAATGAAAAACATAAAGCCGCGGCGGAGTGGCCTTGCGCACTGAGGCGCCGTGCTGCGAGCGCGCGGCCGTTCGCCGTCGGAGGTTCGAGTCCTCCCTCGGGCATGGGTGTATGTGTTGTCCTTAGGTTACTTTAAGTAGTTTGTAAGCTAGGGACCAATAACCAAGCACTTAAGTCCCATAGATTTACAAACATTTCAAAAACATAAATGAAACGTGCCGAAAGAAGCACAGAAAAGTCGTTAAATAGGAAATAAACAAAGTAAAATCACTAACACTATGTTCAATGTTTGTTGGTATTCTTAGAAGTAGGACTGCGTAGCTTAATTCTTTCACAGACGTACGCTTCTTTGCTGTACTACGCCAGCGGCGTCTATTAGTTCTTTGTTGCACTACGTTGCCTCTATCGCTTGTTTGCTATACGACGCCATCCATACTTCAGGCCTAGCCTACGCGTAAAAAGTTTTCCGTGATCCCACTTTTAATAAACGAAGTTGTTCCATGCAAATCCGTGAAGTAGTTCACGAGATTAGGGATTTCTAATAGATGAACAGACAGACAATTACTGAAAACACTTATATATCTTTTTTCCTTGATCTGATTTTAATGAAATCATGGCCAGATGTTGTCCCAATCTTAGCTGAAGCTTCCAGTGAAAACCGCATGAAAATGTGTCAGTAGGTGACATTCGCCATTTTATTTCGTGATCATTCATATCTCTTGAGACTGTACTGAGTGATTGAAAGCTGAAATAAAATATTTCCTTAACGAAGTAGAATTATCACTGAAAACAATCATTATTCGTCCTGTTAGCTCTCTTTCCGCTAGAGACGCTCGAAGCATGAGAAACTTCCTAGCCGTTGGACGTATACGTTAGACTGTGATATGTATGTAAATATGGATTAAACGTGGCGAGGATTATATCAGTTTTATATTCATTGCGTTGCATCATATTTCGTAGAACATAGCAACCAAGAAAAGATTTTCAGAAATATGCTAAATTTGAAAAGTAAAAGTCTAAGTAGCATATTCAAAGGGTAGGCCTAATAATCCGACCGCTCCCATACTTCACACGAACACCCGCAGCTATTTTTTAGTTTTCTGGTGCACTACGAAACTAACAGCGTCTCTACTGGTTCTTTGCTGCATTACGCAGTTCTTTCCAAGCATTAAATACACCTAAAACTTCAAATTATGATATCTTTTATTTTCCTGATCTGATTTTGATTGACTGAAGTCTATATGTTGCCCCAGGCTATTCCTCAATTTATCTGTGGTATCCCATGAATGTTCGTTTATTGTAAAAAGATATAAAAAAGCCAAGATCGCTTATCATCAATTTTTATTTACGACGACCGGTTTCGCTGAACTATGTCAGCATCATCTGGTCAAATAAAATATTTTACAAGGCCATAATCTTGTAATGTCAATCAATTGTTATATAACAATTTACAGTGCATAGGTGCACTATGTCATTATAATAAAACATAATTATCACAGAGTGCGCCTCGGTTGCACTAGTAGCGTGCCAGACTACAAATCCAACGGTCGCGGGTTCGATCCCCGCCAGGTCCTAGGATTTTTATCTGTCACTTTCCACTTCTTTCAACTCTGGCAATACTGCTCATGTGAAAAATACCGAGCAGCACCGTGGTTCGGAACCCACGTTAAACTGTAGGTCCCCCCTATAACCGGCTGGGTAAGTCAGTTCGAAGGTTGGAGGAAGGCAACGGCATACCACCTCCAAACAGGACCATGCCTAGTAAAGCATTGAGGTGTTCAAACCAATCTTCGGATTGTTGACTGCTTTACCTTTTAATTATCACAGTGAGTGACAATAGCAAACTCGTTTTTTTTCGTTTAGTACTTTCAGATATTTGCCGTACTACACCGTCCTTATAAGCATAGTTTGCACATAAAACTTCAATGTACGATATCTTTTCTTCCCCTGATTCAATTTTGATGAAAAGAAGCCTACGTTATGCTCCAAGCTATTCTAAAATAAAGCGCGAAGCCCCACCAATGTCCGTGTAGTACTTTTGGAGATTACCCTCTACAAATAGACACAGAGAAGTGTTTAAATTGTGATACCCTTTCTTTCTTCGATCCAATTTTGTGAAATGAAGCGTTTATGCAACCCTACGATATCCTCGCGTTATCTGTGAAAAACCCCTGAAAATTCGTCTATTAGTTTTGGAGATTAACGTGATGAAATAGAAAGCTAGACATGACGGTTGTAGATAAGAAACGTTAAATTGTGATATTCTTTTTTCCGTGATCCGATTTTTATGAAACGAAGTCTATATGTTGCCCCAAGGTACGCTGAGGTTACCTGTGAAAACATGCGAATTCCTGAAGTAGTTTTGGGGATAAGTGGTTCTACTCGATGAACAGACAAACACGACACTTACTGAAAAAACTTAAAATTACGATCTCTCTTTTTTTCGTGATTCTGTTTTGATGGAATCATGCCTAGACCTTGAACCAATTTTCGCTCATGTTTCCTGTGAAAACAGCATGAAAATTCGTCCAGTAGTTTTGAAGACTGAAGCGAACAGCGACAGGCCAACATTTACAAATTTACCATTAGTATAGATAGAAGATAAATAATGGTTATGACTCGACACTATAACGTGGCAGTCGGCAACGACCGTAAACAACGAAAACAAACAAAAAGACATACTTCTTTTTATGTAAGAAAGTAAATCATTTCATAGCATTTAGGACTTTCTTACCCGAAGCAAACTGGCGGAGTAAACTTGTAAAAGGAAATGTGAATAATCCTCATTTGTTTACTGTCGATGGCGATTGGCAGGTTATAGGGTCCGAATTGCTTGTGATCTCTGTTTATTTGTTGTTATATTTATTAACTGACTCCTAAAAGCATAGTTTTAGAAAAAAAGTACGGCTATCATAATTGTTTTTAAATCACTTTAATACTGGAACTTGCCTCTTTCGACGAACAAGTTTGCCAACCACTGTGATTTGTCATGGTGAATTTGCTGTCAGCACTGTGAACGTTTCGCACGGCTGTCGAGAAGATGACGTCATTCAGGAAATATTGCTCGGCTGATTCGCGGGGCGTCGAGAAGAGAGAGAGGTACGGTGCTTTCAGCTTCCGCCTCCTTCGTTAGCCGCGTTCGTGACGTAAGACTGCGCGAGTCACTGGCGCCAGTCTGCTTAGCGCCAATGTATCGGCCAAGAATTGCGTGAATGGCTCTACTGTCGGCGGTTCATTAACGAGGCAAATCGCCGGTGAATAGCAGATGCACAGCCTGTACAGGTAGGCGCGTGACTTCGGGTCTGAAGGCCGAGCAGCGAGGGCGCTATTCAGGTGGGGTCCGGGTCAAATGGGGTCAGGCGGGGCTGGCTGAGTCAAGAGGGAGGGGGGGAGGGGGGGCAGGCGGGAGTCTGTTTACAGTCTGGCTGAAATTACTCGCCAGTCGGTTGCCTCGGAACCCTGTAACTCCAATCAGATACCACACAGCGCACACGCGGACCGTCTGCTGTTGCTAGGAGACGTTAAAGACACCGCGATCACACACCGTGCTGACGTCACTGACTGTATAAGGCTCCTACACAGACATACATTATTTTAAATCATACTTAACTGGAAGAGTGCAGAAAGTTGAAATAAGCAGTTCACATGATGTAGATGACACAATTAATTCTTCTAACTGGGGAGTTATCAAAAATGGGGTCCAACAAGGTTCGGTCTTGGGTCCTTTCCTGTTCTTAATATATATTAATGACTTGCCATTCTACATACACGAAGATGCTAAGCTAGTACTTTTTGCTGATGATACAAGTATAGCTATCACACCTGACAAACAGGAATTAACTGATGAAATTGTAAATGATATCTTCCAGAAAGTCATTAAGTGGTTCTCTACAAATGGACTCTCATTAAACTTTGATAAAACCCAGTATATACAGTTTCATACAGTAAATGGCATGACACCATTAATAAATTTAGACTTTGAACATAAATCTGTAGCTAAGGTGGAATATTCAAAATTTTTAGGTGTTTGCATTGACGAGGGAGTGAATTGGAAGAAACATATTGAAGATCTCCTGAAACGTCTGAGTTCAGCTACTTATGCTATCAGAGTCATTGCAAAATTTGGTGATAAAAATCTCAGTAAATTAGCTTACTACGCCTATTTTCATTCACTCCTTTCATATGGGATCATATTCTGGGGCAATTCAACATTGAGTAAAAAAGTATTCATTGCACAAAAGCGTGTAATCAGAATAATTGCTGGAGCCCACCCAAGAGCATCCTGCAGACATTTATTTAGGGATCTAGGGATACTCACTGTAGCTTCACAATATATATATATATATATATATATATATATATATATATATATATATATATATATATTCACTCATGAAATTTGTTATTAACAATCCGACCCAATTCAAAAGTAATAGCAGTGTGCATAGCTACAACACTAGGAGAAAGAATGATAGTCGGTATTCAAGGTTAAATCTAACTTTGGCTCAGAAAGGGGTAAATTATGCTGCCACAAAAGTCTTTGGTCACTTACCAAGTAGCATCAAAAGTCTGACAGATAGCCAACTAGTATTTAAATAGAAATTAAAGGAATTTCTGAATGGCAACTCCTTCTACAATGTAGATGAATTTTTAGATAAAACTTAAAAAAAATTAAAAAAATCAAGAAATAAAAATTTAAAAAAAAAATTGTCAAGTATAGACAACATTTACTAAACTGACACGTTCCACATCATTACGAAATGTCGTATATATGATCTATGGAAAAAGTATTAAACTAATCTAATCTAGACTGGCAAACGTCCCTCTGTGATTGAAGCCTGATCCGCCATCTTGCCTCACCTCACGTCAAAACTTTTCCGTACGATACTACCATGATCTGATACGATATAACGTTGTAAGCTCTACTAGTTGAATTGAAAATGATTTGCATTTGAACTAATGATTAAATTTAACACATAGACGTACATTGTCGGATCGTGTTATGAGCAGAACTTGTTACGTACTGTTAAATTTTACTTAGCGTCTTGACCTCTTTGCATCATTATGTTGTCAATCATGTGACGATGGCATTAGCCGATCGTGTGACAGCGTAAATATTTTGTCATGAAGTCTTCGTTTACGAGGGCAATTACTTTTACTGAGTGAATGAGTGTACATACAAGAACCTGTCAACCTATTTACTTCATCATCTGTACGAAACACTAATCAGGTTAGTTTGTTTGGATTTCTAAGTACATATTATCTTGGCGCGGGCTTTCTATCGTTTTGTTGATGTTGCCAACATAATCATGTGAGGCCGCCGGGATGGTAACTAAAATTTTACCTTTACGTACTGTTAAAGTAGACTGAAGCTATCTGAAAAACGCACTCACAAAGACAAGTAGCACATTATAATGGTCATATTATTAAAAGAAAAGCCGAAGTTGGTTGAAACTGGAAACAGATTAACAAAAACAGGAAACGCTAAAACGCTAAACATTTGTGTATGTGTCAAAGCAGACTGTAGATTTCGTAAGAACTCTCAAAAGAAGGAGAATACGTGTTATCTAACGATAAACTATACTTCCATGATGACCATATTACTGCTACAAAATCCGAAGTTGAATGTAATTGGAACAGATTAATAATAACAGGAAATCAGTGCAACTCATTACTATATGTCTCGAGGCTTAATCCAGCTGAAAAAATTACAACCATATACATCACACGAATTTCTCATATGTCAAAAGTCTAAAGACAGTGTAGTTACGTCAATTCTTTGGTATTTTTACGACTATTTTCTGTAATAACGCAAAGGTTATAGTATAGAAATATGGCGGCGAGACTTCACTGATACCAATGATATGGCATATGGCATTGCCGGTCTAGTAATATATGTCTGTAGGCTCCTGTAAGTACGAGCCATAGACCAAAGATAACATAGACTGCGCGTGATGCTATCTCTGCCGTGTTGTGGTTTGAATCCATCATCTAAAATGCCCCTAGTCACGTGACTGAGTTTACGTCATTTTGAGCAACTGTTTTTCTAGTTTTCAGCTGAAGTCGAGTATTGATTTTAACAATAAAACGAATTTTGTACGCTTATTACACATATACATCTACTTAGATACTCTGCTAATCACTTTTAAGTGATTGGCAGAGGGTTCAATAACCACTTTCATAACCTTTCTCTACTGTTTCATTCTCTAATACCGCGCGGGAAGAAAGAACACCTAAATCGTCCCGTTTCCGATCTCTCTTATTTTATTGGGATGGTCATGTTTCCCTATGTAGGTGAGTGCTAGCAAAATATTTTCATATTCGGAAGTAAAAGTCGGCGATTGAAATATTGCAAATAGAACTAGCAGCAACGAATAATGTTGTTCTTTTAATTATTTCTACCTCAAATCGTGCAACATTTTGTGTGACGCTTTCCCCCCGTAACGTGATAAAAGAAAACGAGATGCTGTTCTCTAAACCTTCTCAATGTCTCCCGTCAGTCCCGCCTGGTGAGGGTCCCACACTGGGCAACAGTACTCCCAGATACAGGCTTCTCTTCACAACAAAAGTTTCAAGCAGGCTAAGTACATGTAAGTACTGCATCCAGGTAAAATACTAACCATAAGTCTAACCATAAGGTAAAATACTAACCATAAGTCTATCCATAAGGTCTAACATGCTCTCAAAGCAAAGCAACTTTCTGGTTATTTATTCTATCACATAAAAAAAGGTAAAGCAGTCAACAATCAGAAGATTGGTTTGAAAATCACAGTGCTTTACTAGGCATGGTCCTGTTTGGAGGTGGTATGCCGTTGCCTTCCTGCGACCTACGCACTGACTTACCTAGTTAGTTATAGGGGGACCTACAGTTTAACGTGGCTACTCGGTATTTTTCATATGGGCAGTATTGCCAGAGGTGAAAGAAGTGGAAAGTGACAGATAAAAATCCTAGGACCTGGCGGGGATAGAACCCGCGATCTTTGGACTTGTAGTCTGGCAGTCTACCACTGTACAACCGAGGCGTACGCTATCACATCTCTATCCCTAAATTATACATGAGATCCTTAACACAGAACGCAATGTTCTGCCCAATACAGAATATTAAATGCTACTCTTAGTTGCGATTTGTCACGGAAATCGCAGTCTGAACTGATATTGTGACACAGGAAGGAAAGAAGTATGACCTATAACCACAAAATGGAACCAGTTTTGCATTGAAATTGCTATTTTTAATTGTGACTCAAATCATAGTTTGATTCCGTGAAGTTGCTACTTCGAAAACTGCAACTTCTCATTCACAGTGATTGTTCACACACAGGCCTACATGATTTCTTGGCCACCCCTAATTGGCCACTTGTTGAGGTGCATATGTCTGTTAAATTAAATCCACTGATATCAGAAATTAAAGATGTGGATTAATAAATACTTGTTGTATCTTAATGGCTGTAATTATGGGAAAATGTTTTGACAGTGATGAATAAAGAGACTGTGCCATGCATATATAAAGCCTTTTGAGACATTTATCACTGTTTATAAACAGCATGTCTTACTGCTGAAAAACACCCTTTACCAAATGAACCATCACTGAACTTCCAAGACACACCTGTTTTGTATATTTCATCCAGCTTTGCAGCAACCTTTTCATCAAGACCATAAGCAACAAGCTTTTTGATGGTCTTCAGTCACTTCAATTTTTACTTCTTCTTTGAC
The DNA here is from genome assembly GCA_026315105.1 of Locusta migratoria. NCBI lineage: Eukaryota > Metazoa > Arthropoda > Insecta > Orthoptera > Acrididae > Locusta > Locusta migratoria. Next base: position 854,846,843 of record CM048744.1, on the reverse strand, counting down.
AGCCTTTTCTTCCATCGTCACTTCGCCGTTCCCCTCAGCCATATTTGCGCTTCATGGCTGCTGCATCTCACGAACGTTTTTTAACACTCCTTCACTTCAGACCGGCCGGCTATACGGTGCTATGGTTCTATGTAACCGTTTATAAAAATATCCACCGTTGTTTGCAGTTTATAAGTATGACGCCATGAAGTAAACACGACTACATTTCACCAAAATTTCGAATTTTATACACTGATTCCTGGTACGTACAACGGTCGTCTCAAACAAAACCTGCACTGCATTACCTCCAAAATACAGTAAACGAATTCCTTCGAGAGGAAAATGGCGGCGGACAGCGTCAACGTGATCGCGTACAAACGGGGTCTCGTGTAGTACTAAAGGTAATGTAGTTTTTGCTCCAATATACTAATATTAATACGATGATCGTTTTTATATGTGACGAGTTGACACTTATTCACAGTTGATTTTTCAAAAAATAGAATTACAGATAGTGTTTGTGCAGCGTTATGATTTTTTTAACTGATGGATGTAATTATCGACGGGAGGACAATTCTAGCTGGTCTTGGCTAAATTTATACTTCATGAAGTAAGTCATTTCTAGCGTAGATCTGATATTAATAGCGTTGTACACAGCTATATTTCAGTACACAACATTCAGTATAGCTTTAATCTAGTTTTAGTTGTGATTTTGTATGCGTCAGGGGCCTCAGTGATATAAATGTTTTTAAAAGAGCTGACCGCCATTCGACTGAAAGTTTTTTTGTTTATTGTCACAACCTGGTTTTCGGCCTTAGACCATTTTCAAGTGCTGTGATAAAAGTTATCAGACAGGTTTCCTTATTATCTATATTACGACCCTGACATAAGGAAACCTGTGACTACTTTTATCACAGCACTTGACAATGGCCCAAGGCCGAAACCAGGTTGTGACAATAAACAAAATGGCTGTGTTTGCACATCAGTTATTCTAATGTAAATAGTAAGTACTTTGCAAAGTTTACGTATATGAAGAAGTTGTACAATTACAAACGCTTGCGTTGTGTAAATAATGTGATATTATGGATATAGACCGTTTGAGTATCTGTAAGAGCATAACGTAACTTTACCACGTAGTGTTGAGAAAACGTAAGGAAACTGAAGCTGTTTGTAAAACTGATTTTTCGCCTTCTACTCCCATGGCGGTTGCAAAGTAAGAGACTCGCAAAGGAACAACAACAACTATTCACTTAATAAGAGCAAGTCATTTATACGTTTCAAACAACAATGAGTTTTGTATTGTTAAAATTCAAATGTTTGTAAAACTTATGGGACTTAACTACGGGGTCATCAGTCCCTAAGCTTACAAACTACTTATGAACTAGCTAAGACTAAGGACGGCACAAATATCCATGCCCGAGGGGGCATTCGAACCCCCGACCGTAGTGATCGTGCAGACCGTGACTGAAGCGCCTCAGTCTCCTCGGCCACCGCGGCCGGCTATACGTTTCACCTAGGCACATGTAAAAACTGTAATCATCGCATTAACATTAGGAATTGTGGAGAAATAATGTTAACTGTACTGCTAAAAGTGTTGTAACGATATGATTAGAAGCTTTGTTGATACAATCAACGCCTCATTTCAGTTATAAATGAGGAAATCTACATCTGTCAGAGCCACTTCACATTTCTCGTAATGACGAAAACGGTTTGTTGCCCCGAGTCAGTGTTAGGGCACTTAGATATAGACGGGCATACGCATCAATTTCTGCTATAGCGGCAGCTCCCGCCGCCATTTTGGTTCCAGGCGGTGATAGTGTCAGCATGCGAAAGGTGGAGTGTTTCTGCTGTTATTGCTCTCAAACGTCACTTGCTGCATTTCTAATACACATACCAAAAAGATTGTATATATTTGTATAAAAAAATTAATCTCGTCGTAATAAGTTATTGTAATATGGTTTGACAAATCGTTAAATATGTTTTCTGGTATTTGCCCACCTGGGTGTGTATTGTGAGCAACTCTTTCGCATTCGACAGCTCACTTTTATGGGATACCACATGCAAGATATCTTCGTTTTCGAATGCCATAAATTTGATCCAGAATAGGACTACACTCTCAGGTTGCTACTTTTTTACGACGTATTTTTCATAATTCATATAAAATACTTTTCCCATGCACAAAATATATCACCACGATAAATTAGGATGCAGTAAAAGGTTTATATATACGAGATATTTTAATTTCTCATGTAACAATTTACTTTCTCATTGGTCAATTTTACTTACGGCCTCGGCGGCGTAGTGTACTGATTATTGGCAACGATCTTTGAATGTTCTTTGAAAACTCGAACAGGTAGAATGAGAGAAAATAATTTTTCATGTTTACCATTTTCTTGTATGTACACTTGTCCGCTCAGTAAATTAATTGTTCTCCTAAAGCGAACATTCTCTTGCCAACATTAGCAAATTACGCCGCCGATGCTGTAACTAAAATTAACATCGCAGTAGCTTCAAACATCGTTACGAGGCGTATGAGCATCATTTAAAAATAATTAGTATTGTTATTGTCTAAATGTTGCTACTGTATTAGTGCGTAGCGTCGAATCCTTCGCTGAAAAAAATAAAAATAAAATAAAATATATAAATAAAAGTGTCGAAACCTGTCGTTTACAACGTGTAGAAATTGTGCATAACTACAAATAAGTCAACGCACCTCGCATAGTTTTGAACGCCTTATTGGTATCCGTTTGTCACGACGAACATTTATTAACCATATTTTACGCCCTCCAGGATTCATTGGAAACGAAAAAGAAAACCAAAACCATTTTCTGAGCGATTAGAACAATTCGGAGCTGCACAGCCCATCACGCTGAAAGCGTATTGATTGTCCTATTCTACAATCGCGCGTCGAAGCGAAGGAACAAAAATGGCGGATGCGCATGCCCGTCTATATCCAGGTGCCCTAGTAAGTGTAATGACGTCACGCGGTCTATATTACCTATGGTCTATGGTCTACGGTATGAGCTGACCCATACGCCATGTTTATTCCCGTAGCTCGTAAGTTAAACATCGTGCGGTGCTATAGGATTTGCGTCACGGCACTTTAGCGCGACATTGTGGGTGGTTTTGTTGCCATAAACTGCTCAAATCATTCCAGAGGTGACTACAGAATGTTCAGTTTACCGATATATATATTTGTTTTTCCTAAATCGTGGTTGACTTCACAGAGGACAGCCTGATTTCTTCTTCTATGGATTCTTTGAAGTGTTTTGCTCATGAATTCTGATTTTACACATGGATTAACATATTATAAAATTGATGTAAGGAATCCCACGGAAGCAACATAACATTTTTAATAACCACCTGACCGTTCATACTGTGTTGATTGAAATAAAATAAAAATAAAAACTCATAATTCTTCTAAGATATTTCAAGAATGTGTAAATAACTTCACAGCATAAGAACTGACCCAGATAATTACAGGCCAATATCGTTGACATCAGTTTCCTGTAGGATCTTGGAGCATATTCTCAGGTAGAATATAGTAAATGTCCTTGAGAGGGATAATCTTCTCTCTATTAATCAGCACGGATTTAGGAAACATCGTTCGTGTGAAACTTAGCTTGCCCCTTTCTCACATGAAATCTTGCGAGCCGTGGAAATTTTCTCCATTTCTAAAGGGCATTTGGCGCGGTGCCATACTGCAGACTGCTGACGAAGATACTAGCATATGGAATAGGTTCACAGATTTGTAACTGGAAGACTTTCTAAGTAATAGAATGCAGTACGTTGTTGTCGATAGCGAGTATTAATCAGAGACGAGTGTGTCGTCAAGCGTACCCCAGGGGAGTCGATAGAACCGCTGTCATTTTCTGTCTCTATAAATGGTTGATGGACAGAGTAACTTGTAATTTGCGGCTGTTTGCTGATGATGCTGTGGTGTATGGGAGGTGTCGTCTTTAACTGTAACAGCATACGGGATGACTTAGACAAAATTTCTAGTTGGTGTGAAGAATGGCAGCTAGCTCTAAGTGTATAAAAATGTAAGTTGATGCACATGAGTAGGAAAAACAATCCCATAATGTACGAATACAGCATTAGTACTGAGTCTCTTGATGCAGTCTCGTCGTTCAAATACCAAAGGCGTAACGTTGGAGAGCGATATGAAATGGAACAGTTTGAGTAAGGCGGACAGCCGGCTTCAGTTTATTGGGAGAATTTTGGGAAGATGTATGTATCTGTATAGGGGTCCACGTATAGAACGCTTGTACGACCGCGTCTTTAGTATTGCTCAAGTGTTTAGGACCCGCAGCAGATCAGTTTAGAGCAAGACATGGAAGTAGTGGAGAGGCCGACCCAGTACATGTAAACTTTCTATCTTTATTGTAAGTATTCAGTAGGGAAAATGTATTAATAACTTTTAGATCAAGGTACAATAAACAATTATTTTAGCCATAGTTGCAGCTTTTAATATATTTATATTAGTTGTATCCATGTTTTGCCGGAATTCTGCTAGAGGAAAAACTAAACAAAACAATGGCTTACCTTCATTCTACAGGTAGCTCGGTCTGGATACGACCGCGAAAGTGAAGTCTACTGACTTGCTAGCATCACACCCCACAAACCGCTCACTGTGGCTATGTAAGTGCCAAAATGAAAGACACAGAAAAACTACTAGCAAAGCTTGTAGTAGTGTCTCCTTATGTTGTATATCTTTGGCTACCACAACTTTGTAGATAAGGCAGATAATGTTATTCAGAAATTCTGAGCTCTACCGGTGTTCTTGTGTCTCCATTATCCGCTAATAATAGAACTGTACTTAATTGTTATTACTGTTGACAGTGATTATCGGCAGGGGAAGGACAACGCGTACGAATCATTCTCCGTAGAAAATTATGCTTTACTTGGAGAAAGTTATGCATGTTACTGTTTAACTCTTTTTCAGGAGCGTTGCCATTCGTCATTTTATATAATCCGTACTGCGAACATCGTAAGTTATTTTACGGCCCAAGTAACAATATTTCCTGTCTCATTTCATAATCAAATTCCCTCAGGATAGCCCGATCTAATTCGATTACGTTCCGTTAGCATTGATTTCCTTTTCTTAGTCTTCATCTTGTACCCTCCTTTCAAGATTCTGGTCATTTCATGCAACTGCTTTTTTCTGAGTTTTAATTACCTTTCAAAATTTCTCCTTGTTTTTCTCCGCAATCTTCTCTCTATATAGATTGAATAACACTGGGGAAACATTCTAACCAACGTCCTTCATGCCCTTCGACTCAGTGATAACTGTTGTTTTCTCTACAAGCTGCAGACTATATAACTTTCCTTATATTTTACTACTGATCTCTACGTCTTGGCCATCTGTCATCTGTTGTCACTTGCTTCAGATCTTCATGGTGGCTAACGCTTACTGGGGGATCTTGTTAGGCCGCGCGGAAGTAGCCGAGCGGTCTGGAGTGCCACGTTGCGGAACTCGAGACCTCCTGCGTCGGAGGTTCGAATCCTCCCTCGGGCAAAGATGTGTGTGTTGTCCTTAGGTTAGTTTAAGTAGTTTGTAAGCTAGGGACGAATAACCAAGCAGTTAATCCTCTTAGAATTACAAACATTTGAACTTTTGTGATCTCCTTCCTGTAGGTATGAAATTCAGGAGGCCATCTTGTTTCCCCATCCCCGCCACATGGCTGGTCCACTGCATTCGCTATGTGGGATCTTGGTATAATTACTCATGCTCTTTGTTGTGCCTGATCGTCCATCCTCCTGTCTTTGCGTCCGACATCGGACAGAAGTTGTTACTAGGGACTTTTTTCTCCAAAACGAGGAACTTAAGAAATTCCTGCTTTCCAATGCTTCATGTCTCACAGCCATGTAGAACAACTGGTTGGATGTTATGTTCAGTCCAAGCTTCTTTCTGGAGAGACATCTGGACTGAAGAAGTTGTGCAGTGCTGTGAGAATGTCGGTATCCTGCTTCTGTTCTAGTATTAATCTCTGGTTCTTGTGACTACTTCTCTATCATTTAAGCTCATTCACTCTTGTGGAACTGTTCTCCCATCGTCTTGGCTCCGTTTATGTTGAACCCAAATGTACTAGCAGCCTCGTTTAATGCTCTGGTCACTTGCTTCACTTCCTCTGCTACTGAATTTGATAGACTGTCAAAAGATCTCCAGCTCCACAAAAGATGTAATATTATTGATGAATATTTTTTTTAAATATAACCCTCGGTTGCATGTTGCATTTAAATGCGTAACCTAATTTTCGATGTCGCATACGACAACTTCTTCGGACAATGTGGGATGTAGGTTTATAATCCCACATTGTCTGAAGTGTCCTTTCCGACATCGAAACCTAGGTTACGTATTTAACCCTTTCATTCCCAGTGTTGCACCTGGACAACAACGTATAAAAACTTTATTTATAAAAACAATCCTTAAAGTTGCATTTTTGTTGATGAACAACATACTTCTGATACGACATTTTGCCGCTTGGTACGGCGTGTAGCCACTTATGAGGCATTAATCTGTCCTCTTAGAGGTTGCGTTGCGGTTTGTACGTGGCTCAGAGTGTGAGCGTGAGTGTGGTTCCTTTTATTTTATTTCATTACTGAATTGTCTTGTCTTTGGTTCTGTGGCGAAGATTATGCTAACATTATTGCTCTGGCAGTGTTAACTGTCAACAAAATAACGTCCAAGTAATAAAATATCTCGATACAAACGTCTGTAATGTGCATGAAATACATGACATAAAAAATAAATAGTTCGATCAAAAAAATTTAAAACAGTATTTTGATACCAGAATGAAACTTTCACTCTGCAGCGGAGTGTGCGCTGGTATAAAACTTCCTGGCAGATTAAAATTGTGTGCCGGAACCGAGACTCGAACCTGGGACCTTTGCCTTTCGCGGGCAAGAGCTCTACCGACTGAGCTATCCCGACACGACTCACGATGCCACCTCACAACTTTACTTCCTCTTACTTTCCAAACTTCACAGAAGTTCTCCTGCGAACGATGCAAGATTAGCACTCCTGGAAGAAAGGATATGGTGGAGACATGGCTTAGCCACAGCCTAATTTTAATCTGCCAGGAAGTTTCATATCAGCGCACACTCCGCTGCAGAGTGAAAGTTTCATTCTGTAATCATCCCTTAGGCTGTGGCTAAGCCATGTCCCTACCATATCCTTTCTTCCAGGAGTGCTAGTCTTGCAAGGTTCGCAGGAGAACTTCTGCGAAGTTTGGAAAGTAGGAGGCGAGGTACTGGCGGAAGTAAAGTTGTGAGGCGGCATCGTGAGTCGTGTCGGGATAGCTCAGTAGGGGCGGCCGCGGTGGCCGAGGGGACTGAGGCGCTCCAGTCACGGTCTGCACGGCCACTACGGTCGGGGGTTCGAATCCCCCCTCGGGCATGGATATTTGTGCCGTCCCTTAGTTGTAAGTAGTTCATAAGTAGTTTGTAAGTTTAGGGACTGATGACCCCGTAGTTAAGTCCCATAGACTCTACAAACATTTGAACATTTTGAGCTCAGTCGGTAGAGCGCTTGCCCGCGAAAGGGAAAGGTCCCAGGTTTGAGTCCCGGTTCCGGCTCACAGTTTTAATCTGCCAGGAAGTTTCACGTATTTTGATGTTTACTGCACCACATTAATACAGAAAACACTGAATTTTAATTCTCCCACAGCTGATTTCATAATGTGGGACTGAAAGGGTTAAAGGTAACTCGACACTCAAATTAAAAAAAAAAAAAAAAAATCTATTACATATAGAACGGTCACTGATCAGCAGCCATGCATAATATTTTATCGATTCAGTTTCGTTGCCGCACGGGAATGGCCACTCGGTATAAGGGACGAGTTACAGCAGTATCTTGTAACTGTATGTACCGATTACCTCAACAATTTGGTCCCTAAGGCTTAGAAATATTTGAATTTTGAAGTTTTTTTTTTAATGTTATATAGAAATGCACCCCAACACGAGTAGACCTGATATGAGCCTCTTAATTTAGTTTTGTTAACAGCGCCGGCCGACTGTTTTGAGCGTTACTCCAGACCGCAGTGATCGCGGCTTGGACAGGCGGGTTCCGCAGCGTGAGCAGAGGCGATTACGATGGCCGCTGTTACGTGCGGCGCCAGCGGCGGGTGACGGAAGCGACGCGAAAGTCCGCGCTCACACTTTCTCCTCTACACTGACCCCCCCCCCCCCCCTCTCTCTCTCTCTGTCTGGCCGGCTGCGATTCGTCACCAAAGGCCGTCTGCAAGGCTGCTGCCCAGCCAACCAGCTCGGCCAGACACCACGTACAGAACGTCCTGTCGCCGTACCATTTTCAAAAATGTTCAAATGTTTGTATAGCTTATGGGACTTAACTACGCGGTCATCAGTCCCTAAACTTACAAACTACTTATGAACTAGCTAATACTAAAGCCGGCACAAATATCCATGCCCGAGGGGGGATTCGAACCCCCGACCGTAGTAGCCGTGCAGAACGTGACAGGCGCGCCGCACACCGCTTGGCCAACGCGGCCGGCGTACCATTTTAGAAATCGCTGTACCTTCCGCGTGTCCATTCAACAACCATACACAGCTGGCGACCCAAAATGCAACATAAACCCAAATTATTTACAGAATAGAAAAAAAACTGGTGTAATCCGACCTTGGGGAAGATCAGTATGGATTTAGGAGAAATGGAGGAACACGAGAGGCAATACTCACGTTACGACGTATCTTAGAAGATATCATAAGGAAAAGGAAACTTAGCTTTTTAGTATTTGTGGATCTGGAAAAATCTTTTGACAATATTGACTGTAGTACACTTTGTCAGATATCTTAGAAGATATCATAAGGAAAGGGAAACTTAGCTTTTTAGTATTTGTGGATCTGGAAAAATCTTTTGACAATATTGACTGTAGTACACTTTGTCAGATTCTCAAAGTGTAGGGGTAAAATGTAGGGAGCGAAGAGCTGTTCAACTTGTACGAAATCCAGACAGCAATTATTAGAGTCAAAGGTCATGAAAGATTCGCAGTGGATGGGAAGGGAGTAAGACAGGGTTGTTGCCTTTACCCAATGATGTTCAATCTGTACATTGAGCAAGCTATGAAGGAATGCAAGGAGAAATTTGGAGAGGGAATTAAAGTCCTTGCCGTTTGCTGATGACATAGTAATTCTGTCAGAGACAGCAAAGGACCTGGAAGAGCAATTAAATGGGATGGACAGTGTCTTGAAAGGTATAAGATGAACTTTAACAAGAGTAAAGCGAGCGTAATGGAATGGAATGTCAGAAAATCAGGCGATGCTGAAGGAATTAGATTAGGTAATGAGACAATAAAAGTAATAGAAGAGTTTTGTTATTTGGGTACCAGGATAAGTTCCGATGGCCGAACTAAAGAAAATATAAAATGCAGAATGGCTATGGGAAGAAAATCGTTTCGGAAGAATTGAAATTCGTCGACATAATATATTAGTTTACATGTTAGGAAGTCCTTTCTGAAAGCACTTGTCTGGAGTGTAGTATTATATGGGAGTGAAACGTGGACAATAAGAACTACAGACAAAAAGATGATACAAGCTTGCGAAATGTGGTGTTACAGACGAATGATGAAGATTAGATGGTTAGATCATGTAACTATCTTGCATATTGTAAACGAAGGGATGGGATGGTGAGACACTTTCTGAGACATCAAGGAATCGTCGACTTACCATTAGAAGGAAGTGTGAGCGGTAAAAATCGTATAGAGAGACCGAGGGACGTATTTTCAAATGAAGAGACTTGCACAGGCCAGGATAACGTGGAGAGCTGCATCAAACCAGTGTGCGGACTGAAGACCACAACAACAACAAGGTGCAGATGTTATAGCGTGCTTCATTTGGGACGCGTCAAAGTTTACATGGCAAAACACAGTTCATATGAAGTAAAAACGAAGGAAGAAAGGAGGCTTAGGGTTTAACGTCCCGTCGTCAGTGTGGTCATTAGAGACGGATCTCACGCTCGGATTTTGTGGGTAGGAATGTGTAAGAAAACCGGTCGTGCCCTTTCAAAGGAACCATCCCGGCATTTGCCTCGAGTGTTTTAGGGAAATCACGGAATACCAATATCTGGATGGTCGGAGGTGGATTGGAACCACCGTCGTCCCGAATGGGAGTCCAGTGTCTTACCACTGCGCCACCTCGCTCGGTTCATACGAAGTGTGGAGCACGGTTATAAGGTGAGGCTTTATATCTGAGAATTAATTTTAAAATTTAATAGTGGTTGACTTTTGAGCTGTTGTTTGGATCATTCTCAAGCCACAGCAGAGCGAGATCAGCCTCTTATAATCACATTCGTATCAACGTTTTTCTTTAATTTGAAATGCGGTTGTACGAGGCTGATCTCGCTATGCTATGGCTTGAGAATGATCCGAGTGCGAAACCAGTAGTTCAGTTGAGCATCGTGTGTGTTTAGTGTTAGACGTTTCAGACGTAGTTCTTGTTTAGTGCGTTGGTTCTGAACTGAGAATAGGACAATGAACGAGCAGAGGATCTAAATAAAGTTTTGTTTTAAGCTTGGCAAGACACCCAAAGAAACGCATGCGATGCTGGGGATCAAGCGCTATGAAGAGAGTGTATGAGTGATTCGCCCGTTTTCGAGGAAGCCGGGAAAGTGTTTCTGAAAATCCCCGCATCGGAGAAAGTGAGGACATTATCATTAATGATCGTCGATTAACTGTGCGCATGATAACGGATGAATTGTAAATTAACCGTGAATCCGTGCAACGAATCGTTAATCAGACGTTGGAGAAGAGAGAAACGTGCTGTCGTCTTCTAACATATGTCGACTGACGATGAGAAGCAGCCACGTCTAAAGACTTCACAGGATTTTGTCGAAACGGTGGATGCCACACCCAATTTCTTGATGCGTATTGTCACTGAGGATGAACCCTGGTGTCTCCGGTACGACCTAAAGCTGTGTATAGGGAAAGTATGGCCAGCCTGCCAGCGGCAGCCATGCTGGGCCTATTCCATTGCTGCTCACACACCGACGGCTACAACGTTCCCAGCGCTGAACAATACTTATCAACCGATTTTGAGAAAACTATTCAATGAAAAAAAATTAATTTTTTCACGTGTTATAGTGTGACATATTCGCGCGATAATTATCTGATTTTCTGTTCATTATTACGTATAGTTTCCGTGCTGCATCAAATTAAGTAAACTACTGCGCAAAATTTTGAAGAGTTTGCAGAGGAAAAATGGCTTTGCGTATGGTTGATTTAAGCACATACAATGCTGCCGAGGAAGTGTAGGTAATATATCGAAATTTTATTTAAGGCTGACAGCAGAACCATAACTCTTTTCATTCTCGAGATACAGGGTGTTATATTCGACGGAGAGATGCGAGAACTTCGCGTAGTTTTTTCTGTCCATGGCTACCTGGCTACTTTACGAAATACTTATCGTCCGAAGAAAACTGTTTGGTATGTCGTTCCAGATCTAGAGAGTTCACCTATAAATTCAGATTGACCTGGCCGTAGGCAAATATTCGAATAGACCGCGAACATGTCATCATCGGAGCATAGTGAAAATTAAGAAAACAATTGTGATTATGGATAAGTCTTCGATGAGTATTTTCTTGCGTATTGTGTACTTACATCTTACTATGAACTACGAAAAATGCAAGGGGATACCCACTACATGACGTTTACCAAAAACGGAAATTAAAGGTGCCTTTATAACGCCAATTACATATGAATGTCTAATATTTACCATGTTTAAATTCTTTGTTCCCTGTAATTATGCGTTCAACACATTTAAACGAATGAAAAAAGCTTGCTTCAGGAAATGTATATTAATTTCATATCTACAAGACAATCTAGTTCACTCACTAATACGTCAAAAATAGTGTGTTTTCGGCAACTACCTGCAAATAAAACCAACAACGCGTGAATAATCTCACGACATTATGTAGGAATTTTCTTCACAAATTTATCTAAGTTGAAAATATATAGGTATCTGCTGCGTGATCCGTTCGTCAGTGAATAATATATTAATTTACATTCTGAATTAAAATCACCACAGCACGAGAACCGAAGGTCGTTTCTGTACTTTTTCTCTTCCCGCATTTCTGATATCTAATGGAAGTACCACAATCTTTAGCTTCCTTCATTGCTTCTTATGAACACCCAAAAGTACAACACTGTGGCATTACTCAAACCCCAAACGTACGAATATTCACAAGTCTTTTCATGGCAGCCAAACAGCGTATAGGACGAAGATGGCGGAAATGTTCAAATGTTGAAATGTTTGTAAAGTCTATGGGACTTAACTACGGGGTCATCAGTCCCTAAACTTACAAACTACTTATGAACTACTTACGAACTAGGGCGGCACAAATATCCATGCCCGAGGGGGGATTCGAACCCCCGACCGTAGTGGCCGTGCGGACCGTGACTGAAGCGCCTTAGTCCCCTCGGCCACCGCGGCCGGCTATGGCAGAAAGAAGCACGTGACTCGATTTCAGCCAATCACGAGCTGCGGACGGCGGCAAACGGCGCGGAAAAGGATGGCCATACTTTTCCTATACAGATCTTTAGCACGATTCTCAAACAAGACGGCAAAGCATCTAATAGCGTTCTCCGACTTCACTTAGTCGGTAAAAGATTAGAGCCGAAAAATCATACATCAAAACGACGCTCATCACCTTTTTCGATAGTCAAAGCATTATCCGCAAGGAATTTGTACCCGATGGAAAGACGTTGAACGCTGCAAATAACGTAGATTTTTTGACCCGTTTCATCTACATCTACATCTACATCGATACTCTGCAAATCACATTTAAGTGCCTGGCAGAGGGTTCATTAACCACCTTCATAACTTTTCTCTACCGTTCCATTCTCTAATAGCGCGCGGGAAGAAAGAACACCTAAATCGTTCCGTTTTCGATCTGATTTCTCTTATTTTATTGGGATGGTCATGTCTCCCTAAGTAGGTGGGTGCTAGCAAAATATTTTCACATTCAGAACTAAAAGTCGGTGATTGAAACTTCGCAAACAGATCACGCCGCAATGAATAACGTCTTTCTTTTAATGATATCCACCCCAATTCGTGCAACATTTCCGTGACGCTTTCCCCCCCGTAACGTGATAAAACAAAACGAGCTGCCCTTCTCTGAACCTTCTCAATATCTTCCGTCAGTCCCACCTGGTGAGGGTCCCACAAGGGGCAACAGTACTCCAAGAGAGGACGCACAAGTGTGATGTAGGCAGTCTCTTTGGTGGAGCTGGTGCATCGTCTAAGCGTTCTGCCAATGAAACGTAACCTTTGGTTCGCCTTCCCCACAATATTTTCTATATGTTCTCTCCAGTCAAAGTTGTTCGTAATTGTAACTCCTAGGTATTTGGTAGAATTTACGACCTTAAGGTTTGACTGATTTATCGCGTAATTGAAGTTCAGCGGATTTCTTTTAGTGTTCATGTGTATTACTTCACACTTTTCTTTATTTAGTGTCAATTGCCAATTTTCGCACCAAGTAGAAATTTTGTCTAAATCGCTTTGCAGTTGCTTTTGATCCTCTGTTGACTTCACTAACCGATAAACGACAGCATCATCCGCGAACAGTCTAAGGGAGCTATTCAGATTATCTCCTAAATCGTTTATAAACACGAGGAAGAGTAGGGGACCAATAACGCTTCCCTGTGGAACGCCAGATATCACTTCTGTTTTACTCGATGACTTACCGTCAATTACAACGAACTGTGTCCTTTCTGATAGGAAATCGTGAATCCAATCGCACAATTGGGGAGATATTCCATAAGCACGCAATTTCATTAGAAGCCGCTTGTGGGGTACAGTATCAAAAGCCTTCCGGAAATCCAGAAATATGGAATCGATTTGAGATCCCTTGTCGATGGCACTTAACACTTCATGTGAATAAAGGGCAAGCTGTGTTTCGCAAGAGCGATACTTTCTGAATCCGTGCTGACTATTGGTTAATAGGTCGTTCTCTTCGAGGTAGTACATAATATTCGAACAAAGTATATGTTCCAAAATCCTACTGCAAATCGACGTCAATGAGATAGGCCTGTAATTTTGGGGATCACTCCTATTGCCTTTCTTGAATATTGGAGTAATTTGGGCTACTTTCCAGTCTTTGGGTACGGATCTTTCGCTGACTGATCGGTTGTAAATTATAGCTAAGTACGGAGCTATTTCATCAGCATACTCTGAGAGGAATCTAGTTGGTATACAATCTGGCCCGGAAGATTTATTTTTGTTTAGTGACTTAACTTGTTTTACTACTCCAGGAACATCTACTTCTAAGTTTCGCATGCTGGCAGCTGTTCGTGGATTGAATACTGGAGTGTTCACTTCGTCTTCTTTGGTGAAAGAATTTCGGAAAGCTGTGTTTAGTAATTCTGCCTTAGCAGTACTGTCGTCGGTAGTATTACCATTGCTATCGCGTAGTGAAGGTATTGTTTGTGTTTTGCCGCTAGTGTACTTCACATATGACCAGAATTTCTTTGGATTTTCTGCAAGATTACGAGACAGGATTTAGTTGTGGAAATAACTATAAGATTCTCGCATTGAAGTCCGCGCTAGGTTGCGAGTTTCAGTAAAAGATTCCAGTCTTGCGGATTCTGTGTCTTTTTAAATTTTGCATGCGTTTTTCTTTGTTTCTGCAACAGTGATCTGACCTGTTTTGTGTACCACGGGGGGTCAGCCCCCTTTTTTATTAATTTATTTGGTATAAATTTCTCGATTGCTACTGATATTATGTCTTTGAATGTAAGCCACAACTGATCTACACTCGCATTTTTAGTTTTGAAGGACTGGAGACTATCACTCAGGAAAGCGTGAAGCGAATTTTTATCTGCTTTATTGAATAGATATATTTTTCGTTTATTTTTGGTGCATTTGGGAATTTCGATATTCAGTCTCGCTACTACAACTCGATGTTCGCTAATCCCTGTATCTGTTTTGATGCTCTTTACTATCTCGGGATTATTTGTTGCTAGGAGATCAAGAGTATTTTCGCAACCACGTACTATTCTAGCGGGTTCATGAACTAACTGTTCGAAGTAGTTCTCAGAAAAAGCATTCAGAACTCTTTCGGACGATGTTTTATATTTGCCCCCGGTTTTGAATACGTAATTATGCCAACATATCGAGGGTAAATTAAAGTCGCCACCGATTATAACAGTATGCTTCGGACACCTATTTGAAATATGATTCAAGCTTTCTTTGAACATTTCTGCAACCGCATCGTCTGAGTCAGGGGGCCGATAAAAAGATCCAATTATTAATTTATTTCGGTGGTCAGGTATAACCTCTACCCAGACCAATTCACAGGAAGTATCTGCCTCAATTTCGTTGCAGGATAAACCGTTTGTAACAGAAATAAACACTCCACCCCCTATTTTATTTATTCTATCCTTTCTGAAGACCATTTGGCCCTTTGAAAAAATTTCGGCCGAATTTATCTCAGGCGTCAGCCAGCTTTCAGAACCTATAACGATTTGTGCCTCAGTACTTTCTATCAGCGCTTGGAGCTCTGGAATTTTCCCAACACAGCTACGACAATTTACAACTGTTACACCAATGGTTTTTATGTCTACTTTCTTCCCGTGTCTGACCTGCCCCCTTTGAGACTGAAACCCATTTTGTGTATTCCCGAGGCCATCTAATCTAAAAAACCGCCCAGTCCACGCCACACAGTCCCCGCTACCCGTGTAGCCGCTTCCTGAGTGTAGTGGACTCCTGACCTATTTAGCGGAACCCGAAAACCCACCACCCTTTGGCGCAAGTCGAGGAATCTGCAGCCGACACGGTCGCAGAACCGTCTGAGCCTCTGATTCAGACCCTCCACTCGGCTCTGAACCAAAGGTTCGCAGTCAGTCCTGTCGACAATGCTGCAGATGGTGAGCTCCGCTTTCATCTTGCAAGCAAGACTGGCAGTCTTAACCACTTCTGATAGCCGCTCAAAACCAGAGAGGATCTCTTCCGATCCAAAGCGACACACATCATTGGTCCCAACATGAGCCACCACCCGCAGTTGGCTGCACCCTGTGCTCTTCATGGCATCCGGAAGGAGCCGTTCCACATCCGGAATGACTCCCCCCGGTATGCACACGGAGTGCACATTGGAATTCTTACCCTCCCTAGTAGCCATTTTCCTAAGGGGCTCCATTACCCGCCTAACGTTGGAGCTCCCAACTACCAACAAACCCACCCTCTGTGAGTGCCCGGATCTTGAAGGCAGAGGGGCGAGTACAGGACAAGCGACACCATCCGCATCAGGAACATCCCCTGCCACAGACAGCGCCTCGAATCTGTTGGCAAGACTAACCGGGGAGGCCTCCACTTCGGTCCCCCGGGAAATCTTACGCCGCCTGACACGCGCTGAGGGGACCTCCCAATCCACCACGGATTGGGGGGCTACCTCCTCGCGGGCAGTGAGCGGGCTGGCCACAGCCGCAGGCCGATCGGAGGGCACAACAGACGCACAGGGCGTCTGCTGTACCCCCACGAGCGGCACACAACAGCGGCGCCCACCCACCGCAGTCTCAAGCGTTGCCAGCGAAGCCAACGCCGCCTGAAGCTGCGAGCGAAGAGTCACCAACTCTGCCTCCATCCGTTCGCAGCAGTCACAGTTCCTAGCCATTCTAAAAACCTTTGTTTCTTCCAAGTAAGTACGTCAGAGGACTCAGTAGTTTGATAAACAGTGAGCTTTGTAAAGTATAGACCTAACGCTGAACTGTTTATTAACGGCGAATCTGAAAAATATATACGCGAGCTAATAAATAAAAAAATTCAGTAACAGAGCTGACAAATAAACGCGATTCTTAATAAACAAACACGCGAGCACACTAAAGTATAAAGAGCTGCAAGAGAAAGCACACACGAAATGTAAATAAGTCGCTTCTATTAAGAAGCCGGTTACCGTACAATGTAGAGCTGCTGCTGGTCACGTGTGCACTGGCCGCCGGTCACTGAGCAACGTCTATGCAGGGTACGGCCCGAGTACGCACAAGGTTCCTGGCGTATTGTTCACGATAACAGTCGCTCACATACAGCCAATGTAGTCAACAGTTCCTGGTAAATAAATAAATAAAATAAATAAAAAACAATTGGGGGGGGGGGGCGGATCTCAATCCCCAAGAACTCTTCCTGTTCCCTAGACTCAAACTCTATTTGAAAAAGATTTGACGATGTTGCCGGCCGCGGTGGCCGAGGGGACTGAGGCGCTCCAGTCACGGTCTGCACGGCCACTACGGTCGGGGGTTCGAATCCCCCCTCGGGCATGGATATTTGTGCCGTCCTTAGTATAAGATAGTAGATAAGTAGTTTGTAAGTTTAGAGACTGATGACCCCGTAGTTAAGTCCCATAAGCTTAACAAACATTTGATTCTGACGATGTCCCTGACATCCAGCGAAACCTGATGAACCTTTTGAACCATTCCAAACGGAGATATCGTACACTAACGGCTTTTAATCAAATTGTGTGGTTATGGTAAATCGCCCCAAATTTGCGACTGGCTAGGGGATTTCCTGTCAGAGAGGACACAGGTCGTAGTAATTGATGGTAAGGCATCGACTAAAACAGAGGTGACATTGGGCGTTCCACATGGCAGCGTTATTGGTCCACTGCTGTTCCTTATTTACATAAACGATTTAGGGGAAAATCTAAGTAGCTGTCTTAGGTGTTTGTAGATGACTCCGACATTTACCGTGTAGTAAAATCATCTGAAGATGAAAACCAACTGCAGAACGATCTGAATAAGAATTCACTGAAGTGCGCCTCGGTTGCACAGTGGTAGAGTGCCAGACTACAAATCCAAAGGTCGCGTGTTCGATCCCCGCCAGGTCCCTAGGGTTTTTATCTCTCACTTTCTGCTTCTTTCATCTCTGGCAGTATTGCTCATGTGAAAAATACCGAGTAGCACCGTGTTTCGGAACCCACGTTAAACTGTAGGTCCCCCTATAACTGGCTGGGTCGGAGGAAGGCAACGGCATACCACCTCCAAACAGGACCGTGCCTAGTAAAGCACTGTGGTGGTCAAACCAATCTTCGGATTGTCGACTGCTTTACCTTTTTTCATGGTGTAAAAATTGGCAATTGAGTCTATATAATAAGTGTGAAGTCGTCCACATGAGTAGGAAAGAAATCCGTTAAACGTTGTTTAAAAGATAAATCAATCGAAAGTGAAGGCCGTAAACTCCACAAAATATCTAGGAATTACTATTACTTCAGACTTAAACTGGAAAGAACACGTAGATAATGTCGTGGGAATGCGAACCAGAGACTGCGTTTCATTGGCAGAACCCTTAAAAGATGCAACAGAACTACAAAAGAAACTGCATACACTACGCTTGTCCGTCCATTTTTGGAATATTGCTGCCCAGTGTGGGACCCCATCGGGTGGGTTTGACGGAGGACATCGAAAGAGTGCAAAGAAGGGGAGCTCGTTTCGTATTGTCACGATACAGGGGAGACAGAGTTACGGAAATGATACAGGATCTGGGATGGGAATCATTACAACAACGGCGCTTATCGCTGCGGCGTGGGCTACTTACGAAGCTACAATCACCACCATTCTCCTTCGAATGCGAATGTATATTGTTGACTCCCACTTACATAGGTAGAATGATCATCAGAATGAAATATGAGAAATCAGAGCTCGAACGGAGTGATTCAGGTGTTCTTTCTTCCCGCGCGCTATTCGAGAATGGAATGGGAGATAAATAGCATAACGGTGGTTCGATGAACCCTATGCCAGGAAATGTGATTTGCAGAGTATCCCAAGTAGATGTAGATTTCCAGAACATGTATCGCATCGCTCAGTGGTGCTTAGTTATGGGAGCTGACTGTTTCAAAAAATGTTCAAATGTTTGTAAATCTATCGGACCAAACTGCGTGGTCATCAGTCCGTAGCTTACAAACTACTTAAACCTAGGTAAACTAACCTACGGACAAACACACACACCCATGCCCCAGGGAGGACTCGAACCTCCACGGCGAGCAACAGCGCGCTCTGCAGCGAGGTGCTTTAGACCGCTCGGCTGCTCCACCGCGGCCTGACTATTTCGAAGGACAGTAAGGTTACAGTAGTTCATATTTCATCTACATTAATGTTACAGGCGTATTCACAGAACTTTATTGACAGAGGTTGTATTTAATTTTTTTCGAAGTGCCACAAACGTCCAGCAAATAGTTTTCCTCTTTTACCTCTTAGGTCAGGGCGTATTCTGCTTTTGTTGGGCTGTGGCAGGAGAATTTTCGTTCTGATGGATGTATGTATGGGACGTGGGGCTGCGGTTTCTCAGCGGCTCGCCGTTTCGCGCTAGCAGTCAGGTATTTGCAGTCAGGTATTTGCACAGGTGACGCCCGCGTGACTCACACCTGACTGCCGCCGCTTTAAACACTGACGACGTCGTCTTCCTTGGTCTGACGTCACACGTCTTCCTGCGCCGAAATTTTCCTTCACCCGCCTCATGCGGCCGAGCTGTCCATGAATCGATCATTTTGGCAACAGTCAGACCGACATAGTTTCGATTTCACCAACACGTTCCTCGAATCCTTCTATGTATTTCGTTAAAGACTGAAATTGTTTGAATAGAACAATTCGTTGCACTACACTTGAGCTGGTACACTGAACTCTCACATAAGCTCTTTCTGAATTTGACCCTCGCATGCGTCCTGAAAACTGGACATATAACGGTGCCCGAAACTGGTAAAATAAAACCATTTTAAGTGTAAATGATTGCGGCTACGTTAAAAACCAATTGGACAAAATATCATCCACAGAGCCTTCCCCGGAATCTTTTTCCTTTCTTTTTCCATCTCCGTTTAACATCGCTTAGTGAAATTATACCATCGTGTTAAAAGAGTGTGAGGCACCGCTTACGAATTTTTCCTTTTAAGGCATGACTTTTGTGTCCTTGGAAGGGCATTAGTTTATATTGATAAGTTTTAAATATCACTGATATTAATTACAATATTAATAAAATTTCTCGTCTGTTCGCGAGAATCATGCAGCAAAACAATACTATGGCCATCAATATGAAAAACCTAATGTTTGAGGCGAACACTCACGATGAACGAGAAATCCGGACTCTGCAGATATTTTTATGTGCCATTAATCAGTTGTACTGATGATATAACATATACAGAATTGTAAGTGTTCCTAATGCATTATTGTAATGTGGTGCAGCAACAGTTAATTTCCTGAAGGAAAAAAAAGGCTGTCTTGTTTGCAAAACCGTTTTTATTCTGATATGATGCGTTTCGCCCGGTCAGGGCATCTTCAGATAACGAAGAAGAAAGTGGGACCTGGACGTCAGAGGTTCTGACTGGGCGATGATGACTGGCACATTGCCTTTTAGATACACGTTGCTCAAAAAAGTGTCGAATACTTTGAGAGGCGGTATTACCCATTAAATGAAGACCAATAATTCCAATGGACATAAGTCCGGCATCACATACACACGAGACCGAGGGAGGACCCGAACCTCCGACGGGGAGCATTCACACAATCCGCAGCAACGCACAATAGAGCGCGGAAACGCTTAGTATTTGAGATAAACATATGTTTATAGGAAGGTCTGGGGAACACTCGGTTGCGGATATTAGCACAGCTAAATGTGTCAGGGTACTATAAGGTCTTACTCAGAGTACCATCATGAAAGGTTGTATACGTCGAAGACACAGGAGACACTGGAAGGTACTTGATGGACTTTATAATGGTAAGACATAGGTATAGAAAATAGGTTTAAAACTGTAAGACTATAAATTAAAATTTAAGAGACTGCAAAGAGGCAGAAAAGTAATGAGATTGTACCTGGAGAACTGAAGGAACCAGAGGTGGTTGCGAGTTTCAGAGGTAAGCACTAGGCAAGGATTGGCTAAAACGTGGGAAAATAATACAGTAGAAAATGAAAGGTTAGCTCTGAGAGTAGTGAAGGCCGTAGAGGATATTGTAGGCAGAAGTAAAAAAGGTAAAGCAGTCAACAATCCGAAGATTGGTTTGAACACAACAGTGCTTTACTAGGCATGGTCCTGTTTGGAGGTGGTATGCCGTTGCCTTCCTCCGACCTTCGAACTGACTTACCCAGCCAGTTATAGGGGGACCTACAGCTTAACGTGGGTTCCGAACCACGGTGCTACCCGGTATTTTTCACATGAGCAATACTGCCAGAAGCGAAAGAAGTGGAAAGTGACAGATAAAAATCCTAGAACCTGGCGGGGAGGAAAAGGCATAATAGTAATCCCTGGATAACACATAAAATGAGAATATATAAAAATGCAGCAAGTGAAGCAGGAAAAAGAGAGTACAGAAGTGGGAAAAATGAAGGCTGACAGGAAGTGCAGACTGGCTAAGAAGTGGCTAGAGGACAAATGCAAGACCATAGAGGAATGTATAAATAGGGGAAAAATAGATACTGGCTACAGGAAAATAAAAGAGGCATTTAGAGTCAAGAAAAGTAGCTGCATGAATATCAAGAACTCGGATGGAAAACCATTACTAAGCAAAGACGGGAAAGCTGAAGGTGGGAGGAATCTATAGAATGACTGTACAAAGGAAATAAACCTTAAGGCAGTATTATAGAAGTGGAAGACGAAGTAGAGGAAGATGAAATAGGCGATACGACACTGCGAAAAGAATTTGGCAAAGCAGATTTGAGTAGAAACAAGGCCTCTGGAGAAGATAATATTCCGTCTGAACTGCTGATATCGTTAGGAGAGCTAGTCTTGTAGAAAGACGAATGAAAAACTGGTGGCTGTCGACCTCGGTGAAGATCAGTTTGGATTTAAGAGAAATGTAAGAACACGGGAGGCAATACTTACATTAGGCCTATATCTTAATTTAGTAGAAAAGGCAAACCAACCTACGGGTTTAGAATGTGTAGATTTGGAAAAAGCTTTTGACAATGATCATTGGAATACACGCTTTCAAATTCTGAAGGTAGCAGGGGTAAAATATAGGGAGCGAAAAGTTATATTCAACTTGTTCAAAAACCAGACATCAGTTATTAGAGTCAAAGGCCATTCAACAGAGGCAGTGGTTGGGATGGGAGTAAGACAGGGATGTACCCTTTCCCCAATGTTGATCAATCTGTACACTGAGCAAACTATGATGGAATGCAAGGAGAGACTTGGATAGGGAATAAAAGTTAAGGGAGAAGAAATGAAAATTTTGGGTATTTTTTGAATGGCTGTTGATCAGCGACTGTACTATCCAATAGATTTTAAAAAAAATACATTTTCTTCGAAAAATAACACAGTATATAAAACAGGTATATTCCTCGTTATATGCTGTTACAACTGAGGTTCCCTTATCAAATTTTGTAATAAGAGTGTTATTTTCCTTACGCTTTTTATTAATATTTTTAATCGTCATTTTGTCATGACACGAAGTATTAGAAGAAGAAAATATTTGCTACATGATGTGCAATTCTCGTTTGTAAATCATTATCCACTTTTACGCAATCTAAACCACATTTCAAGTCAACAATAACATTCTGTATGAACTGCTTATTAGCGAAATCAGGTTATAAGTTATATTTTAGTGCATGTAGGAATCTTAATTTTATGCATGGCTGTTGATAAGCGATTGCACTGTATCTAATAGATTTTTTTTTTAAATACAGCCCTCAGTCGCAAGTTAGATTTAAATACTTAACCAAGGTTTCGATATCGCAAAGGACACCTTCTTCAGACAAAGTGGGATGTAGGTTAAAAATTACATGTCAGATCTTAAAAGAAAAGAATATTACAATAGATATCTGACGTGTTCAGATAGTGATACCTAAAACAGGAAGTGTTAACGGCAGCGCAGTCACAAAAGGCTGCATGTAACCGCGGCTATGGTCGAACAGCAAAATATATTCTTTTTTTTTTTTCGTCAATCTATTTTCAGATAGTCGGCTGACATGAACAAAGAATTCCTTTTTTTCCCTTCCTAATATCAATTTCGATTTTTGTAAACTTTCCCGCCGTCTTGGGTACCTATGTCTTCCTCCTAGAATTTTCGTGATGATCTTTCTACCTTCTTTTTTGATTTCTCCACGTTGTCGTTTTCCGTTAAGGGTTTGGTTTTATGAACGTATAGTAGTGTCGAAAGTTTGTCCCTCTTGCCAATTTTTTGTTGTTGCAGAGGTTTTGAGTTAATCCTAATCCTTTTTTTTTTAATTTAAGGGAGGCGATGTCGCTGTGAGATTGTTTCAGTACCCATCGGTTCGATAAATTCTCCGAGGTTTTTGAACTGTGGGACCATGTTGATTTTACCATGTCTTAGTTTGTAACTTCTGTTTCTGAACAAAAGAAATCAGTTTCTCAAATGAAATTTGTAAACCTACTTTTTCCGCACATTCTTTGAGTACTTCCAGCTGTTTGACTTCAGTCTGCTCATGCTATGTTAGTATCGCCAGGTCATCTGCGAATGCAAGGTATGGTATGTAGAAGTTGTTTTTGGCAACGCTTAGTCGGATAGTCTTCCCAACACGACATTTCTTGAGTTCTCTCTCCAATTGTTCCATATCTTTGTACACAGCTACAACGAACAGAATAGGAGGAATCCATCACCTTATCTCACACCTTAGAGTTTTCTTATTAATACAGAAAGATTTCTTTTTTCTACACTTTTCCCTTTCCGTGCTCAGATGTGAGTCGCTGGGGTCCAGGTACAGTCACCCCGTTTACATAGATTTCCGAAAACGGATTTTCCAAATCCGCTTTTGGTTCGTCATGTAAACACTCCAGAATCGATTTTGGAAATCCACTTCTGTAAAGCGGTTTTCCAGTTCCACAATCGATTTTGGTGCACATTGAAACGCAACCATTTTTTATTCTTGGCTTGTATGGATCATATGTTGAATACAGTTGACTGGCAGGACGGGATTAAAATAGATCAGAACAAAATAAGTAGTCTAGCATATGTGGATGTCTTAGTTGTAATGTCAGATTCGTTTGAAAACTTGCAAACTAATATTTCAGAGCTCAATCAGAGGTGCAAGGATTATGATATAAAGATCAGCATCCCCAAAACGAAAGCAATGTCTGTGGGAAAGCGATTTAAACAGACTGAGTGCCAAATAGGAGGAACAAGGTTAGAATAGGTAGACAGTTTCAAGTACCTGGGATGTAATTTCTTGCAGGTTGGCAACATAGTGAAAGAACTGGAATCGAGGTGCAGCAAAGCTAATGCAGTGAGTGCTCAGCTAATATCTACTCTCTTCTGCAAGAAGGAAGTCAGTACCAAGACTAAGTTAGCAGTGCACCGCTCTATCTTTCGACCAACTTTGTTGTATGGGAGTGAAAGTTGGGTGGGTACAGGTTACCTTATTCATAAGGTAGAGGTTACAGATATGAAAGTAGCAAGAATAATTGCTGGTACTAATAGATGGGAACACTGGCAAAAATGTGTCCATAATGAGGAAATCAAAGAAAAACTTGGAAGGAACACCATAGATGAAGCAGTTACAGCGAACTGACCGAGATGGTGGGGTCATGTTACACGCATGGGAGAAGCAAGGTTACCTAAGAGACTCATGAGCTCGGCAGCGGAGGGAAAGAGGAGTCGAGGTAGACTAAGAAGAAAGTAATTAGATTCGGTGCAGAATGATTTTGAAGTAAAAGGCATAACATCAGACGAGGCAGCAATGTTAGTATTGAATAGGGGATCATGAAGGAATTTTATTAGAGGTACTATGCTCCAGACTGAATACTGAAAGGCATAATCAAACGATGATGATAATGGCTTGTCAGATTGTTTTTTGTTGTTAAGAATTTTCGGCTCATGTGGTCAAAGTGACATTTTATGCAGTGAGAGAAAAGTATAAATGTTAGAGTGAGTGTATTTAAGAAAAGAAAAATAGCGATTTTGCTGACTTAAATCAGGAACTGAATCAGCTGTTTTTCAGCCGGCATATTAAGTGGGCTAGAAAATTCGCTTCAGGTTATGACATGTAAACACGACAGCGAATCACGGCTCACGAAAATTCGGTTTTCGTCTTTTGGAAGATGTGTTGCATGTAAGCGCAGTAAATGATTATGGATTGGAAGCGACCAACGAGCTTAAACTTCATAGAGTGGCGTTAGGTCCGCCATGTTTGAGGCAAATTTGAACTGGCGTCCGCCATGTTATTTGGGGTATCGGCTGACAGCTGGTATGCCACATCCACTTCAGAATTGTACCTATTACAGTTCCACGTTCTAAATAACGGATTTGCATCAAGTTACGTCAGACTTTTCGAAGCTACAAATTGACGAGCCTGGTAGTAAACTTCCTAAAAATTAATTGTGTCTCGATACCTTATGGTCTGTTCTCCCTGATGCGGGAATACAGTATTGCGAGCATTATAGAATAAATAGGCTGTGGTATAGGAAAGAGACAGCGTGGCGAATGGAGATTTGGATGTGGCGGGAGACGTGCAGGGAAGAGTCCTCTGCAGTGGGGCTGGTCACTGTGTCCTTGTTGGCGGAGTGGTCAACGCGTCTGCCTACCAAGCAGGAGATCCCGGGTTCGAATCGCGGCTGGGCACAAATTTTCATTCGCCACAGTTTGGTATTTCATCTAAACCTAATACAGTGAAGCCATAACATCGCAAACAACGAAAGTGCCGCAGCGAAAATATTTGTGTTGATTTTAATGCAAGTACATGGTCTAAACGAGCTGCGAAACGTTCAGTGAACAGTAATCGTTATGGCGAACAATCATGACAATGGTTTTGCATCTGCTGCTAATGTGTTGTAGCAAGTACTTTCATAACGTCTAGTATACACTTATCTTGTGTTTATTAAATATATTAAGTCTACGAACTTGTAAAATTGCTGTTAAAGGGTGTAGCTGAAAAATTTCGTAGACGAAATTTGAGTACAAAGACGAAAGTGAGAACAAAATACTGCAGTTAAAAACGTGCCTAGTTCATCTTCCACAAAATCATTCCACGACGAAATAAGGTGTCGTTAATAACTTTCGTTGTTGCCATGCTGAAACAAGTAACGTTTGGTACGTGAATTTTGCATACAAAGACGAAAATGACAACAGAATATTGCAATAAAAAGGCGCCTGGGTCAGCTGCCACAAAAGCAATCCACACCACACAACAACTTTCGTTGTTGTCACGCTGAATATTTGTTGCAAAGAACAAAGACATATACAAATGAAAAAATTTTGCTGTCGCTACTGCTACCACACTTTTCACTGGTTGCATGTCAACCATGCTCGATCAAGTATTGTCAACAAGAAATGAAAATATTTTTAAAGAAGGTGTAGACACTCAAAAGTGTGATTTCATCAACCACAGGAGCGACAGAAGAAGAAATACCTCAAAAACACCCCCAACACTAAGTAAAAATCTGAGCACTTTTTTATGGTGTTCTTCAAGTGAATTCCAGAAAAGGTCATCTGAAGCTTCACTCTTGGGGCAGCTAAGTGTCATTAGTAAGGAATTTTGTTTGAGTATAGAAAGATTGTTATAAAAAAATGTTCAAATGTTTGTAGAGCTTATGGGACTTAACTAAGGGATCATCAGTCCCTAAACTTACAAACTATTACGAACTAATACTAAGGACGGCACAAATATCCATGCCCGAGGGGGGATTCGAACCCCCGACCGTAGTGGCTGTGCAGACCGTGACTGGAGCGCCTCAGTCCCCTCCAGATTGTAATCAAACAAGGCAAAACATTTGGTGATGTGATGTTTGTTAAGCTTATGAGACTTAACTACGGGGTCATCAGTCCCTAAACTTACAAACTACTTATGAACTACTTACGAACTAGGACGGCACAAATATCCATGCCCGAGGGGGGATTCGAACCCCCGCCCGTAGTGGCCGTGCTGACCGTGACTGGAGTGCCTCAGTCACCTCGGCCACCGCGGCCGGCCAAAACATTTGGTGTTCTTGCACGAAGTATGACTACGATTTGCACATTTAAATGCTGAACACTCGTTAGGCATATTTCAGCAGCAAAAATTGTACAGGCAATACACACTAAATAGAATATATACTAAATACAACACTTCAAGCTCAACAACAACATACGATAGAGAGACTAATCTCAAGTGAAATGACCACCAAAAATATGGCGGTTGAGTTTACACGAATTGCCGCAAAGAGCGCTGTAGCTCGTGTGTTAGCCACCTTATGAAAGTTAAGCTCGTTGGAAACGACGATACGGTTTAGAGAGTCGCGCGACGCTGTGGTCGCTCGTTGCTGCGCACGTCGCGGCTGCCTCAAGGTCACGGCCAAGGTCACCGCCTCTTCTCCGCACTGTGGCTGCACACCAAACTCTCCAACTGTCTGCGGTGTGCTCTCGCAGTGCGCGCTATTCCGGAAAGAAGTTACAAACTCATAAATGATGCGTCGTCTTTAGAGGGGGGAGGCAAACACCGCACTGTTTACTCTCAAGGTCGACAGTCGAGCTGAATCGCTAAGCCAACCGAAGAAAAACTCCAGCTCACACATTGGCGTGATGGCGCAGCGAACAGTGGAACTGGGTCATCAAGTTTCCTCTGCCACTCTGCCCTTAACTTCGCTCCAGTAGATATCGAGAGAGAGAGAGAGAGAGAGAGAGAGAGAGAGAGAGAGAGACTGGGGATATGAGACAGTGTGAGAGCGGGTGGGAGCTACAGCGCCGTAATTTTGGTTTATTTGTTCGCGGATAATGCTGTCGTTTATCGGTTAGGAAAGTCTCTAGAAGTCCATATGGTGCGAAAATTGGCAATTGACCCTTAATAATGATAAATGGGAGCTCGCCATTAAAAGAAATCCGTTAAACTTCAGTTACACGATAAATCAGACTAATAGGCCGTTAATTGTACTAAATACCTAGGAGTGCAAAATACTAACACGAATTATTTACAGACGAATGGAAAAACTTGTGGAATCCAACCTCGAGGAAGATCAGTTTGGATTTAGGAGAAATGTAGGAACACGGGAGGCAATACATTACGACTTATCTTAGAAGATAGGCTAAGGAAAGGGAAACCTACGTTTTTAGCGTTTGTCGATTTGGAGAAAGCTTTTGACAATGTCGACTGGAATACACTCTTCCGAATTCTGAAGGTATCAGGGAAAAAATATAGGGAGCGAAGAGTTATATTCAACCTATACAAAAACCAGACAGCGGTTATTAGAGTCGAAGGAAAGAAAGGGACGCAGAGGTTGGGAAAGGAGTAAGACTGGGTCGTAGCCTTCCCCCAATGTTGTTCAATCTGTACATTGAGCAGGCAGTGAAGTAATGGAAGGAGACATTTGTAGAGGGCATTAAAGTGCAGGAAGAAGAAATAAAAACATATTCATTCCGTCAGAGACCTCAAAAGACCTGGAAGAGCAGTTGAATGGAATGGACGTTGTCTTGAAAGGAAGATATAAGATGAACATTAACAATAGTTAGAAGAAGGTAATGGAATGGAATGTCAGAAAATCACGTGATGCTGAGGGAATTAGATTAGGTAATGAGACAATAAAAGTAGTAAATTAATTTTATTATTTGGGTAGCAAGATAACTTCTGATGGCCGAAGTAAAGAAGATATAAAATGCAGAATGGCTATGACGAGAAAAGCGTTTCTTCCTTCTAAAGAAGACAAACTTGTTAACATCCAATATTAATTTAATGTTACGAAGTCCCTTCTGAAAGCATTTGTCTGGAGTGTAGCATTGTATGGCAGTGACACGTGGACGATAAGGAGTTCAGACAAAAAGACTATAGAAGCTTTTGAAATGTGGTGCTACAGACGATTGATGAAGATTAGATGGGGAGATCACATGACTAATGAGGTGGTGCTTAACCGAATTGGGGAGAAAAGGAGTTTATGGCATATCCTGACTAAGAGAAGGGATAGATTGGTAGGACACATTCTGAGACGGCAAGGAATTGTCACCTTAGCATTAGAAGGAAGTGTGTGGGGTGAAAATCGTAGAGGCAGACCGAGGGATGAATACAGTAAGGAGATTCAAAAGGATGTAGGTTGCCGAACGTATTCTCAGATGAAGAGACTTGCACAGGACAGGGTAGGTGGAGAGCTGCATCAAACCAGTCTGCGGACTGGAGTAGGAGTAACAATTACGAACAACTTAAGTTAGAAAAAACACACAGAAAATATTGTAGGGAAAGCCAACGAAAGACTACGTTTCATTGGCAGAACACTTAGAAGATGCAACCAGGTCTACTAAAGAAACTGCCTACACTACGCTTGTGAGTCCTATTTTGAAGTATTGCTGCGCATTGTGGGATCCACACCAGTTGAGACTGATGGACGATTTAGAGAAAATCCAGAGAAGGGCAGCTCGTTTGGTATTATCGCGATATAGGGGCGAGAGTGTCACGGAAATGACGCACTAGTTGGGGTGGAAATAATTAAAAGAAAGGCGTTATTTAAGTTTCAGAAATGACTGCAACCAGTCGCCGTTTTTCTTCTCAATGAAGATTCATTAAACCATGACCGGTTTCAAGCCGCCTAGCAGCTCATCATCAGATGGTAAACATTTAGTGCAAATTACATTTGTAGCTATGGCAGGGCAGAAAACGAGAAAAAGTAAACACTAATTGTGGTATGTTACACTGATTAATTTCAATATAAGTTCGTCTTCAAGATGTTAGTAAGTAAGTAACATCTTGAAGACGAATATTGTAATTATTCAGTGTAACATACCACAATTAGTGTTTACTTTTTCTCGTTTTCCGGCCTGCCATGTAATTTGCACTAAATGTATATATACCAACTAATGATGAGCTGCTAGGCAGTTTGAAACCGGTCATGGTTTAATACATCTTCATTGAGAAGAAAAAAGGCGACTGGATGCAGTAATTTATCAAACCTATTTCAAGATACAGTCGCAGGTTCCAACACATAATGGATAAAAGGCGTTATTTGTTGCGGAGAGATAGAGAGATGTAGATAGGTAGATACATACCAGGGCAGGGGACCCGGTATCTGCTGCAGGAGGAGAAGTATTACGAGTATTTTCATTACTGATTCATTTCAGACAGTATTTTCAAAAGCTGTTTGGAAATATAAGGAAAAGAAGAAAAACTAAAACGATAATTCATTTGCTGTTTTTCCGTGTACTTTTTCTGTACGAAACAATACTTATCTTTGAAGTCATTCAGGTATTCCTATATCACTATTTCGTAGCGATCTATCTTTCCTTGTATCACACGCCTTATCAAAAAGTTGCAATGTTTGTAAATCTAAAAGATCAAACTGCCTTGGTCATTGGTCCCTAGACTTACAAATATCTTAAAGTAACTTATATCAAGGACAAAGACACACACAAACACACACACGCTGACACACACCCACACACATACGCGAGCGCGCGCGCGCGCGCCTGCTCCAGGGAGGGCTCGAACCTCCGACGGGACTGGCTGCGCAGTACGCGACGTGACACCTTAGACTGCGCGGCGGACTCCTCATCACAAGTTTCTGAAGAAATCCGATACTTTCCGAAGCTATAAACCACCTACATAAGCTTTAGCGGGAACGTTGGTTTGATGTTTGATTAATAATGGGCAACACAGACGCTCTTTTATCTTTTGGTGGAAGTGAATGTTTGTTAAGCTTATGGGGCTTAACTGCGGCATCATCAGTCCCTAAACTTCCTGGCAGATTAAAATTGTGTGCCGTAATCCGGACTAAAACCTGGAACCTTTGCCTTCCGCGGCCAAGCACTCTACCACTGAGCTATCCCGACACGACTCACGATGCCGCCCCACAACTTTACTTCCGCCAGTACCTCGCCTCCTACTTTTCAAACTTCACAGAAGCTCTCCTGTGAACCTAGTAGGAGGCGAGGCACTGGCGGAAGTTGTGGGGCGGCGTCGTGAGTCGTGTCGGGATAGCTCAGTGGTAGAGCGCTTGCCCGCGAAAGGCAAAGGTCCCAGGTTCGAGTCCCGTTCCGGCACAGAATTTTATCTGCTAGGAAGTTTCATACTTATAAACTAACTTACACTAAAGACAGCATAAACATCCATGCTCGAGGGAGGATTCGAAGCCCCGACGAGGAACGGCTTGCGCCTCAATGCACTCGGCCACTCCACCGCGGCGAAAGTGAATGGTCTGTATGTATCTGAAACGACAAAGCAGATATTCGTAAAGTGTAGAACTGTTGAAATGTAGTTTTGCTTCCTCTGACACAAAGAAACCTACTGAAACCCATTAGAGTTATTTGTGGTGTTCATCTCCTTCCTAAAGTGTATTGGAAGGAGTTTCATAACTTTATTGTTCTAAAATATAGAATTCTATCCGCGCTGGAGTGGCTGAGCGCTCTAAGGCGCATTCCCGTCGAGTGCACATCTACTCCCGGTCGGAGGTTCGAATCGTCCTTCGGGCAAGAGTGTGTTTGTTGTCCTTAGCATTAGTTAGTGTAAGTACTTTGTAAATCTATGGACTGATAGGGGAAGGTCGGGTAGCATCGGACGGTTAAGCTTTTTTAAAAGTTTTGAATAGAGTAATGTCTTGATATGAAAATAATAGCCACCAAAATGTACTCTCATAAGTCATAAATCAACCATCTTAGCAGCTAGTCTTAGGGTAGATAATTACTATTATCTGTTGGCTTCTAAAATTTATATGATTTTTCAAAAAATGTTCAAATGTTTGTAAAGCTTATGGGACTTAACTACGGGGTCATCAGTCCCTAAACTTACAAACTACTTATGAACTACTTACGAACTAGAACGGCACAAATATCCATGCCCGAAGGGGGATTCGAACCCCCGACCGTAGTGGCCGTGCTGACCGTGACTGGAGCGCCTCAGTCACCTCGGCCACCGCGGCCGGCTATATGATTTTTAAATACGGAGAAATGTTGGAGGTTTGTATCGGACAAGATGTAAATTACAGAAAATAATCAAATATTTCTATCAAAACACTTGTTTATTTCTATTAATACATATCAAATGGTAAATGTTTATTCAGTTGAGTGACTTTAATAATTCTCCACGAAAAAAAATTCACTAAATGATACAAGTAATAATAATTTCTCCATTTTACACTCCTAGCAATCAATTTTACTGCATCTTTAACACAACTTTTGTTTTTTATTCAAGAAACAGCTGTCGCATTCATAATACAGAGTGCTTCTTTCAAGGTGTGCGCAATTTTCGTGGGCCCATCCGTTACACAGTCGACACTGGATCCAGTCCTCTTCAAAAGTTTCGTCGCAAATAATGCAGTGAGTCACGCCATCACTTCCAGTGTCTTTATCGTCAAATGTTAGTTTTTTCCTTGCATATTCGCTGGATATTTCCCTTTCTGTTGCAGAAGCATCCTTCCTTTTATACCATCCCAGCTTCTCGACAGCCTTCTTCATATTTTCTTCCCTCCACATATGCCTCACTTTACCCATTTCGCCTGTAAAATGAAACAAATCCATCAAAACCTCCTTTTTGTTGGCTGTGATTGTTGTCCGATACAACCCTCAATGCTTATGTCCGATACAACCCGACCGATATGGGAAGATAATTCGACTGTCTAGTGCTTAGTAATAAGTGTAAACAGATTAACTACCTATAAACATATAGTGCCATACCCCTTATTGCCACTAACCACCTTATAACAGAATTACACTTACTTTAAAGCTGGGTACAGCACTCCAAAGTTATCTTCGTACACGAAAACACACTCACAAAACAGACAATGCGCCGTCACTTTCATACACAAACTCGCAGCGGTACAATATGGCGTAACGACCCCTTCTGTGACCATTACTGGTGCTGCCTCACGTTGCAAGTATGAGAAACATCACTTGTCCGATATAAGCCGCCGTCCAATACTACCCGACCTTCCCCTATCACTGCAGTTTGTTCCCATAGCTTTACAAACATTTGAACTTTTGAACAGAGTTCTAATGCATTATTTGAATTATCCGCGACTCAAAATTAGTTGGAATTCAGCCAGAAGAAATGTAAGAATGCTATATTTGTTCATAATGCACCCACTTGCACATGCATTTCACAGCCCGTTGTTCCAGTCATTTAAGCATCAAGTTACCTTCCTAAAAGTTGGCCTGTACAGAGCATAAGCGCAAATCACTCATCCGTTAATAAAAAAGGCGAAGGTTGCTTGCGTCTTCACTTGTGGTCAGATGTTTCTTCTTCAGAAAGTAGAATTAACACCATGTTCAGAGCAACAGTTTCTACTCGAAAACCTAGAGCGAGTCGTCAGTGGAATATCTTAATGAGTATCGTGGTCTCAAGGGACGAAAGGCCTTGCGTTTCAGGTTGTCTTCACAAAACATGACGTCCTAGATATGGAATGCTAATTGCTTAGATAACACTTCCTTGCAAAATGAGGTCACACAGCGAAAGATAAGCGGCAGTTTTAAAAGTTTCCTCAATTTCTGGAAAACTATGCGTTTGCGGACCCCATACACGGTGATATAAAATTCTCTATTTACAATCATCTGTCGATTCCGTTAATTTTGAGTCGATTGCTCGTCGTAGCCTAGGGGAAATAATGATAATAATAATTAAAAAAGATAAAATAAAATAAAAATAAAACCCAGCGATATGCCAAATTTGAGCCGAATCGGTTGGCCGTGTTTGAGACCTACCTTCCCCTTTTAAGAGAACTTTATGCAACTACAGGTATAGGAAGATACGATACATCTAGATGAAGATATGAAAACCTTTAGAACAAAAAAAGTCCTCTAGAGGATGCCGCATTCTTACAGATTATTCATGCCTGTGGAGAAACGTCCCACGACGAAACTGTTTGTGTGCTAAACACGTAAGACAGCCAAAATATCCCCACACATCTAGAATAATGTAATAAGTCTATTCCGATGACAAGCAGTCACTACTGTGAATATTATCGAACCAACTACCAGCGAGATGGCGCAATGATTAGCACACAATATTTGCATTCGGGAGGTCGGCGTTTCAAATCAATTTCCGACCACCCTGAATAAGGTTTCCCGCGACCTCCCTATCCATCTCTCCAGGCAAATGTCGGGTTGGTTCCTTCCAAAGGGCAAAGCCGGCGCGTTATACCCTAATGCCCACTCCATTACTTCCTACAAACCACCAGTTTGATAAGACATGGTTGCAAAATACTAACAAGAATTATTTAAAAAGACCGGAAAATTTCGTACGTTCGGAGATTGCTGTTGCTTCTGCTCAAGGAGTGTGTAAAAGCTTAGTTACGGATGCCGGTAGAATTGGAGAAAACGTATTTTTATCGAATGTGAAAGCTTATAGCGTGCAACAGTTTCATTAAAGACACTGCCTACACTACATTGGAGTATTGCTTCGCAGCGTGGGTTCACTAGATGGGACTGACGAAAGAAAAATTCCAGAGAAGGGCAGCTTGTTTTGTATTATCGCGCTACAGAGGAGACAGAGTGTCACGGAAATGGAAGTGGCCGAGCGCTCTAAGGCGCCTTGTTGCGGAGCGCGGTTGCTCGGTGTCGGAAGTTCGAGTCCTACCTCCGACATGGGTCTGTGAGTGTTGTCCTTAAATTAAGTTAGTCTGTTTCTAAGTCTAGGGACTAAAAACTGCAGCAGATAAGTCCTTTAGATTTAAAAAAACAATCGTGAAAAAAGGCTTTATTCGTTGCGACGAGATCAGTTTACGATGTTTCTTTCACCCAATTTCTCTTCCAAATGCGAACATATTTATGCAGAAATTTATTTATGTGAGCCGTCTATACAACTGAAATAAAACAAATTCTTTTCCAATTTGTATATTTCAGTTGTATAGACGGTTCTCAAGCATAAATATCTGCATTATAATATAAGAAGCAACGGAGAAAACAACTACAACGTTGCTACAGAAGAATGAAGGTGGGTGGACCGCATAACTAATGAGGAGGTACTGAACAGAATTGGGGCGAAAAGGAATTTCTGCCATACCTTGACTAAAAGAAGGATTGGTAGGACACATTCTTAGACATTAAGGAATCGTGAATTTAGCATTGGATGGAAGTGTTTGGGGTAAACACCGCAGAGGAAGATCAAGAGATGGATACAGTAAGCACATTCAGACAGATGTAGGTTGCCTTTGTTATGTGGAGTTGAAGAGGCTTGCTCAGGATAGGGTATTGTGGAGAACTGCATCAAACCAGTCTCCGGACTGAAGAACACAACAACAACAAGATTTTTTTATTTTTTATTTTTTTTAAATACAGCCCTCAGTCCCAATTTACATTTAAATGCGTAACCCTAGTTTCGATGTCGCATAGGGCACCTTCTTCGGACAATGTGGGATGTAGGTTCAAATCCCATTGTGTGAAGTGTCCTTTCCGACATTGAAACCTAGATTACGTATTTAAATGTAACTTGCGACTAATGGCTGTAATTTAAATTTAAAAACATCTTAGATATAGTACAGTCGCTGATCAACAGTCATGCATAAACTATTATCGATTAAATTTCCTCGCCGTACGGGAATGGCCACTCGGTATAAGACACGAGTTACAGTAGTTTAAGTAGCTTGTAACTGTATATACTGATACAATTTGGCTCCTAAGGCTTACAATTTTTTTTATGGTTTTTTTTCGTATTTGTCTCGTAATATAGAAATGCACCCCAACACGAGTAGACCCGAAAACTTTTATCTCTGGCCTGATTTGCGCCGCTACATTTACGTGATTTTATTAACAGCGTTGGCTGGCAGTTTTTTTTTTAGCTACTCCCTACATAGGGAGCCATATTCATCAGAATAAAATAACAGAAAACAAATGAAAAAGAAATACTATGTATTGATTACAGTAATAACAGTCGTAATACCTCCAAACGAAGCCGTGTTGTTCGATACCTAACTAAATTTTTTTCGTAATTATTTCATAAAATTATAACATGTGAATAAGCTCTAATTACATTTTAGAATAAATATTGACCTTACGTAGCCAAAGCGGCCAAGTTATCAATGCGATCTAAAATACTTCAGCACTACAAACACGTACTATGTTCGTGTTTGGCAAAGTACCTCATGTAACCGCCTGAATTAACCTTCAAACACGTAATATTACTTCTTAATGGGACATGTAAAATAAATAGTCCACACATCTTATAAAATAGGTTGTATGTGTGCATGTGGGTATGTGTGTTTGTGTATGTATCTTCCACATCTCCTCTTAAACAACTGGACCGATTTCAACCAAACTTGGTACACGTGATCCTTACTATCAGGTAACAATCGCTGTTGGGGTAAGAACCACCTACGAATCGTACGTAAGGAGATATGACGTAATAAACAACGACATTCATGAAAAACGGCCGCATCATGCGACAATATTCTACATCTACGCCTAAACTAATGGACCGATTTCAACCAAATTTGGCACAATTATTCTTTGAGGTCAGGAATCATTTGCTATGGTTGCAAAAACCACCTACGATACATAGTTGATACGATACACGTCATAAACAATGAAAATTGCCCCATCTTGCGGCGCGTTATATCGTGATTTTATTCCTCGACTATTTGACAAGGAGAGCATTTAGCGACTTGCAATAAACTTTGAACATAATTTCAAATCTTGACGAATCTTTTTCTCGCTGACAACCTCAACAAAATAATGAAAGGAAAAAGTTTATCGCTTACTACGTTTCCGCTCTTCATGATGTATATCAACGGCATTTGGCATGATTTTGTAAATTTTATACGCCAGACAATTCACAGACAGTACACATACATACCAGTGAATGTTCCTTCGATACTACATCAGAGTTCGACATATAATTCATGAGGTATGAAGTCATAATCAATTTGATTCATGAAAAAACCGCATCATCTCGCATACGTTTTAGATTTATTACGCCTTTATTAATAATACCATTCACGACATATTTTCTCAACATTAGGCACATACCACTTAATGTACCATCAAATTTACATCATAATACGACACATATTTGAGGAGATATTACATCATAAACAATGAAATTTCCGAGTAACTGGTACATTGTGCACTATCCTCATAAAATAATGGACCAATTACAATTAAACTTGATACACACATTGCTTACTATCAGACAACAATCACTGTGGATTTAAAAACTACCTACGACACATAGTTCAAGATACATGACGTAACAACAACTTACCCATCACGCAACGCGCGATTTACGAGACTTCATTCATTCACTATTTAATCATCGCAGAGAGTTTGCTAATTTAAATTCTACAAATCAGAAAAATAATATTATTGTAGGACACATCGTCAAGGACATATGATGTCGTAAGTATTGATCTGCATGGAGACTTAATTTACGTGAACAGATAGGTAGAAGTCGCTGGCCAAAAAGAGAAAAACGAGATGGACTAAATATTGTTCATAGTAAAGTTTTGAATTAATGTTATACATCACTTGTATTTTATTACTATTTTACTTTCCTTAGATACTGAACTTATAATTTTGTACCTTATGCACTTTTCAATGTTTTACTGTTACATAATTTCTAAGCTGTTGTCATGAATATATGAAGGGCGCCTCGGATTTCACCTACACCGATTTAGAAAAATCAGGGCAAAGGAATGTTGATGACTAGACGAGCTTCTGAACTGCTGCCCTCCCAAATAGGAGTCAAATTTCTTACCATTGCGCCACCTAGGTCGGTTCCCTTAGCATGTACTTTAACAATGGCCGCTCTCTCGTAAATATAGCACATTGCTACGTTCGTGTGTTACGTAATTCAGTCCCTTTAAGTTCACGTCCACACTCCATTTCGGCATTACTGCGGTACTTGGGAAAATTGCTTCACCAATGGCGTTGTAAACACTCGCAAACACAACGCGAGTGCTTATGCGCAAGTAAACTTCTAAGCACATAGAAGAAAGACGTTCTGAAACGCCACCGGCGATGTTTACAAACGACGTCAGAACTTTTCTCGTTGCGTAAAAAGCCCCTTGCCAGAGGGAGTTTGCAACATAATCTCTCTCGGAGCATCTGTGGAGATGCGGAAAACTGGTCGGAGCCGTCCAGAGCTGTATCATCACTGCTTAGAAGTATCTGAGACATTAGAAATCCAACGTTATGGCGCTACCTGTGGATGACTGTAACACTAATACTCTACGTCAGTCATGTTAGAATAGCACCTTTGAGCCATGATAGTAAATATTGATGGATGGCTATTATCGGCAAGTACACACATGACACAGAGTAAGTTGTAACGGAACGGACTTTTATAATAACTTTTTTTATGGGATTTAACTACGGGGTCATCAGTCCCTAAACTTACAAACTACATATGAACTAACTAAGGACGGCACAAATATCCATGCCCGAGGGGGGATTCGAGCCCCCGACCGTAGTGACCGTGCAGACCGTGACTGGAGCGCCTCAGTCCCCTCGGCCACCGCGGCCGGCACTTACTTCTTCTTAGGGGATTACTTATTCCTGCTACTTTTGGTCTAAGACGCTTCGCTTCGGAGCGCACGGTTGCTCGCCGTCGGAGGTTCGAATCCTCCCTTGGGCATTGGTGTGTGTGTTGTCCTTAGGTTGATTTACCTTAGTTTAAGTAGTTTGTAAGCTACGGACTGATAACCACGGAGTTTGGTCCGATAGATTTACAAACATATATATATGCTCCTTTTGGCTCGTTGCTGTCCATACACGTATGCATTTATTTGTAAAAATTAAACTTTCGATTTCACAGTCAGGGATTGATTAACTAGGGCGGCATCTACTAAATAACTGACTAAAACATGAGGTTTGCGTTTTTACTAAAATTGTTTATTGACCATTGGATGATTATGTCTGGCGAGCACCACTAAATTCGTTAGAATCCGTCTGGTATGATTAGCTGGAGCCCCCAATATTGCTAATAATATAGCTAAATGAATGTTCAATCATTTGGATAACGTCTCTAAAATGCTTTCTTTGAAAGTTAGCTCTTATATATAGGGTGTTTCACTAAGTTTCACATAGTTTATTGTATCATTTTCCAACGAGTTACACCACAAAGATATAATTTTTTAAATGGAACAATAGTTTTTTCTATCGTGCATTGGATTCGTTGAAACCAGCTGCGTCCAAATCAATTTAAACTACATTCCTACCACTGTTAGTTTGGGAGCTACAACCCTTCGAAGTTTAGGGGGCGGAGGCTACGACAGCGTAGCTGACTGGCTGGTGGTCATGAGACAGTGGGCCGTGCCCAAGGGGATAGCCACTCGGGCAGTTAGCTACGATATCGCAGCCTCCACCCCCGGAACTTTGAAGGGTTGTAGCTCCCAAACTAACAGTGATAGGAATGTAGTTTAAATTGATTTGGACGCAGCTGGTTTAAACGAATCCAGTACACGATAGAAAATACTATTGTTTCATTTAAAAAAATATATCATTGTGGTGTAACTCGTTGGAAAATGATACAATAAACTATGTTCATAGCTCCGCAGAAAGGGTAACATTTCTTGTGTTGTCCTACCGCATTAAAATTTCCCGTCACCTATTATTTTACAAGTTACAGAGGCAAACACACTTAGTGAAACACCCTGTATATATATAAACCGATCAGAATGTGATGGCCGGCCGCGGTGGCCGAGGGGACTGAGGCGCTCCAGTCACGGTCTGCACGGCCACTACGGTCGGGGGTTACAATCCCCCGTCGGGCATGGATATTTGTGCCGTCCTTAGTGTTAGCTAGTTCATAAGTAGTTTGTAAGTTTAGGGACTGATGACCCCGTAGTTAAGTCCCATAAGCTATACAAACATTTGAACATTTTTAGAATGTGATGAAAACTTCTGAATTCCGAAATATTTCAGAGTCCAGCACGGCGGATTCTGCGCCTATGTTCAGCATCTATCGTTTCACTCGATTGCACTGCACTCGCAACGCACGTTTGCCATCAAGACTGCACTGCCGTAGACTTACGCTCGGCCGCTTCCGGCACTCGCTTATATACGGGGTCTTACAGTAATACGTCCCCGTAACAATGTTCAGTGGCTCTCCCAGTAGTGTATAAAACTTTTTAAATAATGATTGAAATGTTGATATGGCAGCATCGTTAGATGCGCGCTGAAATTCTAATGCAAATACATACTTTACTTTAATTGCTAACACTAATCTCCCAAACCTTAAGTTTAAACAAATGAAGATTTTCAGAATGACCGATAAATAAGTCTTTCGGCTCTCACACAATGAATATTTAGATAATCACTTAGGTAATGTGTTTTTCCAGTCCTCCTTTGAATACACTCTTCAGAATTACTGTGCTAATAAATTTAAACAAATTACGGTCGATAAACAAAATCATTTAGTTTACACAAAGATAACATATTAAAATAAATAAAAATAATATATTCCAAACAGGTCATAATATGTGTTTACAACACCTGCAACTTATCACTGCCTCGCTGTTTGTATATCTGTCTTGTATTAATTGTTATTAACAAATCACTATTGTTCCTCCTTAAAAGTGCATTATTATGCGCAATATAAATGTTGCAGATAATATGGTTAGACCAAAGTTTGCCTCTCGATGAGACCTTTCATTTGAGCCCTCGCTCGTTACTGTACTTCAACTAGTTTAGCTTCTGGATTTTTCCAAGTGAATGAATATTAGTTTCCTAAATAACTTTTGATCTAAAATTAATATAAATGATGTCAGTACATCATCTGAACCGTGCTGTTCTCCTCTTTCCTGCCACCCGGTGCCGGCCCCTTTTTGCCGCCCCCCTCCCCCTCCCCACCGTATTTTCGGAACTGCAAAACAACAAAAATTGAGACTTTGGTGAATATTGTTTAAGTGTTTATGGAACTAAAATAGGGTTCAAATGTTTGTAGAGCTTATGGGACTTAACTACGGGGTCATCAGTCCCTAAACTTACAAATTACTTATGAACTAGCTAATACTAAGGACGGCACAAATATCCATGACCGGTGGAGGATTCGAACCCCGACCTTAGTGGCCGTGCAGACCGTGACTGCCGCGCCTTAGTCCCCTCGGCCACCGCGGCCGGTATAAAATAGGGACGCTGCAATTTATTTTCCCTAAATAATATTTGTTTCTTCTGTTTTTTGCGCTATGCTGAACAAATCCTATTTGCAGATTATTTATACGACTTAAGTTTCATATCTTTTAGCCTATTTTCAAATCAACTAAATTAAGTTCTACAGTACACCCGTTGGCCATGTAATTAATTTTTCTGGGTTGACAGTAGATCTTTCGCGGGTATCCAAGCATTAATTTATAGAGCTAATGGTTTTGAAGGCTTTTCACTGAGAGAAACAGATTAGTTTGTAGCTAAGGCAAAGAGGCGAAGTAGTTGTACCCTTGTCTACAGAATTAGGGCGAACGTTTCAGTATTTATAGAGCTATCAATGAAAACTGAATTGACGGTTCCTTTACCGATAGTGATGTAGCGAAGATTACGTAACGAAGTAGAGTGCGTCTCACTTCACCTAGAGCTCAGTGACGAGGGCAACGGACGGCCACGCCGATATGGCGAAAACATGGGAAAGAGCTTCACAGCTTCACTACGTCCTAATCTTCGATGTTGACTAACTACAGTGGTTGAAATAATTGAAATCGAAAGTTTACTCGCAATATCGACTTTATGGCTTCTGTGCTAGGTATAGATGTACTCCCAGAAGAGACATGCGAAAATTCGTGTCTAGCTGCGACTCAAACCAGGATTTCCCGATTTTCGTAATCGGTCGCCTTGTAACTTTCGGTTATACGACCACTTTTCCAGGACCGACCGAAGTCACTGCGTTCTGGATTTGTTCATCTCTAATGTCTTAGGTATAGTGTCAAATAGAACGCAACGAAATCAAATCAACTTGCGCAATTAATATAAAATTTAAGACCATTTGGTCTATATGTATGTAAAAAAATTCATTATGCGGTCATATCGTTTTGATTTGAAGATACAATTTGGTGCGGCTGCGCATATACTTCACCGGTAATGCCTTATGCCTGCAATCGATCACTCTCCTTTGTCCACATCACACACGAGCTATTTAGAAAGCAATTGTAACTACAAGTATTATTCCGAATATCTCTGTCAGAAAATTCTGGCATGAACTGTTATGTTTAGGAGCGGTTGCTCTAATTTGCATATGTTGACTAATACGTACAAAATATGGAAATTTTTTTTTCAAATGCTTTTATTCCGAACTAGGGTACCTTACAAAATATATTACATTTAAAATGTAAATATGTTTTTCCAATCTGTATTTGCGAAATAATATTCTGGAAACATCATACTTGTTTTTTCACCAAACTGGGTAAATAACTGATATGACATCGGTGGAGACTCCCTGAAAATATATTCCTTTTTACATATTATTTTGGCCCAGGAATGAATATTAAAGCGAACTGATTTCAACTGGGGAACTTAAAAATGAATGCAACGTAATAAACACGTTGTAATTTCCTGACAAATCTGCTGGTGTCATTGTACTCCCCTTTACAGAGAGTACACGCTACGCCACTGCCCTCTCTATACGAGACGTGCAACACACACAAGGAAGTCGTTGTCAGCTGCAGCGCCCCTTGCGATAGACCGTCGAACTACAAAGAAGCGTTCAAACGGTACATATTTGCGGAGTCTGCTTCACGCGTCTACTTCGTTTGTTGTCGACTTACAGCAAATGAATCGCCGCGTTAACATCACTTTTAGAAACTGTACAATGTTGTGACGATTAAAACATTTGTGTTTTAGACTGCCACTGTGAAACGGCATTTAATTTTTTTCATGTGTTAACGTCCTCATTATAAAATGCGATTACATACTTCCAGCCCCTGCGGTTTGTGGCGCCTATCTATATGATGAACAAGCTGTGGTGTCTATACGTAGACCTTTCAGTTTGATAAAGCTTCAAATAATGCTCACCAAAACAAATATTTCATCTGTTAACTACAGCGTGTTTCAGGAAAAATAGCAAATATTTTAGAATATGGTAATAAAGACGATTTGCAGTTAAAAATTCATATAATGTGTGACAAATTTTTATACGGTACAGAGATACAGCTCTTGGTATATACAACAAACTGATTTGGATATTTTGACTGATTCTTTTGTCGGTTCTTGGTTGATCACCATATTGACTTTTATTTAAATAATCGGTTTTCGACGTAGTTTAAAGTCTGAATATGTCCTAGTAAGCAAAAAACCGGGTAACTAAGTGAAAATGAACGTATAGAACATACAAAAAATTCTACTTTTAAGTAAGTGTGATGTTGTACTACCAAGACCCGACGGATAAATCAGTGAAAATTTCTTGATTTACATTTGCTCTACGTTCGTTTGGATTTCATATTAACAGCTATATTTCTGTATTCAATAAAAATTGTACACAGGTTATATTAAATTTTTAATGCAATTCCTCTATAGCATCACTTCCTAAAATACTTACGACTGAGTCGAAAAACTACGTTCCTCAGAGCAGTAGACAAGTACACATTCTTAAACAAATTCCCGGCTTGGCTTTGTTTGACAGTTGGGTTCCCCATTCGGTCGTCTGCACATGCACGTGAGAATCTACATCTACATGTGATACTCTGCAAATCACATTTAAGTGCCTGGCAGAGGGTTCATCGAACCACCATTATACTATTTATCCCCCATTCCATTCTCGAATAGCGCGCGGGAAGAAAGAACACCTGAATCTCTCCGTTCGAGCTCTGATTTCTCGTATTTTATTATGATGATCATTTCTACCTACGTAAGTGGGAGTCAACAATATACTTTCGCATTCGGAGGAGAATGTTGGCGACTGGAGTTTCGTAAGTAGCCCAAGCCGCAGTGATAAGCGCCGTTGTTGCAATGATTCCCATCCCAGAGCCTGTATCATTTCCGTAACGCTGTCTCCCCTGTATCGTGACAATACGAAAAGAGCTGCTCTCCTCTGGACTCTTTCGATGTCCTCCGTCAAACACACCTGATAAGGATCCCACACTGGGCAGCAATATTCCAAAAATGGACGGACATATATGATGTTTCTTTTGTACTTCTGTTGCATCTTATAAGGGTTCTGCCAATAAAACGCAGTGTCTGGTTCACATTTCCCACGACATTATCTACGTGTTCTTTCTAGTTTAACTCTGAAGTAATAGTAATTCCTAGGTATTTTGTGTTTACTGCCTTTACTCTTGATTCATTTATCTTGTAAAGAAAGTTTAACGGATTTCTTTTCGTATTCATGTGGACGACTTCACACTTCTCATTATTTATAGTCAATTGGCAATTTTTACACCATGGTGATATTCAGATCGTTATGTAGTTCGTTTTGATCTTCAGAAGATTTTACTAGACGGTAAATGACGGCGTCCTTTTCCAAAAACCTAAGAGAGCTACTTAGATTTTCCCCTAAATCGTTTATGTAAATAAGGAACAGCAGAGGATCAATAACAACGCCCGATATCACCTCTGTTTTAGTCGATGCCTTATCATCGATTACAACGAACTGTGTCCTCTCTAACAGGAAATCCCCTATCCAATTGCAAATTTGGGGCGATATACGATAACCACGCAGTTTGATTAAAAGCCGTTTGTGAGGTACGGTGTCAAAAGCCTTCTGGAAATCGAGAAATACGGAACCGATTTGCGAAAATTTGTCGATAGCGTCCATCACTTCGTGAGAATAAAGAGCTTGTTGTGTTTCGCATGAACGCTATTTTCTAAATCCGTGTTGACCTTGGGTCAATAGATTATTCTGTTCGAGATAATTCATAATATTTGAAAACATGATATGTTACAATAGAAAAGGATCCATTCTATTCCGTATACTAGCGACCGTATGCGTG
Organism: Locusta migratoria; assembly: GCA_026315105.1. Taxonomy (NCBI): domain Eukaryota; kingdom Metazoa; phylum Arthropoda; class Insecta; order Orthoptera; family Acrididae; genus Locusta; species Locusta migratoria. Next base: position 854,802,202 of record CM048744.1, on the reverse strand, counting down.
CATCTTGTGCAAGTGGATGCGTCTACACTGTACGCGGGCGGCGTGACCGGTGCATCGTGGATTATCTCGTAAGCTCTCACTTTCCGTGTAGAAAGGACTTTACTCGCAGCTTGCGTTAGAGGACAAAACACGGGAAGTGAGGGATGGAGCACCTGTTAACGCCTGTTGAGAATCGCCTGCACCGTCCGTCTGGGCGGCTGAGGCCTTGTGACACACAGGCAGACTTGTGCATTCCTGCCGCCGCGCGCCACCAGGCGCTTTCTCCAGCGCGGAATTCCAGGTTTCTACGCGCTGCAGTCTCGCGTCTCAGTCGCTGTCCGTGCCGTGGAGGCGTCGTGTAGCTGCGGTGGCCGATTCCATTGCATGCACACTACCCTCCATAAGCTTTGAAACACCTAGTAATTATAGACAACGCAAAGGAAATGCAGTACAAAATGCATTTTGTTGTTTTCCAAGTGTTTAAGCTCAAATAATACACAGGAGGATACAACAATTAAATTTTCGATTCCTTAGAATAGCCACCCTTTGCTTTCATCACTGCCTTGCACATACTCGGCATGCGATGCGTCAGTATTGCCAAGTTTTCAGTTGGAATTAATCCCCATTTATTCTGAAGGACCTACCACAAGGGACTGATAACCTAGCTGTTTAGTCCCTTTAAAACATCCAACAATCCAACAACCTACCACAATTGTGTCCCGCTCATGATTTCCCGTTTTCGGATCTTCCTGTCCAATTCATCTCATAGCAGCTCGATAGAGTTACAATCAGGGGATTGGGTCGGGCCGCGGTGGAGTAGCCGAGCGGTCTAAATCACCTCGCTGCGGAGCGCGCGGTTCCTCGCCGTGGAGGTTCGAGTCCTCCCTGGGGCATGGATGTGTGTGTTTGTGCGTAGCTTAGTTTTCCTACGTTTAAGTAATTTGTAAGCTACGGACTGATGACCACGCAGTTTGGTCCGATAAATTTACAGACATTTGAACATTTGATTGGGGGCGGTCATTCCATGTTTTTCAATATTCTACGAACCTCTAGAGACTTCACATTGTTCTGACACAAGCAAAACGTATGTTTTGGGTCGTTGTCTTTCTGCAAGACAAATCCTCTTCCAATAAGACGCAAAACAGATGTTTTGGCATGATCCTAGAGAATGACATGATAATCCTTTTGGTACTCTTTTCCATCTATTTTCACCATATCTGCGACTTTATTTCCTCGAAAAGATCTCCATACCATCATAGAACCCTTCCTATGGAATTATACACTGAGATTCAAGCGTTCATGGGGTAATGGAATTACGCACTGAGGATTCAATCGTTCATGAGGCAAACGGCGTTTACTTTCAAATACTTCGAACTTGGATTCATCAGTGAATCCTGCTGTCCAATGTCGGTGTGACTTAGCCCGTTGCCGGCCGCGGTGGCCGAGGGGACTGAGGCGTTCCAGTCACGGTCTGTACGGCCACTACGGTCGGGGGTTCGAATCCCCCCTCGGGCATGGATATTTGTGCCGTCCTTAGTCTTAGCTAGTTCATAAGTAGTTTGTAAGCTTAGGGACTGATGACCCCGTAGTTAAGTCCCATAAGTTCTACAAACATTTGAACCTTTCTTAGCCCGTTGAAGACTTTTCTTGTTGTTAACAGGGTGCAACAGTGGTTTCCTTGTTGCCACATAACCTCGGAGGTTGTTTCCAGAATGAAATTTTCACTTTGCGGAGTGTGCGCTGATATGAAACTTCCTGGCAGATTAAAATTGTGTGCCGGAACTGGGACTCGATCCTGGGACCTTTGCCTTTCGCGGGCAAGCGCTCTACCGACTGAGCTACCCTGACGCGACTCATGATGCCGCCTCACAACTTTACTTCCGCCAGTTTGGAAAGTAGGAGACGAGTTATTGTCGGAAGTAAAGTTGTGAGGCGGCATTGTGAGTCGTGTGGGGGTAGCTCAGTTGGTAAAGCGCTTGCCCGCGAAAGGCAAAAGTCACAGGTTCGAGTCCCGGTTCCGGCACACTATTTTAATCTGCCAGGAAGTTTCAGAGGTTGTTATCTGCCAGGCGTCGTCTCACTGTTGGCTCACTCACCGGTGTATCTCTCGTTGTGTTTAGTTCAGCAGTAAATATTACGTTTACTGGTCACTACCAAATACTTTTCCTAGCGTTCTGATATTTTCCTGGGTGCTCCTGATCGAAGACGATCTTCATACGAGCCTGTTTCTCGATGCCGGTGTATGCTTTTGCCAACTCCGCTGATGGAAATCTTCATTTTCTTTGCTATTTGCCTAGACTATTGCCTTCTTGGTGCAAAGTAATTAGCATTACCCGTTATTCACAACAAATCTGTCACTTTGGGGCCATTTTCACTTTCCGGGTTGTTATACCTTTATGCATAAACTGTCTTTTCAAATGATACCTGCAGGCCGACTTTCTCTGCACATTCTTTCAGAGTTTATTTCTGTTTTATAGCCATCTCACTAGAATCTGCCATTATTTTTATTATCAACTTTAAAAGCTTCTTATTAATTTTCATTTATTTTATTATTCTACATCTGATGGTAATAGTATTCAGTGCAATGACTTAACAAACCACCTACTTGCTTATTGTTATTTTTATAGCCAAGGTAATACGGATGAAGGATAAATGACAGACTGAAAGTGTGTGGTAGACAAATCTGAAAGTTTAATTACAAATGTCACATACACTGGATCGGCTAAACATCGACTCATTCATACAAAAAAAATGCCTTTTCACTGTCCTTTAAACAATATTTTAATTTCGTGTACATTTGCCTAATCTGATTACCTCTCTCAAAAAAAAAAAAAAAAAAAAAAAAAAAAAAAATTTCAAATGTTTGTAGAACTTATGGGACTTAACTACGGGGTCATCAGTTCCTAAGATTACAAACTAGCTAAGACTAAGGACGGCACAAGTATCCATGCCCGAGGGAGGATTAGAACCCCCGTCCGTAGTGGCCGTGCAGACCGTGACTGGAGCGCCTCAGTCCCCTCGGCCACGCGGCCGGCTTACCTCTTTCCTCTGCTGATTTGGCTTTACATAAATGAAGTATTCTATAACTGAAGCAATGTTTTAATAACAGCTTTATTAGGCTAGAGTAATGAGATTCCTCCCAAAATTCCGAGGATACCATTAAGTGCTCGTAGTTGGTAAATAAAGTAGGTCTGTTTCCCAACATTCTAAATACATCTACATACATTCGCAAAAGAAACTTTTTCTTCCCTAATAACGTATCATGAATCCTCAGAACCCTTTCCTGCCACTTCGAACAGTTGTCCAAGATCATTAGAGGGATTCAATAGACTGTCTTTTATACCTTTCAAGCCGATTAATCCTGTTTTACTCTCATTTTTAGGAGCAAGGATAACTTCCAAACAATGTAAACACTTGAGTTTTTTACTTGCGTAATGATGCTTCCAGAAATATATTAAACTTCTTTTTCGGAATATAATGTCAGCATTTCGTATTCTAGTACATAGTCATGGTAAAACTGAATAGGCCTACTGCTCTCTGAATGACTTAAATCATGTTTTGCAGTAGTTTCCATGTCTCCTGCTTGGCTACATGACATATCTTCAAATGAAGCTGATTCAGCTATCTGACGTGTCTTTGGAGATCTCCTTGCTGGCGTTTTTGTTGTTTGAAGATGTTCAGGGAACGAAAACATCGTCGGATTCGCTTTAGCCAGAAGCCGCTTTGTACCATTTGTTAGTTACTCAAAATACGATATTCCAACAGTCTTATTACCGCGATTCGTACAGTTATATGCCGCGCATACACTCGGCATGATTTCAGCTTAATAACTAACCTTTCAAGCTTACTACGATACAAAAAATGTGAAACCAAAACATGTAAATAGCGTCGGTCCAACTTTCGTATTCGGCGCATTAGACGTTGTCAGTACCAATAAGTAGAAGAGTCTCAGCACCTGTCGGTGTAGCTCACACATTTCCTTTCCTTTTCCTTGTTTCTGTTCCCTTTTATAGGTAGTTTCCAGGGGTAGTTTTAGTTAGGCGCCAACGTCTGAAGAGGTTGAGGTTCTTTTTTTTTATTAGGGTCAAAGTGGCGGTGGCACATTACTTTCCTTTTGAAAAGGAAATGTGTGAAGTCGTCCACATGAGTACGACAAGTAATCCGTTAAATTTTGTTTCCGTGATAAATCAATCAAATGTGAAGGCCGTAAACTCCACAAAATACCTAGGATTTACAGTTACTTCAGACTTAAATTGGAAAGAACACGTAGATAATGTCGTGGGAAAACCGAACTAAAGAAACTGCATACACTACGCTTGTCCGTCCTTTTATGAAGTATTGCTGCCCAGTGTGGGATCCGTATCAGGTGGGTTTGATGGAGGACATCGAAAGAGTCCAAAGAAGAGCAGCTTGTTTCGTATTGTCACGATACAGGGGAGACAGCGTTACGGAAATGATACAGGCTCTGGGATGGGAATCATTACAACAACGGCGCTTATCGCTGCGGCGTGGGCTACTTGCGAAACTACAATCGCCAACATTCTCCTCCGAATGCGAAATTATATTGTTGACTCCCACTTAAATAGGTAGTAATGATCATCAGAATAAAATACGTGAAATCAGAGCCCGAACAGAGAGTTTCAGGTGTTCATTCTTCCCGCGCGCTATTCGAGAATGGAATGGGAGATAAATAGTATAAAGGTGGTTCGATGAATCCTCTGCCAGGCACTTAAATGTGATTTGCAGAGTATCCCATGTAGATGTAGTCCCTTCCACGCCCCCCACCCCACCCCACCCCAAAAAAATGGTAGCGTTGTGGTTTCACCACAATGGAGTCCCGGGCTCGAATCCCACTGTGACAGAATTATTTTGAATTTTCGAATTCAGTTATATAAAACATTTTGGGGTTTCTAATTCCACGTTTTGTGTCAGATTTTGTTTATGTGTATGTGGACGAGCCGAAAACCTTGTCGTCACCTAACGATGGTATGGTATGTTAGCTGCTTGAAAAGCCATTAGTAGCGATGAGGATGACATTCCAAAACCAATGTCCTCACAAACTGAACAATCAAAGACTACCGTTTTCAACGAATAGTTAAGCCAGTACTGTAAAAAATGTGTTATGATTGAAACCATCAGTTTAATAAGTCATGGTTGCAAAATATTAACACGAATTATATACAGAAGGATGGAAAAGCTTGTAGAAGCCGACCTCGGGTAAGATCAGTTTGGGTTCAGGAGAAATGTGGGAACACGGGAGGCAATACTCACTTTACGACTTATCCTAGAAGATAGACTAAGAAAAGGCAAACCTACATTTCTAGCTTTTGTAGATTTGGAGAAAGCGTTTGACAATGTTGACTGGAATACACTCTTCCAAATACTGAAGTCAGCAGGGGTAAAATACAGGGAAAGGAGAGTTATTTACAACTTGTACAAAAGCCAGACCGCAGTTATTAGACTCGAAGGGCATGAAAGGGAAGCATCAGTTGGGAAGGGAGTAAGACAGGGTTGTAGCCTTTCTCCGATGTTATTCAATTTGTACATCGAGCAGGCGGTGAAGGAAAGCAAGGAAAAATTTGGAATAGGGATTAAAGTTCAGGGGGAAGAAATAAAAACATTGCGTTTTGTCGATGACATAGTAATTCTATCAGATACAGCAAACGACCTGGTAGAGCAATTGAACGGAATGGATAGTGTGCTGAAAGGTGCATATAAGATGAACATTAACAAGAGCAAAACTAGGGTAATGGAGTGCAGTGTAAGAAAATCAGGTGATGCTAAATGAATTAGATTGGGAAACGAAGCAATAAAGGAGGTAGATGAGTTTTGTTACTTGGGCAGTAGAATAACAAATGATGGTCGCAGTACAGAGGATATAAAATGCAGAATGGCAATAGGTAGAAAAGCGTTCTTGAAAAAGAGAAATTTGTTAACCTCGAATATTGATTTAAGCCTAAGGAAGTCCTTTCTGAAGGCATTTGTATGGGATGTTGCCTTGTATGGGAGTGAGACATGGACGATAAACAGTGCGGACAGGAAGAGGATTGAGGCTTTTGAAATATGGTGCTACAGAAGAATGCTGAAGATTAGGTGGGTGGATCGCATAACTAACGAGGAGGTACTGAACAGAATTGGGGAGAAAAGAAATTTCTGGCATACCTTGACTAAAAGAAGGGATAGATTGGTAGGACACATTCTGAGACATCAAGGCATTGTGAATTTAGCGTTGGAGGGAAGTGTGTGGGGTAAAAATCGCAGAGGAAGACCAAGAGATGGATACAGTAAGCAGATTCAGACAGATGTAGGTTGCCGTTCTTATGAGGTGATGAAGAGGCTTGCTCAGGATAGGGTATTGTGGAGAGCTGCATCAAACCAGTCTCCGGACTAAAGACCACAACGACAAACGACATGATTGAAACCATCATTATTAACAACTTGATATAAAGTATAGAAAATTGCGAATAAACGAAAATACATGTACTTTTCGTAAAAATTATCATAAGATATTGAAATTATGAAAGTATTTGAACACAACGAAAAAATAAAAAATAAAAAAATCTGCAACGTCAGGATTTGAAGCACCGATCCTACGGTTGTAAGACCAGAATGCTAGTACCTCTTTTTATTTATTTTTTTTTTTTCACGCGCCCGACAACACCTCAGCTCACCGACAGATAGTGTTACTCATTTCGCGGTTGCTACTTACGCTTACTTGCAAAACTTCTAAGTCGTTTTTCTCGAGAATTTTTGAGAGTTGCGTCGTATGGCTTTCGCTGATTCTTGTTTGAGTTTCGTCTTCACGCACCATAAATAAAAGAAATTCTAAAATCCGATACCCATGTGGCCTCCTTGTTAGTAGTTGGTAAGTCTAGGAAGTGATAACCGCAGCATTTACGTCCCTTCTTGATGCAGTCGCATCGTTGAAATATCTAGGCGTAACATTGCAGAGCGACATGAAATAGAACGAACATATAAGTACGGCGGACAGCAGACTTCGGTTTAGTGGGAGAATTTTGGAAATATGTACTTCATCTGTAAAGGAGACAGCGTATAAAACGATTGTACGACCACGTCTTGAGTATTGCTCAAGTGTTTGGGACCCGTAGCAGGTCAGTTTAAAAGGGACATAGAAGCAGTTTCGCAGGAGAATTTCTGTGAAGTTTGGAAAGTACGAGGCGAGGTAATGGCAGAATTGAAGTTGTGGGGCGGCGCCGTGAGTCGTGTCGGGATAGCTCAGTGGTAGAGCGATTGCGCGCAAAAGGCAAAGGTCCCAGGTTCGAGTCTCGATTCCCGCACACAATTTTAATCTGCTAGGAAGCTATGTCCTTTCTGATAGGAAATCGTGAATACAAACGCACAATTGGGGCATATTCTATAAGATCGCAATTTCATTCGAAGCCGCTTGTGAGGTACAGCGTCAAAAGCCTTCCGGAAATCCAGAGATCCATTGTGGATGTCACTTATCACTTCATGTGAATAAAGGGCAAGCTGTGTTTCGCAAGAGCGATACTTTCTGAATTCCTGTTTCGGGCTTGTGCCCATCTTCAGGTGCTTAAAACGTTCACAATTTACATGTGTAGATCACTTTTTGAAAACAAATTATTTGGTATTAATAATATCGAAACTAATTGCGGGTGGCGAAATGACTTGAACAACAACACTGTTTACTTACATTTAACATTGTATCCAAATCGCGATTTGATACTGCATAAGATGGGCACAAGCCCGTAACCGGTCGTGCCATAAATAAATAATACGATCTTTAAAGTGACTGATAGCGGTTTTTATTGTCAACAGTGCTTTAGGAACAACCACAGAGTTGAAACACATCCATCACGGATAAAAAACACTTAAAAGCAGAGTTGTTCAGAAGAGTGCAACTAGGAATTCCTCTTGCTGAAGCTTCCGCGGCGACCTCTGACCCCACTGTGCCAGCAGCCGCGCTCTGCCCTGGTGATTGAGGGCTGAACAGAGCGCCCACAATGGCGGCCTGTCCCTAATTAATCCTGACTCCCAGCGGTCCCTTCTTTCTAATTCCCCGCTACACCCACCCGATCTCTCGGTCCGAATGCTGCCGACACGGTGCGACCCACCCCGGGAAGAATTCTGCTGGGTATTGAACTAGTCACGCTAATTTGGAAGAGATTCTGGTCATATGTTAAATATACTAGGAGCAAAACACAAACAATACCCTCACTACGTGATAGTAATGGCGATCCTGCCGATGACAGCGCTACTAAAGCAGAGTTACTAAACATAGCTTTTAGAAACTCATTCACCAAATAAAACGAAACCAATATTCCAGATTTCGAATTACGAACAGAGGCAGTAATGAGTAACGTAGAAGTAGAGATCATCGGAGTAAGGCAAAAACTAAAATCACTTAACAAGAACAATCTTCTGGTCCGGATTGTATACCCATTAGATTTCTATCTGCTTATGCTGAAGTGATAGCCCCTTACTTAACAGCCATATACAACCGCTCTCTCATAGAAGCATCTCTACCAAAAGTTTGGAAAGTTGCGCAGGTCACACGTATATTCAAGAAAGGCAGTAGGAGTAACCCACTAAACTACAGGCCTATTTCATTGACGTCAATTTGCAGCAGGGTTTTGGAACATATCCTGTATTCAAATATTAATTATCTCGAACAGAACGATCTATTGACATGGATTTAGAAAATATCGTTCTTGCGAAACACAAATAGCTCTTTATTCACACGAATGTTCAAATGTTCAAATGTTTGTAATTCTATCGGACCAAACTGCGTGTTCATCAGTCCGTAGCTTACAAACTGCTTAAACTAAACTAACCTAAGGACAACACACACACCCATGCCCCAGGGAGGACTCGAACCTCCACGGCGAGCAACCGCGCGCTCCGCAGCGAGACGCTTTAGACCGCTCGGCTACTCCACCGCGGCTATTCACACGAAGTGATGGGTGCTATCGACAAGGGTTCGCAAATAGATTCCGTATTTATTGATTTCCAGAAGCCTTTTGAGACCGTACCTCACAAACGGCTTTTTATCAAATTGCGTGGTTATGGTATATCGCCCCAAATATGCGATTGGATAGGGGATTTCCTGTCAGAGAGGACACAGTTTCTGAAGACCATTTGGCCCTTTGAAAAAATTTCGGCCGAACTTATCTCAGGCGTCAGCCAGCTTTCAGAACCTATAACGATTTGTGCCTCAGTACTTTCTATCAGCGCTTGGAGCTCTGGAACTTTCCCAATAGAGCTACGACAATTTACAACCGTTATACCAATGGTTTCTACATCTGCTTTTTTTCTGTGTCTGACCTGCCCCCTTTGAGACTGAAACCCATTTTGTGTATTCCCGAGGCCCTCTAACCTAAAAACCGCCCAGTCCACGCCACACAGCCCCCGCTACCCGTGTAGCCGCTTCCTGAGCATAGTGGACTCCTGACCTATTTACCGGAACCCGAAAACCCACCACCACCCCTCGGCTCTGAACCAAAGGTTCGCAGTCGGTCCTGTCGATTATGCTGCAGATGCTGAGCGCCGCTTTCATCTTGCAAGCAACACTGGCAGTCTTTACCACTTCTGATAGCCGCTAAAAACCAGAGACGATCTCTTCCGATCCAAAGCATTGGTCCCGACATGAGCCACCACCTGCAGCTGACTGCACCCTGTGCTCTTCATGGTATCCGGAAGGACCCGTTGCACATCTGGAATGACTCCCCCCCCTCCCCCCGGTATGCACATGGAGTGCATATTGGACTTCTTCCCCTCCCTAGCAGCCATTTTCCTAAGGGGCTCCATCACCCACCTAACGTTAGAGCTCCCAACTACTAACAAACCCACATTGTGAGTGCCCGGATCTTGAAGGCAGAGGGGCGAGTACAGGACAAGCGACACCATCTGCGTCAGGAACATCCTCTGCCACAGACAGCGCCTCGAATCTGTTGGCAAGACTAACCGGGGAGGCCTCCACTTCGGTCCCCCGGGAAGTCTTAGGCCGCCTGACGCGCTCTGAGGAGACCTCCCAATCCACCACGGATTGTGGGGCTACCTCCTCGCGGGCAGTGAGCGGGCTGGCCACAGCCGCAGGCCGATCGGAGGGCACAACAGACGCATAGGGCGTCTGCCGTACTCCCGCGAGCGGCCCATAACAGCGGCGCCCACCCACCGCAGTCTCAAGCGTTGCCAGCGAAGCCAACGCCGCCTGAAGCTGCGAGCGAAGAGTCACCAACTCCGCCTCCATCCGGTCGCAGCAGTCACAATTCCTAGTCATTCCAAAAAAAAAAAAAAAAAAAAAAAAAAAAAAAAACCTATGTTTCTTCCAAGTAAGTACGTCTGAGGACACAGACGTTTGATAAACAGTGAGCTTCGAAAAATATGAACCTAACACTGAACTGTTTATGAACGGCGAATCGTCCAAACTGCTGGACCGATTTCAACCGATCTATTGTCATAAACATTGGAATTCGCAAAAAAATTGCTCCATTATGCCACAATGTCCACCACTCCTTCTAATGTAATCGACCAATTTCTGCCGAATTTGGTACAATATTCTCTACCCTTGCGAAGCAATCTTTGTTCGAGTAAAAACCAACCGAGGCATATATTTCAGGAGATATGACATAATTAACACTGAGTGTCGCAAGAGAAATGTTCAAATTTGGTACTTAACTGCGGGGTCATCAGTCCCTAGACTTACAAACTAATTATGAACTAACTTATACTTAACGCAAACATCCATGCCCAAGGGTGGATTCGAACCCCCGACGGCGAACAGCCTCGCGCATCGGAGCATAACGCCTCTGTGCGCTTGACCATTCCGCCGCGCAGTCGCAATAGACTTCCTCACAACGCGTCTCGTGAATAACGAGACTATTTCAGAATTTGAGAACTTAACACCATGCTACAAACTCTATACATTGCTTCAAGGCTTTACAAAAATTTTCTTCATTCACAATCCCAACAGAAATTATGAAAGGAAATAACTTTGTCGCTTAAATCTGCTCCAACACTCATGAGGTCATAATTTATTACGTATTTACAACGAACTCCATTCGCAAAACATTTCGCAGACAGTTTTCTAATATTTCACTCTACGGACCTGGAAAATTACAGTATTTAGCACATATTGTTGAGGAGATATGTCGTCATAATGATTGAGTTGCATGAAAACGAAGCTGAATTGCATGGGCAGAGGGAAGGAGGAGATGGAGAATGGAATGAATATCAGCAACCAACGCCGGGAACTAACGGTATTGTTTACTGTTTGCCGCGCAGGAATGACCATGCGGTGTGGAGCGTCACGTTAGGTATCCGCATCTACATAAATTGAAAATCACACTGAGATGCATGACAAAGGGTTCTTCGAACCTGTTTTATGATATTTTTCTACCGTTCCATACTCTAATACAGCCCGGGAAAAAGAGGAACACCTGAATCTGTCGTTTCCGGTCTGATTTGTTTTATTATAATTACAATATATATCCCTAAGTAGGGTGGGTGTTGACATATGTTCGAATTCGGAAGAGAAAGTCAGTGAAAGAAAATTCGCAAATAGATGCAGCCGCGAAGAATAACGCATTTTCTTTAATGATTCTCACTTCAACTCGTGCATCGTTTCTGTGACACTCTCTCCCCTGTTTCTTGATAATACAAAACAAGCTGACCTTCTCCGAACTTTCTCTATGCCCTCCGTCAGTCACACTATGCAGGATCCCACAATCCGCAACAATATTCCGAAATAGGTCGTCGGTTCGCCTTCCCTACAATATTTTTTGTGTGTTATTTCCCATTTAAGTTGTTTGTAATTGTTATTCCTAAGTATCTAGATCAATTTACAGGCTGAAAATCTGTCGAATTTATAGTGTAAATGAAGTTTAACAGATTTCTCCCCTCGCGTGGGAGATTCGAGGCATGGATGTCATTAGTTAAAAGTAGTTTCTAAGCATAGGGACCGATGACCAGAGTAGTTTGGTCCCATAGAATTTGGTAACTGTTTACCATATTGACAAGAGCCAAAATTTAAATGTTCAGAAATTTGTAAACGCAAAGCGACCAAACTGACGAAGTCATCCGTCGATAGACTTACAAACTACTTAAACTAACTTACGCTAACAACAACGACAACAACAACAACAACAACACACACACACACACACACACACACACACACACACACACACACACACATACACTTTTGCCCGAGGAAGGACTCGAACGTCCGTCAGCGAGCAGCCACGCAATCCGTGGCAAGACGCCTTAGACCAAGCGGCAATTCACGCACGACAATATTTCTTCATAGTGTGAAAATTGGCAATTAACACTAAATAAAGAAAAGTGTGAAGTAATACACATGACCACTAAAAGAAATCCGCTGAACCTCAATTACGCGATAAATCAGTCAAACCTTAAGGTCGTAAATTCTACCAAGGAGTTACAATTACGAACAACTTAGACTGGAGAGAACACACAGAAAATATTGTGGGGAAGGCGAACCCAAGATTACGTTTCATTGGCAGAACGCTTCGAAGATGCACCAGCTCCACCAAAGAGAATGCCTACATCACACTTGTGCGTCCTCTCCTGGAGTACTGTTGCCCAGTGTGGGACCCTCACCAGGTGGGACTGACGGAAGACATTGAGAAGGTTCAGAGAAGGGCAGCTCGTTTTGCTTCAACACTTTACAGGGGGGAAAGCTTCACGGAAATGTTGCGCGATTTGAGGTGGAAATCATTACAAGAACGACGTTATTGGTTGCGTCAAGTTCTATTTACGAAATTTCAATCACCGACTTTTACTTCTGAATGTGAAAATATTTTGCTAGTACCCACCTACAAAGGGAGACCTGACCATAGCAATAAAGTAAGAAAAATCATATTGAAAACGGAACGATTTAGGTGTTCTTTCTTCCCGCGCGCTATTAGAGAATAGAACGATAGAGAAAGGTTATGAAAGTGATTAATAAACCCTCTGGGAGACACTTAAATATGGTTTGCAGAGTATCTATGTAGATGTAGAATTCGCTGGAGAAGGAGAGGCTAAAAAGTACAGTGAGAACGAGTCACTACATGGATGTAACAGTTCTTCAATGAACGAAAGTTTGGCGCATTTCTTTCAGCAATAACTTTCATCGGGTATCTTCTAAAAAAGGGTTCGCAGTTAAGGAAAAAAGATACCCTATTACATGCATGTGGTAATTTGTTCTCGATGTACTTTTTTAAAGATCTCCTTCTAATCAAACCTTCTCTCTTTTTGAACATTCAGCACTCCAATTCTGACCACTTTCGCTTCGCGGGAAACAGAATAGCAGGAAGAAAATGTTGTTCCTGAGCTCTGGAACAACATTTTCTTCCTGCTATTCTGTTTCCCTCGAAGCGAAATTGACCAGAATTGGTGTGCCGAATGTTCGAAAAATGCATGTCTCGCCGTATGAACTTCCCAGAAAACTTGTGCAACCCGGACATCAGCAATCGCACAGTATTAATGTTCGGGCTGGAGTAATAGGTGACACGTTAACTGATCCTCTCATTTTACCGTCAACATTGACAGGAACGTCACACTGCGCCTTTTTAACAAATAGTTTACATGGATTGTTGGAAGATGTTCCACTACATCTACATAGATACTCTGCAAATCACATTTAAGTGCCTGGTAGAGGGTTCATTAACAACTTTTATAACTTTTCTCTACCGTTCCATTCTCTAATAGCCCGCGGGAAGATTGAACACCTAAATCGTTCCGTTTTCGATCTGTTTTCTCTTATTTTATTGGAATGGTCATGTCTCCCTAAGTAGGTGGGTGCTAGCAAAATATTTTCACATTCAGAAGTAAAAGTCGGTGATTGAAACTTCGCAAACAGATCACGCCGCAATGAGTAACGTCTTTCTTTTAATGATTTCCACCCCAATTCGTGCAACATTTCCGTGACGGTTTCCCCCCGTAACGTAATAAAACAAAGCGAGCTGCCCTTCTCTGAACCTTCTCAATGTCTTCCGTCAGCTCCACCTGGTGAGGGTCCCACAAGGGGCAACAGTACTCCAGGAGAGGACGCACAAATGTGATGTAGGCAGTCTCTTTGGTGGAGCTGGTGCATCTTCGAAGCGTTCTGCCAATGAAACGTAACCTTTGGTTTGCCTTCCCCACAATATTTTCTGTGTGTTCTCTCCAGTCAAAGTTTTCTTTATTTAGTGTCGATTTCCAATTTTCGCACCATGTAGAAATTTTGTCTAAATCGCTTTGCAGTTGCTTTTGATCCTCTGTTGACTTCACTAACCGATAAACGACAGCATCATCCGCGAACAGTCTAAGGGAGCTATTCAGATTGTCTCCAAAAACGTTTATAAACACGAGGAAGAGTAATGGACCTATAACGCTTCCCTGTGGAACGCCAGATATCACTTCTGTTTTACTCGATGACTTACCGTCAATTACAACGAACTGTGTACTTTCTGATAGGAAATTGTGAATCCAATCGCACAATTTGGGAGATATTCCATAAGCAAGCAAATTTCATTAGAAGCCGCTTTGGGGTACAGTGTCAAAAGCCTTTCGGAAATCCAGAAATATGGAATCGATTTGAGATCCCTTGTCGATGGCACTTAACGCTTCATGTGAATAAAGGGCAAGCTGTGTTTCGCAAGAGCGATACTTTCTGAATCCGTATTGACTATTGGTTAATAGGTCGTTCTCTTCGAGGTAGTTCATAATATTCGAACAAAGTATATGTTCCAAAATCCTACTGCAAATCTACGTCAATGAGATTGGCCTGTAATTTTAGGGATCACTCCTATTGCCTTTCTTCAATATTGGAGTAACTTGGGCAACTTTCCAGTCTTTAGGTACGGATCTTTCGCTGAGTGATTGGTTGTAAATTATAGCTACTCTGAGAGGAATCTAGTTGGTATACAATCTGGTCCGGAAGATTTGTCTATTTTTTTTTAGTTACTTTAGTTGTTTTACTACTCCAGGAACATCTACTTCTAAGTTTTGCATGCTGGCAGCTGTTCTTGGATTGAATACTGGAGTGTTCACTTCGTCTCCTTTGGTGAACGAATTTCGGAAAGCTGTGTTTAGTAATTCTGCCTTAGCAGTACTGTCGTTGGTAGTATTGATATCGCGTAGTGAAGGTATTGTTTGTGTTTTGCCGCTAGTGTACTTCACATATGACCAGAATTTCTTTGGATTTACTGCAAGATTACGAGACAGGATTTCGTTGTGGTAACTGCTATAGGCTTCTCGCATTGAAGTCCGCGCTAGGTTGCAAGTTTCAGTAAAAGATTGCCAGTCTTGTGGATTCTGTGTCTTTTTAAATTTTGCATGCGTTTTTCTTTGTTTGTGCAACACTAGATTTAACTCATCTCTGGTGGATTGTGCATGGCGGAGCACCGCCTGATTTCTGTCGCGCCGCTACTGCAGTTCTACCCCCTAATTACGCTGATTGCCAGTCGGGTCACAGCTGTACCGCGGCCTCTGTGCTGGGTAAGCTGTTCGGTTCGTCGCTGGTCGCCTGGTCGCCACAGCAGCGGTTAGAATTTCCCAGCAGGCACGGACACCGCTTTTAGAAGCTCACCAGGCAATTACATGTCGTACGTGCCACAGCAAGCACGATGCCTGGGCTGATACAGCCGAGCTTCTAGTTGCCGCGGCCATCGTAAAACTGGGGGCTGGTAACTTCATCATTTGCTGAGTGCCGTAAATTACCCGCGTTGAAACAGCTGAAGGCGGAGGTTTAGTCCTCTTAAAGGGAAGCATAAATGACAAGGAATATTAAATGTTCAAATGTTTGTAGAACTTATGGGACTTAACTACGGGCTCATCAGTCCCTAAGCTTACAAACTACTTATGAAATACCTAAGACTAAGGACGGCACAAATATCTATTCCCGAGTGGGGATTCGAACCCCCGACCGGAGTGGCCGTGCAGACCGTGACTGGACCGCCTCAGTCCCCTCGGCCACCGCGGCCGGCAAGAAATATTATTGACTGAATTTAAGAGAAGAGATACGCATCTATTTTTTTAATCTTTATAGTCTTAAAAAATTAAGGAACTACTAATTTTTAGACATCACCAACATTATTAGCTTTTTCGACGGCTACGCGAAATTTGTAAAATGTAAACTTTCAAGGCCGGAAAGATCAAATTTATAAAATTTCCTGGCTATTATGCCGTGGTCTTGTAGATTTATTATTCAAACCCAACGTTCCGTCCCCAACTGCGGAGGACATTTTCAAGGGGGATCGTGGCTCTTTTTATGTCCGATGCACACCCTGGCTCGCTACTGACTGAAGCCGAACTCCGTTTACGAGGGCTCGCGCGGAGAGGTGTGACGTCAGATGTTTTTTATTTGCGCGCGCAATTCGTCGTTGCCGATTGCTGTCGTCCGTTAATATCGTCCCATGATGGAAGACTGTTACATTTCCTCTTCAACACCGGAATCCAGATTTCATTTAGTTTCACGCCCTTCATCCTATTGAAATTATTGAGGTGTTCTACAATTTCTATAGCTTCTCTGTACAGTCTTTCGTGGTATCCATCTGTGGTTGCTAAAACCTGAGTCTTATCATATTGAATAAGGTGGTCCCCTGGTTGAAAAACATATTCAGCAACAGCTGATC
This sequence comes from Locusta migratoria, assembly GCA_026315105.1. NCBI lineage: Eukaryota > Metazoa > Arthropoda > Insecta > Orthoptera > Acrididae > Locusta > Locusta migratoria. Next base: position 854,785,622 of record CM048744.1, on the reverse strand, counting down.
TGTCAATCTCTCCCCTTCTACAGTTCCCCTTGTGCTCTTCTAGTCGTTTTTTGACTGTTCTTTTTAAATTCTGTATGTTCGAAAACGTCGCATGCGAAAATGCGATTGTTTAGGTGGCCATACATCGGTTTCTACTCATCGGAGAAATATGAGGTGAAGTGTCTGATGTCCACGCTTTGCCACGCTTTTGCCTGCTCCTCTCTCCCCCCCCCCCCCCCCCCCTCTACCACCCGGCCTCATAATTCCGTGGACAGTGACCAGACACGTGCACACTAGTCGCTTGCGCAGTTCGTAGTGTAACCATCAGTAAGGCAGTTATTACAACGACCAAGGGCAGGCCTTTTGCCCATTACAATGGTTACGCGTATCATAAACAGAGGGAATCATGGAAGGTTGTAACACTATAGGTCATCTTCCCTATTTATTTCGTTGCACTTGCAATTTTCAACTTTGATAAATTATGTATCGTTTCTAGAATTACGAATTATAGAAAGTGGAATGTCTATACTATGATCTTTGATGTGTATTCAATGTATTGATTTTTTCGGATGGAATAATTTTGTAAAATTTATAAAATGTATTTATGAGAATATTTATTGTTAAATTTATAGCAATTTTGAAACTTGTTTTTGTAAATACTTTTCAGTAAAAAGCTCATTCAGCATAGGGTTTGCTAAAAGTATGAATGTAAAAGGTGTAAGAAAAACGGAAGTCCGTGGGCGGCAGGTAAAAGATGGTGTTTTGGCGGGAGAACAATCCTTAAACGGTGGCAAGTACGAGAGAGAAGAAAGAGAGTTCGTTAGGAGACGCCATGGTGGCAACTTAATTGCAGGAGAGTGGTATTTTGTTAGCCACGGTGTTATCCATAGTGTGGAAGAGTGGCCACAAGTATAGAATGTTGTGTTTGGTTGTCCTAATGATTGGTGCATCAGTAAAGTTGCCTTGGATGGAGCATCAATTTTCTTGGTTGTAATGGCAACCGGTTATGGAGCTCTAACTGTTAAAAATTCCGACGCCAAGAAGAACTTTCTAGAGCTCATGGTGCTAAAGGACCAAGCCAATAATATCGTCAACTGTTAATACCACTGGAAATCTCCGCTGCCACCGCCATCGGACTTGCAAGTAACCGTTTTTACTTTTGAATAATTGCTTGAACCAGCAGTGTGTAATTTAAACTGTGAAATATTATCATATACTGAAAAAATCTATGTTTGACACACTGCTTTATCCGAAGTCATTATACCTAGACAGGGTTCCTTCCTTAGTGCAACATCATTCCGAGTATCCTGTTGTTTATAAAGTAAAAAGAAAAGAAAAAAAAAAAAAAAAGAAAAAGAAAAAAGAAAAAAAAAACACTATAACCAGTGTTCAATCTAAATTGAATTTGCCATTTTGAAAATTGTGAGTGTGTAGGTTATGACAATACAAAGAGCTTATCTGTTTTGTAATGTAACTAAAGAAAGATTGCTAAGTTATCTGTTTATTCAAAACAGTGAACAGGTTTCTTTATGGATATTTTTTTTCTGTTTTGCAAAATAGAAGTAGTTTAGCTTACAGTAAAAGTCTAGAATAAAGGCAGTCATAGTTAAATCTGATGAACTTGAACATCAAAGAATACATTTTATATTAAAATCAGTACTGTTTATTCTTCGACAGTTTTATTGTATAAATGCCAATGTGTAGAATTTAACATAGGTGAAGTTAAAGTATTTTTCAATTCCTAAACCACTAAGCTGCAACGCAAAAATTTTTCATAACAAAGGCAAACTTTGCTCCTAAAGAAATTACATTATATGCAGTAGTCAAATTCTGGTGTAACTATTTTCAGACGGGATATATTTAAACTAATTAAAGGTAATGTAAAATTATAGTGCAATAGAAGTCATTTGCAGTACAGTTTACAGTTTGAGTATTCTTTTTTTTTTAATGTACTTTGTCTTTATGCAAAAGAAGATCTATATTGCCATTCCAGTAAGTAGGCCTAACAATATAATAAGAAAAGAGCATTATTTTATTAGATAACTTTAGAACAGAACAGTGTATGATATTTACTTTTACAGAATTAGACAAAAGCTAGTGCATTTATGCATTTGTGTTACATCCTGACAGATTGTAGGGCTATCTCTAGTTGAGGAAATCATACATTTTCCTGCATTTATCCCTGTGCTTGTTGTTCAATGTAGCAATTCCATAAATATTAAGCTAATTCCGTACCACAGTTCAAAATATAGTGAATGTTTAGTTGCAGTAACTTCCAGACTAGGTGTAGGCCTAAAACAGATACTGCATTATTCAAATGTTCAAATGTTTGTAAATCTTATGGGACTTAACTACGGGGTCATCAGTCCCTAAACTTACAAACTACTTATGAACTACTTACGAACTAGGACGGCACAAATATCCATGCCCGAGGGGGGATTCGAACCCCCGACCGTAGTGGCCGCGGAGACCGTGACTGAAGCGCCTCAGTCTCCTCGGCCACCGCGGCCGGCTACTGCATTATTACAGAGTTTTGCCTTTGTAGGCTGGCGACCGATTTCACATATTGATTACAGGTTAGTTTTCGACTGTATTATTGTACTTTCAACACTTTGTCTTGTAACTAAATCTGAGGATTCGTAGTTTAAAAACGATACCTTATTCGTTAAGGTTTCACACAAGGTCAAAATCTTCTCAGAGGGTAACATTCCGACTTTATTGTTTATCGAAACGAATAGTTATTGTATTAGTACTTTAGCTAATTGTAGGTAAACAATAGAAGCTGAGGGTGTTATGAGGTGTCGTTACGTGGGTGTTCTTACGCCGAAAATAGGATCATTGCAAAGGAAAGCTGCTTTCGAAGAACGGAGAAGTATTGGACGTAGCAGAAAATTTGTAAGAACCACCCGACGATGCGACCTTCATTAGCTGTAAAAAGAAAAAGAGCTTGTCTGGCCTCAGTATCCCTAAATAGCTTAATGATGAAACTAGCCGGTCCCGGTTAGGTTCACTAGCGCTTAATCAATCAGTAATCAAATTTGACTCAACGAAGCAAAAACATTAAACATCACTCAAATGATCTTCCTGCAACCAGAATATACAGTAACATATACAGCTTATCAATTTGCAATTTCCTATTTATGTAAAAGCACCTATAGTTGACATGTTAGGAGAATTATTTTAGAATTAGCACTACAACACGAACACGTCTCCAAATGGTGGAGGCAAGCTTCACTTTTCAGCGTTACGTCTTCTCCCTGTATTCTAACCTCCTTGATGACTACGTTTCAAGGTGGAGGTTACAGGTATGCAAGTAGCGAGGATTGTTGCAAGAACTAATAGATGGAAACAATGGCAGGGGGGTGTTCATAACAAGGAAATCGAAGGTCAACTGGGAATGAACACCATAGATGAAGCAGTCAGAGCGAACAGGCTGAGATGGTGGGATCATGCTCCACACATGAGAGGAGTTGAGGCAGACCAAGAAGAAAGTTATTGAAATCGATCAGGAATGATTTTGAACTAACAGGCCTAACAACAGACAAGGCAATAATAGAAGCATTGAATATGTGATCATATGGATTTTTTTTTTTTTTTTTTTTTTTTTTTTTTTTGGGGAGGGGTGGGGGGGTGGGGGGGGGGACTATGTTCCAGACTGAGTTCTGAAGGGTATAATCTATATCTATAAATGTGAATGTCTGTTCGGTGTATGTTTATCGCGTCTGAACCACAAGACATAAAGAGCTAAAATTTTCTACAGTTAGTAATGTCTACTCGGGGAAGGCTTTAGTCACGGTTTTATGGCGATCGGATAGCTATATATATATATTAATGTGAATGTCTGTTCGGTGTACGCTAATAACGTCCGAACGACAAGACGCAGAGACTTAAATATTTGTACAGTTACTAATTTATACCTGAGGAAGGTTTTACGCACGGTTTTATATAGCGACCTGGTAAGATATTTAGTAATTTGAAGAATATAACGCGAAATGCGGAAGAATAATTACTCTTTGAAAATGGTTTCATTGGTTGCATTGTTGCTTTAGGGTTGACAATGATAAAAGGAAGGAGTATATTGGGATGGAAAGTTATCGGTGTATAAAAAATGCTACGTGTGTGTATGTGTGTTAATACTTCGCTCTGCAGCGAATACTGCAGAACGCAAACGAATGGTCTGTGTGTAATTGTTGTCCAAAGGCTCCCGTTGTACACCAGAGCAGTTCCATGCCGATAGCTATAGGGGGTGGAAGATATGGTGGTTGAGAGTCGTCAAATTATAAAAAAATTCGGACTTATGGCCAGCGATGACGTTTGCGTCGCTATAGCAACGAGGTTACATACAGTGAAACGTGATGCCACAAATCATATCTTTGGCCTATGCGTGCTACAATGTCTTCGGCTCTTTCTCTGTAAGGATAAGCATACGAATAAGGAAATATAAGAATAAATAAATAAAGCAGTAAAAAAGAAATTTCTTTTGATACATCTCTTTAAAAAAACGATTTGACATTTTGTGCATTACATCAAGTGATTAAAAATGTTTGTTTCTAAAGAAGGTATTGTATTTCATTTCACCCTTCAAAACCAGTCTCATAGCACACTACTGAAAGATAGCTTATCTATCATACTCATCCAACATTCGAGCGGAGCCGCGTGTTTAAGCTAGTTAGTATATAATGATGATGATGATTGGCTTAAATGTTTCTTTTATAGATCTACGTCAGGGTTTAATGCAGTGCTTTTTTTTAACTCTCGTGAGAACGTGGCTTAATAGAACGCATTTACAATACGGAGACAGTCCAAAGAGGTGAAACCCAGTGGCGGCTGGTGATAATGTGCTAATGTGCTGCAGCACACTGTAAATATATTACTAAAATTATGCCATTTCTCTTCGAATGCAAGCGAGAAATCGCTGTAAAATTACATCCTTTCTCTTGGAATACGAGCCAGATATCACAATAAAATTATGCCAATTCCCTTCCAATGCATATTAGAATGCTAGTAATAAGGATGAAAACGCATTTTGGAGCGTTCTCGCCGCGATAGCTGGAAACTAGGGATGGGTCAACTCGAGTTACCAAACCGAGTTAACTCGGGTTAAGACAATTTCGGGTCAACTCGAGTAAGACTACTACCAACTCGAGTGGAGTACGTGTGCTACTGTCACCGTTGCGCCGCCGAAATCCGAGTTTACCCGAGTTGTCGCGCCGACAGAACCCGAGTAAGAATGTGGCCGCCACGCCATTAGCGACACGTAGCAGGCAGCAGAGGCACTAGGCAGCCACTGCTTACTCGAGTTGGCCTAACCCGAGTTGGCCCGGGTGCGACGCAGCAGGCAGCACTGCGCATGCGCGCGGAACCCGAGTCGGCTTAACTCGAGTTGGCCCTGGCAGGACGCAGTAGGCGCTCTTACTCGAGTTTTTTACTCGAGTTGGCTCAGCCCGGCCCGCCAGGCAGCTTACTCGAGTTAGTGCGGCCTTGCCCGTCTGCGGTGGCATGCTGCAGTGGCTGTAACCCGAGTACACCCGTACAGTGTCGCGCGACATACATACATTCAAATCGACTTTCATCCCTTATTTCCGGACTTGCCAGTAATTGCACAATAAAACACTAGACGAACTGGAGTGATGAATGATATTTGACTACCTTGTACAATTTATGGTTTCTTTCAAGAATATTAATGAAAATCAATTTACGACCTATATGCAGTGAGTAAATTTTAGGCAAAATAGCCCGATAAAATCTGCACTCAGGAAAGTTTAAGAGTTCGGCATCTCGATTGTACATCCCTGGAACGAATGGGAAACTTTGCATGTAATAAACTAGTAACACAGTTACAATTATAAAGGTTCATTAATGTACCACATTCAAATAATAATTTCTTTTATTTTCGACCTGGTTTTATATTACACTATGTTCTATAAAACTTTTCAAACTGGTCTTCCTGCGACATGTGAAGCCAAAATTTAGATGCCAATTTATTTAGGCGATTTGCCTAAAATTTTTCAGGATGAATGTGTCTTTTAAAATTCGTTTCACTATTACTTTTAGGAGAATGCATAACGCTGTACAAGACCTCCAAATTTCCCGAGTTATAATAACTCAAATTCGGCAGAAATTCATGCTCGCTCTTTGCAAAGTAGGGCATGGATTCAAACCAGTGACAGTTATTGTTTCAACGAATGTTAACTTCACCTATCTCCATCGCGACGATGCTAATGTTCATTTGAATTTCCACCGAAATCTGTGATGGTGTCGAGCAGGGTGGACTGATTGACTTACCGATACTACGACACTTGTGCTTCACTAAAAATATTTAAAAACCTGAAATTGTAATTATTAAAGTAAACAACGCGTGTTTCGGTTAGCCTTGGCAATTACAACAAATGAATTTGAAGGGTAAAAATTCGCCAGATAACTTGCTATTCGTAATTACTTGAAGTCAGACTTCGCGTTTTCTAAAAACTCCGTGCTTTTACCTAGTTTAATTAAAAGTACTTCACTCGTTGCCTGTTGTTTGGTGTCAATTATCATGCAAAAAAAAAAAAAAAAAAAAAAAAAAAAAGAAAAAAAAAATAGTCTACAATGTGTGTCAACACATTGATAGCCCAAATATCCATCCACTTCCCACCGATTCCGTCTTCCTGACCATGACGCAAAACGCAAACGAAAGTTTATTATTTTTTTAATTTACTTTTTTGGCTCGTTAAGTCTAGCGACTGCTGTACAATAATTTTCTGCAGATCGATTTGGTTAACTGAAAGGCAAATGAAACTGGCCGGTAACGTACATTTTTGTTCTTACTCGGGTTAGCCAACTCGAGTTAACTCGGGTTAGGCGAAATTTCAACTCGGTTAACTCGGGTCGGCGCGGAATCCGAGTACGCCCATCTCTACTGGAAACCAGCTCCGTGTGCTGAAGTGGGATTCAGCCGCGCTGGTACGTGCGCAGAGGCGGCGCAGTCGTCTGTTCGCTAGTGCGCAAGCGCAGACGTGAGGTCAGGCCTGGCGACTCGTGTGTGCTGAGACCGACGGTAGCACCAGATCAATATTTGTCTTCGCGCTGCGTGTAACGGTTGCGGAAGAATAGTATATGAAGAATATTGCGGCATACAGAGTCAAATAGCGCGCTGGCTCAGGCGTCTTGCGCGTTATCTCTCAAACCTAGCCGGCCGCGGTGGCCGAGGAGACTGAGGCGCTCCAGTCACGGTCTGCACGGCCACTACGGTCGGGGGTTCGAATCCCCCCTCGGGCATGGATATTTGTGATGTCCTTAGTATTAGGTAGTCCATAGGTAGTTTGTAAGTTTAGGGACTGATGGCCCCGTAGTCGAGTCCCATAAGCTATACAAACATTTGAACATTTATTTTCTCAAACCTACCTGTGTGAGGCTTGTATTCAAATACCTCTGAGTCCAAATTTTTAATTTCTGTAAATAAAATTAAAATTTTTAAACGTTATATTTACTACCTGCACTGAATTCATGCAGTTGGCAACGCTATTATAGATTCCACCGAAGGTCTTACTATCGATACAATATTAATTGATATTTAATTTAAAATAATCATACAAAGGTTAACTTTTTATTTTGGTATATCTTGTTTCCTGTTTATTTTTGTAATATTGTAGCAAATATATTGGTCAAATTTTGTACGAGCCGCCACTGGTGAAACAAATACGGCGTTTCTAAAGCAGCGATTGTTGGACGTCGTGACAAGCTGAAGAAGGGCGAAGGGGGGTGGGGGGAGGGGCGAGAGCAGGTCTGGATGAGCCGAGCAGGTAGAAGAGTGGGGAGGGCTGAGCAGGGATTTTCGCAGGATTTAACGTCTGCTCTCCTGCCTTCCCCCTCCTCCCCCCCCCTCACCGGCCAGACGACTGCCAGACGGATCGGCGCCCCAGTTTCCGCTCTGCAGCAGCAGCAGCAGCAGGTAGTTGGGTAGTTAACTGGAGGCAGGTGTGTTATTTAAGATTTTCCGCGCCGTTACGTGACTGCCCGCGCAGATCTGTGGCCCACTCACTCCCTGTGTGGTACTCACACACTCATTCTGCTGGACCAGTTTCTGCTCTCGCCGCTGCGCCGTATCCGAACGCTTTCTGCTCAACTGAAACTGACCGACCCATTACTGAAGCAACACGTATTAGAAATCTTCTATATTCACGATGATGAATTGACGCACGTATGAAAGCGCATCACTTGAGAATGGCTTCACCGATTTGGCTGATCTTTTCTTTGCCTTGTTCGTAATTCTCAGTACGCCGGCCGCGTTGGCCGAGGGGACTGAGGCGCTTCAGTCACGGTCTGCACGGCCACTATGGTCGGGGATCCGAATCCCCCCTCGGGCATGGATATTTGTGCCGTCCTTAGTTGTAGCTAGATCATAAGTAGTTTGTAAGTTTAGGGACTGATGACCCCCGTAGTTAAGTCCATTAAGCTCAACAAACATTTGAATTCTAAGTACAAGGTTTTTATGAAAGAAAATTTTTGGAAAATCTACCGGAAAATATCAGAATTTGAGAAAAACTGAAAGTACGTTTCCAGACTATGGAATTGCGTCGTATAAAGCGGGAAATCTAGGTTCGAATCCAGATCGAGAAAAAAAAATTTCAACTTCGCCATTGAATATATTTCAGTGCCCTACTACGATAGAGATGTTTGAAAGATAAATAAAATTACGTGTACTCGGCCGTAACCATTTATTTTCTTTTGCTAATATTTCGGCTGTATATCGTTCAGCCATCACCGGGGCGAACATGAAGATCAATAGACTGTCGGCAGAGTGTTCCCGTCTACTTTTTATGCTGTGCAAGCATAGCAAAGGGACGGAAAATATGTATAAAGCTGTAGTGCCCTCCGTGGAGATTATATATAAACATAATCTGTGGTTAAGCTTGAAATGAAACAAATACAGAGCCGTAAAGTATATGTGATCTTCATTCATCTCCATACTCCTTGGATATTGACCTTCAGCTGTCTGAGCTTGCAAGCCATAAATGTTCATTATTCGTTTCTTCCCAAATTCAAATATGGCTGCTATTAACTATTACATGAAAACGGAAATACGTTTCAATTCCGCTTCTATTTCAGTCCGTTACATCGCGTATTGAAACAAATTTCAAATTATGAAATAAGCAAGCAATTCTTTGTCACATAGTAAATGATAAAAATTCTTATGCCAAATTTAAACAAGGCAGACAATACGAAAACGTGTAGAAAACATTTGAATGTACAGACACCAAGGAGGTTAGAATATATTGTTTTAACCTCCTTGGCAGGCACGCTGTAGTTCTATGCTCAGACATGAGAGTTATACATCCAGTTTGTGTAGAGATCACTGGCAATCACACTCTTGCATGCCTTTGCTTTGATTGTATACGATTGTGAAATTCGGATTCTAAATATTGTCATGAATAAAACCATCATTCCGATTAATTAAATTACTCGCCAGTCGAATTTCAATGGCTTCTCTAAAAACCGAATCTCAGAAGGATGGTACAGACAATAATATCTCAAACTATCTCGTGATCCATATTGTGGCCTCTTTGAATACAACGTTCAGCCACTGCTAATTTATCTGGTTGTAGGAGGCGGGTGTGCCGTCGACGTTCCACACGTCGTTCTCGAACTGTGCGTCCGATAAACGAACGTCCACACTGGCATGGAATTTCATATACACCCGCCTTCCGCAAAACCAAATCATCCTTCACAGAGCCGACAAGAATGGATTTATTTGGTAGTAACAAAAAAACAACTTGAAGTCCCCGATGCTGTCTCCAAATGACTTACATAAACAACATAGACTGGCTAAGGTGCTGCCATACTTGAAGGAAATTGAAAGCTCGGCCGGCATGTTTTACAACGTCACGTAGGCGTAACCAGTCGTCTGCTATAGCACTAAATCATATCACTTTCACTTTGTGCAATGACTTAACAAACCATTCTCTACTTGCTTATTGTCATTTTTATACCCAAGCTAATATGGATAAAAGATAAATGATAGACAACAAGTATGTGGTAGACAAATCGGAAAGTTTAATTACAAATGTCACATAAACTGGATCGGCTATACATCGTCTCAGTCATACAAAAACCACGCCTTTTCACTGTCTTTTAAACAATATTAATTTCGTGTACATTTGCCTAATCTGCTTACCTCTTTCCTCCGCACATTTGGCTTTATATAAATGACATATTCTACAAGTGAAGTAATGTTTTAATAACAGCTTTATTAGACTGGAGTAATGAGATTCCTCCCAAAATTCTGGGGATACCATTAAGTGCTCGAGTAGGTAAATAAAGTAGGTCTATTTTTTCCTAATTGTTGGGCCTGCAGCACCATATATGTCGTAAAAAGACATTGTAATAAGCTTTTTACATTAAAACTTTAAATTAAAGAAATTTTTATGTTTCTTCGTAATTAGCAACAGCTTTGCCAAAGATGTTTACATATACTGTAATCAACTAAGTTATGAGATACTTTTTTAACTTTAACATTGGTCAGAGACGTTTATTTTTTTTCTCTGTTCATTTAGTATATCTTTGCTTTTCAGCCTTTTTCATCGATAAAGTCAATAAAATTAACCAGATAATTTTTATGTTTGAAATCAGTGTGTTCATTAAGTATTTCGTTCGGATAATTTTTAGTGTGAATATATATTTCAAATTCCTCCAAAATTCACACTAAAAATTATCCGAACAAAATACTTAATGAACACACTGATTTCAAAGATAAAAATTGTCTGGTTAATTTTATTGACTTTATCGATGAAAAAAGCAAAGATTTACTAAATGTACAGAGAAAAAAAAAATAAACGTCTCTGACCAATGTTAAAGTTAAAAAAGTATCTCATAACTTAGTTGATTACAGTATATGTAAACATCTTTGGCAAAGCTGTTGCTAATTACGAAAATATATAATAATTTCTTTAATTTAAAGTTTTAATGTAAAAAGCTGCATAACACCTGACAGTTAAAGCAACAGTTTCGCCAGATGTCAACATTAATTAACGTCCACACATCGTAGACGTAAGTTTCTTAAGAAAATTTATAACAAACAAATTTATGTTTATTTTGCTATTGTTTGATTTATAATTAATGTAATTCTTATACATGCAAGCGCTTGAGAATGACAAACTGTCGAAACAGCTGTAGCAATATTAAATAAAACATAAGCAGCAATCTGGAACTTTATTATAAAGTAGGTCTGTTTCGCAACATTCTAAATACATCTACATACATTCGCAAAAGAAATTTTTTCTTCCCAAATGACGTTTCATGATTCCTCAGAATCGTTTCTGCCACTTCGAAAAGTTTTACAAGATCTTTATAGGGATTTAACAGACTCTAAATACATCTACATACATTCGCAAAAGAAAATTTTTCTTCCCTAACGACGTTTCATGATTCCTCAGAATCCTTTCTGCCACTTCGAAAAGTTTTACAAGATCTTTATAAGAATTGAACAGACTGTCTTTTATACCTTTTAATCCGATTAATCCTGTTTTACTCTCATCTTTAGGAGGAAGGAGAACTTCCAAGCAATCTAAACACTTAAGTTTTTTACTCACTTGCCTAACTTGACTAACCATCGTTTTGTAAGTTCTTCATTTTTCAAAGGAAAACTGAAAAATATAATTACAGCTTACTTTACGTACAGTTAAACACATACACAGCCCACAGGACTATTGTATGCAGAAATGTGGTAAGTACACGAAATGTTAGAAACGAAAACATACAAATACTAACTGAAAATACGATAGTCCAACAGTCTCATTACTGCGATTCGTACAGATATATGCTGCGCATACACTCGGCATGATTTCAGCTTAATAAATAACCTTTCAAGCTTACTACGATACATAAATTGTGAAACCGAAACACGCAAATAGCGTCGGTATAACTTTCGTATTCGGCACACTAGACGTTTAAAAAAATGGCTGCCACAGTTCCTGGTTGCTGCCACAAGGAGCGCTGTTCACCCAAAGATAGCCACTCTACGTGGTTTATATCACAGACATATTAGACTGGCAATGCCGTATACAGTATCATTGGTGTCAGTGAAGTCTCGCCGCCATATTTCTATACTATAACGTGCAAGCAGTCGTGTGAGTTATTACAGAAAACAGTCGTAAAAATGCGAATGAACTGACGTAAATATGCTGTCCTTAAAGTTTTGACATGTAGGTAATTCGTGTTTTGTTTATGGATGAAATTTTTAAAGCCTGAATAAGCTTCACCATATACGGTAATGAGTTGCACTGATTTGCTGTTATTATTAATCTGTTACCAATTTCATTCAACCTCGGATTTTCTTTCAGTAGTATGGTCATTATAATAGTGTACCCATATTCTTTTGAGAGTTCTTACGAAATCTATATTCTTCCCTGACGCACACACTAATTAGTCGCGTTTCCCGTTTTTATTAAAGTAATCTGTTTCCAGTTCCGTACAACTTCGGTTTCTCTTTTAATTGTATGACCGTTATAAATGTGTTGTTTGTCGTGGATAACACATAGCTTTATTCTTGTTAGTGTCTTTCAGATAACTACTTCTGCTTTAACTGTACGTAACGGTAAAAGTTTACCTATCATCCCGCCGACCTCTCATGATTATGTTGGCAACACAACAAAATGGTAGAAAGTCTTTGCCTAGATGTTAATTTTAATGTTTAACTGTTTTTTCTCATAACACGATTCGAAAATGCGGAAGTGTTAGCTCAAATGCAAATCAAGTTCCAACCAACTAGTAAAGCTTACAACGTCATATCGCGTCAGAAGATCATAGTAGTACAGTACGGAAACTTTTTGACGTGAGGTAAGGCAAGATGGCGGCATCAGACTTCAGTCACAGAGGCTAGTTTGCCAGTATAGTAATGTATGTCTGTGGTTTATATAGCTCGTTGCTGTCTCCAGTAGTGGTAGACGAATCGTTAGCCAAAGTATTACGTACTGAACCACAGCCTAATGTCACCAGTAACGGTTATTATCAGCAAGTGAAATAGCGGCCATGAAAATCGCCAGACGTAACGGACAACAGGTCTCACAGCAGACGAGTGAGATGTAAGGAAGGTCTTTGCCCCTGCTTCCCCCCTCCCCTTCTCACCGACCTGCACGTGACCCCTCGCTCCCCCTCCAAGCCCCAGGGGGACTCAATAATGCACGCAATCTGCGCCCTTTGCTCGCTGCATACTGCATCCAGTCCATACCCTCCCAACACGCCCTGCTGAGCAACACGGCCCTACCTGTTTGATTACCCTAACATCGCACACACATCTCTCTCTCTCTCTCTCTCTCTCTCTCTCTCTCTCTCTCACACACACTGCCTGAGTAAGTGGTCCCCAAGACTCCCCGATTTATATAAGGGGCAGTGGTGACGCAACGCGTTCTATGTATTCACTGGTTCAGAGAATCCCCTGGAAAAAATGTCGTGAAAAAAAAATTAAAAATAAAATGAAATAAAAAGTTTATTGAATACAAGAGCCAAGATAGCTTTTTATTTTTTGTTATGATTACCGGTTTCGGCATTTTAACTGCCATCTTCGGATCTTAGCTCTTAATAATAATGTTGTGAAGAAAGAAATCTAAGATCCGAAGACGGCAGTTAAACTGCCGAAACGGATAATCATAATAAAAAATAAGAAGCGATCTTGGCTCTTGTCTTCAATAAATTGATTAAAAGATCGCCTCCAAACATGAGATACCTTTATAAAATAAAAAGTGATTTTAAACTATCATTCTTAGTTTTGTATTTTTACCAGATCATTTTATATGCACGTTGAAAATATTTTTATCGCATGAGAAACGTTTTACGTGGCGGAGACAGCACGTATACGAATCGTAGCGCGGCCGCTTAATATAGGCAGCAGTGGCCGCAGCGCTGCAATGCGCATGCGCGGCTGAGGTTCAAATTCTCTCCTGAACCCCCTGGAGGCAGCATATGGGCTATCCCGCGACAGGGAGAGGCGAGGGGAAACGCCGCTTTTAACATTGGCGTTGGAGCTGGTAGACACCAGCTCCTGGTCACTCGAGCTCTGGCAGTTAACGCACGAATGGTACCGTTGTAAGACTCTGAGTTACTGCGCACCTCGCCTTGCGCATGCGCAAATCCTCCATGAAGGTACCATCCGTTCTACATGTTTGTGACGCATCAAAAACACGTCATATTTCGTACAATATCTTATAACTATAAATTAAAGACGCTTCAACTGTAAAAGCCTTCAGAAGATCCGATCATGAATAATAATGAAGTCATTACTCTCCACCTAACGAGAATAGCCGTGTGGTTAGCGGCATCGCAGTGCTCCGTTGAGGTTAGTGGGTTCGAGACCGACTGCAAGCACTTTTTAAACCCAAACTTCTTTAACAGGTACGGGAACAACAATGATTTTTTGTATTGTTAGTTGCCACATATCTTTAAACGTTTTAGCAAAGTTGCGATTTTTAGGGTAAATGACTTTTATACTCTTCGTTGTAAGAAATATTTAACTAAAACACACTTCGGCCAATTTTTTCCTATTTTCATTGCATCGTAATCTGTATTTTTAAATGTGCAATGCAGATGACGATCCACTTTGGCGTTGCAAATTTTAATCGTTTGATAATGCTCTTTTTCTTATATTTCATTTTTACAAGTAACTCTTTATTTTATGTGAGTCCCAAAGGTTATGTACATCTTTTAACTTTTATCTTATTTGTATACAAACAAGGATTTTAACAATCTTTATAAGGTTTTGCAATGAAAATAGGAAAAAATTGTTATAAAAAATTGTTTCTGAAGATGATGACATAGTTCATCGAAACTGGTAAAAAAAATAAAATAAAATAAAAAATAAACCAGCGATCTTGGCTGAAGTAAGTGTGTTTACATGAATTTTGATCGCTCTCTGTAGGCATAACATGTCAGTAAACTATAAAATATTTAACTGTTTGAAAAGATGTGGGGGAGGGCAGTCTTTGCGCATGCGTATGGATAGGAGGGGTTACTGGTTACAGTGGCAAGTGACCCGAAGGTAGCTTGTCTCTTCATAATACCTACTGCGTTGGCCACACAAAACACAGTCGGTCTTTGGCCTCATAAATCAGCGTCCTTGGTTCATGTAATCTTCTTAGTCCCAGTATACTCATATCTTCTTTGGTTTGGTCAATCCATCGCAGTCGTGGTCTTCCTCTTGCTCTTTTTCCTCTGGTGTCCTCTTCAACTACCTGACTGATGATCTGGTCTTCTCGGCGCATTACCTGTTCATACCACTTTGCGAGAGTGAAGATCGGGGAGAGTTTAATTTTTAAAAACTCACAATCACCAACTGCGAACCATATTCCTAAACATGCACAAACACTGGAACTGTAATTGCTGCTGTTTGACTCGTTTTCTAGGGGATGATATCACAAGTTTGCAGCTTTCCTTCCCTGATTAACAAAAAAATTCATAATCAAGTTCATGAGAGAAAAGGGTGTACTAACTACTATTTTTGAAAACACGTGAAAGTTCACTTTATGTTGTTTATTTCACAATTTTAGAACCCTGTGGCTGATACGTATGTACGTCGACACATTTATCAAAAAAATTATAGCTCGTGAGCCTCCAGACAAAATGAATATTTGTCGCAAATTGTTTTCACACCATGTGCCTGTCTCAAACACCGTTTACGTTCATGCCTATGTGACGACACGTGTTACATTCACCAATCACAGTCACTTTAATTCAGTGCGATGCACACCTTGTTCCACTGGCTAAATATTCACAAACACACAGTAGCACTCGATTTAACTTGGTGCAGTCTACGACGAGCAACCACACGTGGCGATTGCCACACAAAAATCTAAAGTCTCCACCCGGAGATTCACATGTCGACTGCTGCAGAGCGACGACGCCCAGCCAGCTACCCCACTTGCTCCCGCCTCGTCACTTCCTGCCCTCACGCGCGCGCACGCGCGTCAAAAACTCAACCGCAGGGGTTTTTTCCCCTACGTCATCAACTTCCCCATGTGAGCTGTTTTAACCGACTTCCAACGTACAGCGCTCAGCCAATACAGTTCTAAAACTTTACTTAAAATCAAAATAATTACACTACACATTAAACAAATTTCTTCTTAGGTTTTTATATTGGTATAAACATCCTTTGCACTGTTTATCATAATCGTGCAATTTCTTATATCACAGATAAGTGATTTAACTGAATACTTACAGATAAAATACACAAGATTAATTGAAAATAAAATGAGAAATAGTTAATATATTATTTTTATAAACAAACATTGCCATGCTAGATGTGTAACTGTCTTGTATTCATTGGTAATTTATTACTTTTCATTGTCAATTATGCCTAATGTATTGTTTATTTATCAACAGGCTATTTTGTAATGAGGGCCTTAAAGGTTCCTAACTGCATCGTATTACTTCAAATACCAGTAGTATTAAAATATTTTATTTCATGCTGTGCACTGCACTGTGCCTGGCGCTCGCCATTGTCCTTCTCTCCCCTCACTGGAAACGAAAACTGGAAAATCCTAAGCTGGAACAAGCCACCAACGTCGGCCTGCTCGCTGGCCTCCCGTCAGCTACAAGTACACAGCAAATCTCAACTTGGAGAATTTCTACCTATGGCCTAACTATAAATGTTGTCACCCAACAGTGTACATAAATTGCTACCATAATTAATAAGATTAAAATTGTGTAACATTTAGTGCATTGGCATGGTCAATGTTTGCACTGAACTTCATATTGTTTAATTATCAAATGCTATTAATTACCAATATTTCTATTGGGCGGTAATCTCAAAACTTCAGTCTTCTTTTTTTTTTATTACTGCCACGATGTCTAACGACTTGAATAACTCCTGCAGTTCACTGTTCTTTCTTTTCCTCTATTCACCTCCAGCCTTCACTGGCCCAAAAATCTGAGGATGGCATTCTCAAATATCAGGAGTTTTCTTTCGATCTTTCGGGTAATAGTCCGGACCTGCGCTCCATATAAGACTATAGGTTGTATTATTGTCTTGTAGATGTTAGTCTCTGACGATCTCGATAGTATCCAGTACTTCAGCAGCTTTCCCAGAGGAAACCTTGACCTGTTTCCAGCTTGTATTCGTGCGGTAATTTCCTAGTCTATCTCGTTCTTTTCATTGAGTATTGTCCCATGGTATTTAAAGTCTCTTACCCTTTCAACAATTTGCCATCAACATTTAGAGGTCTGTCATCATTTTTCCTGCTAACTAAGTGGTACTTGGTCTTATTCATATTCAGCTTCAGGCCTGTTTTCATTGCCTCTTCTGTTAATGCTCTTATCATCTGAACCAGGTCTTGCCCTCTCTCTGCTAATAGAACAGCATCATCCGCGTAGGCCAGGATGTCGATCCTTCTTCCAAACTCTATTCCTGTATCTAGGCTTACCACTGCTCTCGGAATTATCTCGAGTACCAGGTTAAACAGAAGGGGAGAGAGTCAGTCTTCTTGTCGCACTCCAGTCCTAACCTTGAACTTCTCTGACTTGTTTCCGTTCACTTTCACCATGCATGTTCTTTCTTAGGTGCATACTTGTTTTATGAGTTTTCTGGGTAATTGAGCCCTTTCAAGTTCTTGCCATATTCCTTGTCTGTTCAGGCTAACATATGCTTTTTGGAAGTCTACCAAAAGGTAGTGAACAGTTTTGCGGAATTCCCAGCTCTTTGATAGCACTTGCCTTATTGTATGTAAATGGTCAACAGTTGACTTCCCCTTTCTGAAGCCTGCTTCCTGGAATCCCAGAACTTTCTTCTTCATCATAACAGATTCATTTTGTTAGTCACTGTTGGTATACGCTAGTATTAAGAGAATTGAACACAGTGAACTTCACAGAAACAGCTTTATTTCGAAACCTCCAGCTGACAGTCGTAAAAACAGTCCAAAGTAAATTACAGCACTCCCTGCTGAGGGCAGCACCGTCAACACAAGTTACAAACCCGTCAGCAGATGACGTAAATGTCCATTCTCAACTCGCAGCAGTCACTTAACAGGGTAATCAGTTACTGTGTTTTAGTGTTCATATACATATGTGACATTACAACAGATATAGGGGGAAGCTGATTGTTTCCATGTGAAAAACAACTTTGGCAAGCTGTTGGGTTCCCCATCCGGCAGGCTAACAGTCTGGACATAGTGAATAGAATACAGGTCGTTAGGAAAACCCTAATGTGCTCGGAAACAGGAAACAGCGGTCTTGGATTAGCGAGGGTGGCGATTCCAGATTGCAATTGAAAAACAATGTAACCACACACGATATTCTAAAAATCCATATAAAAATCAGGCAATGATCATGCGGCAAATATAATTATATGAATGGATTCAGGAGATTTGGGAGAATCAAACGCCGTAATTACAATTTCAATATCACCTACAGATAAAAAGCCGATCAATTTCAGTACTATTATAACATATTATAAGATTGATATTTACAATTACTGATACGTATTGTTTATCAGTAACAGTTTAAGAAGCAAATGGGCAATTGCAGTACGCTAACTATCTAAAAAGACGCACCACGTTATTTCCGTATTCTTTCAATAAACTTTCTTTTAATCTCTTGTTCTGCTTTTGGGTGAGGTAGTAATATTCTTGTGTCAGAACATAGATTCCACCACTGAAACACAAAACATCGACCCAGAAAAGTGCATTATATTTATATGTGTATTTTATTACATTTAATATTATTCTTAGTAACGTTTGTTTTGTGTTGTAGACTGCCTCTTAAATATTTCATGGCCGACTAAAAATAGTAGATATGCAGCAGATAATCTATACATAAGGAATTGTATGTGTTTGTGGACGAGAACTGAATATATTCGGATAAAAATCCATGATACATTAATATTAATTGTGTAACTATATTTTGACGGCGGCAGCATATTTCACCAGTGAGACGCCATGCTTAATAGCTTCCTGAGCAAAGAGGTTCAGTCTCAATCGATTTTAGTATTGTTAAATTTATATTTGTTTTTCATGTCCAAAAAGAGTAATGAACTGCATTTATATAAAAGAAAATACTTCATAAGTGAATCTTCTGAATATTATCTTAGAAGCCATTTTGTTGGTTATTCAGAGCTTTAATTTATGTTTGTCTAAATACAATTTTCGCTTCATCACCTGCAGATTGATAGACTGGCTAAACTAGAGATTAATTATTGATCTTGTTTAAACAGTTTGGGTAGCTGTTTATGGCATGGAAGCTGACATACATAACTCATCCCTATGAACAGAGACAACGAGCCATAAACCTTTTACTAACCCGAGTTAAGTACTGCCCAATTCTTCTTGGTGAGTACCGATAGGAAGGGTGCACATATTCATATGTTTTTGGCGTTATATAATGAAAGAAAAATGAACAACGTTCAGTATCTTTTATAAACAAATTATTCAGCTTTAAGCTTGGAACAAATGTGTGAAACAAAGAAGCTCAGTAGGCCAACCAACGCCTCAGCTCGATTTGATGCAGGCGCAAACAAGCCTAGGTAAGACATTCTACAGATCTTTTAACGAAAATATATCTAAAGTGAGGGGGGGGGGGGTACTGCCACTATCAAGATCCGGCAGTCAAAGAAGTGAACCCCCAGTCATCTGAAGCAAAAGCCGCCACTGATAAGGGGCATTCAAAGAGGAATGAGTCGGACGTATAATTACAGAAACCAGTACCTTTATGTTAGAAGTGTGGACCATGGCTGTTGAGACGCTTGTCCCACTGTGACACAGGGCGGTGAATGGCTGCCCCATAAATTTCCGGGACTGCGATGTGGGCCAGGTTCCGCACGTACAGCTGGACGTCATTGTCCGACCACAGCAGCTATGGCTGGATTACTTTAATACTTGTTCCATAGATCATACATACGACATTTCGTAATGATGTGGAAAGTGTCAGTTTAATTGATGTTGTCTATACATGACAATCAATATTTTAAGGATTTTTTATTTCCATTTTCTATTTTTTTTTCTTTTTAATTTTTTTATTCCAAATTTTATCTAATAATTCATCTAAAGTGTAGAAGGAGTTGCCATTCAGAAATTCCTTTAATTTCTTTTCAAGTGCTAGTTGGCTATCTGTCAGACTTTTGATGCTACTTGTTAAGTGACCGAAGATTTTTGTGGCAACATAAACAACCCCTTTCTGGGCCAAAGTTAGATTTAACCTTGAATAGTGAATATCACCCTTTCTCCTAGTGTTGTAGCTATGCACACTGCTATTACTTTTAAATTGGGTCAGATTGTTAATAACAAATTTCATGAGTGAATATATATATATATATATATATATATATATATATATATATATATATATATATATATATTCTGAGGCTACAGTAAAGATCCCTAGATCCCTAAATAAATGTCTGCAGGATGCTCTCTAGAATTGTGAGTAAGTAATAAAGCACTTTAAAGGAAAAACAATAATGACTTGTTAATAACAATTAATACAAGACAGATACACAAACAGCGAGGCAGTGATAAGCTGCAGGTGTCATAAACACACAATATGACTTCTTTAGAATATTTTTTTTTTAATATGATATCTTTGCCTAAACTAAATTATTTTGTTTATCTACCGTAATTTATTTGCATAGTAATTCTGAACAGTGCATTGGAAAGAGGACTAGAGAAAGTTTGTGAAAAACTTCACCTAAATAATTACTTAAATATTAAGACTTATTTATGGGTCATGCTGAAAATATTTATTTGTTTAAACTCAAGATTTTGTGGCTATTATTAGTGTTAGAAATTACATTCAAATATGTATTTCCATTAGAATTTAAGCGCGCATATAACGATACCGTCATATCAACATTTCATAATTATTTTAAAAGTTTTGTACACTACTGCGAGAATCACTAAACCTCCTTAGATGACGTATTGTAGGAATGACGTCACAGACTGTATATAAACCGCAGTCTGGAGAGGCCGAGCGTTCTCGACGGCAGACGTGTATCGGGAGTGCAGTGGATTCCAATGAGGCGATAGGTTTTCAACATAGCCACAGAATCCACCGCGCTGGACTCTGAAATATTTTCGGGCGTACGTGAACTTTGATTTTCGAAACAGTACTCGCCACTCAGAAATTTTTCATCGCATTCTGACTTAATTTTTTTAGTTAGAACAACGAACTTTAATAGCAATCATTTTAGAAACATTAACCAAATGATTAAATATTCATATAGCTACACTCCTGGAAATTGAATTAAGAACACCGTGAATTCATTGTACCAGAAATGGGAAACTTTATTGACACATTCCTGGGTTCAGATACAACATATGATTACACAGACAGAATCATAGGCACATAGACACAGGCAACAGAGCATGCACAATGTCGGCACTAGTACCGTGTATATCCTCGTTTCGCAGCAATGCAGGCTCAATTCTCCCATGGAGACGATCGTAGAGGTGCTGGATGTAGTCCTGTGGAACGGCATGCCATGCCATTTCCACCTGGCGCCTCAGCTGGAACAGCGTTCGTGCTGGACGTGCAGACCGCGTGAGACGACGTTTCATCCAGTTCCGAACATGCTTAATGGGGGAGAGAACCGGAGATCTTGCTGGCCAGGGTAGTTGACTTACACCTTCTAGAGCACGTTGGGTGGCACGGGATACATGTGGACGTGCATTGTCCTGTTAGAACATCATGTTCCCTTACCGGCCTAAGAATGGTAGAACGATGGGTTCGATGACGGTTTGAATGTATCGTGCACTGTTCAGTGTGCCCTCGACTATCACCAGTGGTTTACGCCAGTGTAGGAGATCGCTCCCCACACCATGATGCCGGGTGTTGGCCCTGTGTGCCTCGGTCGTATGCAGTCCTGATTGTGGCGCTCACCTGCACGGCGCCAAACACGCATACGATCATCATTGGCACCAAGGCAGAAGCGACTCTCATCACTGAAGACGACACGTCTCCATTCGTCCCTCCATAAACGCCTGTCGTGACACCACTGGAGGCGGGCTGCACGATGTTGGGGCGTGAGCGGAAGACGACCTAACGGAGCGCGGGACCGTAGTCCAGCTTCATGGAGACGGTTGCGAATGATCCTCGCTGATACCCCAGGAGCAACAGTGGCCCTAATTTCCTGGGAAGTGGCGGTGCGGTTCCCTACGGCACTGTGTAGGATGCGACGGTCTTGGCGTGCATCCGTGCGTCGCTGCTGTCCGGACCCAGGTCGACGGGCACGTGCACCTTCCGCTGACCACTGGCGACAGCATCGATGTACTGTGGAGACCTCGCGCCCCACGTGTTGAGCAATTCGGCGGTACGTCCACCCGGCCTCCCGCATGCCCACTATACGCCCTCGCTCAAAGTCCGTCAACTGCACATACTGTTCACGTACATGCTGTCGCGGTATGCCACCAGTGTTAAAGACTGAGATGGAGCTCCGTATGCCACGGCAGACTGGATGACACTGACTGCGGCGGTGCCCAACCGCTGCGCAGCTAGCGCCATTCGACGGCCAACACCGCGGTTCCTGGTGTCCGCTGTGCCGTGCGTTTGATCACTGCTTGTACAGCCCTCTCGTAGTGTCCGGAGCAAGTATGGTGGGTCTTACCACCGGCGTCAATGTGTTCTTATTTCAATTTCCGGGAGTGTATATTGTTAGCAACATTGAGGGCTCGAGCTAATCATATCAGACAGAGTCTAACGAATTTAGTGGTTCTCGCCAGACATAATCATGCAATGGGCAATAAACAACATTATTATAAACCCTCATGTTATAGTCAATTATTTAGTAGGTACCGTCATAGTTAAAAATTCCCTGACTTTGACACTGAAAGTTTACTTTTACAAATAAATGTACACGTGTACAGGCAGTAACGAGACAAAGGTAGTGGTAATAAGCCATCCTCTAAGACAACATTTGTTAAATAAATAGTCCGTGCCGTTACAACATACATCTAAACTTTGAGCTATTTACTACGCTTATGTATGTAGATATTTGCCGCCTATGGTGCAGAAATGATTGAAAATCAGATTTTTTGATTTTGTGAGTATGTACGTCGGTAACTTTCAACCTTTTGGGCTTCACTGACGGATAAAGATATCGAAAAAAAATGAAAATTGTATTCGAGAATATCACGTTCAACGTGTGGTAAAAATTCCCAGAATTCGTAATTTTGACATGCAAACGTCTCAATTTTTCATGATTTTCTCTGACACCGCCCATGATCAAAGTCGAATTTATAAGCTGTATAAAGCTAATCCATGGTCACATGACTTGCAGTGTACAAATAAACCAACTGATTTCATCTATGAGACAGCCACAGGTGTGTGTAAAGTTTAAATTTTGACCTTGTACAGTCAGTTCTTCTTACAGGTATTGAAATGATCCCTGGGCCAAGGGCTATCCAAAACACTTCATCCCTAATCTCTATGTTCAAAGAAATCAAGACACGGGCCCCTAAGGAATCGCTTTTTCTTACCCGTAGTTTTGGAACACGATACTGCCGTGCTGTGCTGCATGGTGTGGCGGTACTGGCTTGCAAGCCAGCAGCCATTGCTTTATTTTATTTCATAATTTCATTTACTTATAATGAAACAGACATGGGACAGTAGGAAGTGGCTGTGCCAAATAGTAGCCAGGTGGTACTGTAAGTACGATCACGTGGCAAGACTCCGCCCCTTTCTCTAAGAGTGATTTGATTGGCTGTTGATATATCTTTACGCGCCACGACCTCCCAGCTATTTTATTATTTCTTTAATAAATAAATTTGGGAGAAGCAAGGTTACCTAAGAGACTCATGAGCTCGGCAGCGGAGGGCAAGAGGAGTCGAGGTAGACCAAGAAGAAAATACGTAGATTCGGTGCAGATTGATTTGCAGTAGAAGGTATAACATCAGGCGAGGCATCAATGTTAGCACTGAATAGTGGATCATGGAGGAATTTTATTAGAGGTACTGTGCTCCAGACTGAACGCTGGAAGGCATAATCAGTCTCTAATGATGATGATGATGACGATGATGAATAAATATAAATTCAGTTATCAATTCTATTGCCATAATGTGTGTTAATTAATTGTTTGTGATTACACTATTGTTTTGTAGATTTATTGGATTAAGGATTTCAGGTAAAGAGTGAGTGTGGCGTTCTAGAAATGTCGGTTGGCGCCAAAACTCTAGGCGCTAGCGTAAGTCCAGGCCGGCCGCGTCGGCCGAGCTATCTGCGGCGCGCAAGTCACGTTCAGCACGGCCACTACGGTCGGGGGTTCGAATCCCCTCTCGGGCATGGATATTTGTGCCGTCCTTAGTGTTAGCTAGTTGATAGGTAGTTTGTAAGTTTAGGGACTGATGACCCCGTAGTTCATAAGCCTTACAAACATTTTAACATTTTGTGGAGTCCAGCTCCACAGCTAGTTAGTTCACTGCGAGCCCCGACACGGTAAACATCTAGCGGCACTTGCGATAACCAGTCTTATATTAATCGGTCGATAATGGGGCTAAAAATGTTTGTAAAGTGCGTGCAATTTATGTCAAAGTGTGTTATTTTTGTGAATTTTGTAAAGGAAACTAATATTGACGTCAACTTGCAGTTTGGGCCTTCTGTATTCGTGTGATTGGTAAAAATAAAAGAGCCACTGGCATCTCTGAAGGAATTCATCGACTTTGTTAATGGTAGTCAGACAGCCACAGTATCCACCAGTTTCAATTTCAGCCTCACCTCAGAAAACTTCAAGTCTACGACCTGTGTGCTGCTTCTGCGCTGGGGGACATCTACGAGAGAGAAAGACACCAGGTTAGTCAATTATTAAGTGACAACCGCCTACGGGCCTCACGTGCAACGTTCGGTCTATTACAACTAAACAAGTTAGCATGTTCCTCGCGGTGACGTGAGTGAGGTAAAGGGAAGATAGGAAAGTGTCAAGGAAACTGTCACAAGTGGATAACATAACCACTTTAACCATAGCAGTCGCCGCACATCTACAGCGAGAGGTCTGAAGATGATCTCTTCTTAGATCGAAAGCGATCATCTGTAATAATAAATTGTAAAATCTTGAATTAGACTGTTATTTTTATCTTTAAGTAACATTGAATGGTTTATACATTTTTTTTATCACACCCGCGCCGTAATGGTTGATGCCCATCTTACTTAAGACAGCTAACGTAACTAGTGTTACAAAAAAGAGTGAGAGAGAGAGAGAGACCAGCTGCCCTTCTTTTTAGTCTTTCGATGTCCTCCATCAGTCTTACATGACAGAGGATTCCACACTGCGCAGCAGTACTTAAAGGGAAGACGAACAAGCATAGGCAGAATTTTTTAGTAGTTCTGTTGCAACTTCAAGGTGCTTTGCCAATAAACGCCGCCTCTGGTTCGATTTCCCCACGACATTTGAATACTTCTTATATGTTTTGCGTTACGTTTCAGACCGGCTACTGAACTGTAGGTGGTGGGGGTTCTTCATCACACATTCACAGTTATCTTGGAGAAGGTCGTTTGTCCACGAAAATCCATGGCCGTGAGAATTCTCTCTATTAATTGCTATAGGCTCCACGCTTCCTGTATATGAACTTCTCACATGTCCCCAACGTGTGGTCTCCCACTGGAGTGCTTATTATACTAGGATTCGATCAGAGGTAATACAAGTGACCCATAGTATGCAAACACCCAATTACAATGCAGCATGGCTCGCCGCGCCGCATCCCAATATTCCTGTACTGATCTGCCAGCATCAGCTGTGCCAACATAGTTACTACAGCATACTGTATGTACATTTACACACATGCTTCACAAGCCAGAATACGTTGCGTGGTGAAGGTTACCTCGCACCGCTACGACTCATTTCCCATCCAATTCTACTTCCAAAAATTGTCAGGAATACGCACCTTATTTGCCTCTACACAAGCCCTAATTCCTCTTAGTTTACTTTAATGGTCATTAGGTGAAATGTAAATTGGCGGCAGTAGAAACGTTCTGGAATCAGATTGAAATGCTGGCCCTCTAAATTTCGGCAAAAGTTTAATCGCAAGGAGACTTTTGTCACGTCTGACGAGTGTTGTATTCCGTATTCCCATTTGAGTTCCGGAAGTAGCTCCTTGGAATTCTCGTTCTTGTGCCGCGGTGGAGTAGCCGAGCGGTCTAAAGCGACTTGCAGCGGAGCGCACGGTTGCTCGCCGTGGAGGTTCGAGTCCTCCCTGGGGCATGGGTGTGTGTGTTGTCCCTAGGTTAGTTTACCTTAGTTTAAGTAGTTTGTAAGCTACGGACTGATAACCACGCAGTTTGGTCCGATAAATTTATAAATATTTAAACATTTCTCGTTTTTGTAGAACCCACCAATAACAAACCATGCAACCAACTATTCAATTAATTTGACAAATGAAAAACATTCAGTCGTTATCTTTTGAAATTTTAATGACATGTTTCGGGAATACATTATTCTCATCTTCAGACCCTTATAAGATCCATGCAGATGAGAATAATGTATTCTCGAAACATGAAATTAAAATTCCAAAAAATAACGGCTGAAGGTTTTTCATTTGTGCAATTAATACATCGCCGTCGTCCCGTTATCCGTCTAACTATGATGGATATACATACACTACTCACAAGCAAAGTACATGGGCTCGAACAAACATATCAGTATGAACGTTTGGTTACAGGATCTCTACGTACACCTCACTGTGCTGGTGGGTGTCGTTTTTTTGCAAAGCTCTGCAACCATGCTCTACATAGCACTGTAGATGTAATTGTAGACGCCATACGTAATGCAGATATCTTAACTTATGTATTAATGATCGTTGGTATTCACTGCTACTGCTTCCATCGCCTCTTCCCGCACTAACCGTAGCACTACCGCTTGCAATGAGCTGTTCGTCATTATCATCCCTATTATCATTATTATGAGTTTGTAACAACAGCCATATTTCTGTGCCGTAACAGATACGAGAAAGCATGTAAATGATTCATCTTCTACACTAATACCATCTTTACGAAGAAGGGTTCTTCGTAACTTCATCTCAGCTAATCGCAATACATTAGCAGGATTGATTAGCAATCGCCGCCCCATCTGACACTTCACCACACAAATAACATCACAAAGCGCAACTTCGGAGGCACACTGCACCGTCCCTACTGGCGAACCGACAGGTCAAAGTGCAATGCGGCATGGCACACGCATAGGCTTCTAACAGACGTCTGCAGAGTTTTGCAGATGCGGGAGTATCACTAGTGCAATAAGGGATCTTTACATTATCTCTCACACTATTTTGGTATATATATGTTTGTTCGAGCC
Organism: Locusta migratoria; assembly: GCA_026315105.1. Classification (NCBI taxonomy): domain Eukaryota; kingdom Metazoa; phylum Arthropoda; class Insecta; order Orthoptera; family Acrididae; genus Locusta; species Locusta migratoria. The sequence goes on along the minus strand of CM048744.1, from coordinate 854,758,414 downwards.
CAAGTACTTTCCTTGTCAGTTGTTTCTACGCCCTTCGTGAAACCCATCTGGTGGGGATCCCAAACACTACAGCAGTACTCAAGAATGAGTCGCACAAGCGTTCTATACGTGCTCCCATTTAAGATTAACCATATATTTCTAAAATTCTTCCACTAAGCCGAACTGGACCAGCCGCCTTCCTCACAACTTTCCTCAAACGCTCGTTCCACTTTATATACCCCTGGCAACGTCACGTCCAGATATTTCATCGACACGACTGGGTGAAGCAACACACTATCAAAACTGTATTCGAAAATTGTGGGATTGTTTTTCCTTCTCATCTGCAGCACCTTATGTATTTCTAAATTCAGAGCTATATGCCGTTCATCACACCAACTAGAAATTTTGTCTAACAAGGAAAGTACTTGGGCTCGAACAAACACATATACACCAAAATCGTATGAGAGATAATGTAAAGGTCCCTTATTGCACTAGTGATATTCCCGCGTCTGCAAAACTCTGCAGTCGTCCGTTAGAGGCTTCTGCGTGTGCCACGCAACATTGCAGCTTGACCTGTCTGTTCGCCAGTAGGGACGGTGCAGTGTGCCTCCGAAGTTGCGTTTTGTGATGTTATTTGTGTGGTGAAGCGTCAGATGGGGCGGCGATTGCTAATCAGTCCTGCTAATGTATTGCGATTGATTGTGATGAAGTTAAGAACCCTTATTCGTGAAGATGGTATTAGTGTAGAAGATGAATCATTCGCATGCTTTCTCGTATCTGTTATGGTACAGAAATATGAGCATAAGTTAGATACTGTTGTCACACTAACACATAATGATAATAATAGGGATGATAATGACGGACAACTCATTGCAAGCGGTAGTGCTACGGCAAGTGCGGAAAGAGGCGATGAAAGCAGTGGCAGTGAATACCAACAATCTTCCGAGAAGAAGGTTAAAGTTGCAACTATCATCACGGCTTTTGATGACAATACGCTAGAGAACATGTACGGTTAAGTTATAGTTAAGATTTCTGCATTTCGTATGACGTCTACAATTACATCTACAGTGCTATCTAGTACATGATTGCAGAGTTTTGCAGAAAAACGACACCCACCAGCACAATGAGGTGTACGTAGAGATCCTGTAACCAAACGTTCATACAGATATGTTTGTTCGAGCCCATGCACTTTTCTTGTAAGACCTCCTGCGTCATACAGCAGTCATTCATTGACCACCCATCCCGTACACCATTGCATCATCATCAACAAAGGGCCGCAGATTGCTTCTCACTCTGTCCGTGAGATCATCTCTGTAAGTAGAAAATAATAGCGGTGTGTATCGTGAACACTCGCCGTTGAGGACAACATTGCGGTTTAATGCCGCCAATTCGACGAACGCTTGGTGCACTGGTTTGCGTCCGCAGATGGCTGTGCTAGCGGTCCCCGGTTCAAATCCCGACACTGTCAGAAAATTTATGTATTGTATTTACTATTTCTAGAATGTTCTACATGTTTTTATCGTTTGATAAACTTGTAAGTTCCAGAAAATTATTCCTTGCTTTTGTTAGCAATAAACCTGTTCGTAGTGTAAAGTGTTCTGTTCTATTAATGACCAGCCTTCGAATTCCAAACCACTTCAGTTTTCAACGTGACAATATTACTTAAGAAGTCTTCGAGGCACATGTCTGGGAATCTACCCCATATGCTGGCCCGAGCGAGGTGGCGCAGTGGTAACGCATTGGACTCGCATTCGGGAGGATGGTGGTTCAAATTCACCTCCGGCCGTCCAGATTTAGGTTTTCCATGATTTACTTAAATCACTCCGGGATGGTTCCTTTCTAAGGGCACGGACGATTTCCTTCCCCATCCTTATCAAAGACTCCGAGCTTTAGCTCAATCTCTAATGATCAAACTGTCGACGGGACGTTAACCCTGTGCTTCCTTCCTGCCATATGCTGGTACCTTCATTAGCAGTCTGCAGCGGGATAGAGGAATATACGTTCTGCCTATTGCCCTCCATCTAAGGCTCGGAAGGCATCATGTGAGAAAAGGGCAAGCTCGAATTTCAGACGAACGATGCTCACTAATGCCATGCTTCTGCGTGGACAGAAGCAAATTTACTGATTTCGAACCGAGGTTATGTTCAAAAATTCTACGGCAGATATCTTGTTAAGGATATTGCTCTATAATTTATGCAGAACCGTACTTTTTATAAACGGGAGTCACGGACTCGTTTTCGTTCAGTCGCTTGGGACATCTACATCAGTAGTCTGCAAATCAGATTTAAGAGCGTGGCAGAGGGTTCATCGACCCGTTTTTATAAAAAACTGTCGAGCTCATTGGTCTTGGGGTAAAGAGCTCGACTGGAAACTGAAGGGTCGCATATTCGAAACCAGGTCTGATCTCGGATTTTTGTCAGTTTGCGTTTTAACGCATCCTTCCCCTCTCAACGATGTCAGGAGTCGCCAGAAACGACTCGTGGTTCGGATTCCACGTTAAGCTGGTAGGTAGGCTAGGGACACGCGAGTCGCTGAAGTGGCGTCCAATTAAAAGACTTGCACCAGGCCATTGAGCCACACGAAATTATTATTATGATAAACTGGAGTCGATATTCGCCTTATGCAAGACATCTTGTTTGATTTATTTCTATCAAATGTTCAAATGTTTGTAGAGCTTATGGGACTTAACTACGGGATCATCAGTTCCTAAACTTACAAACTGCTTATGAACTAGCTAAGACTAAGGCTGGCGCGCCGCAGTCCGCTCGGCCACCGCGGCCGGCTTATTTCTGTCATCCAAACATGCCATATTCTGTGAGTTTTTGCTTTTAAGTTCTGTAATTGTTTTACATGTTACAGTTTTTTTGGATTGTATAGAGGTTTGGATAAATTGTTTGATTTGATAATTACGTTGAATGCATTAGGCCTACGTTTATTTAATACCTACATGAAGATATTGTCAGGATTTACTTGCTGCTTTTATTAAACAATGACGACTTTTACAGCTTGTCATCTGCAACAAAAAACGAATTGATTTATCGTACTTTCGCCTGGATATTATGATGAAATATAGTCCTATGTAGCTATTAATGCATTGCTTACTTTCAAACTGTGGTGTTGTGCTACCTTGTTTATGGAAAACTAAAACACAGTAAGTAATTGATTAAATTCTTAAGTGACTGCAACAAAATTAATCTTTTGCGATGAAGAGACAAGCTACCTTCCGGTCACTGTGACTTAACAGAGAAAAATCTGCTCCCCCTGACATATTTTCACGAAGTTAAATATTTGTTACACCGAAGAGAATAAATGTCATTTACCCTCAAAATCGCGACACATTTGCAAGAAATGTCGAATTATATATAGCAAGTAACAATGCAAAAGTCAGTGTTTTTTCCGTATCTGTTCTAAAGAAGATTGGGTTTTACAAAATGCTTTCATTCGGTCTCCAACCCACTACATTCGACACCTCATTGGAATGTCACTAAGCACACGGCTATTCTTGCTAACCGGAGATTAGTGACTTTATTATTAATCATGATCGGATCTTTGTTTTTAATAAATCTGCAATGCGTCGCCGGCCGCGGTGGCCGAGGGGACTGAGGCGCTTCAGTCACGCTCTGTACGGCCACTACGATCGGGGGTTCGAATCCCCCCTCGGGCATGGATATTTGTGCCGTCCTTAGTCTTAGCTAGTTCATAAGTAGTTTGTAAGCTTAGGGACTGATGACCCCGTAGTTAAGTCCCATAAGTTCTACAAACATTTGAACATTTGATTTCAATGCGTCAAAACAAGTATGAAGGGCGGATGTTGCCTTCATGGAGGATTTGCGCAGGGCGAGATCCGCAGTAGTTTAATTTTGTTTGCCTCGAGATCCGTCGTGCGTAACCGCCAAAGCTCGGGTAGCTAGGAGCTGGTATCTCTACCAGCTCCAACGCCAACGTTGAAACCGGCGTTTCCCCTCATCCCTCCCATATGTTGCCTCCAGGGGTTCAGAAGAGAATTTGAACCTCAGCCGCGCATGCGCATTGCAACACTGCGGCCACGTCGCCTATATTAGGCTGCCGCGCTGCGAGTCGTATACATGCTGTCTCGTAAAACGTTTCTCATGCGATAAAAATACTTTGAATGTGAAACTTCCTGGCAGATTAAAATTATCTCGCGGAACCGGGTTTCGAACCTGGGATCTTTGTCTTTCGCGGGCTAGCGCTCTACCGACTGAGCTATTCCGGCACGACTCAGGATGCCGCCTCACCACTTCCGCAAAGGTCCCAGGTTCGATTTCCGGTTCCGGCACACAATTTTAATCTGCCAGGAAGTTTCATATCAGTGCACACTCCGCTGCAAAGTTTCATTCTGGAAACATCCTGTAGGCTGTGGCTAAGCCATGTCTCCCCATATTCTTTTTTCCAGGAGTGCTAGTCTTGCATGTTTCGTAGGAGTTGTTGTTGTTATGGTCTTCAGTCCGGAGACTGGTTTGATGCAGCTCTCCACCCTACTCTATCCTGAGCAAGCCTTTTCATCTCCTCATAAGAACGGCAACCCACATCTACTTGAATCTGCTTACTATACGCGTCTCTTGGTCTCCCTCTGCGATTTTTACCCCACACACTTCCCTCCAATGCTAAATTTACGATTCCTCGATGTCTAAGAATGTGTCCTACCAAGCGATCCCTCCTTTTAGTCAGGGTATGCCAAAAATTCCTTGTCTCACCAATTCTGTTCAGTACTTCTTCATTGGTTATGCGATCTACCCACCTAATCTTCAGCATTCTTCTGTAGCACCACATTTCAAAAGCCTCTATTCTCTTCCTGTCCGCACTACTTATCGTCCATGTTTCACTCTCGTACAAGGCAACACTCCACACAAATGCCTTCAGAAAAGACTTCCTTACACTTAAATTAATGTTCGATGTTAGCAAATTTCTCTTTTTCAAAAATGCTTTTCTTCCCATTGCCATTCTGCATTTTATATCCTCTGTACTGCGACCATCACATGTTATTTTACTACCCAAGTAACAAAACTCATCTACCACCTTCATTGTTTCGTTACCTAATCTAATTCCTTCAGCATCGCCCGATTTTCTAAGACCGCATTCCATTATTTTTGTTTTGCTCCTGTTAATGTCCATTTTATACGCTCTCTTCAACACACTGTCCATTCCATTCAACTGCTCTTCCAGGTCCTTTGCTGTCTCTGACAGAATTACAATGTCATCAGCAAAACGCAATGTTTTTATTTCTTCCCCCTGAACTTTAATCCCTATTCCAAATTTTTCCTTGCTTTCCTTCACCGCCTGCTCGATGTACAAATTGAATAACATCGGAGAAAGGCTACAACCCTGTCTTACTCCCTTCCCAACTGATGCTTCCCTTTCATGCCCTTCGAGTCTAATAACTGCCGTCTGGCTTTTGTACAAATTATAAATAACTCTCCTTTCCCTATATTTTACCCCTGCTGACTTTAGAATTTGAAACAGTGTATTCCAGTCAACATTGTCAAATGCTTTCTCCAAATCTACAAAAGCTAAAAATGTAGGTTTGCCTTTCCTTATTCTATCTTCTAAGATAAGACGTAAAGTGAGTATTGCCTCCCTGGTTCCTACGTTCCTCCTGAATCCAAACTGATCTTCCCCAAGGTCAGCTTCTACCAGCTTTTCCATTCTCCTGTAGATAATTCGTGTTAAAATTTTGCAACCATGACTTATCAAACTAATGGTTCTGTAATTTTCACACCTGTCTGCGCCTGATTTCTTTGGAATGGGGATTATTACATTTTTCTTAAAGTCTGAGGGTATTTCGCCTGTCTCATAAATCCTACACACCAGTTCAAATAGTCTTGTCGTGGCTGGCTCTCCCAGAGACTTTAGTAGCTCTGAGGGTATGTCATCTACTCCTGGGGCCTTGTTCCGACCTAGGTCTTTCAAGGCTCTGTCAAATTCATCTCTCAGTATAGCATCTCCTACTTCATCTTGATCTACATCCTCTTCCCTTCCTACCACATTGTCTGTAAGTTCATTTCCTTTGTAGAGCTGCTCTATGTACTCTTTCCACCTTTCAGCTTTTCCTTCTTTGCTGAGAACAGGTATTCCATCAAGTCCTTGACATTCATAGAGCTGTTTTTCTTATCTCCAAATGTTTGTTTTATTTTCCTGTAGGCTGTATCTACTTTTCCCCTTCTTATACATTCTTCTACAGATTTGCATTTGGCTTCTATCCACTCCTGCTTAGCCATTTTGCACTTCCTGTCAATCTCATTTTTTAATCGTCTGTACTCCATTTTGCCTGTTTCATTAACTGCATTTTTATATTTTCTCCTTTCATCAATTAAATCTAGTATTTCCTGTGATATCCAAGGATTTTTTGTAGGTCTTGCCTTTCTACCTATTTTGTCTTCTGCTGCCTTCACTATTTCATCTCTCAGTGCTACCCATTCCTCTTTTACTGTTTTATTTCCCCCTGTTTCTGTCAATTGTTGCCTAAATCTCCCTCTGAAATTCTCCAGAACTTCACTTTCCTTTAATTTATCTAAGTCCCATCTCTGTATTTTCCTACGTTTCTGCAATTTTTTCAGTTTCAGCCTACAGTTCATGACTAACAAGTTATGGTCAGAGTCTATATCTGCCCCTGGGTACGTCTTGCAGTTTATAACCTGGTTCCGGAATCTATGTCTTACCATTATAAAATCTATCTGATACCTTCCGGTGTCTCCTGGTCTCTTCCATGTATACAACCTTTTTTTGTGATTCTTAAACCAGGTGTTTGTTACGATTAAATCATGCTCCGTGCAAAATTCTACCAGGCGACTTCCTCTTTCATTCCTCCTGCCCAGTCCATATTCACCTACTATTTTTCCTTCTCTTCCTTTTCCTACAACCGAATTCCAGTCTCCCATCACAATTAAGTTTTCCTCTCCCTTAACTGTCTGAATAATTTCCTTTAGCTCCTCATATATTTCTTCGATCTCCTCATCATCGGCAGAGCTAGTTGGCATATAAACCTGTACTACTGTTGTCGGTGTTGGCTTCGTATCTATCTTGACAATGATAATGCGATCACTCGTAGGAGAGCTTCTGTGAAGTTTGGAAAGTGGGAGGCGAGGTACTGGCGGAAGTGGTGAGGCGGCATCGTGTGTCGTGTCGGGATAGCTGAGTCGGTAGAGCGCTTGCCCGTTATAGGCTAAGAGGTTCGAGTCCCGGTTGTGGCACACAATTTTAATCTGCCAGGAAGTTTCATATCAGCGCTCACTCCGATGCAGGGTGAAAGTTTCATTCTACTTTGAATGTGTTTATTTACTTTTTTTGACGACGAGCTTTTTACGGGGGTTCACTGAACCACTGAACACATAGGACGCGCCACTGGTACCGATAGTCGTGTGAATAAATGAATCAGAGACTGATTTTTCATTGCATTTGTAGAAATAATAATAGCCGCAGGAGTAGTTTAGACGTGGCGTGTGTGTTGACAGTGTGATTGTGCCAGTTCCGTCTGACGTGTTCAGCAGTCAACCGGCCCCGACCTTCCCGGGTGCCGTTGCAGAGCCGAGGCGCGGCTTTGGCCAGTAGGCGGTGTGGGGAGGCTGGGGGCGCGTCTAGGCCGCGTCGTTAGCGCCGCGGCGTGATGGAATAACACGACGGCGGCGCTAATGCAGCTGTCGATCAATAGGCGGTGGGCGTGGCCGCGCTCCCGCAGGTGGCGTCGCCTCATTCCGCTGCAGGCCGGGTCGCGACGTGACACCCACTGCGCGCTCCCTCCTGACGTTCAAGCCATCCTCACGTGGGACGTGGGAAAAGGTTTCATATACGTAGGCATAATTTCTCAGTACTTAATTACGACATACCTTACCTTAAAATACGCGTTTTGCAAATGTCTTTCAAGCGGCGTAACATTTAGGCTGCCAGCTTTTGTAATATTGAAGTATGAATAAAAAATCCACCAGATACGGCACATTTGCTTCCGATCGCCTGAATTGGAGGATGCGCAACGCGAAGTTCATTTGTTGTAGACCATGTGATTATGTGGCAAGCGAATCACAGCACAAAAAAGAGTATCGTCGTCGGCCAGTGGTAACCAAACCTCACCGCCGCGCAACATGCGAATAAGAATTTTTGACGTTGGAAATTAAATATGCGGTAATGTTTTTATATACGAAACCGCACAATGGTTACGGGATGTAAAAATTAACATCTTAACATGAATTTTCAATTATTTCATTTTCGAAATACATTGATTACACTTTCAGACAGACGATAAAATAAATAAAACAAGCTATACCTGTTCTATGGTTGACAGGTTCTTGTATGTATCCTTGTCCGGTCAGTAACAGTAATTGGCCTCGTAAAATGAAGATTTAGAATTACTTGATCATCACTGTTTCGTACAGATCATAGGGTAAATAAAACATGCTATACCTACTCTATGGTTGACAGGTTCTTGTATGTACCCTTGTCCGGTCAGTAACAGTTAATGGCCTCGGAAAATGAAGATTTGGAATTAGTTGACGACTGTTTCGTACATATAAAATAAGTAAAACGTGCTACAGTACTTTGTAGTTGAGAGGATAAAGTGATTCTAAATCTTCATTTTACGAGGCCAATTACTGTTACTGACCGGACAAGGGTACATACAAGAACCTGTCAACCACAGAGCAGGTATAGCATGTTTTATTTACCCTGTGACCTGTACGAAACAGTGATCAAGTAATTCTAAATCTTCATTTTACGAGGCCAATTACTGTTACTGACCGGACAAGGGTACATACAAGAACCTGTCAACCATAGAGCAGGTATAGCATGTTTTATTTACCCTGTGACCTGTACTAAACAGTGATCAAGTAATTCTAAATCTTCATTTTACGAGGCCAATTACTGTTACTGACTGGACAAGGGTACATACAAGAACCTGTCAACCATAGAGCAGGTATAGCATGTTTTATTTACCCTGTGACCTGTACGAAACAGTGATCAAGTAATTCTAAATCTTCATTTTACGAGGCCAATTACTGTTACTGACCGGACAAGGATACATACAAGAACCTGTCAACCATAGAGCAGGTATAGCTTGTTTTATTTATTTTATCGTCTGTCTGAAAGTGTAATCAAGGGATTTCGAAAATGAAATAATTGAAAATTCAAGTTAAGACGTTAATTTTCACATCCTGTAACCATTGTGCGGTTTCGTATATAAAAACATTACCGCATATTTAATTTCCAACGTCAAAAATTCTTATTCGCATGTTGCGCGGCGGTGAGGTTTGGTTATCATTGGTCGACGACCATACTCTTCTTTGTGCTGTGATTCGCTAGCCACATAATCACATGGTCTACAACAAATGAACATCGCGTTGCGCATCCTCCAATTCAGGCGATCGGAAGCAAATGTGCCGTATTTGGTGGATTTTTTATTTATACTTCAGTATTACAAAAGATGGCAGCCTAAATGTTACGCCGCTTGAAAGACATTTGCAAAACGCGTATTTTAAGGTAAGGTATGTCGAAATTAAGTACTTAGAAATTATGCCTACGTATATGATACCGCGACGTGGCACCCACTGCGCGCTCCCTCCTGACGTTCAAGCCACCCTCACATGGGACGTTTTGTCCCAACGTGGCGTAGGCCACACGTCGTGTCTACGTAGCTACAGCACGCTCTGAAACCACCCGGTATATCCCACGGAACATAACGTGCTGCTCAGCGTTATTTGCGACTGCACCGCTATCCAGAGCCCGTTGCGGGCTGGGGCGTAAATCATTGTCTTTACAAAGATGGATGTGCGTAAAATTACAAGGTATCTGTTAGCGGACTGCGAAAAAAAAATCGCTTTGACGTGTTTAACGGCCCGTTTTAGATCTGTAGTTTTATGAGTTTTTGCAAGCATTTTGGACCAAAATAATAGTATAATTAATAAGAGTGTCTGAAACCCTTTTAGGAAAAAAAATTGTAGTAAATGGCGGGTTTCGAAGCAATGACCTAAAGCGTCACAGTCCAACGCATTGCCCACTACGCTACAGCTAACAGTTACGAGTTGTGTTCTTTAATCTCGTACTATTGATGGCCGTTGTTAACTGATGCTAATATGGTATTTGTAGACACTAGATTATCATTTATCGTACGAAGGACGACGTGTTTTTGTTAATTCTTCAGTGCGACATTGCTTTGAAATGTCAACGTGTAAGTTACAATAAGAAAATCAGCAAATACGCATCGCAAGATGGCATATTCCACAAAGAGTTCTGGGAGAGGAATGTCACGTGACATCTGCGAACGACTGGTTTTCGTTAATTCAATGGAAGGTGTCACAACTACGTTATTTTTGCAAATATCTCTCAAACGATACAAGATATATATATAAAAAAAAAAAAAAAAAAAAAAAAAAAAAAAAAAAAAAAAAAAAACATAAGGGAACAAAGTTGTAGAGAATTTTCTCCTCTACAAATACGTTTATTCAATTTTCGCGTCAGTTGAACGGTTTATTTGCAATTAAAATTACATTACAAACTGCTTTTTTTTATTACTAACGTATTTCTTGTCCGAAATATTTCAAAAAGCGGGGTTCTGGTGTCTGGTAGCCAACAATTATGTCTGTAAAATTTTGTGCTGATCGGTTGAACGTATCGTCTTAAAAACAGGGAACATGTTAGGGACAGACACACAGACAAGACATCCCAAAATCGCCGTTATTTTTGCAAATATCTCTGAAACGATATGAGATATTAAAAAAAAAAAAAAAAATCATAAGAGAGCAAAGTTGTAGAGAATTTTCTGCTCTACAAATTCGGTTACTCAGTTTTCGTGTCAGATGAATGGTTATGCCGTTATTTTCATTTCAAATTTCGAGCTGCCAAAAGACGATCGCAAAGGCCCACTTTTAGTGTTACTACGGTAACCTAAAGTGGGAAAAAACCTGAATACTGTAGCTTTCTTATGCTTGCAATACTCTTCCAGAAATTGTAATGTTTTTCTTCAAGAAACACAAAGACGGTACAGTCACTGAAACCGTTCGATAATAATAACAAAATCACTTTTGGCCAAATATCGTTAAAAAAAATGTAAACGGTGAAATCCTTCATCTGCGCCAGCTCCACTTGTCTTGCTTCCCCATATTGCCATTTCTAACGATGTACACAATCTGCAAATCCAAATGTTTACTTTGGCACTCCTTCCAAGATAAGAAGTTCTGCCTGATACAGTCTACCTGTTCGTACACGCGGGACAACGGCTCAGATCGACAATGTTCGTTGTGATAATTTTTGCTTTTAGTATTTTACGTAAACACTTTTGCTCCTTTACTTTATCTGCTTCCATAACCACACTCTCTCTGCACTGTGAAACTGAACTATTCCACCACTGTACTGATTAAACAGAATTCAAACACCGTGGCGAAAACCGAATGACGTGGGTTCCTGTCTCGAAATTTATTGGTACCTGTGCCCTTGCACGAAATACTCAACAAATTCTCTCGTGGGCAGAGTTCGTTCATGTTTGTAGTAAATAACGTCGAATGTCGGTTATAATAATTAACAAAAAAATACATAAACCGTAATTAAACCAGATCGTTAAAAAATATCTCCGAGAATGTAGAGGCAAACCTTTTATTTACATCTCTTTTCCTCCATAGCTCGTAACGCTAACCTCCACGCTAATCCGTCGTCTTAAAAAGAAATAACGTGAATCCGAGTTACTCTCAATTCCTACTCTGGAGCTCACTGCAATACCAACTACGCTATTCCTCCTCGGGAGTGAATGCGCTGTATTTGTGATATACTATGCACCTAAAGCATGTTGTAATATCTTATTTATTTATGACAAAGTATCATAAAAACGCTCCTTTGATAGAATGGCGTTGGACCGTAGCGTAGGAACGATATTCTTTCACGGTATACAAATTATAACACTGACTAACGTTAAATACGTTATCCTTTAAAGCTAAAAAAGGTAAAGCAGTGAACAATCCTAAGTTTGTTTTGAACACCACAGAGCTTTACTAGGCATTGTCCTGTTTGGAGGTGGTATGCCGATGCCTTTCTCCGACCTTCGAACTGACTTACCCAGCCAGTTATAGGGGGACCTACAGTTTAACGTGGGTTCCGAACCACGGAGCTACTCGGTATTTTTCACATGAGCAATACTGCCATAGGTGAAAGAAGTGGAAAGTGACAGATAAAAATCCTGGGACCTGGCGGGGATCGAACCCGCGACCTTTGGATTTGTAGTTTGGCACTCTACCACTGTGCAACCGAGGCGCACCCCTTTAAAGCTATGAATATATAATTGCCGGTAATTTATTGTAAGAAATCAGGATGCGTTTTCAAAAGTTCTTCACTTTTCTGGCGCTTTAAAAAGATTATATTTATACATCTTACGCTAAAACGAAAGAAGGCACGAAATACGGAGTTCCGTTTGCAATATGGCGGATCAAAAGTTCTGCTTGTCACGTGAAAACCAGGTCACTTTTCAGTGGCCACGTTCCACTCCACGAAGCAAAAATGTAACATGCTGGATTCTCCATTCCACGCTTCGCAGGGCAGTGGAACGCGGAATTCCACGCTGCAACAGCACCACGTCCTCCTCCACGTGCGTTTCCACGTCCCGTGAGAGGACGGCATTAGTGCGCCTTTATGCTGCCACCTCGCAGCTGGCAGCTCGCTGTTCGCTGCTCCTGCAGCTGTTACAGCCGAATACACAACTGCTGTGGCGACAAGCGTGAAATATGTCCTCCACATCCTCTGGCAACAGTAATTCGTTCGCTACAAAAATGTTATTGGAGTGGAGAAGGAAGAGGAGGTATGGAATGCATCCTTTGAATGCTGAACGTCCTCACTACGGATACTTTCACAAGTACTACCAACAGCTCAAATACCATCCAGATCGCTTTTTCAGACATAATAATCGTCTGCTTCAGATCATCGCTCATTGTTGCCTGTACTGAAACTACCTCTAACAACCAATATTGTGCGCGATGGGTACGAGAGTTCCACGCGTGCAACAGTCAAACGCTGCTCTGCTAGAGTGACCTTGAAGCAACCAATCACAGTGCAAGTTTCAGGCCGGGCGGCGATGGTCGTAGCGCGAAACACGAACATATTTGAAAACCATTTTTTTTTTTTTTTTTTTTAGTTTTTCGTCACAGTTGCACTATTTAGAAGTTGGTAACTAGTTTCGGACTTGTTCGTCCATTTTCAAACCATAGACCTACAAAAGAGAGTTACAAGCATTACACTGTTCACATTAAAAAAATAATAATAATAATAATAAAAAACCCAAGCATTACACAGTTCACATTTAAAAAACCAGAAGTTGGTATTGATGCTAGAAAAATATCACCTTATTCCAACCGTAACAATACACTGCATGAAGCAAATGACAGATTTTATCAGTCATTTGCTTCATGCAGGGAATAGAGGTACTTCATTGGTGTTTGCATCGTTTACTCCTATTGAATGAGAGTTGGGCGGCTTTTATGACGTCACGCAGTTTACTTGCTTCCTGGCATTGGCTGTTGCGCGCTAGTACTCTGTGTACACACGGCCGCAGCGATCACCCACGCGCGTTAGTTCGCGCACTGTCGTCCCCAAGCGTTGTCACTGTTCTCACTGCTGACAGCCAAGACGCCGGTAGCTTGTACCCATCCTCTTTGTTCAGGTTGGTGGGTTGGCGTTGTCCCTGTCTGCCTGTAGATACATTCGTCTGGGACAATACACAAAGTCAGCGGTGGCAGAACACCAGGAAAAGTGCGGCAAAGAAACAAAGTTTCGAGAAGCACGTGTACTAGCGAAACAGCCATTTCAATCGAGGAGGAAGATCAGAGAGGTCACAGAAATAGCAGAGCGACTCACCAGCCTGAACAGAGAGGAGGGTACAGGCTACCGGCGTCCTGGCTGCCAGCAGTGAAAACTCTTCGGGACGGCGGCGCACGAACCAACTCACGTGCGCGGGAGACCACTGTGGCGGTATGTATACAGAATACTAGCGCGCCACAGCCAACGCCAGGAAGCAAGTGAACAGCGTCACGTCATAACCGACGGTCGCCTCTCATTCGCCAATTTCCACCAAAAGGAGTTAACAATGCAAACACCAACGAAGTACATCTATTCCCTCCAATCACAGGCTATAATATGAACACCAACAAAGAATGTCTAATACTTCCCTCCCCTGACACCAGTATCCAATCATATGTCGGTAACAGCTTCTCCCACTATTAGTACCAGCAATCCCTTGCATTCAGCAGTCAGCCAAACACCTTGACAAAGGCTACTTGCAACAGTGGCCGATACGTCGGAATTTTACATATTGACAATGCGGCGAAAAACCCCGAAGAATTTAATTGACGATTATGTACCGGATGTTTATAATTAAACATTCTCTATTGAGCGTGTTACAGCTCCGAGGAGTTGCTTGTCTGAACGTCTCCCCGGGTGGCGAATAGGGGGATGGCTTCGATCTTCTTGTCAACAATATTTAAGAAACCAAGCAATAAATGCGGTCATTACATGAAATAGCCCTGTTAGTCCTGTCAATGAATGCATTGTGGAGTGCATGGAATAAGCGATAATTTTTGATTTCAGGACTTTGTTTGGGATGGTTTGGAGGCATTGGCGTAACCAGGAGGGGGAGATGGCAGCAGGGCTACAACGCCCCCCCCCCCACCCAGACCCTCCTGGAACCCTCATCCCTATACCTCGCTGCAACCTCTTTTTTTTTTTTAGAAATCACGTCAGTCCAGTGATTGACATCAACCCCCCAGACCATGATCCATAGCCCAGTGATTGACATCAACCCCCAGACCACGATCCGTAGCCTGGTGATCGACATAAACCCCCTAGACCACGATCCGTAGCCCAGTGATTGACATCAACCCCCAAGACCATGATTAGTAGCCCGGTGATTGACATCAACCCCCCCAGACCACGATCCGAAGCCCAGTGATTGACATCAACCTGCCAGACCTCGATCCATAGCCCGGTGATCGACATCAACGCCCCCAGACCACGATCCGTAGTCCGCTGATTGACATCAACCCCCCCCCGACCATGATTAGTAGCCCTGGTGATTGACATCAACCCTCCCCCAGACCACGATCCGTAGCCTGGTGATTGACATCAACCCCCCCAGACCATGATCCATAGCCCAGTGATTGACATCAACCCCAGACCACGATCCGTAGCCCGGTGATCGACATAAACCCCCTAGACCACGATCCGTAGCCCAGTGATTGACATCAACCCCCAAGACCATGATTAGTAGCCCGGTGATTGACATCACCCCCCCCCCCAGACCACGATCCGAAGCCCAGTGATTGACATCAACCTGCCAGACCTCGATCCATAGCCCGGTGATCGACATCAACCACCCCAGACCACGATCTGTAGTCCGCTGATTGACATCAACCCCCCCCCCCGACCATGATTAGTAGCCCTGGTGATTGACATCAACCCCCTCCCAGACCACGATCCGTATCCTGGTGATTGACATCAACCCCTCCAGACCATGGTCCATAGCCCAGTGATTGACATCAACCCCCAGACCACGATCCGTAGCCCGGTGATCGACATAAACCCCCCCCCCCCCCGACCTCGATCTGTAGCCTGATGATTGACATCAACACCCCCCAGACCATGATTAGTAGCCCCGGTGATTGACATCAACCCTCCCCCCACCCCCAGATCACAAACAGTAGCCCAGTGATTGATCTCAGCACTCCCCCAGACCGCGATCAATAACCCGGTGATTGACCTCAGTCCCCCCCCCCCCATTGACCACGATCCTGTATACGCCATTGTTAGGAGGTGAACATACTAAAAGTCCTGGCTCCCTGGGGGTAAGCTAAAGCGGGGAGGATGTAGAAAGGTACTATTTTTTGGTGTTTCGCTTATATTTCGAAAACGGTCCGCTGTAGAAAACAAATGTTCCAAATAAAAATGAAAGATAATAGAATTTGCTATAAAATTGTTTCGATACATATACGTCAAATGCTTACGGTTTTCGAGATATGCGTTATTGAAATCGACAATTTCGGAAAAAAATCGTTTTTACCTCACTAATTTTGTCAAACATTTACTTCTAGCTCGTTTCTCAGAAAATTTGTCGGAAAGAAAGTCGAAGAGCATTATATTTCCTTCAATTTGATATGGACATTTGCTACCTTATCTTCAGCCAAGCAGAAGTTACATGATTTATAAGATGTGCGCGCAGTTTCGGTCCTAGAAATGAGTGCCTTGAGGGTTTGTGAAAACGTGAACATACTTATGAAACGTGATGGCACGGTAAATAACAAGAAGGTAATTGCAATTGAAACAGAACACCCTGTTATAACTATAGCTTTTATGATAATATTATGAATCATACAATGAAAGTATTTACAAGCCCTGATAGTGATTCAAAATGAAAAATAAGTGAAATCAAAGCAACATCTTCGTTTTTCTGGGGAGGAATGGTCTAGGCTCATTCATCTTCGTCAGTAGTTGTCCAAGGAGATTGGTAGAATCTCGATGTCACTGTCGTCATCTCCATCCTGAATTAATATTCCGACTCCGTAGTAACAGTGATCGTGGAAGTACGACCGCTGAGTTTCACTCTTAAAGCGAGTCTGCTGCAATAATCTTCGTCTTACGTCAAGGCCTGATGTATCTGTCTATCACACCATTTGGCCAGAAGCATTCGTTGCCCTCGTTGACTGCACACGCAGCTTCCCTCCCCTCCCCCCACCCTCCCGTGACGTCAGCGCCCTGCCGCCAGACGGCAGCAGCGTCGCCACCTCCCAGATTCCTGCCGCCGGTCGCCAGATCCGTAATTTTCCGCGGCGCTGACCACACCAGATGGAGCGGACCAATCACTGGCGGGCTCAAGGTGCCGCGTTTCCAATTTAGGGCGACGCCTTCAGCGGCGGGCGTTCATTTTCCGTACGTCGAGCCGCCAGCCGCGGTCCTCACCCAGCACGAGGCAAACAACACACCACTGCTGCAAGTTGGGAGTTTGCAGACCGTGAAGTGATTGATTGCAGGTGCCCTGTTCTCTTTCACAGTCAAGAAACGTAATATGCAAATATTCTAAGCCGCGTACATATATTTCGTACTTATATAATAGTGGGAGAAACTGTTACCGACATATGATTGGATATAGGTGGCAGGGGAGGGAAGTAGTAGGTGTACGTATATTTCGTATGAAGAGCACATGAAAGTAGAGCTCAAAACAGCCATAAGAGGTAGGGGAGAGTGTTGTACCTTGGAACACATTTTGGAACACTGTCAATATTTAACACTGTAATGCCATCTACTGCTTCAGCACTGTATGGTTTAGCTTCTACAGGGTGTTACAAAAAGGTACGGCCAAACTTTCAGGAAACATTCCTCACACACAAAGAAAGACAATAAGTTATGTGGACAAGTGTCCGGAAACGCTTAATTTCCAAGTTAGAGCTCATTTTAGTATTTCTCTTTAAGTGTAATTGGAAATAATTCTTACAAACAATTGTCAAAATACCCAATTGTTTCGTTAGTATGTACTGTACTTCCTCGATTCACGTCATCAACACAAATTTTCAGAATGAATCTTTCACTCTGCAGCGGAGTGAGCGCTGATATGAAACTTCCTGGGAGATTAAAATTGTGTGCCGGAACCGGGACTCGAACCTGGGACCTTTGCCTTCCGCGCGCAAGCGCTCTACCGACTGAACTATCCAGACACGACTCACGATGCCGCCTCACAACTTTAACTTCTGCCAGTACCTCGCCTCCTACTTTCCAAACTTCACAGATTTTCTGTGAACGAATGAGGAAATCAAGGAAAAACCGGGAATGAACACCATAGATGAAGCAGTTAGAGCGAACAGACTGAGATAGTGGGGTCATGTTACACGCATGGGAGAAGCAAGGTTACTAAGAGACTCATGAGCTCGGCAGCGGAGGGTACGAGGAGTCGAGGTAGACCAAGAAGAAGGTACTTAGATTCCGCGCAGAATTATTTTGAAATAAAAGGCATCAATGTTGGCATTGAATAGGGGATCATGGAGGAATTTTATTAGAGGTACTATGCTCCAAACTGAACGCTGAAAGGCATAATCAGTCTCTAATGATGATGTTTGGGCATGAATTGTTGGTGATGTCTTGATTGGGCATCATGTTTTTCCACCTACGCTCACTGTAACAAGTTATCATGATTTCATACGGGATACTCTACCTGTGCTGCTAGAACATGTGCCTTTACAAGTACGACACAACATGTGGTTCATGCACGATGGAGCTCCTGCACATTTCAGTCGACTTGTTCGTACGCTTCTCAACAACAGATTCGGTGACCGATGGATTGGTAGAGGTGGACCAATTCCATGGCCTCCACGCTCTCCTGACTTCAACCCTCCCGGTTTATGGAAGTATTTGAAAGCTCTTCTCTACGCAACCCCGGTACCAAATGTAGAGACTCTTCGTGCTCGTATTGTGGACGGCTGTGATACAATACGCCATTCTCCAGGGCTGCATCAGCGCAACAGGGATTCCAATCGACGGAGGGTGGATGCATGTATCCTCCCTAACGGAGGACATTTTGAACATTTCCTGTAACAATGTGAAAACCACAAAGCTAAGCGGTACCTTGAACAATATTCACTTTACAATAAATACTAGTGCCATGATGATATATGTAAAGTTCTGTAATGAGACAAGATGCTACATGTTAATAGGCACTGGATTCTGCTCGGCCAAGCGTCCAAGCGTGGCTGCTAGTTGCTGCCTCTGTCTTTTTGGCGTCAAACGAACCGTCTAGATTCTTCGCTCCTATTTTGTTTATATAAATTACACTGAACGAAGTATCAAATGGGTTCAAATGAAAACTTATTGACAGAAAGTGTTACATTGAAATTACGCTGTTATCTAATGTTTACTGTCTTAAATATTGATTAATGAACTGTAGGAATGGTAGCACAGAGGAGGGAGGCGGCAGCCAATCAGATCACGTCTATGCTACACTGCCGTGCTTTCTCACGGTCCATACATGATCTGTGCCATATGTTACGCTTTTCCCACCCCTTATATCGATTGCACATGCTACTTCACCTACTGACAGCCAGCTACTTGGCTTCTATAAAATTTACAAGTCCAAACTAACATATGAAAACTCTGAATACTACAGGGTATCTCACAAAAGACGCCTGCCAGGCGTCCGCGGATCGCGCGGTACGGCTTCCGACCGCCGCCACCGCATCCGCCGGCCACGGCAGCGCCCGATTCTCGGACTCTATTGTGCCGCGGGTGCATACACTGAGTTATAGTCTAAAAAGCATTGCCATCTGAGTAACCTAAACTTACCTTTATTTACAGTAGATATTCAAAATGATGACCCTCTATGGAAAGAGCGGCCTGACATCTGTTGAACACATTTGAGAAAACTCGACGAATTTCGGCTGCCAAAATATGGGAAATGACTAGTTTCTTCGCCGTTTGGCACTTCAGACGGGTGTGTCAAGAGCATCTGCTCACAGAGCAGTACACAAACTGAATTTGAAGCCATAGAAAATAACAGTAGTGCAGCAATTCACGAACTCAGATACTATTGCTCGACGTCGTTACTGTAACTGGCTGTTACAGTCTGTGCACGATGGGAAAGTTGATCCGGAGATGCTTTATTTTTCTGATGACGCATGGCTGCATTCGTGAGGCTACGTAAATTCACGGTACAATGGACGTTGGAGCTCAGAAAATCAACATGAGTTACATCAACAACCTCTTTATGGCGTGAAAACTGGAGTGTGGTGTGCAGTTAGTGCGAGGCGAATAATTGGGCCAATCTTTTTTCACGAAACAATAAATTCTGACAGGAATGTGAACAATATTCTGCATCCATTTTTTCATGACTTTCACCCAACGAAACGCTGGACAGTTATTTCATACAGGACAATGCAAGACCACACATTGCCAATGCTTCTATGGCAGCAATACGAAGTGTTTTTGATGATAGGGTAGTTGCCTCCTCGTTCTCCAGATATAAATCCCTGTGACTTTAATGTTTGGGGAATATTAAAAAAAACAAGTGTTGCAAGCAATCCCCATATACTTGAAGAGTTGGAAGACAGGATTCGACTAGTCATTTCCCAAATTTCGGCAGCCGAAATTCGTCGAGTGTTCGCAATTGTGTTTAAGAGATGTCAGGCCGCTCTTTCCATAGAGGGACATCATTTTGAACATCTACTGTAAATAAAGGTGAGCTTAGGTTACTCAGATGGCAATGTTTTTTAGACTTTAACTCAGTGTATACGCCCGCGGCACAATAGAGTCCGAGAATCGGGCGCTGTCGTGGCCGGCGGATGCGGTGGCGGCGGCCGGGAGCCGTATCGCGCGATACGCGGACGCCTGGCAGGCGTCTTTCGTGAGACACCCTGTATTATTAAAGTAGTAAAGATATAAAATCAGACTTGTCACAACCACATGGGGCCATTATATACGCTTGCTTTAAGTGGTTCGCGACGCATGGCATAGGAACCACTGACCTATGGAACAAGTGCTAACCTAATCTACTCCGCACTTGGCAGTGTGTCTACCCCCGGCCCCGCCCTTCCACACGCTTCTGCACAACTCCCCCTCCCCCCCCCCCACAACCCCCGCTAAACACACGCAAACGGCTGCCTCTCGCCCGCCCCGCGGCCTGCGTTATTAAATTTCCGGCGCGTTAGCGGTCTCCCATAGACTCCGCCTCGCAGAGATTTCGCTGCCTTCCAGAGACTTCTGCCCGCGGTCGGACGCCGCCTTCCGCTGCGAGGCTACGTACAAAGGCGGCAGTCGCGAAAGGACGCCTTAATGAAAGCACCGCGCCGGGTTCATTTGCATCCCCAGGTTTACGCTTAGAAAAAGTCGCAATTTCGCCGACCGAGCTGTAAAAGTAATCGTAAAAATATTTTAACTAAAATTTGGAGGGTTTTATACACGTCTTCAAATAACTCAGTGGAACGCAGCCGGGTAACATATTCAGCGACGGCGGATATTTCGACGGGACTACGTCCTGTCATTTTCGAGGCACCGCGGTAGCGGAACGACGCTGCGAAATATAAAACCTCGTCCTGCTTAGCAATTCTGGAAATATGACAGGCACACACGCACTCGCATCCAAATGCAGATTCGATGTTTGCCTGGTAATAACTGAGTGAAAGCAGCTTGTGAGAGTTACCAAATATTATTAACAGACGCCAAAATTCCCAGGCTACTAAACAGAGATCGACAAGCGATTCGTGTTCCTGCATCACATAGGGGACTGATGAGCTAGCTGTTTAATCCCATCAAAATAACAACAGACAACAACATCTTGCACCACATATTGCTCGAACCGCCCGTTTATGCGCAATAAAACCCATTTTCATTCAGAACAGTTCAAATGTTTGTAAATCTATGGGACTTAACTGCTTGGTTATTAGTTGCTAGCTTGCAAACTACTTAAACTAAGACAAACTAACCTAAGGACAACACACCCATGCCTGAGGGAGGACTCGAACCTTCGACGGCGAACGGCCGCGCTCACTACAGCACGGTGCCTCAGTGCGCACGGCTATTCCGCCGTGGCTGAGAACAGTTATCCCAAACAAATACCATACTTCATAAGCCAAGTACACTAGATTTTGTGTTGAACTATCATTTCAGAAACTGTTGGCCAGCCGCGGTGGCCGAGGGGGCTGATGAGCTCCAGTCACGGTCTGCACGGCCACTACGGTCGGGAGTTCGAATCCTCCCTCGGTCATGGATATTTGTGCCGTCCTTAGTGTTAGCTAGTTCGTAAGTTTAGGGACTCATGACCCCGTAGTAAAGTCCCATAAGCTATACAAACATTTGAACATTTGAAATTGTTGGAATGGTAAACAACGCAGTGTTTAGTTTTTGAACAAGATGCTGAACACGGGCTTTTCACGACAGATTACTATTTATCTGAACGTCTAGAAATTTTAACTGTTCAGTCTCGTCATATGATCATTCTGTTAATCAAAATGTCAATTTTTGTTCAATTGTGTGTCAGGAACTATAAATACTATATCTTACGGTGATTTAGCATCAATTTATTTTCCAGAAACCATGACGTTATATCTTTCAAAAAAATGTTCAAATGTTTGTTAAGCTCATGGGATTAACTACGGGGTCATCAGTCCCTAAACTTACAAACTACTTATGAACTATCCATAAAATCTCGGGCGAACTGCCGGATGTCAGTAACTTCCTGCCACGATATTTCGGCGCAGAGTCTTCTGGCCATCTTCAGGTGAGTACCGCCGAAGTACTGGCGAAGACGCACTGAGCTGTGCTATTTATGCCCAATTCAGCCGACATTGCGCATGCGCGTACCTAGCATGCGCGTTCACTACAGCTACGTACGCTGCTCCGAGCGCCCTCCGTGGTGGAGGCTTGCCGCTTCGATATTTTTGTGTCCCAACTTCGACGTCGCTTTTGTGTCCCAGCCTCGTCGTAGGTGTCGGTGGCCGAGTGGAACGATACCGACACAGGAACAAAGACAGCACGCTGGTGCAGGTACGGAGGGGAGCAGCCAGAAACTATAAACACTCGAGTAAATTAGAAAGAGATATATATTGCACAGAATGTAACAATACTTAACTTTTACATAGTACTGCAGAATGTTGATACATAGTTGTTAGAGGCCTGCCTAGTGCCTGTACGATAACAAAGTCTTCACTGGTGCCTATCTGATTACGAAGTCCTAACTGGTTGCTATCTCAGTCCGAAGTGACCGATGTCTTTCCGTGGTGGCCACGAGCGGGGTTGCAGCAGAGGGCGCTCGTGGCTGTCGTGAGAACGCCGCGCCGTGTGTGCATGGCGGCGCGCGGCGAAAGTAGGTGGCGCGCACTTTGTACTTGTGCGACACCACAGATATCAGATCGATTCTCATCGTCATTCAGTTGCAGGAAACTACGCCGACTACGAAGTTTTTCAATGACAGGATTCCATGCAGCATTTATTTGGAAACCGCTGTCTCGATTGATAAGAGTCTCACTGTCAGACAATCTTATTTCCACAGCTTCATTAATAATTGAGCTCCAAAAGTTTGATGTATGGGCCACAATTTTCGTTTCATTGTATTTCATTGAATGACCTGTGGAAATACAATGTTCGGCGATTGCGGATTTGGTGGGTTGGAGTAGCCGAGTATGACGCTGATGTTCCACGATGCGGTCCTGCACAGTGCGCGTCGTCTGCCCTATATATGACTTGCTGCACTCGCACGGAATCCTGTAAACACCTGCTTTACGCAGCTCCAGATCGTCTTTGACAGAACCCAACAGCGATGAAATTTTAGGAGGAGGGCGAAAGATGACTCTTACTTTATGCTTTTTTAATATTCTGCCTATCTGTGACGAAATGTTCCCAATATATGGGAGATAAGCAGTCGATTTGAAAGCCTCTTCTTCTTCTTCCTTGTTCTGTCGTTTGGAGGCGTGCATGAACTACTTACGAACTAGGACGGCACAAATATCCATGCCCGAACCCCCGACCGCAGTGGCCGTGCTGACCGTGACTGGAGCGCCTCAGTCACCTCGGCCACGACGGCCGGCGTTATATCTTTAATTGAATTATTTCATAATGTGTTAATATAGCATCCATTACTACCAACTTGTTGTCAATCAGCAAACAGAATTACTTATTATACCAGGAGGCATACCATTAATAGAAAGACAACAGCGGTACCAGAACTGTCCAATGAGACAATACCCCTTAACTCTGCCCCACTGTATGTGCATATCACAGCGATGCAGACAGTTAACCTTATGCTGTCTGTTACTAAAGTAGGATGAGAACCATTTGTGAGCTAATATTACTAAAATTTTCCGGGATATTATGCCATGGTCGTATGTATTCGTTACTGAAATCAAACTTTTCGTCCCCAACTGCGGATGACATTCTCAAGAGGGATCGTGGCTCTTCCGTACGTCCGATACACACCTTTCCTCGTAACTAACTGCAGGCAAATTCCGTCCTCGCGTACTCGCGCGAAGAAGTGTGATGTTAGATGTTTTGGATAGGCGCGCCGTTGTCCGTTGTTAATATCGTCCCATGGTGGAAGACTGTTACATTTCTTCTTCAACACCAGAATCCAGATTTCATTCAGTTTCACGCCCTCCTTAATTCCCATTGAAATTATTGGGGAGTTTTACAATTTGTGTAGCCTCTCTGTACAGTCTTTAGTGATATCCATTTGTGGCTGCCAAAACCAGAGTTTTATCAAATTGAATAAGGCGGTCCCCTGGTTGAAAAACATGTTCAGCAACAGCTGATCTGTCAATCTCTCCCCCTCTACAGCTCCCCTTGTGCTCATCTAGTCTTTTTTTGAGTGTTCTTTTTGTGGTACCCACGTATTCGTTTCCACATCTTCACAATCCTATAAATACCTGCTTTCTCCAGCGGTTCGCGAGCAGCCTATACCGATTGCAGGTGGTCCTGTATCTTGTGACTAGGTTTGTATATAACGGCGACATTCTGTTTCGTCAAAATTTTAGCGATGCGGTCAGTGACGTCCTTAATTAAAGGCAACAAGACTTTAGATCTCACAGGAACCCTTTTGAATTCTACATGGCGGTCTCAATGCTCTGTGGACGAATAGGCATTCTTGAGTAAAGCATCAGTCACGTGTCGAATAGTTCCGATTTCCAGATGTTTCTTGCTCTGTGCGCCAACGTCTTTATTACGCCACGCCTTTGTTGTGGATGATGGTTTGAATCCCGGTGCAGATAACGGTGTTTGTCTGTGGGCTTCCGATAAACTATAACCCGGAAAATTTTAGTAATTTCCGGCCGTGAAAGTTTACATTTTACGATTTGTGAGCCACATCCGTTATTCCATAATGATCCAACTTCTACAAAAACGTTTTGTGATCAACACATTCAAGAGGCTTTATTATATTATTATTTAATCCAACCACTGTCTCACAGAGAGAAGAGAATATAGCATTTTCAGATATTAAACGAGTCTCGAAAAAGTGAAAATCTAAAGAGCACAGTGTTAAAGCAACATTGGTATCCATGTTTTCTCCTATATCCTATTATTTACAATCGACATTGCGCAGAAGTAAGGCTTTTCATGTTTGATAACTCGTTCCGTAGTCAATTTTCAAATGGTTATTGTGGTCTTCAGTCCGCAGACGGTTTTATGCAGCTCTCCTCTCCAAGCCTTATCAACTATGAGTAAGAATGGTAATCCACATCGTTTTCAACTTGCTTACTGTATTCGTCTCGGTCTCCCCCTCACACACTTCCTTCTCATGCTAAGTTGACGATTCCTTGATGTCGCAGAATGTTCCAACCAATCAGTCCCTACTTTTAGTCAAGATTTCTGTCCAATTCCATTCAGTACCTCCTCATTAGTTGTGTGACCTACCCGTCAAATCTTCAGCATTCGTCTGTAGCGCCACATTTCAAATGACTATCATCTTTTTGTCTGAACTCCTTATTGTCCACGTTTCACTCCCGTACAATGCCGGACCCCAGACAAATTCTTTCAGAAAGGACTTCCTAACATTTCAATTAATTTTGGACGTCAACAAATATCGCTTCATCAGAAATGCCTTTCTTCCCAAAGCCATTCTGCATTTTATATCATCTTTACTTCCACCGTCGGAAGCTATTTCCTACTCAAATAACAATTCTCTTATAGTACTTTTACTGTCTCTACATCTACATCTACATACATACTCCGCAATTCACCGTAAGGTGCGTGGCGGAGGGTACACTGTACCACTACTAGGTATTTTCTTTCCTATTCCACTCCCAAATTGAACGAGGAAAAAAAGAATGCCTATATGCCTCCGTAAGAGCCCTAATTTCTCTTGTCTTTGTGATCTTTACGCGAAATGTGAATAGGCGGCAGCAAGATCGTACTACACTCAGCTTCAAATTCCGGCCCTCTAAATTTACTTAACAGAAATTCACGAAAAGAATGTCGACTTTCTTCCAGCGATCCCCAATTGAGTTGCCGGAGCATTTCCGTGACACTCGCGCATTGCTCGAACCTACGGGTAACAAATCTAGCTGCACGTCTCTGAACCGCCTCTATGTCTTCTTTTAAACTGATCCGCTGTGGGTCCCAAATACTTGAGCAATACTCAAGACGTGGTCGTACAAGCGTTTTATACGCGGTCTCCTTTACAGGTGAAGTACTTCTTCCCAAAATTCTCCCAATAAACCGAAATCGGCTGTCTGCCTTACTCACAACTGTCCTTACATGCTCGTTCCATTTCATATCGCTCTGCAATGTTACGTCTAGATATTTGAACGACGCGACACCATCAAGAAGCTCACTACTAATGCTGTATTCGAACATTATGGGATTGTTTTTTCTACTCATGCGCATCACCTTACATTTTTCTACATTGAGAGCTAGCTGCCAATCTTCGCACCAACTAGAAATTTTGTCTAAGTCATCCTGTATGCTATTACAGTCAGTTACAGGCGACACCCTCCCATACACCACAGCATCATCAGCAAACAGCCGCAAATTACAACTTACTCTGTCCATCAGATCATTTATATAAATAGAAAGTAATAGCGGTCCTATCACACTCCCCTGGGGCACGCCAGACGATACACTCGTCTTTGATGAACACTCGCCGTCGAGAACAACGTACTGCGTTCTATTACTTAGGAAGTCTTCCAGCCAATCACAAATCTGTGAACCTATTCCATAAGCTCGTATCTTCGTTAGTAGTCTGCAGTGTGGCACCGTGTCGAGAAAAACACAATCCGCCTGTTGCCCTTCGTCCATGGCTCGCAAGATGTCATGTGAGAAAAGGGCAAGTTGAGTTTCACATGAACGATGTTTCCTAAACATGGAAAGATGCTTTTCCGTTTCAAGGAAATTTACTATATTCGAACTGAGAATATGCTCCAAAATTCTACATGAAACTGATGTTAACGGTATTAGCCTGTAATTGTATGGGTCAGTTCTCTTTCCTTTCTTATACACGCGAGTCACCTATTCTAATGCCATTTGCTTCATCTGTTTTTCTGACACTACATTCCATTACCCCTTTTTTTTCTCTTGTTAATGTACATACCATCCTTTCAAGACATTGCTCTTACAGCCGCTTTGCCACCGCTGCCGCGGTGAAGTAGGCGAGCGGTCTAAAGCGTCTCGCTGCGGAGCGCGCGGTTTCTCGCCGTGGAGGTTCGAGTCCTCCCTGGGACATGGGTGTGTGTGTGTGTGTTTGTCCTTAGGTTAGTTTATCTAGGTTTAAGTAGTTTGTAAGCTAAGGACTGATGACCACGCAGTTTGGTCCGATAGTTTTACAAACATTTGAACATTTTGATTTTTGCTACCGCTGACAGAATTACAACGCCATCTACAAACGGCAATGTTTTTATATCTTAAGTCCTCGTAAGTTTTTATTTCTTAAGTCGTACAATACATGGTTCTTTTTGGGTTGGTTTCACTGGCCACTGTTTGTTGAAGCGGACGCCAAACTACTCTGTATCGCTCACCTGTTTGTGACGAAGTGTTCTGGACAAGCACAGTGAGACTAGAATTTTTGATGAACTTCAGTTTGGACTGAACGTTACATTTCGGCATGGCAGCGGCCATGGTATGATGGTGACTACCTAGTTGATGACTGGTGTGGGTGCCAGAGTTACATCTGACTTGTACCGTAAGTTCTCAGTATGTTGGTAGAAGGTTGCCTTCGTGCTACTTTCGAAATGACTTACACAGCCAGTTAGTTAAGGCTAGTCTACACCACGACACTAGGTTGCGACACTCGTTTCGTGAAATGAGTTGCGCGCAACTGCTTTCGTGTATGTCTGTAGACACGGCGCCAATACCATACACTTCAGTTTCGTTGTTTCGTGAGTGCCGTAGTCGCGTTTTGGTACGTGAAGAGTTGTGGCGGGGGTATTGCTTCTCTGTGTCAAGTCGCTGTATAAGACTACACATAAAAAGAATAACAAACGTGTTTGGGTTCGCGAATGGATTAAAAAAGACGTCAGCGCTGCTGCTTAGCGACCTTGCTGAAAGAAATAGTAATTGTAACTGAAGACCCTAGAAGTTATTTTAATCAGAATGTCACCAGAGCAGTTTACATTCCTTTTAAACAGAGTTAGTAATGCAATAAAGAAAGAAGATACTGTTATACGTGAATCATTGTAACCAGAACTGAAACTACAAATTGCATTACGTTTCTTGTGAAGTAGATATTTATTTGTCTCTACAGTACCTGTACCGTGCTCCCAAATCCACAATTGCCATAGTTCGTTTGTATAGGTATTTGGAATTGAATGTATTTTAGTCTGCAATTCACTAATCGTCAACCCATCAATATTTAATTCAGGAATAATCGCTTCAAGAGCACTAACACGCTGCTGCTTATAATCGCAGAAACACCTATGCACCGCATATATGTTCAAAAACCGAATTATTTCATCCGTTCCCCCCTTTATGTTGTGTTTTGTTTTGTATCGGTTATAACCTAACCTAAAAACACGCGCAATCAGTATCGCCAAAGTCGGAAGGTGCCGAAACTGTTTAGTTTCGCCAACAAGTTGCGCGAACGCCTGCCGCGCATGCGCACTGGCCAGTAGCGCAGTTTCATGAAACCTAGTGTCGCCGTGTAAATCAGCCTTTATACTATTCCTAACCACGGTGCTACACGACGTTTTTCTCATGAGCAACATTGGCAGAGAGGAAAGAAATGGAAAGTGGTAAATAAAAATCCTCGGTCGTGGTGGGGATCGAACCCGCGATCTTTGGCTAATTTGCGTAGCACTCTACCACTGTGCTAGTGAGCCATAATATGAAGCGATAACAAAGAGGCCGATGGTAAGCTGGTGCGAGAGCTACTGTGCGTGAGATTGGAATCCCTCCGGTGGTAACCTGTTGGAGGCCGCGCGGTTTGGCCGGACTTGAAAGAGACTGCGCTCTCTTATCTGGACACGTGGCTTTGGCGCGTGGATCGTGCAGAGCTGCCCCCCCCCCCCCCCCGCTTCCACGTGACTGCAGAACGTGATTTATTTTGTCAGATAACGCCACGCCACGTACACCGACCGCCCCTGCCTGTGACCGCTATTTATGGTCTTCAGATACTTCAGATCTCTTTCTTCCAGCCAGAAACAGGGGGAGATACCGAGAACGGTCAGGGTGAGCAACTTTTCAATCTTTCCCGGGTCCTTCCGTATTATATCAATATTTTTATATCCTTTTGGTCCATTTTATATTAGTAACATAAAAAGTGGGCTGTTTGCGTTGGCCTTTGACAGCTCGAAATTTAATTGTAAATAACGTCTGGGAGTTGTATGGTAGTGAAAGTTGGGTGGATTGATTTGATTTGATTTGATTCTTTCAGGGAAGCCAAAACAGTCTTGGTCTAAACCGCCATTGCCCACACCGAAACTAAGTTTATTGTGCGGTATCGCTCCCTGTATGTCTAGTAAAGACAACCAATGCCCTTGAACAGTGCAAGGAGTCCCTTTACCAGTTCTTTATTAGACACAATTTCTTGGGGTCTGGTTGTCCCAAATGTTCTGTGCCTTTTACTCTCCAATGCAATGAATTCGAAGATCAGATGTGATGCAGTTTCATCACCGTCATCACAGATCCTACATTTAGGACCTCTTCTGTTATTCCCATTGTATGTAGGTGTTTTTTGAAATTCCCATGACCTGTCAGCAATCCAACCATGAATCTAATCTCTCTCCTCTTCAGACCCAGGATTGCAGAGCTTCTTTTAAAACAAGGCTTTGGCATCATTACCTTGCCATGTTTTTGTTGATGGACTTTGGTCCAATATTCTACGTGCTGTCTTCTGATCAAGTTACTTAGCTCCAATTTAATCATTGCCTTGGTGATTGTCAGGACAGGTTCCGGTCCAATAATTGGTCGGCATGTTCGTTGCCACTGATCCCCGAGTGGCCAGGGACCCACAATAGGTTTACTCTATTGCTTTCCCCTAGCTCCACCAGAACCCTGTGACATTCTGCAACAATTTTAGACCTTGTTGTAGGAGCTGCCAGTGATCTCAGGGCTGCCTGGCTGTCTGAATAGATATAGATGCTACGATCTTTGTAGCACCTACGCAAGTTCTCCTCCACACATGCCATGATGGCAGTGATCAGTTGGGTGGATACAGGTTACCTTATTCATAAGATAGAGGTTACAGATATGAAAGTAGCAAGAATAATTGCAGGTACCAATAGATGGGAACAATGGCAGGAGGGTTTCCATATTGAGGAAATCAAAGAAAAGCTGGGAATGAACACCATAGATGAAGCAGTTAGAGCGAACAGAGTGAGATGGTGGGGTCATGTTACACACATGGGAGAAGCAAGGTTACCTAAGAGACTCATGAGCTCGTCAGCGGAGGGTAAGAGGAGTTGAGGTTGACCAAGAAGAAAGTACTTAGATTCGGTGCAGAATGATTTTAAAGTAAAAGGCATAACATCAGATGAGGCATCAATGTTAGCATTGAATAGGGGATCATGGAGGAATTTTATTAGAGGTACTATGCTCCAGACTTAACGCTTAAAGGCATAATCAGTCTCTAATGAAGATGATGATGATGATGATGATGATAACGTCTTAACCGTTCAGCTCGGAATAAAATTGAGTAAACATTTTTTTTTCATATTTCGGACCGTTTCAAAGATACTAGTTGACCCGTGCGAATAATTCGCACTCTATCCTGATCAGTCACAATTAGGTAAAATAGTAATGGAGGAGAGGTAGATGCAAGTACATATGTACAAAAGATGAACTTTGAATAGTAGTTACAAATACTAGTGTCGTAAGCTATAATAGTAAGCGGTACTTATCTGTGATGATGAAAGTTGAGGTATTTCAGTTTATTCGCGTAGTACACAACGTTTGCTTGAACAAAATGAACAATTCCAACAGCTGTTGTGCATCGACGTGTGAAACAGAAATCTCGTGGTAAACTACGCTTTCGTAAAGAATCTAAACAACTGCAAGAGCTGTCGTTCATGCCAGTTAGACCAGGCCTTTGGGCAGTACCGCCGACAGTCACACAAAGAAAGAAAAAGGACAAAAAATGAGAGCAAGCTTTCGGAACATGGGTCCTTCATCAGATAGGAGAGAAGGTAAGAAAGAAAGAATGGGAACAAAAGGGGAAGGTAATTCACGACGTAGGTCATGAGGATGATGTTTGAGGATTATGGAATTCAGAGATACTGTATTGGGCCATGCCAAAGAGGATATCTATAAAACAGATTGTCAATAGATGGCACTTTCTATATTGCTTTTGTATTGACCGCGCAAACTAAGTTGACACTTCGCGCGGTATCTGATGGGAGCAACCATAAATACGTGTCCCATTTCCGATCGTTCGCCAGGTATCAACGTAGATTGCACGAACAGTACTTTTCTTTTCAAAATAAAGTTTATTGTGAAAACAATAACTTAACTTTAAACTGTCTATTTTTCGTCTTTAGTGGAGTACGAAATCTTGAAAATGATACCTCAATCATTAATTCCGGATACAAGAGATATGGCGTACCCACAAAAAACCGGCGAGAAATAATATATATGATTTGCAAAACTGACGTCGATTTCACACTTTGTGTTTCTGTAAGTACCACCTTTTTGATCGCGCCTTTTAACAGAACAGTGCCAAATTTTACAAACGGATTTATTGGTAGCTAGCGACTAGAACTTCCCCTCTGGTGGCTTAATCGGACACCGCTGAACTAAGGCCAATCTCGTCTATTACGCGCCAGGTCGAAAATATTTCAAGTAAATGTAGTTAAGAATTCAATATCGAGTTACTTTTCTTCGATATTATTTCGATATTTTGTTAAGTTGGTAACCACATTTGAAGATGTAATTCTTCATATGGATCTACAGTCATATTCTTTTGCTGTGGGTCATTTAATGGAGGTTTGAAGAATGATTTGAGGTTGATATTTCAATTCTTCAATTGAAAATATCGCAGGAAAAACTTTTTTTATAAAGAAATGAAGGACTTACAAATAATCGTGATTCATAATTAATAACGGTGATTCATGATCATTAGGATTGATTTCGTGTCTCGCAGAATAGCTCTGTGGTGTGGACTGCTATAGACTGGTCGGTCGTTCCCGCCGGACGTTCGAGTCCTTCCTGTGGCACGAGTGTGTGTGTGTGCGTGCGTGTGTGTGTGTGTGTGTGTGTGTGTGTGTGTGTTTGTGTGTGAGTGGGTGGATGTTTTGTCCTTAATGTAAATTAGTTTAAGTAGTTTGTAAGTCTAGGGACTGATTACCATAGCAGTTTGCTCTAATATGTTCACAAACATTTGAACATTTGATTGGTTTCGTCATTTCAGAACGCGCAAAATGAAATTTCTTTCATAAAGTTTTCCAAAAATGCCGAAAAATAAAAGAAATTATAAAAATAAAATTCACATTTGCGTGTCTTCCAGCGCACTTTTTCATATATTTCGGTCAAAGAATTAAATTCATAAGAATACTAGTTATATTCATATTTTATTATGTTTTATGTATTTGTTGTTGTTGTTGTTGTGGTCTTCAGTCCGGAGACTGGTTTGATGCAGCTCTCCACAATACCCTATCCTGAGGAAGCCTCTTCATCTCCACATAAGAACGGCAACCTACATCTGTCTGAATCTGCTTACTGTATCCATCTCTTGGTCTTCCTCTGCGATTTTTACCCCACACACTTCCCTCCAATGCTAAATTCACAATTCCTTGATGTCTAAGAATGTGTCCTACCAATATATCCCTTCTTTTAGTCAAGGTATGCCAGAAATTTCTTTTCTCCCCAATTCTGTTCAGTACCTCCTCATTAGTTACGCGATCCACCCACCTAATCTTCAGCATTCTTCTGTAGCACCATATTTCAAAAGCCTCAATCTTCTTCCTGTCCGCACTGTTTATCGTCCATGTCTCACTCCCAGACAAGGCAACACTCCATACAAATGCCTTCAGAAAGGACTTCCTTAGGCTTAAATCAATATTCGATGTTAACAAATTTCTCTTTTTTCAAGAACGCTTTTCTACCCATTGCCATTCTGCATTTTATATCCTCTGTGCTGCGACCATCATTTGTTATTTTACTGCCCAAGTAACTAAACTCATCTACCTCCTTTATTGCTTCGTTTCCCAATCTAATTCCTTCAGCATCACCTGATTTTCTTACACTGCACTCCATTACCCTAGTTTTGCTCTTGTTAATTTTCATCTTATATGCACCTTTCAGCACACTGTCCATTCCATTCAATTGCTCTTCCAGGTCCTCTGCTGTATCTGACAGAATTACTATGTCGTCGCGTCGGCAAAACGCAATGTTTTTAATTCTTCACCCTGAACTTTAATTCGTTCTCCAAATTTCTCCTTGCTTTCCTTTATAGCTTGCTCAATGTACAGATTGAATAACATCGGAGAAAGGCTACAACCCTGTATTACTCCCTTTCCAACCACTGTATCCCTTTCATGCCCTTCAACTCTGATAACTGCTGTCTGGTTTTTGTACAAGTTGTGAATAACCTTACGCTCCCTATATTTTACTCCTGCTTGCTTCAGAACTTGAAAGAGTTTATTCTAATCAACATTGTCAAAAGCCCTCTCCAAATCTACAAAAGCTAGAAATGTAGGTTTGCCTTTTCTTAATCTATCTTCTAGGATAAGCCGCAAAGTGAGTACTGCCTCGCGAGCTCCTACATTTCTCCTGAACCCAAACTGATCTTCCCCGAGGTCGGCTTCTACCAGCTTTTCCATCCTTCTGTTTATAATTCGTGTTAATATTTTGCAACCATGACTTATTAAACTGATGGTTCTGTAGTTTTCACACCTGTCTGCACCTGCTTTCTTTGGAATGGGGATTATAACATTTTTCTTGAAGTCTGAAGGTTTGTCATGGGTGGTTCTCCCAGAGACTTCAGTAGCTTTGAGGGAATATCATCTACTCCAGGGGCCTTGCTTCGACTTAGGTCTTTCAGGGCTCTGTCAAATTCTTCTCTCAGTACAGTATCTCCTATTTCATCTTCATCTACATCCTCTTCCCTTCCTAAAATATTGTCTCGAGGTTCATTTCCTTTCCACCTTTCAGCTTTCCCTTCTTTGCTGAGAACTGGTTTTCCATCAGTGTCCTTGATATTCATAGAGCTGTTTTTCTTATCTCCAAATGTTTCTTTTATTTTCCTGTAGGCTGTATCTATTTTTCCCCTATTTATATATTCTTCTACATCCTTGCATTTGACTTCTAGCCACTCCTGCTTAGCCATTTTGCACTTCCTGTCAATCTCATTTCTTAGTCGTCTGTACTCCATTTTGCCTGTTTCATTTACTGCATTTTTATATTTTCTCCTTTCATCGATTAAATTTAGTATCTCCTGTGATATCCAAGGATTTTTTGTAGGTCTTGCCTTCCTACCTATTTTGTCCTCTGCTACCTTCACTATTTCATCTCTCAATTTTACCCATTCCTTCTCTAGTGTTTTATTATCCCCTGTTTCTGTCAATTGTTGCCTAAAGCTCCCTCTGAAATTCTTAAGAACCTCAGGTTCCTTTAATTTATCCAGGTCCCATCTCCTTATTTTCCTACCTTTTTGTAGTTTCTTCAGTTTCATCCTACAGTTCATAACCAACAAGTTATGGTCTATATCTGCCCCTGAGTATGTTTTACAGTTTAAAACCTGGTTCCGAAATCTATGTCTTACCATTATAAAATCTATCTGGTATCTCCCGGTGTCTCCTGGTCTCTTCCACGTATACAACCTTCTTTTGTGATTCTTAAACCAGGTGTTTGTTATAACTAAATTATGTTCTGTGCAAAATTCTACCAGGCGGCTTCCTCTTTCATTCCTTTTGCCCAAACCATATTCACCTACTATCTTCCCTTCCCTTCCTTGTCCTACTACCGAATTCCAGTCACCCATAACAATTAAGTTTTCCTCTCCCTTAATTGTCTGAATAATTTCCTTTAGCTCCTCATATATTTCTTCGATTTCCTCATCATCGGCAGAGCTAGTTGGCATATAAACCTGTACTACTGTTGTCGGTGTTGGCTTCGTATCCATCTTGACAATGATAATGCGATCACTGTGCTGGTCATAGTAGTTTACCCGCATTCCTATTTTCTTATTCATTATCAATCCTACTCTTGTGATACCCCCAATTGATTTTGTATTTACAATCCTGTGCTCACCTGACCAGAAATCCTGTTCATCCTGCCACCGAACTTCACTAATCCCCACTATATCTAACTTCAACCTATCCATTTTCCTTTTTAAATTTTCTAATTTTCCTACTCGATTAAGGGATCTAACATTCCACGCTCCGACCCGTAGAATGCTAGTATTGTCTTTCCTGATGATCACATCCTCCTGAGTAGTCCCCGCCCGGAGATCCGAATGGGGGACTATTTTACCTCCGGAATATTTTACCCGAGAGGATGCCATCATCATATGTTCATACAGTAGAGCTGCATGTCCTCGGGAAAAATAACGGCTGTAGTTTCCCCTTGCTTTCAGCCGTTCGCAGTAGCTGTGTGGCAAAGCCACATTAGCTGGTGTTACAAGGCCAGCTCAGTCAATCATCCAGACTGTTGCCCCTGTAACTACTGAAAAGGCTGCTGCCCCTCTTCAGGAACCACACGTTTGTCTGGCCTCTCCACAGATACCCCTCCGCTGTGGTTGCACCTACGGTACGGCTATCTGTATCGTTGAGGCACGCAAGCCACCCCACCTCGGCAATGTCTGTGGTTCATGGGAGTGGTTATGTATTTAGTTTTTTATTATTTATATTTTTATTATTTTTTGTCCGATATATTTGCAAAAATAGTAAAACTATTTAAAACCTAAAATGGACCGTCTTTTTGTTTTTCATTTAGATAGCCGGCACTGGGAAATTATACTAGCATCATCGGATATGTGAACTGACATGCAAAATACTACTTCACTTGAGATAATGGTAATTAGAAAAATACGTATTCTTAATCTATATTCCAATCTTGTTAAACTCACCTGCCATTCACATGCCCCACATCACATAGGACACAGTAAAATTACAGTTTTCGCCATTATAGTTAGTATGTCGTTATACACATACAATGTTTCCCACTTTGGTCAAGTTAAATCAAATACTAAAGAAAATAGCCATCCACCATAACAACATGGTACCAGGTGGCACTTATAACATTTGAGCATGAAACGTTCTCATATACATCGACAACAACGATCTTATCTACATAAAAAAGACATGTGTCAGAATCCATCATCAATTTATCACTGAAACTTTGAACAATACAGCTGGTGTCATTTTTATACAGGTCAGCCAATTAAAATCATAAAATATCAGATTTCGAAGAAAACCATCTGTCTCTAGCCCAAATTTTAGACCAGATACATTGTACCAAAATAAGCAAATTCAAGTATATATACAATTATAGGTAGCAGTTATGATAAATAAAATAAGTGTTCCTATGTATGCACGTCAGTTACTTAAAATCGTAAAAACAAAACAACAAATAATAAAACTCATGACAGATACAAAGACAAGTGCTTTTTCGCCCATTGTGTATGTTTAGATATCAGATATCAGTTGTCTAACCCTGTAAAACAATTTATCTCATTTCAACAACAATTAAAAGATTAAAATTCAGACATTGTGGAAAAGGCTGATAATGAAGAAACTACGTTGTAAACCTATGTGTAGGTATAGATTCACGGTACTGGATCTCGGCAAATTCAGTTACACGAAAGATGAAGATACAGTGCTAACAATTAATATAACCAAATAATCCAATAATAATTAATGTGTTTCTTAACCTAATACAGCGCATTAAAGATCCACACAAGTGCTACTCCTGTTGTCTTCCTTAGGTCTCTGTCCCATCTGTCTGGTGGTCTTCCTCTAGGTCTTTTTTGGTAAATTTCGTTCCAGTCTAGTACTTGTCTAGACCATCTTCCATCTTTTATTCTAGCAATATGACCAGCACACTGTCATGTCAGTGTAATCACCCTTACCATCACGGAAAGGATACGAATGTTCATATTTTAACGCCCATAAAATCAGTTGCATTGCCATGCGGTAAATAAGTAAGTAATCTACATTACTGATTGTACCTGCGAGATATTTCACAGACAGTACGGACATAGATCTGTGAATTTCCTTGGAAATTACATCATACGGGTTACGAGGTCGTAAAGGATAAGATACACGGAAAACCACCCCCTTACACAGGAGATTCCATTTAATTACGACTTTACTGCCAACTCTAGTGCCAATACATTTCACATACAGTTCCTAACGTTCCACTATACGTCTCTGGAAAAGTATTGTAGTACACACTATCAAGGTTTTGTGGGCTCATAAGGATTGAGATGCATGAAGCTGAAACTGAATAGAGACTATAGGACAGAAGGGGATGAACAGAAGAGGAATAAGTACTGTACTGACATAGGAATGGAATAAGCACATAGGAATTTGACGACTGCTGTTTTTTTTTTTTTTTTTTTTTTTTTTTTTTTTTTTTTTTTTTTTGCACACACACACACACATATATATATATATATATGATATATAGGGATCAGTTCTGCTTAATCTCAGAACTGGCGTCATCGCCTTTTTTTTTTAAATATAGTGGTAGTTTATATAAAAAACAACTGAGGTAAAATCCAAAGGAGCAGCTCAATAATCGAAATTAGTAATTTTCTTTGGACATTGTCACGATTAAATTTTTATTATATTTCCTTCCATGCCTTTCATACGACAGTGATAAAACATTGTTCTTGGCATTCAAATCAGGAGAAACGACACTGTCTGCAAAATAATTAGTATGGCATATGCCTCGACACGAAGCTACAATTTTATCCTGATATTGATGAAAATCTGCACATCGTACGGCGCATGGCGCAGGATACTTTACCGCAAACTTCATCGTCAATCTACAGTTGTATTCGTATCTTGATGAAATGCTTCACACTTCGCCTTCTGCTAAAACTCGGGTATGGCTTGAACGATTTTATTAATTTGTGTTTTGTTTTCTTTAATATAGAACTGGTGTAGAAGAAAGTTGGGTACCCCACTCTTTCATATTCTGAAGGGAGCAGAAGTAGATGAAAAGAGAGAGAGAGAGAGAGAGAGAGAGAGAGAGAGAGAGAGAGAGAGAGAGAGATTAGCAAAACAGCCACTACTCTGGGCTCTTTCACGAGTACACTAGAAGAAGCTAAAAGTTGTTCTTTTCGATTCCGTTTCTAGGTCCTGTATCATATCGGATTCAAAAATTGCTTCGAAACAAATACAAATTCAATATCGCCTTCCCCACAAATAATAATATGAAAAAGAAAGTGTAATCCATTATTTCAAGGCAATTACTGACCCTTTGCAAAATTTTGGTGTTTATAAGCTTTGCTGTGCTACATGTCGTGCCTGTTACACTGGACAAACAGGGCGATCTTTTTCAGTCAGTTGTAAAGAACACTTCTTGAGGAAGAATGGTTCCTGACCCCCCCTCATTCTTCTTTTGCAGACCATTTATTAATCTCAGCACATTTCCCAATAGTATTGAAAACGTATAAATTTTACACATAGAGAAAAAGGGACGGAAGTTCGATATTTGGGAGGAATTAGAAATTTTTAAATATTTGTCCTTAAACGACGGACTTCTTCTTAATGAACAAATGCAATTGCGTGGTAAAAGTTTCTTTACAGGCATTAAGCCGTTGATTTAGAAAATCAAAAGCATCCGGGACGGAATAATTCTTGCAGATTCTGAAATACTTTCTCTTCCTTGATATCACGTCTGTTTTGTCAGACGTATGTATAAATGTTGTTTCATGACCCTACTCGTCCCAATAGCTAGAATGAAAATAAAACGTACCAAAGTGAGGTGATATGGCGATTAGTAATTTGTTATCGCTTATTCCATAATCACGCACGAAAGAACTGGCCCATGGAAATTACGACAGATGTCGAGAGTCAGTTGTTTGAAATGAACAATCGCAGTGCAGTGAGTTAATATATTTCGACTAGCCTTGGTACCCTCGATGCCCGGGTGTGTATTTGTTGCACCATCTCCTTATTCTACCTCTCTCCATTGACCGTTTCACCTGCGTATATAGTGAAATTCGGCCAGAAACTCAATTTCACGCGGTTCAATTCTTATGACTTCATCTCCTGAACATTATATCCTACAGTAATATAAAATTTCAAACACATTTGAACATTTTTGTAAATTCACAAGGCTTATTAAAATTAGCTAGATTTCTTCAATCAGGTTTGACTTCATTTTTGAGCTGGTGCCCAGCGACTTTTTGTACAAATTAGTAGAGAATATCACCAATGTCGCAATTTTTGTTTATATTTTCCAGATATACGTAGATGTCGGGCACAATGTGGCTATTCTCAATGCTTTGATTTATGTTTACATCTAATGTTTTTTTTATGTTTGTAAAGCTTATGGGACTTAACTACGGGGTCATCAGTCCCTAAACTTACAAACTACTTATGAACTACTTACGAACTAGGACGGCACAAATAACGATGCCCGAGGGGGGATTCGAACCCCCGACCGTAGTGGCCGTGCTGACCGTGACTGTAGCGCCTCAGTCACCTCGGCCACTTACATCTAATACCGTCACGCTGAACGTAACTGTCAACATAACGGTTTAGATGTAAGCACATATTGTGAGTGATTGCTGAGATTTCATACAGATTTCTTTAAATAAAATTCCACAAACGTTTTGTAAAAAAGAAAAGAAACAATACGGGGGGTGGGGGGCATCAATTTAGCAGCTCGCACGGAGCGGCACTTGGGCTTGCGCCGGCCCTGTACCTACTCATCATTTGCGAATAACGAGGTTCAAAGTGGACAAAAGTGTACTTACAAATTTCTTGGAAGTTTAAATAAAAATCACACTTCCGACCACAGGGCGGCGGGTAGCCGTTGAACCTCGGGTTCCGAACTTCAAACGCGTACTGCGAGATGTTAACGGTAGGTACTTGTAAGTAGCCAACGCTGCCATCTAGCGGAGAAAAGTCTAACTATGCCGCCTTCGCACGGGAAAGTAACGTTCTGAAATGTAATACACAGCCAAGGCGGCTATCCGCGCGGTTGCGTGAAGGTTATGGTGAGGAGTGTAGGTTGTACATCCATTTGCTAAGCATGTTTAGCAATTGCGGAGCCTTGCCGCTTTCGCTAGTAAAATATAGTCGTTTTTTCCCTGTCTTTGGGATTGGAGGGAGTGAGGTACACTTCGCCACGCACCCCATCTGGCTTAGAGAGTATCTAGTTGTTAAGCCCTTTCTATACGATACGAGCAACACGCACAAGGAAGTCGTCGTCAGCTGCAGCGCCCCTTGCAATAGATCGTCAACTACAAAGAAGCGTTCAAACGGTACGCATTTGTTGAGTCGTCTGCTTCACGCGTCTACTTCGTTTGTTGTCAACTTACAGCAAATGAATCGCTGCGTTAACATCACTTTTCGAAACTGTATGATATATTGTGATGATTAAAACATTTGTGAAACTGTATTTACTTGTTTTCGTGCAGTTCATGCGTAACTACGTCGCTCACATGTGTTAACGTCCTATTTATAAAATGCGATTACATACTTATAGCCCCTGCGGTTTGAGGCGCCTATGTATAAGATGAACAAGCTCAGGTGTCTATATATAGACCTTTCACTTTGATAAAGCTTCAAGTAATGCTCACCAAGAACAAATATTTCATCTGTTAACTACAGCATGTTTCAGGAAAAATTGCAAATATTTTAGAAGATGGTAATAAAGGCGATTTTCAGTTAAAATTTCATATAACGTGTGGCAAATTTTTATTGGGTACAGAGATACAGCTCTTGGTATGTACAACAAACTGATTTGGATATCTTTCGTCTGTTCTTGGTAGATCACCATATTGACTTTTATTTAAATAACCGGTTTTCGACGTAGTTTAAAGTCTGAATATGTCCTAGTAAGCCGAAAACCAGGTAACTAAGTGGAAATGAACATGTAGAAGATACACAAAATTCTACTTCTAAGTAAGTGTACTACCAAGAACCGACGGATGAATCAGTGACAATTTCTTGATTTACATTTGCTCTACGTTTGTTTGAATTTCACATTAACAGCTATATCTCTGTATTCAATAAAAATTGTACACAGGTTATATTAAATTTTTAATGCAATACCTCTGTAGTATCATTTCCTAAAAATACGACTGAGTCGAAAAACTACGTTCCTGTGAGCAGGAGACAAGTAAACATTCTCAAACAAATTCCCGACTTGGCTTCGTTTGTCAGCTGGATTCCCCATTCGGTCGTCTGCGCATGCGCGAAGCACTTCCATACGCATGAGAATAGGATCCATCCTATTCCGTCTACTAGCGATCGTATTCGTGCGTCTTGTGCAAGTGGACGCGTCTACACTGTACGTGGACGGCGTGACCAGGGCATCATGGGTAATCTCGTAAGCTCTCACTTCCCGCGTAGAAAGGGCTTAAGAAATCTTCATATTGGCGATTATGATCGCTCGTCCTCGGTCGAGTGCGCCTCTCTCGGGCTTGTGTTTGTACGCAGGGAGCGGGAAGAATAGGCCTCATAAACTACATTCCCAACTTCTCATGCAACTACACTCTCATTAATTTAGTTAGCATGGTAGAGTCCAGTGCTATAGAAAAATTAAATAAATGAAACTATTTAAAAGCTTCACAGATCACGTTAATTGTTATGTGAAACCTCAAAACCAGTTCACTGTTGCAAGCGATTTGATACAAAAAAGATTCAGTCATGTTAACCGCTTCAGCTGTATGGTGTTCTTTATTAACCAACTAGTTTCGTGGCATTAGAGCAGCATCATCAGGGTTACCTGTATACAAAGAAGAGCAAACGCCAGTAACAATCGCGTTATGTTATTTTACATTTGGGCTATAGGTAAGAAAACTGTAGGTGAAAGTACTCAAGCTATTTCATATTTTTCTCTCTTAGTGGACTAGACGATCCAACTTTCTCTGGTCGTATTCCATAAAATGATAAATAAATCGGATTGCCTGAGTTGAAATAATGTGGAAGTGGTGAATAAGAGAAAGTTAAGCGTACATACCGGTGGCGGGCGTTGTGCTGGGGCTGACCGTCGTCAGCTATGTGGTGCTCGTGACAGAGCTGGTAGGTACTTCACAAGTGCGCATGCGCGAAAATCAAATGGAGCATGAGGCGGTTAGCGCTTTGAAACGAGTGTTGTAACAGAGAAGGTTGGGCTACATCTATACAGATTACAAAAATTGTTCTTAACGATATATTACATTTCATCACTATTTTACATCGTTAACAAGAAGCCGCCATTTAAAATATAGATTTATTCAACACAAGTTTCAGTTTGGTAATTGTATCTTACATTACTCTATTAAATATTTATAATTTAAATAATGCTTCAGTAGGCTCTCTTTGGGTATTCGACATGAAGACTGTATGTCTAATGTATTATTATTATTCAATCAATCAAAATTTTCTAAGATGTGGCGATGGCGCAGCTCAAGTTGTCCGTTGAGTGTTTGCATTGGGAAACGCTTCTTGCATCTTAATGTTTCGATCTCTTCCAGAAAATTAAGGTGATGTCCCTTTCTTTCCCTGTGGAGTATTTTTAAATTATTTTGTAAATTTATAATGGAGTGCCCCTCTTCCAAGGCAGACTTGGAGTTAGCAAGATTCGTGTGTTCTTTAAATCTTGTGCAAAAACTTCTGCCTGTTTGTCCAATGTATCTCATGTGCCTATACTTATTCCTTAGATTATATGGTAGGAAACAAGCTGGTTGTATATAGGGAAGTACTATAGGCACAAAGAAACTTCTATAAATAATAAATACTATACTGGTGCTATCTAT
The DNA here is from genome assembly GCA_026315105.1 of Locusta migratoria. NCBI lineage: Eukaryota > Metazoa > Arthropoda > Insecta > Orthoptera > Acrididae > Locusta > Locusta migratoria. The sequence goes on along the minus strand of CM048744.1, from coordinate 854,715,648 downwards.
TGCATTCTGTTGACTTGCGAAAGCGACATTGACACCATTGAACGACACGTACTTGGTTATGAAAAACGACACTTGTCAGTGTCTGTACCCTTCAGGAAACTCATTTGCAATTACAGGTAGACTACATTTCACATGCAGTAATGTATAATCTAACTCGTAGCGATCAGTAAGCGACACTCTGTCACATATTCCAGTTCAATATGTGACAATAAGGTGAACATGCCACTCCCATGAACCACAGACATTGCCGAGGTGGGGTGGCTTGCGTGCCTCAACGATACAGATAGCCGTACCGTAGGTGCAACCACAGCGGAGGGGTATCTGTGGAGAGGCCAGACAAACGTGTGGTTCCTGAAGAGGGGCAGCAGCCTTTTCAGTAGTTACAGGGGCAACAGTCTGGATGATTGACTGAGCTGGCCTTGTAACACCAGCTAATGTGGCTTTGCCACACAGCTACTGCGAACGGCTGAAAGCAAGGGGAAACTACAGCCGTTATTTTTCCCGAGGACATGCAGCTCTACTGTATGAACATATGATGATGGCATCCTCTCGGGTAAAATATTCCGGAGGTAAAATAGTCCCCCATTCGGATCTCCGGGCGGGGACTACTCAGGAGGATGTGATCATCAGGAAAGACAATACTAGCATTCTACGGGTCGGAGCGTGGAATGTTAGATCCCTTAATCGAGTAGGAAAATTAGAAAATTTAAAAAGGGAAATGGATAGGTTGAAGTTAGATATAGTGGGGATTAGTGAAGTTCGGTGGCAGGATGAACAGGATTTCTGGTCAGGTGAGTACAGGATTATAAATACAAAATCAGTTGGGGGTATCACAGGAGTAGGATTGGTAATGAATAAGAAAATAGGAATGCGGGTAAACTACTATGACCAGCACAGCGATCGCATTATCATTGTCAAGATAGATACAAAGCCAACACCGACAACAGTAGTACAGGTTTATATGCCAACTAGCTCTGCCGATGATGAGGAGATCGAAGAAATATATGAGGAGCTAAAGGAAATTATTCAGACAATTAAGGGAGAGGAAAACTTAATTGTTATGGGAGACTGGAATTCGGTAGTAGGACAAGGAAGGGAAGGGAAGATAGTGGGTGAATATGGTCTGGGCAAAAGGAATGAAAGAGGAAGCCGCCTGGTAGAATTTTGCACAGAACATAATTTAGTTATAACAAACACCTGGTTTAAGAATCACAAAAGAAGGTTGTATACGTGGAAGAGACCAGGAGACACCGGGAGATACCAGATAGATTTTATAATGGTAAGACATAGATTTCGGAACCAGGTTTTGAAGTGTAGGACATACCCAGGGGCAGACATAGACTCTGACCATAACTTGTTGGTTATGAACTGTAGGCTGAAACTGAAGAAACTACAGAAAGGTAGGAAAATAAGGAGATGGGACCTAGATAAATTGAAGGAACCTGAAGTTCTTAAGAATTTCAGAGGGAGCTTCAGGCAACAATTGACAGAAACAGGGGAAAATAAAACAGTTGAGGAGGAATGGGTAAAATTGAGAGATGAAATAGTGAAGGCAGCAGAGGACAAAATAGGTAGGAAGGCAAGACCTACAAAGAATCCTTGGATATCACAGGAGATACTAAATTTAATCGATGAAAGGAGAATGTATAAAAATGCAGTAAATGAAACAGGCAAAATGGAGTACAGACGACTAAGAAATGAGATTGACAGGAAGTGCAAAATGGCTAAGCAGGAATGGCTAGAAGGCAAATGCAAGGATGTAGAAGAATGTATAAATAGGGGAAAAATAGATACAGCCTACCGGAAAATAAAAGAAACATTTGGTGATAAGAAAAACAGCTCTATGAATATCAAGGACACTGATGGAAAACCAGTTCTCAGCAAAGAAAGGAAAGCTGAAAGGTGGAAAGAGTATATAGAGGGGCTCTACAAAGGAAATGAACTGCGAGACACTATTGTAGGAAGGGAAGAGGATGTAGATGATGATGAAATAGGAAATACTATACTGAGAGATGAATTTGACAGAGCACTGAAAGATCTAAGTCGAAACAAGGCCCCTGGAGTAGATGATATCCCGTCAGAGCTACTGAAGTCTCTGGGAGAACCAGCCATGACAAAATTGTTTCACATTGTGTGTAAGATGTATGAGACAGGTGAAGTACCCTCAGACTTTAAGAAAAATGTTATAATCCCCATTCCAAAGAAAGCGGGTGCAGACAGGTGTGAAAACTACAGAACCATCAGTTTAATAAGTCATGGTTGCAAAATATTAACACGAATTATATACAGAAGGATGGAAAAGCTGGTAGAAGCCGACCTCGGGGAAGATCAGTTTGGGTTCAGGAGAAATGTAGGAACACGGGAGGCAATACTCACTTTACGGCTTATCCTAGAAGATAGATTAAGAAAAGACAAACCAACATTTCTAGCTTTTGTAGATTTGGAGAAGGCTTTTGACAATGTTGATTGGAATAAACTCTTTCAAGTTCTGAAGCAAGCAGGAGTAAAATATAGGGAGCGTAAGGTTATTTACAACTTGTACAAAAACCAGACAGCGGTTGTCAGAGTTGAAGGGCATGAAAGGGATGCAGTGGTTGGAAAGGGAGTAAGACAGGGTTGTAGCCTTTCCCCAATGTTGTTCAATTTGTACATTGAGCAAGCTATAAAGGAAAGCAAGGAGAAATTTGGAGAAGGAATTAAAGTTCAGGGGGAAGAAATAAAAACATTGCGTTTTGCTGATGACATTGTAATTCTGTCAGAGACAGCAAAGGACCTGGAGGAGCAGTTGAATGGAATGGACAGTGTGTTGAAGGGAGCGTATAAAATGAACATTAACAAGAGTAAAACTAGGGTAATGGAGTGCAGTGCAAGAAAATCAGGTGATGTTGAAGGAATTAGATTAGGTAACGAAACATTAAAGGAGGTAGATGAGTTTTGTTACTTGGGCAGTAAAATAACAAATGATGGTCGCTGTACAGATGATATAAAATGCAGAATGGCAATGGGTAGAAAGGCGTTTTTGAAAAAGAGAAATTTGTTAACATCGAATATTGATTTAAGCCTAAGGAAGTCCTTTCTGAAGGCATTTGTATGGAGTGTTGCCTTGTATGGGAGTGAGACATGGACGATAAGCAGTGTGGACAGAAAGAGGATAGAGGCTTTTGAAATGTGGTGCTACAGAAGAATGCTGAAGATTAGGTGGGTGGATCGCGTAACTAATGAGGAGGTACTGAACAGAATTGGGGAGAAAAGAAATTTCTGGCATACCTTGACTAAAAGAAGGGATAGATTGGTAGGACACATTCTTAGACATCAAGGAATTGTGAATTTAGCATTGGAGGGAAGTGTGTGGGGTAAAAATCGCAGAGGGAGACCAAGAGATGCGTATAGTAAGCAGATTCAAGTGGATGTGGGTTGTCGTTCTTATGAGGAGATGAAAAGGCTTGCTCAGGATAGAGTAGGGTGGAGAGCTGCATCAAACCAGTCTCTGGACTGAAGACCACAACAACAACAACAAAGTGAACATGCTAGAAAAATTGTGTCATTTCACTATTTTACTAATTATTACAAGATAAATAGAGACGTTAATAATTCACACTAAAAATGTCAAAGATAATCAGATTTCTTTTATCACTTTCTAGAAAATCCACTGAGATACATCGTTGAGCTAAAAAAAAAAAAAAAAAAAAAAAAAAAAAAAAAAAAAAAAAAAAAAATTACGCGAAATGATATCTAATAGTTTCCTCAAGGGAAGTGAAACATTAAAATGTACGTTCATAAAACGATGTAGTTTATATAGCTAGAGTGCTTTTAAAGCACGGAAAATAGAGGAGTTGATTTATCCCTTCTCAGAGTAGACCAGGTTGAGGGCGTGAAAATCTAAATAGCTCTTAGGTTGTTTGCAGTTGACGCCGTCATTTACCCTCTAGTAAAATCATCTGAAGATCAAAACCAACTGCAGAACGATCTCAATAAGATATCTCTATGGTGTAAAAATTGGCAATTAACTTTAAGTAATGAGAAGTGTGAAGTAGTCCACAAGAGTACGAAAAGAAATCCGTTAAACTTTGTTTACAAGATAAATCAATCGAATGTGAAGTCCGTAAACTCCACTAAATACCTAGGAATTACTATTACTTCTGACTTAAACTGGAAAGAACACATGTCGTGGGAAAGGTGAACCAGATAGTGCGTTTTATTATCATACCCCTTAAAAGATGCAACAGAACTACGGAAGAAACTGCAGCATACACTACGCTTGTGCGTCCTTTTTTGAGTATTGCTGCCCAATGTGAGATCCTTATCAGGTGGGTTTGACGGAGGACATTGAAAGAGTCCAAAGAAGGGCAGCTCGTTTTGTATTGTCACGACAGAGGGGAGACAGCGTTACGGAAATGATACTGGATCTGGGATGGGAATCATTACAACAACGGTGCTTATCACTGCGGCGTGGGCTACTTACGAAACTGCAATCGCCAACATTCTCCTCCGAATGCGAAAATATATTGTTGACTCCCACTTACATAGGTCGAAAAGATCAACAAAATAAAATACGAGAAATCAGAGCCCGAACGGAGATATTGAGGTGTTCTTTCTTCCCGCGTGCTATTCGAGAAAGGAAGGGAAGAAATATAGTATAAAGGTGATTCGATAAACCCTCTGCCAGGCACTTAAATGTTATTCGAAGAGTATCCCATGTAGATGTACGAGATATAATCAGCTATGGCCATCTGTAAGACTCCGATAATACACGGTCGACAGCTGACGCGCCAGTTTGTAGTCACATTAGTGTAACCTTAAAGACCAATACTGTGTTCAACTAAATGCGATGGAATGAGAAATTAATTTCAGCTTTTAATAATTCTATCAGAAACGAGGCACAACATTACGTCAAAGGAACAAAAAATGAAATAATATTTTAAATGTGTGATGCTGTAATGAGTTCGACAGTGTTGCAAAATAATACGTTCCGTTGGTAAAAAGTACTGTGGTTAGTTTCAAATTTACGTCATTCAGGTCACTGGTAAGCAGGGGAAGACAGGATAATTAATTTTCTGTTCACAAACACAACACAAAAATACAATAAGAAACAATGGATACGTGTGTTATTTATTAAACATCTGTTAACTTAATACATGTAATATTACTAAGTTTGCCGCGGCGGAGCGTCCGACAGCATTTTGGTGCTATGCTCCGATGCGGGTTTGAATCCCCCCTCGGGCATGGATGTTTGTGCTGTCTTTAGTATAAGGTAGCTCATAAGTAGTTTGTAAGTTTAGGGACTGATGAGCCCATAAGCTTAACAAACATATGAATATTACTTTTAGCACTGATCTAGTACTTATGAAAAAGTAACGTGTGTTTTCATCACTCTCTAACTCTGTTTCAACATTTAAAAAAAAAATTATTCATTTTTTTTTTTATTTTCAACTCGATTTTTCAGTGTTCAATTTCTTTAAATTCATTTTAGAAGAAACAAACACTTTCACAGAATTATTTAGTTCCTGGCATAACGCAGAATAAGGTAGCTAGTCTAAAGAGCCGCGAGAACTCTTTTCGATGGGAAGTTCTTGTGAAATATTTCAATAATTACTCTGACTCACTAATTTTGTGTTACAACGAGCTCGCCGGCCGCGGTGGCCGAGGTGACTGAGGCGCTACAGTCACGGTCAGCACGGCCACTACGGTCGGGTGTACGAATCCCCCCTCGGGCATGGATATTTGTGCCGTCCTAGTTCGTAAGTAGTTCATAAGTAGTTTGTAAGTTTAGGGACTGATGACCCCGTAGTTAAGTCCCGCAAGCTTAACAAACATTTGAACATTTTTTTTGTACAACGAGCTCCAAAAATGTTCAAATGTTTGTTAAGCTTATGGGACTTAACTACGGGGTCATCAGTCCCTAAACTTACAAACTACTTATGAACTACTTACGAACTAGGACGGCACAAATATCCATGCCCGAGGGGGGATTCAAACCCCCGACCGTAGTGGCCGTGCTGACCGTGACTGGAGCGCCTCAGTCACCTCGGCCACCGCGGCCGGCTACAACGAGCTCCAAGCAGGCTTCGACTCAGATAGGACTATCACAGTGTAACATATACAGTCGCGACATTCACTGCTCTAAAAGTTCTTACCAATTGACAGCTGCAACGACACTAGCGCTCCTAGCGGTGGGCAACACATTTAACTAATTCAGTGGTATAAAGACCAACTTCGTCATGAAGAAACACATACGAATATGTGTATATTTACAGCTTATTCCGCTAAAAGTAAATAGAATATAAACATAAGAGAATTATAAATTTATATTATGGTCTGTTCTCACTATGACAGGCATTTTATTGACTCGTATCAATTCGGTGTGGAGTCCAATGATTCGAAAGTTTTTACACCTACCTCGTCTTTCTTATACGCGTTGAGTCCTTTGAGTGTAATCACTTTAGCTTAAAAAGCCAATCTTTTGATGATTCTTGCCGTTTGTGGTTCAGCTGCTGTAACGTTTTTCCTTCATATACAGCTGTGGCAGTTGATTTTCACTTTAAATACTGTAGTTATTGCATTCTACATATGTTTTCTACGTTCCACCCTCACCGATTTTACTGGAATTATAGTGAAGAATCGTTAACGTTCCTGAGTAGAAAAGAGACGTCTCTCTGCTAAATGGCAGGTATTTTCGTATTTCCTAGCCATTTTTATGTCTAATAGAAAATGAAATGATTAAATTAAAACCTGTATGTTACAAGATAATTAATTGTAAATAAACTATCCTGTGATGTACCGTTTCGTACCTTGTTAGGGATCTCAGGAAACCTAAGACAAATGTGGAGCGATTTTTCAATTATTACCAATTCTATTACCAATATTTAGGAGAACTGTAGGAACACGGAAGGCAATACTCACATTACGACTTATCTTAGAAGATAGGCTAAGGAAAGGGAATCCTACGTTTTTAGCGTTTGTCTATTTGGAGAAAGCTTTTGACAATGTCGACTGGAATACACTCTTCCAAATTCTGAAGGTATCAGGGGTAAGATATAGGGAGCGAAGAGTTATATTCAACCTCTACAAAAACCAGACAGCGGTTGTTACAGTCTAAGGGCAAGAAAGGGACGCAGAGGTTGGGAAGGGAGTAAGACATGGTTGTAGCCTTTCCCCAATGTTGTTCAATCTGTACATTGAGCAGGCAGTGAAAGAATGGAAGGAGAAATTTGGAGAGGGCATTAAAGTGCAGGGAGAAGAAATAAAAACATTGCGGTTTGCCGAAGACATAGTAATTCTGTCAGATACGGCAAAGGATCTGGAAGAGCAATTGAATGGAATGGACAGTGTCTTGAAAGGGAGATATAAGATGAACATTAACACGAGTAAAACGAACGTAATGGAATACAATGTCAGAAAATCAGGCGATGCTGAAGGAATTAGATTAGGTAATGAGACAATAAAAGTAGATGAGTTTTGTTATTTGGGTAGCAATATAACTTCTGATGACCGAAGTAAAGAAGATATAAAATGCAGAATGGCTATGGGAAGAAATGCGTTTCTAAAGAAGCGAAACTTGTTAACATCCAATATTAATTTAAATGTTAGGAAGTCTTTTCTGCAAGATTTTGACTGGAGTGTAGCATTGTATGGAAGTGAAACGTGAACGATAAGGAGTTCATGATAGAAGCTTTTAAAATGAGGTGCTACAAACGAATGATGAAAAGTAGATGGGTAGATCACGTAACTAATGAGGAGGTGCTTAACCGAATCGGAGAGAAAAGGAGTTTCGGGCATACCCTGACTAAGAGAAGAGATTGGTTGGACACATTCTGAGACATCAGGGAATTGTCAACTTAGCATTAGAAGGAAGCGTGTGGGGTAAAAATCGTAGAGGGAGACCGAGGGACAAAAATAGCAAGGAGATTCAAAAGGATGTAGGTTGCCTAACGTATTCTCAGATGAAGAGACTTGCACAGGACAGGGTAGCGTGGAGAGCTGCATCAAACCAGTCTGCGGACTGAAGACCACAACAACAACAACAACAACAACAACAACAACAACTAATTCTATTGCATTGCAAAGTTCCCTTATGTAAAACGTAGTTTAAAATCAATATAAACAATACTATTCGCACTCATTCAATATCTTATTCAGAAAGGTAGCTTGCCACCTGCTTGGAGCGTTGCTGTCGTAGTGTAATAAAAAAATCTGTGGGAGTGTCGTGACTGTATATGTGAGACTGTGGGACTATTCCAGTCACGCAAACTGAACAGGCACGCCCGCGATAGCAATTCAGGTGGAGAGAGAAGTGGTTGCCGGCAGAGCCCGGGAGCAGTGTGAGCACTCGTGGGCACCCGCGCTCGCTTTTGCCTACCCTGGAGTAGACGGGAGCACGGCACGCTCGATAGCAGTGGCTCGAAGCGTGACAAGCCACTGCATTGTAGAGTTGCGGCGATTCGTGAATGAGTCGTTCATTTGAACGAATACAAATACAGAATCGTAAGAATCGAATCGTCGTTCAAAAGAATCGTTCACCATCTGGCAGATGGTTCATCGAACCACAATTATTTTATTTATCTCCCATTCCATTCTCGAATAGCGCGCGGAAAGAAAGAACACCTGAATCTCTCTGTTCGAGCTCTGATTTCTCGTATTTTATTCTGATGATCATTTCTACCTATGTAAGTGGGAGTCAACAATATATTTTCGCATTCGGAGGAGAATGTTGGCGATTGGAGTTTCGCAAGTAGCCCACGTCGCAGCGATAAGCGCCGTTGTTCAAATGTTCAAATGTTTGTAGAGTCGATGGGACTCAACTACGGGGTCATCAGTCCCTAAACTTACAAACTACTTATGAACTAGCTAATCCTAAAGACGGCACAAATATCCATGCCCGAGGGGGGATTCGAACCCCCCGACCGTAGTGGCCGTGCAGACCGTGACTGGAGTCCTTAGTCCACTCGGCCACCGCGGCCGGCACGCCGTTGTTGTAATGATTCCCATCCCAGATCCTGTATCATTTCCGTAACGCTGTCTCCCCTGTATCGTGACAATACGAAACGAGCTGCCCTTCTTTGGACTCTTTCGATGTCCTCCGTCAAACCCACCTGATAAGGATCCCACACTGGGCTGCAATACTCCAAAAATGGACGGACAAGCGTAGTGTATGCAGTTTCTTTAGTAGTTCTGTTGCAACTTTTAATGGTTCTGCCAATAAAACGCAGTCTCTGGTTCGCCTTTCCCACGATATTATCTACGTGTTCTTTCCAGTTTAGGTCTGAAGTAATAGTAATTCCTAGGTATTTTGTGGAGTTTACGGCCTTTACATTTGATTGATTTATCTTGTAAACAAAGTTTAACGGTTCAAAAGAAGGCGCCTGCCAAATCATACCGAATGCCGGAAAGCAGTCGAGAGGAGCGGCGATTCGTCGTACAAAAGAATCGTCTGTCACGTGACGATTCCGAAAGTCAACGATTCATAATTCGAAGGCAACTGTCGAATCGTGCCGAATGATTACGTAAGACAGAAAGCAGTCAAGGAGGTCGACGCTTATGAACAAAGGGAGCATAGAACGAAGATCGTGAGCCGTTAATTATTATTCACGAATTTCATATGACAGAAACGAAACGCAGCAAATACACCGCTGCCAATACACACGATTAACTTCAAGAAATCAAAGTATGATGAAAAATTACGTACTTCTTACGCGTTACAAATGCAGGGCATCACACACACTATTTTTTTCATATAAAGTTTGCATGTAATATATTAAAACGAGCAATTCTTGCACATTTATATTTCGCGTATCCTGGAAACGGCTCCAATGATTTGGGTTATATTTTGTATTTAGAGAGTTTTTGCTTTTTGAGTTCATCTACGTAGTTGTCGTTTTTGTAAAAATTCAATTTAAAAAAAATATTGTTTTTATATAACAAAGCTATTTCGAAAAACGTTTTTACTATTTACGTTTAACATACCTGAAAAAAACCGATTTCACACAAAGAAACATATATAAAATCGTCAATTTCTTGTAGCTCGAATAAAATTTTGTATCTAGAGACGGAGTTTGAGTTTTAAAGTTTATTTATATAGACTTTATCCTGAAACAACGTGATTTTACGTAATAAGTATTTTATTACAATCTGATGTTTGTTAATTACCAAACATTTAATGAAATTTATATTTAAGTATTCGAACAGAACGAAAAAAATATTTTAGTGTTACAGCAATTAAAAAACTAGTGACCTATACACGCGCTTTTGACAACCCACAATGCTCTTCAAATGAACTGCGCTGACAGCAGAAATAATTGATATAATATGTATTGACATCCACTTGCAAACCTTCAAGGACTGATTTCTCGAGAATTTTTGAAAGTTGAATCGAATGGTTTTGGCTGGTTATTATTTTAAGTCTGAACTTCACGCACCATAAATATTAAAAAATCCGATATCCATATAGTCTCCTTTTGGGCATTCTGTAAGAATCGTGTCGCCGCAGAACAGAAAGAATCGTGAACGAATCGTAGGAATCGATTCACAATGTGATATCGAATCGCAAGAATCGATTCCTGAAAAAGAATCGTCTTCCCAACTCTAATGCACTGACATCCACCGGAGACTATCACGGAACTTAAATTCGAGCAAGCATAGACGCCAGATGCCAACCTTTGCATGCTGTATATGTACACAGCTGGTTCGCTGTCACGCGCGTTCAGGGTCCGCAACGGCCCCCCGTCGTGAGCCGCGCATATTAGCCGCCGCGGCGCGCCGGCTCTCCTTTCGTTTCCCGGCGCTGCTAAGAGAGCGCGCCACTTTGGGCGGGCCGTTATTATTCGCAGCCAGACGAAAGTCGGCCGCGTCCTTCCCCCGGGCTCCTCTCCCGACCATTCCTTCCTCTTTTCTCTTCCTTTTGTGCCTCCCGACCGCCGACTGGCTAATGAAACCCGGCCGCCGGCGACGCTGCTGCGACGTCACTTCCTGTTCCCGGGATAACACTTCCGCGGGACACAAAACGAAATGGCGCTCGCTTCTGCTCATTCCGCAGGCGTCCTCGTCGCCTCCGCCGAGATGGGCGCGCGGCTGCTCGTCAGAAGTTTGCCGGCGATGTTTGAACGCAGCCGGCGCCATGTTGACACTGCCGCGGCGGGAAAGAAAGCGAGAGTGAGTCCAATACAGTGGCAACAGTGCTACGGCCAGCGTCCGCAAACAGTCTATCTTAACATTTTCGAATCCCGCTTTTAGGCACTAAACATTTTACTAACGGATGTGTGCAGAGTTTAAGCCACAATCGCTTTTGTCGTATTTTGTCGTATCAGCCAAGACACTTCCGCAGAATTTTGTTATACACTACGACTGCAGCGCTCCAAGCGGCCGGCAAGCTACGTTTCTGAATACGGTATTGAATGAGTGCGAATACTATCGTTTATATTGACTTTTACAGACTTTTCACTCTAGGGAACGTATGTAGTGCCATAAAATAGGTAATAATTTAAAATTAGCTCCACCTTTGTCTTTATTAGGTTTACTGAGATCCCCGATGAGGTACGAAATAGTACATTGCAGGACGGTTTATTTACAATTATCTTGTACCCTACAGGCTTTTGCTGAATATCATTTTCTATTAAAAATAGGAAATGGCTAAGAAGCACCGGAAGACCTGCCTTTGGCAAAAAGTTGTCGCTTTTCTTCTCAGGAACATTATGGTTTCTTCACTACAATTTCAGTATAATCGATGAGAGTGGAAGATAGGAAACGCATATAGAATGCAATAACTACAGTATTTAACGTACCAAAGCAGCCACCACAGCTGTAGCTGAAGGAAAAACGTCACAGCAATCAAACTCTTTTCAACAAAGAAGAAAAAAAATGTTCAAATGTTTGTTAAGCTTGTGGGACTTAACTACGGGGTCATCAGTCCCTAAACTTACAAACTACTTATCAACTACCTTATACTAAGGACGGCACAAATATGCATGCCCGAGGGGGGATTCGAACCCCCGACCGTAGTGGCCGTGCAGACCGTGACTGGAGCGCCTCAGTCCCCTCGGCCACCGCGGCCGGCCACAACAAAGAAGAACCCAATTCCACAATTGTTGCTACAACTGAGCCACAAACGGCACGAATCTTCCAGACATTGTCTTCTTAAGCTAAAGTAATGGCACTCAAACGAATATGCGAGTAGCGGAAAGATGAGTGAAGCCTAAAAATGTTCGAATCACTAGGCTACACACCGAATTAGTACGCGTCAAAAAACTCTTGTCATAATCATAATAGAAATTTATGTTTCTCTTATGGTTATAGTGTACTTTCTTTCAGCGGAATAAGCTGCAAAATAACACATATTCGTAAGTATTTGTTCATGACGAAGTTGTTCATTACACCTCTGAATCAGTTAAATTCGGCTTTTTTTACATTATCGTTCGTCTCATGTATATCTCTTAATATTTTACTAATGCTTGTAACGCAAAAACTATACCAACTATTTCGTTAATTACGCACACAAATAATTGTAAACAAACGTCACTCATACGGCGTCTTGCCCACCACTAGGAGCGCTAGTGTCGTTGCTAATGTCAGTTGGTAACAACTTTCACAGCAGAGAATGTCGCGACTGTATATGTTAGACTGTGGTATTATGCTACTCGAGGTCGAAGAATGTGACGAGTTTTAAAATAGCATTCGCAAAAATGCGACAACACTCTGCCGCAGAAACAAACAATAGAGGTTAAAAACAACCTTCTTAGTTTGAATAGAACATGGCGCTTTCCCTCGCGGCTTCTGGATCTCATTATTAATATGTTCTCTGTAGTCCGCTTATTCTTGTCAAACGCAGGATCTGTAAGTTTGTACATTTGAAGAAGCGATGAATAAATTTGTTTTGAGGCAGAAACAGGAACGAATTCCTAGTCTCAGTGAAACTGAAAATGGTAAGCAAAGCATAGAAATAAATGCACTAAGTAATTCAGCCAAATCTAAGAATGTAAATAATCTTTTAGTGGAATGGACATTGTTTAAGAAGGTGTTGAACAAGAAATGAAATTGGATTTCAAAGAGCTAGTAGAGTTCACGTTATAACACACAAGTCAACAATTCTTTGTTAGGGATTTAATTACAGAATACTCCTCCAGTATTCCTTTGCACACAGCTGACTGAAAGCAATGGTTGCATGACGAAAATAAAAACAGAAATCAGAAATAATCTTTATTGGAAATAGTTACGAAACTTCTAATGATTATCATAGAAGGCCCATCTCGCAATGACTTTCATTTTGAAAAGGCGTTAAGTGTATGAATTATGCATAATAACTGACGTATTGTAATCTGAGATCATGTAATGCAACATACGCAAATCAATACTCACAGTTGAGTGTCATGAACACATGGATGCCGCGGCGGAGCGGCCGAGAGCATTGAGGCGCTTCGTTACGATGCACGAGGCCGTACCCTGACGGGGGTTCGAATCCTCCTTCGGGCATGAATGTTTGTGCTGTCTTTAGTATAAGGTCGTTCGTAGGTAGTTTGTAAGTTTAGGGACTGATGACCCCACAGTCAAGTCCCATAGGCTTAACAAACATTTGAACATTTTGAACATATGGATGGTGTGGATCTATGCGTGAAAACGTTAATTAAAAAAAATCATTTAGCAGATTAGTGTTAACGTCAATTCATTATGCCGGCCGCGGTAGCCGAGGGGACTGAGGCGCTCCAGTCACGGTCTGCACGGCCACTACGGTCGGGGGTTCGAATCCCCCCCTCGGGCATGGATAGTTGATAAGTAGTTTGTAAATTTTGGGACTGATGACCCCGTAGTTAAGTCCCATAAGCTTAACAAACATTTGAACATTTTTTGAGTCACACAGAGCTTGTATGGCGTGTATAGGTAAGATATCCATGCAGCTTCAACTCGATACCACAGTTCATCAAGGATAGTGACTGGCGTATTGTGACGAGCCAGTTGCTCGGCCACCATTGACCAGACGTTTTCAATTGGTGAGAGATCTGGAGAATGAGCTGGCAGGGCAGCAGTCGAACATTTTCCGTATCCAGAAAGGCCCGTACAGGACCTGCAACATGCAGTCATGCATTATCCTGCTGAAATGTATGGTTTCGCAGGGATCGAATGAAGGGTAGAGCCACGGGTCGTAACCCATCTGAAATGTAACGTCCACTGTTCAAAGTGCCGTCGATGCGAGCAAGAGGTGACCGAGACGTGTAACCAATGGCACCCGAACCATCACGACGGGTGATACGCCAGTATGGTGATAACGAATACACGCTTCCAATGTACGTTCACCGCGACGTCTCCAAACACGGATGTAAACAGAACCTGGATTCATCCGAAAAAATGTTTCGCCATTCGTGCAGCCAAGTTCGTCGTTGCGTACACCATCGCAGGCGCTCCTGTCTGTGATGCAGCGTCAAGGGTAAACGCAGCCATGGTCTCCGAGCTGATAGTCCATGCTGCTGCAAACGTCGTCGAACTGTTCGTGTTGTCTTACAAACGTCCCCATCTGTTGACTCAGGGATCGAGACGTGGCTGCACGATCCGTTACAACCGTACGCATAAGATGCCTGTCATCTCGACTCCTAGTGATACGAGGCCGTTGGGATCCAGCACGGCGTTCCCTATTGCCCTCCTGAACCCACCGATTCCATATTCTGCTAACAGTCATTGGTTCGCGAACAACGCGAGCAGCTAAGTCGCGATACGTTAAACCGCAATCGCGATAGGCTACAATCCGACCTTTATCAAAGTGGGAAACGTGATGGTACGCATTTCTCCTCCTTACACGAGGCATCACAACAACGTTTCATCAAGCAACGCCAAACTGCCGTTTGTGTATGAGAAATCGGTTGGAAACTTTCCTCATGTCGGCACGTTATAGGAGTCGCCACCGGCGCCAGCCTTGTGTGAATCATCTGAAAAGCTAATAATTTGCATATCACAGCATCTTCTTTCTATCGGTTAAATTTCGCGTCTGTAGCACTTCATCTTCGTGGTGTAGCAATTGTGATGGCAATTGTGTATTTGCAATTACGTTCTAGGATGTGCAATATTGCCCATAGTTAAACAGAAAAGTGGAGTACTTGACATCTAAGAAGGCGGTAGACGAAAAATAGATTGCTATTTAAGTCCGTAACTTAATGAGACGAGAATCACATATACATGATTAGAAGCAGAGAAAAATCCATGCAACGTTAGCGAAATGCAATTTTCAATTATATGGTGAGAATTATTGTACAGTATAAAGCAGCGTAATATAGAGAAAGCTTTTACGTCTACGTGAGAGCGGGTTGTGCCCTCGTTCTCTTGTTCAATTCCCGTAAAAATGCGAAGATAAGAGCGGGTGTTTGCGCTTATTGGGGAAACTACTGCAGCGCCGTCTGCGTATCGCGAGTTTAATTAAAACTGCCGGCGCTTTAAGCAGCATCTCTGGCGATAAGGGGCTTCCTGCGAGGATTGTACTCTGGTAAGCACTAGCGCCATCGGAAGCGGTGGCTCTTCTTGCTATCGGAGAGGGCCGAGTTTGTGGAATATAATCTGCGTATCTCATCCCTGGGTCCCTACTCCTCCAGTACACGAATCGAGTATGCACACACTATTATGCGGAGCAAATCCTCTCAACCTCTCTTTCTTTCTCTCTCTCTCTCTTTTGCGTCTCTGGCGCCGGTATTGTTATGATCCTTGAAGTACGGCGGAAACTTATAACCCACAATCAACAGGGATTCAGAAACTATCGTAGTTGTGAAACAGAGCTTGCTCTATACTCACAGGAAGTGATCAATCTATCTTCTATCCAATATACTAGCTGCAAGTACTCCGCTTTGCCCGTGTTTAAAATAAGGTTTTCTTTAGAAGCGAACAAAATGTTTCAAATGTTTGTTAAGCTTATGGGACTTAACTACGGGGTCATCAGTCCCTAAACTTACAAACTACTTACGAACTACCTTATACTAAGGACGGCACAAATATCCATGCCCGAGGGGGGATTCGAACCCCCGACCGTAATGGCCGTGCAGACCGTGACTGGAGCGCCTCAGTCCCCGCGGCCACCGCGGCCGACTGAAGCGAACAAAACCGTTTATTTGCATATAATGAAAGGGTACATTTATGCTACAGCGATGTGATAAACAACATTTTTGGCAGTTCCATTTGGAGTATGTACCAAATTTCAAGTTATCTGGTTGTCTGGATCTTGAGTTATAAGGGAACAGACAGACAACGAATGCGTCTTATAGAGATTGCAATCGAAGTCTGTAAGTAAAGTGCTCTCCCCCCTGCACCGGAAGAAATTTTATGTAGACAGTGACCTTTATCTTGTTTTCAAGTTCAATTTCATCAAGATCGGAGCAAAACTGTGGATTTTGGCGAAATCCATAAATACCCTCCACCATGCACTGAACGAAATTTTATGGAGACAGTGCCCTTCGTCTTGTTTTGAAGATCAATTGTGCATAATTTAATCAAGATCAGTGTGAAGATATAGATATACAGGGATACATTGAAAACGCACCTTCATTTTTTCTCAAATTTTCCGGTTGGTTTTCCAAACAATGGAACGAAACCTGTTTCATAACCTTCCCCGTGTAATTTTGTGTGCGTGTACCAAATTTCACGTTATTTGGTTGTCTGGCTCTTGAGTTATAAAACAGACAACAAATGCGTCTTATAAGTGTAGAGATAGAGATTACAGAAGAGTGTCCGTATGTTTGTGTGTACGTGTTGCATACAAATGTACAATTTTTTCCCAATCCTTATGAAATTTTGTACACGTAAGCTTCAATCCATGATGACGGTCGCCGTAAGTGTAAGAATGACGTACGAGATATGACGTCACAAACAATGAGATCGCGAAAAACTGCTGCATATAGCGACAATGCTGCTCATTTTCTCCTAAACCACTGGACCGATTTCAATAATAGCGGTCCTATGACACTTTCCTGGGGCACTCCCGATGATACCCTAGTCACTGATGAACACTCATCGTCGAAGACAACGTAGTGGGTTCTATTACTCAATAGTCTTCGACCCACTCACATATTTGAGTACGTATTCAATAAGCTCGTACTTCGTTAGCAATTTGTAGTGCGGTAAGGTGTCTTCCGAAAATCGAGAAATATGCAGTCTGCCCGTTTCCTTTCACCCATAGCTCGTAAGTTGTCATTAAAGAAAAGGGCAAACTGAGTTTCGCACGATCGATGCTTCCTAAAGCAGTGCTGATGCGGCTGTACGCTGTCATTGAAAAACAAAACCAGTTATGATAAACTCCGTTTTCCGCCTTGATATTCCGTAGATTCCAGAAAAACAGTCCTCCACCACAATTCACACTCATCTGTATAAATGATAGCTGAAGCGATACAGCAAAATTTGATTTTAAATACTGTAATTCCCACCACTAAACCAAATTCTATTCCTGAGTCTCTGCGTTTCTACGTCTACATCTACATCCATACTCCGCAAGCCACCCGATGGTGTGTGGCGGAAAGTACCTTGAGTACCACTATCGGTTCTCCCTCCTATTCCAGTTACGTTTTGTTCGCGTATGCCTCTGTGTGGCATACGCGAGACTCCTCGGTAAAGGTATGTTCTCGAAACTTCGACAAAAGCCCGTACTGAGCGACAGAGCGTCTCTCCTGAAGAGTCTTCCACTGGAGTTTGTCGATCATGTCCGTAACACTTTCTCGATTACCAAATGATCCTGTAACGAAGCGCGCTGCTCTCCGTTGGATAATTTCTACTTCTTCTATCAACCCCTCCTGGTACGGATCCCACACAGGTGAGCAGTATTCAAGCTGTCGGCGAACAAGTGTACTGTAACCTACTTCCTTCGTTTTCGGACTGGATTTCCTTAGGATTCTTCCAATGAATCTAAGTCTGGCATCAGCTTTACCGACGATGGATTTTATATGGTCGTTCCATTTTAAATCACTCCTAATGCCTAGTCCCAGATAACTTATGGAATTAACTTCTTCCAGTTGCTGACCTGCTATAGTGTAGCTAAATGAAACAGGATCTTTCTTACTATGTATTCGCAGCACATTACAAGTCTACAATGAGATTCAATTACCATTCCCTGCACCATGCGTCAATTCGATTCAGATCCTCCTGCATTTCAATACAATTTTCCATTGTTACAACCTCTATATATACTACAGCATCATCCGCAAAAAGCCTCATAGGGACTGATGACCCCGTAGTTAAGTCCCATAGACTATACAAACATTTGAACATTTGAAAAAGCCTCAGTAAACTTTCGATGTTAACCGCAAGGTCATTTATTTATATCGTGAACAGCAACGGACCCACTACACTCCCCTGTGGCACAACTGACATCACTCTTACTTCGGAATACTTCTCTCCATTGAGAAAGACATGCTGCATTCCGTTGTGTTTTTCTCGACTTCAAAAAGGCGTTCGACGCGGTGCCACACTGCAGACCGCTAACGAAGATACGAGCTTATGGAATAGGTTCACAGATTTGTGACTGGCTGGAAGACTTCCTAAGTAAGAGAACGCAGTACGTTGTTCTCGACGGTGAATGTTCATCAGAGACGAGTGTATCGTCAGGCGTACCCTAGGGGAGTGTGATATGACCGCTATTATTATCTATCTATATAAATGATCTAATGGACAGAGTAATTTGTAAACTTTAAAATTCTCCCGGCGGATCGAATATTCATAGAAGTTTCGGGTATGCAGCCGGTCGTCGTCTAAAACATCACACGATATTTCGGCCAGACACCTGCTAGCCATCTTCAGATGCTGATAGTCTGCCACAAGAGCTGGCTCACCTCCAGCAAGTGTTTCGAGACAACGGATATTCTAACCAGCAAATAAGTAAGGCACTCTCACTTAGAAAGAAGAACAAAAAAGTGGAGAACGAGGAGGACACACCGGCAAAATCCCTTGCTTTCCTTCCGTTTGTGGGCAATATTTCTTTTAAAATAGCAAGAATTCTCCAAAATTTTCAAGTGAAAGTAATTTTCCGCCCACCATCCAAAATTTCAGACTTGCTGGGTTCCGTTAAGGATGACTTGTTGTTACGTAAGGCTGGTGTCTACAAAATTCCCTGCTAATGTGGTATGGCTTATATAGGCCAGACTACGCGCACTGTTGAAGAAAGTTGCAGTGAACACAAACGCAACACACGCCTTTTACAGCCAAGCAAGTCTGCTATTGCTGAACATTGCATTTCCACCGGACACTCTATGGAGTACGATAAAACGGTAATTTTGACAACAGCAACATCTTTTTGGGACTCCATTATCAAAGAATCTGTGGAAATACGTGTCACGGAAAATTTGATGAATCGGGATAGTGGCTACAATCTTGACAAAGCATGGAATCCCGTCATTACTAAAATTTGCTCAGATCGAAGACGACGGAGAGCGCCGACGTCGGCTGTGAGCGGCAGTGGCAGTGCAGAGGACAGCTGAACTCCGCGGCTCCACCAGCGAGGGCGCTGCCGTCCGGCAGTGTGGCCTGTCTGTTTATGTTTTGACGCATGCGCTGTAACCGCCAAGTTTTCTATATATAGTGGAACGCTGGACGCACTCTTCAGTCTTCATCGACCCACCTGAAGATGGCTAGCAGGTGTCTGGCCGAAATATCGTGTGATGTTTTAGACGACGACCGGCTGCATACCCGAAACTTCTATGAATAGAGTAACTTGTAATTTGCGTCTGTTTGCTGATAATGCTGTGGTGTATGGGAGGGTCTTTAACTAACTGTAATAGCATCCAAGATGTCTTAGACAAAATTTCTAGTTGGTGCGAAGAATGCCAGCTAGCTCTCAATGTAGAAAAATGTAAGGTGATGCGCATTGGTAGGAAAAACAATCCGATAATGTTCGAATACAGCATTAGTAGTGAGCTTCTTGATGCTGTCACGTTGTTCAAATATCTAGGCGTAACGTTGCAGAGCGATATGAAATGGAACGAACGTGTAAGGACAGTCCTGAGTAAGGCGGACAGCCGACTTCGGTTTATTGGGAGAATTTTGGGAAGATGTACTTCACCTGTAAAGGAGACCCGCGTATAAAACGCTTGTACGACCACGTCTTGAGTATTGCTCAAGTGTTTGGGACCCGCAGCAGATTAGTGTAAAGGAAGACATGGAAGCAGTTCAGAGGCGAACAGCTAGGTTTGTTACTGGTAGGTTCGACCAATGCGCGAGTGTCACGGAAAAGCTCTGGGAACTGGAAAAGGGATCGCTGGAGGAAAGACGGCGTTCTTTTCGAGAAATTGTTTTGAGGAAATTTAGAGGGCCGGAATTTGAAGCTGAGTGTAGAACGATCTTCCTGCCGCATACTTACATTTTGCGTAAAGGCAAGAGATATTAGGCCTCGTAAAGAGGCGTATAGACATTATTTTTTCCTCGTTCTATTTGGTAGTGGAATAGGAAAGGAAATGCCTAGTAGTGGTACAGTGTGCCGTCCGCCACGCACCTTGCGGTGGATTGCGGAGTATGTATGTGGATGTGGAACTCCTCAATCGAATGACACAATTGGTCTGATAGACCAAATGTCTTACTTTGTTCATTAAATGTCTGTGGGAAACTGTATCAAACGCCTTGCGGAAGTCAAGAAACACAGCGTCTACCTGAATTACTTTGCAAAATTCCTGTACGTAAAATAATCAGTATTACTGCGATCTCTATACTTTGCACAACAAGAGATTCATCTGCCAGATGGGAATTCACGCAAACAAGAGTTGCTCTTCTCTGACCCGTCACCTAGCCGTTGTTTATTAATTGCGGTAGCCTTTCTAAACGGATTTTAATCAATTATTTGTCCGCTGTTCGGCAGAGCACATTTGCTAATTGTGGCTATTAATTTCGCCCGCCATTACGATTCGTCGGTACACTGCGCTGACGATTAAGTGCTGCCCTTTACTACTGGAAGGCCATCACATTTTGTACGACGTGGCGCGGAACGGCACGTGGCAGCCCGGTCGCAGGTCATCGGTTCGACTCCCGACAGCACGAGAAGGCGCACGCGAACCTTCCGCAGCTATGGATCGCTTTCACAATGCTTTGGCTCACTTCCTGCGACACACACGATCTCCACTCGCATGTCAACATTGGTCGAATCGAGAACAGCTGCCAGCATGCATAATTTAGACTCAATTAACCTCGGAGTCGTGAAAAAATTGTATCAGCAAAATGTATGAGACAGGTGAAATACCCTCCGCCTTCAAGAAGAATATCATAATTCCAATTTTTTTTAATGTTTGTTAAGCTTATGGGACTTAACTACGAGGTCATCAGTCCCTAAACTTACAAACTACTTATGAACTAGCTAACACTAAAGACGGCACAAATATCCATGCCCGAGGGGGGATTCGAACCCCCGACCGTAGTGGCCGTGCAGACCGTGACTTGCGCGCCTCAGTCCCCTCGGCCACCGCGGCCGGCAGTAATTTTGTCAAAGACCGCAAAAGATCTGGAAGAGCAATTGAATGGATTGGACAGTGACTTGAAAGGAAGATATAAGATGAACATTAACAAGAGTAATACGAAGGTCACGGAATGTAATGTCAGAAAATCAGGCGATGTTGAAGATATCAGAGTAGGTAATGAGACAATAAAAGTAGTAGATGAATTCTGTTATTTGGGTAGCAAACTGAATTCTGATGGCCGAAGTTAATAAGATATAAAATGCAGAATGGCTATGGGAAGAAAAGCGTTTCTACAGAAGCGAAACTTGTTAACATCCAATATTAATTTAAATGTGATTCTTCAGTTTCTCCCGGCGTATTTGATAATCAAAATATCCACGGGTGTACTTCCGGTCTGTAGTGTCCAACGGGCACAATATTTCGGCGATCATACATGTCGCCATCATCAGATGAACTGACGGACTGAGCTCCTGGAAACGCGCCGGCACGGAGATCCGCACGCTACGGCTGCTTGAAGGGAACTGGGTTCTAGCCCGGTAGCGGGCCATTTAAATACCCTCGGCCCGCGGAGCGACCCCATGGTCGTCACTTCGTTACGTTTACTAGATTTACTCTTAATTAACCCAATCCCTGGTTCCCAAGATTTGATAAAATTACAGCCACAGTCATAGTTTAAGAGATCGTCACTTGTTCGAATTTCAATGGCCTCTCTAACGACGCAGTCCCAGTATCTCGACGTCTGTAGCAGAATCCTAGTGCGTTCATACTCCATCGCGTGATTCTCCGAGAATGTTCAGCGACCGCCGACTTGCTCGGATACATCAATCGTGTGTGCCTCTGGTGTTCAACACATCGATCCTTGACGGTACGCATGCACACTGTCACGGAATCTGGTACACGCCGGCCTTCCTCAAACCGAGATCATCTTTAGCGCTCCCCACCAGTGCACGAATTTTATTCGGCAGACAAAAAAACAGATCCAACCTGGTGTTTTTTTTTTTTTTTTTTTTTTTTTCAAAATGCGGGCGATCTTCCCTGAGAATGCGCCTGTATATGGAACGAACGCAGTGCCTACGTCCTCCCTCGTGTTTTCATCCGTTTCCACAAGTTGTGTTGTAGTGGGCGGAGAGCCCGCTGAATCTGCCACTACCTCGAAGAGAACGACGTATTGACGCGTAGTCAACACGAATTCAGACGATATCGTTCTCGTGAAACACAGCTAGCTCTTTACTCATGCTGATGGCTGCTGTCGACAGGGGATCTCAAGTCGAAAGGCTTTCCACACTGTACCTCAGTAGCGTTTTCTAATAGACGTTTACCAAAGAACAAGGTGCTGCAAAGAAAACATGATCATCTGAGCGAAACAGGCGCGTTTAGTAGGCATGTGGTAATAGCTGGCCTAGGCGCGCAAGAACACCAAACGCAAGAAGATCTATCTACCGAATTCTCGCACCAGTTGTCAGTTATATAAAATTGTAAGAACGACGTGTTTCGGGGAGCCAACATTATCCCATTCTCAACTCCACATTTTTGTGGCGCTGGCACACCAACCGTAATTGATATTTTTGGTAAAAAAATTGATATTTTATTTATACAAACATTTCGCGTTTCGCCTCTTCTGGTCATCTTCAGACGTTGAAAGAGGGGGGGATTTACAAACTTGTTTAAAACACATAAAATATGTTAAACCTTTCCTAAGCAAGGGAGGGTGCAGACTGCAGACTGAAAAAAACAGCAGGCCACATAACCACATTCACGTGTTTGACGTGGGGGATGAAGATTGAACCAATAAAAGACCGCTAAAGAGCATTGCTTAATAAATAAATTTACTTAACAACGAAGTTGTAGAGCGTCAAATTATTAAAATTCAATAAAATAGATGTAACTGTCGCTCATAATGGGGGCAACGAAGTCAATGGTAAAACTTAGCCGCGCGAAGCTTTTTTCACTCACGCAGAGCCAACCCTTGACTGCTTCCGCGCTCGTGTCCTGTTTCTTGTAACCAAAATTATCCTTTCTAGGGACTCAGTGATTAGGCGATGTCCATCTTAAAATATATGCAGCATCGGTGCACTGTCAAGCAATAATATGACATGTTCTCGGTTTGAAGAACCACTGTAACTGCCAGCTGGCTGCACTGTTGTTCAGCGATGATCTATGAGCAGCTACAAGTCAAAGATTACTGACTGCGTGATTCCCAAGGAGGGGGCCAAGTGTGATCCAATAAAATTATTTAAGAAGGCGCTAAAAGGTCTGAAGCATGACTGCATAGCCGAAGATCTATAATTGCCAAATAAATTTTGCTATTTTTTCAGGACATTATTAAAATGCGCCCATAAATACCCTTTGGACACTTCCATCTTTTCATTTAATGCGTTGTTCCACTCTTTCTTTAGTGCGCAGAATATCTCTATCTCTTCTAAATTAGAGCGACGTTCTGACAACCTTATGTAACTGACAACTGATGCGGGAATTGGCTAGATACATAGTATAGTTGTGTGATGGCGTCTAAACAGAATATCAACAAGAGTCAGGGTGGATGTGAGTCAGTGAGACAGTGTGGAAGATTCTACGAGAACAGCTCCTTCATCCATGTCACCCTCAAAGAGTCACTTCCCAGCCACAGCAACATTTTCTTTCTGCTATTTTGTTTACTGACTAAGCGAAGGTTACCAGAAATAGTGTGCTGAAAGGGGTATAAAAGAGGAACATTAACAAGAGCAAAACAAGAGTAATGGGTCTCAGTCTAAGAAAATCAAATGATGCTGAGGGAATTAGATTAGGTAACGAAACAATAAAGGAGGTAGATGAGTTTTGTTACTTGGGCAGTAAAATAACAAATGATGGTTGCAGTACAGAGGATATAAAATGCAGAATGGCAATGGGTAGAAAAGCTTTCTTGAAAAAGAGAAGTTTGTTAACATCGAATATTGATTTAAGCCTAAGGAAGTCCTTTCTGTGGGCATTTGTATGGAGTGTTGCGTTGTATGGGAGTGAAATATGGTCGATAAACAGTGCGGACAGGAAGAGGATTGAGGCTTTTGAAATGTGGTGCTACGGAAGAATGCTGAAGATTAGGTGGATGGAACGCGTAACTAATGAGGAGGTACTGAACAGAATTGGGGAGAAAAGGAATTTCTGGCATTCGTTGACTAAAAGAAGGGATCGATTGGTAGGACACATTCTTAGACATCAAGGAATCGTGAATTTAGCGTTGGAGGGGAGTGTGTGGGGTAAATACCGCACAGGAAGGCCAAGAGATGGATACAGTAAGCAGATTTAGACAGATGTAGGTTGCCGTTCTTATGTGGAGATGAAGAGGCTTGCTCAGGATAGGGTATTGTGGAGAGTCTCAGAACTGAAGACCACAATAACAACACCAGAAATAGAGTACAGAACTTTCACAATATGTATGTTTACGTGTATGAAAATTCTAGAGAAGTTGTGCAAACCACCTAACAACAGTAGTTCAGTATTAAAATTTCGGCTGTAGTAATAGGTGACTAATTGCTCTTTTCATTTTACCGGAAACATTGACAGGAGCGCGTTATTACACCCTTTTAACAAAGGATTTTATATGTGTGGCGTCTGTTCCGAAAGAACAGACGACACTTCTAATCCTGCAATTGTTAATCTTTCATATTCACAGATTAATAACATCAACTGCGAATGGGCAAAGCTGAAATATTTACCCAGCCGGGATTCGAACCCGGGTTTCCTGCTTTCTAGGAAGTTGCGCTGAACACTACAGCACTGGGGACACAGTGATCACCGCACCTGCAAGGACTGCCTAAGCACTCATTCAGCCAGACATTCTCGGCTCTACCCTGCCCACAGGAGACGCGGGTTCGAATCTCGGCTGGGTACACATTTTCAGCTTTGCCCATTCGCAACTCGAAGATGAATTTTACACATTCGATTCCAGACACGGTGATCTGCTCGTTCTCTCGACCTGAGGCTGTTAGACTTCTACTTTATACAAGTCATTTGAAGCCACTGTGTGTGCCACACCTATGCATAGTGTGCAATTGCTGCACCAGCGCATAAGCAAGGGTGTCAGGAGATACGACAGACACCTGCAATATGAGGACGAGTAAGACAGCGATGCAGCACAAACGCGCCTGCGTCACAGCTGGTGGGAGCACCTTCTGTAGGCAACTGTACGTAGTAAATCACATAAATGAACACCTGCACAGTGAAGAGGTCCGTGTTACGTACACCACAACAGTTGCCTGCATCACGGTAACGAAAACGAATAAACCATACGCTTACATGTCATGTTTTGCTTGTTGTAGAATGAACTAGATATGAAGTAATATCATACGCGATGATCCGTGATATACTATAAACCTATAACATTTTTTGTATGGACGATACAACAAATATAAATATCTGACTGACATTATTTCGAAATGTAGACATGTTAACAGACATGCTGTCAATAACCGTCTATACAAATGGATGTTGTAGGCTTGTAGTATACCACTGCTTATAGCCTATGATACTGCTTGTAAGTGATGTACTTTAGTTTTTTTTTTTTTTTTTTTTTTTTTTTTTTTTTTTTTTTTTTTCAGACTTCGTATGATACAACATACTAGCGACACTCCCCGGCTTTGAACTGGTAGCAGTAGTTACTATAGCCAGATGACTTCTGGCGAATTGAAAGAAAATATCGTGTGGTGAAATTTTAGTACATACATTTATGCTTACACTGCCTTGCTACGTCCAAGGAATGATCAATTGCGCACTACATCTACATACATACTCGGCAATCTACCGTAAAGTGCGTGGCGGGGAGGATACACTGTACGAATATTATGCATTTCCTTTCCTATTCCACTCCCAAATAGAACGACGGAAAAATAATGTCTATACGCCTCTTTACGACGCTTAATTTCTCTTGTCTTTGTGACCTTTACGCGAAATGTAAGTATGTGGCAGGAAGATCGTTCTATACTCATCTTCAAATTCCGGCCCTCTAAATTTCCTCAACAGAATTTCTCGAAAAGAACGTCGTCTTTCGTCCAGCGATCCCCATTTGACTTCCCGGAGTATTGTGACACTCGCGAAAAAGTGTTTGTAGAGCTTATGGGACTTAACTACGGAGTCATCAGTCCCTAAACTAACAAATTACCTACGAACTACCTTATACTAAAGACGACACAAAGATCCATGCCCGAGGGGGGTTAGAACCCTCGACCGCAGCGGCCGTGCAGACCGTGACTGGCACGCCGCAGACCGCTCGGCCACTGCGGCCAGCTAGACAATCGCGCATTGGTCAAACCTACCAGTAACAAACCTAGCTGCTCGCCTCTGTGTCCTTACATGTTCATTCCATTTCATGTAGCTCTGCAATGTTACGCCTAGGTATTTGAACGACGCGAGCGTCGAGAAGCTCACTAATATCCTGTATTCAAACTTTATGGGGTTATTTTTCCTACTCGTGCGCATCACCTTACATTTTTCTACATTTAGACCTAGCTGCCGTTCTTCGCACCAACTAGAAATTTTGTCTAATTCATCCTGCATGCTATTACAGTCAATTAAAGACGACACCCTTCCAAACACCACGACATCATCAGCAAACAGCCGCAAATTACAAGTTACTCTACCCATCAGATCGTTTTTATAGATAGAAAATAATAATACTCCCTTGGGGCAGCCCTGACGATACACTCGCCTGTGATGAACACTCGCCGTCGAGACCAACCTACTGTGTTCTTTTACTTAGAAAGTCTTCCAGCCGCGGTGGAGTAGCCGAGCGGTCTAAAGCACCTCACTGCGGAGCGCGCGGTTGCTCGTCGTGGAGGTTCGAGTCCTTCCTGGGGGCATGGGTGTGTGTTTTTGTAGGTTGATTTGATTTGATTCTTTCAGAGAAGCCAAAACAGTCTTGGTCTAACTAAGTTTATTGTGCGGTATCGCTCCCTGTATGCCTAGTAAAGCCAACCAATGCCCTTGAACAGTGCAAGGAGTCCCTTTACCAGTTCTTTATTAGACACAATTTTTTCGGGTCTGGTTGTCCCAAATGTTCTGTGCCTTTTACTCTCCAATGCAATGAATTCGAAGATCAGATGTGATGCAGTTTCATCACCGTCATCACAGATCCTACATTTAGGACCTCTTCTGTTATTCCCATTGTATGTAGGTGTTTTTTGAAATTCCCATGACCTGTCAGCAATCCAACCATGAGTCTAATCTCTCTCCTGTTCAGACCCAGGATTGCAGAGCTTCTTTTAAAACAAGGCTTTGGCATCATTATCTTGCCATGTTTTTGTTGATGGACTTTGGTCCAATATTCTACGTGCTGCCTTCTGAGCCAGTTACGTAGCTCCAATTTAATCATTGCCTTGGTGATTGTCAGGACAGGTTCCGGTCCAATAAATGGAGCCTCTGCCCCCATCCTGGCTAATCTGTCGGCATGTTCGTTGCCACTTATCCCCGAGTGTGTCCGTAGGTTAGTTTACCTAGGTTTAAGTAGTTTGTAAGCTACGGACTGTGACCACGCAGTTTGGTCCGATAGATTTACAAGCATTTGAACTTTTTTTAAGTCTTCCAGCTAGCCACAAATCTGAGAAGCTATTCCGTATGCTCGTATCTTCGTTACCAGTCTGCAGTGCGCAACGGCGTCAAATGCCTTTTTGAAATCGAGAAAAACACAATCTGCCTGTTGCCCTTCCATCTATGGCTCGCAAGATGTTGTGTGAAAAAAGGGCAAGCTGAGTTTCACATGAACGATGTTTCCTAAACCCGTGTTGCTTCATAGAAAGAAGCTTTACAGTGTCAATGAAATTTACTGTATTCGAACTGAGAATATGTTGCAAAATTCTACACGAAACTCATGTCAACGATATTGGCCTGTAATTATGTGGGTTCTACATCTACATCTACATAGATACTCTGCAAATCACATTCAAGTGCCTCGCAGAGGGTTCATTAACCACTTTCATAACTTTTCTCTATCGTTCCATTCTCTAATAGCGCGTTCCGTTTTCGATCTGATTTCTCGTATTTTATTGGGATGGTCATGTCTCCCTAAGTAGGTGGGTGCTGGCAAAATATTTTCACATTCAGAACTAAAAGTCGGTGATTGAAACTTCGCAAACAGATCACGCCGCAATGAATAACGTCTTTCTTTTAATGATTTCCACCCCAATTCTTGCAACACTTCCGTGACACTTTCCCCCCACCGTAACGTGATAAAACAAAACGAGCTGCCCTTCTCTGAACTTCTCTGAACCTTCTCAATGTCTTCCGTCAGTCCCACCTGGTGAGGGTTCCACAAGGGGCAACAGTAGTCCAGGAGAGGACGCACAAGTGTGACGTAGGCAGTCTCTTTGGTGGAGCTGGTGCATCTTCTAGGCGTTCTGCCGAAGAAACGTAACCTTTGGTTCGCCTTCCCCACAATATTTTCTGTGTGTTCTCTCCAGTCAAAGTTGGTCGTAATTGTAACTCCTAGGTATTTGGTAGAATTTACGACCTTAAGGTTTGATTGATTTATCGCGTAATTAAAGTTCAGCGGATTTGTTTTAGTGGTCATGTGTATTACTTGACACTTTTCTTTATTTAGTGTCAATTGCCAATTTTCGCACCAAGTAGAAATTTTGTCTAAATCGCTTTGCAGTTGCTTTTGATCCTCGATTGACTTCAGTAACCGATAAACGACAGCATCATCCGCGAACAGTCTAAGGGAGCTATTCAGATTGTCTCCTAAATCATTTATAAACACGAGGAAGAGTAGGGGACCTATAACGCTTCCCTGTGGAACGCCAGATATCACTTCTGTTTTACTCGATGATTTACCGCCAATTACAACGAACTGTGTTCTTTCTGATAGGAAATCGTGAATCCAATCGCACAATTGGGGAGATATTCCATAAGCACGCAATTTCATAAGAAGCCGCTTGTGGGGTACAGTGTCAAAAGCCTTCCTGAAATCCAGAAATATGGAATCGATTTGAGATCCCTTGTCGATGGCACTTAACACTTCATGTGAATAAAGGGTAAGCTGTGTTTCGCAAGAGTGACACTTACTGAATCCGTGTTGACTACTGGTTAATAGGTCGTTCTCTTCGAGGTAGTTCATAATATTCGAAAAAAAGTATATGTTCCAAAATCCTACTGTAAATCGACGTCAAAGAGATAGGCCTGTAATTTTGGGGAAACCTCCTATTGCCTTTCTGTACCTTTCTTATGAACGTGAGGCACCTGCGCCTTTTTCCAATCACTAGGTATAGCATGGAGTTGCTTCGTTTGCGCGTAGAGCAAGTGTGTCAGGAGATACGAAAGACGTCTGGAATATGGCAACGAGTAGGATAGTCAGTCTTACGGCTTATAGATGCCTGCATTGCAGCTCAATGTAGGCATTTTGAGCACCTTCTTTAGAGAAATGTGAGTACTAAATTACACAGATCAACACAAACGACCAACGTTCGAAGTGGAGTGGTCTGTGTTCTGTACACCAAACCAATTGCCTGTAACACAGTAACGAAAGCAAATAAACCATATGTGTATAGGAGATGTTTTCCTTTTTGTAGAATAAACTAAGAACGAAGTAATATCGTAAGGGACAATCAGTGGTATACTATAAACCATGCGTTTGTAAGAACGGTGCAAGAAACATAAATATCGACTGACATGCAGACATGTTAACTTACATGCTGTCAATAACAGTCTATACAGACGATGTTATAGGCCTATACTATACCACTTATTACAGCCTATGACACTGCTTCATTTCTAATTCGTTGCATTTTTACGTGAAGTAGTTTTTACTTTTTGCTTCTTCTGTGTTACACTTTGTACAATATACTAGAGAGCTTTGAACGGGAAACAGTAATTACTGCAGTCAGATGACTTCTGGCGGATGAACGGAGAAACTCGTCTAGTGAAGTTTTAGTGCATATATTTATAGTTATACTGCCTTGCTGCGCCCGAGAAATGATGAATTCCGCACTAATGCTTAATCATATTGCGTGTAACATAGGAACCAATAAAAGAATTTTCTGAAATATGGCTGAAAACTTAAAGAGTAAAGAGCTTTTCGAAAAAGTAACATTTCGCGTTATATTCTTCAAATCAACTGTGTCACATATTAACTGAAATAAGGCAGCAGCCAGTTGTAGGGTAACAGACTTTACTGTCGACGCTGCATCTTGTTCAAATTGAACGTATACGACACAGTCACATACCCGAAAAAGGGCAATTATTTGTCAAAACGGTAAAAAAGTAAAATCTCTCCCATTGCAGCTGGCTGCTGCCTTATTTGAATTAACAGTCCATATCCTCATCCTATCGTTACAAAATTTCACAGGATCCCCAGCTGGGCGAATGTGTTCTAAGATTTACTCAACTTTGCTCCAGCCGTTTTGTAGTACCCATGGTACATACGTACACAAATCAATTTTATATATATATATATATATAGAAGATATGTCTATATAACTCTAATTGTTTATAAAAGTTTGTCAATTTTGGCGGGGGGGGGGGGTGGTCTGTTCAATCAGTTTATTATGGGAAACAGCCAAGATCGCTTATAGTCTTTATTCAGAAATTCTAGACTGTAATACAGACAATTAAGCCAGGATTCCTCTCCATGAATCATCGTAATCCGCCTTAGATATCTTATATGCCTATATTAGGTTACAACCGGTTTCGCACCATTAAAAGTGCATCTTCAGGTATCTTAATTTACATGAGGTGGAAAAAAATGTTCAAATGTTTGTTAAGCTTATGGGACTTAACTACGGGGTCATCAGTCCCTAAACTTACAAACTACTTATGAACTACTTACGAACTAGGACGGCACAAATATCCATGCCCGAGGGGGGATTCGAACCCCCGACCGTAGTGGCCGTGCTGACCGTGACTGGAGCGCCTCAGTCACCTCGGCCACCGCGGCCGGCATGAGGTGGAATGACTTATTGCGGCGTCCCAGTATTCATTTTGGGTGCCGGGTTTTATGGGGGCTTTCCTCAACTTCTTAGATAGGTTTATATGGGGCACCATTAAGTAAACGTCTGTATGACTGGAATCAACAGTTGGTTAAACCAAGTTTACTACTTAAAAAGTTTTATTAAATTGAACGTTGGGAGCGTGTTGTATCTCCCCTGAATCTAAAACAAACTGGGTGGTACCAACTGGCTCGCATCAAATCCCGTTAAAAGACTTGAGGAAACCAGTAGTTTGAGGAAATGCATACTGTAAACCATCAGCTGTTTATTATTTTTCCAAACTTCTACCGGTTTCGGTTATAAACCATCTTCACGGAAGAGGACTAGACAGACTCATTAAACAGGTGCATTATGTGCCTCCTTATGCATTCTGGCATGCATGGCACAGAATAAATAGACCTTGGTTCACCATCACACAGCCTGGCATTGCTTTTATGTTTTTAACCAAGACTTGATGCCTAGTGGCGTTTTATTTATTTTTATTGTGTGACATGCATGCCAGAATGCATAAGGAGGCACACAATGCACCTGTTTAATCAGTCTGTTTACTTCTCTTCCATGAAGATGGTTTATAACCGAAACCGGTAGAAGTTTGGAAAAATAATAAACAGCTGATGGTTTACAGTATGCATTTCCTCAAATACGTCTGTTGAACCTCATCTCAATAAAAATTTGAAAGCCAGAAGTGTTTTGTAGTCGTACGTCTGCGTTATGATATATGAAAAGTAATAAGATTTTAAGAACCATTAGGTGCGCGTTTGGACATAAAATTGCTATTGTCATTGAAAACCATAAAACGTATTCTAGTGCACAAATAGTATTTAATGCATTCAGAAGTGCAATATTTCTGATAACGTATTGCCGTCCTTTAAGATGATATTATTATGGAAAATCCCCCATACTGGTCACCATATCAGTGTGCTGTAGCAATGAAGGAAAACTGATGGGCTTCAGGTATGTGTCCGCGTAGCACTCATAATCCGGCATCGCTAGTTGTAGTTGTCACGTACTCGCTTGTTGGTAACTCAGGTCCGCTGGACATGTTACTGTGTACTATACAGTACTCTGGATGAAGTATAAAATTTTGAGTCTTTATTCAGATGACCGGTTTCGGCAGATTAAGCTTCAATCTTCGGATCTTTCATTTCATTGATCACATCACAAAGAAAAGTTTTTAAAAACATAATCAGCAAATTTATTGTCGGCTTGTCATAACACAAATAAAATATCCAAACCATCAATCTTTAATGTCATGTGGCCACACTAATTTTGTTGTGGTCCTCAGTCTGCAGACTGGTTTGATGCAGTCCTCCACGCTACCCTGTCCTGTGCAAGTCTCTTCATCTGAGAATACGTGACTATACCAGAAACTCCTTTTCTCTCCAATTCTGTTGAGGACTTCGTAATTAGTTACGTGATCTCACCATCTAATCTTCATCATTCGTCTGTAACACCACATTTCAAAAGCTTCTCTCATCTATTTGTGTCAACTCCTTATCGTCCACATTTCACTCCCATACAATACTACACTCCAGACAAATGCTTTCAGAAAGGACTTCCTAAAATTTAAACTAATATTGGATATCAACAAATTTCGCTTCTTCAAAAATGCTTTTCTTCCCATTCTGCATTTTATATCTTCTTTACTTCGGCCATCAGGTATCTTGCTACCCAAATAACAAAACTCATCTACTGCTTTTATTTTGTCATTACCTAAACTAATTCCTTCAGCATCGCCTGATTTTCTGACACTACATTCCATTACCCTCGTTCTACTCTTGTTAATGTTCATCTTTCAAGACACTGTCCATTCCGTTTAATTGCTCTTAGAGGTTCTTTGCTCTCTGACAGAATTACTATATCATCAGCAAACCGCAAGGTTTTTATTCCATTTCCCTCTCCAAATTTCTCCTTGCATTCCTTCCTTTCGCGTTATATTTTTCAAATAAACTGTGTCACTTAATTCAAATAAGCCACAACTAGTAACAGGGTAAATAGATTTTCCTGTGGACACTCCATCTTGTTCAAACTGAACGTATACGTCACAATTTTACACCTGAAGAAGGGCAATTATTGGTCAGAACGGTAAAAAGCTAAATCTGTCACTCTGCGGTTGGCTGCTGCCTTATTTGAATTGTTAACAAAATCCTGATCCGATCACTACCAACCTATATAGTACCTCCCGCCGGGCGAACATTTTTCTAAGATTTCTTCAACATTGCGCCAGCCGTTTTGTTGTACGCAGGGTACATACACACACAAATCGATTTTATAGATATAGAACTGTAACTGTTTATAAAAGTTTGTCATATTTGGGGGCGATCTGTTTATTTAATCTCTTGTGGGGAACAGCCAAGATAGCTTATAATATTTATTCAGATAACTGCTTTCGGTAAATTAAACTGCAAAAATCGGATCTTTCATTTACTCACCACAACACAAAGAAAAACTTAAAAAAACCACTGTTGGCTTTTGATAATACAAATAAAATAACAAAACCATCACGCCTTGATAATTGGTGGCCACACGAAGGTAAAGCCCAATTTTTTTTGTAAGGTTTGCTTTGTCATGTGGTAAATGACATGAAAGATCCGATTTTTCAAGTTTACCTGCCGAATCCGGTCATATGAATAAAGATTATAAGCGATTTTGGCTGTCTTCCGTAATAATACATCTACATCTACATAAATACTGCGCTAATCACATTCAAGTGCATGGCGGAATGTTCATCGGAATGCTTATGATTTGTCTCTACCGTTCCACTTTCCAATAGCACGCTGGGAAAAGGAACAACCGAATCTTTCCCTTTTCAGTATATCTTAGGAGGGTCTTCCGGAAAGTGGTACCCGTTTGTGCAATAAAGACACGGGAGTAAATATTAACACATATAAACATTTTTATTGGAAAGAGCATACATTACGCCACTCTTCACATAATCTCCAAGCAAATTTAGGCATTTGTCATAAGGTGTGACAAGTTTTTATATCCAGCTTCATAGTTCTCCGCCGCCAGCGTATTAAGATACGTAGTCACGAACCTTGAAGTTCTTCATCGCTGTCAAATCTTTTTCCTGCCACAAAGTCTTTAAGCTTCGGAAAGAGATGAAAACCCGAAGGGGTCAAGTCCGGACTATATGGTGGATGGTCGAAGGTTTCCCACTTGGTCTACATTGACAGATGGTTTTCCTGAACGCTCCTCGTGGTGTGCATTCCCCCTCCCCTGGTTAAAATTGCGACACCAGCGCCGAACAGATGACTCGTCTATCACATTTTCTCCATACACCTGCTTCAAATTTCACAAGGTAGAACGTTTCGTGCATTATGAAATGTAATCACGGCCCTCACTTCGCAGCTGGCGGGGTCCTCAACTTTTTTAAACATTTTAAACGACCACATACACAACACAGGCAACACACAGCGGTTCGCAACACGCACAGAGCAGGCACACATGCCAGTGTTGCCAACTCTTAGAACGATCTGTCGAATTCGCTCTAGAAAGTCGCCAGAATTCGCTGAAATATTTTCCATTTAATGAAATATCGTATTACGTCTTCTTTTTATTATAATAGTTATTATAATAGTTATATACTTATTTACTTCAATAGTTTTTAATATTCAAATATGTAAATTTTGAATTTAACTGAAACAACATACGAATATTAATTTTTAAAATGTCAGTAATGGTAATGTAAGTTATCAGTATCACCTGGAAACACGCAGTTTTGAGAGTACTTCCACCTAAAGATCTTATGGAAACCATCAATATTCGCAGTAACTGTCCCTGACTTTAAATAATAACCTGAAATAAATGTATCATCATTAGCATCAACATCATCATCAACAACATCATCATCATCATCATCATTAGAGACTGATTATGCTTTTCAGCGTCCAGTCTGGAGCAAAGTACCTCTAATAAAATTCCTCCGTGATCCCTTATTCAGTGATAACATTGATGCCTCGTGATGTTATGACTTTTACTTCAAAATCATTCTGCACGAATCTATGTACTTTCTTCTTGGTCTACCTCGACTCGTCTTACCCTCCGCTGCCGAGCTCATGAGTCTCTTAGGTAACCTTGCTTCTCCCATGCGTGTAACATGACCCCACCATGTCAGTCTGTTCACTCTAACTGCTTCATCTATGGTGTTCATTCCAAGTTTTTCTTTGATTTCCTCATTATTGACACCCTCCTGCCATTGTTCCCATCTATTAGTACCTGCAATCATTCTTGCTACTTTCAGGTCTGTAACGTCTACCTTATGAATAAGGTAACCTGTATCTACCCAACTTTCACTACCACACAACAAAGTTGGTCGAAAGATAGAGCGGTACACCGCTAACTTAGTCTTGGTACTGACTTTCTTCTTGCAGAAGAGAGTAGATCTTAGCTGAGCACTCACTGCATTAGCTTTGCTGCACCTCGATTCCAGTTCTTTCGCTATGTCGCCATCCTGTGAGAAAATACATCCCAGGTACTTGAAACTGTCTACCTGTTCTAACTTTGTTCCTCCTATTTGACACTCAGTCTGTTTGACTCTCTTTCCCACAGACATTACTTTTGTTTTGGAGATGCTGATCTTCATATCATAATCCTTGCACCTCTGGTTTGCAACCTTTCAATCGAATTGGCCATTACAACTAAGTCATCCGCATATGAGAGACTGCTTATTTCGTTTTGACCTATTTTAATCCCACCCTGCCAGTGTACTGTTTTCAACATATGATCCATGAATAGTATGAACAACAGTGGTGACAGGTTACAGCTTTGTCTTACCCCTGAAAAATTATAACGTAAGAACTTGAACACCATCAAAAGTAAATAACTTGAACATCATCACACCTAGACGGTTGCCTCTCAACTGAATGTTGAAAGCCATTAGCATCAACAATAGGATACTATGCTGAAATTGGGGAAGTCCCTTCCATTCTGCAATCATATCACTCATTGACAAGATAAAGAACGCAGTGCTGGTTACTTTACGCCGTTCAGGTTGACAAAATATTTGATAAAATACTTTCCTGAAACACAAAATTTCAAATTTCAAGATAATTTTTGTAAGCTACGGACTAATAACCATGCAGTTGAATCCGATAGATTTACAAACATTTGAGTTAATGTTCTGTCAATATAGGACCTAATGGTGCCGAAACTGGTCGTGTGATCAAAATCAGTCTGAAAAATTACGGCTGTTGGTGCATCATCATTCGGCAAGCCACGGTTCAACACCACTGTATTTATTGAGCATAGTGTGTGCATTACATATATTTATGCACGGTGCGAATAATATGGGACCCAGCACTGAGCCTTGCGGTAATTCATGGTCAGGTTGTCCGCTCACGTATAATGAAGGATAGTAGCTATTCTGGTCACGATCCGTGCGTGACGTAGGAGCGTAGTAACACACCGCGGTTGGAAGCTGAGCTCGAGAGCTCTCATCTGCTCCACTAGTGGTGTGAGGCGCAGTGGGTTGAGGAGGAGGGGGGGGGGGGGGAAGATCGGCATTTGTTTGCGGCGGCCCCGGTACACGCGGCGTGTGGGGAGTGGCTTCTTAATTAAGTCGCGTTCCCTGGCAGACAGAGAGGGAGGAAGCTCCAGCTAGACAGTGGGTGCGATGCCGCGAGAACGCCCTGCAGTCCCGGCTTCCTGGTGGAGGCAGGCGGAAGGCAGCCGTCTGCGTGCAACCGGCTGCGCTGTTCTCGAGTATCCGCCGCTTACAAGGTGGGTTTCTGACGCCGCACAACTTCTTACTGCGGTGCTTGCCGGATACAATTTCTCGCGCGACGTCTGAAAAACTACCGCACCGAGATTGGAAGTGCCCTTCTAGTCAGCCAAAATGGAACACCCTGATGGAAGCCCACTTATCGTTAGCAGCATGTAGCGACGAGAGATGCTGTAGTATTTCAAGGTAGGCACGCATAACTAGCGCCAAATGAAGGAGGCTATATAAAGGGGAACAGACTTTCGTGTTTTCCACGCGGCTGTTTTTCTTAATCCTATAATGCGTCGTGTTCTCAAATGAGGACACTCAATTTTTTTCTCATTTCTCTTTTACATCTTTTACTTTCACTTTACAGCGGAGTGTGCGCTGATATGAAACTTCCTGCCAGATTAAAATTGTGTGCCGGAACTGGGACTCGAACCTGGGACCTTTGCCTTTAGCGGACAAGCGCTCTACCGACTGAGCTATCCCGACACGACTCACGATGCCGCCTCACAACTTTACTCCCGCCAGTACCTCGCCTCCTACTTTCCAAACTCCACAGAAACTCTCCTGTGAAACATGCAAGACTAGCACTCCTGAAAGAAATGATATGGTGGAGACATGGCTTAGCCACATCCTAAGGGATGTTTCCAGAATGAAACTTTCACTCTGCAGTGGAGTGTGCGCTGATATGAAAATTCCTGACAGATTAAAATTGTATTTGAAAAATTGAGAAAATGTTCTGCCAATATAGTGCCTAATGATGCCGAAACTGGTCGTGTGATTAAAATGTCTGAAAAATTACGGCTGTTGGTGCATCATCATTCGGCTAGTTGCGGTTCAACACCACTGTATTTAGTTTCGTTTACTGAGCATAGTGTGTGCGATACATATCTTTATGTGGGGTGCGAATAATATGGGACCCAGCACTGAGCCTTGCGGCAATTCATAGCCAGTTTGTCCGCTTACGTATTCTCGAGTATCCTCCGCTTATAAGGTGGGTTTCTGACGCCACACAACTTCTTACTGCGGTGCTTGCCGGATACAATTTCTCACGCGACGTCTGAAAAACTACCGCACCGAGATTGGAAGTGCCCTTCTAGTCAGCCAAAATGGAACACCCTGATGGAAGCCCACTTATCGTGTGAAATGTGCAGCATGTGGCGACTAGAGATGCTCTAATATTTCAAGGTAGGCACGCATAACTAGCGCCAGATGAAGGAAGCTATATAAAGAGGAATAGACGTTCGTGTTTTCCACGCGGCTGTTTTCCTCAACCCCATAATGCGCCGTGTTCTCAAATGAGGACACTTAATTTTTTCTCATTTCAGTCATCTTTTACATCTAAGGTGACAAAAAAGGTACAGGTACTTCATATGAGGACTAATAATGAATGATAGAATGCCTTCCAGACGGCAGTGTTAGTCGTTGGGCTAACAAAGAAATGGTAAGTTCAGATGTTCAAATGTGTGTTTGGCCTAATGCGACCAAACTGCATGGTTATCAGTTGCTACACTTACACACTAATTACTTGACTAACTTAAACTAACGTACGCTAAGGACAACACAAACACCGACGCCTGAGGGAGGATTCGAGCCCCCGACCTAGCGTCCGTGCAGACTGCGACTGGCGCAGGTAAGGAATGTGTGTACCAAATTTGGTTGAAATCGGTCCAATGGTTTAGGAGAAAATGAGCAGCATTGTCGCAAAATACAGCAGTTTTTTCGCGCATCTCATTGTTTATGACGTCATATATCGTGAACTATATATCGTATGTGATTCTTACACTTACGGCGACCGTCGTCATGGATTGAAGCTTACGTTTACAAAATTTCACAAAGATTGGAACAAAACTGTAGATTTGTAAGCAACACGTACAAACATACGGACACTCTGCTTCATATATTAGATTCCAAGTAAAATGTATCAGTTTTCGTATTCACTGTCCTCATTTGAGGACACCTCCCTATTGGTCTAATTTTGTTTTAGATAATTATGATAAATTGTGCACAAGATAGGTCTTAAGTTACCAAATAGTGTATCAGAAATTTTGTTCATTGTCAGGTTGATAATTCGTGCATGAGAAGGTTAAGCAGCTTCTGTACGTCTCGCAGAAGACAGCGAGCACCTTTCGAGCTCTTTCGTATCGAGGAAATGTAGTTGCCTATGGGGATTGCAGGGATCACAGAAATCGATGCTCGTTTATGACGGAACCAGGAAACTGCAATGCTGAGCTGTACCCGCTCGATGCAGGAGGGAACGAAGGACCGAGGGGAGAGATAGCTCCCAGATGATGATACGCATACTGTGCACATGGCAGTGATGCGTCGTCTTCCACTTGACGGGCCACATGACAAGAAACTCGGTCTGTTCAGTTATGAGAGTATCAGTGGGTGCAATTGGACGTCGTCTGCGGCGGAGTGGACTGTCCGCTACACGCGCGGCCGCTGAAACATTGCACTTGACGCAGTGGCGTAGCTATCATAGGGCTGGGCGGGGCAGTGCCCCGGGGCCCCCGTGCTTAAGGGGCCCCTCGGCCTTCGTGAGCTGCCTCCGGAAAAAGTTACAATAGACCGTCGAATTTTTTACTGTTTTTACTCTCCCCCCCTGACGTCCCTCTCCCTCCCCTCCCACCAAATTTCCAATAGTAACCGCGTTGGGCCACCGAATGGCGGAGCAAAGCTTCCTAATGGGACCTTCACACGACGCCATTCGGCGGCGCAGCTGACCAGCCAAGCCGCCAGTCGCTGTGCAGAACACTTCTGTCGGGATAGCAGCAGAAGTAGCGGCAGCATCAAAGCTGCTCACATCAACAGCTGAGACTTCCAAGTGTTGCGGCGTGCCGCTCGGCGCAGTGTGGATGATCGCGCGCCTCCAAACACTGCATAAACTTCTTATTGGTAAATAGAAGTGTACAGTACGATTATCTGTATAAACCGATTTTTCGAACATCCATATCTCCCAATACGTTTGGATAATCGACGTTCTACTCTATATAATATTTTAGTAAAATGAAGGATTTTCGACTTTACCCTTGACCAACAAACCTCAAAGTCAGGAAGTGAAATCCAAAATTATTCCCACCTCTGGATATAACCATAACAAGGTTTATTGCTTGTCCGCTAAGACGTGTACCGTGTCACTATTAGCGTGTTGTCGGTTGAAGTTGCGAAATAACAGTCAATGACGCTGAATTACTAGTAGTGTGTATGACAATAAAGGGTGTGACCACATTTGAATATGAAGTATCTATAGTGTATTAGTACTGAACGGTATTGTTATACTAACTCCTATTTGTGTAGTGAATATCCCCAAGGGAGTGCTTCTTAATCATAAATCCCAATTAAGTGCTCTAACGAATTGCACTCTGAAATTCGTGCAAGAAGAAGAGAAAATATTGATAGTGGATAGGCGCATCATCAGCGAAGCTTCTGCCTGCAACTTCATTCGCCTAGTATAGAGCAAATTCCAAAACTATCACATGCGGACGTTTTATCTGTGTGTCCTACCCATGTCGAACTCTATTCCTCTGCAAAATTTTAACAAATCCACCCATTAATTTTTGCTTGAAAGCGTAACAAACAAACTTACACAGTTACATTAGAGCGTACAATTAAATATTGTCTCGTCCATCGCACGTGATACTTTACTTAGTAGTATTTAGATTTGCCTTATT
Organism: Locusta migratoria; assembly: GCA_026315105.1. Taxonomy (NCBI): domain Eukaryota; kingdom Metazoa; phylum Arthropoda; class Insecta; order Orthoptera; family Acrididae; genus Locusta; species Locusta migratoria. Next base: position 854,674,934 of record CM048744.1, on the reverse strand, counting down.
ATGTCCTCTAGTGGTCGGTAAGAAGCTGATGAAGAAGTAGTTTTGTATCTGTATAGTTTCACTTTAAAGAGGGCCCCAATGCCATTTTTGCCCCGGGGCCCTCGGTAATACAGCTACGCCACTGACTTGACGTTTCGCGTTTTGAAGAGTTAAGTTGGTTACACTGCTGTAGCGACGTTGCAACAATAGCCGCTATACACACAGCAGACGAAATGGTTTTCAGTTGCATCTCGTAAATGTGAGCTATTGAACAGTAAAAGTGCATATAATAATTCGCTCATGAGCTGCTACCACAAAGCAGCGATTAATTAACGGCATAGTAATGTAGACAAGAGCACAACAACGCACACGCTTTCAACAATGGAGCAAGAAATACAGAAAATATTTGATCGTGACAGATACGAAATAAACAATAATCAAAATAGTAACACATTACATATGAGAAAAGTGTGAACTTGCTGCGTGCCCTGAGAGCCTGAAACAATTTCATTGTTCGAAAAAATACAAAATAGTGAACACTCTTCATGTATTCTTTGATATTATTAATAGATATTCCACGTAAAAGGTATCAGTTTTCTTATTAACTGTCCTCATTTGAGGACACCTCCCTATTGGTCTATTATTTTCAGATAAATTATGATGAATTCTGCACAAGATAGGTCTTAAGTTACTATCTACATATATACTCTGAAAATCACATTTAAGTGCCTGGTAGAGGGTTCATTAACCACTTTCATAACTTTTCTCTACCGCGCGGGAAGAAAGAACACCTAAATCGTTTCGTTTTCGATCGGATTTATAGGTGGGTGCTAGCAAAATATTTTCACATTCAGAAGTAAAAGTCGGTGATTGAAACTTTGCTAACAGATCACGCCGCAATGAATAACGTCTCTCTTTTAATGATTTCCACCCCAATTCGTGCAACATTTCCGTAATGCTTCTCTCTCTCCCCCCCCCCCCCCCCCCCACGAAACGTGATAAAACACGTTGTAATCACAACGCTTTTCTATCACCAATTTACGGCGACAATGGTACAATTACATCCAGCTCTCCACCTGTATTGTTGTCGCCACTGCCAAAACCGTCTTCATCGTCATCACCATGACAAATCATTAATTGTTCATCACTGATGATCTAGTATATTAGCTGCGCTGCCCGAATCAGTTTTTCTACGTGCTCGAGCTTTTTTTTTCCCCCAAGATGCAGCATCCACATTGGCAACAGCTTCACGCAACAGCCTTCCACCTCTGTTATTGTGAAAGACTCATTATTGTTCCTTATGTAATTCTTCACGTCACTCCATACTAATTCCATAGGGTTAAAATTGCAGTGATATGGAACAGCCTTATTACATGTGACCTTGCTCCTTTGTGATTTCGTCTCCTGTGTAAATGGGCGTAATATGCTTATTTTGTTTCACGAGCGAATATAAAAGAGGTTTTGATGTTGACATATCTGCAGCGATATTTGTTTCTTGTAGGCACTGCACCATAACTTCTTTCCGATCGTTTTAAGCGAGAATGAACTTCCTGCTCAAAGCATATACTTCGAAGTTTTTATTCATACGAAATTGACAACTTACTCAGAGAACGTCACTAGACAAACGTCTTTTCGGTGACATTATCCAATTACTTGAACTAGGAAAGTCAAGTTAAATCACTCATAGTAAAACAAATCAACGTAATCACGCGGTAGGCACGGTTGTTTACGGTATTACGGTAGCACTGAACAAAGCCGGCAACGCGGGAACTTTGACGTCACCGCACTGACCAGCGGAAGCGTTTACAGCGCTGTGATTGGGTCGTTCCTAGCGCCTCGCGCTTCTTGCTCTTCACTTGTTATTTGAAAACGTCAAGTGCAAAGTTTCAGCGGGCCGGGTATAGGCATCCATTGCTTCGTTAACGCTGAGGCCTTTGAGACGGCAATTGTGCTATGAACGGCGGACGTGGACAACAGGATTCCGCCAGCACCATCACAACGGTCGGGTTAGGGTATGGAGACTCCTTTGTCAAAAACTGTTGAACTGTTGCCTCATGCAACACCAATTCTTCTGCACCCGGTATTATGGTTTCCGTCAACCCCTGATATTGCTGATAACTGACCAACCACTGTTACATCCGTAAAATGTTGGATCCTGTGTTCTTCCATACCTAGGGAGACTGTCCTCTTTACAATAGGATAATGGACGGCCACAAGTGGAACGGAAAGACATTCGTTGGCCATCGGATTGCACTGCAGTCTTTTCCTCCAGTTTGTTCCAATCTCTTGTCTATGGATGGTTATCTGCTCGATAATTGCGGAACACACTGTACTCCTGCACTAGAGCAACTTTACAAATATGTGTGTAGAGGGTGACTTCTCCTAGTGGAGCATCGGGCATCAATGAACTTCCGCTACCAGACTCTGTTCTGCGCTAGTATTTTAATCTCAGTGCAGATCTTCTCTCCTTTCTTGCTCCCTTCTGCTACTACACTCCTCCTCCATGTATTCCTCGGTTGCCTCCTCTTCTGCTACCGTGTGGGTTCCATTCCAGGTCTTGCCAGGTTGTCTTTACCACGCCGTAATGTATGCCCAATCCGCTTCCATTACGTAAAGCATATCTCAGTATGAATGAGTGTTTGATGGGTTCTTCTCCATAGTTCTTCGTTGGGGATTATTTGTGGCCACCATGCTCAAGATATTCCTCAAATTTCTGTTCATTGTATATTATGCGGTTACAGCCAACAATATCGGCAACATTCAGTACTGATTTCACTAACGTCCTCACTTTTTATCCCCCAAATAAATTTAGCTATCGCATCTCTGGTCCTTTTTGCAGTTTGAATGACCAGAAGAGTTACACCAATGACAAGAATCCTGTTATAAGACCTTGAGGCCAACCACCTATTACTCTTGCATCACACTTTTTCGATACAGCGACTGACCTAGTGACAGATGTTCTTTCAATTACGACAAAATCATACAAGCAGATTAGACCGTCATGTTGTCATGCTTAAATCTTCTTCTTTCACTTGCAGGTGGTTCAGTTATTCTGTGTTAGATGGCGCCAGCATCGGAGTGTTGGGATTGATATGGACGCTCGAATAAAACAGCAGTGTCTTACTCAATTGTTCCCTGCTGAAGAAATTAAGTCGATTAAAACCTATGGACCCTTGCTAAAAATGCATGGGATGTGGCATTTTCAAGGTGTGAAAAGGCCACGTCGAGGTCGACCCTGCACAGCTTCAAATGTTTGTAAAGTCTATGGGACTTAAGTACGGGGTCATCAGTCCCTAAACTTACAAACTACTTATGAACTACTTACAACTAAGGACGGCACAAATATCCATGCCAGAGGGGGGATTCGAACCCCCTCCCCCTGCACAGCTGGCATCCTGCGCAATGAAGAGGGTCTTGATCAAAATGTTCAAAAGTTTCTAAATCTAAGGGACACCCGCTATGGTATGTCCCTAGTCTTGCAAAATGTATAAAGTAACTTATGCTAAGCACAATACACACACACACACCTATGCCCGAGGGAGGACTCGAAACTCCGACGGCGAGTAACCGTGGGCTCCGCAGCAACGCGCCTAAGGGTGCGTTTATAGAGGTTCCACCGCTGCGGAGGAACCGCTATGATTTTGCTGAGGAAACGCCTCTCATTCACACAACAGGCGGTTCAGCCACGTCTCGATCCCTGAGTCAACAGATGGGGACGGTTGCAAGACAACAACCATCTGCACGAACAGTTCGACGACGTTTGCAGCAGCATGGACTATCAGCTCGGAGACCATGGCTGCGGTTACCCATGACGCTGCATCACACACAGAAGCGCTTGCGATGATGTACGCAACGACGAACCTGGGTGCACGAATGGCAAAAAGGCATTTTTTCAGATGACTCCAGGTTATAGCATCATGATGGTCGCATCCGTGTTTGACGACAACGCGGTGAACACACATTTCAAGCGTGTATTCGTCATCGCCATACTGGCGTATAACCCGGCGTGATGGTATGGGGTGCCATTGGTTACACGTCTCGGTCACCCCTTGTTCGCATCGACAGCACTTTGAACAGTGGTCGTTACATTTCAAATTTGTTACGACCCGTGGCTCCACCAGGTCCTGTACGGGCCTTTCTGGATACGGAAAATTCGACAGCTGCCCGGGCCAACAAATTCTGAAAACGTCTGGTCAATGGTGGCCGAGCAACTGCCTCGTCACAATACTCCAGTCCATACTCTTGATGAACTGTGGTATCATGTTGAAGGTTCATGGGTATCTGTACCTGTACACGCCATCCAAGCTGTGTTTGACTCAATGCCTAGGCGTATCAAGGCCGTTAGTACGGCCTGTGGTGGTTCGTCTGGGTACTGATTTCTCAGGATCTATGCACCCAAATTGCGTCCAAATTTAATCACATGTCAGTTCTAGTGTAATATATTTGTGCAATTAATACCTGTTGATTATCTGCATTTCTTCGTAGTGTTGCAATTTTAATGGCCAAGACTGTGCATGGAATGGACTTCTATAGGGTCGGCATGCAGTTTCTGGCTCATCTTTGCCAAAAGTGCAAAACGAATATCGGTGACTATGTGGAAAAATGACAGTCTGCAACTGGAGTGTTGCTCTATTCAGCCGTGCTGTTGTGGCTTATGTGTCTGCTGTTAATAGATGTAGGAGGCATTACATTCAGAACGAATGCCTCGAAGACTTCTTCAGTCCACGACTGAGAGAGATCATCAGAGACAAGATTATCGTGATAAGTGCTTCTGGACCGTTATTTTATTTCCCATCTAAATTAATGATTTTTAATGGGCACATTTGCAGTCTGCCGGCTGCGGTGGCCGAGGGGACTGAGGCGCTTCAGTCACGGTCTGCACGGCCACTACGGTCAGGGGTTCGAATCCCCCCCGGGCTTGGATATTTGTGCCGTCCGAGTTCGTAAGTAGTTCCTAAGTAGTTTGTAAGTTTAGGGACTGATGACCCCATAGTTAAGTCCCATAAGCTGTACAAACATTTGAACATTTGAAGATTTGGTAGCAGTCTGCAATGCTTATGTTGCTGTGGTATACGGGAAGGCGTCGTCATTGAATGACGTGTTGGTTGCAAGACGTCTTTCAGAAAAAAAATATTTTTTGTTAGGAATGGCACTAGTTCTAAATGTAGAAATATAGAAGGTGAGCCGGCCGCGGTGGCCGAGGGGACTGAGGCGCTCCAGTCACGGTCTGCACGGCCACTACGGTCGGGGGTTCGAATCCCTCCTCGGGCATGGATAGTTGTGCCGTCCTTAGTATTAAGTAGTTCATAGGTAGTTTGTAAGTTTAGGTACTGATGGCCCAGTAGTCGAGTCCCATAAGCTAAACAATCATTTGAACATTTTTTGAACATGGAAGGTGATACCGATGAGTAGGAATAAGAATTCCATAATATTCAAATACAGCATTAGTTATGTACTGTTTGAGACAGTCGCGTCGATAAAATACGAAAGCGTAACGTTGGAGAGCGATATGAAATGGAATCAACTTGTAAGGACAATCGTCGGGAATGCCGATGGTTAACTTCGCTTATTGGGAGACTTTTGGGTAGACGTGGTTCGTCTGTAAAGGAGACCGCGTGTAAAACTCTTATGCGACTTCTTTTTGGGTATAGCCCAAGTCCTTGGGATCTCCCATAAGATCGTTTTAAAGTGAGACATAGAAGCGATTCAAAGGGGGCAGCAAATTTTGTTGATAGCAGGTTCGCTTATTGTGTGTTACAGAGGTGCTTCCGGAACTCAAATGGGAATCGCTGGAAGGAAGGCGACGTTCTTTTCGAGAAACGCTATTGAGGAATCTAGACAGTCTCATCTGAAGTCGACTGCAGAACTATTTCATTCCCGTTAATTTGCAGTTCTCGTAAAGATCATAAAGATAACAGAAATGAGGTGTTCTACAGACTCATACATGCGTTCATTTGTTTTTGTGGAACACAAACGGGAATAACTAGAAGTGATACGATATTCCCTCCACACGCACCTTACTGTGGGTGTAGAAGGTGTGTTTCATAAGATGTTTCCTTTGTTGACAGACCTCTTGGATTCTTTACAGGAAATCTCAGTCTGACATCTGCCTTATTCACGATTAATTTTCTGTGTTCGTCCCATTTCACATCGCTTCGTCTGTATACTCCAAGACAGAACTGCTTCAAGTGATTTTTTTCTGAAATCTTGTAATATTTCACTAATGGCCCTTTCTTTATATTCGTAAAAAGTTAAACATTATATTCAAAGGGCAAATTAACATGTCCGACACAACACTTCGATCTTAAACAGGTCTTCCACCATTTCCTAATGTTTCCTAGCACTGCGATGTCAATGAATTCATAATAATAAAGCTGGATCATTTATACATATTGTGACAAGTACTGGTCTTGTAACACACATTGGGGTACGTCCAGAGCTACTTTTATATCTGAATACTTCTTCCAGCTGAGTATGATGTGATGTGCTTTGTTTCCCAAAGACTTTCCGTAGCACAATTCGTTTGATCTTCCGTACGATTATATTCTGTTCATCAGGCGGCAGTATTTATATTTACTACACAACTAAATTACAGATCAGTAATGACATACGTTATTTTTCGCTACTTACATACAGTGAGATATTTTCCTTAGAAGGAGCTCGTGAGGTACTATGTCATATATATGGGAAAAAACACCATCAGCCTCTTGGTTTTTCTCTCTCGCTGGTAGGCTTTATTGCGAACTTAATTTAGCATAGCAGATGTTTACGGAACCTACGCTCAGGGTAGGAGGATTATTTTCCTAAACATTCCGCATCCCGACGAAAAAAGATAAGATAAGCGTATTCTATCATCTTGTCCACTCGATGCCAGTAGCGTCACTTTGTCGAGGAGAGAACTGTGTCGCTTTTCTCAGGCATTGCATTGTTGTGTCGCTGTGCGTGTGATTTGTCATAATGCTTCACTGCTTTGTATTCCCCGACAAGGAAACGTGAGTTAAGTGGAGCGACAGTAATGTGGCTCAGTTTTCATTTTACAGTAGTTTTTATGGATTGTGTTAAATGTGTGCTTTTCCAATCAACGAAACGTGTATGCTTAAATGACCTGTAGAAATTTTATTCTTTCGCCAATATGTTTCAATAGTGCATATGGCTGAAATTTTTAACTTCTAACTAAGCATTTCAGCAGGCATTTTAACGAAACGTATTGTAATTAGATGAAAAGAGAAATGTGAACGTTAGTTCGTGTCACTGCATATTGATAAATGAATAAAGACTGGCACTTGATACGAGGCGCGTCCAGAAAGTAAGTTCCGTTTCAATTTATCTCCGCAGCAGCGCTGCGACTGCAGTTCCGCACGTGCGCTGTAAACTATGTGTATCAAGGAGAAGAACGTTCGCCATTTGGAAATTGCTGTCAGTTACGTACGATTTGTTGTGCTTGTTTGAAAGGTCGGCGTTGATTGAAAATCCCGCCGCCTGTGAAATCAGGTCGGTGATTCGGTTTATGAATGCGAGGAAAGTGAAACCAAGTGAAATTTATCGGCAAATTTGCGATGTTTGCGGACCAAATGCGATTAGTCTTGAGATGGTGAGAAGATGGGTCCGACAGTTCAATGGCGGGCGTAGTGATGTGCACGATGAAGAACGAAGTGGGCGTCCACGTTTGGTTACAGAAGAACTGGTTCACACGATTGATGACAAGATCCAGGAAAACCGTAGGTTTACAATTAGTGCTTTCGCTATGGACTTCCCCCAAATTTCACTTTTTCCAACTGGTTGAAGACACAGGCGGCAGATTTCTATGAAGAAGGTATACAAAACCTGGTGCCACGCCATGACAAATGCTTGCAAAATTTCGGCAGTTATGTGTAAAAGTAGTTTAAGAGTTGTAGAATTTTGTACAATAAAAATTTTTTCTGTATCTGTGTACAATTACATTCGTATATGGCATAATGAGCAGTAACTCTCTTCTAAATCATTTGAAATGCGATGTAGATATGGAAATGGATCCACAAATAAACCACATCGGAAAGCAAAAGTTGTCTCCTGAGAGACAACAGCGCTGAGCATCGGCGAGTTGGGTGAGGAACTTCGGCGGCACGATGCCCCTGTGGCCCGTCACCACAAACCCCACAGGCGCGTGCGGCTGCCCGCGCAACAGAGGGAGCTGGAGTGTTGCCTATGCAGCAGGGGCACCGTTCTTCTCTATGGTCTTCTCCCAAAGGCGCTGTCTCTTACTAAACATGCTGCACTGCTCAGCACTGGCTACAATGTTCAGTAACCAACAGGCATCATGTCACAACACACAGTGCTGCTCACATGTGTCGAAACGGAGAATGAGCTATGAATGATTTTTATAGTGGAACTAGCGAGCGACAATGCTTCGCAATTGCTAAATGTGGATGTAATGGTAGACACATCCTACACTCCATCCCCTAATATCTCGGTACATGACATCCCACTTCTCTATGCATATTCATTACATTACTCTTTGTTTTCTTGGACCGATCCCTGTATTAACTAGCAGAAAACCTGCCACGCACAGTTATTAATTGTTTTTTTTTTTTAAATATTTTCTTTGTGCTCCTGCCTCCTCGTTCTGTTCATCTTCTTCTCTCTGTTCATGCCCTACTCCCCCCTATTTACCTATATTTAAATACAAGTTCATGAAAATCTCATATATTAAAATTACCAGTTTCAGAGCATTTAGTCGACCATCTTCAGATTAAGAACACCATTTGGCCGGACGCGGTGGCCGAGGGGACTGAGGCGCTTCAGTCACGGTCTGCACGGCCACTACGGTCGGGGGGTTCGAATCCCCCCTCGGGCATGGATATTTGTGCCGTCCTAGTTAGTAAGTAGTTCATAAGAAGTTTGTAAGTTTAGGGACTGATGACCCCGAAGTTAAGTCCCATAAGCTTTACAAACATTTGAACATTTTTTTTGAACACCATTTGGTGGTAAATGGTGCTCTTAAACTGATGATAGGCAACTATATGTGCCGAAAGCGGACGTTTTAATAAACGAGTTATCTTGTCATCTTCACTGCTTTTTACTATTGGATCATGAACAACAGTGGGCCTATTCATAGCTCCTCCTCGTATTTGTTAAAACTTTATACAGAAAGAAGCTGTTCTGTTGCCTGTATCTACATTATACTTGATTGTAGCCCTTGGAAGCTGACAAGTAACACGAAAGACAGAATTCACCCACCTCAATTTCAATCGTTCAGTACTGACTATTCGCAGTGTCCAAATAGTGATATGAACTTTGATTACAACATGACTTTACAGTCTAAATTCAGACTCATTAGGAGAAAACTTGTCATTTTTGTGGTATTCTACCCTGCATTACTTTTCGATGAAAGCAACGAACAGAAGACGGTTAAGTTCTGTTTCAGTTTCCTATTTTACCACATAGTTTGAGTCCACATATCTTGAAGAGAAGTATAATGAAAAATCTGAGGGAGTCTTAAAATTTTGCAACTTTTCATTTCTACGTTTGATACTGGATATAGTAGACTAGTAATATAAGTAGGGGATTTTTTGTTTGAGAGGACACAGTTCGTAGTAATCGATGGTAAGGCATCGACTATAACAGAGGTGATATCGGGCGTTACGCAGGTTAGTGTTATTGGTCCTCTGCTGTTCCTTATTTACATAAACGATTTTGGGGAAAATATAAGTAGCTCTGTTAGGTTGCTTGCAGATGACGCCGTCATTTACCGTCTAGTAAAATCATCTGAAGATCAAAACCAACTGCAGAACGATCTGAATAAGATAGCAGTATGGTGTAAAATTGGCAATTGACTCTAAATAATGAGAAGTGTGAAGTCGTCCACATGAGTAGGAAAAGAAATCCGTTAAACTTTGTTTACAAGATAAATCAATCAAATGTGAAGGCCGTAAACTCCACAAAATACCTAGGAATTACTATTACTTCAGACTTAAATTGGAAAGAACACGTAGATAATATCGTGGGAAAGGCGAACCAGAGACTACGTTTTTTTTGGAAGAACCCTTAAAACATGCAACAGAACTACAAAAGAAAGTGCATACACTACGCTTATCCCTCCATTTTTGGAGTATTGCAGCCCAATGTGGGATCCTTATCAGGTGGGTTTGACGGAGGACATCGAAAGAGTCCAAAGAAGGGCAGCTCGTTTCGTATTGTCACGATACAGGGGAGACAGCGTTACGGAAATGATACAGGATCTGGGATGGGAATCATTACAATAACGGCGCTTATCGCTGCGGCGTGGGCTACTTGCGAAACTCCAATCGCCAACATTCTCCTCCGAATGCGAAAATATATTGTTGACTCCCACTTACATAGGTAGAAATGATCATCAGAATAAAATACGAGAAATCAGAGCTCGAACAGAGAGATTCAGGTGTTCCTTCTTCCCGCACGCTATTCGAGAATGGAGTAGAAGATAAATAGTATAACGATGGTTTGATGAACCCTCTGCCAGGCACTTAAATGTGATTTGCAGAGTATCCCATGTAGATGTAGATAAAACGAAAACTGATTATTTAAAAACCGGCTATCTTGAGCGGTTTTTACAGTTAAAGTTAAACTGGGGATGAAAACACCGATATAACCGCCATCCCTGCTGCCTGTCTGGCTATCTCTCCTTCTGTTTCTCTCTCGCTTGTAGATTTAGTGGTGATCGGTCATACTATGTCGCAGTCTGGATTAAGGTTCCCTTCGCTATGCACGGTACAAAATCTTACGTATATAGTTACTCTTGTTTTGAAGGTCAAGAGTGCAAAATTTTATCGCAGCGCATAAAATACGAAGTTAGCAAAATTTTCACTTTCAATGTTTTCGATCTTTGAGCGCCACTTACCGGGTCCTGTCGTGAATCCAGGGACCCACTCAAACACACGCAGAAAATTTCATCAAAACCCGACCGCCGTTTTAGAATCAGTTCACCGACATACACACGGTTCTTTCAGCACGTTTGCGTCGTACATTTTTACTACACGCAATGTTGAGCTCAGATTTTTTTTCGGCGCATTACACTTAAAATATTGCAGAGCGCATTTAGAATTAAAGTGGAATCACGAAAAATGTATAAAGCAGGGCTACGTGTTATGTAAATATGGTAAATAAATTGTAGCAATAAGAGATGGTTTGAAATGGTAACACGGTGCCGTCTTTTAAAGGCTTACACACCAAGTTCCATGTTTGGCCATAGATTACTCAGTCACGACCGACAGGCTTCTGCTACATTTAATTTGACATAAAAACTAATGAGGTCATTAATCGACATAAAATTACACTGTCTTTTAAGTAACACAAATCCACTCACAGTGTATAAAATATCATTAGCAGCCGGCCGCAGTGGCTGAGCGATCTGCGGCGTGCCAGTCATGGTCTGCAAGGCCTCTGCGGTCGGAGGTTCGAATCCCCCCCTCGGGCATGGATATTTGTGCCGTCTTTAGTATAAGCTAGTTCATAAGTAGTTTGTAAGTTTAGGGACTGATGACTCCGTAGTTAAGTCCCATAAGCTCTACAAACATTTGAACATATTATCATTAGGATCACCTGAGTAGCTTCGGAGTTCATCGCGAATCAACATCGTCACACTGGATTTTCATATATACAGGGTGTTTCAAAAAGGTACTGCCAAACTTTCAGGAAACAATCTTCACACACAAAGAAAGAAAATACGTTATGTGGAAATGTGTTCTGAAACGCTTAATTACCATGTTAGAGCCATTTTAGTATTTCTCTTTAAATATTCTATTTACGGATGAGGCTTCATTCCAACGTGACCAAACTGTAAATTTTCACAATTAACATGTCTGACGAGAATCCGGACACTATTGTGCAATCACGTCATCAACACAGATTTTCTGTGAACGTTTGGGCAGGAATTGTTGGTGACGTCTTGATTGGGCCTCATGCTCTTCCACCTATGCTCACTGGAGCTCGTTATCATGATTTCATACTGGATACTCTACCTGTGCTGCTAGAACATGTGCCTTTACAAGTACGACACAATATGTGGTTCATGCACTATGGAGCTCCTGTACATTTCAGTCGACCCGTTCGTACGCTTCTCAACAACATATTCGGTGACCAATGGCTTGGTAGAGGCGGAAAATCCGGGTTCGAGTTCCGGTCCATTTCAACTTATTTCAACCCCCCGAAACGGTCGAAATGTTTCAATATTTAGATTTCGTAAAGATATCAATGCTGTGAGGAAAATAACATTATTGTTTTATACAAAAATAGGCTAATATGATGTTAGTGAATCATATTATAATCACTCAAATTTGTAATTTTAACAACTCCATTTCACTGGTTCGCATTAATATGAAACGCGTCTCATGCTTGCACACCTTGCACATATTTACACGAAATTTGAAACTCGTCATATAATAACGCATGTATATTAACGTAATACTTTTACATATGCAATTCTCTTCACATGAATGACAATGTAATTCCTTTCTCTATCGCTATCCGCATAGGCTGAAAGATCGTAACCTTTGGGAGGCACGCAAGATAAATAAGTAAATACTCCGAACAGACATTACTTGATTGCTTAGAGATGACATGAGTAAAGTACAAAGAAATTATGTCAGTAGGTAACATTCAGATAAGCTGGTTCTGTGGATACCTCATGGCAAATTAAAATACTTGGTTTTACGAAAAATCAAACGCTAGATCAGGCATTTATCATTGCATTTTCCGGTTTCTGACAAGACACTACAAAAATTAAAATATGGGAAAGAAGATGCGTTATGCATCGTGAAACTAATTCTGTTCAACCTGGTCATTGAGTAAAAAATGCGTGATCCAAAGTGCGTTGTACTCCCAAAATACTAAAACAACATCACTATTTGTCACACAATGCCGCTTCTGAAAATTGAAATCCAAGACACATCACTACATCTCGAACCCGGTAAGATTCAAAACGGATCTTTTTACTTAGTCTTATTCATTGTACCTAGAAGAGAAAGCGTGAAGGTCGCGACTCATACCATATAACTATACGGAAACAGGTGGGGACGAAAAAATATCAAACACACTTTATGCCTAGCTTTCTAAATGTGTCATTATTTAGGTGAGAGAAACAAGAGGAGTTTAACCAGAAGTAGTTGATCGTACGTCTAGTGGTGCGCGCTATCGATTGTTGAACCTTATTAAAAACGCACGTTATTTTCAACTTCCTCAGTTTGTAACACTGATCTGTAGCTAGCTGCAGTGGTCAGTGTGTTGAGTTTATAAAGTCAACGAACTGAACATTTGTGACTAAGTGACGCTTTGAAGAGTGAGTATGTGTTCATTACAGTTGCTGTTAGTTACAGGAAATCATAGGATGCTGACATAAACGTACTGCTGGCTTAAGCAGTGTCTTAACACCGCTCTTAAAGTAACATACAACTGAAACCTTATATCGACAAATGTTTCTGTTTCAGGTACGTTTGACCAGCAGAAATGCAGCCAGGGCTGGAATTTTGAGACATGTTGGAAGAGGTGCGAAGGTAGCAGATACCTGGTGCGTAAGTACGTTTGCCTTTACAAGTGATTAAACTGAAACAGAGCGCACAGTATTTGATAGTGACTAGCAAATTATAGCACTCAACTATAACCCAGTGCTTTCCAAATTTCCCCTCATGGTGACACCCTCTTATAGCTTACAGTTTTGCGCGACACCCTTTTACTAATATAAATACATATCACTTACGTCCACTCATTGCAAGAAAAGGAAACATTAGGAACTACGGAGATGTACAACAGAGTAACACTGCAGACAACAATGACTAACTCACACAGTAATACTTGCTTCTTCTACATGCGACCCAAAACATTCGAAACACGAAAACTGAATTTCGGAAACCGTTTTTCGCTGTCGTGCGTACGTGTCAGGGCCAGATACGGTTTTGCTGGATCGATTGAAAACGGCATCTGGAAATTAGCTGCTCGGATTTCTAATTTAGACAGCACAGTGGCTGTTCCCTTTCAGCTCAATATTATTCAGAAGTAAAGAGGGTGTGTTTATGACAAGTGATGAATTATTACTTAAGTTCTATTGTTAGGTTTTGCTTCACCACGACCTCGGAAGTCCCGACATTCGGAAAAAATAGATAAATATTTGTGGCAAGTAAGAATATGAATGTCAATTATGGTCCCAGAATCTGTTAGATACAGGAAACTGAGAGAAAAATATATTAACGCATACCAGGGTTCGAACCAACGATCACTGCATTTAAAATACAACTCTCCGTTAATCACCCGGCCATACTCCATACTAAACATCGCTACTGAATAGCTTTAGTCGGTGGACAATTGTGACTGCTTTTACAATCTGTGACAGCTTTTACAGCCACTGTGTCATTGATTGACATTTAATGGTAAGAAACGCTATCGAGGGTGATGTGGCTTTGATAAATCCATTAACAAACGCTCAGGTGCAGCTTTTTGAGAAGGAAAGCCGACTGCAGTGAAGGTTCGTTCAAGCAGATGCCATTTCCAGCAAACTGCGCACGGGAAGACCTGTTATCGAGTATCAGCAGCAGCTCTGCGCATGCGCAGTTTGCTGGACTCTGGCGACTGGCAGCTGCTCGAACAAACCCTGAATGAAACTTCCTGGCAGATTAAAATTGTGTGCCGGAACCGGGACTCGAACCTGGGACCTTTGCCTTTTGCGGGCAAGCGCTCTACCGACTGTGCTACCCCGACACGACTCACGATGCCGCCTCACAACTTTACTTCCGGCATCGTGAGTCGTGTCGGGGTAGCTCAGTCGGTAGAGCGCTTGCCCGCAAAAGGCAAAGGTCCCAGGTTCGAGTCCCGGTTCCGGCACACAATTTTAATCTGCTAGGAAGTTTCATATCAGCGCACACTCCGCTGCAGAGTGAAAGTTTCATTCTGGAAACATCCCTTAGGCTGTGGCTAAGCCATGTCTCCACCATATCCTTTCTTCCACGAGTGCTAGTCTTGCGTGTTTGCAAGAGAGCTTCTGTGAAGTTTGGAAAGTAGGAGGCGAGGTACTGGCGGAAGTAAAGTTGTGAGGCGGCATCGTGAGTCGTGTCGGGGTAGCTCAGTCGGTAGAGCGCTTGCCCGCGAAATCAAAGGTCCCAGGTTCGAGTCCCGGTTCCGGCACACAATTTTAATCTGCCAGGAAGTTTCATATCAGCGCACACTCCGCTGCAGAGTGAAAGTTTCATTCTGTAAAGCCTGAAGCAGAGCTGCCACCTAGCGGCTGAGCACGCAATTAATGTGCACCGATCATTCCTTTAATACGTGATCTGTGGTGCACTGAATGAAGGATGATTAGCTGCAGGCGGTTCTTCAGGGTAGTATGAAGAGAAGGATATTTTGTGTTATTTTATGACAAGTTTTTTTGTTTGGAGTCTAAATTTGTTAGTCTTGCGACATCCTTAATACTACTACACCACACCCCAGGGTGTCGCGACACCCATTTTAGAAACCTCTGCTATAACTTCATCAGCAAATGTAGATTTTTATAGGATCATTCAATATCAAAACAGCAAATTTTGGAACAATTTTCTGCTCGAACATCACGGATTTTGTTGAAATTTTATATGAACATTCGCACATATCTCCAGTAATGTTTATAAATTGGTCTATGCAATACTAACTGCTGTCTTGGAACTTTCTGTACATTATTCAAAGCTAGGCGGAGAAAGGGGACGACGCGCACGTAACCCATGTCACAATAAAAGGCGACGGACTCCCACCGCTGACAGTGTACCACGTCTTACACTCTTCCACCAGAGCCGTAAGGGACGCAGACCTGTCCTGCAATGCCATTTGGATGAGGTGTCCATCCTCTCGGGGAGTGGCTCGAAATTTCGCCGTGATCTGCGGCCTTCCGTGACCCATTCTGCACACACCTGTCACACTGCCGAAATACTCCGTCTCGCACGAGCAGCAGTTTCCAGGATGGATGCATCACATTCTCTCGTGACAATAATGAGTATTTTTCAAACTCTGTGATTTGACGGCACGGTTCGTCGATACGTCTGTGAGGCACCCTGCACGTCTACTCAGATCACACCGATCCTTTGGTTTGTAGCGACAACGAGAATAGCGAGCACATTAATAGCGGTAGGTGCTACTGCACCGCGATGTCGATGTTGACCGTCAACCCTCGGGCCGACGCGCTTCAAATGTTAATCATTTCTGCAGAACGTACTAATGCACGTGTCTTGTGAACCCCAGTCTCTAATCTTTCAAGGTGTTCTTTTTTTCCTGAACGAATTTATAATAAATTACTTTTATAAGCATTACAAGGGCACAGTTTGCCTAAGATCGCTTCAAAAAGCTTTTATTACCGGTTTCGGCTGATCTCGCAAACCGTCTTTAGGTAGGCACAATGTTTACAGTAAATGACTCACATATCAACCATTCGTTTTACATGATAATAGTACGATGGAAGGAATCAGGAAATACAGCAACAAGTCCCCTTTCTTATGTATTTATTCACCAAGATCGGTTTCGAACTGCCTGGCAGTTCATAATCAGGTGGTATACGTTTTATAGGTTGTTCACAACAATGTGCAACTCATTTGGCAGTGGTGAGATAGAAAATGATGTGTGAGCTACGTGTTTGCCACTAAATTACGATATTTATAAGTTTAAATCGTATTCTAAACAGCTACTTACAGTTGGTTCACACTGCTCTTTGACGATCGGTGATTTTTCATGTATTTCGGATATAAAGAAGTGCTCAGAAGCTGCCCCCAACACACACTTCACCACAGCACTCGCTTTCCACATGTTTTACAAACTTATACAATACAGAGATATACACCGCTATTTGTCAAAGAAGATGCTAGAAAATCTGCATGCCAATAGTAAATACCACTCTAAAATAAAAATAAAAAAATTCCTTATGTTCCTACATATTACTCCACTTAGTATCACAGCGGTAGAAACGTAGGAAAACACGCCAGGCAATAGGTCTACTCACATTACGACCTATCTAAGAAGATAGGTTAAAGAAAGGAAATCCTACGTTTTTACCATTTATTGATCTGGAGAAAGATTTTGACAATGTTAACTGCAGTATATTTTTTCAGATTCTGAAGGTAGTAGCGGTAAAATATAGGGAGCGAAAAGCTATATTCAACTTGTTCAAAAACCAGAAAGTAATTATTAGAGTCGAAGGTCATGAAAGGGTCGCATTGGTTGGGAAGAGAGTAAGATAGGGTCGTAGCCTTTCGCCAATGTTGTTCAATATGTACATTGAGCAAGCTGTGAAGGAATCCATGGAGAAATATGCAGAGGGAATTAAAGTCCAGGGAAGGGGAATAAAAACCTTGCGGTTCGCTGATGAGATAGTAATTTTGTCAGAGACAGCAAAGGACTTGGAAGAGCAATTAAACGGAATGGACGTGTCTTGAAAGGAAGGTATAAGATGAACATTAACAACAGTAAAACGAGGGTAATGGAATGTAGTGTCAGAAAATCAGGCTATGCTGAAGGAATTAGTTTAGGTAATGACAAAATAAAAGCAGTAGATGAGTTTTGTTATTTGGGCAGCAAGATACCTGATGGCCGAAGTAAAGAAGATATAAACTGCAGAATGGCTATGGGAAGAAAAGCGTTTCTGAAGAAGCGTAATTTGTTGACATCCAATAATAGTTTAAATGTTAGGAAGACCTTTCTGAAAACATTTGTCTGAAGTTTAGCATTGTATAGGAGTGAAACGTGGACGATAAGGAATTCAGAGAAAAAGATGATAGAAGCTTTCGAAATGTGGTGCCACAGACGAATGATGAAACTTAGATGGGTAGATCACATAACTAATGAGGAGGTGTTCAACAGAATTGGTGTGAAAAACCGTTTCTGGCATATACAGACCAAGAGAAGGGATAGATTGGTGGGACACATTCTGAGACACTAAGGAATCGTCAACGTAGCATTAGAAGGAAGTGTGTGGGGGTAAAAATCGTAGCGGGAGACTGAAGGACGAATACAGTAAGCAGATTCAAAAGGATGTAGGTTTCCGTCCGTATTCTGAGATGAAGAGGCTTGCACAGGATAGGGTAGCGTGGAGAGCTGCATCATACCTGCCGGCGGACTGAAGACCACAACAACAACAACGCAGTGGTAACTCTGCTTTTATGCAGTTTAAAAAAAATATAAAAAATGTCACCCCCCCCCCCCCCAAGGTCTGACATAATGTCAGGCGTGGATGAAAACATGACTTTTGGATGTAACGGTCATTTCTCGCCCATTTTTTTGGTACAATAACAGGAAGAGAACTCTTTGAAATATTTTAATATTGCTCTGGAAAGAAAATAATCACCCTGACGTGTTTTACTGCCCACTTTAGATTTGTAGTTTTATAAGTATTGCAAACATTGCAAACATTAAAGTAGGAGGCGAGGTACTGGCGGAAGTAAAGTTGTGAGGCGGCATCGTGAGTCGTGTCGGGATAGCACAGTCGGTAGTGCGCTTGCCCGCGAAAGGCAAAGGTCCCAGGTTCGAGTCCCGGTTCCGGCACACAATTTTAATCTGCCAGGAAGTTTCATATCAGCGCACACTCCGCTGCAGAGTGAAAGTTTCATTCTGGAAACATCCCTTAGGCTGTGGCTAAGCCATGTCTCCACTATATCCTTTCTTCCAGGAGTGTTAGTCTTGCGTGTTTGCAAGAGAACTTCTGTAAAGTTTGGAAAGTAGGAGGCGAGGTACTGGCGGAAGTAAAGTTGTGAGGCGCCATCGTGAGTCGTATCGGGATAGCACAGTCGGTAGTGCGCTTGCCCGCGAAAGGCAAAGGTCCCAGATTCGAGTCCCGGTTCCGGCACACAATTTTAATCTGCCAGGAAGTTTCATATCAGCGCACACTCCGCTGCAGAGTGAAAGTTTCATTCTGGAAACATCCCTTAGGCTGTGGCTAAGCCATGTCTCCACCATATCCTTTCTTCCAGGAGTGTTAGTCTTGCGTGTTTGCAAGAGAACTTCTGTGAAGTTTGGAAAGTAGGAGGCGAGGTACTGGCGGAAGTAAAGTTGTGAGGCGGCATCTTGAGTCGTGTCGGGATAGCACAGTCGGTAGTGCGCTTGCCCGCGAAATGCAAAGGTCCCAGGTTCGAGTCCCGGTTCCGGCACACAATTTTAATCTGCCAGGAAGTTTCATATCAGCGCACACTCCGCTGCAGAGTGAAAGTTTCATTCTGATTGCAAACGTTAGGTACTGGCGGGTTGCGAACCACTGACCTTCAGCAATACATTGCCCACTACGCTACAGCTAATAGTTAGGAATTGCGTTCTTTAATCTCATGGTCGTTGTTAACTGATGCTAATATGACATTTGTAGATACTAGATTATCATTTATCGTACGAAGAACTACGTCTTTTTGTTAATTCTTCAGTGCGCCATTGCTTTGAAATGACAACGTGTAAGTTACAATAAGGAAATCATCAAATACGCAACGCAAGATGGTGTATGCCAGAGACAGTTCTGGGCGAGGAATTTCACGTGACATCTCCGAACGGCTGATTTTCGTTAATTTAATGGTGTCAAAACTCCGTTATGTTTGCAAATATCTCTCAAACGATACGAGATATGAAAAAAAAAAAAAAAAAAAAAAAAAAAAAAAAAAAAAAAAAAAACATAAGGGAACAAAGTTGTAGAGAATTTTCTCCTCTACAAATTCGGTTATTCAAGTTTCGTGTCAGATGCATGGTTAAGCCGTTATTTTTGTTTAAATTTCGAGCTGTCAATATACGATCGCAAAGGCCCACTTTTAGTGTAACTACCGTAACCTAAAGTGGGCCAAAAGTGATATTTAACAACAATAAGTTTTATTTCTTCAAGCTATGGTACTCACACAAAAAGCACTGGTTTTTAACTGCTGTTGACACCTGGAGAACTACGAGACGGAGAAACACTTCTTCTTGTGGGACACCACATACGATACATTGCGAAGAAACGTAATGTGCAGTAAATACAAGGAGTCTCTCAGCAATGTCTAATGTTACTGACGCGCTATTTATAGTTTAGGACCCTGTTTATAACGCTGAACCTGAGCCACAGTAATACACGCCAGTGGTCATAGGGCCCACCGAAGACAACTGCACCAGCCGCTGATAGTACGTCCGCAAAATCTGATTATATCTCTCTTGAGTGCTTCGCTTTCTCCGCCAGGCCGGCAAAGTTCTTATCACCGGAATCTTAAACGATACTCTCTCCGTACTGACAATTTAACTGGCCACTTTTCCAATCTTGGGGGGTTTCGAAATTGGTTGACACATTCCAACAAAAATAAATAAATAAAAATAAATAAATAATTAAAATTCACTTTCATGTCGTTGAATGATTCAACATGGGTCTATCCCCCATCTACGTCTCCTGTAACTCGTTTGGCAACTTCTGACAACTGATTATAATTATTAACTGACCTATACAGCTGGCAACTACCAACGTACAACTACTCACTAATTCAAAGCGGTCAAATTGCAACTTCTGAGTTAACAGCTGTCAATACAATATTGCTCGCAATTTCCAACTGCGTATTCAGCGCTGAATAATTGTATGTGATATACTGATAGTTTTGGAAGTTAAAACTGAATTACAAATTATCTTTAACCTACAAATGCGAGAGTGTCATTAAATATTTTTACTGATGAAATTGGATTACATAGGAATAACAGTATGAAGCAAAAGGTGAACAGTTTCAGATGTACTCTGTTAGTACACAGCCTGTTTGAATCATAAACGTAAGTAGATGTTACATGTTAATCTAAATATCTGGGAATATACTAAAATTACAGATTGTACGGACAGATAGATATATATGTCGTATAAACAGTATACAACAAAAACAAATTTAACAAATAAAACATCTAAAGTAAAATTCACGGATAACTCTCAGAATCGTTAGAAATAATGAGTACGATATGGAGATGGTCTGTCACCTCTGCTTGCGCATTACAGAAGGTAGTTATAGAATGGAGGAAGACCAAAAATTCTACAGTGATTCAGCTAGGAAGAAAAACAAACATGATCACTACTGACTGTTCAGCGTTTGCAGATGACATGGCATTAATTACAGACTCACTAGCCAATACCCAAGAACAAATCAGAGAATTGCAAAAACAAGCAGCCAAAGTAGGAAAACAAATATAATTTGGAAAAACAAAGATCATGACAAACATCCGTGATGCTCCTCAAAGTATCAGCAATCACAACAACACAGTACACAAAACAAGTTGCTTTAAATAAGTTGGAGAATGCATAACAAAAAATGAAAGGGCTATAGAAACTGGAGTGTACAGAATAGAAATGTTGTTTCATATAACAAAAACGTTAAAAATTTGCAAGGAACTCAAAATTAAGATATTACCAGACAGTGGCCAGAACGGAAGGTCTACATGCGAGAGAAGCAATTAAACTAATAAGAAATGGAGATTTCGAGAAACTAGAAAAGGTCGAAAGGAAAATTTTGAGGGAATACTGGGAACTAAAAGAAACGATAGTGCTGGACATAGGGTAAGGTCAAAGAGAGAGTTCAAAATAGAAAAACGAACTGGAATTTTTTGGACGCATCTAAAGATTAGATAACAACAGACTAACTAGACGGATATCTAAATTACTCAACAGTTACAAATCCAAGCCCACGTGGTTCACTGAAATTGGAAGACTTGGAAAATACTGGAATTGCAACAGATACAATAGAAAACAACACATTTCAGAGAGGTAATTCACAAGGAGGAATTCAGGAAATAAAGAATAAAGCTAGACGAAAGTGGACCCAAGAAGAAAGAGAACAACACTCTCAAAGGATGAAGGAAACTTGGAAACAAAGAAAATCTCATGTACTGTATGAGAATTCAGCCTCACCATTTACTTTAAAATAACTGAACTTATATATAGATTTCGACTACCATAAAGGGTGTCTTCTTCAGAAATAAAACTAAAACATGATACGTTTGCAAAAAGAGCTAAATTCTTTCATGTTTTATAAAGTTAGTAATAAAACAGTTTCTAGTTATGACTGAGTAGCTGGCCACCAAAGAAAAAATAAAGAAAATCAGAAATTGAGAATGAAATTAGAAAATACTCTAAACGGGCATGCGACCCACACTGGTGTTTTAGATTGATGTCGAAAGTTTTTTAATAAAGTTGGATATAGAAGGGAACCCATCGGGGTGGCAATGTAATACATTAAAAGTGACGGCAAGTTACATTTGGTAGTGGTGTGAGATTCTAACAAACTGCTACAAGACTCCTGTAACACCCACAAAATAGAAAGGCTGAACCACATTTGCTGCCTTCGCGTGATGGCGCAGAGAGCTCCATCCATGTATCTGGAGCTGAATTATAACGGGAAGCGTGTGGGGTGCGTGAGAACGTTTCGGCCTGACAGGGCGGAGGCATCATCATGAGGAGGCACGCACGGTATGTGGCCAGGTGGCCGACCGCAGCGCCATCGGAATGCGGCGGCAGACAGCGCAACCAGGCCCATCCCCCTGCTCTGCCGCGTCGTCCTTGTTTCCTACCGTAAAGCATTCCCTGCCCTTTCCCGTTGTTGGCTACTGAACAATATAAGAAGATAGGGGGAAATGTTACGTCATCCTCAGGAGAAGCACACTAATTGCAGCCCAACTACTTTACCAATTACTTGTGTAACCAGTCTTTTATCAGTGGAACATTTCCTGAATGGTTGAAATATGCTGAAGTTTAGCCATTACATAAGAAAGGAGGTACAGAAATTCCATCAAATTTCCGTCCAATTTCACATTTGCCTGCATTCTCAAAAATTTTAAAAAAGATAATGTACAGTCGTCTTCTTAAACACCTTACCACTAATAAACTATTATCCATGTCACAATTCGGGTTTCTAAAAGATTATGATATTGAGAAGGCTATCTACACATACAGTGAGAATGTACTCAATTCATTAGACAATAAATTACATGCCACTGGTATGTTTTGCGACCTGTCAAAGGCATTTGATTGTGTGAATCACAATATACTTTTAAGCAAATTAGAATATTACGGCGTAACAGGAAGTGCTGCGGAATGGTTCAAATCGTATATCTCCAATAGGAAACAAAGGGTGTCAATAGGAAAGAGAGGTGTACTGAACTATCAGCCCTCATCAAATTGGGAACTAATAACATGTGGGGTCCCCCAATGCTCTATCTTAGGCCCCCTGCTTTTTCTTGTAAATATCAATGACATTTCATCATCGACATTGTCAGAGGCCAAGTTTGTTTTATTTGCAGATGACACAAATATTGCAATAAATAGTAAATCAAATATAGCCTTAGAAAGATCAGCTAATGGAATTTAATAAATGGTTCTTAGCCAATTCTCTGTCGCTAAACCTTGAAAAAACACACTATATGCAGTTTAGGACTTGTAAAAGGTTTCCTGTCATTATATGCCTAGAGTATGACAACAAGGAAATAGAAGAAGTTGAAAGTGTCAAATTCTTAGGATTACAGTTGGATAATAAATTTAACTGGGAGGGGCATACCACAGAACTGCTGCAGCGCCTAAACAAGTCCCTGTTTGCTATGCGAATGTTGTCAGATATAGGAGATATAAATTTAAAAAAAAAAAAAAAAGCTAGCTTATCATGCATACTTTCACTCCATAATGTCATACGGGATTATTTTCTGGGGCAACTCATCAGGCCAAGCAAAAGCTTTCAGAGCACAAAAACGTGCGTTACGTATCATTTGTGATGTCAAGAACCACATGTAGAGGGCTATTTAAGGAACTGGGGATACTTACTACTGCTTCCCAATACATTTATTCTCTAATATATATATATATATATATATATTTTTTCAAACCAATTGCTCAGTCCATGGGATCAATATTAGAAACAAAAATAACTTGCATAAAGATTTAAAGTCACTTACTTTGGCTTAGAAAGGTGTCCAATATTCAGCAGTACACATTTTAAATAACATGCCAGCAGCCGTAAGAAATTGAACTTACAATATAGTGCAGTCTAAAAAGAATGTAAAGGATTTTTTGGTGGCCAA
This sequence comes from Locusta migratoria, assembly GCA_026315105.1. Classification (NCBI taxonomy): domain Eukaryota; kingdom Metazoa; phylum Arthropoda; class Insecta; order Orthoptera; family Acrididae; genus Locusta; species Locusta migratoria. The sequence continues at coordinate 854,650,961 of CM048744.1, read as the reverse complement.
CTCCTTCTAATCCATTGATGAATTTCTTACCAGAAGTGATTGATTGTAACTTATTGTATATAATATTCACAAATATGAATACTGTGTTTCAGTGTAAACTCGGCTTTAGGACTGACGCGTTTATAGATTGCTATACGTTTCAATTTACCTGTTAAGACTCTCCTATTACAATCTGATGTGGTGACTCGCTGCATGTTCATGGCGACTTGCTCGTCTATTCGGTACTGGGGAACCTGGCAAATGCATATCTAAATACAAATTTCAACGAGACACACTGTGCTTGGCATGACGTCATGGCAGCCAGGCATCCGCCACCCCCCCCCCCCTCTCCCTTACGCCGCATCCCGCTCCCCCTGGGAGAGCCGCTGACCGGTCCGGCCGTCAGAGCGCAGCAGCGTCGCGAGTTTTTGTGTCTCGTCCGCGGATATTGAAATAGTTGCGACGTGTCTCGCTTCGCGTAACCCCCCCCCCCCTCCCTTATCTGATCGGCAACTCTCCCCTCAACCCCCCACTCCTCTCCGCGTCTCTGGCGAGACGTGCAAACTTTCGCGAACCTTCGGCACTCGAGTTATTCGCAGCGGAATGTTGTCTCGCCCTTTTCTTCTCTTTTGTCGAGAGGTGAGCGCAATATTGGTTTCTGCAGCGCAGCTCCTCTGAAGGGACACGTAAATACCTTATCAGTTCATTCATTAGCATCTCAGCCGAGACTGACAGGGAAGAGTGCGAATTCTGTCAGAATTCTCGTAAATTCGCTCGATTCACAATTTGAAGATGGAAAACAACCGCTGAATGCTTCACTATAAATCTCTGTGGTAGTGTAGCCTACATTCGCTCATTATAAAATACTGTAGCAAAAGCCGTTTTTTTATATAAAAGTTTATTTGGGCTACGTGTTTCTATGCCTTAGTAGCGTGATCATCAAGCTATCTACACTAAAAGGTAAACCAGTCAACAATCCGAGGATTGGTTTGAACGCCACAGTGCTTTACTAGGCATGGTCCTGTTTGGAGGTGGTATGCCGTTGCCTTCCTCCGACCTTCGAACTGACTTACCCAGCCTGTTATAGGGGGACCTACAGTGTAACATGGGTTCCGAACCACGGTGCTACTCGGTATTTTTAACGTGAGTAATACTGACAGAGGTGAAAATACTGGCCATTAAATTGCTACACTAAGAAGCAATGCAGATGATAAACGGGTATTCATTGGACAAATATATTTACTAGAACCGACATGTGAATAAATTTCCACACAATTTGGGTGGATAGATCCTGAGAAATCACTACCCAGAACAACCACCTCTGGCCGCAATAGCTGGCTGATACACCTAGGCATTGAGTCAAACAGAGCTTGGATAGCGTGTACAGGTACAAATGTCCATGCTGCATAAACACGATACCACGGAGTAGTGATTGGTGTATTCTGAAGAGCCAGATACTCGGCCACAATTGACCAGACGTTTTCAGTTGGTGAGAGATATGAAGAATGTGCTGGCCAAGGCAACAGTCGAACATTTTCCGTATCCGGAAAGCTCGTACAGGACCTGCAACATGCGATCGTACATTATCCTGCTGAAATGTAGGGTTTCTCAGCGATCGAAGGAAAGGTAGAGCCAACGGTCGTAACACATCTGAAATGTAACGGCCACTGTTCGAAGTACCGTCGATGCGAACAAGAGGTGACCGAGACGTGTAACCAGTGGCACCCCATACCATCACTCCGGGTGATACGCCAGTATGGCGATGACGAATACACGCTTCCAATGTGGTTTCACCGCGACGGATACAAACATCATGTTGCTGTAAACAGAACCTGGATTCGTCCGAAAAAATGACGTTTTGCCATTCGTGCACCCACGATTGTCATAGCGTACACCATCGCAGGCGCTCCTGTATGTGATGCAGCGTCAAGGGAACCGCAGACATGGTTTCCGAGCTAATAGTCCATGCTGCTGCAAACGTCGTCGAACTGTTCGTGCAGATGGTTGTTGTCTTGTCCTGTTGACTCAGAAATCGACACGTGGCTGCACGATCCTTTACAGCCATGCCGATAAGATGCCTGTCACCTCCACTGCTAGTGATACGAGGCCGTTGGGATCCAGCACGGTGCTCCGAATTGCCCTCCTGAACCCACCGATTCCATATTCTGATAACAGTCATTGGATCGTTACCAACGCGATCAGCAATGTCGCGATACGATAAACCGGAATCGTGATAGGCTACAATCCGAGCTTTATCAAAGTCGGAAACGTGATGGTACGCATTTTTCCTCCTTACACGAGGCACGTTTCACCAGGCAACGCCGGTAAACTGCTGTTTGTGTATGAGAAATCGGTTGGAAACTTTCCTCATGTCAGCGCGCTGTAAGGGTCGACACCGGCGCCAACTTTTTGTGTGGATGCTCTGAAAATATAATCATTTTCATATCACAGCATCTTCTTCCTGTCGGTTAAATTTGTCGTCTGTAGCACGTCATCTTCATGGTTTTAATGGCCAGGAGTGTAGCATGAACGACAAACTGCATCTAGTTGTACACGTTTACTCCAAGGAACCAACGAGTGTGCTGGCTTCTGTACACATGCAGAGATGTGGAAGGTTGTCACAGTGCGAACAGCACACGTTTCACAGCCGGTAGCAATCTTGATTCCTCGGAGTAAACGTGTACGACTAAATACAGTTTGTCGTTCACGCTAGCAGGCCTGAAGATAATGAGGTGAAAGTGGTAGCTCTAGTGTGCTCTTCAGACCAGAGAATGGTTTGATGCAGCTCCACACACTACCCTACACTGTGAAATTCATCTCCTCATACGAACAGCAACACGTATCCATTTGAATCTGCTTACTGTATTCATCTCCCTCTACGATTTTACCCCATACATTTCACTCCAATGCTAAATTGACGATTCCATAATGTCTCAAAATGTGTCCCAACAATTTATACCTTCTCTTAGTCTAGATATGGCATAAATTTCTTCTCTCCTTAATTCCGTTCAAAACCTCCTCATTAGTTACGCGATCTACCCATCTTCATTCGTCTGAAGGACAACATTTGAAATGCTTATATCAGTTTTTTTGTCTGAATCCGTATCATGCACGTTTCACTCCCGTACAATCCTACTCTACAGACAAATGACTTCAGGCAGGACTTCGTAACATTTAAATTAATTTTGGATGCCATTAAATTTCGCTTCTTTAGAAATGATTTTCTTTCCTTAGCTATTCTGCATTTTATATCTTCTTTTACTTTCTCCATTACAAGTTATTTTGCTACTCAAGAAATAACATTCATCTACTTTTATTGTCTCTTTACATAATTCCTTCAGCATCGCCTGATTTTCTTTCACTACATTCTATTACCCTTGTTTTACTCTTGTTAATGTTCATCTTATAACCTCCTTTCATATCACTGTCCATTCCATTCAATTTCAGGTCCTTGGCTGTTTGTTACAAAATTACTATGTCTTTGGCAAAATGCAAAGTTTTTATTTCTTCTTCCTGGTCTTTAATTCCTTGTGTAAAAGACTGAATATAATTGGGGCAGCGGGGCTAAAACCCTGTATTTGTCGCTTTCCAACCACACCGTCCCTTTCATGCCCTTCGCCGCGGTGGAGTGGCAAGCTCATTGAGGGGCTATGCTCAGATGCGCGACGCCTTTCCCTGTCGGAGATTCCAATTCTCCCTCGGCCATGAATGTTTGTTTTGTCTGTAGTATAAGTTAGTTTGTAAGTTTAGGGACTGATGACCCCGCTGTTAAGTCTCTTAAGCTTAACTAACATATGAACATTCATGCCCATTCTGCTATAATAACTGCTGTCTGCTTATTGTACAAGTTGAATATAACTTCGCTTCCTATATTTTACCCATGCTACGTTCAGAATTTGAAATAGTGTATTCTAGTCTACATTATTAAAAGCTTTCTCCAAATTTAGAGAAGCTAAAAAAATAGGTTTGCCTTTCCTTAACCTATCTTCTAGGATAAGGCGTAATATATTGTCTCCCGTGTTCCTACATTTCTCTTCAATCCAAACTGATCTTTCTCGAGGTAGGATTCTATGAGTCTTTCCCATTCGTCTATAAATAATTCGTAGTTTGCAATTGTGATCCATTAAAGTGGTAGTTCTGTAATTTTCACACTTGCTTTCTTTGTTACGGGGATTATTACAATTTCTGAAAGTCTGAGGGTATTTCCCAAATCTCATTCATCTTGCACTAATTAAGTTCTATAAACACAAGAGCTGTTGGTAAACTTCTTTACAATTAGTCGACAGCCGGAGTCCAATACCGCAATTAGGGTATGGTCTATTTTCAGGCATGCTAGATGTTAATATCAAATAATGGAAATATCCTGTACCTTTTCGTATATATCAGTTTGCAAATTAAGGGTATGTGCCATGAGAGACAGAGGTATTGTCAGGAGTCCCGCTCTTCTTTGTTCTCTATATGCATGAAACCTCTGGTGGACAGGATGAGTTGCAATTTTCGGCTGTTTCCTGAAACGTATCGTCCTTCGTTGATTGCAGATGAGTTACAGTCAAGGTTAAGTACATAATTTGCTGTCTAATGTTTGATATTAGAAGTGGCTTAACAACTGAAAATGTTGTATTCTTTCTCTTTGACGCATTGAAGTAAAAGACAGTGACTCTGATTTAACGACGGTGTATGATTAGTGCTGAAGTTACACTATTATAGAATAAGGGAAGTAGCTCACAATTGATTCAAGTCCTACATTAATAATAGACAGTAATGCTCAGCAGTGTTGAGAAGGATTACGATGTACCGCAAAGTGTGGGGAGGTCAGTTCTGGGGCTACTATTGTTTCTTATATAGTGTATATAAATGAATTGACTTCCAGTATTCTAAAATATTCATGATTGCTGATGATACAGGACTGATAGTGAAAGGCGTGTGCAATATTGACTCATTTTCAAGTAATTAAATTCAAGACACTATTTCATGGCTCATATAAAATGAACTGATACTTGATCACAGTAACCCATCCGGTGACCTGTGTCCGAGCAGTATTCGGCAGTAGCAGATAGGTTCTGCAGATTTACCGGTTCTCCGTAATTTTAAGTGAATTTATGACAGTTTAACACAGTTAACTAAGTGAATACGCTCTTCTAGCTCACCATTAAAGGTTTTTTTTCATGTATTGTTTCAGTAATCGCGAAAAGCTTTTGTGTATATTCATGGGGGCGAATTCGCGAGTGTACAGATTCACCGTTATACCACAATTTTAAGTGCTTTTACTAACAGTTTGCACATATATTAGTGTCCTAAACAAGTCTAGGTAAACCTTTGGATCTCTAGTTAATATTTATTGTCAATATCACGTAAGTAAATCTCGTGACAATCATGAATGCAAATGTTTGAGCTGCTATGCTGGGGTTCTATGCCGCTGTAGTGACAAGTGGTTTCATTGGGTGGAATGTAGCGCTGTGAAATGGGGGAAGCAAATGAGTCTCTTCCTTTGTTTTGCAAAGCGTGTTCATAGGACAGAAAAGTAATTGAAAAGGAATGGAAGATTAGAGCCCTTCAGGCTGAAGTGGATAGTGCTAGGGAGGAACTTACGAGGTTAAGGGGGGAGAAGGGTGAGCAGGCGTGGGAAGTGGTAGCAGGGAACAGTGGCCACAGAGAGAGTACAGTTCCTGACAGCTTCACAATTGGCACAAACAACAGATTTGCCTTGCTACCACAGTCATGTGAGGAAGAGGCTCCTTTAGAAGCAGGTGTAGTTAAGAAACAACACTTTCACAAGGAAAACAATGGTTTCAAGTAGAAGGAAGCGTTTCACAAAACAGGATCATTTTGTGATAGTGGTGCAGTGGGAAACAGCATTGATAGGGATCAGGCTACAGTATTGGGTGTGACCTGGTTAAAATAGATTCTGCAACGACCCAGACAAATGTTGAACTGCTACCTGCTTTCGAGCGGTTTGATTGACCCCAATGTGGAGATAGATCAACTGCTTATAGTGGCTACTTTGTCACACATAGGTTTCGTTCCTGTTGTGCTGTTGGTAGGTGGGATTTCACTGGGCATGGCCTGCATCTCAATAGGAAAGGGAAGGGGGGACACTCAAATTCATTGAAGTACTTGTTTTTAGGCTAATATCCTTGTCAAGTGAGAAGTTCAGGCAGGCAGATGATAAATATGTTGAAAAATCAAATGTTTCTCAGAAAAGTAAGGAAAAAAATATTTGCATATTTCACCAGAATATTGAGGAAATAAAGAATAAAATATATGAGCTTCTGGTTTGTTTATATGTTATAGAAACTGACGATGTAATACGTGTTCTATGCCTGTCTGATGTTGAGTTTCATACCTGCCTGCATACACGTAATATTTTTGAATACGCTGGGAGAAATTAAGGAATCACTGTGAGGTGTAAACTCGACACGTCTTCAGTAGCCTGAGAATTCTGACAATGGCCTTTCAATATGTATTTTCCTTAATGTCGTTTGTTGGTAACAATATCAACTTATTCTCACCAGTTGGCAGCTCTATCTTACTTAATACTAGACGAAAATCAATCGGCTTTTTATTTTACTGACCCTTTTCATGCTATCTAGGAATTCATGGAAAAATAAAATATAAGCTATTTCCGTGTTACGTTGTTGATTATGTTTACTTGAACTTATGGCCTGAGTGCACAAAACTGCACACTTTATTTTTATGTATCAAGAGCGTACTGTTACAATTTCTTGTACTTATTTCCTGTACAGACACTTTCCGTAAACACGGAGGCTTGCTCCTCAATTGAGACCTGCGGAAAAACATCGTCGGTGTGATGAAGGGCGGTTTTACAATTAATAGAGTAGGAAAAGCAATGCCATACTGTTTTGAGTACAGTTTTAATAGTGTGCTGCTGGACTGAGTCACGTCGATTAAATATGTAGACATAACGTTTGAGAGTAATGAGAAATGAGACTAGCATGTAACGAATGTCTCAGAGATGCTTAGGAATTTCAAATGGTAATTCGTGAAAGGTCATGTTTTTTTCCAGGAACAGTATTGAGAGAAATTTAAGAAAATATATAAATCAACAGTATTTACCCGCTCGGTTAGCCGTGTGGTCTAACGCAGCGCTTTCCGAGACGGGAAGGCGTACCGGCCCCGGTTAGAATCAGCACCCCCTATAGGGGGTGGATGTGGTTTTTAGGCGGTTTTCCACATCCCCGTAGCTGAATACCGGGCTGACCCCCAAGTCCCGCTTCAGTTACACTATTCGTAAACATTTCGTAGCATTTTACACTTTCACACCTATAACACTATACGTAGACATTAGGGGTATGCATTTCCTCACGGGGGGGGGGCAGGGGGTAAGAACAGGAAGAGCATCCGCCACCCTGTCAATATTGACACGCCACATCCAAATAAACAAAGCCGACTCTGCATGTGCGGGAACAGGGCTAAAGAGAAAGAGAGATGTAAATAAACAGAATTTGCAGCTGGCTGCAGGATGATTCGACTGCCGCCAGCTTAGATATCGCGTATGGTTCACAAACATAAAAAAAAATTATGGCTCTTATGAAGCCATGTAAACATTGTTTTCCCTCAGTCTGTTTGGGAGTAAAGAGTTAAAATAAATGACTACTCGTGACAGAAGTGACGGAGATGTGATGTACTCCAATATTGTTGGTGCACTCATGATACGTCCCCTCTGTCGTGCGGCGGCTACAACACCACGTTGTAGCTCACTTAAATCTTGTTAAACTGCTTTTTTAGCAGCAGTAACCGTTGTGACGCCTGCGCCAGAAACCCGTTGTCTTATACGATAGAGAAATGAGACTGATTTTCTTTGAAAGACGTGGCAACCCTGCAGGCTTGCGTACGCACAATATATTTGACCTTGGTCTATAATGACGGCATTCACATTGTCCGTCACCAGACCGTCACCTAACGTCAACGTCACGTTAAGCTTTCTCAAGAAGATTGCTTTGATTGAACGGTCGTCTGCTGACATCGGAAGTTAACCTATTTTCGTCACGCGATATTCATACTGTAGTCGACAATTACACGGTTTGCACGCAAACTTGTCTTATTAATCTTTAGTTTATTATTATACTTTGGTTTAACGGTAAATTGCAATTGTTTCATGGCGACTTAAATATTTATCTCAATTATTGTCCACCGAAATGCGAGGTCGTACATCTGAAACCGAAAAATGGTTTATGATTTGCAATATCGTAACAGAAATACTGAAGCCAATTGATTATTTGAATAAGATTGTAATTTGAAGATGCAATTTTCATTAAATAGCATTTTAAATGAAAAAGTCGGTCCAAATGAAAGACAAAAATCCAGTTGTGCATGACGTTATTAACAATGTCATTGGGCAAATCGTAGTGGATAAAGTAAAGAAGGTCTATTTACGCTCTTATAAATATTGCTTGATGTGTTCATAAGTTTATTTTTTTTCGCTTGAAAATATATGTGAATGTTTTGAAATGTTGTTTCACTACCCAGAACTTTACCACACTAAGTTGACCAAAAACATCGATTGCAAGGTTTTCTTTGGCCGTCAATAATATTTAGCGTTGTATCCTCAATTCCAGTATTAAACTTCCTACGCAACAAATCGGCTTTTATAACCTCACTTTCAACATCGGGTATTACTGTTCTATTACGTTTATCGTCTAAACACGCTGCCACAAGATCTTGCTTGAGTTTGTAGTTCAGGGCTAGTACGCTAGGAGCGCTTCAGTAATTATCTATCTTGTTCACCTTCGTTCATCGTTTAAAAAGGGCTTAAGCTAGTTAATAAGTGGTTGGTAAGTTTAGGGAATGATGACCCCGTAGTTAAGTCTCATAAGCTCTACAAACATCTGAATTTTGAAGGAGATTTGACTGAAACGGTAAGCAACATTTTTTTTTTCCATATCAGTCTCATTATTTTCGCTCCTCGTATAGGCGTTGCGACTATAGTGCCGTCCTGTGACTGTTTACGTATATCTGCATTTGTATACGCATTCCTATACCAGTTTTATGGTCCTTCATTGTAGTTCACTAATTGTCAGACTTTACGTCACTGTCGGATCTGAGTCCATTCACAGGAACACTACCCCTTGCCTGTTATACCTTCGGTGCCGTCGGTTGTTACCTTCGCGCGGGAAGACGAAGCCGCTGGCTGGCGGCATCTTCTGCGCCGACAGCCGCCGTCAACAGAGCGGCAATTACGGCGGGGTTTCATAATCTGGATTGCGCAACCGCTCCCCTCCTGTCCGACGCTACAATGAAGTGGCTGGCGCTATACTTGGGGATAATTGGCGGGCCCAACTGTAGTCCTGCTGCCCCTCCCACGCTGACGTTCTTCACCATCCCGCTCTCGTAACAGCTTCACCGTGTCTGAGAAGACAAATGAAACCGCCAGACACTGTGCCGGACCAGCTCTCGGCAACTACCTTTCTGTGGTCCGTGCTTCAATTAACTAACACTCTAAAATATCTCGGACTACCGCTTTAGCGACAACTGACTTGGAAGGTCCATCTAGTAACAATTCCATAGGAAGCCAATAACTAAAACTACTAAAACCGCTAATTGCTCTAACATTGGTTACTCCTTCCAAAATCCTCCTCATCCACTCACTGATTGACTCATCCTCTGCTAGACAAATGTGTCTTGGACCTCCTTCACTCGTTCTCGTTCTATCACGCCTTATGGATCCTCAAATCACACGCACTTGTCCTAGCCTTCTGGATTAACTAATCCTCACCCGCATTTAGCAACTCATAAAATTCCTTAACTTTTCTACCTTGAACACCTCAGGACAGCCTACACTATCCGCAGAATGGAACCTCCATCTCTCCCCCCCTCTTTCCACTGCTCTTAGTTATCTGGTTATCCTGCCTCTATCACACCACATCTTCTCCCCTTATGTGACAAACAGATCTACATTTATATGCGATACTCTGCAAATCACATTTACGTGCCTGGCAGAAGGTCCATCGAACCACCTTTATACTTTTATCTCCCATTCCATTCTCGAATAGCGAGCGGGAAGAGAGAACACCTGAATCTCTCCGTTCGAGCTCTTATTTCTCGCATTTTATTCTATATAAATGGGAGTCAACAATATATGGAGCTGAATGTTGGAGATTGGAGTTTCGTATTAATAATTTCGTGTGGCTCATTGGCCTGGTGCAAGTCTTTCAATTGGACGCAACTTCGGCGACTTGCGTGTCCCTAGCCTACTCCAGTTATACAACTGGGGAAAGGGGACCTACAGCTTAACGTGGAATAAGACCCACGTGTCCTTTTTGGCGACTCCTCACATCGTTGAGAGGCGAAGGATCGGTTAAAGTGCAGACTGAAAAAATCCGAGGTCCAACCGTGTTTCGAACCCGCGACACTTCGGTTTCCAGTCAAGTGCTTTACCCCAATACCACCGGGCCCGACTGGAGTTTCGTAAGTTGTCCACGCCACAGCGATAAACGCCGTTGTTGTAATGATTCCCATCCCAGATCCCGTATCATTTCCTTGACGCTGTCTCCTCTGTATCGTGACAATGCAAAACGAGCTGCCCTTCTTTGGACTCTTTCCATCCTACCAGATCTAAGCAAAGGTTACTGCCGTGCCGCAGTGGCTACATAGGTACCCACTAGACCACCGAAGTGCAGAACTCCCAAGCCCAGCTAGCACATGGATGGGTCATCCACCGTTCTGGTCTAACGAGCGCTGTCGGCAAGCGGGATGCACTCAGCCCTTGAGAGACCATTTGATGAGTTGCTGGTTTTAGAAGTAGAGGCTGTGGTCACGAAAACCGACACAGCGTCTAGGAGTGAGGTGTGCTGACCACGCCCCTCACTCACCCCCCCCCCTCTCTCACTCTCTGTCTCTCTCTCTCTCTCTCTCTCTCACACACACACACACACACACACACACACACACACACACGCTACATCCGTTGACGCCTTCGTGTGGAAGTTGACACGGCAACCAATCCATACCTATTGAGTCTCCTGAGACCCGTAGGACATGTAGCTGACTGGTGTTCAAATGAAAGGGTATGAAAAGACACTGTGGCTATAATTGAAGTCTTCATTCAAACGTAATCACCAGAGTCCTAAGCACAACTATCCCGCTGTTTAACGAGCCGTATTCCTGTGGCTGTCACAAGAGCCAAAGAGCCAGTCTGTCCTTCAGTTCGTCGTCTGAGTTGAAGCACTTCCCTTTGAGAATCCATTTTAGCGGACCAAACATATGGAAGTCACAGGGCGACATGTCTGGGCTGTAGGGCGGATACTCAAGCTGCTCCCACTTGAACTTGGCCAATAGTTTGACCCTACGGACGCTCATTATCATGGAACAGAACCACTCCCTCCGTGAGCAGCCCAGGCCGTTTGCTCTTGATGGACTTTCATAGTCTACGGTTTCTTATTGAGAACACAAATCTTAGACATAGGCAATATATCATTTTAAAACTCTTTTCAATTATACAGGCTACAGTAGGCTACCCTTGAAATCTATAAATGTGAATGCCTGTTCAGTGTACGTTTATCACGTCTGAATCACAAGACATAAAGAGCTAAAAATTTGTACAGTTACTAATGTCTATCCGGAGAAGGCTTTAGGCACGGTTTTATGGCGATCGGATAGCTATTTATCTATATATATTAATGTGAATGTCTGTTCGGTGTAGGCTTATCACGTCCGAACAACAAGACGCAGAGACTTAAATATTTGTACAGTTACTCATTTAAACCTGAGGGTGGTTTTAGGCACGGTTTTATAGCGATCTGATAGATATTTAGTAATTTGAATAATATAACGCGAAATGCGGAACAATAATTACTCTTTGAAAATTATATTTACTCTTTGAAAATGGTTTTATTCGTTGCATTGTTGGTTGAGGGTTGATAATGATAGAAGGGTGGAATATATTGGGATAGAAAGTTATTGGTGTCTACAAAATTTTACGAAAACTACAGAATGCAGACGAATGTGTGTAATTGTTGTCCGAAGTCTCCCGTTGTACACCATAGCAGTTCCATGCCGATAGCTATAAGGGGGTGGAAGATATGATGGTTAAAAGTCGTCAAATTATAAAAAAATTCGGACTGAAGGCCAGCGATGACGTTTGCGACTTTATAGCAAGGAGATTACATACAGCGAAACGTGATGCCACAGACCATATCTTTGGTCTACGCGTGTTACAGTGCCTTCAGCTCTTTCTCTGTAAGGATAAGCATATGAATAAGGAAATATAAGAATAAATAAATAAAGCAGTATAAAAGAAATTTGTTTTAATACATCGCTCTTAAAAAATCGATTTGACGTTTCGCGTATTACATCAAGTGATCTGTCTGTGATACTAGTACAATCATTATTGTTGAATTCCCTGATTGGATTCTTCTAAACGAGTGAATTTTTATGTGTGATTTGATCTACACTACTTACTTTCCTGATAAACGGTAAGTACATAGACCTCTGCAATCTGATAGGAATATTTTTCAGTTCCTTCAGAACCAGTTTCATAGAACACTACTGAGAGATAGCTTATCTATCATAATCAACCAACACGCGAGCGGAGCCGCGGGTTTAAGCTAGTCTAATATAAAAGTGTAATTTTATTCTAAAATCTCAGTACTTAAATTTGTAGGCCTAGGTTGAAATATAAAGGGAAACGTTAATGTGGTAACCCAGTAGAAAATTAACTTCCGCACTCGTATCTAGACAATATAGATGTTAGACTGTTACTTATTGAATAAGATGACTTATCAGGGTCACAGCCACCTATAAACCCCTTTGTAACTGTACTCAGACACATGTAATGAGCAGTTCTAATCATAGTTGACTATTCAATAGGTTACAGCACTCCTTTCCTTTCCAAAGCATCCACCAAAAGGTTTACTAAATATGTGAGTTTCAGCTGCAAACACTGCCGGAAATTTCTAGACAGGTTTAAACTTGCAAGGATCTGAATTTTCCCAATATTCCCAATCTTCCCCAGACCAATTTTCCCTTCCCAATTTTCCCTGGGAAAAACCGTTTCTTCCCGGTTTGTTCCCGACCTTTACAACATTAGTAGTAGCCCAGGCAACAGTCGGTGCGTGGCGCCACGTTCGGCAGAAGTTGTACCTTTCACTGGCTCGCTCAACCATGTTTGACTCGAGGAAGCTATTACAGCTGAGGCTATTAGAGCATACTAACGGACTACTTCACAGCACCATGAGTATCGATACTGAGCGTTTCATTTGTGACCTAGAAATGCGTCGTGTTGTTTGGATGTAGTGAATGTAGCAAAAGGACTGTGAAACGCAGAGCATGGGAAGAATATGGAATATAACAGTGTGGAGATACTTCAAGTCCCCAAATCAAATGTTGCTCAATTGCCAACTCAGGTGTTCCTTGGTTTCGGCATTATAGCTCCCACAACTCCATGTAGTCCAACGATGTTCACTGCGTCTTTCAATGATACCATCCCTACGACGAACGAAATTATGTAATATGCAGTAGTCTTTCATTACATGTGAGGTCAAATAAATTGAAACATTGAGTGGAATAGTCTCTATTTGTTGCTGGATATTCCAAATGTACTCTCTATGAAACGTCTCACTCATACTAAACTACTAATCTTTTTGATGATTGGATTTTTTTTTTCACTGTAGGGTCTTTGCATATATTCTGTCAAAGCAAATGCTTCATCACCAACAAATGTAAATGGCAGTACACACTGTCTGTTCCCGGTATTTACGTTTAAGACGTAGGTGCCTGAACTTTAATTTGACACCTATTTGTTTAACAAATTACTCATAACCTATATATGTGGCACTTTTGCTATTTTTGTCATCAATGTTTCCACATTGTAAAATTTTCTATAAATTCGTATGTGATATATATTTAAATAATAGGTATGTAAAAACATCCGCGTAATCCAGTAGTAGATTGTATCAATATTTATAAGCATTCGGTCAGAACTTTCGGAGATATAAGATTTTGAACATAAGACTAAGCCTGCCGCGGTGGCCGAGGGGACTGAGGCGCTCCAGTCACTACGGTCGGGGGTTCGAATCCCCCCCTCGGTCATGAATATTTGTGTAATTGTTAGTTCATAAGTAGTTTGTAAGTTTAGGGACTGATAACCCCGTAGTTAAGTCCCATAAGCTATACAAACATTTGAACATTTGAAACATAAAACTGAACATCGTTCTGAGTCAGCTTTCTAAGACGAGGGGAGGGGAGATATACATGTACTTTTTTTAAATTGTAACCAAGACTCCAAATACCAATTTTTGTAGTTCAGGCTAAAAACTAGCTTAATAGCAGCATTTTTCAAAAATCTTTTCATCCTCTATTTCACCCACCCCCCGTAGGCTGATTTTCAGAGAAAGCTGAAAGACGCCTTTTTTTTTTTTTTTTTTTTTTTTTTTAATTCTAACCAAGAATTCGTATGTACGTCTAGCATCAAAATTGACTGGATAACAGCGTATTTTCAAAAAACTTTTCATCCCCTATTTCACCCCCTTACGGACGTAATATCGAAAAAATCGCTTCTTAAACGTCGCCGCCGCGGTGGAGTAGCCGAGCGGTCGGTCTAAGGCGCCTCGCTGCGGAGCGCGCGGTTGTTCGCCGCCGGAGGTTCGAGTCCTCCCTGGGGCATGGGTGTTTGTGTTGTTCTTAGTTTAGTATACCTAGGTTTAATTAGTTTGTAAGCTACGGACTGATGACCACGCAGTTTGGTCCGACAGATTTACAAACATTTGAACATTTGATTTAAACGTCGCCTACAGAGTAATATGAACACCCTCTGCAAATTTGAAGTGTTTATTATCTGTGGATTTGGCTGGGCGATGATGAGTCATTCATTTAATCTGTCATCAGTCAGTCAGTGACTCGGAACATTGCCTTTTATTTATAGATATTATGCGTTACAAGCTGTTGTGATCTCTCTCGAAGGTGGTGTACGCAGTGTTCCCTATTATATACTGAATAGTATTATCAAGAGGAGTGCAGCGGAGTCACTGACAATTATGCTCACCAAGAGCGAGAGATATGGACACACAGATATAACTTCGCCATCCTTACAGTCCTGAGGCAATAATTAAACCAATCCCAAGGCGGCGGCGGCAACGCAATGCTCGCCTCGTGCGATAATTAACTTTCTCTCAGGACAACCCTTCAGTCAGAGCGCACGCACAATTATCCGTTAAACTGTAAGCACAAAAGCATGTTCCTATCAGTATCTGTTATTAGTTGCTCGGCCAGATTTTAATTACGGTGTCAGCAGCGAAGAGTAGTAATATTGGCAAGTTTATAAGTACAATTGATTTATTGACAATGGTTCGTGCAGGAACGTATTAAGGACAGAGCAGAACTGCATTAAATGATTATTTTATGGTAAAAAACGATTCATTCAAAATATTCATTCTGGTAAGGATCTCCTTCGAATTACCACAGCATTTTTGAGAACAACATTCCCGAGTAACGCTCTGGAACCAGATGCTTTATAATAATGTTTGCAATTGAAGTAGTCGGGCCTCTAACGATATATATCGAATGTGCGCTTCTAAATCCCTGCCGACAAAAAAAATGGACATCGTAGAATTAATTGGAAATGAAGGGATTATTTTACTTACGGCAGCCGCGGCATTCCGTGCTAATGTAATATTTCATGGTAAACGCGAAGTGAAATTTTACCGAAATTATACAAATACGTCAACATGAAAAATAACGTATCGATTTTCGATTATAATTTTACAATGAGGCCAATAAAACTTACAAAATTCAATAGGCGCTTTGGCATAGATGCGTGCAAGACGAAAATCATGTGTATACGTAGCCATTAAGAGAGGAAAAAGGAATCAGATGCTTTCATATCTATATCTCTGATCACGGTTTAAATTCAGCAGCTGCCAAATAAGTGAGCGTCGAAAATTGAGGTGGTACCAATTTCTGCCTTGCGTACTGGTCAGGCGCTATGGTAAAAATGCGACACTAAAGTAACAACTTTTCGTGGAAACACATTTTATATATTTTCATGTTCAATGGTTGATTTTCAGTAAGATAGAACATTATATTAGCAGTGGTAATCAAAACAGCATAGAAACGAATTCTGAACATAACGTTGTTTATTTGCGTCGCTATTTCATTTTCTTTTATGTAACAGTAGCTTTGTGATTGTTTCCCGCAGATAACACACAATTTGAACCGATACCCTAATTTTTTATTGCTTTATTTTATATAGGTACAATGCGCGAAAGACGAGACGTGCATAGAGATAGCTGGAGGAGGAGATAGAAGATGGATGGAAGGAAAGGGAGTGATGAACAGAGTCCGAGAATTTGGTAGAGGGAGCAGGAAACAGACATAGCGGATGGGAAATAAAATGTTCAAATGTTTGTAAATCTATCGGACCAAACTGCGTGGTCATCAGTCCGTAGCTTACAAACTACTTAAACCTATGTAAACTAACCTAAGGACAAACACACACACACCCATGCCCCAGGGAGGACTCGAACGTCCACGGCGAGGAACCGCGCGCTCCGCAGCGAGACGCTTAAGATGGGAAATGAAAAGAATGTAGAAAACAATAGCTTTCTACTAAGATGGTCCAGAGTCGGAAAACTGATCTGTATGTTTGTGGAGAAAGCGAACGACAAAAAAAATATCGTAAGGGTTTAAAATAATGTGTATCTGTGAAGCTAATCTTTCATTTTACATAGCCACTGGTGCCCAACGAACGAACGATATTGATATGACTAAATCATTGTCTAGGTGATTCTATGTTTACATGAGTTACAGTATTTCCTTTTCTATTTATTTCATATGAGAGTGAGCCACAGCGAAGCGTGGCCGGGTTTAGCTAGTATATGATATTTTATAAATTCATAAAAAAGTAAATATATATATTTCGTCGTCGGAGATTCGAGTCCTCCCTGGGGCATGCGTGAGCGTGTTGTTCTTAGGTTACTTTAACTTAGTTTTAAGTAGTAGGGACTATTAACCAAAGAGGATAAGTCCCATAGATTTACAAACAAACAACAACAAACAGGCCAATATGATTTTTGTTTTCATAATTTCTCTTACATTACGACCTTTTTGAAAGACCTTTAAAAAATTCAGTCACGGCAAAAATTCTCATATTTGGATGGGCGTTATGAAATAACGTAAGCAACTACAATAATCATGAATGATGGTTATTAATTATGGTTCATGATATTATTCATAAATTATAAAATTATTTTCCTGCGATATATTCATCCCTAGATGAAATATAAATTCCAAATCTCACACCATTCTTCGAATTATTTATTTGTAAGTACCAAAATTCTAGAATTAAAATATTGAAGAAAAAAAATCAAATTAAAGTTCCTCCATATCAAATGTTGAACAATTTGAAAAAAAGAAAAATAAATAAATAAAAAGAAAAAATCCTTTCCGGCAACACGTTACAGGAAGGCGCACAGTCAGTGTGAAATCGCCGTTACTTTTGTAAATAACTATAAAGCGGTAAGAAATATGGGGTAAACATAAGAGAGTAACTATGTAGTGAGAATTTTCCCCTTTACAAGTAGCTTTATTCAGTTTTCGTCTCAGATGAACGGCGTTATTTGCAATTAGAGCCCGCGGCGGAGCGGCCGAGCGCATTGAGGCGCTATGCTACGATGAGTGAGGGAGTTCCCCGTCGTGGGTTCGAATCCCCCCCTCGGGCATGGATGTTTGTGTCGTCTTTAGTATAAGGTAGTTCTTAAGTAGTTTGTAAATTTATGGAGTGATGACCCCGCAGTTAAGTCCCTTAAGCTTGACAAACATTCGAACATTTGCAATTAAAGTTCGAGCTGTCAAAAGGCCTTCGCAGACGGCCAAATTTTAATTTTAGTAACGCAAATTGGGCCGAAAGCACTGTGGGGAACTGCTAAGCAGCGCTGCTGAAAACTGCCTGTGTTTCAGTAGCTGTCAGTGGACTACTTGAGCAAGTGCAGAGCTTAAATTAAATTCAATCGTGCTGCTTCTACCGCTTCTGGCTACTCGGCGTATGGCTGTTTGCTGCTTAAGCAAAACCGCAAGCTACCGGACTGTACCCATAAAATATACTTAAAAATATATTTTACATAATAATCACCAAGCGGAAATTTCTATATTACAGTAGTGTGGTGGTTTGGGCACAGGATTGCTTATGAAGTTTCCCATTCATTACAGGATCAAGCATTGAAGGTATTTTGTCACTTTTCTAAAGAAATTAGACTTTTATCAATGAAATGCAATACACTGTTTGCTTCATTGACATCTCACGAACTATATAGCGATTCCGCCTTGCTTATGGTTCACTCCTGTTTCTTGTGAATATCTAAAAAATGACGTGTACTGCTGCTGGGCTATTTAAAAATAAAATGTCATATTTGTTACCTTTCGTTAAGTAATATTACTAACTGACGCACTGTTTTATTACGCAATCACCTGAGCAAAGTGATTTTTATAATAATTTTCTTATTTTCTTCTAGCAAGAATTTCATTTTAGGCATCGTACTTTCTTCTGCTATTACAGATCTTTGTCACTCTGATAGCACGTGAATTTTCTTCGCTCTTTAGTTTGCGGCTTAGTCTGCATCTTTTAGTTTTCTTTGACAGTTCCTTTGCCAAAGCTTTTAGTTTGGAAGGCAACTAGTCTTCTATTTAAACTCCCGTTATATTAACAGAATTTACTGGCTCAATTGTCAGTTTCTTTATTAGAGTTTGAACTTGTTTTAGTTTCGGACATTCCTGTTATCTCGAGTCTACTTTTCAATTTGTCGCGTAGATAGTGCTGGTACTGATATTTTATGGGGAACAGAAAATGGAAATCTGCTGGGAATCATACCTACTTTGAGGATATTTCTCTTGGAATAAGACTTATTATCTGCATCGGCAAAGTGTTCTCTAAACCATAAATGAATTTTCGAGTTTATTTGGCGTGAAGGTTTCTCCAGAAATCACATGTAACCACCTATTTGGTAGGCAGTTACCAACCGAAAATTCGCGGTAACTAATGCCGTTAACTTTTCCTTTTGGAGCCTTACATAACGGCACACAGCAGGAATGGGGAGTTTATTTCGTATTATTCAGCTATATGGTAACAGAAGTGTAGTATCAAATTTTCACTCTTACTCGCTTCGTGTGGTGTTTCTTCTTTAAAAGAAGACTGCCATGGGACGAAAATCTTCAAGTACACCGAATGTAAGTGTAATAGATTACATATTAACTATTTACAGCTTACACGAGCATGTGTGACTTTGACAGTGGCAATTTAAAAGTCTAGGAATTCCTAATCATAGCCTGTTAGCCTATAGTAGTAGTAGCCAAGGCAACAGTCGGTGCGAAGCGCTATATGGGGCAGAAGTTGTAACTTTCACCGGCACGCTAAACCCTATTTGAATCGGGGAAGCTATTAGAACTGAGGCTGATAGAGCATACTAACAGGCTACGTCACAGCACCATGAGTATCGATACTGAGTGTTTCATTTGTGACCTAGAAATGCGTCTACATCTACATGGGATTCGCTGCAAATCACATTTAAGTGCCTGGCAGAGGGTTCATCGAACAACCTTTATAATATTTATCTCCCATTCCATTCTCGAATAGCGCGCGGGAAGAAAGAACACCTGAATCTCTCCGTTCGAGCTGTGATATCTCGTATTTTATTCTGATGATGATTTCTACCTATGTAAGTGGGAGTCAACCATACATTTTCGCATTCGCAGGAAAATGTTGGCGATTGGAGTTTCGCAAGTAGCCCACGCCGCAGCGCCGTAAAGCTGTCTCCCCTGTATCACGACAATTCAAAACGAGCTGCCTTTCTTTGGACTCTTACGATGTCCTCCGTCAAACCCACCTGATAAGAATCCCACACTAGGCAGCAATACTGCAAAAATAAACGGACAAGCGTAGTGTAGCAGTTTCTTTTGTAGTTCTGTTGCATGTTTTAAGGGTTCTGCCAATAAAACGCAGTCTTTGGTTCGCCTTTCCCACATTATCTACATGTTCTTTCCAGTTTAAGTCTGAAGTAATAGTAATCCCTAGGTATTTTGTGGAGTTAACGGCCTTCGCTTTTGATTGATTCATCTTGTAAACAAAGTTTAACCGATTTCTTTTCGTACTCATGTGGACGACTTCACACTTCTTATTATTTAGAGTCAATTGCCAATTTTTACACCATACTGGTATCTTATTTAGATCATCTACAGATGATAATAGGAATTATATAATTTCAACACTGTATATTCTTAATTCGTATTAGTTACACTATTTCGACTTAAAAGTCATCTTCAATATATATATATATATATATATATATATATATATATATATATATATATATATATATATATATGTGTGTGTGTGTGTGTGTGTGTGTGTGTGTGTTCAAATGTTTGTAAATCTATAGGACCAATCAGCGTGGTCATCATTCCGTAGCTTACAAACTACTTAAACCTAGGTAAACTGACCTAAGGACAACACACACACCCATGCCCCAGGGAGGACTCGAACCTCCACGGCGAGCAACCGTGCGCTCCGCAGCGAGACGCTTTAGACCGCTCGGCTACTCCACCGCGGCAAAAGTCATCTTCCGGTGTTATGACTGCAATACATAAGTTTTAGTACTATGCTGCCTACTTGTTTTATACAGAGGTAAAATAAATGCTACATACCACATTCTGTTATGCTGTACATTTTAATATTATGGTGTTGTGATGTATTTTTTTATTATTTTTTCTTATTATGTGTATATTAATATCACGCAACTTATAATATTGTGCTGTCATACAAGATCTTTATCAAGTTACGGATTTTGACATCTATTTGACAGCTCTACACAGATTTAATATGTTTACATTATTTGCACAGAGAATATATGTTAAGAGATAGATTATATGATTGTTTAGTGAGGTGTCGATTCTGTGCATTTGAGGGAAAGCTTTTATTTAAAATTGAACGAAATATGTTGGGCTATTTTATCTTTGATAATTTCGTTGGCATATTTTTTATGTGAGATCAACGATGTGATTGTCTCTATGGATAATCTTTAATGATAATTTTGTTATTGTGCTATTATCTATGATTGACAGTGGGATTGTTTAGCCGTTGTCATGCACTAGAATATGAATAAAATTATCGAAATAATTTTTGTGCCTGAAATTCGTTTGTTCGTTTAGCAAATTATTTGTGTTCTTAATTGCATGTAGGCATACTTCCATTTGTTCAAAAATATTTTATCCATTCTGTACAGTATGCAAAATTTCTAGTGCGTTATCTATGGTGTCAACAGTGTGATTTTCGGACTGCAAATGTTGATAAAATGTGGAAGGGTTCTTTTCACTTTCTCTAGTGTGTTCTTTGTATCTTATAGTGAAATTTCGCCCAGTATGTCCTATATAATATTTATTACATGAATTACAAGATATTTTATAAATTCCAGAGTTAAGAAATTTTGAAGGTTTTGTGGTATGTGTTACGAATTTGTATTTAAGGGCGTGTCTGTTCTGAAACGCAAAAGTGGTGTTAGTCTTTCGAAAAATTTGCTGAACTTTATTAGATATTTTACCTGGTGTACTGGTGTAAATTGGTTTATTTAGCTTTGAAGTTGCCATCTGTAATGTAATTTCTGTACGTGTTGTTGGTGGTTTAGGCATCGTTTTGTTGTTATAGAGCTTTAGAATAATGTTGGGGTCGTATTCATTTTATTGTGCAATCATGGTGTGGGTTCCTGTAGTCATGTCCTAGTCCATGAACCACGGGCAACGTATGAGTGGGCAAGTAAGTGGTCCTGACAGTTGGGATACCAGTTACTTTGGAATAAGGTTGGGCATCTCGGACATATTCTGAGTCGTGGCCACCTTTGTGCTCAGACGGCAAAGACTACCAAATTCACCGGTTAGTTAGGGGTAAAACCCAGTGGGGCCCTGGGCAAGTAAGGCTAGCAACCTGCTTCCCAGATACTTCAATGTGGTGCTGGCTAGAATCAGAGCAAAATGCTTCGGACCTTTGGATCTTTGGAGGTCACATAGTCCCAACTCTAATTAACAGACCAGGGACTCCTCAGATACGACTTCGAAAACGATCTGGAATGAGATGGGGGATTACACTAGGATTACAAAAGGAAGAAGGTAGAGCTGGCAGAGGCTTCAAGTAATGTGGGATTAGATGTTTTAGCTGTTAGTGTCGTTTGGGTAAGAGGAGAGAACCAGACGAAGTCGAAGAATACAAAGTCTACCTGTCAGGAGTCAAAAGAGGAAGATCCCAGTGGAGTGTAGGGGTTTACATCAGGAAAGCAATCGAACCCAGCATAATCGCAATAAGATATGTAAATAAACGACTGATATGTATCGATTTGGCCATCTCCAGCAAGAATATCATGCTGGCAACAGAGCAAAATGCCTCGGACCTTTGGAGGTGATGGAGTCCCACCTCTAATTGACAGACTAGGGACTCCTCAGATACGACTAGGCAAACGATCTGGAATGAGATTAAAGGGACTATCCTCTAGACTGAACGCTGAAAGGCATAATCAGTCTCTAATGATGATGATGATGATGAAAATGACGGGGTCATCAGCAAACAACCTAAGACAGCTGCTTAGATTTCCCCCCAAATCCCGTTAAACGAACCCTTAGTCCTGAAGGGCAGCGCGAGTGGTTCTGGTCAGTAGAGAGCGTCGGACTGAAGGAGAAAGGCAGCCAGTCAGCTGAGTGAGTGAGAGGGTGCGCCCAGCGGAGGGTGACGACGAAAGCGGAGCCGGCTGGTGCCTCGTGCTGGCAGCAGGCGGCAGACAGCAGGCTGTGAGCTGCAGCTGCAGCCGCGGACCAGTCGGGCAGTAGGCCAGGCCAGCAGCGGACATGTACACCTGCGCGTGCAGCTGCCGACACCTCGTGATGGACGACGACCTCCCAGATGCGGTGAGTCGCGCGTGCTTCTCTGCCCAAGCGGCCGGCGGCGGCATATTTCTCGATTTCAGGAAGGCTTCTGACACTGTACCCCACAAGCGGCTTCTTATGAAATTGCGTACTTATGGAATATCTCCCCAATTCCACGCCTGGATTCACGATTTCCTATCAGAACGGACACAGTTCATTGTAATTGACGGTAAGTCATCGAGTAAAACAGAAGTGATAACTGGCGTTCCACAGGGAAGCGTTATAGGTCCCCTACTCTTCCTCGTGTTAATAAACGATTTAGGAGCCAATCTGAGTAGCTGCCTTAGACTGTTCGCGGATGATGCTGTCGTTTATCGGTTAGTGAAGTCAACAGAGGATCAAAAGCAACTGCAAAGCGATTTAGACAAAATTGGAAATTGTCACTAAATAAAGAAAAGTGTAAAGTAATACATATGACCACTAAAAGAAATCCGCTGAACTTCAATTACACGATAAATCAGTCAAGCCTTAGGGTCGTAGATTCTACCAAATACCTAGGTGTTACAATTACGAACAACTTTGACTGGAGAGAACACATAGAAAATATTGTGGGGAAGGCGAATCAAAGGTTACGTTTCATTGGCAGAACACTTCGAAGATGCACCAGCTCCACCAAAGAGACTGCCTACATCACACTTGTGCGTCCTCTCCTGGAGTACTGTTGCCCCTTGTGGGACCCTCACCAGGTGGGACTGACGGAAGACAAATGTTCAAATGTTTATAGAGCTTATGGGACTTAACTACGGGGTCATCAGTCTCTAAGCTTACAAACTACTTATGAACTAGCTAAGACTAAGGACGGCACAAATATCCATGCCCGAGGGGGGATTCGAACTCCCGACCGTAGTGGGCGTGTAGACTGGAGCGCCTCAGACCCCTCGGCCACCGCGGCCGGCAACGGAAGACATTGAGAAGGTTCAGAGAAGGGCAGCTCGTTTTGTTTTATCACGTTACGGAGGGAAAGCGTCACGGAAATGTTGTACGAATTGGGGTGGATATCATTAAAAGAAATACGTTATTCATTGCGGCCTGATCTGTTTGCGAAGTTTCAATCACCGACTTTCACTTCTGATTGTGAAAATATTTTGCTAGCACCCACCTACTTAGGGAGACATGACCATCCCAATAAAATAAGATCGAAAACGGAACGATTTACGTGTTCTTTCTTCCCGCGCGCTATTAGAGAATGGAACGGTAGAGAAAAGTTATAAAAGTGGTTAATGAACCCTCTGCCAGGCACTTGAATGTGATTTTCAGAGTACCTATGTAGATGTAGATGTAGAACTGTTCATGACCTTAAGAGCCCCACACACGAATGACGGATCGTAGCAATCCGTCGAATGGGCGACCGATCGCTTCGTAGATCGCACGTGTGTCGACAAATCGCAGCGATCGCTATCCGATCGCTGAACGCATGGAAATCCCACGCAATCTGGCAGATGACATGTAATTCGTAGATGCAATATGGCTGCCTGGCTGCTTAGCAGCGATGTGTGCCAATATGCCTGTGACTCGTTTCTCTAATTATCAATTATCAATTTCTCTAAATATCAATTATCAATAGTGTTTGTGATGTGTTTCGCTTTTCCAAGTTCAGTAATAACTTTACAGTGAATATTTATTCGGCGATCACGAAGTACTCTAAGCAATCGAGGCCAGCGTTTTCACTTATAAAGCAATTCTAGAAAGTAATACGGACGGTTAATCAGGATTCCTTTCCATGAATTATCGTAATCCGCCTTAGCTGTCTTATATGCCTTTATTAGATTACAACCGGTTTCGCACTTTAAAGGTGCATTTTCAGATGGAATGGCTTATTCCGTGTCCCAATATTCATGATGGGTGCCGAGTTATTATGGGGGCTTTCCTCAAAGTTGTTAGCTTGGTTTTTATGGGACACCTTTTTGTAAACGTCTAAGTGGGCAACGGTTAAACCAAGTTTACTGCTTAAATTTTTTATTAAATCCTCTTAAAATACTTGACAAAAGCCGGTCGTGGTGGCCGAGGTGACTGAGGCGCTCCAGTCGCGGTCTGCACGGCCACTACGGTCGGGGGTTCGAATCCCCCCTCGGGCATGGATATTTGTGTCGTCCTTAGGATAAGCTAGTTGATATGTAGTTTGTAAGTTTAGCGACTGATGACCCGGTAGTTAAGTCCCATAAGCTATAAAAACATTTTAACATGTTTTTATAACTGAATACAAGACCACACACTCTTTAAAGACTCCAAAAAGCATCACGACAGAAGCTTGCAGAAAGTGTTGTTGTTGACATAGTTCTTATTGCCGTAAACGTAAATGCAGATTCGGGCAATTTTCAGAGATTCTATGAATTATTAAAAGAAAGAAATTTTGAATATTTGTGGCTTCTAATATCACTTATTTATAGGAAAACACGCATTCGCTTTACAACTAATACAGAGGCTTTAATTCCAAATTATTAACTTATCCAACAGCCGTAAAGTTTATATTGTTTTATTTAACGACCGGTTTCGGTATTGCATTAATACCATCTTCAGGCCTATACAAATTAAGTTGCTAATCAGTGCTGTATTTAAAGCGACGAAAGTAACATGATGGTCAGGTTAGACACGTAAACATAAAAAATACAAAGAACAATTCACGTAATACCGAAACCTGTCGATAAATGAAACAACATAAACTTTACGGCTGTTGGTGGGCAAGTTAATCATTTGGAATTAAAACTCGACCAATAGCAGTAGTCCCTATTCCATTACAAGATGGAACCACATCGATTGATACGTAGGTAGCGACAGTAAGCGAATGTTTGTATAGCTTATGGGACGTAACTAGGGGGTCATCAGTCCCTAAACTTACAAACTACTTATTAACTAATACTAAGGACGGCAGAAATATCCATGCCCGAGGGGGGATTCGAACCACCGACCGTAGTGGTCGTGCAGACCGTGACTGGAGCGCCTCAGTCCTCTCGGCCACCACGGCCGGCCGACAGTAAGCGAGCGCCCCGATTTTGTCCACCCCTGGCCACGCGCCCAGGTCTGTTTACAGTCTGTGTCTCGTTTCGGTGGACGGACTATAGTAAGATTTATACAACCCACGTGGCGGCACTAAAAGTGTAACGTAACCAAAAATTTCTACGAAATTATAATTCCCATTTCTAAAATTTTTGATTTAAAAGTATTACTCGTCAGGATGCACAAATCAACTGTGACTGCTGTTAAGAGCCTTTCCCATTCCAGATTTGCCTACACATGTGCGTTCGTAATTCTCGTAGATGTTGCTTGACAAATCGCTTGTGTGAGGGGCCCTCTAGATGTTTGAGGTGGGGAGGCAATCGACCCGCATCTCACCAAGATTCAACGTGGGGAAGACGGGGGTCTCGGCATATCTCAATAACTGTTTACAAAATGTTCAAAAGTTTGTAAATCTCTTCGACCAAATGGCTAAGGTGATCTGTCGCTAGACGTACAAACTACTTAACTAACTTCCACTAAGGATAAGAAACACACCCGTAACCCAGGGAGGAATTGAACCTCCGACGGAGATCAACTGTGCGCTCCGCAGCAGCTAGGCGCCTTAAAACGCTCGACCAATCCACCGGGGCGAAACGTCAGGTAATTTGGAAGAATCCGTGTATCTCGAAGTTCCGGTGAATCATGAACCTGCGATCGATATATATCTAACGGTATAGACTCGAAGCCGACGAATACGAAGCGGGAAATATAGATCTTATTTTGTTTTGAGAACGAAATGTTCGATATATAGTGATCGCAACTTCCAGATACTCAATCGCGTGACAACCAAATGTTTTGTTATGAAATATTCGTTTTACGAGTGCAATTACTTTTACTGAGTGGCTTGCTTAACCTATTCCTATCTTTCTTACGGCTACGCTACAGGTAACTTTTTTAAGTGAAAAGGATGTTTTTCCCACCAGACTTTCAGACTATTCTTTAACACACTATCAAAACCAACAAAGGACCAGCGTAGTCTTATAGGTTAGCTATAGGTTACACAAGAAATTTTCTTTTCTTTAGTATATCAGGTAGCGCCCAAATCTCCGGTTCAGAACCGCTCAGTAAAAGTTAATGCACTCGTAAAACGAATATTTCCTAACAAAACGTTTGTCTTGTCACGCGATTGGCTATTGCCAAAATTTAACCTTTTGTGTCGACCTGTCACCTCACTACCTCGACAGTGCGCCGTTCGATATATATCAATCGCAACTTCGGGACACGCCGGAACTTTTTTTTGTCGGAATTTGAACGCAACACGTGTGGCAGCGGTAGGGCATCTCACGTTGCGTGAAGCCCAGGCTATTCAATTCGAGTGTTGTTTTCACGCGCGTTTATAAGGACTGTCCTTCACAGTAGCACAAGAAGAAAAAACTCCTGCGTATGAAACCCATATGGTCTCCTGAATGACGCACAGTCACTACTGCTTTCTTAGTTTTTGACATATTTTGACATATTTAAATTTTTCAATTTCATATCTTCTGTACTTTTATCCGGTAAAGATAAAGGATATAAGTATTACGGACTTGCTGCTTGATGTGCAATACTTTTCTACGACCAGTCAAGCTTTTGTATTATTTATGTTACACGATACATTTTGAGAACTGGTTCCCACTTTGAAGTGCATTATCGGTGTGCTATGCCACTTGTTCATGATATTTTCCATGTATAAGGGGTTTCATTGTTGTCTTCAACGTATAAAATGATGTGCTATTTTTTATCTTATGAACCATAATAACGCACATAGTTCTATAAATATAGATCACTATTTCAAAAATGTGCATGGTGTTAGGCAATACTGTGAGAGCAATAGAACAGTGTAACATCTCTCACCTGAAAAACATGAATAAATGACATAGCACACGAGAAATGCACTTGAAAGTGAGGACCATTTGCTCAAACATGACTTACAAAATACGAGGGTTGGAACTTATATAGTAGCAACTATTTATGCAAAAGCGTTACATGTTTGCACCTGTTATTGTCCTTCTAAGTGGTCACCAGCATTGTGTAGAACCTGTTGCTAGCGATGTGGAAGGCTTAGAATACCGTTAGCAAAACGTGTTCTGTTGAATGAGGCGGTCTACTGCCTGTCGAAACTCTGGAACAGTTCTGAAGCCAATGCCACGAAGTATTCCTTCATCTTCGGAATGAAATTGAAGTCACAAGAAGTCCTGGGAGTATGGTGATGGTACAGCACTTCCCAGTCCTATCGACCGAACAGAGCAGCCACAGCTTGCGCTGCATGCGACCGCGCATTGTCGGGCAAAATGATGGATGGCTTGCACAGAAAGTGTTGCCGATTCTTTTGCAAAGCTGGTCGCAGGTCGCGGTGCTGTAGCCGAGCGGTCTAAGGCGCCTCGCTGTGGAGCGCGCGGTTGCTCGCCGTGGAGGTTCGAGTCCTCCCTGGGGCATGGGTGTATGTGTTTGTACTTAGGTTAGTTTACCCAGGTTTAAGTAGTTTGTAAGCTACGGACTGATGACCACGCAGTTTGGTCCGATAGATTTACAGACATTTGAACACTTTTTGGTCTGCCTGGACGATAACACCGTCTGGCACATTCAATCTTGATCCAACTTCGGTGTGTCTGTTTGACCTAGAATCAGCGGCCCGACATGGTTCAAGTGCTTACGTTTTCTGCAGAACATACTAAACTGTACATGTCATGTGAATATGTTCTATCACTGGTCTTTCATGGTTTTTAATTTTCCTGAAAATGAGTCTTTAAGGCAGTGGTTGGCAACAAGTCGTTCGTGATCTACAGGTAGATCGACAGTGCTTATTTGGTAGATCGTGTGAGTACTGACAGCGCAGAAGAAAAATTATAGAATTCAAATGACAATTGTTTTTTTGTAGCAGTGAAAATGGGCGCTTCATCCGCACAAGTTTTATTCATTAACAATCGCGTAAAACTGGTAGCAGCAGCTACCTTGAACATCTATGTTTTTCGCGAATTAGTTGAATCAGTCGCAACCTGCGTGCCACTCGTTATTACGCTATTTCATTGAACTCGATACCATGCGTAGAGGTGGTTCGGTACGCGTTTGCAGAGAACTGTGAGTTTCGTGCCTCGTACAGTTCACGGAGGTCCAGAATATTAACTTATTTGGTGCCTTTATGGTGAACTAAAACGTTCTCCGTTTTTATACGAGCTTTTGAACGTGAAATAATATCTTTAAAATGATTTGTGTACAGAAAGTGTTGCATCGAGAAACTGTTGGCCTGTAATTCAAGAAAAATTCCCTGCACGAGTTAATGTTGCAATTAGAATAATGACCTTGCTTGCGTCTACTTACCTGTGCGAATAATTCCTTCCAGATATGAGTTATTAAAATTTCGCTGAAAACCGGCATCTCACAGGTAATAATTTATTCTAGTGATAATCTATCTCCCCTTTCCTCCCTCTGTTCGCCTTTTTCCTTGTATCTTCGTCCATTTCCTCACCTGCTCCCTCTCTGATCATCTCCCGTCCCTTTCTCTGCCCATCTTCATCTTCCCCTTACTCAGCCAATCACTTGATCATCTTTCTGACGAACTCCTTCTCCACCCGCGAAAAAAATATATAACACACTTACTTTCCATAATACTCGCTCAACACGTTCATTGCAAGGTACCTTTCGCTATGCGCCGTATGAAATCTTAGCTAGACGATGATGATCATCTTGTTTCGAAGGATACGTGTGTAAAATTCCATCAACATCGCATTAAAACCTTTGTAGGCGAAGTACCCTCCGCTAAGCACCATACAACATTTTACGAAGGCAATCACTTTCCTCTTGTTTTGAAGAACATGTATGCAAAGATTTATTACTATTGGATTCTATACTAATTGTTAAAAGCTTTACACGATACATCAAGGACATTTTAACAGGAAATTACGGAAATTTCACACAATGATAATTGTAAAGTGTTATGAAATAAAAATTTTATGTTTTGAACAAACAGTGAAGATGTAAAAGATTAATATTGTTAAATATGTTTTTTTACAGTATTGAAAAATAAAAAATGTAGCAATTACTGTATTTTTATAAGATTTAGATTACAGTGTTATGAAATGGTAGATCGCGAGGTCTTTGTGGTTGCCTACCCCTGTTTTAAGGTTTATGGTGCGTGTTTTCCGTTATGTGCGAGTTGGAGAGCATCCAAACAGCGTATCAGATGCCGCTTTTAGTGATCCTGGCGTGAATGCTATGCGGCAGTGGAGTGCTTTCATGTATTCACAAAGTTGGCGATTACGCAACCTTTCTCCTCAGAGGTAGTTAGCAAAGTTCATAGACCGTTACATATTTCGGCGTCTCAACCGGAGAGAAAAATGCTACGATTACGTAACGTCAGACGAAGATAGTTGCCTAACACGTAAAATTTTGTTTAAAGTGAGTAAGCAGTCTCTCTTACAATTTTTGATTTATTTTTAAGCTTATTCAAAATGGATACGGCATGACTTTCTCAATAAGGATCAAAGACGTGTGATCCAAATCCAAATTCGATTTCTGGTTTATATTAACTCACTGAAAGTTACTAATTCCTGGGAATAAGCATATATTGTCAGCAACAAACAACATTAAAGGAAATATGTATTGAGACGCTAATTTCAGAATTTCCAGGATACTGAGCAGGGGTCGAAAAGACGTTCGCGAGCTTACAGAACATTTTGACCCAACCGCCCGTTTCTCTGCAATAAATACCCTTCATGAATCAGAGGAATTATCCCAAAGAATAACACTATACGTCATAATCGAATGAATATGAGTGGTCAGTTTCATGTTGAACTGCCATGTATTTCAGATACCGTTGTATTGGTAAATAATACAGCATTATGTATTTATTTATTTACTTTTTTTTGTAAAAGATTCTGAACATGTGCTTTCCACGACTGCTTACTATCTATCTGAACGCCTAGAAAATGGAACTGTTCAGTCTAATCACGTGCCCATTTTGTGTTATCAAAATGTCGCTATTTGTTGAATTGTAAGAACTGAGTCTTACTGTGATTTAGCATCAATTGTTTTCTAAAAGACATGAACTCATCATTCTGTCTGATACTGCGTCCATTGCAAAAAAACATCCGTTACTACCAAACAGGTGTTATCACTAAACAGAAATATTTTAGTGTTACATGTTATACGAGAAGGTATATCATTTATATAAAAAACAACAGTGATCCCAGAACAGATCCCTGAGACACTCCACACTTCCAACACTGCACAGGATTACCTTTTACTGTCTGGTATTAGTAAGAGGTGAACCGATTATGACTTACTTCCCTTATTCCACGATATTGCAACTTCTGGAACACAATTAAATGCCTGTGTTAATTAAAAGAATAAGCAGAATAAGCCCAGCGTTTATGTGTAGTGATCAGTTAACCTTAAATATACAGCCTTTCCAGTAGCTTTAGCTAATACCGATGACATAGAAATAGGTCTAATTTTGCCTACATGATCCATTTCTCCTTTTCTATATAGTGGTTTCAATACTGAGTACTTCAGTCTGCCAGAAAGTGCTCATTCCGAAAGGACGTGTGAGAATTTATGGAGGAGGGGAGGCGTGCTGCAAATAGCCGAGTGGTTAAGTCGACCGCTGCTCCGAACCGATATATTGCGAGTAGCTCTATGTATGCTTCGTTTTTCTTAATTTCTGTCGTATAGTTTTTTTGAAGATTGATGCCAAAGTGCATCATTACGTTGGTAGCATTACCTATTAGCTATTCATTTGTAAAAATTGGCAATTGACTCTAAATAATGAGAAGTGTGAAGTCGTCCACATGAGTACGAAAAGAAATCCGTTAAACTTTGTTTACAACATAAATCAATCAAATGTGAAGGCCGTAAACTCCACAAAATATCTAGGAATTACTATTACTTCAGACTTAAATTGGAAAGAACACGTAGATAATATCGTGGGAAAGGCGAACCAGAGACTGCGTTTTATTGGCAGAACCCTTAAAAGATGCAACAGAACTACAAAAGGGACTGCATGCACTACGCTTGTCCGTCCATTTTTGGAGTATTGCAGCCCAGTGTGGGATCCTTATCATGTGGGTTTGACGGAGGACATCGAAAGAGTCCAAAGAAGGGCAGCTCGTTTCGTATTGTCACGATACAGGGGAGACAGCGTTACGGAAATGATACAGGATCTGGGATGGGAATCATTACAAGTACGGCGTTTATCGCTGCGGCGTGGGCTGCTTGCGAAACTCCAATCGCCAACATTCTCCTCCGAATACGAAAATAAATTGTTGACTCCCACTTACATAGGTAGAAATGATCATCAGAATAAAATACGAGAAATCAGAGCTCGAACAGAGAGATTCAGGTGTTCTTTCTTTCCGCGCGCTATTCGAGAATGGAATGGGAGATAAATAGTATAATTGTGGTTCGATGAACCCTCTGCCAGGCACTTAAATGTGATTTGCAGAGTATCCAATATAGATTTAGATGTAGAAAACCTCTACAAACAGCACACAAACAGGACACTACACACACCTGGACGAAATGAAAACATAGGCGAGAAAATGTACACACTAGCGCCTTGTAGCTGTTTGATGAAGCGATCTGAAAGGCGAATATTTTCACACACTCAAAATACGAGAGTTGGAACTTAAATAGTGGCAGCTGTTTATTCACCACCGATGTAAAAGCGTTACATGTGTGTACCTGTTAATGTCCTTCAAAGTAGTCCCCAACGTAGTGAAGAACCCGTTGCCAACGATGTGGTTCTGTTGATGAAGCGAATGGAGCGGTCTACTCCCTATCGAATGTCTGAAACAGTTCAGACGCGAATGCCGCTAAGTGGTTACTTCATCTTCGGAATCAAATCAAAGTCACAAGGACTTGAGTCCGGGGAGTATGGTGGATGGTACAGTAGTTCCCAGTTCCATCGACCGAACAGAACAGCCACAGCTTGCGCTGTATGCGCTCGCGCATTGTGCAAAATCATGGGTGGGTTGCGCAGAAAATGTTGCTTCTTTCGCAAGGCTGGTCGCAGGTGATGCTCCAAAAACGAACTGTAATACTGTGCATTGACGGGCTACTGTGGAGGAACGTCATTCGTTAGGATAACACCACCACAGTCGTACACGAGGATCAGCACAACTTTCACCATACTGGAGCTCTGACGCACTTCAGACTTTCGCGGCGACCCATAATGACTCCATTTGTTGCACTGGCGTTTCAGTTTTGGCTCGTACGATGTGGCCGATCCAGTGTTACGATAGGTCGTAAGGAATCTCTCCTTGCCGCTCAAGCGCTCTAAGTATGGTTGAGCAACGTCGTAACGCCGATTTCCGTATTTCCGTCAGTTCATGCGGAACTCATCGTGATGCAACTTTTTGCATGTCCAGTGCATGTCCAGGCGTTCCTTCAGGGTGCGAAGCACAGTATTATGCGCTAATCCGGTTTCATGGGTGAGCTCACGAATCGTCTGGCGTCGATCACTGTCCACTAACGCGGCAACAGTATGCACTTCTTCTTCAGAGACGCTAGGACGACCTGCCCGATGCATGTTTGCCACAGTTTGCCGACCTTCGTTGAATGCTTTTACCCAACGTGCCACTGTAATGTACGGCAATGCCGATACCCCGTGCGCCTCTTGAAGACCTTGATTACATTGTCGTGCCGTTGTTTCTGTTTCTAAAACATAGTGACACCATTACGTTTGAACACTCGCTACCAAGTGACTGTTTACTTCAGGTCTTTTTTATTTTTTTTTTTTTATTTTTTTTTTAATTCTTCTTCATTGTAGTTTTTAGTTAGTGACCATACAGCCGGCGGTTGTTACAGTCGCAACATTAGAAAAGAATTGGAATTCTTACAATGAACATCACAATATTAAGAGTTATCTAACATCATACAACCTACAATAAAAGTAGAAAAATCACATGTACAAGATAAGATATAAAACAATACATATTTAACCGTACTATCGACAGATTTAATACAACGGAAATGCAAACAACATGAAACCAAATGAGAGTTGCAAGGACGTATGAAGGTCAAAATATAAAATAAAATTACTTCTGCAGTTGCAAGTTGTGCGTGTTAAGGTGAACATGGGAGCTACACCAGCTCTTAAATTAGAGCTGGATGCCGATGACTTTGAGGTAATCCTTGAATAAACTGTACTTAAACGAGTCGAAACGACAGTTGTGACACTTGTGGGGAGTGGGTAACCCCTCGCAACCAGCTTTTTTTTTTGTGTAGAAGACACTTTGTGCAGCCGTGTACTTGGTGCATGCCAATATAATGTGGTTGAGATCTTTGGATCTTTGTCGCAACGTCTAGAAGTGATGATTATTAAACGGTGTAGGTTGGCATGTCCCAGTATCATCCGAATAAGAGACGTTGCATAACTTCTGCTAAGCTTCATCGACGACAACCATGGTCGAGAGGAGACATTTGGTTGTATAGCTGCCAGGTGTCCTGCCTTACACGCTTGAGAGACGTGCCTTTCGTGGTCCCAAGTGCGATAGGCAGCTTTCTGAATCGTCGATCTGAAGTCTGTATATTGACTCGGCGTGGGGCGGAAATGTCCTTCCGTAATACTTCTCTTGGCGAGGCGGTCAGATGTTTCGTTATGGAGTGTGCCTTGATGTCCTTTAATCCAAAGTAAGTGGATGTCGATGTCCACTGTCTGTGCATTTGATATGGCGTCTAAGATGTCCAATGTATATCTGTTCGTTTGTGTGTCAAACATCGGATGTTGTAATTTTTGTAGCAGGCTGTGCGAGTCCGTGAGAGTCAATATAGATTCAAATGTCCGTGTGCCATAATAAATGGCCTTCCTGATGGCCAGTAACTCTGCCGTGTAAATAGATGATTCAGGCGGAAGCGCAAACATTCGGTAGGAGCCGTTGGAGGGGCAAAAGAAGGCGTATCCCACCCCTGCTTCAGTTTTAGAGCCACCAGTATAGATTTGAGCATGCTGTGGCCAGCTGCGGGAGAGGAAACTGTTCCATGTCGAGATTGATGTTGGTGCTCGCTGAGTAGTCGGGCCGCGCTGGAGTAGCCTAGTGGGCTAAAGCGCCTCGCTGCGGAGCGCGCGGTTGCTCGCCGTGGAGGTTCCAGTCCTCCCTGGGGCATGGTTGTGTGTGTTGTTCTTACGTTAGTTTACCTAGGTTTAAGTAGTTTGTAAGCTACGGACTGATGACCACGCAGTTTGGTCCGACAGATGTACAGACATTTGAACATTTTTGTGTAGTCGGACGGCAAGTATGTCACCGAGACTGGGTTGAAGTTCCCTTCGCTTGTGCGCACAGCGGCGACGTGGGACGGGCGAGTCCATTTGCTCGGAGGTAAGGTAGGTACGTCAACAACGTGTGCTATCAGCGACAATGGCAGATTCCATTGCATAATGTCTCAACAAAAAAAAAAAACAAAAAAAGTTCAACTGTTTGTACAGCTTATGGGACTTAACTACGGGGTCATCAGTCCCTAAACTTACAAACTACTTATGAACTAACTAATAGTAAGGACGGCACAAATATCCATGCCCGAAGGGGGGGGGATTCGAACCCCCGACCGTAGCGGCCGTGACTGGAGCGCCTCAGTCCTCTCGGCCACCGCGGCCGGCATAATGTCTCCACAGCAGTGTTGGCACTATTTAAGTTCCAGCCCTCGTATATTGACTTATATTTCGGTGGCCATCAATATTGACAATGCGTCAGTAAGCGCCCTCAGACGGTCAATGTACTGACGGTTGAACGTGACAGCGTCTTAAGCAGTCGTCACACGGACCGTTGATCTGAACGATTATGGCCAACGTGGCGAGTTTCTGACGTCACAACGTGCGAACCGCATGCTGCCGAGGATTTTCCAACGTGTGGGGCAGTCTCAAGCATGTCAGATATTCTCAACGAGCGTCTGAACGATCACCAATATGGTGGAAGAACGCCACCGATGTCACACCACTAGGCTATCCGGTAGAGGGACGAAGACGCCATGTTGGCCGTCATAATTCGTGGGTTTTATGTCTGTTGCACAGTGTTAGAGTGCCAGATTACAAATCCAAAGGTCGCGGGTTCGATCCCCGCTAGGTCCTAGGATTTTTATCTGTCACTTTCCACTTCTTTCACCTCTGGCAGTATTGCTCATGTGAAAAATACCGAGTAGCTCCGTGGTTCGGAACCCACGTTAAACTGTAGGTCCCCCTATAACTGGCTGGGTAAGTCAGTTCGAAGGTCGGAGGAAGGCAACGGTATACCACCTCCAAATAGGACCGTGCCTAGTAAAGCACTGTGGTGTTCAAACCAATCTTCGGATTGTTGACTGCTTTACCTTTTACCTTAACTTAGGTCTCATGAATGTATGACATTTCAAAGCGAGTAAATTGAGAATCTCTCGGAAACCGGCCATTAAGGTTCTATTTATTGGAATAAATGACTGGAAACGTCTTATACGTGGTTAAAAAGTTTCCGTATTGCAGTAATCTGCCGTTTCAAGGCAAGGCGGACTGAAGATCTATCAACACGAATAGTTCTTTGTATCATTTGTTGTAATTACATGTCAACAACCGACATATCATCTAGTATCATATACGAAGTGTGTAACACCGTAGGTTAGGATGCATTCGTAATGTAACTGCCGTAGCGTAGGAGGAAAGTCGTGGATTGCCGAGTTAACAGGGGTTGTGGTATTGCTTCAAGGCTCCACATAGGCAAATATTTTCTTCTTTTATTCGGTTTTCTAATAGACTCAAAAGACTTTCCTATAAATTTCTTTGAAGTATACTGCATAATATTCGATGCTATGTAAACATAAGTGCGCACCCTCTGAGGAGTGAGTTTGTTGGATTCGTTTTATGAACAAGACAGTTTACACCTCACTTAGAGTAAAATACGCACTTCTTGTTTCACGTATTGCATTTTACACGTTCTTAACATTTTTCTACTGAATAGTAACACTGATCGTGAAAGCATGATCTCTTAAGATTTACTAAAAAGCGAGACTCTTGCAATAATCTTTGTGTTGTGAAGGCCTATTCTAATTTTATATCGCACAGTTTGTCATGAATCTTTTATTATTCGCTGCAATTATTGACATAAACTGCAACTTTTCTAAGAGTCTTATGTTCATAGGTATTTTGTTGTTATTTATTTAGGACTATCACAGAACATAAGCACAAGCGCGAAAATATGCGTTTTAATAGAGGTAAAGCAGGAATTCCACTCTTTTGATTTGGTAAACAGTGTGATTCCAGCAACCAGTGTTGCCAGGCGCAGGGAATTTTCCCCACACGTAGGTATTTTAAGCATTAAAATCATGTAGGGAATTTTCATACAAAAGTCCCCAACCCGTAGGTACTTTGGTAAAATTTTACAATAGCCGAAACATGCCTAGCGGGTAATGTTGGTAACAGGACAGTTGCCAGCACTCGGGAATGAAGCCGACCAATTGTGGCTAAGTTTGAAGTAGCCAATGATATTTTAGACGGCATAATTGTTTTCTGTTCATAATAAACAATATTCACTTGAAAACTTAGTTTCGGGCACATTAAAATTGATGCGAAATATTATGATTTCAATATATATCAGTATAATGGAGAGTCGGTTTGGAAATAGGTTTAGAAAATGTCAGCAAAAGGAAAATTCATTTATATTACCTTGACTAGACTGTTATTTATTTGCGTCAGGACCATATACTAGTTAGTAGTTGTAAATGAGAAGATGCTGACAAGAAAACGCTAAAATATTTGCGACAGCCAACGTTATAAATGAACAAAGCGCTAGTAGCATTACTGTTTGAAAATCGACTTCCTTTTTTGTGCTGACTGTGAACTAAATTATTATTGCTGTAACTACTCTATAGTTGATGGCGTCTCGATGTATCCTTGTGCGGTCAATAAATCAGTTACCCTCGTGTAACAATGCACTCGGAATTCGCGGCATATTTGGGGAAACTAATTAATGCTGTTCCTCTCTACGGTTGACAGGTTGTTGATGTACCCTTGTCCGATCGATAAATCAGTAATCCTCTTGTAACAGAGCACTTGAATTCGTGGCATAATCTACACTTGACTCCATCAATCAGTAAATATCAGTCATGGAAAAAAATATCTCTAGCAAGTGAATCATGATGCCAAATATTTATTTTAAAGTTTTTCAAAATTGTAACATGTCACATTAATGAATTGGTTGACTTCTGCTGTCTGGACTCCTAGATTCAGCCCCTAAAACAAATCAAATGTTCGTAGAGCTTATGGGACTTAACTACGGGGTCATCAGTCCCTAAACTTACAAACTACTTATGAACTGGTGACATAAAAGTTTTATGGGTGTTGTACCGCGTCATGATGTAAGGCTATTACTTAAATAACCGACGTTGCGGCCAACGTTACAGTGGCCTTCATCTGGGTATACCCACTGTAACGTTGGCCGAAACGTCGGTTATTTAAGTAATAGCCTTACATCATGAGGCGGTACAACACCCAGAAAACTTTTATGTCATCTGACTCTGGACGCGGAAGCCTAAGTAATTATACTTATGAACTACTTACGAACTAGGACGGCACAAATATCCATGCTCGAGGGGGGATTCGAACTCCCGACCGTAGTGGCCGTGCAGACCGTGACTGGAGCGCCTCAGTCCCCTCGGCCACCGCGGCCGGTGATTCAGCCCCTCCCAGACGCAAATCCTGGCTACGAACCTAATGTAGGGGCATTAATGAGGTGGTATGGACAAAGTAGGGGAAACGTAGGTACATTTTTGTGAGACTGTAGGAATTTTCTCTCTCTGCAATCTGGCAGCAACTGATACCGCCGACAACTGTCGCTGGAACGCGCTGCGGTCGCGTGCAGCTCGTTGAGGCACATGTGTCGTATGCTCAAGTCACGCCGGCAGTCGGCCGCGGTGGCCGAGGGGACTGAGGCGCGTCACTCACGGTCTGCACGTCCTCTACGGTCGGGGGTTCGAATCCCCCCTCGGACATGGATATTTGTGCCGTTCTAGTTCGTAAGTAGTTCATAAGTAGTTTGTAAGTTTAGGGACTGATGACCCCATAGTTAAGTCCCACAAGCTCTACAAACATTTGAACATTCACGCCGTCTCCGAGCGTTCAGCCGCACGTTGGACTCGCCTTGTTGACCACACACGTTCAGACACATGCCCCGTGTGCCGACGGCTTTATAACCTCGGTCACTCCACCGCGGCTCTTGTCAAAACACTGTGAGGTGACGTGAGCGGTGTGTAAGCTGTTACTCGCTGCCAAGAGACCGTACGACTGTTTCACCTGGTAGATGGCTGCGCCGTGCGGTCCATTCAAACGTGCCTGCGACAAGACGCCAGAATACGCAGAATTTTTCGCGTTCATTATACGGACGCGAGGTCTCGGAGGCTACGGCCCCCCGTCCCCTGCGAGAATACAGTGGTGGGTGGGGCGCCTCCATCGCTGCTGATGCTTTTCCGATACGGCGGCGTCTGCCGTTAGCTAACGCCTCGCGTTCATCCGCAGCCGCGCGCGTCAAATGTTCCGCCGCGCGCGTCCCTACATCGTAAAAGACAGCCAGTGCCACCCAGTTGCGGACACCCGGCGAATGCTGTCTGCAACCTTGTGAAGAAGGAGCAGCCAGACAACCCATCGCCGCGCTCTGTACCGAGGACGCGTCTGCCACCGCTGCTAATTAGGCCGGTATTACACTGCAGTAGAGTCTCGACAGTACGAGGTGAACGAGACAGGAACCACTTCGAACTGTAGAAAACGCGGACTATCGAAATTTAAACGCGAAAAAGAAATATTATGGTATTATTGTTTTCAAAATGACAAGCCAAGATCGCACACTAACAATTTATTAAATGACGACCGGTTTCGGTGCACTGTGTCACCATCATCTGGTCACATACACAGGGTGTTTCACTAACTTGCCTAACTGCCTCTGTAACTTATAAAATAATAAATGACGGGAAATTTTAATGCGGTAGGTGAACACAAGAAATGTTACACTTTCTGCGGAGCTATGAACATAGAAGCTTCCTCGATGCGCTGTTAGACTGCCGGCCGTATACCCGACAGTTGGAGCCACACAAACAACCGGGGCTCAATATACAACAGTTACTGACATCGGATGATGATGGCATATACGAAGAACAGCGCATCGAGGAAGCTTCTCGCTCCGTGACACCGGCGACGTTACAACTCGGCCGCACCACATTTAGAAGGCGCATTGCATTATGCGCAGCACTTGTGGTATCTGCCCCTAAAATTTTGAAGGGTTGTAGCTCCCAAACTAACAGTGATAGGAGTGTAGTTTAAATTGATTTGGACGCAGCTGGTATCAACGAATCTAATGCACTATAGAAAAAACTATTGTTCCATTTAAAAAAATATATCTTTGTGCTGTAACTCTTTGGAAAATGATACAATAAATTATGTTCATAGCTCCGCAGAAAGTGTAACATTTCTTGTGTTGACCTACCGCATTAAAATTCCCGTCACCTATTATTTTATAAGTTACAGAGGCAAACACACTTAGTGAAACAACCTGTATGTTATAATCTGGTCATCTTGTTAAAAAAATGGGTATAAAATAACAAGTGCAACATTGCGCTTAGTCACTATATATTTTGTAAGCTGTCATGTTTTTAACTGATATATTTTTTTATAAAGTGACTAAGTGCAATGTTGCACTTGTTATTTTATACCCATTTTTTTTAACAAGATGACCAGATTATAACATATATGTGACCAGATGATGGTGACACAGTGCACCGAAACCGGTCGTCATTTAATAAATTGTTAGTTTGTGACCTTGGCTTGTCATTTTGAAAACTATAAAACGATTAGATCGCCTCCAGACCCGACTATGTCAGATAATCTTAAAATATTATGGTATTGTAAGTAATACAATAGGAACACGGGAGGCAATACTCACATTACGACTTATCTTAGAAGATAGGCCAAGGAAAGGCAAACTTACGTTTTTAGCGTTTGTCGATTTGGAGAAAACGTCTGACAATGTTGACTGGAATACACTCTTACAAATTCTAAAGGTAGCAGGGGTAAAATATAGGGAGCGAAGAGTTATATTCAACCTATACAAAATCCAGCAGCGGTTATTAGAGTCGATGGGCAAGAAAGGGACGCAGAGGTTGGGAAGGGAGTAAGACAGGGTTGTAGCATTTCCCCAATGTTGCTCAATCTGTACATTGAGCAGGCAGTGAAGGAATGGAAGGAGAAATTTGGAGAGGGCATTAAAGTGGAGGGAGAAGAAATAAAAACATTGCGGTTTGCCGATGACATAGTAATTCTTTCAGAGACCGCAAAAGATCTGGAAGAACTATTGAATGGAATGGACAGTGTCTTGAAAGGAAGATATAAGATGCACATTAACAAGAGTAAAACGAAGATGATGGAATGCAGTGTCAGAAAATCAGGCGACGCTGAAGGAATTAGATTAAGTAATGAGGCAATAAAAGTAGTAGATGAATTTTGTTATTTGGGTAGCAAGATAACTTCTGATGGCCGAAGTAAAGAAGATATAAAATGAAGAATGGCTATGGGAAGAAAAGCGTTTCTAAATAAGCGAAACTTGTTAACATCCACTATTAATTTAAATGTTAGAAAATCCTTTCTGAAAGCATTTGTCTGGAATGTAGCATTCTATGGGAGTGAATTGTGGAGTACAAGGAGTTCAGATAAAAATATGACTGAAGCTTTTGAAATGTGGTTCTACAGACGAATGATGAAAATTAGATGGGTAGATCACGTAAGTAATGAGGAGGTGCTTAATCGAATCGGGGAGGAGTTGGTGGGATATCCTAAGAGAGGGGATAGATTCATTGGACACATTCTGGGACATCTAGGAATTGTCAACTGAGCATTAGAAGGAAGCGTGTGGGGTAAAAATCGTAGAGGAAGACCGAGGGACGAATACAGTAAGCAGATTCAAAACGATGTAGGTTGCGGAACATATTCTCAGATGAAGAGACTTGCAGAGGACAGGGTAGCATGGAGAGCTGCATCAAACCTGTCTGCGGACTGAAGAGCACAACAACAATAACAAGTAATTCAGGTCAAAATATGAACGTTATTAAAAGAAAAGTACTTGCATTGGCAAAATAAACAATAATTATTTAGTAATTTTTAAATTATTTTTGGATACAGCTATCTTAAAATGATAGAAAGTTAAAATATGACAGTCTACATCGCAAGTTGTTGAGCTTTATATTGGCAACCGGTTTCGGTCCTACGGGACCATCATCAAACCTTTGGTACTGTAATATAACAAAGAGACACTTACTGATACCAATAGTTATATATTACATGTAATAGTAAAATAGCTAATAAAATGGCAATAGTTTTTACCCTTGTTGGTGGCGGCGGCCGGATCAGGCGTCAACTGCTGGTGAGGGCAGCTGAGACTCAGTTAAATACTGGACGCTCCGTCCATCGCTCGTCACTCAAGCCAATCAGGAGTATAGTAAGGATTATGTGTTAATACCATAGAACAAAACGATTAGAATTATTTTCACAGTGTTCGTAAAATCTTCCACTTTGGTTCTATATAAAATGGTATATTCATAACATTAAAAATGTATCCACTATCCATACAACTTGCACACGTATATTAGCTTGGTTATGTCACCTTTTTGTTTTTATTTCTCACGTCTTATATTTTGCACATGTTTTCGTAAAATTATGTCTTTTATAGCACCTTTTAAACCACTTTCGGTTTGAGCTGATTATGTACTACTAATCAGCTAGCTGTTTTCAGTCTTTTTAACTAGCAATGTCCTTTTATCGATGTATATGGCGCCAGTAATTATTATACTAGCATAAGTCTATTACACTGCAATCAACATTGCTTAATTCTGAATCTTTGAGAAGAACCAGAGTCTTCCTCTCGACCCTCTTGGTAGGATCGGCGTCAGTCTTCTAATGCGCACTGTCATCTAGAAGGTCTTGAATCTTCTTAGTGTAATCCTGGCGAGATAGGATTCCGGTAGCATTGCCACTGGCCGCTTGCAAGACCACTATGTCTGGATGTTCTCTTAGCTTTCGAATAGCTGCCTTCTCCCTGTTGGAAATACTCGGTTTGATAGGTCTTGTTTTCGTTAGCGCCCTGCAGGTTTCACGTCGCACTCTTCGGCTGCCTCAAGTGGTAGTCGAGCAGCCGTTTGTTCCACTGCGCAGATGATGTCACCAATGGGTGATTCTTTAGGAGTCGGAGCAAAATTCAAGCCTTTTCTAAGAACCGGGATAGCATCATTACCCAGTTCTTTGTTGGTGAGATTGATGATGTTCTTTCCGCCGATTTCAGAAGGTTGTTTCTCCGGTATACGTTCTAACTTGGATGTCTGTCATTCGGTGGACTTCCTTTGGGCAGAGTCCGCTTTGGTCCATGTCATTCCATCAACCCAGTCCTATGTGCAGAAACTGAACTGGTTGGCAAGTTGTGGATGTAGTTGGAGCAGTTCTTTATTGGTTGTATCCAGGCACCACCGAGTGTAGCGAACTCTCCCTCGTACCAATGTCCTATGCACGCACACACCAGGCTGTTCACCCGAGATCCATTTAGTCATACGCCAGGAGAAATTAAGAACCACATTTAGGTATGTTACGTCTTCAATTCCGATAGTATATTATGACTCTTTACGTCACCTCACTTTCACCGCAGGGCTAAGCGAATTGACGTAACGGACAGTGTGAATTAGCCCCATCTGATTTACCGAGCGAGATGGCGCGGTGGTAACACACTGGACTCGCATTCGGAAGGTTAGTGGTTCAAATCCACCTCCGTCCACCCAGATTTAGGTTTTCCGTGATTTCCCTAAATCACTCCATGCAAATGCCGGGATAGTTCCTTTCAAACGACACGGCCGATTTCCTACCCCATCCTTACCTAAACAACCCGAGTGTTAAGCTCTGCCTCTGATGACCACGATGTCGACGGGACGTTAAACACTAATCCTCGTTCCTTCCCCATCTGATTTATCGATTCCTATCAATTTAGTTGTTGCTGGAAAACACTACGCACACTTGCCGCTAGTAGCCATGTTTACGAATACGAACGTTATGCCAAACATTAGCCTCAAAATAAAACAGCTGTAGTGGAAAGGCGACTATACTGCTACTAGCGCTCCGAGCGGTCACATTACTCACTGCAGGAAACAGAAGACAAGCGATTTCTTTGATCATAAGCCGAGACCTTACATTTGATCAAACATTGGACGACATTTCCATTACACTATGTCCAGCCGCGGTGGCCGCGGTGGCCGAGGGGACTGCGGCGCGCCAGTCACGATCTGCACGGCCACTACGGTCGGGGGCTAG
Source organism: Locusta migratoria (assembly GCA_026315105.1). Taxonomy (NCBI): domain Eukaryota; kingdom Metazoa; phylum Arthropoda; class Insecta; order Orthoptera; family Acrididae; genus Locusta; species Locusta migratoria. Next base: position 854,606,815 of record CM048744.1, on the reverse strand, counting down.
AATCCCCCATCGGGTATGGATATTTGTGCCGTCCTTAGTATTAGCTAGTTCATAAGTAGTATGTAAATTTAGGGACTGATAACCCCGTAGTTAAGTCCCATAAGCTCTACAAACAATTTTTTTATGTCCATCCGCAGCGGATTAGCCGTGCGCGCTGGAGCGTCATGCTGCGGTGATCGCGGTCGATAGCCGTTGGGAGTTCGAGTCCCCCCCCCTCCTCGGGCATGCGTGTTTGTGTTGTCCTTAGGTTAGTTTATCTTAGTTTAACTAGTTTGTAAGCTAAGCACTAATGACCAAGAAGCTGAGTCCCATAAATTTACAAACATTTGAACATACAAACACTACGTTCAATATTTCTTTGTCCAATAATTTGATAGTGTAATACCAGCCTTGCCGAGCTTCACGTTTTTAGATATCCTTAGGGCAAACAAATGTTAAACTGGGTTGCTTGTTGTCAGATATGTAGCATCGATGACATGGGACCCTGCAGGATAGCTAGGACGGTGGAATTTCGGTTGGGGTCAGGAACTTTAACAACCTACGCTTCGTAAAACCTGAGCTGCTCCCGGCGTATGTTATATTCAGACAACTTATGGGTATGCAGCTGGTCACAGGATCGACGACTGCTGACATTTCTACTGGAGCACACCTGGCCATTTTCAAGGCAACTGGAACTGTGCAACTTCATTTGATACCTCAGTTTTGTATGAAAATAGGATAGATTCCATAAAACGAAAAATAGCGTCATCATGCAGTAAAAGATGATAAATGTCAGAAATATCTCTTATAAATATCACTCCCCAAAGGGTGAAGCAACTTCAAAACTATCTCTCTCTTTTTTTACAAGTGGAAGAGCAAGAATTAATAAAATCAATGACTGGTAAACGCTTTTGCTTCGGTGCAAAATTCAAACCCTTCCCCAGCACGGAAAAAGCTGCGCCGTCGAAAGCTCTTTTCGTGTGAGATTAATCACAGAACGTCGAGTAATAGAATTAGACTCCGAGCTATGGAAACGTTCATCCAGCCAGTCCGCAATTACGGAAGCAGCCGTTAAAATGAAGGCGGCAGAATTCATTAGAAACAATAATTATCGGCGGGTATAGTTAAACCTTTCACGGACAAGAGCTAAAAAACCAGCTCCTTAGCCAACGTTAGAATAATACTGTTACTCCGATATTTCCTCAGACACACACAGTGATACCGTACAACACAATGAAGCAGTAAGATCACGTGTGTATGCAAAATATCTTATCCAAAATATCCTAGAGGACGTTAATATGTGTGTGTCCACCCTTGTCCTCTATAATGAACTGAATTCTGCTGTCAATTTCAATAACGTGTGCGGCGGAATGGCAGTACATTCTTCCCCCACAAGGGCCTAAACAAGCTACACCAAAAAGACGAAGCATATACTGCAGAATTGGAAGCAAGAGCAGTGCCTGTAGTGCTGCGGTGGAGTGGCCGAGCGCTCTAAGGCGCCTTGCTCGTCGGAGGTTCGTGCCCTCTCTCGGGCATGTGTGTGTTTGTTGTCGTTAGCATAAGTGAGTAAGTTTGTAAGCTTAGGGACTGATAACCGAAGTAGTTAAGGCCTTGAGATTTGTAAACAACTGAACAACAGCGCCTATAGTTCGTGATTCAGAAATAGTGCAGAAGGGAGGTGTTAGTATTAGACGATATCAACTACTGATATGTTTTTAATTAGTGCTACCGTCTACCAGAGCAGTTATTGTCGCCATGTAGAGGACCTAGTTTTCTCAGGATTTTCATTATGGCCCGAGGACTAAACTTCACGCTAAATAATTTAACTTTATTGTATACTGTATAATATCACGGGAAACAAGTCCATTCACATAGAAAATTGTTGGTACTTGAAAACAGGAGTTGCCATCGTTCGTAATTTTAGTTCGCCATCGTTGGGTTAGGTCCGATTATCTTAGAATTCTTACTCTGCCGTCACTGTAAATAAGACTCAGAAGGGACTTGAAACGCACTGAATTCCAGTAACGTCAAAAGACACGTGACAAAGCCACAGAAACTGTCAGGCCAGTCCTCAGACAGAACGTCAAATTTAATTACAAATTCTGAATCCTGATGAAATCTCGAGTTTATTGATTACACTCTCAGACCGGTTAATTTGTTAATTACTTATTAAAATTTTATCGCACGAATATAGGTCTAAAACTAATTTTCCCAGGCCAACAGATACTACCGATGTATTGTGTGCATAGAGGAGCATCGGTTGGAGGGAACAGCATAATTTTGACTCTGCTCATTTATTTATTACAGTAAATGGCCAAAATGGCGAAATCTTGTTTAGTTTCTCTTTCGTCTGTTATTTCAAACCGTCGCTGTAGCACGTGGTGGCGGAGGCAGACAAGTTATCCCGTTCTGCGAATCCGCGCCAGTTCAGGCCAGCCAATGTGACGGTTGGAACTCCGCTGCTGCCGGCGGCCACAAGATGGGTAACGGTGAGTGCTCCCTCCTCTGTTAGGTTGGCTACAGGGACCTCTTCGCCAACCGCGGAGGTGCACACGAATGCATTGGTCACATCTCTAAATAGCCTGGAGAGCAGCTCCCGAGCCGGCCGCGGTGGCCGAGGAGACTGAGGCGCGCCAGTCACGGTCTGCACGGCCATTACGATCGGGGGTTCGAATCCCGCCCCCCTCGGGCATGGATATTTGTGCCTTCCTTAGTGTTAGCTAGTTCATAAGTACTTTGTAAGTTTAGGGACTGATGACCCCGTAGTTAAGTCCCATAAGCTTAACAAACATTTGAACATTTTTTGAGATCAGCGTGCAGCAGTTACCGTCGTTTAGTGACACGTGCTTCCCATCACCTTGGGAGCAAGCAGCCTGTCCTAGACTTCCGCGCCGGACACGACATGATCACCGATACGACATACTTCACATCTCCCGTGGTCGTGGTTGCGATCGCCTTACTTCTGCATTTGGGCCGTCTTTTCGGGAACTGCTATTCCGGTATGTAGCATGCTCGATGCCTAGGTCCGAACCCTGTTCTGGTAATCGTGCGTGAACTCGTCGCTAGTTTCTTCCGTCTTAAACTCTCCCTGAGGATTGGTTCTTATTTATATTCTTACTCATGTATGTATTTTGTGACGTGGCCTACAGGAAGTCTATTCCATGCCCAGTGGCTGCACTGTGTGTGTGTGTGTGTGTGTGTGTGTGAGAGAGAGAGAGAGAGAGAGAGAGAGGGTTCATGGAAATTTGTGACAGGACTCTACCTCGCCTCTTTGTGCTTTGATTTTAATGCATGTTTCGACTGGCGATCCCGACTCTCATTTTTCTATAGCTCTCCTTTACTGTCCCTTTGTGTAGACCTTTTACCAGGCGCTGAAACCCCTGCTGTAAGAGAAGTCCGACTGCCTGGGACAGGAGATCTGCAGGTGAGTTGCCTGCCAGGGAACAATGATAATCAGAGACTCTTTGAAGGGTAATTTTCACTTCTTTATTCAGCCACAGTTACAGCTACACCCAACATTCCTTACGCTACAAACTGTCACATTCTGTAAGTGAGCACTAGAAGGGAAAATATTTGAAGTTGAAAGGCAATTCGTTAAACATTGTGTATGAATACAATGGTCTGTTTCTCTATGAGCTCGTAATAATTCTGCCAAAGTACGACGTAATAGCGCCACTGACAGATGAAGAAGAAGTGATGCAAATAAAGCACAGGCCTAGATCCGTAAGCAATTCAGCCTACTGCTCGCGAGAAAATATTTTGACATACAGGGTAACTTTTTCCACCGCGGTTTAATACGCGTTGTACCATCTAGCAAAATTACGTTATGTGATAAAAATGGTTTCATCTGCATCAACGTATGGCATTTTCTGTCTCAAACGTTGACAGGGGCCAGGCTGCATGTGAAGAAAGGCAGCACGAATACGCTGCTCCAGATCTCAAGCGACCTCTGCATACACGATACTTTTCTTAATTTTATTCAGACAAAATTTGAAAGTCGTAGATGACGTAGCACGTTGCTCGTCGTGCTTCGAAATTTTTGTGACAAATATATCCATAGCGAAGGCGCATTGGATCTCTTGAACCATAAAAGTAAAAAATCGAAGCAAAATGAATTATTAAAATTGTTTTCAATTGTAATTAGCGCTAAATATATAAGATTTATGAAAATAAAGTGTGTTTTTAATACGCTGCTCTTTTCTTCTGTCAATAATTCCATTATTTCACAATGTAATAAAAATATTGATGTCACATGCTTCCGCGACAACAAAAGAGAGGGAGATTGGTTTTAGATTGGACATGAAGAGTAATTGCAATGAACGCACCAGATGTAACAAGGAGCGTTGGTCGTTAATATTTTATTTTTAAAACAGGAGATCGGTTTAGATCACAGAGTGATCATCTTCAATGCATCTTCAAATTATAGAACGAGATCATAAAATCAGTACAGAGCTAAAATCAAATACAATATGAACTTGAATACAATTCCAAATGCAATATACAATAAGAACACATATCAAACATTGTTAATGCACTTAGTTTAAATTTTCATATCATCTGCAACTGTGTCAAAAGAAATTTCGGAAACACAAAATTGTAGTGCTAGAGGTTCAGATGGAATGAGCGAGCTGCTTGCAAAAGACATGCAGCGGCGGTGTTACTAACGGCCTCTAGTATATAGATATTCCACTAACACTAATTTTTACGCTCTTTCAATTATACAAAAATTAAACTGCAGTTTTACACATAAGGTGTACAAGATGGATAACATATAAAAATGGATAGTCAGAATATAAAAATATATACAGAAATCAGGTAAAAGAAAAGAATATGATGCTAAGCGCCTTATGTCAGTTATGGATACTACTAACGTAGTAAGTTATTTCAAACAGGTACAATTTAAATGAAAAGTACCATGAAGATTCAAAAAAAAAATGTTCAAAATGTTTGTATAGTCTATGGGACTTAACTACGGGGTCATCAGTCCCTAAACTTACAAACTACTTATGAACTACTTACGAACTAGGACAGCACAAATATCCATGCCCGAGGGGGGATTCGAATCCCCGACCGTGGTGGCCGTGCAGACCGTTACTGGAGCGCCTTAGTCCCCTCGGCCACCGCGGCCGGCTACCATGAAGGATAGTACCCTTTATGCATTGATGATAGCTACGCTGCAAAAAGGAAGAAGAAGAAGGAGATACAATTTTTAGTTTCATGATATAGTAACGAAAGTTAAGTGCAGCAACATCTCGTTTTTCGTACTTGAAGCACGTTACATGAAGTTGGCAAAGTTACAGTACAGTACAAACAATACATCAGTCAGAAAAACAAATTATTGCATAAAACATAAAGCAAAAGGTTAAAGTAGTACAGGATAGTGCGATTTAATGATAAAAACTGTAAAATAAAATATCGTGACGAAGAAAGCAGATACCATTCATTGTAGATGACGTCAGGGGAATGTACTCATTTTTCGTGCTTGAAGCACGTTACATAGAGTTGACAAAGTTACAGTACAATAAAACAGTACATCAGTCAGACACTCATTGCATTCATAATGCTTGGTATGTATTTTTATTGTATATTGCATTTGGAATTGTATTCAAGTTTATATTGTATTTGATTTAACTCTGTACTGATTTTATGATCTCGTTCTATAGTTGATATTCATATCGGGTTTCCAGCCAGATCGTAGAGTCATCTAGACACAATATTTCTGCGAATCACCTGGCCGTCATCTTCAGGTGATATGGATGCTGCTGAGTCTCGCTGTAAACTGAAGTCTTGCCGCGAAGTACTAACGGCGCGTACGTCAGAGAGTCGTGGCTGCGTCCTCTGCCGCAAGCAGCCGGTGCGGCGTCTCAAAAATGTTCAAATGTTTGTAAATCTTATGGGACTTAACTACGGGGTCAACAGTCCCTAAACTTACAAACTACTTATGAACTACTTACAAACTAGGACGACACAAATATCCATGCCCGAGGGGGGGATTCGAACCCCCGACCGTAGTGGCCGTGCAGACCGTGACTGAAGCGCCTCAGTCCCCTCGGCCACCGCGGCTGGCTTGGCGTCTCAGTGGAGAAAACTGGCAGGAACGAGGTATCTCTTGCATGCGCTAGTTGTCACAGGCGGAGAGTGCGGTGTTTTTTAAGATTAGACAAAACCGGATTCCATATGTTACTTAGAGGGAAACCATTGTCTCGATTTATTAAATCGTCCGCCAACCTAATCTCAATCGATTCCTTTAAAATGCATTCCCAATAGCGAGACGCAGAAGCAAGTACACGTGTATTCTGTGTCCTTCGGTTAGACAATGCTCCGCTACTGCAGACTTGTCAGGTTGCAACAACCGTGTATGTCTGTGGTGCTCGGTGCATCGATCATTAACGGCACGAATCGTTTGTCCTATATATGCTTTCACACAGTGGCTTTCTCAGCCCCAAATCGTCTTTAACTGAGTCAATAAGAGCCCTAGTCTTAGCAGGTGGTCGAAACACACTTTTGATATTATACTTTTTTAAGATCCTTCCTATTTTTGAAGACACTTCCGGCGTATGGAAGGAAAGCAATTGATCTGCATTGATCCTCTTCTGGTTCTGGTGATGGCCCAGTCTGCATGGCATGACGGATCTGTCTCTCTGTGTACCCGTTCTCCTTAAACACCAACTTCAGATGTTCTACTTCCTCTGTTAAGGTACCTGCATCCGATATGGCATAAGCTTTTCTAACCAAAGTTCTCAGGACACCTGTGCATTGGTTCGGTGGGTGGCAACTCATTGCATGTAGATATCGGTCCGTATGCGAGGGTTTTCTGTACACACTATGTTCTAAGGTTCCATCGTCCTTCCTGTACTCTAATACATCCCATCACTCTCGGCTTCCATCGTAAATTTGATGTTGGGGTGGAGGCAATTAAAAAGATCCAGGAACTGATTAAGAGCATCCGGTCCGTGAGGCCACACCATGAACGTGTCATCCACTTATCTCCAGAAACAGGTAGGTTTCAAACGATCTGTCCTCAGTACCATGTCTTCAAAGTCCTCCATAAATAAATTGGCGACTATGGGGGATAAAGGACTTCCCACAGCCACTCCGTCATACTGCTCAAAGTACTGGTCATTACATAAAAAATATGTAGAGCAGAGCAAAGCTTAGTCATTTCTGCGTCCCGTTTGTCACCAATTAACTCCAAAGACTCTTCAAGAGGGACCCATGTAAACAGAGATACAACGTCAAAGCTGAGAAGCATTCTCAGATGGACCGAGACACAAAGATTTCAGACGTTGAGTAAACACCGAAGAGTTGGGGATATGGTGTTCGCAGTTTCCAACTTGAGGACTAAGGACCGATGCTAAATACTTCGCCAAGATATAAGTCGGCGCACCCAAGTTACTCACTATAGGACGTAGTGACACCCCATCTTTGTGGACCTTCGGTAGGCCGTATAGTCTCGGAGGAACCGCAGCACTAGGGCGAAGTTTTTTGATCACCTCCTCAGATAACGAACTATTTCTCAAAAGCGAAAACGTCTTTCGTTTTACTCGTTCTGTAAGGTCATTTTGCAATTTGCGGTACGCAGAGTCTTGAAGCAGACGATCCATTTTGTCTACATAGTCGTGACGAGTAAGAATAACTGTGGCATTGCCCTTGTCTGCTGGTAAGACGACCAAATCCGAATCTTGCCTAAGGGATCGGATAGCCGCCCTCTCAACAGAAGAGATGTTACTGTGTGGTGGCGGAGAATTATGTAATACAGCTGAAACTTCCTGTCTGATTTCATCCGCTCTATCATCGGGCAAACGAGACACAGCTTGCTCCACAGAACAGATAAATTCAGTCAGGGGAAGTGTCTTCGGTGTGGGAGCAAAATTTAAGCCTTTCTTCAACTCAGACACAGTGGCGTCATCCAAATCTTTACTTGTGAGGTTAATCACGATACGCTTGAAGATATCGTCCGACGTCGTGGATTGAGTACACAGACGTTGAAACTTGGAGGATTGCTTTGTGACGGCGCTCCTGTGCGCCCAGTCCGAATTGCCCAGGTGGCAATCATTTCGTTCTATAGTTTGAAGATGCATTGAAGATTATCACTATGTGATCGAAATCAATCTGTTGTTTTAAAAATGAAATATTAACGTCCAATGCTGCTTATTAAATCTGGTGTGTTCATCATTGTGTGGTCGTTGAGCACCATCCTGGAAGTGGCATCAAATCTCAAAAAGTAATTGCAATGTTGCAAAGCTCCGTTCTTTGCCATTCCCATTCTGCTATCAACTCACTTTGCTACGTAATGCGTGAACGGGATGATAATTGAGTTTGGGACTACTGGCGTCGTTTTCTTGGAAACTAGTACTTACGCATAGATTTGTATCCTTTTATTTTCGCCCTTCTTTCGCCTTACCATGTTTCGACCGATAAGAAAGCGATCTATTGCGACTTCACCTTGTTGTACACCCCCTGCGATTAAGTTTCGTTACACAGAAGACTTATGAAGTACGTACTTTTTGACATGGAACTCTATGCTCTAGTGGTCATAAAGCAATTTTAGCGACCGTAAAACGTGTTGGAAGTGACGTCATCGATCACATGACGTCAAGAGTAACAAAAACCTTGCCTGACGAGACCTCAATTAAAAAAAAAGTTCGATACTATAGGAATCGACTTAGAGGGTTAACTAAGCGTTGCTTTGAAGTATGGTTTCGCTTGTTCTGTATGCGACCGCCTGTGATTTGTCAACGATCTGCAGAGTGCAGCGATAGTACGCCCGGATTTATTGGCCGAAACTTTTCCAGACGGGCATGTATCTGACTTTAATGTAGTTCGAACTGGCTATGATGAGGGAGAGTCATTGTCTTCTGACACCCATCGATTTCGGACAGCACATAAATATTGATTTGTAGAGCAGCGATGGAGCACAATGTATGCACGTCATGCGTGAAATATTCACACATGAACTGAACAACGGTCCATTAATCTTGACGAACGAAAACAGCACATGTACTGACGCAGTTTTCTCATGTCACGTCGATTATACATATTATAGCTTTCATATAACAAACCTTTTATGAGTAACATCAATGGGCAATATATAACGTACATACATTAGTTTTTTTATTGCCTTTTCCGATATGACTACATTCCTCGTCTAGGTAACCATTTCATTCCTCCTAAGACACGTGTAAGGTCTGGACAACTTTCCAATAGGGAAGTCGTTTTGTCTTATCTTTTTTCCATTTCCTTAACATTTGTCACTGTGTTTCGAGAGGTACTTGTGAGGATAAAGTCGTGAAAGCTGCAGTGATTCTATTGCACTACCATTGCAGTCATCTAAGTACTTTGCAAGGTGAGCTGTGTATTAAGGTCGGTAGGTTTATGTAGTTTGCACTAGTTGTCTCGGGTTCATGGGTTCAGATAATCACTTACTATATTAGTGGTTCTAAATATTTTTTTCAGAATAATTAATAAAATACTAGTAACAAATTAACAGATCGTAAAATAAATATTGTTGAATGGTTTAATTCATTATTGAACTTTTATCTGTTGTAGTGTAAATTGTTCCTGGTAAACTATATAGTTTTTCTACTAAAACTGGCCGGCCGCGGTGGCCGAGGGGACTGAGGCGCTCCAGTCACTGTCTGCACGGCCACTACGGTCGGGGGTTCGAATCCCCCCTCGGGCATAGATATTTGTGCCGTCCTTAGTCTTAGCTAGTTCATAAGTAGTTTGTAAGCTTAGGGACTGATGACCCCGTAGTTAAGTCCCTTAAGTGCTACAAACATTTGAACATTTGATTTACTAAAACTGTTCATGTGAAACGTTTTTGTCACACATCAATTGTAACGAAACTCCTGTTAAAAATAAATAAATATATTTTACTAAAAACAGGTTTTCTATTCTATGGAGCTAAAGAAGAAGAATGCTGCAACTTTCGTTCTTTTATTTGTCTTCCAAGACATTATGACAACAATAATAAAATAAAAACTTAGGTTTATTTTTAGTCCATAATATAAATAGAAAGAAATATTTTGTAAAAACAATCAAGATTGTAAAAATCTCATTTATTAAAATTACCACTTTCGGGGCATTTAGCAGGCCATCTTCAGATTAAGAGCACCATTTGGTTCGAAAGCGCTTACTCTGATGATGGCCGACTAAATGTGCCGAAAGCGGACATTTTAGTAAATGAGTTATCTTGTGATCTTGACGTTTTTCTTACTCCTGGATCATTAACAGCAGAGTGTTGTCATCTCCATCTCGACTTTAACCTGAAAAAAGCTGTGTCTACATCACATGCCTGTATCTGTTTGTAGCCCTGGAAGCGGCCACTTTAACACGGAAGACAGAGTTCGCCAACCTCAGTTTTCACCCTTTAGTACTGTCCAGATAGGATGTGATCCTTGGTTACAACGTCATTTTACAGCCGAGATTCAGAACCAATAGGAGAAAACTGGTGATTTTTTGCAATATTCAACTTAATATTACTTTTCTATAAAAGCAACTGATGGTAAGCGGATTAAGTTTTCTCACTTCCCTATTTTACCAGATATTTTTAAAGAAAAGTGTAATGCAAAAGTGGAAGAAGTCTTAAAATTTTTCAAATTTTGATTTCTACATTTGTTATTGGAAAAAATACCAATAAAAAAACGAAAACCGGTTAGTTAGAAAACAGCTTACCTTGATCAGTTTTCGCAATAAGTTAAAACTCGAGACGAAGATAAAACGATATAACCGAAATCTGATAAACCATATCAACTTCGGCAGTATGTAGAAGCAGCATCGATTGCTATAACCCAACAACACACACGCAGAGACACTGATATAATTTCGAAGCATGTAGCAGTCGTTACATCCAACTGCGGCTGAAATACTGTTTCCATCATATTCCTCAAATCATGTTATCTTTGTACAACGTGTTGTCTTCCATATATCTCCGGTGCCTCCTGGTGTAGCATTTGAGATGTCGAGGAGCGTAGCAGCGGATTGTGAAAAGTTCTCCAAAGTCACGCACACATAATCCACCTTGAGCTGCGATTTCCACGTTCTTCAAGGAGTAGGCGAAGGCCTCGCGCAGATTAAAATGGTTTCCGGTGCTTGGCCTCATAAACCGTGAGAAGGACGCTTGGAGCCGAGTTGTCGACTTCAGGAATTTTTAAACGGCCATCTCCTCTCCACTGCTTGGCACCAGCGTACTGATTCGTTACTACATGTACAGTTCACTGTCCACCCATGTCATCAAAGGCGTCCCTTCGTGACCACACTATCTGCTATTTCTGTTATTGGCCACAGAAAATGTTTTTGTGGAAATCCTGTTGTCAAGTATACAAAAGTCATGTTAACCAAGTCGTGTGCCACAAACAAGTAAAACTTTCAAATTCAAGGAAAGACAGAAACCGGTCGCACCATCAGTACTGAAACATTGCACATATATATTGTGTTCTTTGTCTATCGAATAAGGTGATGATCATCGTTTTATTACGTGATTTTCGGCTCTGACCTTTTTCCGACGAGGTGGCGCTGAAGGCCAGTCCATGCTTTGCAGTTTCGTTTCAGGGTCGTACCAGAGACGCCAGGTTTCATTCTCAATGTCAATACGGTTCAATAAATTGTCGTCGCATCCGCCGTTTCGAGAAGACTGTGTGAAACCTCTTAAAAGTGACTGCTTCTGATTGTCTGTCAAGTGATGTGGCACAAATCGACAGCACGTTCAACCACACTTCCGACTTCAGTTTGTAGCATAAAACAGTAAGAAATGAAAAGAGATACAGACCTCTTCAGGAGCAGCTGTCGTTGCCTCCGTGGCTCTAACCAGACATGAATGTTCTATTTAATTATTATTATTGTTTGATATACAAAAAGGTACGGCCAAACTTTCAGGAAACATTACTCACACACAAAGAAAGGAAATATGTTTTGTGGACATGTGTCCGGAAACGCTTAATTTCCATGTTATAGCTCATTTTATTACTTCTCTTCAAATCATGTTAGTCATGCAATGGAAACACACAGCAACGTAACGTACCAGCGTGACTTTAAACGCTTTGTTATAGGAAATGTTCGAAATGTCCTCCGTTAGCGAGGATACATGCATCCACCCTCCGTCGCATGGAATCCCTGATGCGCTGATGCAGCCCTGGAGAACGGCGTATTGTATCACAGCCGTCCACAATACGAGCAGGAAGAATCTCTACATTTGGTACCAGGGTTGCGTATACAAGAGCTTTTAAATGCCCCATCAGTGAAAGTCAAGAGGGTTGAGATCAGGAGAGCGTGGAGGACATGGAATTGGTCCGCCTCTACCAATCCATCGGTCACCGAATCTGTTGTTGAGAAGCAAGAATGTGCAGGAGCTCCATCGTGCATGAACCACATGTTGTGTCGTACTTGTAAAGCCACATGTTCTAGCAGAACCGGTAGAGTATCTCGTATGAAATCATGATAACGTGCTCCAGTGAGCGTAGGTGGAAGAACATGAGGCCCAATCAAGACATCACCAACAATTCCAGCCCAAACGTTCACAGAAAATCTGTGGTGATGACGTGAATCGAGGAAGTACAGTACATACTAACGAAACAGTTGGGTATTTTGACAATTGTCTGCACGAATTATTTCAATTTACATTTAAAGAGATATACTAAAATTAGTTCTAACACGGAAATTATGCGTTTCCGGGCACATGTCCATATAAGGACATGTGAGGAATGTTTCCTGAAAGTTTGGCCACACCTTTTTGTAACTCCCTGTATATTAGAACTTCATTTTGGCAGTGCGAAGGTTTAGATTTTTTTTCAAATGTCTGAGTATTACTCATGATGTATTTTTTTCTAAGAGTTGTCAAATGTGAGTAGAAAACGATGGGGCCTGGAAATGAAATAATAATATTAATAGTTTCTATAATACCTGTAAATGGCACAGAAAAATATTAGTCAGCTCCGATTTCTAATCAGACTAAGGTCACTCTTTCTTGCTCAAAAAAAGAAAAAATAATTGTGAAATAATGTAACGTGCCTGCACTGAGGAGTGTGAATGTCCCTCAAAAATGTTCAAATGTGTGTATAGCTTATGGGACTTAACTACGGGGTCATCAGTCCATAAACTTACAAACTAGTTATAAAGTAGCTACTACTAAGGACGGCACAAATATCCATGCCCGAGGGGGGATTCGAACCCCCGACCGTAGTGGCCGTGCAGACCGTGACTGGCGCGCCGCAGTCCCCTCGGCCACAGCAGCCGGCGAATGTCCCTCGGTAGCACAAGCAGAGCTCTCAGGCACACCAGGCGTGGCCGAGGAGGTGGTGGAGCAGCATTTGCGACCCACGCTGTGACGGTCACACAGAAATCCGGATTTCTCACAAGTGTCGCCACATTCTAGTTTCTCACAAGTGTCTAAAATTCGTGTGCGGCTAGGACGGGGGGCGGAGGAGGAAGCAACTTCTTCAATTTGAACCTCCGGTTTTATTGGAGATTATGAGTCTGCGGTAAATAGTTTTGTTTCCTTTCATATGACTCGAAATTGATACACAATCGTAGTTACCATGCCATTCAATATACTTTGAATTTCCAATGGCACATGTAACACTATCTCTAAACTACGAAGATAGGACAGGCAAGAATTTCAAAGGTTACAAATGCAGACCCCCCACTTGTAACGTTGTATTCCTCCCCTCCAACGTGTCGAACAGAACTACTCGACTCACCAACCGAGCGAAAGGAAGCAGTTGTAACACATTGGACTCGCATCCGGGAGGATGGTGGTTCAAATCCACCTCCGGCCATCCAGATTTAGGTTTTCCGTAATTTTCGTAAATCACTCGAGGTAAATACCGGGATGACTCCACTGAAAGAGCACTGGCGATTTCCCTCCCCAACCATACGGAAGAATCCGTGCTTGAGCTCCGTCTCTGAGGACCAAGCTGTCGACGGGACGTTAAACTCTAAACTTGCCTACTTTTTCTCTCGACGTACCACTGTGGTGTGTCTCGAGGCGAAGCTACATTTTTCCAATTACAGTAACCCTTCAAATAAAATAACATCAGCTTCAATACACGTAATGATCCATTTTCAAATGACTTTACAGTGACTTGCAAAACGATTACCCGATAACAGACAATTGCGCATGCCAAAGTTCAGAAGTGTCAGTGTTCACAATTCAGCCGCGCAGGAATACCCGTGCGTTCTAGGCGGCTGGCTGCGTAGTTTCCCTCAGTCCTGCGCATGTGTGTATGTTGTCTTTAGCGTAAGTTAGTTGTTTGTGAGTTTAGGGAACGATGACCACTGCACTTAGGTACCATATCTTTAAAAAAATTGAACATTTGTGGAGCTGATCTTGTTGTTTACATTGTCAGACAGACGCAATATATATCGAGATTAATTCCAGTTTAACTCATCATTATATAAGAAAACTGTAGAAAGATATAAACCCAAGATCGCTGATCGTCAATTTTTATGTATGACGACCGGTTTCGCTGAACTATGTCAGCATCATCTGGTCCAATAAAATCATTTTACAAGGCCATAACCTGTTAAAAAGGGAATGACGAAAATTTAAAACATACAAGTCATTATAATAATACGAGAAGATACATCAATTAAATTCGTAAGAGCAAGATCGGCCATACTTAGAGATGAGACATACCTTTTAATGTCAATCAGTTGCTACATAACATAATTTACAGTGCATAGGTGCACTATGCCATTATAATAAAACATAATTATCACTGTGAGTGACAATAGCAAACTGATACATGATACAAGTCAAAGATAAAAGAATATGATGCCAGATGGCAGCACACAACAATGTGATATTAAAACCACAATGAGGTTAAAAACGTGTTGTACAGATTATAAAAATAATTAGAAGTCATTTGAAAAAAGAGACTAATATCTACGTTGATGGCGTAATTTATAATACTGGTTTGTGCATACCACAAAAATATCTGTATAAACTGACAGTCAGTTATAAACGAAAAAAAACAACACAGTTACAATGTAGCGGTCATTCAATTTTGTTTTGTGCATACCATAAGAATATCTGTATAAAACGACAGTCGATTAAAAACTATACAACAGTGGCTACAATGTAGCGGTGATACAATATTGGTTTATGCATATCACAAAAATATTTGTATAAAACGCCAGTCAAGTGTAAAAGAATATACAAAGTAATTACAGTGTAGCAGTCATAAAATACTGGTTGTGCATAAAACAAAAATATCTGTATACAACAACCATCAATGTAGTGGTCAACAATGCCGGTTTGTGCATACCATAAAAAGATCTACATAAAACGGCAGTTAATTATAGAAGTATAGAAAAATAGTTACAATGTACCAGTCATACAATACTGGTTTGTGCATATCACAAAATATCTGTATAAAACGCCAGTCAATTATAAAAGAATATAAAACAGTGTCTACAATGTATCAGTCATACAATATTGGATTGTAGATAAAACACAAATATTTGTATAAAAAGACAGTCAGTTATAAAGGAATACATGATAGTAGTCACAATGCAGCAGTTACGAAATATAGATATGGCTGCAACACCATAATAGGTCAACCAACACAGCACAAGGTTTTGGTTAAGGATCAGACCAAATGCTTTTAAAGGGGGAACAGCTGAAGGGTTAGGTAGGAGACTGCTCAAGGTCTAGGTTTTAAATATGATGTTTAAGGTTTAGGTTGGAGATGTGACTTAATGTCTAGGTTTTGGATATATCTTTCTACAATATCATAATTGGATCGCTTCCTAAAACATAAACAAACTCATACAAGGAAACCTTCCAGCCTCGGAAATTTAGGGTGAGACTTCGCATGCCAGTAGTACACGATCAGGGTATCCATTATTTTATCGGACCATGTGGCTCAGTAGAAGAGGGTCCACGTGTTGCGTGTATGATCCAGTTACGATTACTGAGTGACGTAAATTATTAAAGTCTTCTTGCATGTTGTAAAGGTAGCAAATTCGTAAACCGTAAAATACATACACATTAAAAATGTCAGGCTTGATTCCATGGTGGAATTTGTGCTCCACGACTGTATTAGACTTGTAGAAATTTTCAGCAATCAGTCGTAAAAATAGTGAAGTTTAAAATTCAGTCAATCTGTACGAACAATTATTTATAGAAGATCGCTAACTAAGAATTAATTTATGCAACTAAAATGTGTTGATATGTAACCAGAAAAAGATGTATTTCTTTCATACGAATGATGATTAATTAGTTATTCGATATGACTGGGAAGAGAAACGAAAAGTAATACCAACATGAGTGTCAAACCAGAGAGTACCAATCTCGAGGTCTACTAATTTTTTCCGCTAATTTTATTATAATTTACGGCATTCCTCGTAGACAGTACACATTTGTTTAAAAATTAGCTCCTCCGGGGATCGAACCCGGGCCACCTATGGCCCAGGCACACTTTCTGCAGCAGAGCAGCGAGCATCGTTAAGGTAATGCATTTGCTGCAGGCTACTAAAGACGCTCAGATCTAAGTCGATTTTCTCAAGAATTTTTTGGACTTGCTTTTGTTGATCGCTGTTACAGTTTTAAAATTCACGTGCCGTAGAGGAAGAAACGAACATCCAATACACATGTGGAGTACTTTTACGCTAAAATCGGTAACGCCTATTTCTTGAATGTGGAAGTAACGCTGCCTGGAACTTCTACCTTGCCTCATAGACATACGTGAAAAACTCATTGTATCTGGCCGTTAATGTGTTAATGTATGCGTGTTTCACTTACGGTCCGCATTATATCGTAAGCTAAACACAGAGCACGTTTCGGCAGGGGAAAGTGTGTGGCGTCGTAAGCGAAATGTAGATATGCGGGCATCCAAGCGCGGAGAATGAGGAGAAGGCTGAGGGAGAAAGGTGTTAACTTGTTAGCAGAAGTGGGCCGTTGTTCAGCAGTTTTAGATCGAAAGCGATACGCCGCTGCAACGAGGTTAACGCGGTGGTAGTAGCACGAGTTTGTATCGAAACAGACAACAACGTGCACAAGATATTCGTACGTGTCTGCACCGGGCGAATCACTATCAAGTGCGAGCGCACTTTTTACTGCGCAACATTTCATTTTGAATGAAACACGAGATAATCCTGTAATATTCTGCAAATTTATTGTGTTTACAAAACGGTTTTCGGCTGTTACAGATAAACACTACAAGATATAACAACGCTGCTTGGAAGTTTAAGATCTTAATTAATGTAATATTTATTGAACTTTGATAAAATATGTGGCACGATATAAATTAAAACATTTGTCTTAAGACAAATAAACTGAAGCAATAGAAATTGGTTGAACATATTATATTTAACAGGTCAAATATTTGCAGTATAGAACGGTTAGAATAATCTAAGCGAAACTTATGTGAATATATAGATTGAAATTTTATTTTATTTATTTATATATTTATTTTATTTTTTATTTATTTATTTTTCTTTAATGATTTGGTCTCTCGTTATAATGCAGTATGTGTCGTCTCTTTAAAATTGAAGTTAGGTAAATTTGATTACATTCACGTATTACGTGTTTACGTGTTTGGTGTAGTGACTTGACTGGTGCGAAAATCTATTTAGGCCCCTGCATCTGTTAAGGAAATCTACTATTAGTCGACCGTCTAATCTGATATAATGTTGAGACTAGCTTGAAGGAATATCTATGTATTTGATTAGTTTTAGTCGATGCCTTTTCATCAGATATTGTGAACTGTGTCCTCTCTGACAGGAAATCAGTGAATCCAGTCACATATCTGAGACGATATGCCCTAATCAGTATTTTAATTCAAAGCCATTTGTGACGTGCAGTGTCAAAAGACTTTTGGGAAAAATCTAGAAGTAATAAATCAATCTGTTGATAGCACTCATCAGATCGTGTTGCGTTTCACAAGAAAGATGTTTTCCCAATCCGTTTCGACTAGGGCTTAAACGATGGTTCTCTTCATGGTAATTCGTAACGTTTGAACGCAGTGTATGTTCCGAAACCCTGCTGTAAAACTACGTTAATGATGTAGGCCTCTAATTTAGAAGCTTACATCTATTGCGTCCTCGGAGTCTTTCGCGACGGCATTTTTCCATAAAATATTCTCGGTTTACAAGCCGCGTCATATCGGATGAAATCCTCGAGCTTTCGATGGCAAGCTCCGCCATCGTCATCAGCAGTAAAATCATTGACTGCCGGTGTTGCCTTTCTTGAATATTTGCGTGATGCAAGTTCCGCTCCTTCTAACTGAACTGGCGTATGCTTGCACAAGCCTTACTGGGGGTCCGTAGAAGGAGACATCAGGGCGTTGCAGATATACTGGCCCACGCCCTTCGCCCGAGATTTGCATGCATGAGCTAACGCTGCCTTGAAGTAGACTCGTGGGCCAGCGAGGATTTCCTCCTACCGGTAATGTAGCAGCAGCCTTCGTAGAGTTCAAAACCGGCAGCAAACATCGGCGAAATTGTACTAAACGCTTTCTCCGAAAAATATCTCGAACAATTAGTTCACGAATCTACATCAATAGTAAATAGTTGTGAAAACATACTTACGCTCTTAGCAACAAATAATCCGCAGATAATAAGAGCATCAGACACAGGGATCAGTGAACACAGAGTTGTTGTAGCGACACTGAATATGGGCTTTTCATATCCACAAAAATTAAACGAAAAGTATGTTTATTTTTAAAAAATCGGTTAACGGTTTCTTGAGTGATAATTTTCAGTCTTTCTAAACTAAAAATGTGAGTGTAGATCGTATGTGGCTTACATTCAAAGAAATGATACAGACAGGTATTGCGAGATTTATACCAAAGAAATACACAGAAGAGGGGGTGTTCACCAGCCATGATACACAAGACAGGTTAGATCACTCTTGAGAAAACCAAGAAAAAAGCAAGCCAAATTTAAACAAACACAAAATAATTAAGACTGGCAATCTTTTACAGAAACTCGAAACTTAGCGCGAACTTGAATGCGGAAAGCTTGTAATAGTTTGCACAACAAAACTCTATCACGTAATTTGATAAAAGATCCAAAGAAATTCTGGTCATGTGTACAGTATACAGGCGGCAAAACACAATATCTTTACTACGCGATTGAAACGGAGAAGCTACTGATGACAGTGCTGCTTAGTCGTGAAAGCATAACACACGGAGCTTCTTTCACTTCAATATACATATATAAAAATGGAACGTGGGACATGTGTCCGTACACTTAGTATCCAAAATTGTTCACTGCAGACCAATGGCGGCTATACATGAGAGTAGCCATTAGATTCGCCGCGTGCACTATGGTGTTTTGGTTGCGGTGTGTGGCGGTGGGTGAGTGTGGCGAACAAAAATCCGTAAAATGTGAAGCAATACGATGATCAAGATACGCTAAAAGATAAAAAGACTCAAAGACAAAACACTGGGAAACGCAGACATGTGTGTATCATGCTGTGTATCACTGAGCATTAAATACAATGGCAATACACCAATGATCTTTACATAAACACTAGTTGTTGGGTTGGGTTGTTTGGTTGGGATAGGGGGACTAAACTACTGAGGTTATCAGTCCCCCGGTGGAGAGGGGAAGGAGTGAGGATAGGAAAGGAGGGGAGGGGAAAGGAAATGCAGTCCGGGAAGTAAAGAAGGAAGGAAGACTGCATTAGCTCGGGGCCCCGTGCTCGCCACGCATGCACTCACGAAAGAACCGTGAGCCCCCTGGGGGGGATATAAACACTGGTAAGACAACTGTAGTGCTTAGGAACAAAATACTGACAACTGGATTACAGAGACAAATATACGTCGAGCGGCACGGTATCATACTACATAGTACCATCTCCATATTATCTTTGAGTTCACTGCAATACACAGACTGTTGTCATACGTTAATGTATGTCTGCGACGTAAAGTTCGTAAGTCACAGGCTACTTTGGCTTAGCGGACAGTATCGAGTTACTAACAGATTAATACCGTTCAGTTAGGTGAGTAATTAACATCTGTGTTTGTATTCTTTATTTTAGCTTTTCTAGAGCACTAAATAAATGGTTGAAATGCATTTAATGCGGCCTGGCTAGCGCTCGCTAGCTGGCGTCGCGTTTACCGATTAACAGGGAAAGGAAAGATTACTAATTTACTAACCGTACAAGGGTACATCGATAACTTACCAACCATAGATCAGCGATGACTTTTGATACTATAATAGCAAAGAGGTTATACACAGCGAAACGTAATGCACATTCTTCAGCTATTTTTCTGCAACAAGAGTATGAATAAAGAAAAATAAAAGCATATTGCAGTTTGAAAAGTAAAACTACCAAGAAAGATGCCAAAGCGTAAGAAAGAAATTTCGTGTTCTCGATCCGTTTATAAAAGATAGAAAACGGTGCTCAAAAGTGAATCTACAGACGATAGAAACTTAAAATTTGTATAAGTTATTTATGTTACACTGCAAGCATCAGCGATTTTTCATATTCCCATCCCTAAGGGGGCGAAATAAGGGATGAACGGTTTTTTGTATCTACGTTGCTATTAAGGCAATTTTGAAGCAAGAAATACAAAATTTCGGATTTAGATTTTTGATTGGAATTTTAAAAACATGTGTTTCGATATTTTTGGAAATTCAGCCATTAAGCGGGTGAAATAAGGGAGAAATCTTTTAAGGAAGCTACTAAGAATACTTTGATGCAAGAAAGTCGAAATTTTGTATTTGGAATCATGGTTAGAATATTTAAATAATGAGTTTCGGGCTTTTTGAAATCTGCATCAATGATGCTATAGGTGGTGGCAAATTGTATCAAAGTACTTGATTAGGAAAGCATTTTTAAACCTAAATCTATGAAAATTTATGTTTGGAACTAGAACTAACGAATACACGCCATTCAGTCTACGCATGCGAATAAGCGCGAATTAAGCTAGTTTATGGATTCCGCGGATTCTGTGTTGCCCTTAGCAATTGTAACACCACATCGCGACCATAGCATTACAATCACGGTATTCCAACATTTTTCTTCGTTACGTGATTTTAATAATTCGTTAAGAGGCAGAATTTTCTCATTTTTCAAATTTTTTGTAAATTCAAATTATATCAGCGTAATTCAGAGTAATAGTATCCAGGGAATACTTAGGTCAAAACGTCTCGTATATCAGAGATCATTTGTCAGATTGCTATTATAAATAGTACCCGCAGTTGAGTTACTCTATGTGTTTAGCTCTCTATGTGCTCAACTCTCAGTATTCAGTGCTTAACTTAAAATATTATACACGGTTAAATTCCAAGTTAGGAAAAAAAAAACGATAAAGTATTTAAACTTTAATATAAACTTTTATATTGTGACCATAGGCGAAAGCGAACATTATCTTTGGACTTTGATCGGGATAGGCTAGGACGGAAAAATTAGAAACTTCTGCCTCCCGTAATAAACTGATGAACATTCTTGATATGAAATTTGAACTTATTGGCAAATTTAATGCAATAAATTTTCAAAGACGTATCTCGAAGAATTAGATTTTTTAGTCAATGTACAGGATCCAGAGAGATTAATGCAAAAAAACTGACGAAAATAATCACGAATTGTGAAATTGTAGTGAACATAACTATTGATATCAAAATAGAGAATCTATGAATCTTAAAAAAGTCTTAAACAGTTATTCGAGTATTTAGTTCCCTAATATTGTCCCAGTATATTGTAAAAGTGAAGAAACATATCTAACAGTTCTGTTCAGGAGAAACTTATGGTTAAATTTTCTAAGAATAATTCTATAAAGAAAAAAGATCAGGCAAAAACAGTATCTTTGTGACGGGCGTCAAATTATCTGAACTACCGGGACTCAATGATTCAAATTTTTATTCTTTGGTTTATTAAATATCAGCCCCTGAGAAACGAATTATCATGTTCAAACATTACAAAAGGTCTTTAAGTTTAAATGAAATCCAGAAATAATATTTGCCGTGAAAAATTCAACAAAGATATAAATTTTATTAACTGCGAAGAAGTACCAGGTCTACTAACTTAATTTTCATACTGAGGTAACAAATAGAATTTTGAACCTATACATCCAATACAACGTAATCTACAGCTTAAAGTCGCAAGTTAGAAACCTAATATAAAACGAAGTCAACACAGCTATCGCCCCAGTCACAAACCAAACCATGTCGCCGCCCAGTCACACAATGATTATTTTAAGTAGTGTGTAAGTTCATGGATCGATGAGCTCAGTAATTTTTTCCCTTAGGCCTTAAATCTATTTAAGATTTTTTAAATTAACATATGCTAAGGACTAATCAGAAACCGTGGCTAAATGGTTGTGTGGTGGCTCAGCCTTTTCTAACAAAAAGAAATAATATTATTGATAATAATTATTATTAAATAAATAAATCAATCAACACAGGGCAAGAACGATACCGCTTCTACAAGGCATTGATCTACCCTAGAAAAGAAAGAAATATATATCAGGCGACTCCATACTGAGCAAGACAGCTAGGATTGAAGCCTGGTAGTGGCACATGGCACACATTTTAGTTCAGTGCCTTTCATCACGTGCCATCAACTTGGTACTAGAAACAAGCCGTCGATGTCAAAAGTGGGTCGACGACAGGTCAGTGGCCCTCGAACCGTTTGCAGGTTTACTTTTTTGTTCGAATCCTGTAATCCAGGGTTTTATGAAGGCCTCCGCGCGTAACAGAAAACAGAGAAAGGCAAGAGGATTATTTTGGGCGCGGTGTTCCGCAGGGATCGAGTTAGGGTCCCTGATTGCCGCGCTCGCTCGCTCCTAATTGGACGGCAGTGCGCATGCGCTTTCTAAACCCGATTACAGTTGCCGACCTTGTTTGGGGGAGGGGAGATACAGTATTACAGGCGCGCCGGTTTTTTTGCTGTGAGTGTTCTGCGAGAGATTGTCCGCCATTGTCCAGCCATTGCACCGCTTTGCAAATGAGTGAGCGTGCCTGAGGGGGTTGTTTTGGAGGGTGGCAGGGGGTAGCTCTGATGGAGGGCCCGACTGCCCTGCTTAAAATGGCGGAAAATTAGTGCAGCCGTGGTTGGCTAGAGGTGCGATCCCGCCCTCTTTTGTTTTTGCCTTTCGGGCAGCGCGAGAGCAGACAAATGCGCCCGGAACCGCAACTTCTACCCCCTTCCCCCTTACCTCTCCCCCTCCACAGTCCTCTGGTGTTTTTAGCCGGAGAGGAGAATAATTTTCAAGGAATTAGCAACAGAATTGGGTGCACGAGGTGGCGTACCGTACCTTAGCGCTCTCGACTATGCAGGACAAAGGAGATAGTCGTTACTTCTGTGAGCTCAAGAGCGGAGAATCACTGAAGAGTGTTACGAATAGAGAGAGAGAGAGGAACTGCATATAACCGATATGGAAGGTTATGTCATCCATAAATCGGAATATATCCTCTCAGTGAGGACACAGTTCGTAGTAATCGATGGTAAGGCATCGACTAAAACAGAGGTGATATCGGGCGTTCCACAGGGTAGTGTTATTGGTCCTCTGCTGTTCCTTATTTACATAAACGATTCAGGGGAAAATCTAAGTAGGTCTCTTAGGTTGTTTGCGGATGACGCCGTCATTTATCGTCTGGTGGAATCATCTGATGATCAAGACCAGCTGCGGAACGATTTGCTGTAAAAATTGGTAATTGACTCTAAATAATGAGAAGTGTGAAGTCGTCCACATGAGTACGAAAAAAAATCCGTTAAACTTTGTTTACATGATAAATCAATCAAATGTATAGGCCGTAAACTCCACAAAATACCTAGGAATTACTATTACTTCAGACTTAAATTGGAAAGAACACGTAGATAATGTCGTGGGAAAGGCGAACCAGAGACTGCATTTTATAGGCAAAACCCTTAAAAGATGCAACAGAACTACTGCGTACACTACGCTTGTCCGTCCTTTTATGAAATACTGCTCCCCAGTGTGGGATCCTTATCAGGTGGGTTTGACGGAGGAAATCGAAAGAGTCCAAAGAAGGGCAGCTCGTTTCGTATTGTCGCGATACACGGGAGACAGCGTTACGGAAATGATACAGGATCTGGGATGGGAATCATTACAACAACGACGCTTATCGCTGCGGCGTGGGCTACTTACGAAACTCCGATCGCCAACATTCTCTTCAGAATGCGAAAATATATTGTTGACTCTCATTTACATAAGTAGAAAT
Organism: Locusta migratoria; assembly: GCA_026315105.1. Classification (NCBI taxonomy): domain Eukaryota; kingdom Metazoa; phylum Arthropoda; class Insecta; order Orthoptera; family Acrididae; genus Locusta; species Locusta migratoria. The sequence continues at coordinate 854,582,701 of CM048744.1, read as the reverse complement.
GATCATCAGAATAAAATAAGAGAAATCAGAGCTCGAACAGGGAGATTCAGGTGTTCATTCTTCCCGCGCGCTATTCGAGAATGGAATGGGAGATAAAATAGTATAACGGTGGTTCGATGAACCTCTGCCAGGTGATTTGCAGAGTATCCCATGTAGATGTAGATCCCTGCTGAACACACACACACACACACACACACAGATAATCAGTTATTAATCAAATATGAAACTATTTATTCGATTAATGGGTTGGTCAAACCAACATGACGCGCTAGAACAGGATTTTTGTTGAATATGATGCTCAACCGATCCTCACGGTTAAAGTGATACCACCGAAATGCCCCTTTCTTTGTCAACCTTGTGACGTTTACTTGTTTCGACAGCTCAAGAATTTTAGACATCAAATCATGCCATATTACACGAATGCAGAGGTATTCATGATATTAATAAACACAGTAAATTACCAAAAACTAATACATTAACCATCTGTGGTTATTGTAAGGCAAAATATTTCGTATATTGACAGTTAATGGGTCATCACTACACTCAGTTGTCTTTACTCGTTCTATTAATAAGGTTGTAAATAACATGATGCCAACAACAAAGTGCACACTTTTTTTTTATTTTTTTTTTTATGATGAACAATGGTAACCATTCGCCGCGGTGGAGTAGCCGAGCGGTCTAAAGCGTCTCGCTGCGGGGCGCGCGGTTGCTCGCCGTCGAGGTTCGAGTCCTCCCTGGGACATGGGTGTGTGTGTTTGTTCGTAGGTTAGTTTACCTATGTTTAAGTAGTTTGTAAGCTACGGACTGATGACCACGCAGTTTGGTCCGATAGATTTACAAACATTTTTTGGTAACCGATCCCATGTGGTAATAAGACCTCCCCATCTAACACTATAAGTTCTGCTTCATTTGTGATTTTCAGTTGTCACAGATCACAAAAAAATTTATTTAGGAGCTAACACGTTGTAAAAAACACGCGATTAAAAGCATAGCCTAATGTGAGATGTTGAAACCAGTATCGATTGTTTCCGCAATGGCTCGCTATAGCTGCTGCTACAGGGTTTGGCATTGTACAAGGAGATTATGGATGTGTCGTTGCAGCAGAGCAGTTTAGATAATGCCACTGCAGTTTAACAGCAACCTTAATATTGAAATTAAGATTAAAACAGTCCAGATCACAGATTTATATTTTATTTTGTTAAACGCATTCAGTACAGACCATCTTCAGATAATGCCACCATGATGGTAGACGGAGCAGGCCACGCAAATATTAACTGCCATCCACATCACCATAAATAATCCGCAAATCAAATTTAACAAGGGGACCAGCAGAAGTGTAAATAACGGATTTTATGGGTCTCGGATATGTTGTAGAGGTACATATCCTACGTATCAGGCTATCCGCTTCTTTAGCGACGGACCTTGGTTTTGAATTGACGTTGAAATTGACTGCGCGCTGTAAGACGCGTAGTCGTGTTGTAGGTCGCTAGTCTTTTTACATTTTTGTACCTACAATATTTGGAGGACGACGAAATATCTCTCAATAGCTTTTCGTTTTTTGATAAGTATAGAAAAAAATAGCTCTACAATTTTCAGCAGTTCGGAATAACAAAGAACACTAGATGACTGACTGGAGTAAACACACCACACTTTATCAGCTGTCGGTTTGTCTCCTTTGGTAATGTTTCAGAAAGGCGCAACCAATAATGCAACATAATTCCCTAAAGTCAGCGGTAGTTGCCAACATCAGCATACCACCCTGCTTTCAAAGGAAATAAAATTTCACCGCCTTTAGATTAATACGGTACAATTATAACAAATTGAAATGTTCAAATGTTTGTAGAGCTTATGCGACTTAACTACGGGGTCATCAGTCCCTAAACTTACAAACTACTTATGAACTAACCAATACTAAGGACGGCACAAATATCCATGCCCGAGGGGGGATTCGAACCTCCGACCGTAGTGGCAGTGCAGACTGTGGCTAGAGCGCCTCAATCCCCTCGGCCACAGCGGCCGGCAAATTATAACCTCTACGATGCTTATACCACTTACGTTTGTTAGCACCTGATATGTACGTTGCAGTAGGGCAAATCAAACATATTGCGTCGTGTTCGTTTCTTCCTCTCTTGAATTTTTTTATATTTGTCCAAGAGCACATTACTACACACTGACATTCTTTTCGGCATTTTGTATTTAAGTTCGTAAATTAATATGATGCAAAATTGAAAAAGAATCACGACTATCTGGAGCAAACAACACAACCACAGCCGCAAAGTATAGCAAAGGAAACACCAAATAACTTTAGGCAGAAGACAGAATACGCCGGTTGAATACAGGATAGACAAACGATGTTGCAATTACACAAGAATAAACCTTTTTTTCTCGGAACCCAGAAAACAAGACATTTTGTACATTTCTATAAAATCGACTGGAACGTATTTTTTTTTGTCTCAGAAAGAGGACGTGTCCGGGAAAAAGAAGAAAGCCGCGGTGGAGTGGCCGAGCGGTCTAAAGCGCCATGCTGCCAAGCGCGCGGTTGCACGCCGTCGGGGGTTCGAGTCCACCCTCGGGCGTGGGTGTCTGTGCTGTCTTTAGGTTTAAGTTAGTTTAAGTAGTTTGTAAGCTTAGGGAATGATAACCACAGACATTAAGTCCCATAAGATTACCAAACACAAAACAGAAGAAGAATGGTAATCCTACTCATGGGAGAAGCGGGATTACTAAGAGATGAAAATAATAATATAATAATTTCGTGTGGATCATTGGCCTTTCAATTGGACGCCACATTCGCGACATGCATGTTCCTAGCTTATCCCAGTTATCCAACGGGGGAAAGGAAAGGGGACTTACAGCTTAACATGTAATCCGAACCACGTGTCGTTTCTAGTGACCTTATATCGTTGAATGGCAAGGATGGGTTAAAACGCAGACTGCAAAAATCCGAGGTTCTACCGGGTTTCCAACAAGGGACCCTTCGGGTCGAGCACTTTACCCTAAGACCACCGAGGCCGACTATGATGATGATCAAATGTTTGTCAAGCTTAAGGGACTTAACTGCGGCGTCATCAGTCCCCAAACTTACAAACTACTTATGATCTACCTTATACTAAAGACGACAACAAACAGTCATGCCCGAGGGGGATGGGGGTGGGGATTCGAACCCCCCGACGTGGAACGACCTCTCGCAACGAGGCATAGCGCCTCATTGCGCTCGGCCGCTCCATCGCGGCGACTATGATGATGATAATGATGTTTGCGGTCCTTGTTGTCGTTACATTTTGATGGGTAGTACCTTAGGCAACATACGCCGTTGAGGTACAATGACGTAGAATATATAGAGGCATTCCCTAAATTGAGCGGGTTGTTTCAAACTACACGCTTAGGGCAGCTGTAACAGGTTGGATGGTTCAACACCTTTTAATGTTTTTAATTCATTTTTATGACACATTTTTGCTGAAGAGCCCGCTGAAAGCACTCTCTCTGTCCCCTACCCTACCTCCATCCCTCTTTCGACACGAGAGGAAGGACTTGGCTGACGTAATAATAAAGGGTAGAAACTCCTCTCTCGTAAATGATAATCCGCATTTCTCGCTGAGTAAATGTTAGAGCATAGAAAGAGTGAAAAAAGTATGGGGATGAGTTGTAGGAGACGGGCAGAATAGCAAAGTCTGGGAATTAAGCTTCCTGCCCCCTGCGCCCCTGGGGCTGCTGCACTCGTCCACTCACTGCTTTAATGACGTGACGAGCGACGCATGCATAATGTCTCCGAGCTGGGAGCTCCTCGAGCCAGCGGCAGTGACGTCACAGTCTCATTAACGACGGCAATTAGGCGATGGGGCAGCTGCCGATGCAGCCAACCAAACACCAAACAGCACGCCAGGTGAAAGCAGACGCGGTCCCAGTCGTCGCTCTGTCACTGAAAGCAACGCGCTGTTCGGAATACTGCCGCTTTGAAATGCAGGCGACGTTCCCGCTCATTACCTATAGCGCGTTCTATTGAGTTCCAAGTCTCTTCAGGTGTAGCATCGACAAACTTCGAAAACAAATTCGTTACACAAAAACATGAATACGTCTAGCAAACCTTAAGAGGTATGAGCTCCTCCTCATTAGAATAGATGTGTTTCAAGGTATCGAACAAGTTCTCATAATGAAACTTTTCGCTCTGCAGCGAAGTGTGCGCTGATATGAAACATCCTGGCAGATTAAAATTGTGTGCCGGAACCGGGACTCGACCTTGGGACCTTTGCCTTTCGCTGGTAAGCGCTCTACCGACTGAGCTATCCCGACACGACTCACGATACCGCCTCACAACTTTACTTCCACCAGTACCTCGCCTCCTATTTTCCAACTTCACAGAAGCTCTCCTGCGAAATATGCAAGACCAGCACTCCTGAAAGAAAGGATATGGTGGAGTCATGGCTTAGCCACAGCCTAAGGGATGTTTCCAGAAAGGCAAACGTCCCAGGTTCGAGTCTCGGTTCCGGCACACAATTTTAATCTGCCAGGAAGTTTCAAGTTCTCATAGTTCTTAAATTTTGCATTTTAGACTCCATTCTGTTTTGGTGTAATAAACCTGGACCCGAAGTTTGTCACTGTGTTGCTTGGGACAGCCTGTGTATATACGATGGTTGGAACCTAAATAGTGGCATCTATTTATTCACAACCGACACAAAAGCGTTACATGTTAGCACCTGTTACTGTCCTTCAAAGCAGTCACCAGCGTTGTGTAGAACCCGATGGCAGCGATGTGGAAGGGGTAGTATACTGTTAGCAGAGCCTGTTCTGTTGATGGTGTGAATCTAGCGGTCTACTGCCCGTGGAGTCACTGGAACAGTTATGAAGCGAATGCCACGAAGTGGTTCCTTCATCTTAGGAATCAAATCAGAATCACAAGGACTCTTCAAGAACCGCACGCCTGGCCTCTCCACAGATACACCTCCACTGTGGTTGCACTTACGGTACGGCTATGTGTATCGTCGAGGCACACAAGCCACTCCTCGTTGGCAATGTCTGTGGTTCATGGGGGTGGATTTAATATTATCATCTCGTAATATATAATGCAATTTAGGAAAGTCGTTTATATTCATTTTTAAGCTATTTTCTTTCTTGATGAACCGTTTGATGAGCATTCCTGAGAGAAGCTCATGTGGTATCTGTGCTATTACGATTAGTTTTGTGTATTCTTTGCACTTCCAATTGCTACTTCTACCTACTCCCTGATATTTCGTAGAATATCTAGTATATATCATCTAGTGATAGTTTTGCAACAGATATCGTTCTCTATTTCTATAGAGAAACCAGTGTCATGATTGGGTTATCTACCCTTTTATTACGGTAATTATTACTACTGTATCATGTGAAGGACCAGCTCTTGGCAGTTTGTACTTCTGTGGGTTTAATAAAATTCCTTGTCATTGCAGCCATTGTTCCGTGAATTAGTGATTTTGCAAATGTTAACATATGCAAAATACTAATACGAATTATGTACAGAAGACTGGATAAACTGGTAGCATCCGATCTTGGAGACGGATTTGGATTTAGGATAAATGTAGGATTTAGGAGAAATGTAGGACTACGCAAGCCAACTCACACATTACGATTTATCTGAGAAGATAGATTAAGGAAATGGAAACCTACGTTTTTAGTATTTGTTGACAATATTGACTGGAATACACTTTTTCAGATTCTGAAGGTATCAGGGGTAAAATATAGGCAGCGAAGAATTATACTCAACTTGTACAAAAACCAGATAGCAATATTAGAGTCGAAGGGTATGAAAGGGTCACAGTGCTTGGGAAGGGTGTAAGACAGGACTGTAGCCTCCCCCAATGTTGTTCAATCTGTACATTGAGCAAGCAGTGAAGGAATGCAAGGAGAAATTTGGAGAGGGAATTAAAGTTCAGAGAGAGGGATTAAAAACCTTGCCGTTTGCTGACGACGTAGTAATTCTGTCAGAGACGACAAAGGACCTGGAAGAGCAATTAAACGGAATAGACAGTGTCTTGAAAGGAAGGTATAAGATGAACATGAGTAAAACGAAGGTAAAGGAATCTAGTTTCAGAAAATCACGCGATGCTGAAGGAATTGGATTAGTTAATGAAACAATAAAAGTAGTAGATAAGTTTTGTTATTTCGGTAGCAAGATAACTTCTGATGGCCGAAGTAAAAAAGATATAAAATGCAGAATGGCCATAGGAAAAAAAGGTGTTTCTGAAGAAGCGAAATTGGTTGACATCGAATATTAGTTTAAATGTTAGGAATACTTTCTGAAATCATTTGTCTGGAGTGTAGCATTGTATGGGAGTGAAAGTGGGCGGTAAGGAGTTCAGACAAAAAGATGATAGAAATTTTCGAAATGTGGTGCTATAGACGAATGATGAAAATTAGATGGGTAGATCACGTAACTAATGAGGAGCTGCTCAACAGAATTGGAGAGTAAAGCAGTTTCTGGCATATCCTGACTAAGAGGAGCGATAGGTTGGTGGGACAGATTCTGTGACATCAATAAATCGTCAACTTAGCATTAGAAGAAAGTATGTGGGGTAAAAATCATAGAGGGAGACTGGAGGACGAATACAGTAAGCAAATTCAAAAGGATGTAGGTTGCCGAACGTATTCTCAGTTGAAGAGACTTGCACAGGACAGGGTAGCGTGGAGAGCTGCTTCAAACCAGTCTGCGGACTGAAGACCACAAACAATAACAACGTAGCTTTGGGCCACCGTAAATATTAATTGTGTCTTTCAGATAATGCCGTTGGCTCTGACGAAGTACTATTAAAGAAAGGTATTTGCAGGATTTAAAATATTGGCGTTGTAATTTGGTCCCTTTGTAACCCAAACTTATTGGTGCTTTAAATGTGGAGAAACCTATAACAGTGTAGTTGAGTAACATGTCAGTGATAATATTCATCTCGGGTGCGCAGCCGGATAACGTCGTCAACTAAACACGATATTTCTGCCTCAGTTTCCGGCGAGTAAGTATCAGCGCACTCACCTGAAGATGGCAGCCGATTGGTCTGCCGAAATATCGTGTTTAGTTGACGACGGTATCCGGCTGCACACCCAAGATGAATGTTATCAGTTACTAGTTTAAACCCGCGGCTCCGCTCGCGTGTTGGTTGATTATGAAACGTCAAATTGATTTTTTTAAAGAGATGGATTAAAAGAAATTTCTTTTTTACTGCTTTATTTATTTATTCTTTTATTTCCTTATTCGTATGCTTATCCTTACAGAGAAAGAGTTGAAGACATTGTAGCACGCATAGACCAAAGATATGGTCTGTGGCATCACGTTTCGCTGTATGTAACCTCCTTGCTATAGAGTTGCAAACGTCATCGCTGGCCTTCAGTCCGAATTTTTTTATAATTTGACGACTTTCAACCAGCATATCTTCCAACCCTTTATAGTTAACGGAATGGAACTGCTATGGTGTACAACGGGAGACTTCGGACAACAATTACACACAGACCATTCGTTTGCGTTCTGTAGTTTTCGCTGCAGAGCGAAATATTAACACACACACACACACACACACACACACGTCGAATTTTATATACGCCGATAACTTTCCATCCCATCCCGTTTTATGATTATCAACCCTCAAGCAACAATGCAACCAATAAAACCATTTTCAAAGAGTAAATATAATTTTCAAAGATTAAATATAATTTTCAAAGAGTAAATGTAGTTTTCAAAGAGCAAATGTAGTTTTCAAAGTGTAAATATAATTTTCAAAGAGTAAATATAATTTTCAAAGAGTAAATGTAGTTTTCAAAGAGTAAATATAATTTTCAAAGAGTAAATGTAGTTTTCAAAGAGTAAATGTAGTTTTCAAAGTGTAAATATAATTTTCAAAGAGTAATTATTGTTCCGCATTTCGCGTTATATTCTTCAAAATGACTAAATATCTATCAGATCGCTATAAAACCGTGCTTAAAACCATCCTCAGCTATAAAATGGTAACCGTACAGATATTTAAGTCTCTGTGTCTTGTCGTTCGGACGTGATAAGCGTATTCCGAACAGACATTCACATTAATATATATATATATATATATATATATATATATATATATATATATATATATATAGCTATCCGATCGCCATAAAACCGTGCCTAAAGCCTTCCCTGGGTAGACATTAGTAACTGTATAAATTTTTGGCTCATGGTGTCTTGTGGTTCAGACGTGATGAACGTACACCGAACAGACATTCACATTTATAGATATAGATTACGCCGAGAAAGTCTACGCAACCACAACATGTCAGTGACTCATAGTTGGAGTGGGTCAACTTTATTGGTAAAAATTTTTATGCCTTTTAACGAGAACTATCCCGCAGGCTCAGTTGTGAGAGTAGTGTTTCCTCCCACCGTCGGCGTAGACCAGACGCCCTCGTCCTCCGGCACCAGCTGCCACCTCAACTGCTGCCCCCGTCTGCCGTGCCGCCTGTGTTTGAGCTTCCGTCGCGGCGTTGCGTAACGTTTCTGCCAGAACCGGGGACTGTCACTACCAGCGAACCTGCCAGCACCGCGGTACCATCAGCTGAAATTTCGCCTCAGGGCTGCATCAACAGTTGTGTGGCCATTTGTACTTGGAAACGTGACACTGCTCCTTATAAACAAGCACAGGGTGACGTATGGTCAGCACACGTACACTGGCGTTGTTGCACCCTCGGAAGTACAGGTAGGTGCTACTCACACTGTAGAGCCAGAGAAACTGCCTAATATCGTGCAGGGCTCTCTAGAGCACGCAAAGGCGTCGCAACAAGGCGTGGCATGGACTCGAGTAATGTCACAGGTAGTGCCGTCGCAGCAACGAGCTTGAATTTCATAGAGTGGCGATAGGTCCGCCATGTTTGAAGCGTATTGAACTGGCGTCCGCCATGTTTTTTGGGGTATCAGCTGACAGCTGGTATGCAATACCCACTCGAGAATTTTACCTATTTGGAGTTCAACGTTTTAAATAAAGATTGACTATTGAATAAGGATGTGCATCAAGTTCCGTCAGACTTATCGAAGTTGCGAACATCTGATCTACACTCACACTGGTAGTTTCGAAAGACTGGAAATTTTCACTCAGGAAAGCGTTAATCTTATTTTTATCTGCTTTAAATAAATATAATTTTCGTTTTATTTACGCTGAATGAAGTATGGCTGCCAGACTGCGGTGACACAGCTCCTGCCCCCCCTCCCCTCCAGGTGTCCACGGTGAACTCCCTCCCCCCTCCCTGCCCCTTCCCCTCCCCTCCCTTCCCCTCTCTGTGCCTCTCGCCGTTCCGTTCGCAATTACAGCGACGTCGCGGCGCGTCGCCTTTTATCGCCTCGTAAACACGGTCGCAATCTGGACGCGCAAATGCCTGTTCCCGCTGTCTACACGCGACGCCTCTCGTTTCAAGCGCTTGTCTCCCCGTAGCGTTCCACGCACTTCCGAAAAACCTCCACTTTGGGCAATTCTTCCTTTCTTCCTGTTTCCTTCCACTCGCAAATTAAATTCTGCTCACTAAATCGTTGCGAACGTGGACTTCACTGTAGGTAGAGGTCTGCGCGGATGCGGATATCCCCGGATATATCCTCGGATATCCGCAGTATTTCTTAATTTACGGATAAAATTGTTAGCGACGCGGCTATCCGCGTGTTATATGCGGATAAAGGGCGAGGTATCTGCCCAGTACATCTGTCGAAATGATAGCTGAAAACTTCAAGCGTGTGGACATTCTTGAAATCCGTGTCGTGTGAGACAGGATAAAATAGCATAATTACTCAATTAAATACCAAGACATGTAAAAGTTCCTGATGTTCAGCCAAATTTTAAGACAGCCGCGATTGAAAATGTAATCAGTTAGCAGGGACATGTTACCGGTCGAAGTTGCGTGTGGATCGGGGTTTCTCGAGACGGCACAGACGCGCATTTAATTGTTTATTATATCATATCTCTTGAACTATGTGTCTTACTGTCATTTAATTATGTCAATACCCATCGCGAAAGTACTACCAATAGGTTGGCAAAGTTTCATCGGAACATAGTGAACAGTATAGCTGCGCATAAAATACGAACAAACAAACATTCATGTTTATGTATTAGATAAATGGTGACGGAAGTAATGAAGATTTACAATAGCATTTTATAGCAACTTTCATAATCAGATACGATGTAAAGTGAATGTGACGTATTTAGGAAGGTACACAATGTTAGATTGTATAGGCTGGCTGTAGCTGCAGCCGACATTGTCTTTTTTTGCTGACAGTTATCAATTAAAAGTAGACGGCAGTTTTGACACTTGAAATGACACGCTTTGGGTCATAACCTCTTCGGAAGGACGGTGGTTCAAATCCACCTCCGGCCATCCAGATTTAGGTTTTCCATGATTTCCCTAAATCACTCCAGGCAAATGCCGGGATGGTTCCTTTCAAAGGGCACGGCCGATTTACTTCCCCCATCCTTCCCCAAAAATCCGACCGTAAACTCCGTCTCTAATGACCAAGCAGTCGACGGGACGTTAAACCCTAAGATTCCTTCCTTCCTTCATAAACTTTTGTGCGTTAATGTGGGGAAAGTAAAGTGTCCCTTTTCTAAAACTTCAAAAGAACTGTTTCTCTTGTTGAATGTAAACACAGTAAAAACTCCTCCATGTCGATCAGTTTTAACCACTGAAATTTAAGATGATGCCTGTATTAAACAGCTGACATAGTGCTCCGACCACACGGGCTCCGAAGCGCTGCTGTGTGTGTCCGGAGCGCCAACGTTTTCCTGTGTGGAATACCCTGTTTCGGAGTGGGTGAAGAACAGTTGCTGTGATTCGATAAGTCAAAAGTAGTAAAGTTGTCGCAGAAATGGCACTCTAAAAATAATTTTATCACTACATACCATGGTTTTAAATATTGCTATTACTATTACCCATTAGAACTTTAATATCTGCGGATGCGAATACCGGACTTGCAGATGCGGATAAAGTGCCATGGATGCAGATATGCAGATATGGGCCTTGCGGATGTGGTACGGATGCGGATTAACACTTTTCTTATCCGCGCAGATCTCTAACTGTAGGCTTCTACTTATCACGTGCTAGGGATAGGAAAAGTTATAAAATTATCTATATAATCAGATAAAAATATCGATATGTATCATCCATATTTGAGCAAGCTGTTAAGTATTTCATTGAGAAAATTGGAGCAGGAATTAAAGTTCAGGGCCGGTCGCGGTGGCCGAGGGGACTGAGGCGCGCCAGTCACGGTCTGCACAGCCACTACGGTCGAGGGTTCGAATCCCCCCTCGGGCATGGATGTTTGTGCCGTCATTAGTGTTAGGTAGTTCATAAGTAGTTTGTAAGTTTAGGGACTGATGACCCCGTAGTTAAGTCCCATAAGCTATACAAACATTTGAACATTTTTTAAAGTTCAGGGAAGATAAATAAAAACATTGCGGTTTGCCGATGACATTGTGATTCTGTTAGGAACAAAAGGGGATCTGAAAGAGCAGTTGAAAGGAACTGGTAGTGTCTTGATAGGAGATTATAAGATTAACGTTAACATAAGCAAAAGAAGGGTAATGGAATGCAGAGTAAGAAAATCAGGCGATGCTGAAGGTTTGGTTACGAGAGAATAAAGGTAGTAGATGTGTTTTGTTACAAAACACTTCTGAGGACTCGAAAAGATATAACATGCAGAGTGGCTATCGAAAGAAAAGCATTTCTGAAGAAGCGAAATATGTTTACATTCAAAATTAATTCAAATGTTAGGAAGTCCTTCGTGAAAGCATTTGCCCGCGAAAGTTCCCAGGTTCGAGTCCTGGTTCCGGCACACAATTTTAGTCTGCCAGGAAGTTTCATATCAGCGCACACTGCGCTGCAAAGTGAAAGGTTCATTCTGGAAGCAAAGTTTTTGTTTCGTCTACCAGTATTTTAATTCCCTACAAATTTCATCTAGCTTTCTTCCACGGGTTGCTCGATCTTCAGATTGAATGACATTGGGGTAATGCACAACGCTGCCTTACTCCCTTCGCAGCGTCCGTGTCACTTGTATACATCCTAAAGCTGGAATGAAAATCAGACTGATTGAGGTGGCACAGTAGTAATACACTGGGCTCGCATTCAGAAGGACGGTGGTTCAAATCCAGCTCCGCCAATCCACATTTAGGTTTTCCGTGAAATCACTACAGGCAAATGCCGGTATGATTCCTAAGCTTCCTTCTTCCTTCAAAATCAGAACCCGTCTGTCCAACACAAAATTATATAGGCCTCATCGAGTGATTTTGCCAGACTATGCATATTCCGGAGGGTACCACAGAAAAGTCTTTTCCCCTTGAAGTTTGAAGCCCCGAGGCTGCAGGCAATATTTTATCTGGTTGTCGACGGGACGTTACACTTACTCTTCCTTCTTGTTAATATTTCACTGTGTGAGGTGTCAGTTGCGGCAGCTGTCGCGCTGTGTACACAGGCAACAGGCGTGGCGTGTACACACGCGCCTGTGTGACGCACGGTGGACAGACGCCAGAGCCCCCTACCGGCGGACCGCAGAACTGCTCGCCGCACCTCGCCGGCACCTTCAGTATGGTCCACAGCGGGAGACCGCGAGCTGCGTTGCCGGGTTCGAACCTCACCGGTGTATAAGGGACCGCTCGGGTACTCACACGATTACACGCGTGGGTGTCATTTTCTCGGGAAGTCTGCTTTCTCGACGTCTGCGATGTTAAACTCCAGTGCACAGGTGGGTATCACCTACATCTAGACATACAGCTTGTAAAATACTGGGTTAGTATAATTACACTTTCCCTATGTAGGAAGTTCAATATGGAAATTAATTACCAAAGAAGTATTAGACTTGGTAGCATTAATGTCAAGGACATGGGAAGGGAAACAATGCAGAAGTAATTCAAGTATCCGTTATGGACGCCCAGCTTGCGACTGTAATGTACAAGAGGTTTCACAAATTACCGAAACCTATCGCCTTTTTTGATTCAAGTATTTATTAAACCGGTTGCGAAATGCCTAGCAGCTCATCATCACGTAGTACATAGAATTAATTTCAGTGCATTTTGGTTGCTTGGGATGGGATGCTGTGCATTTGTGGCAGGGCAGAAAACGAGAACAAATAAACGCTACATGTGGTACGTTACACAGAATATTTACAATATAAGTTCGTCTTCGAGGTCTTACTTACAGTTTGGTGATTCATTATAAGTTTATTCGTTATCTGTATAACTTTGGAAACAGTGTTGCAAATGCCACTACGATACACCGCACAGAAATTTCCTCAGACAGCAACTGTCAGGTCTTTCTCAATTTGTAAACGAACGAAAGAGGATGGTCAGACTACAGGCAAAAAATTTCATGTTGATGAAAAAATTTTGTTGGTCATCGCTCACTTGCACGAAATTTTATCGTATTTATACGATTCAAATAGAATGCCAATTTAAATTAAATAAGAACAAAAGTTGAATAACAGATTTAACATTTGCAGTTTGCAAAGTGTATAAAAGACGTTTTTGCTGCTGATACTACGACTGTTGGTTTTTAAGTTATTTTTAACAGCAGTTTTCATGCTTCACATGTATTCGTTGAGATAAAGCATGAAAAATGCTGTTAAAGCTTAAAAGCAAGACTCCTGATATTCTTGTATCACGAGGGTTGGAACTTAAATAGTGGCAACTATTAATTCACAACTGCTACAAAAGCGTATCATGTTTGCACCTGTTACCGTCCTTCAAACTAGTCACCAACTGCCTGTCGAATCTCTGGAACAGTTCTGAAGCGAATGCCACGAAGTGGTTTCTTCGTTTTCGGAATCAAATCAAAGTAACAAGGACTTAAGTCCGGGGAGTATGGTGAAATGTACGAAACTTCCCAGTCCAATCGACCGAAGACTGCAGACACAGTTTGCGCTGTATGCGCCCGCGCATTGTCGTGCAAAATGATGGATGGGTTGCGCAGAAAGTGTTGCCGCTTCTTTCGCATAGCTGGTCGCAGGTGATGCTCCAAAAACGTGCCCAATGGATGTCTTCCACAGATTGCCGACCTTCGTTGAAGACTTTTACCCGTTCCAGTGTTCGGCAATGGCAATTTCCCGCACGCCTCTTGAAGACCTTGATGACACTGTTGTGCTGTAGGACCCCTGGCACAACTGCGTTGTTCCTGTTTCGGAAACATTGTGAGACCGTTACGTTAGACCGCTAGCTCACAAGTGACTGTTTCCCTCTATTGTACGCACGCCGGTGACATGGAACGGGCGAGTCTATTTACTCGGAAGTATGTCAAGAACGTGTGCTATCAGCGACAATAGTAGATTCCATTGCATAGTGTTGCCACTGCAGTGTTGCCACTATTTAAATTGCAACCCTTGTAGATTACTGGATAATCTGCTTCACTACTTAAGGCCTCATATCGTGTAGATTATCCGCGAGCGAGCAGTAGTGCCGAAACACGGCATGACATGGACTCGACTGTCTGAAGTAGTGCTGAATGGAATTGACGTCAAGCATCCTGCAGGGCTGTCCATAAATCCGTAAGAGTACGAGGGGATTGGAGAGCTCTTCGGAACAGCATGTTACAAGGCACTCGTAATATGCTGAATAATGGACTTGTCTGGTGGCCATAGCAAGTGTTTAAACTCAGATTGTTTGTGGAGCCGCTCTGTAGCAATTCTGAGCCTTCGGCGTGTCGCATTGTCCTGCTGGAATTGCCCAAGTCCGCCGAAAGACACAATGGACATGATTGCATACTGGTGATCATATATACGTGTCAGCTGTCAGAGTCGTATCTAGACATATCAGCGGTCCCATAACACTCCAACTGCACACGTCCGACATCATCATCATCAGAGTCACCACCACCATCTTAAACAATGTCCTGCTGACATGCAGGGTCCATGGATTAATGTGGTTGTCTCTGTACTCATAGAGGCAGTAGCGGGGGGGGGGGGGGGGGAGCAGAGGGAGCGGACCGACGCGGCCCTCTCGTCTTGGGGGGGGGGGCTCCAAATTACCTCGAAGGCGCTTTTTTTTTCTTTTTTAACCATATTGGCCTCTCGTTCTGGGGCTTCCAAATCTCGGAAGCTATTTTTCTTAGATTGTCCCATTCCTCTACTCCTGAGGGGCTTTCAAATCTCAAAAGTTACTGTTTTATAGTAAAACATGTATTTACAAGTGGACAGGGGCTTCATTTTGTTCTGCCCCTGCCCTGTGCCTCCGGCAGCCTTAGTCCGCCACTACGTACAGGTCCATTCGCTAGATATAGTTGAAAAGTAGACTCGTCTGCCCAAAAGTTTTCCAGTCATCAACAGTCCAATGTCGGTTTGACGAGCCCAAGCGAGTCGTAAAGCTTTGTGTCGTGCATTCAGCAAGGGTTCACGAGTGGGCCTTCTCCTACAAAAGCCCATATCGTTGTCTCGTTGAGTGGTTCGCACTATGGATAGGAGTGTCACGCAGTGGCGGACTAAGGGATAGGGGGTGGGGCGGAGGGGCAGACTGCCCCGGGCCTCCGGTCTTGGGGGGCCTCCAAATACCTGGAGCCTCCAAATCTCAAAAGCTATTTTTCTACACTGTCCCATGTCTCTCGTCCTAAGGGCCTCTAATTAGGAGGAACAAAGTTAGAACAGGTAGACAGTTTCAAGTACCTGGGGTGTATTTTCTCACAGGATGGCAACATAGTGAAAGAACTGGAATCGAGGTGCATCGAAGCTAATGCGGTGAGTGCTCAGCTAAGATGTACTCTCTTCTGCATGAAGGAAGTAAGTACCAAGACTAAGTTAGCAGTGCACCGCTCTATCTTTCGACCAACTTTGTTGTATGGGAGTGAAAGTTGGGTGGATACAGGTTACCTTATTCACAAGGTAAAGGTTACAGATATGAAAGTAGCAAGAATGATTGCAGGTACTAATAGATGGGAACAATGGCAGGAGGGTGTCCATAATGAGGAAATCAAGGAAAAACTGGGAATGAACACCATAGATGAAGCAGTTAGAGCAAACAGACTGAGATAGTGAGATCATGTTACACACATGGGAGAAGCAAGGTTACCTAAGAGACTCATGAGCTCGGCAGCAGAGGGTAAGAGGAGTCGAGGTAGACCAAGAAGAAAGTACTTAGATTCGGCGCAGAATGATTTTGCAGTAAAAGGCATAACATCAGACGAGGCATCAATGTTAGCACTGAATAGGGGATCATGGAGGAATTTTATTAGAGGTACTATGCTCCAGACTGAACGCTGAAAGGCATAATCAGTCTCTAATGATGATGATGATGATGATGGTAATACATATATTTCCAAGTGGACGGGGAGGGGAGGGCTTAGTTTTGTTGCTCCGCCAACAGCCTTAGTCAGCCACTGGTGTGAGGCGCGGCGACTCGAGCGCACCGAGAATTTCTCGAGCTGCAAGTGGTCGAGCAGTTCTCGAGAAGCTCACGAGAAGCGGCGCGTGTAGTTGTGCGCCAGTTGACTGGGGCAGCACGCCGCGCCGCGCGCTGCGTTTGTTTGGACTGCCTGCTGATGCTGACAGACAGCGCTCGCAACTTGCTCTGATTGCTATTCAAATACGAATACACGGAAACGAAAGTCGTGGAGCTCGCAGTACTTTACGGCTTTTGTTACAGACATTTTAAAAAGCTCCGCATTGCAGGAAAAAATACAACAGGCGTGGTAAAAACATTCAAAATTACACAATTTATCTAGCAATATACAGACGTTTACGTATACAAAAGCTCATTCTGTTAATGCAAGTCGGACGAAATACTCAATTATTTATGTAGTTGTTATCCATTTCAAGTAAAGAAATTTGCTAAAAAGATTGGATTGAGCCGGAAACAAGTCCGCAACTATCGGGAAACTATAATTTGTAATGTGGCTCCGATAACAAGAACGCGCATCAAACCGTTTTTAGATCGAGCGAACAACAGTCAGTATTGTAGTTGTAAATTGTTGTAACTATGTTCAGAAAGCACCAGAGCTGTAATTGTGAGCACGAAAGCTGAAATTTTTCTGGGTATTTAAAACGCTGCAATTACCGAAGTCACTGTAAGGTCTCCCGATTTTTTTTTCTACAACCAATATATGTGAGGAGTTTTAGGTGTATTGTGTTGTAGTCTTTGTGCCTCATTTATGAGTAAATGCATGTGTAATGTATCTTTTTTTTCATGTGACACACGTGTCCTAATAATAATCTTATAATTTTTGTCTTCTGCTAAAAGTTATCCTACTAGTAATTCAATATAAACAAGAGAAAGCCGTGTAATTGAAACCTATGTGTAAAGTAAAACCTCTTCCTGTTCGTTGTGTAGTGGCCTAGCCTTGAAATCCTCAGCGATTTGCAGAAAGGATTGCACTTTGTCATGTTGCACGATTCTCTTCAGCCATCCTCAGTCCCGTTCTTGTTATAATATTTGTAAACCTAATGGTCCAAATTGCTATGGTCATCAGCCCATAGACATACAAAAATAATTATCCTGACTTACACTAAGGACAGCAAGCACACACACACACACACCATGCCTGGGGGACGACTCGAAACTTCGGAGTCAGCGGCTGCCGAGTCCGTAGCATGACGCCTTAGGCTGAGCTTATAGACAGCGGTTGCTCCGCGGCGGCGCAACCGCTGTGATTTTGCGGAGGCACCGCTCATCACTCACACTGCAGGTGTTTCAGCTGCAGTGAGCTGGAGAACCCTGTTCCCACCTGGCGGCCAGAAGAGTGGAGTGGCCACCGCCGCAGCCGCGCCTATTAACAGGGCCCCCACTGCCTTATCAGGAACAGTGCACTGACAAACCGCCGCGATTACGCCGCCGCAGGCTATAAACACGGCCTAAGATTACGCGGTCGTTACCGTGCAGCGGTCGCGTTCATGCAGGGTCTTTCTCTAGCTGAAGCGATGTCGAACATTTAGTATTTTACCAGAGTTGCGATATTCAACGTGCACTCGTGAAACGGTTGTATAGGAAAATCGCTACCTCGATAGTGCTGTGTCCCATTTGTCATGCGTGGACTATAAAACCACGTTCGAACTCACTTAAATTGTAATAACGTAACACTGTAGCCGTAGTAAACGATGGAACGCCTGTGCTACACACCTGTTATTTTATATACGTATTTCTAACCGTCCTCTGTTTAAATGTCTCTATGTTTACATATGCATGCTTATATGCTTTGCCCCTTCGGTATATATTAATGTTGGCAACTCTTCGTAATTCGAAATGTGAAATATTAACTTCGTCTTTTTTGGTAAAAATACACTCCTTTCGCTGGGCAGTGAGACTGGTTTCGTGTTAGCTCTGTTCTGCCACGAAACATAATCGTGGCTGCTGAAACCACCTTTATTTTATCGATATAAATATCCAATAGCGGATTTTTGACAGCTCTACTTTATGAGGTATACCAGGTAGTGATAGCGACTTAAATTTGTGCCGGATTCGAACCCGCAAGCAGTAGCTATAGGATTAGGCTACCTGAACACGATTCGAGAACCGACCCAAACTTCCATATACCACTTTGAATACGTATATGAGAGTCAACCACTTTCATCCCTTATTTTAAAGTATTCAAATGTTTGTAAACCTAAGGGATTTAACTATTTTGGTCATCAGTCACTAGGCTTACAAACTGCATGACACACACACACACACACACACACACACACACAAGCATACACAGACATTTTCGAGGGAGGACTCAAACATCCGACGATGAGTAGCGGTGCAATCCGCAGTAAACCCCATTAGGCCGAGTTAATAGCCTGCGGTTGCTCCGCGACGGAGGAATCGCGGCGGTTTGCCAGTGCGGTGTTTCTCATAAGGCAGTGTGGGCCCTGTTTATAGGCGCGGCTGCGGCGTCAAAATACCAGCGGCTGCACTTCCAAACCGCTTACACGGTGGCTAACAGGGCTGTGCGGTGCGCCATATGTCTGGCCTCCAGATAGGAACAGAATGACCAAGGTCACTGCGGCTGAAACACCTGCTGTGTGAGTGACGAGCTGGGCCTCCGCAAAATCACAGCGATTCCTCCGCCGCAGAGCAACCGCTGGCTATAAACACGGCCTTAGAGCTCTCGGCCATTCCACCGCGGCGGCGCTTATGCTGTATTCCAGCACCAAGGAGAATGAAAACAACATTGCATTACCTGACGCTTTTGTTGTTTTCATTACCTCGGTTAGGCATTTGTAATATTGTTCGATGGTGACAATCTACAGTGACATTTTATCGGAATTGGCACCTTATTTTCTGTAAAAGAAATGCCACCACCTGTTGTTCTGTTCCCGATTACTTAAGTTCAGTTATGTTACCAGAACCACCATGGTAGCATAACCTACACTTAACAGAAGATAATAAATGTTCCTGTAACATAACCACTGATGATGATTCTCCTGTGAGATCGCTTATTTATGTAATTGCTTCATGACTAGTTTCAACTCATTAAAGAGCCATTTTCGAATCTGTAATTTTTAAACAACTATTACATTACATTCTTGCATACAGTTCGCTTTCCCACATCAATAGGCAGCATGTCATGATTGCAAACGTTGCTGACAGACTGATAGATTCAGTTTTAAACACTTGCGTGTGCTTGTCTGCATATAATTCACTTCCACACATCACTAGGCAGAGTGTTATGCCTGCAAAAGCCGCTGATAGACTAATGGCTCCAGTTGTAAACACTTATGTGTGACCTATCTGCTACCCGGTGGCAGTAGGATAGGGTTAAGAATCGATATGTCTCATGCTCAATCGGATATATTTATGGTATGGTGCCTCATTTATATCCTCCACAGTTAGTCAAAAACATAAACTATATACTATTCTGCTACAATAGTCATTTTGTGTAATTTACAGTAAATTTGAATAGAACGTGACACCAAGGCACATTGGATGGATAAATATGTGCATACCATTTATATCATGCCACAGTCTTGCATCTTTTAAACATTTTATTGTGACTGGACAATTAATGTATGACTATGACATATATGTTATTTTACATAACTAATTTAGATTTATAATGGTATTCAATTACTGTACATTGACAACATTTACTCGTGCATAGCATGTGTAGTTGCCTTTTATAACGTCTATTGTAGATATCAGAAAGTCACTGTAGTAGTTGTTTAAATAGTACAGATTCGAAAATGGCTCTTTAATGAATTGAAACTAGTCATCAAGCAATTATGTAAATAAGCGATCTGGGCAAATAAAGAAATCTCAAAGGAGAATCATCACCAATTTTTAGATCGCCTCCTAAACCTGAATAATAATGTCATGTAACTATAGTATCCACTAATGATGAGCTTGCAGTGGATCGAAAGCTAGTAATTGAATAAAAACATCCATAAAAGCAGCTGGTTGAATTTCTTTTAAAGAAAATAAACCACCAATTTATGCTACAGCTGCAGTTCATGGGTATTTTGAAATTTTATCGGATTTTTTTTTTCGCAGTAGCGAACTTCTCACAGGTATCAATATTTTTTCTAGGCATACGGAAGTTCGGGTCGGTCCTGTAGTCGTCTTTCGGTATCGTAATGGTAGGGATCGAGTCCCTGGCCTGATTTTCGTATGTCACCATCTGGTAGTACATCTACACCTTAAACAGTGGAGCTGTGAGAAATTCGCTGTTGCGTGTAAATTTCGATAAAATATTTGTCACTGCAGATCGTCACCATTCAAGAACACTACCTTTACCGAGTTTACTCAGCGACGTCCCCGCACAGTCTCCAGAATATCGTACCACGCCGGCCACCACGCGCCCTTCGCAGACAGGCTGTTATGAACAGTGCGAGACGCCTTCCAGACTGCGGCTGTACATAGCGGGGAGCGAGTGCACCCCAGCAGAGGGGTGGTTGCTGCTGTCGCCTGGGCGTCAGGTTGGGGTGGTGACAGGGGGCGGCCGCACCACGCGTCACGGGCGTCGAGCCCAGGACCTCTAATTAACGAGCTGTCACGCGAGCTGCCGACACGTGGCGCGAGACACACACTACTGCGAGCTGTCACCACGCTCCTTAGCTAACTGCAACCAAAGTGCGGAAATTAATCCGCCTCTAGGTTTGCATGTGGCCTATTTAGAATTGCAGCCATCTCCGAGCACTTTAGACTGTTGCGGTTATCTGTATGAAGTTACAGGACTACGTATTGTTCATTAAAAATGTTTTTCAGACTCCTGATATGATTACACTCGCAGGTGTATTTATGTATTTATCGTATGGCAATGCATACACATAAGAAAGAAACAGACAAATCACTAATATAACAAACGTTAAGAATTGCAAACAAACATCGGTAATATAATAAACTTTAAGATTTACAAACATCAAGTCTATCAACGTAATCTCTCGACTCTGGAGTCCCCAACAGTAAGTCGTCTGGGTTCCCATTATAGGCTCTTCTGGGACACTCTTCAACAATATGGCTGATAGTGTGATGCTCTCCACAATCACTTTGAGGGGATGTTTGTTTACCCCATTTATACAGAGAGTTCCCAATACAGGCTCTTCTGGGACACTCTTGTACATCTACATATACATAGATACTCTGAAAATCACATTTAAGTGCCCGGCAGAGGGTTCATTAACCGCTTTCATAACCTTTATCTATCGTTCCATTCTCTAATAGCGCGCGGGAAGAAAGCTAAATCGTTCCTTATCCGATCTGCTCTTATTTTACTCAAATGTTCAAATGTTTGTAAAGCTTAAGGGACTTAACAGCGTGGTCATCAGTCCTTAAACTTACAAACTACTTATGAACTACCTTATACTATAGACGACACAAACATCCATGCCCGAGGGGGGTTTCGAACCCCGACAGCGGTCGGCCGCGCGCACCGCAACACTGCGCTCCAGTAGGCGCGGATAATCCGCCGCGGCATTATTTTATTGGGATGGTCATGTCTCCCTGGGTGCTAGCAAAATATTTTCACATTCAGAAGTAAAAGTCGGTGGTTGAAATTTCGCAAATAGATCTCGCAGCAAGAATGTCTTTCTTTTAATGATTTCCACCTCAAATCGTGCAACATTTCCGTGATGCTTTCCCCCTGTAACGTGATAAAACAAAACGAGCTGCCCTTCTCTGGATCTTCTCAATGTCTTCCGTCAGTCCCACCTGGTGAGGGTCCCACACTGGGCAACAGTACTCCCGGAGAGGACACACAAGTGTGGTGTAGGCAGTCTGTTTGGTGGAGCTGTCGTCCATATGGCTGATGGTGTGATTGTCTCCACAGTCACTTGGAGGGGATGTTTGTTTACGCCATTTATACACAGAGTAAGCACGTCGAAGTTCGAATCCTCTTTAGAGTAGTCCACGTTTTGCGTGAGAGGACAAAAGCATGTGGCTTTTGTGTGATGCATGGCATGTTATGGTTTTGCCATGCGTTCCAATTTTCAGACCATGCGTTTCTGATACTGAAATCATCTGGTACACAGGTCCTTGCTGTTTGGCGTGCTTCTTGATCAAAGTCTGTAGCCTCAATGACTTGGTGAATTCGAAGGCTTCTATTTCCCACGTTTTTGTATTCACATGCAAGGGGTCAGTACCTCACAGGTATGGCGGTGAGATGTGGCTTAATATTGGGAGCCATTGCGTTGGTGTGCCTTTAATTTCTCCATAAATGATATTCTGAGAGTTATGCAACTGCACATACCCCTTTTTTACATGTGGGCTGTTTATCCACATCGGAGAACAGTATTCGGCAGCCGAGAATACAATTGATAAAGCAGTGGTGCGGAGAGTGGAAGCCGTTGCTGCTCAGGTAGTGGCACAGCACTTTTGAATAATGTTGTTTGTTGTCTTTAATTTTTCGGCAGACTCTGTTAGGTGCTCTTTAAAAGACAGTGTTGTGTCCAACGTCATGCCCAAGTACGTAGGAGTTATTGTGCCTGAGAATGGTGTTTTCAACTCGAATGTTGTGTTTGTTTCCAACGAGTTTGTTGTCGAGATGGAAACAACTAACCTCTGTTTTGGAAGCATTTGGTAGAAGTCTCCACTTACGGATATATTCACCCATTATCTTCAGGTCTTTCGCAGGTGTAAACAAACGACCTAGACTGAACACCTGAATCCATATTCCACACGCTTTCTCACTGTCTGTGGCGGAGGGTACTTTCAGTACCTTTGTTTATTCTTCCGCGTGTGGTTCACAGAAAAGACGATTGCCGGTATGTCTCTGTATGGGCTTTAATCTGTCCAAGTTTATCCTTGTGGTCGTGTTTCGAGATATTCATAGAAGGAATAAATGTATTGGTTGACTCCTCATATTCTCTCGAAACATATGCTCTCTAAGCTTTGACAGAAGGCCGTACCCCGATACAGAACGTCTCTCTTCCAGCGTATAACACTGGAGTTTCCTAATCGTGACGCTTTCGCGCTTACTAAATAAGCCCGTTACGGAGCGTTCTACTCACCGTTGGATCTTCTCTGTGTCTAAATAAAATCTTCTCGGGCTTCCAGCCGCGTCAGGTGGTTAGAAAGCCACGAGCTTTCGCCCTAGTTCTCCTTGGCCATTGACAAGTGGATGCATGGCCGTTAAATAGTCGCGCTTCTGGCTGTGACATCGCTGTAGTTTACTGCTTCGCCATATAAGGTAATGTTTACGTTCCGAGTCGGCTGCGTCCGCTATTGGCTGCTGCCTGTGACGTCAGTGGGCTCGCTTCTTCGTAATAATAATGTTTGTAGAACTTATGAAACTTAGCTTACTAAGCTTACAAACTACTTATGAACTAGCTAATCCTAAGGACGGCACAAATATCCATGCCCGAGGGGGATTTCGAACCCCCGACCGTAGTGGCCGTGCAGACCGTGACTGGAGCGCCTCAGTCCCCTCGGCCACCGCGGCCGGCTCGCTTCTTCGTCCCATGACCGGCGCGTCCGCTCCAACCTCGCTATGGCCGGGTCCCAAGCTGTGCTGAGCTGAAAACCGACGTCCTTATCAATGGTGTTCTCCGATACTTGAATCTCAATTGCTTCCTTTATAACACTACCCCAATATCCTTTCGTTTCGTTTTACCTCTACTCGGTACGGATCCCTCAGTGATGATCAATACTCGAGTGTCTACCGAACAAGTCTTTTGTAACCTACATTCTTTGTTTATGAGAGTCGTTAAGCCGGCCGCGGTGGCCGAGGAGACTGAGGCGCTCCAGTCACGGTCTGCACGGCCACTACGGTCGGGGGTTCGAATCCCCCTCGGGCATGGATATTTGTGCCGTCCTTAGTATAAGATAGTTCATAAGTAGTTTGTAAGCTTAGGGACTGATGACCCCGTAGTTAAGACCCATAAGTTCTACAAACATTTGATTTGAGAGTCGTTAATATAGCTTGTATTATTGGGGTAGGGGGAGGGGAGGCAAGATTAATGAAAAGATAAGTAATTTGAAGTAGACAACCCGTGATATTTTGCTACTCATATTCAGAGGATAATTTGCCCTGAAGTCCCTTTTTACTTTACTCAAATCAAGCTGTTTTATTTTTGACATTAAATCATAAAAATATAGCTTAAAAAAACTTCACACCCCCAACACCCCATTTCCGTCACTAATATTGCCGCTCCACTTTACAGGGTGATTCACCTAACACTTGAACCGCAAATATTGCGGAAACGGAAAGTGCGATTGATGTGCGTTTTCACAGAATGGATTTGTAGTCAAGGACTCGTATTGTTAGCCAATAAACAGATTCTAAAAAAACCTTGAAAGTGTATTTTTATGCAATTTTTCAAATAGAACAATGGTTGTTTCTATCATACACTGGAATTTTTGGCGCCAGCTGTGTACAAAGAATTTTGAATGATATTTTTATCATGTTTAGTTTGTCAGCTACAATCATTCAACGATTTGGGGGCAGAGGCTATGACAGCGTAACTGACTAGCTGGTGGGCATGAGACAGTGGGCCGTGCCCCAGGGGCTAGACACTCGGCCAGTCAGCTACGCTATCGCAGTCTCCGCCCCCGAAACTTTGAACGGTTGTAGCTGCCAAACTAAACGTGATAAAATGTCATTCAAAATTCTTTGCACACAGCTGGTGTAAAAACTTCCAGTGCATGATAGGAAAAACTATAGTTACATTTTCAAAATTGTATGTTTGCTTAAAAAATCTGTTTGTTGGCTAAAAATACGAGCCCCTGACTACTAATCCATTCTGTGAAAACCGCACAACAATCGCACTTTCCGTTTCCGCAATATTGGTGGAAGTGTTAAGTGATTCACCCTGTATATAAGCCGCTGGTTGCTGGTCTACACTTCCTCAAGATTCTTCCAATTAACCTGTCTGGCGTCTGCGTTAACCACGACTAATTTTACATGGTCGTTCCATTTCAAATCGCCTCTTAAGTTTACTCTGAGATATTTTATGTAAATAACTGCTTCCAGTGTTTGTCCTGCTATTGCATAGTTGTAATGTAAGCGCAGCATTCTCATCGGTTTATGTTGAAGGTCAGTTGTCATTCCCTACAAGATGCGTCGATACGCTACGTTTATCTAGTGTTGTGACTTCTCGATATATTGCAGCATCATCCGGAATAAAGTTTCATTCAACTGTCATAAATTATGAAGAGCATCGGTCCAGTAACAGTCCCACGGGACAAGCTAGGAAACACACATCCGAAGATTTCCCTCCGTTGAGAATGATGTACTGGTGTGTTGTTTCTTTTCTTTTTTGTGTGTGTTAAGATCAGCTGATATTATATTCCACATACTTACATACTGGTACTTTGTCGCCGGCCGCGGTGGCCGCGGGGACTGAGGCGCTTCAGTCACGGTCTGCACGGCCAATACGGTCGGGGGTTCGAATCCCCCCTCGGGCATGGATATTTGTGCCGTCCTTAGTCTTAGTTAGTTCATAAGTATTTTGTAAGTTTAGGGACTGATAACCCCGTAGTTAAGTCCCATAGACTATACAAACATTTGAACATTTGGTACTTTGCCCGTTAGGCGCCTGTACGGAGGCGTCAAAATGATGCAATACGTATTCACAACCACATGTACAAAAATATTCCGCAGTCGGTTTTTTTGTGTCCCAGCCTCGTCGCCGCTTTTGTGTCTCGTTTCCGTCGTAGGTGTCGGTGGCCGAGTAAAAAGACCGACACAGTAATAAAGGTTGCACGCTTGTGCAGGTAGGTGAACAGCCAGTGGTACAGAAGAAACTAGAAACACTAGAGTAAATTAGAACGAGATATCTATTTCTTAGAGACTTAGTAATACTTAACTTTTAAATAGCGCAGTACTGCAGAATCCTGATACATAGTTGAGCTAGAGGTCTGCCCAGTGCCTATCCGATAGCCAAGTCTTAACTGTTTCCTGTCGTAGTTCCAAGTGAACGATGTCGTTCAGTGGTGGCCACGAGCGGAGTTATAGCAGAGGGCGCTTGTGGCTGACGTCGTAAGAACGCCGAGCCGTGCGTGCATGGCGGCGCGCGGCGAAAGTAGGTGGCGCGCACTTTAGACTTGTGCGACACCACAGGTTTGTGGCCACACTACTGTTGCTCATTTTCCTTCCAGTTCCACTCCCAAACAGAGCGAAGGAAAACCCAGTGTTTATATGCTTCCGTACGAACCTTCATTTTTCTTGTATTTGTGATTAATGCGTGAAATGTAAGTTGGCATCAATGCAATCTTTCCGCAGTCGACTTCGAATTATGGCCCACTAAAACTCCTCACCACTGTCGCCTTACCCTCCAGCGATTCCCATTTGAGATACAGAAGCATCTCTGTATACTTTCGCACTGATCGAACCTACCAATAACAAAGCCGCCCGCCTCTTAACTGCTTCTATAACTTCCTTTTAAACCAATTTAGGGGGGGGGGGATCCCAAACACCTGAGCGCAACAATGGGTCGCTTTACCTGGTTGTTGTTGTTGTTTAGAGGGGACTAGACTGCACGGTCATCAGTCCCCTGTTGCAAGCAAAGTCAATGCGGCGTATAGCAAGATGAAAAAACGATCATTGAAACACAAAAAAGAGAAAGCATAATGGGTACACAATGACAAGGAGGATTGAGGTCACGACACGCAAGGAAGAAAACTCAGAGTAAAGAAAAATAATTGGACTAAAAAGTTATAGCAGAATGTTGTGGCTGGCTGATCACGAGGATAATAAAGGATGAGCCAGCCACTCTGCACATTCTAAAACATACGAATAAAAGCAGGGTAGACAACACAAAATAAGAAGGGTAAAAGGTTGTGAGAGATGGGTGCCTGAGAGTTCAGGCTAAGGAACCCACCGTTATATCAAATGGTAAAACCCAGCTGCACGGATAAAACGTAAAACACGATCAGCTGTAACAGCGTCGTCACCCAGAATAAAAGGAAGTGCAGCTGGCCGGTCAAAGGACTGTCGTAAGTCAGCTAAAAGGGGACAGTCCACCAGGATGTGGACCACTGTCAATAAAGTGCCACAGCGACACTGTGGAGGATCCTCCCGTCGAAGTAGATGGCCATGTGTCATCCACGTGTGACCAATACGCAGACGACAAAGGACGACTGACTCCTTCCGAGAGGCCCTCAGGGAGGACTTCCACGGAGCTGTAGAACGCTTCACTGCAAGGAGCTTATTTGGGGCAGGTGAGTCAACCCACTCAGTGTTCCAAAGCCCAAGTACCTTCCGGTGGAACTCTAATCGGAGGTCCCTCACTTGAACGCCAATTTCTAAGAGGCTGGAAGTAATTGCCTGCTTAGCCAGTCGATCTACGCGTTCGTTCCCCGGTGGTCTTGGGGTAAAGCGCTCGACTGGCAACCGAAGGGTTGCGGGTTCGAAACCCGGTCAGACCTCGGACTTTTTTCAGTCTGAGTTTGAACCCATCCGTCACCGCTCAACGATGTGAGGAGTCGGCAGAAACGACACGTTAAGCTGTAGGTCCCCTTTCCCCGGTTGGATAACCGGGGTAGGCTAGGGACACGCAAGTCGCCGAAGTGGCGTCAACTTGAAAGACTTGCACCAGGCCAATGAACCCCACGAACATATATATTCAGATGGTTCAAATCTTCCCCAAATTTTCCCAGTAAATCGAAGTCGACCATCCACGTTCCCCCGTCTTGCACGGTCGTTCCAATCCATATCGCCTGAAACACACGCCTAGATATTTATTCGACGCGACTATGTCACGCAGGTCACTACTGATGCCTTCAAATGTTAAAATGTTTGTATATCTATGGGACTTAGATGCTTGGTTATTAGTTCCTAGCTTACAAACTACTTAAACTAAGATAAAGTAACCTAAGAACAACACATACACACATGCCCGAGGGAGTTTTTCCTACTCATTTATAAAACCTTAGATTTGACTTTCAGTGACGACACCTTCCCGTACACCACAGCATCGTCAGCAAAGAGTCGTAGGTTACCATTCTCTCGGTCCGTATGATCATTTATATACAGAAGAAATCCTCACTTCGGTTGAGCGCTCCTGACGATACCTGGGTCTCTGACACTCTCCGTCGAAGACAACGTACTCTGTTCTGTTACAAGAATTCGAGCCATTCACATATCTGCACCATTTCCCTTTTAAGAACAAAAGGAAGATTAGGGTTTAACGTCTGTCGGTCACTTGTAAGAGTGAAATTCACCCCACAGGGTTAACAACCGACTCGCTCCGTGGTTGGCACATTAGACACGCATTCTGGAGGACGGTGGATAAAACCCGCCACCGGCCAATCAGATTTTTGTTTTCCGTGATTTCACTAACTCGCTACAAGCTAATGGCAGGATGGTTCCTTGGAAGAGACACAATTCCTGTGGATGGACTGTGTTTAGCGCTCGTAAATACCCAAGTGACCATAATTAAATTCGGGACAACGTATTGGCTAAAGACAGAGACACAAGGTAATGAAGATCAACGGTGCAAAACAATATGGAGAAGAGCCTACTCATGGAATGACGGGTGGATACCTCGAAGAGGGAATTGAAAACGAATAAAAGGGGCGTCGCGTTTTCACATTCTTCCCGGATATTGCAAAGCGCCGTATCAGTCCCAACCGGAGTGTGGTCCATTTTGTGACTGGACACGGCATATACAGGGCGTGAACCTCAGCCATAGTGCTGAGTGCACGTGTGGCGAACGTGGTTTCCCACAACACCTACTTCTACCACTGCCAGGATTTTTTTAAAGTAAGTACCGTTTAGAAATTAAAAAAAAAAAAAAAAAAAAAAAGACGTGCTAAGATATCTGAATAATTTTATGTGTACTGGGTACCTACATCTGTTGTCTACGCACTGAGGCCGTTACATTCTGATTCTTCCTTGTTTACTTGTGTACTTAGTGTTGAAGATTCCTTCGATAATCGTTAGTCCCACCGACTGTGAACTACGGGCTGTTATAAGATTTCTTAGTGCTGAAGGCCTAAAAGCGATCGATATTCATCGTGAAATCTGTGCAGTTTACGGAGAAAACATTATGAGTGATGGAATGGTAAGAAAGTGGGTAGGAGCATTTAAAGATGGCCGCACAAATGTGCATGATGAACAACGAAGTGGGCGTCCTTCGGTCGTTAATGAAAGTTGGTGCAGGAAGTGGACAATAAGGTGAGGGGAAACAGATGCTTTACGATTTCCTCCTTGCGGGATGACCATCCTAATGTTTCTCGTAGTGTCAGCGATTCAAGATGACGACGAAGTCAA
This sequence comes from Locusta migratoria, assembly GCA_026315105.1. Classification (NCBI taxonomy): domain Eukaryota; kingdom Metazoa; phylum Arthropoda; class Insecta; order Orthoptera; family Acrididae; genus Locusta; species Locusta migratoria. Next base: position 854,553,133 of record CM048744.1, on the reverse strand, counting down.
AACAGTTGTGATGCAGTGGTTAGCAAGTCAGGCGGCAGACTTCTAAGAGGAGGGTATTCAAAAACTGGTACAACGTTATGGCAAGTTGACGGAAATTATATAGAAAAGTAGATATTCAGATATCTTAGCACGTCGTTTTTTTAATTTGAAAACGGTACTTACTTAAAAAACACGCCTCGTACATCAGGTCGCCATACACACCTGACGAAGACATGTACCTAGCTATAAGAAACTCAGATGTAGCACCACGCACAGCACACGACATTTCATACAAATACGCTCACACCGCAGAAGACAGACACGATACACACAGGCAGAAGATCCGTGGGGAGCATACATTGTATCTGAACAGCATCCGGTCACACCGGTAACATAACGCAAACATAGTAACAAAACATTTAGACACTAACCTAATACACATATAGTTATAGATACACGGAAACAATTAATTAAGGCTAAGAAGTAGAAGCGTAGGCTACCACATACGCAGATGTGAAGCCTGCAAATATATTAGAAACAGTCAAGTGGTAGTCAATACACCGCACCAAAAGTAAAGAACGTAGAGGAACAGACAACCGTTACCACCCGTAACTAAACACACACACACACACACCTACTCTGTCTAAAATTCAAAAGGTTTGTAAATCTATCGGACCAAACTGCATGGTCATCAGTCCGTAGCTTACAAACTACTTAAACTAAGGGAAACTAACCTAAGGACAACACACACACACCGATGCCCCAGGAAGGACTCTAACCTCCGACGCCAAGCTAACGCGCGCTTAGCAGCATGGCGCTTTAGACCGCTCGGCTACTCCATCGCGGCCTTACTGTTTCTAGGAGACATAGATTTCCGTAGCTGGCCAAGTAGAAGTCCCTGCCTAACGTAGCATCTATGAATAGAGCAGTATAAGATTACCCCACGCTAGGGCCTTAGAAGACTCAAAATGTTCCACGGTTTTCGTAACCAGGATTACGTGGCCCGTTGCGGACAGCAACTAATATTTCCCTTCATATCTATCGTTTTTTAGCAATCCTCTTCAAGAAAGATCATTCATTCTATTTTTCTTTCATTCCGTCTATATATTCAATATATAAAGCCGAGTGTCCGTATGTTTGTACGTGTTGCATACAAATCTACAGTTTTGTTCTAATCTTTATGAAATTTTGTACACGTAAACTTCAATCCATGAGGACGGCCGCCGTAAGTGTAAGGATCACATGCGATATATACTTCACGAGATATGACGTCATAAACAATGAGATGCGCTAAAAACCGCTGCATTTTGCGACAATGCTGCTCATTTTCTCCTAAACCATTGGACCGATTTCAGCCAAATTTGGTACACACATTCCTTACCGTGAGGTAACAATTGCTGCATGGTTAAGAATCACATACGGCACATGGTTCAAAAGATATTACGTCATAACCAATAGAAATCGCAAAAAATGCCATATAATGCGGAGAGACTTTCGGAATACACTGTATGAGAATGACAGTACTTAGCGACTTGCAACAAACTGTAAACATAATTTCAAATCTTTATTAAACTTTTTCTCGCTGGCATCCATAGTAAAATGATGAAAGGAAAAAAGTTTTTCGCTTACTACTTTTCCGCTGTTTATGGAGTAAAACTACGGCTCTCGGTATGACGTTACAATTTATAATTCGAACACTACACATTGTAAAGACAGGAAATTTTACAGACAGTATACACATATGTAGTTGCATATAGCTTCTAAATTGTATCACATTCCGACACGTAGTTCATGAGATATGAGCTCGTAAACAGTAACGCTCCGCTGTTCATGGACTAAAACTATGAGATTCTGTATGACGTTACAATTTATAATTTCTACACTACAAATTGCAGCCGCAGGAAATTTTACAGACAGGAAACAAGCATATAGTTTAGTGTACTATCTAAATTGTATCACAGTAGGACTCTTAGTTCTTGAGAAATGAGCACATAAACAGTAACGTTCATGAAAACCGCCGCATCCCGCAACAAGTTATAATCTACTACTTCTTTATTACTAATTGTAATCCCAAAAGATTTTACAGGCATAAGCAGTTATACAAATGAATATATACCTGAAAAATTATACAATTGTTCAAAATATAATTCAATAAATATGAGATCGTACGAATTTTATGTCATATGTGTTTTCACTACTATCTTTTTTGGACACTGCACTTACAATTTTGTATATCATGCAAGACAGCGTTATTTCTTACATATTCTCCGGTAAATGTAACGATTTTAGAATTAAAAAAAATAGTTGGACACAGAGAGAAGAAATACGAGAAGTACTAAGTCAAGGCAGGAATAAATAAATAAATACCCGAGCAAAAATGTTCAAATGTTTGTTAGGATTATGAGACTTGACTACGGGGTCATTAGTCCCTAAACTTACAAACTACTTATCAACTACCTTATACTAAGGACGACACAAATATCCATTCCCGAGGGGGGATTCGAACCCCCGACCGTAGTGGCCGTGCAGACCGTGACTGGAGCGCCTCAGTCCCCTCGGCCACCGCGGCCGGCAAATACCCGAGCAACGCCGGGTTTTCAGCTAGTCATATATATTTAAATGTTTCTCAAACTGTATTTAAGAATTGATAGTAGAGTGTAATAAAAACGTCATTTGTAAAACTTGTACAGAACGTAATGAAATAATTGCCCATTTTTTTTTTTTTTTTAAATAGACGATCGATTGTCAGTAAAGGTAAATGTGAATCAAAAATGTAAATCTTATCCAACGCAGTAGCAAATAGGAGGCGCGCGAGAGCTTGGAGAGCCCCTTTAGATCAGGAAAGGATTCGGCGAGGCACTAGTCACTATTTGAACTAGTCACTACTGGCCGGCAGTCCTTGGAGGAACGTCAGCATACCTACAGCTGACGGTGCACTTTTCAACACTTCTTGCAAGCTCCACGCCAGCTTATACAACGTCCCATTCGGCCTATCCCATCACTTCCACCATTTGACGTTAGGGGCCATAAATTATTATTTGAAACATCTTACAAGGAGACCACATGGTTATCGGATTTTAGAATTTTTTGGTATTTATGGTACCTGAAGTTCAGAACTCAACAATCAGCCAAAGCCATTCGACGAAACTCTCAAAAATACTCCAGAAAACTGACTTTGAAATTTTGCAAGTACACGTAAGTACAAAGAAGTACTGTAGCGATCTGACTATATCTACATCTACATAGATACTCTGCCAATCACATTCAAGTGCGTGGCAGAGGGTTCATTAACCACTTTCATAATTTTTCTCTACCGTTCCATTCTCTAATAGCGCACGGGAAGAAAGAACACCTAAATCGTTCCGTTTTCGATCTGATTTCTCTTATTTTATTGGGATGGTCATGTCTCCTTAAGTACGTGGGTGCTAGCAAAATATTTTCACATTCAGAACTAAAAGTCGGTGATTGAAACTTCGCAAACAGATCACGCCGCAATGAATAACGTCTTTCTTTTAATGATTTTCACCCCATTTCTTGCAACATTTCCGTGGCGCCTTCCCTCCCGTAACGTGATAAAACAAAACGAGCTGCCCTTCTCTGAACCTTCTCAATGTCTTCCGTCAGTCCCACCTGTGAGGGTCCCACAAGGGGCAACAGTACTCCAGGAGAGGACGCACAAGTGTGATGTAGGCAGTCTCTTTGGTGGAGCTGGTGCATCTTCGAAGCGTTCTGCCGATGAAACATAATCTTTGGTTCGCCTTCCGCACAATATTTTCTGTGTGTTCTCTCCAGTCAAAGTTGTTCGTAATTGTAACTCCTAGGTATTTGGTAGAATTCACGGCCTTAAGGTTTGACTGATTTATCGCGTAATTGAAGTTCAGCGGATTTCTTTTAGTGGTCATGTGTATTACTTCACACTTTTCTTTATTTAGTGTCAATTGCCTGGTGGTTCGAGCCGCGGCGGAGTGGCCAAGCGCATTGAGGCGCTATGCTGCGATGCGGGAGGCCGTTCTCCGTCGGGGGGTTCGAATCTCCCCTTGTATTTAGTATAGGCTAACTCATAAGTAGTTTGTAAGTTTAGGGACTGATGTCACCGCAGTCAAGTCCCATAAGCTTAACAAACATTTGAACATTTTTTCTGTGGTTCGAATCGCGTTGTGACAGATATTTTTTCGTTGTTTTCGAATTCAGATATATAAAATGTTTTTGGATCTGTAATTTCACACCTGTCAGTTTTTGTTTATGTGTATGTAGAGGAGCAGAACATCTTGTCGTCGCCTAAAACGATGGGTAAGAAGGTTAGCTGCTTGGAAAGCCATTAGTAGCTATGGAGATGACTTTTCAAAAACAGCGACGTACTTCTTCACAAACTGAAGACTACCGCCGTCAACTAATAGTGATGCGAGCACTCGTGAAATGGTCCTTCGGGAAAATCCCCACCTCACCCTCTAACTACGAGATGCTGTGACCCATCTCGTGCGCCGACTATAACACCATGTTAAAACTCATTTAAATCGTGATAACCCGCCATTGTAGTAACAGTGACAGATCTAGAGTCAGCGCCAGACACCTGTTTTCTTATATAGGCGTTGTCGACCGTAGCACAGTTCTCTGTTTACATAGATATGTATTTGCACACGCATGTATATCATTTTCTTTGGCATTTCAGTGCGCGTAATATATAACAGATGAGGACGATCAGTTTGGCCTTAGGAAAGGTAAAGGCACAACAGAAGCACTCATGACAGTACTTCGTAATGGGAGATAAGAAAAAATTCACGTTCATCACAGGAATTAGAGGTGCAAGAACGTTACATTAGCTACCAGAGGACAATGCATTTAATTAATGATGAAATCTGAAAATTTGTGCTGAGCTGGGATTCGTACCCGTGTCCCCGTGATAGGCATTTGCAGGGCCCGCTGCGTCAGTCGGACACTGTGATCACCGCGACTGCGCATGCTACCCAAGCACGCCTCAAATTTTAAACTGGCTTTTACACGCATTAGGCGTGCCATATCGTCGATTCTGCAAGAGTACATGTCTAGCGTGCATCTCCGCTGAAGAAAGGATCAGTGGCCACCTCCGCCTTAATTATGGTGTCAGTTCTTTCGATCATGTCCGAAAGGACACGCACCACATATATATTAATGGGAGTTGTCGACCTGAAAAAACGTCCGACAATGTAAAATGATACAAGATGTGCTAAATTCTGAGAAAAATTATAAAGTGTGTAAGGCATTCAGTCTGTCGCCCCTACTGTTCATTCTACATATAGAAGCAGCGATGACGGAAATAAGGTTCTTTAGTGGATTACTTAACGGCGAACGCATATCAATAATCAGATTTGCCAGTGACATTGATTTGTTCCGTGGAAAGTGAAGGAGAGCTGCGGTTCATGTTGAATGGAATGAATAGTCTACTAGGAACAGAATGTGGACCGAGAATCAACCGCAAAAAAATAAAAGTACTGAGAAGTAGCAGAAATTAAAGTAGCGAGGAACTTCAAGATGAGTGATCATTGTGTAAAGGAAGTTAAGGAATTCTGCTATCTTTGGAGCAAAATAACGCATCTCAAACGAAGCTAGGAGACTGACACAGGCTAAGGGGGCTTTCATGGCCAAGAGAAGTCTACAGGTGTCAAAAATTGGCTTTAATGCGAGGAAGAAATGTCTGAGACTGTACGTTTGAACGTGGCCAGAGGGAAAACCGGAACAGAAGATAACCGATGCGTCTGAGTTGTGGCGCTACGGAAGAAAGGTGAAAATGTGATGTATTGGTAACGAATGAGGAGGTTCTCTGTACAATCGGATATATGGTAAACTTTCACAAGAAGAAGGCAAAAGGCAATAGACGAAGCTGTAGGGGAAGACAAAGAATAGAATGCATCCAGCAAATACCTTATTGAGGACATAGGATACATCGCTACTCCGAAATAAAGAGGCAGCTCAGCAGAGAGATTCGTGGCGGGTTTCGTCAATCCCGATGTGCGACTGATAGCGAAAATAAAATAAAAAGCACGGCATTAGCATACTCGACCAGTAACTGCAGTTTCACAACGCCACTTATTTCTTGTGGTACCCAGTTTACATGCGTTGATGACATGTCTAATTAATGCTAATTTTCTTTAGTTGCTGACCTTCTTGTCACATACTTAATTCGTTATTCATACTAAACGAAAAAATATGTACATGCTATGCCCTCATTAATTACTATTTTATTCTTTAAAAATTGTTTACGACCTACAAGAGGACTGGTGTATTACCATTTAAAACAGCAGTCAAGAACATGACGTAAGGGCAATGCCGCACTTCTGTTTAACACAAAAGAGTAAGTTTTTACTTATCAGACTTTAAGTAAGTAAAATTTCGTGATTTATGGAAAGGATACAATCAGGGAGGGAGAAGCGATTAGTGCACAAAATAATACGGTTGTATAACAGGTCTAAGAGAAGTAAAGTTAACAGTTGGGTGTCCCCCCCCCCCCTCCCCCAGTGCTGCTGTAGCAGTTTTAGAGTCATTCAAAGAAGGTCTACACCTGGTAGAGCGTACGAATCCGGGCCATGTAATATTAGTCGTGGGAAACTTCAGCCTTAAGAATATAGATTGGGACCTCTCTAGTTACATTTCACGCGGTACAGACAAGCAGTCTTGCGAGCTACTTTCGGACACATTCTCCGCAAACTGTCTTGAATTGTTAAACCGGCAACCCACGCGCAATGGAAATATTTTAGACCTTAAAGCTAGGAACAGGCCTGACCTTATTAACGATCATGATATCGTCATAGCGTCGATGGTGATCAAAGTTCATAAATCAATCAAGAAGGCTAGGAGCGTGTTTGTTAGGAAGAGCCGATGAGCAATTGTTAAGATCGCACTTAGAAAATGGACATCGTATAGTTCCGGTAGAATTGATGTAGAGGAACTGTGGACTAATTTAAATGCATTGTACATAAACGGTTAGAGAAATATGCGCCTGTAAAGTCGATTAAGAATGGAAATGATTCACCGTGGTATAATAGAAAACTACTGAGAAAGCAACTACTGTTGCACTCTCGGTCCAAAACAGAACACGCAAATTATGAGAGGCAAAAGTTAGTAGAGATTCTTGCGCCTATAAAAAGATCGATGCGCGGAGCATACAATAATTACCACAGCCATACCTTAGCAAAAGATCTTTCCGAGAACCCGAAAAAAATCTGGTCCTATGTAAAATTGATAAGCGGGTAAAAGCCCACTATCCAGTCTCTCGTTGATCATTCCGGGGCAGTAATAGCAAAGTATACGGAAAGTTGTTCTAAATTTAACCTTTAAGAAATCTTTCAGGCAGGAGGTCCGCACAAATGTACGATCATTTGATCAACTTACTAATTCCGAAATGGAGGACTTATTTCCGGTGTAGAGAGGCAGCTGAGAGAGCTAAATACGAAAAAGTCTGCTGTTCCGGATGGAATACCAGTTCGGTTTTACAAAGACTACTCTGCGGCGTTGGGCCCTTACTTTGCTTGCATTTATAGAGAATCTTTAATTCAGCGCAAAGTTCCTAGTGATTGGAAAAAAACGCAGGTGACTCCCGTTTATAAGAAAGGAAAGAGAACTGACCCACACAATTACAAATGTCGCTCACATCAGTTTTCTGTAGAATTTTGGAGCATATTCTCAGTTCGAATATAGTAAATTTCCTAGAGACGGAAAAGCTTCCTTCTATGATTCAGCACAGGTTTAGCAAACATCGTTCATGTGAAACTCAGCTTGCCCTTTTCTCACATGACATCTTGCGAGCCATGGATGAAGGGCAACAGGCGGAAATTGTGACAATTCATATACAGGCCATGCAACACGCACTGTCCACGAGAGATGCGTTGAACACAGAAGATATGCCCGCCTATTACAAAAAATGTTCAAAAGTCTGTAAATCTATCGGACCAAACTGCTTGGTCTTCAGTCCGTAGCTTACAAACTACTTAAACCTAGGTAAACTAACCTAAGGACAAACACACAAACCCATGTCCCAGGGAGGACTCGAACCTCCACGGCAAGCAACCGCGCGCTCCACAGCGAGACGCTTTAGACCGCTAGGCTACTCCACCGCGGCACGCCTATTACAGCTGTGGCTGAATACTGCATAGAATTTGGTCATTGCGACTGTGGCTGAATACTGCATAGAATTTGTTCATTGCATGAACTATAGTGAAGATTTGGATACCTATATCTTCGTTGTGGGATGCTATATTTAAGGAAGCTGTTGAAAAGGGCTGGCCGACTACTTAATAAACAGAGATAAAGGTTTTAATTTAGACAAAGCTTGGACTCCTGCACTTGAAGTACTGAAATTGCAGAGAAGAAGTCAAGGTGTTGCCGCCGCCGAGAATGTATCGATAAGTGAACACCGGAGCGCTTCCGCCACGGGGGGCGCACGCGTGTGAGTATTTCGATATGCAGTAAACCAGCATCTGTGTCACAAACGCGCATTGCCATCGCGATCAGGCTTATAAGGCCGCGCCCGGCACCTCGTCGACATTCTTGGACTCTCTCTGAAGATGGCCGGACTGTACGCGGCCGAAATATAAGTGGAAGAAGTGGATTTTGCGCTGCTGCATTCCCGAAATTTAATGGACTATACTTTACGCCGTGAAAAGTTGAAAATAGATAGCGGTCGTTTCGTACGTTTATTTATTTTAGAATTTTTTGATGTAAGTTAACACATCATACGATGGTATTAGTTCACTATTATCAACTCAGCGGCTGCAAAAGTGTACTGTATAGTTATGAGGTGGTTAGTGAGACACGTTTACGATTTGTATTAAAGTCCTTTTCTGATGAAGTTGTTGTAATTAAAAATTTCATGATGGTTGTCAGTTTTAATACTTACATCAGTGATGTAGTATTTCAGTATACGAGGGGCGTTTGAAAAAATCGTGCAAAGTAACAGAGATGGCACCACCGGCGAGTATCGAGGTCATATTTAGTTAGCAGCATCTTTGGAAAGAATGACGTTTCAGCCATATTGGTCTATTTCTTTGTGTTTGGCATTCGTGTGAATCAAGGAAGTCGAGTGATTGTCAAAGAATGGACGATTAATGTGTTGATTATGAAAGGCAACACGCCTCAGGAGACTAAAGGAAGCTTGATAAACATTATGATGACTCTGAATCTTCAATTAGAACAGTTTATAAATGGTTCTAAATTTTTCGGAGTGGACATATGGGCACAAGTGACGCTGAACTTTCTGGACACCCTGTGAAGGTTACTACTCCAGAAAGCATTGATAAAAACCATGAGATGGATGACAAAAAAGTTAAGGACATCTCGAACGAACGAGTACACAATATTTTGAATAAACATTTGGACATGAGAAAGCTATTCGCAAGATGGGTCCGCGATTGCTCATACTTGACCAAAAATGGAATCGTATGAAGTGTTGCAAGGGAGTTTTGCAGCTGTTCAGGAAGAATCCGCAGGACTTTAAGCGTCGTTTCGTCACTGTGGCTGAAACATGGGTACATTGCTATACTACTGAGACCAAAGAACAATCTAAACGATGGGTTACCAACGGAGAATCTGCTCAAAAAGGCGAAGACCGGTTCTTCGGTCCGAAAGGTTATGGCGACGGTCTATTGAGATTCTCAAGGGATAAACCTCAGACCATTCGGAACAGAGTAAAACTGTTTACAGGTGCGTATTATTCATCGTTATTGGACCCTTTTAAAACTGAGCTGCAAGAAAAACGCCGGCGATTGGCCCACAAAAAAGTCCTTTTCCATCACGACAGTTCACCAATAACACCTCAGCAGTAGTGGTCGTTGAATTATTGGAAATAGGATTCCAACTCGTTTCACATCCCTTCTATTCTCCTGACTTGGCTCCCTCGGACTACTGTTTGTTTTCCAATTTGAAGAAATGGCTGTCGGGACGAAGATTTCATTCAAACGAAGAGGCGATTGCAGAAACTAATACCTATTTTGCAGGCTGGGACAATTCCTATTATTCGGAAGGGATCAACAAATTAGAACAGCGTTGGAAGAAGTGTATAAGTCGCGACTATCTCGAAAAATAAAAATGGTTTTCCCGTAACACGTTAGTGTTTTTTTTTCTTTTTTTTCCAAGACTTTTCTACCGCCCCTCATACTACCGATAAATCAACGACTTTTCTTAAAAAAAAAAAAAAAAAAAAAAAAAAAAAAAAAAAAAAAAAAAAAATCACCTCCGAAGCATCTGGTGAATGCAACTATTTTTGTATAAAATCTGAAATTATTACTAATTTCGTCAATAATTCTATTCTGTTTCACAGTATCACATTCTACCATGACGACTAAAACAAAATAAAAATACGGGAGAGGATTAGGTTTGAATACGAAACGCAAAATTCGTAAGCCCGGATGGTAACCATCTCGCTACCAAATAGCAAAGAGCGACAGCCATAGCCCGACCAGATAATTTCATTTCACAGATACAGGCAATGCAAAACTTCGACCGTCATTCTTCTTCGAAAATATTTAATGTTGGCACCTACTCCAAAATATTCATCCTCTTGTTTTCACCCTTTCCTAGTCTCTCAAGTTCAGACTTAAACTGATGAGTTTCTTTGTAACCAATCAGCTAGCAAAAGAAAAAAGTGCATACTGATTTTTGAGGGCCGTGCGGAATGGTCGTGTGGTGTACATCGTCAGGCTACGAACTGGGCTGCCGTTCCCGGCGGAAGTTCGAGTCCTCTCTCGGGCATTGGTTTGCGTGTTGACCATAGTGGAAGTTAGCTTGAATAGCTTGTCAGTCTAGGAACTGATGACCATAGCACTTTGATCCAATAGTTATACACAAGAATTAATCTTAACCGAACTGTAATTACATAATTTCTACAGTGGTCACTGGTAACAGTATTAATTTAAAAGTTCAATATTTGTAAATCTACTGGACCGAACTAATGTGGTCATCAGTCCCTAGCCTTACAAACTACTTAAACTAACGTAAACTAACCTAAGGAGAAAACACACGCACACAAACGCACACACACACACACACACACACACACACGGCGAGAACAGCCTCACAGACTCTGACAAGGCGTCTTGAACCGCTCGGTTATTCCCTCGGAAAAGCGAAATGTATTTGGTAGAAAAACGAAGACTCAATAGAATTTGCAATGGTTTTATAGGCACGTTTGTGGTGTATAATTATTTGTATCTTTACATCAGAATCAGTTGATACAAACAAGTAATAAGTTGGTTTAACTGTAAATGTAATTTTACTTTAAACGCAGCATTCGCCGATCTCATTTCGGCACCTAAAAGTCGGGGTTGTTTTCGAAAAACTAAGTTACCTTAAACGCGTCAACTTTCGGAAGTAAATATCAATTGGAATTTAAATTCAGATACCCTGAGATGGTTTTTCGTCTCAAACGTGTCCAAGACATTAACGATGAATAAGAAGCAATGAATTAAAATGTGTGATGCGGCTGGGAATCGACCCCGGACTTCCACGCTTACAAGGCAGACGTCTTATCATTTTTGTATTTAATTTTTTTTCTCATCTTGTAGATCTGTGGTTCGCGGTCGTTCGTTCAGTTTGTTCGTGGTTGTTCGGTGAATGGTTGGCTCAGCTTTTTTATTACAGAGGGCATTCAGCCCTGCCGTTAGATCACAGCACCACTAACGAGTAAGATGTCTTTGAATAGTCTAAGTACAACTACCCTCCACTTCACAGATTCAGCTTTTGTCTTCCATAGATAATTGCCACTACTTCCAAGGCTCTCCATGAAGTAGTGGCAATTATCTATGGAACACAGAAGCTAGGTTACCTTATTCATAAGGTAGAGGTTACAGATATGAAAGTAGCAAGAATGATTGCAGGCACTAATAGATGGGAACAATGGCAGGAGGGTGTCCATAATGAGGAAATCAAGGAAAAACTGAGAATGTACTCCACTTAGAGCAAACAGACTGAGATGGTGGGGTCATGTTACATGCATGGGAGAAGTAAGGTTACCTAAGAGACACATGAGCTCGGCAGCTGAGGGTAAGAGGAGTCGAGGTATACCAAGAAGAAAGTACTTAGATTCGGTGCAGAATGATTTTGAAGTAAAAGGCATAACATCAGACGAGGCATCAATGTTAGCATTGAATAGAGGATCACGGAGGAATTTTATTAGAGGTACTATGCTCCAGACTGGACGCTGAAAGGCATAATCAGTCTCTAATGATGATGATGATGACACAGAAGCTGAATTAAAGTTTGTGACGTGGAGGGAAGTCAGGCTATTCCGAGGCGCCTTACTGTTTAGTGGTGCGGTGGTGTAACGGTAAGATGTCTGCCTTGTAAGCATGGAGATCCGGGTTCGATTCCCGGCCGCATCACAAATTTTAATTCATTGCTTCTTATTTATCGTTAACTTTCGGAAAGTTGGAACTATAAAAATTCACAAAATTCTCTTCCATTTTCAATTTCCGTCACAAAAAAATTATACGCAGAAAATACACATTTATAGCTTCGTCTTCGTCGTGTCATGTGACATCAACATAGGTTAGTGACAGAGTGTTTTCGATAACGTGACCTAAGCTTGAAATTTCATTTCTTTATTAATATATATAGAGAATAGAGACTCTGAATTGCCATTTGAGCGTTCCAATAATAGAGAATAACAACAATTCGGTCCATTTTTCAGATACGATAATACGCGTTTCTTTCTGCCACGCTGCATGAAAGTGCCGCGTCACGATGTGCTGGCAACACGACGCACATTATGAGACGCCCCTAGCCGCAAGGTTGGCTGCCCTGCGTGACTGTGCTGGAATCTGCCGGAAATCGAGTTGCAACTTCACGCCAGTTAACGTGAAACGTGGGCGATTCATCTGCAGCTATTAGGAGTGCTTCACGAAATCTGACAGCTACTTGCATTCTAAGCATCACCTGTCTACCTTTAAACTAGTTTTCTTTCCGTCACAGATCGAGATATTTGCACGTAGCTAGCATGTCATGCAGAACTGTTGCGTTAATTATGAATGGAGCAGGGTCAGGACTGGAGACGACGCACGTAGTTCCCATTTCGATCTACCTAATTTTAATTCATAATATGTTAATGAGCTTGAAACCCATTTTCTCGTTTTGGAAACACGGCGAACTTATGAAATATTTTAATATGAAAAAAGAAATCATTTATGTTTGCAGAAATTGTAACGTTTATATTTAAAGGTCACCTGTTTCGAACTTACATAAGCAGCCGCCACACGCTCATCGTCTCAGCCTAACTGGAGACAAATCTATCGGATGATGGTCTTATGTAAGACCGAAACCGCTTACCTTTAAAAATAAACGGTGCAATTTCTGCGAACTTGAATGATTCTTTCATATTAAATCATAAATATCTATATGTTTTGAGAAATCCGCGAATTTCGCAAATATATTTTTCTATTATGTACTATCACTATCTGTAGGGGAGCGTTACGCCACCTGCTCTTCAAATTTCTAGGTCGTATCTTTCTCATGTGGTGAATGAAACACTAGGCTTCATTAAGTACTTCTTACTTCACAACGTGTACAGACTAAAAGCCAAGTTCAAATTTGGCATACAAATGTGGAGCCAACGCAAAATATATGTGTAGTTGTGCCACACTTGTTGTCTCAATAACTATCCTATAATGCCTAGCTTTTTTTAGCTTCAAGTAAGCGCCAATATTGCACGCGGGACCACTGAACGAAGTATCCAGACGCACATTGTGTGTATACTGTTGTGTAGGATGTAACCAATTGGTGTTACTAAAATGCTGCACAACATTACTAAATTTAATATAACCGTCTTTCAGTTATTCTCTTATTCACAGTTTCTCAGACAAGAACATTACAAGCACGGATTTGCGCATCATCAATAATGCATGCTAAATGATAACTACGTCTTACTTAATAAGGGTTATAAAAAATATATATACATAACTGACATTGAGGGGTGAACGCAGAACTAAGTGGCCATCGATAAACATCACACTTTAAGGGGGAGGAAGGAAGTTCAACAAAGTGTGACATCGTATGCATTTCTTACTGTAATATGCTTACGTAAATGCATAAAAGTTTGCATAATCGTAAATTTTTCGACTGTGGGGGTGGGGAGGACGATGATACATCCCCTTTATCCCCCCCCCCTTTTGAGTCTACCACTGTTGGGACGCTACCTCACGCTAATCACTTCTGCAAATCCGACAAGCGTTTTCATCATCAGGCGTCAAGATATCCTCAGTCCCTCAGCTGCGACAGCTGGTCGCCAGAGAGTCATCACAATGTTATATCACTGAACTCAGTTACATGAGTTGCCTCTCTCTTCTTTAAGCCGAATTGTGAAGTTCGAGTCCCGCTCCGCCAGATACTCCAGGAAGTTTAAGGTCAGTTCAGCACTGTAGACTGAAAATCTGTTTGGAGGTGGTATGCCGTTGCCTTCCTCCGACCTCCTTACACGAGGCATCACAAAAACGTTTCACCAGGCAACGTCGGTCAAGTGCTGTTTGAGTAGGAGAAATCGGTTGGAAACTTTCCTCGTTTCAGCATGTTGTAGGTGTCGCCACCGGCGCCAACCTTGTGTGAATGCTCTGAAAAGCTAATCATTTGCATATCACAGCGTATTCTTCCTGCCGGTTAAATTTCGCGTCTGTAGCACGTCATCTTCGTGGTGTAGCAATTTTAAGGCTAGGAGTGTATGTGATTCAAAGTCAAATTTGTGGGTTTAAGGTACTTTCAACATCGAGGTTATCAGCGATCAAATTTGAGCTGGTACATTTATGAACTGTTCGTGAGTTGTCTTAACGACCTTGGAATCGGACGATTCATTTTAAGCATTTTGTGATTTATCTGCACAAATTTGAACTGCGAATAACACAAATCCTGAAACATACTTTGCTAAAATTCCCGAACTCAGCACGATGCTAGATTAACCCTGGTTAATTTTGTCCTCGATGGCGAGTGTTCATCAGAGAACTAGACTATCGTCAGAGGTGCTCCAGGGAAGTGTGATAGGACCGCTGTTATTTTCTGTCTACATAAATGACGTGACGGACCGAGTGAGTTGCAATCTGCGGCTGTTTGCTGATGATGCTGTGGTGTACAGGGGGGTGTGGCTTTAGCAGGATGCAGGATGAGTTGGATCAAACTTCTAGGTGGTATGAGGAATGGGAACTAGCGCTAAACATGGAAATTTTAAGGTGATGCAGATGAGTAGGAGAAATAATCCTGTAATATTCGAATACAACATTAGTTGTGTGCTTCTTGACAGATTCTCGTCAATTCTATACCTTGCGCAGCGATATCAAATGGAACTAGCATACACGAGCAGTCGTGGGGATGGCGGATGGTCGACTTCGGTTTATTGGGAGATTTTTGGGAAGATATGGTTCGTGAATGTATGCTTTCCCAGCGTATATAACACATGAAGAGTTCTAGGTCATGCAGCCGGATGGCAGTGTCATCTAACCGCGACGTTTAGACGAGTGTCATACTTATAATCTTCTAGGCCAGGGGTTCCCAAACTTTTTGTCTCGTAGACCCCTTGCCAACTTTTTGTGCCCTGTGTAGATCCCCTGCCTTTTGTGTACTTAATTTTTTACGAATTACTAACTTCAAATGTATTTTCACGCCTTACTTGGTGCTACTAACATTGATAAATTTAATTTTAAAAGAGTATTATATATATATATATATATATATATATATATATATATATATATATATATATATATATATACCTCCGGGCCTGCAGCAGGAGACCGAAAATACAGAATTCTTCAAATCGTCTACTAAGCCAATGAAGCGAACAGGATGAAGCTTCATCATTGTGAGAATAATTCCAAATTTTGATTGCGACCTTCCTAAATATGAACCACTATCATGGACCCCCATTTATAACAGACCACCCAGTTATTTTTCCGCTGACGTGGACCCCTTGCAGGTTGGAATAGGCCGCCGGTGGTCCATATAGACCACTTTGGGACTCATTGTTCTAGGCGAAGTATACATATGTACGCGTGCTGCCCCTCCCTCAGCCATCGGGCTGTGAGAGGCTAGTCCGGTGGAGCCCGCGAGCGGAGTGGTGGGGGAAGCGAGTGCGCCGCACGCATCCCGGCCAGAGCATTCTGGACGTGTCTCGAGGACAACACGGTTTTCGATGCGCTCTCGATATATTGCAGCTGGATCCCATGCCGTACTCAGTTGGTCCCTACAGCAACAGCTGCAGTACATCGAGAGCGCATCGAGGACGTCTTGACCGCAAGGCACGGCCAGAGCCGGCCGCGGTGCCCGAGGGGACTGAGGCTCTTCAGTCACGGTCTGCACGGCCACTACGGTCGGGGGTTCGAATCCCCCCTCGGGCATGGATACTTGTGCCGTCCTTAGTATAAGGTAGTTGATAAGTAGTTTGTAAGTTTAGGGACTGATGACGCCGTAGTTAAGTCCCGTAAGCTATACAAACATTTGAACATTTGACACGGCCAGAATGCTCTGACCGGGATGCGAGCGGAGCAATCCCTTCCCCCGCCACCCTGCACGCCAGCTCGACATCGGCATAAGCTTGTCATTTCGCCTAGAAGATGATGACACCCGTCGAAACGTCGCGGATACAAGACATTGCCACCCGGCTGCTAGCCCGACTGTGATTTGTCTGTAAAGGAGACTGCATATAAAACCGCGTCTTGAGTGTTGCTCAAATGTTTGAGATACCCACCAGATCGGGCCGGCCGCGGTGGCCGAGGTGACTGAGGCGCTCCAGTCACGGTCAGCACGGCCACTACGGTCGGGGGTTCGAATCCCCCCTCGGGCATGGATATTTGTGCCGTCCTAGTTCGTAAGTAGTTCATAAGTAGTTTGTAAGTTTAGGGACTTATGACCCCGTAGTTAAGTCCCATAAGCTCTACAAACATTTGAACATTTGAACACCAGATCGGTTGAAAGCAGTGTTTCCCAGGCGCTTTGAATACACGAGCCCCTTAAAACTACACCAAACATGAAGTTAAGCGGGCCCTGCTCCAAGTCCTCACGAAAATTCGTAACCATTGCCCATTTTTGCCAGAGTCGGAAATACCTCCACCTCTCCACCATCCTGTAAAACTGTCTGAAGCAATTCAGCGTCCTATTTGGCGGTTGGTTGTCGGTAATCTATTTTCACTGAGGAGCAATTTAAACCAGTGACTCAGGAATACTAGGATCTTCGCCGCTCTCACAAATAGAGCACCCCCCACTACATCTATCCGGGGTGTCTTACGAGTCGAGGACCTTGGCCCTGCTGACTCTTACAAGTACACCCCGAAAGTTCATTTGCAAGAAAATAAATAAAGTTAGCAGTTCGACATCCCTCCCTTGCTCCAGATCGCTGATAAAGCGATGGTACCCTACTCTACCATGCTCCACCAATAAAAAATAAAATAAAGAAAGAAATTCACTCACTCACTGACTAAACACGAAATCTCGAAAACTACTTCACCTATGAAGCTGAAATTTGGCAGCAATGTAGTCTATAGGTAGAGGACGTCAGCTAAGAAAGGATTTTGCGATAGAGGATATTACATGAACAATGAAAAATTCCGCGTCTTGCGGTAGGTGATAGTGTGACTTTATCAATCCACTACTTGAGAAGGAGAGCACTTAGCGACTTGCAACAAACTTTAAACATAATTTCAAACCTTAAGGAAACTTTTTCTTGCTGAAAACTCCGGCAAAATGATGAAAAGAAAAAAAGTTTATCGCTTACTACTTTTGCGCTGTTCATGGACTAAAACTACGACATTCGGTAGGACGTCACAATTTATAATTTCTACACTACAAATCCACCCCCATGAACCACAGACATTGCCGAGGTGGGGTGGCTTGCGTGCCTCAACGATACAGATAGCCGTACCGTAGGTGCAACCACAGCGGAGGGGTATCTGTGGAGAGGCCAGACAAACGTGTGGTTCCTGAAGAGGGGCAGCAGCCTTTTCAGTAATTATAGGGGCAACAGTCTGGATGATTGACTGAGCTGGCCTTGTAACATCAGCTAATCTGGCTTTGCCACACAGCTACTGCGAACGGCTGAAAGCAAGGGGAAACTACAGCTGTTACTTTTCCCGAGGACATGCAGCTCTACTGTATGAACATATGATGATGGCATCCTCTCGGGTAAAATATTCCGGAGGTAAAATAGTCCCCCATTCGGATCTCCGGGCGGGGACTACTCAGGAGGATGTTGTCATCAGGAAAGACAATACTGGCATTCTACGGATCGGAGCGTGGAATGTTAGATCCCTTAATCGGGTAGGAAAATTAGAAAATTTATAAAGGGAAATGGATAGATTGAAGTTAGATATAGTGGGGATTAGTGAATTTCGGTGGCAAGATGAACAGGATTTCTGGTCAGGTGAGTACAGGATTATAAATACAAAATCAATTGGGGGTATCACAGGAGTAGGATTGATAATGAATAAGAAAATAGGAATGCGGGTAAACTACTATGACCAGCACAGTGATCGCATTATCATTGTCAAGATAGATACGAAGCCAACACCGACAACAGTAGTACAGGTTTATATGCCAACTAGCTCTGCCGATGATGAGGAGATCGAAGAAATATATGAGGAGCTAAAGGAAATTATTCAGACAGTTAAGGGAGAGGAAAACTTAATTGTGATGGGAGACTGGAATTCGGTAGTAGGAAAAGGAAGAGAAGGAAAAATAGTAGGTGAATATGGACTGGGCAGGAGGAATGAAAGAGGAAGTCGCCTGGTAGAATTTTGCACGGAACATGATTTAATCGTAACAAACACGTGGTTTAAGAATCACAAAAGAAGGTTGTATACGTGGAAGAGACCAGGACACACCGGAAGGTATCAGATAGATTTTATAATGGTAAGACATAGGTACCGGAACCAGGTTATAAACTGCAGGACATACCCAGGGGCAGATATAGACTCTGACCATAACTTGTTAGTCATGAACTGTAGGCTGAAGCTGAAAAAACTGCAGAAAGGTAGGAAAATAAGGTGATGGGACTTAGATAAATTGAAGGAAAGTGAAGTTCTGGAGAATTTCAGAGGGAGATTTATGGAAAACTTGACAGAAACAGGGGGAAATAAAACAGTAGAAGAGGAATGGGTAGCATTGAGAGATGAAATAGTGAAGGCAGCAGAGGACAAAATAGGTAGAAAGGCAAGACCTACAAAAAATCCTTGGGTATCACAGGAAATACTCAGTTTAATTGATGAAAGGAGAAAATATAAAAATGCAGTAAATGAAACGGGAAAAATGGAGTACAGACGACTAAAAAATGAGATTGACAGGAAATGCAAAATAGCTAAGCAGGAGTGGCTAGAAGCCAAATGCAAATCTGTAGAAGAATGTATAACAAAGGGAAAAGTAGATACCGCCTACAGGAAAATAAAAGAGACATTTGGGGACAAGAAAAGCAACTCTGCGAATATCAAGAACTCAGATGGGAAACCAGTTCTCAGCAAAGAAGGGAAAGCTGAAAGGTGGAAAGAGTACATAGAGCAGCTCTACAAAGGAAATGAACTTGGAGACGATGTTGTAGGAAGGAAAGAGGAAGTAGATCAAGATGAAATAGGAGATACTATACTGAGAGATGAATTTGACAGAGCCCTGAAAGACCTAGGTCGGAACAAGTCCCCAGGAGTAGATGACATACCCTCAGAGCTACTAAAGTGCCTGGGAGAGCCAGCCATGACAAGACTATTTGCACTGGTGTGTAGGATGTATGAGACAGGCGTAATGCCCTCAGACTTTAAGAAAAATGTAATAATCCCCATTCCAAAGAAATCAGGCGCAGACAGGTGTGAAAATTACAGAACCATCAGTTTGATAAGTCATGGTTGCAAAATTTTAACACGAATTATCTACAGGAGAATGGAAAAGCTGGTAGAAGCTGACCTCGGGGAAGATCAGTTTGGATTCAGGAGGAACATAGGAACCCGGGAGGCAATACTCACTTTATGTCTTATCTTAGAAGATAGATTAAGGAAAGGCAAACCAACATTTTTAGCTTTTGTGGATTTGGAGAAAGCATTTGACAATGTTGACTGGAATACACTCTTTCAAATTCTGAAGTCAGCAGGGGTAAAATACAGGGAAAGGAGAGTTATTTACAACTTGTACAAAAGCCAGACCGCAGTTATTAGACTCGAGGGGCATGAAAGGGAAGCATCAGTTGGGAAGGGAGTAAGACAGGGTTGTAGCCTTTCTCCGATGTTGTTCAATTTGTACATCGAGCAGGCGGTGAAGAAAAGCAAGGAAAAATTTGGAATAGGGATTAAAGTTCAGGGGGAAGAAATAAAAACATTGCGTTTTGCCGATGACATTGTAATTCTGTCAGAGACAGCAAAGGACCTGGAAGAGCAGTTGAACGGAATGGACAGTGTGTTGAAGAGAGCGTATAAAATGAACATTAACAAGAGCAAAAAAAAAAAAAAAAAAAAAAATGGAATGTGGTCTTAGAAAATCAGGCGATGCTGAAGGAATTAGATTAGGTAACGAAACAATGAAGGTGGTAGATGAGTTTTGTTACTTGGGTAGTAAAATAACATGCGATGGTCGCAGTACAGAGGATATAAAATGCAGAATGGCAATGGGAAGAAAAGCATTTTTGAAAAAGAGAAATTTGCTAACATCGAATATTAATTTAAGTGTAAGGAAGTCGTTTCTGAAGGCATTTGTGTGGAGTGTTGCCTTGTACGGGAGTGAAACATGGACGATAAGCAGTGCGGACAGGAAGAGAATAGAGGCTTTTGAAATGTGGTGCTACAGAAGAATGCTGAAGATTAGGTGGGTAGATCGCATAACTAATGAAGAGGTACTGAACAGAATTGGTGAGAAAAGGAATTTTTGGCATACCCTGACTAAAAGAAGGGATCGCTTTGTAGGACACATTCTTAGACATCGAGGAATCGTAAATTTAGCATTGGAGGGAAGTGTGTGGGGTAAAAATCGCAGAGGGAGACCAAGAGACGCATATAGTAAGCAGATTCAAGTGGATGTGGTTTGCCGTTCTTATGAGGAGATGAAAAGGCTTGCTCAGGATAGAGTAGGGTGGAGAGCTGCATCAAACCAGTCTCCGGACCATAACAACAACAACACTACAAATAGTAGCCACGGTAAATTTTACAGTAAATTTTTTATACACGCATATAGCTGAACGTAATGTCGAAATTTTATCACAGCACTACATGAGACATGAGCACATAAACAGTAACGTTCACGGAAAACCAACCCATCACGCACCAAGTTTTAATCTAATACTTATTTACTATTAATTGTATTCGCAACAGATTTTACAGACAAACAGCACTTACAGATATTAATATATACCTGGAAAATTATATAATTGTACAACATGTAAGTCAATAAATATGAGTTCGTACGAATTTTATATGTCATCTGTATTTTGATTAGCTACTGTATTTGTTTGGATATTGCACTTATAATTTTATCCATTATGCAAGCAGCCTCATTTATTATATATTCTATGATAAATATAACTTTAAAAAAGGGAGATGGACAGAGCCCGAAGGGATAGGAAAAGTCCTAACTTGAGCTATTGAGCTAGGTTTTATAACTTTCTTGTACAGAAAGAAAAAAAAAAAAAAAAAAAAAAAGAAACAGAGAAAGTAAGTAGTGCACATTATAAGTTAAATTTTTGTTCCATTTTTTTTAATGGAAATATGAATTGCGACGTTGCATAACGAGATTTCGTATCTTAGGAATCACAAGAGGGCAAAGAACTTGAATCGAGATTGTTGTATGGGAGTGAAAGCTGGGTGGATACACGTTACAGATTTAAAAGTAGGAAGAATGATTGCAGGTAGTAATAGCTGGGAACAATGTCAGGAGGGCGGTCATAATGAGGAAATTAAAGAAAAACTGGGAATTAACGCCATAGATGAAGCAGTTAGAGCGAACAGGCTGAGTTGGTGGGGTCGTGTTACACGCATGGGAGAAGCAAGGTTACCTAAGACTCATGAGCTCGGCAGCGGAGGGTAAGAGGAGTCGAGGTAGACCAAGGAGAAGGTACTTGAATTGATTTTGAAGTAAAAGGCGAGGCATCCAATGTTAGATGGAGGAATTTTATTAGGGGGACTAGGGTCCAGACTGAACGCTGAAAGGCATAATCAGTCTCTAATTATGATGATAAAGATTATGGTGAACCAGGTGTCGTATTACAGATAAAGATCAGAAGCGAATCATTCTCGCTGAGCAAGGTCCTACTATATAGCGTAGTCAATTTGTAAACAATCTAATTTCTCAGAATTATTGTATCTTGTAAATTTAGTAATCGCCTGGTATCTGAAAACATTTTCCAGGCCTTTCGTTCACTTATTGTTAACACGTTGTATTTATTATAAAACAACCTTCGTTCTATTAAACTAAGAATTGATGATCAATCAATTAATATGAACTGCATTTCACTTTCCTAAAGCCTATTTTTCTTTACGGAACAGCTATACTCCGTGACCAGGGATGGACAAAGCAGGGGCGATCGCTCAATGTCGCCGCATCCGTTTCAGGTGTAGAGCATTGGTGTGTGTTATGAAGGGTGATATTAGAGGCTGGCTAGAAATTTCATCTTAAAGGACCAGTTGATTAATAGCAGCATACGTACTAAGCTTTCATATTCTATCTCTTTTGTTCTTTATCGTCCGTAACGTGTAACTGTAAACTCATTATGGAACTGTCGGGTGCAGAACAATAAATGACAGATATTGTTATAAAAACAGCTGCATCTACGGGTGTTTGTCGTTCCTCATTTTAGCATATGGTAATTAATTACAAAGCCACAAATATGATTTGTTGTTTTGTTGTCATAGTTCTTACTGTCGTAAACGAAAATGCAGATTTGGACAATTTTCAGAGATTCTATGAATTATTAAAGGAAATTAATTTTGATTATCTGTGGCGTCTAATATCACTGTTATATTGGAAAACACACAACCTCTCAACACCTGATACAGAGGCTTTAATTTAAAATTATTAACTTATCCACCAACAGCCATAAAGTTTATGTGCTTTTATTTAACGACCGGTTTCAGTTTTAAATTAATACAGTCTTCAGGTCCTTTACAAATTAAGTTGCAAATCAGTGTTGTATCCATAACATCATGCTGTACGTACGTCATACGAAATATAAAGAAGAATTAATGTAATACCGAAACCAGTCGTTAAATAAAACAACATAAAATTTAATAATTTGGAATTTAAACTCGAGCAATAGCGGCAGTCCCTATTCCATTACAACACGGAACCACATTGATTGTACATAGGTAGCGACATTGAGGTAGCGCCCCGTTATTGTCCATCCCTGGTCACGAACCTCGCTGTGTTTACAGTCTGTCTCTCGTTTCAGTGAACGGAGTATAGTATTCATGCATGGTCTTGGCTGGTTGTTTTGTGCTGCAACTACGTCCTCGTATGACAGCGACCCCCCGAACAAGACTTTGCGACCCCTTGGTGGTCGCGACCCACAGGTTGAAAAACACTGGTGTAAAAGAAGACATAGAAGCAATTCAGAGGCGGGCGGTTATATTTGTTAGTGGAAAGTTTGATCAATGCGCGAGTGTTACTGAAATGCTTCAGGAACTCAAATGGAAAGCAGGAGGGAAGGCGACGTTCTTTTCGAAAAATACTGTGGAACAAATTTAGAGGGCCGTAATTTGAAGCGGACTGCAGATCGATTCTACTACCGCCAATTTATATTTCGTCTAAAGACTACGGAGATAATATTAGAGAGATGCATACAAACATTCGCTTCCCTCCCCGCCCCTTCTATATGGGAGTGGGACAAGAGAACCAGTACCCTCCGCCACGCACGTTTGGGTGGATTGCAGAGTATGTACGTAGATGCAGATGTAGCAGTTAGAATGTGGCCAGGGATTAGGGTCGCTTTAACACCGTGGTGATAAATAAAGTGAGTGAAATGTTCAAATGTTTGTACAGCTTATGGGACTTAACTACGGGGTCATCAGTCCCTAAACTTACAAACTACATATGAACTACTTACGAACTAGGACGGCACAAATATCCATGCCCGCGGGGGATTCGAACCCCCGACCGTAGTGGCCATGCAGACCGTGACTGAAGCGCCTCAGTCCCCTCGGCCAAAAGTGAGTGAGTTCAGCGGTCCATCGACAGCGTAGACTAGGGCACAAGGTCGCATTTTTATTTTATTTTTTACTTTAATTTTCATTTTCTAATTCCTCGGTTGCACAGTGGTAGAGTAGCAGATGATGAATCCGAAGGTCGCGGGTTCGATCCCCGCCAGATCCTAGGATTTTCTACATCTACATGGGATACTCTGCAAATCCCATTTAAGTGCCTGGCAGAGGGTTCATCGAACCACCTTTATACTATTCATCTCCCATTCCACTCTCAGTTCGGGCTCTGATTTCTCGTATTTAATTCTGATGATCATTTCTACCTATGTAGGTGAGAGTCAACAATATATTTTCGCATTCGGAGGAGAATGTTGGCGATTGGAGTTTCGTAAGTAGACCACGCCGCAGCGATATGTACAGTTGTTGTAATGATTCCCATCCGAGATCCTGTATCATTTCCGTAACGCTGTCTCCTCTGTATTGTGACAATACAAAACGAGCTGCCCTTCTTTGAACTCTTTCGATGTCCTCGGTCAAACCAACCTGATAAGGATCCCACACTGGGCAGCAATACTCCAAAAAAGGACGGACAAGCGTAGTGTATGCAGTCTCTTTAGTAGTTCTGTTGCATCTTTTAAGGGTTCTGCCAATACAACGAAGTTTCTGGTTCGCCTTTCCCACTACATAACCTACATGTTTTTTCCAGTTTAAATCTGAAGTAATAGTAATTCCTAGATATTTTGTGGAGTTTACGGCCTTCACCTTTGATTGATTTATCTTGTAAACAAAGTTTAACGGTTTTCTTTTCGTACTCATGTGGAAGACTTCACACGTCGCATTATTTAGAGTCAATTGCCAATGTTTACACCATAGTGGTATCTTATTCAGATCGTTCTGCAGTTGGTTTTGATCTTCATATGACTTTACTAGGCGATAAATGACGGCGTCATCTGCAAAGAACCTGAGAGAGCTACTTAGATTTTCTCACAAATCGTTTATGTATATAAGGAACAGCAGAGGACCAATGACACTACCCTGTGGAACACCCTATATCACCTCTGTTTTAGTCGATGCCGTACCATCGATAACTACAAATTGTGTCCTCTCTGACAGGAAATCCTCTATCCAATTGCAAATTTGGGGCGATATACCATAACCACGCAATTTGATTAAAAGCCGTTTGTTAGGTACGGTATCAAAAGCGTTCTGGAAATCTAGAAATTGAGATCCCTTATCGATAGCGCCGCTCCGCCGTCGTCGCTTCTCGGCCGTTAAGTACGTAACTTTTCGACATGCCACGTTGTAGAAGATACAGAAGAAGTCGTGCAGTAGTGTATAAGGCTATTGATAATTTGAATATGGATAGTGCTACGAATATTGGTGAACAAGAAATTTTGAAGGGACCTGTAGTGTTTCGTGGATGTATAGTGAACTTTTCTATATTTCCTAAGGAGAAGACTGAGATACCAGGTAATGGATGGTTGACTGTTGCTGTTTTACGTTGTAATGGAGTTACTGTGAAGGAACTTGCTGGACTTGAAAGCGCAAACTCACGTGATGTGATTACTTACCGTACTTTCAATGTGTTCCATGATGTTAACAAAGCTTATGGCAAGAGCTAGTTGTGTTTCGCATTTTTATCTGTCACTTTCCACTTCTTTCACCCTTGGCAGTATTACTCATGTCAAGAATACCGAGTAGCACCGTGGTTCTGTACCCACGTTAAACCGTAGGTCGCCCTATAACTGGCTTGGTAAGTCAATTCGAAGGTCAGAAGAAGGCAACGGTATACCACCCCCAAACAGGACCGTGCCTAATAAAGCACTGTGGTGTTCAAACCAATCTTCGCATTATTGACTACTTTCCGTAATTTTATGAGGTTGGGGGGAGGGGAGAAATTAGCCGTGTCCTATGAGAAGGAATCATCTAGGTATTTTCCTGGAGCGATTGAACGAATTCAGGAAAGCGAGTCCACTGCGCCACCTCGCTCGGAGTGTACCAGAGTCGGAGCAGCGACTCTTTAGCAGCTTCATTGATGGCGCTATCCTTAAACGTCACAAGTGACGGACAGTCGTCTGCGGAGGCGCGTGTCTGGCCCCGTGGGAGTGGCCGGCAGATAAGATAGTGGGCGTCAGTCAGCCACCGCTACAGCAGAGCCAGACTTCCGCGAGTAGTGCAGCCCTGACCACCGCCGCCAGCGCCGGCCCAGACATGTCCGTCCGCCCGAAGCAGGTGAGTCTCCACTACATACCACCTGCTGCTCCCTACTCAAGGGGGCGTCAACAGAAAAGCATCTCCTGCACTGCTACATTCACCGAGGACTCTAGCGAAGTGTCAACAGTCTCTTTTCATCGTTTAATTCTACATCTACATCCGTATTCCGCAAGCCACCCGATGGTGTGTGGCGGAGGGTACCTTGAGTACCACTATCGGTTCTCCCCCCTATTCCAGTCTCGTATTGTTCGCGGAAAGAAAAATTGTCGGTATGCCTCTGTGTGGGCTCTAATCTCTCTGATTCTATCCTCATGATCTCTTCGCGAGATATACGTAGGAGGGAGCAATATACTGCTAGACTCCTCGGTAAAGGTATGTTCTCGAAACTTCGACGAAAGCCCGTACCGAGCGACAGAGCGTCTCTCCTGCAGAGTCTTCTAGTGAAGTTCGTCGCTGGCTACCACGTAGGAGGCCCGGGTTCGATTCCCGTCAGGGGACTGGGTGTTTTGTGTTGTCCTAATCATCATCATCTCATCATAATTGGCACGTAGTCGCCTACGCGGCGTCAAATAGGAAGACTTACACTCAGGCGGCCGAACAATCCCGTCAGGGATCTCCCGGCCAAGAAAGCCATACGCTCATTTCCACTGGACTTTATCGATCATCTCCGTAACGCTTTCTCGATTACCAAATGATCCTGTAACGAAGCGCGCTGCTCTCCGTTGGATCTTTTCTACTTCCTCTATCAACCACACCTGATACGGATCCCACACCGGTGAGCAGTATTCGAGCTGTGAGCGATCAAGTGTACTGTAACCTACTTCCTTTGTTTTCGGACTGCATTTCTTTAGGATTTTTCCAATGAATCTGTGTATGGCATCTGCTTTACCGACGATTGATTTTATATGGTCGTTCCATTTTAAATCACTCCTAATGCCTGCTACCCAGATAATTTATGGAATTAACTGCTTCCGGTTGCTGACCTGTTATAGTGTAGCTGAATGATACAGGAACTCTCTTTCTATGTATTCGCAGCACATTACACTTGTCTACATTGAGATTCAATTGCCATTCTCTGCACCATGCGTCAATTCGATTTAGATCCTCCTGCAGTTCAATACAATTTTCCATTGTTACAACCTCTCTATATACTACAGCATCATCCGCAAAAAGCCTCAGTGAACTTCCGATGTTATCCGCAAGGTCATTTATATATATCGTGAACAGCAACGGACCCACGACACTCCACTGTGGCACACCTGACATCACTCTTACTTCGTAAGACTTCTCTCCATTGAGAATGACATGCTGCATTCTGTTATCTAGGAACACACAATTGGTCTGATAGACAATATGCTCTTACTTTGTTTATTAAACGTCTGTGGGGAACCGTATCAAACGAATTGCGTAAGTCAAGAAACAGCATCTATCTGAGAACCCGTGTCTATGGCCCTCTGAGTCTCGTGGACGAATAGCGCGAGCTGGGTTTCACACGATCGCCTTTTTCGTTATTTTCTTAAAGGTAAAGCAGTCAACAATCCGAAGATTGGTTTGAACACCACAGTGCTTTACTAGGCATGGTCCTATTTGGAGGTGGTAGCCGTTGCCTTCCTCCGACCTTTGAATTGACTTACCCAGCCATTTATATGGGGACCTACAGTTTATCGTGGGTCCCGAACCACGGTGCTACTCGGTATTTTTCACATAAGCAGTACTGCCAGAGGACCTGGTGGGGATCGAACCCATGACCTTTGGTTTTGTAGTCTGACACTCTACCACTGTGCAACCGAGGTGCACCATTATTTTTCGCCTTATGTGTAAATCTTAAAGACATTGAAGAAACGAAAGTATCTCTCGTCACACTGTAAAAGATATTCTTTGTATTTTACGAGTTCTATAAGGCTTAGAAAAGAATCTCTTTTATATTATCACGAGACATTCTTTGTTTCTACAAGGTCTCCAAAGGTCTCCAAGTAATCGAAAGCAACCACTGACAGTCAATGATGGATTCATACGGACCGGGTGACTGACGACTTATGTCAGCTCGGTGTTTTATAGGTCAGGAATAACCTACGAGCCGTCGACACATAGTTATGTTTTTCTCAGTGGCGGCTGTGCGGACGATAAGATAGCACTCGCTCGTCATTAGAAACGCCTGCATCTGCCGAGAACCGAGATATCGGCCACAAAGAGTGTCTTATCTCCTCTCCTGATCCACTTACTTCGCTGTGGTTCGACTCAATCAGCAGAACCTTACGGTACTTCAAGTTGTGCGGGACACGTCACCTTACGTAATTTTTTGATATGTGTGTTGACCTTCCCGTTTATACCTACGCGGAAAATTGGAAGTTCTTAACAATTTATCATAACTTCTGTTGTTGACGCATTCGTTCCTAAGTTCTTTTTCATGTCAACTAACTATTCTTCCTGCACAATGAAGTATCCAGTTTTATCCCTCTACAACTTTTGAAAAAGGAAAAGAAGCTTAGGGTTTAACGTCCCTACGGCAACGTGGTCATTATAGACGGAGCTTACACTCGGATTTTTGGGGAAGGATGTGGGAGGAAACCGGCCGTGCCCTGTGAAAGAAACCATCCCAGCGTTTGCCTGGAGTGATTTAGGAAAATCACCGAAAACGATGGCCCGAAGTGGATTCGAACCACTATCCTCTCGAATGCGAGTTCAGTGTCTTAACATTGCGCCACCTCGCTCGGTGTACTACTGCATCCTGCGTCAAGTATTCGCTGATGCTGTATCAAACGTCTAATACAACCCTTCTCTTTCTTTGGTAAAATTCGTTCATAAATTTAATTGCTAACGTAATTCAAACTTGTTCAATGCTTATTTCATCTGCTCATGTTTTTCATCTGCAGCACTCCTCGTAAAATGATTTCAAGTACATCTTCCCTAAATTACCCTTACTTTCTCTTGCATAAGAGTTATGCCTCATCTTAAGCACACAGCTTGCTATAGTGATATGGCTTCTAAGTCTCAACGCACAGCGGTAGCAAAGGTGGAAGTCAGAACAATATATGGTACTTGAAGAGACGTAAGAAGGTTGCAGCGGATTTGCTGTTCCATTTCAAACCGGAGGAAAAATTAGAAAATTGTCCTAGAATTTTTTTAATTACTATATGTAAAAGAAAACAACTGTGAATGGTTAATATATATATATATATATATATATATATATATATATATATATATATATATATATATATATATATATATATATAATTAAAGTATATGGGACTTAACTACGGGGTCATCAGTCCCTAAACTTACAAACTACTTATCAACTAGCTTATCCTAAGGACGGCACAAATATCCATGCCCAAGGCGGGATTCGAACCCCCGACCGCAGGGGCCGTGCAGACCGTGACTGGAGTGCCTCAGTCCCCTCGTGGTTACTATTTCTCGACTTAAAATTCAGTTTACTTAGCGTTATCTTCTGAACGCGACACTTTGTGTGAGGTTTAAGTTAAGAATCTCGTACCGGATATCAGTGAACTACGTTTCATTTTGAAACTGAGTAGCTGAAGTTGATGTAAGAATATAACAAGAACTTGACAACAATTTTATTGTTATTAAACTTTTTTTATTTATTAAGCATAAATGCAGTTGTGAAAAGGATTAAAGTTACATAATGATTAGGTAGTACTGCTGTGAAGCTGGTTAGGTCGCAAAATTTTTATTATAGGTGACACTTCATGTATAGCGTGCCCTCAAAAATGACGCGTTTCGGCTTTACCATCATCAGATTAGCATCTCTCAAAAAATGTTTGTGAAGCTTATGGGACTTAACTGCGGGGTCATCAGTCCCTAAACTTACAAACTACTTATGAACTACTTACGAACTAGGACGGCACAAATATCCATGCCCGAGGGGGGGATTCGAACCCCCGACCGTATGGCCGTGCAGACCGTGACTGGAGCGACTCAGTCCTCTCGGCCACCGCGGCCGGCTTAGCATCTCTTCCGTGTCATGTGCACACGTGAACAGATGTAAGAAGTTGTTTGATATACATACAAAAGCAGGCTTGGGTTTCTTTTTATTAAACGTTTGCACTATAATTACAGAGTCCCTTATCTGCGACGTGGAAAAAATAATAAATACGTAAGCTCGCGCTGCACTTAAAAGTTAGACTGCGCCGAGCTGCCGTCCGCCACTCAACAGCGGAAAACGCCTCACAGCTGGAGACGGTTAACAGGGGGCTTAAGGACTGACTGGTTGCATACAATAGACGACCGACTCGACTGCTTTTGTAACTACAAGAAATGGTTTGCAGCGCCTCTTCTGGGCTCGTGACCATATTTTCTGGACAGAAAAGTACTGGAAAAACGTGACTGGGGCAGATGAGTCCTGAATTCGTTGGCAAGAGCTAACGGTAGGGTTCGCATACGGCCAATTTGCCAACAAGGCACTGTGCAACTTGATAGTAGCTCCATAGTGGAGTGGAGCAGACTGGATCTCTGGTCCAACTGAAACGATCTTTGAGGGTTGTGTTCGGCTACTTTGATACCATCTGCAACCATTAATAGCCTTCATTGTTCCAAAGCAACGACCAAATTTTTATGGATGGCAATGCATCATCTCAGCGGACTACAGTACTTCGGGATTCGATTAAACAAATTTCTGGACAATTCAACCGAATGATTTGGCCATCCAGAGGGTCAGACATGAATCTCATGGAACATTTATCGGACACAGATGTTCAAATGTTTGTGGACCTATTGGACCAAATTGCTATGGCGATCAATCCCTATACTTAGAAATTACTTAAACTAACTTACACTAAGGATAACACATACGTACACCGATGCCCCAGGAAGGACTCGAACCTCCGATGGGAATGGCCGCCCAGTCCTTAGCATGACGCCTTAGACTATATGGTCATTCCTCGCGGCTCTGACATAATCGAGAGCTCAGTGCGTGTATAAAATTCAGCACCGCTAACACTTTCGCAATTAGCCTACAGGGACAGCATGGCTCGATATTATTCTAGGAGACGTGGAACAACTTGTTACTGCAATTAGCAGGGAAGTACGACACGGTCTTCTGAGGTGTCCCTTGCCTATTGTCTCAGCGTAATGGAGAGAAGGTCTTCCTCCAGCGAGAAACACGAACACAAGTATGTACAGTTACCAACTTAGGGCCGCGGCGAATTAGCCGTGCGTACTGGGGCGCCGTGCTGCGGTTGCGCGGACGTTCGCCGTTGGGGGTTCGAGTTCCCCCCCCCCCCCCCACGGGTATGCGTGTTTGTGTTGTCCTTTGGTTAGTTTAACTTAAGTATTTTGTAAGCTACGGGCTAATGACCATGCTGTTGAGACCGATAGATTTACAAACATTTGAACGTTTTGAACCAACATGGCCATAGTACAGCCTCAGCAGTGTTACAGAGTCCAGCATCGGCCACATGGGCTGTATTATTCTGAAGATGACCTTTATTAGTTTGAAACAGGTAAAAAATATATATTTTATTACCTGGAAACTTTGTGAAATGAATCTACTGATGTGGTTGAGAGTAGGAAACACAGCAAAGTACTCTGGTGCAAATGAATTACCGTAAGCAAATTTGTACTATTCTAATATCTTTCAGCACCTTTCTTTTCTCCGCAACGGACCGCCATATATTCTTTCACAAAAAGGGACACTGCTGTGGCTATTATCTTTCCGACACTTTTTCATAAATAACATCACACTTCAAAAATCATTACTCCTGTAGCATAAGTTTTCAAACTAGGGTTTAGGTATTAACTACTGAAAGCAGAACCATGGACTTCTAATAACAATCTTCATTCAAAAAAGATCAAACAATGAATCTACAAGTCATGGTTGTGCAATCAACTTTGCAACCAACTACATACATATAAATATAGTACCAATACCTTATGACGATTTCTTTTCACACTCATCACGTAATATACCTCTTATAATCACTATCTGCCGCACTGCGGACAGATTTACAAAATGGATCTGCGTCCATACACTTCATCAGACAATCGAGAAGAACGATCCCAGCTCGTAGCTACTGCCGAGTGTGAAAACAATAGATTATATAACAAGGTACGCGTATATCTTTGGCGTTTACTGCCAGCCGCGGTGGAGTATCCGAGCGGTCTAAAGCGCCTCGCTGCGGAGCTCGCGGTTGCTCGCCGTGGAGGTTCGAGTTCTCCCTGGGGCATGGGTGTGTGTGTTGTCCTTAGGTTAGTTTGCCTAGGTTTAAGAACTTCCTGGCAGTTTAAAATTGCGTGCCGGATCCGGGACTCGAACCTGGGACCTTTGCCTTTCGCAGGCAAGCGCACTACCGACTGTGCTATCCCGACACGACTCACGATGCCGCCCCACAACTTTACTTCCGCCAGTACTTCGCCTCCTACTTTCCAAACTTCACAGAAGCTCTCCTGCAAACACGCAAGACTGGAGAAATGGTTTAACCACGGCCTAAGGGATGTTTCCAGAATGAAACTTTACTCTGCAGCAGAGTGTGCACTGATGTGAAACTTCCTGGCAGATTAGTACAGTCGGTAGTGCGCTTGCCCGCGAAAGTCAAAGGTCCCAGGTTCGAGTCCCGGTTCCGGCAAGCAATTTTTATTCTGCCAAGAAGTTTCATATCAGCGCACACTCCGCTGTAGAGTGAAGTTTCATTCTGGAAACATCCCTTAGGGGGTTCGAATCCGCCCTCGGGCTTGGATATTTGTGCCGTCCTTAGTCTTAGTTAGTTCATAAGTAGTTTGTAAGTTTAGGGACTGATAACCCCGTAGTTAAGTCCCATAGACTTTACAAACATTTGAACATTTGAACATCCCTTAGACTGTGGTTAAGCCATGTCTCCACCATATCCTTTCTTCCAGGAGTGCTAGTCTTGCGTGTTTGCAGGAGAGTTTCTGTGAAGTTTGGAAAGTAGGAGGCGAGGTGCTGGCGGAAGTAAAGTTGTGGGGCGGCATCGTGAGTCGTGTCGGGATAGCACAGTCGGTAGTGCGCTTGCCCGCGAAAGGCAAAGGTCCCAGGTTCGAGTCCCGGTTCCAGCACACAATTTTAATCTGCCAGGAAGTTTCATATCAGCGCACACTCCGCTGCAGAGTGAAGTTTCATTCTAGGTTTAAGTAGTTTGTAAGCTACGGACTAATGACCACGCAGTTTGGTCCGATAGATTTACAGACATTTGAACATTTTGTTTACTGCCAACCTAAGGAGGCATACCAACACAACACTCAGATTGTGGCACCTAGGGCCAGCGTCTAATGCCACCCTTTCACAGAACACGGTGCCACCTCTAGGGCCATCCTTATTTTTTCTACCACCGTACAAACCTATTTCAACCTCTGCAATCAAGCCTGTTATTACAATACAAACATCGTCAAGGACGATCGCTGTTTTCTCTTAGGACAACGTTATCCAAAATAATGTGCAGGATGTTCAGCGGGTGCATAAAGCAAGTGGTTGTCGGTAGTGTAACAACAACAGTCGCAACACTGATGAAATAAGGCATCTCACATCCGGGATACAACCTGGGTCAACAACTGCATCAGCTAATTCTGCCACGAGTGAAGGTCATCTTGACGCCTATTTGTCAAGCGAGACTATGTTCCTTTCATTATAGCATTAACTTATGAAACGATGAATCACTATGCTAGACAGGTTCCTTCAGGTGTGTTTTTGTGCTATTTCCACTCAGCTGTTCCGCCGTACGTGTCCAATGAATTACCACGGGCTGCTTACTAGAATGTATCTGCAACTGTGTTGTGATATTTGAAGCCATAATAAAATCGTCCATCAGAAAGACAAAGAAAGTCAAGGTTCCCAACTTTGCGCGAACATCTGCTTCCGGAAGAGGGACACGAGGTTTTTCAGTAGCTGCGTGGTCTATAGTCTAGATGATAAACTGATCTGGCCATGTTACATCAGGTAACGAGGCGTTGCCATACAGCTGCTGCGAACGGCTAAACGGGGACACTACGGTCGTTACTTTTACCGAGGACCTGTAACTCTGCTGTCTAGATTCTTGATGATGGCGTCCTCTTACATAAAATATTCCGAAGGTAAAATCAAATCAAATGTTCAAATGTTTGTATAGTCTATGGGACTTAACTACGGGGTCATCAGTCCCTAAACTTACAAACTACTTATGAACTACTTACGAACTAGGACGGCACAAATATCCATGCCCGAGGGAGGATTCGAACCCCCGACCGTAGTGGCCGTGCAGACCGTGACTGGAGCGCCTCAGTCCCCTCGGCCACCGCGGCCGGCGGAGGTAAAATAGTCCTCCATTCGGATGACTGTGTGGAGACTACTCAGGACATTGTTATGAGCTAGATTAGATAAAATTGATAACAATAAACTAATTCTGCCTGGCCTACGTGTCGTGACATGCTTCTAACCTCACCCCGAATAAAATAGACACCAGAACAAAAGATGAAGTTACGAAGATTGGCGATGCCGTTAGCTGCCACACCTTACAGTAACCTTTATCTGTTAACGTAGGGTCCAATAGATCACTATCATACCTATTTTAGCTAAATTTATCAGAACAATGTTGGCAACACTGCCTGGTGTCTCGCAATCTGTTACATGTGTTTACTTCCGGTCACCGGTGTTTCATTCTTGTCTTGCTCATTGTAGTGAGCGTTTGACAGTTATTTAGTGGCTGGGGAGTTCAAAAATGTTCAAATGATTGTATAGCTTTTGGGACTTAACTACGGGGTCATCAGTCCCTAAACTTACAAAACTACTTAGATAACACTAAGGACGGCACAAATATCCATGCCCGAGGGAGGATTCGAACCCCCGACCGTAGTGGCCGTGCAGACTGTGACTGGCGCGCCTCAGTCCCCTCGGCCGGCGCTGGGGAATTCTTAGCTCCCCCCCTCCCCCTCCCCTACCACATGGTGACACTCCCGTTAGAAGAAGAAACATAATTGATCCACCTGTAAACAACAGCCTTGCAATTTTTAGAAGCAACAGCCCTGAAAAGAAAATGGTAAGAAAGGATTTTCTTCGGAAAATTTGATTAGGTTTGGTGCAAGACTAGCTAAAGTAGAGGGCGATTCTGTATCGCTTACCCAGAGAAATTCGCCAAGGGCAGCAAAAATGAGTCAATGGAGGACCAGCATTAGAAAAAGTACCTGCTGTGAAAAGGAGGTGCTTTTATTTCGATCTCTTTGGCCCTTTCCCAGCACATTCAGGGTCGGCACTGTGTTAAACGCGGATTTGACATGTGTTAATATTTACAGGGTGGCCGGATGCCCTTCCTGCCGCCATCCCATGCCCTACAAGAGGAAATGTGTACCCCAAATGTCTGCGTATAGTGTAAGATGTGTGCGAAAGTGTAGAGTGTTACGAAATGTTTGCGAACCGTGTAACCGAGGCGGGACTTAGGGTTTAACCCAGTATTCACCGAGGGGGGATGTGGAAAACCGCCTAAAAACCACATCCAAGCAGGCCGGTAGTCCGACCCCTTTCGTTAATCCGCCGGGCGGATTCGAACCGGGGCCGGTACGCCTCCCCGTCTCGGAGAGCGGTGCGTTAGACCACACGGCTAACTTAGCGGGGCGAAAAGGAGGTGCTTTATGTGCCCTAGACATAAAAATTTAAAAACTCGATTTACTTGTAATAGTCGCGGCGGAGTGGCCAAGCGCATTGAGGCGCTAGTGAGTCGCGAGGCCGTTCCCCGTCGGGGGTTCGAATACCCCTCCCCCCCTCGGGGATGGATGATTGTGCCGCTTTCCGAGACGGGGAGGCGTACCGACCCCGGTTCGAATCCGTCCGGCAGATTACCGAAAGGGGTCGGATTGCCGGCCAGCCTTGATGTGGTTTTTAGGCGGTTTTCCACATCCCCCTAGGTGAATACAGGGCTGGTTCCCAAGTCCCGCCTCAGTTACGCGGTTCGCAAACATTTCGTAACACTTTACACTTTCGCACACTTATAACACTATACGCAAATGGGTACACATTTCCTCTTGGGGGCATGGGATGGGGGCAGGAAGGGCATCCGGTCACCCTGTAAATATTAACACATGCCAAATCCGCAGTTAACAGAGTGTCGACCCTGTATGTGCGGGAAAAGGCCAAAGAAAGACAGACAGTTTATAAGTACTGATTAAAAGATTGGACCACCATTTGACTACAAGGTATTTTATTTTCACAATCCGGATTTCGGATTTTAGGCCATTATCAAGTGTACAAATAGTCCAATTATGTGGATGACCAACATGTAATTTTTTCGATATATGCTTGCATATACATAAAGATGCCAGTTAACATTAAGTAAAGCGTGAAAGTAACAAAACATTGCTCTTGTGATCTTGTGACTTTCCATCATGCATGATTACATTTTGGTCATCCACATAATTGTACTATTTGTACACTTGATAATGGTCTAAAAGCCGAAATCCGGATTGTGAAAATAAAGTACCTTACAGTCAAATGGCGGTCCAATCTTTTAATCAGTACTGTATGACTGTGGCTCAATACAACAAAATATTCGTTCATAAGTAGTTTGTAGCAGTTAAGTCCCATAAGCTCTACAAACATTTGAAAATTTGAACTTGTTACCAGTGTGGGAAATGTTGGTGCATGAAACATTTGTGTGCAGTCTGTGATCAGTGTCTGTCTGAATGGTAACTGTAATCACCCATGAGACGACAACTGTTGAATCACTGAATATTCAGTTTATATTGCATAAACTTAACTGTAGGAATTACCAGTTTTCTTTTGTAACAAAGTGCATTATTTCTTACACAAGCATTAATCGATCCAATTTCGTAATTTTTATTATTGTCACTAGATTATTTTCTATTAAATAATGTAGTTATTAATATTATAAGTTATATTACAAGTTATCTAACAAGTCATGGGGATCCGCTGAAATTTAAGTTACTACTGGTGTAAAACAATGGCACCACAAAAAGTAAAGAAGAATAGGAGTTACGTCCAAAAATCTAGCAATCGCATATTTTAACCATTGAGATACACCGCCAGTAAACTCTTGCAACTAAGAACATGAACTATTATAGAGCCGCAGATTGGCAGTATTTTTGGGGGCATCGTTAACAGTTTATTTCATTGGGTCTGACAGACGCCACTGCTGCTACGTATTGACAGCAGCTGGCGCACTCAACCATTCCACACATTTAGATACGGAAAGCGCCTCTAGTGAAAGCAAGAGATAGCGGCCTATCGCCGCAATATCGCAGCGCAAAATTGAAACAAAACACTGCAGATAAAAGAAATGCTGACGTACGAGCTGGAAATGATATCGCGCAAACGGCGCAGGCGCAGAACGCTGCGAAGGCCGACTAAACGCCGCCGACTGCCGAGTACAAAATGTTGACAGCATAGTAGTGGTCTTCTGCCCGAAGACGGCCGTTTGATGACCTCTCCATGCTATTCTATGTTCTGCGAGCTCATTCTGAATAACTAATCTTGCCGGCCGCGGTGGCCGAGGGGACTGAAGCGCTCCAGTCACGGTCTGCACGGCCACTACGGTCGGGGGTTCGAATCCCCCCTCGGGCATGGATATTTGTGCCGTCCTTAGTCTTAGTTAGTTCATAAGTAGTTTGTAAGTTTAGGGACTGATGGCCCCGTAGTTAAGTACCATATACTATACCAACATTTTTGAATAATTAATGCTTCTTCTTATATCTCTGTACAGTTTTTACTTCTCTACACTTCTTCCAATTCTGAACTGCTGACCTCATGTGTCTCACAAGAGGAACACCAAGTATGGTACCAACGAATTTTGATGAGTCGCAGGTATATTGTGCGGGAACTCCTCCAGACCACCAAGTTAAAAGGATTTGTTCCAATGGGCCTTAGATTCCACGAAAATCGCGATCAAAGTCCACATGAGCCAGCGTGGTGTAATTAACAACGCGCGAGGCTGTCGGGATATTTTTTTTACACTTGTCCGGCGGTTGACTGTGTATAATTATATTCCTTATTGGAAATATAAAGTTGTTGTTGTTGTTGTGGTCTTCAGTCCGGAGACTGGTTTGATGCAGCTCTCCACAATAACCTATCCTGAGCAAGCCTCTTTAACTCCATAATAACGTCTCCTACATCTGTCTGAATCTGCTTACTGTATCCATCTCTCTGCATGTCCTCGGGAAAAGTAAAGGCTGTAGTTTCCCCTTGCTTTCAGCTGTTCGCAGTAACTGTGTGGCAAAGCCACATTAGCTGATGTTACAAGGCCAGCTCAGTCAATCATCCAGACTGTTGCCCCTGTAACTACTGAAAAGGCTGCTGCCCCTCTTCAGAAGTCACACGTTTGTCTGGCCTCTCCACAGATACCCCTCCGCTGTGGTTGCACCTACGGTACGGCTATCTGTATCGTTGAGACACGCAAGCCACCCCACCTCGACAATGTCTGTGGTTCATGGGAGTTATATAAGGTAAATACAGTTACATGTGAACGATACGCTACGAATGACTACCCGCCTGGCCGCAGCATAATAATCCGCTGGGACGCGTCAAGTGGGCGCACACTGCATTCGACGGTGTAACAACACTGGGGCCGGGGACTGTAAACGCAGCTAGCAAATGCTGCACAAATGTTACAGCTGATAACTACAGATGGTTTTCTAATCTTCCAGTCGCCGTAAAACTATACTTCGAAATAACAAATAAAATAAAATAATTGTGCGCAATACATAACATATTGAGCAATCAAGGTGTTATGACGACCAATTACTCGAGCATTAACATAAGAGTGGCTATTAAAGCATATAATTATGCTCAATCAATCGTCGGACAAGTGAAAAAAAATTGGTACCAAGCAGGATTTGTGCTCGAGTCGTATGCGTGACAGGCTAGCGCCTTGCTAATTACACCACGCTGGATCACGTGCTCCTAATGACTCAGTACAGGTATAGCTGTTACGCGCTGGACTTTGATCGCAATTTTCATGGAAACTAAAGCGCATTGGAACAAATCCTTTTAGCTTGGTGATCTGGAGGAGTTCCCGCACAATATAACTGCGACCCATCAAAATTCGTTGCTACCATTCTTGGTGTTCCCCTTGTCGTCGTATCTTTACTCTCCAGTTCCATTAATTAAACCTTTTACTCGCCTGATCTTCGGCATTCTTCTGTAGCACCACATTTGGAAATAAAAGTTGCAATAGAAATCACTCTTTTTATTTATCCTACGACGCTATTTGAGGGTTTACAGTCTTCAGGTAGAGCCGTGGTTTCTGTTATATTTCTGTTAGCTGGACAGAAACCTCTGTTCTACCTGAAGATCAGAATTAATCTCTCAAAACGCGTCGTTTCTGCTGCTGCCGCGTGTGAGTAGCCGAGCGGTCTGGAGCGCCACGTGGCGGATCGCGCGGTCTTCCGCGTCGGAGATTCGAATCCTCCCTCGATCATGGATGTTTGTGTTGTCTTTAGTATAAATTAGTTCATAAGTACATTGTAAGTTTTGGGACTGATGACGCCGCTGTTAACTCCCTTAAGCTTAACTAACATTTCAACATTTTTTGTCTGCTGCAGTTAATTGCCTTTATTTTTACTTCTGTTGTCATATGGTATCGCAGTTTGTTACAACAGTCCAAAATGTCCGGCAGAGTTTACGTTTTAAAAGCTTCATTTCTCATCTTGACTGAACTGTTTATCACTTGTGTTTCACTTCAGTGCAAAGTTGCATTCCAGGGAAACAGCTTCAAAAAATACTTTTAAATATATAAGATGTCAAAAAATTTCTCTTCTGAATAAATGTTCAAAACGTTTGTTAAGCTTAAGGGACTTAACTGCGGGGTCGTCAGTCCCTAAACTTACAAACTACTTATGAACTACCTTATACTAAAGACGACACCAACATCCATGCCCGAGGGTGGATTCGAACCCCCGACCGTAGAGGCCGTGCAGACTGTGACTGGCGCGCCGCAGACCACTCGGCCACTGCGGCCGGCTGAATAAATGCTTTTATTGGCATTGGCATTCTAAAATTTATCTTATCTCTGATTTAGTTATCATAAATTATTTTACTGCCCTTTACTTAATCTAGGGGAAAGGAGGTTAAGATGACGAAGGTTAGCTTCCGAATTTTTTTTAATCCCCTTATTTTAGACCTGATGCCTACCTGGATACTTAAGACAAAGCATTAGAGTTTTGTTTCCAGCTACATATTTCGTAATTTTTGTAAATGTGACATTTGCGGCAGTTACTTTGACTTTTTTCAAATATGTCAAACTCGTCATACAACCTTCGTTCGCGGATAAGGACGAATGTCAGTGGGTAATTCTACAAAGGAAAACCCAATTGGATAAACATAAAAATCATTGATTTTAAGCACAGAAGTGGCATACATTTGCTGTGCACTTCGTACCTACCGCAGTGAGTTCGGTACAACCAGGATGGACCCATTTGCTTGCCTTGCTTTAGCGTCCACTGATTACTTGCACCATTACCTATTTAATTCCAAATTAATCGCTTGTTTCAAAACACAATACCGAAAATAAATAAATTTTACTCATTTTACTCCTCCGAACAGTACGCAAGAACTTTTCATCCCGGACTACATCATCTCTATGTATGAAAAACCACTTTTTGCGTTAAGGCTAGTTTACACGACGACACTACGTTTCATGAAACTGCGCCACTGGCCAGTGCGCATGCGCGGCAGGCGTTCGCGCAACTCATTGGCGAAACTAAACAGTTTCGGCACTTTCCAACTTTGGTGAAATTGATTGCGCGCGTTTTTAGGTTACGTTATAAACAAAACAGAAAAAAGACAACATAAAGGGGGGAACGGAAGAAATAGTTCGGTTTTTAGACTTATATGCGATGCATAGGTGTTTGTGGTATTTCAGGAATAAGCAGCGGCGTGTTAGTGCTCTTGAAGCAATTATTGGTGAATTAAATATTGATGCGCTAACGATTAATGAATTGCAGATTAAAATTAATTCAATTCGAAATACCTATACAAATAACTATGTATTTGTGGTTTTCGGAACATGGTACAGGTAGAGACGAATATGAATCTCCACTTGCAGAAGCGTAATGTAATTAATTTGTAATTTTAGTTATGGTAACAATGCTTCACACATAACAGTATCTTGTTTCTTTATTGCATTACTGACTCTGTTTAAAAGGAACGTTAACTGCTCTGGTGACATTCTAAGTTGATTAAAATACTTCTAGGGTCTTCAACCACAATTTCTGTCAACAAGGTCGCTGAGCACTCGAGCTGACGTCTTTTTTTAGTCCAGTCACGAATCCAAAGACGTTTCTTATCCTCTTTTGGTAGTCTTATGAGGCGGCTTCACACAGAGAAGAAACAGCTCAGCCACAACGCTTTACAGCAACGAAAACTTTCATTCTTCGGCGACTACGGCACTCACAAAACAACGAAACTGAAGTGTATAGTATTGGCGTCGTGTCTACAGACATACTCGAAACCAGTTACACGCAATTAATTTCACGCAACGAGTGTCGCAACCTGGTGTTGTCGTGTAGACTAGCCTTTAGTCTCGCTAAAACTCAGAAATGGCTTGACCGATTTCAGTAATTATTCATAACTGTTTTGTTCGTTTTAATACAAGGTTAGTTTATAAAGAGAAGGGCAAACCCTCAGTAACAGCAGAAAAATGGAAAAAATCGAAACGTTAACTTCGGACTAGATTCGTATTTTGTGCATTTTCATATCGTTCATCTGAATGTGACACACTCGACCTTCAAAACAAGAGGAACGGCTCTGTATACGTAACATTCCGTATGTACATGGCGGAGGGTTCTTCGCTTACAGACTTCGGCGAAATCTACCCTTTTATTCCGATCTTGATCAAATTTTGCACACTTGACCTTGAAAACAAGACGGTCATTCGTTGTCTTCTTTAGATTTCGTATGGTGCATGACACACGGTACTTTACTTATGAAAAAAATCTACAATTTTATTCCGAACGTGATGCAATTTTGCACACTTGACCTTCAAAACAATAGGAACATATTTGTTCACATAATACTTAATACAGTGCACGACTGAGGGTACATTCGACACCTTTTCATTGATCACAGTGAAAGCAAGATGGACAGAGAGAGGAAGCAACAGAAGTACTAACGGTGAACGGGATACAGGGTGTCACTGCACACTGGGTGCTGATGTAAATGAAACATTCATTTCTGTATTATTACATATACAATGCTTACAATTAATTCTCGTGTTCAAACTGTTTTCCGTCCTCATTGATACGAGGGTTGGAACATAAATAGTGGCAACACTGCAGTGGAGACACTATGCAATGGAATCTATCATTGTCGCTGATAGCACAAGTTGGTAAGATATCTATCTTACCTTCGATCAAATGGACTCTCCTGTCCCACGTCACCGGCGTGCGCACAATCGAGGGAAACACAGTCACTTGTGAGCGAGCGGTCTATCGTAACGGTGTCACTGTGTTTTCGTAAGAGGAACAACGGAGTTGGATCAAGATTGAACGTGCCACAGGTCGTACAGCACGACAGTGTCATCAAGGTGTTCAAGAGGCGTGCGGGGAATCAGTATGGCCGTACAGAACAGTGGCACGTTGGGTAAAAGCCTTCAACGAAGGCCGGCAGAATGTGACAGACATGCATCGGGCAGG
Source organism: Locusta migratoria (assembly GCA_026315105.1). NCBI lineage: Eukaryota > Metazoa > Arthropoda > Insecta > Orthoptera > Acrididae > Locusta > Locusta migratoria. The sequence continues at coordinate 854,510,258 of CM048744.1, read as the reverse complement.
TCGTCCTACCGTCTCTGAAGATGATGTGCATACTGTTTGTTGTATGGTGAAAATTATGGTGATTCTCGCCTGTGACTGTGATGGAGTTATCCTAACGCATTACGTTCCTCCACAGCAGACCGTCAGTGCACAGTATTACTGTACATTTTTGGAGAAAGAAGCGGGAACACTTTCTGCGCAACCCACCTTCATTTTGCACGGCATTGCGCGGGAGCATACAGCCCAAGCTGTGGCTGCTCTGTTCTGTCGATAGGACTGGGAAGTACTGTACCATCCGTCATACTCCCCGGACTTAAGTCCTCGTTACTTTTATTTGATTCCGAAGATGAAGGAACCACTTCGTAAAATTGGCCTCAGAACTGTTCCAGAAATTCGGTAGGCAGTAGACCGCTCCATTCGCACCATAAATACAACAGGTTCTGCTGACGGTTAAACTGCGCCTTCCACGTCGCTGGCAACGGGTTCTACACAACGCTGTTGACTACTTTGAAGGTCAGTAACAGGTGCAAACATGTAATGCTTTTGTATCGGTTGTAAATAAATAGATGCCACTATATAAGTTCCAACCCTCGTACATTTCTAAGGTATTTTTAGAACATTATTATAAACTCTATGATATGATTTAGTATCACTTTAAAAGTCATTAAATTCCTCTTGTGTGTAGTGTTTTATTGCATCAGCAGTGGTCTTAAGCTTTTGAGAATTAACAAACACCCCGCAGGATAAGATCCTTGAATGTGATATCTGGTGAACATGGAGGCAAGTGTACCCTTCGACCAGTCCCTTTTCTTTGCAAATTTTCTTTTTAGATAATTGCGGACGGCAGCTCCATAATATTGAGGAGCACCATCGTATTGAAAGTAAATTTCTTGCAAGTTTTCAGCATACGTCATAAATTCAGGTACCACGTAATTCCAAAGCATATCGATACAGTTAAGGAATATCACTGTTCAAGAACTATCGTCCAACTACGTAAAATTATGACATTGCCCCTCTACCTTCGCAAATAATTACACCAGGTAGTTGTCCGTATGCCTAAAACTATAGTTATGCCTGTTAACTTGTAAGATCAGACTGGCCTCGTCAAATCACATGATTTTATTATATTGCCTGTGTTTGCTTCCTAATATGTGGTAAGGATGGTTGTTGCTGCCTTGAGCAAACACAACTTTTTTTTTTTAATTTGCCCAAACATTTTCTCCGTCATCAGTTGGATTTCTTTTTATTGTTGCATCTTGAATCGACATTTTGTATTTTTTGTGCCTGTCTGACGTTTACAGACTGATCATTAGAGCCAATATTCTAGCCGAAAGATGACTAACATAGAAAATTTTTTAACTTTTTGGAGAAATAACTCAATTTTAGAAGTCCAATATCTCGGGAACTATTGGACTTACAGAGCTGCGGTTGGGCTTAAATTTTAGAATATTTTATCTACATTAATAGACGTGTGAGTGACTTTTCGTCAAAAAACCACCCTTCACGAGTTATAAGCCAAAAACCAGAAAAAACGAAAATTTCGATGTTTTTTGGCTCTTAAAAGTTAAGCTAAAGGATTTCGAAGCTGCAAGCTTGGTATTATACTACTCTAATATGTTCTAACAACATACCAAAATTTCAGCTTCCTGCAATTTTTTTGGACCTAAACACGACTGGCCTACAAGGCGCTTGCAATTTTTTTCCGGTGGTTCTTTGCATATTTGGCTCAACTTTTTTATTACAGAGGGAGTTTAGCCCCGCGGCGGCGCTCCGCGCTGAGCCACAGCGCCCGACCTATACTTTCCTTTGTATGCGCTCGGCCGTTCCGCCGCGGCGGTCCCAATCATTCTGCGTGATACAGCGCACCGGAATGATATGCTTCCTGACGTTTTCTATAACTAAACAGTGCACTTATTCATGATGCAGAATGCTTGTTTAGTAGTGTCTGTCAATGCAGTAATATGACCGTCTGCATGACTCTCTGACATTAAGCTAAACAGACGCGAAATACGCCTCTTTCCTCTTTTCCATTACAGCTATTTGATACGCATATCAGATTCACGAGAAGTGCTCAAGGAGTAGACGAACGACAGTTCCATTAACCAGATTTTTCCTACGTGAATTATATATAGTAAAGATTGTTTCAAAGAATGTGTCTCTCATCTGCTTTTCCCAGAAGAACTCATGACACGTCCATAGAATCTGTCGTTGTAGAAAAAGAGTTCCACACGGATAAAAGCTCGAAATTCCCCGAAGCTTCAGGGAAAGACTGTTATATAGAGTATGTACAAAACCCAAGAGGTACAAAATAAGAATACATAATTAATGGTGTCCTTTCCTTCTACTACTCAATGTATGCTTCGACGAAGCAAAGACGGAAATGAAGTTCCAAGAGATCCACCGAAAACAGGTGGTACCAATAATACGATAAATCGAAGTAACGACTACGTCAAACTTGACTGTAACAAGTAGAGTATTTCTGGCTAAAACAGCAATATAAAACGTTACTGAATATTTTAATACCTACTTTAAGTTGTTAGAAGTCTAGAGACCGATGACAAGGCTACACTCCACACAAATACTTTCAAAAAAGACTTCCTAACAAATTAATATCTGATATTAACAAATTTATCTTTTTGAAAAATGTTCTCTTACCATTGTCATTCTGCATTTCATATCCATCCCACATCGACAGTCAGCCCTTGTTTTTCTGTCCAAACAACAGAATTCGTGCACTGCTTTTATTTTGTCGTTTCCTAATCTAATTGCTTCAACACTGCTTGATTTAATTCTACTACATTCCATTACTTTTGTTTTACACTAGTTAATGAATAGGTTACACACTCTTTGAGGGAGACAGTCCGTTCCACTGAACTGCCCGTGCACAGTTTTTTTCTCTAACTGCGACAGAATTGTAATATCGTCGGCAATTCGTAAAACTTTTATTTTTTCTGTCTGCAATTTACTTTGGTTCGAAATTTTTCCTTGCTTTCCTTCTCAGCTTGCTCAATGTACAGATTAAAGAACGTCTACAACCCTGTCTCACTCTCTTCCCAACCGCTGCGTTCACTTCCATACACTTCGATCCTTATAACTACTGTTTGTTTTCTGTACAAGTTGCATAGCCTACAACTTTTTGATCCGTATATTTTATCGTTGCTGCCATCATAATTTTAAAGAGCATATTCCAGTCAACATTGTCAAAATTTATCTTCAAATCTACAAAAGCTATAAACGCTTTGCCGCGGCGGAGTGGGCAAGCGCATTGAGGCCCAATGCTATGATGCGCGAGGCCGCTCCCCGTCGGGGGCTCGATCCCCCCCCCCCCCCCCTTGGGAATGGATGTTTGCGCCGTCTTTAGTATAAGGTGGTTCATAAGTAATTTGTAAGTTTAGGGACTGATGACCCCGTAGTTAAGTCCCATAAGCTCTACAAACTTTTGAACATTTGCAAAAATAGGTAGTCCTGGGGAAAAATAGTACTGATTGATTTTCCGACGTTCTAGGAAAATATAGAAGATATTGCGCTTTATTAAAAGACAGCCTCGGCCTCAGGATCTCAGGTATTTGTAACATTCCGTGTAAAACCGATAACTGCGGAAATCGACTGAGCACAGCCTTTCAAACCAACACAGAATTACGGTCCAAGAAACAATTTTGTTCCACGCCTCCAGTAGAAATAAGAATGTGCAAGGACCACTGTAGCCGTGATAGGGATGGATGCGAGTCCTTGAGCCACGCCGGGTGGTGTGCTGTCTGAGGCGCCATGTCAACGATTGCACGGCCACTCCTGCTGGAGGTTCGAGTCATCCCTCAGGCGTGGGTGTGTTGCCCTTAGCATAAATTAGTTTATGTGGTGTGGAAGTCTAGGGACCTATTACCCTAGCACTTTGGTCCTTGAGTTACACAAATTGAACTTTCGAGCACTCGATACAGAGAAGGAGCATAGCGTCTACAATAGTACGTCAGTTGTGGCGCCACCATTGCAGAAGTTGAGACCACGTGTGACAACATTGCCTACGAATCAGAAGCTGACCAACGTCAAGCAGTTCATGCTCCATTTAAGCACTATTATAGCCAGATAGCTGCTCCTGGCGAAGGCGATAGGAGCAATCGTCGAAAGGCTGAGGTTTTATCAACAATTTACGCGACAACAATGGGTCGCGGAAGACTTCGTTCTCAACGTTTGGTGTGTTTGTGTTTTTCTTTTCTTTCAATCTCTCTTTTTTTTTTTTTTTTTTTTTTTTTTGCAAACATCCTGACTATTACATTTTCATCTATTTTTAGTTTTCTTTTTACATTTTTATTTTATTTATTTATTTTTCCCCCAATGGGTAAAAGGAAACCACGAGAAAAAAGAAACTGAAGTGCCACCTCAACTTTGATCCCAATTTAAAAAAAAAACCTCAACCTGTTCAGGCGTTAGCGTCTAACTGAAACTAACCTTGAAAAGTAGCAATGTCAGGGAAAAGAAACAAAGGAAAGTAAGGGGAATGAGTGGTAAATACCAACAAAACAAGGAACATCTCTTTATTTATTTTTATTATCATGATTATTTGTTTCTATTTTTTTATTTCTTAGTACTTATAATTTTTATATGCGTTTTATGGTTAGCAGACTTTCTGTTCCCCACGGCTACTAAGGTTGGTCAAGGCTTATACATCTACATCTACACGGGATACTCTGCAAATCACATTTAAGTGCCTGGCAGAAAGTTCATCGAACCACTGTTATACTATCTCTTATTCCAATCACGAATTACGCGCAAAAAGAAAGAACACCTGAATATCTCCGTTCGAGCTCAGATTTATCGTATTTTGTTCTGATGATCATTTCTAGTGGTAGTCAACAATATATTTTCGCATTCGGAGGAGAATGTTGGCGATTGGAGTTTCGTAAGAAGCACCCGCCGCTGCGATAAGCGTCGTTGTTGTAATGATTCCCATCCCAGATCATGTATCATTTCCGTAACGCTGTCTTCCCTGTATCGTGACAATAAAAAGGACGGACAAGCTTTATAATATGTGTATATCAATCAATAGTTCATGTTTAGTTCGAAAAGTTAAAATTTCTTTTCTCGTGTCTGAACACGTTGCAGCTGCGAGGAGGGTCGTCGAAGGTACTTCCAAGGAAGTTTGAGTAGTATTGTCCGTTCAAATGTTTGTATAGCATATGGGACTTAACTATGGGGTCATCAGTCCCTAAACTTACAAACTACTTACGAACTAGCTAACACTAAGGACGGCACAAATATCCATGCTCGAAGGGGGGATTCGAACCCCCGACCATAGTAGCCGTGCAGACCGTGACTGGCGCGCCGCAGTCCCTTCGGCCACCGCGGCCGGCAGTATTGTCCGTATTTAGGGTGGCGTAGAACTACGCCGCGGCGAAGTAGCCAAGCGCATTGAAGCGCTATGCTCCGATGAGCAAGGCCGTTCCCCGTCAGGGATTCGAATCCCCCCTGGGGCATGGATGTTTGTGTTGTATTTAGTATAAGGTAGTTTTGTAAGTAGTTTGTACAAATGTTCAAATGTTTGTAGAGCTTATGGGACTTACTACGGGGTCATCACTCCCTAAACTTACAAACTACTTATAAACTAGCTAATACTAGGAACGGCAAAAATATCCATGCTCGAGGGGGGGGATTCGAACCCCCGACCGTCGCGGCCGTGCAGACCGTGACTGGAGCGCCGCAGACCGCTTGGCCACCGCGACCGGCAGTAGTTTGTAACTTTGGGGACTAATTACCCAGCAGTTAAGTCCCTTAGGGCTCACAAACATTTGAACATACAACTACAAATTGGCGATCCTTGCGATAGGTGCAAAAGTCAATTTTGTAATAGGTCCAAAAAGATAGTGTATGGCATGTGCCGGCCGCGGTGGCCGAGGGGACTGAGGCGCTTCAGTCACGGTCTGCACGGCCACTACGGTCGGGGGTTCGAATCCCCCCTCGGGCATGGATATTTGTGCCGTCCTAGTTCGTAAGTAGTTCATAAGTAGTTTGTAAGTTTAGGGACTGATGACCCCGTAGTTAAGTCCCATAAGCTTTACAAACATTTGAACATATGGCATGTGCAACTCGCAGCATTGGTCTTAGCCTTGGGAAAATACACCCGAATTGGAGTAATACTCGTGAGGAAAGCTCAGATACCTCGGCAGCAGAACCGCAAACAAAACTATGCTAGTCAGTGACATTCACCCCACACGTGGGACAGAGGTGGATACGGCTTGTCGGTTGCTGGTGATTCCTACCACACAGTGTGTGTGTCGGGTAGAACGTTGAGAGCAGCCTAGTGGTAGCTGGTGTCAGGACACGGCGTGTGTGATCTGGGCGTTAGCCGCGCAGCCACAACAGGCTGGGCAAACACTGCACAGCTGCCAGCGGAAAACACCGCCAAGACTGCTGTCTGTAAAATAACGTTGTCTGAGAGCTACTGATAGAGCAGCGTACGGCACTGGAAGGCGATGGCCCAAGACTTGGAGCATTGTAGTAGATAGACTTTTATCCGCTAAGGCTGGTTTACACGACGACACTAGGTTTCATGAAACTGCGCTACTGGCCAGGGCGCATGCGCGGCAGGCGTTCGCGAAACTAAATAGTTTCGGCACCTTCCAACTTTGGCGAAACTGATTGCGCGTGTTTTTAGGTTAGGTTATGACCAAAACAGAATAAAATACGATGTACAGGGGGGAACGGAAGAAATAATTCGGGTTTTGAAGATATTGTGTTTCGTTGGTGTTTGTGCGATTTTAACGGCGTATTAGTGCTATTCTAACAATTATTTGTGAAATTAAATATTGATGGGTTGATGATTAGTGCATTGCAGACTAAAATACATCCAATTCGAAATACCTATATAAACGAAGTATGGCAACGGTGGATTTCGGAACACGGTACAAGTATTGCAGAGACGAATATCTACTTCACAAGAAACGTAATGCAATTTGTAATTTCAGTTCTGGTAACAATGCTTCATGCATAACAGTATCTAGTTTCTTTATTGCATTACTGACTCTGTTTAAAAGGAACGTTAACTGCTCTGGTGACATTCTAACTTGAATAAAATAACTTCTAGGGTCTTCAATCACAATTTCTTTCAGGAAGGTCGCTGAGCAACAGACCTGACGTCTTTTTTTAATCAATTCACGAACCCAAACACGTTTCTTATTCTTTTTATATTTAGTCTTATGTAGCGACTTCACACACACAAGCAATAGATTCGCCACAACTCTTACAGCAACCAAATCTTTCATTGTACAGCGACTACGGCACTCACAAAACAACGAAACTGAAGTGTATAGTATTGGCGCCGTGTCTACAGACATACAAGAAACCAGTTGCGCGCAACTCATTTCATGAAACGAGTGTCGCAATCTAGTGTCGTCGTGTAGACTAGCCTCTAGTTCGCTCACGTACTCGTACAGCGTACGTGTCGGGGACGTCTCCCCCCCTTTCCCCCGTCTATGAATCACCACCATCGCACTATACCCTTCTGCTCCCGATTCTTTCTTACTCTTCCAACTGTCCGTTTTCTCCTAACCCCGTCTTGGTCTATCTCCTTCTTCTCTCCTTCTCATCCCCATCTTCTCCTACGTCTCCGTCCGTCATCTCCTTCTCCACATAATCTTAACCCCTCTTATCTTTTCGCTTTTCCCCTCTTCTTACTCGCCCTTTTTCCGGCTCGGCTGTACACTGCACGACTATGACCATCAACTCCCCCCCCCCCACTTTTACCATTTGCTCTTTCACCACTTCTATGTATGTACATCTACTGCTGCCCTTCCATCTTCTACCACCGTTATGCGCATATCACCTCGCTCCTCTTTCTCTTTTTCTCCCTCTCTGTCGGACATCTCCTAATCTCTGTCTCCATCGTTCTCCCTCTCTCACTTGTTCTTCTTCACCCTATCTGCCAGTCCATCTCGACTATATTTCCTCGTCGCCGCGGTGGAGTAGCCGAGCGGTCTAAGGCGCCTTGCTACGGAGCGCGCGGTTGCTCGTCGTCGGAGGTTCGAGTCCTCCCTGGGGCATGGGTGTGTGTGTGTGTTGTCCTTAGGTTAGTTTACCTTAGTTTAAGTAGTTTGTAAGCTACGGACTGATGACCACGCAGTTTGGTCTGATAGATTTACATTTTTTGTATTTTATCTCCTCGTGTCCGCACCTTTCTCTGCCCAACACATCTTCCACCGTTTCACCAATCACCTAGTCTTTCCTTCATCTTATTGCACATACGTTACTAAAAGCACGTGGATCTCCTGTATCTCTTTCCGCTATTGCCTAACCAATACGACATGGTAGATGTTATGTTACGTTTTACCAATCCTTATTCTATCGTAGAGGTGACCCTTATTTCCATAGCCCTCCTACTTAGATAATAAGTATAATCGCTTGCGGAAAACAGGACACGTACATTAGTATATTCTGCAGAAATGATTATCATTTGAACCGTGCCCGCCCGCAACGTCTACATCTACATAAATACTCTGCAAATCACACTTATAATGAAAGTGCCTTGTGGGTTGAGGTTTTACGAATAAGTTTAACTTTTAGTATTTATTATAGTTTTCAAAATGACAAGCCAAGATCGCACACTAACAATTTATTAAATGACGACCGGTTTCGGTGCACTGAGTCACCATCATCTGGTCACATAATTTGGTCATCTTGTTAAAAAATTGGGTATAAAATAACAAGTGCAACATTGCACTTAGTCACTATATAAAACAATTAATACATAAGTTAAAAAGATGACAGCTTACAATATTTTGTAAGCTGTCATGTTTTTAACTTATGTATTAATTGCACTTGTTATTTTATACCCAAGATGACCAGATTATGTGACCAAATGATGGTGACACAGTGCACCGAAACCGGTCGTCATTTAATAAATTGTTAGTGTGCGATCTTGGCTTGTCATTTTGAAAACAATAGAACGATTAGATCGCCGCCAGACCCGACTATGTTAGGTAATTTTAGTATTTAATTAATTTCGTAAGTAGTTTGCAAGATACAAATGAGGTTTAATTTATGAAAATTACGTGAATACTAATTGCAGAGGTTGGAATTTATAAATAAACAGGGGAATTAATTTTTATCTTTTAAATACTTTGGAATATTGAATGGTAGATGTTGGCTGTAGTTACATTATAAAAAGTGTTGGTTCCTACGTTTTTAAACATACATTGGCTGATTCAGTTGTTCGCTGCAATAAAGAATTCATATTCATTAAGGTAAGACACCGTCGTGATGTGGGTCTGGACTTGTTATGTGGTTTGTTCGTGCAGCGGACCGTGCGGTAAATTTCATTTCAGTGTCCAAACGGAGATGCGGGAAATTATCGGACCTCGAAATTTAACAATAACAAATGGAAACGTGATTGCAGGTTCTAAAAGCCGTTCAATTATTAAGTGGAATGCTAAGGATTGAAAAATTAGTAAAACTTACAACAATCACTGCACGATATCTTGTCTGCCGTAATGGCGTCGAAACCCGCCACACAACTCCATTGGGCTGAATTATACGCCAGGACATTTACTGCGATGTTAAATAAATGAAAGCCCATCATATTAGCTTTCTAAAATAATTCGTGATGTATTTAGTAAATTTAAGCACTATACTTACATTCTGAATAAATGAAACAAAAGGGAGCTACTACGGATACGTCTGAATGAATCGGAGGCCGAACATATACAGATCAATAAAATTCTTCTGGGTATGAAACCGCGTCGTCATTTTATAAATTCCACCGACGTTTCGGCCGCTGTTGCAGGCGGCCTTCATCAGGGTCTGTGTCTGACTGCTGAATATACGATATCTTGGGATTTATATAGCTGCGGATGAGGGAAAGGAAGGGGGACGTTGGTTTGCCTTTATTGGTGGTTATATTATTTCACGCCATTGGTGGAAATCGGCAATGATGATTGGTGTTTAAGAGGCTAGTTTTCCATGTGATTGGGGGTTACATTCTTCCCCCTTATTGGTCAAAATGGACGTTTCCGATTGGCTTTTGTATTAGAAGTTGCTATTGGCGGAATGGACAATCATCATTGCCGATTTCCACCAATGGCGTGAAATAATATAACCACCAGTAAAGGCAAACCAACGTCCCCCTTCCTTTCCCTCATCCGCTGCTATATAAACACCAAGATATCGTATATTCAGCAGTCAGACACAGACCCTGATGAAGGCCGCCTGCAACAGCGGCCGAAACGTCGGTGGAATTTATAAAATGACGACGCGGTTTCATACCCAGAAGAATTTTATTGATAGTGACAACAACCGCGGAAGCCTACGTTTGCATATACAGATCAATTGGAACGTTGTTCTTTCTGTCGTCAGAAGAATCAAGGGAATGTAGCTTAAGGTTCAGGGAGAGAAAAACGCTCCATGATTAAAATATATCTTAGGCTCGTTAATTTTTGTTGTATCGTTTCACACTGAAGTGCATGGCAGAGGGATCTTCGAACCACTTTTATGATATTTCCGTACCGTTCCCTTCTGTAATAGAGCGCGGGGAAAACGAACACCTATATCTTTCCGTTTTCGATCTGATTTCTTTTATTATGATGATCATGTTTACCTATGTAGCTTCATGGTAACAAAATACGTTCGCATTCGGAAGAGAAGGTTGGTGAAAGGAATTTTCCAAACAAATATCACTGCAACGAGATACCGCTGTGCAGCGCCACCTACCAGTGAAATGTGCCTGCAGCTATCGCTGTCATACGTGTGAACCGAAGATAATGGATCAGTGAGGCTCGAGTTACGTGCAGTATCCCACGCAGGCGGATGCCCGAACCGTTCCCTGAAATCTGAAAGAGGGCGCATTATTCGTAAGAATTTCATCCACCCGTCCGATAAACTGTTGCTCGTATGGGACAGCTACATCGTCAGTGCAAAGGAACGGTGCCGAATGGTTCACGAAGGTCGCGGAACACGAAGAGTTGCGTCAGGTACCGTCACGCAGACCGAGTGGCTTTGCTATACAGATCTGCGTTCTTCTCGCTCTGGTCCAACAGGAGAACAGTGGAACATTTATCGTACACAGAGTGACAGTCCTTTGGCGTTTATTACTGCTGTGACCTCGTCGCCTTTGGTTGTTTACTCGTCCCGGTCTAGTAGTTAGGAAAGGGACTGGTGCAGCAATTGATGTAATTAATAAATAAGTTTTATTGACTGAATTTTAGGATACTCAACTTCAGAAAATATGTCTGTTCTCTCTTCTTGCTTCTTGCGGCGGTGTCCGTATGACACTAGTTGCGCTGCGACCTAGTTACTGGTAAGTTCGTAGCCGCGTTTTGACCTAGTACTATCCTATTTCTGTCGTCGTAGCTGCGTAGTAACTGCCTGAGTTCTGAATACTAACTGACGAGTTCTCACTAGTGACTACATCTACATCTACATGGGATACTCTGCAAATCGCATTTAAGTATGAGTTGGATCCGCATCATGCCATACACTATCATTTTGCACCTATTGACTTTTGCACCTATCGCAAGGATCGCCATTATGTAGTTGTACGTTCAAATGTTTGTGAAATTAAGGAACTTAAGTGCGGGGTCATTAGTCCCTAAACTTACAAACTACTTATGAAACTACCTTATAGTAAATACGACAAATACATCCACGCCCGAGGGGGGATTCGAACCCCCGACGGGGAACGGCCTCGCGCACCGGAGCATAGCGCCTGAATGCGCTTGGCCACCTCGCCGCGGCGTAGTTGTACGTCACCCTATATACCGACAATACTACTCAAACTTCCTTGGAAGTATCTTCCACGGCCCTCCCCGCAGCTGCAATGTGTTCAGTCACGAGAAAATAATTTTAACTTCTTCATCTAAAAATGATTGATTGGTATAAACATATTATGACGATTGTCCGTCCGTTTTTGGAGTATTGCTACGAAGTGTGGGATCCTTATCAGGTGGGTGTGGCGGAGGACATCGAAAGAGTCCAAAGAAGGGCAGCTCGTTTTGTATTGTCACAATACAGGGGAGACAGCGTTACGGAAATGATACAAGATCTGGGATGGGAATCATTACAGCGACGGCGCTTATCTACATCTACATGGGAAACTCTGCAAATCACATTTAAGTGTCTGGCAGAGGGTTCATCGAACCACAATTATACTATTTATCTCCCATTCCATTCTCGAATAGCGCGGGAAGAAAGAACACCTGAATCTCTCTGTTCGCGCTCTGATTTCTCGTATTTTATTGTGATGATCATTTCTACCTATGTAAGTGGGAGTCAACAATATATTTTCGCATTCGGATCAGAATGTTGGCGGAGTTTCGCAAGTAGTCCACACCGCAGCGATAAGCACCGTTGTTGTAATGATTCCCATCCCAGATCCTGTATCATTTCCGTAACGCTGTCTCCCCTGTATCGTGACAATACGAAACGAGCTGCCCTTCTTTGGACTCTTTCGATGTCCTCCGTCAAACCCGCCTGATAAGGCTCCCACATTGGGCTGCAATACTCTAAAAATGGACGGACAAGCGTAGTGTATTCAGTTTCTTTAGTAGTTCTGTTGCATCTTTTAAGGGTTCTGCCAATAAAACGCAGTCTCTGGTTCGCCTTTTCCACGGCATTATCTACGTGTTCTTTCCAGTTTAAGTCAGAAGTAATAGTAATTCCTAGGTATTTTGTGGAGTTTACGGCCTTCACATTTAATTGATTTATCTTGTAAACAAAGTTTAACGGATTTCTTTTCGTACTCATGTGGACGACTTCACACTTCTCATTATTTAGCGTCAATTGCCAATTTTTACACCTTACTGATATCTTATTCAGATCGTTCTGCAGTTGGTTTTGATCTTAAGATCATTTTACTAGACGGTAAATGACGGCGTATTCCTGAATAGTAACTGACAGTTGTCCAGACGTACGTCGGCCTAGATATAGCCGCTTGTAGAGGGCGCGCATCTTCAGTTACCCCCTCCAGGATGCACGGGGCCTGCTTGCTATTGGCTTTCGGTCGATCGCTGCCTTCTCTACGATCGTTCTCTACGTCCGGCGTGTGGCGCTGACTCTGCGCCACAACATCCCCCCCCCCCCCCCGTAGTGCCGAACCGTAGTCGTGTATGGAGCTCGACAACGGGGGAGGAGGCAGGCTCGTGGACTTACTGATGGACCGAAGTCTGTAGCTACAGACTCCGGTCCATCAGTACGTCCACGAGCCTGCCCCCCCCCCCCCCCCCCCCCCGTAGTCGAGCTCCATACACGACTACGGTTCTACATTTTGGGTTGGGGGAGAGGAATGTTGTGGCACAGTCTAACATATACAGTCACAACACTCTCACACATTTTTGTTATACGCTGAGATAGCAGCGCTCCAAGCGGCCGGCAAGCTACTTTTCTGAATACGATAGTTTATGAGAGCGAATAGTATCGTTTAGATTGACTTCTGCATACTTTTTACATTAGGGAACGTATGTAGTGCCTTATAAACAGCTAAAAGGTAAAGCAGTCAAAAATCCGAAGATTGGTTTGCTTTACTAGGCATGGTCCTGTTTGGGGGTGGTATGCCGTTGCCTTCCTCCGACCTACGAACTGACTTACCCAGCCAGTTATAGGGGGACCTACAGTTTAACGTGGGTTCCTAACCACGGTGCTACTCGGTATTTTTCACATGAGCAATACTGCCAGAGGTGAAAGAAGTGGAAAATGACAGATAAAAATCCCAGGACCTGGCGGTGATCGAACCCGGGACCGTTGGATTTGTAGCCTATCATTCTACCACTGTGCAACCGAGGCGCACTGTAAACAGGTAATAATTTAAAAATAGATCCCCATTTGTCTTTCTTAGGTTTCATAAGATCCCTGATAAGATTAGAAACAGTACATTACAGGACAGTTTATTTACAATCATCCTGTAACATACAGGCTTTAAATGAGTAATTTCATTTTCTGTTGAAAATAAAAATGCCTAGGAAACACCAGGAGACTTGCCCTTTAGCAGAGAGACGCCAAATTCTACGCAGGAACGTTAAGTATTCTTCATTACAATTCGAAAAAAATCAGTGAGGGTGGGACATAGGAAACGCTATAGAATGCAAGAAATACGGTATTTAACGTACCAATCAACCATCACAGCTGTAGCTGAAGGAAAAAGTCACAGACGTGGCAATATAACGATAAAAGCAACCAAACTGTTTTCCACCACAGAAGAACCCAATTCCAGAATTGTTGCTACATCTGAACCACAAACGCAAGAATCATTAAAATATTGGTTTTTTAAAGCTAAAGTAATTATATTTAAAAGAATATGCACGTATAAGAAAGACGAGCGACGTGTAAAATGTGAGAATCATTATACTCCGTACCGAATTGATATACATCAAGAACTGGCTGTCATAGTAAGAAGAGACCATAATAGAAATTTATTATACCATTATGTTTATATGAAACTTACTTTCAGCGGAATATGCTGCAAATATACACATATTTGTAAGTATTTGTTCATGACCGAGTTGTTCTTTATACCACAGAATCATTTAAATATGGCTGTTTTTATATTAATTTCCGTAATATGTTTGTCTCTCGATATTTTAATAATGCTTGTAACGCAAAAATTATAGTACGTATTTCTTTAATTACGTACAAAAGTGATTATAAACAAACATCACTACTTCGGCAGCTTGCCCACCGCTAGGAGCGCTAGTGTCGCAGCAACTGTCAGCTGGTAACAACTTTTACAGCAGTGAGTGTCGCGACTGTATATGTTAGACTGTGGTTGTGGTGTAAAGTCAGCGCCACACGCCAGACATAGAGAACGATCATAGAGAAGACAGCGATCGACCAAAGCCAATGGTAAGCAGGCACCGCGCATCCTGGAGGGAGTAACCGAAGATGCGCGCCCTCTATAAGCGGCTATATCTAGGCCGACGTACGTCTGGACGGCTGTCAGTTATTATTCAGGAATACATCAGTCACTAGTGAGAACTCGTCAGTTACCAGAGAGTTACGAAGGCAGTTACTAGGCAGCTACGAAGACAGAAATAGGGCAGTACTAAGTTAGAACGTGGCTACGAACTTAGCAGTAACTAGGTCATAGGGTAGCTAGTATCTTACGAAAGACGCCTAGAGAAGCAATGTTCTTGAGTATTATCAGTTTCAGTCAATAAATATCTTGTAATACTAACTATATCAATGTTTTAGATGTCAAAGGATCCTGCACCAGTCGCTTTCTTAACAGATAGACTGGGACGAATATACAACAAAAAGGCGACGAGGTCACAAGAATTACGACGTGGATTACATGAGCGTCAACCAGGTCTCCGCGTACCTTTGACAAGTATGCAGAGACTTGCTAGGCGGCAATGGTGTATGGATCGACGTCATTGGAGATAGGAATGACTTCACTCGAGTGTTTCTGAATGAAGCCATCTTCTGTTATTATTATTATTATTAGTCTTGTGATAAAATAGTTTAAAACCACAAACAGCTGTTTATTTACTCACGACCTATTACGCTGCGTTAGTCTCCTCAGTTCATGAATAGTGGCACATAGAGACATCACCAGCTTTCATAGTGAGCATCTAACTCTATGAATGTGGCAAGTAGCCAACAATTAAAATTTGCAAGAATACTGGGTTCATGGTATGAAATACAACAAAAGACTCGTCCCGTGTACTTGCAGTGACTGTGACTCCTTTTATATTGGGAAAAACGAAAAAACCTGTCACAGGCATCAAAGAAAATCTTAAGATTCTACGTTTTGTAGACAAGAGAGGCACATTAGACATTTTACAGAATTTAGAAATATACGTCCATGCACAAAAAGAACCGTTCAACTGATTAAAAGAACAAACATAATGTAAAAACAAATCATTATTTGATTGCTTTCATAATTTTATATGCACATAGAACTTGAAGCACATGTAAATCGTCGTGAAATTTCACTATTTAGATGTGCTGCCTAGGTGGAGTGGCCGAGCGCCGCTGCTCGTCGTCGGAAGTTCGAGTCCTCCCTCGGGCATGGGTGTATTTGTTGTCCTTAGCATTAGACAGTTTAATAATTTTGTAGGCCCTTTTGACTGATGACCATAGTAATCTCCCTTAAATTTACAAACATTTTTTAGATGTGCTCACTGTTTATGTTTTTTTTCCATTTCATGATATTTTATATTGCGCAGGATTACACAATTTCTTATCCTTGTTTATTACCTAACAGACTTAACCACTCAAAGTAAATTTCCATTTTGTTATGTTAAGTGATCTGCATTATCTTATATATTAAAAGAATGCTAAAACTAAAGTCAGTCGGCCAGATCAAACTACCCTGCCGATTTCCTTCATTTTTCTTTTAAAAGAAAGATATTCATCCACAGATTTGTCATCAAGTATCAGAACTGATATAACTCTCGCCTTCCTTTTTCTATACTCAAACGCGATTTCCTTCTGTGTATTTATTATGGGAATATCCTTGCTGTAAACTAAAGTCAGTCGGTCAGGCCATGCTATTCGATCGAATTCCTTCATTGTTGCGTTAAACGAAAGGTATTAATTCTTATATTTGTTACAAAGTATCAGAATTAACTTAAATCTCTCCATCCTTTATTTTTATTCAAAGGCGGTATCCTTGTGTCCTTGCATTGGATATTGTAATCGGTTTGTTTTGCGGTATTTTCGGTTCTAGTTGAGGTACGCAGTTCTTTTTTACCTAACAACTCTCAGCGGATCAAGTTCTTTCATTTGCGCTTTTAAGCACTTACATTGATTGATTCTTTTTTTTTTTTTGTCATACGCACGGGTCCTCTAGTTCTATTTATATTCATTACTCCCTGTTTTTGGCACACAGTTTTCTATGAACATGCTTCACCTCCACTATCGATACTAATATACATCTTTGCTACCAGCTATATTTGCCCTATTGAGTTACACTGATTAATGTTGATATTTCGTTTGATAGGTGCGTGCTATTTCTACGTTTTTGATGGTTTCGATTAGATTATTTTCGTACACTAGACCATAATACATTGTTACCAATAATATCCGGTAATGCGATGTGGAGGCTGTTAGTCTTTACGGATAGTTTTGATTATAACATGCATATATCAGTCGTCTGTTGAAACTTCGTTTGAGAGTTACTTGTTATTTCTACGCTTTGTGAGCCTTTCGAGAAAATTATTTTCGTTTACTACTCTGTAATACATTACTAATAATATATCGTAGTGCGAGTAGAATCTCATAGTTTTTACCTGTAATTTTGTTTATAAAACGTAGATACGTCACGTCACCAATTGGTCCATGATTAATCTCTATAAAAAATAAACTGTTCATATAAACTGCTGAAACTTGACGGAAAGGAACACTTTACCGTTATGTTATTTTAAGAATGGCATCAGTTACGAGCTCTACATAGTAGAGTATGATTCAAAGGGCCATTATGATTGTACTACATACATGACACGTGTGTGCTCTAATGACATTACGTTAATTCTGTTTCCTCTGTATAATATCTAATTATTTAAGGAACTATAACAGATGAGAGTCTGCCTCTCACAGTATTTCTTAATATTAGATGATGCTGGAAATGTACTTGATTATAGTCACTATCCTGTCAGTTCCCAATTTTATTATATTCTTGAATATAACCCGACATTAGAGTCAATTCACTATAATTACCACGTATATTATGTACGTAATTTAATGTTCTGTTTTATACACATACGTTGTCATCATTGTTGTCTTGTGCAGGGCCTGAATATGGTAACAACGACTTACCGAAACTAGTCGACATAAAAGATTTACAACCTTAACGGGTAAAGGCGTGTATTCATCATTCATAATTTCACCCCAAAGTTGTACTTCCTCTTTTTACTTGTTGACTATTCATAATCGTAGAGATCCATTTATGTGTACAATGATCAGCCAGAGGATTATCATAACCTACCTACGGAAAAGCTTCTTTCTATGAATCAGCACGGGTTTAGGAAATATCGCCATGTGAAACTCAGCTTGCCCTTTTCTCACACATCTTGCGAGGCATCAGGCGGATTAGGTTTTTCTCGACTTCAAAAAGGCGTTCGACGCGGTGCCACACTGCAGACTGGTAACGAAGATACGAGCTTGTGGAATAGGTTCACAGATTTGTGACTGGCTGGAAGACTTCCTAAGTAATAGAACGCAGTACGTTGTTCTCGACGGCGAGTGTTCATCAGAGACGAGTGTATCGTCAGGCGTGCCCCAGAGGAATGTGATATGACCGCTGTTATTTTGTATTTATATAAATGATCTGATGGACAGAATAACTTCTAATCTGCGGATGTTTGCTGATGATGGTGTAGTCTATGGGAGAATGTCGAGTTCAATTGACTGTAATAGCATACAGGATGACTTACACAAAATCTCTAGTTGGTGCGAAGAATGTAGAAAAATGTAAAGTAATGAGCATGAGTAGGAAAAACAATCTCATACTGTTCGAATATAGGATTAGTAGTGAGCTTCTTGATGCAGTCGCGTCGTTCAAATATCTAGGCGTAACATTGCAGAGCGATAGGAAATGGATCGAACATGTAAGGACGTTGTGAGTAAGACGGACAGCCGACTTCGGTTTAATGGGAGAATTTGGGGAAAACGTACTTCATCTGTTAAGGAGACCGCATATAAAACGCTTGTACGACCATGTCTTGAGTATTGTTCAAGTGTTTGGGACCCGTAGCAGATCAGTTTAAAGGAAGACATAGAAGCAGTTCAGAGGCGAGCAGCTAGGTTTGTTACTGGTCACGGAAATGCTCCGCCAACTCAATTGGAGATCGCTGGAGGAAAGACGACGTTCTTTTCGTGAATTTCTGTTGAGGAAATTGAGAGGGCCGGAATTTGAAGCTGAATGTAGTATGACCTTGCTGCCTCCTACTTACATTTCGCGTAGTGATCACAAAGACAAGATAAGAGAAATTAGGGCTCGTACGGAGACATATAGGCATTCTTTTTTTCCTCGTTCTATTTGGGAGTGGAATAGGAAAGGAAATGCCTAGTAGTGGTACAGTGTACCCTCCGCCACGCACCTTACAGTGGATTGCGGAGTATGTATGTAGATGTACAATATCGATATAATCGGGTATAGGCTATAGCAGTGATTAGCTAATTCTGACATTTAGTCATTTGAAGCTACACGCAAGGCATCAAGTACCTCATGTTTTACTCTGTGTAAATATCACATTTATCTTACATATACAGGGTGTTACAAAAAGGAACGGCCAAACTTTCAGGAAACATTCCTCACGCACAAAGAAAGAAAATATGTTATGTGTATATGTGTCCGTAAACGCTTAATTTCCATGTTAGAGCTCTTCTTAGTATTTCTCTTTAAATGTAAATTGAGATAATTCGTGCAAACAATTGTCAAAATACCTGATTGTTTCGTTAGTATGTACTGTACTTTCTCGATTCACCGCCAGTTGGCCCAATTGAAGGAAGGTAATGTTAACTTCAGTGCTTGTGTTGACATGCGACTCATTGCTCTACAGTACTAGCATCAAGCACATCAATACGTAGCATCAACTGGTTAGTGTTCATCACGAATGTGGTTTTGCAGTCAGTGCAATGTTTACAAATGCGATGAATCGAGGAAGTACAGTACATATTAACGAAACAATTGAGTATTTTGACAATTGTCTGCACGAATTATTTCAATTTACATTTAAAGAGAAATACTAAAATGAGCTCTAACATATTTTCTTTCTTTGTGTGTGAGGAATGTTTCCTGAAAGTTTAGGCGTACCTTTTTGTAACACCCTGTATAGCCACATATTCATAATCAATAAATGCATGTAGACGGTATTCAGATTATGATGTTCGACCGTCACACGTCACACAATGATAGCTTTAACTGGTACTACAGAGAGCAAAGACGACAGCAGACATTGCTTCCTGTTAGAACGTCTCGCTGAGTAGTTACGAAAGCAGCTGTGGCTTCCGCAGCCAGTCCTCACGTAACGAGTTGTGCATAATGAACAGACTCCATGACACGCTTCTTTGGCCGTTTCCGCTGTGGTAGTTTTCTCGGGTTCTCCTTCAAAATTGCATTCCAGGTCGTTTTGCAACAAAAGTGAAGTGCCCAAAAGCGAACCAGCTGATTTTCATTATTTTTAAATACGCAGGTCGACTGATTTCGGCACTAAAAGGACCGGAAATATTCCTCGCGAAGTGAGGAAGATGATGAAATTCATTGCCACACTGGTCCACCTTCCAGTTGAATGCGGTAGTACTGTTTTCCACTTCGGCACCACTGCCGTTACACTAACCGGCCAGCGTTACATCTCTGAAGTGTTGCAGCCTGTTGCCTTGCAGTGTTCAACACTTTATTGTCTCTCATCGGATTGCATAGCAGCCTCCCCCTTCCTGTTGTCCTGACGTCTCACCTTTCGAAAACGTCTCGTCGGCGACTAGAAAAATGTTCAAATGTTTGTAGAACTTATGGGACTTAACTACGGGGTTATCAGTCCCTAAGCTTACAAACTACGTATGAACTACCTAAGACTAAGGACGGCACAAATAGCCATGCTCGAGGGGGGATTCGAACCCCCGACCGTAGTGGCCGTGCAGACCGTGACTGGAGCGCCTCAGTCCCCTCGGCCACCGCGGCCGGCTCGTCGGCGACTGCGTGATGGTGGAGCGGAATACACCACTCGCTACTGCACTTCTACGAGTTATGGCTGACCCAGCAGATAACTCGGTAAGTTCAATGAGGTTGTTGTGGACGGTGCTTTACTATGCAGCGAAGCTGCAGCGTTGGAAAACTGTAGCGAACTGCAGTAGGATGTGCAGCTTATCGGCGATTCTTTTAGGCAAAGGCAATAGACTGTCAACATAGAGATATATTTTTTTCAATAAAATACTAACTTGAACCCGCGGCTCCGCTCGCGTGTTGGTTGATTATGATAGATAAGCTATCTTTCAGTAGTGTGCTATGAGACTGGGTTTGAAGATGAAATGGCATTCAACAATAATGATTGTAATAATATCACATATCGATCACTTGATGTACTGCGCGAAACGTCAAATCGATTTTTTTAAAGAGATGTATTAAAAGAAATTTTTTACTGCTTTATTTATTTATTCTTATTTCCATATTCATATGCTTATCCTTACAGAGAAAGAGCTGAAGTTCATTGTAGCACGCATAGACCAAAGATATGGTCTGTGGCATCATGTTTCGCTGTATGTAACCTTCTTGCTATAGAGTCGCAAACGTCATCGCTGGTCTTCAGTCCGATTTTTTTTTATATATTTTAACGACTTCCAACCAGTATATCGTCCACCCCTTTATAGCCGTCGGCATGTAACTGCTATGGTGTACAACGGGAGACTTCGGACAACAATGACGGACCATTCGTTTGCGTTCTGTACTTTTCGTTGCAGAACGAAATATTAACATACATACACGCAGAATTTTATATACACCAATAAGTTTCTATCCCAATAAACTCCACCCTTTTATCATTATCAACCCTCAAGCAATAATACAACCAATAAAACCATTTTCAAAGAATAAATATAATTTTCAAAGAGTAATTATTGTTCCGAATTCCGCGTTATATTCTTCAGATTACTAAATATCTATCAGATTTCTATAAAACCGTGCCTAAAACTTTCCTCAGGTATAATTTAGTAACTGTACAAATATTTAAGTCTCTGCGTCTTGTAGTTCGGACGAGATAAGCGTACACAAAACAGACATTCATATTAATATATATATATATATATATATATATATATATATATATATATATATATATATATATATATATAGATAAATAGCTATCCGATCGCAATAAAACCGTGCCTAAAGCCTTCCCCGGGTAGACATTAGTAACTCTACAAATTTTTAGCTCTTTATGTCTTATGGTTCAGGCGTGATAAACGTACACCGTACAGACATTCACATTTCTAGATATAGACTAGCTGCAAATACCCGCTTCGATGGGTTTTTATTTTGTCGTATATTTTTTTATATGTGTTACAGTTTTTTGTCTATGAAAGACATGGGTAATTTCCTAGGAGCTGTGTACATCGAAGTATCAGCTCTCGGGGCGCCGCTGTGATCGATATGTATCGAACGCTGTACTCTCGAGATTGTGTTGGAGTGGTCGGCGCAAACGACGAAAGAATTATGTTATGTAAAAGGGCAATAAGAAGTAAATGGATTAAAATACATAGTGCGCAAAGGTTCGCCTTATGCGGATAATTAATTTAGCGACCGGAGAAGGGTACATAGAAGACCCTGTCAACCATAGAGCAGGAACAGCATTATTTGTTTATTTCGTGGTCCATACAAAAGAATGAAGTAATGGGTAACGGTTTACCGCATAGAAATAGCAGTTCCGGACAAAGTACAACAAAAAACGCCCTGACAATTAATAATGCGGTTCCTGATCTGTTGACAGGTTCTTGTACTAGTCGCGCAGGTTAAGATGACACTTGGCGCGGTGAGTGTTTCAAGGGAACCCAGTGCAATTACTCGTCCGCGCTCTATATTGCTTTCTTCTCCATGCAGAGAAACAACTGCGGAATGTGTATCACGCAACGAGCTTAAAATAAGGGGAGATGGCGCTACTATGGAATGCTTATATGTCGATTGAAGCCAGTCCGCCATCTTGCGGAGCCAAGGAAATGTTTTCGAATTAAAGCGCTGTGGGCCTCTTGCCCTATTACCTTTCAGAGGTATGAATGACTGTCATTTCTGAATACATATTTGATATAGAATGCTTTTGTAGACAATTACAGACCTTCCAGATAGCTGAACTGTGATTTACTAACACAAAATCTCATTCTATGACTTACATATCGGTATAGTACCCAAATGCTTTACGAGAACTGAAATTGACAGTTGTAGTAGTTCATAGGAAAAGCGGAACAAGATTTTTCCAATACTGACAAACCAAGCTGTAAATTTTTTGTAAGTTCAATACTGAAGAGACGGTGTTTATGTAGAATACATACGAAAAACTTTTCTAGTACGTCATTACATATAAATACTAAAATTTTGTACCTCTAAGTCTTTGAAATTTTAAGGGAACCTATATGTAGTAAAATGGTAATTAGAAGTCATTCAGGAAAGAATACCAAAACAAATAGTAGGCATTAATTTAGCAACAAAATGTTTCTGTGTAAAATAGCGCCGCGCTGGAGTAGCCGAGCCGTCTGGAGCGCCACGTTAGGGATCGCGCGGCCTCCCGCGTCGGAGGTTTGAATCCTCCCTTTGGCATGAATGTGTGTGTTGTCCTTAGGTTAGTTTAACTTAGTTTAAGTAGTTTGTAAGACTAGGGACTGATGACCAACGTAGTTTGGTCTCATAGGATTACAAACATTTGAACATTTGACTTTTGTAAAATAGAACACTTTCTGTTTGCACATCTATAGGTAACCGTTTTTCAATTACCGTTTTTCAACTCAAAATGCAATGAATACACACTCGTCAGCACAAATGTTATTGGCTCCATAATATGGCGACAATGGCTTCACTTCTGTGGCGTTAAGGGCATCTCCCCCTATTATAACCTCCTTGGTATCACGCACAGAACAAAGATATGAACTGTGGCACCATCACATTTCGCTGTATTTAACCTCCTTGTTATATATCATCATCGCTGGCCTTCGAATTTTTTATAATTTGACGAATTTCAACCAGTATATCTTCCACCCCCTTATAGCTATCGAACTGGAAACTGCTATGGTGTATAGCGGGAGACTTTGGACTACAACTACACTTAGAGACCATCCGTCTGCGTTGTGCAGTTTTTGCTGCAGAGCGAAATATTGACACACATACGAAGAATCTTTATAGATGTTTGTGCTTATATTTCTCTCTGTTGCCAAAACTACTAATCGAAAACAAATAGTGGTTGTATATGGTATTAGTTATCAGTCTCCCTTTGCTCACTATGGTGGTTGAACGACGATATGGGCGTTTAAATTAATCGACCTAAAGAAAATAATACGTTTCTGTATCATGCAACCCTCATATACTCCAATTAAGTATGTAACCCTCAGTTACCATAATGCACAATGAGACTCTTGGCATTTCAAGTACACACTAACACCATTCGTCTGCATTGTGTAGCTTTGGCTGTAGAGGGAAATATAGGCACAAGCACCTCAAATTTTACCTAGGTAAAGATTTTTAAACTATCGAGATCGCATATTTTGTAACCGGCTTCTATCATAGAAGACCATCTTCAGACTGTCTCTGAAATATAGTATTAACACTTTGAGAGGTATAGAACTATGCAAATAACGTTATAAATCGATTTTTCCGTCACTTCTTGCTAGAACATTTCCATATTTCAGATTGATAACAAACAATTTGTTTTTGTTGTACTAATTTTTGTTTATTTACGAACTAGTTTTCAGCTCATTAGCCATCTTCAGGTAAACATTTGACAGGAGTCGACAAGAAACGCTAGTGCTTAAGTTACAAACATGTTAAATAAACATACAACGCACAAAACTTTTGTTCTTTGCTTATGACAGTAAGTTGTCAAATCCATTTCTCGCCATGTAGGTTTATGCTGTGTGATAAATGCTTTCGAATTTAGTATTGTACACTGAAACACGTTACATACTTAATATTATTTCATTCTAAGCTACGGTAAAATTATTGAAGTTGTGACAAATGTTGAGATCGTCACTTTCAGCATGCCTTAAATACGCTGTGTTCACAATTGCTTCTACATCTACATCTAAATGGGATACTCCTCAAATCACATTTAAGTGCCTGGCAGAGGGTTCATCGAATCACAATTATACTATTTATCTCCCATTCCATTCTCGAATAGCGCGCGGGAAGAAAGAACACCTGAATCTCTCTGTTCGAGCTCTGATTTCTCTTATTTTATTCTGATGATCATTTCTACCTACGTAAGTGGGAGTCAACAATATATTTTCGCATTCGGAGGAGAATTTTGGCGATTGGAGTTTCGCAAGTAACCCACGCCTCAGCGATAAGCGCCGTTGTTGTAATGATTCCCATCCCAGATCCTGTATCATTTCCGTAACGCTGTCTCCCCTGTATCGCGACAATACGAAACGAGCTGCCCTTCTTTGGACTCTTTCGATGTCCTCCGTCAAACCCACCTGATAAGGATCCCACACTGGGCTGCAATACTCCAAAAATGGACGGACAAGCGCAGTGTATGCAGTTTCTTTAGTAGTTCTGTTGCATCTTTTAAGGGTTCTGCCAATAAAACGCAGTCTCTGGTTCGCCTTTCCCACGATATTATCTACGTGTTCTTTCCAGTTTAAGTCTGAAGTAATAGTGATTCCTAGGTATTTTGTGGAGTTTACGGCCTTCACATTTGATTGATTTATGTTGTAAACAAAGTTTAACGGATTTCTTTTCGTACTCATGTGGACGACTTCACACTTCTCATTATTTAGAGTCAATTGCCAATTTTTACACCATACTAATATCTTATTCAGATCGTTCTGCAGCTGGTTTTGATCTTCAGATGATTTTACTAGACGGTAAATGACGGCGTCATCTGCAAACAACCTGAGAGAGCTACTTTGATTTTCCCCTAAATCGTTTATGTAAATAAGGAATAGCAGAGGACCAATAACACTACCCTGTGGAACGCCCGATATCACCTCTGTTTTACTCGATGCCTTACCATCGATTACTACGAACTGTGTCCTCCCTGACAAGAAATCCCCTATCCAATTGCAAATTTGGGGCGATATACCATAACCACGCAATTTGATTAAAAGCCGTTAGTGAGGTACGGTGTCAAAAGCTTTCTGGAAATCAAGAAATACGGAATCGATTTGCGAACCTTTGTCGATAGCACCCATCACTTCGTGTGAGTATAGAGCTAGTTGTGTTTCGCATGAACGATATTTTCTAAATCCGTGTTGACCTTGGGTCAATAGATCGTTCTGTTCGAGATAATTCATAATATTTGAATACAGGATATGTTCCAAAACCCTGCTGCAAATTGACGTCAATGAAATAGGCCTGTAGTTTAGTGGGTTACTCCTACTGCCTTTCTTGAATATAGGTGTGACCTGTGCAACTTTCCAATCTTTTGGTACAGATCCTTCTATGAGAGAGCGGTTGTATATGACTGTTAAGTAAGGAGCTATCGCTTCAGCATAATCAGATAGAAATCTAATGGGTATACAATCCGGACCAGAAGACTTGTTCTTATTAAGTGATTTTAGTTGCTGCACTACTCCGATGATATCTACTTCTACGTTACTCATTACGGCATCTGTTCGTAATTCGAAATCTGAAATATTGGTTTCGTCTTCTTTGGTGAATGAATTTCTAAAAGCTAAGTTTAGTAACTCTGCTTTAGTAGCGCTGTCATCGGTAGGATCGCCATTACTATCACGTAGTGAAGGTATTGTTTGTGACTTTCCCCGAGTATATTTAACATATGACCAAAATCTCTTTGGGTTTTCAGTCAAATTACGAGAAAGAGTTTCGTTGTGATAAATGTTGTAGGCATCTCGCATTGAAATCCTCGCTAAATTTCGAGCTTCTGAGTACAATCGCAAATCCTGGGGATTTCGTGTTCGTTTAAATTTAGTATGCCTTTTCCTTTGCTTTTGCAACAGTGTCCTAACCTGTTTTGTGTACCAAGGGAGATCGCCTCCTTCTTTTATTAATTTATTAGGTATAAAACTTTCAATTGCTGTCGATACCACTTCTTTGAATTTGAGCCACATCTGGTCTACACCTACGTTTAGTGTTAGAAACGAGTGGAAGCTGTCTTTCAAGAAGCTATGTATTTTGTTTCTATCTGCTTTCCTGAACAAATATACTTTGCGTTTATTTTTGGTAACTTTGGGACTTTCGATATTCAATTTCGCTACTACAGCTCTGTGTTCACTAATACCTTTATCCGTTTTGATGCTCGTTATGAGCTCAGGATTATTTGTTGCTAAGAGATCAAGTGTGGATGATATTTGATATGGTATACGTATTATATAAATGGCCTTCTCAATATTTTAACATCTAATTTGGACAAAGTAAAACACTTTACAAATTTAATATTACTGCTTTATATGCTATGGTAGAATTATTGAGTATGTGACTTATGTTGTGATTATAACATTTGATGTGTGTTAACACGTTTCTTACACTGTGTTTACATTACTTATTGGACAACTTTTGATACGGTTTACCTATTTAATTTACATTTCATATTGCAATTTCTTATGGGTACTGCTAGTTATTAAAGTCTGAAAACTAAACAAGGTAGTAAACTGAACTGTTATGCAGCAATGAGAAAATTAGAATGGTTTGTGGCATAAGGCTGGTTGACTACATTATGTGACACTTAATAATGGCGATGTGTTCAGCTGTAATTGGTCATATAGTACTAGATTAGGATTTTTGGCTAAATGTTTATTTCCATTGCTTCGATCAGGTTTAGTTTCCTACCTATGTTCGCTATATATATATAGCACTTCTGTGTGGACATGGTAGATAAACCTACATGAGAGAGATTAATTTGACAACTTCAAACAATGTCATAAGGAAGAATTTTTTGTGTGTTGTATTTAACATGTTTGTTACATAAGCACTACGTTTCTTGTGGACTCCTGTCAATTGTTGACCCGAAAATAGCTTAATAATCCAAAAACTAGTCCGTAAATAAACAAACATTTGTAGTACATAACTGTTTGTTTTCAACCTGAAATATACAGATAATACACTACCGGCCATTAAAATTGCTACATAAAAAAGAAATGCAGATGATAAACGGGTATTCATTGGACAAATATAGAAAAATATATTATGCTAGAACTGACATGTGATTACATTTTCACGCAATTTGGGTGCATAGATCCTGAGAAATAAGTACCAACCTCTGGCCGTAATAACGGCCTTGATACGCCTGGGCATTGAGTCAAACAGAGCTTGGATGGGGTGTTCAGGTACAGATGCCCATACAGCTTCAACACGAGATCACAGTTCATCAAGAGTAGTGACTGGCGTATTGTGACGAGCCAGTTGCTCGGCCACCATTGACCAGACGTTTTCATTTAGTGAGAGATCTGGAGAATGTGCTGGCCAGGGCAGCAGTCGAACGTTTTCCGTATCCAGAAAGCCCCGTACAGGACCTGCAACATGCGATCGTGCTGAAATGTAGGATTTCGCAGGGATCGAATGAAGGGTAGAGCCACGGGTCGTAACACATCTGAAATTTAACGGCCACTGTTCAAAGTGCCGTCGGGTCGTAACATATCTTAAATGTAACGGCCACTGTTCAAAGTGCCGTCGATGCGAACAGCAGGTGACCGAGACGTGTAACCAGTGGCACCCCATACCATCACGCTAGGTGAGAGGTCAGTATGGCGATGACGAATACACACTTCCAATGTGCGTTCACCGCGATGTCGCCAAACACGGATGCGACCATCATGATGCTGTAACCAGAACCTGGTTTCATCCGAGAACATGGCTTATTGCCATTCGTGCACCCAGGTTCGTCGTTACGTACATCATTGTAGGCGCTTATGACGCAGCGTCAAGGGTAACCGCAGCCATGGTATACGAGCTGATACTCCATGCTAAGACTAATGCTAAGACTAATGCTTGTGTGAATCATCTGAAAAACTAATCATGTGCATATCATAGCATCTTCTTCCTGCCGGTTAAATTTCGCGTCTGTAGCACGTCATCGTCGTGGTGTAGCAATTTAAATGGCCAGGAGTGTAGTTACCTATGAAAATTTGAATACTATCTGAATTTCAGAAACAGACTGAAGATGATGTTGTTTGATCAAAACCGGTTACAATAAATTTATCAAGTCTTTTTTGCGATATTGGCTGTTAAAATTTTTTTATAAAACTTATTTAGCTCTGTGTTTTTCCAATACACTGAAAGATCCGTTATTTCATGATGACGCTATTGCAGTAACTTCCATAAAGTATCTGACAGTAGGCGTAAGGAGCGATTTGAACTGGAACCACAACACACAATTAACCATGGTAAGGCAGATGCCAGCCTGAGATTTATCGGAGGACTCCTCAGAAAGTGTAGTCCGCCAGTAAAAGTCCTCACTAGGAACTCATTTCCCCAATACTTGAATATTGCTGCTCTTCAGCGTGGGATAAACAAGATGTGAAACAGAGCAGCACAATTCACTACAGGCTCATTAAGAAAGCGCTAAAGCGTTATGGAGATTATCAGTCAAGGCGCCGTGAGAGTTCTGAGAGTGCCCGTTTCTCAAAGAGTCGCGCAGTTTACTGCTTCCTTCAAATGTTCAAATGTTTGTTAAGCTTAAGGGACTTAACTACGGGGTCATCAGTCCCTAAACTTACAAACTACTTATGAACTACCTACAACTAAGGACGGCACAAATATCCATGCCCGAGGGGGGATTCGAACCCCCGACCGTAGTGGCCGTGCAGACCGTGACTGAAGCGCCTCAGTCCCCTCGGCCACCACGGCCGGCTACTGCTTCCTCCTACGTATTTTTTGCATAAAGACCATGCAGGTAAGATGAGGGAGGTTAACGCCCATTCGGATGCCTCCTAGAAATCGTGATTTCCGAGAAGCATTCACGAGAGGAAGAGAAGTGTCCTTCACGACACTTCATGTCATTGGCTGGCTTGTGTGGTGTAGATGTTGATTATACACCCCTGGCCATTAAAATTGCTACACTACGTAGATGACGTGCTACAGACGCGAAATTTAATCGACAGGAAGAAGATGCTGTGATATCCAAATGATTAGCTTTTCAGAGCATTCACACAAGGTTGGCGCCGATGGCGACACATACAACGTGCTGACATGAGGAAAGTTTCCAACCGATTTCTCACAAACAAACAGCAGTTGACCGGCGTTGCCTGGTGAAACGTTGTTGTGATGCCTCCTGTAAGGAGGAGAAATGAATACCATCACGTTTCCGACTTTGATAAACGGATTGTAGTCTATCGCGATTGCCGTTTATCGTATCGCGACATTGCTGCTCGCATTGGACGCGATCCAATGACTGTTAGCAGAATATGGAATCGGTGGGTTCAGGAGGGCAATACGGAACGCCGTGCTGGAACCCAACGGCCTCGTATCACTAGCAATCGAGATGACAGGCATCTTATCCGCATGGCTGTAACGGATCATGCAGCCACGTCTCGATCCCTGAGTTAACACATGGGGACGTTTGTAAGACAACAACCATCTCCACGGACAGTTCGACGACGTTTGCTGCAGTATGGACTATCAGCTCGGAGACCATGGCTGCGGTTACCCTTGGCGCTGCATCATAGACAGGAGAGCCTGCGATGGTGTACGCAACGACGAACCTGTGTGCGCGAATGGCAAAACGTCGTCATTTCGGATGAACCCAGGTTCTGTTTACAGCATCATGATGGTCGCAACCGTGTTTGGTGACATCGAGGTGAACGCATATTGGAGGCGTGTATTCGTCATGGCCATACTGGCGTATCACCCGGCGTGTTGGTATGGGGTGCCACTGGTTACACGTCTCGGTCACCTCGTGTTCGCATCGAAGGCACTTTGAACAGTGCCGTTACATTTCAGATGTGTTACGACCCTTGGCTCTACCCTTCATTCGATCCCTGCGAAACCCTACATTTCAGCGGGATAATGCACGATCGTATGTTGCAGGTCCTGTACGGGCCTTTGTGGACACGGAAAATGTTCGACTGCTGCCCTGGACAGCAAATTCTCCAGATCTCTCGCCAATTGAAAACATTTGGTCAATGGTGGCCGAGCAACTGGCTCGTCACAATACGCCAGTTACTACTCTTGAAGAACTGCGGTATCGTGTTGAAGCTGCATGGGCATCTGTACGTGTACACGCCATCCAAGCTCTGTTTGAGTCAATGCCCAGGCATATCAAGGCCGTTATTACGGCCAGAGGTGGTTGTTCTGGGTACTGATTTCTCAGGATCAATGCATCCAAACTGCGTGAAAATGTAATCACACGTCAGTTCTAGTATATTTTACAATGAATACCTATTTATCATCTACATTTCTTCTTGGTGTAGCAATTTTATGGTTAGTAGTGTAGTTTGGTAGTACTGTTAAGGTTGTAGGAAATGTTCATAGGGCAATGCAAATGAACTATGACATGCAGCGATGCCTGTATCAGACCAACGGTTCGTCCCTCCATATACAGCCACACCACGCCGGCTGCTCTACGGTTCGACTCGGAGACACACGATTAACCAATACCGCACCGAAACGTGAAATCGGTCATTATCTGACGTCAGACACCTTGTCCTACTCCGCGCCCACGTTCCGTACGGGGGCAGCTAACGCAACTCTCCCGCGAAACGCAATATTAGCACTCTTGCTGGTTCTCGCATTGTCTGACACTTTTTCGTCATAGTTATAGAAACACCTAATAAAAAAATAACCAACATTCAGCTAACCCAGTTTTCACAAGAGGCAAAGCCTTGACTTCAAGATAACGGAAACTGAAACATGTCGCCAGATACGTAGGAAAGATTTGTTGAAATTTTGCCTGGCAGAATCAGCACTATGGCGCTGCGTAAATGGGCCAACAGGCTGCCAGTCGGCGTTCATTTAGTTCTGCATCATCACTGCTTCTGCAACGCAGAGAATTTCGTCACCACTCTTCACATCTGTCCCAACATTGCTTGAGTGGCTAGTTAATTCATTCTGATACTTTCATCACTCATTTTTGTTCCCATCCTTCGCCTTTCGAACTTGTGGAGTACCTCACAGTTGTTTAATCTCTTACTTTAATAACAAGACTGTAGAGGATAATTTCTGCAGTGCTGAAAATGACTGTGATATGCACTCACCATGGGGCACAGTTAAGTGGGGGTTATACCAGGGGTCTATTCTGGGGCCATTGTTGTTTATTTATACAAATGATATGCCTTCTAGTATAAAAGGTGATTCAAAAATGTTTGCTTTGCTGATGACAACAGCTTGATAGTGAAAGATGTTTGCAATATAGTGACAGTATCAAATAATGTACTTAAAGAAATAACTTTATGGATTGTAGAATTTAAATTGATGCTAAATCGCAGAAAGAATCAGTTCTTTTTGTTTCCAATAAGTAATTCAACAAAAAATGAGATTTTCATTACAGAGAAAGAGAATATGGTAAGTAAGACTGAACAATTAAAATTTCTACGCGTTCAGATAGAGGGTAAGTTGTCTTGGAGAGCCCATGATACGAATCTTGTTTAAATACTGTGTTCTTAACCGCGTACCCGAAAGAACTGATAGTTCAGCACGAAAAGTTGTCAGCTCATTTTCATTCGTATATTACACTTGGTGTTATTTTTTGAGGAACTCGTCTAATCCAAAAAAGCGCATGGTTCGTCGGAATTGAAACAATGGCCCCTCAATACAAATTTTCTTTTTATTTCGTTTGTTGTTTGTAATAT
The DNA here is from genome assembly GCA_026315105.1 of Locusta migratoria. Classification (NCBI taxonomy): domain Eukaryota; kingdom Metazoa; phylum Arthropoda; class Insecta; order Orthoptera; family Acrididae; genus Locusta; species Locusta migratoria. The sequence continues at coordinate 854,477,927 of CM048744.1, read as the reverse complement.
TTGGTTACTCGCAACAGGTGGCATCTTCCCTTCAGTTTACACTAGACAGAAATGAAATTTGCATTTTGATCATACCACTACCCTTATGCAGAAAGGTGTGAAGTATTCTGCCGCAATCATTTTTAATAAGCTGCCAAAAGAATTCAAAGAGGTTAGTAGTAATCCGCGCACTTTCAAGTCTAAACTGAAGAATTTAGTCATGGGTCAATATATATATATATATATATATATATATATATATATATATATATATATATATATATATATATTGTGGGTGTAGGATTGAAAAAATTTTCACTTTATTTTATTAGTACTCTTAACGTGCTAAATATATTTAAAAATAAGCAAATCCCCTAACAACCTTGGGTCAGCCCCTGCTGCCATAATATCCTTTCACTTCCTCTATTTTTTTATTTGTGTAGCTTGAGTGGCAGACTAAAGGGGGGGGGGGCGGACCGCCACGGGCCTCTCGTCTTGGGGGGGGCCTCCAAATAACTTCCTTTTTTATCGTTTTATTTTGGGCCTCCAACCCCCGAAACTTTTTTTACTGTTCCATTCCTCTCGTCCTCTCCAAATCTCTAAAGTTACTTTTTTATAGTAATACATGTACTTCCAAGTGGACGGAGGGGGTCATTTTGTTTTGCCGCCACCTCGGGCCTCCGTCAGCCTTAGTTCGCCGCTGTGTAGCGTGTTGGCTCAGGTGTAAAGCACTTATATTTTGTACCTTATGAGCTACTCCAAAGTACAGCACATCTCTTACCAGGAACGTCGTTGACGTCGCGTATAGTGAGGTGACAAAAGTCGTGGGAAACCGATATGGACAGATGCAGATGGCGTTAGAAAGGCATAGAAGGCGGTGCGTTGTCATAAGTGTCAGATTATTCCTGTGGTTCATGTGACGAGGTATCCGAAGTGATTATCACCGCAGGACGGGAATTTACAGACTTACAATGCGGAATGGCGGTTTGAGCTACAAGCATGGAACGTATCAGTTCTGGAATCGTTAGTGTGTTCAGTATTCCGAGACGCACAGTGTAAATATTGTCTCGAGAATACCATGTTTATTGCATTACACCCCACCACAGACAAGTTAGTGGAGAATGGCTATACTTAATGATCGAAGCACACAGAAACGATGTAGAGCTGTCAGTGGTAATGATATGTGAAATGGCCGCTTAGAGCTGTCAGTGGTAATGAAATAGCCGCTGAAATGGTGTGGGACGTACCACGAACGTATCAATCATCAAAATGGACTGCGATCTACATCTACATAAATACTCCGCGAATCACATTTAAGTGCAAGGCGAAGTGTTCGTCGAACCGCTTTTGCGATATTTCTGTGCCGTTCCATCCTCTAATAGCGCACGAGAAAAGGGAACACCTCAATCTTTCAGATTTCGATATGATTTCTCTTATTTTATTAAGATGACCATGTCTCCCTTGTAGCTGAGTGCTAACAAAATATGTTCGCATTCTAAAGAGAAAGTTGGTGACATGAATTTCGCAAATAAGTTTTGCCCCACCTCGTGCATCATTTCCGCGATACTCTCTCCCCTACATCGCGATAATACAAAACGGGCTGCCCTGATCTGAATCTAAATCGCCCGTCAGTCCCATTTGGTGAGGATCCTACAATGCCCACCAATACTCAAAATACGACACAGAAGTGCAATGTAGGCAGTGTCTTTAGTAGAACTGTTACATCTTCTAAGTGTTCTGACAATGAAACGTAGCCTTTGGTTCGCCTTTCCAACAATATTTTCTGTATGTTCTTCTCAGTTTAAGTTGTCCGGAATTTTTATTCGAATTGATATTTGACTGATTTATCGTGTAGGTGAAGTTTAACGGATTTCTTTTAGTGCTCATACGAATGACTTTACACCTATAATTATTTAGATTCAATTGTCAATTTCTGCACCTTGCAGATCTCTTATATGTATCATTTTTCAGCTGCTTTTGATCTTCTGCTGACTTGATGTACCGATAAACGACAGCAACATCCGCGAACAGTCTAAAACAGATGTTCAGATTGTCTCCTAAATTGTTTATAAAGATATGAAACAGAAAGGGCCCTATAACACTTCCCTGGGGAACGCCAGATATCACTTTTGTTTTGCTCGATGACTCTCCGTCAATTACAACGTACTGTATCCTCCTGGCAGGAAATCAAGAATCTAATCGTCCATAAGCATGCAATTTGATTAGAAGATGTTTGTGACATACAGTGACAAAAGCCTTCCGGAAATCTATAAATGCGAACCTATTTGTGATTCTTTGCCGATACTTCGAGTAAAGAAAATTCTCTACAACTTCGCCCTGTTATGTTTTTTTTATTTTATTTTTTTTCATATCTTGCATCGTTGCAGAGATATTTGCAAAAATAACGGCGATTTGACGATGTCTGTCTGGCTGTAACGTGTTCCCACTTTTTAGGTCGAACCGTTCAACCGATCGGCACCAAATTGTACAGACATAATTGTTGGCTACCAGAGACCAGAACCTCGCTTTTTGAAATATTTCGGACGAGAAAGACGTTAGTAATACCAAAAAAAAGACGTTTGTAATGTAATTTTAATTGCAAATAAACCGTTGATCTGATACGAAAATTAAATAAACGAATTTGTAGAGGAGAAAATTCTCTACAACTTTGTTCCCTTATGTTGTTTTTCTTTTTTTTTCATATCTCGTATCGGTATCGTTTGAGAGATATTTGCAAAATTAATGGAGTTTTCACACCCTCTATTGAATTAACGAAAACCAGCCGTTCGCAGATGTCACGTGACATTCCTGGCCCAGAACTTATTGTAACTTACACGTTTCCATTTCAAAGTAATGGCCCACTGAAGAATTAACAAAAAGACGTCGTTCTTCGTACGATAAATGATAATCTAGTGTCTTCAAATGCCATATTAGCTTCAGTTAACAACGGCAATCAATAGTATGAGATTAAAGAACGCAATTCCTAACTGTTAGCTGTGGCGTACTGGGCAATGTGTTGCATTGTGACTCTGAAGGTCCGTGGTTCGGAACCCGGCAGCATCTAAATTTTTTTTCCTACAACGGTTTCATATACTCTTATTAATTAACTTTTTTTTACTTAGATTATTATTTTGGGCCAAAATGTTTGCAAAAACTTATAAAAATACAAATCTAAAGTGGGCCGTAAAACACTTCATTGCGATTTTTTCCCCACAACTTCAGCTATTTATGTCATGACATTTGTAACAGTATACGTGATGTAATCCAGTAACAAATGTGTTTTCTTCTGAAGAAATCACCCATAACGGTGACCAAATCTTCGTTAACTTCAATAGTGCCGTATTGAGGCAGGTGGAATATGTGCACCTGCACAGGCATACGACGGCAAAATTTTTCCATCGAAAATTTTTTTAAATTATTATTTAAATGTTCTTGAATCATCGTGATTCAGAGTTCCGATTACAGCAATAAATTTTAAAATTCAGGTTGTTGTGCTGATAGCAGTGGCGTATCCAGAGGTGTTTTCATTTATTTTTATTTTATTTTTTACTGCACAGGGGCGTCACATACCCTAATTACGGCCCTGCCTGTAACTGATTGGCAATGTGCAGGTTAATCTGGAATTTTTGTCGATGGCAGTACGACTGTCCCGGGGGCAAAATTGTTCCCCAGCGGTCTGAAGAACACTCTGGATAATTTCAGTCAATGATCTGACCATCCAGATCGTCCGACTTGAATCCCATCGAACATTTATAGAATATAAGAAAGAAGTCAACAGTTTGGCAATAATGGGCGGCTGTAGAGTTAGCATTCTTCAGTATTCCTGCAGAGGACATGTGGCGACTGTTGAGTCTGTACCACGTCCAACTGCTGCATTTCGTTCATCAAAAGGTTGTTTGACACGAGATTATGAGGCATCCCATGACTCTTGCCACTTTTGATCAAGGAGGTATTTTGCATTCCAAACCAAGTGTGATCAATTTTCCAGTCCTCTTCGTGAAGTGAGACGCGCTAAATCCTAATTGTGGGCTTCCGTTTCGTGGCAGCTGCCAGAAGACATTTCATGGTGCGTTCCCAGAGCTGCAGTTCCTCCGGCTAAGGCCATGTGCTGTCCTTGGCGTGGTGTGCCGTTACAGAGCCGGCAATCATCGTGTGTGGCGACCGTGTCCGTCTGCAGTCCCTCCAACCACTAGGAAGCCCTCTGGACCGGGCGTGACTAGCTGCACCTCCCACGCTCACGTCACGTCGCTGGTGTTTCGTAATTTCGACAAACGAAGAACACGATGTACAGTCATCCCGTTTCTGTTGACTCGATTACAGTAGGCGACGAGAAGGTTCACTATATTGTGTTAGTAATGATTATGTTTGTAGCTATCTTCCTCATTTTGTATTGTGTTAGTAATGTTTACATTTGCAGCTACCTTCCTAATTTACTCATTCAGATAGGTATTTTTTTATCATATATTAAAATTGATTTTGTAACTGACATTTGTTTTTTATTGTTCAATACCGTACATGTTTAGCCTATTTAGTCATAGGCATCTTAGTGTCCTGTTAATTTATTGAGTTTATTTTTATGACCAACAATGAAGCACTATTATGAATATATATTCTCTCCTCATCCGATATCACCCTTCCTAGTCTCTGCTCCTCAATAAGAATACAACCCTTCAGATCAATGGACTTGTCTTGATTTATCACGTCGTTTCAGCATCTGCCGTCATCAGGTCTGTAATTAGGATGAAAGAAACATACGAGTGTTGGTTAAACAATCGAGCTCAACATTGTTTGAAATACAAATTAAATAAAAAAAGCTTTTTAAAAGGTAATTCAAATGTTAACTCACCTGGAAACCTTTAGACTTGAAAACAAAGGTGAGTGTCAGGCGTAAAATTTTTATCTATTTGGGGCATCAATAAAAATCTCGTTTCAAAATTATGCACACACACACACAATTTTGTTTCTTGGGTTGGGTTAGGTTGGGTTGTTTGGTTGGGATAGGGGGACTAAATTACTGAGATTATCAGTCCCCCAGTGGGGAGGGGAAGGAATGAGGGTAGGGAAGGGAAAAGGAAATGGCCGCGGTGGAGTAGCCGAGCGGTCTAAAGCGTCTCGCTGCGAAGCGCGCGGTTGCTCGCCGTGGAAGTTCGAGTCCTCCCTGGGGCATGGATGTGTGTGTTGTCCTTAGGTTAATTTACCTAGGTTTAAGTAGTTTGTAAGCTACGAACTGATGACCACGCAGCTTGGTCCGACAGAATTAGAAACATTTGAACATTTTGAAAGGAAATGCAGTCCGGGAAGTAAAGCAGGAAGGACGACTGCATTAGCTCGGGGACCCGTGCTCGTCACACACGTACTTACGAAAGAACCGAGAGCCCCCTGGGGGATTGGTTTCTTGTAATGGGGTTTGGTTTGTGGATGTAAAATCTGTTGAAACATACGACTAAGGGAATTCCTGTAGTGCGGAATAGGTTCACTTTATCTCTTAGTTGATTTTCCGTCACACGTTTGCAAATTAAATCTAACACTGGTTGCCTTAACATTGTCGAATTCATGATCAGCCAGTCAGTGTTTGTATCTACGTTCATTCAAAACTTAGCAGCCTTTAAGGCCTTGTCGGTAATTAAATGTTCAAATATTAAGCTTATGGGACATAACTACAGGGTCATCAGTCCCTAGCCGGCCGCGGTGACCGAGGGGACTGAGGCGCGTCCGTCACGGTCTGCACGGCCACTACGGTCGGGGGTTCGAATCCCCCCTCAGGCATGGATATTTGTGCCGTCCTTAGTGTTAGCTAGTTCATAAGTAGTTTGTAAGTTTAGGGACTGATGACCCCGTTGTTAAGTTCCATAAGCTATACAAACATTTGAACATCAGTCTCTAAACTTACAAACTACTTATGAACTAACTTATACTAAAGACAACACAAACATGCATGCCCGAGGGAGGATTCGACCCTCTAACGCGGGAGGCCGCGCTATCCGTAACGTGGCGCTCCAGACCGCTCGGTTTCTCCCGCGCGACTGTCAGTAGTTAAAACCAAATCTTGTTGCGTGCAGGAAACGTCCATATTTCTGCATAGGGGCTAATGCTTCGGTGTCTGAGCTAACCCCAATCCCTATGTCATAGTTCACCTCTGTAGGACAGCCTCACTTCACCAACGTATTGCGGCATCTTGAAACTCCAGTTCTCAGTCGATTCAGTGTCCTCATATGGTTGTTCATACCCGCATACCAGTTCCCCCTAATGCTTGGACTCAAAACCTATTGCAGAAGACTCTTCTAATAGCGCTACACGGCGTGATTCAGACTGCATGCTCAAAGGTATAGTTCTCTGAATCACACTTCCTCTTTAGCGACGGTATGGGCTCATACTCAGATGTTTTGAATGGAACTAATCTACATTTTCGTTGAAATAGACGGTGTCACAAAGTACGGGTGTGTTCATCTACATCCACATAGATACTCTGCAAATCACATTTAAGTGCCTGACAGAGGGTTCATTAACCACTTTTATAACTTTTCTCTACCGTTCCATTCTCTAATAGCGCGCGGGAAGAAAGAAAACCTAAATCGTTCCGTTTTCGATCTGATTTCTCTTATTTTATTGGGATGGTCATGTCTCCCTAAGTGGGAGAAGTAAAAGTCGGTGATTGAAACTTCGCAAACAGATCACGCCGCAATGAGTAACGTCTTCCTTGTAATGATTTCCACCCCAATTCGTGCAACATTTCCGTGACGCTTTTCCCCCCGTAACGTGATAAAACAAAACGAGCTGCCCTTCTCTGAACCTTCTCAATGTCTTCTGTCAGTCCCACCTGGTGAGGGTCCCACAAGGGGCAACAGTACTCCAGGAGAGGACGCAAAAGTGTGTTGTAGGCAGTCTCTTTGGTGGAGCTGGTGCATCTTCGAAGCGTTCTGCCGATGAAACGTAATCTTTGATTCGCCTTCCCCACAATATTTTCTATGTGTTCTCTCCAGTCAACGTTGTTCGTAATTGTAACTCCTAGGTATTTGGTAGAATTTACGACCTTAAGGTTTGACTGATTTATCGCGTAATTGAAGTTCAGCGGATTTCTTTTAATGCTCATGTATATTACTTTATACTTTTCTTTATTTAGTGTCAATTGCCAATTTTCGCACCAAGTAGAAATTTTGCCTAAATCGCTTTGCAGTTGCTTTTGATACTCTTTTGACTTCACTAACCGATAAACGACAGCATCATCCGCTAACAGTCTAAGGGAGCTATTCAGATTGTCTTTTAAATCGTTTATAAACACGAGGAAGAGTAGGGGACCTATAACGCTTTCCTGTGGAACGCCAGATATCACTTCTGTGTTAGCAGTAGAGATAACTGCTTAAATTAGCTGCTTACAGGAGTTTACGTTCCCACGCAGTGCATACTTGTGCACATAAGCAATGTGGTGATGCACCGCTCGTGAAGCATCTAAAGCTGCATTACGCTGGGTGTGCTCCAGTCAAAATATCGGCAGACGTCACTTCCATGACTATTCCGCATTCTCGTAATTTTAGCGAATGTTCAGAACGCCGGGAAAGCTCAATTTCACAAATTTCCATCAGGCTGTTCGTGACAGAGAACTGCTTGCTTACTCTTTGTTTCGAACTTCATTTCAATCTGCTATGTAGTAGGCTGGTATGGAAGCTGAATCGAAACTCATTCGTTCTTCGTGTTGTAGTAACGTTTCAAAGCAGACGTGTTGTAAATTAGCAAGAAACGGAATGATTGGCACGGTCAGACGGCTGAAATTCAACAGCAATGATCTCACATATAATCAGGGCGCATTTCTGTAGTGCTCTGGATCCATGAAAACCATGACTCTTTATTGTTAGGCTGATAACTCCGTACATCTTCTATTTCATTCTTGTCGTCCCTGGAAAATAAGTTATAAACGATTGGTTACTTTATTAAATACATATTGGCGAAGTATTTTGCTGCTTATGGTTGTAGAGAACTCAAAAAAGAAATTGCTTTCACATCCATTGGTGAATTACATTTTAATTCAGAACTGCTGCTTGTATCACATTTAATTTAACGAAGAAATTATATTGCTGTACGCGGTACGTTTCGTGTTCTGTTCTATTTTGGCCTCTTGTTTATACTGGTTTCCATTTTGAACTCAGTACTTAAATGGGTATGCACGCTGTGTGCAAAATAATAATTAATTCTCTCAGACGCCTCAATTGTGTTGTTTATACAATTTTATTTATCTGTGCACGTCACTGCATATTATTCATTAAATGGTAAAAAAAACTAGTGCTCAAAAAATTTTATCCACCACATGCCTTTTCTCCTGTTTTGTTGGAGGAGTGCGGTTTGTTCAATGTCTCAACGATGTAGTAAATAGTTCCAAAATTTTGAAAAATGGTAGTGGCCATTGTATATAATTTAGTTTCAACGAAAGCAACTAAATCAGACGATTAGAAATTTCAGAATGTTAAATTCTTTGTAAGCAAGTGCTTTGTAAGCACGTAATACTGAAAACTGTGCACCAATATGACGTCGGGCGCTAAGACTTCGTAATTCCACAGTTTAATATATACAGTCGCGACACTCACAGCTGTGAAAGTTGTTACCAACTGACAGTTGCAACGACACTAGCGCTCCTGGCGGTGGGAAGGTGCCGTAAGAGAAATGTTTGTTTGTAATTACTTTTCTACGTAATTAACCAAATAGTTGATGTAATTTTTGCGTTCCAAGCATTAGTAAAATATCGAGGCACGTAAATTATCGTGAAATAAATGTAAAAACAGTCAAATTTCACTGATTTGGTGATATAAACAACAAATTATTCATGAGGAAGTACTTATGTATAATTTGTAGCCTACTCCGCTGAAAGTGAGAGAATACAAACAGACGAGAAACATTAATTCCTTTTTGATCTGTTCCTATACAGTGATCTCTATACCGCCTGGATGTATAACTCTGATCTCTGAGCATATAACTGCAGCCTGCCTGCCTGCCTGCCTGCCTGGAATCGAAACGTATTTTAATTTCTTATTCTAACAATACTTCGTGGCAGCCATATTTGAATTTGGCAAGAAACTAAATATGAACATCTATGGCTGGCACGCTCAGACAGCTGAAGTTCAACCACAGACATACATTACTAGACTGGCGAACTTCCATCTGTGACTGAAGCCTGACGTCGCCATCTTGCCTTACCTCACGTCAAAAAGTTTCTGTACAGTACTGATATGATCTTCTGATACGTTATGACTTTATAAGCTTTAGTGGTTGGTTTGAATGTGATTTGCATTTGAGCTAACACTTTTGCACAATTGAATTTAACTCAAAGGCGTAAATTACCGAATCGTGTTATAAGAACGTGTTACGTACGGTTAAGTTTTACTTACCGTCCAGGCGGCCTTCCGTTATTATGTTGTCAATCATGTGACGTTGCCAGTCACGTGACAACGCAAATGTTTTGATGTGAAGTTTCGTTTACGAGGGCAAATACTTTTACTGAGTGAACGAGGGTACATACAAGAATCTGTCAACCACAGAGCAGAAACAGCGTAATTTATTTACTTCATTATCTGTATGAAACATTAATCAAGTGACTCCGGTGTGGATTTCTAAGAATATTAATATCCTGGCGAGGGCTTTATACCGTTTTGTTGCTGTTGCCAACATAATCATGCGAGGCCGCCAAGGTGGTAAGTAAAATTTTACCGTTAGGCCTACATACAGTTAAAAAAAGACTGCAGTTACCTGAATAACACTCAGAAGAATAATGTCTTATCCACGACAAATAGACATTTATAATGGTTATTCTATTAAAAGAAAAGCCCAAGTTGATCGAACCTGGTAACGGATTAATAAAAACAGGAACACGACTCATTATTGTGTCAAAGCAGACTGTAGATTTCGTAAGATACTTGTTATCCACGATTAACAACACTTATGATGACCCATACGACTGAAAAAAAAAAAAATCTGAAGTTGAATGAAATTGGTACAGATTAATAATAACAGCAAATCATTGCTACTCATTACTGTACGTGTCAAAGCTTACTCCAGCTGCAAAAATTACAACCATATACAACACACGAATTTCGTAAATATCAAAATTCTAAAGACAGCGTAGTTTTGTCAGTTAATTGATATTTTTACGACCGTTTTCTGTAATAACACAAATGACGGCTGACACGTTTATAGTATAGAAATATGGCGGCGAGACTTCACTGACACCAATGATACTGTATACGGCATTGCCAGTCTAGTAATATATGTCTGTGAGTTCAACATCCAGGTAGTATAGAGAGCAATGGTTCCTGTATGACAGGAACTTTCTTTGACGTGTAAAAATTCGATATGGCGTGTAATGATTCGAACATTTCTACACTTCACTCGTCTTTGTTATAAACCCATATACTTCTGAGAATAATTACTTTTGATTATAAAACGACTGTCTTGAAGATTCTTGCAGTAACAATTGTGGAATTGGTTTCTGCTATGTTCGGAAACTGTGCTTTCGATTTTTTATTGTCACGTTTGTGATGATTTCCTTTCAGATACAGCTATAGTGGCTAATCTGGTACATTTAATAATACAGGTAATGCATTCCTTATTTCTTATGTTCAACACTTACTGATTTGGTTGGAATTGTAGTGAAGAAATCCTGACTTTCCGAGTGGAAAACCGGCGCCTTTCTGTAGAAGGTTGGGTGTTCTGTTGTTTATTAGCAATTTTAGCTCGTAAGAGAAACTGAAATTCTTGTGGTTACATAGACTTTCCTGGCGTAATAACTGATGAAATTAATCTCGGGTGTGCAGCCGTATACCGTCGTCAACTAAACAAGATATTTCCGAAGACCATCTTCAGGTGAGTGCGAGGATCTAGGATTGGAATCATTACAACAACGGCGGTTATCACTGAGGAGAATGTTGGTGATTGGAGTTTCGTAAATAGACTATACTTACGAAACTCCAATCACCAACATTCTCCTCCGAATGCTAAAATCTATTACTGACTCCCACCTAAATAGCTAGAAATGTTCATCAGAATAAAATACGAGAAATCAGCGCTCGAACGGAGCGCGCGCTGTTCGAGAATGGAATGGGAGGTAAACAGTATAAAGGTGGTTCGATGAACCCTCTGCCAGGCACTTAAATGTGATTTGCAGGCCGGCCGCAGTGGCCGAGCGATCTGCGGCGCGCCAGTAACAATCTGCATGGCCGCTACGGTCAGTGGTTCGAACCCCTCCTCGGGCATGGATGTTTGTGCTGTCTTTAGTATAAGGTAGTTCATAAGTAGTTTGTAAGTTTAGGGACTGATGACTCCGCATTTTGAGTCCCTTAAGCTTAACAAACATTTGAACATTTTGTGATATGCAGAGTATCCCATGTAGATGTAGACCTGCAATATACCATTTCATACCTTCCAACTTCATTAAGCCAAATGTGGAGATATATTCTGGTTATTACCTATTTTTATGGCACTACATACCTTTCCCGTTGTAAAAATAATCTAATATATAAAGCAGAGTATCCGTATGTTTGTACGTGTTGCATAAAAATCTACAGTTTTGTTCCAGTCTTTATGAAATTTTGTACTCGTAAGCTTCAATCCATGAGGACGGTCGCCAAAAGTGTAAGAATCACGTACGATAAATAGTTCACGAGATATGACATAAACAATGAAATGTGCGAAAAACCGCTGCATTTAGCGACAATGCTGCTCATTTTCTCCTAAATCACTGCACCGATTTCAACCAAATTTGGTACACATATTCCTTACCGTGAGTTAACAATTGCCGCAGGGTTAAGAATCACATACGACGCATGGTGCAGGAGATACAGCGACATAAACAATAGGAATCGCAAAAAATGCCACATAATGCGGCGAGACTTTAAAAATACACTGCATGAGAATGAGAATACTTAGAGACTTGCAATACACTTTAAACATAATTTCAAACCTTCATTAAACTTTTTCTCTCTGATAACCACAGCAAAACGATGAAAGGAAAAAGGTTTCTCGCTTACTACTTTTCCGCTGTTTATGGAGTAAAACTACGGCATTCGGTATGACGTTACAATTTATAATTTGTACACTACAAATTGAACATCAGGAAATTTTACAGACAGTATGCATCATATAGTTGAATGTACCTTCAAAATTATATCACAGTACGACATGTAGTTCATGAGATATGATCGCATACATAGTAAAGTTCATGGAAAACCGCCCCATCACGCACCAAGTTTTACTCTATTACTTTTTTGCTACTAATATTATTCCCAAGAGATATTACAGACAAATAGCTCTTATACAAATGAATATATACCTGAAAAATGGCAGGAATAAACAAATAAATACCCGGGCAACGCCGGGTTTTCAGCTCGTGTTAAAATAAATTTAAACGACACTTCACGCCCATCTGATATAGTATTCAGATATGTACCTCTCCAGCCGCTTGGAGCGCTGCTGTCGTGGCGTAAAATAAAAATCTGTGTGAGTATCGTGACTGTATATGTTAGACTGTGGTAATACACAGATTATCTTTGCGTTCGACGTACAACACACAGGTAGTATGGAGGACGCTGGATACGACCGATGTAACGTTTTATTGTTCAAAGTCTTCGTGGAACGTCCTTGAAAGATGGCTGCGCCTTGTACACGTCGGCTCATGTTGCCCTACTAAGAACTAGTGCCGCTGGAAATATCCCTTTCCGGCGTCCTTGCGCGCGTAATCAGCGATTAACATGGCGGCGCAGCGCAGGTAACAGAAGACGACCCTGACCGCCGCGCCTCTGTTTGTGTGCCCACAGCGCATGCGCGGGGAGATGCCGCTCACGCCGGAGCAGCTGGAGGCAGTCTTCGACTCGCTCGACGTGCACGGCAACGGATACCTCACCATCGACCAGTTCCTCGCCGGCTTCGGTGAGTACCGATCACGTCCGCTGTCATCTGTTAAACCTCTGATCACCACATCGATTACGCTGTATTACACGATACACCTGATGCATACACCTATGCAGCAACGCTCCAAGCGTGATTATCCAAAACTACGTACTGCTTCGCGCCGACCTATTTCCTTGGCGCGAAACTGCGCATGCGCACTAGACAGCAAAGACGCGCTTGAAATGCGAAAACTGGTGTATTGTATCATTCATTCATGCCGCACAAGAAGCAAAGAGAAACTGATTTCTTGGAACGTCATCATTCATTCAAATTATTTCTGCGATATCAAGGTTCCTATTTAATGAAAATTTGTTTGTCATTATTATATTAACCACTTAATGTCGCAAATTCGCCTCATACCGTTGTGACCCATATATATGGAGGCGTAAGTGTTTTCAGACCCCCTTACACCTGTCAACTGTTTGTACCTCCACTTGTCGCCATGTATGTGTCATTGTTCCTCCGTTGATTCTTCGCCTGTCATGTATTTTAAATTTCATCTCATCAATGTATTTTATTCTCTCGGCTGAAGAGCAGCCTCTGGAGCTGCTGCCAGCCTACTGGTGTAATCGCTGGTGTAGAAATACAATAAAGAAAAAAAAATTTCAGACCCCAGCGCCGGTTGTATCAGATTCTACAGGGACCGGCGAAGTGCGTGTGACATGTGCTAGCATCTACAGAGCACTGATTGTCTTTCTATGACAACATTTGTGTATTGTGTGCGTGTTGCTAACCAACACCTGTGTTTGTGTTCATTGTTCCGTGAAATACAGCTAAATACAGAGGTCAGTTTCATTTCGAAAATTATATTTTGTTTTTCTAATATCTTTTAAGTATTTTATATCATATTTAGATGTGAAAAGGCAGATAAAACTTTCAGTGAACACGTAAATACGGTTTGTGTAAAATATGCATCATCAGGCACTTGGGCACTTCTATGGGCAAATGCACGCGATAAAATAAAACGAAGAAAGGACGATGGTTTGACAACAGAGGTGTTGCCAGTGCATTTGCATCTGCTCATCCGGTGATCACAATAAAAAGATGAGACCGAAAGAAAAAGCACGCACTCATGTACTATGCCCTAGCATTGTTACAGTCTACAATACATTCATAGGAGGGGTGGATTTACTTGACGCTCTAATTTCCTGTTATAGGTTTTTCGTAAAGTCATGGAAATATTACCATAGATTCTTTTCCCACCTAGTTGATCTTGTGATAGTGAATTCGTGGTTGCTGTATCGAAGGGATTGTGGTGCTTTTGGAATTCCCCGTCGCAAACAAAACGATCTTCTGGAATTCAAATCCAGAATAGCAGATGCTCTCTGTAAGCAAGGAAAAGACATGACACGAAAAAAGAGAGGTAGGCCCTTACAAAGTATGGAAACGTAAATCGAACTAAGAAGCGTCGGGGTCCAGTGAAACCAGTCCCTGATAAATCTATCCGTACCGATGGAGTAGGTCATTGGCCTTGTGTAACAGGAAGGCAAAGATGCAAAAGACTCATCTGTAAAGGGCAGACATTAGTGTGCGAAATGCAAACTCGACCTATGCCTAAACAAAAATTCCAATTGCTTTAGGCAATTTCGAGAGCAAAGAAATGTTCTCTGCATTAGATTTATAAGTAACCATAATTGTAATTCAAACGCATGTTCATTTTTTTCATTAAATCTCATGAGAGCAATAAAAAAATCGCTCAATGAAGAGTTGTAAGCGATTTACTTCTCAAATGCCTGTTGTCGCAAATTAGACACATACCTAATTATACCAACTATGTATAACATTTCTTATATTTGATGTTATAAATGGTCTAAGACCCCAATATTGAGCACAATATATGATTTTTTATTGTTTTCTTGGAGTAGAAATTAATTCAGGCATTAAGTGGTTAAGTTATTATGTTTCACGTGTGTAGTTAGCAAGAAATTGGGTGATTTCCAAGAATGCTTGCAATCGAAGTATATCAGCCTGTAATGATTTGTATCGAACGTGCAACTCTAAATCGATTAAGCGGATATTCACGCCTTTTTATTTAGTAAGTCTATGATTCACGCGCGGCTTTTTTGTTATAGTCGGCAACGTACAGTGATCTCTATATAACCTTGATGTATAACTGTGGTATCTGAGGACAGAATTGCAGCGTGCCCGCACATTCATATGTTTTGCACACGATTTCGAATTGTCCGCCATGTTTAAATATGGCAAAAGATTTTCCATCAGTTATTACGTGACAAATAATTGTTTGCTTATCACTTGATTTGAAATGTATGTAAATATGTGCTGATATGGGAACGGAGTTGAAACGTATTTCCTTTTCGTTTTTTTGTAATACTTCACAGCAGCCATATTTAAATTTGGCAGGTAAGGAAATATTAACATCTGTGGTTGGCATGCTCAGACAGCTGAAGTTCAACATCCAGGTAGTATAGATAGCCTTGATAGATGTCAATGGGAACGAATTTTAATAGTTTTTATGGTCTTGAGTGATGGTGAAGTTTTTTCTTACTTATTACGACTTAAAAGACTTTATAGTCAAAGCTAAGCAAAGGAAAAGTGAAACAGTGACACCCTTTAGTGACTCGTTCTCGAAATACTTTTCTGAAGATATTCTGCAGCTACTTATTATACGATGAAGGTTGTATCTATAATTGTCATTTATTTATAAAAATAAAATTGTTGATCTTTTGTCTTCGCTCATCTCAGAAATATATACTGTATGGGATATCTAATGCGTTTACAACATTACATTTCAGTGTACATCATCAGAAACATTCAACAAATTACTACGAAAATTCCTATGAATGTTTCACGATTCTGCTGTAAAAATATTCACGTCAACGCAGCATTACATTACCAGTCGTGAAAATAATTAGTATGGAAACATTCATATTTTGTCATCTCGTGCATCAATGCGTGTCTAATCGATTTAGAGTTGGACGTTCGATATATATCGTTTGAGGCAGATATACTGCGATTGCAAGCATCCTTGCTGCAAACTAAAGTTAGTCGGTCAGGCCGTTCTATCCGACCGATTTCCCTATTTTATTGCCGGCCGCGGTGGCCGAGGAAACTGAGGCGCTCCAGTCACGGTGTGCACGGCCACTACGGTCGGGGGTTCGAATCCCCCCTCGGGCATGGATATTTGTGCCGTCTTTAGTATAAGGTAGTTGATAAGTAGTTTGAAAATTTAGGGACTGGTGACCCCGTAGTTAAGTCCCATAAGCTTAACAAACATTTCGTTCGTTCCCTATTTTATTCCCTCGCAGATATTACATCAAGTATCAGAATTAACTTAAGTCCCCCCATCCCTTATTTTTATTCAAACGGGGTATCCTTCTGTCCTTGCACTGGATATTTTAATCAGTTTGTTTTACTACATCATCGGTTGTAATTAAGGTATGCAGTTCTTTTTTACCTAACAACACTCATCGGATCAAGCTCTTTCATTTGCGCTTTTAAACACTTGCGTTGATTGATTCTGAAGAAAGCTACGCGTGAACATTCAACCTTACTTTAATTCTTTCCCAACTTGTTTTCATTCCACTAACGGTGCGTAGTATTCGAACGGGTCCTCTAGTAACGTAATTATTATGATGCAGGGGATCGTGTGGGCCATACGAACGCGTTTCCTCCCTGTACGTCTATATTAAGACTCGTAACGGCTCTCTGCTCCATTTCATTTCTAAAGTAAGAAGCAACCAATAAAAGACTCCTTCTCACAAATAACTGGTATAAAGGAAAGTCTGTTTTTTTTTTTTTTTTTTAATTAGTGAAGAAATGCGCAAAATCCGCTACACGGAAGTCTGAAATAAGTCGTAACCACGAATATCAAGGGCCGACATTAAGTTATACAAAAACAGCAAGCAGAAAGCTTACTGCAGTACCTGCCTCCGCGCATGCGTACTAGACAGCGCTAACGTGGGCATGCGCGAATTCACGAAGTTCACAACTTATTCTGACCTGCGGATAAAGTGTATGCTAATAATCATGATTCCGTCACAGAATAGGGAGCATACAGAAGGGAAAGCTGGGGGCGGCGCCTTTGATATGTATGTTACCAAGCGTTGCGCTCGACGCCATATTGAAAAGCAGTAAACGCGGGACTATAGCCACTTGGTACTTTGGCTGGAAATGGACTTTTTACGAACTGCAGATGATCTCACCACCTCTTACGAAAGGAAACGGCTTTTCATTGTGCTCTCCTCTATTTTGCGCTCTGTTCTTGCACCTAATTGTAATCCAACGAAAAAAAAGTAGGCCTAAATTTTAATACAACTACGAAAATGTACGATGGAATCAATGATCGTTTTATTTGGTGTTTATCTATAGAAAAATCCCAAGTAACGCGAAGTTATGTTTGGGAAATTAGTTATAAACAAGAAAGTGACTTTACAACTGCCAGGTTTTAATTGACACAAATAAATTTGCACATAATATTGAGTCAGACTTAGCAGTACAACTTGATTACACAGAACTAATGACGTCTGGGCACATATAAAACTTCTAATTACACACAAATGAAGGACACATGCCATTTTGGGCGAAATCGCCGGGTCCCGATTGCAGACCTCCCCTTGTAAGAGGATCAACGGTCGTTGACAATATTAGCACACTACGCCTCCATTGCCGTTAGTAAAATTTTATCGTTTGCATCATACTATGTGAAGATGAGCAGGTAGATGAGCCTTAAAAATTCCTGAAATATCTCGCCTATGTGGGCAACAGATTCCCTGCGACGTTAAACTTGTAAAATATAAATGTACTTCAACATTTCGATGTTGTTGAACTGCTACAGCAACAGCAACAGCGAGAGTTATCGTCAAGAGAAGAAGCAAGGCTACTTTTAATAATTATGCACACATTGCTCTCATTTGAAACTGATAACATTTAACTTTTACTACACATATAGCAACGTGCACTTACCGTTCAACATCTTTTGGGAAGGTGAAGAAGCTTATATGCTTATTTGTATTCGAATTATTGCGGCAATTAGGTGCTGAACACCGTCGGCCGCCTTTTCTTTTATTGCTGCACATAATAAAAACGGAACAGCTCCAACTACTGACACAGTTCTTTCTTTTCACAGCACCAAATACTTGTTTACTTTTATGCGATTCAGGCAGTTAAAATACACAATTAACAAACAAAGACGGCGCATTACCACACCATAGAGCAGGGAGTGACCATGTATTTACATCTTTTCAAGATGGCCGATTCCGCGCATGCGCACTAAATTTTGGACGACAGACTGCAGCGGGAGTTTCCTTTTTGTATACTCCTTATTCTGTGATTCCGTGGTAGTTCCACCTGATCAGTCGCTAGATGGCCGTCGCGTGGACGTATACCTTTCGCGACCGATAGTCCTGCAATACCCCTCAACGGTAGGATCCTACGATGCGGGTAACGGTAGCGTCCATCGCACTGCGCCTGACGTTCACGTGAGACGCAATTACGGGCGGTTCCCACGAAGCGGCTTGTGGCCTCTGGTTGACGCAGTATACGAGCAAAATGCCAATTGTGGATATCTTGGTGTGAAAATTGCTGAATGTAAATGATGCAAAGCTATGTGAGACTTTAACTTTTCCCGGCGTAATGAATGTTCAAACAACTTACGGGTATGCTGCCGGGTGATGTCGACAACCGCCGATATATCGGCAGGAGAACACCCAGCCATTCTCAAGGCACAACTGCACTTAAGGAAGCAATGTGCAAGCGTATTTAATACCTCGGTTTGCAAAGGGTAAACAAGGAAGATAACACACACAACAGAGTCAACACAACCAAAGATGACCAAACATCAAAAATATCGATAGTGACTTAATCAACAGGTGAGGCAGCATTAATTTTATCCCTCTGCTTTTTGACGAGAGACAGTGCCGGATTCCAAGCAGAATTTAAACAAAAACCACCATCTCTGTTTATAAGGTCGCTTGCTAGTTTAATTTCAACAGCTTCCTTAATAACACTATCCCAATAGGTGGAGGTGCATGCCAGGATCTCCGTGCTGTTGTATTCCATAGGATGACCGGTGTCAAGACAGTGTTCTGCAACAGCGGATTTGTTTGGCTGTTTTAAGTGCGTGTAACGTTTATGTTCAATTCACCGGTCTTCCACAGTCCTGATTGTCTGACCAATATATGGCATGCCACAACTGTAAGGAATACGATATACACCTGCCTTACGCAAACCAAGATCATCCTTTACGGACCCCAACAGGGCCTTTATCTTAGGTGGTCGAAAAACACATTTCACATCATATTTCCGCAAAATACGACCAATCTTGTTGGCAATACTTCCTGCGTATGGCAAAAAGGCCATAGATTTAGGTGCCACTTCATTACTATCGTCACTCACCCGTTGCACAGAAGGCTGATAGCGCAATGCACGTTTTATCTGTGTCTCACTATAACCATTCTGACGAAAGGTCTCCTCGAGATGGGACAACTCAGCTGACAAACTTTCAGTGTCTGAAATGACATGTGCCCTGTGAACCAAGGTACGAAGTACTCCTTCACGCTGAGCTGGATGGTGAAAACTATCAGCTCGTAGATACAAATCTGTGTGAGTAGGCTTCCTATAAACAGAATGTCCCAATGTACCATCAACCTTCCTTCTGACCAACACATCATACGCTTGCACATTGCTTCGTTAAGTGCAGTTGTGCCTTGAGAATGGCAGGGTATCCTCCTGCCGAAATATCGGCGGTTGTCGACGACGTCACCCGGCAGCATACCCGTAAGTTGTTTGAAGATGCAAAGCTACATCAACTCCTAAACTTAGTGTTTATGTTTTGTTGTCGTTTCCCGTTAATAAAAACCACTTATTTAGGATTTGTGAGATTTCTTCACCCGTACAGGGTGTTTTAGGAGGAATAGTAGATATTTTAGAACGTGGTAGTATAGACTAATTGCAATAATAAAATCCATATTGTGTGCAGAGATACAGCTGTTGGTAACTCAAAGAAACATAAAGCAAAGGTGAATGAAGGACATATTGACTGTTTCTTCCACCGCTTCTTGGCACGTCATCATCATTTTGAATAAAGCACAATACTGTGAATGTTGTACAAGTTTATTTTTATTTATTTAATCAGTCATAAGGTGACCTCGTAAACCAAAAACCAGTTAACTAATTGAAAATAAACTTGCTTCAAATGTAAAATAACGATGTTTAACCAAGAATCGACGTAAGAATCAATGAAAATGACCTAATTTGTCTTTCCTTGTTCGGGTTACATAGTAAAAGCTTTGTCTCTGTATTAATGAAAAAAGAAACGTTATATGTCAATTTTTTAATGTAATTCGTGATTGGCACCCAGCATTTATTTTTTCATACATCATACTTTTTTATCTGAAAAAAAAGATGATTGAAGCTTTTGAAATGTGGTGCTACAGACGAATAATCAAAATTAGATGGGTAGATCACGTAACTAATAAGAAGGTGCTTAACCGAATCGGGGAGAAAAGGAGTTTCTGGCATATACTGACTAAGAGAAGGGATATATTGGTTGGACACATTCTGAGACATCAAGGAATTGTCAACTTAGCATTAGAAGGTAGCGTGTGGGGTAAATATCGTAGAGGGAGGCCAAGGGACGTATATAGTAAGCAGATTCAAAAGGATGTAGGTTGCCGAACGTATTCTCAGATGAAGAGACTTGCACAGGACAGGGTAGCGTGGAGAGCTGCAACAAACCAGTCTGCGGACTGAAGACCACAACAACAACATGATACTTTTGTATCATAGCTTTAGGCTAAATAATTATGTATTTAAAATTTGGGTTGTTTGCACTGAAAAAATGTGATCCCTGGTTACTTTAGGTCTGGTTCATTTTGGGTGCTAACACATCGAAATTGTTTTTAACCATGAAACGAAAGCCACATCTCCTTACATTATGAAGGGGATAGCAGTTGAAGTTCCTCTTTTGTTGGGACTGACTTTGCACTCGCGTGCAAGCAGCCTGCAGCCCAGAACATGTAAGACCTGCAGCTGCGTCGCGAGAAGTTCGTACAAGCGACTGTTTTTTAAGAACACGATGTGAAGAAATAGCACGCCACTTGCGTTTAGTGGAACTGGTGCGGTATTTCTTCCCATCTGAAATCTCATTCCATTCATAGCGCCAACCTCCAGTGCAATCGGACTTAATCGATGCCACCTATACTTGCTTCACATTGCCACAAAGAAAGATTGAACGTGATGAAAGCTCAAAAAGTAGTAAGACTCTTTCGCATAATCAAAGTAAAATAATGTTCTACTACAATTTTCAAAGAATATATTCATATATTTACCGAAAATTGTAAAAAAATGTAATATACATAATCTTCCACCCCAAAAAACCTGGAACAATAACAGCTATTGGAAAACGACTTTCACCGGTATCAATGTACGGCTGGGGCCCATGAATGTACATATTTGGAATCATTCTAAAACGAAATCAAATGTGTTTTTTTTTAACACAAACTTATGCTTTTGTAAATGGACACCCTATATTTTTTCTTCAGCAATCCATAGCATGACAAATTACATAAACAATGGCGTTGATTGCATCGCAATATTCCAGTTATATCCCGAGATATTCCGACGCGAAGTGGACGCTTGAAAAACCCGAAATGCGCTGCTAGCGCACGACCTGAGGCTCAGGCGTGAACCCCATGCTGCCCGTAATCGGACCTCTTGATAAGTATGGTAGTGCGATTACGCATGCCAATCACATCGCGATTATGTTGCGTTTTAGAATGTACATTCATGGGCCCCCGCCGTACATTGATACCGGTGAAAGTCGTTTTCCAATAGCTGTTATTGTTCCAGAGATATTTTGGGTGGACAAGATAGCTGGGACCCCCTATATAAATTTAAAATATCGGCACTCGATGATGTAATCTGATATATAGTTAAGAAACAATATCGTCGAAATATCTCGATGTTTCATGGAACAGCCACTGCGGTGGGCATGGAGAGAGCGGTTGACGTTGTGTGACAGTCCGACTGGGAAGTTGTTTGTTTTGTGTAGAAGCGAGGTCCCGCAAGACGCGCATGTGCGTCACGCACTGCAAATACCAGATGACGCTCGTGACTCAGAGGAGGACCGTGTGGACACCTCGCCTCACACCAGCTGTCGTAATACCCGCTGTGGGTGCGACATTCGTCGGCCTCCGTAGCCTCCAGTTCTGCATTGGCGTTGTCGCCGCACCAGTCTGTGAATCTGCGTGTCAGGATTTCGGTGGTCTATTTGTCAGCGTTTTCACAGCCAGCAGCGTGAAACCCATCACAAAAACAACCGAAGCACAGATACGAGTGTTGTTACGTTGTGGCAATTATTTATTTACAACCAATACAAAAGCGTTATATGTTTGTACCTGCCTTCAAAATAGTCACCTGCGTTGTGTAGAAACCATTGCCAGCGATGTGGAAGGCGTAGTATACCGTTAGCAGAGCCTGTTCTGTTGATGGTGCGAATGGGGCGATCTACTTCCTGTCGAATCTATGGAACAGTTCTCAAGCGAATGCCATGAGGTGGTTACTTCATCTTCGAAATCAAATGAAAGTCACAAGCACATAAGTCCGGGGAGAATGGTGGATGGTACAGTACTTCCCAGACCTATCGAGCAAAAAAAGCAGCCGGCCGCAGTGGCCGAGCGGTCTGCGGCGCTCCAGTCACGGTCTGCATGGCGGCTGCGGTCGAGGGTTCGAATCCCCCCTCGGGTATGGATGTTTGTGCCGTATTTAGTATAAGCTAGTTCATAAGTAGTTTGTAACTTTATGGACTGATGACCCCGTAGTAAAGTCCCATAAGCTCTAAAAACATTCGAACATTTCGAACAGAGCAACCACAGCTTGCGATGATTGCGCCCGCGCATTGTCGTGCAGAATGATGGTTAGGTTACGAATCGTTTGGCGTCGATCACTGTCCACTAACGCGGCAACAGTATGCACTTCTGCTTCAGACATGCTTGGACGACCACCCCGATGCATGTCTGCTACAGTTTGTCGACCTCCGCTGCAGCCCTTTACCCAACGTGCCACTGTTCTGTACGGCAATGCCGATTCCCCGCATGCCTCTTGAAGATCTTGTCGTGATGTATGATCTCTGGCACATTCAATCTTGATCCAACTCCGTTGTTCCTGTTTCGGAGACATAGTGACCCCGTTACGTTAGACCGCTCGCTCACAGGTGACTGTGTCTATCGATTGTGCACACGCCGGTTACGTGGGACGGGCGAGTAAATTTGCTCTGAGGTAAGGTAGGTATCTCAACAACGTGTGCTATCAGCGACAATAGTAGATTCCATTGCATAGTTCCATTAAGGTAAAGGTCCCAGGTTCGAGTCCCGGTCCCAGCACGCAATTTTAATCTGCCATGAAGTTTCATATCAGCGCACACTCCGCTGCAGAGTGATCGTTTCATTCTGGAACCATCTTTTAGGCTGTGGCTAAGTCATGTCTCCACCATATCCTTTCTTCCAGGAGTGCTAGTTCTAATGTTCTAATGTTTGTTAAGCTTAAGGGACTTAACTACGGGGTCATCAGTCCCTAAACTTACAAACTACTTATGAACTACCTACAACTAAGGACGGCACAAATATCCATGCCCAAGGGGGGATTCGAACCCCCGACCGTAGTAGCCGTGAAGACCGTGACTGAAGCGCCTCAGTCCCCTCGGCCACCGCGGCAGGCTCAGGAGTGCTAGTCTTGCAAGTTTTGCAGGAGAGCTTCTGTGAAGTTTGGAAAGTAGGAGGCGAGGTACTGGCGGAAGTAAAGTTGTGAGGCGGCATCGTGAGTCGCGTCGGGATAGCACAGTCGGTAGTGCGCTTGCCCGCGATAGGCAAAGGTCCCAGGTTCGAGTTCCGGTTCCGGCACGCAATTTTAATCTGACAGGAAGTTTCATAGTTCCACTATTTAAGTTCCAATCCTCGTATTAGTACAATTATGCATTTAGCGTGTGCAACCAACTAATCTTCAGCATTATTCTGGAGCATCATATTTCATAAGCTTCTATCCTCTTCTTGTCTGAACTATTTATCGACCACATTTCACTCCTGCAAAATCCAGACAAATGCCTTCTGCATTTTATATTTTTACTACTAGGCCATCATCCTATTATTTTATTGCAAAAATGTTTTAAGTCTTTGGGACTTAACTTCTTTGGTCATCAGGGTTACAGACTATTATATACTAACTTAAGAACAACACAGACACCCATGCCCTAGGAAGGACTCGAACCTCCGACGGCGAGCAACCGCGCACTCCGCGATAAGGCTCTTTAGAACGTTCGGCCACGCCACCGCAGCTATGTTATTGCGCAATAACAAAACTTAAGGACTACTTTCATTACCTGACTATATAATCTGTCCATTTCTTCCTCTGCCATCACCTCCTTCCCCCCCCCCCCCTTTGGCCCTTCGCTTCCACCCCTTCCCTTTGCACCACCTCGTCCTCTGTTCATTCCGCCTCTTCACTTTATACCCTACTTCCCCTTTGAAAACATATATCTGTCAACTTTCGTGGCAGTCAGTGAAACATTGTGCGAGTAAATTGCAAGGTACCCTTTGGCAAGTACCAAACGCTGACTTGGGTCTTATAAAAACTCTGTCCATGAATACATTCGTGCATGAAGGAACGTTGTAATAATTAGTAAAACGGTCACAAAGTCTGTTGTAAGGTAACCTCTTGTTTCGATGATCAAGTGTGCAAAATTGCTTCAAGACAAAACTGTAGATTTGTATCAATTACAAGCAAACGTCCAAAGGGACACTCTTCTTTATATATAAAGCTGGATTTACACTAGGAAGTCACATGCAGAAGTTGTTGCTACAAATTATTGCAATACGCTTGCTGATATGTTTACACAACACTCGCGAGAAGTAACCAAGGTACTTCCGTAAGTACTTTGACAAGAACTTGCAGAGACCGTTCACATATTCACATGTCCCAAAGAACAGACGTCGCTTGTGATCCTGCAGTTATTATATATTCATATTCACAGAATGTATGACATTAACTGTGAATGTGATTCGAACCCGGGTCTCCTGCTTTCAAGGCTTTTGCGCTGACCCATACACCACTGGGGACACAGCGATCACCACACCCGGGGTTCACATTTTCAGCTTTATCCATTCGCAATTAATGGCATACATTCTGTGAATATGAATAGATGCCGCGGTGGAGTAGCCGAGAGGTCTAAAGCGTCTTGCTGCGGAGCGCGCGGTTGCTCGCCGTGGAGGTTCGAGTCCTCCCTGGGGCATGGGTGTGTGTGTTGTCCGTAGTTAGTTTACCTAGGTTTAAGTAGTTTGTAAGCTACGGACTGATTACCACGCAGTTTGGTCCGATAGATTTACAAACATTTGAACATTTTTTTTGAATATGAATAGATAATAATTGCAGGATGACAAGTGACGTCTGTTCTTTCGGACATGTCCGAATGAACAGACGCCACAATAACTTGTCCAATTTGCCGATGACGGGCGATGATCCTTTCTTATGTGCGTAAACACTCCTAGGCCCTTACTCTTTCGGGTATCAGTTTAAATAACTACTATTTTGAGTAATGGTGAGCAGAGTGAAGTTGAGAATTTGTATGTGACGGAAGGTGTGCTTGAGTAATCCATTGCAGGTCTGGTGATCGCTGTCTCCCAAGTGGTGCACATGTTTTTACCGAAGTTGGCGGGCTTTGTATATACATATGTATGAATACTAGTATGTGCGTTTCTGTAGTGTAAACTATCCTAAATGATTTTGACAGAGATTAGACTTTACCGTTACACACAGTTGTATTACGGTAGGCACTGCCGCACCTTTGCACGCCTTGAAATGATTGAAAGAAAGCTGTGTAGGGGTCAGAGAAAAGGCCTAGAAAGCAGGAGACCCGGGTTCGAATTCCGGCTGGGTACACATTTTCAACTGTACCCATCCGCAGTTAATGTCCTACATTCCGTGAATAGGAAGAAATATTTTGATTTGAGAGGATACTTAGATGGTCACAGTATGGAAATTACATTAATTTGGTGCTAGAATTGGCTTTCGAGAAAATGCTTAGCTTTGAAAACTTTTCTTTCTCTTATCTGGATTGTTTATGAACTTAAATTGGATATGTCATATCAAAGTAGGACGCATATCACACAGTTATTTCAGCCGAAAAACGTTTGTCAAGCTACATTCTGAGGATTCACTTCTTAGTTTGCTTCTTTATGTTCTGCCACTTCCTACAAACGTCCTTCACCGCGATATCAAATTTGGAAGAAATTTGGTTACGTTTGTTCTGAGATTTGTTGCAATAATTTTAATTTACTAAACGTATTGACTTGTTTTGTTTATTTTGTCTTTGAAATCAACACTGTAGACATTGCCTATTTCGGAGAAGTTCTTCACAGCTCATTCAGTGTATGGTATCTTGCATTTTTTCATTCTCGTTTATCTTCTATTTCCATTATTGTTAACGTATAGTACGTGGGATGGTTGTGTGAAATTAATGGTGGTATTCATTAAAATGTTATGTATGTGTTGATGCAGACGGCACAGTTACAAAAACTCGCGATTAGAACCTGCAGAAAGTAGATGAAATGTTCAAATGTTTGTAAATCTATCGGACTCAACTGCTTGGTTATTAGTCCGTAGCTTACAAAGTACTTAAACTAAGTTAAACTAACCTCAAGGACAACACAAACACCCATGCACGAGGGGTGGGGGGGGGGGGACTCGAACCCCCGACGACGAACGGCACCGCAGCACGACGCCCCAGTAAGCACAGCTAGTCCGCCGCGGGCAGAAAAATAGAAATGAATCCTATAAGTTACAAGTAACTAGCGAAAACTTTTCGAGCACTGTTCACTCAGAAAGTCGGATATTTGCAGGAAGCCACGTGTGCAATAAATTGCAACGACCGCAAGTCGATTTAGTGATTTTTTTTAACTGTCAAGTAGTTCGGCAAGTACGTACCCGCAAATAAATTGCTACAATAACTTAGTAGTGTAAACTGTACTTAAGAAAGACCAGATTAAAAATCGGTACTTCAGTTTTCATGTTCTCGTATTTATATAATGACTAGCTGAAAACTCGGCTATGCCCGGGTATTTATTTATTTATTCCTGTTATTTTTAAGTATATATTCATTTGTGTAAGGTCTGTATGTCTGTAAAATACCTTGGGAGTATAGTTAATAGTAAAGAAGTAATAGATGAAAACTTTATGCGGGAAGGGGCGGTTTTCCAAGAATGTTATTGTTTATGTGCTCATATCTCATGAACTACGTGTCGTACTGTGATACAATTTAGAAGGTACAATCGACTAAATGGGAGTACACTGTCTGTAAAATTTCCTGCGGCTACAAATTGTAGTGTAGAAATTATAAACTGCAACATAATTGCGAATGTCGTAGTTTTGCTCCATGAACATCGGAAAAGCATTAAGGGAGAAACTTTTCTCCTTTCAGTATTTTGTTGTGGTTGTCAGCGAGGAAAAGTTTAATAAAGGTTTGAAATTATGTTTAAAGCTTGTTGCAAGTCGCTAAGTACTCTCATTCCCATATAGCGTATTTTTAAAAGTCGCGCCGCATTATGTAGCAGTTTTTCAAGATTCCTATTGTTTATGACATCATATCTTCTGAACCATGTGTCGTATGTGATTCTTAACCGTGAAACAATTGTTACCTCACGGTAAGGAATGTGTGTACCAAATTTAGTTGACATCGGTCCTTTGTTTTAGGCGAAAATGAGCATCATTGTCGCTATATTCAGCAATTTCTCGCGCATCTCATTGTTTATGACGTCGTATCTCGTGAACTATGTATCGTACGTGATTCTTACACTTACGGCGACCGTCCTCATGGATTGCAGCTTACGTGTACAAAATTTCTTAAAGGTTGGAAGAAAACTGTAGATTTGTATGCAACACGTACAAACATACGGACACTCTGCTTTATATATTAGACTATCTTAATTCCCGATGCTTCGCACGCGTAGACTGGATGGTCTGCATTGATTTGTCTACTTCTAAATATAAATTTTCGTAGATTTAGCTTAACAATGCTTTCCTAATCAAGCCTATGAATACAAATTGCCACCTCCTATTACACCACTAATGGCGGAATTTAAAAAATCCCGAAACTCATTTTTTAAATTCTAACCGTTGTTCCAAATCCAAATTTTCGCATTTCTAGCATCAAAATATTCTTAGTAGCACCCTTAAAAGATTCTCCCTTATTTCACCCGCTTAATGGTTGAACCTCCAATCAAATATCCAAATGCGAAGTTTTATTTCTTGCTTCGAAATTGCCTTAATAGCAACGTATTTTCAAATAACCTTTCATGCCCTATTTCACCCCCTTAGGGATGGGAATATCGAAAAATCTCTGACGCCTAGGTACACAACGTATACAAATTTCAAGTTTTTATTATCTGTAGATTCACTTTTCAGTGCCGTTTTCTGTCTCTTAGAAACGGATCGAGAACGCGAAATTTCTTTCTTTCGCTATGGCATCTTTCTTGGTAGTTTTACTTAACAAACTGCAATATGCACTTATTTTTCTTTATTCGTACGCTTCTTACAGAAAAACTGAAGAATGTGAATCACGCGCATCAAGTTTCGCTTTATAACCTCTTTGCTATTATAGTGGCAAAAGTCATCGCTGGTCTTCAGTCCGAATTTTATATAAGCTGACGACTTTCAACCACAATATCTTCCACCCTCTTACAGCTATCGACTCGGAATTGCTATGGTGTATAACGGGAGACAGATTGTTCGTCTCCATTGTGTAGTTTTTGCTGAAGAGCCAAATATTGACACCCACACGTAGAATTTTATATAAGTGGGTAACTTTCAGCTCCCATATATTCCACCCCGTTATCGTTATGAAACTTCTACCAACATAGTGCACAATGGGAGATTCATACCTAATACCACATTCAAACACTATTCGTTTGCGATTTGTAGTTTTGGCTGCAGAGTGAAATATAGGCACAAACACCTAAATTTTTATATATGTTGTACAAAAATACAAATGTTTGTAAAGTCTATGGGACTTAACTACGGGGTCATCAGTCCCTAAACTTACAAACTACTTATGAACTACTGACAAACTAGGACGGCACAAATATCCATTCCCGAGGGGGGATTCGAACCCCCGACCGTAGTGGCCGTGAAGACCGTGACTGGAGCGCCTTAGTCTCCTCGGCCACCGCGGCCGGCTATATATGTTGTATTAAGATGTGATGCATCAAAGCAGTATCAGTGTACCCCTTTTTCTCTCTACGGCCGCAGTTCCCAAACATTTGTCTCTAACGGGTTGCCTTGTGAGGGATTAATACGCTTCGATTTTTAGACCTTTTTCAATTTTTTCATTGTTCCTTTAGGTTTACCCTTCTTTTTTTCTTTCTTTTTTCGAAACCACTGTTATATCTTTGAATCGGGCACGACGATTCTGCGTCTTAGCAGAACTATCATACAGCTATTAATTTGTATGTACAACGATTTCTTAATCTAATTCAAAAATCCAGAATGAAACTTTCACTCTGCATCGGAGTGGGGGCTGATTTGAAACTTCCTGGCAGATTAAAATGTGCCGGAACCGGGACTCGAACCTGGGACCTTTGCCTTTCGCAAAGTTTGGAAAGTAGGAGGCGAGGTACTGGCGGAAGTACAGTTGTGAGGCGGCATCGTGAGTCGTGTCGGGATAGCACAGTCGGTAGTGCGCTTGCCTGCGAAAGGCAAAGGTCCCAGGTTCGAGTCCCGGTTCCAGCACACAGTTTTAATCTGCCAGGA
Organism: Locusta migratoria; assembly: GCA_026315105.1. Lineage (NCBI taxonomy): Eukaryota > Metazoa > Arthropoda > Insecta > Orthoptera > Acrididae > Locusta > Locusta migratoria. The sequence goes on along the minus strand of CM048744.1, from coordinate 854,448,269 downwards.
AGTTTTAATTCGAAAATGTTTGTTAAGCTTAAGGGACTTAACTGCGGGGTCATCAGTCCCTAAACAAGCTACTTACAAGCTACCTTACACTAAAGACGACACAAGCATCCATGTCCGAGGGGGGATTCGAACCTCCGACCGTAACGGCCGTGCAAACCGTGACTGGCGCGCTGCAGACCGCTTGACCACTGCGGCCAGCTAATCTAATTCCCAGGTCTTCGCCTGGTTGAATTCGATTACATTTCATTAAACTGTTTATTCTTTTGTTCCTCCACTTGAACATTAACTCCTGAAATTTGTTTCCTTGGTTTTATCTTCTGCTTCCTTCTTGCTTGCTCGACGTGGAGAGAAAAAATATTTTGTCTCCGTGTTTTTTTAGTTTTTCCGTCACCCTCCATCATTGCTACCTTTTCGCTAACTATTAAGAGGCACTTTGTGGAGATTGGCTCACCAGTAATTACGCAGGATCCCTTGCTCATTTCGTCGCCTGTCCTTCAGACGTGCCCGGACGTGGGACGAGTTTTCCGTGACGTAGAGCGGGCGGGGCCCTGAACCCGCGTCCCCCACGACCGACGCCTGCCGAACACCCGCAGTCCCCAGCGAACAATCTCGGCACGCTGCCACGGCTAAGTACTGGAAAAGAGGAATCTTACTCCAAGGTCTCATCTGCCGGCACGAATGACTGGGGCCTCAAAAGTCAGGAAGCGTCCCGTCCTCAACTGAAGAGTGCTACACAGTCTTCTGTACTTTATAGCCCTTTCTATACGGGAGGTGCAACACGCACAAGAAAGTCGTTGTCAGCTGCAGCGCTTCTTGCGACAGACCATCGAACTACAAAGAAGTATTTCGCGGTACGAGTTTGTCGAGTCGTCTGCTTCACGTGTCTACTTCGTTTGCTATCAACATAGAGCAAATGAATCTCCGAGTTATCACTTGATTCCAACATTTATTTTTGCTTTATACTGCCTCTGTGAAACTGTATTAAATTGTTTCCATGCAGTTCAAGTGAAACTACGTCGCTCACTTGTGTAAACGTCCGCATTATAAAAGGCGGTTAAATACCGGGTGATCAAAAAGTCAGTATAATTTGAAAACTTAATAAATCACGGAACAATGAAGATAGAGAGGTAAAAATTGACACACATGCTTGGAATGACATGTGGTTTTATTAGAAAAAAAAGTTCAAAAAATGTTCGACAGATGGCCTTCATCTGATCAGAAAAGCAATAATTATCATAACAAATTAAGACAAAACAAAAATGATTTTCTTTACAGGAAATGATCAATACGTTCATCATCATTTCTCAACAATAGCTGTAGTCGAGAAATAATGTTGTGATCAGCACTGTAAAATATGTCCGGAGTTATGGTGAGCCATTGGCGTCGGATGTTGTCTTTCAGCATCCCTAGAGATGTCGGTCGATCACGATACACTCGCGACTTCAGGTAATCCCAAGGCCAATAATAACACAGACTGAGGTCTGGGGACCTGGGAAACCAAGCATAACGAAAGTGGCGGCTGAGCACACCATCATCACCAAACGACGCGCGCAAGAGATTTTTCACGCGTCTAGCAATATGGGGTGGAGCGCCATCCTGCATAAAAATCCTACGTTCCAGCAAGTGTTTATCAGCCATGCTGGGGATGATGCGATTCTGTAACATATCGGCTTTCATCTCACCCGTTACGATTTTCATGCGCAGTCACTGGCGTTTTGCTGTTCAGTGTTATCTCTCGATTTTTTTAACTTTTTTTTTTCGGTTCTAATAAAACCCCATGTCATTCCAAGCATGTGTGTGAATTTTTACCTCTCTATCTACATTATTCTGTGATTTATTAAGTTTTCAAATTTATACTGACTTTTTGATCACTCGGTACTTCCAGGCCGCGCGGTTTGAATCGCTGATGTATATCTTCCTCTAGCTCAGGTGTCTATGAAAGTCTATCTATACATAGACCTTTGACTAGGATCAAGCTTCAAATAATGCTCACCGAAAACAAATATTTCACTTGTTACCTACAGCATGTTTCAGGAGAAATATCAAATATTTTAGGAAATGGTAATAAAGACGAATTGCATACTGTGTGTTCAATTTTTGGTGGGTATTGCTCTTAGTATGGAACCCAAACGAACTTAAATCATTTTAACTCCCCGTTTGTTGGGCCTGCAGTGTGGTAAAAATCGTTGAAGACATTGTAATAAAAGATCCAGAATCACTGCTTACAGTTTATTATTTATCTCTACTGCTGTTTCAGAATTTTGCAATTATCAAGCGCGTGAGTGTAAAGGAAATGCAAATTTGAATTTTTTGACTGATACTTTTATCATACTGTCTTTTACTTAAGTAACCGGTTTTCGACTTACTTTAATGTCTGGAGATGACCTTGTAAGCCAGTTAACTAATTGAAAATGAACTTGTAGAACATATACAAAATTTACTTTGAAGTTAGTATGATGTTCTACCAAGAACCGACGGAGAAGTCAGTGAAAATGTATTCCTTTACATTTGTTCTAAGTTTGTTTTGATTTCATGTTAACAGCTATATCATCTCAGCACGCACGGCTAATTCGCCGCAGCGTATACGAGGATCTTGTCAAAGTGGACGCGACTACACGGCACGCGGCAGGCGTAACCGATGCATCATGGGTAATTTTAGGGTTATAAGGAAGCGAAATGCACAGATACAGCTGATGGCAGTTTGGCCCACTCAAGGTATAAAATACTGTAGCATCTGTATTCCTGTGATTCCTTTTGTAGCGATATACTTCGTGATGTTATCACAATGTTCAAATGTTTGTATAGTCTATGGGACTTAACTACGGGGTCATCAGTACCTAAACTTACAAACTACTTATGAACTACTTACCAACTAGGACGGCACAAATATCCATGCCCTAGGGGGCATTCGAACTCCCGACCGTAGTGGCCGTGCACACCGTGACTGGAGCGCCTTAGTCTCCTCGTCCACCGCGGCCGGCCGTGATGTTATCTGTACAGGTTCAAACTGAAACCCCGTAAGGAAGAGAATGAACTTTAAGTTAATTAAATTGGGAATAAGCTGTAGGAATTAAATTCTAAACGAGGAAAGTCGAAGCAAAATACGATTAAATCCGGCATAAGGAGGTAGCGGGAGTTATTCACGACAACACACGAAAATATCACCAAAGAGGAAATTTGCGAAAAGTTATCTTTTTCTGCAACAAGAGCCGGGTGAGATTGAGATGATCTGAAACTCACAACGTGGTGCGGATAATTAATTGGATCAGATAACTTTCCACCGTAACTGCTTGGTTATTATTACGCTTCGCGGAATAAAGTTTCGCGACCGTCTTTAAAAATATCACAGTAGCTGAAGGAATTTAAGAAATATCGGACTTCTGCAAATAAAAGTTCAAGAACCTGAGTCATTTAAAAAAAGAAAGCTTATTGCAATATAAGGAAACCTGCCTCACACTTACTTTATTTATTTTATTTACATTTATTTTCATAGTTTACGTCGACATTGGAGCACTTAAATCTCCACATACACTACAATATTTACAATATTAGTTGTAATGTTTCCTCAGTTTCCTCTTCTCTTCCCAAAACTTCTTCATTCCTTCTTACCTGGTAGCCCTCTCTTCATCCGTAATGGTGTATTGTTTTCGTTTGACTGTTTTTAATTTCAGTCTTGTATCATTATTTCTTAGAATCATCTTCTCTTTTCTCCCTGCAATTTGTTTCATTGTTATATTCAGCTCTTCTAAATTATTCTGGACCTCAACGTCAACGAACTAGTTGTTGGTGTTGTTTTTTTTTTCCAAAAGTTCAAATGTTCAAATCAAATCAAATGTTCAAATGTTTGTATAGCTTATGGGACTTAACTACGGGGACATCAGTCCCTAAACTTACAAACTACTTATGAACTAGCTAACATTAAGGACGGCACAAATATCCATGCCCGAGGGGGGATTCGAACCCCCGACCGTAGTGGCCGTGCAGACCGTGACTGACGCGCCGCAGTCCCCTCGACCACCGCGGCCGGCCTTTTCCAAAAGAAATTGGATAATTGTTTCATCAGTCTGGTCTCAGGCAGTGGCTAAAAAAGGCAGCTCACTTTCCAGATAAACTATTTCATTAGGCATCAATCTCCATTGCCCGTCTGCTTCAAAGATTTTTAATGATGACATTCCTGATGATCCTTCTCTCTCTCTTTTTTTCTATCCGTTGTTGCTTTGGTGTTCAACTTAAACAGAGTTTCACTTGCGTAAGTTGCTTCAGGCTTAACTACTGAATAATAATGCTTGAATTTAGCGTTCATCGAGAGAGATTTATTCTTATAAGTTGGTCACGTGATTCGTTCAGCTTGCCTCAATCTTGTTGTTCTGTGTTGTATTGAGACTTTCTCATTTAGGTTCCAAGTTATAATTTCCCCAAGATTTTTGAACTTTTTTATAACCTTAATTTGTTTGTTATTGTTTAGCTGAATGACAGGGGTTTCAACCACGACGGGTGGCATAATTTCCGTCTTTCCAAATGTAATTTGTAATCCCACTTTTGTTGCAATGTTTTTTAGTTGCTCAATTTGGATTTTAGCCTCTTCCGCATTATTGGCCAGTAGTGCAAGATAGCCAGCAAATGGCAGCGAATTTAGTTTTATATTTCCACCAATTTTGATGTTCGGTTGGCATTTGTTTCTCCATTCTCGCATGACGACTGATGAACGAGTTGTGCCGGCCGCGGTGGCCGAGGTGACTGAGGCGCTCCAGTCACAGTCAGCACGACCACTACGGTCGGGGGTTCGAAACCCCCCTCGGGCATGAATATTTGTGCCGTCCTAGTTTGTAAGTAGTTCATAAGTAGTTTGTAAGTTTAAGGACTGATGACCCCGTAGTTAAGTCCCATAAGCTTAACAAACATTTGGACCGAGTTGTTTAGTCCCCTTTAACTCCCCCCCCCTCCCCTCTCGCATGACCTTCTCCACTACACAATTAAACAAAACACGTAAGGGACCATCTCGCTGCTGAAGTCCACTTTTGATGGTAAACGGTTCTGACAATTCTTCTCGAAAATAATGACTAGGTTGCCGGCCGCAGTGGCCGAGCGATCTGCGGTGCGCCAGTCAGTCTGCACGGCCGCTATGGTCGGGGGTTCGAATCCCTCCTCGGGCATGGATGTTTGTGTCGACTTTAGTATAAGGTAGTTCATAACTAGTTTGTAAGTTTAGGGACTGATTACCTCGCAGTTAAGTTCCTTACGCTTAACAAACATTTGAACATGATTACTAGGTACTTACTTCGTGCTCTTTGATGCTTCATAATCCACTTAAGACTGATGACTTGATTTGGACAACTTCTACCTGGCCGAAATCCTCCTTGGTACTCCCCAAGTTCTTGCCCAGTTGTTGCTGTATTCTTGAATGAATAATTTCGGAAAATATCTTGTATGTGACAGGAACAAGGAATATTTTTCTATAATTATTACGATCTGATCTGTCACCTATCTTGTGTAGGAGTGGATTATTGTTCCATTCCTCAGGCATTTTTTCAGAGTGCCATATGTCAATAATACGTTTATGTAAGTTTCGAAGAGTTTGATCATTGGAATTCTTCCATAATTCTGCAACCAACTTTTTTTTCCTGCTGCGTTATAGTTCTTGCGCATGTTAATGCCTATGAATCACTTCCTCACATGTTGGTAGTATAACCTTTGCTAGTGGTGTTTTGTATTTTCGTTTGAAGTCAAACTCCAAATATTCGCTTGGGTCTTCACAGTTTTGTAATTTTTAAGTAGACTGCCAGGATATTTGCATTGCCTTGATAGTTAATGTGCCATTTTCCCATTTTCATTTCTCAGCATAAGCGTAGGTGGCGTACACTTAGGCTGATACTGTTTCAACGCCTTGTAACAATTCCTTGTTTTATGTTGCTTTCACACTTACCTTATAATAATAATTCCTGAGAAAAAGAAGGGACGTCTGTTCAGTATCACGGTGTAGAGCGAAAAGACGAAGTGCGCTTCCGTTCTCTCTAAAAGTCAGAGAAAAAAAATTGACCATCGAAACAAAAGGTGGGAAGAGGTATACTTGGACACTAGAACGTATATGCTAGCGATAAGCGTCGTAGATAATTTATTCGAAAATAATTAATGTAATGCTACAGACGTGATAATGGCTGTACGAAGGGACTTGAATGACTTTGAATGTGGAATGGCGGAGCTACACGTGTGGGACATTGCATTTCGGGAATCGTTAGGGAATTCAGTATTGCGTCATCCACAAAGTGCAGAGAACACTAGATTTCAGATATGACCTCTCACCCCCGGCGGTGTACACTTAGTGGCCGAAGGCGGTAGCGTTTGTGACGTGGAGTTGTCAGTGGTAACAGACAAGCGAAACTGCATGACATAAGCATACAAACCGATGTGAGACGTGCGACCAACATATCCGTTATGACAGTGTGCTATTGCTAAGAGCAAAGCATCTCCTAGGTTCTTGACTGTATAGCTTCGATCACAGATGGCTAGAATACCGTGTCTCTGTCAGGTGCGTCCAGATTTCAGGTCGTAAGACGTGGTGGTGGGGCGCAGGCCTCTCAAAGCTTGTGGACTAAAACTGGCAACAAGCCACAAATACTAAGTGGCTACTATCAAAACAACTGAAGCAAAATCCATCAAAAACACAAGCCTGTGTCTTCCACCTCAAAAACCCACAGGCATCAAGAAAACTGCAAATGATCTGGGTTGGTAAACAATTAGAGCACTATTTCACCACAAAATACCTGAGAGTAACTCTTGACCGAACACGTACCTATAGAACATTCTGTTCAACACCAAAATGAAGGTATCTACAAGGAACAACATTCCCCGGAAATTATCAGGTACGAAAATGTTCAAATGTTTGTATAGCTTATGGGACTTAACTACGGGGTCATCAGTCCCTAAAATTACAAACTACTTATTAACTACCTTATACTAAGGATGACACAAAAATCCATGCCCGAGGGGGATTCGAACCCCCGACCGTAGTGTCCGTGCAGACCGTGACTGGAGCGCCTCAGTCCCCTCGGCCACCGCGGCCGGCTATCAGGTACGACCTCGGGACCACAACCCCGTACCATAAAACATCAGTTCTAGCCCATTTGCTAATCAGCCGCAGAATATCTTACCCTGTCTGGTGCAGATCTAGTCACGGCTTAAACGAGACCTGCAGACTCATTATACATCTACACCACTGATAATGAAAGTTTCACTCTTCAGCGGAGTGTGCGCTGATATGAAACTTCCTAGCAGATTAAAATTGTGTGCCGGAACCGGGACTCGAACCTGGGAACCTTACCTTTCGCGGCCAAGCGTTCTAACGACTGAGGTATCCCGACATGACTCACGATCCCGCCTCACAACTTACTGCCAGGAAGTTTCGGAATAGCTCAGTCGGTAGAGCGCTTGCCCGCGAAAAGCAAAGGTCCCAGGTTCGAGTCCCGGTTCCGGCACACAATTTTAATCTGCCAGGAAGTTTCATATCAGCGTACACTCCGCTGCAGAGTGAAAGTTTCATTCTGGAAACATCCCTTCGGCTGTGGCTAAGCCATGTCTCCACCATATCCTTTCTTCCAGGAGTGCTAGTCTTGCAGGTTTTGCTGGAGTACTTCTGTGAAGTTTGGAAAGTAGGAGGCGAGGTACTGGCGGAAGTAAAGTTGTGAGGACGGATTGTGAGTCGTGTCGGGGTAGCTCAGTCGGGAGAGCGCTTGCCCGCAAAAGGCAAACGTCCCAGGTTCGAGTCCCGGTTCCCGGTACATAATTTTAATCTGCCAGGAAGTTTCACCACTGATAATGTTTGTTGTTTAGCAGGTATCCCATCTCCAAATATCGGCCGTGAGTGCGCATCCAGACAGGAGAATAGTTAATGTTAATAGTTAATAGTGTTTTTAACGATTTATTTTACCCATGATTTTGTGAAAACAAATAGACTTTTAACGGGGCATTTTATCAAAGACAACGTAAATACAAGATATATGTAATTTTACAATAAGTCCACTACCAGGGACTCATTATTTTACATACGTTATTTTGCCGGCCGCGGTGGCCGAGTGGACTGCTGCGCGCCTGTCACGGTCTGCACGGCCACTACGGTCGGGGGTTCGAATCCCCCCCCCCCCTCGGGCATGGATATTTGTGCCGTCATTAGTGTTAGCTAGTTCATAAGTAGTTTGTAAGTTTAGGGACTGATGACCCTGTAGTTAAGTCCCATGAGCTATAGAAACATTTGAATTTGAACATAGGTTATTTTAAGATTTCATATCACTGGACGTTTCTGTACAATATACGAGAGTTGGAACTTAAATAGTGGCAACTATTTATTCACAACAGATACAAAAGCGATACATGTTTGCACCTGTTACTGTCAGTGAGAGTAGTCACCACCGTTGTGTACAATCCGTTGCCAGTGATGAGGAATGCATGGTATACCGTTAGCAGAGCCTGTTCTGTTGATGGTGCAAATGGAGCGGTCTGTTGCCTGTCGAATATCTGGGACAGTTCTGAAGCGAATTCCACGAAGTAGTTCCTTCACCTTCTGAATCAAAGTCACAAGAACTTAAGTCCGGGGTGTATGGTGGATGGTACAGTACTTCCCAGTCCCGTCGACCGGACAGAACAGCCACAGCTTGCGCTGTATGCGACCACGCACTGTCGTGCAAAATGGTGGGTGGGTTGCGCAGTAGGTGTTGCCGCTTGTTTCACAAAGCTGGTCGCAGGTGATACTCCAAAACCGAAAAGTAACACGAGGCGTGTTTTTTTTTTTAAGTACCGTTTTGCCACACCGCGGCCGCAGCGCTCCGATCAGCGTTCTGCGCATGTGCAGTGAGTACCTACATCTGTTGTCTACGAACTGACGCCATAACAGTCTGATTCTTCCTTGTTTACGTTGTGTACTGAGTGTTTAAGGTGCCTCCGATAATCGTGAGTCCCTTCGACTGTGAAGTACGGACTGTTATGAGATTTCTTAGTGCTGAAGGTCTAAAGGCGATCGATTTTCATCGTGAGATCTGTGCAGTTTATGGAGGAAACATCAAGAGTGATGGAATGGTAAGAAAGTGGGTGAGGGCATTTAAAGATGGCCGCACAAATGTGCATGATGAACAACGGAGTGGGCGTCCTTCGGTCATTAATGAAAGTTTGGTGCAGGAAGTGGACTATAAGGTCGCTTGCGGGATGACTTTCCTAATGTTCCTCGTACTGTTTTGTACGGCTTTGTGAACGAGTAAGACGATGACGAAGTCAAAACAGTTGTGATGCAAAGGTTAACTAGTCTAGACCCAAACTTCTATGAGGAGGGTATTCAAAACCTGGTACAACTTTATGACAAGTGCCTCAATATTGACGGAAATTATGTAGAAAAGTAGATTAAGGTACAGGCTTCCACGTAAAAATAAAATTATTGAGATATCATAGTACGTCTTTTTTAATTTCAAAACGGTACTTACTTAAAAAACACGCCTCGTACTGTGCATTGACAGTATGCCGAGGAGGAACGTAATGCATTAGGATAACACCATCACAGTCGCTCACGTGAATCGCCATAACTATCACCATACTGGGGCTCTAACGCACTTTAGACGCCATTCGTTGGATTGGCATTTCAGTTTTGGGTCGTACGATGTGGCCCATGTCTCATCCAGTGTTAGAGCGCTCGCTCAGAAGTGACTGTGTTCCATCGATTTTACGCACACTGCTGGCGTGGACCGGACGAGTCCATTTGCTCAGAAGTAAGGTAGGTATGTCAACAACGTGTGCTATCGGCGACAATAGTAGATTCGATTGCATAGTGTCTCCACAGCAGTGTTGCCACTTTTTAAGTTCCAACCCTCGTCCATCGTTTTTTATAATGCATGTATCGATTATAGAAGATCGTTTGTACTACATTGTAACAAATTTTTAGTTGTTTGTTTTGTGTCTCGTTACCACCGGTTGTCCTAGGTGTCGGTGGCGGGTACAGAGTCTGAGGTGACCAACAAGTGGGACAGCAGAAACTAGAAACACTAAGCTAGATTAGAATAAGATATATATTTCGTAGAAATAATACAGCACTTAACTTGGAGGACAGCAGATTAGTGGAATGCAGATACATAGTTTAACTAGATAGAGGCCTGCCGTCTGATGAGTCCTAGTGCCTGTCCTAATCCCAAGTGACCGATGCAGTTCAGGGTGGCCACGAGCGGGGTAGCAGCAGAGGGCGCTCGTGGCTGACGTCGTAAGAACGCCGCGCCGTGCTTGCATGGCGGCCCGCGGCGAAAGTACGTGGAGCGACACCACAGTTTGTAAACTAACTTTCTGTGTGATGGGCTTGCAGTATGGGTGCAAAATATTTCACAGACAATTTTTATTTTTATTTTCCACATAACCATATCCAAGATCAGAAAATAAGCATGACCTAATATTACCATTTAAATATTAATTGGTATGTCATGATGTTAAATGTGTTATTATGTAATATATGAAGTTGTATGTAGTATACATAAGTCTTAACGACTTTTTTTATTATTTTGGGTGTCCTACCACCCCTTCAACCCATCCAAATCACATTCCATGACAAAAGAAACAAAACCCCGTAGAAATCAAAATCATTTCCTGAAAAATAAAACTAAGTATTTCCAATAGTACCCATAGGCAATTTCGGAACAAAAGTTAGTATTCTGGGAACAATAAGAACTCTCGGGGAGTCCCGAATTATTGACCGATGAGGAACTGGTCACCACAATGGGATCCCAACTATGTAAATAATAAGAAGAGTCCCTCATAGAGACCTTCCTCGTTACTGATAATGCCTAGGTCAGCAACAGTAGTTCTGGAGAATTTAAGTAAAAAAAAAAGGGGGGGAAACTCCGTAATGGGAAGCCCACTATCTTATGTCGGGCGAGCCCATAACACCTAGTCTGATGGCACAAAAAGAGAGGTGGAAAGAAGGAAACTCAAAGGCAATCCGTACTGCGTCCTATCTTTGAAAGCATTCGGAATTCAAAATATTGAAACATTTCGACCGTTTCGGGGCGTTGAAATAAATTCAACGGCGAAGTTGAAAATTTGTTATGGACTGGGACAATTTTTCAACTTCGCCATAGAGTTTATTTAAACGCCCCGAAACGGTCTAAATGTTTCAATATTCTCCTTGGGGCATGGGTGTGTGTGTATGTCCTTAGGTTAGTTTACCTTAGTTTAAGCTACGAACTGATAACCACGCAGTTTGATCCGATACATTTACAAACATTAGTAGTAGTTTCAATATTTCGAATTCGTAAAATTCGACCGTTGATGTCAACAAATGGTGTCTGTTATTTCTGACATGTCTGAAAGAACATGCACCATATCAATATTTGAAAACTTTCATTTGGCTGCCTTTTCATTGAAAACCAATAAGGAGATTAAAAAAAAAGTCTCCCAACAGAGAAGAAAGGGCACAGTACAATGCATCCTCCATTTGGTGTACAGTTCTAAGAAACCGAATAAATATGAGAGAATGTAATGACATAAAAGTACCCATGCCATTCCTGCTGGGCCTCTCACCTGAAAGAACAGTCCAAGGCTTGAGATTAAAGGAAAATGTTAAGGATTAGACACTGCACAAATGTGCATTAAGGCACAAAGAAAAATACTCAGAATGAGAGTGTTTTTATCAAAGCAATCACAACAATTCAAGATCAATGTGCCAGAACTTTTTGGTAGACATGAATCAGAGCTGCCGTAAGAAAATGTGCGTATTGTTCCTGATATTTGGGAGATAAGATCAGCTGCGGTGATTAGACTAAAGGTAGGCCTTGAAAGTGACACAATCTCCAATCCGAAGCTCAGCGATAGCAAAGGCAGAATGTCCCAGAAGTCATGCGGTAGCATTGTGCTTCGTACGTGGGACCAGCTTCATGTCTGGCATAGTGAGACACTCCATTCGCAGGGTAGTCCTGTTGATAAGGGCCACCATCGCACGGCTCGCTGGATACTTGAAGATGGCAACAAAGAATTGCCGAAACCGGTTAATAAAGCAATTCGAAACTAGCGATCTGGGCTGCTCTGCTTATGCAGCTCCCCATTATAAAAAAGGACAGCATACCAAACACACAGAATGACTGTTCTTTATGGGTAACACTCCAGTCTGTACCTCCAACCAAAAGCGTTGTTTGTAATTTTCGATCCATTAAATAAATCCGATTTAGATTCTAGATTCCCTATTTCAAGATGGCTCCCATTTTCAGTACATATCGCAAAAGATAGATCAATTCAACATATTGTATTATTCAGGTGTCTTAGTTCCTAAAGAGTTTTTTGAAGAGTGGAAGAGTGTATGTACTGCGACTTTGGTCTCACCACGAACTGACAGTGACAACAACCCACGCTCACATTTAATCGGGTGGTGTACTGTGTGTGCTGCAGGTGACTTCCTGCGCTCGCAGCGGCGGCCGCCGAGTCGGGAGGCGCAGCTTCGATCCCTGGACGAGACGGACTCCGGGGTGGGCATGCCGTGTGGCGCGCGGACCCCCGGCTACCAGGACGCGGACGTCGACGGCGACGTGGCGCTGCAGGAGGACCTCGAGGACAACGACCAGGACCAGGAGCAGGACCCCATGGAGGCGCTGCTCGCCAACATCGAGGACACGGGGCTACTCTCCAGGTGAGCCGGTCACAAAAAAATGTCCACGCAGGATAGGTTTTTTTGTGGTTTTGGGGCGCACAACTACGCAGGTCATTAGCGCCCGGATAGAAAAAGAGATTCGCTAGATCTCGAAAAAATTGATAACTGCGAGAAAGGAGAGTATCAAGAGAAAGCTAAAACAGAAGGATAAAAAATATCAAATTGAAGGGTTAAATATCCTTTGATAAATTAGCCATGTTGATAAAACGCAAAACTCGAGCAACTGCTCGTGTGTCATCAGCTAAATGTTCCTCCAGAGTAGACGGCAAATTAAGGGCTACACATGATTAAAATTAAGACAAGACAGTAAAACATGTCGCACCGTCAGCAATTCACCACAGGAGCACAGCGGTCAGCAAATGACGGTGGCTGAATCGGCAGTGACCGCTCCGCAACCGGGCCAGGATGACCTCCTCTCGCCGAGAGGGGCGTGAGGAGGTCCACGCAGGATAGGGTGGACGATGCACATAGATGTGTTTTCGTCCGAAGCGCCGGACGAGTTCATTCCTTCATTCGAAGGAGAGGCCGCGTCAGTCCACTTCCGCCTGTCGGTCAGTGGACTGGGCACTTCCCCTCCAGAGCTCGCTCCAGCTGCTGCCCGTACCACTACCACTCTCCCAGGCTTGCCCAGCCGTCTACACATCTACCGGCCAATTTATCCTGCGTGCACTCTACCGCAAGTGCTCTGCAGCCATGTGAGTAGCCCGTAAATACATTTGTCCTGGCCGGCCGCGGTGGCCGAGGAGACTGAGGCGCTCCAGTCACGGTCTGCACGGCCACTACGGTCGGGGGTTCGAATCCCCCCTTGGGCAATAATATTTGTGCCGTCCTAGTTCGTAAGTAGTTCATAAGTAGTTTGTAAGTTTAGGGACTGATAACCCCGTAGTTGAGTCCCATAAACTATACAAACATTTGAACATTTGTCCTGGGCCTACTTTCTCATGATTTGAAGAACTTGGGCCTTTGAATTGACATAAAATGTAAACAAACTTAGCTACAGCCCCATCTATCGAAAGCATACCCATTACTTTGACTGTAAGGGAGGCATTGACATTTGCTGGCCGCGGTGGCCGAGCGTTCTGCGGTGCTTCAGTCACGGTCTGCACGGCCACTACGGTCGGGAGTTCGAATTCCTCCTTCCAAAGCATGGATATTTGTGCCGTCCTTAGTATTAGCTAGTTCATAAGATGTTTGTAAGTTTAGGGACTGATGACCCCGTAGTTAAGTCCCATAAGCTCTACAAACATTTGAACATTGACATTTGTCAATATTGTATAATTTCCGCCGTGGTCTTGGGTATTTGGGTCTCGGGTATTTGTTATTAAAACCCAACGTTTCGTCCCCATCTGCGGAAGACATTCTCAAGGTGCATCGTGGCTCTTTTTATCGTCCGATACACACCCTGACTCGTTACTGACTGCAACCGAGTTCCGTTTACGAGTGCTAGCCCACACAGATTTGATTTCAGATGTTTTGGATAGGCGCACACAGTTCACCGTTGCCATTTGCCGTTGTCCGTTGTTAATATCGTCACATGGTGGAAGACTGTTAAATTGCTTCAGTACCAGAATCCAGATTTCATTCAGTTCCACGCCCTCCTCTATCCTATTGAAATTGTTGATATGTTTAAAATTTACATTTGTGTGTGCGTGTGTCTTCCCGTTAAGTGCGCCACATATGAGCAGTGAAAGGTCTCTGTTGGTCAACAGGCAGAAGTGACAAATACATGGCGAAATTGTGTACTCTGTGGAAGTTTATCAGCTATCCAGGGCATTTCAAAGAGATTCGCATGCTGATAGAGAAGCAGGGTAGCTTATGAGACGCCATACCTATTAATGAAAAATTTCTGATATGTTTTACGTATGTGATTAAAATCAGATTTAGTTTTTTCTACAATTAAGATAAACAAGAGTCACTGTAAAATCAGTAATTGAAAGAACATTTATACACCTGACATACGTAATCATTAATGTGGTGCATGACACCTGTTAGGCTTTTAACAGGTCTTTGGTTGAAAGATAAATCGCTATGAAAAATTTATGCAAATAATAGTTTCCCTGCATTTGCTCGCATTCCTTGGCTCTTTATTCATAGCTCTTCATGGCCCTGAGTACATAATATTGGCGTCTGCTTTTTTTTTATTCTTCTTCTTTGGGAGCAGCTGTTCTTGTAAGTCTATTATTTTATGACAATGAGTTCCTGTTCTGTCACTGTATCTGATGACAATTATGATCAGCAACCATCGTATTGGTTAACAGTAAAGGTAGGGTATATTTTTGCAATTGCTGGATTTTGCGAAGTAGTATAAAATTCAGCTTGAGGAGTACTGACAAGAAACGTTAGTAGATTTCTAGATCATTCATTATCTTTGGTGTAGCAGCGGTTCGTGAACTCCACGAAGCGGTGGACGTGTGTTTCAAGAAAGGGAAGAAGTTCCCTGATGATAAAGAAAATCGTTGCACATTTTTCCCGGCTTAGCCGAGCTGATTATTCAGAAATAATAACGGGAATTTTAGCTTACATAATTCTTTTACGTGTCTCAAAATTTACTGAAATCAGAAACTATAGACTGCAAAAAATAGTCAGCATCTGTAGCCGATGACTCTCGGTGTCTTTTCATTTCAGTAAGTTTTTCATTTGCTGCTTCGTAGGTTAGCAGCACACGAAGAAGAAAGACACGAGGCAGCTCCGCACTCGGCACAGCAGACGGCAACAGCCGCGCGTGGCCGCGTAGCTGTCGGACCGCATCACGTCAAATGTACCTCACGTATTTTCTCGAGTATGGAAAGAGGTACGGCTCTCCTTCCACCGTTAAAAAGAATTTCGACATGTTAGCTGCATTTCGTCGCAGTAATGTATGGTGTAAAATGCATCAAACGCAAAGTGGTCAGCGACTACATTTTTCACTGCAAACCCCTCAAAATATGCGCGGCGTTGTAGTTTAGTTCTTATTATAAGAATAACTATGGGCAATAACTATTATAAAACCAGTCCAATATCATGCAGTAGCGTCTGGCTATAGCATACAGAAAAATATTTTTTCCACCGAATAGTTTCTGGAAAATCGATTGAGGAATCTACGTTAGCGCAGAGAACGCATAAATCCTAAAATAGTGTTTTTATTCTATTTTTTTACACAAAAAGTAAAAGACTTAGAGAGAAACTAAATACAGAGAAGGATGTAGCTCATATTCGTCTACATAAAACAATTTTTTCGAATAATATCGGATGACTTGAAAATTCACTTTTGGGCGTAGATGGAATAGAGGCGCAGGAAAACTGTGCGCCTCTGACATACGAACAGAGTCTTCCCTGGTGCATGGGTGTGTGTGTGTGTGTGCGTGTTGTCCTTTGGTTAGTTTACCTTAGTTTAAGTAGTTTGTAAGCTACGGACTGATGACCACGCCGGCCGCGGTGGCCGAGGTGACTGAGGCGCTCCAGTCACGGTCAGCACGGCCACTACGGTCGGGGGTTCGAATCCCCCCTCGGGCATGGATATTTGTGCCCTCCTAGTTCGTAAGTAGTTCATAAGTAGTTTGTAAGTTTAGGGACTGATGACCCCATAGTTAAGTCCCATAAGCTTAACAAACATTTGAACATTTTTGATGACCACGCAGTTTGGTCCGATAGATTTACAAACATTTGAACTTTTTTGTCCCATTGGAAAGCATGTTGTCTAGGCGGAGCGGCAGTTCCCCGTCGGGGGTTCGAATCCCCCCTCGGGCATGGATGTCTGTGCCGTTTTTAGTATAAGGTGGACCATAAGTAGATTGTAAGTTTAGCTACTGACGACCTCGTAGTTAAGTCCCATGAGCTCTACAAAGATGTGAACATTGGATAGCACGGTTTACAGATGGCTGGCGGCCTATCCTCTGCCTGTGCTGCGTCAAGTGTGAGCCGGGCCTAATTCTGGATGCAGTCTGACAAGTAGAACGAACAATATCGATTTATAGTGCTCACCAACGATGTTTCGGTCTTGAATATGTGGATGCAACCATTTTCTTTTTTAAGCCGCTTTATTTTCCAGATGTAATCCGAACTTACGTGAGAGGATGTAAGGAATCTTAGGGTTTAACGTCCCGTCGACGTCGTGGTCATTACAGACGGAGCTATCCCTTTGAGTTTTGGGTAAGGATGGGGATGAAATTTGTCTGTGCCATTTGCCTGGGGTGATTTAGCGAAATCAAGGATGGTCGAAGGTGAACCACCATCCTCCCGAATGCGACTCTAGTGTGTTACGCGTACAGTAACACCTAGATGCTATGAAAAGCCTCCTCGTGCAATACTTGATTTCGACTTTGCAGAAACGGAACTACGTACACACCACAATTATCACGCATGGTGTCGCTCGCTAGCTGAAAGATGTAATTCGAGAAATCCTGGATGGTGACCGCATCATCTATAGGCACTTTCAATATGCTGGCTGAGTTACCTGACTGTTGGATGAAAGAGTGCCGAGTTTTCGGGACTCTACTGCATTATGACGCTACATACGTTCCCCGATGTAAAAGGTATGTTAATATAAATATAATCGATGTTATTCCCACTCATCCAATATTGTATTCGTAGCTGTCCGTCCGCTTGGAGCGCTGCTGTCGCAGTGTATAACAAAAATCTGCCGGAGTGTTATGACTGTATATGTTAGACTGTGGGTGTACTTCGAAACCAGAACGTATACACTAGCGACAAGCGTCGCAGATAATTTATACGAAAATAATTAATGTAATACTACAATGATAGAAGGTGTCAGACTTGATTATGCCCCAACCTGAATTCATGTGACTTCTCGTTCTAGGGATATATACAAACTATCGTATCTGTGAGGGATGCATCCAGAGTCCGGTCTCTTTTTGATCTGAAATATAGCATATGACGACATATCGCTCACATTACATCAGATATGTTGTGTCCAACTGTCGTCTACATTGTGTTACGGATGCAGCATGTTGCTTAGTGGGAAGGCTATATTGACACGTGCTGTAACTTGTGACTATTGTTCCAGAGCCATCGTTTTCATGTGTTTGATCGTTCCTCCCATATTCCTGCACCCACATCTCATCCTGACTGCTTATAGCCGCATATGTTCGTCTAGTTGCAAAAAGTGGAACTATAATTTGTTTCATCACACTTCGCGAGTGCGCCGTCTCGTGATTTATTCGTATACAGACCCCACTGCAGCATCAGGAACACGGTTAGTTTAATTATAACCACCCCGTAATGAAGTGCAGACTGTAAAAATGTAATTGCAGATGGTTTTTAAATGAAACCATCATTATCAACCATCTTTCAGAAAATATTGAAAATTTAGAATAAAAAAGACGTGAATATTTTTTTATCAAAAATTAAGATTACGTATGTTGTAATTACCATAAACAGAATCGACGATTTTTTAATTTAAGTGGTGTAAAACAACGGAAAAACAGGAAATAGCGGGATTCGAACCAGCGAACCTAAAATTTCCATCACTGCCAATCAACAGCTCTATCGACGAGTTATGATGACTGTCGGAAATTTAATTCAGATCAAATGTTCAAATGTTTGTAAAGCTTATGGGACTTAACTACGGGGGCATCAGTTCCTAAACTTACAAACTACTTACGAACTACTTACGAACTAGGACGGCACAAATATCCATGCCCGAGGGGGGATTCGAACCCCCGACCGTAGTGGCCGTGCAGACCGTGACTGAAGCGCCTCAGTCCCCTCCGCCACCGCGGCCGGCAAATTTAATTCCTTCTACATGTATTCAAGTAACTCAAAAAACCTGCAAAGTGGGTCTTCTTGAGATGGAGAGTTATATCGAGCGGCTTCGTGTGATTGCTATTTGAGATCGGAACTTCCCGTGCCGTAAATATTTAAAAATAAGTACAAAAATCCGGGACTCACGTGGCCTCCTTGTAAGTCGTAGGAATCATATGAACACAAGTCCGAAGGAATTTGTTAATGGCATACAAAGGTGAGGCACAACTTCATTTCATTTGTGTAAATCAGTGGCGGCACGTCCTATGTGTTCACTGGTTCTGGTTCAGTGAACCCCCCACCCTCCCGGCAAAAAGCTCGTCGTGAAAAAAGTAAATAAATAAATAAAAAGTGTTTTTCAAATATCATTCTAAGTTTCGTTTTACAATCAGATTATTTTATATGCGCATTCAAAGTATTTTTATCGCATGAGAAACGTTTTACGTCGCGGAGACAGCAAGTAAACGAATCGTAGCGCGACTGCTTAATACAGGTGGCAGTGACCGCAGCGTTGCAATGCGCATGCGCGGCTGAGGTTCAAATTAACTTCTGAACCCCCTGGAGGCAGCTTATGGGCGCTACCGCGGCAGGGGGGGGGGAGGAGGTGGGGGTGGGGAGACGCCTTTTTTAACATTGGTGTTGGAGCTGGTATAGACGCCAGCTCCTGGCTACTAGAGTCCTGGCGGTTACGCACAAATGGTCCCGAAGCGAAGGCACTGGAGCTATATATCTAAGTGTTTGAAAAAAGTGGGGGAGAGCAGCCTTTGCCCGTGCCTTAGGTTAGCAGGGGGTGCTGCTTACAGTGTCATGTGACCCGAAGGTAGCTTGTCTCTTCATTGTAGCACATTCATTTTAATACAGTCACTTAACTGTGGAATTAGTTACTCACTATATTTTAGTGTTCATGTGCTTATTCATATTGTGATGGGACCGTGTAATTCCACCTATTTTGGGAATACCATCACATATTTTTTGATTTTATTAATGAGTTGTTTTGTATGCGTTCTTCAAGGTCATTGATATTTGTAGATACAGGTCCTGCTACTTAGTGCCTCTAAATAAGGTTCTTCCAGTTTCTTTTTAAATTCTTCGGGCTTCTTTTCCAATATAAATGAAGATCAAAAGAGAGAGATATTTAAACTTCAACTTTATCACTAATAAAACGAGAAGACTGTTCCATTTTAAATTAACACGAAATACATGGGTTTATTTGACTCTTATACAATAATTAATCAATTTCAGTCATTTCATTTACATAAATACAACCTGATAACATTACAGATTGGACCTTACTCTGCTCAGGTCAACTCGAGAAACGTATCTATTTATAAAACAAAACACTATCAATCACAGTTCATTTTTCTTTGCAGTCTCTTCTCTGAGTATTCACAGAGTCTATATTGCGCACAGTATTTTGCACCTCCACATTCCATGCCCTTAGTAAGGTTCTTATCTGGGCCTTCACCTGTGGAATAAAAAAGCCCAGGACAGTAACAGTCCCAAACAGGCCTCCCTAAATATACAAAAAACTACTTAATTTGGGCATCTTGTAGAACCACAGAGAGTATGTAGTGTTTGATACACTACAATATGTTTAGGGGTTTATTATCAAAGAAAACTGAGCAACGTGAAGTACTTTTAGAAACAAATTACTCAGCTTTAAGCTTGGAACAAAAGAGTGAAATAAAGAAGCTTGGTAGGTCGACGCCTCAGCTCGAGTTGAAGTAAGCGCAAACAAGCCGAGGTAAGACATTCTGAAGATCTTGAAACGAAAATATATCTAAGAGGGGGGGGGGGGGCGGGGCACTATCGAGATCCGGTACTCAAAGAAGTGAACCCCCCAGACATCTGAAACACCAGCCACCACTGGTGTGTACAGAGAAGTTTAACAATGTCTGCGACCAGTGAGGTTTCTGATTGCTAGTTGCTGCGGTTTTTTTCTTTATTGAGTTTAAAAGCCCTACCGGGTGCAGGCTGATAAAAAATACGAATAGGGCTATGTGCCGTACCCTCTACTGTAAAAACTGGGCTATGAGAATGAAAAGATGTGTTGGATTTTATGGTCTGGTCATACATTCTCTGATAATTCAAATCTTGGCTTCAACACATAAGTAAACTTTTGGCTCTTGGGGGAAAATTGCTGTATGTTAAACAACACGCTGTGCATCATCACCTGTGAACTTCCTCTCTTTGGTTTTATTTCCCCTATGTTTAACGCACGTAACGTCACTATGTTTTTTTCGATTTAACCAATGTTTCAACCCTACGCTTTGTGATGCCATGGATTTCCATAAATGTGTGCTTGCGCACTTGTTTATGATCACCTTTGCCATTAGGAATCGTATAAAATACACTGGCCTGCCTCATGCTTTCTGTCGAATCTGCGTACGACCCATGTCGCCTACGTTTAGTTCTTATGTTTCCCATTATATACGAATTTTGCTTGACGTTATATCCTAGTTCATAAAACTGATTGAAGTTGTTTACTTTTTGTTTGACGGCAATGCTTCTGCATAAATATGGGCATCGGAATGAAACCTACATAAAAGAAGTCCATTAGAAGTGTAAACACTGCGTCTAATAACATTTTTTTCATTACTTTGCATTCAGAACAAAAATGCATATACAAACAATTGCGACATTAAAAGCCGAAGGAATACAACTTTGCCGGCCACGGTGGCCGAGGGGACTGAGGCGCTTCAGTCACGGTCTGCACGGCCACTACGGTCGGGGGTTCGAATCCCCCCTCGGGCATGGATATTTGTGCCGTCCTTAGTGTTAGCTAGTTCATAAGTAGTTTGTAAGTTTAGGGACTGATGACCCCGTAGATAAGTCCCATAAGCTATACAGACATTTGAACATTTGAATTTGAATACAACTTTGAGCTATTAACAAACGACAACCTAGGTCTATGATGTTATCTTTAAACCTACCGCAGCAGGTGGAGGTTGCTTCTCAGGCACTGTCACATTCCGGCTCTTCTTGTAGGACTTCCCTTCTGCTCTGAGCTTATTTACCATTTCCATTGCAGGAAAAGCACAGAACGAATAGTTACCGCTTGATACACGATGGAGCCTCAACTCAAACAGTAAAAACAAAGCTCACGTGTACCTCTGGTCACTGACACATAGCCCAGATTTTACTTCTCAACAGGCGGCACATTGATCGTCAGGCATTCTTTTGAGAAACTTTAGAACTACTTCCAAATCAAATAACAGATAGCCCACTTTTTACTGAGTAATGTTAGGCATGTAGCCCACATTTTCACAATAAAACAAAATTTTTCATTGCCAGAATACAAATCCAAAGGTCGCGGGTTCGATCCCCGCCAAGTCCTAGGATTTTTATCTGTCACTTTTCACTTCTTTCACCTCTGGCAGTATTGCTCATGTGAAAAATACCGAGTAGCACCGTGGTTCGGAACCCACGTTAAACTGTAGGTCCCCCTATAACTGGCTGGGTAAGTCAGTTCGAAGGTCGGAGGAAGGCAACGGCATACCACCTCCATACAGGACCATGCCTAGTAAAGCGATGTGGTGTTCAAACCAATCTTCGGATTATGGACTGCTTTACCTTTTTTTACCACGGATTTTATTTTCAGTCTACAACTTTGAAAGCGAAGGACAGAAAACAGACACTTTAAAATATTAGCCACGATGGCTAAAAAACACTGAATGTTAAAAAGAACACGTAGACGGCGATAAATAAAATACGCACGCAACACTGGTTCTGCCGGTGAAGGCGTTGCTGCGGAAAATCCCCCCCCCCCCCCCCACTAGATGTAATCCCTTGTTTTCGCCTTCTCCCTGAGAGCGCAAACTGAAATTTGTCTCCCATATAAAGGCGTCGACAGTCGCCGTGGTAAGCACCCGGGATTCCCGGTGTCAAAGTTGGTTCATTACGGGGCCCGGCGTGTACCTCACTGCGAAAACAGCCGCTCTGCACGGTACCGCTGCTGAGACCTCTTAGACGAGCCCCCTATTCAGCTGTAGACGGCGGGCGACGTAATTACAAAAGTTGCCACAGAGGCGCCATCATCGCAGTTGTTAACATTTTTGAGTGCCAGCCATATATGCGAACCGACTTCCCCCAGTGCCAGGCCATTTTCTTAGTCTCCTTCCCCCAGTGCCGGCCATTTTACAGTATTTCGTCCTGTTGGTACAGATTCAGGAATAACCATTAATATATTTTTCTTGTTTAGGAATAAACCTTATTATTTCCTCTTCAAATACTCCGTATATTTCCCTGCTTTGCAAACCTTCATCACAACAATCAAAACAAGAAACGTTGTTTTCGGGTAGGTAAAAAATTGTTTTTTCGTATTACAAACTATTTATTTTATTAATAAATAGTTTGTAATACATGGCAATGTTTATGTGATTACATGCAAATATCATGAATATTAAACATCATCAAACGGCTTTTAGTGCAAATAGTTCTTTTTTGAGTGGTATAGCTGGAAGCAGGGCTGGACACAAAACCCCCACTTTGCATACTGCACACTGGAATGAAGTATCCTTCCATCTGGCGACTCATGCTTCTTTCTTGCCCCTCTCTGAGCACACTCTACAAGTCTTTTGTGCCTTCTTCTTCCCTGGTGGAATGGGTATTCTTTCCAGGAAATGTGTTCCATCCAGTCGTGAAAGCGCAGCACCACTTGTACCAGGCTGAAAGCCGGCGGCACGTGGTGATGACGCGTCTTTGCATACCGCAATAATAAACTGGCTGCTAGAAATGTTTTTCTTTGTCACCTAAGTGTACAGAACACATGCATTTGAAATTGCCATCAAGATAATGTGGAATGATAGATTTCTCCACCACTTGACTGAACGATGATCAAATATCCCATAAGACATTCTCTGGTCACTGAGGTCGACACCAAATTTATTCTTATTGTAGTCAATCACTGCTGTTGGTTTTTTTTTTTTTTTTCTCTTCCTCTTCTGTCTATATAGGATTTCATATCAGCCCTATGTCTGGTGCTTAGCATGTATACATCTCTTTTGACCTTCCACCTTAGGGCTAAAATGTTTCCCTTACGGCGGAAAATAATATCATTTCGTTGGAGGAGAAGCACTAGACTCTCCTGTTTTTCTTTACAGTGCCAACAAGACCTGTACATTTGCCTTCAAGAGCTGTTGCCAGTGCCACAGTTGTGTAATATCGATCAGTGTACAATGTGCGACCCTTGCCTGCTTAATTATCTAACAGTCTCAACACCACATTGTTCACAACATTGTCCGACCCAGAGAAAACTTCAAAGTTTCAAATGTAACCTGACTGTCCCTCTGAGAGCATATATAGTTTTATGCCAAAGCGATGTGGTTTCTGTAGCATGTATTGTTTGAAACTTAGGCGCCCCCGAAATGGACATATCCCTTCATCAATTGATATACATTTTTGCACCGCTGTCGTATCTTGTCATACAATGGTCGCACTTTGAACAATGGGTCAAACCCTGGCTCACCTTCACCTTTCATTTGATTGTTGTCATTCAAATGAAAGTTTGAATGTATAAGTAGGAATCTGTTTCTGCTCATTATATTCGGACAGAAACTGCACGACACAACTGCATTTGTGCTCCAGTGATCTGCTGGAGAAGGCCGCTTACTGATATATGCAGAATGATGGCAATAAAGTTCCCAATGTCGTCCAGGGTTACTGTTTTCCATGATGCTAGCCTACTACTTGGAGCTAATTGATTCGGACGTCGCTTTCTCATTATTTGTTGCCTGGCATATAAGTTTGTCTGCTCTTTCATGTGAGCAATTACCTTATTATCGACAAAATAATAGAAAAATTCGGCGATAGGGCTGTCACTCTTCAAACCTGTTTCCGTGTCTATATTGTCACGTGCACCAGTATAAATTGGGATAGTACCTGGGGCATCATCTCTTTCGTCCCATTCCTCATTTCCCACCACTGACTAACACGCTTTCTCCCACTTCCACTTGATGGCTGAGAACGCTTCAGAATTTCTGAGGGCCCTGCAGCAGCAACTGGCATCGCACTTTCACTGCCAGTGTCGGATTCTGAAATAATACGTATATGTTGAATGGATGTCAGCCAGATTTATCGTAGAGGTGAACTACTAATAAAAGGAGATGTCACAATCAATTATTTCGTATGACAACTTATAACGAAAATATATATATGTGAACGATATAAAAAATTACAGCAATTACATTACCTGATCGTGATTTAGCATAAGTTGGATCTTCATCCGTGTCATCGCCATCAAAAACATCACTCAGATCATCTTCCGATTCATCAAGAATGCGGCGAATCTCGGCGTCGCTCAAAGGCCTACTGCTTGACATGTTGCGTCTAACGCTCGCCCTGATGTCCCACAGTCAACTGACACAAACCCTTGTTTCGCAAAGTGAACAGTTTTGTGGTGCCTCCTAGTGGCAGAGATGTCTACTACAAGGGTTTGCCTCCCTTCTGATAACTGCCGTACGGATAATTATGCGCGCGACAGCCAGAATTCGTTTGAGAACAACCGTCCGTAATATTACGGGCGCGGCAGTTCTCGCAAAGACACAGAGAACGTAATATTACGGGCACGGCAATGTTCGAACAAACGACAGCAACGTAATATTACGGGCATGGCACTCTAAGTGTTAATGATGGCAGTTCGTGTCTCCGTCAGTAGCTGTTTGTTGAAACATAACGAGGTGCCTTATGTTTTGGTGAACAAAGTTAGATACACTCTGCGTTATTAAAACAGCGGGAAACTAGACATAGTGAAACGTCTAGAAATAAGGCTACGCAGGCAGCTCACGGCGTGTGGAAGGGAGAGCTTTAACTGTCACTTCCCCCTTTTCTTGTTCCAGCCTGTATGGTTCGCAGGAAAAAAAAAACTGCTTCAGGTACGCCTCCATTTTATCCTCGTTGTCTTTCCGCGTGATATACAAGGGGCGATTTTTGAACTACATAGTCACCAACATAAAAACCAGACATCAGTTATTGGAGTCGAATGGCAAGAAAGGGAAGCAGAGGTTGGGAAGGGAGTAAAACAGGGTTGTAGCCTTTCCCCAATGTTGTTCAATCAGTAAATTGAGCAAGCAGTGAAGGAATGTAAGAAGAAATTTGGAGAGGGAATTAAAGTTCAGGGATAGGAAATAAAAACTTTACGGCTTGCCGATGGCACAGTAATTTTGTCAGAGACTACAAAGGATCTGTAAGAGCCATTGAATGGAATCGACAGTGTCTTGAAGGGAAGATATAATATGAACATTAACAAGAGTAAAACGAAGGTAACGAAATGCAATGTCAGAAAATCAGGCGATGCTGAAGAAATTAGTTTAGGTAATGAGACAATAAAAAGTAGTAGATGAAATTCGTTACTTGGGTAGCAAAATAACTTCTAATGGCCGAAGAAAAGAAGATATAAAATGCCGAATGGCTATGGGAAGAAAGGCGTTTCTAAAGAAGCGAAACTTGTTAACATCGAATACTAATTTAAATGTTAGGAAGTCCTTTCTGAAAGCATTTGTCGGGAGTGTATTATTGTATAGGAGTGAAACGTGAACGATTAGGAGTTTAGTTTAAAAAATGATAGAAGCTTTTGAAATGTGGTGCTACAGAAGAATGACGAAAATTAGATGGGTAGTTTACGTAACTAATGAGGAGGTGCTTAAACGAATTGGGGATAAAAGTAGTTTCTGGCATATCCTGACTAAGAGAAGGGATAGGTTGGTGGGACACATTCTGAGACATCAATGAATAGTCAACTTAGCATTTAGAAGGATGTGTGTGAGGTCATCGTGAGTCCTGTCGGGATAGCTCAGTCGGCAGAGCGCTTGCCCACGAAAGGCAAAGGTCCCAGGTTCGAGTCCTGGTTCCGGCACACAATTTTAATCTGCCAGGAAATTTCAATAGTGACCTTCGTTTATTTCCAGTAATTAGGATCGGGTAGCTACTGTAAGACACCTTCGGTACACTTCTTCTGGAAAAGGGGCACGTTCCTTCACATAATCCATGTAAAATCGAACTGGTATGCCGTCTGGTCCAGCCACCATTCCTCTGCCGAATAATGTCACTTGCTTTTATACCTATTATTTATTTCTATATTTGCTATTTTGACCTGCGTGCGATTATTAAGAGGTGCTGCAGTGTAATCTTTCACTGCGGAATATTTTTGGAAAATGATATTCGGACTTTAGTGTGTCATATTCTGTTTTAACGTCATTATTATCATTTGTTGAGATATATTCTCGATCCCTTTACCGGTTGAAAACGAACCAAAACGTCTTTCTGTCTAGTAGATTAAGAACCTTAATTCTGAAACGCATCACGCCACCCGTCTTCAATATTTGACCTCGAAATGATCAAACATACGATCGATTCAGGGCACTGAAATAAATTCAACGACAGGGATTCGAATCCAGCTTTCCGCTTCGGGACAGCGGTCGCGTTTATTAAATGTTTGTTTGTTTGTTTATTAAATAATAGACTATCCAGGCACGCTTCCCTTCCTGACCAGATTCTCAACTTACAGCACGCTACGATTTGTGCATCCGCACAGAAATAGTCAGCTGCCTGTTGGGGCATATATTAATTTGATGCAGGTTTCCAAACCAAGATTGCGTTTTTTTTTTGTTTTTTTTTTTAGGATGACCGGTTTCGACGTTACTCAGACGTCATCTTCTGAGCTCCTATATCTCACAATGCCATACCTTATATGGCTTTAGCTGTATCCTCTTGCACAACAGTCTTACGTCTTGTAGAAATGTATATTGTAGATCTAATGATGTATTCAAATTTACCATCAATGCATTTCACGTTTGTATTAATGCATACAACTGTACCATGCAAGTTGTAATGAGAGGATATAGCTAAAGCCATATAATGTATGACACTGTGAGATATAGGAGCTCAGAAGATGACGTCTGAGTAACGTCGAAACCGATCATCCTACAAAACAAACACGAGATCTTGGCTTGGAAACCTGTATAAATTGATTTAGATCGCCCCAACGAACCATGATATCCATACATATTATTTTGATGTCGTGTCTGTTCTTCCTGGCATGTCCAAAGGAAAAGACACCATTGGCTGACATTAACGGCCGTAATTTTACGTATTCGAAATTTTTAAACTCATCGGTTTTTCATCTTTGCCTTTGAATTAATTCAATGCCCTGAACTGTCGATATCTTAGAAAATTTCGAATTCGTAAAATTATGTCACCCACTGGTGTCCTTTCTTTCCTGGCATGTCCTAAAGAACAGACACAATATATAAATATTAAATATTTGAATCTCCCAGAATATGTCCGGTGAAACCATAAACTGGCTGGGAAGTATACGGCCCTTTTCCAACTTTTCCCTGAGATGCTCCTTTAGCACTGCTGCTAGACAGTGTAATAATTTTTAAAAACAATATATGCAACTTCGAGACACAACTTCTGTTGTCAGTAAAGCCTGAATCATAAGAAAGAATTGTTTGAAATAGATAGTGGCAATATTATACAGAAAGCCCCTGGTAAATGCAGGAGCACCTGCAAGGCTGCTACCGGTGGACCGGTAATGCGCTGCGGGCTGCATCGGCGGAGCTCGTAGGCGCACACGGTGTTAGCGGAACACTCGCCGGGCTCAAAGGCTTAAGGTGTTATGGAAGGTCAGCTGTGTAGCGCATGTGTCGGCTGCCTAAGCCCGTCTCACAAGGGCGACCTCCTGGCCAACGTAAGGTGCGCGCTATTCGGTTGCTTGTAAATGAGGCGCCAAGCACGTCACGAGCTGCATTAGTGACGCCTACGCCGAGAATGGAGATCTGAAACTTGCTGCAATCTGCGCCTGCATAGAAACCGGACACCGTATCGTCTGCTAACGTTGTTAACCTTTCTCACGGAGCTCACTCCTACACTGTTGGTCATCCAAACTTTGTTCTAACTTCCCTTAAAAGTCGAGGTGTGCATCAACGGTTTTAGCGAATAATGGCGGCAAAAGTGAATCCTCATTTCACCATCTTCGTCACTGCACATGGGGTTGTATTTTAAATCAAGTGGTCTATGTAGAACGTGCTATCTCCCAAATATACGACGTATGTTCACAAAGTAAGTTCCGTTTGATTATATAAACCAAACGTGAACAGATACAGAAAAAATATTTATTGTATAAAAATCTGCAACTGTTCAACTACTTTTCTACATAACTTCCGAAATTTTGTAGGCACTTGTCATAGCGTGGGACAAGTTTTTTTGTGCCTTCTTCATAGAAGGTTGCCGCCAGTGTAGTCAACCATGTGGCAGACATGCTCTTTCAGCTCATCATCGTTGAAGTGTTGACCACCAAGGACAGATTTTAGGTGTAAGAAGAGATGAAAGGAGTCTGCTTCTTCCCTTCACATTGCCGCCCGACCTCACAAGGCGAATGTGAGCAAACAACTCTTACTGGAATTATACTGGGACGTGTTTGATCATCCTCAGTACAGTCTCGCTCCTAGCGACTTTCTTCTTACACCTGAAACCTGTCCATGGTGGTCAACACTTCAGCGATGATTACGAGTTGAAAGGACATGTTGTACAGCACTTAATCTTTATCCTACGGATGACAGGAAAATTGTACAACCCATCCCAACTGCATAAATAAGATGGGTTGGAAGCGTTGTCAGGATGGAAGGCGAAGCGGTGAAGGCTTGTGGGCGTCCTAGGAAAGGGTGGCTGACTGGCAAATAAAAAATAGTATTCAAGTTAATATTTGGTATATTCTGAAATACGGGATAAATATCGGGATTCGCCGTGGGTACGGATGTAATAAATGAATGGCAATCTAAACGGATTAGAAAATGGGAAAGTTTACGGTAATGGTTCACACAGTTGGTGGCTGATGCCGAGCAGCCGCTAGGCGGGAGCGGACGGCATGCGGCCGTTCGCCCCGCACAGACGCTGAGTCAGTAGTTTCAGCATGGACGGCAGAAGGGTGGCGTGATTTTAGAATCAGCATTCAATACTGGTTCTGGCCGGCTCTGTCCTGCAAGGTGGACAGGCTTGGTCACGTTCTCAAGGCGTATGTCGCGGTGGAAGAACACTTGTAAAACTTAGGCGAAGTTTTGAAATAAAAATTTGAATTATTTCCCTAAACTATTTTAGACTGGCTGGTCATCCGGTACAATGCTACCACAGGGTTGAATACACAGGCGGCAACCTTCTACGAAGAAGGCATACAAAGACTTCTGCCACCCTATGACAAATGCCTACAAAATTTCGGAAGCTATGTAGAAAAGTAGTTTAATAGTTGTATATTTTTGTACAGTAAAATTTTTTTCTGTATCTGCACACGTTTGTTTTATATAAGCAAACGGAACTTACTTTGTGGACATACCTCATATATTTGGGAGATAGCATGTTCTACATAGAAAACCTGATTTAAAATGCAACCCTACGTCAAGTGGCGAAGATGATGAAATGAGGATTCACTTTTGCCGCCATTATTTGCTAAAACCGTTGATACACACCTCGGCTTTTAAGGGAAGTTAGAACGGAATTTTTGTCCACAGTCACGGATTTTTCACTCATTATAAAATTTGCTACTTTCCGAATAAAATCACATACAGGGTGAGTCATAGATGAGAAAATATTTCGTGCACATTGTTATATAGTGAGATACAAACACAAATTAGTTTTCCGCATGTTTCTATGTCAATGAATGACAATGCAATTGAATGGTTAAAGTCTGGAAATATGAAGTGAACTTTTCGGTGTTACTGTCCGCTAACATTGGCTGACAGGACAGATCGGCAACAGCGCTCAAGTTCCTTTACCTACTCCAACTAGCTATACACATAACACCGGCCAGCGAAAACGGTACGAGACAGATGTGAGCGCTGTCATTGCTCGCAGTGCCACGCAGACCGTCGCTTGACGCGCATGTCTCGCCTTCTCGTGAGCGGATAGACTACCTGCAACACTCGTATGTTGTGCCCTGTTGCTGATCTGTCCCCTTGCCCAATGTCGGTGGACAGTAACACTCAAAACGCCACTTCACATTTCCAGATTTTTACCATTCAATTGCACTGCCATTTATTGGCACAGGAACATTCGGAAAACGAATTTATGTTTGTAGCTCAGTGTATGACAATTTGTACGAAATATTTTTCCCTCGTTTATGACTTACCCTGTGTATATAAAGCACTTATAATTTCACATGGAAAGTAGTTTTTAAATATAATCTATCGGTTCAGGATGGTAAATATTTTAGGTGTTTTACTTAAAGATTTAATGAAATCGCTAATTTTTTATATAGAAGGCTGGGTATTGCTGTGTTATAAAGGTTAAATTACGTGTTTGTATTGGTAGCACTGTCAAAAACAGCATTTTATCGTTTCATAGTATGAACACGCGTTGTATGTCGAAGTGCTGCGTTTTTCCGAGGAAAAGTGACGAATGTCTCAAAAGATAAAGTTTGTTGTTGTGGTCTTCAGTCCGAAGACTGGTTTGATGCAGCTCTCCACAATATCCTATCCTGAGCAAGCCTCTTCATCTCCACATAAGAACGGCAACCTACATCTGTCTGAATCTGCTTACTGTATCCATCTCTTGGTCTTCCTTGCGGTTTTTACCCCACACACTTCCCTCCAACGCTAAATTCACAATCCCTTGAGTCTAAGAATGTGCCCTACCAATCGATCCCTTCTTTTAGTCAAGGCATGCCAGAAATTTTTGTTCTCCCCAATTCTGTTCAGAACCTCCTCATTAGTTACGCGATCCACCCACCTAATCTTCAGCATTCTTCTGTAGCACCATATTTCAAAAGCCTCAATCCTCTTCCTGTCCGCACTGTTTATCGTCCATGTTTCACTCCCATACAAGGCAACACTCCATACGAATGCCTTCAGAAAGGACTTCCTTAGGCATAAATCAATATTCGATGTTAACAAATTTCTCTTTTTCAACACACTGCCATTCTGCATTTTATATCCTCTGTACTGCGACCATCAGTTGTTATTTTACTGCCCAAGTAACAAAACTCATGTACCTCTTTTATTGTTTCGTTACCTAATCTAATTCCTTCAACATCACCTGATTTTCTTAGACTGCGCTCCATTACCCTAGTTTTGCTCTTGTTAATGTTGATCTTCATCTTATATGCAGCTTTCAGCACACTGTCCATTCCGTTCAACTGCTCTTCCAGATCCTTTGCTGAAAGATAAAATATGACGCCAAAACTAGATATTTTTAACAAACGTGGGTTGTATATTTTTGACTGTATCTGTACGCGTTTGTTTTATATAAGCAAACGGAACTTACTTTGTGGACATACCTCGAATTTGGCTGTTTATCTGCGGATCTTCTTGGCTTTTGTATCTACAGCATTGTATTTTTCTTGTTGGGTTTTGATTGTTGGCCTAGTTTAAGGGAACTGTGTCCTGGTCGCTGTGGTTGGCTGAGGGTCTGGTGCATGTGTTGCTTTTGCAGCATGGAGCCGCTGCGGCAGCTGGTGCGTCGCGTGCGGCTGGAGTGCGTGCCGGTGGTGCAGGCCAACCTGGAGCGCTTCCTGTCACAGCTGGGCGCGGACCTCTCCAGGCGGCTCGAGGACGCCGCGCAGCTGGAAGCGGCGCTACGGGCGCGCGACGAGGCGCACCACCGACAGGTACAACACCACTGCCACTGATGTTGTTGTTGTTGTTGCTGTGGTCTGCAGTTCAAAATGATCAAATGTCTGTAAATATTGTCGCATCCCGAGCGGTGTAGACGTTTACTGACACTAGGGAGTTGAGCTGCTCCGTTCAGTCGGCAATCGTGGAGAGGCTAATTGAAGGAAAATTAGGAGTTTCGGAACTCGGTCGGGAATACGAACAAAAAGAAGTTAATAATTCAATTAACAAGGTTTACTGAACGTCTAAGCTGAACGTTAATCACTGGGTACATTGGAGGGAGGTACGCGGCTAAGTTGAAAAGCAAGCAGAAGCCAGAGCGAAAACTGCTAAGTCCAGGCCCCGGACCTGGGCGACACGGAGGTCCGCTCGTGACTGCTAGGACGCACCAACTGTCGGATCTTCCCGAGCGGGTTCACTCTCACGCTTCTCTTGACGGACCTCGACCTTGGTCCGATGGGTTGCAGACTAAGCATTTACTGCTGGTCCTGCGGTAAAAGGTAAAGCAGTCAACAACCCGAAGATTGGTTTGAACACCACAGTGCTTTACTAGCATGGTCCTGTTTGGAGGTGGTATGCCGTTGCCTTCCTCCGACCTTCGAACTGACTTACCCAGCCAGTTATAGGGGGACCTACAGTTTAACGTGGGTTCCGAACCACGGTGCTACTCGGTATTTTTCACATGAGCAATACTGCCAGGGGTGAAAGAAGTGGAAAGTGACAGACAAAAATCCTAGGACCTGGCGGGGATCGAACCTGGGACCTTTGGATTTGTAGTCTGGCACTCTACCACTGTGCAACCGAGGCGCACGGTACCTGAAACATATGACACACATATTAATGGCCTGACTGGAGGAAGGGTCTGAGGGTGTCAGATAATGACGGTGTGGTTTCTTCCACAGTTGCAACGAGATTATAAGATTAAGGTCCCGGACGAGCCGGTTTTGCGACTGCTGCGACTTCTCGTAGAACTTCCTGGCGGTGGCGCGGAGCCTATCCCAAAGTGGCAAAATGTTGACTTCCCGAGCGGGTGGCGTCCCGCGACTTATATACCCTCGTGGGCACTCGCGTCGGCACCGCCCTTCCGGCCGATCCTTGTGACCATATAAGGCAAGGTATGCGCACGTCCGAAGCCCATCGGCTTCTACAAGCTTCCCACGTGAGGCCATGTGACGCCTACTTGTTCTTTGTGTGAGCTTCCTGCCACGCCTAAGCCAACGCCCTTCCTGAGGCGTCGCTTTTGTACCAAGCGAACTTTCTACTGAAATTAGTCTTTCTGGCTTCTGTTAATTACATTTCTGACCTTGCGAATTCTAATTACGCGACAATATATCGGACCAAACTGTGTGGTCATCATCCGTAACTTACAAACTACTTAAATCTAGGTAAACTAACCTAAGAACAACACACACACCCATGCCCCAGGGAGGACTCGAACCTCCACGACGAGCTACCGCACGGTGGTCTTCAGTCCGCAGACTGGTTTGATGCAGCTCTCCACGCTACCCTGTCCTGTGCAAGTCTAAATGTTCAAATGTTTGTAAATCTATCGGACCAAACTGCGTGGTCATCAGTCCGTAGCTTACAAACTACTTAAACCTAGGTAAACTAACCTACGGACAAACACACACACCCATTCCCCAGGGAGGACTCGAACCTCCACGGAGAGCAACCGCGCGCTCCGCAGTGAGACGCTTTAGACCGCTAAGCTACTCCACCGCGGCAGTGCAAGTCTCTTCATCTGAGATTACGTTCCTTTTGAATCTGAGGCATCTTGAAAGACAGAAATCAGTCGCCTTGTATGAAAAATGTTTGTATTACATTTCTCCCATGACCGGTATCGATATGCCTAGCATATCATCATCAGATGGCGAACCGTTTTTTTTATATTACAGATTATGAGGAGTGGGAAAAAGGCGTTCGTGTGAAACCCAGCTCGCGCTATTCGTCCACGAGACTCAGAGGGACATAGACACGGGTTCTCAGGTAGATGCTGTGTTTCTCGACTTCCGCAAGGCTTTTGATACAGTTCCCCACAAACTTTTAATGAACAAAGTAAGAGCATATGGTCTATCAGACCAATTGTGTGATTGGATTGAGGAATTCCTAGATAACAGAAACCAGCAGGTCACTCTCAATGGAGAGAAGTCTTCCGAAGTAGGAGATGTCAGGTGTGCCACAGTGGAGTGTCGTGGGTCAGTTACTGTTCAAGATATATATAAATGACCTTGATGATAACATCGCAAGTTCAATGAGGCTTTTTGCCGATGATGCTATAGTATATAGGGAGGTTGTAACAATGGAAAATTGTATTGATATGCAGGAGGATCTGCATCGAATTGACGCATGGTGCAGGGAATGGCAATTAAATCTCACTGTAAACAAGCGTAATGTGCTGCGAATACACAGAAAGAAAGATCCTTTATCACTTAGCTACACTATAGCAGGTCAGCAACTGGAAGCAGTTAATTCCATAAAGTATCTGGGAGTAGTCATTAGGAGGGATTTAAAATGGAACGACCACATAAAATCAATCGTTGGTAAAGCAGATTCCAGACTTAGATTCATTGTAAGAATACTAAGGAAATGCAGTCCGAAAACAAAGGAAGTAGGTTACAGTACACTTGTTCGCCCACAGCTTGAATACTGCTCACCGGTGTGGGATCCGTACCAGGTGGGATTGATAGACGAAGTGGAGAAGATCCAACGTAGAGCAGCTCGCTTCGTTACAGGATCATTTCGTAATCGTGAAACCGTTACGGAGATGATCGCTAAATTCCAGTGGAAGACTACAGGAGAGACGCTCTGTCGCTCGGTAGGGCCTTTGTCGAAGTTTCGAGAACATACCTTTACCAAGGAGTCTAGCAGTATGTTGCTCCCTCCTACGTATATCTCGCGAAGAGATCGTGAGGATAAAATAAGAGAGATTAGAGCCCACACAGAGGCATACCGATAATCCTTCTTTCCGCGAACAATACGTGACTGGAATAGGAGGGAAAATCGATTGCCGGCCGCGGTGGCCGAGGAGACTGAGGCGCTTCAGTCACGGTCTGCGCGGACACTACGGTCGGGGGTTCGAATCCCCCTTCGGGCATGGATATTTGTGCCGTCCTAGTTCGTAAGTAGTTCATAAGTAATTTGTAAGTTTATGGACTGATGACCCCGTAGTTAAGTCCCATAAGCCTTACAAACATTGGAACATTTTTTTTTTTTAATCGATAGTGGTACTGTTCAAAAGTTTGTAAATCTATCGGACCAAACTGCGTGGTCATCAGTACGTAGCTTACAAACTACTTAAACCTAGGTAAACTAACCTACGGACAAACACACACACCCATGTCCCAGGGAGGACTCGAACCTCCGCGGCGAGCAACCGCGCGCTCCGCAGCGTGACGCTTTAGACCGCTCAGCTATTCCACCACGGCTAGTGGTACTGAAGGTACCCTTCGCCACACACCGTCAGGTGTCTTGCGGAGTATGCTTGTAGATGTAGAGTAGATGTAGATTTGTGCATAATTTGTGTTATCCATAAATCCGTTGTCACAATTGGTAGCATGCACACATTAATTGTGCTGCTATGCACTTCACACGTATTACATAGCATAACTGGTAGCAGGCACATATTTATTGTGCTGCTAAACAGTTTATACATATTGTACTATACAGTTTCCACACGCTATACGAATATATAAAGTGCATAGCAGCACAATTAATGTGTGCATGCTACCAATTGTAACAATGGATTTATGGATAACACAAATTATGCACAAAGCCCACTACACACAATCTGTAATATAAAAAACCGTTCACCATCTGATGATGATGATGATATACTAGGCATATCGAAACTGGTAATGGAAGAAGTGTAATAAAAACATTTTGCATAAAAGGCAACTGGTTGCTGTCATTCAAGGTACCTTATTTCACCACAGTCGCAGTGTTCCTCATCCATAATGGATAACAGTTCCTTTTGAATCTGCAAAATGTATTCGGCCCTCTGTCTCTCTATAATGATTTTTACCCCATACACTTCCCTCTAATGCTAAGTTAACGATTCCTTGATGTCTCAGAATGTTTCCCGCCAAACTATCCCTTAGTCCCCAATTCGGTTAAGCACCTCCTCATTAGATACGTGATCTACCCATCAAATTTTCATCATTCGCCCGTAGCACCACATTTCAAAAGCTTCTATCATCTTTTTATCTTATCTCCTTATCGCCCACGTTTCACTCCCATACAATGCTACACTCCAGACAAACGCTTTCAGAAAGGACTTCCTAACATTTAAATTAATACTGGATGTCAACAAATTTCGCTTCTTTAGAAACTCTTTTCTTCCCATGGCCATTCTGCTTTTTGTATCTTCTTTACTTCGGCCCTCAGAAGTTATTTTGCTACCCAAATAACGAAACTCATCTACTACTTTTATACTCTCATTACCTAACCTGATTCCTTCAGCATCGCCTGACTTTCTGACACTACAGTTTGTACATAAATTCTGTAATCCGATACCCATATGGTCTCCTCGTTAATAGTGAAAGATCGACGTAGTTAAATTATAAAGAACACGAAAAAATAATACAAATGGTCGTTAAACTACTAATGATTAATTTGTGCTTGTGCACTTCTGTTATGCATCAGTGAACCAAAAGACTTGAACGTCCTGTGGTATCATTATGCATAACTGAACTGAGCATGAGACCTATTGTAAAACCCTAGGAAACCATTTCCTTCTCAGATCCTGAAATAACTTTATAAGGTCACGTTACACGAAATGAAGCTTAAATAAAGAGCAAATTACATTTTGTAAAATAACTGAAGGTATCAAAACCGTAGTTCTTATATCATTGACGTTTCAGTTACGAAATTGTACTGGACAAAAAACAACATTTGTAACAATGCAGGTAAAGTTACAGATAGTCCATAGTTCCTCTACGAATTTCAATATGTAACTGACTGTACATCACAATGGACCAACTGTACAAACCCAGTGAATTTAAAAATAATGAAACTTCAAAAAATGAAAGGTAGTTGTTATTATTCGCATTCAGTTTCTAAGTCAACGTGTCCACTTTAACCATTGATATCGTCGTCCCGATAGGTATCACTTTGCAACGACCAACACATTTGTCTTGAATCTTTCGGGATCAGCGGCAGAAGGAATTTCAAGTCCGCAAATTTTTCTTTAGAAGTCGGATTTCCTCCTGGCCACAGTACAATTAAGTGGTCACTCAATTTCAGCGGGTGAATGTTTTGTTTCAGCTGCAGTCTCCTGGGCAAAGTCTCTTTTCATAAAAATGCTTAGGGGTTTGCCCTTCCTCATTCCAATTTCTCTAGTCTTCAGCCAATTTACATTGTATTTTTCTGTGAATGACTCTGTTCTTTGGTACTAAATTTATTTTAAGTATAATGTATTTCTGCTGTGGTTTACAGATGCAGAAACTCTTCGAGGAGATGGAAGCTCAGCTCAGCGAAGACAAGGAGAACATCGTGAGGCAGGTGAGATACTTGACACTGTTACACTGACGTGACACACTCACGGCATTGCTCCTAATATTTAGTAGTACTTTCGTTTAGCAGCGAAGTGCCTCACCATAAAGTGACGTGGACTGAAAAAGTCAATTGTAGTCCCATGCAGGAATACTGGGCCATGCTGTAGCAGTCCGTAACTGCCAAACTGTTGACGGAGCAGGATTTGATCTCGATTGTGTACCATAAAAGGTCTACAACATTGAAGTCGAACCACTGTATCTGTCCATTATCGCCTTCCCATGACTATTGTCCTTAATTTTTATGACTTTTTAACTGTAGGGTTCTGATTATAATCGTCCTGTATAAGACAGAGGAAAGACGTTAAGTGTTTCATGTTTGAGACGTCGAAATCTGTCGTTCTACAGAACTGAAAAAACTTGCACAAACCTCCCATTGCTTCGCCTACACTGATTATTACAAACTAGCTATATGTCCATGCTTCGCGACGGATGACAAAGAATGACCTTTGCATACCATCGCTTTTATGGGTTCCCGACCTCAGTTAATAAAAATGGAATCCCTGTTGAATCGCTTTGTCAATAAACTCAGTTTTATAAGAAATGAGACCGCAGAATACTGAGCCTTGAGACCGCTCTAGTGCACTGCGAAAGGCCCGACCGTTTTGTAGACACGGTCATTCGTAAACAGAAAATCTAATCAGTACACTCCGAAATCACAAAGCAAACTACATTAATTCGATTGTCCTTGTAAGAAAATCTTATATAAATGAATCTATCGATAAAAGCATAAGAATGTCGTTAAGTTCTTATACAAAAGAAACCTGTCGAAAAAAGAAAGCAAATGTTCAGTTTTTATGTAAAAAACTAAATCAATGTTAGTCTGTATTCGTAGAGATAAAATTGTGACGCTCTATTCTGGTTCTGACGTACGCTTACCAATATACTTCTGTGACTGAGGCAAATAGACGCAACAGGGCCATCTATACTTATAAGCACAACATATATAAATGAGTGTTTGTGTGTCCTCTAAGTGCTAATAAACCATTCATTCGATTGCAATGAAACTTTGGTGAACTGCTCACCGTACGACCACGAAGGTCCTGACCCAAAAACAAGGGCACGACACACAGCTCAGGAAATATGACGTCATAAATAATGAGAGCCCACCGCGTGAGAATATCCAGATTTATGCATCGGTTATTGGAAAATGGGAGTAGTTGGGGACCTGCAACAAAGTCTGCATTTAATTTCGGGCGTTTATGAAGCGTTTTGTAACTGACGCCCCCCGTCTCCACACACACACACACACACACACACACACACACACATAAAATGAAGAAACGAAAAGAAGTCTACCGCTCACAACAGTTTCGCTATAGATCCCGTAAAACTGTCGCATTAGGTATTACCTTGAATCAAATAAAGTTAGCATTACAGATTTGCATTTCACTATTTATTTTTGCCTGCAAATACTCTTGAATCCAAAATTAAGCAATCTTTTATTTATTTATTTATTTAATCTCTATCTATATAAAAGCGAAAGGACACTCAGTCACTCAATGACTAAATACGAAATCTCGAAAACTACTTCACATATGAAACTGAAATTTGGCAGGAATGTAGTTTATAGTTATGAAACGTCAGCTAAGAAAGTGTTTTGTGATAGGTACATGGCGAGGCATACTCCTCCTACAGACTCACGAAATCTACAGTTTCATCCCGATCTTCATGAAATTTCGCATGCTTGGCCATCAAACAAGTTTGTTACAGTGTATGGGGGAGGGTACTTTGTAACATGAAAATGGATCCCTAAATAGCTTGGTCGCGCCATGTCTTGAAAACAACTCGACCGATTTCATAGATTTTTGCTGTATGAAATATTTGAGAACAACAAAGTGCGTTTTTCAATGTTCAAATTGTTCAAAGGTTTGTAAAGCTTCAGGAACTTAACTGAGGGGTCATCAGTCCCTAAACGTACAAACTACCTATGAACTACCTTATACTAAAGACGACACAAACATCCATGCCCGATGGGGGATTCGAACCCCCGACGACGAACGGCCGTTCGCACCGCAACACGGCGCTCCAGTACGCGCGGCTAATTCGCCGCGGTATCTTTCTATGTGATCCTGCGTTTCTATTACATAGAAGTCTATAGTTTTGTTCCGATATTGATGAAATTTTGTACACTCTACCTTAAAAATAAGAGGAAATTTACAGAATGAAACTTCACTCTGCAGCAGAGTGTGCGCTGATATGAAACTTCCTGGCAGATTAAAATTGTGTGCCGGAACCGGGACTCGAACCTGGGACCTTTGCCTTTCGCGGGCAAGCGCACTACCGAATGTGCTATCCCGACACGACTGACGATGCCGCCTCATCCTGTTCATCTTCTCGTAACTCAGAGCGCGGTACTGCTTGATGCTCCACACCCGTCGATTTGTGTTCCAGCTGACAAGGACGATACCAACCACTTATTTCTTTGTCTCTCCCTCTCTCTCTCTCTCTCTCTCTCTCTCTCTCTCTTCGAAGTAAGGAAAAACAGAGAAGTGTTGTGCATCTAACATAACCATAAAACTAAATTATAATTTGTTCTTCATGAAAAAATAAATAATTATAGCAGCACACTTGGGCTTATACTAGAAAGAAATAATATGAAACTGAACAGTTGATGCTCAACATTCTCCTTGAATGTATGTCAACAAAAGCCACCCTCCTGTGGGATACTAGAAAGAATATATGTATATCATTTCCATTGGTAATCTATAATATAATCTTCACTATCTCTATGGTCACTTTAAATCGAGATCAGCAGGTAAATAACCACCCATCATTACTTTCCATTTCCTGTGCTTCGTGCATTTCGTGTACTCCTGCATGATGTCATGCTGTAATTCGAGAAGAGACTTCCTCTCATTTGCCAAACAATACTCAATGAACTTGCCCATTAACCAATATGTGGACATTCTCTTTTGATCTGGATACGGCCAGCTCGTTGGAGCTAACAGTTCCTCCACAGTTATAGTACTGACCGACGTGCGGTTCTTTTTAGCAAGCTTGCGCCTTACCCATTGCCATAACTCATTAGCTGCACCGCAAATGAATCGATGAAGTAGAGTGCCTTTCTGCTGACAGTCCATGCATTTGTCGGTGTTTGATATGCCGATCCTGAAGAGACGCTCATTTGTGATTACGATGTTGTGTACTGCACAGTACCACGTAGCTCTTACATTCGATGCTGAAGTCTTCAAATGAATATTTTTCCACACTCTACTCGTCGATTGTGGGGTTGTTCTTCTGAGCTTTACTTAAGCCATTATCTTCTGTCAGTACTTTATAAATTTCCTTTGTTGTGTAGTTTCTTACTCTGTGATTAATATAGCTGTTTTCAATTATGTATCCTTTAATGTGGCGCAGCTTATAATTAATATGACCGGCCATAACCGGCACTCTGCTGTCTGGTGGAGTCACCGAATTTAAAATGTACGCCGTGAAATTTCCGTCTCAAGCTTCTAGAGCCTTAGCCGTCCTAGATATTAGCAGCGCTTTACATTTCGCTTTGACGTTGGTGAGTCCTAGACCTCCTTTTGTTAAAGTCATTGTAAGGTAGTCAACCCGAAGGACACTCCCCCTCCATATAAACCATGCAGTACTGATTCAAGACGTTGTCCGATTGTTTCAGGCAGATACTCGCAAGGTAGTATACTTTCGGTAAAATGATTAGATTTATCAAAACGATTTTCTGTATGATATTTAAGGAGCGAGTGGTATTCTCTATTAATACCGCTCGTAGGCTGTTGAGTTTCATTTTCCAATTCCAGGCTGCTGTCTTGACAGGACATTTATTGTAACGGATTCCAAGTTTGGTGTGATCGGTCACTTCGAATGGGCCAGTTTCGATGAATCTTATCTCTTTCCCTAGCTGTAGAATGCGAGATTTACGGAGGTTGATTTTAGCTCCAGAGCAGTAGCTATATGTGTGAATCACACCTTCTATTTTGGTGAGATCAAAAGGGTCAGTTATTTACACAGCGAGATCGTCTGCATATCCTCTACAAACGTATTTCTGTCCTCCAATTTCAAGCCCTGGTAACTGAACATACAAT
Organism: Locusta migratoria; assembly: GCA_026315105.1. Classification (NCBI taxonomy): domain Eukaryota; kingdom Metazoa; phylum Arthropoda; class Insecta; order Orthoptera; family Acrididae; genus Locusta; species Locusta migratoria. Next base: position 854,406,673 of record CM048744.1, on the reverse strand, counting down.
GTTCGTAGGAAAGGCTCAATTGATATGGAGAAAAGCATCATCGAAAGGGGCAACCTTGCCTGATCGACGTTAGGATGGGTACTTTTGGTGTGCATTGACCATTTACAAGAACTCGTGATGTTGCACCAGAATACAGTCGCTGGATAATATTTATGAAAAATGGTCTCATACCCATTTTGGACATCACACGAAACAGGTACCTATGTCGAACCCTATCAAACGCTTTGTCCATATCTAATGGCATGATGGCCGCTCTGCAGTTGGAGGCCGCAGTGACAGCAGTGACATCGCGGTATTCCTCTAGCGCTTGCTGTATTGTTCTCCTAGGCACGGCGCACGACTGATATTGGCCGATGATGCGAGCAGCAACGGCGTTCAACTTTTGGAGCAGTACCCTAGCAACTATCTTGAAATCTCCATTGAGCAGCGATATAGGACGAACGTTTGCCAAGTCGTTTGTTCTGCCTTTTTTGGAGACCAACACTATGATGCCTTCTAAAAACTCGCAGGGAATCGTGTCAATCGTGCGTATTTCATTAAAAACTTCTGCCAGTGTGCTGTCAAATATGTACCAGTATTTTAAGTAAAATTCGACAGGCAACCCGTCGGGCCCAGGGGATTTGTTCCGTGGACTTCCTTTCACAGCATTGCACAATTCTTCTTCTGTGATTTGTGCCTCCAGGTCTGCATTTTCTTCGTCCGTCATGGTCGGTTGAATGCAATTTAAAAATGTTTCGCATGTGATGTTGTCATACGTGTCGCCTGAAGCATAGAATTTAGTGTAATAATCATATGCAAACGTCAAGATGCCCCGTTGACAAGTAATCTGTGCGCCATCATCGGTACGAAGGGCACTGATGTGCTGGCGCCGTCCTCTTTTCAGTTCTGCCAGGAGATGGAAGAGTGCTGGCCGTTCTTCCGCAATGCCACTGTTATCTCTCGATCTTATTCCTTCCAATTGTTGGCGTTTCAAAGCGGTTATTTTGGCCTTGATTCTATTGATTTTCACGATGTGGCGTGACATATTGACGTGATCGGCATGCAGTTCTTGTAAGCACTGGAAGTAAAATTCCATTGTGTGTTTTTCCCATTGTTTCTTCTCAAACGCATAGCGTTTGAGGAAGGACCGGATTTTGGTTTTTGTGTGTGTGACCCACCATTCGAGTTTGGACCTATAACGATGTGAGTTCCTCAGACACATTTCCATTGTCCATTAAGTGTGCAGTGTTAAATTTCCACACGCCTCGACCCCTATAGGTCTTCTGTTTGGCCATGTTAATGTTTGCTAAAACCGCCAGATGGTTGGAAAAACTGACCGGACAGGTTTCGACACTGAGTACACTCTTCTTCAGACTAGTAGAAGTGTATATTCTATCTATACGGCTCTGCGAGTGGCTGGTGATAAACATAAACCCTGGGTTCCCTCGCGGTCGGTTGTGCCAGATGTCAGTGAGGTACAATCCATTCACTAAATCTCCCAGCTGGATACCAATGTTAGGATTCGGTGTTTGATCGGTTGCGGATGTGACGCAGTTAAAGTCACCGGCCAATATGGTGTTTTCTGTCGCGAGATTTATTAACTCGAGTATACTTTCTTGGAAAAAGTTACTCTGGCCTGTCTGGCATTGGAGCCCGATGGCGCATAGATATTAATGATCTGGGCTATGTCTGTTTCCACTGATATTCCCCGTCCACTCGCTAACTGTTTAACATTTCGCGGTATAATGCCGTCTTTCAATAACATGGCAGTGCCGCTTTCAGTCCCTAGGTTGAGAATTACACTGTATCCCGCGATATGTTGTACCCTGTCTGTACACACTTCTTGTAACATGACAATATCAATATCGAAAGCGTAGATAAAATCACGTAGGCACTCTACCTTCGTCTGGCTTACGATTCTGTTAATATTAATGGTGGCTATACTATATGACTGCAAGGTAGTAATAGCTGTCATATCATTAATTTATGGTTTTTCTCTAATAAAAGTCGTCTTCTATGTCTTCATCACGCCTGTCGACTTCCGTGGCGCCACGTCGTATCGACGACGAATGTCTGACTTCCATGTCTTCGTGACGAGACTTACTGGTAGATGAGGATGCCGTTGTATTCGCGCTGTTGGCAGGAGGCACTAAATCAAGTCCGACATCATGCTGTACACCATCCATCGGAGATTCATGACTGTGAAGCTTGGTGAGGTCCCTTCCTTCAGACATGGAAGTCGCTATATTTACATATGGTGTTGCATGTTGTTGTGTTTGCTGGGTTTGATTTTCTCTTTGCGGTTGTCCCTTTTCGTCTGGAGATTTCGACATTTCGTGATCTGAAACGCTGCTGTCTTCTTCATCGCCCCAAGCTGCCATTTGGATGGTTTTTTGTGTGCCTTTTGTCCCGTTAGATAGTTCTGCAGGTTGGTTGCATGTCACTCCTTCTACTTGGAATATTTCGGCGGCATTTGCCTTCCGACCTGTTTCTTCCGTCACGTTTTCTGTCAATTTTGGCGTCCGTGATTTTTTTAATGTTTGCTGGTTGTATTCTTCGGTTGTGGTTGGCACGCTCTGCAATTTTTGTCGTACATGTTCGGCCTTTTCCCCGCAACGTGGGGGCCGTATTTTCCGCACCTTGATGGGCGATACGTCGTTTCTTGGTGTCATTTAGGGATTTTTCTGGCACATCTGTAACCGTCAGCGATGACATAGTGTCATCCGAGGACTGAGTTTCAGTGTGTTGTGCAGGGGCCGGGTTCTCAGTCCGTGGGCGGTCCTGTACCGGCTCCGTACTGCTGCTCTGTTCTTGTGCATTAGAATGTTCGAGAACTGCGTCTACTATGGGTTCCTCTACATTAAGAGTTTCCATGCGCCGCGTGTCTTCCTCAATGTTACTAATAGCTTCCGGGAGAGCCTTTTCCATCGTAGGAATCGTAGTCCCGCGAGCAGCCGCTGCATAGGTTATCGGGAGCTGCGTCATGGTGGGTTGTGCTACCGTCTCACCTCTCGGCAGTTGCGTCACTCGGCGCTGCACACACTGAGCAGCTGTGGCTAAGCCATGTCTCCACCATATCCTTTCTTCCAGGAGTGCTTGTCTTGCGTGTTAGCAGGAGAGCTTCTGTGAAGTTTGGAAAGTAGGAGGCGAGGTACTGGCGAAAGTAAAGTTGTGAGGCGTCATCGTGAGTTGTGTCGGGATAGCACAGTCGGTAGTGCTCTTGCCGCGAAAGGCAAAGGTCCCAGGTTAGAGTCCCGGTTCCGGCACACAATTTTAATCTGCCAGGAAGTTTCATATCAGCGCACACTCCGCTGCAGAGTGAAGTTTCATTCTGGAAACATCCCTTAGGCTGTGGCTAAGCCATGTCTCCGCCATATCCTTTCTTCCAGGAGTGCTAGTCTTGCGTGTTAGCAGGAGAGCTTCTGTGAAGTTTGGAAAGTAGGAGGCGAGGTACTGGCGAAAGTAAAGTTGTGAGGCGTCATCGTGAGTCGTGTCGGGATAGCACAGTCGGTAGTGCTCTTGCCGCGAAAGGCAAAGGTCCCAGGTTAGAGGCCCGGTTCCGGCACACAATTTTAATCTGCCAGGAAGTTTCATATCAGCGCACACTCCGCTGCAGAGTGAAGTTTCATTCTGGAAACATCCCTTAGGCTGTGGCTAAGCCATGTCTCCGCCATATCCTTTCTTCCAGGAGTGCTAGTCTTGCGTGTTAGCAGGAGAGCTTCTGTGAACTTTGGAAAGTAGGAGGCGAGGTACTGGCGAAAGTAAAGTTGTGAGGCGTCATCGTGAGTCGTGTCGGGATAGCACAGTCGGTAATGCTCTTGCCGCGAAAGGCAAAGGTCCCAGGTTAGAGGCCCGGTTCCGGCACACAATTTTAATCTGCCAGGAAGTTTCATATCAGCGCACACTCCGCTGCAGAGTGAAGTTTCATTCTAGAAACATCCCTTAGGCTGTGGCTAAGCCATGTCTCCGCCATATCCTTTCTTCCAGGAGTGCTAGTCTTGCGTGTTTGCAGGAGAGCTTCTGTGAAGAATGGCGTATTGTATCACAGCCGTCCATAATACGAGCACGAAGATTCTCTACATTTGGTACGAGGTTGCGAGGCCAAGAGCTTTCAAATACCCCCATAAATGAAAGCCAAGAGGGTTGAGGTCAGGAGAGCGTGGAGGCCATGGAATTGGTCCGCCTCTACCAATCCATCGGTCACCAAATCTGTTGTTGAGAAGCGTACGAACACGTCATCTAAAATGTGCAGGAGCTACATTGAGCATGAACCACATGTTGTGTCGTACTTGTAAAGGCACATGTTCTAGCAAATGTTTGTAGAGTCTATGGGACTTAACTACGGGGTCATCAGTCCCTAAACTTACAAACTACTTATGAACTACTTACAACTAAGGACGGCACAAATATCCATGCCCGAGGGGGGATTCGAACCCCGACCGTAGTGGCCGTGCGGACCGTGACTGGAGCGCCTCAATCCCCTCGGCCACCGCGGCCGGCCATGTTCTAGCAACAAGAGTAGAGTATTCCGTATGAAATCATGATAACGTGCTCCAGTGAGCGTACGTGGAAGAACGTGAGGCCCAATCAGGACAGCACCAATTCCTGCCCAAACGTTCACAGAAAATCTGTGTTGATGACGTGATGCATAATTGCGTACGGATTCTCGTCAGCCGCACATGTTGATTGTGAAAATTTACAATTTAATCACGTTGGAATGAAGCCTCACCCGTAAATTGAACATTTGCGCTGAAATGGGGTGTGTGGCATGGTTGAACCATTCGCAGAAGTGTACCCGTGGAGGCCAATCAGCTGCAGACAGTCCATACTAACGAAACAATTGGGTATTTTGACAATTCTCTGCAGGAATTGTTTCAATTTACATTTAAAGAGAAATACTAAAATGAGCTCTAACATGGAAATTAAGCGTTTCCGGACACATGTCCACATAACATATTTTCTTTCTTTGTGTGTGAGGAATGTTAACTGAAAGTTTGGCCGTACCTTTTTGTAACACCCTGTATTTAATGAAGAATACCGTTATATATTCGTAGGTGATGCGTTGTGTAGTTGACTTGCAAGTAGTAAGACATAGCGTGCCATACACAAATAACTTTGGCTTGTGCTCTTAGACCAACAATTTCAAAATTACTGCCATTTTGCGTGACATTTTCAGTAATCATCCCAATGCGGGACAACGAGTCCGAATGCCGACTATCCCGCAGAATCCGGGACGGTTGGCCGCCTGGTCTTACACGGTCGCCCCCTCCGCCTCACCCCATCCTCACATATCTCGGCCTCACACTGGATCGCTCTCTCACCTGCACCCCCCACCCACTCCCCACCATCTCAAGACCATCCAACGAAAAGCCCACACTCTACTCGGTCTCCTTAAACTTGGGCCAGACATGGGGCCTTCAAACCTCTTCAGCTTCAACCCCGCCTGGATGTCCGCCTGCCCCTCCTTTTATAAGCCCTCCAGACCCTCTTACGTAACGCACACCGTCTCGCATACTGTATCCGCCTCCTGACCCCACATGCTGATCCTGTACATCTACATGGGATACTCTGAAAATCACATTTAAGTGCCTGGCAGAGGGTTCATCGAACCACCGTTATACTATTTTATGTCCCATTCCATTCTCGAATAGCGCGCGGGAAGAAAGAACACCTGATTCTCTCCGTTCGGGCTCTGATTTCTCGTATTTTATTCTGATGATTATTTCTACCGATGTAAGTGGGAGTCAACAATATATTTTCGCATTCGGAGGAGAATGTTGGCGATTGGAGTTTCGTAAGCAGCCCACGCCGCAGCGATAAGCGCCGTTGTCTTAATGATTCCCGTCCCAGATCCTGTATCATTTCCGCAACGCTGTCTCCCCTATATCGTGGACTCTTTCGGTGTCCTCCGTCAAACCCACCTGATAAGGATCCCACACTGGGCAGCAATACTCCAAAAATCGACGGACCAGCGTAGTGTATGCAATTTCTTTAGTAGTTCTGTTGCATCTTTTAAGGGTTCTGCCAATAAAACGCAGTCTCTGGTTCGCCTTTTCCACGATATTATCTACGTGTTCTTTCCAATGTAAGTCAGAAGTAATTGTAATTCCTAGGTATATGTGGAGTTTACGGCCTTCACATTTGATTTATTTATGATGTAAACAAAGTTTAACGGATTTCTTTTCGTGCTAATGTGGACGACTTCACACTTCTCGTTATTTAGAGTCAACTGCCAATTTGTACACATACTGGTATCTTATTCAAATCGTTCTGCAGTTGGTTTTGATCTTCAGATGATTTTACTAGACGTTAAATGACGGCGTCATCTGCAAACAACGTAAGAGAGCTACTTAGATTTTCCCCTAAATCGTTTATGTGAATAAGGAACAGCAGAGGACCAATAACACTACCCTGTGGAACGCCCGAAATCAGCTCTGTTTTAGTCGATGCCTTACCATCGATTACTACGAACTGTGTTCTGTCTGAGAGGAAATCCCCTATCCAGTCACAAATTTGGGGCCATATACCGTAACCACGCAATTGGATTAAAGCCGTTTGTGAGGTACGGTGTCAAAAGCGTTCTGGAAATCAAGTAATACGGAATCAATGTGCGAACCCTTGTCGATAGCACACATCACTTCGTTTGAGTAAAGAGCTAGTTGTGTTTCGCAGGAACGATATTTTCTAAATACATATTGACTTTGGGCCAATAGATCATTCTGTTCGAGATAATTCATAATATTTGAATACAGAATATGTTCCAAAATCCTGCTGCAAATTGAAGTCAATGAATAGGCCTATAGTTTATTGGATTACTCCTACTGTACTTTATCCCATTTCCCCACCTCCAATTCCTTCAACACATCCGTATCCGATTCGTCAACTGAAAAATAGACATCCACAACGCCTTGGTGTAACCTAACCTAACCAATCCTAGGCCGCTGCCACGTCTCCACTAGTGTATGCCATCCGCCTTGCATCTTCACACCCTCCACGTGGTATCCCAAGACAACTTCCCCCTTCTGAATGAGGTCCTCCGTCCCGAAATCTTTCCTTCCTACCAATTCTGATCCTGACTCGCCTCCTTACTTCCGTACGTAAAACAGCCTCCCTTCCCGTCCCTCCCCCTTGTGGTGGAACAGCCGATTCTTCCTTCAGATTATAATGGAATTGTGTATTCGGGAGTAGATTTCTTCTTTCTGACCATTCCACTACACTCGAATTAATAAAAATCTTCATTCATAGGGAAAAAATCTTTTAAATATTCGCTCTTAGGTTCTTGTGCGAGATAATAGAAAAATAAAACTGTTCCAAAAAATATTGTAAAAGTTCAAAACCTGGTACGCACTTTCGTTGAATATTCTAAAAAAAATCTTGTTGAAGATTTCCTAAGATAATCTTTTACTATCACAGATGTTGCTCACTGAATCAGTCGTAAAATATATCGATTCATAAAACTTGATCTCACTGTTTCCTAGTTAATAAAATTATTGCTGAGTCCCTACACTGGTATAAAATCGTCGAAATTCTGTTATCAGTTCCAAAAATATAAATTCAGTTCAATATGTAAATATCTTCTCTTCTTATTCAGTTCAATAATTATTTCTAACACACTGGTACTCGAAGTAAAAGTTTACGTTTTATAACTTGTATTTCGTAAGTTATAATAAGTGCACGTAATACATGACATACAACCTGCTCGTAAGGACTCAACATCAAGACTGAAATTGTTTTTAACATAAAACATGAACAGACTTTTTATTACAATACATTTTTCAACTATTCTCGTTTATATGATTGTGACGGTTGGCAACGGAGGTACTCCAACAGGATCTTCTCTGAGCGTGTGGCTGTCGACCCGCGACGATTGGTGGCCAGGTACATCATCTTTGGCTTCAGCAGAGAAGATGCTATTTTCGTAGGTTGCTCCGTTGTCACCGCACATGACACATAAAAACAACACAAATGTTCAAATGTTTGTAAAGCTTATGGGACTTAACTACGGGGTCATCAGTCCCTAAACTTACAAACTACTTATGAACTACTTACCAACTAGGACGGCACAAATATCCATGCCCGAGGGGGGATTCGAACCCCCGACTGTAGTGGCCGTGCTGACCGTGACTGGAGCGCCTCAGTCACCTCGGCCACCGTGGCCGGCAAAAACAACACATATTCCTTTGAGAATGAAATACAACCTATTAAGAATAAACATTATTAACAACAAAACATATAAACATGTTCTTTTACCTGTGAAACTGAGCTGACGTAAAGGTAGTAGCAGGGGATAATATTTCGTCCCACTACACTCTCCCTCCCCCCTCCCTAGAGTACTTGCATTCCCCTTCTAAACCTTCCCCTCCTCCCCCATACCATATTGCCATCTGCTCTTAGTCCCCTTCCTATTCCCCAACCTGGTCCATATAGCGACATGGCTGGTGGTCTGTGATATAGTACTTCGCAAGTGGCTTATGTGGTTTTAATTAGTTGCGTCCGCTGATTACGGCAGAACAATGAGACCATGATGTATGGGGAAAACTCTAGGCAACAGTTTTCCTTCTCGTAAATATGTCGTCGGATCACAACAGTATGTGTGTCGTGTGGAAGTTCTACAGGCATACTGTGTATCCAGCACAACAGATGGTTCTTTGATAGCTGGTAGCAGGGTAGCGAGGGCTGTGAAATCAGTTAGTTGGTGTCGTTAGAGATGGAAGTAACCTGCATTGAGCAGCACGTTTATATCAATACAGCCCTTCTCCGAGGGAGAAATGCGACGGAATCTCACAGTGAATTAGTGGAAGCACTTGGGAATAATGCCCTAACATACTGTACAGTAGCACGGTGGGTAGGATAGTTTCAGCAACCATACATAAGAGGAGAAATGACTCCATTCTCCTCATTTATGTATGCTTGACTGGTGGGATAGCGAAATATGACAATTTTATTGGCCCACTGTAGGTTACAGTAGTAACACTAAAAGTGGGCATTTGCGATCGTCTTTTGACAGCTCGAAATTTTAATGGAAATAACGGCTTAACCATTCATCTGACACGGAAATTGAATAACAGAATTTGTAGAGGGGAAAATTCTCTGCAACTTTACTCTCTTATGTGTGTGTGTGTTTTTTTTTTATATCTCGTATCGTTTCAGAGATATTTGCAAAAATAACGGCGATTTTGGGATGTCTGTCTGTCTGTCCGTAAAGTGTTCCCTGTTTGTAAGACGAACCGTTCAACCGATAAGCACCAAATTTTACAGACAAAATTTTAGGCTGCCAGAGACCAGAACCTCCCTTTTTCAAATTTTTCGGACAAAAAATACGGTAGTAATTCCAAAAAAAAAAGGTCGTTTGTAATATAATTGTAATTTCAAACGAACCGTTCATCTGACACGAACATTGAATAACCTAATTGGTAGGGGGGGGGGAATTCTCTACAACTTCGCTCTATTATGTTTTTTTCATATCTTGCATTGTTGTAGAGATATTTGCACAAATAACGGCGATTTGACGATGTCTGTCTGACTGTAACGTTGTTCCCACTTTTTACGTCGAACCGTTCAACCGATCGGCACCAAATTTTACAGACATAATTGTTGGCTACCAGAGACTAGAAACTCGCTTTTTGAAATATTTCGGACAAGAAATACGTAGTACTACAAAAAAAAGCCATTTGTAATGTAAATTTAATTGTAAATAAACCGTTCATCTGACGCGAAAATTGAATAAAAGGCTTTGTAGAGGAGAAAATTCTCTACAACTTTGTTCCCTTATGTTTTTTTCGTGTCTCGTATCGTTTGAGAGATATTTGCAAAAATAACGGTGTTTTGACACCTTCCATTGAATTAACGAAAACCAACCGTTCGCAGATGTCACGTGATATTCCTCGCCCAGAACTCTCTTTAGCATACGCCATATTGCGTTACGTATTTGATGATTTTCTTATTGTAACTTATACGTTGTTATTTCAAAGCAATGGCGCACTGAAGAATTAACAAAAACACGACGTTCTCCGTACGATAAATGATAATCTAGTATCTACAAATGCCATATTAGCATCAGTTAACAACGTTCATCAATAGTATGAGATTAAAGAATGAAACTTCTAACTTTAGCCGTAGCATAGTGGGGAAATGCGTTGGACTGTGACGCTGAAGGTCAGTGGTTCGGAACCAGCCACTATCTAATTTTGTTTTTGAAAAAGGTTTCAGACGCTCTTCTTAGTTAATTTTTTATTATTTAGATTATTATTTTGGTCCGAAATGTTGGAAAAAACTTCTAAAACTGCAAATCCAAAGTGGGCCGTAAAACACGTCAGTGATGAAATTGACTTCTATTGTTATCAGCTACATTTATTTTATCTAATGCATTTAGGGGAAGGCGAGGCAAGACGGGGAGAGGTTGGGTAAAACGGGGAGTGGCTATAAGCTACAGTTGGCTGGATAGCTGTGTCAACTTCATCAATACACAGCTCCAATTGTTTTGACATTGGTAGACCTCATTGTCGCAGCGGGTTCTGTGAGCTTTCTAAGGTAGTTATAGTTTTTATACTGATTTGCAGTATTTTACCATTTAGAGGTCTCAAAACGTGTTTATAGTGAGTCGTCGTGTCTACTTCGTCCGTTCCAGTATATGTGTGACTTTACAATATGGTTCGTTTTAAACTTCAATGGTTTTTTACTGCCTCTTTACTGTGTTTTAAGTTTTATCAATTAAAGTTCACCTGTTCATATAAGTAAATTCACGCCATTGTGTCCATCACTATGTATGTACAAATCTATGTTGCCAATTGTATAAATACACATGTTACCCAGTTGACAACCTGCCAGATGTCGGGGGTTGCAATAACAATAAAGAAAAAAATCCGAGTTTCAGGAAATTAAGCCTCTATCTAACAGCAGAATCTGTTCAAGTTACCTTTGAAAAATCCCATGAAAATTCGCCACGAAGTTATGGCGATTAATGTGTTCAAAAAGACAAACAGATATTGTGATCGAAGATAAAAAATTAAATTACCATTACTTTCTTGCGACCCGATTTTGATTAAATCATGCGTACATGTTGGCCCATACTTTGTTGAAGGTTTCTGTGAAAGCCGCATGGTAATTCGTCTGGTAGTTTTGAAGGCTGAAGTGTACAACGACAGGCCTACATTCACAGTTTTATTATTGGTTTAGAATATATCATATTGTGCGTGCAGTCCATTTCAGTTGTTCAGCTCCAGCTTATCTTTAGGTACCAATTTTAGGTTGTTGCATCCAAATAGTCACAAGAATAAAACTATTTTAGTCAGTTGTAGAGACTGTTACTAACTTGACGGATCAAATTTCTTCCTACCTTTGATAGATCAGCGACCTTCTCCCTATGCCACAGTTAATATGAGGGGCAGTAAAATAAGAGGCAAACACTCATCACAATGGAATCACGATTTGGCTGCACTGAAAGGTGATCACCCCTCACGTTAAGACACTTACCCAACTGGGAGACGATATCATCAGTTACATTTTTAGAGCATGCGGTTGGTCGGTGACTGATCGAACACCATACCTAGTCCTCGTCCGACTAAAACCAGTTTACCAAAGATGTGAAAAATCGCATGGCGAAGGATCCAGATTGTATGGAGGATGTTGCACTGTTTTCTAACCCGAAAAGTGTGGGGCCGGGCGTTATTGTGTTAGTGATGGTGTTTATCACTGAAACTACCGGTTTTGTTTCATCTCCAGTTTAACCTCTCTGTAAAAACCGCTCAAGATAACGGGTTTTTAAGTAACCAGTTTTTAGTTTTTTATTGCTATTATTTCCAGTAACCAACCTAAAAGTTCAGAATCCTTAAGACTCCCTCATACGTTTGCATAATTCCTTTCTTCAAGATATGTAGAATCAAAACATCTGATAAAATAGGGAACTAAAACACAACTTAGTCCATTACCTTCGTTGCTTTTTTCGAAAGGTAGTGCGGTGTCAAACACCACAAAAAAACACGATTTCTCCAGTTGATTCTGAAACTCGGCTGCAAAATCATATTTTAATCGAGGATCACATTACTATTTCGGCACTGCGAATAGTCATTATCTTCAGTTGTTATCAGTTTTGTACCCTAAAGCAACCGCATAATTAAGGGCTCAGTTATTATAACAAATATAGAACGTCAATAACATCGTAGGAATATGAATGAAATTTACCATCTCTTCCAACGAACATTGTGGATGTTTCCTCCTTAAACGATACTGCAAGTTTGTCGTACCTCCTTCCATTTTCAGCCTTTTAAGGGAATTGGAGCATTGTAATTGAGAGTTTGTAGCTGAATTATTGCTCTTTTTAGCTCTTCTGCTGTGATTTATGTTTATGCTCTAGTAGGAGGTATTACTATCGGTACAATATGGTTTATTGTAAATTACAAGCAGCATGTATTTTCTGTGGTTTATCAAAGGCATTTTATTGTGTGAACCATAACATCCTTTTAATTCTACGGTGTCACGGAAACTGCTGGAAAATGGTTCAAGTCGTACCTTGCTAAAAGGAAAGGAAGGGTGTCAGTGCAAGGGACTAGTGAAGTAATCTAACAGCAATCATCAGATTGGGAAGAAATTACATGTGGTATCCCACAAGGATCTATCTTAAGGCCATTGCTTTTCTTGTGTACATTAATGACCTCTCATCAGTTACAGTGCCAAAAGCAGAGTTCGTTTTATTTGCTGATGAAACAAGTATTGCAATATGCAATAATTAGCATGTCGGGCATAGTTCTGGAAAGGTCTGCTAATGATATTTTCATTAATGGTTTAAAGCCAACTCGTTAACATTAAACTTTGCAAATAGTCACTACATGCAGTTCAGAACATGTAAGAGATTCCCATCCAGTATATGCATAAAGTATGGAGAAGAGCAGATAGAAGAGGTTGACAGTATAAAATTCCTGGGATTACAACTTGATAGAAAATTCAGTGGGGAGGAGCACACTACAGAACTGCAGAAACGACTTAACAAATCTGTATTGCAATACGAGTGGTATCAGACACAGGAGACATAAAAATAAAAAAGCTTGCATACTTTGCTTACTTTCATTCCATAATGTCATATGGTGTAATATTTTGGAGTAACTCGTCAAGTCAAGCAAAAGTTTTCAGTCCAAAGCGTGTAATACGTGTTATTTGTGGTGTTAATTCACAGACATCCTGCAGATGCCTCTTCAAAGAACTGGGTATATTAACTACCGCCTCTCAGTGTATAATGAAATTTGTCATATATCCCTTATCCCAACAAACAGCTCAGTTCATACCTACAATACTAGGAACAAAAATGATCTACACAAGGACTTAAAAGCACTTACTTTAGTTCAAAAAGGGGTCCACTACTCAGGAACGCAAATTTTCAGTAATTTACCAACAACCGTAAAAAAATTTAGCTACAAATAAAGATCAGTTTAAGTGGAGCCTAAAAGACTTTCTAATGGCCAACTCCTTCTACTCCACTGAGGAATTGTTAAATAGAACCAAATGATGCATTTATCTGTATTCATACTATTAGTATTATTGTATTGTCAGCTTGTTGAAAATGTATGTATCTGTATTAGTATTATTATATTATCATAATGACATGAATGCGAAGTCTTTCACAGCGACACTTCTGTATAAAACGTTCTCGGACTCCTTGCCACATCAATTATTGAGAAAATCTCAAGCTTTAGAAGATAGCCTCCATCTTCTTCGTCAGGAGCCGCTCCTGACGAAGAAGATGGAGAATTGAGGAACTCCGAGAAAGTTTTATACGACTAATGACATGTTCCACATCCACGCGGATCTCCTCAACACGGATCTATGGAACGAACCTACTAATCTAATCTATTGGCACAATGTATTAACTCACAAGGAAAGTACTTGCGCTCGAACAAACACATGTACACCGAAATAGTATGAGAGATAACGTAAAAGTCCCTTATCGCACTAGTGATACTCCCGCATCTGCAAAACTCTGCAGTCGTCCGTTAGAGGCCTCTGTTTGTGCCATGCCGCATTGCACTTTGCCCTGTCGGTTCGCCAGTAGGGACGGTGCAGTGTGCCTCCGAAGTTGCGTTTTGTGATGTTATTGGTGTGGTGAAGCGTCAGATGGGGCGGCGATTGCTAATCAATCCTGCTAATGTATTGCGATTAGTTGAGCTGAAGTTACAAAGAACCCTTCTTCGTGAAGATGGTATTAGTGTAGAAGATGAATCATTTGCATGCTTTCTCGTATCTGTTATGGTACAGAAATATGAGCGTAAGTTAAATACTGTTGTAACACTAACACATAATGGTGATAATAAGGATGATAATGACGAACAACTCATTGCAAGCGGTAGTGCTACGGTAAGTGTGGGAAGAGGCGATGGAAGCAGTGACAGTGAATACCAACAATCTTCCGAGAAGAAGGTTAAAGCTGCAACTATCATCACGGCTTTTCATGACAATTCGCTAGAGAACATGTAAAATGATTATTACATAAGTTATAGTTAAGATATCTGCATTACATATGGCGTCTACACTTACATCTACAGTGCTATCTGGAGCATGATTGCAGAGTTTTGCATAAAAACGACACCCATTAGCACATTGAGGTGTACGTAGAGATCCTGTAAGCAAACGTTCATACAGATATGTTTGTTCGAGCCCAGGTACTTTCCTTGTCAGTACACATTTTGCACTATAGTCGGCGTCACCTAAGAAGGCGGCCCAGATTTCATCCATTCTGCGCATCCCCCTCTATTACCACAATGGCAGCCAATAATATTCATTCAGTTGGCGCTCGGCGTAGCTCCTCCCCTCCACACTTCCCCCATTCCTCTGCCTCTATGTGCGGAAGCGCCTTCTTACATGACGGCAGTTATAGTCGTCCCTTTGTGGCTGTTTGACGTGGTTGCCTGGCTGTTCGGGAGGAGAAGCGTGTTAGTATTATTATCTTGTAACAAATTAATAATAATCACATGAGTACAAAGTCTTTCATGGCGACACTTCTGTATAAAACTTTCTCGGACTTCTTGCCACATCAATTCTTGATAAAATCTCAAGCTTTCGAAGATATCTTCCATCTTCTTCGCTCTTGCTTCGTTTTATTTGAAAGTAGGAAAATCTGTAAAGTGTTATTACTTTAATTACGCTTATTGTTTTTAACATTACTATTATTTGTTATTGTTATTACTATTATCACTATTAATACAGCTGTATGTGTGATGCAGTTTTATATATATATATATATATATATATATATATATATATATATATATATATATATATTCAGGAGCGGCTCCTGACGAAGGAGATGGAGGATATCTTTGAAAGCTTGATATCAAGAAAGCTTTTATCAAGAATTGAGGGAGGAACAAGTCCGAAAAGGTTTTATACAAATAATGACATGTTCCACATCTGCGAGGTTCTCCTCAACACAGATCAATGGAATGAACCAACTAATCTAATCTATTGGCACAATGTATTAACACAGTACACATTTTTTACTATAGTTGGCGTCATGTACGAAGGCGGCCCAGTTTTCAGCCGTTCTGCACATCCCACTCCATTACTGCACTGACAGGCAATAATGTTTATTCTGTAGGCGCGTGGCTGGCACAAGCGTTGGCGCTCGCCTGTAGCTCCTCCCCTCCACGCTCCCCCTATCGCTCCGCCTCTGTGTGCGGTAGCGCCTTCTTGCATGACGGCAGCTATAGTCGCGCCTTTGTGGCTGTTTGACGCGGTTGCCTGTCTGTTCAGGAGGAGAAGCGTCTGCGGCTGAGTCAGGCGTCACTGCGGGAACAGCTGCGGCAGCGCGACGAGCAACTACAGGAGGCGCTAGCGGCGCAGCAGCTGGCAGCTGACGAGGGGCAGAGGCTGAGGGCCGAGAACCTGCAGCTGCGCAGGCGCAAGGTGAGTGGAAGTGGGCCACACACCTAACAGCGTGCTTGACATTTTAAAAAAGCTCGAGATTGCTTAATAACAGTAGACTGGCAGGGCGGGATTAAAATAGGTGAAAACAAAATAAGCAGTCTCTCATATGCAGATGACTTAGTTGTAGTGGCAGATTCGATTGAAAGGTTGGAACAAATATTTCGGAGCTCAATCAGTGGTGCAAGGATTATTATATGAAGATCAGCAGTATGTCTGAGGAAATACAAAAACCATTATTACACTTGATTACTATTTTGTCTAAAAATTACCGTTAAAATTATATACAGACTGACAAACGTAGATCATTACTGCAATGTATTAGGCATAATACAGACATACTGTCCCATTCTTCAACTGGAGAAATTTTCTTGAACGTTGCTAACCATTATGAAGATGTAATGTTCTGAAAATGTACTTTCGAGAAAATGAGAAAAGAATGTTCACACTGTCTTTGACTCACCGTACGCCTCTTCCAGAACAATCCAGTGGCATAATCTTGCTGGGCAGCTGCTACTTTATCCTCTGCAGACTTCTTCAGGCGTCTTTTCCTAACCTTGCATTCCTTATTGGTTGCTTCCGCAACGCTTTCAGCTTCAACTAGTCGCTGACAATCTTTGGCATTCAGAGCAGCTATCATATTATTTCCTGGTTTTATGCCTAATTTGTCCATTACTTTTGTCCTGCTAAGTAAACCATAGGTCAAAACAAAATAAGCAGTCTCACATATGCGGATGACTTAGTTGTAATGGCAGATTCGATTGAAAGGTTGCAAACTAATATTTCAGAGCTCGATCAGAGGTGCAAGTGTTATGATATGAAGATTAGCATCTCCAAAACGAAAGTAATGGCTGTGAGAAAGAGATTCAAACAGATTGAGTGCCAGATAGGAGGAACAAAGTTAGAACAGGTAGACAGTTTCAAGTACCTGGGATGTATTTTCTCACAGGATGGCAACATAGCGAAAGAACTGGAATCGAGGTGCAGCAAAGCTAATACAGTGAGTGCTCAGCTAAGATCTACTCTCTTTTGCAAGAAGGAAGTAAGTACCAAGATTAAGTTAGCGGTGTACCGCTTTATCTTTCGACGAACTTTGTTCTATGGGAGTGAACGTTGGGTGGATACAGGTTACCTTATTCATAAGGTAGAGGTTATAGATATGAAAGTAGCAAGAATAATTTCAGGTACTAATAGATGGTAACAATGGCAGGAGAGTGTCCATAATGAGGAAATCAAAGAAAAACTGGGAATGAACACCACAGATGAAGCAGTTAGAGCGAACAGACTGAGATGGTGGGGTCATGTTACACGCATGGGAGAAGCAAGGTTACCTAAGAGATTCATGAGCTCGGCAGTGGAGGGTAGGAGGAGTCGAGATAGACCAAGAAGAAAGTACTTAGATTCGGTGCAGAATGATTTTGAAGTAAAAGGCATAACATCAGACGAGGCATCAATGTTAGCATTGAATAGAGGATCATGGAGGAATTTTATTAGAGGTACTATGCTCCAGACTGAACGCTGAAAGACATAATCAGTCTCTAATGATGATGATGCTTAATAATAAAAAGATTGTATCATTAGATTATTTATTTGTAGTTCACAACATGTTTCGGGCTTAGCCCATCATCTGGTCATCTGTCAATAAGATTTATATACAGCCAATTAAGTATACACACAAAATTATTTGCAATTTATAATTAAAATGTGAAATATGTTTAACAGTTTTACATAATTTGGAATATACATACCGATATTATATAAATTTAGATTTGATGTATTCAAATTTGACATATAAATACTGTTGATATGTATAGACAAATAAGAATAAACATCTGTTGTTTTTAAGATAATATTTAAATAAAATAAAGATTATATATATAATATTTTAGAAAATAAAGATTCTATGGCGAATTATTATGTGAGTAACATGGAAGTTGGAGTAGAGGCTGAACAGTTGCCTTATTGATTTGTGAATAAATAAGGCAACTGTTGAGCGCCAGCTTGCGGCGGGAGACATTGGAATAAGTCGAACGCGAACTTTGCTCTGCGCATGCTCGCGTGTCGCTGCGGTGGACACTTTCGCCAGTTCTGTCACAGAACAGCGACCGTTAGCTACACTGTCCGGCAGCGAACTAACTACTAGGGGAACATGGTTTCATTCTGTTTCTGTGGCCAGGGCGGTCTCCCAGCTCAGAAGGCGGAGCCGTGGATCATAGAGTTTCGGCCCAACTATAAACACTCACCCAAGAGCAACTTTAACCCTTAGTGGCAAATTTAACTCTTAGGCCGGGATTTTTCAGCCAAATCGACTTCTTATTTTGACAAAATTCATATCCAAATTTGTCGGATTACTCATTTTAACCACCCCCCCCCCCTTCCTCACGTGACTGGTGGTCGACCATCCCCAGCCTGAACGTTATGGGTTATGTATTTTTTTTTTTTTTCACAGGGAGACCACTTTGAAGTTTGAAAAGTATACAAAAGTACCAATAATTAAAACAATTGCAGCAACTGTCGGTGTAGCTCAGGTCGCAGCGTTCTCGCCTCACAACTGTAGAGTCTGTGGTTCGAATCCTGCTACGACAAATATTTTTTCGGTGTTTTCGGATTCACGTATATTGGCGCGTTGAAAGGGAAGCAGGCTTCACTTCGAAGGCAACTGAATACAGCACTTATACTGAAAGCACGTTTATTACGAACTTAACATACACGAAACACTGACTGCCTCTCAGGCAGAGTGCTCTGCTGTTTATACACAGACAGAATGTACCAGAAATTAGAAGAACAGTTAACATAAGACACAAGTAGAATTTACAAGTGAACATAAAAAAGATGTAGAACATTCTGTAATTGTTAATTACAAAGAAATAAATTTTTGTTGATGGGCGGGATTGATCCGGCGACCTTCAGTACCGCAGTCGGTAACGTTATCCCCTGCGTCATGCCGGCAGTCAGTGTACGTTATGTCTCGCGGCATTGCTCCCTCTCCTGGAAAACCAGCGACCCGCTGTTATGTTCCCTGTGGAGCCAACTGCAATGTCCTGGATCTTGACCTTGTCATGGGTCCTCTGTATGGCAGTTCTGGAGAATTCTTCCCTTCTCCACGATTATCGATGACAGACGGTCCTGTCGTGGCTTCATCAGTATCATTACCGTCCTTAGAGTCCTTGAACAAGAAGCCATTGTCGCCTATCTGCTCTTGTAGTAAGGCTTCATGCGCAGGACGTGACCAATGTCTCTTCGTTTTTCTCGTTTCGACGACGGCTCATAATCCTCAACTTCGTATGTGACGTCTGACAGGCGGCGTATAACACGATACGGACCAAAGTATCGCTTCAATAACTTTTCTGACAGTCCAACTTTCCGTAGAGGGGTAAAAATCCATATCAGATCTCCAGGGCCTCAAACCTGCTTCCCTTTCAACGCGACATTGTTTGGTGGTGGCGCCGGGTATCCTGTGCAACAGCTGTATCACCGTGGCTCCGATTAGGCATCGTAAAAGCCGTCGCTTACACGGACTAAAACCGGTATACAAGGGATATACCGGGTACATCCTTCCGAAAGTCCGTATTATCAGAGGAACGATGGACACGAAACCAGCGCTAAGCCAGCTACACATAAGACACCCGTCGGTGTTCTCTGGAGACGCTGGACAGGACCCCAACAAATGGCTAAAAGGGTTCCACCGAGTCGCCAAGTACAACAGGTGGGATCATACGATGTGCTTGGCCAACGTTTTCTTCTGCCTGCACGGAACAACCCAGCAATGGTTTGAAAACAACGAAGACAAGTTGAATGACTGGGAGACGTTCCAGGAGGAACTGAAGAAGACGTTTGGAGACCGCAAGCGACAAATCCGCTCGGCGGAAGAACAACTGAAGAACCGGGCCCAACGACATGGTGAGCCGACACAGTCGTACATACAGAATGTTTTGGCCCTGTGTAACGTAGTCAATCCGAACATGACTGAAGCGGACAAAATCACGCACCTGATACAGGGAATTGCAGAAGCTCTTCTGATAAATGACGTCGCTACGACAGAAGAGTTCATCAAGTGGTGCCACCGTATTGAAGAGATGCAACAAAGGAGGGTTGGACGCAAGAAGTATGACAGACTCCACAATGTAGTCCCTATGGCTGTTGTGGAAGATCAGCATGACTTCGCTTCTCTCATGCGACAAACTGTGAGAGACGAAGTACAACAATTTATGGCAGCCGGGACTATTAGACCGAGCGAGCATCAGATCATGGCCATGGATGTAAACCCTGTAAGTGACGAGGGAGCCGACGCCGCTGAGGAAGAGGTATTTCAGGCAGTAGCTCCTGTCTGCCCCACCAATCGCAGCCGACGTGAAGAATGGCGCCGCCCTGACTTACGCTGCAGCCACCAAACGGCAATCCCTGAGCCCGCCGACGCGGCCACAACCAACGTACCCGGCGCCTCCACCAAACAATGTCGCGTTGAAAGGGAAGCAGGCTTGACTTCGAAGGCAACTGAACACAGCACTTATACTGAAAGCACGTTTATTACGAACTTAACATACACGCAGGATTAACTAACTCTCGGGCAGAGTACTCTGCTGTTTATACACAGACAGAATGTACCGGAAATTAGAAGAACAGTTAACATAAGAAACAAGTAGAATTTACAAGTGAACATAAGAAAGATGTAGAAACTTCTGGAATTGTTAATCACAAAGAAATAAATTTTTGCCGATGGGCGGGATTGATCCGGCGACCTTCAGCAACGCAGTCGGTGCAATATAAAACATTTTGAGATCTTTAATTCCACTTGTTATGTCAGTTTATTGTCGTGATCTAAAACGATGGTTGAGTAGGTTAGCTGCTTGGAGAGCCATTAGTAGCTATGGAGACGTGTTTCCAAAACCTTTTCACAAACTCAACAATCAATGTCGACCATCGTCAATACCATAAAAATTGTAATATGTTTTTTAATTGTAAACATCAGTATTACTAACCTTTTATAAAATACATAAAATTACGAATAAACAAATATACGTGAATTTTTCGTAAAAATTACCACTAGATATTAGAATTGTGTAAGTTATCGAACACAAAAATAAATAAAATAAAAAAAGTGTCGCTGCAGGATTCGAACTACCGACCCTATGCTTCTAAGGCTATAACACTACCACATGAACTACAACAGATGTTACATCCATTTTTCTTATTGGTACTTCCAAAACTTCATAGTCGATTTTCTCCACAACTTTTGAGAGTTGCGTCGAATGGTTTTGGCTGATTGTTTTAAGTTCTGAACTTCACATAAAGATAAAAAAAAATCTAAAATCCTATACCCATGTCGTCTCCTTGTCCGTAGGTTACTTGACGCTAATCTAAACGGTCCGAAATCCTGGTCTAGACGTTGGAGACGAGCCATGAACCCAGCCCAGGGCCGGCTCGAGAGGTACAATAACAGCGGAAAGATCGAAATTGCTTCTATAAGAACCAGAACTCCCGAGTACCTCTCGGACACTTATATTCAGGACACAACGATTCTGAACCACTGAGAGGGTAATGGAAATTGTGCCATGAGTCGGTTATACCTACCGTTGTGACAAGCCAAGCAGGAAGGGTAGATTTTCCGAAATTCAGAATTCAGTTCTGGTATGATGTGAAAATTCAAACCGCTAGTATTTATGGGCTCACAGGGTTACTATTCCAGCACTGCAGATGGTCAGACACTGACTGAAATCGATTTGTAATTCAAATAAAGGTTTCAGTTTGACCAAAGCTGTTTCTCCCTGTTTTAATAATTGTAATGTGCTCGCTCTGCACTGGATTCCAGATAGGGTCGTCTTGTTGTTGTGGTCTTCAGTCCGCAGACTGGTTTGATGCAGCTCTCCACGCTACCCTGTCTTGTGCAAGTCTCTTCATCTGAGAATACGTTCGGCAACCTACATCCTTTTGAATCTGCTTACTATATTCGTCCCTCGGTCTCCCTCTACGATTTTTATCCCACACGCTTCCTTCTAATGCTAAGTTGACAATTTCTTGATGTGTCAGAATGTGTCCAACCAATCTATCCCTTCTCGTAGTCAGGATATGCCAGAAATTCCTTTTCTTTCCGATTCGGTTAAGTACCTTCTCATTAGTTATGTGATCTATACATCTAATTTTCATCATTCGACTGTAGCACCACATATCAAAAGCTTCGACAATCTTTTTGTCTGAACTCCTTATCGTCCACGTTTCACTCCCATACAATGCTACACTCCAGACAAATGCTTTGAGAAAGGACTTCCTAACATGTAAATTAATATTGGATGTTAACAAGTTTCGCTTCTTTAGAAACTCTTTTCTTCCCATAGCCATTCTGCATTTTATATTTTCTTTACTTCGGCCATCAGAAGTTATCTTGCTACCCAAATAACAAAATTCATCTACTACTTTTATTGTCTCATTACCTAATCTAATTCTTCAGCATTGCCTGATTTACTGACGCTACATTCCATTACCTTCGTTTTACTCTTGTTAATGTTCATCTTATATCTTCCTTTCAAGACACTGTCCATCCCATTCAATTGCTCTTCCAGATCTTTTGTGGTCTCTGACAGAATTACTATGTCATCAGCAAACCTCAAAGTTTTTATTTCTTCACCCTGCACTTTAATGCCCTTTCCAAATTTCTCCTTCCATTCCTTCACTGCCTGCTCAATGTACAAATTGAACAACATTGGGGAAGGCCTACAACCCTGTCTTACTCCCTTCCCAACCTCTGCGTCCCTTTCTTGCCCTTCGACTCTAATAACCGCTGACTGGTTTTTGTATAGGTTGAATATAACTCTTCGCTCCCTATATTTTACCCCTGATACCCTCAGAATTTGGAAGAGTGTATTCCAGTCGACGTTGTCAAAAGCTTTCTCCAAATCAACAAACGCTAAAAACGTAGGTTTGCCTTTCCTTAGCCTATCTTCTAAGATAAGTCGTGAGTGTTGCCTCGTCTACAGATACATAATTGTGGTAAGTATCTGTACGTAGCGATCTTTTGCCTCAGGGGTGTTTTTTCGGTGCAGGAGGAGCTGGAGCAGCGGCTGCAGAGCCAGAGGGAGGAGGCGGCGCGCCTGCAGCGCGTGGCGGAGGGTGCGAGGCGCGACGGCGCCGCAAACAGGCACCTGCACGTCGCCGCAGGATTCCGACTCGCCTGGGCGCTGCTCGTCGAGCAGCAAGGTGCGTGCCTAGTCTGCACGTGCTCGCCACGTGGCCTGCACGTGACATACATGTGGTCTTATTGTGTCATGCATGTGCTCTTATTGTGTCATGCATGTGCTCTTATTGTGTCATGCACATGGTCTTATTGTGTCATGCATGTGGTCTTATTGTGTCATGCACATGGTCTTATTGTGTCATGCACATGGTCTTATTGTGTCATGCACATGGTCTTATTGTGTCATGCACATGGTCTTATTGTGTCATGCATGTGGTCTTATTGTGTCATGCATGTGGTCTTATTGTGTCATGCATGTGGTCTTATTGTGTCATGCATGGGGTCTTATTGTGTCATGCATGTGGTCTGATTGTGTCATGCATGTGGTCTGATTGTGTCATGCATGTGGTCTGATTGTGCCATGCACGTGGTCTTCTTGTGCCATGCACGTGGTCTTCTTGTGCCATGCACGTGGTCTTCTTGTGCCATGCACGTGGTCTTCTTGTGCCATGCACGTGGTCTTCTTGTGCCATGCACGTGGTCTTATTGTGTCATGCATGTGGTCTTATTGTGTCATGCATGTGGTCTTATTGTGTCATGCACGTGGTCTTATTGTTCCATGCTCGTGCTCTTACTGTGTCATGCACGTGTTCTTTTTGTGTGATGCACATGGCATGCTTGAGAGTACACATGGTGTCCATGTATCCCTCAAGTGGCATGTGTGGTGTGTGCATGTAGCTTGCACGTGGTCTTATTGAGTCCTGTATGTGGTATGCAAGAAGTGTGCATTTGAACTGCATGTGGCTTGTATGTGATACTCACGAGGTGTGCATGTGACCTGCACATGGTGTTACTGCATCCTGCACATAGTGTGCCTGATGTGTATATATGGTCTCCATGTGGCCTGCATGTGGCATGCATTAAATGTGTATGTACCTTGCAAGTGGTCTGCACATGGTCTCCATGTGGCATGCATGAGCTGTGCATGTGGCCTGTATTCTTATTGAGTCCTACAAATGATATGCATGTTATCTGAATTTGCTTTCCATGAGGTGTGCACGTGGTCTGCATGTGGTGTACAGGAGGCCTCAAGTGGCACGTGTGGTGTGTGCATGTAGCATGCATGAGGTCTTATTGTGTCCTGTATGTAGTATGCAAGAAGTGTGCACTTGATCTGCACGTGGCTTGTATGTGATACGAGGTGTGCATGTGACATGCATGTGGTGTTACTGTGTCCTGCACATGGTATGCCTGACGTGTGCACATGGTCTCCAAGTGGCCTGCATGTGGCATGCATTAAATGTGTATGTACCTTGCAAGTGGTCTGCATGAAGATGCATATGATCTCCAGGTGGCCTGCATGTAACTATTATGTTTGGTCTCCATGTGGCATGCATGAGCTGTGCATGTGGCCTGTATTCTTATTGAGTCCTACAAATGATATGCATGTTATCTGAATTTGCTTTCCATGAGGTGCGCATGTGGTCTGTATGTGGTGTACAGGAGGCCTCAAGTGGCACGTGTGGTGTGTGCATGTAGCATGCATGAGATCTTATTGTGTCCTATATGTAGTATGCAAGAAGTTTGCACTTGATCTGCACGTGGCTTGTATGTGATACGAGGTGTGCATGTGACTTGCATGTGGTGTTACTGTGTCCTGCACATGGTATGCCTGACGTGTGCACATGGTCTCCAAGTGGCCTGCATGTGGCATGCATTAAATGTGCATGTGCCTTGCAAGTGGTCTGCACATGGTCTGCATGAAGTTGCATGTGATCTCCAGGTGGCATGCATGAGGTGTGCATGTGGCCTGTGTTCTTATTGTGTCCTACAAATGATATGCACGTGATCTGAATTTGATTTCCATGTGGCTTGCACTTCTTGGTATCCATGAGGTGCGCATGTGGTCTGAATGTGGGGCACAGCAGGTCTGCAAGTTCACTACATATGGTCTTGTTATGTCCTGCATATAGAGGCCATGAAATGTGTATGAGCTGTGCAAATGTCCTGCACGTGGTCCCCATGTGTCGTGTATGTGGCCTACAACTTGTCTATGGTGTGCACACAGTCTTAATGTGATCTGTGACGAAAGTTAATAAACCAATCAAGAAGGCTAAGAGTGTGTTTTTGTTAGAAAGACCCGATACGCAATTGTTAGCATCAGATTAGAAAATGAATGGACATCGTTTAGTTCCCCTACAATGGATGTACAGGAATTCTGCACTAAATTTAAATGCGTTGTAAGTAAACTGTTAGACAAAATGTGCCTCTAAAGTCGATTAAGGATAGAAAAAAATCTAACGTGATATAATAATAATATTAGAAACGTACTGAGAAAGCCAAGGCTGTTACACACTCGGTTCAAACAAGAAGTCGCAAATCAAGACAGGCAAACGTTAATAGATTCGTGCGTCTATAAAAAGATCGACACGCGAAGAATACAATAATTACCACAGCCATACCTTGGCAAAAGGTTTTTGCTAGAACCCAAAAAAATTCTGGTCCTATGTAAAATCGATAAGCGGGTCAAAGGCAACAATCCATTCAGTCGTTGATCATTCTGGGACAGTAATAGAAGAAAGCAAACGGAAAGCTGAAGTCCAAATTTAACCTATAAGAAATCTTTCACGCAGGAAAACCGTACAAACTTACCATCATTTGACCAACGCATTAACTCCCAAATGGAGGATATAGTACATCTACATCTACATACATACTCCGCAATTCACCGTAAGGTGCGTTGCGGAGGGTACAGTGTACCACTACTAGGCATTTCCTTTCCTCTTCCACTCCCAAATTGAACGAGGAAAGAAAGAATGCCTATATGCCTCCGTACGAGCCCTAATTTCTCTTATCTTGTCTTTGTGATCTTTACGCGAAATGTATGTAGGCGGCAGCAAGATCGTACTACACTCAGCTTCAAATTCCGGCCCTCTAAATTTACTTAACAGAAATTCACGAAAAGAACGTCGTCTTTCTTCCAGGGATCCCCAATTGAGTTGCCGGAGCATTTCCGTGACACTCGCGCATTGGTCGAACCTGCCGGTAACAAATCTAGCTGCTCGCCTCTAAACCGCCTCAATGTCTTCCTTCAAACCGATCTGCTGCGGGTCCCAAATACTTGAGCAATACTCAAGACGTGGTCGTACAAGCGTTTTATACGCGGTGTCCTTTACAGGTGAAGTACATCTTCCCAAAATTCTCCCAATAAACCGAAGTCGGCTGTCTGTCTTACAACTGTCCTTACATGCTCGTTCCATTTCATATCGCTGTGCAGTGTTACGCCTAGATATTTGAACGACGCGACCGCATCAAGAAGCTCACTACTGTTGCTGTATTCGAACATTATAGGATTGTTTTTTCTACTCATGCGCATAACCTTACATTTTTCTACATTGAGAGCTAGCTGCCATTCTTCGCACCAACTAGAAATTTTGTCTAAGTCAACCTGTATGCTATTACAGTCAGTTACAGACGACACCCTCCCGTACACCACAGAATCATCAGCAAACAGCCGCAAATTACAACTTACTCTGTCCATCAGATCATTTATATAGATAGAAAATAATAGCGGTCCTATCACACTCCCCTGGGGCGCGCCTGACGATACACTCGTCTATGATGAACACTCGCCGTCGAGAACAACGTACTGCGTTCTATTACTTAGGAAGTCTTCCAGCCAGTCGCAAATCTGTGAACCTATTCCATAAGCTCGTATCTTCGTTAGCAGTCTACAGTGTGTCACCGCGTCGAACGCCTTTTTGAAGTCGAGAAAAACACAATCCGCCTGTTGCCCTTCGTCCATGGCTCGCAAGATGTCATGTGAGAAAAGGGCAAGTTGAGTTTCACATGAACGATGTTTCCTAAGCCCGTGCTGATTCATGGAAAGAAGCTTTTCCGTTTCAAGGAAATTTACTATATTCGAACTTAGAATATGCTCCAAAATTCTACATGAAACCAATGTCAACGATATTGGTCTGTAATTGTATGGGTCAGTTCTCTTTCCTTTCTTATACATTGGAGTCACCTGCGCCTTTTTCCAATCACTAGGAACTTTGCGCTGAATTAAAGATTCGCTATAAATGCAAGCTAAGTAGGGGGCCAATGCCGCAGAATAGTCTTTGTAAAACCGAACTGGTATTCCATCCGGACCAGCAGACTTTTTCGTATTTAGCTCTCTCAGCTGCTTCTCTACACCGGAAATACCTATTGCTATGTCCCCTATTTCGGAATTAGTACGTTGATCAAATGATATATTTGTGCGGTCCTCCTGCGTGAAAGATTTCTTAAAGGTTAAATTTAGAACTTCAGCTTACCGTTTGCTTTCTTCTATTACTGCCCCGGAATAATGGCTGTGATAATTATTGTATGCTTCACGCATCGATCTTTTTATAGACGCACGAATCTCTACTAACTTTTGTCTGGCATCATTTGCGTGTTCTTTTTTGAATCTAGAGTGCAATAGCCTTTGCTTTCTCAGCAGCTTTCTAACATTATTATTATACCACAGTGGATCTTTTCCATCCTTAATCGTCTTTACTGGCACATATTTCTCTAACCCTTTATTAACAATGCACTTAAATTTAGTCCACAATTCCTCTACATCCATAGTCCCAGAATTAAACAATGCCCATTCATTTTCTAAGTGCGATCGTAACATTTGCTTGTCGGCTCTTCCCTACAAAAACACGCTCCTAGCCTTCTTGACTGGTTTATGAACTTTGGTAATAGGTATTTCGGTCTATAGAAGCAGCTGAGAGAGTTGAATACAAAAAAAGTCTGCTGGACCGGATGGAATACCAGTTAGGTTTTACAAAGAGTATTCTGCGGCAATTGTCCCTTACTTGGCTTGCATTTATCGCGAACCTTTAATTCAGCGCAAAGTTCCTAGTGATTGGAAAAAAGCGCAGTTGACTCCCGTTTATAAGAAAGAAATAAGAACTGACCCACACAATTACAGGCCAACATCGTTGACATGAGTTTCATGTAGAATTTTGCAGCATATTCTCAGTTCGAATATAGCAGAATTCCTTGAAACGGAAAAGCTTCTTTCTGTGAATCAACACGGTTTTAGGAAACATTGTTCTTGTGAAACTCAGCTTGCCCTTTTCTCACATAACATCTTGCGAGCCATGGATGAAGGGCAACAGGCGGATTGTGTTTTTCTCGACTTCAAAAAGGTGTTCAACGCGGTGTCACACTGTAGACTGCTAACGAAGATACGAGCTTATGGAATAGGTTCACAGATTTGTGACTGGCTGGAAGACTTCCTAAGTAATAGAACGCAGTACGTTGTTCTCGACGGCGAGTGTTCATCAGAGACGAGTGTATCGTCAGGCGTTCCCCACGGGAGTGTGATAGGACCACTATTATTTTCTACCTGTATAAATGATCTGATGGACAGAGTAAGTTGTAATTTGCGGCTGTTTGCTGATGATGCTGTGGTGTATGGGAGGATGTCGTCTGTAACTGACTGTAATAGCATACAGGATGACTTAGACAAAATTTCTAGTTGGTGAGAAGAATGACTGCTAGCTCTCAATGTAGAAAAATGTAAGGTTATGCGCATGAGTAGAAAAAGCAATCCCATAATGTTCGAATACAGCATCAGTAGCGAGCTTCTTAATGCTGTCGCGTGGCTCAAATATCTGGACGTAACAATTCAGAGCGATATAAAATGGAATGAACATGTAAGGACAGTTGTGAGTAAGGCGGACAGCCGACTTCTGTTTATTGGGAGAATTTTGGGAAGATGTACTTCATGTGTAAAGGATATCGTGTATAAAACGCTTGTAGTACCACATCAAGTTTTCAAGTTTTGGGACCCGCAGCAGATCAGTTTAAAGAAAGACATAGAGGCGAGCAGCTAGGTTCGTTACTGGTAGGTTCGACCAATGTTCGAATGTCAACGCAATGCTCCGGGAATTCAAATGGAGGAAAGACGGCGTTCTTTTCGGAGAAATTCTGTTTAGGAAATTTAGTGCAGGCATTTGAAGCTGAGTGTTGAACGATCACAAAGACAAGATAAGAGAAATTAGGGCTCGTACGGAGGCATATAGACATTCTTTTTTCCCTCGTTCTTTTTGGGAGTGGTACAGTGTAACCTCCCCCACACATTTTACGGTGGATAGTGGAGTCTATATGTAGATGTAGGAGTGTCCACCAGTGTGTTTCCCCACTGAGTGTTGCTGGTGATGTTCCAGGACTGGTGCAGCAGCTGCAGATGGTGAGGAGCATGGCAGACACGCTCGCGTCCTGCCGGGATCTCCAGGACTCCAGTGAGGAGCGCCGCTCCAGTTCCAGGTAGCGTCCCCTATGCCCCCTCTACCTCTGGACTACCGTCCAAATGCTGGTCTCTAAATCTGTACTCTCTTCCAGGAAGACGAGCCTCTCCCAGTCGCGGTCCCAGCAGACCAGTATGCTGAGTGTCGGCTCCCTCGACGACTACGAGTACGACGAGGAGTTCTACAAGGTGAGGCGGCGTCTGAAACTACCAGCTGGTCAACAGCCATCCACAACTTTAATCCCACCCAACCTCCTTTATTGCGAATGTATCACAACAGTGGCGTAACTATTTGGGGGGAGAACCCGAAAAAAGGAAAAAAAAAAAAAAAAAAAAAAAACGAAAAAGAAAAAAAAGAAAAGAAATCGTGTAACAGCAACCTGGTAAAGGTAAAGATTGAAAACTTGGGGTGTTTTACCATAATCTTTCATTGGATGAGAGTGAATTAGTTTCTTCAACGGGAGTGGTAGATGGTAGTCTGTCTGGTAGTATGTCTGGAAAATTTTTGCTCGTCAAGCAGATCTATCCCCCCCCCCCAAAGCCAAGTCCTAGTTACGCCACTGCCTCAGAATACTTCTATGAATAGTCCTATAACTTAGATTAACAATGAAATACAGTTTCCTTACTTTCCTTCGAAATAGTCACCTCCGATAACTATGCACTGTTCAGCTTTGCGACTCCTGTCCTAGAAAATTTGCACGAAGTCGTCCTTCGGGATGGGGCACAGTTGAGTGTGGGATGCCCCAGGGTTCTGTTTTGGGACCGCTGCTGTTTCTTACTTATATAAATGATATGAAACTTGTGGCAGATTAAAACTGTGTGCCGGAGCCGGGACTCGAACCTGGGACCTTTGCCTTTCGCGGGCAAGCGCTCTACCACTGAGCTATCCCGACACGACTCACGGCCCGTCCTCACAACTATAGTCGGGGCACAGTTAAGTATGGAGTGCCCCAGGGGTCTGGTTTGGGACCGCTGCTGTTTCTTACTTATATCAATTGATATGAAACTTTTGGCAGATTAAAACTGTGTGCCGGAGCCGGGACTCGAACCTGGGACCTTTGCCTTTCGCGGGCAAGCGCTCTACCACTGAGCTATCCCGACTCGACTCACGGCCCATCCTCACAACTTTACTTCTGCCAGTACCTCGCCTCCTACTTTCCAAACTTCACAGAAGTTCTCTTGCGAATCTTGCGAGACTAGTACTCCTGGAAGAAAGGATATGGTGGAGACATGGCTTAGCCACAGCCTAAGGGATGTTTCCAGAATGTAACTTTGCAGTGGAGTGTGCGCTGATATGAAACTTCTGTGAAGTTTGGAAGGTAGGAGGCGAGGTATTGACAGAACGAAAGTTGTGAGGACGGGCCGTGAGTCGTGTTGGGCTAGCTCAATGGTAGAGCGCTTGCCCGCGAAAGGCAAAGGTCCCAGGTTCGAGTCCCGGTTCCGGCATATAATTTTAATCTGCGAGGAATTTTCATATCAGCGCACATTCCGCTGCAGAGTGATAGTTTCATTCTGGATAAATGATATGCTTAGAGTATAACAGGCGATTGTAAAATATTTTTGGTTGCTGATGATACTAACCTGGTAGTAAAGGATGTTTTTTGTCATATTGACACAGTATCAAATAATGTAGTTGAAGAGATAAGTTCGTGGCTTTTAGAAAATGAATTGATGTTACGTCACAGTAAAAATAAGTTTTTACAATTTCTATCGCATAATTTAACAAAATCTGACATTATGATTACACACAATGGGCATATGATAACTGAGACTGAACAGTTCAAATTTTTAGGTTTTCAAATAGAAAGTAAGTTGTCCTGGAAACCCCATGTTCAGGATCTTGCTCAAAACTTTAAGTCTGCTTTATTCACTATTAGAACAGTATCTGAAGTAAGTGATTTTTCAACACAAAAGTAGTCTATTATGATTACGTACGGCATAATTTTTTGTTGTAACTCGACTGATACAAAAGGGATATAAGGATATTTTTGGCTCAGAAACGGGCGGTTCGAGCAATAAGTGATGTAAGTTCACGAACGTCGTGACGACCCCTTTTTGAGTAGTTCGAGAATTGTGACACTAGCGTCACAACAATTATTTTCTTGAAAGTCGTTTGTTGTTAACAATGTCAACTTATTCCCACTAGTTAGCAGCTTTCACTCGGTGAATACTAGACAGAAATCGAATCTACATTTGGATCACACCTCCTTGAGTGTTGTACAGAAAGATGTGCAGTAGTCTATAGCATCCATTTTCAATAAGCTGCCACAAGAACTCAAGAATCTTGGTTCTCACGCGCTTTTAAATCTAAATTGAAGAGGTACCTCATGGCTCACTCCTTTTATTCCCTCGAGGAACTCCTGGAAAAATTAAAAAATTAATCTAAATACATTTATTCGTTTTTGATTCTTTTTAGTTAAGTTGAAGATTGTCATGTTCATAGGACTACTTAAAGTTTTTATATTGTCACTAGTCGATCCGGCAATGCTTCGCAATTGCTAATATGTATGTACTCTTTCTTTTAAAGTCAAATGTGCAAAATTTTATCGCAATCGTACAAATGATATCAATATCCCAAAGAAATGAGCTCTTTCAGTTTTCCACATATTTTCCTATTTTCTGTCCAAGTATTCCAAACTTTTACTTCACTCAAACCTTACTCTCGCTTTAAACCTCGAATGTGCAAAATTTTATCGCAATCAGATAAATGGTTTTGATATTTTATAGAAAAATCTCTTTCTTTTTTTCCCTGAATTTTCCAGTTTTCCGAGAAACCTTTCCAAATGTTTATGTCATAAGAACGTTACTCTTGCTTTGAACGCCAAATATGCAATATTTTATCGCAGTCAGACGAATGATATTGATATCCCAGTGAAAATAAGCTCTTTCAATCTCTTGCGAATTTTCAAAATTTCCGGGTAATTTTCCCAAATTTTTAGTTCATAAGAACGTTCATCTTTCGTTGAACGTCGAATGATCAACTGATAGTGTTAAATACATTTAGAAACACATTGAAAAAGGAACTTGGTTATAATTTTGCGACTTTCATTTTTAACTGTCCCTCTTTATTTTATTTATTTATTTATTTATTTTTTATTATTTTTTTTTTGTCTAACCTTTTCCAAGACCATATAGAACGAAACAAAACAAGAATTACCCCTCTCCGTCGTGTGAATAGTCAGTTGTGCTGAGTTCAAATCAAAAACACATTGAGTAACGCACTTTCAATTTTTCTCAAATGATCCAATTTTCCGGTAGATTTTTCAAAAACTTTATTTCATACAAACCTTGTGTCAAGCCGTACTCACGTGATGCTCTTACAACCATGTAGCAACTGATTTTTATTCGTAGAAAAATCGCTTTCGGTTTTTCCTAAATTTTCCTACTTTCCCTGCGACTTTTCCAAACTTTTATTTGATGGGAACCCTCCTCTTGCTTTCAACATGAAATGTACAAAATTTTATCGCAGTTGGGCGAACGGTATTGATAGCTCACTGGAAAAAACTGTTTCAGTTTTTCCCGATTTTCCTCTTTTCCGGACACCTTTACCATATTTTATGACAGTTTAAACCTTTCTCGAGTTTTAGCGAGACTAACGAATAGCCATGGAGTCTTGTTTCTCAATTAGGCCCTATGAACAGAAAACGATATATTATTATTATGGTGTCCGGAAGCCATGCCACGTTTCGTTGGATATCAGGAACATCGTGAGATCTCTTTCCTTTCAAAGCGAGTTTGAGACGAGAGAATTGGATTTAGATGCGGTGAGTATGATGGATGTTGAAGTTGCACGAAAACTCTCGCGCACACACAGTCAGTATCGTGAAACAGTTCCTAGAAAACAAGGGGGAGGTTTACCGAACTTTATTGTTCTTCAAACGAGATGCTCCTCCAACTCTCGCTCATACACATATTGCTCTGGAAGTGGAAGAGAAGCGGTTGGAATCCATTAGTTAAAAGAAATCGCCATTTTTCAAATGGCATGGGGAAGGGCAGTGGTTGCAAGAGGTTTCGATCATCACAACTTGCACTGTTGTACAAACCTCTCTGCAGAGACTGTGCATTGCTGTATTGGCGGTTATTTGAATGGGGATGTTTGGACCGCTGTGCCCCTCCAAGCTAATCGAGAAGAGCAGGCTGTTGCTGGCACTAGGTTTCACTTCCTGCTTTCTTTCTCGTCTACACACACACACACACACACACACACACACACACACACACACACACACTTCACACAAAACTCCCACTCATCACACCGTAGAAAGGGACCAATGCGTGCAGTTGTGATTGTGTGGCTGAACAACCCATTGGGGGTCCCGAACACAACAATTCTAGAGATTCGCCCTTTATTTCTTATTTTCTGCGGCCTTATACCCATTCTGAGTCCAAACCTGAGTGAACTTACACGTTCCTTCTCTCACCCCTCTTCTGCCTGATCGATCACCTTCCAATTTCGTGAAATTCCCGCAAACGTGACGGCCATCACTTGGTGCCTGAATGCCTCCAAATCTGCTGACCTTCCTTAAAATCATAACTGACATTCCCTAGATCTAGGTATCTTGAACTACTGTGATATGCAACTATAGTATCACATATATTGGCCCACTTTAGGCTACGCTAGTAACACTTAAAGTGGGCCTTTGAGATCGTTTTTTGACAGCTCGAAATTTAAATAACAATAACGGCTTAACCATTCACCTGACACGAAAATTGAATAACCTAATTTGAAGAGGACAAAATTCTCTATAACTTTGCTCTGTTATGGTTTTTTTCATATCTCGTATCGTTTATGAGATATTTGCAAAAATAACGGCGATTTTGGAATGTATGTCTGTCCGTAAATTGTTCCCCGTTTTTAAGACGAAACGTTCAACCGATCAGCACCAAATTTTACAGACATAATTGTACGCTGTCAGAGACCAGAACCTCCCTTTTTCAAATTTTTCGGACAAAAAATACGGTAGTAACGTCAAAAAAAGCCGTTAATAATATAATTGTAGTTGCAAACGAACCGTTTCATCTGACACGAAAATTGAATAGCCTAATTGGTAGAGGGGAAAATTCTCTAGAACTTCGCTCTATTATGTTTTTTCCATATCTTGCATCATTGCAGAGATATTTGCAAAAATAACGGCGTTTTGACGATGTGTGTCCGGCTGTAACGTGTTCCCACTTTTTAGGTTGAACCATTCAACCTATCGGCACCAAATTTTACAGACATTAATTGTTGGCTACCAGAGACCATAACCTCGCTTTTTCAAATATTTCGGACAAGAAATACGTTAGTAATACCAAAAAAAGGCCGTTTGTAATGTAATTTTAACTGCATATAAACCGTTCATCTGACGCTAAAATTGAATAACCGAATTTGTAGAGGAGAAGATTCTCTACAGCTTTGTTCCCTTATGTATTTCTTTTTCTTTTCTTTTTTTTTCATATCCCGTATTGTTTGTGAGATATTTGCAAAAATAACAGAGTTTTGACACCCTTCACTGAATTAACGAAAACCAGCCTTTCGCAGATGTCACGTGACATTCCTCGCCCAGAACTCTCTCTGGCATAAGCCATCTTGCGTTGCGTATTTGACGATTTTATTATTTTAACTTACAAGTTGTCATTTCAAAGTAATAGCGCACTGAAGAATTAACACAAACACGTCGTTCTTCGTACGATAAATGATCATTTAGTGTCTACAAATGTCATATTAGTATGAGTTAACAACGGTCATCAATAGTATGAGAGTAAAGAACGCAACTGGTAAGTGTTGGCCGTAGTGGGCAATGCGTTGGACTTTGACGCTAAAGGTCAGTGGTTCAAAACCCGTCACTACCAAATTTTTTTTTCCTATAAGGGTTTCAGACACACTTATTAATTAATTTTTTATTGTTTACATTATTATTTTGGTCCAAAATGTTTGCAAAAACTTATAGAACTACAAATATAAAGTGGGCCGTAATACACGTCAGTCGGATACCTTTTTTTTTTTTTTTTTTTTTTTTTTTTTTTTTGAGAAGACAGGTTTATAACCGTCTAAACTGTGGTCAAGTTTATTAGAGTACTTTTATTGCAACTGATTGGCTGATTATTAATTTGCTGTCCTGTAACAGTTTCCGAGACGCAGTAATGTTTAAAATATGTTTTTAGCACCCACCTACATAGTGCGACAAAATCAACATAATAAAAAAAGAGAAATCAGATCTAAAACTGAAAGATTTAGGTGGTTCTTTTTCACGTGCGCTGTTTGAGATTGGAATGGTAGAGAAATATCATAAAAGTGGTTCGATGAAATATCTGCCATGCACTTAAATTTGATTTGTATATTATTTACGTATATGCACCGTAGCATCTGATCGGTACACAGGACAGAAAAATTTTCGATGTTCCCGTGTTATTACGTGGGTTGAAACTTAAATAGTGGCAACACTGCCGTGGAGACATTATGCAATGGAATCTACTATTGTCGCTGATAGCACACGTTGTTGACATACCTACCTTACCTCCGACCAAATGGACTCGTCCCACGTCACCGGCGTGCGCAGCATCGACGGAAAGACAGTCACTTGTGAGCGAGCGGTCTAACGTAACGGTGTCACTGTGTTGTCGAAACAAGAACAACGGAGTTGTCGGAAATGCAGAAATGGATGCGTTACGACACGCTCAGACTCACTTGGAGCGCTATGAGCACGAAGGAGAGGCTTTCTCATGCCGTATCACTTTGCAGCAACGGGCTTAAATTTCATAGAGTGGCGATAGGTCCTCCATGTTTGAGGCAAACTGAACTGCCGTCCGCCACGTTATTTGGGGTATCGGATGACAGCTCGTATGCCACGCCCACTCGAAAATTCTACCTATTTACAGTTCTACGTTTTAAATAAAGATTGACTGTTGAATACGGATGTGCATCAAGTTCCGTCAGACTGTTTCGAAGCTGCGAATTGACGAGTATAGCCGGCCGCGGTGGCCGAGGGGGCTGAGGCGCTCCAGTCACGGTCTGCACGGCCACTACGGTCGAGGGTTCGAATCCCCCTTCGGGCATGGATATTTGTGGCGTTCTTAGGATTAGCTAGTTCATAAATAGTTTGTAAGTTTAGGGACTGATGACCCCGTAGTTAAGTCCCATAAGCTATACAAACATTTGAACGAGTATATTTCCTAAAAATGCGGTAATTAAATATCACGATACTGCAAGTAATACAGTTAGCTGAGGTTTGCAATAACAAAGAAAGTGCCGCTGTGAAAGTATTTGTGCAGATTTTAATGCAACTACATAGTCCAAACGAGCTGCGAAACATACAGTGAGTAGTACTTGTCGTGACGAACGATCATGACCATGGATTTGCATCTGCTGTTAACGCGTTGTAACAACAGCTTTCATAAAGTCTAGTATACATTTATCTTGTGTTTACTAAACCTATTGAGTCTACAAACTTGTAAAATTGCTGTTAGAGTGTTTAGTTGTAAACTTTGGTGGACGAAATTTGCGTACAAAGACGAAAGTGATAACAAAATACTGCAGTTAAAAATTCGCCTAGGTCATCTGCCACAAAAGCATTCCACACCGAAATAACGTATCATTAATAACTTTCGTTGTTGCCACGCTTAAAATATTACATATTTGCTGCAAAGAACACAAACATATAAAAGTGAAAAAAATCTGGCAGTCACAATGCTTCCACACTTTGCAATGGTTGCATGTCAACCATGCTCGATCAAGTATTGTCAACAACAAATGAAGAGGTGTAGACACTTAAAAGTGTGGTTTCGTCAACGGCAGGAGTGACAGAAGAAGAAATATTTGAAAGCACACTAGGTAGAAAAATGAGGTTTTTTTTTTTTTTTTTTTTTTTTTTTTTTTTTTTTTTTTTTTTTTTTTTTTTTTTAATGGAGTGTGCTTCAAGGGAATGCAGGATAGATCATCTGAAGCGTCACTCTTGGGGCAGCTAAGTGCCATCAGTCAGGAATTTTGTTTGAGTGTAGACAGACTGAGATCAAGCAAGGCAAAACATTTGGTGTTCTTGGACAAAGTACGTGTCGTTTTATCACTTCGATTTGTGCATTTAAAATTCTGAAGTCAGTAGGAGTAAAATATAGGGAAAGGAGAGCTATTTACAACTTGTACAAAAGCCAGACCGCAGTTATTAGACTCGAAGGGCATGAAAGGGAAGCATCAGTTGGGAAGGGAGTAAAACAGGGTTGTATGTAGCCTTTCTCCGATGTTATTCAATTTGTACATCGAGCAGGCTGTGAAGGAAAGCAAGGAAAAATTTGGAATAGGGATTAAAGTTCAGGGGGAAGAAATAAAAACATTGCGTTTTGCTGATGACACTGTAATTCTGTCAGAGACAGCAAAGGAACTGGAAGAGCATTTGAATGGAATGGACAGTGTGTTGAAGAGAGTGTATAATATGAACATTAACAAGAGCAAAACAAAAATAATGGAATGCGGTCATAGAAAATCAGGCGATGCTGAAGGAATTCGATTAGGTAACGAAACAATTAAGGTGGTGGATGAGTTTTGTTACTTGGGTAGTAAAATAACTTGCGATTGTCGCAGTACAGAGAATATAAAATGCAGAATGGCAATGGGAAGAAAAGCATTTTTGAAAAAGAGAAATTTGCTTACATCGAATATTAATTTAAGGGTAAGGAAGTCTTTTCTGAAGGCATTTGTGTGGAGTGTTGACTTTTACGGGAGTGAAACATGGACGATAAGCAGTGCGGACAGGAAGAGCATAGAGGCTTTTGAAATGTGGTGCTACAGAAGAATGCTGAAGATTAGGTGGGTAGATCGCATAACTAATGAAGAGGTACTGAACAGAATTGGTGAGAAAAGGAATTTTTGGCATACCCTGACTTAAAGAAGGTATCGCTTGGTAGGACACATTCTTAGACACAGGGGAATCGTAAATTTAGCATTGGAGGGAAGTGTGTGGGGTAAAAATCGCAGAGGGAGACCAAGAGACGCGTATAGTAAGCAGATTCAAGTGGATGTGTGTTGCCGTTCTTATGAGGAGATGAAAAGGCTTGCTCAGGATAGAGTAGGGTGGAGAGCTGCATCAAACCAGTCTCCGGACTGAAGACCATATCAACAACCGCACTTTAGGCACATTTTATCAGTAAAAATTGTATAGACAGTACACACTAAATACAACACTTCAAGTTCAGCAATAACCTACGATAGACATACTCCTCTCAAGTATACTGACCACCAAAAATATGGCGGCCGAGTTTACACAAGTTGCCGCAAAGAGCGCTGTAACTCGTATGTTAGCCACTCTATGAAATTTAGGCTCGTTGTTTAGCAAAATGCGCGAGCGCATACAGCGCAAGCTGTGTCTGCAGTCTTCGGTCGATGGGACTGGGATGTACCGTACCATACACCATACTCCCCGGACTTAACTCCTCGTGACTTTGATTTGACTCCGAAGATGGAGGAACCACTTCGTGGCATTCGCTTCAGAACTGTTCCAGAGATTCGACAGGCAATAGACCGCTCCATTCGCACGATCATCAGTACAAGCTGTGCTAAAGGTATACTGCGACTTCTCATCGCTGGCAACGGGTTCTACACAACGATGGTGACTACTTTGAAGGACAGTAACAGGTGCAAGCATGTAACGCTTTTGTATCGGTTGTGAATAAATAGTTGCCACTATTTAATTTCGAAACCTGGAATTATTATTTGACAGTGGCATTTCAAGATTTTAATGAGTGACAGAAAAGTTACCTTTAGAGTTATGAATATGGAAGAAAATCCTTCCTTTTGCCAGTCTTAACTGCTACACAAACATATATTAATTGTGTTCACGTCTCTGCAAAAGTACTTTCAGAATTATAAGTTTCATTCGACTCCTTGTATAATTAATATTAAAGATCGGTACTTCATTGATCATGTCCATGTATTAATATTATGATTTGATTATACGACTGCTACATGTTAATGTTCTCATTCGCTTTCAGTATTTTCTGTAAATATATGGCCATTTTTATGCCATGTGCTTCTTCTTTGAGGAAATATACTTACCTCTCTGACTACATATACAGTGTGTTTCACTAAGTGTGTTTGCCTCTGTAACTTATTAAATAATAGGTGACGGGAAATTTTAATGCGGTAGGTCAACACGAGAAATGTTACACTTTCTGCGTAGCTATGAACATAGTTTATTGTATCATTTTCCACAGAGTTACACCACAAAGATATAATTTTTTAACTGGAACAATAGTTTTTTTCTATCGTGTATTGGATTCGTTTAAACCAGCTGCGTCCAAATCAATTTAAACTACATTCCAATCACTGTTAGTTTGGGAGCTACAACCCTTCAAAGTTCCTGGGGCGGAGGCTGCGATAGCGTAGCTTACTGGCCGAGTGGCTATCCCCTGGGGCACGGCCCACTGTCTCATGACCACCAGTCACTTAGTCGTAGCCTCCGCCCCCTAAACTTTGAAGGGTTGTAGCTCCCAAACTAACAGCGATAGGAATTTAGTTTAAATTGATTTGGACGCAGCTGGTTTCAACGAATCCAATGCACGATAGAGAAAACTATTGTTCCATTTAAAAAATTATATATTTGTGCTGTAACTCTTTGGAAAATGATACAATAAACTATGTTCATAGCTCCGCAGAAAGTGGAACATTTATTGTGTTGACCTACCGCATTAAAATTTCCCGTCACCTATTATTTTATAAGTTACAGAGGCAAACACACTTTGTGAAACACCCTGTATATAATCATGAGAGACTGATTATGCCTTTCAGCGTTCAGTCTGGAGCATAGCACCTTGCCCAGGGCCCCGTTGGGTTTTCCCCATAACGATTGAGGGACTAACCGGTGGATTTGGTAGTGTGGGCCTTCTGAGCACAAAGGTGGCCACGACTCAGAATATTTCCGAGGTGTCCAACCTTATTCCATAGCAACTGGTATCCCAACTGTGAGGACCACTTACTGGGCCACTCATACGTTGCCCGTGGTTTATGAACTAGGACATGACTACAGGAACCCACACCATGAACCTAGCAACCTGTTTCCCTGGTACTTCAATATCATGCTGGAAACAATCAGAACAAAATGCCTCGGACCTTTGGAGGTGAGGAGTCCCACTCTAATTGACAGTCCAGGGACTCCTCCAATACGACTTGGCAAACATATATATATATATATATATATATATATATATATATATATGTGTGTAATAATGAGGTGAGACTATAATTGTTTTTAAATGACTGATGCCCATTAATATGTATCCTCGGCCCTTTGTGTGCTGTTGCAGTTCCCTACTGAGAAGTTTGAGCCAGAGGAGCTGTCAGTGGAGACCCGGGCGGCCACCCCCGCAGTCACCGTCAACACCACCTCCCTCCAGGACGAGATCGCCCTCTCTCTCAGAGAAAAAGGTCAGCACAAGGCAGCAGCCATATGGCCACACTCTGTTGTCAGAGTAATTCACATATTCTACGTCTGAGGGCTATTCCATGTCCCTGAATCACTATTCTTTTCTCCACAGTCTCTTAATTTCTTAAACTGTAATAGATGCAGTGCTTCCTTTCTTTTCCGTGCGGGAGTAGCCGAGCGGTCTGGAGTGCCACGTTGCGAATCGCGCGGCCTCCCGCGTCGGAGGTTCGAATCCTCCCTCGAGCATGGATGTGTGTGTGTTGTTCTTAGATTAGGTTAACTTAGTTTAAGTAGTCTGTAAGACTAGGGACTGATGACCAACGTAGTTTGGTCCCATTGGATTACAAACATTTGAACATTTCTTCCTTTCTTCGTATTATCTTAATTCTTTCACTTGACAATGGTAAACCTGAAAAAAATTGAACAAATGTTCGCTTAGATATTAAAATTGTTATCTACAGCTCTACATTCACGACTTTTGTGTCCATCTGATGGAGAAATTACTAAACGAAATAGTAAAGAGAAACCACACATTTC
Organism: Locusta migratoria; assembly: GCA_026315105.1. Lineage (NCBI taxonomy): Eukaryota > Metazoa > Arthropoda > Insecta > Orthoptera > Acrididae > Locusta > Locusta migratoria. Next base: position 854,365,407 of record CM048744.1, on the reverse strand, counting down.
TAATGGGGGTAATTTCATTATCCTTCGTGAATGGTAATTGGACATAAAGTCCGTACTCCGTGCTCCCCTCGTGCCTCTCTCTTTGTCTTCCTCAGTGCAAATACTCCTATCCCATATGTTTGTTCATCTGATCGTCTTTCCCCCTCTTTCCATGCACCTTCAACCCCTTCCTTTCCCTTTCCATGTCATCATCATGCTCTTTCTGTCAGTCTTCTCCTCTTCCCCTCTCTACATAAATTTCCTTCCCTCCTGTCCCATATGTTTGTTCATCTGATCGTCTTTCCCCCTCTTTCCGTGCACCTTCAACCCCTTCCTTTCCCTTTCCATGTCATCATCATGCTCTTTCTGTCAGTCTTCTCCTCTTCCCCTCTCTACATAAATTTCCTTCCCCTATTATCCCATATGTTTGTTCATCTGATCGTCTTTCCCCCTCTTTCCGTGCACCTTCAACCCCTTCCTTTCCCTTTCCATGTCATCATCATGCTCTTTCTGTCAGTCTTCTCCTCTTCCCCTCTCTACATAAATTTCCTTCCCCTATTATCCTATATGTTTGTTCATCTGATCGTCTTTCCCCCTCTTTCCGTGCACCTTCAACCCCTTCCTTTTCCTTTCCATGTCATCATGCTCTTTCTGTCAGTCTTCTCCTCTTCCCCTCTCTACATAAATTTCCTTCCCCTATTATCCCATATGTTTGTTCATCTGATCGTCTTTCCCCCTCTCTCCGTGCACCTTCAACCCCTTCCTTTTCCTTTCCATGTCATCATCATGCTCTTTCTGTCAGTCTTCTCCTCTTCCCCTCTCTACATAAATTTCCTTCCCCTATTATCCCATATGTTTGTTCATCTGATCGTCTTTCCCCCTCTTTCCGTGCACCTTCAACCCCTTCCTTTCCCTTTCCATGTCATCATCATGCTCTTTCTGTCAGTCTTCTCCTCTTCCCCTCTCTACATAAATTTCCTTCCCCTATTATCCCATATGTTTGTTCATCTGATCGTCTTTCCCCCTCTCTCCGTGCACCTTCAACCCCTTCCTTTTTCTTTCCATGTCATCATCATGCTCTTTCTGTCAGTCTTCTCCTCTTCCCCTCTACATAAATTTCCTTCCCCTATTATCCCATATGTTTGTTCATCTGATCGTCTTTCCCCCTCTTTCCATGCACCTTCAACCCCTTCCTTTCCCTTTCCATGTCATCATCATGCTCTTTCTGTCAGTCTTCTCCTCTTCCCCTCTCTACATAAATTTCCTTCCCCTATTATCCCATATGTTTGTTCATCTGATCGTCTTTCCCCCTCTTTCCGTGCACCTTCAACCCCTTCCTTTCCCTTTCCATGTCATCATCATGCTCTTTCTGTCAGTCTTCTCCTCTTCCCCTCTCTACATAAATTTCCTTCCCCTATTATCCCATATGTTTGTTCATCTGATCGTCTTTCCCCCTCTCTCCGTGCACCTTCAACCCCTTCCTTTTCCTTTCCATGTCATCATCATGCTCTTTCTGTCAGTCTTCTCCTCTTCCCCTCTCTACATAAATTTCCTTCCCCTCCTATATTTCCCATTACAACCCTATCAAAGCAAGAGCCTTGTTTACGATTACATCAAAATCTTATTCCTTTAGAAAGGTCTTGACATTACTTTGAAATTTTGACACAATGTTGCATGCCTATATGCGTGTCTCTCTATGTACCTATTTTTAATATATTTCATATATTCATGTATATAAATTTTATAATGGGGTAACACTGTAACAAAATATCACCAAAGTGCATATATAAAGCTTCAAATAATGGAAAAAAGCAACATCATGTCAGAATTTGAAAGCAAAAGGTCAATAACTTTCACAGATTAATGATTTTGCAAAAATAAACACACACACACACACAAATACACGTGTGTGTATGTGTGTGTGTGTGTGTGTGTGTGTGTGTGTTTGTGCGCGTTTTAGAGGTTCTTGTAAGGTTTTTTGTGTCCCTGATTTCTTTAAAAAATAAACATATTTGTCTTCTCATCCAGCTATTCTTTGTTAACCTTCTTTAAGCCACATCACTTCTAAGGCTTTGTGTGTGTGCCGTCATCTACTGTTGCCTGTGATGAAACGCTTTATTTCCTTCTGAGGTGTTATTTGTTGTTTTCTCTAATGATCAAAGGTAGTAACTCATTTAACTCTAGTCTAATCACTAGTATCTAGCAATTCAATGCACTAGAGACTCAGTTGAGCTTTCTTCTTTCAAAATTATAAAAATGTTTTCCAGTTACTGCTGACACAATTTATTTTTCAAACCATATGGAATTCAACAATATAATAACAGTGCGGCAGCCATAGATGTCAGTTGCATGACTGTGAAGTGTGTGTGTGTGCTTGAGTGAATGCTCTTTATTCTGAAAAAGGCCAATGGCCAATAGCATAAGTGTTGTATGTGCGTGTCACAGCCCCACCTTACGTTTTTGCAGTGAGTTGTAAACTGTTGTTACTATATATACATATGCCCTGATTTATAAAAGACGCAAATTATTGAGAGTAGAAATATCGAACTCTACTGTACTGCGATTTCTTGAATGTTTGTAATCATTGTTTTTAAAGACATTTAAAACACAGGATCACAACTGACTTCTTTAGAGTAGGTACAAGGCGAAGCTCAAAATAAAGCTGTTTCAGTTACATATGTACAAGTACAAATAGGTATTTGTTTAACCATGTTTCACACTGATAAACATTTACTGTTTGTGAGACCCTTTGTTACTGGTGGCTAACATGGACAGGAATACTTATCTAAGAAAGATGTTCATGAAATGTGTTCATTTCCAGGGAGCCCCTGGTCGTCCTCGGAGAATACCGAGAGTGCGAAGCTGTCCACAAACTGCGTGTGCAACTGCTACTCAGTGTTCAGCAGGGGATCCGAACTGTCGCACCTGTTTTCCTTCTCCTATCACGAATTCTGGCTCATCCCCTTCGTCATCAGGTATTTCTGCGTGGGCACGATACTGAAATACACCACCTGCGTCATCGTAGCTTACATTCTGATGCTGATTCTGAAGTACAAATGTGAAGCTTCCTAGATGCACCTGATGACTCTACGTGGCTAACTGTGGGCTGTGAAAGTACAATAAAATACGACGCTTTAATTCAGAATAAATTGCAATCGACAAAAGGTGCCTTTATTTTGTTACATTTACAAATGTATAAAATTTTAAACAAAAACCATTGTAAAGTATGAGAGTAATAATCACTCACTGACCTGGTATGTGCCTTGTTATAATGATGAAACATTGTTACTGAACATTGTATTACCTATTTTTTAATAAATTATGTTGGTGTATGACATAATATGCTCCTGCCATATCAGACGAAATACATTTTACAAATCTAATTGAGAAAATGTTACCTCTTTCGCCCTCATTTATGATGCATTAATTGTGATGAAATGAAAACCAGTTTAAGATGCTAGGCACTTAAAACAATCTATCAGTGACAACTGTAGTAACTTTTATCAAATGTGCCATACAGAATTAAATTGTGGTTCCTAAATTTAAATAAATACCATCAAATAACTTACAGCTAACAAATTTTTCATGTATCAATTCATTCAAAAACACGTATGACATTAACAGAAAGAACTGAAACAGTTAATGACAAAAACTGCAGTAACATATTTATATGTAAATAGTTAATAATAATTTGATATACAATATTAATATGTAAAACTGGTACCAGTTACCAGTATATTTTAGAAAAGGTAGCCACTAATTCTATCACATCTTCCACTTTGTAACTTCATACATTATCCATAGATGGCTTTAAAGAAGTCTTAATTATGGACACATCTGCTTTGAAAAATTAATTATGTTCAATTTGAAGTAAATTAGGCAGTTTTGACTAAGAATTATGAATGATTTTGGACTCTCGCTAAAAAATTCAGTTGTGATTCGCTGAATTAATTTAATATCCTTCAGTTTGCTGCTGCAGGTAAGGTTCTCAAGTTAGTTATATGTGTGGCTGATCGTTTTCATTGTGCACAGCACATATCCATTACTGGAGTCGACATCAACGAAGTTGATCTATGTAGTTTTCTATGCATTTGTAATGCTGGCCAACATTAAACCTCTATTTGTAATCTTTGAATGACTGCAAGTAAGTTAACAGGAAATTATTTCAATTTACTTAATATAATCTGGAAATTACAATTTCAACTGTACAGTTCAGACATTCAGGTTGTACTAATTCAGGTTTTTAAACAACAATACGTATGGGTCTACTATAGTTCTCCTACCTGTAGATGCGTTTGACTTTGATATTCTTAATAAGTACTCTTGTCAGAAAATCCACAAATCTATTTTACTCACATTATAATTTTTACAATCTTAATTTTAGCAGAATGTGCATTTGACTGTTCCCTTACAGTACTAATAATTAATGTCCTATTTTCAACCTCCAATGTCCATCTGGTTTAAAGAAGCTGCAGCACTTCAAGAACAACGTACAGAGAGCAAAAACAGCTGATGCTCCGATCTTAGTACTTTCCTTGTGATTTTGTCAATTTAGAATAAGAATATCGAAACACTTTGAGTGCGTTTCATTTTATCGTTACAATCATATTCAATTGTGCAGAAATTAGAACACTTTTTCAGATACTGCTACTTATTCCATCCAAAAAATCCTGATTGTCATTCTCCCTGCATGAAGTTTTATAGAAATTAACCGCATTTTTGTTTGTAATTCTTGAATTCTTTGCCGTTTTTACACATTCCTACAAGTATTCCATACATTCCTACTGATTTTCAGATTTCCACGAGTTCCTTACACATTCCTACGAATTTTTCACATATTCCCATCAGTTTTTCGAGCTTACTCACGGGATTTTCACGCGTTTCTACGTATTGTTACGTCATTCTCGCGTGCTTTTCGCAGTCTTTTCGTTTTATTTCCGTACCTATTCGCTCACGTAGAGGCTTATTTGTTATCTTGTGTTAATGAGCGTGATTTAACGTGAATTTTATCTGCTTTTAATACCCCACCACGAATCCTTGCCCCTTCTGTCTGCGCCAATACAAAATAATTTATTAATTACACAAATATTAACTCGCAATTTGCGAGAATTCCCGACTTTAGCTGTTATTCAGTAGTTGGTCAATGCTTTTGCAACACATGAAAATTTGTGCCGGGTTCGAGTCCCGGTCCGGCACAAATTTTCATGTGTTGCAAAAGCATTGACCAACTACTGAATAACAGCTAAAGTCGGGAATTCTCGCAAATTGCGAGTTAATATTTGTGTAATTAACTTTTATAGCTGCGGACATCGGCAATTCTGTTCCTTTAGAAGAGAAATATCATTGTACAAAATAGTTTCCCTATCCTTAGCCAGAAACCAGTCCTACAGCCTATTCCTGCATTGCTGCCTAGCTCATGGTATCCCCCCAAATTGCTTAATCATTAAATTACACATTTCTGGCTGTAATCCCTCCCTCCACAATGACCTACACCTGTCAGAATCTTTCAGTCCACAGCGCTCACCAACGTAATCTTACAAAACTATGAAAACCAGATCCAAACATCCTTGCAGCGCCTTACTTCTAACCGTATAATTCTCTTGCTGTGCAACTCCAAATACCAGGATCCTGTCACCCAGACTGATACCCTTTTTCTCCAAGTATTATAGCAGTATTCAGAACCCCATCCAAAAAACTCTTTAACCTTTTAACTTCCCACCTTGGGTTACCTTTATCCACCCCCTCAACAAGAGCCTCCAAACATACCCCACAGCCCCTCAAAGCTGACAAACCTTGCCTGGCAGACCCTCCGAAACTCACCCCACATAACCCGACTAAATCCACAACCTAAACAGACCAGACACACAGTCATGAACCTCTCCTCCAGAAGTGTAAATGTCATCTCGCCAATTGCAACTGTCTTCACTTTAATTAATGACATGTAATTTATTTTCCAGCAGTGAACTCCACCGATAAAATTGCACACTGATCTGAATGTATAAACACCCGACGATGGGCGCAAGCTCGAATCGGTCATGTTATAGGCCTAAATAAATAATATATTCTCTAATATGACTGGTAGCGGTTTTTATTCTCAACTTTATAAAAGGAGAGGTCACAGAGTTCAACTACATCCATCATGGATGAAAAATTCACTTAATATTATAATTGACTTTATTTCAAATTGTTATTACTTCTGACATGTTGCAAGATGATTTTAATCATCTCGGTAAATTTTTTATACTATATTTTAAAGAAATAATTATTTATTTACATTTTACCAATCTTGGACAGAATGTGTTGCGGCTATTAAACCTACTGCTTCAGCTTCGGGCAGAAAATGAACATCCGATCGGCCGCTATGGAGAAGTGAGAAGCGATGTGCAGCGATTGTGCTCCTTTTTGTGAAGAGTGTTTTATGTCTGGCGAACGAATGCTTCGTTCTCCGGAGCAATATCACAGTTACATAAATTGAAAGCATTGAGAGATGAAATAGTGAAGGTAGCAGAGGAAAAAATAGATAGGAAGGCAAGGCCTACAAAAAAAATCATAAAATGCATTTTTAAAACCATCGGCTGTTTATTAAAAACCCTATATATCAACCAGTTTCGGTCAGTAGACCATCTTCATGGATAAAAAGGTGTTAAAACTGAATAATAAAATGCATCAGATAAAATACACCTAGTTGAGACAAACAGTAGTCAGTATAACTAAAAATGTTAAAAATACAGTGGTCATCTTAGATAAAACTATCAGTCAACACAACGTAAGAACAGACTATCAATAATTGGAGACAAGAAAAGCAGCCGTATGAATATAAAGAACTCAGATGGAAAACCAGTTCTCAGCAAAGAAGGAAAAGCTGAAAGTTGGAAAGAGTATATAGAGGGGCTCTAAAAAGGAAATGAACTTAGAGACAATATTGTAGGAAGGGAACAGAATGTAGATAAAGGTGAAATAGGAAATACTTTACTGAGAGAACAATTTGACAGAGCACTGAAAGACCTAAGTCGAAACAAGTCCCCTGGAGTGGACGACATTCCATCAGAACTACTGAAGTCTCTGGGAGAGCCAGCCATGACAAAACTATTTCTCCTGGTGCGTATGATGTATGAGACAGGGGAAATACCCTCATACTTTATGAAAAATGTAATAATCTCCATTCCAAAGAGAGCAGGCGCAGACAGGTGTGAAAATTACAGATCAACTTAATAAGTCATAGTTGCAAAATTTCAACACGAATTATTTACAGAAGAATGGAAAAGCTGGTAAAAGCCGACCTTAAGGAAGACCAGTTCTGATTCAGAAGAAATGTAGGAACAGGGGATGCAATACTCACTTTACGGCTTATCTTAGAAGATAGATTAAGGAAAGGCACACCTACATTTCTAGCCTTTGTAGATATAGAGAAAGCTTTTGACAATGTTGATTGGAATACACTCTTTCAAATTCTGAAATCGGCAGGAGTAAAATATAGGAAACGGAAGATTATTAACAATTTGTACAAAAACCAGACAGCAGTTATCAGAGTTGAAGGGCATGAAAGGGACGCAGAGTTTGGGAAGGATTGTAGCCGTTCCCCAATGTTACTCAATTTCTACATTGTGCAAGCTATAAAGGAAAGCACGGAAAAATTTGGAGAAGGAATTAACGTTCAGGCTGAAGAAATAAAAACCTTGCGTTTTGCCGATGACATTATAATTCTGTCAGAGACAGTAAAGGACATGGAGGAGCAATTGAACGGAATGGACAGTGTGTTGAAAGGAGCATATAAGATGAACATTAAGAGCAAAACAAGGGTAATGAAATGCGGTCTTAGAAAATCAGGCGATGCTGAAGGAATTAGATTAGGTAACGAATCAATAAAGGTGTTAAATGCGTTTTGTTACTTGGGCAGTAAATAACATGATGGTCGCAGTACAGAGGATATAAAATGCAGAATGGCAATGGGAAGAAAAGCGTTTTTGAAAAAGATAAATTTGCTAACATCGAATATTAATTTAAGCATAAGGAAGTCCTTTCTGAAGGCATTTGTGTGGAGTGTTGCCTTGTATGGGAGTGAAACATGGGCAATAAACAGTGCGGACAGGAAGAGGATACAGGCTTTTGAAATGTGGTGTTACAGAAGAATGCTGAAGATTATGTGGGTGGATCGCGTAACTAATGAGGAGGTACTGAACAGAATTGGGGAGAAAAGAAATTTCTGGCATACCTTGACTAAAAGAAGGGATAGATTGGTAGGACACATTCTTAGACATCAAGGAATCGTAAATTTAGCATTGGAGGGAATGCATTTTAGTGCTCACGTTGCCTAATATTGTGTATCACTCCATGCATAAGCCTCTCAAAGGGCACGTCCGACTTCCTTTCCAGTACCCAAAAATCCGTGCGTGACCTCCGTCTCAAATGAGCATCCTATCAACGGGGCGTTAAACGCTGATCTTTAGAAATTATACTTTTCTGGTGCTAAGAATCTGTTCCAGCCGTTTGTTGGCGTCTTTTTGGTAGACGCAGTATTAAGATATTTTTATCTTGCCTTCTAGATTGTCAGGACAAATGCGACAGGTGTGTGATGGACCCTTACTGCAAACATAGAAATCCTTCCATATAGAACGAGCGATAACACACTGTACTCGCATTCGGAAGGTCAGTAGATTCAAATCCAACATCGACCTTGCACATTCATTTTTTCCGTGATTTGCCTACATCACTCCGGACAAACGTCGCGATGGTTCCTCCAAAACCATTAGATAAAGCCGAAAGTCACCGCCCTATCACTCTTCTCAGCTGCTCCTACAAACGTCTGTTACGCCTACTCCTCAACAGGCTGGATCCACGAATTTTAAAAGTCATCCCACCAGATCAGGCAGGTTTCAGAGCCCATAGGAACTGTACAGAGCAGGTTCTAAGTCTAACCACATATATTGGTGCACGTTTCCAAAAACAAAAAAGACTGTGGCAGCTTTCATAGACATAACAGATGCCTATGACATTGAATGGAAGGAAGGACTTCCACACAAACTGATGAAATTAATCCCTTGCCGTACGCCACTGAAATCAGCAACATGCTTTCGGATAGATACTTCCATGTGATACAGGGTAATGACTGACATAAGCAAACACAGGAAACTGGAAAATGAACCGCCTCAAGGATCAGTGTTAGCACCGATGCTCTTTAATCTCTACGTCTCTGACCTGCCCGAAACCATCTCAAGGAAGTTCATCTATGCTGATAACATGGCTCTAGCTACCCAAAGCAAGCAGTTTGAAGACACTAAAATTATCTCCACAACTGACCTAAACAAAATGTCTGAGTATTTCAGTAAATCAAGGCTAATACCAAATCCCACCAACACTGAGGTCATTTGTTTTCATTTGAACAACAGAATGGTGTGAAATGAGGTGAAGTTTCATACGGATAACAGTCAACTGCGATATCAAGTGCCTGAGGGTCATCCTAGGTAAAACCTTGTCCTTCAAAAGACACTTGGAGAATGTGTCCAATACAATAATCTCGCGGAACAATCTCATTCAGAGGCTCTACAGCACTAACTGGGAATCATCAGCAGACTATGAATCTCTACACTCGCCGTAGTGTACCTGGTAGCCGTGTACTGTGCACCAGTGTGGTTAACCAGCAAGCATGGAAAGAAGGTGGATGCCAGCTCAACACTGTTATGATAACCGTAACTGGATGCATAAAAGCTACCTCACTATGTTGGCTTCTAACACTTAGTCATATAGCTCCACTTCCCCTGCAAAGAGAGAAAGCTCTGATGAAGGAAAACACAAAAATAATTAATAACCCCCTACTTCGTATCCATGAAGATTGCCCTTTGGAAAGAACACGATTCCACTCTAGAAATCCCTCTCTAATACTGTCCCAACAAATGTCAGCTGCGTACTTCAGCATGGGTACTACATCTACATGGGAGACTCTGCAAATCACATTTAAGTGCCTGGCAGAGAGATCATCGAACCACCTTTATACCATTTGTCTCCCACTCATTCTCGAATAGCGCGCTGGAAGAAAGAACTACTGAATCTCTCCGTTCGAGCTCTGATTTCTCCTATTTTAGTCTGATAATCGTTTCTACCTATCTAAGTGGGAGTCAACAATATATTTTCGCATTCGGAGGAGAATGCCAGTGTGATGGGGCGCTTGGGCCCACAGCAGCCGATGAAGAGCCGTAGGCGGTGCAGCGTGTATCGAGGTATAAGACGGGCCGAAATCAAGCGTCTAGCGTAGCGTCTTACGACTTGCAGACTTGCGGCACTTGGGGTGCTGGGGTCGTAGTCGGGTCGTGAACTGGAGACAACAACAGCGAGAAAAATGAAAATGAAATTGCGGCCAACAGCACCCTGTTTTCCCAGGTGGTCACCCATCCAAGTACTGACAAGGCCCGACGTTGCTAACTTCGGTGATCGGACGAGAACCGGTGTTTTCAACGTGGTATGGCCGTTGGCGAGCAAATTGTGCAACATGAAACGACAAGTCTGCGTCGGACCATGTCTCTTAATTTCCACACTGAGTGTTTATTTACCTGGCAGTAAAAACACGAGGCTGGCATAAAACGGCCGATCCAGATTTTGTGAAATGAAATAACATTTCTTTATGGAATACATTTAGAAAATTAAAACTTTCGTACCTATTCTCCCTACTAGGGACGAAAAAATAGAAACACTTTCTGTTATTATGTTACAGTTGCGACTTGACAAATTCGTTAGATAGTCCAAAGTCGTAGCAAAACAATGTCGTTAAATTACACCTGACAAAGACAATAAAACTCGCCTTCAATTAATTCGCTTTTGAATCATTTACATTACAAAACGTTCCACTTCCTTCTTTTTTTTATTTACTTATTTTAGCGTTCATTATGTCTGATTTAACTTATCCCCTGCCCCCACCGACCGACCACCACAACTTCGCCAAAATAAATAAATAAGAGTGTAGGTGATACGAATTACTCCCTGTCCCATAACGCTTATGCCTAATGCAAAGGGTAAAACGTTTAATTTTTTTTCCTTAGACTTTGCCATGTAAGGGGAAAATGACGGCATATACTGGATTCAAATAGCAAAGAACCCAACTAAGCTTTCACAATCCTACTGACAAACAAGAAAAATATTTCTTACCTTGTAGTTTCTATTTGTTCATAAGTGTTCAGTCAGCGATTGGAGTTTCGTAAGTAGCCCACGCCGCAGCGATAAACACTGTTGTAATTATTCCCATCCCAGATTCTATTCTCATTTCCGTATCCCCTGTATCGTGGTAATACAAAACGGGCTGCTCTTCTTTGGACTCTTTCGATGTCCTCCGTCCACCTGATAAGGATCCCACACTGGGCAGCAATATTCCAAATGAGGACGGACAAGCGTAGTGTATGCAGTTTCTTTAGTACTTCTGTTGCATCTTTTAAGGATTCTGCCAATAAAACGCTGTCTCTGGTTCGCCTTTCCCACGACATTATCTACGTGTTCTTTCCAGTATAAGTCTGAAGTAATAGTGATTTCTAGGTATTTAGTGGCCTTCACTTTTGATTGTTTTATCTATAAATTTCTTTTCGTACTCATGTGGATGGCACGAGAGCTGGAGTGTAGTGCATCCCCTGACAACAGTCAACATATGTCCAGCAGAGAAACCTAAGGGCTCTGAACTTCCATGACAGCTATGGAAAAGTGTAACAGAATCGGAACAGGGCATGGTCTATGTGTACATAACCTACACAGGTGGTGAAAGCTTCCCAGTCCTAGCTGTGACTGTACAATACCGTACATCGCCCAGGACTGTGAATTAAGAGCCACACCGCCCTGCCTCGCATGGATCGCCTTTCTGGACGTCAGAATATGAATACTCGTGTAATGCAAAGTATCTACTGTGATGTTACTTTTTACTCTATTTATGTATTATAATTTATCTGAATATTTATCCTTCACTTATGTATTTTGTAGTGTATCTTATAATTTCATAATGTAATGACTGTAAACCATGTGTAGTGCCATATGCTAAATAATAATCCTCTGAAAGGGCACGGCCGATTTTCTTCCCCAATCTCACCCAAAAATCCAAGCATGAGCTCCGCCTCTAATGACCACACTGTCGACGGGACGTTAAACACTAAGCTTCCTTTTCCTACCATATACTAAGACACCTGGTGAAGTACTACTAAACAGCAATTTGCACACATTCCTTGGGGACTATAGTACTAAACGTTTTTAACAGACAAACCCTTAAGGTAGTTTCGAAAACTTAGTAAGCAAAGTAGTTTTGCCGATGGAGAGGTAATGTCGCACAGTTACTGTTGTGAAATTCCCGGGAATTTAAAATGGAGGAAATATTTCCAGGGAATATTGCCGGCAATATTCCCAAAATCCATAATTTCCAGGGATTTATGATTAATTAGCCAGAGTGCTCAATACAACTTACTTAATTACTGCCTTAAACCTATTAATTATTTAAATCGCGTGATAGAAAACGCACGTGGTCTCACAGACAGCACATCAGTAGTTAAAGGTTAACAGCTACATTACGGTTATCATCAATTTAAGTAGCATTTTTATTTTAATACTTGTTTTATTTGAGCACTCCTACTTTATGTTTTAAAATATAAATAAAATATTTGGATAGCTTTAGGTTTATATAAATCTGTTCTTAACCTGCTTGTTTGAAGTAAACAGATTTTTCGGTTTTCAATACTTTAAATATCAAAGAATTATCTCAAGAACTACCAAGCATCGGAATATACGCTTCTTACGTTTTCTAGTACTGCCAACCTCGAAATAATCAACATTTAGAAAAACCGAATTTATGATATTGATGTGCCATCTAGTGAGTAGCTACTAAATACTAAAATCACGGGGAGGTTTATTTACTGAATTTGTTACATTTTCTGTCATGTTAGTGATATTTTAGGCTGTAAAGTTTAAATTAAACTGGTGAAAAATTTGTAAATATTAGTCAATAAAAATGCCATTTCAGGAAAAAATTATGCAAATAAACCGGCCGAGATTTCTGATTTACTTGAAAATACAAGTGATTTTATTAACGTAGAACATTGTAAAACATTGCTTGAAAACTCTAAACCTGAAATTGATAGCTACATTTTAGAAAATAAATTTCTATAGATCACAATTCATCGCAGGAATTGAGGAGTCTTTGAATTCTGAAAGTGAAACACCTCTAGTCATTAATTTCGAAAGATTAAAAAATGCTACAGATGATGGCCGGTTGAATTAAATTGAATTAAAATTTTCATAAATTCCCAATTTTTTGCAATCTTCCCGGGTCAAAGAAATATTCCAGGCAATATTCCCATTTTATAAGTTTCTTTCCACTTGGAATATTCCCGGCCCACATCACTGCGCAGTGTAATGTATGCTTCCTCCATCTCAGAATGTATTGTTGCTTCCCCTTCAAGTACCACACACCCACTTCAGGAGGGTTCATGCAGCACGCCCTATAGAAGAAAGCCTGCGCATGACGTCACAACATGGCGGCGGACGTTTAAAGACGGTAACTTTTCGACCACAGTTGTCATTTTCTCTACATTTCGCCACAGAACAGTGAAACGCTATTTTGTCAGTAAAAAAGAGATCACACGTTGTTCTCACACAGACAAATCGTCCAAAGTAGCGATCACACCGTATACAACACCAATTGACGTAATAAATATTCTCCTGAACGAACGAATGCACTATAAACAGCGTGCACTGCTAATGTTTACAATCTTTCAGAGGACTCTAAGCCTCTCACCGCCGCCATGTTGTGACGTCATGCGCAGACTTTCTTCTATAGGGGGTGCTGGTTCACGCCGTTCTGCTTTGACGCGTGTATCGACGTTCTGCGGCGTCGCGTCAGACGGGTGGGAGGTCACGACCATAAACAACTGCAGAGGCTGGCGATAAATCCCAATTAGGCGTTCGTTAATTTGGAGTTGGCGGCGTAATTGGCGTCCGCCATTACTCACGTCTGCCAGGTAATTCTGCGCGAAGTGGAGGCCAAGTTGCCGGGCTTCCGGGCGCCAGACGTCACCCACAATATCGCCCGCTCCCTCCCTTTAGCGTCAACATCTCTCCCTCTTCCTCTACGCCTTCCTCTTTCTCGCTCATCTTCCACGTCTTCGCCTCTGTTGTGAGAACCTGCCAGCCAGAAACTTGTGCAGCTCTAAGCCTTTCAGGGCTGTCGTCTGTAGCTTCCCGCACTTCTCGCTGGATTCTTCTGCCCTGCCTCACTCGCTGCGTCCGCCATCAACTATCCCTAGCGGTTCCTGACTCGTGCCTTATCCCTGTATTTTTCCTCTTTTCTTCGTCGTTATATACGACACAATCTTCATTTGATACTTCACATTTCCAGAATTAATTATTTCTATCCACCCAATGTATTTTGGTCCACTTTAGGTTACGGTAGTAACACTTAAAGTGGGCCTTTGCGATCGTCTTTTGACAGCTCGAAATTTAAATGAAAATAACGGCTAAACTATTCATCTGAGATGAAAATTGAATAACTGAATTTGTAGAGGACAAAATTCTCTACAACTTTGCTCTCTTACGTTTTTTTCATGTCTCGTAGCGTTTCAAAGATATTTGCAAGCCGGCCGCGGTGGCCGAGGGGACTGAGGCGCTTCAGTCACTGTCCGCACGGTCACTACGGTCGGGGGTTCCAATCCCCCCTCGGGCATGGATATTTGTGCCGTCCTAGTTGTAAGTAGTTCATGAGTAATTTGTAAGTGTAGGGACTGATGACCCCGTAGTTAAGTCCCATAAGATTTACAAACATTTAAACATTTGATATTTGCAAAAATAACGGCGATTTTGGGATGTATGTCTGTCTGTCTGTCTGTCTGTCCGTAACGTGTTCCCTGTTTTTAAGGCCAACCGTTCAACCGATCAGCACCAAATTTTACAGGCATGATTGTAGGCCGTCAGAGACCAGAACCTCCCTTTTTCAAATTTTTCGGACAAAACATACGGTAGTAATACCAAAAAAAGCCTTTTGTAATATAGTTGTAATTGCAAACGAACCGTTCATCTGACACGAAAATTGAATAACCTAATTGGTAGAGAAGAAAATTCTCTACAACTTAGCTCCCTTATGTTTTTTCATATTTCGTATTGTTTGAGACATCTTTGCAAAAATAACGGATATTTGACTCCGTCCATTGTATTAACGAAAACCAGCCGTTCGGAGATGTCACGTGACATTCCTCACCCAGAACTCTCTCTGGCATACGCCATCTTGCGTTGCGTATTTGATGATTTTCTTACTGTAACTCACACGTTGTCATTTCAAAGCAATGGCGCACTGAAGAATTAACAAAAACACGTCGTTCTGCGTACGATAAATGATAATATAGTGTCTACAAATGCCATACTAGCATCAGTTAACAACGGCCATCAATAACACGAGATTAAAGGATTAATCTTTTGATTGATAGCCGTAGCGTAGTGGGGAAAGGCGTTGGACTATGACGCTAAAGGTCAGTGGTTCGGAACCCGCCGCCAACTAAACTTTTTTTTCCTAAAGGGGTTTCAAACCTTCTTATTAATTAATTATTTATTATTTAGATTATTATTTTGGTCCAAAATGTTCTCAAAAACTTATAAAACTACAAGTCTAAAGTGGGCCGTAAAACACGTCAGTGCGGTTTTTTTTTTTTTTTTTTTTTTTTTAAATATTTCTGTCTGTCACTGAATTGTTTCTTCAAGAGTCCCTTCATAACATTTCTATAAATTTTACATCACTTTTACTCGTCCCATTGCATCGCAATCCTTCAGGGTGCACTTTAAACATGAGAAGAAAAAGATTCAGCATTTTTGTTTGTCACAGTCACCCACAGTTCAACATCATGTGTTTTTACTTTCTATCCTCTTTGCTCCCGGGATTAAAAAAAAAAAGGAACAAGAAATTTTTCTTTTCGTATTTTCCACAAACTAGTACCCAAGCATGACACATATGCAAAAGAAAAATATTTGGTCGTTCACTAAGGCACAAATGGAAGTTTGGAACTCGGGTCACACTTATCATGATAAAGTACTTGCCTTTAATTGCATTTTGTTTCTCTTTTCCTCAATAAAAATGCATTTTCTCAACAAAATAATTATTTTATTGTAAACTTAGCTACATATTCTAATCTACACAGAAAATAAGTATTTTTAATTTTAAATACATTGTTTCCAAAAAAACGTTTCTCTTAATACTCATTGACAATTTCACAGATGAAAGAAATTTTGTAAAGAAAGCACTAATTTCTGTAAAATAATAACTTGATACTGCCAGTAAATGAATCTTTACTTTTTGTGATAGTCATCGAAACAATTATTTTTCATGACACACAAATACATTTAACATTTGATGCAGACGACTCTTGTCTTGGAACTGCAGCCAAATTTCCTGCATTTTGAGGCACTCTTTGCCTCAACAAATTTTGGTAAATGGTTTACATTTGTGAAACCTAACTTCAGCAATTGGTTGTGACAGAGCTCTTCTTTGCTTTTATCCAAACTTTGTACAGCTGCATCTTTACTATCAGATGAATTCACTACACAAGGGCGCCCACTTCCTATAGCTACAGTTTCAACATATTTATAGTTAATCATATCCATGAGTGAAACCTTATTTGTTTGGATATTTTATTTTCTGAACACTATCTGCGGCGCATCACCAACAACTGACAATCAGAAGATCTATAAAGATAATTCCGCTTTTCTGTCTTTAAGCAGCACTTCCAAATGTTTATCAATTAATATTTCATTCATACCTGTAAAGTATAAAAAGGAGTTATTTCAGTGCTGTACATTTGAAGACGAAATTGAAGTCAGCGTATTCATATTATGTCCTGAGTTCGATATACGAGGACCTACAGATGAGTTATGTCGTAGTAATTAACAAAATATATTAAAATCGTAACTAACTCTCAACATCTAGAAGAGTTAAGACACTATAGACAAAAATCACACCATTTTAGGCTAATATTTGAGCGTAATAATTATTTACATACCTTTCCGACTTCTAGCAGCAGCCATTTTCAGTGTACGACCAGCTGTAAATAAATGAACCAGTCTTTCTTTGTGAGGTGTTGCGGTCTGGTGTTGTAACTGAGAAACAGAAGGTCCACACTTGTGGATGAACGGTCTGTAAGCGGAAAAATACGAGTATTTGCGGAGAAAAGAAATAACGAACGTAGGTCCACATTTGTGGACCTCCGGAACGTAGATGCTGTTGTTACGATTAGATGGAATGGTGTAGGTTGCCTACAATTGTTTCCGCGTAGAGTCAGTGGATGGCGCTCCACAACAATGGTTGCTTTCAGTACCACAAAAATATTTATATACAATTATTGTGCAGTTAGCTGTCTCATTTTAGTGCTTCTGTAAACCGGAAAGATCGTGTGCGACAAGTAAGAATTTTATTTTATATTGAAGCTGCTAGTATTGATATAAATGTGGGGCTTATGATGTTGGTATCAACACACAATAAAAACTGAGTATGATGGTTTTTCTAACTTTAAAATAGTTAGCTAAGTTTACATATGTAATAGCGTAATTGTTTGTCATATGATATATCATGCAATGGAAAACTAACACTAATTTCAAACCTTATTCGTGAAACATTTCTTTTCCTAAAATGAAACTTTCACTCTGCAGCGGAGTGTGCGTTGATAATAAACTTCCTGGCAGATTAAAATTGTGTGTCGGAACCGGGACTCGAAGCTGGGACCTTTGCCTTTCACGGGCAACCGCTCTACCGACTGAGCTATTCCGACACGTCTCACGATCCGTCTTTGACCGCGAAAGGCCAAGGTCCCAGGTTCGAATCCCCGTTCACGCAAACAATTTTAATCTGCCAGGAAGTTTCATATCAGCGCACACTCTGCTGCAGAGTGAAAGTTTCATTCTGGAAACATCCCTTAGGCTGTGGCTAAACCATGTCTCCACCATATCATTTCTTCCAGGAGTGTTAGTCCTGCAAGGTTCGCAGGAGAACTTCTGTGAAGTTTGGAAAGTAGGAGGCGAGGTATTGGCGGAAGTAAAGTTGTGAGGACGACATGTGAGCCGTGTCGGGATAGCTCAGTGGTAGAGTGCTTACCCGCTAAAGGCAAAGGTCACAGGTTCGAGTCCCGGTTCCAACATACAATTGTAATCTGTCAGGAAGTTTTATTCATTTTTCTACTTTTCGAGTAAAATAACAAATGCAGTTATCTACTCAGGTCATTTTGCTGGATTCTGATGTAGTATATTTTATCGAAAGCTACGAATACTGTTATAGTCTAGTCAATCCTCGTAATGGAGAAGAGATTCTGAAACAACACTAGGAAAATTTCATTGATTATAGTATGTGCAGTGAAATAGATGGAGTTGATGAGCTGATTATGGAGATTATTCTGATTGTGACGAGACTCCTAGTGACGATGAAAGATTTGTTAGTTTCAGTGACATTGGTAATCGAGTTCTTACGCAGCGAATGAAGTACAGGCCCTTCAGGCGGAAACAGAAACGACGTTATTGTGCAGCCTCTGAGAAAAAGCAATAATGGAGATAACAATATACCAGAATTATCAAACAATGCCACGGAAATGAATAGCAATGAAACTAAAAACCATGAATGTTGGCAGTCAAGTAGATTTCACAGATCAGGTATCAAAACCTTTTCTTGTAGCTAAATTGAAGCAGTTACGTAAGATACCTCCAGATATAAAACATAATTTTGGTCGAGTTCCGACGAAGTGTTTTACTAGCTCTAAGACGTCGCAAATAATGATTAAAGCTCGAGGGCCCGTGCCAAAATCCAGGAAAGATGTACCAAATGATATCTGCAGAGACAATGTTGGACTTTTGTCAGTAAAAGAAAATGAAAAATTGTAGAAAATACACCAAATATCGTTGCATAAAATGTAATGTTGGTATTCAACAATATTCTTGTTTTTTGCAAATACAGAACATATCGCTGATATAATGTGATGTTGGATTTTATCCAGGTACTATATCAGTTTACTGTAGGTTTATCATTGTTTTATTGGTACATATAGTGATATTGTTCTACTGAAATTTAAATGTTAATCCCCATCGTATGTGTTATTATAAGTGAAATAAAAAATGTAAAAATTAACAAAAAATTCTAAGTGATTGATTCATACTACAACACGTAAATGGCATCAGAAACAAAACATACTTTTGAGCATCAATCGATTAAACTATATTCATAGTTTTCTGAGACCTAGATTTTTCTAAGGTTTTTCTATACTTTCTATACATCTCCCACACTGACTTGTAATATGGTTATATTTTATTTACCCTCGTTTAGCATTTCTACCCTCTTACAATGACAGAGCCAATGAACGCGTTTGTAAAGTAGATTTTCTCAGTGTTTAGTAAAGTGTGGAACCTCTTGTCTGCTACTGCGAGAGTTTAACCAACCTTTCGTTAGCTTAGGGACGGGAAAAGAGCTTTCGTTCCCCTCTGGTCGATCCAGTTGGCAGGGCGCAGTTTGTGTGTTTTTGGTGTAGACCCTGGTTTTCATAAATATGTGGGTTCTTGAGGAGAGAGACTGTCTACGAGAGCTCGTGGTAGTTACGAGTGTCTGAGTGTTGAGTTGTGTAAGTTTTAGTCTTACTGAAGTTGAATCCACTTTTCTTGCTGTTTGTGATATAATCAAAGTAATGGGTGATCAAAAAGTCAGTATAAATTTGAAAACTTAATAAATCACGGAATAAGGTAGATTGAGAGTTAAAAATTGACACACGTACTTGGAATGACATGGGGTTTTATTATAAAGAAAAAGCGCAAAGTACCAAAAATGTCCGACAGATGGCGCTGGGCAGGAAAACGTCAGCGACTGCTACCGTGACGGGTGAGAGGTACACCGATATGTTACAGAATCGTATCATCCCCAGCCTGGCTGATAAACACCTGCTGGAACGTTCGATTTTTATTCAGGATGGCGTGAAAGATCTCTTGCGCGCGTCGTTTGGTGATGATCGTGTGCTCAGCCGCCACTTTTGGCATGCTTGGCCTCCCAGGTCCCAATATCTCAGTCCGTGCGATTATTGGCTTTGGGGTTACCTGAAGTCGCAAGTGTATCGTGATCGACCGACATCTCTAGGGATGCTGAAAGACAACATCCGACGCCAATGCCTCTCCATAACTCCGGATGTACTTTACAGTGCTGTTCATATTATTCATCGACTATAGCTATTATTGAGGAATGATGGTGAACATATTGAGCATTTCCTGTAGAGAACATCGTCTTTGCTTTGTTTTAATTTGTTATGCTAATATTGCTTTTCTGATCAGATGAAGCGCCAACTGTCGGACATGTTTTGAACTTTTTTTTCCTAATAAAACCCCATGTCATTCCAAGCATGTGTGTAAATTTTTACCTATCTGTATTATTCCGTGACTTATTAAATTTTCAAATTTATACTGAGTTTTTGATCAACCGGTATTTTACTTGACTTAAACGTGTAGTACTTCATCAACCCTGGATGGTTGACGGTCGCTCTTGTTAGTACTGTTGATGTTAAGAAGAGTGGTCTTGAATCTTTCAACGAGAGGGACATTATTGCATATCGTACTAGGTGTATTGGAGAGATGGATAACCGTGATTATGGTACTTCTTATCAGGTTGCCGATAAACCATTGTATTTGAGGTCCAGGAATCGTCGGAAAGTTAATTCGAATGGAGATGTTCTTGTTTGGTTGAAATTTGTTGGACCATTTGAGAATAAGTTTAATATTCAAGGTGATATAACTTTACATTAATCATTCTTAATAAAGATTTTCATTACCTTATTTCCTTATCTATAAAAAATTACACATTGAGCATGCCAAAACAATGAGTCATCGGCCCATACGACACATTTCCAGTCATCTTCAGTCCAGGTTTTATGACGTTGTAGCACTTTCTTCGCAGCTTTGCATTGGGTTAATTTAGTATGGGTTTAGAAACTGCAGCCCTTCCGGTAACTCTCATGTCGTCTGGCCACAACCGTTCTTAATACTCGTCGGTCGTTGTTAGTTGGGACTGATGTCCTAGCTGTTTAGTCCCCCTAATATATATATATATATATATATATATATATATATATATATATATATATATATATATATATATATATAAATTATAACATAGCGCGAGGCAACGAAAGTTGTACACTGTGATCACGTCTTAGTGTTAAGACATACGCAGTGACGCCAACTTACAACATGATGTAATATACTGCATGTAGGTCATAGTATGTTTCCCACCCCTTGTATATGTCTCAAAACAACATTCTAAGAAGAGTTCCTGTATCACTGTTTATAGTTCTTATTAAATAATCGGCTTCACTGAAACCAATACTGAAGGAACTTATAGGGTAACAGATCTCTATATACCAAAACGTCGGTGACGCTGCATGAAAAACGAGTATAAAGAACCCCGACACTTTGCCCGAGATTCTAAGACCTCAGTCCGTATCATAACTGGCTACTTACTAACCAGAAATCGCAACCCTACCTCGATCGTTCTATGGCCCTGAGGGAAGATTAGGGTTTAACGTCCCATCTTTAGCAAGGCCCTTAGAGACGGAACACACGCTCGGATTGTCTTGATAAGGATGGGGGAAGGGGGATCGACCGAGTCCTTCCAAAGGAACCAGCCCGGCATTGACATGGAGCGATTTAGGTAAATCATGAAAAAATATGAATCTGGATGGTTGAAGGCGGATGGAACTGCCGTCCTCCAGAAAGAGAGTACACTTTTAACCAGTGTGCCACCTCGGGCGGTACCTCATTTGGGATGTTAAAACACCATATCTGACGGCAGTTTCTCACCATACGTATCGATAGGCTGTGCAGTAAGTAAAGTTCATTATAATGACTCTCAACATCAGGTACCGTTGATGAATGATGGCCGACATGTTCAAGAATTTGTTCTGTGGAACTTCGTCTTTGCTAAAACTCAGTTATTAGGCTAATTATTTCAAACGGTGAAAATTAGAGAACTGTCCGTTTAATAAGTCATGGTTGCAAAATGCTAAAACGAGTTGTTAACAGACGATTGGCAAAAGTGCTAGAATCAAACCTCGGGAAGATCAGTTTGGATTTAGGAGAAATGTAGGAACACGTAAGTCAATCTCACATTATGGTAGACTTAGGACGTAGGTTAAGGAAAAGCAAAACTATGCTTTTAGTTTTCGTAGATTTAAAGATAGCTTTTCACACTGTTGACGGGAATACAGTCTTTCAAATTCCGAAGGTAGCAGGGGTAAAATATAGGGAACGAAAAGCTGTATACGACTTGTACAAAAACCAGACAGCAACTGTAAGAGTCAAAGGGAATGAAAGGGACGCAGTGATTGGAAAGGGAGTAAGACGGTATTGTAGTGTTTCCCAACTGTAATCAATCTGCACCTTGAGCAAGATGTGAAGAAAAGCAAGGAGAAATTTGAAAAAGGAGTTAAAGTTAAGGGAGAAGAAATTAAAAGTTTGTGGGTTTACGATGACGTAATTGTGTCAGAACAGCAAAAGGACCTGGAAGAGGAAATGAACGGAATGGACAGTACCTTCAAATGAGGTTATAAGATGCACATCAATGATAGTAAAACAAGGGTAATAGAATTCATTGAATGAAAATCAGGCGATACGGAAGGAATTATATTAGGTAATGAGAGAATAAAAGTAGTGGATGAATTTTGTTATTTGGTTATCAAAATAGCTTCTGATGGCCGAACTAAAGAAGATATAAGACGCAGAATGGTTATAGGAAGAAATACATTTCTGAAGTAGCGCAGTGTAATGTATGCTTCCTCCATCTCAGAATGTATTGTTGCTTCCCCTTCAAGTACCACACACCCACTTCAGGAGGGTTCATGCAGCACGCCCTATAGAAGAAAGCCTGCGCATGACGTCACAACATGGCGGCGGACGTTTAAAGACGGTAACTTTTCGACCACAGTTGTCATTTTCTCTACATTTCGCCACAGAACAGTGAAACGCTATTTTGTCAGTAAAAAAGAGATCACACGTTGTTCTCACACAGACAAATCGTCCAAAGTAGCGATCACACCGTATACAACACCAATTGACGTAATAAATATTCTCCTGAACGAACGAATGCACTATAAACAGCGTGCACTGCTAATGTTTACAATCTTTCAGAGGACTCTAAGCCTCTCACCGCCGCCATGTTGTGACGTCATGCGCAGACTTTCTTCTATAGGGGGTGCTGGTTCACGCCGTTCTGCTTTGACGCGTGTATCGACGTTCTGCGGCGTCGCGTCAGACGGGTGGGAGGTCACGACCATAAACAACTGCAGAGGCTGGCGATAAATCCCAATTAGGCGTTCGTTAATTTGGAGTTGGCGGCGTAATTGGCGTCCGCCATTACTCACGTCTGCCAGGTAATTCTGCGCGAAGTGGAGGCCAAGTTGCCGGGCTTCCGGGCGCCAGACGTCACCCACAATATCGCCCGCTCCCTCCCTTTAGCGTCAACATCTCTCCCTCTTCCTCTACGCCTTCCTCTTTCTCGCTCATCTTCCACGTCTTCGCCTCTGTTGTGAGAACCTGCCAGCCAGAAACTTGTGCAGCTCTAAGCCTTTCAGGGCTGTCGTCTGTAGCTTCCCGCACTTCTCGCTGGATTCTTCTGCCCTGCCTCACTCGCTGCGTCCGCCATCAACTATCCCTAGCGGTTCCTGACTCGTGCCTTATCCCTGTATTTTTCCTCTTTTCTTCGTCGTTATATACGACACAATCTTCATTTGATACTTCACATTTCCAGAATTAATTATTTCTATCCACCCAATGTATTTTGGTCCACTTTAGGTTACGGTAGTAACACTTAAAGTGGGCCTTTGCGATCGTCTTTTGACAGCTCGAAATTTAAATGAAAATAACGGCTAAACTATTCATCTGAGATGAAAATTGAATAACTGAATTTGTAGAGGACAAAATTCTCTACAACTTTGCTCTCTTACGTTTTTTTCATGTCTCGTAGCGTTTCAAAGATATTTGCAAGCCGGCCGCGGTGGCCGAGGGGACTGAGGCGCTTCAGTCACTGTCCGCACGGTCACTACGGTCGGGGGTTCCAATCCCCCCTCGGGCATGGATATTTGTGCCGTCCTAGTTGTAAGTAGTTCATGAGTAATTTGTAAGTGTAGGGACTGATGACCCCGTAGTTAAGTCCCATAAGATTTACAAACATTTAAACATTTGATATTTGCAAAAATAACGGCGATTTTGGGATGTATGTCTGTCTGTCTGTCTGTCTGTCCGTAACGTGTTCCCTGTTTTTAAGACCAACCGTTCAACCGATCAGCACCAAATTTTACAGGCATGATTGTAGGCCGTCAGAGACCAGAACCTCCCTTTTTCAAATTTTTCGGACAAAACATACGGTAGTAATACCAAAAAAAGCCTTTTGTAATATAGTTGTAATTGCAAACGAACCGTTCATCTGACACGAAAATTGAATAACCTAATTGGTAGAGAAGAAAATTCTCTACAACTTAGCTCCCTTATGTTTTTTCATATTTCGTATTGTTTGAGACATCTTTGCAAAAATAACGGATATTTGACTCCGTCCATTGTATTAACGAAAACCAGCCGTTCGGAGATGTCACGTGACATTCCTCACCCAGAACTCTCTCTGGCATACGCCATCTTGCGTTGCGTATTTGATGATTTTCTTACTGTAACTCACACGTTGTCATTTCAAAGCAATGGCGCACTGAAGAATTAACAAAAACACGTCGTTCTGCGTACGATAAATGATAATATAGTGTCTACAAATGCCATACTAGCATCAGTTAACAACGGCCATCAATAACACGAGATTAAAGGATTAATCTTTTGATTGATAGCCGTAGCGTAGTGGGGAAAGGCGTTGGACTATGACGCTAAAGGTCAGTGGTTCGGAACCCGCCGCCAACTAAACTTTTTTTTCCTAAAGGGGTTTCAAACCTTCTTATTAATTAATTATTTATTATTTAGATTATTATTTTGGTCCAAAATGTTCTCAAAAACTTATAAAACTACAAGTCTAAAGTGGGCCGTAAAACACGTCAGTGCGGTTTTTTTTTTTTTTTTTTTTTTTTTTTAAATATTTCTGTCTGTCACTGAATTGTTTCTTCAAGAGTCCCTTCATAACATTTCTATAAATTTTACATCACTTTTACTCGTCCCATTGCATCGCAATCCTTCAGGGTGCACTTTAAACATGAGAAGAAAAAGATTCAGCATTTTTGTTTGTCACAGTCACCCACAGTTCAACATCATGTGTTTTTACTTTCTATCCTCTTTGCTCCCGGGATTAAAAAAAAAAAGGAACAAGAAATTTTTCTTTTCGTATTTTCCACAAACTAGTACCCAAGCATGACACATATGCAAAAGAAAAATATTTGGTCGTTCACTAAGGCACAAATGGAAGTTTGGAACTCGGGTCACACTTATCATGATAAAGTACTTGCCTTTAATTGCATTTTGTTTCTCTTTTCCTCAATAAAAATGCATTTTCTCAACAAAATAATTATTTTATTGTAAACTTAGCTACATATTCTAATCTACACAGAAAATAAGTATTTTTAATTTTAAATACATTGTTTCCAAAAAAACGTTTCTCTTAATACTCATTGACAATTTCACAGATGAAAGAAATTTTGTAAAGAAAGCACTAATTTCTGTAAAATAATAACTTGATACTGCCAGTAAATGAATCTTTACTTTTTGTGATAGTCATCGAAACAATTATTTTTCATGACACACAAATACATTTAACATTTGATGCAGACGACTCTTGTCTTGGAACTGCAGCCAAATTTCCTGCATTTTGAGGCACTCTTTGCCTCAACAAATTTTGGTAAATGGTTTACATTTGTGAAACCTAACTTCAGCAATTGGTTGTGACAGAGCTCTTCTTTGCTTTTATCCAAACTTTGTACAGCTGCATCTTTACTATCAGATGAATTCACTACACAAGGGCGCCCACTTCCTATAGCTACAGTTTCAACATATTTATAGTTAATCATATCCATGAGTGAAACCTTATTTGTTTGGATATTTTATTTTCTGAACACTATCTGCGGCGCATCACCAACAACTGACAATCAGAAGATCTATAAAGATAATTCCGCTTTTCTGTCTTTAAGCAGCACTTCCAAATGTTTATCAATTAATATTTCATTCATACCTGTAAAGTATAAAAAGGAGTTATTTCAGTGCTGTACATTTGAAGACGAAATTGAAGTCAGCGT
The DNA here is from genome assembly GCA_026315105.1 of Locusta migratoria. NCBI lineage: Eukaryota > Metazoa > Arthropoda > Insecta > Orthoptera > Acrididae > Locusta > Locusta migratoria. The sequence goes on along the minus strand of CM048744.1, from coordinate 854,339,203 downwards.
ATTCATATTATGTCCTGAGTTCGATATACGAGGACCTACAGATGAGTTATGTCGTAGTAATTAACAAAATATATTAAAATCGTAACTAACTCTCAACATCTAGAAGAGTTAAGACACTATAGACAAAAATCACACCATTTTAGGCTAATATTTGAGCGTAATAATTATTTACATACCTTTCCGACTTCTAGCAGCAGCCATTTTCAGTGTACGACCAGCTGTAAATAAATGAACCAGTCTTTCTTTGTGAGGTGTTGCGGTCTGGTGTTGTAACTGAGAAACAGAAGGTCCACACTTGTGGATGAACGGTCTGTAAGCGGAAAAATACGAGTATTTGCGGAGAAAAGAAATAACGAACGTAGGTCCACATTTGTGGACCTCCGGAACGTAGATGCTGTTGTTACGATTAGATGGAATGGTGTAGGTTGCCTACAATTGTTTCCGCGTAGAGTCAGTGGATGGCGCTCCACAACAATGGTTGCTTTCAGTACCACAAAAATATTTATATACAATTATTGTGCAGTTAGCTGTCTCATTTTAGTGCTTCTGTAAACCGGAAAGATCGTGTGCGACAAGTAAGAATTTTATTTTATATTGAAGCTGCTAGTATTGATATAAATGTGGGGCTTATGATGTTGGTATCAACACACAATAAAAACTGAGTATGATGGTTTTTCTAACTTTAAAATAGTTAGCTAAGTTTACATATGTAATAGCGTAATTGTTTGTCATATGATATATCATGCAATGGAAAACTAACACTAATTTCAAACCTTATTCGTGAAACATTTCTTTTCCTAAAATGAAACTTTCACTCTGCAGCGGAGTGTGCGTTGATAATAAACTTCCTGGCAGATTAAAATTGTGTGTCGGAACCGGGACTCGAAGCTGGGACCTTTGCCTTTCACGGGCAACCGCTCTACCGACTGAGCTATTCCGACACGTCTCACGATCCGTCTTTGACCGCGAAAGGCCAAGGTCCCAGGTTCGAATCCCCGTTCACGCAAACAATTTTAATCTGCCAGGAAGTTTCATATCAGCGCACACTCTGCTGCAGAGTGAAAGTTTCATTCTGGAAACATCCCTTAGGCTGTGGCTAAACCATGTCTCCACCATATCATTTCTTCCAGGAGTGTTAGTCCTGCAAGGTTCGCAGGAGAACTTCTGTGAAGTTTGGAAAGTAGGAGGCGAGGTATTGGCGGAAGTAAAGTTGTGAGGACGACATGTGAGCCGTGTCGGGATAGCTCAGTGGTAGAGTGCTTACCCGCTAAAGGCAAAGGTCACAGGTTCGAGTCCCGGTTCCAACACACAATTGTAATCTGCCAGGAAGTTTTATTCATTTTTCTACTTTTCGAGTAAAATAACAAATGCAGTTATCTACTCAGGTCATTTTGCTGGATTCTGATGTAGTATATTTTATCGAAAGCTACGAATACTGTTATAGTCTAGTCAATCCTCGTAATGGAGAAGAGATTCTGAAACAACACTAGGAAAATTTCATTGATTATAGTATGTGCAGTGAAATAGATGGAGTTGATGAGCTTATTATGGAGATTATTCTGATTGTCACTCCTAGTGACGATGAAAGATTTGTTAGTTTCAGTGACATTGGTAATCGAGTTCTTACGCAGCGAATGAAGTACAGACCCTTCAGACGGAAACAGAAACGATGTTATTGTGCAGCCTCTGAGAAAAAGCAATAATGGAGATAACAATATACCAGAATTATCAAACAATGCCACGGAAATGAATAGCAATGAAACTAAAAACCATGAATGTTGGCAGTCAAGTAGATTTCACAGATCAGGTATCAGAACCTTTTCTTGTAGCTAAATTGAAGCAGTTACGTAAGATACCTCCAGATATAAAACATAATTTTGGTCGAGTTCCGACGAAGTGTTTACTAGCTCTAAGACGTCGCAAATAATGATTAAAGTTCGAGGGCCCGTGCCAAAATCCAGGAAAGATGTACCAAAGGATATCTGCAGAGACAATGTTGGACTTTTGTCAGTAAAAGAAAATGAAGAATTGTAGAAAATACACCAAATATCGTTGCATAAAATGTAATGTTGGTATTCAACAATATTCTTGTTTTTTGCAAATACAGAACATATCGCTGATATAATGTGATGTTGGATTTTATCCAGGTACTATATCAGTTTACTGTAGGTTTATCATTGTTTTATTGGTACATATAATGATATTGTTCTACTGAAATTTAAATGTTAATCCCCATCGTATGTGTTATTATAAGTGAAATAAAAAATGTAAAAATTTAAAAAAAATTCTAAGTGATTGATTCATACTACAACACGTAAATGGCATCAGAAACAAAACATACTTTTGGGCATCAATCGATTAAACTATATTCATAGTTTTCTGAGACCTAGATTTTTCTAAGGTTTTTCTATACTTTCTATACCTCTCCCACACTGACTTGTAATATGGTTATATTTTATTTACCCTCGTTTAGCATTTCTACCCTCTTACAATGACAGAGCCAGTGAACGCGTTTGTAAAGTAGATTTTCTCGGTGTTTAGTAAAGTGTGAAACCTCTTGTCTGCTACTGCGAGAGTTTAACCAACCTTTCGTTAGCTTAGGGACGGGAAAAGAGCTTTCGTTCCCCTCTGGTCGATCCAGTTGGCAGGGCGCGGTTTGTGTGTTTTTGGTGTAGACCCTGGTTTTCATAAATATGTGGGTTCTTGAGGAGAGAGACTGTCTACGAGAGCTTGTGGTAGTTACGAGTGTCTGAGTGTTGAGTTTGTGTAAGTTTTAGTCTTACTGAAGTTGAATCCACTTTTCTTGCTGTTTGTGATATAATCAAAGTAATGGGTGATCAAAAAGTCAGTATAAATTTGAAAACTTAATAAATCACGGAATAAGGTAGATTGAGAGGTAAAAATTGACACACATACTTGGAATGACATGGGGTTTTATTATAAAGAAAAAGCGCAAAGTACCAAAAATGGCCGACAGATGGCGCTGGGCAGGAAAACGTCAGTGACTGCTACCGTGACGGGTGAGAGGTACACCGATATGTTACAGAATCGTATCATCCCCAGCCTGGCTGATAAACACCTGCTGGAACGTTCGATTTTTATTCAGGATGGCGTGAAAGATCTCTTGCGCGCGTCGTTTGGTGATGATCGTGTGCTCAGCCGCCACTTTTGGCATGCTTGGCCTCCCAGGTCCCAATATCTCAGTCCGTGCGATTATTGGCTTTGGGGTTACCTGAAGTCGCAAGTGTATCGTGATCGACCGACATCTCTAGGGATGCTGAAAGACAACATCCGACGCCAATGCCTCTCCATAACTCCGGATGTACTTTACAGTGCTGTTCATATTATTCATCGACTATAGCTATTATTGAGGAATGATGGTGAATATATTGAGCATTTCCTGTAGAGAACATCGTCTTTGCTTTGTTTTAATTTGTTATGCTAATATTGCTTTTCTGATCAGATGAAGCGCCAACTGTCGGACATGTTTTGAACTTTTTTTTTCCTAATAAAACCCCATGTCATTCCAAGCATGTGTGTCAATTTTTACCTATCTGTATTATTCCGTGACTTATTAAGTTTTCAAATTTATACTGAGTTTTTGATCAACCGGTATTTTACTTGACTTAAACGTGTAGTACTTCATCAACCTTGGATGGTTGACGGTCGCTCTTGTTAGTACTGTTGATGTTAAGAAGAGTGGTCTTGAATCTTTCAACGAGACGGACATTATTGCATATCGTACTAGGTATATTGGAGAGATGGATAACCGTGATTATGGTACTTCTTATCAGGTTGCCGATAAACCGTTGTATTTGAGGTCCAGGAATCGTCGGAAAGTTAATTCGAATGGAGATGTTCTTGTTTGGGTGAAATTTGTTGGACCATTTGAGAATAAGTTTAATATTCAAGGTGATATAACTTTACATTAATCATTCTTAATAAAGATTTTCATTACCTTATTTCCTTATCTATAAAAAAATTACACATTGAGCATGCCAAAACAATGAGTCATCGGCCCATACGACACATTTCCAGTCATCTTCGGTCCAGGTTTTATGACGTTGTAGCACTTTCTTCGCAGCTTTGCATTGGGTTAATTTAGTATGGGTTTAGAAACTGCAGTCCTTCCGGTAACTCTCATGTCGTCTGGCCACAACCGTTCTTAATACTCGTCGGTCGTTGTTAGTTGGGACTGATGTCCTAGCTGTTTAGTCCCCCTAATATATTTCTAAGAAGAGTTCCTGTATCAATGTTTATAGTTCTTATTAAATAATCGGCTTCACTGAAACCAATACTGAAGGAACTTATAGGGTAACAGATCTCTATATACCAAAACGTCGGTGACGCTGCATGAAAAACGAGTATAAAGAACCCCGACACTTTGCCCGAGATTCTAAGACCTCAGTCCGTATCATAACTGGCTACTTACTAACCTGAAATCGCAACCCTACCTCGATCGTTCTATGGCCCTGAGGGAAGATTAGGGTTTAACGTCCCATCTTCAGCAAGGCCCTTAGAGACGGAACACACGCTCGGATTGTCTTGATAAGGATGGGGGAAGGGGGATCGACCGAGTCCTTCCAAAGGAACCAGCCCGGCATTGACATGGAGCTATTTAGGTAAATCATGAAAAAATATGAATCTGGATGGTTGAAGGCGGATGGAACTGCCGTCCTCCAGAAAGAGAGTACACTTTTAACCAGTGTGCCACCTCGGGCGGTACCTCATTTAGGATGTTAAAACACCATATCTGACGGCAGTTTCTCACCATACGTATCGATAGGCTGTGCAGTAAGTAAAGTTCATTATAATGACTCTCAACATCAGGTACCGTTGATGAATGATGGCCGACATGTTCAAGAATTTGTTCTGTGGAACTTCGTCTTTGCTAAAACTCAGTTATTAGGCTAATTATTTCAAACGGTGAAAATTAGAGAACTGTCAGTTTAATAAGTCATGGTTGCAAAATGCTAAAACGAGTTGTTAACAGACGATTGGCAAAAGTGCTAGAATCAAACCTCGGGGAAGATCAGTTTGGATTTAGGAGAAATGTAGGAACACGTAAGTCAATCTCACATTATGGTAGACTTAGGACGTAGGTTAAGGAAAAGCAAAACTATGCTTTTAGTTTTCGTAGATTTAAAGATAGCTTTTCACAGTGTTGACTGGAATACAGTCTTTCAAATTCTGAAGGTAGCAGGGGTAAAATATAGGGAACGAAAAGCTGTATACGACTTGTACAAAAACCAGACAGCAACTGTAAGAGTCAAAGGGAATGAAAGGGACGCAGTGATTGGAAAGGGAGTAAGACGGTATTGTAGTGTTTCCCAACTGTAATCAATCTGCACCTTGAGCAAGATGTGAAGAAAAGCAAGGAGAAATTTGAAAAAGGAGTTAAAGTTAAGGGAGAAGAAATTAAAAGTTTGTGGGTTTACGATGACGTAATTGTGTCAGAACAGCAAAAGGACCTGGAAGAGGAGATGAACGGAATGGACAGTACCTTCAAATGAGGTTATAAGATGCACATCAATGATAGTAAAACAAGGGTAATAGAATTCATTGAATGAAAATCAGGCGATACCGAAGGAATTATATTAGGTAATGAGAGAATAAAAGTAGTGGATGAATTTTGTTATTTGGTTATCAAAATAGCTTCTGATGGCCGAACTAAAGAAGATATAAGACGCAAAATGGTTATAGGAAGAAATACATTTCTGAAGTAGCGGTATTTGGTGACATCCATAATTAAATATTAGGAAGTCCTTTCTGAAACCATTTGTTTTGAGCCTAGCATTGTAGGGGAGTGAAGCGTGACCGATAAGTTCAGACAAAGAAGATTATAGAAGATCATAAAATACTCTCCACTCCATTAAAGGCCGGCTGGCACAGCAACCAATAAAATTGTTTAACAATAAAAGACAGTCGCGGTTGCAACTTTTTTATTTATTTTCAAGCGTTTCGCCCTTGTGAGGCATCCTCAGAAATTCTTAAAATAACACATCGGAGGAATGGAACTAAAACAATCATATCAGTTTTAATGATTTTACGCTGCCAGATTGTGGCTAGCAACTGTTTTAGTTCTACTCATCTGACGTGTTATTTTAAGAATTTCTGAGGATGCCTCACAAGGGTGAAACACGTAAAAATTGCTAAATTATAGAAGCTCTTGAAATGTGGTGTTAGAAATGTTGAAGATTAGATGGGGAGATTAAGTAAGTAATGAGGAAGCACTGAACAGAAATAGAGATGAAGCGGCTTGCACAGGATAAGGTAGAATCGAGAGCCGCATCAAACCAGTCTCTAGACTGAAGAACACAACAACAATAATGAACTGACATGTGTTGGGCGTTGTTGTTTGTCGTTGCGATCCTCAATCCGCAAACTGGTTTGATGCAGCTCTCCATGCTACTCTGCACTGCGCAAGTCTCTTCATCTGAGAATCAGTTCGGCAACCTACATCCTTTTGAATCTGCTTATTTATATATTAGTCCCTCGGTCTCCCTCTACGATTTTTACCCCACACATTCCCTCTAATGCTAAGTTGACATTCTAATCAGAATGTTTCCCACCAATCTATCCCATCTCTTAGTCAGGATATGCCAGAAACTCCTTTTCTCCCCGTTTCGGTTAAGCACTTTCTCATTAGTTACATGATCTACCCATCTAATTTTCTTCATTCTTCTGTAGCACCATATTTCAAAAGCTTCTATCATCTTTTTGTCTGAAATCCATTCCACGTTACACTCCAGAGAAATACTTTCAGAAAGGACTTCCTAACATTAAATTAATATTGGATGTCAACAAATTTCGCTTCTTCAGAAACGGTTTTCTTCCCATAGCCATTCTGCATTTTATATCTTCTTAACTTCGGCCATCAGAAGTTATCTTGCTAACCAAATAACGAAACTCATCTATTACTTTTATTATATCATTACCTAATCTAATTCCTTCAGCATCGCCTAACTTTCTGACACTGCATTCCATTATCCTTGTTTTACCCTTGTTGATGTTCATCTTATGCCCTATTTTCAAGACACTGTCCATTCCATACAATTGCTCTTCTAGATCCTTTGCGGTCTCTGAAAGAAGTACTATGTCATAGGCAAACCGCGAAGTCTTTATTTCATCTCCCTGAACTTTAATTTCCTCTCCAAATTTTTCCTTGCATTCGTTCAGTGCTTCATTCGAACCTCCAACGGCGGGTAACCGCACGCTCCGCAACAAGTCGCCTTAGAGCGCTCGACCACTCCATCGTGGCTCTTTTTAATCATCTGGCCATTTCCCGGCCACCCAGTATCTTTGAACAAATTTGGTTCTTTGTAATTCTCTGCCCATTCCGCAAATGTTTCCCACGAACTAGTTAACACGTTGTACATCCCATAGAGTAGAAATATCTGTGAAGTGAGCATTCAGAGGCGCAGAACAGAACTTGTGTTGTCAACATCTATTGTCGTTATGGTCACGTGATCTCGGGACGACGTACATTTATCTGTAATAGGGAATGTCCGATAACAGTGATTTTTATGCATGCTACTTTTCGGTAGCTGTGACATTTAGTAGTGATTTGTCACGGTTTAAAACAAAAGTTTTGGAATTCACAACTTATCCTTTCAAAACTTTAACAATTACGATTTCTGTGACTTCTACGATGAATCACCAGATATGCAAATTCAAGATGACTCACACTCACAAGTAGCAACTGGCGAATATAAATGCTGGTAATTCTGGGTAAAATTGTACTTACAATCTCGGCGGCGTAGTGTGCTGATGTTGGCAACACCCATTTAATGGTAGTTGTAAACTCAAGCACAAAGAATAATATGGATTTTCCGTGTTGACCGTGAAATAAATAATGATATTCTTGATCTATGACCAACAGATTGTTGCATGTACCCATGTGTGGACAGCAAGTTTATTATCCTTGCAAAGTTAACATTCGTTGCCAACATTACCACAGTACGTGGCCGAGTCCTTAAGTAAAATTTAACAGAATTTCTGTTCAGGTAAACTGTGTCATTATAACGAAAGTGATAAGTTCTTGCCTGTAAAGTGTGCAAATTGAAAATTTGAACAGTATATTGTTAAAGTCATTAAGCGATTTGAAAGAATGAAAAGTTTGTTATCTTGTCAAAGCTATTCCATATTTTGCAGTTTTCTATCGTAATTTAAAAGGTTTGAGTATGTATCTTAAAGCTGCTAATATGCAAATGTAAAAAGTGCTTCAAAGGAATCATAGAGTTCTAATTTACCTGTGAATGACAGTACTGAAAAAAAATCAATGTTATGAATGGACTGCTGTTACACATTTGGTAGTGTGTCCGACTTCGTCGTGAACCTAGGCTATGCTATGCATCAATGTCTTGCAACAAACTTGATTCGAAATTCAAATTCGTAGTCTTCAGCAATTCTCAAATGAGTTATTACGTTTCAACCTCATATAGTCCAGCACAACCAAAATATGGAATGCCTTTGTCAAGATAACAGACTTCTCATCCTTTCGAATCGCTTAATGACTTCAGAGTAAATCTGTGTCTTCAAAAGTGTCTGGAAAAATACTGACATGGACAATGATACAAATTGTATAACCTTTCAACACTGTGGAAAGGAAAAGCCTAATTCACAATGCCGTCACGTCTAGTTGTACATTACGTCACGTCAGCTTGCTTAGCCCTGTACCGAGCAATGGAGATGGAGGTATAACTACCATTAGTAAAAAAAAAAATTGTAGTATTGTGTCAGATTTGAGAAAATAACAACTACAAAATTATTTAATGACCATAGTAAAGGTCATGTTCTTGATCATTTGTATGTGGGAAAGTGCTGAGAAGAAAAACGTAATTTCAGATTATCGACATAAATTTTCTACCGAAATCATTGACCAATATTCAAACACATAAACCAAAACACAGCTTTGTTTACCGCAGTAAGTCTTCATTTTGAGGTATCTGACATTCCGACATCGCTTTTGGAACAATACTCAATGGAAAAAATTAAATTCGTAATGCTACATTTGCAGATCACCACGGAAACAAATCACAATCATAAACTGAAAATTAATGCCCTTTTTAAACGATGAACGTAGGTGAACAAGATAGATAATAGTCTACTGAAGCGCTCCTTCCGTACTAGTCCTGAACTACAAACTCATGCAAGATCTTGTGGCAGCGTGTTTACACGATAAACATGATCGAACAGTAATACCCGATGTTGAAAGTGAGGTTATAACAGGCGATTTGTTATGTAGGAAGTCATAGTTTAAAACTGGAATTGAGGAAACAACGCTAAATGTTATTGACGGCCAAAGAAAACCTTGCAATCTATATTTTTGGTCAACTTAGTGTGGTAAAGTTCTGGGAAGTGAAACAACATTTCAAAACATTCACATCTATTTTCAAGCGAAAAAATAAACTTATTAACACATCAAGCAATATTTATAAGAGCATAAATACACCTTCTTTACTTTATCTACTACGATTTGCCCACTGACATTGTTAATAACGTCATGCACAACTGAATTTTTGTCTTTCATTTGGACTGACTTTTTCATTTAAAATGCTATTTAATGAAAATTACAATCTTATTCAAATAAATAATTGGCTTCAGTCTTTTCTGTTGCGATATTGCAAAACATAAACCATTTTTCGGTTTCAGATGTACGACCTCACTTTTCCGTAGACAATAATCGAGATAGCCGGCCGCGGTAGCCGAGGAGACTGAGGCGCTCCAGTCATGGTCTGCACGGCCACTACGGTCGGGGGTTCGAATCCCCCCTCAGGCATGGATATTTGTGCCGTCCTAGTTCGTAAGTAGTTCTTAAGTAGTTTGTAAGTTTAGGGACTGATGACCCCGTAGTTAAGTCCCTTAAGCTTAACAAACATTTGAACTTTTTTTTTTTTTTTTTTTTTTTTTTTTGAATAATCGAGATAAATATTTAAGTCGTCATGAAACATTTGCAATTTACCGCTAAACCAAAGTATAATAATAAACTAAATATTAATAAGACCATTTTATGTGCAAAACGTGTAATTGTCGACTACAATATGAAAATCGCGTGACGAAAATAGGTTAACTTCCGATGTCAGCAGACGACTGTTCAATCAAAACACTCTTCTAGGGAAAGCTTAACGTGACGTTGACGTTAGGTGACGGTTTGGAGACGGACAGTGTGAATGCCATCATTAGAAATACATTTTGTAATACATTCTGATCATAAACTTCGACATAACGCAAAATATACGTAAATACGAAGGAAAATGGCGGACTAACTGGAGCGATGACTGCAGCTGATAGCTACTAGCTCGCGCATGCGCAGTGAACCCACTAGTACCGAATTTAGTACTGGCCCTATTTCTTTATCGCTATAATTATCGCGCTTCGATACTAGCGCGATCATACTAGTGCAGCCGTTCAAACGACTGACGGCCGCCATTAACGCAACTTGTTATCAATCTATTCAAGTTCGTCGATCGTTTAAAACGGGCTTAAGAAACAACAAAATCAAAAAATCGGCTACTATCATAGTACAGAGCCCGGCGATAATAAATTTCGATGTCACCAGACGACGACGTTGTTGAAACTTTGTTGCCAAAAAACCCTAACATAACGTGACGTGACGTGACGTGATGCTTGGTGTGAATTAACGAACAGCGTCGTCCCTAGATCACGTGACAATTCCAGATTAATGTTGACAACATGCGCAGAATGCTATGCTCACTCCAGAGATATTTCTACTCTATGGTACATCCCCTAAAGACACTGTACCCCACAAGCCGCTTCTTATGAAATTGCGTGCTTATGGAATATCTCCCCAAATGTGCGGTTGGATTCACGATTTCCTATCAGGAAGAACACAGTTCGTTGTAATTGACGGTAAGTCATCAAGTGAAACAGAAGTGATATCTGGCGTTCCACAGAGAAGCGTTATAGGTCCCCTACTCTTCCTCGTGTTTATAAACGATTTAGGAGACAATCTGAATAGCTGCCTTAGATTGTTCGCGGATGATGCTGTCGTTTATCGGTTAGTCCTACAACACCGGTTAGTAATATGATAATTAGAAAAATGACCCGTGTGCCTAATTATCTTAATTTGGTGGAAAAGCTATCGGTAATGAAGCCGATTATGTAGTGGAGGCTATAACCGGAACGTTGCTGTACATCTTTAGTAGACAGCAACGATCGATAGGAATAAAGAAAGTGGAAAGTAAAATTTGGAATAAAAATGATCAATCTTTAAATTAAAAAAATGCAGAACAAACGGGACACAGGGATTAATTTGGAAAAAGTGAATAATTTATTGATTTACGGACGCCAGCTCGATGTACGAGCAAATAATTTCGTGGGATGTCAATAACAGAAAAGTTAATTAACAACGTGAAAAATTACGTAAAAATTGGGTGGGCAGAAAATCAGAGTGTGCGAGTCAAATTCGGTACAAAAGACACTGACAATATACTAATTACTGAGAAATAGTTTACTAACACAGGGTTCATTGTAAGTCAGCAAAATGCAAGCCATAGCCGCGCAAATGCAACATGCAGCAAATCATGCAAAACTCTCACCTTAATACTTACTATTTACAGCTTCAAATAATTAATTGTTTATATAAGTACCAGAAATTATTCTACAGTATGCCAAGCGCTTTAGCAATAATCAAGTTGTAACTGAACTATTAACTATACTAATGGCAAGCTCAAAAAATTAATTAATGACTTGTCGTGATAACACTGAATATTTAGAAAAGAACCATTTAACCTTCTGATTAACTTTTGCTCTATCTTTAACCAGGAATTATTAGCATTCAAGCACTTGTAAACAATTACTATTCTCACTAGTCAGTACTTGCAAGTTAAAACACACTTTACCTCAAAATAATATACAGTGGAAAACAATTAATCTTTTACACTGTTATTGAAATATCTTTTGAAATTGAAAGTTAATCTAGCAGTTTCGTTCAACTTAGCAAACCTATTGATCAGCAACACTGGCATAAGCTACGTTTAGTAATACTTTTCTGAACACATTTTTTTTATTAACGACTGTCACATTGTCTTTAATGACTCTGATTTTTAGTTTTCTATAACTTTGTGAATATCCTCGGAAAAACAATGGATGAGGAAGGAACCTGTCTGGACAATGACTATGGGTAATGATTTTTAAACACAGGTTCACAAATAACAGTGTTCGCTATTGAACAATCATCACTAATACGCTGGTTAGCTGTACATGCTAAGACAAACTGGACAGATCTTACTGAATTTGGTGTGCGACGTGGTGCTGCTGATTGAAGACTGTTGGCACTTAACAATTGACAAACACAGGGTCTTCTTGGCGAGGAATGTTAATTACAATTTAGGGCCCACAACATTCCTCTTGATGCATTTATTAATTATCTGAGCTGTGGCCGTATGAATAAATAATATTGCCTCTTCGCTGTCTCCTCCACTAGTGCCAATCCATGTACTTTTGCCGTACACCACTGAGCACACAGTCTCACTAATGCGTCTGTCCACCGCTACTTCTCAACAACGACTCCTTCTCGCTGTGCGCCTCTGCGCTACCAGCGATAAAAAACTTCCTACTCAAAGATGATTCTATACAATAGCAAAGCCCTTGCTAACCCAGCGTGTCTACTACATTTACAATATTTTTGACATATATGGAAATTAGCAGGACAATGCAAATATATCACAGAAACAAAATATACAAATACATAATAAAATACAAAAAATACAAATAATGAGGAAAAATGCATAAAGCATCGTTTTATATACCACCCTGTACGCACACATGACTGGAAAGCACCGTTGGTCACTGTGTTGTTGTGTCACAAACAGAGGATCAAAAGCAACTGCAAAGCGATTTAGACAAAATTTCTGCATGGTGCGAAAATTGGCAATTGACACTAAATAAAGAAAAGTGTGAAGTAATACACATGACCAGTAAAAGAAATCCGCTGAACTTCAATTACGCGATAAATCAGTCAAACCTTAAGGTCGTAGATTCTACCAAATACCTAGGAGTTACAATTACGAACAACTTTGACTGGAGAGAACGCATAGAAAATATTGTGGGGAAGGCGAAGCAAAGGTTACGTTTCATTGTAAGAACGCTTCGAAGATGCACCAGCTCCACCAAAGAAACTGCCTACATAACACTTGTGCGTCCTCTCCTGGAGTACTGTTGCCTCTTGTGGGACCCTCACCAGGTGGGACTGACGGAAGATATTGAGAAGGTTCAGAGAAGGGCAGCTCGTTTTGTTTTATCACGTTACGGGGGGGGGGGGGGGGGGAAGCGTCACGGAAATGTTGCACGAATTGGGGTGGAAATCATTAAAAGAAAGACGTTATTCATTGCGGCGTGATCTGTTTGCGAAGTTTCAATCACCGACTTTTAGTTCTGAATGTGAAAATGTCTTGCTAGCACCCACCTACTTAGGGAGACATGACCATCCCAATAAAATAAGAGAAATCAGATCGAAAACGGAACGATTTAGGTGTTCTTTCTTCCTGCGCGCTATTAGAGAATGGAACGGTAGAGAAAAGTTATGAAAGTGGTTAATGAACCCTCTGCCAGGCACTTGAATGTGATTTGCAGAGTATATATGTAAGATGTAGAAGGTATAAGATGAACATTAACAAGAGTAAAAAGGAGGTAATGGGATGTACTGTCAGAAAATCAGGCTATTATGAAGAAATTATATTAGTCAACAAGACAATGAAAGTAGTAGAGAATTTTGTTATTAGGGTAGCAAATAACTTCTGATGACCGAAGTAAGGACGATATAAAATTCAGAACGGCAATGGGAAGAAAAGTCTTTCTGAAGAAGCGAAATTTGTTGACATCCAATATTACTTCAAATGTCAGGAAGTCCTTTCTGAAAGCATTTGTCTGGAGCGTTGCCTTGTACGGGAGTGAAACATGGACGATAAGCAGTGCGGACAGGAAGAGAATAGAGGCTTTTGAAATGTGGTGCTACAGAAGAATGCTGAAGATTAGGTGGGTAGATCACATAAATAATGAAGAGGTACTGAACAGAATTGGCGAGAAAAGGAATTTTTGGCATACCCTGACTGAAAGAAGGGATCGCTTGGTAGGACACATTCTTAGACATCAAGGAATGGTAAATTTAGCATTGGAGGGAAGTGTGTGGGGTAAAAATTGCAGAGGGAGGCCAAGAGACGCGTATAGTAAGCAGATTCAAGTGGATGTGGGTTGCCGTTCTTATGAGGAGATGAAAAGGCTTGCTCAGAATAGAGTAGGGTGGAGAGCTGCATCAAACCAGTCTCCGGACTGAAGACCATAACACACACATTTACAGGATTTAAAAATATTGGCGTTGTTTAATTTGGTCCCTTTATAACCCAAACCAATTGGTGCTTTAAATGCAGACAGAACGTCTTGACGCCTTCACACAGCCGCATTAGTTAGAGCGCTGGCTTCGTTCTGTGGAGGGTGCGGCGCGCTTCCTGCAGAAACTTGTGTGAGCTACGGCGAGTCCCGCGCAGAGCTGGCTCGTGATTTACACCTGCCTGCCGCCCCCTTAATATACGGCCAGGCTCCATCCCCCGCGAAACACTTTGCGACCCGCGCCGCCATAAATGTTGATCTCGCGGCCAAACTTGGCCCCCTGTTGCGCCAGCCGCGAGGACGCCACGACCCACCAGCTTCTCCCTGGAAGGCGGGGGCGGAAACTTCTGGAGAGACTCCAGCAGTCCGATGTGTCCGGCCTTTTAGCTCTCCAACTTCGTCTCCTACAAGTAACACTGCCCACCGGCATTCTAGTACCTTCTGGAGAGTTATTAACCCTTAACTGCATGATTTTTTTTAATTTCAAAAGAATAATTATTTTTGTGTTTTAGAAGTTGTACAAACAAAGGGAAAAAATTCCCATGTTGCTAGTTTTCCAAAAAAGTAAATATGCAACATACAAATACTTGTTATATAATTTTCAAAGTTGGATAGTATAAACAACTTTTTGTGCTTATTATGCTTCTTCATACCTGTCTTAATTGGTGTGATTTTTTCCTCCTTCCAAAACTAACTCTTTATATGGAAAACAAAACGTCAAAATCTGCAATATCTACAGTTTTCTCCAAACACAAGCAAAGATGTTAACAGAAGTTCACACTTCAGCCAACCACGACGCAAAAAACACCACAGATACTTTCCACAAACTGTACTACATCTGTTAAACAAGTTTTAGTTTACAAAATTCCCACTAGAGGCGGGTAAAACACTATTACAATCTATGTTGCAGATATGCAACACCATTCATTTAAGGGTTAAAATGCGACATAAACTCCTAACAACACACTGAAGAGTTCAATACCACAATAATTATAAATTATTTTCACACTGCCGGCCGCGGTGGCCGAGGGGACTGAGGCGCTTCAGTCACGGTCTGCACGGCCACTACGGTCGGGGGTTCGAATCCCCCCTCGGGCATGGATATTTGTGCCGTCCTAGTTCGTAAGTAGTTCATAAGTAGTTTGTAAGTTTAGGGACTGATGACCCCGTAGTTAAGTCCCCTAAGCTTTACAAACATTTGAACATTTTTAACACTGCTTTAAACTTTATTAACTCACTATAAGCTTATTTCGGCCTTAAGCCATCATCAGGTGTTCTGTAATACAAGGAATATAGAAGAGTTGTTACATATATTCTTATAATTACATACATTTTTTACAAAGTTTTACTTAATTTACTTATAATATTGTTGTTGTTTATTTGCTGCCCAATTAATTATAGAAGCTGATGTAATGCTTATCTGTATATGTGCAGCAGCACTGGTTATAAGATGAGATTTTTTATCAGATTTTCATAGTGGCAGTCTGTGGTGGCAGCATCCAACGATATTATAAGTTTACATGGTTACCAGTAATTTATACGTTAATATCTTTGGTTTATTGGTTTTTGTATTGGAGTTTTACTATGGATTTGGAATCTTTGGTGTTTATCCATTCTCTTGTTTGTTTATAATGTGAATAAAATTTTCGATGTATTTTTTATGTTTGAGTTCGGTTTAGTACATCGTTCTGGTTGTTGTGTATATGGGAATATAGTTCGATTTCCTAGAGAATATTCATTTTTGGCCCTTTTTGTATAATGTGTAAAATTTTTAAGGCTTCCTCTAAAGGTTTTACATCGTGTTTTTCCGTGATTAAATGTTGATAGAATTTAGAATCTAAATTTAGAATAGAATTTAGAATTAGAATACAATTTAGTAAAACTCCAATACAAAAACCAATACACCAAAGATATTAATGTATAAATGTATTACTGGTAACCATGTAAACTTATAATTTCCTTGGATGCTGCCACCACACACCGCCACTATGAAAATCTGATAAAAAATCTAATCATATAACCAGTGCTGCTGCACATATACAGATAAGCATTACATCAGCTTCTATAATTAATTGGGCAGCAAATAAACAACAACAAAATTATAAGTAAATTAAGTAAAACTTTGTAAAAAATCTATGTAATTATGTTATAAGAATATATGTAACAACTGTTCTATATTACTTGTATTACAGAACACCTGATGATGGCCTAAGGCCGAAATACGCTTATAGTGAGTTAATAAAGTTTAAAGCAGTGTTAAAATAATTTATAATTATTGTGGTATTGAACATGTCAATCAAAGATATGCTCCACACTGCGGGACCCAGAGAACGAAAACCCTGAAGAGTGTAAGGAGTCAGGTTATCCTTACATTGCTTTCCGACATATCTCGACCCAGAAATGAATAGTACTAATCGAGACGATTAATTAGAGACCTCACTCAATGACGTAAGAATGTTATAAACAGACATTAATTACAAATTAATTTCAAGTATGTGGAGTGTCATGTCACAATTAGCGACTTAACAAATACGAGATTGGCGCATATTACACAACAGGGCGAACGGCTGAATTTTTCATGGTAGGAAGGGAGCAGGCCGTGACCACAGACAAATATATACAGACGGCAAACCTCCGTAAGGGCCCGGTCCTACGCTCAGGCGTGTGGGGCGGGGGGTTTTAAGCAGTTCCGTAAGATGTCCCATGATGGCGCTGCGGTCAGAAGCAGCACTTTAAACTGGCCAGAGCAGGCGGCAGGTAGCGGCTGCCCCCACCACCACCTCCCCTCAAACGCCAGCAAGCTGGACACAGCCGTGGCCTCGTGGCAGGCGGCACAAGCTCTCCCCTCAGCCTCCCTTCCACGCTACCTTCTCATGTGCGAGAGGCACCCTAAGCCAACGATCCACCTGACACCTGCTAGCATCTTACGGAACTACGAGGGGAGCGTTGTACAGTGGTTTAGGGGCGGCTGCTCCTCTGTATATGTTACTCTATGCCATGACGCAGTTTTACAACAGAGCGGCGGGCTCCAGCCGACGTGACAAAAATTGGCCAGCGTGGCAGCTCGGGGCAGTGATGTGGCAGGAAGTGGCAGGACACGTATCAAATATTCTACGCAGTCTGTTGAAACTTTTAAAGCAGGTGACGCCACACTCTGGGCATACGCCTTGAGAAGATGAGACACGCCTTCTCATTGGCCGGACAGTTCAGGCATGTCTTTGTAAGAAGCCACCTGATTGGTTCAGCAAAAGAGACGCGCACCCTGGCGGATATACACTGCGAGAAGACAGGAATGAGTCTCACTCTGGTGCGAGCCACCTTGGTGCGAGCAGTTTGACGTGGGCTCCTGACCGTTGCGGTCGGAGCAACTCTGTGGTGTGTGGTAATTCTTTCAGCAATCAGTCGTAAATAATATATATTTATTTCTTTGCAAATCTAGATTTCGACCACTGTGTGATCATTAACAATGCTTAAAACCAATTAAAATACTTAAAATATCTCGACCTCCATGTTGGAGGTTGCGTGGAGTACGAACACAACCTTCAACATGGAGGTAGAGATGTTTTAAGTATTTTAATTGGTTTTAAGCATTGATAATGACCACACAGTGGTCGAAATCTATTTTTGCAAACAAATAAATATATGTTTTTTTACGACTGATTGCTGAAAGAATTACCACAAATCAAATACAGTCGTGGAGCACCAATTCCAACATGGAATCAAGCCTGACAACTCTGTGGTGTATAGAGCGGCTTACAGTGTATCTCAAGTGGGAGAACATTGTAGGGTTGGCGTTGTTCCTAGTGTTTTTGATCGAGATATTTCTTATCTGATCGGGAACTATCACAGAGAGGTTAGATAACGCCTGTGGGCGCATTTTTGTGAGCGGGGGTCGTAATACGGCGTACCAAGCCGAGATAGAAAGACTAGGGAAGACAAGGGCCGCCTTGACTTAATCGAGGCGTAGGTAAAGTTGAATCGACCTCAGTCGATTAAGAATATAAAAGAATAGCTTGAGTACAACAGACGCAGCCGACGGCGCAGTAAAAGGTATTGTGAGCAGCACGCTTAGGCTAATTTCCTCCCCGACAATGACATTACAGGTAACTCTGCAACATTGCACAATAGCGACAACCTCGTAAGTAATCTGACAAGACCGGCATTTTGTATAAATTTAAGTAGGCGCGGTGTTCAGTTATTCTAAGTAATTTCATTGTTTGGAAAACCTAATTTGTAATCCTGTTTTCCATTGTTTCAATTCAGTGTAATTAATTCTTGAAATCATTTTTGAATACAATATCATTTTTATCTTCAAAGTTTTTATTGACATTTCAATTTAACCTCGTGGAAACAATAAACCACATTAACGTTCATTTTGTGTTAATATTTCATTGTAGTTGATAGGTCACTTTCGTACCCTGACTGACCCTATTAGTTACATCTGTGTGATAGGTTTAAGAAACCTTACAAGAGATGGAAAACAGGCGCAGCACGAGCAGCCTCACCTTGATGAACTAACTTCAACTTCGCCGAGAATACGTCGCCGTTTTGCAAGCCATCTTTCTGAATTCTCCGGTACCTTGCTGTGGTGTCTTCATTGCAGGAGCCTAGAGTACATTATAGGTCAGATTATCCATTGCAAATTTCACAGGTGGAGGACAGATAGGCCACAGCAATGGAGACCGTGTAAGAATAGACAAATAAACTTGTATATGCAAGGAAGTAAGACAGGATTATAGCCTTTCCCTAATGTTGTTCAGTCTGTACATTGAGCAAGCAGTGAAGGAATGCAAGGAGAAATTTGGAGAGGGAATTAAAGTTCAGGGAGAAGAAATAAAAACTTTGCAGTTTGCCGATGACGTAGTAATTTTGCCAGAGACTCTCTCTAAAGGATCTGCAAAAGCAATTGGATGGAATGGACAGTGTCTTGAAATGAAGATATAAAATGAACATTAACAAGAGTAAAACGAGGGTAATGGAATGGAATGCCAGAAAATCAAACGATGCTGAAGGAATTAGATAAGGTAATGACACAATAAAAGTAGTAAATGAGTTTTGTTATTTGGGTAGCAAAATAACTTCCGAAGGCCGAAGTAGAGAAGATATAAAATGCAGAATGGCTGTGGGAAGAAAAGCGTTTCTAAAGAAGCGAATCTTTTTAACATCCAATATTAATTTAAATGTTAGGAAATCCTTTCTGAAAGCATTTCTCTTGAGTGTAGAAGTGTCTTGAAATGAAGATATAAAATGAACATTAACATGTGTAAAACGAGGATAATGGAATGCAGTACCAGCCGGCCGCGGTGGCCGAGGGGACTGAGGCGCTCCAGTCACGGTCTGCACGGCCACTACGGTCGGGCGTTCGAATCCCCCCCCCTCCTCGGGCATGGATATTTGTGCCGTCCTTAGTGTTAGCTAGTTCGTAAGTAGTTTGTAAGTTTAGGGACTGATGACCCCGTAGTTAAGTCCCATAAGCTATACAAACATTTGAACATTTTTTGAATGTAGTACCAGAAAATCAGACGATGCTGAAGGAATTAAATAAGGTAATGAGACAATAAAAGTAGTAGATGAGTTTTGTTATTTGGGTAGCAAAATAACTTCCAAAGGCCGAAGTAGAGAAGATGTAAAATGCAGAATGACTATGCAAAGAAAAGCGTTTCTAAAGAAGCGAATCTTTTTAACATCCCATTTTAATTTAAATGTTACGAAATCCCTTCTGAAAGCATTTCTCTGGAGTGTAGCATTGTATGGGAGTGAAACGTGAACGATAAGGAAGCTTTTGAAATGTGGTGCTACAGACGAATGATGAAAATTAGTTGGGTAGATCACGTAATTAATAAGGAGGTGCTTAACCGAATTGGGGAGAAAAGGAGTTTCTGGCATATCCTGACTAAGACAAGGGATAGTTTAATAGGACACATTCTCAGATACCAAGGAATTGTCAACTTAGCATTAGAAGAAAGTGTGTGGGGTAAAAATCGTAGAGCCGGCCGCGGTGGCCGCGGGGTCTGAGGCGCTTCAGTTACGGTCTGCACGGCCACTACGGTCGGGGGTTCGAATCCCCCCTCGGGCATGGATATTTGTGCCGTCCTAGTTCGTAAGTAGTTAATAAGTAGTTTGTAAGTTTAGGGACTGATGACCCCGTAGTTAAGACCCATAGACTATACAAACATTTGAACATTTGAAAAATCGTAGAGGGAGACCGAGGGATTAATACAGTAAGCAGATTCGAAAGGATGTAGGTTGCCGAACGTATTCTCAGATGAAGAGACTTGCACAGGACAGGGTAGCGTGGAGAGGTGCATAAAACCAGAATGCGGACTGAAAACTACAAAAAACAGGCAAGCGTTGACCATATATTATTGGTTATAAACTGTAGACTAAAAATTGAAGAAACTGTAGAAAGGTAGAAAAATAAGATGGGACCTGGATAAATTGAAGGAACCGGAATATCTTGAAAATTTCAGAGGGAGTTTTAGGCAACAAATGACAGAAAACTGTAGAAGAGGAATGAGTAGCTTTGAGAGATGAAATAGCCATTGCAGCAGAAGACAAAATAGGTAGAAAGGAAACACCTGCAAAATAAAATCCCTGAATATTACAGGAAATACTAAATTTAATTGACGAAAGGAGAAGATATAAAAATGCTGTTAATGAAGCAGGTAAAATGGAGCACAGACGACTAAGAAATGAGATTGACAGGAACTGCAAAAGGGCTAAGCAGGAGTAGCTAGAAGCCAAATGCAAGTCTGTATAACAAGGGGAAAATATATCACACCTGCAGGAAAATAAAATAGACATTTGGAGACAAGAAAAATAGCTATATGAATATCAAGAAATCAGATGGAAATCCATTTCTGAATAAAGAAAGAAAAGTTGAAAGGTGCAAAGAGTGTACAGAGGAGCTCTACAAAGGAAGTGACCTTGAAGACAATATTGTAGGATGGGAAGAGAAAGTAGATGAAGATGAAATAGGAGATACTATACTGAGAGATGAATTTGACAAGGCACTGAAAGACCTAAGTCGAAACAAGGCACCTGGAGTAGATGACATTCCCTCAGAACTACTACAGTCTCTGGGAGAACCGACCATGACAAAACTTTCACGTGGTCAGTAGAATATAAGAGACAGGCGAAATATCCTCAGACTTTAAGAAAAATGTAGTAAATCTCATTGCATAGAAATCAGGCGCAGAAAGGTGTGAAAATTAAAGAATCATCCGTTTAACATATCACTGTTGCAAACTTTTAACACGAATTAGTTACAGAAGCTATGAAAAGCTGGTAGATGCTGACCTCGGGGAAGATCAGTTCGGATTCAAGAGAAATGTAGCAACACGGAAGGCAATACGCACCTTACGACTTATTTTAAAGATAGCTTAAGGAAAGACAAACCTACATTTCTAGATTTTGTAGATCTGAAGAAGGCTTTTAACAATGTTGATTGTAACGCACTCTTTCAAATTCTCAAGTCAGCAGGGATAAAATATAGGGAACGGAAGCTTATTTACAACTTGTACATTAACCAAACGGCTGTTATTAGAGTTGAAGGCCATGAAAGGGACCCAATGGTTGGGATGGGAGTAAGACAGGATTTTAGGTTCTCTCCAATGTTTTTTTGATTTGTTTAAAAAAAATTTAAATGTTTGTAGAGTCTATGGGACTTAACTACGGGGTCATCAGTCCCTAAACTTACAAACTATTTATGAACTAGCTAATCCTATCGACTTCACAAATATCCGTGCCCGAGGGGGGATTCGAACCCCCGACCGTAGTGCCCGTGCAGACCGTGACTGGAGCGCCTCAGTCCCCTCGGCCACCGCGGCCGGCTTGATTTGTTTATTGAGCAAGCGGTGAAGGAAGAAAAAGACACGGAATTAGAGTTCAGGGTGAACAAATAAAAACATTTCGCTTTGCTGATAACGTAATTCTGTCAGAGACAGCAAAGGACCTGGAAGAGCAATTGAACGGAATAGACAGTGTGTTGAAAGCATATAAGATGAACATTAAAAAGAGCAAAAGAAGGGTAATAGAATGCGATGTTAGAAAATCAGGCGATGCTGAAGGAATTAGATTGGGTGATGAGGCATTAAAGGTGGTAGATGAGTTTTGTTACTTGGGTCGTACAATAACGTTTCAAAAATGTTCAAATGTTGGTGAAGCTTATGGGACTTATCTGCGGGGTCAGCAGTCCCTAAAATTACAAATTACATATGAACTACCTCATTCTAAAGACGGCAAAGACATCCAATGCGCTTGGCCACTCCGCCGCGGCAATAACGTTTGTTGGTCGCAGTACAGAGGATATAAAGTGCAGAATGGCAAAGGAAAGAAAAGCGTTTTTGAAAAAGAGATATTTGGTAACATCCAATGTTGATTTAAGTGTAAGGAAGTTTTTTCCGAAGACATTTGTGTAGAGTTTTGTCTTGGACGGGAGTGAAAATGAGACGATAAATAGTTTACACAGGAAGATGCTTTTGAAATGTGGTGCTACAGAAGAATGCTGAAGTTTAGATGGATAGATCGTGTACCTAATGAAGAGGTACTGAACAGGATTGGGGAGAAAAGGAATTTTTGGTATACCTTGACTAACAGAAGGAATCGACTAGTGAGACACGTTCTTAGACATAAAGGAATCGTGAATTTAGAATTGGATGGATGTGTGTGGGGGGGAATAATTGCAGTGAGAAATTAAGAGTCGAATACAGTAAGCAGATTCAAATGGATGTAGGTTGTCGTTCTTAAGAGGAGGCGAAGAGGCTTGCTCAGGTTAGAGTAGGGTGGAGTGCTGCATCAAACCAGTCTCAGGACTGAAGACCACAACAACAACAGGCATGCAAATGCAAACACAGAAATATGTAAATACTCAGAGGAATGCACTGCGGTTGGCAACGCTTATACAAGAAAACAGGTACCTGGGGAAAAGTTAGATCGGTTACTGCTGCTAGCGTGGCAGGTTATCGAGACTTAAATGAGTGTGATCGTGGTGTTATAGTAGGGGCACGAGAGATGGAACACAGCATCTTGGACGTAACGGTGAGGTATAGATTTACCCTTACGACCACTTCACGATTGCACGTGAATATCAGGAATCCGGTATGACATCAAATGTCTGACATCGCCGCAGGTGGAGAAAGCTCCTGCATGTACGGTAACAACGACGAGAATCGTTCAACATGACAGTAGTACATTCAAATGTTAAAAATGTTTGTAGAGCTTATGGGACTTAACTACGGGCCATCAGTCCCTAAACTTACAAACTACTTATGAACTAGCTACTACTAAGGACAGCACAAATATCCATGCCCAATGGGGAATTCGAACCCCCGACCGTAGTGGCCGTGCAGACCGTGACTGGCGCGCCGCAGTCCCCTCGGCCACCGCGGCTGGCCAGAAGTACATTCAGTAATTTTAGACAGCATAATGGTGTACGGCAATCTTAAAATAACCCTCCATTACACCCTCCGACGTGATTATTGGTATCGATTGAAATTGGCAATGTATACATAACAGAATATTCCGAGTGAATATACAGTACCTGTTTTTATTGTTATTTGGATATTTTATGTACACAATATTATTTTTAATACATAGCAACACGATTTACAACAGTTTAATGCACTTTTTTGACTGTTTACTGGAACTATGTGATGGCCATAAACTGGCGAATCTCTGACATCGTCTTCCGCCAGCCAGTATGATAACAATCGCTCCTCGCACGCCGGCCGCGGTGGCCGAGGGGACTGAGGCGCTTCAGTCACGGTCTGCACGGCCACTACGGTCGGGGGTTCGAATCCCCCCTCGGGCATGGATATGTGTGCCGTCCTAATTAGTAAGTAGTTCATAAGTAGTTTGTAAGTTTAGGGACTGATGACCCCGTAGTGAAGTCCCATAAACTATACAAACATTTGAACATTTGATCCTTGCACGCCATTGCCATAGACACCAACGGCGTCTTGTGGCTTTATCTTTCAAGTAAACACAAGCCACAAATTTTCTGTGAACGTCCGTAGATAGCAATCATGGCATGTACCGCCTAGGCTCTCTACTACCGCCGTTTCAATGGCTACTTTTGTATAAAATTTCGCATCGAATTTTAACTGTTTTCAGCTACTTCCTTTTATTCGGTATCTTATTATATGACTTCAGGAAACTTTACAAGTATTTTTATCGATTTCATTACACGTATTTAATTATAATTAACACGATTCATGCACTACCTGTCTGACTGGTAATGTGTGACATAACTTGCTGGCCGGTGGGCGGAGCTCCCAGAACTCAAATCGCAGCCCCACGGTTCTCGCCACCAGCCCACATTTGTGCTGTGCGGCTCGCGTGTCCACCGCCATCACCTGCCATCATGGGTACAACCTTTTGTATTTGTATTTTTATTTTAGATGGCTCTTTATAATATGTTTTATGCTAATGCATATGTCCTCTGAATCGCAATGTTGCTTTGCAGTGCTAGTCAACTGAAGATAGTCTATATTGACTGAAACCAGTAATCTTAATACATATAAAAATTGATGTGTTTGTTCCTGTATTTCACTCTGCAGCCAAAACTGCACATCGGAAAGGAATAGTGTTTGTATGTCGTAGTAGGTATCAGTCTCATATCGTGCATTATGATGGTAGAGGGTTGATAACAATACTGGGGTGGGAAATATGGGAGTTGAAAGTTACCGACCTATGTAAAATTCTTCGTGTAGGTGTCAATATTTTGCTCTTCAGCAGAAACTACACAATCGAGACGAACAATCTGTGTTGTTGTACTACAAAGTCTCCCGTTGTACACTATAGCAGTTCAGTGTCGATAGCTATAAGAAGGTGGAAGATATGGTGGTTAAAAGTCGTCAGCTTATATAAAATTCGGACTGAAGACCAGCGATGACTTTGGACACTATAATAGCAAAGAGGTTATATACAACGAAACGTGATGCACATTCGTTTGTTGTTTTTCTGCAACAAGCGTACGAATAAAGAAAAATAATTTCGTATTGCAGTTTGAAAGATTCCAAAGTATAAGAAAGAAATTTCGCATTCTCGATCCATTTCTAAAAGACAGGAAAGGGCGCTGAAAAGTGAATCTACAGACGATAAAAACTTTAACTTTGTAAACTTTGTTTATCTCACACTGTAGGCATCAGAAATACTTCGATGTTCCCATCCCTAACGGGCTGTAATAGGGGATGAACGGTTTTTTGAAAATACATTGCTATTAAGGCAATTTTGAAGCAAGAAATACAAAGCTACGGATTTAGATATTTGATTGCAATTTTAAGAACAAGTGTTTCATTCAACCATTAAGTGGGTAAAATAAGGGAAAATCTGTTAAGGGTGCTACTAAGACTATTTTGATGCTAGAAATGCGAAAATTTGAATTTGAAACCATGATTAGAATTTAAAAAGAATGTGTTTTGGGATGTTTTGAATTCTGCCATCAATGGTGCAATAGGGGATGGCAACTTGAATAAAAACACTTGATTAGAAAAACATTTTTAAAGCTAAATCTATGAAAATTTATATTGAGAAGTAGAAACAATCAATGCAGACCATACAGTTTACGCTTGTGAAACAGCAGTAATTAAGCTAGTGAAACATACTACTGTCCATTAAAATTGCTACACCGAAAAAGAAATGAAAACGATAAACGGGTATTCATTGGACAAATATACTAGAACTGACATGTGATTACATTTTCACGCAATTTGGGTGCATAGATCCTGAGAAATCAGTACCCACAACAACCACCGCTGGCCGTAATAACGGCCTTGATACGCCTGGGCATTGAGTCAAACAGAGCTAGGATGGCGTGTAGCGGTACAGATGCCCATGCAGCTTCAACACGATACGACAGTTCATCAAGATTAGTGACTGGCGTAACGAGCCAGTTGCACGGCCACCACTGACCAGACCTTTCAGTTGGTGAGAGATCTGGAGAATGTGCTGGCCAGGGCAGCTGTCGAAGATATTCCGTATCTAGAAAGGCCCGTACAGGACCTGCAACATGCGGTCGTGCATTATCCTGCTGAAATGTAGGTTTTCGCAGGAATCCCAATGGAGGGTAGAGCCACGGGTCGTAACACACTGTTAAAGGTGTCGTCTTCGCGAACAAGAGGTACCGAGACGTGTAACCAATGGCACCTCATACCATCACGCCGGGTGATACGCCAGTATGGCGATGACTAAAACACGCTTCCAATGTGCGTTCACCGTGATGTCGCCGACCACGGATGCGACCATCATGATGTTGTAAACAGAACGTAGATTCATCCGAAAAAATGGCCGATTTGCCATTCGTGCACTCAGGTTCGTCGTTGCGTACACCATTGCAGGCGCTCCTGTCTGTGATGCAGCGTCAAGGGTAACCGCAGCCATGGTCTCCGAGCTGATAGTCCATGCTGCTGCAAACGTCGTCGAACTGTTCGTGGAGATGTTTGTTGCCTTGCAAACGTCCCCATCTGTTCAGGGATCGAGACGTGGCTGCACGATCCGTTACAGCCATGTAGATAAGATACCTGTCATCTCGACTGCTAGTAATACGAGGCCATTGGCCTTTATTGTGACGCGATATGATAAACGGCAATCGCGCTAGGCTACAATCCGGAAACGTGATTGTACGCATTTCTCCTCCTGATACGAGGCATCACAACAACGTTTCACCAGGCAACGCCGGTCAACTGCTGTTTGTGTAAGAGAAATCGGTTGGAAACTTTCCTCATGTCAGCACGTTTTAGCTGTCGCCACCGGCGCCAACCTTGTGTGAATGCTCTGAAAAGTTAATCATTTGCAAATCACAGCATCTTCTTCCTGGCGGTTAGCACGTCATCTTCGTGGTGTAGCAATTTTAATGGCCAGGAGTGTAAATATTACTTTTAATGGTAAGAAGTACATTCCTTCCGCAAAATTCCCGCGGATTTCAGTGCTGGGCTATCAACAAGTGTCAGCGTGCGAACCATTCAACGAAACGTCATCGTAATCAACTTTAGGAGCCGAAAGCCCACTCGTGTAGCCTTGCTCAGAGCACGACACAAAGGTTGTTGCACCGCCTGGGCCCGTCAACGTCAACATTGGTATGTTGATGAGTGGAGACATGTTGCCTGGTATGAAGAGTCTCGTTTCGAATCGTATCAAGTGGATGCACGTGTACAGGTATGGAGACAACGTCATGAATCCATGGTCTCTGCGAGTCGACAAGGGATTGTTGAAGCTAATGGAGGCTCTGTAATTGTGTGAGGCGTGTGCAGTTTTAGCGATGTGGGACCCCTGATACGTGTAGGTACAACTCTGACAGACTGTAAGGTTTGTGGCGGATGACAGAATGTAACACTCTCCTCACTAACCGGTTGATTAATCCTGTGACAGATGAATGTTAAAATTGACCCATGTGTTGCCTACAAAATAAAGCTGAACATGGCTATCTTTACCGAAAAAATATTGTGCAAACGAAAACCAAATAGTGAGGGAATGTTGAAAATTCAAATGTTTGTTAAGCTTATGGGACTTAACTACGGGGTCATCAGTCCCTAAACTTACAAACTACTTATGAACTAGCTACTACTAAGGACGGCACAAATATCTATGCCCGAGGGGGGATTCGAACCCCCGACCGTAGTGGCCGTGCTGACCGTGACTGGAGCGCCTCAGTCACCTCGGCCACCGCGGCCGGCGTGGGAATGTTGCCACAACGAACTACCACACCAGATAGTCCGTTCCTCCGACTCTACTAATAACTAATTGAACTGATGAAATTATGGAACAATCTCACTCACACACGTATCTATTGCAAATTATAGGAAGTGAGAAACAATGAAACAGTAAAAAACATTAATAAATTAACACGGTCGCCAGCCCAATGGGGCACTCAGGGCGTCTTGTAATTAACCGCGACAATTATGACTGGGTAATCACACACATTAGTGTTGCACAACAAAGGGTTGGCAAACACTTTTGCAGTATAATAACTTTTACAAAAAATTATGCTTTGGTTTTATCAGTTTATAACAAGAAAGAAAATAAACCACGTAATTATTATTTGATTGCCGGCCTCGGTGGCCGAGGGGACTGAGGCGCTTCAGTCACGGTCTGCACGGCCACTACGGTCGGGGGTTCGAATCCCCCCTCGGGCCGCCCTTAGTTGTAGATAGTTCATAAGTAGTTTGTAAGTTTAGGGACTGATGACCCCGTAGTTATGTCCCTTAAGCTTAACAAACATTTGAACATTTATTATTTGATTAAACTGGATTAGTTCGAAAACAGTGTTGGATCGGAGACCAATGTTGCACTCAGTTATCAGCGTCCCCTCACTAACTCTTACCTGCATGAGACTTACACAGTAGGCAGAAAAACACTCGGTTGTCAGAATAATTCATGTTAAGATTGCCAGGAAGAAATTATTCAAAATGACTTGCAACTAGATCACATATGGACAACGCCGAAATACGAACCAACATAGCAAATCAACTTTACACATAAAATTTTACACCAATGAAATATTAAATAGTAGCGAACCAATTAATTTAAAATTAATATATAATTTTCTTTAGTTGCTTAATTGTGCCAACTTTTGTTTTAAAGAAAGCATTTCTTTATGTCCAAAATTGTAATTTGTTGAAATTAGCTTTAAAATTCAAACTTTAATTATTTAAATTTTATAGTTTGGCACTGAATTTAATATTCTTTTCACTTTTCAACGACACTCGGGAAACTTCTGGAAAGGATAGGACCCTAGTAGGTAACAATGTCTTAGGACAATGACGTGATAGAAGTTCTTTAAAATTTTGATTATTATTAAGAATAATAGTTTCTCAAGCACAAAATGTCTAAATGTCGGCAATTATTGGAGCGATCTTACGTTGCGTCCTCGTTGTGAAGAGCAGGATGCGCCGACTCCGACAGTGCTGCAGGTCACAATACAGACACAGGTCCAATCCAATGATCAATTTGAGTGCGAAATCTTGACATATTCAGATGAACTGCTCATATTGGAAACATGTGCGCTAATTATGGAACTCCACCAACAAGGCCTGGTGACTGCTAAGGCCGTGGCGCTACACGCTCCCGCGCACTTGCTAGCGTCCGAACTATTCAAACCACCGAGCTCGACTCCCCTGACTTCGCAGCTACTACCACTGCTCCCGCTCTGTTGCTCCAAAGACCACATACCACACACACCAAAGATGTTTCCTACTTCCATATCGGCGATTACCCAGATACACATACAATAAATTACATAAATTCACATAAACAAACTAAACAAAATACAATATACATCAGTTATGGTAAAAGCTATAACAGAACCTACATACATTTAAAATTTAATACATATTTGAAATACACATCTGGATACTAACGTCACGAGGAATCGAGGCAGGGGACGTTAAATGAAAAGTTTGGTGAGTATTTAGAACAAGAAATTACGGACAGGTGCGACAGGCCATCAATAAGTATCTGAATCATTGTCATCATGGTCTTCAGTCCGGAGACTGCTTTGATGCAGCTCTCCACCCTACTCTATCCTGGCCAAGCCTTTTCATCTCCTCATAAGAACGGCAACCCACATCTATTTGAATCTGCTTACTATACGCGTATCTTGGTCTCCCTCTGCGATTTTTACCCCAAACACTTCCCTCCAATGCTAAATTTACGATTCCCCGATGTCTAAGAATGTGTCCTACCAAGCGATCCCTTCTTTTAGTCAGGGTATGCCAAAAATTCCTTTTCTCGCCAATTCTGTTCAGTACCTCTTCATTAGTTATGCGATCTACCCACCTAATCTTCAGCATTCTTCTGTAGCACCACATTTCAAAAGCCTTTATTCTCTTCCTGTCCGCACTGCTTATCGTCCATGTTTCACTCCCGTACAAGGCAACACTCCACACAAATGCCTTCAGAAAAGACTTCCTTACACTTAAATTAATATTCGATGTTAGCAAATTTTTCTTTTTCAAAAATGCTTTTCTTCCCATTGCCATTCTGCATTTTGTATCCTCTGTACTACGACCATCGCATGTTATTTTTACTACCCAAGTAACAAAACTCATCTACCGTTGTATAATTAATAAATTTGTTATTGAATTATGCTGACTGATGAATTACTTGTTTGACCCTATTTAGCAACGTTCTATCATTTCAGTCCCACAGGCAAATCAAGAACAATTACTGTTAATATTGAATTTCCCTTCTAAAATATATGAATTAAAAGGGGGAAACAACAATAAATGAATACGTTAAGAAAATAAACTTTCTCAGCTATATGTTTATTATAAACGACACAATATTCGTATTACTTCACAGCAATAACGCAAAAATATCAATTAAAATGGACATCAATATTTATACACATATGATATAGAAAAGAGATACCTACAACGTTGCTTTATATTAAACTAATCACCGATAAGAATTTAATACTGAGTGGTAAGTCAAAATATCCGCTATTGGAAAAGGATAAACTTCGTAACAGAATGGAAAATTACGTACGTGTTCGTTATCGTAACGAAATATTAAGAGCAGGGTAGATTGATAAACAACACTTCCCCGTTAGACTGGTGAACCTGATACAACTGCCACTTGCTGCTGGCAAGCGCAAGCCATACATTACCCAATCGACGAACTGCAGTGTGATCTCACTGCGCCGCTGTGGCGTGGGCACCTGGCGGTATATAAGCTGAAAAGTTCGCGACCACGAAATAGAATCTCGCTCCGTTATTCGGAAGCCGTACTCCCTAATATCAGCCACTGTGCTCTCGGTAGTACACAGTGCCTACGATCTCAAGCAGTTCTGCCAAGTCTGGGCCACTTCAGTTAGCATACACAACTACGTACCTGAAGACCTAAAAGTCTCCAGAAAGCTGGGTATTTCATAATTAGTGCCTCGGCCCTCGGTTCAACTAATTTTGGCTGGCTGAGCTTATTCTCACACTACCGAGAACTATCACTACCAGTACAAATCTCAGAGCACACTCTGAAATTTGTACATGTTCCTACAAACAAAGAATCGGCTAAATAAGCAAATCTCCACCCAAGGAGAGCCAGAAGGGAAGTCCTCTCTGTGCAGCGCAAGACCGTCGGAAAAACGCCTTTTTTCAGGAAGCCAATCAGATTCAAGCTTCCTAGCACCAGCCAGTGAAATTTCACATACGCCTGGCAGATTTCGAAAATATGAAGCT
Source organism: Locusta migratoria (assembly GCA_026315105.1). NCBI lineage: Eukaryota > Metazoa > Arthropoda > Insecta > Orthoptera > Acrididae > Locusta > Locusta migratoria. The sequence goes on along the minus strand of CM048744.1, from coordinate 854,307,680 downwards.
CTACCCAGCAGACAATCAGAGAAGGCTACCCTTTCCCTTAACTCTTCTTGACGCGATTCTCACGCTTTCCGTAATCGCCACTGGACCCGCTCCCAGCCTGGGCTGCGTAGGAATTTTTGCGTTTGCAAAAGCCACCTTGACCTCACTCTGTGGACTGCTTCCAAAAGCTGTCGTTTCACGATTTAGACTCTCATCCCTCAAAAGAGGGAATTAGCGAGATCAGCTCTTTAGGAGCGTACACAATACTCGCCTTCCTCCTTCCACAATTCGGACAGCTCGGCGGACATTTTTACAAGGCCTCGGCCCAAGGATTCTGCTGTAGCTTGGCGCGTACGCGACCCTTGGACCCCTGGGGCGGCTAGCCACCAGGTAACGGATGTCGAAGTTGGAATTCCACCCACCGGGCCTTCCTCCTTCACCGAAACTGACAAATAACTCCCTATTCTTATATAAAACCGCCCTATTTCATCAACAGCAACAGCAAATTTCATGATTATTCTTACGTTCAATATATCAATAAAGTTGAGAGATGGACTTCCATCTCTCAAGGTGACACGTTAATATGCATTCTGCTTGAGGCCGTAATGAGTAACCTAGAAGTAGATATCATCGGATTAGTGCAGCAGCTAAAATCACTTAACAAGAACAAGTCTACTGGTCCGGATTGTATACCCATTAGATTTCTATCTGATTATGCTGAAGCGATAGCTCCTTACTTAACAGCCATATACAACAGCTCTCTGAAAGAAGGATCTGTACCAAAGATTGGAAAGTTGCACAGGTCACACCTATATTCAAGAAAGGCAGTAGGAGTAACCCACTAAACTACAGGCCTATTTCATTGAAGTCAATTTGCAGCAGGGTCTTGGAACATGTCTTGTATTCAGATATTATGAATTACCTCGAACAGAATGAGCTATTGACCCAAGGTCATCACGGATTTAGAAAATATCGTTCGTGCGAAACACAACTAGCTATTTATTCACACGAAGTGATGGGCGCTATCGACAAAGGTTCGCAAATCGATTCCGTATTTCTAGATTTCCAGAAGACTTTTGACACCGTTCCTCACAAACGGCTTTTAATCAAATTGCGTGCTTATGGTGTATCGCCCCAAATTTGCGATTGGATAGAGGATTTACTGTCAGAGAGGACACAGTTCGTAGTAATCGACAGTAAGGCATCGAATAAAACAGAGGTGATATCGGGCGTTCCACAGGGTAGTGTTATTGGTCCTATGCTGTTCCTTATTTACATAAACGATTTAGGGCAAAATCTAAGTAGCTCTCTAGGGTTGTTTGCAGATGACGCCGTCATTTACCGTCTAGTAAAATCAACTGAAGATCAAAACCAACTGCAGAACGATCTGTATAAGATATCACTATGGTGTAAAATTGGCAATTGTCTCTAAATAATGAGAAGTGTGAAGTCGTCCACATGAGTATGAAAAGAAATCCGTTAAACTCTGTTTACAAGATAAATCAATCAATAGTGAAGACCGTAAACTCCACAAAATACCCAGGAATTACTATTACTACAGACTTAAACTGGAAAGAACACGTAGATAATGTCGTGGAAAAGGCGAACCAGAGATTGCGTTTTATTGGCAGAACCCTTAAAAGATACAACGGAACTACAAAAGAAACTGCATACACTACTCTTGTCCGTCCATTTTTGTAGTATTGCTGCACAGTGTGGGATTCTTATCAGGTGAATTTGACGGAGGACATCGAAAGAGTCCAGAGAAGGAAGGTTGTTTCGTATTTTCATGATACAGGGGAGACAGCGTTACGGAAATGATACAGGATCTGGGATGGGAATCATTACAACAACGGAGCTTATCGCTGCGGCGTGGGCTACTTACGAAACTCCAATCGCCAACATTCTCCTCCATTTGCAAAAATATATTGTTGACTCCCAATTACATAGGTAGAAATGACCATCAGAAAAAAATACGAGAAACCAGAGCTCGAACGGAGAGATTCAGGTGTGCTTTCTTCCGGCGCGCTATTCGAGAATGGAATGGGAGATAAATAGGACAATGGTGGTTCGATGAACCCTCTGTCAGGCACTTAAATATGATTTGCAGAGTATCCCATGTTGATGTAGATGTAAATCAACTGAATCCGTTCATATACACTGCGCATTCCGACGGATTTGGACAATTTCATGAGGACAATGCGACACGCCACACGACCAAAACTTCTACAAAGTGTCTCCAGGAATTCTTCTGAGTTTAGCCATCTCTGCTGGCCACCAAACAGTCCAGGCATGAACACTATTGAGCATATCTGGGATGCCTTGCGAGGTGCGATGTGCGAGATACGCACCTCCTCCACTCTTACGAATTTATGGACAGCCCTGTGAGATGCTTGGTGTCAGCTCCGTGCAGAACTATTTCAGTCATTAGTCGAGTCCATAGCTCGTTGTGTTGCGCCACTTCTGGGTGCTCGCGAGGGCCATACACAATTTTAGACAAGTGTACCAGCTTTTTTGGCTCTTAAGTTTAAATTTCACGAGCTAACTTGTCCCAGCTTTACTGTGGTCAGTTTCATGTAAAGAGCGTGACAATTTTAATAAAAATATTCCTCCGAACATAGACTCTTAGAAAAAAGACATCATTGAATTAAATATCGTGCCTCACGTTGCTGCGTACAGATGGATCGAAAGGAAACAAATAAACGTTTTCATTGACATCGTTTTTCACTCGACAGCTACTGCATTGAGGACACCTTGTCCTTTTTCTACACAAAACTTAAAATGAGACCCTTGAGCATGATACAAGCAATCATTTTCTTCCCATCTTCACATCCCTCTTCTGTGTTCATTATATCCTCCCCTCTCCTTACTCCTCCTCTCCCTCTACATCTCGTCATTCCCCAAATCGCTGTCCGTCTCTCCCCCACCCTCAGCCTCTGATCACGTGATGCCCCCCCCCCCTCACCGTACACCTCGTAACCTCCCTCCTTCGTCCATGACACCATCAATACCCACGTTCCATTCTTAAGATATTTAATGAGTTTATAAAATAATTCCATGATATTTCTCTGCAAAGTAAGTAATTAGCAACTGATGAGTCTTAAACCTCTATTCAAGAAAGGGGATAAAGAGATACCATCAAATTACAGACCGATTTCACTTTTATCGGCATTCTCAAAAATTCTAGAAAAGGTAATGTAGAAGCATCTTCTCTACCACCTAACCTCAAATGACATATTGTCCAGAACACAGTTTGGATTTCTGAAACGTTTCGATATCGCGTAGGCTATTTACACCTACAGTGAGAATGTACTTAATTCATTAGATAATAAATTACGAGCAGCAGGTATTTTATGTGATTTGTCAAAGGCATTTGATTGTGTGAACCATAACACCCTTTTAAGTAAGTTAGAACTATGGTGTCACAGGAATTGCTGCAGAATTGTTCCAAGTCGTACCTTGCTAACAGGAAACAAAGGGTGTCAGTGCAAGGGACTAGTGAATTAAGCCAACAGTCATCATGAAATTGGGAAGAAATTATATTTGGTGTTCCACAAGGATCCATCTTACGGTCATTGTTTTTTCTTGTGTACATTAATAACCTCTCATCAGTTACACTGCCAGAAGCAGAGTTGGTTTTGTTTGCAGATGATACAAGTATTGCAATAAATAGCATGTCGAGCTTAGTTTTAGAAAGGTCTGCTAATGATATTTTTATTAACATTAATAGTAGATTTCTATCCAGTATATGCATAAAGTGTGAAGAAGAGCAGATAGAAGAGGCTGACAGTATAAAATTCCTGGGATTACAGCTTGATAATAAATTCAGTTGGGAGGAACACACCACAGAACAGCAGAAACAAGTTAACAAATCTGTATTTGCAATACGAATGGTATCAGACATAGGAGACATAAAATTAAATCAGCTTGCATACTTTTCTTACTTTCATTCCATAATGTCATATGGTATAATAATTTGGAGTAACACTTCAAGTCAAGCAAAAGTTTTCAGAGTCCAGAAGCGTGTATTTGTGGTATTATTTGTGGTGTAAATTCACGGACATCCTGCAAAAGCCTCTTTAAAGAACTGGGTATATTAACTACTGCCTCTAAGTATATTTATTCCTTAATGAAATGTGTCATAAATAATATATCCCTTTTCCCAACAAACAGCTCAGTTCATACCTACAATACTAGGAACAAAAATGATCTACAAAAGGACTTAAAACACTTACTTTAGTTCAAAAAGGGATCCAATACTCAGGAACACATATTTTCAATAATTTACCAACAACCATAAAAAAATTAGTTACAAATAAAGATCAGTGTAAGAGGCACCTAAAAGACTTTCTAGTGGCCAACTCCTTCTACTCCACTGACGAATTTTTAAGTAGAACCAAATGCTGCATGTATCTGCATTCATACTATTAGTATTATTATATTACCAGCTTGTAAAAAGTGAATGTACCTGTATTAGTAATATTATCAACTTATAAAAAAACTAAAAATAATTTTAAAAAAATAATTAAAAAATGGTCATGTTCCACATCCATGAGGATCACCTAAACATGGATCTATGGAACGAACCAACTAATCTAATCTAATCTTGTTGCAGTCATTAGTTCGGAGACTCTCCAGTGCAAGCAAGCCTTTTCAACTTGAATTACGACGAAACTACGAGAATCAACATCAATTTAAACCTGCTTACTCTATTCGAGTCTCTCTGTCCCCTCCCATACCTCTTCCCCCCCAAACGTACACACACACACACGCGCGCGCGCGCGCGCGCACGCACACACACACACCAGAAATTTCTTTCCTACCTCGTTATTCGTTATGCGATATATCCGTCTAATTTTAAAATGATCGTAAACCCAAGGGACCAAACTGCTGGGGTTATTGGCTCCTAGACTTACACCAAAGACTACACACACACACACACACACACACACACACACACACACACTGTCCCTCTCTCTCTCTCTCTCTCTCTCTCTCTCTCTCTTACCCGAAGCAGAATTCAGTCTCCCGGGGGGGGGGGGGGGCGGCCGCGCATTCCGTGACATGAGGCCTCAGTCCGCACGGTCATTCTTCTCTGGCATCACATTTAAAAATTTCAGTTATCTTCCTGTCTGAAAAATTTCTCATCCAGGTTTTACTCCTGTGCAAGGCAAACACTCCAGACAAAGGTCTTGAGAAAAAGCGCCCTAACACTTGAAATTCGCTGTTAACAGATTTCTATTATTCAAAAATGCTTTCCTTCCGATTGCCATTCTGCATTTTGCATGTTCTGTACTCAGACTTTTGTAAGTTAGTTTACGTTCCAAGTAGCAAAACTCGTCTACCATCTTCTTTCTGACGTTTCCTTTTCTGATTCCTCAGGATATCTAGAATTAATTCGACTACATTACACTAGCCTTGTTTTGCTGTTGTTAATGTTAATTTATACTCTCCTTTCAAGATAAATGTCAATTTTTTTCAACAGCTCTTCCAGGTCCTTTGCTCTCTCGGACAGAATGAAAATGTCGTTCTTATTTCTTCTCCCAGAACTATAATTCCCATTCCAGATGTCTCCTTGCCTTCCTTCACAGCTTTTTCAAAATACAGATTTATTAACATTGGGGAAAGACTACTACCCCTTCCTAAACAATGCTCCGATTCATGCCCTTCCACACTTATAAACTGCTATACACGTTTGAATAACACTTCCTCAAAATTATGTAAACTTGGGGGGCCTTATTGTGATGGGAAGAGGATAAATTATAATCCCTCACAGGAGGTATATTCCCTATTAAAAGTGTGCTGATTGAAGGTGGCAGATGGCCAATAGCTTCTTGCTCAAACAACTGAGATGCAAAAAATAAAGACAAATATGTACATCTTACATGTTACGGGGGAATAGTGAAAATTAAACAGTGGCTTAGGCCAAACTTATTTATTGACTGAAACAAGTGACACTTTATCCAAAGTGGGTACAAAATTCATAATAATTCTACGTGCTGTCAGACCAGCATATTTAGCCTAGGGATAATAAATAAAAAAACTGGAAGCATACTTTGACACCAAACGAAAGGATGAACACTACAGGCGATGAATTTGGCAAAGCTCCTACAATGATGGGGTACTTAATAAATACTCTCACTCTGAACTAGCCGGTGTATAAAATTGGTGAGTAATAGTCACTGCTGGACGGTAAATGGTTATATCAGGATAAAAGGGAAACAGCCAATAAAATGGTTAGAATGCCGTTGCGTAAATGTACGATACCATACGCCGTGCCGAGCGCTGTGTGCGGTCGCTGCTGCGGGCTGCCGTCGGTTGCCAAAAGAGACGCTGTCGGTGTTTATCTAACACACGCGAGTTCCTGATTCACTTGCCAAGAGATCAGCCTGTGTCTGTGCTCTTCTAGAGGCTCTGACGTACAAGTCATTGAACAGGCGGTTGATCTAAAAGGAAGCTGCGCATCTCCCGTTCACTGCCACTGTGACTGTTGGTACTAGACTTGCGCATAATAGTTCGCGATCGGGAGCCTTCAGTTTAGATCGCGGCTCTGCCGCGAACTAGTTCGTTCTTTTAGTTCGTCCGCTTCCAGTGACTGCTGAGTGGCGTGGTCTGCGCATGCAGGTGAGGAAGAACTTCCCCCACCTAGATGCTTCATGCGCTTGCTGCTTGAGCCGCTAACGATATCACGCAAACCAAAAGAAACAGTTTGTGGATAATTTCTTGCGTTTAAGTTTAGATTTATCTCTATATCTTGGAATTATGGAATTTATTAGTCAGATATTGCAGAGTGCAGAATACTTCAAAGCAGAAATTTTGTAGCACTGAACTATGTAATCTAGCAGGCAGACGCTCACCTCGAAATGGCTCTCATCAGCAGAAGCCAAACACCTGATTTTTTTATTCTGTTCGCGACGTATCGTGCATATTTTAGTTCGCGACCTATCACGCATATTTTAATTCGCGCCCTATCACGCATATTTTAGTTCACGACCTATTTTAGTTCACGACCTATTTTAGTTCGCGACCGGTAGCTCTCCTTTTAGTTCGCAGCTCGGCCGCGAAGTAGGTCGCTCTTTTTAGTTCGTCCGCTCGTTTTGGCTTTTGCTACCGCTACTAAAACTGCAGCTGAGCTGCGTCTCAGCTCGAAATGACGGCAACTGGCAGAAGGGAATCACGCGATTCTGCGTGCTCTCGCGTCCTCTCGCTACTACCCGTCAATTTTCGGAAAAGGAGCGGATGAACTAAGAGGCGAGGGATCTGCGAACTAGTTCGTAGTGGGAGCGCTCTTCCGAACTAGTTCGTTCGCGAACTACACAAGACTAGTCGGTACAGACAATTCTCCAATTATCCCTCAACACAATGTACAAGTACACGAGAGCGGAATTAAGTCACCATTCAAATGAACAAGACACAAAAGCGTACTACGGTGGTTGGACACACACTCAGCGCAAACCGCTCTAAAATTCTGACTAGTCGCGAAACAGTAAGAAGTATTCAGCTTCGCCTGCACGTAGGCAGATCTTCATATAAATTAGAAGTGAACAAAGAATTTCTGAACACTGCCGGAATTTACTACCAGGATCGAAGCGCAGATAAAAACGGAACACTCAAGGAAAGATTAGTCAAAAGAGTGCTCTTTCCAGCTGCTCTCCAGTGCTAGCTAGCTCGAAAATAACAAAATTCCCTACAAAACTGTCTATGCGCTCCCTCCACGTCTTACCCCGCGTCCACACATTGGTACCAACGTTGGCGCCAACATTGGCCAATATTGTTGAGACAGCGTCCACACATTGGAGCCAATATTCAGTTGAATACGTCGAGAGCCAACGAAAACATATCTGACGCACAAATCCTGGCCAATGCATTGACCCTTTTGAGTGTGAATAATTACATTTTGTCATTGTAAATCAAAGTGGGAAACATACGTAAATGATGATGGGGTATTGTATCACTTCCTACCGAACATTAATTACGGTATGAAATCATTAATTTTTTAAAATATGCTATAAGTAAACGATACACATTATAAAAACTTAGACCTGCTACTTTAAATGATTGAAAATTAAATAAAAAAGAAAGAGATATTTTGGAGGGATGCTATTCTTTTGGTATTACGCTTCGATTTCTTGCTAAAGGAGACAATATTAGAAGCCTTCACTTCCCTTTTTAAATAACCATGTAATTGATATCACTAGTAGTGCTTGAAGTTTGCAAAACGATATTTAAAACTTGACAGGAAATATTAAGGACTGTACTGTTAATTTTAAAAATTAAATTCAGTAATGGATTATGTTGAAAGTCTATAAAGTTTTTAATTTCACAGTTCGCGCCTAAGTTTTGCTGTGGAATTTCGTTTTTTCGAGGCTTCTTTCACAAATTCATCACTTTCTGATACAGTTCTGATATTTACAAAGAGATTTCGAAACTTTAAAACGGCGACGAAGAACGAACGAAGAAAGAAACAGTTTCGAGATGAGCAGACGACAAACACACAATGAAACCTTGTCGCCAATGTGTGGACTACATACCCATATTGGCTCAACGTCCTTTGATGTTTGGTCTAAATACCGACAAGCAACGGAACCGTACCAACGTTGGCGCTAACGTTGGCTCCAACGCTATTTCACCGATTCACACATTGGACGAACGCTATTGGCGCCAACGTTGGGTCCAATGTGTGGATCCGGCCTTACGCGAAGTGCTACAAGAAAGCGGTCTACCACAGCTCGCAAATAGATCTCCTCGGGGCCATGCTCTGTGTCAGGTCGTTCACCTGTTTCTCTAATGGTTAGGCGAGGCGCCCGTGTCTGCGTCCCTCGCGCTACCAAAGCCGTTGGCGTGGAGCGGCTATTGCACAAATGCCGAGCGGCCTCCCGCGTACCGTTTCCTGGAAGGACGCCAATATCTAGAGCAGATTCGCAGAACGCATACATCACGTGGTCGGCGTCCGGACACTTGCCACGCCGGACACTTGCCACGCCGGACATTTGTCACACTTTTACCTGCTCCTAAGGGTCGGGTGCCCCTGTCTTGTCGCCTCCTCCTCCTCCTCACCCGCCCCCCCCCCTCGCCACCTGTTCGGACATCTGCACACTGGTCGCTTACGCATTTCATAGTGTGACCGTTCTAACGCCCGTGATCCCTTTTCGGAATGACTCAAACTGAGCCCTAATATTTTCCTGAATCACGGAAAGTTTTATTATTTCACAGTCTATAACAAAGTCATTCCACTGTAGGTGAAGTTGAACTTATCTCATATGCTGGCTGAAGTCCATTGCGTTGTGAGCTGTCTTCGGCATTCACTAAAAGATTTGATGTTACAGGATCTTTTCGTAAATTATAAACATGTCAGATGATATGGAAACGATTTTATTTCCCCTTAAACAACGTTCAAATCAATCACATTATTGCTCAATAAAAAAAATGCAGCGGCTAGCCAACAGAGCTGCTTACAGGTTTGTGGCCGCTAGAAGACTCTTAGAAGACTCCTCGAAGACTAACTAAAACATGGTTTCTCTCAAACATCTTTCTACATAACCGCGTAATAAGATTGATGACAAAGTTTTGTAATTCACAATTAAACAATATTATTTTACATTAAATATGCCAAAATACATAAATTAAAACATTACATTTAAGCTTTGACTATTTATCTCAACGTATGTACGTGTTTCACGAAATTTGTATTTAATGTGGTAAACAAATTTAACGTGGTCCTTTGACTAGTGTTTACAGTGCTCAAATTATTTACATTATTTGTGTTTTCGAAGAGCACGCATATTTGTTTTGCCAATATTGTGTAGGCGTACTATTATTGTGAAATGGAATATTAATGTGTTTCAGTTTGCGGTCAAATTATTTATTAATACGGATTTGTATATGGTGTCGTAGTTTTGTTAATTTCGAAGATAGCTTCTTAGTACTAAACGGATTATTAATTTTAGTGCATGAAAAATTATCAGTATTTAATTTAGGATCTAGTGATATATAAAACATGGACTGCCCTAATTTATTTCAACAGAAGGTATTATGAAATCATGTTGCGCAATAGTTATAACATGTAGTATTGTTGTTTTTACACAAATTAGTATCTATATAGGTTCAGCAATTTCCGAAACTAAGTGTAATGCATTTTTAGTGTTTGCAGCTATTATTTACGAAAGTATTAAAAACTGAAAATTACGTAAAAGGTCAGACAAAGTTATATTGAAATCAAAGTACTATTTCTTAAAGGTATTTTACTAATAGTGTTAATAGAATTTCAAACTGAAGGCGAAAATGTGATTTTACATGTCCGGTAATGAAGTTTTATTTTGGGTGTCAGATATTTCGTGTTTCTATGTTGGCAACTGATTTTTAGGAGTGTGCAACATAGCAGAAACGTTACACCGTCAGTATGAAAGTTATTACAATGGCCAAGGGCAGGCCTTTTGCCCTTCACAATGGTTACGCGATAATAAGGTGTGGATGTGCTTGCGCCGAAAATAGAATCATTGCAAGGAAAAGCTGCTTTCGAAGAACGGAGACGAATTCAACGTAGAGAACATCTGTCCAGGACCACCTAACGATGCGACCTTTATTAGTTGTAAAAATAAAAAGAGTGTATCAGACCTCAGTATCCTTAAATAACTTAATGATGAAACTAGCTGGTCCCAATTCGGTTCACTAGCATGGCAGTGAAATTTGACTCAACGAAGCAAATACATTAAACCTCACTCAAATGATACTCCTGCAACCAGAATTCATAGTTACATCTACCACTTTTCAATTTGCAATTTCTTACTTAAGTAAAAGCTCCCAGAATTTTTTCTACCTTCTAATATTACGGTCGTACCATCAAAGATTGTGATTTCTAAAATTATTTCCTCTAGCTTCAGAGCCGCAACTAGCTAGGTGTTTGTGCAGTTTACGGTCTTCACTTTTGATTGCTTTATCTTGTAAAAAAAGTTCAACGGATTTCTTTTCGTACTCATGTGGACGACTTCACACTTCTCATTATTTAGAGACAATTGCCAATTTTACACCATAGTGATATCTTATACAGATCGTTCTGCAGTTGGTTTTGATCTTCAGTTGATTTTACTAGACGGTAAATGACGGCGTCATCTGCAAACAACCCTAGAGAGCTACTTAGATTTTGCCCTAAATCGTTTATGTAAATAAGGAACAGCAGAGGACTAATAACACTACCCTGTGGAACGCCCGATATCACCTCTGTTTTAGTCGATGCCTTACCATCGATTACTACGAACTGTGTCCTCTCTGACAGGAAATCCCCTATCCAATCGCAAATTTGGGACGATATACTATAACCACACAATTTGATTAAAAGCCGTTTGTGAGGTACGGTGTCAAATGCCTTCTGGAAATCAAGAAATACGGAATCGATATCTGAACTCTTGTCGATAGCACCCATCACTTCTTGTGAATAAAGAGCTATTTGTGTTTCGCATACCTTGGGCAATAGATCATTCTGTTGAGATAATTCATCATATTTGAATACAGGATATGTTCCAAAAACCTGGTGCAAATTGACGTCAATGAAATAGGCCTGTAGTTTAGAGGGTTACTCCTAGCAAAAACTATCATAGTTTAATTACAGGTACGGGGAACATTTGGGAAGGGGAGAGCTCACTCAGAATGGGTAGGCACCTCACAAGTTGTTCTCTATATTTCAGCGCTGCTGACTTCTGAATATGAAAGAGTGTATTCCAGTCAACATTGTCAAAAGCTAATTCGAATAAATACGTATGCGTATGTGACACTATCTGAAAACCTGGCGTTGCCAGGGTATTTTTTTTTATTATTATTTATCGCTGCTATTTTTCAGGTATATATTCATTTCTGTAAGGGCCCTATGTCTAAAATCTCTTGGGAATACAATTAGTAGTAAAGAAGTAATAGATTAAAACTTGGTACGTCATGAGGCGGTTTTCCATTACATTTACTGTTTATGTGCTCATATCTCATGAACTACGTGTCGTACTGTGATAAAATTTGTTAAGATACATTCAACTGTAAGTGTGTATACTGTCTATAAAATTTCCTGCGGCTACAATTTGTTGTGTACAAGTTATAAATTGTGACGTCATATCGAATGCCGTAGTTGTACTCCATAAACAGCGGAAAAGTAGTAAGCGAGAAACTTTTTTCCTTTCATCAATTTGCTATAGTTGTCAGCGAGAAAAATTTTAATAAAGGTTTGAAATTATGTTTAAACTTTGTTGCAAGTCGCTAAGTACTCTCATTCTCATATGGCGTATTTATAAAGTCACGACGCATTATGTGGCAGATTGTTTTTCGAATCCAATTGTTTATGACGTCACATCTTCTGAACCATGTGTCGTATGTGATTCTTAACCCTGCAGCAATTGTTACCTCACGGTAAGTAATGTGTGTACAATATTTGGTTGAAATCGGTCCAGTGGTTTAGGAGAAAATTATCAGCGTTGTCGCTAAATCCAGCAGTTTTTCGCGCATATCATTGTTTATGACGTCATATGAATTATGTATCGTACGTAATTCTTACGCTTACGGTGAGCGTCCTCATGAATTGAAGCTTACGTGTACAAAATTTATTAAAGATCGTAACAAAACTGTAGACTTGTATTCAACATGTACACACAAACATACGGACACACTGCGTTATACATAAAGAAAAGATCTACTGCCCACCTTTTTGTATGATTCTCTTTTGGTTCACTCAGTAGAGCACACACAAACTCATCTCCGAGGGATAAATCGAACCTCCAGTGGAGACGGCCGAATTGCACTTAAGAAGTCATGATGTGGAAGTTTTACATTTCAGTCTTCATGGCGCTATAGCTCCTGGACCATGAGTTGCATAATGTAATAGTTTTCTACGTATTTTTAACGTATTGCAAATACAAATGGTACCCAAGAAATAACATCAGGTTTGATGTGGCAGCGTAACTGTATGAACACTAGCAACTGATATCCTTTTCCCTTTCACCATTTTGTGGAGAGTTTGTGGGGAAATTGTTTTGTTAATGTTTCTGATTAGGCCTTAAATCTCTTGGGAAATCACTCGTAGTGGACTAACCATCTACTTCGCATATTCTCTCCTTTGATTCTTTCAGTAATGTGAGTAGCATAAACTTTTATCTATGAAAAATGCAACGTTGTGTCAAAATTTGAATGTGTCAAAGGGCATTAAGGGGACGAAGTAGATGGGAAGAGAGAAAGACAGGATTTGTAGCCTTTCCCCAATGCTATTCAATCTTAACACTGAGCAAACTGTGTAGGAAAGCCGCGGTGGAGTAGCCGAGCGGTCTAAGGCACCTCGCTGCGGAGCGCGCGGTTGCTCGCCGTCGGAGGTTGGAGTCCTCCCTGGGGCATGGGTGTGTGTGTGTGTTGTCCTTAGGTTAGTTTACCTTAGTTTAAGTAGTTTGTAAGCTACGGACTGATGACCGCGCAGTTTGGTCCGATAGATTTACAAACATTTGAATTTGTGAGGGAAGGTAATGAGAAATTTGGAAATGTAAGTAAAGTTCAGGGAGTGGGAAAAAAAAAGAAAAAAAAAACAGAACTCTGCAGTTTGCTGACAAGAGTGTAATTCTATCACAGACAGCAAAGAACTGAAGAGCAGTTGTATGGGATGGACAGTGTCCCGAAAGGAGGATATAACAAGAGCAAAACAAAGGTAATAGAATGCAGTCTAACAAAAATCAGGCGATGCAGAAGGAATTGGATTAGGTAATGAGACAATAAAAGTACTACATGAGTTCTGATGTTATATCGATCAAATAAACTCTGATGATCGGAGGAGAGAAGATATAAAGTTCAGAATAGCAATCGGAAGAATAGCATTTTTTAGAAAGCGCAATCTGTTAACATGGAATATTAATTTAACTGTTAGTAAATCTTTTCTAGCCTTGTGCCAAAGTGAAGCGTGGTCGACAAACACTTCAGACAATAGAAGAAGAGTTTCAGATTTGGTGCTACCGAAGAAAGCTGACGATTAGGTTTGTAGATCCCATAACTAATGAGGAGGTACTGAACATTATTTGGGAGGTAAGGAATTTTTGGTAAATCTTGACTGAAAGGAAGTATCGATCACTAGGGCACATTCTGAGATTTTATAGAACTGTTAATTTAGCATTAGAGGGAAGTGTGTGGGATAAAAATCGCTGCGGCAGACCGAGAGATGAATACAAGAAGGAGGTTTAAATGGATGTAGGTTGTCGTTATTCATTCGTTATTTACAAATAAATCGGGTTTAACAGGACAGAATAGCATGGAGAGCTGCATCAAACCAGTCTGTGTGCTGTTACAGCGCAAACTAGTAACAGACAAACTTGTTAAAATCCAAGTGGAAGCACGTCATCGGTTGTGTCGTAAAATGCAACGCCGGTCTCTCGTGATGACAGCAGTTGCTGCGTCGTCGAATTAAAAACCTATAGTCAACAGTCCGACAGACGACAAGAGAAGGGAAAGGTTACATTTGTATGCTTGTAAACAAGTCATAACTGCGTCTAACTCTTCGACAAGAGTGAATAGGCAGGTTTGAGTGACCGCTGCAATCACAAGAACCGATCCACATGTCATAGCTTTAGCCAATTTCTGTACATGTACTCCCGCTTTTGGAAATTGTGCTTACTTCGTCATTAGGATCAATGATGCTCAGGAGAGTAGTCGTCGATTCAGTGATCTAATCTCTGTATTCAGCTTATGTCTCAGATGAAACAGTACAGGCTAATAGGCACTAGATGTAGCTAGGAAACGCAGTCGGTAAAACTGCAGAGTATGTTGCCCGTGTTATTAGCATGACGCGTATGTTGGTAACTTTGCAGTGAGCGACTATGATCACTGTTTCGTACAGATCATAAAATAAATAAAACATGCTATACCTGCTCTATGGTTGACTGCTGTGGTGTATGCGTAGATATTCTGTAGTGTTGCCAACATTTGCAGCGCTTGGGCAACAGACTCTACATTTTAGCCGACGGAGTTCGGTGAGTACTACACTTCAAACTGACCATCATCCAGGGAAGATGGTGAATTGAGGTACTACCGTTTTCACAACCGTGAGTATGGTCGCTGCCTGAGGCTAGCTCTCTCGCCGCGGTGGAGTAGCCGAGCGGTCTAAAGCGCCTCGCTGCGGAGCGCGCGGTTGCTCGCCGTGGAGGTTCGAGTCCTCCCTGGGGCATGGGTGTGTGTGTTTGTCCTTAATTTAGTTTACCTAGGTTTAAGTAGTTTGTAAGCTACGGACTGATGACCACGCAGTTTGGTCCGATAGATTTACAAATATTTAAAAAAATTTGGGGCTTGCTCAGACTACATTGGTTCACTTCCTAAGGGCCAATGAACCGGTCGACGCGCTCTTTGATGGTAACCCTGCCAGCCGGTATAAATAGTTCATCTGTCACCACGTCATCCGACTCCAGTGTTTCCACATTTGGACCCACAAGCAGTGCATAGACCGAAGGTGGGAGCGAGTACACCTTCTTTGAGGGTCTCTTCTTCGACTCCCCGGTGCAATGGAGCAGGCACCGGCAGTCCGAACGGATCACGGCAGCCGACACATAGAAGACAGCGAGACGCGAGCTGACGCGATCGAAGGGCGACTTCAACTGCTGATATAGCTGCTGTCGAGGTAGCGCCTACACCAGAAAACCTTGTTACAACTGAATAAACTTGTAAACACTAACACTGTTTCACTAGCATCCTCTAGGTATCTACTGCTCGGTCCCCAGAAGTACGGGTGAGCACAATAACAGCGTTCTAACTCGTCGCAAAGACGTTCGTTGAGGCGTAACTAGGCATGCAGAAAAGACAAACAACTTTATTTTCAGACACTTACACACAGCCGGCGTCACGAAAGAAGAAGACACACACACACACACACACACACACACACACACACACACACACATTCACGCACACTTTCATAGTAACGTTCTTGTTACTGAACGGTACCTTACCTACCATTAACTCATGATGGTGTGATTAAACGCACTCAGGTCCAATTTAATGCCGATAACTTCATATCAGCTTTTGCGAGGATCGAAAATTACTTAACATTGTGATGGAATTCAAGAGTGAAGAAACTTCGTCTGCACAATATCATCTCCATTTTAATACCTTCTTAAAAGCTCTAAAAATAATGTTTAGGGCTATTTTAGAATTAATGTTGGCGCTTTGATGCAGCAACATTTTACGAAGTTAAGACTTATTTGCGTAGTAATGAATAGGAAACCACACGGTTCATTTCAAATCAAATGTTCAAATGTTTGTTAAGCTTATGCGACTTAACTGAGGAATCATCGGTTCTGAAACAACCTACTTGTAAACTACCTTATACTAAAGACAATACAAACATCCATGCCCGAAGGAGGATTCGAAACCCCGACGGGGAATGGAAACGCACGTCGGAGCATGTGCCTCAATGCGCTCGGCCACTCCTCCGCGGCTTTCATTTTCTTCTATATTTACGTGAAATTCATGTAACAGGGCCTGAACGGTAATAGACAACGTTTTAATACTAGTGGTAAACATCGACAGTTATGGAGTATGTTTACTGGTTTCTTACTTTGTCTTCTGCAGGAATTGATGCCAGGATTATTTTAAGCCGGCCGCGGTGGCCGCGGGGACTGAGGCGCTCCAGTCACGGTCTGCACGGCCACTACGGTCGGGGGTTCGAATCCCCCCTCGGGCATGGATATTTGTGCCGTCCTAGTTCGTAAGTAGTTCATAAGTAGTTTGTAAGTTTAGGGACTGATGACCCCGTAGTTAAGTCCCATAAGCTTAACAAACATTTGAACATTTGATTTGATTATTTTAAGTATTTCCGTAGCAAGTGACTTACAAACAGTAGTGTGTCACCTAACCTGTAAACGTTTTATTGACTGTTACTTCATATTTTACGGAAGGATGCCTATTGTTTGAGCTGCACGTAGATAAACGAAACATTTTAAGCCTTGTTTCAGAAACATTATTAAGTAACTGTACGACCTAGCTCTCTGTTCATAACTTGGGAAAAAAAAAAAAAAAGTGCGCCGGCCGCGGTGGCCGAGGGGACTGAGGCGCTTCAGTCACGGTCCGCACGGCCACTGCGGTCGGGGGTTCGAATCCCCCCTCGGGCATGGATATTTGTGCCGTCCTAGTTCGTAAGTAGTTCATAAGTAGTTTGTATGTTTAGGGACTGATGACCCCGTAGTTAAGTCCCATAAGATTTACAAACATAAAAAAAAAAAAAAAGTGCGTGAAACGAGGCTAAAAATAGTGTCGTTGGATTAGTACGATATTCAGTGTTCCATCATGAATCCACAAACTAATTATCTAATGGCTCGTTTTGGTTTAGTTTTATATTACCACGTCAGTTCTTTAACGTTAAAGCAGATCTGCCAAACAGCAGCAGTTGCATCCTAGGTGTGGTGGAGTCCAGAAATCTCAAAACGGTGTGCATTCACCTTGTGTTACAACGAGGATGATGAAGTCATCCAGCGCTTTGCTTGTCACAAGATGCCCCTGCAGATGCAGTTCAGTCTTCGCATTTCTCACAATACTGCCTGCATTGTAACGCGGTCTCGTCCTCAGAGTAATGGAGTGCGAACTCTCATAACTTCACCCAAGCGCCTCTGGCCGTGTTCACGAGCGCAGATAGACCGTTATCGCCAGCTTATCGCAACGTTTATTTCGTGGTTACGAGTGCCTGAGAACGGTCTGCTACCAGATTATGGGCTACTGATATTGGAGGCTCACTCATACTCCAGCATCCCAAGCGTATGAGACGGGTGGCCGAAGAGGCGTGGAGGTTCCTGCTTCAGTTCCTTGATACCCAGCTGTTTGCGTAAAATATGAGCTATATGATTCTTCTTCACGAGGAATACAATATGGAAATGTCACTAGAGATTGAATCTTATAAATGGCAATATTAAGATAAAACTAATACCAGATATCATTCAGTAAATATCACACACAGCCAGCCGGCAATCTGTTATTAAAAACTGTCTTTTATTTGATGTTGTGGTTGTTATTTTCGTATTCAATCCAAAGACTGATTTGATGCAGGTATATACGCTACATGGCGTACATTTTCAAAATAATTCATAAAAAATCCCATAATGCACTTAAGGCAAAATAATATCTTTTACTAGTAAACAAACCAGTTTTCCTTAAAATATAATTTTTGAGACTTTTACATGCAGCCATTCGTCATGATATTTGACCATTCAGAAAACCTTACAGCGCGGCATCTATCCCTTAGGCTAAGGGTGAGATGTCACGCCCTTATTGGTGACATGCCGCATCATGATGTTTGTTTAAATCTATAATTTTTTAAACAAAATATGTTAAAATTTTAGTTTATGATTGTAACAATTGAGGAATAAAAATAAACACTGAAGAATTGGCAAACAAATCATTTATTTTTGTTATATCGTAACACTGAAATTTTAAATTATTTTTAAAGATTAAACGTAGGCCTGTCAGAATTTTATTAAAAAAAAAAAAACTCTCCGTCACTAGCTTTTATTCCTAATTTCCCTACCACAGTCAACACAATAAGTATCAAAGATTGCGGCATGCACCCGACCTATCAGAAATAGACACCGCACCCTATGACTCTGCTACCGTAGCAACCAAATTGGCCAGACTAGAATCAAAAGGCACCCAACAGCAGTTACTGGTTGTGCAGCTACTCAGATATTTGAAAATATACCACTATTTAGCACCATCTAATAACTAACCATAACATTAAAAAGATTTCCACGCAAGATATAGAGACGCACCTTGTTTTTAACACTAACTCGGTTAAAATTACCACTATTGAAAAAAAATCAGTTGCCTTGCGTCTGCACACGCACTCGGGTGGCTTTTACCCCTTTTCCGCCACCTTTCTCAGCCACGAGGAATATAATATCGAAATGTCACAAGAGAGTGAATCTTATAAATGGCAATATTAAGATAAAACTAATACCAGATATCATTCGGTAAATATCACACACATGCAAATCTGTTATTAAAAACTGTTTTGTATTTGATGTTGTTGTTGTTATTTTGGTATTCAATCCAAAGACTGATTTGATCCAGATATATACGCTACCCTGTCCTGTGCAGTCTTCTTCATCTCTGAATAAGTAGGAACCTCCGCATCTTTTAACATACTGTATTCGCCTCTCGATCCTTCTCTGCGAATGTCACCCTCCCCCCAATGCTAAACTGACGCTTCTTTGAAGTTTCAGTTAATTCCTGTCAGTAAAAATATGTCAGAGATTTCTTTCCCCCTATTTCGGTTCAGTATCTCCTCATTAGTTACTTGATCTTCAGCAGTCGTCTGCAGCACTGAATTTCAAATGGTTCTACCCTGCTCTCTCCCCTATCTCCTTGTTGTCCATGATTCACTCCTATAAAATGCTATACTTAAGACAAATGTTTTCAAATAGACTTCTTACCACTTATATTAATTTTCGATGTCCACAAATTTTTCGTCTTCAGAAAATGCTTTTCTTTCCACAGCCATTCTGTGTTTTACACCTTCTAAAGCTTGACCAGCATAATTTTCTTTACTGTTCAAATAAAACTCATATAGAACCTTCATTGTCTCGTTACCTAATCTAATTCTTCAGCATTGCCTGACTTTCTTAGACTATATTCCATTACCCTTCTTTAGCTGTTGTTAACCTTATATATTCCTTTCAAGACTCTAACCTTTACAATACTAGTCCCTTAGGTTAACCTGGTGTGAAATAAATAGCTGAATAAATACGTAAACTTCACGAACATGTGTGATGCGTTTAAATTTCTCTTTTTATAAATAAGTTAGCTCACATTTTGAATTGACGGCATATTTTGGCTTCTTCTCCCACGGATAATTTATGAACTTTCCACACGATATAATGCATTATATTGCACAAGAAATGTTGTACATGATTAAAATTTCAAATATAAGAATGAGAGCACTGGTATAACTATAGTGACATTTTTCTACATTTGTGTTGTCAGACAATTAAAGTTACTCATTGAAAACTTAGCGAGAAAAGTGATCTGTTTGTCAATTCTGATGCATGGTTTGTTCGCATTCAGCCACAACGAGATTCTCCATAGGGTTTTTTTCTATTTTCCTGACATTTACCTGACATATTTAGAATGTAATGATTTCCAGAATTTATGACGATCCTGAAAAGTAGATTCTTGCAGCTGGCGTACCTTATAACGATACATGCACTCAATTGCACATTTAAAATTCGTTATATACATAAAATTCTGTATGTAAATAAAGATTTACAACTGTCATTTTAGATGTACAACTTATGAAAACTACTATAAGAACATTATTTCATGCCAGAATAGTCTTAAAATTTCACAAACGTATATATATTATGGTAAATGTTAATGAATGTTTTTTTTTATCAATACTGTCAGTACTGATATTAGATAAAAGTAACACACAATTAAAAATATAACATATGTCAATACATACATATCATCTACATTCATATTTAATAGAAGCAGATTAAACCTTATCATTCGCTAGGTCAATTTTAAGGCACTGATTCACAAAACAGTTGTCATTCTTGTAAACGCTGTTCGTAAAGAAAAACTGCTATAGTCAGAATCATAGCATATTCAAAAAGCCATTTTAACTAGTTAATGATTTCCTTTGGTTACAATATGCATTCACGATACTCGAAAGTCAATCAAATACTTTGTTTCTCTCAATTTACTATGTATTGCTAAAAGTATTGTGTTTTGCTTATTTCGACCTGATGTAAGATATTGTACTTATAATTTTGTATGTTCTGTAGAAGCAAGCTGCTAAAAGGGGGAGGGAGGTTGCCACTTTCACCAGGACAGAAGAGCATGTAATTTGCGTATTACTTCAATATGTAACTCAGTTTATCTTTTCTATTAACATTCTTTGTACACAAGTGGCACTGGGGAGGAAAGATGGACGCCATGTTTTGTGAATGATTTACTATGGTTACATACTGGGTGATCAAAAAGTCAGTGTAAATTTGAAAACTTAATAAATCACTGAATAATGTAGATAGAGATGTAAAAATTGACACACATACTTGGAATGAGATGGGGTTTTATTACAATAAATAAATAAATAAATAAATAAATAAAATGTGACTGCACATGAAAATCGTGTAATAAAGGAGCTGTAATGAGTAGATGAGTGTAATGTAGTAGATGAGTTTTGTTTTTTGCGTCGCAAGATAACTTCTGATGCCTGAAGTAAAGGAGATATAAAATGCAGAATGGCTATGAGAAGGAAAGCGTTTCTGAAGAAGAGAAATTTGTTTACATCCAATATTAGTTTAAATGTTCGGAAGTCTTTTCTGAAAGCATTTGTCTGGAATGTAACATTGTACAAGAGAAAAAAGTGGACGATAAGTAGTTAAGACTAAAACATGGTAGAAGCTACTGAGGAATGATGAAGATTAGATGGATATATCACATAACTAATAGGGAGGTGCTCAACAGAATTGGGGAGAAAAGGAGTTTCTGGCATATCCTGAGTAAGAGAAGGGTTAGGTTAGTGGGACACATTATGAGACATCAAGGAATCGTCAACTTGGCATTAGAAGGAAGTGGTGGGGTAAAAATCCTAGACGGTGACCGAGGGACGAAAACAATAAGTAGACTGAAACAGCTGTATGTTGTCATTCGTATTCTCAGATGAAGAGGCTTGAACAGGACAGGCTTGCGTGGAGAACTGCATCAAACCAGTCTGCGGACTGAAAACCACAACAATAACAAACATTACATGATGATACATATGTTTTTCGAACTTAAAAAGCACTTCACAACATAGCAAACAAGTATTAATTGACTTTGCCTGTCTCATATTATCTAGCTTTAAATGTAGTAAATTATGATTAAAAGAAGACAATATGCACCTTTTCAAATGTACAGGCTTACACAGAGAAAAATTAAGTACTTATATCAATTCACTGCTTTTAAAATACTGTACTACTTCCGAAGTCACTTTAGGTTTATTCAAATTCACATTTTTTAATTTGGATTTTATTCTTAATATCAGTAACCAACACAGTATTCAGTACAATTACTTTTATGTATTTCTGGTTTAAGGCACTTCATTTAAATGTGTCACTAGCAATGTTAATGCCAAATCACGAACACATAAGCATATAACTTTGTTTAAAAAATATATCCACATCTCACACTTTAACAAAATATTATAACATTGTCTTAAATTTAAGCTGTGTTAAACCTTATCTTAGAACTTCTTTAAAAGTGATCAAGCAGAGAGTTTGAGTGTAAGTTCATCTTGTTCATGAAATGTTGATAAGTGTCTGGATGGGATAGCCCTGTAATAGCTGTCTCAGAGAATCTTTGGTTTTGTCGAGCATTGTTGATGTGGCTCAGTTCTGCATGGCAGTCTAAGTCAATAATGTGATCGCAAGTTGTGTGATTGAAATGATGTAGCACAAGATGTATTAATTTTTGATACTGGAGATGCAGAGGATATATATATATATATATATATATATATATATATATATATATATATATATATATATATATATATATATATATATCCTCTGCATCTCCAGTATCAAAAATTAATACATCTTGTGCTACATCATTTCAATCACACAACTTGCGATCACATTATTGACTTAGACTGCCATGCAGAATATATATATATATATATATATATATATATATTGGACTTAAATTATTTTCTGATGAAGGCAATTTTGGAAGAAGAGATAACCAGTCATTTTTTTTTTTTAATTTCTGCGGCCCAGCTGTTATTTATCAGACAACCATTGTTTAAGCATATGTCAGGGCCACTGTGGGTTAAACTTATTATATATTTTTAAATACTATCATTGTTCAGTGAAGTAAGATAGTGTTGATCAGTGAGATTTGCAATCAGTTATCTATTATGGTCAGATGTAGTTGCAGAAATACAATACACACACATCCTACATGTCAACATGAAATTAGACAATACGTTTTGTAGATATTATTAATGATATTAGGTAGATCACATCAATTGTCCACTCACACACATACATGCAAAACATTTGTTAACTTTCAGTGTCGAGCAAGTACTGATAGACTATGTTTTTCTAACCAGCTGTTGTATCAAAGAGAATTTAGAGAGAGAGAGATGTGTAAGGTTTTTGAGGTAATATGGCCGCTACTAAATATTTTATAGATGATGAAAGATGAACATCTTTACCTTGAATAAACACTAGTTTCTATCAACCATCTGATTTGCATGTTTTAATAACAAACTTTCAGAAATCCAGATTTTTCGCTTAAGAGGGAATCTTAAGATTACAAACAAAGCGACAATCAAAAAACATCATCAAGATTTGAGTTAGGTGATAAACTTTAATATTTCACTCTTCAGTTTTTATATCACACAATGCTTCTCTCCTTCCTCAAATACAACGTTCATGAAACAAAATAGTGAAAACAGCATGGGAACATAAATATCAGAAACATTAATAGAGGAGTGATATTTTGTATTTGTCAGGGCCTGCTGTGTCATATATGCTATTTCAAGACATCGTGAAAAAGTTATTTACACAAATGACGCTCCTTTTAAATAAATTATTTACTACGGCAGGCTTATTTCGGCGTGATTGTCTTCGTCAGGTTAACTGTAAAATACGTGACAAATAAATTGTGTACAAGTGCTTAGACACAATTTATACTCGTGAGATACCAAAGAAGACGAAGATAGGCTTTTGAAAATAGCTTAGAAATAACTGCATGTAACCTTCTAATACCTGTGACTCATTTCATTGAACAGTGGTAGAGTGCCAGACTACAAATCCGAAGGTCGTGCGTTCGATCCTCGCCAGGTCCTATGATTTTTATCTGTCACTTTCCACTTCTTTCACATCTGGCAGTATTACTCATGTGAAAAATACCGAGCAGCACCGTGGTTCGGAACCCATGTTAAACTGTAGGTCCCCTATAACTGGCTGGGTAAGTCAGTTCGAAGGTCGGAGGAAGACAACGGCATACCACCTCCGAACAGGACCATGTCTAGTAAATCACTGTGGTGTTCAAACCATTTTTTGGATTATTGACTGCTTTACCTTTTTTTACTCTCTATCAAAATAGGTGTCACATAACTT
Source organism: Locusta migratoria (assembly GCA_026315105.1). Classification (NCBI taxonomy): domain Eukaryota; kingdom Metazoa; phylum Arthropoda; class Insecta; order Orthoptera; family Acrididae; genus Locusta; species Locusta migratoria. Next base: position 854,283,603 of record CM048744.1, on the reverse strand, counting down.
CAAAATAAAAAATGAACTTGATAAACGAGCAATGACATCATACAGGTATTACAAATAAACGTAGACCTAATACATTCAACCAAATTGTGAAATTAAATAATTTATCCAAATATCTATACAATAAAAATTGTGATGTGTAAAACAATTTCCCAAAGTTTTAAAGCAAAAACCAATAGAAGATGGCCGAAAGATGTTGAGTTAAAATAAAAAGCTTCATAAAGATCCACAAAACGAAAGTTTTTACATTCCCATTAATCTAACTACTAAACAGAATAGACTGTGTGACAGCACCTGACAAATCAATATTACAAGGAGAAGAAGACAGATGTATGTAGACTGAATTTATGAGTTAAAATTATCCAGTTGAATTTAACACTTGGATGCATAACAGGGGTCTTTTGGACCCGACAACCTTTCATTTTATCAAAGAAATTCCCTTTAATGTTGATTATGTTTCATTAGGCTGACCTCGGGGAAGATCAGTTTGGATTCAGGAGGAAAGTAGGAACCCGGGAGGCAATACTCACTTTACGTCTTATCTTAGAAGATAGATTAAGGAAAGGCAAACCTACATTTTTAGCTTTTGTAGATTTGGAAAAAGCGTTTGACAATGTTGACTGGAATACACTCTTTCAAATTCTGAAGTCAGCAGGGGTAAAATACAGGGAAAGGAGAGTTATTTACAACTTGTACAAAAGCCAGACCGCAGTTATTAGACTCGAAGGGCATGAAAGGGAAGCATCAGTTGGGAAGGGAGTAAGACAGGGTTGTAGCCTTTCTCCGATGCTATTCAATTTGTACATCGAGCAGGCGGTGAAGGAAAGCAAGGAAAAATTTGGAATAGGGATTAAAGTTCAGGGGGAAGAAATAAAAACATTGCGTTTTGCCGATGACATTGTAATTCTGTCAGAGACAGCAAAGGACCTGGAAGAGCAGTTGAATGGAATGGACAGCGTGTTGAAGAGTGCATATAAAATGAACATTAACAAGAGCAAAACAAAAATAATGGAATGCGGTCTTAGAAAATCAGGCGATGCTGAAGGAATTAGATTAGGTGACGAAACAATGAAGGTGGTAGATGAGTTTTGTTACTTGGGTAGTAAAATAACATGCGATGGTCGCAGTACAGAGGATATAAAATGCAGAATGGCAATGGGCAGAAAAGCATTTTTGAAAAAGAGAAATTTGCTAACATCGAATATTAACTTAAGGGTAAGGAAGTCTTTTCTGAAGGCATTTGTGTGGAGTGTTGCCTTGTACGGGAGTGAAACATGGACGATAAGCAGTGCGGACAGGAAGAGAATAGAGGCTTTTGAAATGTGGTGTTACAGAAGAATGCTGAAGATTAGGTGGGTAGATCGCATAACTAATGAAGAGGTACTGAACAGAATTGGTGAGAAAAGGAATTTTTGGCATACCTTGACTAAAAGAAGGGATCGCTTGGTAGGACACATTCTTAGACATCGGGGAATCGTAAATTTAGCATTTGAGGGAAGTGTGTGGGGTAAAAATCGCAGAGGGAGACCAAGAGATGCGTATAGTAAGCAGATTCAAGTGGATGTGGGTTGCCGTTCTTATGAGGAGATGAAAAGGCTTGCTCAGGATAGAGTAGGGTGGAGAGCTGCATCAAAGCAGTCTCCGGACTGAAGACCATAACAACAACAACAGGCTCTGTGTAGTCCTTCAAAATATTGTTGTCTTTCTTTAGATAAAACTTCATTTGGTGGAAATAAAATTATTTACCTCTCTTCATTAATTTTGTGATATTGCACGGCTAATGCCTGACGGGGCTTTTAGACCCCTTAGTGAACAAGGTATTTTTGAATAGTTTACTTACCTTTTGTCTGAATGGCACGTTTTGTTGGCAACATTACTGACAACGATTAGATCTTCGCCGCTGTTACGGTCATTATTGAGGAGTCTGAAACACTGTGGACGCTGCAGCTGAAACTTCTTTTGATAGGTACGTCTATGTCTTTACGATGCAGTGTTTCATATGTGCATAAGTTCAGTTTTATAAATAGAATAGTTATACAATAAACTTTCATTCTTTACTTTCAGCATGGATGTCATATCATCTGTTCGAAGTAGAAGAATATTATCTGAAGTCGGAACAACTGATAGAAATTTGGAATCAGCCCTTTCTGAATGGCTTGAAGCTCTGTTTCATGAAGAATATGACAGTGCTTCAGAGATTGATAGTCCTCAGGGGAGAAGATGGCCATTCGTCTTATAGATAAACATTATGAATGTAGCAGCTATAAATTCCCTGTGTTTATTTTCAGAGCAACATCCCAACTATCAGGAAGGCAGATCCGATATAAGAAGAATTTTTCGCAAGGATTTATGAGAAGAAATGATGCGTCCTCACATGGAAAATAGACAACAATGGACGCCTTCGGAAGAATGTTCTACAAGGCATGGTTCGTTTTGGAGTTACCCCCCAACAACCGCAGATTGCAGAGACTGGAAAATCACCAAAAACCTATTTGCAAAGAGCACAGTGTAAATATTAAAGTGATTTATGCTATTGTATTCTTTGTACTAAAATAAAGGTCATGGTATCATTACAGATACTAGCTTATATGCCCGTGCTTCGCAACGGTTGTTAAAGAAGATCCTGTGTATATCATGGTTCTTTGGGTTCCGGACGTTGGTCAGCAAAAACACAATCTTTGTTGGATCTCTATGACAATAAACTCAGTTCTCCTACCCAAGATGTCAAATTTAAATAGAAGTAATTGTCGAAAACGATGAATGTTCATAAAGTTTTTTATAGTAAGAGTGAAATTAATTTAAGTCCGTGCTTCGTAACAATGTAAATTCAATGTTAGGTTGTGTTCATAAAGTTACACATTGCAACAGCAGCGCCGAAAGCGGCTGGCAAATTACATTTCTGAAAACTATATTGGATAAGTGCGAATATTGATTTGTAACAGTTTTCACAAATATCTTCTTGAATATGAATTTGGAATGAATTGTAAGACTGTGTGAATCATGAGACTCTATACAAAAGAGTTTCGCGTGAAAGTGCTGGTCATAATGAGATGTGACAACAATGGATGCATCTAATTCGGTAAAATTTTACTTTCTATCCTGGCGGCCTCTTGTTTTTATGTTGGCAACATCAATAACACGATATAAAATAGCTGCAAAGATGACTGAACCACATAGAGTGAAGATAAATACTGCTGTTCCTGCTGTATGTTTGATTTCAGGACAAAATATTTGCGTGCCACGCGATTGGCTTATGACGATGTCACATGAATCTCGTTATTCAACATCTGTTGCCAACATTATCACATGAGGCCGCCGGAATATGAGTAGGACTATGTCAAATAATTTTTCTTGACCCAGCTGTCAAACGATAACACCTTTCATAGCAGAGAGTGTCGCAGCTATATCATTAATGTATGTCTGTGTTTCCACCACGCTTCCACGACAGTGATCAATGTTCCACGAGTATTTTTATCTTTGAGTCTATCTGGATTTTTATCTTTGTTTTGTGTCTCTGTTCATAGTCGGTAATGTGTGCTTGACGGAAACATGTGATCTATTTAAAAACAAATTCGTATTTGATATTCCTTGTCGTTATTAAAGTCTGAAAGGACCGCATTGTTTGACGATTGAAAGAATAAACAGGTTTTGACTCGTTCCGCAAAGTTCGTAAGTCACAGAGTATATAGCTTTTCCTAAGAGTATTTATTGCATATTTTGCGATTTTTTGCTCGTCACACTCACCCACTGCCACGCACCGCGACCAAACTCCCTTACTAACAACATTAGACCATGGGCAGTATGTGGTCATGGAGAAAAGTCTGTCAGCACGTACACACACAAGCCTTCTATATATAGATACAGATTATGTTATTCATTTTGTCACCAAACCCATCCAAATTCCAATTTATCGGTTTAATAACTAACATTTTCTATATGTAGTAGTCTCAAAGACCCCGCTCATGCATTTTTGCGAATCGTACCACTCATGCATCCAAGGGTTAATAGTACTCTTATCGATGTTAACCTGACGATGACAATGACGGCGACACAGCCCTGCCACGTTTAATAATTTATTTAAAAACAGCGCTCCTTGTGTGAATAACCTTTTAAGAATGTTGGAGAGTTTGGGCTACATAGTGGGATCCAGCACACAGTCGGTCAGTGCAGAGCAGTAGCAGGCAGCCGCATCAGATGCCGGTGTGTTCGGTGATCCAGGAGCGAATGTCGGAGACTCTGCAGAAGACGGAGGGCTGGTCGTCGCAGGAGGCCCCGGTGGTAGGCGTGACCCCCAGCAGGGTGTTCCCACTGACCAGGGGCCCGCCGACGTCGCCGCCGCAGACGAGCCCGCGGTCACTGGCGCCGGCGCACACCATGTGGTCGGTGACGTACCAGCTGCCCAGTTGGGCCCGGCAGTCGGCCCGCGCCAGCACCATGCTGCTCACCTGCTGCAGAGTCTCCGGGAAGTCCGTGGAGATCCCGTTGCGGCCCCACCCTGTCGCCACCACGGCAGTCCCCGCTGCAGGGTCGCTACCCTCCTCGGGAAGGTTGACCGCCTTCACGTTCGGGTCGTCCAGATCGAATTCGGGCTCCACCTGTGTTGCATTGTTCAGATTGAGATCAGAAATGGAGCCGTGAGAAGTCTAATGTCAAAGGTAACACACGCTAGAATGGAGGTATCGCAGCTCCTCTATGTTGCCGTAGTTATTTATTTACTAGCTTCAACCCACGGCTCCACTCGCTTGTTGGTTGATTATGATAGATAAGCTATCTTTCAGTAGTGTGCTATGAGACTGGTTTTGAAGGATGAAATGAAATGCAATAACTTCATTAGAAACAAACATTTTTAATCAACATTCAACTAAAAAAATTATGTGAAGTGCTTAATAATTTATAATAAATAATACATATATTATTCCATATAGCCTGTGTTGCAATATCTCAACACGTATAGTGAGAGTAATGTCCAAATTCATTTTAATTTCATTTTAGGGCACTCTAGTAAACTGAATTTGCGTAGGTGCTACAATGACCGTAGCATCTATATCTATTCAGACAGCCAGACAGCACTGAGATCACTGGCAGCTCCTGCAACAAGGTCTAAAATTGTTGCAGAATGTGACAGGGTTCTGGTGGTGCTAGGGGAAAGCAATAGAGTAAACCTATTGTGGGTCCCTGGCCACTCGGGGATCAGTGGCAACGAACATGCCGACAGATTAGCCAGGATGGCGGCAGACTCCATTTATTAGACCGGAACCTGTCCTGACAATACCGAGGCAATGATCAAATTGGAGCAACGTAACTGGCTCAGAAGACAGCACGTAGAATATTGGACCAAAGTCTATCAACAAAAACATGGCAAGGTAATGATGCCAAAGCCATGTTTTAAAAGAAGCTCTGCAATCTTGGGCCTGAACAGGAGAGAGATTAGACTCATGGTTGGATTGCTGACAGGCCATGGGAATTTCAAAAAAAAAACACCTACATACAATGGGATTAACAGAAGAGGACTCTAAATGTAGGATCTGTGATGACGGTGATGAAACTGCATTACATCTAATGTTCGAATGCATTGCATTGGAGAGTAAAAGGCACAGAACATTTGGGACAACCAGACCCGAAGAAACTGTGTCTAATAAAGAACTGGTAAAGGGACTCGTTGCACTGTTCAAGGGCATTGGTTGGCTTTACTAGATATACAGGGAGCGAGACCGCACAATAAACTTAGTTTCGGTGCGGGCAGTGGCGGGTTTGACCAAGACTCTTTTGGCTTCCCTGAGAAAATCAAATCAAATCAATGAAACTACATTATTTGTAGTATTGTTTGGTGCGTAAATGTAGAGATTTTATTGGGTTTCCCACCCTTGAGCAAGCGACGTATAATTGACCATGTGAAAAACATGAGAGCTGTAAATAGATTCCTCCGATTTTTTAAAGATATGTATTAAAAGAAATTTCTTTTTTACTGCTTTATTTATTTAATTCTTATATTTCCTCATTCGTATGCTTATCCTTACAGAGAAAGAGCTGAAGACATTGTAGCACGCATAGACCAAAGATATGGTCTGTGGCATTACGTTTCGCTGTATGTAACCTCCTTGCTATAAAGTCGCAAACGTCATCGTTGGCCTTCAGCTCGAATTTCTTTATAATTTCACGACTTTCAACCACCATATCTTCCATTCCTTTATAGCTATCGGCATTGAACTGCTATGGTGTACAAAGGGAGACTTCGGATAACAATTACACACAGGCCACTCGTTTGCGTTCTGTAGTTTTCGCTGCAGAGCGAAATATTAACACACACGTAGAATTTTATATACACCGATAACTTTCCACCCTTTTATTATTATGAACCCTCAAGCAAGAATGCAACCAATCAAATCATTTTCAAAGAGTAAAAATAATTTTCAAAGAGTAATTATTGCTCCGCATTTCGCGTTATATTCTTCAAATTACTAAATATCTATCAGATCGCTATAAAACCGTGCCTAATACCTTCCTAAGGTTTAATTAGTAACTATACAAATATTTAAGTCGCTGCGTCTTGTCGTTCGGGCGTGATAAGCGTACACCAAACAGACATTCACATTAATATAATAGATAAATAGCTATCCGATCGCCATAAAACCGTGCCTAAGGCCTTCTCCGGGTAGACATTAGTAACTGTACAAATTTTTAGCTCTTTATATCTTGTGGTTCAGACGTGATAAACGTACACCGAACAGACATTCACATTTATAGCTATAGGAGATTGTATTACCATTAAAATGAATGCAAAGTTTACTAACAAAAAGTCAGAAGTTGAAAATATTTGTAATCGTTTTTCAAATGTTGGGGAAAAAGAGGCTGTCAATGTTCAATAGATGAGGTAAAGCTGCTTACGGAAGAGGCCATATACTTACAACCTGATTCAACTGAAATTAAGAAAATAATAAAATCACTCAAAAGTAAAAGCTCATATGAAACGACGGTGTTTGCAGCAGAGTACAGAAAGCTCTTTCCCAACAGATAAGTAGGATTCTCAGCTATATATGTAATAATTCTTTGTTGCATAGTATTTTCCCAGATAGACTGAAATATGCAATTGTTAAACCACTGCATAGAAAAGGAGACACGTACGATATCAACAACTACCGCTCAGTCTCACTTCTGACAGGTTTATCCAAATTTCTTGAGAAAGTAATGTAAACAAGAGAAACTTTGGATATTTGTAAAAATAAGGTTAGCAAGGCTATTCAACAGAAAATGTTATATAGGCTTTCACTGATCAAATATTAAATGCTCTGAATAACTGAACATCATCTGTTGGGATTTTTGGTGATCTCTCAAAGGCTGTTAATTGGGTAAATCATGGATTCTTCTGGATAAACTCAAGTATTACACGATTAGTGGGGCAGTTCATAAATGGTTTAATTCATACTTAACTGGAAGAGTGCAAAAGTTGAAATAAGTGGTTCAGGTAAACTACAAAAATCAGCTGATCAGGAAGTTGTCAAGAATGGGGTCCCACAGGGTTTAGTCTTGAGACCTTTGCTGTTTTAAATATAAATATATCGATGATTTGTCTTTCTATATTCATGATGATGCAAAGCTAATCATGAAAGTATACTAATCACACGTGACAAACATGAGTTAACTGTTGAAATTGTAAATAATTTCCTTCGGGAAATTATTAAGTAGTTCTTTGTAAATGAATTCTTATTAAATTCTGATGAAACACAATACATACAGTTCCATATGGCAAATGGCATTACACCATTAATAAATGTAGTCTGTGAACAAAAGTCTGTAACTAAAGTACAATATTCAAACATTTTAGGTGTGTGCATTGATGAGAAATTGATGATCTACTGAAACGTTTGAGTTCAGCAACTTGGCTATCAGGTTTATTGCAAATTTTGATGACTAATATCTGTCTAAATTAGCTTTCTATGCCTATTTTAATTCACTGCTTTTATGTGCCATAATATTTTGGGTTACTTCATCTCAATGTCAAAACGTATTCACTGCACAAAAGCAAGTAATTAGAATAATTTCTGGAGTCCATGCAAAATCATCTTGAAAACAGTTATTCAAGGATCTAGGGATCTTCACAATAGTTTCACAATATACATATTCTCTTATGAAATGTGTTACTAATAACCCAACCGAATTCAAAAGTAACACTAGTATGCATAGCTACAACAATAGGAGAAAGGATGATCTACACCATTGCAGGTTAAATCTAACATTGGCACAGAAGGGAGTGAATTATGCTGCCACAAAAGTCTTTGGTCACTTACTAGATAATATCAAATGAATGACAGATATCCAACCAGCTTTAAAAAACAAATTGAATAACAACTCCTTCTACTCAGTAGATGAATTTTACATATAAATTAGCAATTTACAATAAATAAATAAAAAATTAATGTCATGTAATTTCATCTATTACTAATCTGATACATCCCACATCATAACAAAATCATGTATTCATTATATATAGAACAATCTAACCAAAGTGGTACATATGTCAGAGGAGACGAGTTTCCCATTAGTGGTACTAGAATGTCCTTTATTTTTCTGTCAAAGTGCACGAGTTTTTTATTGTAAAGTTGTTATTATAGGTAAATGATTTGATCATATTTAGTTTTTTGCTCAGTTGGGAAGATGAACTATTAATATAGTTTACTATCACATGTCCCAGCACCAAAGGCTTATGTGACTTAGCTTGTGAAATCCAATTTTAGGGGATTTAAATCTTGTTTGCTTAAGAATCTTATTAAAGGTGATGCTGACAACATTCTTTAGATATAACAAGAAATTTACTGTCAAACATCGTGGAATTTCACAGAGAAAAAATCCAAATGTTTATTTGTATTTATCATGTTTTGGAGGACCCAATTGAGGAGCAAGTGCCCCTGGTCATAAAAAGAGTCAGTAAATGAAATTATAACAGAATAGTACTAATATATATAATTAAACATTATACCTACCTTACGTATGTAAGCAAAAGAAATCAACAGTCTCTTAAGCCAGACATTAGCTATTTTTTTAATTTTTTTTTAATTTTCCAGGAGTTCTTTGATGGATGGAAAGAATTAGCTATTAGAAAACTCTTTAGTTTACTCTTATAATTTTGTGGCTTGTTACTAAGAATTTTTAATTCTTTGGCCGCTTACAGAAAATGGATGCAGCGGCATACTGCATGCCTTTCTGCAGAGGATTCGAAATGCAGACTTGATATCTGTGTAATGTGAACTAAGCGAAAGTTGCTGATTCTTGTAAATAAGCTTGTAGCGACGGCTACACATGTCAGATGCAGTGGCTGTTTATGTTAACTTCGTTCGCGCCATCACAGATGTCTTTGCAGTGTGATGTGATACTGCATTGACAAATGAAGAGAGTTTGTATTCGGCGCTTAGAGTGCTGTGTTTACTGCTGTGTTTTAATTCATCATTTATTCATTGAAGTGTAAAGTGTATATGTTTGATTGCTATGTTTATTGTTATCTATGCTAGTTAGTTTGAATCTGTCGCCCTTAACAACTGTTGATACGGGTTAAATAAAACTATTTTGAGTATATTCTCAGCGTAACTGAACATTTATTTGTACATGTAACTTCACGTCTTATGGAAAATCTGACAAGCTGATGATGTTAACATGAATGACATGATAAAGAAAAAATTATTGAGAGGCTAATGTCAGAATTCCCAGTAACAGGGGTCGACGAGAGATTCGTTAGCTTAAACCACATAAAGCTCAAACTGCCCATTGCTACACCATACATAAGACTTTTAATTCAGAAGATTTACCGCAAAAAACAACTCCATATTTTATTATGAAATGGATATAAGCAAAGTAGACTACTCTTGAGTTGAACAATAGTTATTTCAGATACTATTCTAATGGTAAATAAGGTAACATTTAATTTTTGAACAAGATCCTAAAGATGGGTTGTCCACAACAGTTTAGTAATGTATGAATAAAGCCTTACAGATGTCGCATTGCAAGTTAGTCGCCTTGAAAAAACAGCCAACGTGACTGGCTTGATAATCTCTGCCAAGAAAACAAAATTTTTGGCAAATTTAAAAAGTGCCCCAAAGTTTTTGGTAACAGATATTGGTCAAATAGAGAAGGTAAAGAAATTCAAATATGTGGGTGAGACAATTCAAGGAAATGATTTAGAAAAATGTGCTGTACAGGAGAAGATACAAGAGATGGAAAGAGCTTATGGGATAACTAAGAATACTTACAACAAAAAGTGCTTATCAACAAAACTTAAAATAAAGCACTACAACACAGTAGTGAAACCAGAATGCATATATGCCAGCGAATGTCTAGCACAGAACTACAAGCTTGATGAATTAGAAATATTAGAAAGAAGAATTATAAGGAAAATATTAGGTGCACTGAGGATCGTAGAGTTTTTGAAATTAAGAAGTAACAATGAAATTTACCAGAATGTTCAAAACATGTAAAAAAATATCAAGAAGAAGGAGATTGCTATTTCTTGGACACATTTACAGAATGGCTCACAAAATACTAACTAAACGAATCTTTCTTTACCTTATATCAAACAACTTTTTATTTGTAGGGACGCTCAGCAGCTAAAATAGACAATTAATTACACTAGCTTTGCTTGTGGTCGAAATTCAAGGTTTATACAACGTATCTTTTACTTTGTTTAACCACTCTCATTGGCCGTGTACACACATGATTATAGTTTTGTGCACGTCTATGGCAAAGCCATTCCCGAAATATATATGTTTCATTAACCTGTTTATACATAATTGATATTGAAAGAGTGGTACTTGAATTTTCGTGTTCATATTTATCGCCAAAAAATAACGTTATTTCGCTACCGCGATATTTTGATTTCCATTGCTGATGATATGGTTGACCTCACGGCCTCTTGTGTTCTCCCATTAGAGGGCTCTTGCGCCAGACCTGTATCTCTCGCAGCAGTTCATCGACCAATATCACCTCTACATGCGAAAACGTCTACTTCCTTTAACCACTTATAATGACTGTGCATGCAGATTATTTTTGGTCTGTGCACATCGACGGCAAAGACTCTTTCAAATTATTTAAGTTTCATTGGCCTTCTTGTATAATTAATATTAGAAATTTATACATCAATTTTCGTGTCCAGGTATTAATACAATGAGAAAGAAAACAAATCCAATCATATTTTCGCTTCAAACACAGTTTAAATCCACCTCCGGCTATCCAGATTTAGTTTTCAGTTTCCCTCAATTACACTAGGCAAATACTGGAATAGTTCCTTTGAAAGGCACAGCTGATTCCTACTCCCCCCTCCTGCCCCCCCCCCCCCCCCCTAATCACAATACCAGAGTAAGCTCCATCTCTGATGATCACACAGTGGACGGTACGTTAAACTCTAAGCTTCATTTTCCTTTGCTTTACTCGGTTTCAATATAGCAGAATTCGCTTATTCACATTATTTCGAGTCACACTACTTGCGACGAATTTTTACATTTTATATTATTCCTTGCAACATTAAACTGTTAACTATAAAGCTGAAATATACTTGAATATTTTAGTTACAGAAACAGCAAGAGTTATCAAGAGAAGATCCAATTAAAATACACTCAGTTGTACATCATCTATACAGTTTTCAAATTAGAAGAGTGTCTAGTTGTAATGATTATACATATATTAGTCTGATTTAAGTCTTGACCTTAACTTACCGTTCTACATCTTTCGGGAAGGTGAAAAATGTTATTTCCTTGTATAAAAAGGTAAAGCAGTCAACAATCCGAAGATTGGTTTGAACACCACAGTGCTTTACTAGGTATGGTCCTGTTTGGAGGTGGTATGCCGTTGCCTTCCTCCGACCTGGCTTACCCAGCCAGTTATAGGGGGACCTACAGTTTAACGTGGGTTCCGAACCACGGTGCTACTCGGTATTTTTCACATGAGCAGTACTGCCAGAGGTGAAAGAAGTGGAAAGTGACAGATAAAAATCCTAGGACCTGGCAAGGATCGAACCCGCGACCTTTGGATTTGTAGTCTGGCACTCTACCACTGTGCAACCGAGGCGCACTATCTCCTTGTATATTAGAATTATTTCGGCAAAGAGAGAGCGAACGCCATCGGCAGCTTTTTCTCTTATTGCTGTTCATAGTAACAATGATACCACATATTTCTACCTTTTATAGTGCATCAAATAATTGTTTACTTGAACGTAATCCAAGCAGTTAAACTGCGCAGTTCATAAGATGAACAAAACGTAGGCCTATTACAGTTGCCTTTCGCTTCAAAGACAGCACTTTACTATTTCTCAACATGGCAGACTTGGCACACGCGCAGTAAATTTTGGCTCAGAGTTTGCAGCGGACTTTCCTTCTGTATACTCCATGCGGCTGCATCAAACTGATGTGCTCATTCAAGATCACAACAACAAGTGTGGGAAGACAGCTGTATAGCTGCTTTTGAACATTCCATCTAATTGATACTGCTTTAGCCTGATTCTGAAGTCCACATCTCTCCAGCACTGTTAAGTCGTTGTTAGCCTCTTTTTTTACATTGACTGGAGATGTTTAGTGGTTACAGTGTGGCTAGCTCACCCGTCTTTATCCTAGTGATTAGCCAGCCATGGAATTCTGCTGAAAAAATTAAGTTTGATTCAACATTATGTTGACTGGAATAGGAGGGAAAATCGATAGTGGTCCTCAAGGTACTCTCCGCCACACACCGTCAGGTGGCTTGCGGAGTATGGTTGTAGATGTAGATGTAGATCCCTATTGTGCTTCCTCCTTGTTTTGTCAGTGAAATGTTCGTTGCCGATCTGTACCCCTTGAGGGTTTCCCTTCTCTGTGTTCAATTCAGTGACGGGGCGTCCTGTGTTCACTAGTTCAGTTACCCCCTGGAAAAATCTCGTCGTAAAAAAAAAGTAAATAAAATAATAAGTGTTTTAAACTATCAGTCTTCCTTTCGTTCTTCTATCAGATCATTTTATGTGCACTTTCGAAGTATTTTTACCGCATGAGAAACGTTTCACGTCGCGGCGACGAGTCATATCGCGGCCGCTTAACATAGGCGTCAGTGGCGCAGCGTTGCAATGCGCAAGCGTGGCTGAGGTTCAAATTCTCTTCTGAACCCCCTGGAGGCAGCACATGGGCGCTCCCGTGGCAGGGAGGGCGAGGAGAAACGCCGTTTTTAACATTGGCGTTGGAGCTGGTATAGACACCAGCTCCTGGCTACTCGAGCTCTGGCTGTTACGCACGAATGGTCCCAAAGCATAGACGATGGAGCTACTGTGCACCTCACCTTGCGCATCGGCAAAGCCTCCATGAAGGCGACATCCGCACTTCCTATTTGTTTTCGGCACGTTGAAGATTCATAAAAAACAGGTCTTATTTGTTAAAATACATTACAACTATAAATTAAAGACGCATCAATTGTAAAAGCCTTCAGAAGGTCCGATTATGAATTCTACACCTAACAAGAATAGCCGTGTGCTTAGCGGCATCGCGCTGCGCAGTCAAAGGCAGTGTGTTCGAGACCGACTGCAAGCAATTTTTTTAAACGCAATCTTCTTTTTAACAGATATGGGAACAATAATGACTTTTGTATTGTTACTTGCCTCATATCTTTGGACTTTTTAGCAAATGTGACGCGATTTTGAGTGTAAATGACATTCAGACTCATTGTTGCAACAAATAGCTGATTGAAAAGATGTGGGGAGAGTAGCCTTTGCGCATGTGTAAAGTTAGGAGGAGGTGCTGATTATAATGTCACGTGACCCGAAGGTAGTTCGTCTCTTCATCGTAACGGATTCATTTTCTTTAAGTCACTTAACAGTGTAATCAGATAATTACCGTGTCTTAGTCTTCATGTGCATATTCATATGTTCTTGGTGTATTTTTAGAAACAAATTACTCAGCTTTAAGCTTGGAACAACAATGTGAAATAAAGAAGCTTGGGAAGCCGACGCCTCAGCTCAAGTTGAAGCAAGCGCAAACAAGCAGAGGTAAGACATTCTGCAGAACTTATAACGAAAATATCTCTAAAGGTCCAAAGAAAGCAAGTGCAGAGAAATGTGAAAATTACAGAACTGTCAGTTCAATAAGTCATAGTTGCAAAATTCTAACACGAATTATTTACAGACGAATGGAAAAACGTGTGGAATCCAACCTTGCGGAAGATAAGTTTGCATTAAGGAGAAATGTAGGAATATGGAAAGCAATACTCACATTACGACTTATGTTAGGAGAGAGACTAAGGAAAAGCAAAGCTACGTAGATTTGGAGAAAGCTTTTGACAATGTCAGCTGGAATAAACTCTTTCAAATACTGAAGGTAACAGGGATAAAATATAGGGAGCAAATTATTCACAAACCAGAAGCAGTTATTAGAGTTGAAGGGCATGAAAGGCACGCAAAGGTTGGGAAGGGAGTGAGACAGGCTTCTTCAATCTGTACATTGAGCAAGCAGTGAAGGAATGCCAGGAGAAATTTGGAGTGGGAATGAAAGTTCACGGAGAAGAAATAAAAATTTTGCGGTTTGCCGATGACATAGTAATTCTGTCAAAGACTACAAAGGATCTGGAAGAGCAATTGAAAAGAAGGTATAAGATGAACATCAACAATAGTAAAACAAGGGTAATGGATTATAGCGTTGGAAAGTCAGGCGATGCTGAAGGAATTAGATTAGGCAAGCAAGCAATAAAAGTAGTGGATTAGTTTTATTATTTGGGCAGCAAAATAACTTCTGATGGCAGAAGTAAAGAAGAAAAAAAGTATAGAGTGGCTATGGAAGGAAAAGCGTGTTTGAAGAGGCGAAATTTGTTGACACCAATATTAGTTTAAATATTAAGAAATCCTTTCTGAAAGCTTTTTTCTGGAGTGTAGCATTGTATGTGAGTGAAACGTGAACCATAAGGTGTTTAGACAAACAAAGGATAGAAGCTTTTTAAATATAGTTCTACAGACGAATGATGAAAATTACATGGGTAGATCATGTAACTAATGAGGAAGTGCTTAACCGAATGGGGGAGAAAAGGAGTTTCTGGCATATCCTGACTAAGAGAAGTGATATATTGGTTGGACACATTCTGAGACTTCAAGGAATCGTCACCTTAGCTTTAGAAGGAAGTGTGTGGAGTAAAAATTGCAGAGGGAGACCGAGGGACGAATATGGTAAGCAGATTCAAAAGGATGTAGATTGCCGAACGTATTCTCAGATGAAGAGAATTGCACAGGACGGAATAGCGTGAAGATCTGCATCAAACCAGTCTGCAGACTGAGGACGACAACAACAACATGTATGAAAAAGGGGGGGGGGGGAGGCAATCCGCGGTGCTTTCCTCCTGTGCCACTTGCAGAGTTGCGTCAAATTGTCTCTTTGGGCGTCGAAACATCTACATCTACATACATACTCCGCAATTCAGCATAAGGTGCGTGGCGGAGGGCACACTGAACCACTACTAGGCATTTCCTTTCCTATTCCACTCCCAAATAGAATGAGGAAAAAAAATGCCTCCTTACGAGACCTAATTTCTCTTATCTTGTCTTTGTGATCTTTACGCGAAATGTAAGTAGGCGACAGCAAGATCGTACTACACTCAGCTTCAAATTCCGGCCCTCTAAATTTCCTCAACAGAAATTCACGAAAAGAACGTCGTCTTTCCTCCAGCGATCCCCAATTGAGTTGCCGGAGCATGGACGCGCCGAGCGGGGACGGGGGACGGCGCTGGATGAAGTGCACTCCCAGTCATGTGAAGCACCAGCCAGCAATGCTGATGACTTTATAGTCTAGTCTATACCTATAAATGTGAATGACTGTTCGGTGTACGTTTATCACGTCTGAACCACAAGATATAAAGAGCTAAAAATTTGTACAGTTACTAATGTCTACCCGGGGAATGCCTTAGGCACAGTTTTATGGCAATCGGATAGCTATTTATCTATATATATTAATTTGAATGTCTGTTCGGTGTACGCTTATCACGTCCGAACGACAAGACGCAGAGACTTAAATATTTGTAAAGTTACTAATTTATACCCGAGGAAGGTTTTAGGCACGATTTTGTAGCGATCTGATAGATATTTAGTAATTTGAAGAATATAACGCCAAATGCGGTACAATAATTACTCTTTGAAAATTATATTTACTCTTTGAAAATGGTTTTATTGGTTGCATTGTTGCTTGAGGGTTGATAATGATAAGGGTGGAGTATATTGGGATGGAAAGTTATCGGTGTATATAAAATTCTACGTGTGTGAGTGTTAATATTTCGCTCTGCAGCGAAAACTACAGAACGCAAACGAATGGTCTGTATGTAATTGATGTCCGAACTCTCCCGTTGTACACTATAGCAGTTCCATGCTGATAGCTATAAGGGGGGTGGAAGATATGGTGGTTGAAAGGCCAGCGATGACGTTTGCGACTCTAAAGCAATGAGGTTACATACAGCGAAACGTGATGCCACAGACCATAT
Source organism: Locusta migratoria (assembly GCA_026315105.1). Taxonomy (NCBI): domain Eukaryota; kingdom Metazoa; phylum Arthropoda; class Insecta; order Orthoptera; family Acrididae; genus Locusta; species Locusta migratoria. The sequence continues at coordinate 854,267,157 of CM048744.1, read as the reverse complement.
CTTTCGACTATGCGTGCTACAATGTCTTCAGCTCTTTGTCTGTAAGGATAAGCATACGAATAAGGAAATATAAGGATAAATAAATAAAGCAGTAAAAAAGAAATTTCTCTTAATACATCACTTTAAAAAATGGATTTGACGTTTCGCGCATTACATCAAGTGAGCGATCTGTGATATTATTACAATCATTATTGTTGAATTTCGTGATTGGATTCTTCGAAACGATTGCATTTTTAAATAAATCGCAATTTCCGATGTTATGGCTTCACTTTATTAGGTTTAGATGGAATACCAAAGTGCGGCGAATGAAAACTTGTGCCCGGCCGGGGCCGGCCGCGGTGGCCGAGGGGACTGAGGCGCTCCAGTCACGGTCTGCACGGCCACTACGGTCGGGGTTTAGAATCCCCCCTCGGGCATGGATATTTGTGCCGTCCTTAGTCTTAGCTAGTTCATAAGTAGTTTGTAAGTTTAGGGACTGATGACCCCGTAGTTAAGTCCCATAAGTTCTACAAACAGTTGAAGTTGAAGTTGCCCGGCTGGGATTCGAACCCGGGATCTCCTGCTTACTGGGTAGACGCGTTGACCACTCCGCCACCAAGGACATAGTGACTAGCCCGACTGCAGAGGACTCTTCCCTGCACGTCTCCCGCCACACACAAATCTGTGGTATAGGAAAGAGACAGCGTGGCGATTGAAGATGTGTGTGTGTGGGGGGGGGGGGGGGGACGTGCAGGGAAGAGTCCTCTGCAGTCAGGCTGGTCACTGTGTCCTCGGTGGCGGAGTGGTCAACGCGTCTGCCTAGTAAGCAGGAGATCCCGGGTTAGAATCCCGGCCGGGCACAATTTTTCATACAGTGAAGCCATAACATAGCAAATTGCGATTTATTTCATTCATTTGAACGCTGTAATTCGTCAAAAATATATATAATTGAGTGCATTTTTACGAGTGATTTGATCTACACTACTTACTATTCCGCCTCATAGCACACTACTGAGCCGCGGATATAAGCTAGTACCTTATAACAACCGACAACAAACAGGCAGGATGGCGCACCTGGAGCAGCGCGAAGTCGTAGTCCATTAGTCCATGGTGGTTAGCATGGCTACTGCTGATGACCTTGTAGCCTAGTCCGCTATAAAAACTAACAACAAACAGGCATGTTGGCGCACCTGGAGCAGTGCGAAGTCGTAGTCCATGGTGGTGGGCATGGCCACTGCTGATGACCTTGTAGCCTAGTCCCCTATAAAAAAACAATAACAAACAGGCATGTTGGTGCACCTGGAGCAGTGCGAAGTCGTAGTCCATGGTGGTGGGCATGGCCACTGCTGATGACCTTTTAGCCTAGTCCCCTATAAAAACCGATAACAAACAGGCATGTTGATGCACCTAGAGCAGCGCAAAGTCGTTGTCCACGGTGGTGGGCATGGCCACTGCTGATGACGTTTTAGCCTAGTCCCCTATCAAAACCGATAACAAACAGGCATGTTGGCGCACCTGGAGCAGCGCGAAGTCGTAGTCCATGGTGGTGGGCATGGCCACTGCTAATGACCTTCTAGCCTAGTCCCCTATAAAAACCAATAACAAACAGGCATGTTGGTGCACCTGGAGCAGTGCGAAGTCGTAGTCCCTGGTGGTGGGCATGGCCACTGCTGATGACCTTTTAGCCTAGTCCCCTATAAAAACCGATAACAAACAGGCATGTTGATGCACCTGGAGCAGCGCAAAGTCGTAGTCCACGGTGGTGGGCATGGCCACTGCTGATGACGTTTTAGCCTAGTCCCCTATCAAAACCGATAACAAACAGGCATGTTGGCGCACCTGGAGCAGCGCGAAGTCGTAGTCCATGGTGGTGGGCATGGCCACTGCTAATGACCTTCTAGCCTAGTCCCCTATAAAAACCAATAACAAACAGGCATGTTGGCGCACCTGGAGCAGCGCGAAGTCGTAGTCCATGGTGGTGGGCATGGCCACTGCTGATGACCTTGTAGCCTAGTCCCCTATAAAAAACAATAACAAACAGGCATGTTGGTGCACCTGGAGCAGTGCGAAGTCGTAGTCCATGGTGGTGGGCATGGCCACTGCTGATGACCTTTTAGCCTAGTCCCCTATAAAAACCGATAACAAACAGGCATGTTGATGCACCTGGAGCAGCGCAAAGTCGTAGTCCACGGTGGTGGGCATGGCCACTGCTGATGACGTTTTAGCCTAGTCCCCTATCAAAACCGATAACAAACAGGCATGTTGGCGCACCTGGAGCAGCGCGAAGTCGTAGTCCATGGTGGTGGGCATGGCCACTGCTAATGACCTTCTAGCCTAGCCCCCTATAAAAACCAATAACAAACAGGCATGTTGGCGCACCTGGAGCAGCGCGAAGTCGTAGTCCATGGTGGTGGGCATGGCCACTGCTGATGACCTTTTAGCCTAGTCCCCTATAAAAACCGATAACAAACAGGCATGTTGATGCACCTGGAGCAGCGCAAAGTCGTAGTCCACGGTGGTGGGCATGGCCACTGCTGATGACGTTTTAGCCTAGTCCCCTATCAAAACCGATAACAAACAGGCATGTTGGCGCACCTGGAGCAACGCGAAGTCGTAGTCCATGGTGGTGGGCATGGCCACTGCTAATGACCTTCTAGCCTAGTCCCCCATAAAAACCAATAACAAACAGGCATGTTGGCGCACCTGGAGCAGCGCGAAGTCGTAGTCCATCGTGGTGGGCATGGCCACTGCTGATGACCTTGTAGCCTAGTCCCCTATAAAAACTAACAACGAACTTGCATGTTGGCGCACCTGGAGCAGCGCGAAGTCGTAGTCCATGGTGGTGGGCATGGCGAGGTAGTGTCGCACCAGCTTGGTGACGTTGTGCAGGCTGCCGCCCTCGGAGCGCGAGGCGGTGCCGGCGCGCAGCTGCAGGTAGTCCAGGTGGTCGGTGTTGGCGCACGACTTGGCGGTAAGCGCCCACTGGCGGCCGATCACCGTGGCGCCGCACCAGTGCTCGCCGCCGTACGTCAGCGACAGCTGCCACGGGAAGGCCGCGATGGCCGCGTCGCTGCCGCCCACGATGCGCTTGTGGCGCGCCGCGTACACACAGGGCACCGCCACCAGCACCAGCAGGTAGGCGGAGGAGCGGGAGAGAGCCATGCTCGCGACTGACGCTGCCGGAACAGCTGCCGGCCTTATCAGCTGCCGACCTCTGCAGATAAAGAGCACGCGTGCCGGACCTTCCCATCGCTTATCACTCGCGAAAGGCGCAGATCGTAAGTATCTACAACGCGCCAGTCTGACACTACGTTTACATGCAAAATTTCCTAATGTACTTTTCAACAGTAAAGTGCTCTCCTATAATCCCAAAACGGCAGATTCAAATTTCAACCTGTTTGGTTGTTAAGACATTTCGTTCCTTTTCATTTGAACATCCCTCATAAAAACGGATTTCCATGATCGATTTTGGAACGTTTAGTTGAACAGCCAAAGACTGATAAATGAAATAAATAGCAATTTGCGACCAGTTATGGCTCTACTGTGCAAGGTTTACATGAAATACCAAAGTGCGCCGAATGAAAATTTTTGCCCGGCCGGGATTCGAACCCTAGATCTCCGGCTTACTAGGCAGACGCGTTAACCACTCCCCCACCGAGGACACAGTGACCATCCAGACTGCAGAGGACTCTTTCCTGCACGTCTCCCGCCAAACCCAAATCTTCATTCTCCACGATGTGTCTTTCCTATTACCACAGCCTATTTGTTCTGTAATGCTCGCAGGCACAATACTGAATTCCGGCATACAAGTCGAGGCTGGGCTCGTTTTCCTTGGTTGTAAGGCGTATGCCGGAACTGGCAAGCTCTTCCGAAGTCCCAATTGGGATTCCCCCTTTGCCCCACTATCAGCTTGTCTGATAATTGGCTGAATAGAACCGCGACTCTTTATGGGCCGGATCTCAAACAGCCCGGTCCACTCCTCGGAGTGGAGAATGTAAAGAATAAGGTTTGTTTTTTTGTTGTTTTTTTTTTGTTTTTGTGACGATAATTAATTGTGTCTCGATACCTCATGGTCTGTTCACCCAAGAAAGTATTCATGTTGCGTGTATTTCAGAACTAATGGACTGTGGTAATAGGAAAGACACAGCATGGCGAATGGAGATTTCGGTGTGCTGGGAGACGTGCAGGGAAGAGTCCCCTGCAGTCGGGTTGGTCGCTGTGTACTCGGTGCGGAGTGGTCAACGCGTCTGCCTAGTAAGCGGGAGATCCCGGGTTCGAAACCCATAATGTTCAAATGTTTGTAATTCTATCGGACCAAACTGCGTGGTCATCAGTCCGTAGCTTACAAACTACTTAAACCTAGGTAAACCAACCTAAGGACAACACACACACCCATGACCCAGGGAGGACTCGAACCTCCACGGCGAGCAAGCGCGCGCTCCGCAGCGAGACGCTTTAGACCGCTCGGCTACTCCACCGCGGCTCCGCTTTTTTATTACAGAGGACGTTCAGCCCTCTGACCGGGCACGCAGAGCCACGGCGCCCGGCACCACTAGACCACCGCACCACTCAGAATAGTCTAAGTAAGACTTCCGTCCATGTCACAAACTTTAATTCAGCTTCTGTATTCCATGACATTGTCATACTGCCAAGGCTTTCCATGCACCGAGCGAGGTGGCGCAGTGGTAACACACTGGACTCGCATTCGGGAGGACGGTGGTTCAAATCCACCTCCAGCCGTCCAGATTTAGGTTTTCCGTGATTTTCCTAAATCATTCCAGGCAAATGCCGGGACAGTTCCTTTCTAAGGGCACGGCCGACTTCCTTCCACAACCTTACCCAAAACTCCGAGCGTTAGCTACGTCTCTAATGACCAAGCTGTCGACGGGACCTTAAACTCTAAGCTTACTTTCTGCCTTCCAAGGCTCTCCATGCAATAGACATATTTGAACATTGCTGCCTTTCACCTTGGGCTAAAGTTATATAAATATAGTTGTAAATAGAAATTAACAAACCATGGGACTGATTTTTGTCTCAAACATGTCAAAGACATTAAAGATAAAGGTCAAGCATTGAATTAAAATTTTAATTCAGTGCTTCACCTTTATCTTTAATGTCTTTGACGAAGACGAAAAACAGTCTCTATTTACAAAAATCAAAGACTGAATTGGAATATCGGTTTACGAAACCCAGTTTTCGGAGCCCATGTAAATGGGATGGCTGGGATACAAAACCACAGAATAGGGAGTATAGAGAAAGGAAACTACGCTGCAGTCTGTGCGCCAAAATTTAAAGTGCATGCGCCAAGTTTGTCATCTTGAGAGAGAGAGTAATGCGCTACCTTGAAGAGAAACGCTACTGAATACTAACATTACCAGACATCGCCGTTTCAGGAGGCGATCTGATAGTTTTAACGAAACATCAAGATCACGAATTAATAATTTATTTAATGACGACCGGTTTCGGAGGACTGCGCCGCCATCTTCTGGTCAGATCTTGTAAGCTTTCATGTTTTAACTTATGTATTTTTATATGATGACTAAGTGCTATGTTGCACTTATTATTTTATATCCATTTTTTAAGTATGATGACCACCTTATAAAATATATATGACCGGATGATTGTAGTACAGTCCGAAACCGGTCGTCATTAAATAAATTATTAATTGGCTATCTTAGCTTTTCATTTTTGAAGAATATGCTACTGAATACGTTTTGCTTACTTTATTAACTGTGCATTTTAACTGCTTGGATTACAGGCTTGTAAACAATATTATTTGATGCACTGTGAAAGATACAAATATGTGGTAATACTTAGAGCTGCATCATTGTTAGTATGAGAAGCAGTAAGAGAAAAAAGCAGCCGACGGTTATCAGCCCCTAATTATCGAAATAATTCTAATATAAAAAAGAACATAAGCTTTTTTTTCACCTTTCCAAAAGATGTAGAACGTACGGCAGGGTAAAAAGAAAGTGAATTATTTGAAAGGGAATGGGTCCATAGGTTAATGAGTCACGTGGAGTCTGTCATGATTCTCTTACAAGTGAGGCATATCGTCAAGTCCTCAGTGGGACTGCGGTACTTTGTGTCAGACAATAGAAAAATATCGTATATCAGATCGTACCAAGACCAAAACCAGACCTATATAAAGTGACAGATGCTGCAATTTCGTAGCTTGATGGTTTAAAGATTAATATATAAAGACAATATTCGCTACACATCTCTCTTAATTCAGTTAACTTTAATTGCGTAAATTTACTGCTCATTTTATAGTATTTTATTACATACTTCAGTTTCTACCTTAATGTTTCTTTATTAGTGTTTTACTCTCCTTTCAGCTGTTCATCCTATTGTATAATGTACTATATCTTTCATTGGCTCTTCTTATAGCATACTGTTACTAAGACTGTTTTAAGATTTCACAGCCTCACACGTTGTGATGGACATTTTACTGTATATCTGTATATTTCTTTTGTAATTAATGCACTTAAAGACTGATATAAGCTGTTGACTGACTCGGCTTACCACCTGGAATTGTGTAAACCATTTTTCGCAGCCGTGTTTACAGAACTGGATTTCGTAGCCCAGTCAATACTGCGCCTGAAAAACACCTGATTCAGTGTTTGGTTATAGCTGTCAAAAACGCAATTTCTCTTTACTTAAATACGAAGATTCATGCTCAGACTAACATTCATACTTGTCTTTCATTGCAGAAAAAGTCAATTTGTCAATATTAACCGAGAATTCTTAAGTAAAAAACGTAACCTGACAAGCCAAGTACGTTTCAAAAACGGTTGCGCTTACGTGGGCACAAAAGTCGGTTGAGGAAGTGGAAAACCACTTTATATGGGCAGAGCAGTCTGTAGCGCCACGTTGCGAATCGCGCGGCTTCCCGCGTCGGACTATCGAATCCTCCCTCGGGCACGGATGTGTCTGTTTGTCCTTAGATTAGTTTCATTTGGTTTAAGTAGTGTGAAAGACTAGAGACTTATGATCAAAATAGTTTGGTCCGATAGAATTACAAACATTTGAAAAGATTAATGTGTAGGTTAAAGGTGAAGTTCGGAGTCAGGACGAACAGGATTTCTGGTCAGGTGAGTACAGGGTTATAAATACAATTGGTGGTAACGCAGAAGTCAGTCTAATTATGAATAACAAAAAAGTAATGTGGGCAAGTTACTATGAACAGCATAGTGAAAGCATTATCGTAGCAAGGATAGACACGAAGCCAATACCGACAACAACAGTATAAGTTTATATGCCAACTAGCTCTGCCGATGATGGGGAGATTGAAAAAATGTGTGACGACACAAAAGAAATTATTCGGACCGTTAAAGGAGAAGAAAATTTTATTGTGATGGGGGATTGGAACTCGGTAGTACGAAAGGGAAGAGAAGGAAATGTAGTAGGTGAATATGGACTGGGAAAAAGGAATGAAAGAGGAGATAGCCTGGTAGAATTTTGTGCAGAGCACAATTTAATCATCAGAGACACTTTGTTTAATCTTCGTGAAAGAAGGTTATATGCGTGGAATAGACCAGGAGATACTGGGAGGTACCATATTGATATTATAATGGTACGACAAAGGCCTAGAAACCAGGTTTTAAAATGTAAGACATATCCAAGGGCAGATATAGTCTCTGACCATAACTTATTGATTATGAACTGTAGTTTAAAACATAAGAGACTGCAAAAACGTAGAAATTTAGAAGATGGATCCTGGACAAATTGAAGGAACCAGAGGTAGTTATGAGTTTCAGAGGAGCTTTAGGCAAGGACTGGCTGAAACAGGGGAAAGTAATACTGTAGCAGAAGAATGGGTAGCCTGGAGAGATAGAATGATGTAGGCCGCAGAGGATCTTTCAAGCAAAAGGACAAGGCCTAATAGAAATCCCTGGGTAACACAGGAGATACTCAAAGGAGAAAATATAAAAATGAAGCAGGCAAAAGGGAGTACATACGACTGAAAAATGAGGTTGACAGGAAGTGGAGACCGGCTAAGGAGGAGTGGCTAGAGGAGAAATGCTAGACAGCAGAAAAATTTATAACTAGTGCAAAGATAGATACCGCCTACAGGAAAATAAAAGAGACATTTTGTGACACGAAAAGCAGCTGTATAAATATCGAGAATTCAGATGAAAAACCAGAACCATGCAAACAAGGGAAAGCTGAAGGGTGGAAGCAATATATAGAGGGCCTAAACTTGAAGACGAGTCGAAGGAGAGGAAGTTGAGATAGGAGACTGCGAGAAGAATTTGACAGCACACTAAAGATTTGAGTTGAAAGAAGATGATAATCCGTCTGAATTGCTGATATCGTTAGGCTAGCCCGTTATGGAGAAATTGTTCAACCTTTCATGTAATATGTATGAGACAGGGGACATACCCAATGACTTCAAGAAGAATATAGCAATTTCAATTCCAAAAAAGACAAATGAGAAAATTACAAAACTATCGGTTTAATAACTCATGGATGCAAAATAATAACACATATTATTTACATACGACTGGAAAAATTGGTAGAATCCGACCTTGGGGAATATCAGTTTAGATTTAGTAGAAGTATAGGAACACGGGAGGGAATACTCACATTACGACTTATCTTAGGTTAAGGAAGGGCAAGCCTACGTTATTAGCATTTTTAGATCTGGAGAAAGCTTTTGAATTTGTTGACTGGAATACACTCTTTCAAATTCTGAGGGTAGCAGGGGTAAAATATAGGGAGCGAAGCGTTATATTCAACATGTACAAAAACCAGACAGATTTTATTAGAGTCGAAGGGCAGGAAATGGTCAGTGCTAGGGAAGGGAGTTTGAGAGGGTTGTTGGCTTTCCTCAATGTTGTTCAATCTGTACGTTGAGAAAGCAGTGAAGGAACGCAAGGAGATATTTGGAGAATAAATAAAAACTATGCGGTTTGCCGATGACATAGTCATTATGTCAAAGACAGCAAAGAACGGAATGGATAGTGTCTTGAAATGAGGGTATAAGATGAACATTAACAAGAGTAAAACAAGGGTAATCGATTATACCGTCAGAAAATCAAGCGATGCTGAAGGAATTACATTAGGCAATCAAGCAATAAAAGTAGTTGATTAGTTTTATTATTTGGGCAGTAAAATAACTTCTGATGGCCGAAGTAAATAAGATATAAAGTATAGAGTGGCTCTGGAAAGAAAAGCATGTTTAAAGAAGCGAAATTTATTGACATCCAATATTAGTTTAATATTAAGAAATCCTTTCTGAAAGCTTTTGTCTGGACTGCAGCATTGTATGGAAGTGAAACGTGGGCTATTAGGAGTTCAGAAGAAAATGTGGCAAAAGCTTTTGAAACGTGGTGCTACAGACGAATTATTAAAATTAGATGGGTAGCTCGCGTAACTAATGAAGAGGTACTTAACCGAATTGGGGAGGAAAGGATTTTCTGGCGTATTCTTGATAAAGAGAAGGGAAAGGTTGATGGGACACATTCTGAGACATCAAGGAATTGTCAACTTAGCATTATAAGGATGTGTGTGGGGAAAAACTTTAAAGTGAGAGCGAGGGACGAATACAGTAATCAGGTTCAAAAGGGTGTAGGTTGGCGTTCTTAATCTCAGATGAAGACGCTTGCACTGAATGAGATGACGTGGAGAGCTGCGGACAGATTATGATTATGATTAAAGGTTGCAGAAATAAATGGTGTTACAATCGCAGTTTTAAATGTCATTAACTGTGCAAAGTTTACATATAACTCAAAGTACTGAATTAACGTAACAGCACCCGAGAATATGATAATTGGTTTGTCAAAAATACTTGCTATATTATTTTAACTAACTTTGTACTGTGGTGGCTTCGATATGCTACAGTTCCACAGAATTGTAATGAGGTAAGCTATCTGCTAATGTCTCTTATGGTTCTTAATAATAGATCGTCCTTCCAAAAAGACATGTGTGGTAAGTTTGTTTACCATGGTTAATGTAATATTTTCATTTAAATCGGTTTTTGTTTCAGATTGTAATGCTTTCAGATGATCTGTAATTATATTAATTACGATTACTTGTGCTTACATGTTGTTAAGACATCGCACAAGTATTGTTTCATAACATCGAATCTTTCAAGAGCAATACGTCATTATTCGAATAATAAAGACTTTAACTCTCGTTTAAATATGAAAAACAAGTTAGTGAAATAACACCATGAGTTCTGTAACACTCGACATATTAACAAAGTCTGCATTTAAAATACACTACTGGCCATTCAAATTACTACACCAAGAAGAAATGTAGATGATAAACGGGTATTCATTGGACAAATATATTATACTAGAACTGGCATGCGATTACATTTTAACGCAATTTGGGTGCATAGATCCTGAGAAATCAGTACCCAGAACAATCACCTCTGGCCGTAATAACGGCCTTGATACGCCTCGGCATTGAGTCAAGCAGAGCTTGGATGGCGTGTACAGGTACAGATGCCTACGATATTACAGTTCATCAAGAGTAGTGACTGGCATATTGAGACGAGACAGTTGCTCAGCTACCATTGACCAGACGTTTTCAATTGGTGAGATATCTGGAGAATATGCTAGCCAGGGCAGCAGTCGAACGTTTTCCGTATCCAGGAAGGCCCGTCCAAGATATGCAACATGCGGTCGTGCATTATCCTGCTGAAATGTAGGGTTTCGCAGGGATCGAATGAAGGGTAGAGCCACGGGTTGTACACATCTGAAATGTAACGGCCACTGTCGATGCGAAGAAGAGGTGACCGATACACGTAACCAGTGGCACCCAATACCATTACGCCGGGTGATACGCCAGTATGGCGATGACGAATACACGCTTTCAATGTCCATTCAACGCGATGTCGCCAAACACGGACGCGACCATCATGATGCTGTAAACAGAACCTGGATTCAACCAAAAGAGTGACGTTTTGATATTCGTGCACCCTGGCTCGTCGTTACGTACACCATCTCTGTGATGCAGCGTCAAGGGTCTCCGAGCTGATAGCCCATGATGCTGCAAACATCGTCGAACTGTTCGTGCAGATGTTTGTTGTCTTGCAAACGTCAGAACTAAGACAAAAGGGGAAAGCTGAACTGTGGAAGGACTATATAGAAGGGCCTATATAAAGGAAATGAACTTGAAGCCAGTATTCTAGAAATGGAAGACGAAGTGGAGGGTGTTGAGATAGGGGATATGACACTGCGAGAAGAATTTGACAGAGCACTGAACGACTTGAGTCGAAACAAGGCTCCTGGAGTAGATGATATTCCGTCTGAACTGTTGATTTCGTTAGGAGAGGCAGTCATGAAAAAATTGTTCCACCTGGTATGCAAGATGTATGAGACAGGGGAAATACCCTCAGACTTCAAGAAGAATATTGTAATTCCAATTCCAAAGAAAACAAGTGCACACAAATGTGAAAATTACAGAACTATCAGTTTAATAAGTCATGGTTGCAAAATACTATCACGAATTATGTACAGACGAATGGAAAAATTTGTGGAATTTGACCTCGGGGAAGATCAGTTTGGATTTAGAAGAAATGTAGAAACACGCTAGGCAATACTCACATTACGACTTATTTTAGAAGATGAGGAAAGGGAAACCTACCTTTTTAGCATTTGTGGATATGGAGAAAGCTTATTAGAGCAGGAAGGCATGAAAGGGTCGCAGTGGTTGGGAAGGGAGTAAAACAGGGTTGTAGTCTTTCCCCAATGTTGTTCAATCTCTACATTGAGCAAGCTATGAGGGAAAGCTAGGAGAAATTTTGACAAGGAATTAAAGTTCAGGGAGAATAAATAAAAACTTTGCGATTTGCTTATGTCACAGCAATTGTCAGAGCAATTGTACGGGATAGACAGTGTCTTGGAGTAAACAAGAGTAAAACAAGGGTAATGGAATATAGTGCCAAAAAATTTGGCGATGCTTTTTTTTTTTTTTTTTAGCTTATGGGACTTAACTACGGGGTCATCAGTCCCTAAACTTACAAACTACTTATGAACTACTTACTAACTAGGACGGCACAAATATCCATGCCCGAGGGGGGATTCGAACCCCCGACCGTAGTGGCCGTGATGACCGTGACTGGAGCGCCTCAGTCACCTCGGCCACCGCGGCCGGCTTGGCGATGCTGAAGGAATTAGATTAGGTAATGAGACAATAAAAGTAGTAGCTGAATTTTGTTATTTGGGTAGCAAAATAGCTTCTGATAGCAGAAGAAAAGATAATAATAAAAAGTAGAATGGTATGGGAAGAAAACCGTTTCTCAAGAAGCGAAATTTGTTGACGTCCAATATTAATTTCAGTGTTAAGAAGTCCTTCCTGAAAGCTTTTGCCTGGAGTGTAGCTTTGTATGGAAGTGAAACGTGGACAATGAGGAGTTAAGACAAAAGACGATAGAAGCTTTTGACATGTGGTGCTACAGACGAATGATGAAGATCAGATAATTAACGAGGGGGTACTGAACAGAATTGGGGAGAAAAGGAATTTCTGTCATAACTTGAGTAAAAGAAGGGATCGATTTGTATGACACTTCTTAGACATCAAGGGATCGTGAATTTAGCATTGGAGGAAAGTGTGTGGGGTAAAAATCGTAGAGGGAGACCAAGAGATGAATACATTAGGCAGATTCAAATGGATGTAGGGTACCGTTCTTATGAGGAGATGAAGAGACTTGCTCAGGATAAAGTAGGTTGGAGAGCTGCATCAAACCAGTCTTCGAACTGAAGACCACAACAACAACAACAATTAATTATTAGTATCCATAGTTTAAGATACTCTTTTTTGACTATAATTCAATAGGGCGTCTGTATTGGTATTTCAGTAGGGGATGATACGCCGGAAAGTTTTCAAGTCCATGGCACTGTAGCTCACTTAAAGATGATCTTTTTCAGTGTAGTGAGGTAGTTTTTCAGCATTTCCATCGCTGCTGCTGCTTCATAGCTGTTCAAATGCCATCATGATTTGGCCATGTATTTCGTGGTATTCAGCTATGATACAGTCACTGGTCGAATTACTGAATGATCTTATTTTTGGTTAGAGAACAGCGCAGCTGTAGTCGTAATAATACTGTAGTAAATAAATATTACAACCAGCCACAAGATTTTTATAAATCAATTTATTGCACCGTTACTAGTTTCGGGCCTGAGTCAATCATCAGACGGTAGTGCTAATATCAGGTTTACATTGGTGTCCTAATATAACAAAGTATGTGAATCCTTTAGGTTTCAAGGTTATTTTTATCCAAATACAACAAAGTTTTTTTCTTGTATTGTACACACTTGAATTAAGAATATATCTATTGCTTATAGACTGAAATTACTTCACAGAGAGGTCTTCTTTATACATTATTATAGGAGAGATATATGAATATTTGTATCGCTCACTGTTGATCTGTGAGGTTCACTAAATTCAAGATACGGCGTTTGTTTCATCAACTGATTTGATCCACAAAAAGGACAGGAGACATTTACAGATAAGGCATATTGCAGTGCAAGTGCAAAAATACTTACGCTAATTGTTAAAAAAATCGCACTGACGTGTTTTACGGCCCACTTTAAATTTGTACTTTTATAAGTTTTAGCAAACATTTTGGACCAAAATAATAAAAAATTAATTAATAAGTGTCCGAAAACCTTTTAGGAAAAAAAAAAAAGTAGTTGCGCGTTCCGAACCACCGACCTTTAGCGTCATAGTCCAACGCCTTGCCCACTACGCTACGGCTACCAATTAGACCACGAGTCCTTTATCTCATACTATTGATGGTCGTTGTTAGCTGATGCTAATATGGCATTTGCAGACACTAGATTATCATTTATCGTACGAAGAACAATGTGTTTTTGTTAATTCTTCAGTGCGCCATTGCTTTGAAACGACAACGTGTAAGTTACAATAAGAAAATCATCAAATACGCAACGCAAGATGGCGTATGCCAGAGAGAGTTCTGGGCGAGGAATGTCACGTGACATCTCCGAACGGCTGGTTTTCGTTAATTCAATGGAGGGTGTCAAATCTCCGTTATTTTTGCAAATATGTCTCAAACGATAAGAGTTATGAAAAAAACATAAGGGAGCAAAGTTGTAGAGAAGTTTCTTCTCTACAATCTCTATTATTCAATTTTCGTGTCAGATCAATAGTTAATCCTGTCAAAAGACGATTGCAAAGGCCCACTTTTAGTGTTACTACCGTAACCTAAAGTGGCCCAAAATACATTTAATATTATATTTCAAAACAGCTTCTAATGGCCAATGAAGAAACTTTCCTGTCAGTTAAATGTCATCGCCAATGGCGGCCGTCACTAAGTTGGCGTCATGAATATCACGACTGCTCGGGCTGTCTTAAAGCACGTCTCCCTCCACAATGGACTATTTCGTAAACAAGTATTGTGTCTACGTTAGGTATTGGACCCCCATGAACGTGAGAGAGACCCGCAGGTTATAGATGGGGTTAGCAGAGGTCGGCGTGATGGCCTGTGGCTGGGATAGCAGACCGCTGACAGCAGGCACCTGTATAAAGTTGCCACGCGGTCGTAAACAGAGACCGCGGGAAACGCCGGCCGTATATCAGGGCAGACCCAGCGTCCACTGCTCTGCTCGACACCCTACTCTCGGCAGGAACTGACGACGCCGTGACGTAGCAGCGCTGTGAACGCTACCTGGAAAAGGGGCCATCCATCTGTCGATCATCTACAGGGCGTTTCAGGAGGTATCTTTTATAGAGTAGTGAGTCCGTTGAGTGTTTGTGTGAGTATTTACATCTACTATACATGGCGGAAGGCACATTACAATGGTCTAAATTGCAACAAACTTGGTTCCCTCGGAGAAGTTCTACAAATCATGGTATCGCATTTTTCATTTGAACAAAACAGATATTCCAGAATGAATCTTTCACTATGCAGCGGAGTGTGCGCTGATATGAAACTTCCTGGCAGATTAAAATTGTGTGCCGAACCTGGGACCTTTGCCTTTCGCGGGCAAGCGCACTACCGACTGTGCTATCCCGACACGACTCACGACGACACCTCACAACTGTACTTCCGCCAGTACCTCGCCTCCTACTTTCCAAACTTCACAGAAGCTCTCCTGCACACGCCGCTGCAGAGTGAAAGTTTCATTCTGGAAATATCCCTTAGACAGTGGCTAAGCCATGTCTCCACCATATCCTTTCTTCCAGGAGTGCTAGTCTTGCATGGTTAGCAGGAGAGCTTCTGTGAAGTTTGGAAAGTAGGAGGCGAGGTACTGGCGGAAGTAAAGATGTGAGGCGGCGTCGTGAGTCGTGTCGGGATAGCACAGTCGGTAGTGCGCTTGCCCGCGAAAGGCAAAGGTCTCATGTTCGAGTCCCGGTTCCGGCACGCAATTTCAATCTGCCAAGAAGTTTCAAAACAGATATTATTTACGCTATACTACACTCATGGCCATTAAAATTCCTACACCACGAAGATGACGTGCTATAGACGCGAAATTTAACCGACAGGAAGAAGATGCTGTGATATGCAAATGATTACCTTTTCACAGAATTCACACAAGGTTTGTGCCGGTGGCGACACCTACAACGTGCTGAAAACCGATTTCTCATACACAAACAGCAGTTGACCAGCGATGCCTGGTGAAACGTTGTTGTCATACCTCATGAAAGAAGGAGACATTGCTCCTCGCGTTGGTCGCGATTCAATGACTGTTAGTAGAATATGGAATCGGTGGGTTTAGCAGGGCAATACGGAACGCCGTGCTGGATCCCAACGGCCTTGTATCACTAGCAGTCGAGATGACAGGTATCTTATCCGCATGGCTGTAACGGATCGTGCAGCCACGTCTCGATCCTGAGTCAGCAGATACTGGTTTTCTGTCTTAATTTCCCCTATTATACATTCTTCTACGGTTCTGCATTTGTCCTCTAGCCACTCCTGCTTAGCCAGTTTGCACTTCCTGTCAGTCTCATTTTTCAGACGTTTGTACTCCCTTTTGCCTGCTTCACTTGCTGATTTTTATTTTTTTTTATTTTCTCCTCTCATCAATTAAGGTCAGTATATTCTGTGTTATCCAGGGATTTCTATTAACGCCTTGTCCTTCTGCCTATAGATCTTCTGCGGCCTTCACCACCCTAAATATCAGGGCTACCCATTCTTCTACTATTGTATTACTTTCCCCCGTTTCAGCGAATCCTTGCCTAACGCTCCCTCTGAAACTCTCAGTCCTATAGTTTGTACAGGTTCGGTCTCCTAGCTTTCCTACCTTTCTGTACACTCTTTTAATCTACAGCTCACAACCAATAAGTTATGGTCAGAGTCTATGCCTGCGACTGGATATGTCTTACAGTTTAAAACCTGGTTTCTAAATCTATTCCTTGCCATTATAAAGTCAATCTGGTACCTCCCAGTGTCTCCTGGCCTCTTCCTTCTTTCATGATGATTAAACCAAGTGTTGGTGATCATTAAATTGCGCTCTGCGCAATATTCTACCAAGCGATCTCCTCTTTCATTCCTTTTTTCTCATTCGATATTCAACTATTCTGTTTCCTTCTCTTCCCTTTCCTACTTCCGATTTTCAGTCCCCCATCAGAATCAAGTTTTTGTCTCCCTTAAATTTCTGAATGATTTCCTTTATCTCATCATACACTTCTTCGACATCCTCATCATCGTTCGTGCTAGTTGCCATATAAACTTGCACTACTGTGATCGCTGTTGGTTTTGTGTCTATCTTATCTAAGATAATGCGTTCACTATGCTGTTCATAGTAACTTAGCCGCATTCCTATTTTCTTATTCATTATCAGACCAACTGATTTTGTATTTACAACCCTGTTCATCCTGCCATCTAACTTTAACGTATCCATTTCTCTTTTCAAATTTTCTAACTTACCTACGCGATTAAGGGTTAGAACATTCCACGAACGATCCATAGAAAGCCTGTTTTCTTTTCTTGATGACGACATCCTCCTGAGTAGTCCCCGCCCAGAGATCCGAATGGAGAGTATGCCATCTTCATATATTCATACAGTAGAGCTTCATGTAATCGGTAAATTAACAACTGCAGTTCTCGCTTTCTTTCAGCCGTTCGCAGTAACTGCATGGCAAAGCCATGTTAGCTGACGTTACAAGGCCAGCTCAGTCAATCATCCAGACTGTTACCCCTGTAACTACTGAAAAGGTTACTGCCCCTCTTCAGGAAACACACGTTCGTGTGGCCTCTCCACAGATACCCCTCCGCTGTGGTTGCACCTACGATACAGCTATCTGTATCGTTGGGGCCACCCCACCTCGGCAATGTCTGTGGTTCATGAGGGTGGGGTTTTTTCGTGTTCGAGGAATTCGATGAGTATCGTTTCTCGGAAGTCGAAAAAGTTAAGGCATGGCTTTGAATTTCTTTAGGAGGAGGTGACGAAGCATACTTCCCGTCCCTAGATGTCGCACTATGTTATTTCAAAGTGGCGTATTCAAATTTCAAACGGTTTCATTATTAAGACGTTTCGTACATTTTATTTAAACTCCCCTCGTATAATTACCTTATATTTCTTTCTGTTTTCAATGTCGTTTTTGCATCACTGCAAATAATGTCAGCAGCTTGAAGTTGCCAAATTCATGTGTTTCGTCGGGTACTGATTCAAGAGAATTGTCGAGTTGGTTTTCGAGCAGCGGGTATAAGAGGTCCGAGTGAGGCGCACTTCTCCTGAAAAAAACTGGTAATGCTGCTCGGTATATATTTTCAGTTGTAAAGGTGTTCCGGAAGGCCTGCAGCGGCCTCAGGCTACCGTGGCTGGAGCGGCGAGCTGGGGCGAGGGAAGGCAGGCCGCGGCCGCGGCGCCTCGGGGCACGCATCGCCGCTAACCGAATTATGAGCGAGCACAAAACAGCGCCCTAACCGGATAAGGGCCCCAACTCTGGCGGGAATTTGCAGGCCTTCCCTGGCCCTGGGAGGGCATTCATCACACCCAGCTGCCTCCGCGTCTAATCTGGCGCCTGACGCGGCCGCTTAGGGGGGCAGTATCTCAGCCGCCATGTTGGGGGGGGGGGGGGTCTCAGGAGGTCGGGCACCTGTCCACACTGCGGAAACTCGTGCGGAAGTTAACAGCACGGCGTGACGAGAGTTAGTGGTTCAAAATGTTTAAATGTTTGTATAGTCTATGGGACTTAACTACGGGGTCATCAGTCCCTAAACTTACAAACTACTTATGAACTACTTACGAACTAGGACGGCACAAATATCCATGCCCGAGGGGGGATTCGAACCCCCGACCGCAGTGGCCGTGCAGACCGTGACTGGAGCGCCTCAGTCCCCTCGGCCACCGCGGCCGGGAGAGTTAGTGGTGACTGAGTCAACCAGAAGTATTCGCGCCACTTTGTTCCTACAGCAAGCTACATCCCATTTCTACTTGGCTGCTGTTTGTTTCGATTTGGATCGTAAAATAGGAAATTTATGACTTTTACTGCAACACACTGTAGCATTGACACATGCCACAATCTTTCTTCATATAAGAGGCTTCCCTCCGTGATCAGCCACTGCCCTGGTGCGTCGCACTGAGTGAGTGTGGGAAACACAACCCTTCAGCAATAACTGCTCTTGGAAAAACTAAGTACTCTGTCACTTACGAACATTACCATACACGTGAATAAGTATGTATTCTTTCATTCCTCCGATATAGTAATGTTTCGACATATGTATACGAAGGTTAGAACTTAACTAGTGACAACTGTTTATTCACAACCGATACAAAAGCGTTACATGTTTGCACCTGTTAGTGTCCTTCAGTCACCAGCGTTGTGTAGAACCCGTTGCCAGCGACAAATGCACCCAGTGACATTTGCACCCAGTGACATTAACACCCAGTTCTGGTCGAGGGGCGGTCCGCTAATCTCCCGTCCGATATCTGCCGGGCAGGTAGAGGAGCCGACGGATGTGAGATCGCATTGACACAGCCCGTACTTTACGACAACGCGTGACCGCAATAGCCTTGCTGTAATTTATAAGCGATACTAAAGCAGTTGGATGGTTTGATTTCGAAAGGGACTAAACGACAAAGGTTATCAGTCCCGACTAAAGAAGATCCAAGACATATTCATAAGATTTGTGACCTGGAAAAAGACTTCGATGATTTAAGGTGCTGCATGATGTTCGTAATTCAGAGAAAAATAGGAGTAAGCTGTAGGGAAAGGCGAGTAATACATAGTTTATATAAGAACTAAGTAGATACAATAAGCATCGAAAGTCAAGGACGAAGTGCTCAGCTTATAAATATCGAGCATTTTACATCACTAGGGGAAACACGAATTGAGGATGTAGGTTGCAATGCTACTCTGAAATGAAACAGTTGGCAAAGGAGAGCACTTGGTGGCATGTCGCATTACAAAAAATGTTTTGTATTGTTTTCGAAAATGATTGGCTTATCCTGAAACTGATCATAAATAAAAATTTGTGACTGCATCAGAGAGACCATACATAACTCCAACCGCATTAACGCACACCCCGAGTTCTCGGCCTCTGTCTTCATACACTGGAGGACGTCTTTAATTTTTGCACTCGGTCTTCCTAGAACATTATTAATTCTGTTTTGCCAGTCTTCTACTGAGTTGGTGGTACGATGGAGCTGACTGTTCTTTGGTCCCCATCCTGCCACTTTATCTATAAGATTACGGAAAAGTCGGACATAAGTCTCTCTTCTTCTGTTTGGTAAGAACGCAAACGCCACTGGATGGATTATTGTTTCATATTTCGAACTTCCGAAATCTGCATGAATAGTATATATCAAATAAAACTGTTAGCTAAAAAATTTGAATTTTCCATGCATAAAAAAAGTCTTATTTACTCCTGAGAGCCTCTCTTCCTGTTTTTCCACTTAAAACTGTCATTCGGTCTCCAAAGCTGTCATCACTTAAAAGAAAATTGGGACCATTATTCATTGTTAATAACGCTTCCGAAAGATCAATTTCTTCTCTTGTTTCTGGTACTTTCTTATTTGTGTGAGTTTTGGCCTGGTGGCGGTATAAAGTCCTCTTTGCTGCCTGCTGTTGTGGCATATCAGTCACAAAATCATATCCACGATTGTGCAAGTCACCTAACTCTTCGGCGTATACTTTTTCAATCGAAGTATGTTCTCCTCGTTATCTCTTCTTCGCCTAATAGTCGTTTGTACTTCAAAGCGAGCATCATCAGCTGCTCCACACTGATGCTCATTTGCACTAAGCACCACACAGTCCTTTGTCTTAAGGCTTCCTGAACAGTGCGTTGTTCGATGCTTTGAACAGCTCCAAATCACTGTTCCTTTAGCTTTTGTTCATTTTATGATGTTAAGAGTAGCCTTCATAGTGGCCACATGGCTTATACCCTTGTTGGTCGTTAATATCTCCATATAGAACCTACAAGCAGACTGTGTCGAGAGAGCGTTTCCGGTAAGCGAGGACTTCCGGGGGTGAGGGCGGCGTGAAATTACCGCGGGCACAGGAGCGGCTTAGCGAGGGTTCGGCCTGCAGGTAAGCCGTGACATATTAAATAGGTAGCTTCCAGTCAGACTGGGTGCAAATGTCACAGATTTGTGGTTGGGTGCAAATGTCATTGTGTGCAATTGTCACATATCCGCGTAGTATACCGTTAGCCGATGGTGCAACTGGAGAGGTCTACTGCCTGTCGATCTCTGGAACACACGCGGATGCCACGAAGTGGTTCCTTCATCTTCGGAATCAAATCAGAGTCTCAAGGACTTAAGTCCGAAAATTATGGTGGATTATACAGTCCCATCGACCGAACAGAGCAGTTTCTGCTGTATGCGCCCGCGCATAGTCGTGCAAAATGATGGGTGGGTTGCGCAGAAAGTGTTGTCGCTTCGTTCGCAAAGCTGGTCGCAGGTGATGCTCCCAAAAGAACAGTAATACTGTGCATTGGCGGTCTGCAGTGGAGGAACGTACTGCATTAGCATGACACCATCACAGTCGTACACGAGAATCACCATAATGTTCACCATACTGGGGTTCTGACTCAATTTAGACTTCCGCGGCAACTCATAATGACGCTATTCGTTGGATTGGCGTTTCAGTTTTCGCTCGTACGATGTGGCCCATGTCTCATCCATTGTTACAATACGGCGTAATAAAACCTCTCCTTCACGCTCATAGCGCTCCAAGTACTGAGCCTCGTAACGCATCCTATTCTGCACTTCCGTCAATTCATGCGGAACCCATGGCGATGTAAAATTTTTCACATGCCCAGGCGTTCCTTCAGGATGTGAATCACAGTCGTATGCGCAAATCTGGTTTCGTGGGATATCTCATGAATCGTCTGGCGTTGATCACTGCCCACTAACGCGGCAACAGTATGCACTTCTTCTGAGACGCTAGCACGACCTGCCGATGCATGTCTGCCGAAGTTTTCCAACCTTCGTCGAAGGCTTTTACCCAACGTGCCACTGTTCTGTACGGCAATGCCGAGTTCCCGCACGCATCTTGAGGACACCATCGTGGTGCACGACCTTAGGCACATTCAATCTTAATCCAACTCCGTTGTTCCTGTTTAGGAAACATAGTGACACCGTTACGTTAGTCTGCTCGCTCACAAGTAACTGTGTTTCCCTCGAATGTGCGCACGCCAGTGACGTGAGACGGGTGAGTCCATTTGCTCGGAGGTAAGGTAGATATGTCAACAACGTGTGCTATCAGCGACAGTAGATTCCACAGCACTGTTGCCACTATTTAAGTTCCAACACATACAGGATGTCCCAGCTATCTTGTCCACCCAAAATATCTCTGGAACAATAACAGCTATTGGAAAACGATTTTCACCGGTATCAATGTACGGCTGGGGCCCATGAATGTACATATTTGGAAACATTCTAAAACGAAACCAAATGTGTTTTTTAACACAAACTTACGTTTTTTTAATGGTCACCCTATATTTTTTTTCTTCAACAATCCATAGCATGACAAATCACATAAACAATGGCGTTGATTGCATCGCAATATTCCAATTACATCCCGAGATATTGCGACGCGAAGTTGACGCTTGAAATACGCGAAACGCGCGGCTAGCGCTCGTCCTGAGCAGCATGGGGTTCTCGTCTGAGTCTCAGGTACGTGTGAAAGCATACGATAATAGAAGCAAACATGTCCTAGTAAACATGGGTCTGCAAAAGAGTGGCTTGCGAGATAGTTACGAATGTATGGTTACAAGCCGCCGTTGACATTGTAAACATCGCTCTAGTTAGTATACATTAATTTAGAATTTGGATTTTAGTATTAAGATTTACATCGCATTTAGTTCACATTTCACTAACTTTATTTTAAACATCGTCGTAGCTATTACAAATCAATTTGAAATTTTTGACATTACTATTAGGCTTTACATAGCACTTAGTTCACATCTCATGTATGGGTTACCTGTTAAAGGAGGTGTTCGAAGTGTCTTCCTTGTATCTGGATCTGTGCTCGACTGTGCAATGAATTTAGAATTCATGACAAGCGTGTACAACTCCGCTCCAGTTCTACAGCCGTATTAACGGGTGTGCTGAACACTTCGAAGTGACCCCACCCACAAAAATCCAAAGTATTTAGATATGGTGATGTTGGAGGCCGAGGTACAGATCCGCCTCGACCTATCCGTCTTTGGCCGTATCTGCGCGTTAAATGCCGTCTCACAGCAGCAGCAAAATGTGCCGAAACTCCATCTAACTAACCAGGACGATGTTTCGAATGAAGTCAGTGAAATGTGAACTAAATGTGATGTAAATCTTATGAGTAAAGTCTAAATTTCACTTAATGTGTACTAAGTAGGACGATCTTTACAATGACGTCAGTGCCGGCTTGAAACCCTACAATCGTAATTATTTCGCAAACGGCTCGTTCCCGGACCCATGTATACGGGTACATTTTTGCTTGTATATCGTGTAAGTTCAAACGTATAAGTTTGTACCATCCTTTTGGATACACCATATATCTATATACAGGGTATTACAAAAAGGTACGGCCAAACTTTCAGGAAACATTCCTCACACACAAAGAAAGAAAATATGTTATGTGGACATCTGTCCGGAAACGCTTAATTTCCATGTTAGAGCTCATTTTAGTATTTCTCTGTAAATGTAAATTCAAATAATTCGTGCAGACAATTGTCGAAATGCCCATTTTTTTGGTTAGTATGTTCTGTACTTTCCCGATTCACCGCCAGATGGCCTAATTGAAGGAACGTAATGTTGACTTCAGTGCTTGTGTTGACATGTGACTCATTGCTCTACAGTACTAGCATCAAAAATGTTCAAATGTCTGTAAATCTATCGGACCAAACTGCGTGGCCATCAGTCCGTAGCTTACAAACTACTTAAACCTAGGTAAACTAACCTACGGACAAACACACACACCCATGCCCCAGGGAGGACTCGAACCTCCACGGCGAGCAACCGCGCGCTCCGCAGCGAGGTGCTTTAGACCGCTCGGCTACTCCACCACGGCAGTACTAGCATCAAGCACATCAGTACGTAGCATCAACTGGTTAGTGTTCATCAAGAACTTGGTTTTGCAGTCAGTGCAATATTTATAAATGCGGAGTTGGCAGATGCCCATTTGATGTATGGATTAGCACGGGGCAATAGCCGTGGCGCGGTACGTTTGTATCGAGACAGATTTCCAGAACGAAGGTGTCCCGACAGGAAGATGGTCGAAGCAATTTATCGGCGTCTTAGGCAGCATGTGCCTTTACAAATACGACACAACATGCGGTTCATGCACGATGGAGCTCCTGCACATCTCAGTCGACGTGTTCGTACGCTTCTCAACAACAGTTTCTGTGACCGATGGATTGGTAGAGGCGGACCAATTCCATGGTCTCCACGCTCTCCTGACCTCAACCCTCTTGACTTTCATTTATTAGGGCATTTGAAAGCTCTTGTCTACGCAATCCCGGTACAAATGTAGAGACTCTTCGTGCTCGTATTGTGAACGGCTGTGATACAATACGCCATTCTCCAGGGCTGCATCAGCGCATCAGGGATGCCATGCGACGGAGGGTGGATGCATGTATCCTCGCTAACGGAGGACATTTTGAACATTTCCCGTAACACAGTGTTTGAAGTCACGCTGGTACGTTCTGTTGCTGTGTGTTTCCATTCCATGATTAATGTGATTTGAAGAGAAGTAATAAAATGAGCCCTAACATGGAAATTAAGCGTTTCCGGACACATGTGCACATAATATATTTTCTTTCTTTGTGAGTGAGGAATGTTTCCTGAAAGTTTGGCCGTACCTTTTTGTAACACCCTGTATACACGAGAGGGGGTTGAAAAATAAGTTTCCCCCGTCGACTAAGGTCAGAGTTGCATGTGAAAGAGAAAAAAAAATAGAATGAGACATTAAAGATAAAACATATCTTTATTTTGCTGCGTAATTTCCAAGTAAATGGATATATTTGTAATACCGCTTTATAAGCTTGAAAAGCCTTCCAGGAAATATATTAAAGCTCATCCTGGAGCTCACACCCTGCCCATTCCCCTACCTTTGTCCTCCCTTTCACTTTGCCAGAAGGCATACAGCGCTTTGAGGTGCACTTCATTACCTCCACTTCCTGTCTCCCACAACCTCCCCCCCTCCCCCTTCCCTCTCAGAATACTTCACCACTGACCTGTCAGAGACTCAAACCCTACACTTATATATTCTGTACCCCGTTTGGCCCTCCAACTCTGTGGAATTTCGAATTTTCAACTATTAATTACTTTCCACTTCAGAAGATGGAACTATTTATTTTTCCAATTACAGCGCCAGTTTCCTGAGTGTACACACCCTACGTATTGATCACTGAACCGGAACTGACCCACTGCTGCTAGGCGCTCTCTCCCTTCCCATCCCCATGAACAATCCACCTCGCTACCTTCCTTCTTTCTGGCTCACCTAGCCACTGACTTGTCAAAGACTCAACTCTTGGACGTGCTAGTACAGAACCCCATCCCTACTTTCCTACTGGGAGAAACTCTGAATGTTTACCTATTAATTACGCTGCAGCAAACTGTTCAAATTTTACTGGTGAAATTCAAAACTTGGTAAGGAATTCTTATGTCGAGCAATCTTTTTGGAGAATACTCTCCCGCAAATAAATAAATAAAATAGTACAGCTGGAAAGGAAACATTTATTTTCAAACGATACTGGCAGATGCCACCTGGGGCACAGTAGACGTCTGAAAATAGTTTCTAATGCTACGTTGACGATTCCGTGATCTCAGAATGTGTCCCACCCTTCTCCTATTTAGGATGTGCCAGAAACTCCTTTTCTCAAATGTTCAAATGATTGTTAAGCTTAAGGGACTTAACTGCTGCGTCAGCATTCCCTAAACTTACAAACTACTTATGAACTACCTTATACTAAAGACAACACAAACATCCATGCCCGAGGGTGGATTCGAACCCTTGACGGAGAATGGACTTGCAAATCGTAGCATGGCGCCTCAATGCGCACGGCCGCTCCGCCGTTTCTCCCCCAATTCTGTTGAGCACCTCCTCATTAGTTACGTGATCTACCCATCTAATCTTCATCATTCGTCTGTAGCACCACATTTCGAAAGCTTCCATCATTTTTTTGTCTGAAATCCTTATTGTCCACGATTCACTCCCACACAATGCTACACTCCAGACAAATGCTTTCACAACGGACTTCCTAACATTTAAACCAATAATTGATAGCAACTAAACTCGCTTCTTCAGAAACGCTTTTCTTCCCACAGCCATTCAACATTTTATGTCTTCTCTACTTCGGCCATCAAAACTTGCTACCTAAATAACAAAACTCATCTACTGCTTTTATTGTCCCATTACCTAATTTAATTCCTTCAGGATGGCCTGATTTTCTGACACTACGTTCAATTACCATTGGTTGTCTCTTGTTAATGTTCATTTTATACTTCCTTTCAAGACACTGTCCATTCCATTTAATTGCTCTTCCAGGTCTTTTGCTATCTCTGACAGAATTACTATGTCATCAGCAAACCGAAAGGTCTTTATTCCGTCTCCCTGGACTTTAATTACCTCTCCAAATTTCTCCTTGCATTCCTTCACAACTTGCTCGATGTATAGATTGAACAGCATTGGGGAAAGGCCACAACCCTTACTCCCTTCCCAACCACTACGATTCTTTCATGACCTTCGGTTCTAATAACCGCTGTCTGTTTATTTTTTTATTTTTTATATGTTTTTTTTATTTTTACTTATTTATTTTAGCTGATTATAATTCTTTGCTCCCTATATTTTATCCCTGCTAGGCCCTACCTTCAGAATTGAAAGAGTGTATTCCAGACAACATTGTCAGAAGCTTTCTCCAGATCGACAAATGCTAATAACGTAGGTTTCCCTTTCCTTAATTTATCTTCTAAGATAAATCGTGTAAGGTCCCTATGGTCCCGACATAGTTGGTTTACTGTAATATTTAGGCCATAATGGTGATCACACAATACTTATAAAGTTATATAATTAATTATTATTAATGCTGTTTGTCATTCGACATTGTATGAGAGTTATTTATGTAGTGAATTTTGTGAATTTTTGTCTTCCCCTTTCATAATTCACGTTAATCAGGTTCGTTGTACCCTTCGGGAGTACTTTCGACAGGGCCATAAATTTTAGTGTTTGTGTTTTTCCCTATTTCCCGGACGTGTCCGTTGCGCATATTAATGTTTTCTAAGGCTTACCTTGGTGGTCGTAGTCAGCACATTGTTCGGTTTTAAAAATTCAGTTTTGCACGTACGTAGTACGCAGTATTGGTCAACTTCCATTAAACTATATTTATTCGGGATAACTTGCAGTCGTAAAGTGAGTATTGCCTCGCGTGTTGCAACATTTCTCTTAAATCCAAACTGTTCTTCCCCAAGGTCGGATTCCACCAGTTTTTCCAATCGTCTTTACATAATTCGTGATAGCATTTTGCAACCATGACTTATTAATCTGATAGTTCTGTAATTTTTACATTGGTCTGCACTTGCTTTCTTAGGAATTTGAATCACTATATTCTTCTTGAAATCTGAGGGTATTTCCCCTGTTTCATACATCTTGTATACCAAGTGGAACAATTTGTTCATGACTGCCTCTCCTAACGATAATAGTAGTTCAGACCGAACATCGTCTACTCCAGGGGCCTTGTTTCTACTCAAAACTTTTAGTGCTCTGTCAAATTCTTCTCGCAGTATCGTATCTCCTACTTCATCTATCTCTACTTCATCTTCCACTTCTAGAATACTGCCTTCAAGTTTATTTCCTTTGTACAAGCCTTCTATATATTCCTCCCGTCTTACTGCCCTCTCTTTTTTGTTTACTACTGGATTTCCATCTGAGTTATTGATATTCATACCGCTGTTTTCCTTGTCTCCAAATGTCTCTTTTGTTTTCCTGTAGGCAATATCTATCTTTCCCTTAGTTATAAATTCTTCTATTGTCCTGCATTTCTCCTTAAGCCACTCCTGTTTAGCCAATCTGGACTTCTTGTCAACCTCACTTTCCCCTGTTTCAGCCAATCCTTGCCTAATGCTCCCTCTAAAACTCTCAACCCCAGCTCTGGTTCCTTCAATTTGTCCAGATGTCATCTCCTTAATTTTCTACCTTTTTGCAGCCTCTTACGTTTTACTCTCCAGTTCGTAACCAGTAAGTTATGGTCTGAGTTTATACCTGTCACTGGATATGCCTTTTTAAAACTATTTTAAACCTGTGCCTTACCATTATAAAGTCATTCTCGTACCTCTCAGTGTCTCCTGGTCCCTTCTTTCTTGATAACTAAACGAAGTGTTTGTGATTATTTAATTGTGATCTGCACAAAATTCGACCAGGCGATCTCATCTTTCATTCCTTTTACCCAGTCCATATTCACCTACTACATTTCCTTCTCTTCCCTTTCCTTTTACCGAGTTCCAGTTCCCCATCACAATCAAGTTTTCGTCTCCCTTAAGTTCCGGAACGATTTCCTTTATTTCCTCATACATTTCTTCGATATCCTCATCATCGGTTGAGCTAGTTGGCATATAAACTTGCACTATTGTGGTCGGTGCTAATTTTGTTTCTATCTTTGGTACGATAAGGCTTTCACTATACTGTTCATAGTAACTTAGCCGCAATCCTATTTTCTTATTCATTATCAAACATACTTCTGCGTTACCACCAACTAATTTTGTATTTATAACCCTGTACTCACCTGACCAAAAATCCTGTTCATCCTGCCACCGCAGCTCACTAATCCCCACCATATCTAACTTCAACCAAACCATTTCTGTTTTCAAATTTTTAACTTACCTATCCGACTAAGGGTTAGAACATTCCACGCTACGATGTAGAAATCCTGTTTTATTTATTTATTTATTTATTTATTTATTATAACGACATGCTCCTGAGTAGTCCCCGCCCGCAGATCTGAATGGGAGACTATTTTACATCCGTAATATTTTACCCGATAGGATACTGTCATCATATATTCATACAGTAGAGCTGCATGTCCTCGGGAAAATTAACGGCTTTAGTTTCCCATTGCTATCAGCCGTTCGCAGTAACTGCATGTTAAAGCCATGTTAGCTGATGTTGTAAAGTGTGCAGGTGTGTGGGGTTTTGAAAAAGAAAGAAAAAAACATACAGCTGGACGCTAAATATATATGTTGGGGATGTGAATTAAATTGGAATGAGAAACAGGATCGGCTGCCTCTGAATTAATAACTGTGATAATAAATCATGATATTAAAATTATTTGATTGATAGAATACGGCCCTGGTTCAATACTAATTGACAATCTCTCTTTCACTTCGTGCAAGGGGAATAAAATATAAATTAATAATATCTCCCCACCAAAAATCTAATAAGCTATCTAGGATCTGATAACTATTAATGTTAGAAAGACATCCTTCCCCCTTTTTTTAACAATATGTTTATTATTAACGTCAAGCAGAAAAAAATACTCACATTGAAAAATCCGATACAAAACACAAACTAGAACATCCAAGTTTACAATTACCATCAAATATGAAAGGATAATCTAGATGATTATGACGTTACACTGATCGACTGACAAGTGAAAAAAAAACCTATCATGAATTGATATAATATTCGTAAAGGAATAATTGAACCGGAATATCAGTGCAGGGTTGATTTTTCCTAACTACACAATCCCACTATTATGCAGAACCTGACGCAACGACTGTTTGTTACTGGCGAACGCTTTGCCATACATTACCAAACTGACGACTTGCGTGTGAAGGCGCTGCACTGCAGTGGCGTGGCGCAAGGCGGCTGTAAGCTGAAAATTTCCGCGACCACGAAATAAAAACACTCTCCGTTACTCGGAAGCTGTACTCCTTCCTATCAGCCTCTGTGTGCTTGGCAGTACACGGTGCCTACGATCTCAAGCAGTTCGGCCGAGTCAGGGCCACTTCAGTTAGCGTAGGGAAATACGCACAAGTACTGAATGCCTAGATGACTCAGAAGTTGAGTATATGAGTATATCGCAACTAGTACCTCGGTGCACTAGTATTGGCTGGCTGACCTTATCCAAACATGGACCTTCAGCTCAAGTATAAATCTCAGTGTGTACCCTGAAACTTATACACATTCCACCCGTCCAAGGATCGGCTCAACAAGCAAAATCTCCGAGTGCGTCCACTAAGAGAACAGGGCGCGAGCAGAGGCGTCCGTACTCCAGCGGAGCAAAGCACGAAGTCCCCGATGCCGCGTCTGCCGCGCAAGACCCAGGGAGAACCCGTTCTTTCGGAAAAACCAATCAGCATCGAGTTCTCAAACTCCGGTCACTAAAATTTCAATAAACGACCGCAGATTTCAAAAAGCTAGCGCTTTGATCATCAGCCAATCTACATCTACATAGATACCCTGCAAATCACATTTAAGTGCCTGGCAGAGGGTTCATTAACCACTTTCATAACTTTTCTCTACCGTTCCATTATCTAATAGCGCGCGGGAAGAAAGAACACCTAAATCGTTTCGTTTTAGATCTGATTTCTCTTATTTTATTGGGATGGTCATGTCTCCCTCAGTAGGTTGGGGCTAGCAAAATATTTTCACGTTCAGAGTACAAATCGGTGATTGAAACTTCGCAAACAGATCACGCCGTAATGAATAACATCTTTCTTTTAATGATTTCCACCCCAATTCGTGCAACATTCCTGTGACGCTTTCCCCCCGTAACGTGATAAAACAAAACGAGCTGCCCTTCTCTGAACCTTCTCAATGTCTTCCGCCAGTCCCACCTGGTGAGGGTTCCACAAGGGGCAACAGTACTCCAGGAGAGGACGCACAAGTGTGATGTAAGCAGTCTCTTTGGTGGAGCTGGAGCATCTTCGAAGCGTTCTGCCAATGAAACGTAACCTTTGGTTCGCCTTCCCCACAATATTTTCTATGTGTTCTCTCCAGTCAAAGTTGTTTGTTATTGTAACTACTAGGTATTTGGTAGAATTTACGACCTTAAGGTCTGACTGATATATCGCGTAGTTGAAGTTGAGCGGATTTCTTTTAGTGGGCATGTGTATTACTTCACACTTTTCTTTATTTAGTGTCAATTGCCAATTTTCGCACCATGTAGAAATTTTGTCTAAATGGCTTTGCAGTTGCTTTTGATCCCCTGTTCACTTCACTAACCGATAAACGACAGCATCATTTGCGAACAGTCTAAGGGAGCTATTCAGATTGTCTCCTAAATCGTTTATAAACACGAGGAAGAGTAGGGTACGCTTCCCTGTGGTACGCCAGATATCACTTCTGTTTTACTCGATGACTTACCGTCAATTACAACGAACTGTGTCCTTTCTGATAGGAAATCGTGAATCCAATCGCACAATTGGGGAGATATTCCATAAGCACGCAATTTCATTAGCGTCGCTTACCCCTTCCACACACACACTTTTGGCGCGATTCTTCACGAACGGTCCAAACCGTCACCATAGAAGCGCAAACCAAGCTTCTAGAGGAAACAGCCACTTTCAGTGTCGTCTTTCTTTTTTAGCAGACAATATTCTGGGCGCTTGTCTCAGCGGAGGGGCCGGCTATCTTTCTCTAAAATCGAATGGAGCGGTTCTAAAAGCATAAACAATACTCCTCCTCCTCCTCCTCAGTTTAGGACACTAGGCTAACACATTTAGAACCAGCAGCTCGGCCAGAGCTCCGAAGTACCTAGCTATCGAGACCCCTATGGCGCGACCCCCAGGGCACGCCGCTGGCCGCAGGTCGAGAGTGCTGTAACGGCTGCCTCCAGCGGAATTCCATCTTCCCCGTCAAGACAAAGTTAGCTCTGTTTCTCACCTCAGT
This sequence comes from Locusta migratoria, assembly GCA_026315105.1. Taxonomy (NCBI): domain Eukaryota; kingdom Metazoa; phylum Arthropoda; class Insecta; order Orthoptera; family Acrididae; genus Locusta; species Locusta migratoria. The sequence goes on along the minus strand of CM048744.1, from coordinate 854,235,951 downwards.
AAAAATCTTCCCTGAACTGCATTCCCCAATACAATAGAAAAATGCATGTACTGGTCACTTTACATCATTACACAAACGATAAACACAGTTAATAAAGATGAGAGATGGCCTGCCATCTCTCAGTGTTACAAGATCAGCTCAGTAAATCATCCAGACTGTTGTCCCTGTAACTACTGAAAAGGCTATTGCCCCTCTTCAGGAACCACACATTCGTCTGGCCTCTCCACAGACACCCCTCCACTGTGGTTTCACCTACGCTACAGCTCTCTGTATCGTTGGGGCATCCAAGCAACCCCACCTCGGCAGTGTCGTGGTTCATAAGGGTGGTTTTAAAATTAAAATTACCTAACTTTTCCTGTTCAGTTTCACATATTGCTTTGCAAACTTCAAGCAGCACCAGTGATATTAATTGTATGGTTATTTTAAAAAGCAGGTGTAGGCTTCTAAAACTGTGTCTTGTAGAAGAAATTTAACCGTCAATACTGTGGTGTCACACAAGTCTGAAGTGCGCGCCACGTACTTTCGCCGCGTTCCGCCATGGAAGCATGGTGCGGCGTTCTTACGTTGTCGGCCACAAGTGCCCTCTGCTGCTACCCCGCTTGCGGCCACCACTGAACTCGATCGCTCACTTGGCAATCAGACAGGCACTAGAACAGTCTCACATCAGTAGGCAGGCCTCTATCTAGTTAAACTATGTATCTGCATTCCACTAGTCAAATGTTCAATTGTTGGTTAAGCTTATGGGACTTAACCACGGGGTCATCAGTCCCTAAACTTACAAACTACTTATGAACTACTTACTAACTAGGACGGCACAAATATCCATGCCCGAGGGGGGATTCGAACCCCCGACCGTAGTGGCCGTGCTGACCGTGACTGGAGCGCCTCAGTCCCCCTCCACTAGTCTTCAGTTAACAAAGTCAAGTATTGTAGTATCTCTACGAAATATATATCTTGTTTTAATCTAGCTTAGTGTTTCTAGTTTCTGCTGTCCCACTGGCTGGTCACCTCAGACTCTGTACCCGCAAACGTGTGCATCCTATTTCCCTGTGTCGGTCTCTCTCTAGTTGGCCACCAACACCTAAGACAACCGGCGGAAATGAGACACAAAAGTGGCGACGAGGATGGGATACAAAAGTGGCGACGAGGAGCGATAGAAGAACCTCGGACCAGCCCGCATGCAGCAGCCAGACAGCAGCAGTTGGAGCACGAAGAAATTGATCCCACCCACCCACCCTTATTATAAGATTTTTGGGGGAAGATATTCTGTTACGGGTTTTGTGGACTCTTTTTCCAGAGAGACATCTTTCACATTGCATTTGTTTTGTTCTAATTTTCTTGTATGCGCAGCGCCTAATGGGTCAGCATGACCACTATCCCAAACCCAAACTTAATGGAAATTATTCAGTTACAGACGGCGCAAATGACACAACTACTCCAAGCGGTGTCCCAGTTGATGGCACAGACAGCTCACCAACAACAACAGCCGCCCGCATCTGCCGCCACACCGCTTCCTACGTTTCGCCAATACAACGAACGTGAGAAAGAATGGAGTGATTATTTGGCGCTATTTCAAGAACTCGTCGCGGCTCATCAACTTACAGGTTAGACGGTGAAACACCTTTTCTTATCAGTTGTTGGGACCAAGACTTTCGTATTACTGCACAAACTTTCCCCCCACGCATCTCCTCGTGATGTCAACTTAGCTCAAATAGTAGAGGCACTGAATGCTCATTACGAGTGAAAAGTTCTCGTAGCAGCGGTGCGGTACCGATTTTTCAGCCTAAAAAAAATCACGCATCAACACTGGATTACGGAGTTGAAGGACTTAACCCGCAAGTGTAATTTTACTTGCTCTTGTGGACGTTTTTATTGTGACATGATGTTGAGAGATGCAATTACACAGAAGTTTCAGGACCCCAGAATTGGGGCAGCGATTCTAAAACAGTCTGACCCTTCATTAGACAGTGTACTGCAGCTTAATGAAGCGCATGACACCTTTGACTTAGCAGATGTAGAAATGCAAAGCCACAGTGTTAATGCAGTGCACCGCAACGGACGCTTTCCTAGTCATAGTTCTCAGTCTAGCCTTTGTGATTCGTTCAATTCTACCGGCCGTGCAGAACAGACAGTGAACAGTAGCCACTGTAAAAGTGCAACACAATGGTCGCCCCGTCATGTTAGACAGAGTAATTTGACAAACGGGAGCCGACGTTCTTTACTGAAAAATGTTCGTAAGTCTTTCCCCCAGTGTGTATCTCGCCACAAGCGTTCGCAATGCCGTAGTCGAAACGCCGTCTGTTATGCAGGACATGTACAGACAGTGTGTATGCAGCACAAAAATTCCAAGAACGGTGCTGTTAGGAATAGTGCTTCGCAGAGTGCGAAAACAGTTCATACTGTGAATGTCATACACGCTGTGGACTTGAACAGTGTTTTTCTTGATTCTAAAATGCAAGGAAGTTCTTCTGCGCCTACGGCAAAACTTAGTTGCGAGCCACGTCTCAAGCGCCGTCGAGCGCGTAAAACTGTGCAACAGAAAAGGGTTCGGGACAAGCAGAATGACTATGTACAGTGCAATCCTGTAGTGAACCTCGTGTCCTATGCAACTTCTCATTGTAATAGCACCCAGTACTGTGTAGCTAGTGACAGTAGACTTGGTGTAGCTACTCAATTTTAGTGCAGTAGCTGGTGAATCTGCGGTAGCCTCGCGTGCTTGCGCAGAAGCCGAGCCGGCGATAGTGCCATCTAGGGACAGTGTTATTAATCTGCTTGAAACGTGTCCATAAAAAATATTTTTGTAAGAAAATGTATAATATCACTTCTACTGTGTGTATCGATATGTGTACTCAACTCTGTGAAGTTTCATCTTTGGCAAAGACCATGTATTGCATATCATTGTAACTCGCGCAGAGAGAGAGTAGCACTTGTGGTTCAGCTCGCTTAGAGAGCGGTTGAGTTGTGTGTATGGCTCCGATGTAGAGCAGAGGCTGCTGTGCCAGCAAGTCGATTTGATTGTATTTGGAATATATATTGTATTGTATTGTAACACCGCTGGAATGGAGGTAATTGCATTTGATGTCATTAGGAAGAAGTTGTATTATGCAGGTAATGTAATGCTGATTATTAATAATAAGTAACAAAGTTGACCTTTCTTTCCTGTTTCATTTACGTAGTTAGAAGATTAACCTACTTCCTTCATTTGATAATTAGTTATTAGTGGATTTAAAGTGCAGTATTGATTTTGATAATATAGTTGAACAGATTTCGTTATTGGTGCCATAGTAAATGATAGTTAATTGACTATGATACTAAATTTCAATAATCAGAAACTGATCTGCATAAAATTCTCACAGTCAAACATTAAGAAAGTGGTTTGTGACTTTTTAATATCTTTCTCGCAGTCAAAATTTTTGAGTATAGTCAGTGTCTGTTTCAAATGGTGACTTGCCACAGTTGTTTTGTGTTTAAAATATCCGTTGCGCACATAATCAGTTTAATGCACTGTTTCTTATTTAATAGTATATAGATCAATATCAGGGCCATAATTAAACCAAATTGCTGTGTTAATGAACAATTTGTTGTCTGATTTAACGATAGGTTCAACATCCACAACACACACACAGCTTTTATGCTGTGTGCCGATTCTGCGTCACTTCCTTCCGTACGCAGCCCGCACATGCGCAAGTACAGCGCAAGTGCAGCACCTGTCGAGCTCCACAAGCAAAAACTTTTTGAGACTCTTTCCATAGAAAATAAGACTGTGCAATTTACGTTGGCTCTCGAGGAATTCAACTGAATGTTGGCTCTAACGTGTGGGCGCTGTCCAAAAAATATGGTCTAATTTTGGCGCCAGCTTGGTAGCAAAGTGTTGAAGCGGAAAACCACTTGCTGTGACGTCACTCTGGATGCGCCTGAGACCCCGGCTATACAGTGCGGGTGCCTCCACCGTAACAGCCACGTGTGACGCGTGACCCGCGGACAGTAGAATGGGGCAGTGCGACTCCCCCTCCCCCCTCTCCCTGGTGACGTCACGCAGCCGTCCTCGGCGCCTAATCCGGCGCCGTGCGGCGAGATGGCGCGTTATTTGGGCTCTGCGAGCCGCCCGTAATCCTCCTGCGACCGGCAGCGCAACGCTTACCGGGCCAGCTGCTAAACGAAGCGACGCTGCGCGACGGCCGCCGGCTTTCGCACTTATGCAAATTCGGCTTTGCTGTTTACGGGGCTTATCTGCAGCCACCTGAAAGTCGGCGTCTGCAGCTGCAGAGCCGCGGCGGCCTATGCCGGCCGCCTTTGGAACTCTTATCCTAGCGAGGATTATCGCGAATCGCGGCTGAATCTCGTCGATAGGTCAGAAGGCCAGAGGCTCGTGTTAGCCACAATTCGAAAAGATTATTTTTATTTTACCAGGCTGGCACTATTTTGCGTTTAGTAAGGTTAGCGCAGCTCTAATTCACAGAGTCGCTTGACAATTGTGGATGCGAAAAGTACTGTTACACGGTCGACTTTCTTGTCTCAATTGACCACTCGAGACGAGCGCATCTACTGTAGCGCCCCTGGCGTGTTATTTCCGTATTGACCCTCCTCTGTTTTTTGTGGTCGGTATCAAGCCCTTACCATGCCGTAGCGAAGAAGCGAGGCAACTGTCCCCTAATTGAAGCAGCTGATCGCCGCCATTTCCAGGGAAGAATCCTAGTACTGGGTTTGTGATCTGAAGTGTATGAAACGCAACAAGAGCAAAATAAAGCACAAAAGAAACGCATGTTTGTTTAAAAAAATTACTGAGTATTGCAGTCTGTTTAAAAAGTATTCTTAAATGAATGAAGTCTCCTAATTTTCGAAATAACGTCTGCATAGATACATGAAATTTAAGAATGTAAGGCTCTTTTCTGATAAGGTGGAGCACTTTTCATCGAGATATTTGCATAAGATGATTCCATGAAACTATAAAAGTAGCAGAGAGTGCGATTAATTTTTAATTCACGTAATTTTCTGTCAGGTCCTGTTTACTTTTCGCCGACTACTCTGTACGTTTTGCACGCTTATTTTTGTACATCACATTTTTGCCAACATTTCTTTCCATATTACATAGAATTTTTCTTTCAACTTTCTCAAATTTGGGTATGAATAATTGTAATAACTCATAAAACTCATTTCATTCGCACAATACTTTTTAAAAGAGATAGTACTACTCAAAGTGGTTGAGTATGCAACATTCGCCCTAGTAATGACCATTTAAGAAGTACAATAACCACCTGTTAAGTGTCTAAAAACAATTATTCGACCTACTTCGACATCATACTTACGTGATAAATACTTCTTATAGGCCGAGTTATTCACTCAGCTCAAATTAGTATTTTTAGTAATTTGTATGTAAATAAAATATAAATACTTGACATGCACCAAAGTACGTTTCTCAATTTTAGAGAATCATTTGTAAGAAGAAACAACAAAAACAAACGCTCATGATTTCTTATTTCCCCATGAAAATACTATACGGCGTACAAGTAATGACTGATCTGTGAAATGTAACACTGTTTCCGTCTTCATCTTTGCTTCCGTTCTCACTGTTACAATTAAGAGCAGCACACGAGCGAACCAAGTTTATACACGATTGCCCTGCAAATGGCGGCTTCTGTCACGTTCAATGTGGGGACCGGCACTAGCGCCAGAGAGCGGTCTAGTTTTTATTTAGTAACTCTATGGTCGGTATCGTTTAGACGTCACCACCAAAACTGTAGAGCTGTCTGCGGTGTAGTTTCGCATCTAAATGAGGTTCTAAGGACACGTTTTAGGTAGGAGAAGGATATCATAATTGATTTTATTAATGACAAAAGGCTAATACGTGCTACATGTTCTCGTCAGGTGTCATGTGTCACTATTGAGAACTTAAAAAAGCAGGAAAAGTGTCGTCCAAACATTTCAAAACGTTTACATTTGCTGAAAAAAATTTATACTTGCAAACACATCAAATAGTATCGAAAAATCGGTTAAAAGCGCCTTTGTTTTAATGCTAACGGACAAATATGGCCGAAAATAATGATCTCATCTAATAATTCTTTTTCACTATTGGAATATTTTTTTAAAACACTTTTATATATTTACGTTAGTATTTATACATAGTGTACGCATTTGCACTGAAAAAAGTAAATAACTTTCTGAAAAAGTAAATAAATAGATATATCGTCTGTTTTGTAAAAGAACGCTAGCAGAAGAAAGAATACCAGGCTGTGGTGTGAAGAGGTCACAAGCAAACAACAGACTAAAGTTTAACAACTTATTAGGTTAGTTTAACTTAGTTTCAGTAGTGTGTACGTCTAGGGACTGATAACCGTAGCAGTTTGGTCCAATAAGTTTACAAACATTTAAACACGCAACGGGAATTTTTGCCAGCGGATGCTCTGCAGTTTCGACTGGCGTCTTGTATACAAGACTCTTCACAACACCACATAAGCAGATATAAGAGTATACCGAGATCAGGTGAACGAGCTGGTGGAGAAATAACATTCCCTGTTCGCATCTATTACAAATGAAATCTCTATTCGGGTGAGGACGAACCGTCAGTCCAAAGTCAGATGGGGTTCCATCATGTCTAGATGCCAGATGCCAGTTTTCAGTAAGACAACGCACGTATATATGTCGCTGCAAGAAGATGTGCCTTCTCGGTGTCACATGGTGTCCCCTTTTTGACCATGGTCGCCTAATCACCAGAATCCTCTCCAACCGAAAACGTATAGGATGTGATACGACGGGTGCAGCGTTGTGACACAATTCCAACTACCAAAGGTGATCTTTGAAACCAGTTACTGCGCTGTAACACAATTGCATTAACCAAAGATGATGTTTGGAACCACGTGGATGCAGCATCAGGACGCAATTTGCGTCTTATATGCGTCGATGCCAACGGACATGGAACAACTTATCAGGAAAGAACACGTAGATAATGTCGTAGGAATGGCGAACCAGAGACTGCGTTTTACTGGCAGAACGCTTAAAAGATGCAACAAAACTGCTAAAGAGACTGCATACACTACGCTTGTCCGTTCTCATTTGGAGTATTGCTACCTAGTGTGGGATCCTTATCAAGTGGGTTTGACGGAAGCCATCGAAAGAGTCCAAAGCAGGGCAGCTCGTTTCGTATTGTCACGATACAGGGGAGACAGCGTCACGGAAATGATACAGGATATGGGATGGAATCATTACAACAACGGCGTTTATCGCTGCGGCGTGGTCTATTTACGAAACTCCAATCACCAACATTCTACTCCGAATGTGAAAATATATTTTGTTGACTCCCACATACATACGTAGAAATGATCAACAGAATAAAATATGAGAATTCGTGATAGCATTTTGCAACCATGACTTATTAATCTGATAGTTCTGTAATTTTTACATTGGTCTGCACTTGCTTTCTTAGGAATTTGAATCACTATATTCTTCTTGAAGTCTTTGGATATTTCCCCTGTTTCATACATCTTGTATACCAAGTGGAACAATTTGTTCATGACTGCCTCTCCTAACGATAATAGTAGTTCAGACCGAACATCGTCTACTCCAGGGGCCTTGTTTCTACTCAAAACTTTTAGTGCTCTGTCAAATTCTTCTCGCAGTATCGTATCTCCTACTTCATCTATCTCTACTTCATCTTCCACTTCTAGAATACTGCCTTCAAGTTTATTTCCTTTGTACAAGCCTTCTATATATTCCTCCCGTCTTACGGCTCTCCCTTTTTTGTTTACTACTGGATTTCCATCTGAGTTATTGATATTCATACCGTTGTTTTCCTTGTCTCCAAATGTCTCTTTTGTTTTCCTGTAGGCAATATCTATCTTTCCCTTAGTTATAAATTCTTCTATTGTCCTGCATTTCTCCTTAAGCCACTCCTGTTTAGCCAATCTGGACTTCTTGTCAACCTCACTTTCCCCTGTTTCAGCCAATCCTTGCCTAATGCTCCCTCTAAAACTCTCAACCCCAGCTCTGGTTCCTTCAATTTGTCCAGATGTCATCTCCTTAATTTTCTACCTTTTTGCAGCCTCTTACGTTTTACTCTCCAGTTCGTAACCAGTAAGTTATGGTCTGAGTTTATACCTGTCACTGGATATGCCTTTTTAAAACCATTTTAAACCTGTGCCTTACCATTATAAAGTCATTCTCGTACCTCTCAGTGTCTCCTGGTCCCTTCTTTCTTGTGTTTGTGATTATTTAATTGTGATCTGCACAAAATTCGACCAGGCGATCTCATCTTTCATTCCTTTTACCCAGTCCATATTCACCTACTACATTTCCTTCTCTTCCCTTTCCTTTTACCGAGTTCCAGTTCCCCATCACAATCAAGTTTTCGTCTCCCTTAAGTTCCGGAACGATTTCCTTTATTTCCTCATACATTTCTTCGATATCCTCATCATCGGTTGAGCTAGTTGGCATATAAACTTGCACTATTGTGGTCGGTGCTAATTTTGTTTCTATCTTTGGTACGATAAGGCTTTCACTATACTGTTAATAGTAACTTAGCCGCAATCCTATTTTCTTATTCATTATCAAACATACTTCTGCGTTACCACCAACTAATTTTGTATTTATAACCCTGTACTCACCTGACCAAAAATCCTGTTCATCCTGCCACCGCAGCTCACTAATTCCCACCATATCTAACTTCAACCAAACCATTTCTGTTTTCAAATTTTTAACTTACCTATCCGACTAAGGGTTAGAACATTCCACGCTACGATGTAGAAATCCTGTTTTATTTATTTATTTATTATTTTTTTTATAACGACATGCTCCTGAGTAGTCCCCGCCCGCAGATCTGAATGGGAGACTATTTTACATCCGTAATATTTTACCCGATAGGATACTGTCATCATAAATTCATACAGTAGAGCTGCATGTCCTCGGGAAAATTAACGGCTTTAGTTTCCCATTGCTATCAGCCGTTCGCAGTAACTGCAGGTTAAAGCCATGTTAGCTGATGTTGTAAAGTGTGCAGGTGTGTGGGGTTTTGAAAAAGAAAGAAAAAAACATACAGGTGGACGCTAAATATATATGTTGGGGATGTGAATTAAATTGGAATGAGAGACAGGATCGGCTGCCTCTGAATTAATAACTGTGATAATAAATCATGATATTAAAATTATTTGATTGATAGAATACGGCCCTGGTTCAATAGTAATTGACAATCTCTCTTCGTGCAAGGGGAATAAAATATAAATTAATAATATCTCCCTACCAAAAATCTAATAAGCTATCTAGGATCTGATAACTATTAATGTTAGAAAGACATCCTTCCCCCCTTTTTTTAACAATATGTTTATTATTAACGTCAAGCAGAAAAAAATACTCACATTGAAAAATCCGATACAAAACACAAACTAGAACATCCAAGTTTACAATTACCATCAAATATGAAAGGATAATCTAGATGATTATGACGTTACACTGATCGACTGACAAGTGAAAAAAAAAAAAACCTATCATGAATTGATATAATATTCGTAAAGGAATAATTGAACCGGAATATCAGTGCAGGGTTGATTTTTCCTAACTACACAATCCCACTATTATGCAGAACCTGACGCAACGACTGTTTGTTACTGGCGAACGCTTTGCCATACATTACCAAACTGACGACTTGCGTGTGAAGGCGCTGCACTGCAGTGGCGTGGCGCAAGGCGGCTGTAAGCTGAAAATTTCCGCGACCACGAAATAAAAACACTCTCCGTTACTCGGAAGCTGTACTCCTTCCTATCAGCCTCTGTGTGCTTGGCAGTACACGGTGCCTACGATCTCAAGCAGTTCGGCCGAGTCAGGGCCACTTCAGTTAGCGTAGGGAAATACGCACAAGTACTGAATGCCTAGATGACTCAGAAGTTGAGTATATGAGTATATCGCAACTAGTACCTCGGTGCACTAGTATTGGCTGGCTGACCTTATCCAAACATGGACCTTCAGCTCAAGAATAAATCTCAGTGTGTACCCTGAAACTTATACACATTCCACCCGTCCAAGGATCGGCTCAACAAGCAAAATCTCCGAGTCCGTCCACTAAGAGAACAGGGCGCGAGCAGAGGCGTCCGTACTCCAGCGGAGCAAAGCACGAAGTCCCCGATGCCGCGTCTGCCGCACAAGACCCAGGGAGAACCCGTTCTTTCGGAAAAACCAATCAGCATCGAGTTCTCAAACTCCGGTCACTAAAATTTCAATAAACGACCGCAGATTTCAAAAAGCTAGCGCTTTGATCATCAGCCAATCTACATCTACATAGATACCCTGCAAATCACATTTAAGTGCCTGGCAGAGGGTTCATTAACCACTTTCATAACTTTTCTCTACCGTTCCATTATCTAATAGCGCGCGGGAAGAAAGAACACCTAAATCGTTTCGTTTTAGATCTGATTTCTCTTATTTTATTGGGATGGTCATGTCTCCCTCAGTAGGTGGGTGCTAGCAAAATATTTTCACGTTCAGAAGTAAAAATCGGTGATTGAAACTTCTCAAACAGATCACGCCGCAATGAATAACGTCTTTGTTTTAATGATTTCCACCCCAATTCGTGCAATATTTCCGTGACGCTTTCCCCCCCCCCCCCCATAACGTGATAAAACATAGCGAGCTGCCTTTCTCTGAACCTTCTCAATGTCTTCCGTCAGTCCCACCTATTCAGATTGTCTTCTAAATCGTTTATAAACACGAGGAAGAGTAGGGTACGCTTCACTGTGGTACGCCAGATATCACTTATGTTTTACTCAATGACTTACCGTCAATTACAACGAACTGTGCCCTTTCTGATAGGAAATCGTGAATCCAATCGCACAATTGGGGAGATATTGCATAAGCACGCAATTTCATTAGCGTCGGCTAGCCGGCCGCGGAGGCCAAGGGGACTGAGGCGCTTCAGTCACGGTCCGCACGGCCACTACGATCGGGGGTTCGAATCCCCCCTCGGGCATGGATATTTATGCCGTCCTAGTTCGTGAGTAGTTCATAAGTAGTTTGTAAGTTTAGGGACTGATGACCCCGTAGTTAAGTCCCTTAAGATTTACAAACATTTAAACATTTTTAGCGTTGGCTACCCCTTCCTCACACACACTTTTGGCGCGATTCTTCACGAACGGTCCAAACCGTCACCATAGAAGCGCAAACCAAGCTTCTAGAAAAAACAACCACTTCCAGTGTCGTCTTCCTTTTTTAGCAGACAATATTCTGGGCGCTTGTCTCGGCGGAGGTGCCGGCTATCTTTTTCTAAAATCGGAAGGAGCTGTTCTAAAAGCACAGACAATACTCCTCCTCAATTTGGGACACTAGGCTAACACATTTACAACCTGCTGCTCGGCCAGAGCACTGAGGCACCTTGCGGCCCCCACGGCACGCCGCTGGTCGCAGGTAGAGAATGCTGTAACGGCCGCCTCCACCGGAATTCCACTCTCCACGGTCAAGACAAAGTGAGCTCTGTTTCTCACATCAGCAAAAGTCTTCCCTGCACTGCATTCCCGACAGCAATAGAAAAATGCATGTACTGGTTACTTTACATCATTACACAAACGATAAACACAGTTAATAAAGATGAGAGTGTTACAAGGACAGCTCAGTCAATCATCCAGACTGTTGCTCCTGTAACTACTGAAAAGGCTGCTGCCCATCTTGCCCATCTTCAGGAACCACACGTTCATGTGGCCTCTCCACAGACACCTCTCCACTGTGGTTTTACCTACGGTACAGCTCTCTGTATCGTTGGCACATGCAAGCCACCCTACCTCGGCAGTGTCCGTGATTCATGAGGGTGGTCTTAAAATTAACATTACCTAAATTTTCCTATTCAGTTTCACATATTGCTTTGCAAACTTCAAGCAGTACCAGTGATATTAATTTATGGTTATTTTAAAAAGCAGGTGTAGGCTTCTAAAACTGTGTCTTGTAGAAGAAATCGAAGCGTCAATACTATGGTGTCGCACAAGTCTGAAATGCGCGCCACGTACTTTCGCCGCGCGCCGCCATGCAAGTACGGCGCGGCGTTCTTACGACGTCGGCCACGAGCGCCCTCTGCTGCTACCCCGCTCGAAGCCACCACTGCTCTGGATCGGTCACTTGGCAATCAGACAGGCACTAGAACAGTCTCTCATCAGTAGGCAGGCCTCTATCTAGTTAAACTATGTATCTGCATTCCACTAGTCTTCAGTTAACAAAAAGTTAAGTACTGTAGTATCTCTACGAAATATATATCTTGTTCTAATCTAGCTTAGTGTTTCTAGTTTCTGCTGTCCCACTGGCTGGTCACCTCAGACTCTGTACCCGCAAACGTGTGCATCCTATTTCCCTGTGTCGGTCTCTCTCTAGTCGGCCACCAACACCTAGGAAAACCGGCGGAAACTAGACACAAAAGTGGCGACGAGGATGGGATACAAAAGTGGCGACGAGGAGCAATAGAAGAACCTCGGACCAGCCCGCATGCAGCAGCCAGACAGCAGCAGTCGGAGCACGAAGAAATTGTTTCCACCCACCCACCCTTATTATAAGATTTTTGGGGGAAGATATTCTGTTACGGGTTTTGTGGACTCTTTTTCCAGAGAGACATCTTTCACATTGCATTTGTTTTGTTCTAATTTTCTTGTATGTGCGGCGCCTAATGGGTCAGTATGACCACTATCCCAAACCCAAACTTAATGGAAATTATTCAGTTACAGACGGCGCAAATGACACAACTACTCCAAGCGGTGTCCCAGTTGATGGCACAGACAGCTCACCAACAACAACAGCCGCCCGCATCTGCTGCCACACCGCTTCCTACGTTTCGCCAGTACAACGAACATGAGAAAGAATGGAGTGATTATTTGACGCTATTTCAAGAACTCGTCGCAGATCATCAACTTACAGGTTAGACGGTGAAACACCTTTTCTTATCAATTGTTGGGACCAAGACTTTCGTATTACTGCACAAACTTTTCCCCCACGCATCTCCTCGTGATGTCAACTTTGCTCAAATAGTAGAGGCACTGAATGCTCATTACGAGTGAAAAGTTCTCGTAGCAGCCGCGCGGTACCGATTTTTCAGCCTAAAAAAATCACGCATCAACACTGGATTACGGAGTTGAAGGGCTTAACCCGCAAGTGTAATTTTACTTGCTCTTGTGGACGTTTTTATAGTGACATGATGTTGAGAGATGCAATTACACAGAACTTTCAGGACCCCAGAATTGGGGCAGCGATTCTAAAACAGTCTGACCCTTCATTAGACAGTGTACTGCAGCTTAATGAAGCGCATGACACCTTTGACTTAGCAGATGTAGAAATGCAAAGCCACAGTGTTAATGCAGTGCACCGCAACGGACGCTTTCCTAGTCATAGTTCTCAGTCTAGCCTTTGTGATTCTTTCAATTCTACCGGCCGTGAAGAACAGACAGTGAACAGTAGCCACTGTAAAAGTGCGACACAATGGTCGCCCCGTCGTGTTAGACAGAGTAATTTGACAAACGGGAGCCGACGTTCTTTACTGAAAAATGTTCGTAAGTCTTTCCCCCAGTGTGTATCTCGCCACAAGCGTGCGCAATGCCGTAGTCGAAACGCCATCTGTTATGCAGGACATGTACAGACAGTGTGTATGCAGCACAAAAATTCCAAGAATGGTGCTGTTAGGAATAGTGCTTCGCAGAGTGCGAACACAGTTCATACTGTGAATGTCATACACACTGTGGACTTGAACAGTGTTTTTCTTGATTCTAAAATGCAAGGAAGTTCTTCTGCACCTACGGCAAAACTTTGTTGCGAGCCACGTCGCAAGCGCCGTCGAGCGCGTAAAACTGTGCAACAGAAAAGGGTTCGGGACAAGCAAAATGACTACGTACAGTACAATCCTGTAGTGAACCTCGTGCCCTATGCAACTTCTCATTCTAATAGCACCCAGTACTGTGTAGCTAGTGACAGTAGACTTGGTGTAGCTACTCAATTTTAGTGCAGTAGCTGGTGAATCTGCGGTAGTCTCACGTGCTTGCGTGGAAGCCGAGCCGGCGATAGTGCCATCTAGGGACAGTGTTATTAATCTGCTTGAAACGTGTCCATAAAAAATATTTTTGTAAGAAAATGTATATCACTTCTACTGTGTGTATCGATATGTGTACTCAACTCTGTGAAGTTTCATCTTTGGCAAAGACCATGTATTGCATAGCATTGTAACTCGCGCAGAGAGAGAGTAGCACTTGTGGTTCAGCTCGCTTAGAGAGCGGTTGAGTTGTGTGTATGGCTCCGATGTAGAGCAGAGGCTGCTGTGCCAGCAAGTCGATTTGATTGTATTTGGAATATATATTGTATTGTATTGTAACACCGCTGGAATGGAGGTAATTGCATTTGATGTCATTAGGAAGAAGTTGTATTATGCAGGTAATGTAATGCTGATTATTAATAATAAGTAACAAAGTTGACCTTTCTTTCCTGTTTCATTTACGTAGTTAGAAGATTAACCTACTTCCTTCATTTGATAATTAGTTATTAGTGGATTTAAAGTGCAGTATTGATTTTGATAATATTGTTGAACAGATTTCGTTATTGGTGCCATAGTAAATGATAGTTAATTGACTATGATACTAAATTTCAATAATCAGAAACTGATCTGCATAAAATTCTCACAGTCAAACATTAAGAAAGTGGTTTGTGATTTTTTAATATCTTTCTCGCAGTCAAAATTTTTGAGTATAGTCAGTGTCTGTTTCAAATGGTGACTTGCCACAGTTGTTTTGTGTTTAAAATATCCGTTGCGCACATAATCAGTTTAATGCACTGTTTCTTATTTAACAGTATATAGATCAATATCAGGGCCATAATTAAACCTAATTGCTGTGTTAATGAACAATTTGTTGTCTGATTTAACGATAGGTTCAACATCCACAACACACACACAGCTTTTAGGCTGTGTGCCGAATCTGCGTCGCTTCCTTCCGTACGCAGCCCGCACACGCGCAAGTACAGCGCAAGTGCGGCACCTGTCGAGCGCCACAAGCAAAAACGTTTTGAGACTCTTTCCATAGAAAATAAGGCTGTGCAATTTACGTTGGCTGTCGAGGTATTCAGGTGAATGTTGGCTCTAACGTGTGGGCGCTGTCCAAAAAATATGGTCTAATTTTGGCGCCAGCTTTGGTAGCAAAGTGTTGAAGCGGAAAACCACTTGCTGTGACGTCACTCTGGATGAGCCTGAGACCCCGGCTATACAGTGCGGGTGCCTCCACCGTAACAGCCGCGTGTGACGCGTGACCCGCGGACAGTAGAATGGGGCAGTGCGACTCCCCCCCCCCCCCCTCTCCCTGGTGACGTCACGCAGCCGTCCTCGGCGCCTAATCCGGCGCCGTGCGGCGAGATGGCGCGTTATTTGGGCGCTGGGAGCCGCCCGTAATCCCCTGCGACCGGCAGCGCAACGCTTACCGGGCCAGCTGCTAAACGAAGCGACGCTGCGCGACGGACGCCGGCTTTCGCACTTATGCAAATTCGGCTTTGCTGTCGGCCGGAAGTTTACGGGGCTTATCTGCAGCCACCTGAAAGTCGGCGTCTGCAGCTGCACTGTAATCGCTGCAGAGCCTATGCCGGCCGCCTTTGGAACTCTTATCCTAGCGAGGACTATCGCGAATCGCGGCTGAATCTCGTCGATAGGTCAGAAGGCCAGAGGCTCGTGTTGGCCACAATTCGAAAAGCTTATTTTTATTGTACCAAGGCTGGCAGTATTTTGCGTTTAGTAAGAAGGTTAGCGCAGCTCTGATTCACCTAGTTGCTGGACAATTGTGGTTGCGAAAAGTACTGTTACACGATCGACTTTCTTGTCTCAATTGACCACTCGAGACAAGCGCGTCTACTGCAGCGCCCCTGGCGCGTTATTTCCGTACTGAGCCTCCTCTGTTTTTAGTGGTCGGTATCGCTTAGACGTCACCACCAAAACTGTAGAGCTGTCTCCTGTGTAGTTTCGCATCTAAATGATGAAGTGAGGTTATGAGGGCATTTTTTACGTAGGAGAAGGATATCATAATTGATTTTACGAGGCGCGTCCAGAAAGTAAGTTCCGTTTCAATTTATCTCCGCTGCAGCGCTGCGATTGCAGTTCCGCACATGCGCTGTAGACGATGTGTATGAAGGAGAACGTGTGCCATTTGGAGATCGTTTGAAAATCCCACCGCCTGTGAAATCGGGTCGGTGATTCGGTTTCTGAATGCGAGGAAAGTGAAACCAAGTGAAATTAATCGGCAAATTTGCGATGTTTACGGACCAAATGCGATGAGTGATTCGATGGTCAGACATTGGATCCAACAGTTCAATGGCGGGCGTAGTGATGTGCACGATGAAGAACGAAGTGGGCGTCCACCTTTGATCACACAAGAACTGTTTCACGCGATTGATGACAAGATCCAGGAAAACCGTAGGTTTACAATTAGTTAGCGGTCATCACTTCACAAATGACGACGAGCTATTAGAAACTGTTTCCCACTGGTTGAAGATGTTCAAAATGTTCAAATGTTTGTAAAGCTTATGGGACTTAACTACGGGGTCATCAGTCCCTAAACTTACAAACTACTTATGAACTACTTACGAACTAGGACGGCACAAATATCCATGCCCGAGGGGGGATTCGAACCCCCGACCGCAGTGGCTGTGCAGACCGTGACTGAAGCGCCTCAGTCCCCTCGGCCACCGCTGGTTGAAGACACAGGCGGCAGATTTCTATGAAGGTATACAAAACCTGGTTGCCACGCTGTGACAAATGCCTGCAAAATTTAAAGTAAATTCAGTGAGCAAGCAAGAAATAATAAATTAGTCAAATCAAGAGTAAACAATTTAAAAGTACAAAGAATAACCAGTAAATATATGCCAATTATAATTAGCTGTTTGAAGCCACTAGAAAAGTTTATATTTTTACGTTCATAAAACTCAACCCTATTATATTAACATTTACTAAAAAATGACAAACATGTTTAAGTATATGTCAGAATAGTTGGTGAGTATAAGAAGGATAAAGAAAAATAATTTTTATACAATAACAGTTTAAGGGCCACCAATATACCCATAGAAAATTCAATGTAAAAATTTCATAAAAATTATGTATATAATCTTGGATCAAACAGTAGATCATTATAAAGTTGTGGTTGATAATTTTGTGTATTTTATGTTCGCTATACAGAAAGTGATTGAAAAAAGGGAACCTATGCCCAAAAATTCTTTTCTGGTAATGAAGAAATAGAGGATGTATACAATGCACTGCGATGTAAGATGGTACTCTAGTACTTTGGTCTGCCTTGTAGGTAATATTTTTGTCCATGCAACGTCTCAGAATTTTAAGTAGTCGTTCGTAAATTTTTCTGCTAGTCTGTGTAAAGTTCCGTTGAAGCAATAATAGTAACAGGTTCGATTAAGTTGTAGTTATTAATTTTAACAGTGTATTGCCTAATTGGGCTGGCGACCGTAAAAAATACAGTGTAACAAACTGAGTGTGTACTGTAGGTTATGCCATTGTAGGATGGCTGGCTGAGGGCCATAAGGTACCAGGGGTTAAGAAATTTTGTAGCTGGGAGGACATGTCAAATGGAATGGGTGGGAAAACATAGCGGATGGTGTAGCATACTGCATTACTGTGAGATATTGCGCCAATGCTACCCAGAAACATTCTCATTAGCTGCTCCCCCTCCCCCCCCCCCAACCACTGTGTAAGGTCCCCTCTACGTTTCTTTAGTAATAAAAATTAGATAAACTAATGTATAGAAATTGATATGATTTATTGTAAATATTATATTTAAATTAAGGTTCATATGGTGCGTTTTGTTTATTTACAAAGGCGTTAATTATGTAAAACAAATGAATATGTTGAAGTGGCGCTTCCCGCCATAAGTAAGAGTACGCGGGAACGGCACTGCAAGGTAGCAGGCAGTTCCGCAAGGGCAGTTCAGGGAGTTCGGCACAGCAGGTCAGCACGAATGGAGTTATGTTGCACTGAAATGTTTGTACAATTTCATACCAATGAACGGTGTGATGTCGTTTGTTGTTTCGCGACATAACAATAAATTATGAAACAATTGACATCCCGATTTTTTGAAATATCTACTACGAGCCTAGTCTCCAGTTCCAAAGCTTCCACAGCACATCACTTCAAGAGACGAAGATCCACTGTGCACTGCTTCTGCGTGGGGACATCAGATATACCGAAGAAGCCAGGTTAGTGACCAGAAAATTTTACTACACGCACTGACGATGCAGGTAGTTCTACGGCCCTCACGTGCAGTGCTACGCGATTAAATCTCGCGACATTGGCACGAGTGCGGTAGCAATATCACCGAGGGAAGTGTTGGAGTGAGAGAAAGGGACAGAATTTAGATGAAGGCCAACTGGCTTTTATCTGAAGCTCTGTCCACGTATTTCTCATCTGTTAAACCCCGCCGTACCATATCATTTATACAGATTAATTGAGAGTATTAAACAGTAAAAAGAAATTGTCTGTCTAAAGGCCGTTTCACACCGCGGTCACACTATGTCACGTGACAGACTTTTCTACAGATCTGTTTCCACAGTTTCAAATGGGGCAATTCACACCGACCTCGCAGAGCCTCACAGACGCCACAGACGTCGACAGGCGAATGAATCTGCGGGATCGCTCAGCGAGCGATCCTTTCAAAACGTCTCTCGACGTTTGTGGCCTCGCGCATGCGCAGTAGCCCACTACACTGCCTTGCGCATGCCCAGTGGCCCACTACACTGCCGCGCGCATGACCACTTCACACACTGTCACTCAGTTTCGTGTTTTAGCTCGTTACAGCAAGAAGCTGTTTTGTTTTTATGGAGGAGTTGATTGAAGCCGTCAGAACCCGTCCAAAGCTGTGGGATACCAATTTGGAAGAGTAGAGAGACAGTGATTTAAAGGACATAGCATGGGGCGAAGTAGCAGAACAACTAGGTTGTTTACCAAAATTATGTACTGCAGTACGATTCAAAAAAGTAAATTATATACAGTATTACTAAACTTACCTTAGGCATAGCGCCAATCTCTCTCTGCTGGAAATAGATCTCCTGTAGTTGGTGTCTTTTTTACCAATATCGTTATTTATCAATGTTAATACCTCTTCAAACTCAGGTTTACAAAGCCGAAAATATGTTGTGAATCTGTAATCATCTAGCTCCAAGTCCTCCATTAGATTATGATACTCGCCGCACTGTTACCGTCTCTGATTGATGGGCTGTACCCAGTGCGTTCGGTTTGTAACAGAGTACAACAGCATGTCTTCCTCATCACTATTCTAACTACTTTCGCCATCAACAACCAAGGCACACTTTTAGTAAACGCGCTGTCGCACCACGGACCACCTGCCATGTTACCTGTTTCAACTGAACTGATTAGAGCAGGATTGCTGTCCTAATAGGTCACAGACGTCGGTGGCGGTGTGAATTGCACGTCTGTGACGTGACGTCTGTCGTAGATACGGCGGCGTGGAGACATCATTAAGTGGCCATGGGACGCGGGCGGTCACTGTGGAAACAGGTTTTTAATTCTCAACAGTTGTTGAAAATGGCATCTCACACCGTCAACGCAGGCAAGGCTTTGCACAGGACTGTCGCGCCCATTGTAATACTGTCATTTGACAATGTCACACGCAACGAGAGCCGCGGTGGAGTGACCGAGCGCTCTAACGCGCCTTGCTGCGGAGCATGCGGGTGCTTGCCATCGGTGGTTCGAGTCCTCGCTCAGGCATGAGTGTTAGTGTTGTTATTAGGATAGTTTAACCTACAAGGAAAGTACATGGGCTCGACCAAACATATATGTATGAACTTTTGCTTACATGATCTCTACGAACACCTCAATGTGCTGGTGGGTATCGTTTTTATGCAAAAATTTGCAATCATGCTCTTAGATAGCACTGTAGATGTAATTGTAGACGCCATACGCAATGCAAAAATCTTAGCTATAACTTATGTAATAATCCCTATTATCATCATTATGAGTTAGTGTTACAACAATATCTAACTTATGCTCATATTTCTGTACCATAACAGATACGAGAAAGCATGCTAATGATTCATCATCTACACTAATGCCATATTCACGAAGAAGGATTCTTCGTAACTTCATCTCAACCAATCGTAATACATTAAAAGTATTGATTACCAATCGCCGCCCCATCTGACGCTTCACCACACAAATAACGTCACAAAACGCAGCTTCGGAGGCACACTGCACCGTTCCTACTGGCGAACTGACAGGTCAAAGTGCAATGTGGCAAGGCACACGCAGAGGCCTCTAACGGGCGACTGCAGAGTTTTGCAGATGCGGGAGTATCACTAGTGCAATAAGGGACCTTTATATTATCTTTCAATCGATTTTGGTGTATATGTGTTTGTTCGAGCCCAAGTACTTTCCTTGTTGGTTTAAGTAGTGTGTACGTCTAGGGACTGATAACCATAGCAGTTTGTTCCAATAAGTTTACAAACATTTAAACACCCAACGGGAATTTTTGCCAGCAGATGCTCTGCAGTCTTGACTGGCGTCTTGTACGCAAGACTCTTCAAAACACCACATAAGCAGATATAAGAGTATACCGAGATCAGGTGAACGTGCTGGTGGAGAAAGAACATTCCCTGTTCGCATCTACTACAAATGAAATTTCTATTCGGGTGAGGACGAACCCTCAGTCCAAAGTCTGGTGGGGTTTCATCATTTCAAGACACCACAGTTGCCATTTTTCAGTAAGACAACGCACGGCTACATGTTGCTGCAAGAAGATGTGTCTTCTCGGTGTCACATGTTGTCCCCTTTTTGACCATGGTCGCCTGATCACCAGAATGCTCTCCAATCGAAAACGTATAGGATGTGATACGACGGGTGCAGCGTTGTGACACAATTCCAACCACCAAAGGTGATCTTTGGAACCAGTTGCAGCGCTGTAACACAACTGTATCCACCAAAGATGATATTTGGAACCACGTGGATGCAGCATCAGGATGCAATTTGCGTTTTATATGCGTCGATGCCAACGGATATGAAACAGCTTATCAGGAAAAATAATAGATAATGTCGTAGGAAAGGCGAACCAGAGACTGCGTTTTATTGGCAGACGCTTAAAAGATACAACAGAAATACTAAAGAGACTGCATACACTACGCTTGTCCGTTCTCATTTGGAGTATTGGTGCCTAGTGTGTGCGAGGGTGAAGATCGGGGTGAGAGTTTAAAAAGGGAAAGTTTAATTTTTTAAACTCACAACCACCAATTGCGAACCATATTCCTAAACTTACAAAAGCACTGGTACTGTGATTTCTACTGTTTGACTCGTTTTCTAGGGGATGATTACACATGTTCGCAGCTTTCCTTCCCTGCATATGATTAACAAAACAAATTCATAATAAAGTAAGTTCATGAGAGAACTATTTTTGAAAACACGTGAAAGTTCACTTTATGTTGTTTATTACACCATATTAAAACCCTGTGGCTGATACGTCTGTACATCGACACATTTATCAAATAAAGTTATAGCTCATGATCCCCCAGACAAAATGAATATTTGTCGCAAATTGTTTTCACACCATGTGCCTGTCTCAAACACCGTTTATGTTCATGCCTATGCGACGACACGTGTTACACTAACAAAACACAGTCACTTTAATTCAGTGCGATGCACACCTTGTTCCACCGGCTAAATATTCACAACACACAGTAGCACTCGATACAACTTGGTGCAGTCTACGACGAGCAACCACACTTGGCAATTGCCAGACAAAATTCTAAAGTCTCCACCTGGAGATCCACATGCCGACTGCCTAGAGCGACGCTGCCTGGCCAGCTACACCACTCGCTCCCGACTCGTCACTTCCTGTGGGTTTTTTCCCTACGTCATCAACTTCCCCATTGAGCTGTTCTAACCAATTTGCCAACGTACAGCGCTCAGCCAATACATTTCTAAAACGTTACTTAAAATGAAAATAATTACACTACACATTAAACAAATTTCTTCTTAGTTTTTTATATTGGTATAAACATCCTTTGTTCTATTTTTGATAATCGTGCAATCTCTTATATCACAGATAAGTGATTTAACTGAATACTTCAAGATAAAATATACAAGATTAATTGAAAATAAAATGAGGAATAATTAATATATTATTTTTATAAACAAACATTGCCATGCTTGTTGTGTATTCATTGGTAATTTATTACTTTTCATTCTCAATTAAACATATTACGCCAGATGTGACTATATCAGCTAATGTATTGTTTATTTATCAACAGGCTATTTTGTAATGAGAGCCTTAAAGGTTCCTAACTGCATCGTATTACTTCAAATGCAAGTAGTATTAGAATATTTTATTTCACGCTGTGCACTGCACTGCACCTGGCACTCGCCATTGTCCCTCTCTCCCCTCACCGGAAACGAACCTGGAAAATCCTAAGCTGGAACAAGCCACCAACGTCGGCCTGCTCGCTGGCCTCCTGTCAGCTACAAGCACACAGCAAATTTCAGCGTGGAGAATTTCTAGCTATGGCCTAACTATAAATATTGTCACCCAACTGCGTACATACATTGCTACCATAATTATTAAGATTAAAATTGTGTAACATTTGGTGCATTGGCATGGTCAATGTCTGCAGTGAACTTCATACTGTTTAATTACAAATGCTATTAATTACCAATATTTCTAATGGGCGGTAATCTCACATGTGGGATCCTTATTAATTGGGTTTGACGGAAGCCGTCGATAGAGTCCAAAGCAGGGCAGCTCGTTTTGTATTGTGACGATACAGGGGAGACAGCGTCACGGAAATGATATAGGATATGGGATGGAATCATTGCAACAACGGCGCTTATCGCTGGGGCGTGGGCTACTTACGAAACTCCAATCACTAACATTCTCCTCCAAATGCGAAAATATATTGTTGACTCCCACATACATAGGTAGAAATGATCAACAGAATGAAATAAGAGAAATCAGAGCTGGAACGGAGAGATTCAGATGTTCTTTCTTCCCGCGCACTATTCGAAAGTGGAATGTTAGATGAATAGTATAATTGTGGTTCGATGAATTCTCTGCCAGGCACTTTAATGTGATTTGCAGAGTATCCCATGTAGATGCAGATGTAGACCAACGACGGATCCCGTGCATACTACGCAACAGGACATGAAATATTAATTTCCTGGAGCGGGTAAAGAAATTTAAATTGATTTATTGTCTAGTTATCAGTCAACAGTTGAATCGCTCCAACACTCACTTCGTTGTGTTGTCGCACCATCCTGCATGGAGGCGAATGCGTAGTAAGTAGAATTTAGTTGATGCAAGTTTCCGTTAATTACAGGATACAATGTCATTCCTTTCAGCACTTAACATAGTTTCTTTCCAGCTTGCACCACCAGTGTTGGAATATTACTTTCCACCAGCGTCCTATCATGAATAAATTTTGTTGTCTGTTATTTTAAAAAAAAATGCTGCTTGAACAATGTCAGGCCGCATTTAATTTTAAACTCATTTTCGGACTTAAATTCCTTTACTGTATTCTACATAATCGACTTACGAGAGTAAGCAACTGCACAAATAATTAAAATGATTTATTGTCTGATTATCAGTCAGCAGTTGCAACTGGTACTTTTGCATTTACATGTTTTGATCCCTCAGGATCACCTTCATAATCTAAAGGAAGATAGAAAATAAAATATATACTAAAATAGTTGTACATAACGGAAGAGGTTTACCTTCGTAGTTGCGACTTCAAGACATCTATGTTATGATAATTACTCTGATTTATGAGGGCATTTACAACTTTTTATATCGAGTTGAAGAAAAGTTAGGGGGATGTACGGGGAGGTACAGGTGGGGGAAGGGAGAAAATGGGGAGATAGGCGCTGTGGGGGAGAGCGGGGAGGGGGGGGGGCAAAACCGCTGCGAGAGTGATTGGAAGTGAGAAGAGGGTTGTTGGGAGAAGGGAGAGGAGAAATTTAATAAAAATGGCCTTAACTGAACTTTCCCCACCTACATCCCACTACCTCTACCCAATTCGATATATACAAGTTGTAAATGTCCTCATAAATCACAGTAATTGTCATAACATAGACGAGACGTCTCGCAGTCGCAACTACGAAGTAAATCTCTTCAATTATGTACAACTGTGTCAGACGTAAAGTCTGTTAATCTTACAATCAAATTATTGTAAAGATGATCCCGATGGATCAAAACGTGTAAATGCAAAAATACCAGCTGTAACTGTTGACTGATAATCAGATTATAATTCATTTTAAATATAAGTGCAATTTGTGACTCTCGCAAGTCGATTATGTCGACTATAGTAAATAAATTTAAGGCTGAAAATTACTTTAAAATGAAATGCGGCCTGACATTGGCCAAGCAGAATTTTTTTTAATAACAGACAAGAAAATATATTCAACACAAGTCGCTGGTTGAAAGTAATATTCCAACACTGGTGGTGCAAGTGGAAAGAAACTATGTTTTGTGCTGAAAGGAATGCAATTGTAACCTGTAATTAACGGAAACTTGCATCAAATAAATTTTGCTTACTGCGTATTCGCCTCCGTGCAGGCTAGTGTGGGAATACAATGACAAGAGTGTAGGAGCGTGCTGTGGCCCCGAATTCCGTTACACGCGGCTAGAAAAATTTTGAAATACAAACGGTCACGAATCTCAGGGCGCTAATACTCGGCTATTGCGGCAACGCAGAAAAACATTAAAAGTTTAGCCATTTCTCACTTCAACAATCCATCTCGGCTCTCGCAATTCCAGCGAGGGCGGAAATACCGAAAAATAAATCTGCACAGGCGAATCACTTGAATATGGAAGAAGGAGGACCAAAACTAATGAAAGAGAACAACTAGACTGAATTTATGTACAATGAATAAAATCAGAGCCATTACAAGACACATCTGCGTCTAAGCAGGGCGACGGCGCAAGAGAGAATGAAGCGCTTGGCTTCGAGACATAAGAATGTGGTAATTCATTTGTTTGACAGAGAGATATGTTTCTCAACTTTCACTTACAAAGTTACAAGCTATCCTCAAATAATCTGTAAACAGTACCTCTCATAAATAAATAATAATCTTTACGAATGAAATAGTAGTGAAATCTGCTTATGCAATTGGACAAAGTTTCGTTCATCGATATTTAAGACTCTTACCTTACAAAATTACATGCTGAGCCGAGGTCACTGAAATACTAATCATTCCTTCAGAACATATTGATGAGTGTGGCCTGTAAATACGAACTTCCTATTGTGACGATGTGATTGTAAAGCTTATGGGACTTAACACGTTCGCTGCCGTTCACGCTCTGGCGCGTGTAAACGTTACTTGAGTCAGGTGCCGCTCACGCTGTGGCGCGTGCTGCGACCTAGCATCCTATTATGGATTGTTGTAAACCGGCATCGTCTAATAAAGCTGTATACTCTGGTAGGCACTCAGGGAAGAGTATAAGTGACATGCACACGTACGTGGTTCCAGGTTTCCGCGTTTGCATTACCGGCTACGATCCACACACGCTTCTCATGATGTCATGATAGATTTATTGGATTCTTATGTAAACAAGCAAGCAAGCTTTTGATTATTTTAATTTTATTTCGATTAGTTACCAGTTTATAAAAAATACATCTTAGTTTTGATATTATGCATACTTATATTGATGGTGATATAGAAATAAGCATATGTTTAATTAAATACGTTGTATGTACTGTTTATATTGTTCATTTGTTGTTTTCGCAAAAATTCAGATGCAAATAAAAAACCATATAAACAAAACTGAAAACTAAAACCAAAACATTCAGTGGCTCAAAACTATGAAAAGATACTGTCAAAATACGATCACGCGCCAGAGCGTGAAGTGGCACCTAGCATCATCGCGCCAGAGCGTGAACGGCAGCGAACGTGTTAACTACGGGGTCATCAGTCCCTGAACTTACAAACTACTTATGAACTAACATACTAAAGACAACACAAACATCCATGCCCGAGGGAGGAAACGAACCTCCAACGCGGGAGGCCGCGCGACCCGCAACGTGGCGCTCCAGACCGCTCGGCTACTCCCGCGTGGCTATTGTGACGTACTTGGTCGTAAGTTCGTTGCTTCTTGAAGTTCTCGTAGATGGGCGCTCTGAGTCACGACTGGCTGAAATTCGATGACGAAAAACTTATCCGCTACAAATAATGTAGGCCACACGTACAACTGTAGTTCATTGACATTTTAATGAATTATTAGTGTCCAGTTGTCCTCATGTATGGCCAGCGTACGAGTCTCATTAATAACAGTAAATACAACCCAGTACACACATTCAACACGTCAGTAATACAAATTTACACAGTTCGTGTGTGGAATACAAAAGTCCGAGGTGCACAATTTTATATGGCACAAATAATAATCCATTCGACTAACACTAAAAAACTTTTACATAATTGTTCACAATCGGTATTCAAAGTGACGTGAAATGTGCCTCAGATACAACACGAAACAAAACTTCCTACTGGTGTGGATTGTACCTGAGATCAAGGATGAAACAATACTCATTTACATGGCGTGAAAGCATCCTATTTATATCATTCAAACAAGGACACTGAAAATTACGTATTGTTAATTATGTACATTAAATTAATTATAATGGAAAAGTTAACAATTCCATTCAACTGGCTATAGGAAAAAATAGCGTAAATAATACTGAGTAAATTGATATACAAATCTTGGTTAAATTAATATTGCCTCACTTGCAAATATATTTAAATAGGTTTTTAAACAATTACTTCCGAATAAACGATAATTATAAAGAAACTAATGAGGGCAAAACTTTTCTAACATTACTTCTGAAACATGATAATACTTCTTTAATATTATGAGAAAAGAATTTAATTAGAGATACTAATTAGCCTAATATATTAACTATAACCATACGCCTCTTGTATGAACTAATTAATATTTGCTAATTAAACAAAACTTTAATTAATAGAAGCCGCGGCGGAGTGGCCGAGCGCATTGAGGCGCTATGCTCCGATGCGTGAGACCGTTCCCCCATCGAGGGCTCGAATCCACATGGATGTTTGTGTGTAAGGGGACTACTGAATGGAAATCTTGAATCCTAAGTTTACGCTATATAGGTTGGCAACAACTTACACAGCCATTTTTGTTTCGGTGAAGTAAGATTATTTTTGGCGGCCGGTAGGCAGTGGTTTTGCCTCTGAGTAAGAAGTAGTAGCAGTCTGGAGTCGGTCGGGGAAGGATCGCGTCTGGTAGCTAAGAGAGGATTGGGTGGTAGATGAAGAAATTGAAGCGGACACCTGATGAGATTTGGAATCTATCAGTGGAAGATAAGTGTTAATATATTTATTTACTACTTTAATGAATTTTTGTTTTTTTTTTTTTATTATTAATATAGATTTCCATTCAGTGAGACTCCATTTAATTAATTTATAACAATGATTTTTGAGCGCGATTAGTGTAAAGAAAAAGTGGTTGAAAGTATAATAAACTAATCATTCATATATCGACGTCGTCAATTCCAATACCGCTACCTGGGATAGGGTTTCCTTAAGTTTCGGAACATCCTCATTGCACACTTCGCAATAATACGCACATTCTTCGTTTCTGTGGTTTGTGATAGTTGAGGTGAATTTATTACTTATTATTCTTAATATTTTACTTATTAGTTTCACTGTTATTTCTTTTAATTTCTTTTGGAAAGTAAAGGTGGTATCAAGTTTAGTATTACATGGATTTATAGCTTAGTGATAGTTGAGTGCATTGTAGAAATTATGTCTCATGAACTAACTTAGAATGTGAAGTACTGCGAAGCGAGGTGTCACTTTCCAGAATTGGATATTTGCTTAATTTATTTCGTTGTTAATTGAGAACGGTGTCGGCTGTATTTAATACAGAACATTGCTTATAGGTATTTTGCCTTTATATAATTTTTGTTAGTAAGACAGTCAGATAGCGTTAAATAAAATAATTCTTTGCCAGTATATAAAGTAACTAAATCAATAAGTGGCCACCAGTTCCTATTATTGCCAAACCTCTTAACGTAGGCACATCACCCAGCCGCCCGTTTGCACATGTTTGTTTTTCTTTTTCTTTTTTTTATGAATGATTAGTTTATTATACTTTCAATCCCTTTTTCTTTACACTAATTGCGCTCAAAAATCATTAATTATAAATTAATTAAATGGAGTCTCATTGGGTGGAAATCTATATTAATAATAAAAGAAAAACAAACCAAAAATACATTAAAGTAGTAAATAAATGTAATAACACTTATCTTGCACTGATAGATTCCAAACCTCATCAGGTGTCAGCTTCAATTTCGCCATCTACCACCCGATCCTCTCGCTTGGCTACCAGACGCGATCCTTCCCCGACCGACTCCAGACTGCTACTACTTCTTACTCAGAGGCAAAACCACTGCCTACCGGCCGCCAAAGATAATCTTACTTCACCGAAATAAAGATGGCTGTATAAGTCGTTACCAACCTATATAGCGTAAACTTAGGATTCAAGATTTCTATTCAGTAGTCCCCTTAGATGTGCTGTCTTTAGTATAAGGTAGTTTATAAGTAGTTTGTAAATTTAGGGGCTGATGACCCCGCAGTTAAGTCCCTTAAGCTTAACAAATATTTGAAATAATTGGAAATAACTTCAGCTTGGCATGTTAGAAAAAAGAATAACAAAAGTTTTAGAAAAGAAAATGATAATAGACTAATTACATTCGAACCTATTATTGTGGAACACTGGTATCGGGAGGTTCAGTAATGCAAGCAGATAGGAATAAATCCCAACATGTTTCGTTGCACTATCGTTAGTGTTTTAAGGTGTTCTGTCGGTTTTTCTCAACATGAGTGTAATAAAGTCGTGGGCTGGGTTGCTCGGAACGATTATTTCTCGTATGGCATATGACAGCAGCATATATACAAATATAATTAAACAAAGAACAAGAATATATATACAAATATCAGTAAAAGATTGTACAAGAGCTCATTTTCGGTACATTTGAGTGATCAATGAAATATTATGACAGAACACTTGGAATTACGACATGTGTCATGTGAGACAAGCTTTTGGCTACACATCAATGTCCAGATCTTGAATCCACTTCATAGCCTGACGTGTGGCTTCTATAAATTCCTCAGCAGAGCCACTATAATTTCTATTTGGACACACTCTTATGATATGGTCCAGCGTCTGCTCAGGTGCTCCACAAATCACAACTTGAGCTGTCCGTGAGTCCGCACTTATAAAGCATGGCCTTACATCTTCTGATGCGATTGAGCTTAGTCCAGTCTTTTCTTGCGAATTTGAACCCTTTTAGTTCTTTTGAGGGATCACTTATGAGGTGATGATTACAGACTGAATTCTCCCACTCCTTTTTGCAGTTCTCTTTTAGTTTGAAGGTGACCTCTCCTCTTATATAGCAGTTATTCCATATCGGCTTTCGTGATTTCAAACGGTAATTTGGCAAATTTTTTTATTACATCCTGCATAGGTAAACATTTTCCTTCATTTATTTTTACTATTTTTTCCATTCTTTAAAAGATGCTTTTTGTCTTCTTAATTTTGGTGGAGCTATATTAGCGATGACGGAGAGCCACGGTGTTGGAGTAGACTTTAATGTGCCGGTGATTATCCGCATGGTTTCGTGGAGCTGTACGTCTACCTTGTTGGTGTGGTGGCTTCTCTCCCAGACCGGAGCACAGTATTCGGCAGTAGTGTAGACAATCGATGTTGCTGCTATTCGCAGTGTGGATGCATTTGCACCACAAGAAGTTCCCGCTAGTTTTCTAATAATATTATTTCGTGTTTTAGTTTGTGGCCAACATTTTAAGGTGTTCTTTATAGGAGAGGGATCTATCAAGTGTAACACCCAGATAGGATGAAAGTTGTATTTCACTCTCTGTTTGTTAAATAGCACAGACAATTGTTGATTGGCTATATTATTGTTGAGGTGAAAAGCGCAAACTTCAGTGTTAGCCGGATTTGGGCACAAACGCCACCTTCTGTAGTATTTGCTAAGGACTTCAAGGTCATACTGTGTAAGGCAAATCACTGGTATTGAGATTGAATAGTAATGGTGCCAGTACTGAGCCTTGAGGTAATCCATTCTTGATCTTAAGGGATTTACTTATTTCAATTCCACTTGTTACTTTAAAACAGCGATTTGAAAGCTTGTTTTTAAGCAGAGTCGTGAGAGAGGGCATTGTGCCGTTGCAATTTAGACGTAACAAATATCCTCGGAACGTTAATAATTAAGAAAACATTTACAGGTATACTAATGATGTGAAGTTATAAAACAAATTCGGAGATGCGAAGCAGTCATGAGTTTTATACTGAAAAGGCTATCAAAACATCTCTAAAGTGCCTTTATTTTATTTATTACTACGAGCGTTGTTATCCAGGAACTATAGTCGGGCCTTTAGTGCCTCGAATCTAGTAATTGGTACAATAAATCTTATCAAATTCAAAAGGCGGCTAGATTCCTGCTTGCGTAAATGGCCACTTTAAATCGCAGTTGCCTTTCAACAGTAGTGGATGAAACGAACGGGTTGTCTTTCAAGCGTGGCAGTCAGAGAATAGCCATCAACTATTCTGCGACCGAGCCATGCGCTTCGGCAGCTGCGCACAGACCTGCATTAGCAAAGTGGCGTCCCGCATTCCCGTCAAACTGCAATTTCTTTGGCGACCACTCTCTGGCGAGTACATTCGTTTCGGAGCCGTGACCGCGCGCAATATTGCCCAGCCATAAATCGCCGGCCCTCGGTTTGTGTCCCACTCGGCACTGCGTGCTGCGACAGAAAGAGTCGTGCGTTCTGCGGTGGCGAATAAATCCCGAATTCAATAAGCGGCGCAGCGGGCTCACCTCTGAGCAAACGCGACCGCTGGAATTCTGCTGCGAGGTTTTAATTTCGCTTGCCGGAAGCCGAGTTTAGCGCCCCGTGCGTGCAGTAGACCGGTGGGGTGGGGGAGATATAGGGAGAGGTAGAGTAGGGAGGAGGGGGGGGGAAGCCAAAAAGAAAAAGCAAGCAGGCAGCACGTGCAGGTGAGCTGCGTGGCTGCACATGGATATTGTCGCGTCGCTACGCACTCAACTTGGACTTCGTATTTTACCTTAATTAAAAAAAGTTTTCATGTACATTTTTACTGACACTATCTAAAGTGCATTGTCAGCAGAGGAGTAACTCAAGATAATTCAGTTCTTTGGACTCAGCAGAAGGGCGACGTTCGAGATGACAACAGATTCACCTTTTTTTTTTTTTTAATATCGTGTCCTTCCCTTTTAGCTTCCTTACTCAGTTATTATTTGCTAACGCTCGGCCGTTAAGGATGGGGGTGAGCGGATACTATTTGTTGTTCTTTAGCCAATGTGCACTGCAGGACATAAAAAATGTAACACCAACGAACGCATTTATCACAGTCAGTTTTAACCCTTTAATGCATAGTGTAGCTGATCAGCTACATATCTTGTGATTCTTGAGTTTCTCCTGGCATATTTGATAATCAAAATATCCACGGGTGTACTGTCGGTCTATAGTGTCCAACGGGCACAATATTTCGGCGATCATACATGTCGCCATCATCAGGTGAACTGACGGACTGAGCTCCTGGAAAAGCGCCGGCACGGAGATCCGCACGCTACGGCGACTCGAAGGGAACTGAGTTCTAGCCCGGTAGCGGGCCATTTAAATACCCTCGGCCGGCGGAGCGAGCCCTCCGTGGCCCGCGCCCCGCGCCGCGGTCGCGCAGTGGAACCGATAACGACGGCGTCTGAGATGACGTCGGTGTGAGGGCTCCGTCCGCCGTGGTCGTCACTACGTTACGTTTGCTAGATTTACTCTTAATTAACCCAATCGCTGGTTCCCAAGCTTTGCTAAGATTATAGCCACAGTCACGGTTTATGAGGTCTTCACTTGTGCGAATTTCAATGGCCTCTCTAACGACGCAGTCCCAGTATCTCGAAGTCTGTACCAAAGTCCTAGTGCGTCCATACTCCATCGCGTGATTCTCCGACAAACAATGTTCAGTGACCGCCAACTTGCTCGGATACATCAATCCTGTGTGTCTCTAGTGTTCAACGCATCGATCTTCGACGGTACGCATCGTCTGTCCAATATATGACTTTCCACACTGACACGGAATCTGGTACACGCCGGCCTTCCTCAAACCGAGATCATCTTTGGCGTTCCCCACCAGTGCACGAATTTTATTCGGCGGACACAAGACAGTTCCAACCTGGTGTTTCTTCAAAATGCGGGCGACCGAGAGTGCGCTGGTATATGGAATGAACGCAGTGCCTCCATCCTCCCTCGTGTTTTCATCCGTTTCCACTGGTTGTGCTGTAGTGGATGGGCGGAGAACCCGCTGAATCTGCCACTCTAAGAATCCATATTTTCGGAATTCAGTTCTCAGGTGTTCCAATTCCTGGGGTAGACTCTGCGTCGGAGATAGTGCGCGCCCTATGTACTAGAGTTTTAAGTACCCCATTCCTCTGTGAAGGGCGGTGACAGCTGTCTGCGTGTAAATACAGATCAGTGTGCGTTGTCTTCATGAAGTCGAACAACACTAGTAAAGAGAGGGCGGCCATTGTGTGATCGCCGAAATATTGTGCCCGTTGGACACTGTAGACCGACAGTACACCCGTGAATATTTTGAGTTGCAATTTAATCGTAACAAACACCTGGTTTAAGAATCACAAAAGAAGGTTGTATACATGGAAGAGACCAGGAGACACCGGAAGGTATCAGATAGATTTTATAATGGTAAGACATAGATTCCGGAACCAGGTTATAAACTGCAAGACGTACCCAGGGGCAGATATAGACTCTGACCATAACTTGTTAGTCATGAACTGTAGGCTGAAACTGAAAAAATTGCAGAACGGTAGGAAAATAAGGAGATGGGACTTAGATAAATTGAAGGAAAGTGAAGTTGTGGAGAATTTCAGAGGGAGATTTAGGCAACAATTAACAGAAACAGGGGGAAATAAAACAGTAGAAGAGGGATGGGTAGCATTGAGAGTTGAAATAGTGAAGGCAGCAGAGGACAAAATAGGTAGAAAGGCAAGACCTACAAAAAATCCTTGGATATCACAGGAAATACTAGATTTAATTGATGAAAGGAGAAGATATAAAAATGCAGTAAATGAAACAGGCAAAATGGAGTACAGGCGATTAAAAAATGAGATTGACAGGAAGTGCAAAATGGCTAAGCAGGAGTGGCTAGAAGCCAAATGCAAATCTGTAGAAGAATCTATAAGAAGGGGAAAAGTAGATACCGCCTACAGGAAAATAAAAGAGACATTTGGGGACAAGAAAAGCAACTCTACGAATATCAAGAACTCAGATGGGAAGCCGGTTCTCAGCAAAGAAGGGAAAGCTGAAAGGTGGAAAGAGAACATAGAGCAGCTCTACAAAGGAAATGAACTTACAGACAATGTGGTAGGAAGGGAAGAGGACGTAGATCAAGATGAAATAGGAGATGCTATACTGAGAGATGAATTTGACAGAGCCTTGAAAGACCTAGGTCGGAACAAGGCCCCAGGAGTAGATGACATACCCTCAGAGCTACTAAAGTCTCTGGGAGAGCCAGCCATGACAAGACTATTTGAACTGGTGTGTAGGATTTATGAGACAGGCGAAATACCCTCAGACTTTAAGAAAAATGTAATAATCCCCATTCCAAAGAAATCAGGCGCAGACAGGTGTGAAAATTACAGAACCATCAGTTTGATAAGTCATGGTTGCAAAATTTTAACACGAATTATCTACTGGAGAATGGAAAAGCTGGTAGAAGCTGACCCTGGGGAAAGATCAGTTTGGATTCAGGAGGAACATAGGAACCCGGGAGGCAATACTCACTTTACGTCTTATCTTAGAAGATAGATTAAGGAAAGGCAAACCTACATTTTTAGCTTTTGTAAATTCGGAGAAAGCATTTGACAATGTTGACTGGAATACACTCTTTCAAATTCTGAAGTCAGCAGGGGTAAAATATAGCCAGACCGCAGTTATTAGACTCGAAGGGCATGAGAGGGAAGCATCAGTTGGGAAGGGAGTAAGACAGGGTTGTAGCCTTTCTCCGGTGTTATTCAATTTGTACATCGAGCAGGCGGTGAAGGAAAGCAAGGAAAAATTTGGAATAGGGATTAAAGTACAGGGGGAAGAAATAAAAACATTGCGTTTTGCTGATGACATTGTAATTCTGTCAGAGACAGCAAAGGACCTGGAAGAGCAGTTGAATGGAATGGACAGTGTGTTGAACAGAGCGTATAAAATGAACATTAACAAGAGCAAAACAAAACTAATGGAATGCGGTCTCAGAAAATCGGGCGATGCTGAAGGAATTAGATTAGGTAACGAAACAATGAAGGTGGTAGATGAGTTTTGTTACTTGGGTAGTAAAATAACATGTGATGGTCGCAGTACAGAGGATATAAAATGCAGAATGGCAATGGGAAGAAAAGCATTTTTGAAAAAGAGAAATTTGCTAACATCGAATATTAATTTAAGTGTAAGGAAGTCTTTTCTTAAGGCATTTGTGTGGAGTGTTGCCTTGTACGGGAGTGAAACATGGACGATAAGCAGTGCGGACAGGAAGAGAATAGAGGCTTTTGAAATGTGGTGCTACAGAAGAATGCTGAAGATTAGGTGGGTAGATCGCATAACCAATGAAGAAGTACTGAACAGAATTGGTGAGAAAAGGAATTTTTGGCATACCCTGGCTAAAAGAAGGGATCGCTTGGTAGGACACATCCTTAGACATCGGGGAATCGTAAATTTAGCATTGGAGGGAAGTGTGTGGGGGATAAATCGCAGAGGGAGACCAAGAGACGCGTATAGTAAGCAGATTCAAGTGGATGTGGGCTGCCGTTCTTATGAGGAGATGAAAAGGCTTGCTCAGGATAGAGTAGGGTGGAGAGCTGCATCAAACCAGTCTCCGGACTGAAGACCATAACAACATCTTATTTTACCATTATCTCTCAAGCTGATCAACATTTTACAACAATTTCATTTGTAGCTACTTGTATACATAGTGTTACATATGATAGTAACTAGTCCTAGAAATTATAAATTGCAGAATGCTACTGAATCATTTCGACAGTTTCTCATAACATGTGTTTCAGTTTACATTAGCATTCCTCCTTTGCCAGGTAAAAGTAGTGAATCACATACTACTGTTGCATTATGAGTCACTTTCTGGAAACATAAGAGGCGTAATATTGACATTTACTGCATCCGGTATATCATGGAAGCACTATATAGCTGACTAGCTATCAACTTTTTGTTGCTAGTAGTGCATAATTGCCGCGCTGGAGTAGCGGAGCTGTCTGGAGCGCCATGTTACGGATCGCGCGGTCTCCCGCGTCGGAGGTTAGAATCCTCCCTCGGGCATGGATGTGTGTGTTATCCTTAGGTTAGTTTAACTTTGTGTAAGTAGTTTGTAAGACTGATAGAAAAAAAAATGCATAATAATTTTAAGGAACTTTTTCAATATTTTTCTCAGTACACGCACTATACATTACCGTGGTAGTTTTTACAGCTTCAAATAAAAAGGCATGCATTAAAGGGTTAACACAAAGGAAGGAGCCGTGAAACTTGCTGATGTATGGGCTGTGGTTCTTCAGAATTCTTTTCATCTTTGACTATCAACAATCACAGACATACATTAAGTAGGCAGGAAAATTCGCTGGTTTTAGTGAAGCCTGAAGCCGCCATCTTACCTACACAAACGTTATAAATTTATGTATGTTACTTAGACAACTTCTGAACTAAAATGACATTTTAATCTTTACAGGGGCGTTTAAACAGGTTCTGAAGTAGAGATAATATTTCCATACTAGCTTCACTTATGACAAAAATTTTAGAATCTATTTTAAGATGACCATGAAGATTCGTGTGCTCACTTTCAAAGCAGACCCCAGGCTTCTTAAGAACACTCTAATGAATATGAACAATCAATCATCTTAGGTCACACAATCCCTTCCTTCCGCCACAGCGACATATACCTTATGCTACCGTTCTACCCAACCAACTAAAACTCTCAAATACCTAAGCCTAACCCTCGACCGCTCCCTCTCCTGGAAACCCCACCTTCAAACAGCCCATGAAAAAGGACCCTCCCACATCAACCTCCTCAGATTCCTTTCCAGCCGGAAATGGCGTCTCAACCCCTCCACCATCCTGTTCACCTACTATTCCATAATGCATCCTGTCCTGTGCTGCTTCCATCACGCTTGGGTTTCCGCACCGCTTGCCCACTACCAATCCCTCCAGATCCTTGAACGCCACATCCTTCGCCTCGCTTACCGCATCCGCCTCCCATCCCCTACGCGGATCTTGAATGACCTTATTCCTTTCCCACAGCTGCTCAAATTCCTCGAAACCTCCGCCGCCGATATGTCACACGAAAACTGGATTCCCACCACCCTCTGGTCTCCCTCCTATTGTTGCATCCCAGGCCTCTGCTACGCCGTTACCTTGTTATCCATCCCTCCCTTCACCTTCACACCTCCACATCCTCCCCAAGGGTAGAGTCCTGACATCTACCCACCCTATGAACCTTAAACCCTTTCTACACGAGAAGTGAGAGCTTACGAGATTACCCATGATGCACCGGTCACGCCATCTGCTTAGACGCGTCCACTTACACAAGATGCACACATACGATCGCTAGTAGACGGAATAGGGTGGATCCTATTCTCACGCGTATGGAAGTGCTTCCCACATGCGCAGACAACCGAATGGGGAACTCAGCAGACAAACGAAGCCAAGTCGAGGATTTTTTTAAGAATGTGTACTTGTCTCCTGCTCAGAGGGACGTAGTTTCTCGACTCAGTCGTAAGCTATTTTAGGAGGTGATACTATAGAGGAACTGCATTAAAAATTTAATATAACCTGTGTACAATTTTTCTTGAATACAGAGATATAGCTGTTAATATGAAATCCAAACAAACGTAGAGCAAATGTAAATCAAGAAATTTTCACTGATTTATCCGTCGGTTCTTGGTAGTACAACATCACACGTACTTAAAAGTAGTATTTTGTGTGTATTCTACACGTTCACTTCCACTTAGTTACCCGGTTTTAGGCTTACTAGGACATACTCAGACTTTAAACTACGTCGAAAACCGCTTATTTAAATAAAAGTCAATATGGTGATCTACCAAGAACCGACCAAAGAATCAGCCAAAATATCCAAATCAGTTTGTTGCACATACCAAGAGATGTAGCTCTGTACCCAATAAAAATTGGGCACACGTTATATGACATTTTAACTGAAAATCGTCTTTATTACTATCTTCTAAAATATTTGCTATTTTTCCTGAAACATGCTGTAGTTAACAGATGAAATATTTGTTTTTGATGAGCATTAATTTGAAGCTTAATCAAAGTGAAAGGTCTATGTATAGACACCTGAGCTTGTTCATCACACACATCAGTGCCTCAAACCGCAGGAGCTGTAAGTGTGTAATCGCATTTTATAATGAGGACCTTAACACATGTGAGCGATATAGTTACGCATGAACTAAACTATACCAATTAAATACAGTTTCACAGTGGCAGTCTAAAACACAAATAAATGTTTAAATCATCACAACATATCATACAGTTTCGAAAAGTGATGTTAACGCGGCGATTCATTTGCTGTAAGTTGACAACAAACGAAGTAGGCGCATGAAGCAGACGACTCAACAAATGCGTACCATTTGAACGCTTCTTTGTAGTTCGACGGTCTATCGCAAGGGCGCTGCAGCTGACAATGGCTTCCTTGCACGTGTTGCACGTCTCGTATAGAAAGAGCTTTAGTCCATCCCCATAGTTGTACGTCCCCTCTCTTTCCCCACCATCCCACTCCCTCCCCATTTGGCTCCCTCCTCCTTCCCCATCCCCTGGAATCCTTGCGCATTCCTCCCCATCTCCCTCACCCCTTCAACTCCCGTCTTTTCCCTCTGCGCCTCCCCACCCTTCCTCATCCCTTGCGATGTACCTGTGCCTAACAATTTTAACAGTGCACCGTCAGTGTCGTAGTATCAGTGCTAGTGATCTGTGTTCAGTGCTTCAAGTTTTACAACGCCAGCAACCGCCGAGTAGGGCAGAATATTGCGTTACCATGTGATTTTAAATTTGTGCTCTCATCATCTTCTTCTGTTCTCCAATGAATGTGTTTTAATTTCCGAGAGTTTTAACTGTGCATATATGTGTTTCAACCACCGTGGTTATTTTAATTTGTGAATATTTATTTTAAAATTCTTAGTTTTCTTTATAAGTCTCCATTTTTCATATCCTATCATGTTTTTAATTATTTTTATAGATTTGAGTAGAAACAAGGCCCCTGGAGTAGATGATCTTCCGTCTAAACTGCTATAATCGCTAAGAGAGCCAATCATGAAGAAATAGTTCCATCTGGTATGCTAGATGTATGAAACAGGGAAAATACCCTCAGACTTTAAGAAGAATATAGTGATTCCAATTCCTAAGAAAGCAAGTGCAGACAAATGTGAAAATTACAGAACTATCGGTTAAATATAGCAAGGTTGCAAGGCGCGGCAGAGTGGCCAAGCGCATTGAGGCGCTATGCTCCGATGCGCGAGATCGTGGCCCATCGTGGGTTGGAATCTTCCCTCGGGCATGGATGTTTGTGCCGTCTTTAGTATACGGTAGTTCATAAGTAGTTTGTAAGTTTAGGGACTGACAACCCCACAGTTAAGTCCCTTAAGCTTCACAGACATTTGAACATTTCATCATGGTTGCAAAATACGAGGCGCGTCCAGAAAGTAAGTTCCGTTTGAATATAAAATGAAATTGTACACAGATACAGAAGAAATTTTTATTGCACAAAATTCTACAAATCTTAAACTACTTTTCCACATAACTGCCGAAATTTTGCAGGCATTTGTCATAGCGTGGCACCAGGTTTTGTATACCTTCTTCATAGAAATCGCCGCCTGTGTCTTCAACCAGTTGGAAACAGTTTCTTTCAGTTCGTCATGGTGAAGTGATGAGAGCACTGATTGTATGGATCTTGTCATGAATCGCGTGAACAAGTTCTTCTGTAACCAAAGGTGGACGCCCACTTCGTTCTTCATCGTGCACATCACTAAGCCCACCATTGAACTGTCGGACCCATCTTCTCACCATCGAATCACTCATCGCATTTGGTCCGTAAACATCGCAAATTTGCCGATAAATTTCACTTGGTTTTACTTTCCTCGCATTCAGAAACCGAATCACTGACTGATTTCACAGACGGCGGGATTTTCAATCAACGCCGACATTTCAAACAAGCACAACAAAGTGTACGTAACTGACAGCGATTTCCAAATGGCGCACGTTCTTCTCCTTGATACACATCGTCTACAGCGCATGTGCGGAACTGCAATCGCAGCGCTTGAGCGGAGATAAATTGAAACGGAACTTACTTTCTGGACACGCCTCGTACCAACACGAATCATTTACAGACGAATCGAAAAACTGGTGGAATCCGACCTTAGGAGTAATGTAGGAACACGCGAGGCAATACTCACATTACGAGTTACCTTAGAAGATAGTTTAAGCAAAGGAAAACTACGTTTTTAGCATTTGTGGATCTGAAGAAAGAATATGACAATTTTGACTGGAATACACTCTTTCAAATGCTGAAGGTAGCAGGGGTAAAATATAAGGAGCGAAGAGTTGTATTCAACTTGTACAATTATTAGAGTTGAAGAGCATGAAAGGGTCGCAGTGGTTGTAATGGGAGTAGGACTGGGTTATAGTCTTTCACCGATGTTCTTCAAACTGTACATTGAGCAACCTGTGAAAGATTGCAAGGAGAAATTTGGAGAGGGATTTGAAGTCCAGGGAGAGGAAATGGAAACCTTGCGGTTTGCTGATGGCATAGTAATTCTGTCAAGAAACAGCAAATGACCTGGAAGAGCAATTAAATGGAATGGATAGTGTCTTGAAAGGATGATATAACATGAACATTAACAAGAGTAAATCGAGGATAATGGAATCAGGCCATGCTGAAGGAATTAATTTTTGGAAACTCTTGATACAATCCCAAGCCTCCGCTTTGCTGCATCACTTACATCTCGCCACATATGTGCTCACTAACTGGCTGTCTACACTCGACTCTCTCGTTAAGCCACACTGTCCGTATTCCTCCCTCTTTCTTACGCGCCAAAACTTGGCGCCTTACACGTCAGCAACGAAGAAGTACCAATGGTTTTACATTTCACATATCTTATCACATGCATTGCGTTTGGACCAGACTAAAATCTTCTTACATTTATAACAATAATTATTACCATCAAAATACTGTACAATCAAGATACATAAAAATCATTTTAACCATCCAAATAAAATACCACACGTACCACACTTCACGAAAATAATGAAAGACGGATACCTAAAATTTTATATATCGACTAGCTTATATGCCCGTGCTTTGCAACGGTTGTTAAAGAAGGTCCTGTGAATATCACGGTTTTTTAGGGTTCCGGACCTAGGTCAGCAAAAACACAATCCTTGTTCGATCTGTCTGTCAATAAACTCAGTTCTCCTAGCCAAGATGTCAAATTTAAGTAGAAGTCATAGTCGAAAACGATGAATGTTCATAAAGTTTTTCATACTAAGAGTGAAATTAATTTAAGTCGGAACAATGTAAATTCAATGTTAGGTTGTGTTCATAAAATTACACATTGCAACAGCAGCGCCGAAAGCGGCTGGCAAATTACATTTCTGAAAACGATATTGGATAAGTGCGAATATTGATTTGTAACAGTTTTCACAAATATCTTCTTGAATAGGAATTTGGAATGAATTGTAAGACTGTATGAATCATGAGACTCTATACGAAAGAGTTTCGCGTGAAAGTGCTGGTCATAATGAGATGTGACAACAACGGATGTATCTGATTCGGTAAAATTTTACTTTTTATCCTGGCGGCCTCGTGTTTTTTATGTTAGCAACATAAATAACACGATATAAAATCGTTGCAAAGATGACCGAACCACGTAGAGTGTAGATACATACTGATGTCCCTGCTGTATGCTTGATTTCACGACAAAATATTTGCGTGTCACGCGATTGGCTTATGACGATGTCACATGATTCTCGTTATTCAACATCTGTTGCCAACATTACCACAGGAGGCCGCCGTGATATGAGTAGGACTACGTCGCATAGTTTTTCTAACTGGCACAGGCATATCAATATCTATGGCCTAAGAGACATTCATTAATGTATGTCTGTGTTTCCACCACTCTTCCACTACAGTGGTCAATGTTCCACGAGTATTTTTATCTTTGAGTCTATCTGGATGTTTATCTTTGTTTTGTGTCTCTGTTCATAGTCGGTAATGTGTGGTTGACGGAAACATGTGATCTCTTTAAAAAAAAAATGCGTATTTGATATTCCTCGTCGTTATTAAAGTCTGAAAGAACCGCATTGTCTGACGATTGAAAGAATAAACAGATTTTGACTCGTACCGTAAAGTTCGTAAGTCACAGAGTATATAACTTTTCCTAAGAGTATTTATTGCATATTTTGCGAATTTTTGCTCGTCCCACTCACCCACTGCCACGCACCGTGACCAAACTCCCTTACTAACATCATTAGACCAAGGCCTGTCTACCACCACAACCACGAGTGGGTGGCAGTATGTGGTCATGGAGAAAAGTCTGTCAGCACGTACACACACAAGCCTTTTATATATAGATATAGATTACAGCAAAACAAACATTTGGTATTGAGTAGTTAGAAACATTTATTGAGTATATACATAAATGTTACAGTGGGACACGTCAAGGAATCGTCAAATTAGCTTTAGAAGGAAATGTGTGCGGTAAAAATCGGAGAGGGAGATCTTGCGACGAATATATAAAGCAGATTCAAAAGGAAGTAGATTGCCGTTCGTATTCTCAGATGAAGAGGCTTGCATAGGACAAAGTAGCGTGGAGAGCTGCATCAAACCAGTCTGCGGACTGAAGACCACAACAACAACAACAACAACAACG
This sequence comes from Locusta migratoria, assembly GCA_026315105.1. Lineage (NCBI taxonomy): Eukaryota > Metazoa > Arthropoda > Insecta > Orthoptera > Acrididae > Locusta > Locusta migratoria. The sequence goes on along the minus strand of CM048744.1, from coordinate 854,193,984 downwards.
CGGCACGCTGGAACCTAGCGCCCCTGCCAGCAGACTTTCGCGCCATCAGAGTTGGCAGCGCCGGCTCGCGCCCCAGACAGTTCCCGCAGTGGCCGCCACGTCGCCTGGCGCCCCAGTCGGCTAGCGCCCCAGACAGTTCCCGCAGTGGCCACCACGTCGCCTGGCGCCCCAGTCGGCGGGCGCATTTATCGCCACGACTTTACGAGCAGCCGGGCGACAGAAGCGACGGCGGCGGCGGCGGCCCTCGTGAAATCCGCCCCGCCGGAGAACACGGCGAGATAATTTTTATGGCCCAGGGGAGTCGTGCAGCGCTGTACTCGACACTGTTCTCCTGACGACGCGCTGGAACGCCGCTATCGGCTCTCAAGTCGCACGAAAATTATGGCGCAGACGTTTGACGGTAAAATCTGCTGGGCCGTAGCGTTCCTCTGCTCATTTCTGCTTCACTAGTCCACGTACTGGGGTCTCGTTCGGGGTCCTTCTCACGTCCACATTGCATATTCCTCCCCCTCCTCCCATTTCTACTACCCGGCAATGCTTCACAGTTGCTGAATATGCGTGGGAAGTGTATCCTCGGTTGCAAAGTGGTAGAGTGTCAGACTACAAATCCAAAGGTCGTGGATTCGATCCCCGCCAGGTCCTAGGATTTTAATCTGTCACTTTCCACTTCTTTCACCTCTGGCAGTATAGCTCATGTGAAAAATACCGAGTAGCACCGTGGTTCTGAACCCACATTAAACTGTAGGTCCCCCTATAACTGGCTGGGTAAGTCAGTTCGAAGGTCGGAGGAAGGCAACGGCATACCACCTCCAAACAGGACCATGCCTAGTAAAGCACTGTGGTGTTCAAACCAATCTTCGGACTGTTGACTGCTTTACCTTTTTTACTACCCGGCAATGCTTCGCAGTTGCTGAATATGCGTGGGAAGTGTATACTGCGACTTCATGCCGTCTTCTTTAGGCAAACATATCCAAGTGAATCAGTGTTAAAAAAAGTATGGCTCGATGTTGACTCAGGGTCGAAATGTACAGGTCTGCTTTCACGACCAGTCTGTAAACCTAAGCAACTAAACTGCTAAGGTCATCGGTCCCTGCAGTTTCAATTTCTTTTAACTTTCACTAAAGACACCACACACTTCCCATGCCCAAGGGAGGACTCCGCCTACCTCCCCCCCAACACAACTCACCACGGCACAACCACCCTACACCCTCCACTACCACATCATTCGCTCCCTCCCTGCCATACCTCCTCCCAACACCACGTGAATGTTTTTCTCCTAAACAAAAGGCCCCTCCAACCCCATCGTTCCGGCAGCATCGCTCCCTATCTCTTCCATCACACTGATGGCCCCTCGCCCCTAGCACGAGGCGGAGTGGCGATAGGCCGCCTCTGGCATCACTCTGTCCATTTACAACCTCTCCTGAACGATCCTACTGAGCACCTCTGCCTCTTTCTCCCTTTCGTCACTCTGGTCACCATCTACATCTGCGGTCACGTCCCCCTGCCCTATGACTAGCTCTCCCATTATGTCCGCAACTTCATGACCTACATGGTGGCCGCCGACCTCAAACTTGCCTCCTTTTCTGTTGGTGAACAGCAGTGGCGTCAGTTTGTCGCTTCGCTTCGTTGTGGTACTGTTCCCCTGCGCCGGCGTTCTACGGGGCGCCAGTCGCCGTCTAAACGGCCACTACGGTCGGGGGTTTAAAAACACCTCGGGCATGGATATTTGTGCCGTTCTTAGTATTAGCTAGTTCATAAGTAGTTTCTAAGTTTAGAGACTGATGACCCCATAGTTAAGTCCCATAAGCTATACAAACATTTTTTTGTTCCCCTGCCTCAAGCTAGAAGCCCCGACAGCAGTACCGTTCCCATTGTTGTCTCTCTCAGCCTACTCGGGCGTCTACTGACGGAAGTCCTTCACCCTATTGGCAGTGACCATGCCCCATTCTCCTCAACATAGACCCCTGTGGTCGCCCGTTCGTACGACCCACCCCAACTCTCCTCCCAAGCTCTCGCCGACTACAATGCCTACCGCTTTTCCAGTGATACCTCGGTTGCCAGTCATCCCCTACCCCTTCACACCCCCGCCGACATTGGCCACACCTCGTCCTTCTTCCACCAGACTATTTCTGACGCCATCTGTGCTCACATTCTCACCAAACCTATCCACCACCTACAACCCCACCCTCCCTTCACCAGACCGTCCTCCTGCATACTCGTCACCAGGACAACTTCTGCGCCACCAGCATCTCCAAAGACATGTTAGGAACCTCTTTGCTACGAAAAGACGACGGGCTTGGCGTCAGACATGCACCCTTCTTAACGCATTGTTCCCTATGAACTCCTCCAAGTAGTGGCAAACCTTCCACCGACTTACTGGCAGTCGCTCCCTCCCCCCTCTATCCTTCACAACGACTTTCCTTTTCCCTAAATGCCAGTAATGCAGAACACTTCGCCCGTTACCTGACAGCTTTTCCACCCATGATTCTATTAATCCCTCTTTCCAAGAGTGTACTGCCTCCCCACTGACCCCTGGCTTCCTTTATTCGGTTCACATTCCCTCCTCTTCTTCCCGTGGCGGGATTTGAACTGGGGACCGCAAGTACAGCGATCGGCGATGCTAACCACTGCACGATGCGTTCTGTCGGAAGAGTCGCTGCAATATTTGAAAAGCACAAAATGGTGATTGTTGTTATGATAGAGGTAAAAGTGGACATACAAAAACACGTGCGGAGGGTGATGTGATGGTAGTTCCGATAACTGTGTGTGTTTTGGGGGGGGGGGGGGGAGGTCGGGGAGCAAGTCGGTGTTGGGAAAGCGGATGCAGGAGAATAAGGTTTGTTATTGACAGCTGCGGGGTAAAGGTAAAGCTGTCAACAATCCGAAGATTGGTTTGAACACCTTGAACACCACAGTGCTATACAAGGCATTGTCCTGTTTGGAGGTGGTATGCCGTTGTCTACCTCCGACCTTCGAAATGACTTACCAAGACAGTTATAGAGGGACCTACAGTTTAATGTGGATTCCAAAGCACGGTGCTACTCGAGGTGAAAGAAGTGGAAAGTGGCAGCACCTGGCGGGAATCGAACTCGCAACCTTTGGATTCATGGACTAGCACTCTACCACTGTGCTACCGAGCCGCGGGGGACGAAAAGTCGAGTGGAACAAGGATGGCTGGGGTGGAGCCTTCATAGAGGAAGGGAGTAGGAGTGAAGGTTAGGGCTGAAAAAAGCGGCATATTTGTGGGATGAATTCACGTTCAGGCAGGAGAAGATGGATGAAATTCCTTTGATAGAGATTATATAGGGGGCGTGGTCAGGAGGGACACATTGATAGTGGCGCAGCCACGGTCCAGGATTTACTAAAATAAGGGAGACGAACCTGATATTGGGAATCAAGTTTATGGGAGACATAGGAGACGCGTAGGTATACTGTGTTGTAATAATAAGCGGGCTAGAGCAGACATTGACAGAGATTGCTATCGCACGTCAGCATTCTGTTACTAATATGCACTTCTCTGACTTCGCCGTTCATTTGTTACTCTTGCATTTAGAAGGAGAAGTACTGAAGTCGTTAGTCGTTTTTCTGTTTTATCGGATGCTCTCCATGTCTTTGGATCATGAGCAATTAACGTGAGTGCGAGGTTAAATTTTCTTTTTTTCATTTAATAAATCCCATTTCATTTGAAAGTTACATTTCAGTTTTCATTGTAGTAGGCCCTAAGTATTTTCCTCCCATTCATTTATTAATAACTGTTTTAAATAAAATGGTCTGGTCGCAATAATGAGAAATTTGGACGCCATCATGCTACGATTTCATAATTCGTGTAGCGACTGCTCTTATTAATCCGTTAACCTACCAATAAATAAAAAATGTTTCACTCCTTAATTGAACCTGCAATCAGTTTAATTATTAATAAAGCCCGAACCAAGCAATTTAAACATTTTTTGCAATAATCTGTGGAACTTTGAATTTGACTTTCACACGTTCATCTACACAGAATCAATAAAAAATCTTTCCTTAAAGCGACGAGTTAGCTAAAGAACTATATTATCACCATTTCAGCTAAACTTTGCAGTAGAACGGAGCCGATCAAGTGTACAAGGCCAGAGGTAACATCCCGCGATTTTTATAACGTTGTCTGTCGCAATATTTCATACTTTTGATTCCATGGAAAAGATTCATTTCAATTTTCCATCCCTTATCCAGCTTCCTGAAATTAATTGTCGCAGAATTTTCGCCGGTCGCAGTGGCCGAGCGATCTGCGGCGTGCCAGTCACGGTCTGCACGGCCGCTGCGTTCGGGGGGTTCTAATCCCCCCTCGGGCATGGATGTTTGGGCCGTCTTTAGTATAAGTTAGTTCATAAGCAGTTTGTAGGTTTAGGGACTGATGACGCTGTAGTTAAGTCCCATACGCTATACAAACATTTGAACTTTTTTTAGCAGAATTTTCCCCCTCACTTTACGTATAACGTTTTTCAGTATCTGTATTCCCTTAAATTCGCGATCCATAACATTCCAAACAGAAAGACGGTATAAAAATCTGCGTGAGGAGATGCTGGAATAAGGTCAGGTGACCTGAAGTCCATGCGACTTTGGCACCGGTGAGGATGGGACTGAGGAAGGTCTTGTAGCCTATGTATGGAGAACAGTGTGGGGCTTTGGTATCCATGTTCGAACTGTTAAATGTTTAGTAGGTTTAATTGACTGCGCTTTTTTTTTTTTTTTTTTTTTTTTGATGGTTAATTGCTGGGATTTCCTGGTTAATTTTTGTTCGAGGGTTGTTGCTAGGTATTGTAAAATGTCACTGATAAGATGGTTGTGGGTTATGAGGTCAAGTGGCTGAAACGATCGGATGGTTTTTCCTATAATTATTGCCATCGTCAAGGTCTGGATAGCTCAATCGGTAGAGCGCTTGCCCGCGAAAGGCAAAGGTCCCAGGTTCGAGTCTCGGTTCCGGCACACAACTTTAATCTGCCAGGAAGTTTCATAACAGCGCACACTCCGCTGCAGAGTGAAAGTTTCATTCTGGAAACATCCATTAGGCTGTGGCTAAGCCATGTCTCCACCATATCCTTTCTTCCAGGAGTGCTAGTCTTGCAAGTTTCGCAGGGGAGCTTCTGTGAAGCTTGGGAAGTAGGAGGCGAGGTATTACCGAAAGTAAAGTTGTGAGGCGGCATCGTGAGTCGTGTCGGGATAACTCAGTCGGTACGGCGCTTGCCCGCGAAAGGCAAAGGTCCCAGGTTCGTGTCCCGGTTCCGGCACACAATTTTAATCTGCCAGGAAGTTTCATGTCAGCGCGCACTCCGCTGCAGAGTGAAAGTTTCATTCTGAAGTTTCATCGTCAAGGTTATTATTTCCCCGCACAGCAAGGAGGGCTGGCACCAGCTTACTAGCCGCTCTTCAGAAGAGCGCACTCACAACAATGAAATGTCGACAGTTTTTAAAAACACCAGTAAAATACAAAAACTGGACAATTGAATGGAGGTCTTTCAAAACAGTAACAGGAGAATTGAAAACTGTCAAGGCACTGTATGTATTTAGCTTTATAAAACCATATTCGACCACAAGTAGCATATGCATAATACTGTAGATACTGTTGTGTCAGTCTTAACAGAAAAGTAATACGTATTTTGTGGTCAAACACCAGGTGGCGATATGTTGTTTATCACCCGTTTACATGGCCTCCCAAAACTGAATTTCGTAAACTGACAGTGGCGGACTAAGGGGGGGGGGGGGGGTGCGGAGGGGGCAAACCGCACCAGGCCTCCGGTATTGGGGGGGGGGGGGGCTCCAAATACCTTGAAAGCAAGGTTTTTTTCATCATCATCATTACTAGAGACTGATTATGCCTTTCAGCGTTCAGTCCGGAGCATAGCACCTCTAATAAAATTCCTCTATTATCCCCTATTCAATGCTAACATTGATGCCTCGTCTGTTGTTTTTCCTTTTACTTCAAAATCATTCTTCACCGAATCTAAGTACTTTCTTCTAGGTCTACCTCGACTTCTCTTACCCTCCACTGCCGAGCTCATGAGTCTCTTAGGTAACCTTGCTTCTCCCAGGCGTGTAACATGACCCTACCATCTCTGTTCGCTCTAACTGCTTCACCTTGCCATTGTTCCCTTCTATTATTACCTGCAATCATTCTTGCTACTTTCATATCTGTAACCTCTACTTTGTGAATAAGGTAACCTGTATCCACCCAACTTGAAACGAAAAGCTTCTTTCTATGAATCAGCATGGGTTTAGGAAACGTCGTTCATGTGAAACTCAGCTTGCCCTTTTCACACATGACATCTTGCGAGCCATAAATGAAGGGCAACAGGCCGATTGTGTTTTTCTTGACTTCAAAAATGCGTTCGACGCGGTGCCACACTGCAGACTGCTAACGAAGATACGAGCTTATGGAATAGGTTCTGACTGGCTGGAAGACTTCCTAACTAATAGAACGCAGTACGTTGTTCTCGACGGCGAGTGTTCATCAGAGACGAGTGTATCGTCAGGCGTGCCCCAGGGGAGTGTGATAGGGCCTCTATTATTTTCTATCTATATAAATGATCTGATGGACAGAGTAACTTGTAATTTGCGGCTGTTTGCTGATGATGCTGTGGTGTATGGGAGGGTGTCGTCTTTAACTGACTGTAATAGCATACATGATGACTTAGACAAAATTTCTAGTTGGTGCGAAGAATGGCAGCTAGCTCTCAATGTAGAAAAATGTAAGATGATGCGTATGAGTAGAAAAAACAATCCTATAATGTTCGAATTAGTAGTGAGCTTCTTGATGCTGTCGCGTCATTCAAATATCTAGGTGTAACATTTCAGAGCGCTTTTACGACCTCGTCTTGAGTATTGCTCAAGTGTTTGCAACCCGCGGCAGATCAGTTTAAAGGAAGACATAGAAGCAGTTCAGAGGCGAGCAGCTAGGTTTGTTACTGGTAGGTTCGACCAATGCGCGAGTGTCATGGAAATGCTCCGGCAACTCGATTGGGGATCGCTGGAGGGAAGACGACGTTCTTTTCGTGAATTTCAATTGATGACATTCAGAGGGCCGGAATTTGAAGCTGAGTGTTGTACCAACTTGCTGCCACCTACTTACATTTCGCGTAGTGATCACAAAGACAAGGGAAATTAGGGCTCGTACGGAGGCATATAGGCATTCTTTTTTTCCTCGTTCTATTTGGGAGTGGAATAGGAAAGGAAATGCCTAGTAGTGGTGCAGTGTACCCCCCGCCACGCACCTTACGGTGGACTGCGGAGTATGTATGTAGATGTAGGTGTAGAACTTTAATTAATTTATTTATTTTTGGCGCGTTTGGCATCTCGTCTGCTGGGGCCTCCAGAACTCGAAAGCTATTTCTGCAGACTGTCCTGTGCCTCTCGTCCTGGAGGGCCTCCAATTCTTTTTTATAGTAATACATAGTGGCCGGGGGAGGGGCTTAATTCGTTCCGCCACCGCCCCGCGCCTCCAGCAACCTTAGTCCGCCACTGTAAACCGATTTCCCAAATCCGCTTTTGGTTGATCACTCCAAAATCGATTATGGTAATCCATTTCTGTAAAGCGGTTCTGCAATCGATTTTCGTGCACATGTAAACGCAACCGTTTTTTAAACGTTCTTGTCAAATTGTGTTTTCTTGTTACGAATTTTCGACTCATATGGACATTTTTCGCAACGAAAGAAAAGTATAAATATTAGAGTCAGTACGAATCTAAGTATTTAAGTAAAGAAAAATAGCGATTGTGAGGACCAAATCAGGAATCTAAACAGCTGTTTTTCTGCCGCCATATTGAGTGGGCTAAGCAATCCACTTCAGGCTGTAACATGTAAACACGACACCGAAAACCGGTTTATGAAATTCGGTTTTGTCTTCCGGAAGATGTGTTGCATGTTGACGTAGTGTATTGTACTTATGCATTTCAGGCAAAGCCCATGTTCAGAGCACCATGAATGCAGTGGCGGGCGAAAACTGTCAGAGGCCCGGAGCGGCAAGATTTTGATCCCCTACGAAAGGCACGGGACCCACAAAAAAAAAAAAAAAAAAAAAAAAAAAAAAAAAAAAAAAAAAAAAAAAAGGTCGTTTTTTGAGATTTCGAGGTCCCAAAACGAGAGACCAAGGGCGGTCAAAAAGAAAACAAATGTTATGTTACTATACTATATAGATAAACGACGTACATTAATGCCATTATTACATTTTATATTGCTACATGTGTGGGAGTTTTATAAGTTGCGTTGGTATATAATATGAACATACTTCAGTGGTCTGTGGCTCGCGAAGCGGCACAACAGAGCCAGAGAGACTCATTCAAGTTATAGTAAAATGTAATAAAGTAATAAAATTGCCTGAATTGTAATTAAATACGCACAAATGGTGGCTAAGGCCTTTTAAAACTGACTGTATTAAGAAATGGCCCTATCCCAATCACCTCAGTGGCCAGACACATAGACAAATTGTATCTACATAATAAAGATATGGGGGTTTTTAACTAATAATAGAAAAGCGGCTTAGTGAAACTAGACACCATTTATTTATGCAAAAGAGACACGTAAACAGAAATGAACTTTTTGCGATAAAAATCAAACATTCAAATAGACGTCAATGTGAGCAAACCTACAATTTCTCAAAAGCATCAAAAGCTTAGTGCAAAAACTAACAATAGAGGAAAGCAATATCCCAAGATAAGAAAGTACTTAACAAATACATATAACTGTGCAACAATACCCTCTTTGAGACCATAAAAGAACTATATAAATAAATCCCACCACCACATTACACCTGACAGTTCAACCCCCTCCCACCTCACACACATAATATTCTCTCTCTCTCTCTCTCTCTCTGTTTCACACACACACACACACACGAAATAACAATCTCTACACACACACACACACGACAAAAAAAAACACAAAAATATACACACACAAAACAGTGTAAAAACCATTCGAAACTCGCGCTCCACATCACAGACACACCACACAAACAAATGACTACGATACAGCCACCACAACAAGACAAATGCTGAAAACGAGATAAAACGGAATTGACGGGAATTGCTGAGTGACGCCATCAGGACAAAATAAAATGCGGACACGAGATTGGACCTCAGACCTACGCTGAAAACGGAGGCCAGAAAGCACTGGTGGCAGGACCGGTCTGAACAAATTCGACAAATTATTTTAATAACGCCCCGTTTAATAAAATCGCAAAAAAAAACACCACTGTAAGATACACATTGCATTTAATTCTTGTCAAATACATAATCACAATATGTATATTACATAAACATATTTCCCCACTAAAATGGGACACATCATACAGTCGTATATAAAGTTACTTATTCACCGTTTTTACATTTTATCTTTTAAGAAGGTTTTGGTTGATAGCTTACAATAATTGATACAATTATAATCTTCATTATATAAAGAGTCACACAATCTTCATTTTTCTTGCCTTGGCTTTTTCAAAATCTGAGACGATCTACTTTAAATCAATTGTACCTGCAGTTTCTCGTTCAGTTGACAAAGTTGCCAACCCTGCAAGTCTTTCTTGAGTCTTTGTGGATCACAGATATGTTTTTTATGAGTTTTAATTTCGTGAAAAGCTGTGCTCACCACTGGCTAAGGACACAGGAAGAGTGAGCTACACTCTTAGTGGAGTAACTAAATTAGGTACAATGTCTGTAAATTCATTTTTACAAATATAACTCAGAAGGTCCTGTGGCTCTGAGTTATACGGTACTGTAAACGAAGGCTTCCGCGGCCGTTGTCATTGTTGATATAACTCTTCTGGGTATTGGACAGCATCGTCAATATATCAAATATTTCACCGACGTTTCGGCCACTATTGCAAGAGGCCATCTTCTGGCTGTAACTGTTCTAGCAATGGCTTGTAATTCATTGCACAGATCAGTAGCATCAATATCTTTAGAGTTTTTGTGAGCTAGAGACTCTTACAAATTAACACATTCCTTAAGAACAGCTTTGGGAGTTTTATTTTGTGCATCATATATTTTGTAGAGACTATTTAGGTTGTTAAACTGCTGAAACCTCACGTCAACTGAATTTATTGCAGTATCCAACATTACAAAATAAAAATTAATTTTGAAATGATTTTGCTCGGCACAAATAGGTTCATCTTCTGCTTATAACCGAATTGTCTTTTCTTGTGTCTTAGACGGACTGGTTCCATATCTGCTGGAAAATTATGCGGAAATGTTGGCTGCTTGTGAAATTTCTCTTGCTTCTACCAGCATTTTTTTTTTTTTTTTTTTTTTTTTTTTTTTTTTTTTTTCAAATGCCAAATCACTTGTGAGATTACCGCCCAATAGAAATATTGGTAATTAATAGCATTTGATAATTAAACAGTATGAAGTCACTGCAAACATTGACCATGCCAATGCACTAAATGTTACACAATTTTAATCTTATTAATTATGGTAGCAAGGTATGTACGCAGTTGGGTGACAACATTTATAGTTAGGCCATAGGTAGAAATTCTCCACGTTGAGATTTGCTGTGTGCTTGTAGCTGACGAGAGGCCAGCGAGCAGGCCGACGTTGGTGGCTTGTTCCAGCTTAGTATTTTCCAGTTCGTTTCCGGTGAGGGGAGAGAGGGACAACGGCGAGTGCCAGGCGCAGTGCAGTGCACAGCGTGAAATAAAATATTCTAATACTACTTGCATTTGAAGTAATACAATGCAGTTAGGAACCTTTAAGGCCCTCATTACAAAATAGCCTGTTGACAAATGAACAATACATTAGCTGATATAGTCACATCTGGCATAATATGTTTAATTGACAATGAAAAGTAATAAATTACCAATGAATACAAGACAGTTACACAACTAGCATGGCAAAGTTTGTTTATAAAAGTAATATATTAACTATTTCTCGTTTTATTTTCAATTAATCTTGTGTATTTTATCTTGAAATATTCAGTAAAATCACTTATCTGTGATATAAGAAATTGCACGATTATAATAAATAGCACATGGATGTGTATACCAATATAAAAACATGAGAAATTTGTTTAATGTGTAGTGTAATTATTTTGATTTTAAGTAAAGTTTTAGAAATGTATTGGCTAAGCGCTGTATGTTGGAAGTCGGTTAGAACAGCTCACATGGGGAAGTTGATGACATAGGGAAAAAACCCGGGCAGTTTGGCTTTTGGCGCGAGCGCGCGCGCAAGAGCAGGAAGTGACGAGTCGGAAGCAAGTGGGGTCGGCGTCGCTCTGCATCGGTCAGCATGTGGATCTCCAAGTGGAGAGTGGAGACTATAGATTTTTGTGTGGCAATTGGCAAGTGTGGTTGCTCGTCGTAAACTGCACCAAGTTGTATCGAGTGCTACTGTGTGTTGTGAATATTTAGCCGGTGGAACAAGGTGTGCATCGCACTAAATTAAAGTGACTGTGTTTTGTTAATGTAACACGTGTCGTCGCATAGGCACGAACATAAACGGTGTTTGAGACAGGCACATGGTGTGAAAACAATTTGCGACAAATATTCACTTTGTCTGGGGGCTCACGAGCTATAACTTTATTTGATAAATGTGTCGACGTACAGACGTATCAGACACAGGGTTTTAATGTGGTGGAATAAACAACATAAAGTGAACTTCCACGTGTTTTCAAAAATAGTAGTTAGTACACCCTTTTTCTCACATGAACTTACTTTATTATGAATTTTTTTGTTAATCATATGCAGGGAAGGAAAGCTGCGAACGTGTGATATCATCCCCTAGAAAACGAGTCAAACAGTAGCATTCACAGCTCCAGTGTTTTTGCATGTTTAGGATTTTGGTTCGCAGTTGGTGGTTGTGAGTTTTAAAAATTAAATTGTCCCAATTTAAACTGTCACCCCGAGCTTTCACCCTCGCACACTTCTACAATCTTCAAGAAAGGTTTTTGTTTTTAGCAGAGCATTTGCAGCATTGTTAAGATTAGTTTCTTTTAATTGAAGAAGTCATTGAGCACTACAGAGCGGCGGATTACGCGGGGACGTGAGGTCGCCCTCGTTGACATGATAGGCGGCACGCCAGCTGTGATTACGGGATGATTGGTTGCAAACTACTACTCGTCTATTCATTAAACGCTTACTGGCAAAATTCTGAAGAGTCAAATAGACATTTTGACTTGCGTCTTGTCTCTTGCCTGTTGCTCTACCTATGTGTAGTAACCGGAAATTCATCACTCCTGGAGCCACAGCGCAACAGCAAAATAAACTGCAGCGCGAGCGCACGATGGTTCGTCGCGAACGGCAATTTTGCCGCTTCCCCCCCCCCCCTCCCCCGCCCCCAGATTCGAGCGCCCTAGGCAGTTGCCTAGTTTGCCTATATGGACGGGCGGGCTCTGATTGTTGGTATGCTTACCAACATTACTGTAGCAGAGTAATTGGTGAGTAATGGTGTACTTGTCTCATATCTCTGAAGAGATTTCACCTGACAAGTCACTCCTACAAAATTTTTCGTAGCCACCCTCTCACACCCGCTGCTGGGGCTCATGGGTGCGGATGTCTTCTAGCTCCCAAGTCACAAAATTCACTCTCACGTCTAAAACTTATGTCTTCTCTCCTCCAAAACTCAAATATCATTCTGTCTATACAAAATCTTCCGTCCAGTACTTTGTCAACCAATGCGTAATGTAAAACCAGTGCGTAATGTAAAACTGTTGCTAAAAGGTGGGAGGAAAGTTCACTCCTAATTGGCCGTTTCCGATCGCCGCCCAATAATAATATGGCCTTTATATAGTGACCATTTAGCAGAGGCGCCGACTCCGTGGGTACTCCGGGGCTCGTGCACCCCCCAAGGATTTTTTGGGGGTGCTGAGCACCCACATAAAATTGATGTAGAAAATAAAATTGTATAAATTTAAAAAAAATCGAGAAACATCATAACCTACATTACTACTCAAAAGGCAATGCAAATGTGACCATAGCGAGAGACGATATTTCATACGTGAAAGAAATGATCAGTTTTGTACGCGAGTCCCCAAACCAGTAGTAATGAGTGTCCGTGTTTTACCCACTATGCTAGCTTTATTCATCCTGAAGCACGTCGGTCCTTTTGACTTTTCAGGTGTACCTATTTATGAACATTTAATTGTGTTCTTTTAGGAATTCAGCTTGAAGAATCTGATGCTGATGCTAAAGTTAATCGTTTTTCATTATCTTTGTCACTTCCCTTATTATTAAAATTATAGATTCAGTTGAAATTTGTAACGCTTTTCTCTCAGGCTTAAATAAAATCTTGCACTATATTAATACTGTCAGAGATGTCATTACGTTATCTCGAGGTGATTAAAGTTTCGATGAAGTATACAGCTCTTACTTGGCACTGACCGAAAAAAATTTGATGTCGGACTTCAAAATCTCAAAAGATTTCTTTAAACCTTGGTGACGGTGTTCTACCAAACGCTTTTGTCAGAAAGAATAGCTTCCCACAAAAAGTGCTAGATTAGTGTACAGTGAAAAATTATTTCATTGATCGTGTAGAAGTTTTGGGGTGTTACTTATATCGAAATATTCACTTCGGCCAGTTATATCGCTTTAGTGTCCTAATGCAGCCATCCTTTCCTTTTCCTTCCTCCTCTTTCTTCCTTCTATCTTTAAAAGGCCAGACAACTGCCTATTTACTTTTATCAAGTATTGCTCATTCAAAAATGCATGAACATGATTTTCAGGAGGGTTGGTTTCGAACATTTGTGAACGGTGATATAAAGCACCCACACTGATTTTCAAAAGTTGACGCCTCTCGGCCTCTGCCATTTCGTATTATTTAAGATTGTCGTGTTTCTTTTATGGTGCTCTGAGGAAAGGCATTTCACGTGTACAATAAATATGTTTTTCTTGCCAGCGGCCTATCACCTGTTTTAAATTCATTAAAATTACATTGATAACCATGGCTGCATTCCTCCACCAACACTGCACGTCTGACACTATATCGTGAGCTGTGACTCCCCCTCCTACACGTCGGAGCCACTCACATCTCGGCCGTTTCGATTTCACGCGCTGTCGCCGGCGATGCGAACTCATTAGTGGCGGGACAATGCCATTGTTATTTCTGACAGAAGTGGGGCAAAAACCGTCGCGGCCCGCGTAATCAGGAGCTGTTTGATCAACTGAACTGTAATTACGCCGAAATGAGAGCGTGGCGCTGCGAGCGGTCGCCGGCACTTGTTTGGGAACATGGCGCCTCGCCTCGTCCCTCACTGCGTCAACAGCGCCACCGCTAACTTCATCACTCCCACAGATTGCTCGATAAGCCCGCGACGCCAACTCATGAATCCATCAACCACAACCAGCCCTATCTGTGTTGGTCGCTACCCAGATACTGCGGTGCAGGCACCAACAGGGACTACAGACCCCTAATAACTAACAATTTAGACCATTTTTGGAGTTAAAACCGACATTTAAGACTTACCGTGTATTTTATTAAGTAAAACGGCCAAGACCGCTAATTATCTTTATTAAGATGACCGGTTTTGGCACATTAAACTGCAACCTGTAAGCACACAACCAAAATCATTCTAAAATGTTTTACATAATAAAATAATTGAACAGATCCCCCCCCCCCCCCCAATTATAACAAAATTGGTATTATTTAACTGTTTAAAGTCCATTGGGAATTTCTTACTTAATTTATGAATTAAATATCGGGTGACCGAGTGCTGCTCTGAATTATTATTTTTTTTTTCTTTTTTTTTTCTGTTAAATAGTTGTACATTGTGCTAGTCACGCATTTTCGAGACTAACATATCTTCTGTGACCAGAAAAACACAAAATTAATTTTTGACATGTATATATAATTTGGTCCTCTGTAGCCTTCACTACCCTATCTCTCAGAGCTACCCATTCTTCTTCTACTGTATTACTTTCCCCCGTTTCAGTCAATCCTTGCCTAATGCTCCCTCTGAAACTCTCAACCACCTCTGGCTCCTTCAATTTGTCCAGGTCTTATCTCCTAATCTTTTTACCTTTCTGCAGTCTCTTAAGTTTTAATCTGCAGTTCATAACCATTAAGTTATGGTCAGAGTCTATATCTGCCCCTGGATATGTCTTACAGTTTAGAACCTGGTTTCTAAATCTATTCCTTATCATTATAAAGTCAATCTGGTACCTTCCAGTGTCTCTTGGTCTCTTCCACGTATACAGCCTTCTTTCATGATGTAATCATGAATTTAATGATCACCAACAATTGGTTTAATAACCAAGTGTTGGTGATAATTAAATTGTGCTCTGAAGGACAAGGCCTAATAGAAATCCCTGGATAACACAGGATATACTGAACTTAATTGATGAGAGAAGAAAATATAAAAATTCAACAAGTGAAACAGGAAAAAGGGAGTACAAACGTCTGAAAAATGAGATTGACAGGAAGTGCCGACTGGCTTAGCAGGAGTGGCTAGAGGACAAATGCAGGACCGTAGAAGAATGCATAACTAGGAGATAGATACCGCCTACAGAAAATAAAAGAGATATTTGGAGACAAGAAAAGAAGCTATATGAATATCAAGAATTCAGACAGAAAACCAGTACTAAGCAAAAAGGGGAAAGCTGAACTTTGGAAGGAATATATAGAAGGGCCTATACAAAGGCAGTATTCTAGAAATGGAAGACGACGTGAAGGTTGTTGAGATAGGGGATATGACACCGCGAGAAGAATTTGACAAGAGCGCTGAAGGATTTGAGTTGAAACAAGGCCCCTGGAGTAGATGATATTCCGTCTGAACTGCTGATTTCGTTAGGAGAGGCAGTCATGAAAAAATTGTTCCACCTGTATGCAAGATGTATGAGACAGGGGAAATACCCTCAGACTTCAAGAAGAATATTGTAATTCCAATTCCAAACAAATCAAGTGCAGACAAATGTGAAAATTACAGAACTATCAGATTAATAAGTCATGGTTGCAAAATACTATCACGAATTATTTAAAGACGATCGGAAAAATTGGTGGAATCCGACCTTGGGGAAGATCAGTTTGGATTTAAGAGAAATGTAGCAACACGCGAGGCAATACTCACATTACGAATTATCTTAGAAGATAAGCTAAGGAAAGGCAAACGTACCTTTATAGCACTTGTGGATATGGAGAAAGCTTATTGGAGCAGGAAGGCATGAAAGGGTCGCAGTGGTTGGAAAGGGAGTAATACAGGGTTGTAGTCTTTCCCCAATGTTGTTCAATCTCTACATTGAGCAAGCTGTGAAGGAATGCTAGGAGAAATTTGGAGAAGGAATTAAAGTTCAGGGAGAATAAATAAAAACCTTGCGATTTGCTCATGTTACAGTAATTGTAGTACCAGTCGGTGTCTTGGAAGGAAGGTATTAGATGGACATTAATAAGAGTAATGGAATATAGTGCCAGAAAAGTTGTCGATGCTGAAGGAATTAGATTAAGTAATGAGACAATAAAAGTAATAAATGAATTTTGTTTGGGTAGTAAAATAGCTTACTATGGCAGAAGAAAATATGATGGTATTTGGAGACAAGAAATGCAGCTGTATGATTATCAAGAAGTCAGACGTAAAACCAGTACTAAGCAAAGAGGGAAAGCTGAACTGTGGAAGGAATATATAGAAGGACTATACAAAGGAAATAAACTTGAAGGCAGTATTCTAGAAATGGAAGACGAAGTGGAGGAAGATGAGATAGCCGCGGTGGAGTAGCCGAGTGGTCTAAAGCGTCTCGCTGCGGAGCGCGCGGTTGCTCGCCGTGGAGGTTCGAGTCCTCCCTGGGGCATGGGTGTGTGTGTTTGATCCTAGGTTAGTTTACCTAGGTGTAAGTAGTTTGTAAGCTACGGACTGATGACCATGCAGTTTGGTCCGATAGATTTACAAACATTTGAAGATTTGAAGATGAGATAGGTGATATGATACTGCGAGAAGAATTTGACAGAGCGCTGAAGGACTTGAGTCGAAACAAGGCCCCTGGAGTAGATGATATTCCGTCTGAACTGCTGATGTCGTTAGGAGAGCCAGTCATGAAAAAATTGTATCACTTGGTATGCAAGATGTATGAGACAGGGGAAATTCCCTCCGACTTCAAGAAGAATATTGTAATTCCAATTCCAAAGCAAGCAAGTGCAGACAAGTGTGAAAATTACAGAAGTATCAGCTTAAAAGGTCATGGTTGCAAAATACTAACACGAATTATTTATAGACGAGTAGAAAAACTTGTGGAATCCGACCTCGGGGAAGATCAGTTTGGATTTAGGAAAAATGTAGGAACACGGGAGGCAATACTCACATTACGACTTATCTTAGAAGATAGGCTAAGGAAAGGGAAACCTACGTCTTTAGCGTTTGTCGATTTGGAGAAAGCTTTTGACAATATGGACTGGAATACACTCTTCCAAATTCTGAAGGAATCATGGGTAAAATAGAGAGAGCGAATAGTTATATTCAACCTATACAAAAACCAGACAGCGGTTATTAGAGTCGATGGGCAAGAAAGGGACTCAGAGATTGGGAAGGTAGTAAGACAGGGTTGTAGCCTTTCCCCAATGTTGTTCAATCTGTACATTGAGCAGGCAGTGAAGGAATGGAAGGAGAAATTTGGAAAGGGCATTAAAGTGCAGAGAGAAGAAATAAAAACATTGCGTTTTGCCGATGACATAGTCATTGTGTCAGAGATCGCAAAAGATCTGGAAGAGCAATTGAATGGGATGGACAGTGTTTTGAAAGGAAGATATAAGGTGAACATTAACAAGAGTAAAACGAAGGTAATGTAATGTAATGTCAGTAAATCAGGCGATGCTGAAGGAATTAGATTAGGTAATGAGACAAAAAAAGTAGTAGATGAATTTTGTTATTTGGGTAGCAAGATAACTTCTGATGTCCGAAGTAAAGAAGATATAGAATGCAGAATGGCTATGGGAAGACAAGCGAAACTTGTTAACATCCAATATTAATTTAAATGTTAGGAAGTCCTTTCTGAAAGCATTTGTCTGGAGTGTAGCATTGTATGGGAGTGAAACGTGGACGATTAGGAATTCAGATAAAAAGATGACAGAAGCTTTTGAAATGTGGTGCTACAGACGAATGATGAAAATTAGATGGGTACATCACGTAACTAATGAGGAGGACTTAACCAAATCGGGGAGAAAAGGAGTTTTTGGCATATCCTAAGAGAAGGGCTAGATTGGTTGGACACTTTCTGAGACATCAAGGAATTGTCAACTTAGCATTAGAAGAAAGCGTGTGGGGTAAAAATCGTAGAGGGAGACCGAGGGACGAATATAGTAAGCAGATTCAAAAGGATGTAGGTCCCGGACGTATTCTCAGATGAAGAGACTTGCACAGGACAGGGTAGCGTGGAGAGCTGCATCAAACCAGTCTGCGGACTGAAGACCACAACAACATACATAATTTTGGAAAATCGTGTTTTAACTACAAATACATCTATGTAAGTGAACATCAAAAGAAAAATGAGGGTAAATACTGTACAAAATTTCATTTAAATCGTTAAAGCCGTTTCGGAGACAGCTAATATATAGATACATGAATTGCTCCTTTAAAGTTATAAGATACCCATAAATGTAGTTCCCCAGTTTCCACGGTGCTATTCACCGGGTTTTCAAAGCCAACATATCTCCTGTGATCGGAAAAACACTTTGGTAAATCACGTTTTTACTAAAAATTCAACTATGTATGTGAACTTCAAAAGAAAAAAAAACCGAGTAAATACAAAATTTCATCGAAATCGTTAGAACCGTTTCCGAGACAGCTATACAAGAATTACTCGTTTAAAGATATAAGATAAATGAGCCTGAACATCAAATAAATCGATATCATTAAGATATTGGATGTGATTTCGGAACGCCGCTACCAAGTGGTGTAATTAAATGGGTAGTCCAAATGAAATATCTAAAATGATCAAATAAATTCACAAACAAACTGTCTTCCCTGCTCGTGTTATCGAACCTAAAAAAAAAGAAAATTCACTCACCTACGGCTGACAGCAGCCACACCGTATGTAGTCCATTAGGCAAATGAGTGCTTCGTAAAATGTAGGTATCGTATGTAATCATGAATTACATTCGGTAAAAATCAGAACTTGTATCCACTCTGACTGTAAAAGCTCTTAACATGTAGCTGCCTACAGTTTATACTGAGAATTTAATTATGAGAAAAATTAACCAAATGCAGGAAGGAGAAACATACTGGCTAATAACAATGAACAACGTTATTATTGTTACTTTATGAATTAAATTAAATTAAAAAGACCGTTTTCTTTGTGTCAATATACATCATCATGCCTTAAAGAAATATTTTTACGAACAATCTCCAAACCAGTCTCTTCGACTTCCAACCAACAACCCCAGCCAGCCACGACCATCTCAGTGTCTGTAAAGATATAAAATTAAAAGCTGCTACCCGTCACCACTACTCTCTTCGTCCTTTACTATTATCTATGGCTCGCGCCCCAAGTTTGTGATTTAGAATTTTGTAAGTATTCTCACAACTACTGAAGATTCACGAGCACTTGTTTACAGGGCCATATGTATGGGGTTGGGAATATGTATTGGGTTCGCATAAATTATACAATTTACTGTATGACCCGTGGCAACCAGAGCAGCTGACTTTGGAAAATCAGTGTGGGTGCTCTATATCACGGTTCACAAATGTTCGAAACCAACCCACCTGAAAATCATTTTTTAATGAGCAATACTTGATAAAAGTAAATAGATAGTCGTCTCGCCTTTTAAAGACAGAAGGAAGAAGGAGGAATAAAAGGAAAGCATGGCTGCATTAGGACTACAATAATGCGATCTAATTGGCCGAAGTGGATATTTCGATATAAGCAACACCCCAAAATTTCTACACGACCAATGAAATAATTTTTCACAGTACACTAATCTAACACTTTTTGTGCGAAGCTATTCTTCCTGACAAAAGCGTTTGGTAGAACACCGCACCAAGGTTTAAAGAAATCTTTGAAATATTTTGAGATTTTGAAGTCCAACATCACATTTTTGAGTCAGTCCCAAGCAAGAGCTGCATACTTCATCACTTCAACTTTCATCACTTCGAGATAACTTCATGACAACTGACAGTATTAATATAGTCCAAGGTTTTTTTAAGCCTGAGAGAAAAGCATTACAAATTTCAACTGAATCTATAATTTTAATAACAAGGGAAGTGACAAAGATAAATGAAAAACGATTAACTTTAGCATTAGCAGCAGATTCTTCAAGCTAAATCCCTGAAAGAACACCAGTTAATGTTCATAAATACGTACAACTGAAAGGTCAAAAGGACCGACGTGCTTCAGGATTAATAAAGCTAGCATAGTGGGTGAAACACGGACACTCATTATTACTTGCTTTGAGACCCGCGTACAAAACTGATCATTTCTTTCAAGTATGAAATATCGCCTCTCGCTATGGTCTCGTTTCGCATTGCCTCTTGAATCATAAGGCAGGTTTTGATTTATCCCAATTTTTTATATTTTTTTATTTATACAATTTTATGAACATCCGTTCATAACTTTTTTCACAAAGATTGGGCATCTCACCTCTGTGACCTTGGACACACGCCGTAAAGTCTATGCTGAAAGGCACGTGAACGACTGTCTTCCAAAAGTCATCGCCACATGGAAGTCACAGCATCCAAAGTGCAAGAGTGGGCACCTTGTGCTGCATCAGGACAATGCATCTGCACATAGGGCTGCCAGAACGATGGACTCTCTGTAGAAGGAAAAAGTGCGAGTGTTATCCCATACCCCTTATTCACCTGACCTGGGTCCCCTGTGACTTCTTTCTGTTCCCTAAGACTAAGGAAAAAATTCGAAGGCAGCGGTTTTCATCAGATGCAGAAGCCATTGCAGCGTACAAGGGTGCACATCCCACAAGAAGTTCGGACTGACACATTTTCTAAATGGTTTCAGAGAATGGAAAAATGTATACATGCTAATGGAGAGTATTTTGAAAAGTTTAAAATGAGACTGTTATGTCGTTTCATTGCTTTGATGTCTCATTATGACAACTTAACGAATGAAATTTGAATTGATTCACTTGGGAATGGCTTGCAACACTTTGTGGCAGGTGTTACTGACTGTAAAAGCAATTGTAGAAACAGAGATGGCAAACGTGTACACTTTATTTTATATCTTTCCTGTTATAAGTCACTCTGCTATTTCCCCCATCCTTGTGTGCTAGGGAGTGCGAGTGGGTGTTGGTAACATGGGCAATATTGTAATCTTTGGTTGTGGCTATGTAGTTAGTGGTGGCAAAGACTGCCTAGCAGCAAAGGTTTTGTTTGAGCTTTGAAGAAGAGGGTGATCTGGTCAAGCCAGAGGTTTGTGAAGGCGGTGGAGTGACGGACACTCGGTGTCCAGCCATTCAGAGCGCTCCGCCCCCGAGAATTTGAAGAGGGCACGGTTGGCCCTGGTGGCGCCTAGGGAGAGAAGGAGATCGGTTCCTGGCCTGGTGGACTGCGGACGTGAGGAGAGCTGCTCGTTGGTGTCGCGGAGGTTTTGGTAATGATTTGGTTGAGAATCTTCAGCAATGTTGCTCATGGTGATGCTTTCACCACCGGTTGTTAGGGGATGTAATCAATAGGTATCAATTTTAACAATTTTTTGGGATTTCACAGATCGACATGGTGTGTGCTTTGTCGTGGGTTAAAGTTGCTGCTAAGTCGGTTATTTGTTGCATTATCATGGGGAGTATTAGTTCGTTGAACGGGTTTTTTAGTTGTTTCGAGTACATATTGATTTTGAGGGTCAATATTCAAATTTACAGTGATTTTCTTTGTAACTAGGACTTTGCACGCGAAATGGGTAACTTGTAGTTTATGAGTCCAGTTGGTGCAATGGTAGTCTTTTATTAGACATAATTTGTTCCTCGTGTGTTTTCGATTTGTTTAATGCATAAATGTGGAGGATTAATCTCGGAATTATGACCGTTTTCTTTGTGCAATGTGATCAGGGTGTAAGTTGTACCACGTGGTGGCCAGTACATAGTAAGTCTGGTAACAGAGAGTCTGTTGCAGTTGCTTACCCTACTCATGCAATAGTATTATAGTGATTACATACAATCTAATGTTAACTGGCAAATTCTCGTAAATCTTGTTAGGTTTGCTTTGTAATGATTGTGTGCTATGATGATAGGCCCACGGGTTAGTAATAATGTTGCCAGGCGTGATGTATTCAAGTAATCATACCCAAATTCCGTAGAAGTAAGAGTAGATTCAGCGTGGTGGTAATTATTTTAAATTAATAATGATTATGCAGCCAAGATCGCATTTTTCATTTATTATGTGACCGGTTTCGGCGTACCCGACGCCATCTTCAGACATAATTTCACGACATGTTTATATACTAAAAGAGTACATCCAGGTTGAGGCATCGTTAAACATAAAAAAGTAGTCACATTAAAAAATATATATCCATCTTCTAATGGTTTTGAAGTACCTCACTTCAAAACCATTAGAAGATGGATATATATTTTTTACTTGTAAAACTCTGTAAACACTTTTGCCCAGTTAAGCCGTCATGGTCAGCAATGTCGTCACACTGTCAGTGTCTATATATGTCTCTGTCCGCTTGTTTGCTGTCTCTCCCACTGCCGCTTTCTGTCTGTGTCAATCTTTCAATGTCTTCCTCCCTTTCCCTCGCGATTCCTCACACCTGTCTGTTTCTGCCACGTTCATCGTCTCTCTGCCCCACTGACGTTGTCCCATTCACTTCCTGTCCTGTTGTCAGTATCGTTTCTTTCTCACTTAGAGTCGGCTTTCATTGTCTTCAATGACGATTGTCTCCTTTACACTTATGTCCATGGGGATGGTTTGCTTGGGGTTTGACCTGTAGACCGGAAAACCTTAGCACGCGGGTACTGGGGATGGGAAAAATTGGACAAATTCTTTCGTGCTATAGTATTGGAGAGCCGCACGCTCATGCTTTATGTATGGTCTCCATTCGTCTTTGTTTCCCACTGTTTTCTCTTTTGCTGCAATTGCTACTATCTGCATCTGTCTTAGTTTGTTGTTGCCACTGTTCCTGACTTCCGACATCTCGTTTCGCTTCCCACTGCTGTTTTCATGCATATGTGTTTCTCCTGAACTGACACTTTCTCTGTTCCATCATATATGGCTCTCTCTGCCTATTGCACTGTCTCTGTCCTACTCACATTCAGCCGAAAAAAGCGCGAATATGTGAGGACACACTTTCGTATCGGACAGAGCGGACGCACGGCAGCGCAGCAGCAGCATTCGTCTCGCAACCGACTCCTCCAGCAGCCATGTCCGGACGCGGAAGAGGAGGCGCGGCAAGGTCAAAGGGCGGCCTTCTTTCGGCCATTATGAAGCATTTCGCTTGCGAGGTGTTGCATATGGCCGGAAACGACGAGAGGAAGAAGAAGAAGAAGCAGATGACGGTGCAGTGTTTTCACTGACAGAAGCTTGGCCACCTGGCCAAGGACTGCAAAAACACAGCTGCGTGTCTGAAGTGCGCACGCCACACGCGACTGTAAGAAGACGCTGGAAGCCGCGAAGAAGTGTACGAACTGTGGTGGCCCACACGCCGCCTACTTTCGCCGGTGCAGCTACATCTGCAGGTGGAGGAAGTAAGCACACAGACAAGGGCTCCATTGAGGGGATGGAGAACCAAGAAGAACCCGCTGCTGATCCGCCCCCCTCCCCCCAAGAGGGGACAGCGGACCAAGACGAAGAGACGTCTGCGGCCATCGACGCGATGTGCGCTCTCAAATCCGCCATGGCGGAGGAGAGAGCGCTGCTTCGCGCCGAACTCGACGCGGCGCGGCGCTAAGTTAAGGAACTGGTGCGGGAACTTCACGCCGCGAAAGAAGAGGCGACCGCCATTGCTGCCAACCCACAAGCGGGGAGGAAAGCAGGGGTGAACGCAGGGACGCAGACAGAAGAAGAAGTCACACTGACAGGCGTTCCCACGGTCCCTGCAGCAATGCAGGAGGCCGAGGGGGCGCAGATGGAGATGGACACATCTCCTCCTGGACAGGAAGAGTCCGAAGAAGAGGAGGACGTATGGATTTGAACTACGACGACCACAGAAACTGTGTTCAAAAAATGTTCAAATGTTTGTATAGCTTATGGGACTTAACTACAGGGTCATCAGTCCCTAAACTTACAAACTACTTATGAACTACTTATGAACCGACCGTAGTGGCCGTGCAGACCGTGACTGGAGTGCCTCAGTCCCCTCGGCCACCGCGGCCGGCTCCCCAAGGGAATTTACAGACATACGGCCCTTATACAAACGAAGATAAAATCAGAGAGATTAGAGCCCACACAGTGGCATACCGACAATCTTTCTTTCCGCGAACAATACGTGACTGGAATAGGAGGGAGAACCGATAGTGGTACTCAAGGTACCCTCCGCCACACACCATCGGGTGACTTGTGGAGTATGGATGTAGATGTAGATACTTGAAAATGGCAGGAATAAATAAATAAAAACCCGAGCAACGCTGGGTTTTCAGCTAGTTACATATAAAGCAGTGTGTCCGTATGTTTGTGTATTGTGTGTGTATGTACGTACTGCAATTTTGTTACAATCTTTTTCAAATTTTGTACACGTACGTTTCAATCTATGAGGACAGTCGCCGTAAGCTTAAGAATTACGTACAACACATAGTTCACGAGATATAACGTCATAAACAATGAAATACGTGGAAAACTGCTGCATTAAGCGACAATGCTGCTCATTTTCTCCTAAATCACTGGACCGATTTAAACCAAATTTGGTACACATATTCCTTACGCGAGATAGCAATTTCTGTAGGAGTACGAACCACATACGAGACATAGTTCAGGAGATGTAACGTCATAAACAATAAGAGTTGCAAGAAACTGCCACATAATGCGACGAAACCTTATAAATACACTATATGAGAATGACAGTACTTAGCGACTTGCAACAAACTTTAAACACAATTTCAAACTTTTATTAAAATTTTTCTCGCTGATAACCACATCAAAATAATGAAAGGAAAAAAGTTTATCGTTTACGTCTTTTCCGCTGTTTATGGAGTAAACTACGGCATA
The DNA here is from genome assembly GCA_026315105.1 of Locusta migratoria. NCBI lineage: Eukaryota > Metazoa > Arthropoda > Insecta > Orthoptera > Acrididae > Locusta > Locusta migratoria. The sequence continues at coordinate 854,168,968 of CM048744.1, read as the reverse complement.
CGGTATGATGTTACAATTTATAATTTCTACACCACAAATTGTAGCCGCAGGAAATTTTACAGGCAGTATACACACATACAGCTGAATGTACCTTCGAAATTGCATCACGGTACGACACGTTGTTCATGAGATATGAGTACATAAACAGTAACGTTTATGGAAAATCGCCCCATCACGCACCAAATTTTAATCTATCACATCTTGACTACTAATTGTATTCGCAACAGATTTCATAGACATACAGCACTTATACAAATGAATACATACATGAAAAACTATGCAGTTGTACAACATATAACTGAATAGATATGAGATCGTACACATTTTATATGTCATTTGTACTTTGATTACTATCTTTCTTTGTTTGGATACTCCACTTATAATTTTGTACATCGTGCGAGACAGCTTAATTTCTTATTATTCTCCGATAAATATAGCATGTTTTTAGAACAAAGGAGATGGACAGAGAGAGAAGCGATAGGAGAAGTACTAACTCAAGGCAGGAATAAATAAATAAATTCCCGACCGAAACCGGCCTTTCAGCTAGTAGTGTAGAGTGTAAAGTGTTACGAAATATTTGCTAATCGTGTAACTGAGGCGAGACTTGGGTACCAGCCCGGTATTCACCTAGGAGGGTGCGGAGAACCGCGTAAAAACCACATCCAGGCTGGCAGATTCGAACGCCTTCCGTGCGTTAGACCACACGGCTAACCGAGTGCATATGTTTCAGTTTCCCCGCTCTACTGTCAATCCTGAAGTGAACGTTGATCAGAGTATAGGCGCTTGTATGCAGCTAGTTCCCGCTGCAGCCGCTAGGGGCGCTGTGCTTCCTTGGAACGCGGATGGTGGCATTGTGTGCCAACGGCAGAGCTCCCGCAGAAACAAGCGCGTATCGATTCTCAGCTGCCGCCGGATTCAATTCGGCTCATGCATACAGCACGGCACTCCGGGGCTTTCAAGAGAAAAATTGCTTTCGTAGCTCGCCATTTGCCCCGAGGGAAATTGAATCTCAAGTTGCGATTTGTTTGACCTTTGCCTCATTCCATTTTTTTTTTCTTTTTCTTTTTTTTTTTTTTTAACGTCTGTAAAATCTTCAGCAAATATTCTGGTAATTGAGTTGCGTACACCAGAGGTTTCTTTTTCAAAAGTTTAAAACTGCTCTGGGACAATGCTACGTGCTGGTGACGCAAAGTTAGATAGCGAGAGCTTCACATGCGTATCATCGATACCGGCTCGGATTCGTACACGAGAAAAAATATTGTGCGTCGGTTCTAGATTTCAATTAGCACAGAGAATGTCTGAATGCAGAATGGAATACACAGTAAATAAATGAACTGACGTTTCATATGAAAAATAGAGATGTAAAGGCAAGGCAAAGTTGGCAGTTTAAATGCCGCTATGTTGACGTTGACTTATTTCTTCATAGTACCTCTCTCCCTCCCCCCCCCCCCTCTCTATCTCTCTCTCTCTCTCTCTCTCTCTCTCTCTATATATATATATATATATATATATATATATATATATATATATATATATATACTAAGTGTGTAACTTACAAAATAATAGGTGACGGGCTGTTGTGGAAGAACTGAACAACAGGTTTGCAGGAAGATGGTTGGGGCGCCATGGTCCTCATTCATGGCCCGCAAGGTCGCCCGATTTAACACCAGTAGATTTCTTTTTCTGGGGATATCTACAGGATCGTGTTTATGTCACTGAGCCCACATCCCCAAATGATCTAAAACGGCGCATCGAGGACGCATGTCGCTCCGTCACACCGTCGATGTTACATCTCGTCCGCAGATCCTTTCGACGGCGCATTGCATTATGCATTGAGGAACATGGACACACATTTGAACATCTCATGTAAATCAACTTCCCACCGCCATAACATCCATCACCCACCACACAGCCATGTATTATGTACAGCGTGTGGCATCTGCCCCTGAAACTTTGAAGGGTTGTGGCACACAAACTAACAGTGATAGAAATGTAGTTTAAATTGATTTGGACGCAGCTGGTTTCAACGATTCCAATGCACGATAGAAAAAACTTTTGTTCCATTTAAAAAATTATATCTTTGTGCTGTAACTCTTTGGAAAATGATACAATAAACTATGTTCATTGGTCCGCAGAAAGTGTAACATTTCTTGTGTTGACCTACCGCATTAAAATTTCCCGTCACCTATTATTTTATAAGTTTCAGAGGCAAATACACTTAGTGAAACATATATATATATATATATATATATATATATATATATATAGAGAGAGAGAGAGAGAGAGAGAGAGAGAGAGAGAGAGAGAGAGAGAGAGATTACTTGCCTGGCAAGTAATAGCTCGCTTTCGAGTTAAAGGAACATTTCTACTGTGACATCAACGTAGAATCTGAAACAACGATTTTCATTAAGAAGATTATTACTGGCAGTTTTGAAAAAACTCCAGGAACATTCATTACTATCAAAAACAGTTTAACCCACTTCTGTTTAATGTTATAAGCACGAGCAAAAATTGCCCGTACATTTTTCTTTTATTAAAAAATCGAATTAAAAAAAATCCTTCTTTGTTTATAGGCCTTTTTCTGTTTGTTTCTCACCTTATAAAGTGCTACACCGTACGTTTTTATAATTACAATTGTAAAAACAGCAAATAAAATATAAAAATTTTATGCTCAAGGGCACATTTTGCCCTGGATTGGTACTCCATGGGACCACTATTCTTGGAGTGTTCCCTACAACCACCAAGCATGGAGAAAAAATATTATTGTAAAATCAATGCCTATCGCCTCTAATTTCATATAACCGTGCTATGTACAAGCCTAACAGACCTAATAACTGCTGAAATTATTGTAAATAATAGTATATAAACAAAATTTCACAAGATAGCGAAAGTAACTCTTTCGGTCCTATATCCACAGGTAATCCAAGACGTCAATTCTGCAATAAGGATAACGCAAAGTACATATGTTTGACAGACAACAGCTGATGGCAAAGACAAACAAATAAATGCATTTTACAGGATTCACAACTTATTGTAATACGGGCAAAATTTGCCCTTGCTTGGTGCTCCGTGTAACATAAAATACCTTGACATAAAAGTTATCTGGGTATTGTACCGCGTCATGATGTAAGGCTATTATTTAAATAACCGACGTTTCGGCCAACGTTACAGTGGCCTTCATCTGGGTATACTCATGTGAGCTGGTTGTTACTACACTTTATATTACTTTCATTTAGACATTACGTCATAATTTTTAAAAATAAGCGATATTATTGGTGAAATTTTTGGAAGAATGGAACTTTATTTTGATAGGATGCTGAGGTGGAAGGGGTGGGGGTTAGCCGTTGCTTCTTGCATAGCGAGACATGATTGGTGTTCATCGGCGAATGGGGTGAGGGCTTCCGTTTCTCTCCTGCTGGCCGTGGGCCGTGCGGCGGCAGTTGCTTACTAGTGACGCTCGCGTGTTGTGATGTCAGTGCGGCCTATTTCGCTGTGATGGCTGGTAGCCAAGAGGGGGCAAGCCTGAGTCCATCTTCTCTATTCATGTTATTAGGGTGTTTAACAATTTCGATGGCTTCCCTTATCTTGCGTTTGACCATCCCTGGTTGCTTGGCGAGTATTCTGGGATCGTTAAATTTTATCTTTTTACTGCAATCTTGCTGGTGTTCGGCTACTGCAGATTTATTGTGTTGGCGTAATCGAATGTAGCTTCATGTTCGCGTATGCGTGTTGCCACTGCCCCCCCTGTCTCACCTATGTACACTTCCCCACACTCGCATTCCACCCTGTATACTCCTGATGCGTGTAGTGCCTCTATGTTGTCCTTTGTGGAACCAAGTACATCCTTGATCTTGTGACTACTATAGAAGAAAGGCTGGACTCCAACCCGACGAAGATGTTTAGCAATCCGATCTGTGACGTTTTTTACATACGGTAAGCGTGCTGCTGGCTGCTTTTAATTGACTTCCTGCCTGCTGCTGTTTCTTTTATTTGTGTCCATGGCGGTGTGAATCACTCTATGGTTGTAGCCATTTTCCAGAAATGTTGTTTCTAGTTTGTTGAGCTCAGCTGTTTTGTTGTCTTCATCACTTAGTCGCTGCGCGCGAATCGTCAGTGAGAGTTCTTTTGTGCTGGATGGTGGTTTGACTGGGCGTGCAAATACCTGTCGGTATGTGTAGGCTTCCGATATACCCTGTGCATTCGATTAGGCCAACACAATAAATCTGCAGTAGCCGAACACCAGCAAGATTGCAGTAAAAAGATAAAATTTAACGATCCCAGAATACTCGCCAAGCAACCAGGGATGGTCAAACGCAAGATAAGGGAAGCCATCGAAATTGTAAAACATCCTAATAACGTAAATAGAGAAGATGGACTCAGGCTTGCCCCCTCTTGGCTACCAGCCATCACAGTGAAATAGGCCGCACTGACAACACAACACGCGAGCGTCACTAGTAAGCAACTGCCGCCGCGCGGCTCACGGCCAGCAGGAGAGAAACGGAAGCCCTCACCTCATTGGCCGATGAACACCAATCATGTCTCGCTATGCAAGAAGCAACGGCTAACCCCCACCCCTTCCACCTCAGCATCCTATCAAAATAAAGTTCCATTCTTCCGCCAAAAATTTCACTAATAACATCGCTTATTTTTAAAAATTATGACGTAATGTCTAAATGAAAGTAATATAAAGTGTAGTAACAACCAGCTCACATGAGTATACCCAGATGAAGGCCACTGTAACGTTGGCCGAAACGTCGGTTATTTAAATAATAGCCTTACATCATGACGCGGTACAATACCCTGAAAACTTTTATGTCATCTGACTCTGGCCGCGGAAGCCTACGTATTTATAAAAAAAAAAAAAAAACTTGATGCTGCTACGGTTAATATTGTAATGCGATGGAAATTTTGTTCGCTGCAGGTAATTCTTGCAACACGCTGAGAGATCGCTGTCGCCGTAATTGTCAATCTCTCAACCGTCCGCGGGTAAGCGCCCGTCATTAACTGTACGAGAATTTTTCAAACTGATGGCGCGCAAAATTTCGCCCGAACTGCGTGAAAGGAAGCCATTTGTAATGTAATGGAGTCGAGTATCGTGTAAATTGCGAGTTTCGCAAATTCAGGGGTAATTACTTCTTCATTATTAGTGTAGCGAGGCTAGAACAGCACGGCGGTTAGTTCATTAACGGTGAAAAAAAAAAGGTGCTCACCAAACAGTTCGTCTGCAGTCGCTGATTGAACGAAAAAATTGAGCCGTGTCGAACAACGCGCAATTATCCAGGATTTCCGCTCCACAGCGAAATAAATCACCAATTGGATATACCGATCGAAGCCTTAAACAGACGGAACTTTCCCTCTGAACTGAATTTTATACACCGCCGGGGGTTAACGTTCTGTACAAAGATCCCTAATGTTATTACAGTATTATTTTTTATAATATAACAACAAACATGTAACAAACATTTTGTTTTCCCAGAGATATGTGAGCCTGAACGAATCACTCAGACGAAAACGGGTGCAGATATTTATGCATTAAAAACATATACAGGGTGTTTCAGAAAGTGTGTTCACCTCTGTAACTCATAAAATAATAGGTGACGGGAAATTTTAATGCGGTAGGTCAATACAAGAAATGTTACACTTTCTGCGGAGCTATGAACATAGTTTATTGTATCATTTTTCAAAGAGTTACAGCACAAAGATATATTTTTTTAAATGGAACAATAGTTTTTTCTATCATGCATTGGATTTGTTGAAACCAGCTGCGTCCAAATCAATTTAAACTACATTGCTATCACTGTTAGTTGGGGAGCTACAACCCTTCAAAGTTTAGGGAGCGGAGGCTACGACAGCGTAGCTCACTGGCTGGTGGTCATGAGACAGTGAGCCGTGCCCCAGGGGATAGCCACTCGGCCAGTAAGCTACGCTATCGCAGCCTCCACCCCCGGAACTTTGAAGGGTTGTAGCTCCCAAACTAACAGTGATAGGTATGTAGTTTAAATCGATTTGGACGCAGCTGGTTTAAACGAATCCAATACACGATAGAAAAAACTATTGTTCCATTTAAAAAATTATATCTTTGCGGTGTAACTCTTTGGAAAATGATACAATAAACTATGTTCATTGCTCCGCAGAAAGTGTAACATTTCTTGTGTTGACCTACCGCATTAAAATTTTCCGTCGCCTATTATTTTATAAGTTACAGAGGTAAACACACTTAGTTAAACACCCTGTATATCAATGTCATTTAATCCAGTAGTCGAAAAATGGGCCCAATCAAAATTGAAAGATAGAACTGTAGAATATTTAAGTTACAAACTACTTAAGGGGCTCTAACCCTCCTCCCCCCCACCTCCCTTATTCTCAAGTGAAATTTTTTAAAATGCCATTTATTGATGTCTCCCAAGTATCAGATACTGCATTGTTCTGTTGCTCTCATTGTATTTCCTAAAACCACGCACAATTTTGAAACAATGATCTATCTATAGAGCCATGTGTGTAAATATCATGCATAAGATAGAAAGTACATATGGTTTTATACGTTGGGTAAAAACAATGCAGTACCTCACATGCGAAAAATATCATAAATAAATAGCACAGCCGGCCGCGGTGGCCGAGGGGACTGAGGCGCTCCAGTCACGGTCTACACGGCCACTACGGTCGGGGGTTCGAATCTCCCCTCGGGCATGGATATTTGTGCCGTTCTTAGTCTTAGCTAGTTCATAAGTAGTTTGTAAGATTAGGGACTGATGACCCCGTAGTTAAGTCCCATAAGTTCTATAAACATTTGAACATTTTTTTTAATAGCACAGCGCACAGATAATGCACTGCGAAGTGCGGACCAGTTCTCGAAACGTAACGTGTAAAATGTAAATACACTCCTGGAAAATTCGTCGACCCAGTAGAGGGAAACTTTATTCACTCATTCCTGAGAATGTCTGCAGCACACGACCACATACACAGACACACACACACACACGTGAGTATAGCACCAGATTATGCGCAATGTCGACGCTAGTAAAATTTATACCCTTCTTTTGCACCAATGAATGCTGCATTTCTCCCATGGAGACGATCGTAGAGGTGTCCTATATAGTCTTACGGAATAGCCTGGCATGCTTTGGTTGGGCAAGATTTTGTGTCGGTCGGGTAGACCGTGCAAGATGACCTTCCATCCAATCTCAAATATTCTCAATGGGGGACAGATCTTGGGATCGTGCTGACCAGGGTACTTGAAGAGCACGTTGCGTGGTATGGGATACATGTAGACGTGCAATGTCCTGCTGGAAAAGCGTACCATAATGTTTGTGCATCAGCAACAGCAAGACAGGTTGAATGGTGATTTCAATGTACCGTGCACTGGCCAATGTTCCCTTTTCAACAGAGAAGAATGGCTAGTGTATGGTATGGCTCTTCCCAACATGACTCACGATCATGTGTGCCGTTAGGGGATCTTCCGCTCAGGCCCCAACATCATTCAGCCCGCCTGCAGTAGTGTCACTACAGGCACTTATGGAAGGACAAATGGAGATGTGTCGCTTCTGTCAATAATGGTCGTACGAGTGTGTGCGTCAAGCAGCGGAGCGCGAAAATCTGGAGAGTATGCGATACAGGTACACGGGGTCGAGGTGTGGGGTCATATCCTACACTGGACGTTCTCCTCTGGAGATCCTCGAGAGAACGTTGTACGGTACACTGAAACCATCACTTAACCCATATTACTGCCGTTAGTGCACCAAAAAGACTTTTTTTATGTTTTCCCAACAGGACAATACACATCTACATGTATCCCCCACCAACCAAGCTGCTCTTCAAGGTGTATGTCAGGTAGCCTGAACAGCATGACCTCTTAACCTGTCTCCCATTGAGCATGTTTTGGACCGATCTGCAAGACCGACACGAAATCTGGCCCACCTGAGGCACCAGGTGGAAATGCCATTACAGGCAATTCCGCAAGACTACATTCGGCACCTCTACGATCGTTTCCATGGCAGAAATGCAACTTGCATTTCTGCAAAAGGAAAGTGTACACGATACTATACCTGGCGTCATACAAGAAGCTTCCACGCATAGAGGCGGGGCGATAGGGGAAGCGGGGAGGGGAAGAGCTACGGCCGAGCACCAAGCAGTGTTGGCAACTTGGATGTTTTCCCCCTAAATTTAGGAGGACTCTTCTGTCTTGGGGGCAATTTGGAGGTAGTTGTACTTCAGAGGGAAATTTAGGGGGACGTGTGCTTCGAGGGGAATTTGTAGGGGCTTCTCAGACATGAATAACGCATACCTATCAAAATTTGTTTAGCCCTACCTTACAATGAAATACTTCATTGTTGTGTTTTCGTCGGTACCGCCCTCTAGAGCCGGTCAAAACGGCCGCCACTCCCGCTCGGTTTCCGCAGCGTTCGCGCCTCGCTCTCGACGGCTGACGGCGTGTAAAGGGTTGGTAGAGGGGGAGCGATGACGTCACACTCGCGAGAGCGAGACGTTTCGGGCAGAGCGAGTCACGATACTCCCGGGTTCACGTCGCGCCCGCCGGGACGAGCTGAGCTTGGCTGAGCCGCCCCAGCCTAGTCGGCGCACGCCGCCGGCTGGGTGTTCACACAAAGCGCCGACGTACCCGAGACAGAAAAAAAAGGGAGAAAATACACTTTTTCGATTTTCACGTTGTAAAAATTGTTGATAGTATTCACGATCACGCTATATCGTATTATGAAATTAGTTTTTCCTTACTAGCTTTGCCTTGCCTGTGAAAAAATAAAAAGGATAATTTTCATTCCGCACGAGTTTTTAGTTCCGTAACGCTCCTCACTCGATTTTGATGAAAGTATGCGTTTAAAAAATTTGATTTTTGGACACATTATAGTAAAACATCTTAGCTTTCGTATAAGACATTCACCTTTTCGTAATTCCTAACAGTTGTTTTCAAATGGCGCTATTTCTCAAGTATATGCATTTGATTTACAAATCGTGTATTGAAAAAGTTAGATAGCGGGCAGGTTACTGTTCTGTGATTTTTAGACCATATATTACAGCGAGTGAAATGGAGCTAAAAGAACAAAAACGTTTTTGAAATGGTAATCACACTGATATCTACCTCCTTTCACAAGTAATTGCGAGTTATCTGAGCGCCCTCGGAACACAAGTCTACGAACTCAGCCTGTTTTGAGCGTAGCGTGAAGCACTGCAGTGCCGAAAAATCTGAATTGCTGCTGTGTTTGTCGGTCCCTCGTGATGTGTTAAAGATCCATAATCAGAGAACAATAATGAACTGATTTATCTTGGGTGGCAACCGATTACAATGGACAACCATCTGCTACGGTTTTACAGCAGATCATACTTGACTTTGAGAGGCATCCATCTGTTTTTTTTTTTTTTTTTTTTTTTTCCACATAATACAATTCATGGAATTTATATTTAGTGTTTGGAACTAGAAGAGAAGAACAAAGTAATGTAAACTGCGACTACTCCTAAGACACAATATATACCTTTTAGCTTTTGGAAAATGTGTTCCCACAGGGTGAAAATAATTGTATACAGTGTGTCCGACATAAATGCGGTACTTTCACGTCTGAGATGAAAGTAAGAATGAACTGAGTTGCTTTTAGTAACCTGTCTGAGACGAACAACGTTTCTACGAACATTTTGCTGTATCATTTGAAGACAATTTTCTTTGTCTGCAAGATGGTACTTTCGAATTTTCTACATACGCTGGTTTACTTTAGCCTCAGACACTGCAGGACAGGTCAGTAAAGGATGAGAAGCGTCTGTCACTTTTTTCTATTTTTTTCCGAGGGAAGGGGAGAGCTTGTCCCCAGCTATAAGAAATCCCAACCCACTGTCAGCAGAGGATCGATTGCTGGCCACTTCAAGAATCCAGCTAACAGTTCATTGATTTTATTATATTATATATTAAAAGAATCTACTAAAACTAAAGTCAGTCGGACAGACTAAACTACCCAGCTGATTTCCTTCATTTTTGTGTAAAACTAAAGGTATTCATCCACTTTTTCTACACTCAAACCGGATTTCCTTCTGTATATTTTTTATGGGGATGTCCTGGCTGTAAACATAAGTCATTCTGCCAGGCCGTTCTATCCGACCCATTTCCTTCATTTTCGCTTTAAATGAAAGGTATTTATTCGCAGATTATCATAATTAACTTAAGTCTCTCCTTCCTTTACTTTCATTCAAACGCGGGATCCTTCTGTCCTTGCATTGAATATTTTAATCGGCTTGTTTAAGGATATCTTCGGTTCTAAATAAAGTACACAGTTCTCTTTGACCTAACAGCGCTCAACGGATCAAGAACTATCATTTGTGCTTTTAAACACATACACGGATTGATTCTGAAGAAAGCTATGCGTGAACATTCAACTTTACTTCTATGTCTTCCCAACATTTTAGTCATTCCACGTACGGTGCGAAGTATTCGCACGGGTCCTCTATCTTTCTTATATATCAAAAGAATCTATTTTATAATTATAATTGATTTTAAATAAGTGTTTTGATATGAATTTAAGAAAACACAAGATTATATAATATTCTGTATACTGTTACTATCTATAATAAATAGTTTTAAATGATAAATATTTAATTTTACTTATTTCCATTTCACATGACTGGCCACTAATGCTGCAAAGTATTTGCACAGGTCGCCTAGTTTTATTACTATTGTTCTCACACTGTAGTGAACCGTCGAATTTTATGAACATAAGAAATAGGTGGTGATGCACTCGTTCCGTCCATATAGACTGACATTTAGGAGAGTATTTTCTTCCTTTAACATTCGATATCTTTAATATTCCCGGCGCGAGTCGGCGCCGGCACGAACCGATTGGGGTATGGTGTTGCTTCTGCAGCACAAGTATCACAAGTCTCCAGCCTGCTTTCAGCAGAAGCTCCTCTGCGTGATTTTTTTCAATTATACTTATGATAATATGTTTACTTTTCTTCTATTACTATTAATTCTGTAATATGAATTTAAAAAATTAAGAAATGTTTAGTTTTTCACATAAGGAAAAACTCTCCTAAATGATAGTCGAAATTAATGGGATGGGTCCATCCCACATATTTCTAATGTGTTTATAATTCTATGAGTCACTACAGTGTGCAAACAATAGTAACAGAATTACAAAATCAATGAACAGTTAGTTGGCTCAAAGTAGATGGCAGTGAACAAGTACTGGTCGCGCCTGTGTTTCCTTCGATCTTCCACTGACAGTGGGTGACTATCCCTCTGTTGCTGGCCCACTAAGAAAGAAACAACAAATCACAACATAAAACAAATGACACCTGCTTCTCATCCTTTACTGATCTGCAGTGTCTGAGACTAAACTAAATCTGTGCGTTTTCCTTTCATTTAAAGTTTAAAAATCGATATGAAAGTACCATGGGGACAAGGAAAATTGTGAGATTCAGGAAATGTTCATAGAAAAGCAGTTCCCATCAGACAGCTTCCTAACGAAATAAATAAAAGTTCTGAGAACTGTGCAGAGTTCTTTGAAAGTGGAGATGAGTTGAAACATAGTACAGCGTGTACCGCATAAATCTGGCACGCCTGACGTACCCCCCATGGCCATAAGTTGCAGCATCTCTTATCAGGAGGTAACTAAATGTCTTTAATTTTAATGTATGTACTCCTACTTTAGTCTCGGTCTGAGGGATAGCGCTTTTATGTGAGACACTGTATATAAATTGTTTCACCTTGTGGTAGAACATTTTCTGGGAGGTACAAAAGCGAAAATTAAGAGAAAGTTCAAATGTTTGTTAAGCTTAAGGAACTTAACAGCGGGGTCATCAGTCCCTAAACTTACAAACTACTTATGAACTACCTTATACTAAAGACGACACAAATATCCATGCCCGAGGGGGGGATTCGAACTCCCGACCGTAGCGGCCGTGCAGACTGTGACTGGCGCGCCGCAGTCCCCTCGGCCACCGCGGCCGTCTTAAGAGAAGGCTAAATAGTGTAATCTTAGGTGTAGATGCATCAACAAATGTAAGTATACTTTTCGGTTTCTTCCGTTTATTGTCCTAAACTAGAAAGTCATTGGGTAGAATTTCAGAAATTTTATTTCAGTCCATCAACAGCAAATTCGCAGTTTACATTAATTGTTTCTTCTCTTGTAGTTTGAAACACGAAATATGTATTCCATTAATTGTACAATGTGGACATCAAACTACTTGTATACCTCCTAAGTGAAGTATTACCTTACATAAAACCATAGCAGATCATTGTCCATTGTAATCGGTTGCCACCCAAGAAAAATTAGGGTATAGCTGTTTTCTGGTTATGAATTGTTAACACATCACGAGGGACCAACATACGTGACCAGCAAATAATTTTTTCAGCACTACAGTGCTTTACGCCACGCTCAACACACGCCGAGTTCGTAGGCTTTCGGACGCGACATGATGCCGCTCAGATAACTCACAATTACTTGTGAAAGGAGGCAGATATCAGTGCGACTACCATTTCAAAAACTTTTCTGTTCTTTAAGCTCAATTTCACTCGCTGTAATACATGGCCTAAAATGCATATTACAGTAAGCTGCCCGCTATCGAACTTTTTCAATACTCGATTTGCAAATCAAGTGCGCATACCTGACAAAAAGAATCATTTGAAAACGATTGTTACGAATTTCGAAAAGGTGAATGTTTTATTGGAAAGCTAATATGTTGTACTACCCTGTGTCCAAAAATCAGATTTTTTAACTGAATACTTTCATCAAAATCAAGTGGGGGGGGGGGCCTTTACCAAACTGAAAACTCCTGCGGAATGAAAGGTAGACTTTTTATTTTTTCATGGGGAAAGCAAAGCTTGTAAGGAAAAAATAAGTTGATAAAACGATGCGATGTGGTCTTATATACCGTCAAAATTTCTTACAACTTGAAAATCGAAAAAGTTGTTTTCCCCCCTCTTTTTCGACTTGGCACATCCCCGCTCGGCTCGGCCCGGCCGGCAGTGTGAACGCACCGTCCTAGACGTGTGCCGGACGGGCGCATTAATTTCTAACGGGGTCGTGAGGGCGCTGGCCGTGCGCATGCGCACTGCTGCCGGCTGTTCCACATGCCAGCCGGGAGTACCGAGTCTTCTCGCTCCCGAGACTGCATTACCGGCACGGCCGGCTCCCGGGTACGGCGGTCTCGCTAGCCGCTCCCTCTGGCGGGAACGAACGGGAGCCAGGCCGCGTTTGACGGCCTCTACCGCCCTCCTTTAAAGGCGCTTCTGCAACGTCTACTGTACCGTACTGTTGTTGTATTGGCGATTGTGAACTGAAGTTGAATACGCTGTAAGTGTATGTGTGTGTGTATTCAAGTGACTATGGCTTCAAGAGAGAAAAAATATTCCCAGATATACACAAAGACATGGGACTCAGATGCCTTGTTGAAAGGTACGCTTACTCCCAGTTTGTTAGTTTTTATTAGGATAGCTGAACAGGGACGTTTATATAGCCTAACTTCTCCCTGCAGCCTATATACTACGGCTTACATCTTAGAACGTCATGCAGAAACCACTGCTTTTTCTTTTAGTGATCACTAAAGAGTAGAATATTAGTAATTAGGTTTTCGTTAAGTGACATTTAGAACGAATGCATTAATACGTCATGCAGAGCTTTATTGGAATGTTTTACCAACGAAACTGAATAGTCTAGGAAAGACTTTTTTATATATTGAACCAAAGCTGCTTTTATTATTATTATTATTGAAATGCTGACTAGTTTCGGGCGTTGCCCAGTTTCTTAGGCCATATTATTTTATGTTTGGACACGGTGTAGGTCACGCTGTTTATTTCAAATAGTACTGGTTTACTGAGGTTCGTTGCCAACAGTGCAGAGTAGGGAACTATTAGTTGGTGTTGACTGCATTGTTGTCTGCTGTATCACTGAGCTGTGCTATTGTTATTTAACTGAGCGCCATTTAGGTTTTTTTTTTTTTTTTTTTTTTTTTTAGGGGGAATTCACATACGATTTAGGGGAAAATTGAGCTTCAGGGTTGGCAACAGTGGCACCAACAGTTTCGTCTGCAGGAGAAGCATTGCGTAACTCAAGGCCAGCCACGCGCCTACAGAATGAACATCATTAGCTGTCATTGCGGTAATGGAGGGGATGCGCAGAACGCTGCAAACTGGGCCGCCTTCCTAGCTGACGCCGAGTATAGCGTAGACACTGAATATGCTCTGGTGACTGTACTCACATGCGTGTGGCTCTGCCGGTGTGATCGTGTGTAGATACATCCTCAGTAATGTGTCAATGTAATTTCCCTTTGCTGGGTCAACGAATTCATGGTGTTCTTTTTTCATTTTACAAAAGTGTAATACAAAAATCCTGATTGGTCGTAGAAAAATGATTTCATAACAATACCTGTAAAATTATATCATTTTAAGCAGCAAGGCTGCAATACTTTTATTCGTCATCTTTTAGGGGTTAAGGAACAAAATATGTGGAAAGGTATGAAAGATTCATTTCAAATATGTGAAAAACTAAGGTAGGAGTAGTGACTACGCATCATTCAGAAGACCATATGTGTTTTATAAGCAGCAGTCTTTCCCTGACGCACTGCTACAGTAAAGGACATTCCTTCTAAACGTGCATGAAAAGAACGCTCGTATGGCCGTAGCCAAGTGCACAAGCGTGGGCTTTTGTTCACGCACCTTTCCGTGAGAGAGGCGTGTGTCTTGTGTTCCAATTCAACAAAAACGCGCCTTTAATAGAACGTCGTGTGGCTTAGGCTGTGTTTATAACCGATGGAGGAGGAATCGCGGCGGTTTGGCAGTGCGCTGTTTCTCATAAGGCAGCGTGGGACCTGTTTATAGGCGCGGCTGTGGCGGTGGCGGCCTCTCCACTCTTACACTGCTGCCTCAAAATACCAGCGGCTGCACTTCCAAACCGCTTACACGGCGACTAATGGAGCTGTTCGGTGCGCCATATGTCTGGCCAGGTAGGAACAGGGTGCTCAAGGTCACTGCAGCTGAAACACCTGCTGTGTGAGTGACGAACGGAGTCTCCGCAAAATCACTGCGGTTGCTCCGCCCCGGAGGAACTGCAGGCTATAAACACGGCCTTAGAGAGACAATCGAGGGGCTACTTACTGTGCTACTATGTTGTGTTTTTCTAATCGTGATAAATATTGCCGCGAGAGACCACGAACACCAACTGCCGGCGTGGCGCCGGGGATAGCGTCACGGACTGCGGAGCAGAAGGTCGCAGGTTCAATACCGCCCACCGGCAAAAATTTATTTCTTTGTAATTGACAATTCCAGAAGGTTCTATATCTTTCTTATGTTCACTTGTAAATTCTACTTGTTTCTTATGTTAACTGTTCTTCTAATTTCTGGTAAATTCTGTCTGTGAATAAATAGCAGAGCACTCTGCCTGAGAGGCAGTCAGTGCTGCGTGTATGTTGAGTTCGTAATAAACGTGCTTTCAGTATAAGTGCTGTGTTTAGTTGCCTTCGAAGTCAAGCCTACTTGCATTGCAACGTGACAATATTATTGTGTAGGATTTAGCCAAATTTTAGATGTGAAACACGTTTTACTTAATTTAACCCAGTTATCTCGCAGTTTTACACTGTTCAAGCAGAAAAAATTAGGTGATATTTGCCTCTCTCTGATTTTCTGAGTATCGGCTCCCACCCCCTTTAAACACCTCTTGTAATTAATAGACGGCCCCTTGCAGCTTTCAAAATAATGCAGTTTTCAATGGGAATACATGTAAACTAACTTTTCGAAAATGTTCAAATGTTTGTTATGGGTCATCAATCCCTAAACTTACAAACTACTTATGAACTAGTTTCGTAGGCTTTCCCAGCGTAATAGTTCTTCATAGTTTCTTTGGGTTTGCTGCCGGATTTTGAAGTCAAACTGACCCAATATTTCGGCGGTACACCTGTCCGCCATCCTCAGGGGAACTGCTGCTGCTGGACTCGCCGACAACCGATGCCGAGGGCATGGAACGCCGTCCTGTATAGGCCTGCGAGTGGTGTAAGGCGCATGTGCGGCCCGCCACAGGTACTGCACACAGACAGGTCTTGCGGCGCCGCCGGTGGCGGAAAGGCGATGCTCGCGATACATCGAATTCATGGGTTGTCTTCCAGCAATCTGGTGGGTTGCATAAAAGATCGATGTTTTTTCATATTTTATAAAACCGGGATCCACGCCCTGCTAAGCGGAAAACCCTTGTCTCTATTAATTAAATTTTCTGACAGCCTGATTTCAATTGACTCTTTATAAACATTGTCCCAAAAACTGGACGTGCTGGCTACAATACGAGTTTCATCGAACAACATCCTATGATCCTCGTTTAGACAATGTTCCGCAACTGCTGATTTTTCGGGCTGTAGGAGCCTGATGTGACGGCGATGTTCTACACATCTGTCATGAACTGTGCGGATCGACCTGCCAATGTACGCCTTCCCACACTCGCATGGAATCCTGTACACACCCTGTTTTTTAAGGCCCAAGTCGTCTTTAACGGATCCTAAAAGTGTCCTGGTCTTGGGTGGTGGACGGAACACACTCTGGATGTTAAATTTCCTTAGGATTCTGCTAATTTTGTGAGATATGCCCCCTGCATTCGAAATAAAAGCAACAGATCTATCTTCCTCTTCATTTATTTCCCGGGATGGTCCAAACTGCATAGCTCGAAGAATCTGCTTCTCGGAATACCCATTTTCCTTAAACACAGAAGCCAAGTGTGAAAATATTGGGTCAGTTTGACTTCAAATTCCGGCAGTAAACCCGAAGAAACTATGAAGTACTTATGAACTACCTTATACTAAAGACGACACAAACATCCATGCCCGAGGGGGGATTCGAACATCGACGGCGGACGGCCGCGCGCACCGCAACACGGCGCTCCAGTACACGCGGCTAATCCGCCGCTGCAAACTAACTTTTCAGTCATGTAGATTGCAGTTGTTATACGGACATCAGGCCATGATATAAGATGTGTTTCTGTAGTAAACACTTCTTCTCATAGTGCTGAAGATATACACGGAAATATTTTTATTGTTTCAGGTATACCCTGCTCTTTAAAAAATAAACCCCTCGCATAGTTCATGTAGGCTACATATAAAAAATACTGTCTCAACTCGATCCATAAACATATTAGTATTATCTTATCAGTTTTCTCTAATAAAAGTTTCAGAGCTCAAAGAAGTAAGAAAGAAAGAGATTCCAAACTTATCCCCAAATACTTCTTTGGATTGGTGAAGCTCAGCGCTCTATTTTTGCATGTTGCAAGTAAAAGGTGTCTTTGTACTTGTTTAGTGCTGTCAAGAAAATTTTCAGAAATTTAAATGTACTTATTCCAGAAACTTTATACATATAGTGCGGCCTTACGGCGTGTAAAACTTATTATATTGGTGTGGTGTCTGTTCTTTCCACATCAATAAAATAATTATTTTCAAAGTCCCCCTCGACCATACATGATTAGTTACAGGGTCAGGGCCATTTTCAAGTCTTTATCTTTACATCCAACATTACAATGAATCAACCTTACTGAATATCGATACAGTAAACTCATTTTATTATTTAATGTCTACTGATTTTTTACTTTTCATTTGCCAAAAGTAACCAAAATTAACTAATTCATGCCGCGGCGGAGTGGCCAAGCACAATGAGGCGCTATGTTCCGATGCGCGAGGCCGTTCCCCGTCGGGGGTTCGAATCCCCCTAGGGCATGGATGTTTGTGTCGTCATTAGTATGAGGTAGTTCATAAGTTTATGGACTGATGACCCCGTACTTAAGTCCCTTAAGCTACACAAACATTTTAACATTTTAACTAATGCATGTGAACAAGTTGTTATAAATTCATGTAGCTGAGCTGAACTGCTTAGATAAGCTACTTTAGTCTCCAGATAGGTAAATCTTATTCCACCTTTAATTAGAGTTTGTCGAAATCTCAATCACTAAAGAGAAAATTACGCAAAATTGTTGGGGTATAACAGTCCATCCTGCATCGATATATTGGTCCCAAGACTAGCAAAAATTTCCTTTCGTTCACAACTCTGCCCACATTCGACAGGAGAAACTTATTTTCCAACTTACCCTCGTAACAAACACAAAAAGTGACTGTTGATTCATGCGCATAGTATTCGCATGCCTCGCAACTAAATTAACCCTTTACAATTGAATCGGTCGGTGGAGGAAGGAACTATGTCACTTTTTCACACTTTTCAGGAGAGACAAAAAACTGTTTTATTGTTAAACTATTTAATGGATTGCATTGAAATTTTCGACATTTGCTGTTCTCTAACCATAAATACTGTGAATGAAAATAATTTTTATATATTTTAAAAGGTATCTTCTGAAAAAAATATTAAAATTTGTAACATAGTTCCTTTCTCCAGTCAACGAAGGAATTAGTACTTTTTGTGAGTATAATACACTCAAAGATACACATTTCTCCATTAAAGCTCAAATTTATTGATAAATTATCTTCAACTGAACATGAAAACAACTATTTAATAGAATTCAAAGATCGAAATAGTTCATATCACAGTGAGTTATAATTAGTCGGCCATTTCAAAATCTTCTCATAAAAAAATTCAGCGTGTTCTCCATGGGTGTATTTCATCACTTTCCAAAAATATCTGCAATTTTCTTTATATTGATTCACACTTTCTTCCCATCACGTAGTCTTTTCAATCCAGTTTCAAATAAATCAAGTTCAGTTTTTGCCAGATTAAAGGTGTGACTAACACAGCTGTTTATGAAATAAATATAATGTTTCTTGCCACTGGGATGTTCGTCAGGGGCAAGTTTTACATAAAGTTGAAACCTAGTCCAACAATATCATCCCTGCCCATACATTCTTGCTCAGTTATTTTAATGGATTTATAAAACTTCCTGCTGCGCCGCTTGTGAATATCCAACTCAAGTTATGCATCTCGTTTACTACTGTCAGAGATATGTGGACTTTTTAACGTAGCCTGAAGTTCTTCACATTTGACACATACATCAATTTGCGGACGTCCGAAATGAAAATTGTAATTTTCACGAAAATGTTTCCTATGGCAGTCGTATTTCACATTTACGTCTGGATATTACTTAAGGAACATTTCGTGCATAGTTTTCAGGTCCAAGCGTGCATCTATGTATTTCATCAGAATAGTGAGCATCTTTGAGTGGGAAATATGTGATGTGGGTATCTATAAAATTTATTACATTTTCCATAATTTTGGTAATGCATGTCCTTTTGACTTTTAGAAAGACGGTATCCAGTCACTTACAACACTCAACAATAACCGCGACAGCTGATGGAGTCTGCGCCAAGTTACTGTTTTGTTGAGCTTTTTACACCTGCATGCTGCAGACCAACGCCATCTAGTATGTAGTTGGGTAAAACAAGCTCGCTGACAGTAAAATCTGATGGTGGGACGCGACGTGCGGCGGAGAAAGGAACTAAGTCACTGACTTGATTCCTTTTTCCTCAGCATGTATAACATTGACTTCATGTTACTCCCACAGGAAGAAGCCAAACATAGTTCCTTTCATCACAGTAACGTGTGTCTGGGTCTGTTTACTACATTTATGTAAAAAAGTGAAAATCGCCAAAAAGTGACTTAGTTCCTTTCTCCACCGACCGATTCAATTGCAGTCTTGGCCGACAATATGTCGGATTATAACAGTATACTGAATGTTAACTCATTTTTAAGGTAATAAGATGTTAAATGCCATTCTGTACATGGGAATTCGATTCTTTAAGTAATCGTGTTCTTGTGCTGTTTCAGGCTTTCCCGACGTAACATATTCTTGAATGGTTCACGGGAGTACCGTCGGATACTATTGTAATAGTCGCACAATATTTCTGCGAGACAGCTGCTCGCCATCTTCAGGTGAACTGCCGCTGTTGCTTCTCTGCTCGCAATATATATGGTGGCTCGTTACCACGGCGCAGGCGCCGCTGCTGTGACGTCATGGCAGACCAGAGCGTCGACGGCGTGAACATGGAGAGCCCCCTACCGGAGGGCCGTTGAACGGGCCGCTGGTGGTCTGCGCAGGCGCGGCGCGGGCAAGAGCGGCCGCTGGCGGTGGACCCCTTGTGCGCGCGCCAACCGGAGGAAAAAGTACGTGTTTTACGAGTCTTGACTTCGATGACCCATCTGCGTCGATTGGTGACCATCGTCTGTCTGCGGCTGACGTTGTCTCAGTACTGCCAAGGCCGGTTCCCATGCTTTACTAAGTTGGAATCCCGTGTCTCTATTAATTAAATTTTTTGCAATACGTATTTCGACGGCCTCTTTAACTATTGAGTCCCAATAGGTGGAAGCGGAAGAAATGATCTTCGTCTCTTCGTAATTAATGCAGTGTCCCGAATCAAGACTGTGTTCAGCTACAGCCGATTTTTGTGGTTGACACAATCTTGTGTGGCGTTTATGTTCGTCGCATCTGTCTTTCACAGTGCGACACGTCTGTCCAATATAAGACAATCCACACTGGCACGGGATTTTGTATATTCCCGGTCTTCTGAGGCCGAGGTTGTCTTTAACGGATCCCAGCATTGTCTGCACTCTCGCTGGAGGGCGGAAGACACACTTTATATTATGTTTTTTAAACAGTCTGCCAATCTTGAACGACACACCACCGACATAGGGCTGACAAGGGCAACGCTACTGTTCTTCTGCCTGCGACGTCTTACACTGACAAGATGATGAATTTACTACAGGACTCAGCGTATCGTCGCCTCCAGAAAGATCCGACGGATGCAGTACAACGGAAGACATCCGCCCTCCTCAAATCCAGCGACTTTCCGGAACCTCTGAAGAAGAGTTTAAGAGTACGAGCGCCTGTCCCACCTCGCCTTTACGGTTTACCAAAGGTGCACAAAAGTGGAGTTCCGCTAAGACCGATTGTAAGCAATATTGGAGCCCCAACCTATCATCTGGCTAAGCATCTGGCAACTCTCCTCAGCCCTGTGGTCGGAAAATGTGAACACCACATTCGGAACTCGGAAGATTTTATACGGCGTCTCAAGAACCTACGCCTGGAATCTACAGATCTATTGGTGAGCTTCGACGTGGTCTCCCTGTTCACAAGGGTGCCTCTAATGGACTCCTTACAACTCATTGGGGCCGCGCTGGAAGAGGACATTTTACATCTTTTTTTAAACATGTGCTCACCTCGACCTACTTTTTATTTAACAACGAATATTTTGAGCAGACTGACGGTGTTGCTATGGGCAGCCCTCTGTCTCCCATAGTAGCTAATCTTTTTATGGAAGATTTCGAAGATAAAGCCCTTCAGACGGCGCCATTGAAACCCAAATGTTTTTGGAGGTATGTGGACGATACCTTCGTCGTATGGCCACATGGGTCTGCCACACTGCCTTCGTTCCTAGACCATCTCAACTCACTCCACCCGAACATCTGTTTTACTATGTAATTGGAAGAAAATGGTAAGCTCCCGTTTCTGGATGTCATGGTTCGCCGAAATGGAGACGGTTCCTTGGGACATGGTGTGTATCGTAAACCTACACACACCGACCTTTATCTGAATGCTACGAGCTGTCATCATCCATCTCAACGCAGCGGTGTACTACGGACACTCGTACACAGAGCAAGAGCGATCTCAGATGCAGATTGTATACAAGCAGAACTCAACCATCTTCGCTCTGTGTTTGCCCAGAACGGCTACACTGAGAAACAGATTCGTGCTGCATTTCGACCAGCTCGCTCGAAACCTGAAGAGGAACTAGAAGAAACGGAGAGCTCCACTAAGATGGTTTTTCTGCCCTATGTCGGTGGTGTGTCGTTCAAGATTGGCAGACTGTTTAAAAAACATAATATAAAGTGTGTCTTCCGCCCTCCAGCGAGAGTGCAGACAATGCTGGGATCCGTTAAAGACAACCTCGGCCTCAGAAGACCGGGAATATACAAAATCCCGTGCCAGTGTGGATTGTCTTATATTGGACAGACGTGTCGCACTGTGAAAGACAGATGCGACGAACATAAACGCCACACAAGATTGTGTCAACCACAAAAATCGGCTGTAGCTGAACACAGTCTTGATTCGGGACACTGCATTAATTACGAAGATCATTTCTTCCGCTTCCACCTATTGGGACTCAATAGTTAAAGAGGCCGTCGAAATACGTATTGCAAAAAATTTAATTAATAGAGACACGGGATTCCAACTTAGTAAAGCATGGGAACCGGCCTTGGCAGTACTGAGACAACGTCAGCCGCAGACAGACGATGGTCACCAATCGACGCAGATGGGTCATCGAAGTCAAGACTCGTAAAACACGTACTTTTTCCTCCGGTTGGCGCGCGCACAAGGGGTCCACCGCCAGCGGCCGCTCTTGCCCGCGCCGCGCCTGCGCAGACCACCAGCGGCCCGTTCAACGGCCCTCCGGTAGGGGGCTCTCCATGTTCACGCCGTCGACGCTCTGGTCTGCCATGACGTCACAGCAGCGGCGCCTGCGCCGTGGTAACGAGCCACCATATATATTGCGAGCAGAGAAGCAACAGCGGCAGTTCACCTGAAGATGGCGAGCAGCTGTCTCGCAGAAATATTGTGCGACTATTACAATAGTATCCGACGGTACTCCCGTGAACCATTCAAGAATCGTGTTCTTACTAAATTCAACTATAAACACTCACGTGCGCTAAAGAGGTGCAGCCGAAATGACGTTACTTTGAGATTCCGTAATTTCTTCTTGGTATTTCACTTTTACTTCGTCAAGCACTGAAAATCGGCGTCACGAAATGCATAACAAATATTTCATTTCATGAAATAACTTCGAGGTAGATTCCACTACAGATTGGACACTATTAACCCGTTCCCGTCATTGTCTGATAGGTCTACTGTATCGAAAGAGTTTTCTAACAGTAATTAGTTTATTGATACAAGGATTGCCAGGGCGTTGCTGAGTTCTCGCACGTAAAGGCGAATACATATTTTCCTGGCTGCAAAGCTTCCCCATGCCAGTGAAAGTATATTAACACGAGCTCGCTAATATTGCGGATTCCACGTTTATTTACTCGGCCTGTTTGTGGGGCTGCATATATTTGAGCCTGCTTAAGCTGTGTGCGAACGAACCGCGAAATTCAATCTCTTTGAAATTACCTCGGCCGTGGCCACAGCGCTGGCAAATGAGTGTGTTTACACGCCGCCTGTTTATTCTTTGGCTGCGTTTGCTCTTCCAGTTTTAATGTCACATCAGACCTTCTGCTAAGCGCGCGCTTCATTCCAAACTAAATACGAAGCCCACGCCCGGCGGTAGAATATCAAACGTGTTTGGATGAGGGTAGCTGGTCAATGAACCCATTTTCGTTACGGCTCAGCCATGACATTTCAGCTACGAATTCTATGTATTGACACAATTTATTTCACTATAATAACACTTTGAAGGTAACGTTGTTGTTGTTATGGTCTTCAGTCCGGAGACTAGTTTGATGCAGCTCTCCACCCTACTCTATCCTGAGCAAGCCTTTTCATCTCCTCATAAGAACGACAACCCACATCCACTTGAATCTGCTTACTATACGCGTCTCTTGGCCTCCTTCTGCGATTTTTACCCCACACACTTCCCTCCAATGCTAAATTTACGATTCCTCGATGTCTAAGAATGTGTCCTACCAAGCGATCCCTTCTTTTAGTCAGGGTATGCCAAAAATTCCTTTTCTCGCTAATTCTGTTCAGTACCTCTTAGTTATGTGATCTACCCACCTAATCTTCAGCATTATTCTGTAACACCAAATTTCAAAAGCCTCTATTCTCTTCCTGTCCGCACTGCTTATCGTCCATGTTTCACTCCCGTACAAGGCAACACTCCACACAAATGCCTTCAGAAAAGTCTTCCTTACCCTTAAATTAATATTCGATGTTAGCAAATTTCTCTTTTTCAAAAATGCTTTTCTTCCCATTGCCATTCTGAATTTTATATCCTCTGTACTGCGACCATCGCATGTTATTTTACTACCCAAGTAACAAACCTCATATACCACCTTCATTGTTTCGTTATCTAATCTGATTCCTTCAGCATCGCCTGCTCTTTTTAATGTTCATTTTATACGCTCTCTTCAACACACTGTCCATTCCATTCAACTGCTCTTCCAGGTCGTTCGCTGTCTCTGACAGAATTACAATGTCATCAGCAAAACGCAATGTTTTTATTTCTTCCCCCTGTACTTTAATCCCTATTCCAAATTTTTCCTTGCTTTCCTTCACCGCCTGCTCAATGTACAAATTGAATAACATCGGAGAAAGGCTACAACACTGTCTTACTCCCTTCCCAACTGATGCTTCCCTTTCATGCCCTTCGAGTGAAATAACTGCGGTCTGGCTATTGTACAAGTTGTGGATAACTCTCCTTTCCCTCTATTTTACCCCTGCAGACTTCAGAATTTGAAAGAGTGTAGTCCAGTCAACATTGTCAAACGCTTTCTCCAAATCTACAAAGGCTAAAAATGTAGGTTAACGTTACACCACTTGAAAATATAAAATACAAACATACTAGCTGAAAATCCAGCGTTGCTGAGTATTTATTTATTTCAGGCTTAAGACAGTACTGCCGCGGTGGAGTAGCCGAGCGGTCTAAAGCGTCTCGCTGCGGAGCGCGTGGTTGCTCGCCGTGGAGGTTCGAGTCCTCCCTGGGGCATGGGTGTGTGTGTTGTCCTTAGGTTTGTTTACCTATGTTTAAGTAGTTTGTAAGCTACGGACTGATGACCACGCAGTTTGGTCTGATAGATTTACAAACATTTGAATTTAAGATAGTACTTTTCCTATTCGCTTTTCTCTCTGTCCATCTCCTTTATTTTCTAAAAACATGTACTTAGGGGGGATGTACACGAAAAACAAGTACAAATATAACCTGTCACAAAATCCACAATTTCTGAGTTACATAAACGAAATTATGTACTACGTTGATGGTAGTTCAAAGCGTCTACTGAAATCGTTTTTTATTTTTAAATTGTATAAAAGACATACAGTATGTATTTTCAGCTGTGGATTTCGCTGCGTTTTGTTTCTGTCATCTGTAATTTGTGAATAGGCTAATAATTAACAGCTCACGATCTTCGTTCTGTGCTTCCTTTGTTCACATGCTTTCTGTCATTCGACACGATTCGCCACTTGCTTTCGAATCATGAATCGTTGGATCTTGGAATCGTCACGAGACAGACGATTATTTTGAACGACGATTCGTCCCCTCTCTTGACTTCTCTCCGGCATTCGGAATCATTCGGCAGTCGCCTTCGAATCATGAATCGTTGGAACAGAATCGACACAGACGATTCTTTTGAACGACAATTCGTCCGGATCACAATTCGATTCTTTATTTGAATTCGTTCAAATGAACGACTCATTCACGAATCGCTACAACTCTAGTTTACAGTACCGCGCGAGGCTTGCCTAGCGTGTAACGAAGGCCACCCTGTCTTATGTTTACTACTGCTACCAGCTTCAATGGTCTACTAATTTTATTGCTACAGTAGGGCAGCAAACATGTACGTGACACAGACAAGTATATTTTTAACAAGTGTGATTAAACGAGAACAAATGTATGACATCACAACCTTATTACTTCCGTGTATAATTTATACCACAGATGCTGATCATTTACATGCACGCCTGCCTAAAGTGGCAGCATTGTATAGCAGACAGATTAAATTCTCCCTCTTTTGACAGATATTAATCGTGTGAAAGGAATTATTAGTGTCGACGTTTAGGACCTAATTTTCGACTTTGTATTTTATTGAAATAAGTACCTCCATAGGCTGTCAGTGCTTTTAAATACTCGTATTAACGTAATCTGTAGATATTTAGCTTCGATTTCGTGTCTCTAACCCAATTCTTTCGCAAAATCCTAGGCTTTAAATTGACGTTCTTAGCCATATTGCCGCGGTGGAGTAGCCGAGCGGTCTAAAGCGTCTCGCTGCAGAGCGCGCGGTTGCTCGCCGTGGAGTTTCGAGTCCTCCCTGGGGCATGGGTGAGTGTGTTTATCCTTAGGTTAGTTTACCTATGTTTAAGAAGTTTGTAAGCTACGGACTGATGACCACGCAGTTTGGTCCGATAGATTTACAAACATTTGAATTTAAGATAGTACTTTTCCTATTCACTTTTCTCTCTGTCACGTCTCCTTTATTTCTTAAAAACATGTACTTAGGGGGATGTACACGAAAAACAAGTACAAATATAACCTGTCAAAAAAATCCACAATTTTTGAGTTACATAAACGTAATTATGTATAAGGTTGATGGTAGTTCAAAAGATCTACTGAAATTGTTTTGTATTTTTAATTCAAATTTTTTGGAAGTTTTCAAGTTTATGAGCACATGCTTCACAAAGGTACCATTTACTACGAAAGTTTCAACGAAATTGCCTGTAATTGTTTGCAGTATAATCTCAACCATTGTGACGAACCTACTCGTAGATCGATGTTGCTGATGTCGTCCTCTCGGTAGCAGTTGGCTGAAATTTCATGGGGCTAGAACTAATTCACTACAATAAACTTAGGCAATACACAGAATTGCAGTTCGTTGACACTTTTAATGATCTGTAAATGCCCAATTGTCCCCATTTATGGTCAGGTTACAAGCCTCATTAATTTCAATCATTAATACCAGGCACGCACATTCCACACGTCAATAATACGAGTTAACACTGTCCGTGTGTGTGATACAAAATTTAGAGGTGTACATCGTAGTGTGGCACAAATATTAAATAATCACTGCAGATACACTATGCACACTGACGAATTTTTACATAATTGTTCAACATTAATGTTCAGACTGGTGTGGCTTGTGCCTCAGATCGCGGCCGAAACAATACTAACTGGCGTGGATTCTGCCTGTGACAACTGACTAAACAATACTCTATTACATGCCGCGAGCACATCCTATTTATATCTACCAAACAATGTCACTGAAAATTACGTATTGTTAATTATGTACATTAAATTAATTGTAATGGAAAAATAAACAATTACATGCAACAGTCTGTAGTAAAGGATATCGTAAATAATACAGGTTAAATTAATATACAAATCTCGGTTAAATGAATAGTATTTCATATCCAGATATAATTTAATAGTTTTCAAACAATTACTTCTTAATTAATGGTAATTATACAGAAAATAAAGAGGGCAAAACTTTCCTAACATTACTTGTGAAACACAGTAATACCTACTTCAGTATTACAAGAATACAATTTACCTCGTTCAACAGAAATATTAGTTAGCACACTGTCTGAAATTTAACAATATACTTCTGGCACGAATTAATTAATATTTGATAATTAAACAAAGTCTTCAGATAGTTACTTTACAACAAATAATAACAAAAGTTTTGGAACAGAAAATGATAATATACTAATTACATTCGTATCTATTGTTATACAACAGTGGTATCGGGAGGTTCAGTAATGCAAGCAGATGGGAATAAATCCCAACATGCTTCGTTACACCATCATATAAAGAAACACACAGAATCATTTCAGTTTATTGATATTTAGCGAAGTTTTAGGTTTAACTATTTTTAATTGAAAAATTACACATAGAAATTCTACTTTCTTTATTCTCTGTCTAGACATACATGAATGATACTAAATATTCACTCTGTATACATGTTTCATTTTATGTAATGAAAAGACATGCCAAAATTAGTTACATCTTTTCTTGTTTTAGAGGAAAATGTACTTGAATAGTAAAAACGGTAGTTCTGAGAAAATGCATTTTAAAGCTAAACATGCTTTTTCGTTGCCATTCCCGCCTTCAAAAGCCTCCAGGTCTGTAATGAATGTCCTCATTTCCTTCAAGACTTCTCTTCTTGCTGCTTCTTTTCTGTCTTGCTTACTCTACAAGGTCTTCAAGGGATTTAATGGCTGCAAGTATACGTTGAGTGTCAATCTATATCAACAAGTAGCGAGTGAAAACTCCGGGTTTGAAGCCCATCATTCTCTGCAAGACTCTTATCCTCTCTGAGTTTCCACCATTAAAGACAATAACTGCATCATAATTCCAATATTAACTACCCTGGATGAGAAAAATGTAGTTTTAGGGCAACGTTTTTAGATGAGGGCCTTCAGAGACTAATTAGGATTCTGCTTTTGCCATGAACACATTTCTTGGGAGGGGTCTTTTTTTCCAAATTTAGAAGCGGAATTGTAACGTTATATCTGATAATTAAAATTTCAATACCATATAGTAAATGAAGAGCCATTAAAATTTTTGTCACAATTTTCTCATTTTCCTATACGTCCCACAAAAATAAGGCAGACTATGTAAGGAATAAGGATTCCTTGCGCCTTACACAAAATAAGTGCTTCATACAAAGATAGGTAATAATCAAAATACAAACAAGATTCAGCCATTAATTTAATTCAAAACTTGACTATAAATAATATTTCTTGTTACTTGTATGAGATCTAATAAGCAAAAATTCTTCGGTGAATCCACCAATGAATAAGCGACAAAATTGTTGGTGTGAGAAACATGGAGATGTCAAATCCATTCCACGGTATTTAATAGATTGCCCTGAGAGTTATTAATCATAATAGAAAATGCTAGTCTCACTGGGAACTGCAGTCTCTTGAAGTTAAAAGATAGATCTGTAGGAAATAATGAGTACTCGTTGGAAGTAAACTGTTGTATTCCTTTCCTTGTATCTCTGTTAAGGTCTACTGCTTTCCCCTGCAGCCGTGTGCGCTTCACAGTTCAAAGTTGTCGACAGCACTGTCAGCTTTCAGGAATTTCCTTAACCCTTTAATGCATAGTATAGCCTCTCAGCTGCATACCGTATTTTTTCCATTATCTCTCAAACTGATCAACATTTTGCGACAAATTCATTTGTAGCTGCTTGTATACATAGTGTTACGTATGCTAGTAGATCGTCCTAGAAATTATAAATTACAGAGTGCTACTGAATCATTTCGACAGTTAGCTGCATTGAGTTATTCCTAACAGGTGCGTTTGTTTACATTAGTAGTCCTCCTTTGCCATGTAAAAGTAGTCAATCACATACTACTGATGCTTTATGAGTTACTTTCCGGAAAGATAAGAGACATAATAGTGACATCGGGTACATCATGGAAACACTATACAGCTGACCAGCTATGAACGGTTTGTTGCTAGTCATCATCATCATTAAGAGACTGATAATGCGTTTCAGCGTTCAGTCTAGAGCATAGTGCCACTAATAAAATTCCTCCGATGGTAACAGTCATGCCTCGTCTGATGTTACACCTTTTACTTCAAAATCACTCTTCACCGAATCTAAGTACTTTCTTCTTGATCTACCTCGACTCCTCTTACCCTCCGCTGCAGAGTTCATATGTCTCTTAGGTAACCTTGCTTCTCCCATGCGTGTAACATGACAGCACAATCTCAGCCTGTCCGCTCTAACTGCTTCATCTATGGAATTCATTCCCAGTTTTTCTTTGATTTCCTCGTTATGGACACCCTCCTGCCATTGTTCCCATCTATTAGTACCTGCAATCGTTCTTGTTACTTCCACATTCTCCGAAAACTGTCTTGAGCAGTTAAACCGGTTGTTGTTGTTGTTATGGTTTTCAGTCCGGAGACTGTTTTGATGCAGCTCTCCACCCTACTCTATCTTGAGCAAGCCTTTTCATCTCCTCATAAGAACGACAACCCACATCCACTTGAATCTGCTTACTATACGCGACGCTTGGTCTCCCTCTGCGATTTTTACCCCACATACTTCCCTCCAATGCTTAATTTACGATTCCCCGATGTCTAAGAATGTGTCCTACCAAGCGATCCCTTCTTTTAGTCAGGGTGTGCCAAAAATTCCTTTTCTCACCAATTCTGTTAAGTACCTCTTCATTAGTTATGCGATCTACCCACCTAATCTTCAGCATTCTTCTGTAGCACCACATTTCAAAAGCCTCTATCCTCTTCCTGTCCGCACTGCTTATCGTCCATGTTTCACTCCCGTACAAGGCAACACTCCAAACAAATGCCTTCAGAAAAGAATTCCTTACACTTAATTTAATATTCGATGTTAGCAAATTTCTCTTTTTCACCCACGCGTAATGGAAAAGAACAGGCCTGACCTTATTAACGATGTCTGCGTAGAGACAGGAATTAGTGATCATGACATCGTCATAGTGTCGATGGTGGCCAAAGTTCATAAACCAATCAAGAAGGCTAGAAGCGTGTTTTTGTTGGGACGAGCCGATAAACAAATGTTAGGATCGCACTTACAAAATGAATGGGCATCGTTTAATTAATTAATTAATTAATTTAAGACGATTAAGGATGGAAAAGAAAGCTGCTGAGAAAGCAAAGACTGTTGCACTCTCGGTTCAAAAAAGAATACGCAAATGATGACAGGCAAAAGTTAGTAGAGATTTGTGCGTCTATAAAAAGATCGATGCACAAAGCTTTCAATAATTACCACAGCCATACTTTACCAAAAGATCTTTCCGAGAACCCGAAAAAATTCTGGTCCTATGTAAAATCGATAAGCGGGTTAAAGCCCACTATCCAGTCACTCGTTGATCATTCCGGGGCAGTAATAGAAGTCCTAAATTTAACCTTTAAGAAATCTTTCAAGCAGGAGGACCCGCACAAATGTACCATCATTTGATCAATGTACTAATTCCGAAATGGAGGACATAGTAATAGGTATTTCCGGTGTAGAGAAGCAGCTGAGAGAGCTAAATACGAAAAAGTCTGCTGTCGCGTAGTTCAAATATCTAGGCGTAACATTGCAGAGCGATATGAAATGGAACGAACATGTAAGGCCGCGGTGGAGTAGCCGAGCGGTCTAAAGCGTCTCGCTGCGGAGCGCGCGGTTGCTTGCCGTGGAGATTCGAGTCCTCTCTGGGGCATGGGTGTGTGTGCTTGTCCTTAGGTTAGTTTACCTAGGTTTAAGTAGTTTGTAAACTACGGACTGATGACCACGCAGTTTGGTCCGATAGATTTACAAATATTTGAATTTGAACATTTGAACATGTAAGGACAGTTGTAAGGCGGACAGCCAACTTCGGTTTATTGTGGAGATGAAGATCTGTAAAGGAGACCGCGTATAAAACGCTTGTACGACCACGTATTGAGTATTACTCAAGTGTTTGGGACCCGCAGCAGATCAGTTTAAAGGAAGACATAGATGCAGTTCAGAGGCGAGCAGCTAGAATTGTTACTGGTAGGTTCGACCAATGCACGAGTGTCACGGTAATGCTCCGGCAACTCAATTGGGGATCGTTGGAGGAAAGACGACGTTCTTTTCGTGAATTTCTGTTGAGGAAATTTAGAGGGCCGGAATGTGAAGCTGACTGTAGTACGATCTTGCTGCCGCCTACTTACATTTCGCGTAAAGATCACAAAGACAAGATAAGAGAAATTAGGGCTCGTACGGAGGCATATAGGCATTCCTTTTTTTCCTCGTTCTATTTGGGAGTGGAATAGGAAAGGAAATGCCTAGTAGTGGTAGAGTGTACCCTCCGCCACGCACCTTACGGTGCATTGCGGAGTATGTATGTAGATGTAGAAAAGTATGCTGAAGTTACTCCTTCAAGATTTGCATTGAATAAAATTTAATATTGTCTCCATTGAAATACATCTGCGCCTTTAGTTCAACTCATGTTGTAAAGTTCCATAAGTGCCCCCCTCCCCCCCCCCCCCGCCCGACACCAAATTGTGCTGTGGCCATTGTAAGTAAAGTCTCAATT
The DNA here is from genome assembly GCA_026315105.1 of Locusta migratoria. Classification (NCBI taxonomy): domain Eukaryota; kingdom Metazoa; phylum Arthropoda; class Insecta; order Orthoptera; family Acrididae; genus Locusta; species Locusta migratoria. The sequence goes on along the minus strand of CM048744.1, from coordinate 854,137,331 downwards.
TTAAGTAAGATAATTTTATAAATGAAGCTTACCGTATCAAATTTATACCTTGTTATACCAAGTTAAAGTACATTCTAAAAAGAGCAGGATTAAGATACATGCTTGCAATTACAAACTACTGCACACAACAGTAAAAAAAGAGAGGGGGAGGGCACGTCTCTGATTCTGGGTCCAGGGCCCGCAATCAAATGTTGGGGCCATGATTGACGCAAATGCAGAAATGGATGCTTTACGACACTGCTCAGGCGAACTAGGAGCGCTATGAGCGCGAAAGAGTGGTTTCTTACGTCGTATCGTAGCATTGCATCAGACATGGGCCACATCATACGAGCCAAAACTGAACGCCAATCCAACAACTGGCGTCATTATGGGTCGCCGCGAAAGTCAAAAGTACATCAGAGCCCAAGTATGGCGAAATATATGGTGATTGTACTTCGTAAATGGCCGAATGGAATTGGGAGGGTCTGTGAAAATTAAAGAGAATTTAATGAAGCCATTAATATTTGGCAACGGGACTGGGACTCATCTGAAACAGCCAGGCGGGTACACTCCTTCCTACCATCAGTGAGAGAAAGGATGACGTTAAAATTTCTTCCATCCAAAGGATTAGTGCACTTTTTGACAGGTCACGGACCCTACCGGTGCACTTGCACCGAATAGGGAAACGGCCTGATGCAGTTTGTGAATGTGGTGCTGAGATAGGCACCCCCGGAACACGTAATCTTCGAGTGCCCATTACACGTAAGAGTTGCCTCCGTAGAGAGGCAAGCCATACCAACCAGGGTTATCTATGAAATAATAAGGAACGATGAGTTAGTAGAGATCCTGAGAAAGTAACTGAGAAAGTATCAACCCACGCGCAGCAGATCTATCGAGGATGGTCTGCTGCGAAACAACAGGAGAGAAAAGCCGTGTATGCCTCTACGCATGTACGTAAAACCGGATTGACATCACCATCCTTGGCGTCTGGCCGGCTAACGTCGGACCGGCACCACGGATGGAACCGAACATGACCGGAAGGTTAGTTGAGGCAAGGAGTCAAGAGCTGGACGACTTCCCCGCTTTGCGTGAGCAAGGTATAAGGGAGAAGTCACGGGAATAAGTTCTCTGGTGTTGGCTACCTCGCTACCTTCCAAACCCAATTCAGACTAGAAATCCAGTGGTGCAAAGGAGATGGATAGTGTAAATCAGTGCACCACTAGTAGAAGTAGTGCAATTTACTTTGTTTTGTAAATGTAACCTAACAAATTAATATGAGTTGCAGTGGTTACGTTAGTAAGTAGGCCCCGCCCACGTCCACGTCGTAGGGATGGGTACTGGCCTCCCTTCAGGAGGCTTGCTAAGAGGCGGGAATCATACTTAGAGTTGTTATTAACTTATTACTAACAACCAAACAATTTGTAACTTATAATACTTGATTGTAAAGGTCTGTTTTAGTTATCCAAGTCATAGACCTAATTGTTATTGTATTTGTATAAAAAATATTTGATCTAATGTTGCATACTGAATCACTTCAAGAGGTACTATCTCTGTTAAAAAGTAATGTGCGAGTGAGATGACTGTTTAAAGTTATGTGGGCTATTACAATTACTCGTACCCAAATTCGAGCAATTTGAAAGAAAAATTCTATGTAATATGGAAAGGTATGTAGACAAATTGTGCTATACAAAAATAAGCGTGTAAAACATCCAGAATAGTCGGTAAAAAGTGAACATAACCTGACAGAAAATTATGCGAAAAAAATAGTATTCGCACTCTCTGCTACTTTACAAGTTTCCTGAAATCATCTTATGCAAATAACTCGATGCAAAATCGCTCCACCTTGTCAGAAAGGAGCCTTACATTCTTAAATTTCGTGTCTCTATGCAGACGTATTTCGCAAATTATGAGACTTCATTCATTTAAAGATACTTTTTAAACTGACTCCAAGAACATCTTTTAACTAAGAAAGGCGCTGCCGAAAATAATTCGCCTTTTCCGAGCATCTCAAAAGAAGCAAACACATTCAGCCCCACCTAGACAAATTGCAAATTCTTCAAATCGCCCCCAAAAGAAAAAAAAACTCTCACTTCTGAAAGAATTTGTTTGTGAAACGGTCCCCAGAACACAGTCTCAACGAACAGCTCATTACAAAAAATAAAACTTTTTACGACATCATGTTATCCATCTTTTTCCAAAATGAACCCCCTTCTGACAATTCACAACATCTTTCTTCCGCCCCACCCTCAGGCCTATAATAATTTCGTTTTTATTCTTTTATTATTGTTTCACTACCAACATGTATCATTTCACAAGATTTATTCCCCCACGTCACAAACATCTCTGATAATACCAAGCTACCGCTTGGCAAGCCGCTCATTCTCGCAGGCGTAACTCTGCCCATACCGCTTTGTTTAACGGTCGCATTTATGTTCCGCATTTGTTAATAATACTGCCAGCTGTAAACGTGAACCTGCCGCGACAGCGACTCTGCTGCTATGGTGAGTTTATCACATTAAAGCATTCCAGTAATTTCCATACTATACCCCTTTAGTCCCTAGTTATTCTCCTTCAAATAGCCCTTACGTACTTTGCACGTTTACCTCTTTGCAGGGGCCCAATGGCAACACAAACTGTTAAGCTACCTCCACCACAGCTATAGATAGTTCTGTGGCTCCATCTCCGCCCAAGTAAGTCTGACTTTTCAAAAATTTACTCACCTTAGCCACATTAGATTCGCTGCCCACCAGGTACACGGACTGTAATAAAACATTTGTCTTTTTCCAGTCTGACGATGCGCTAACAGCGCGAAACGCATAGTTGGAGAATAAACAAATATTGCAACAGAGACTGAGAACTATTTAATTTTATTTTGTGCTTCATTTTGCTCTCTTTTCGTCTCAAACACTTCAAATCACAACATCGGTACCAGGATTCTTCCCTGCAAATGGCGGCGATCAGCTGCTTCAATTGCCTCGCTTCTCCGCTACGGTGTGGTAGGGGCTTGGGTGGCCATCCCTGCTATAATACAAGGCTGACAGCAGCGCAAAGAGAATGCACAGTAGGCCGTCGCCTCCTCGATCATCCTCGCAGTGGTGGTCGATCTGCGTCGATTCAGTCGCTCCCATCAGCCGCAGCGCCGAAAATCTCCTCAGAGGGCGGAATAGGTAGGTGTCTGTCTGAAGCATAGCGCAGCTATTCCACGCTGACGGCCTGATTTTAGCGGCCTGCCTGTAGCGTGTCGGATTTACGTCAGAGATGCCGATATGGACGGCTGTTCATTCCCTTCAGCGGGGAGCCGAAGCCAGTGTGGCAAGGAGGGGAGCGGCAGTGTCCGATATCATGAGTGACAGGGCCTGGTGGGATCTCACCACAGGGCTGTTCCATAGCTGATGAACGTGAAACACGTCTACTTGTTACTCGCCACCAGGGATGTTGCTTATCGCTGAAACCACTGGATTTCTAACAAAACTAGACATGTGTCCTTACCTAGTCCGCGATCCTGATTTGAAATTAATACGCCGCGGCAGATAAGCCGCGCGTACTGGAGCGCCGTTTTGCGGTGCGCGTGGCCTTCCGCCAACGGGGGTTCGAGTCCGCGCTCGGGCATGGGTGTTTGTGTTGGCCTTAGTTTAGTTTACCTTAGGTTATGTAGTTTGTAAGCTAGGGACTAATAACCAGGTTGTTGAGTCCCATAGTTTTACAAACATTTGAACATTTTTTGAACTTAATACTTTTGTTCACTACATGACTGGTTTCGGGCCAACTGCCCATCTTAAGACTAGGTTACCAGACATCTAACTACGCGGTATGGCCACAAAGTAAGTTCCGTTAGGTTATGTAAAACAAACTTGTATAGATACTGAAAAAAAATTTATTGTACAAAAATATAAAACTATTAAACTACTTTTCTAAAAAGCTTCCGAAATTTTGTAGGCATTTGTCATAGCGTGGCAGAAGTCTTTGTATGTCTTCTTCGTAGAAGGTTGCCGCCTGTGTATTCAACCATGTGGTAACATGTTCTTTCAGCTCGTCGTCATCACTGAAGTGTTGACCACCATGGACAGGTTTTAGGTGTAAGAAGAAAGTCGCTAGGAGCGAGACTGGACGGAGGATGATCAAACACGTCCCAGTGAAATTCCCGTAAGAGTTGTTTTGGTCACATTCGGCTTGTGAGGTCGGGCGCCAACGTGAAGGGAAGAAGAAGACTCCTTTCATCTCTTCTTACACCTAAAATCTGTCCTTGGTGGTCAACACTCCAACGATGATGAGCTGAAAGAACATGTTTGCCACATGGTTGAATACACTGGCGGCAACCTTCTATGAAGAAGACACACAAAAACTTGTCCCACGCTATGACAAGTGCCTACAAAATTTCGGAAGTTATGTAGAAAGTAGTTGAACAGTTGCAGATTTTTATACAATAAATATTTTTTCTGTATCTGTTCACGTTTGGTTTATATAAAAAGAACATGTTCCCACATGGTTGAATTTACTTTGTGGACATACCTCGTATTTTATGCCAAAATTTCCACATTTTCGATGTGTCAGTCTGGCGTCGGCTAATGTTCGAATTTCCTAGTTTTGGGAAATGATATTTTGATTTTTGGATTCATCTCGTATCGTTAACAATACATGTACTTTTTACGTCGTATAATGAAATACATAATTTGTTATTTTCTTATAATGGTCGATCTGTTATGTTTCGAAAGCTACAATCTGACATTTAAAGTTGAAAAATGTCAGTTTATATTGCTCCACAATCCATGTTTTGTCTGAGTATCTCAATTAATGAATGTTCTTGTTGTAAAAGGTATGATTTTCAAGATGTATTTTGCACTTACATGGAAGAATGAATCAAATTTCTGTTAGATAAAAATATTGCAATTGATAATGTTTCTGCTAATTTTCTGATTTAAAAAAAAAAATCATATCCACATAAACACCTGAAGCAAACCAAAAGAAATGGTGACAATTTAGTGAACTAGTTAAAACCGCACAGTTCTTTGAGTGCCAGCCCATAACGTTAGTGTTGACTGGTTGTCCGTCTTAACACAGGCACAATGGAGAAAAGGAGTATATAGACGGCCAACTGAAACTCTGTAAAAGGAATTGCAAATATAAATTTTTATTTTAGACGACTGCATTGTTTCAATAGAAGCAATTCCTTAAAAAAGAATTTGGTGCAATGAAGAAAGATACAGAGGACGTAAGTTCTTGATGTAGATATATGTAATTGAAGTAATATTTATTTTTATGTCCGAAGACACCTGTTTCGTAGCCGTATTGCATTTGCAAATTATGTATGGAAGAGGAGAAGGGAGCCGCGGCGGAACGGCCGAGCGCATTGAGGCGCTATGCTGCGACGCGCGAGGCCGTTCCCCGTCGGGGGTTCGAATCCCCCCTCGGGCATGGATGTTTGTGCCGTCTTTAGTATAAGGTAGTTCACAAGTAGTTTGTTAGTTTAGGGACTGATGACCCCGCAGTTAAGTCCCTTAAGCTTAATAAACATTTGAACATTTGGAGGGGAAGGGAGATGGATTCGGACATATCCGAAAGAACAGACACCACACCAATATATTAATAAGTATTTACACGCGTAGACAGTGTTTGCTTCATTTCCTTCACCGCAGTAGCGGTTATATGTTCGACCTCGCACGGGAATCCGTAACGGGAGTGTAAAGAGGACTTGGACGATAGTGGCGCTACATTCGTAGCGTACGACTTTGGAAGTTTGAGACGGCCGGGGGGCGAGAACGGGTAGCAAAGTGATGCCGGGCGTCGTGGCTTGGCTCAGCGCAGCCGGTCAGAGGATTGAAAGCTCTGTATTATTAAGGGGGGAAAAAGAGGAAAAAAATAAAAAGCTGAGCCAAGAACACAGCGAACAGCAACGAACAAACACGATCAGCGACCCCGCAAGAGGGAAAAAAAAAAACGTTAATGCCACTGCTGTCCCGAAGCGGGCGATCTGGGTTCGATTCGCGGTCCGACTCATTGTTTAAATTTGCTGCTCTAATACAGCCATCGGTATGTGTTTCTTGAAGTGCCAGTACATCTACATCATTTTCTTTAATAATTTTGGAGAGGATATAACCTTTGGCTCTGCTATAGCTTTCAATGTTGGCTTGGCATATTTTTAGAACATGCCCAACTTTTGGTGTTTTACTGGGCCGCATTCTGCTAGCCTTCGTGTAGCGCATCTGGCGGGGCCGGGAGGTACTAGTACGTCCGGCCATCGCTTGAGGGTGACATTCGCTTCGTGTTTCGTTCATCTTCTTCTTATCACATCGAAACACTACTAGGGGAGTGGGCCACGTCGAGGCTGTCACCATATAATATATATATATATATATATATATATATATATATATATATATATATATATATATACAGGGTGTTTCACTAAGTGTGTTTGCCTCTGTAACTTATAACATAATAGATGACGGGAAATTTTAATGCGGTAGGTCAACACAAGAAATGTTACACTTTCTGCGGAGCTATGAACATAGTTTATTGTATCATTTTCCAAAGAGTTACACCACAAAGATATAATTTTTAAATGGAACAATAGTTTTTTCTATCGTGTATTGGATTCGTTGAAACCAGCTGCGTCCAAATCAATTTAAACTACATTCCTATCACTGTTAGTTTGGGAGCTACAACCCTTCAAAGTTCCGGGGGCGGAGGCTGCGATAGCGTAGCTGACTGGCCGAGCGGCTATCCCCTGGGGCACGGCCCACTGTCTCATGACCACCAGCCAGTCAGCTACGCTGTCGTAGCCTCTGCCCCCTAAACTTTGAAGGGTTGTAGCTCCCGAACTAACAGTGATAGGAATGTAGTTTAAATCTATTTGGACGCAGCTGGTTTTAACGAATCCAATGCACGATAGAAAAAAAACTATTGTTCCATTTAAAAAATTATATCTTTGTGCTGTAACTCTTTGGAAAATGATACAAAAACTATGTTCATAGCTCTTGTGTTGACCTACCGCATTAAAATTTCCCGTCACCTATTATTTTATAAGTTACGGAGGCAAACACAGTGAAACACCCTATAATATATAGGCCAGAACATAAGACACGAAAGAGCACCGAAATACCTGGGTGTTAAACTGGACCGCAGCCTAACGTTCAAAGAACACCTGCATGACGTCAGCCAAAAACTCAGAGGCAGCGTCAATATCATTCAGAAACTCGCAGGCTCTCTACCTGGGGAAGCAATGCTACGACACTTCGCACTTCAAATTCAAATTTTTGTATAGCTTATGGGACTGAACTACGGGGTCATCAGTCCCTAAACTTACAAACTACTTATGAACTAGCTAACACTAAGGACGTCACAAATATCTATGCCTGAGGGGGGGATTCGAACCCCCGACAGTAGTGGCCGTGCAGAACGTGACTGACGCGCCTCGGTCTCCACGGCCACCGCGGCCGGCACTTCGCACTACCTGCATGGCTCTAATCTACAGCGTTGCATACAGAATACTGCGCACGTGTATGGGCTAACAGTTCGCACGTCAACAAAGTTGATGTTTGCCTAAATGACACCTTGCGAACAATAACTGGAACGTTGAGATCTGCTCAAACACCATGGCTCTCTGTGCTGGCAAATATTGAACCTCCGTCACTCCGCAGACAACATGCAATCCAAAGAGAAATAAAAAAATTGCTGCTGACATCACACTTCCCATACACGCTGATCTACATGGCCCGACATTATTAATGTCTAGAAATCCCTTCTGGAACCACTCGTCGAACAATCGGAACACCGTAAACAGAATGGAACCACCTATGGCAACAAGCAAATGTTCACAATGTACACCTCATTAAAAACCCGGCTGATCGTGTTCCTGGTTTCAACCTCCCTGGAAGTACCTGGGTGGCATTAAACAGAATGAGAACCGGTGTTGGACGGTGCAACAAGCTGATGGCCAAGTGGGGCTACGTGGACGATCCTCACTGTGACTGCGGACGCAAAATAAATCAATCTAATACAGTCATTGCCAATCCTTTCCTTCCTAATACTTCTTCCTCCCCCTCCTTCAGAAATAATTTGTTAAGCAACAGTATTATTTTTTCTACCTTTGGTAATAAGTTTAAAATATTTTTCATCCTAAAATGTACAAAACGTCCTCATTTTTGCATTCCAAAATCTGGTAACCCTATCTTCCGATCAATTAGAGTTATAGAGTAACCTGTCACTTTCTCAATTACTCTGTAACTAAGAATTGATCTGAAGAACGGTAGATGGCGTGAAATCGGTCATGTACAAAATAAGAGTGATTTAATGACCGATATTGAAACAGTTACCTGGTTTTTTTATTACAAAAGGGTTTTTTTCGGTTTCTTATGGTCTGTTGGCTCAGTGGTAAAGTGTCACACTAAAAATCGAAAGGTCGCGTGTTCGACCCGCTTGTAGTTATAGGATATATGACTACATTCACATTTGGCAATGTTTCTTGATGATTAAAACGCCAAGTTCCATCTGCAGGTCCTCTTATAACTCGTTGGGTAAGTTACTTAAAAGTCCTCCGTCTTGACAGAGGAAGACAATAACGTACCACCTCTAACAAAAGATTACACAAAGAAAATACCGTGCGGGAGTCGAACCAAAGGCAATGTTTCATTGGCAGAACACTTACATGATGCAACAGTTCTTCTATAGAAACAGACTGCATGCACTTGTCCGCCTTATATTGCAGTATTGCTGTGCATTCTGGGAATCTCACCAAGTGGAACTGATGGAGGATACAGAAAAAGGTTCAGAGAAGGTCTTTTTCTTTTGTATTGTCGCGATACACGGGTTGGGTTAGAGTTTCACAGAAATGATCACGAGTTGGGGTGGAAATCATTAAAAGAAAGGCCTTATTCGTTGCGGCGATATCTATTTGAGAAATCTGTTCCACCAACTTTCACTTTCGAAGGAACTGTTGCACGAAGCAAATGTGTGCAAATGGTCAGGCAACGACAAGTAAAAATTTTTAGGTACTTGTAAATATGATGCACTTTCGAACACAAGTAACAGTAAATACATGAAAAAAATTGCACGTAAAATAGTTTTAGACTGTTAGTTATAGAACTGAATGAATCTGCATTTAACATTCCCCCTGAGGAACATCTCACAAAAGAAATTAAGAACATTAAGGATGCATACAGAAGTTAAATAAACACAATCAACTAATCCTTGAAATGTGGGGCGGGAGCTAAAGATAGCTATTAACTCAAGTTATCTTGGTTCGACGGAAAGGATTCTTTTTTAAAAATGTCATCAGTCCAGCTTAAATATGTTTATATTATACAATAATAATACTGATCGTCACACACACACTTCTGGACGACTGCTTTCTTTGCCCTATTTCCGCCAACATCAGCGACAGAACAGTTCTGGTACGATGTTACAATAGACCCAAGTTAATTTCGTAAGCCTTGCTATAATGTTCTCACCTCACTCCACTAGTTGCTTTCTGCTCGCACAAATCAACCAGCTAGTAGCTAGTACTATTTTAATGTATATAATTAGGTATATTATGAAGATTATCGGGAACACCACGTATGTACCAGTCTCGTTCTTAGTGGGAATGGAACGGGATGAGTAACTTTTTTCAACGAAAGAAAATATAAAAAGGTAGGTGAATCTAAACATATTTACTAACAATAGCCTGCAAAAATATTTAATTGGAATAGGTGAACCTGGCAATGAAGATTTCGGCAATTGTAGTAGTGTTGCCAACGAAAATTTTAACTTTCCGTTAACCATGTTGGAATTTTCCGTCAAAAATACGTCAGAATATTTATTTCTCATCAATGAAACCAGTCAGCGCAAAAACACACTACGTAGAAGAATGTATAATGATTTTATTAATTTACACTTACATCGCACACTCAGATTTATTGAAAGAATACAATCATCGTCACTGTCAATGCTGGAATCTTGGTTTGTTCAAATGTTTGTAAATCTATCGGACCAAACTGCGTGGTCATCAGTCCGTAGCTTCAACCGCGCTTCGCAGCGAGACGCTTTAGACCACTTTTTTTTTTTTTTTTTTTTTTTTTTTTTTTTTTTTTTTTTTTTTTTCTCAGGTTGATCTTTGATCTGCGGTCGTTTTTATTGTTCGTGCTTGGTCGTTCGGGGATCATTTGGTTCAGCTTTTTTATTACAGGGAGCGTTTAGCCCCCTGACCGGGCGCGCTGAGCCACGGCGCCCGGCAGACCACTCGGCTACTGCACCGCGGCGAATCTTGGTTTCCAGTTGGAACTGTAGAAGTCGAAGACTCAAAAATTTGCACTGTTCCAACCATATTTATTACGTTAGGGGGCAATTCATATGAACAACAAGTTTTACCATTTCATTTCAGCCCTGAGCGCACAATCAAAACTGCGTTTACCGGATTTACCTTCATTTTACATATTAGTTTAGATCAGTGGCGGCACGTCCTATGTATTCCAATGAACCCCCGGAAAAGTAGTTCGTGGTGGAAAAAGTAAATAAATAAAATGTGTTTTTAAACTGTCAATCTTCGTTTCGTTCTTCTATCAGATTATTTTATATGCACATTCTAAGTATTTTCATCGCATGGGAAATGTTTTAAGTCGCGGAGACAGCACGTATACGAGTCGTGGCTCGGCCGCCTAATAGGCAGCAGTGACCGCAGCGTTGCAATGCGCATGCGCGGCTGAGGTGCAAATTCCCTTATGAGACCCCTGGAGGCAACATATGGACGCTCCCCCAGCATGAAGGGGCGAGGGGAAACGCCGCTTTTATCATTGGCGTTGGAGCTGGTAGAGACGCCAGCTCCTGGCTACTCGAGCCCTGGCGCTTACGCACAATGGAGATATTGCGCACCTCGCTTTGTGTATGGGCAAATCCTCCATGAATGCAACATCCGTCCATCATGTTTGTTTTTGGCGCATTGAAGATTTATCAAAAACACGTCATATTTGATAAAATATAACTATCAATTAAAGACGCGGCAACTTGACGTCTTCAGAAGATCCGATTATGCCAGCCGCGGTGGACGAGGTGACTAAGGCGCTCCAGTCACGGTCTGCACGGCCACTACGGTCGGGGATTCGAATCCCTCCTCGGGCATGGATATTTGTGCCGTCCTAGTTCGTAAGTAGTTCATAAGTAGTTTGTAAGTTTAGGGACTGATGACCCCGTAGTTAAGTCCCATAGACTATTTGAACTTGATCCGATTATGAATAATACTAAAATCATTCTTCTCCATCTAGCCAAAATAGCCGTGTGGTTAGTGGCATTACGCTGCGGTGTCAAAGGTAGTGAGTTCGAGACAGGGGCGTAGGTAAGGGGGAGGAGGGGACGAGGGGGTTCAACCCCCCCCCCCCCCCCCGAACTTTTTTTTATATTTGTGATAAAAACTGACAATAATTTGTGTAATGCTTATGAGAGTTAGACTGAAAACTTTCTAATGTTTGTAATTCTATCGGACCAAACTGTGTGGTCATCAGTCCGTAGCTTACAAACTACTTAAACCTGGGTAAACTAACCTAAGGACAAACACACACACCCATGCCCCAGGGAGGACTCTAACCTCCACGGCGAGCAACCGCGCGTTCCGCAGCGAGACGCTTTAGACCGTTCGGCTACTCCACCGCAGCCTGAAAACTTTGCCAACCGTCTGAGAGCGGCATTGACGGGTTGCGCAATATACTGAAGGAGACTGCCGAGCTTTAAAAATATTGAAGGGCGCTCAATATATTGCGCAATATATTGTACCGTGTGAGGGCGATATTGAGCAATAGACGGTAGTTCCCGCCGAGAATTTATGCTTTGCGGAATAGATGAAGGTTACCCGGCGACGAAAATGAGCGCGAGTTCTACAGGAAAGGCAGATGAGAGGACTCATCTGTTGAAGTGCATTCAGGTGAGTAATTTCATTAAATATTTCATACTTATTTCGTTATTAGCTGTAGAAACATTCAATAATAGGATTAGTGCAGAGAAGTAGCACAGAAACTGCTTCTTTCTTACTTTAATTTCTTCAGCGCTACCTTCATATGTACTAGGAAAAATGTTCAAATGTTTGTAGAACTTATGGGACTTAACTACGGGGTCATCAGTCCCTAAGCTTACAAACTACTTATGAACTAGCTAAGACTAAGGACAGCACAAATATCCATGCCCGAGGGGGAATTCGAACCCCCGACCGTAGTGGCCGTGCAGACCGTGACTGGAGCGCCTCAGTCCCCTCGGCCACCGCGGTCGGCTATGTACTAGAATAACCTTTCCCGGGTGCTGATCGCTTCTGTCATCATTGTATCTTTTCTCTGTATATAAGGCGTAATAAGTAAGTAAAGCAGTTAACAATCCGAAGATTTTTTTTTTTTTTTAATACCAGTTCTTTACTAGGCATGGTCCTGTTTGGAGGTGGTACGTTCAAATCAAATGTTTGTAGAGCTTATGGGACTTAACTACAGGGGTCATCAGTCCCTAGAGGTGGTATGCTGTTGCCTTCCTCCGACCTTCGAACTGACTTACCCAGCCAGTTATAGGGGGACCTACAGTTTAACGTGGTTTCCGAACCACGGCGTTACTCGGTATTTTTCACAAGAGCAATACTGCTAGAGGTGAAAGAAGCGGAAAGTGACAAATAAAAATTCTAGGACCTGGCGGGGATCGAACCCGTGACGTTTGTATTTGTAGTCTGGCACTCTACCACTGTGCTACCGAGCGCAAGGCGTAATAAGGTTCACCGATTCGTTGCAAATTTCCTCAGTCAACCTTAAAAAATTGCGATAATCATCCGGCTCTGCTGCCACGTTTTCTCAGATGTTTGTACGAGTACGACCGTGTGTAGAACGTCTTCCAAGGCACATTTTCATCCACCGTCGCTTCCCCTTGTTTCTCTTTTTGCAGCACCTAGCAATGACAGTCGCAACACATGGAAGGTCCACGTCGTCGAGCGCCGACACGATCGCTACGGAGGCTGAGCTCTGTCCGACGGGCCCCAGCATAAATATTGCGCAATAAATATTGTGCCGTTCGTGGCCTCGCACTTTCGCGCGATATATTGACACAATATTTCTGCTCAATAAAAATTGACCGTGTGAGGGCCCCTTAAGTTGTAATCGGTGCTTTGGCTTCTTAGTTGTTGGCGGAACACTTTGTCTCGAGTGTCTTCTTGGTGGCCTTCGTGAGGCCTAGGCAAGCGTCGCGCACAACTTTCACGACCAAAATCATGCCAATTAAAAAAAAATATATATATATATACTCAGGTAACCACCACCTAAACTTCGATGAACAAGTATTGTTGAATTTCAGCCAGAAACTCGCTCCATAGACTGTTTACAGTAGTGTTGGGCAACACGATCAGGGCCGGCGCAAGGCACGTGCGAAACGTGTGGTCGCACGGGGCGGCACTTTCCGAGGGGCGGCAAATCTGCCGACCCCTTTCTTTTATTTTTTAAGGACAAACTCAACATTCATGCCTAAGAGGGGATTCGAAGCCAAACCTTGGAGGGGCCGGCTTCGGGAACTGTGGCATGGCACCTGACTACCTACCTGCCGCCCCTGTTGAACAAGGGGCGGGAGGAGGACTGATTTCTTGCTCGCCACTGTGGCAGCGCTGTCGTGTTTATGCCTGAAGAAGAGAGAGGGGGGAGCAGTCTGGCGTACACGCCAGTCAAATTGTCTAGCTAGTATTCTTAGCCAGTATTCCTATGAGTGGAGCGCTGCCAGCCTGTTTCGCGCCGTGCGTTTACTCACAACTAATTTAGCACAAGACGAAATGCAATTCGGAAATTCGAATGCAATGTTAGATACTGCGGTTACAGGTTAAGCCTGAAACAATTTTGTTAAGCCCTTCAATGGCAGTTTCCGAGTGTTTCATATTTCCCGCATTATGGGAAAAAGGATGGATGAACATTACTACAGTCAAACAGATCCGACACCTAAAATAGCTAGAAGTATGCCACGGCGGATTAGCCACGCGTACTGGAGCGCCGTGTTGCGGTGCGCGCGGCCGTCCGCCGTCTGGGGTTCGAATCCCCTCTCGTCTTTAGTATAAGGTAGTTCATAAGTAGTTTGTAAGTTTAGGGACTGATGACTCCGTTGCTAACTAAGTCTCTCAAGCTTTGCAAACATTTGATTTGCTAGAAGTATTCAGAATGAGTAAATATGATGTGAGTAGTTACAAGGGATAAAGAAATTGGTAGTAAGCTTGGCATAAGTTGGGTTTCGACGTATTTTTGGAAATTTTTGCTATCCGTTTCTGAGTGATAGTCGGACGTTTTGGTTTTTGAGGCATTAAACACCTTTCTCCGCCTGCGTGAACAACAATGAAACTCTGACCGCCACTTTTGTTTGACAATACTACTCGCACTCTATCACTTTGCCAACATTTATTTACTGTATAATGCGTGCGAATCCATATTTCATCTAAGTATGCTACTGGTCGCTTTGATACCGATGAAAATCCGAGAAAGTATGGACTTTTATCAACAATGCCCTCTCGCCCGCACAAAACAAAACGTTAATTTTGACACCTTCTAAAACACATATCCACAGGTAGAACATTGTTTCTAAGGGTTTCCTTGCTAGCTTTGAAGCTCATTTCTGTTCGAAAAGAGTTGTGCAGTGTTCGCATAGTTCGTATTCCTTTCTATTGTTCGTAATGCCATAGAAATTGCGCTTGATAGTACATTTATCCATATCATCGGTTACATACTTACTGTGAGCTTCTTATTTGTTCTTCTTCTTGGGCGCTAGTTTAACCGTAGCCTCGCCGTTTCTCAACTCGTGACCTACAGTAGTTCCTGGCACTGCCGCGTCACCACTTCGCAATAGGTAAGTGCTTTTCATATAACGTACAATTAGTATTGCGCATAAGTTAGATTTTTTCTCCTTTAAGGTTGCAGAATACGAAAATTTATTTTTCTTATGATCTGTTACTTCAAAAATTAGGCTAGTCGGCAAATAAACACGCGTCCTCCCAATAACTAGAATGAAAATAATGCGAGGAAAATTGAAGTGATGCGGCATGACTAATTTGTTGCCCCTTATTCCATAATCAGACACGAACGAGCTGACACATGCAAATTACGACAGATGGCGAGTGTCAATTCTTTGAAATGAACAAACGCAGTGCAGTGAGTTAATATATTTCGACTAGCATCAGAACCCGTCGATGCCCGGGTGTGTATTTATTATGTTACTCAATCTTCTTATTCTTCCTCTCTCCATTGTCTCCCGCGCAACTCTTTCGCCGTTTCACCTGCATGCGTAGTGAAATTCGGCCTGAAATTCAATTTCACGCGGCTAAATTCTTAGACTTCATCTCCTGAACAGCGTATCCTACAATAATATTTCACACACTTTTGAACATTTTTGTAAATTCACAAGAATTATTACAATTAGCTAGATTTCCTCAATCAGATTGACTCCATTTTTGAGCTGCTGCCCAGCGACTGATTTGTACAAATATGCAGAGAATGTCACCAATCAGTCGCAATTTTTGTTTTTATTTTCCGGACCTACATAGAGTTCGAGCATAGTGTGGCTATTCTCAATGCTTTGTGTTTACATCTATACCGTAATGCTGAACGTAACTGTCAACATGACCGTTTAGATGTAAGCACATATTATAGTCTGATTTAAACTAGTTGTCACTTGACAGGCAGCTTTTTTTTTTTATTGATATCGGGTCTCCTTCCTCCCCATCAACCCGTCCTTCCGCTCACCAAAGTCGCCTTCTTCGGCGTCGGCTTCTATCGGCCTTTTTGTTCCATTTCTTGGACTTGAAAATAATTGAAAATAATAATAATAAAAATGTAGCGGATTTGACGAATTTCCGTCTCGCTGTTCCACAGCTTTATATCGGAAATCGAAAATATTGCAAACCAAAAGACCAGTGCTTGCCACTTCGGCGTGGGCTTCTTTTTGCCATATATAACTGAAATATATATTTTTATATTTCCGTATTGCGTCGGAAATATTCGGTAAAGGAAGTGAATGTTTGTTCTTCTTCGTCGTACAAGTACATGAATTAGTAGGGTTTTTTTAACTTTGCGTGTGGCGTGATGTCAAAATAGAATAAGATAAATAAGAAAATAAATTCTAAAGAATTAAAAACTGTAATGAAAAGAAAATCTCTTTTCCGGTATGTCTTGTAGGAAATCAAGAATCATTTGTATGAATACATATGTTCGTTCCCTCGTAGATGTAATGTGGTAACATACTTAAGTTTTTTCTTCTGATTTACCAATGATTTAAAACTGTGTTGATGTTAGTCTTGAGTAAATTAGATTTCTTCTTCTTGTTATACTAATTAAACAAAATTTGTAATTGCAACAGAACATCCAGTTTCGTCACTGGGTTATATAGAGTCGTCAACGCAGTAACGTATCTGAATTTAAATGATACATGGCGATCTTCTCTTTGTTTCCCTAAAAACCTTCTCTTGTTGCGTGTAACAGAAAAGTCAAAACAATTACATTCTTCTTGTAATACTTTACATTATTGTTCTAGTCAAAAAATTTTCAAAAGTTTCCTTGTATTTTTTATTATGCATCAGCATGTGGTGTTCAGTAGTGATGGGACAACCGACTGTTTTTAACAACCGATTGGTCAATCGGTTGTTTTTTCGTTCAGTCGGTTTTTTCAGTCGAATGAAACAACCGAATGAAAATAGTCTCTGTGGCCGTATGAATGTTTTCACTCACTGGCGGGGTTTGAGTGGTTTCAGTCGATGCGGAACAATCGAATGAAACCAGTCTCTGTCGGCTGCAGCCGTTATATGAATGTTTTCACTCATTTGGCGAGTTTCAGTTGTTTCAGTCCATGCGCGACCACCGAATGAAAGAAGTCTCTGTCCTTTATATGAATGTTCTCGGCATTGAGTGGTTTCACTTGATGCGATACAACCGGCTGGAAAAAGGCTTTGCGGTTTCTGCAGTTATATGGTTGTTTTTATTAATTCATCGACTTTGTGTGACTTTATTTGCATACTCCTTCAGTCTTTTCTGGTATGAAACTTTCTTAGAGACAAATCTTATAAATATAGCACTGTGGCCGTGTGTGTGTTTCTATTGCATGCAAATCTCCAGTTTTGTTCCAATCTTGATGGAATTTCGCACACTTGACCTCCAAAGCAAGAGGAAAATCACTGTCTACATCAAATTTCATTCGGTGCATGGCGGAGGGTACTTTACATACTGACTTCAACAAAAACCACAATTTGGCTGCGATCTTGATGAAATTTTGCAAACTTGACCTTTAAAACAAAACGAAGGGAATTGTGTACAATAAATATCGTAGGTGTATGGAGGAGGGTTTCTTACCTACTAACTTCGACAAATCCCGTTTGTATTCGAATTTTAATGATATATTTCGCTCTTCACCTTCAAAGAAAGAGAATGATCACCGTCTACATCTACTTTAGTTCGGTGCATGACAGAAGGTATTCCAGACTTTGACGCCAATATAGAGTTTTATTCCGATCTTGATGAAATTTTGCACACTTGACTTTCAAAACAAGTGGCAGTTCACTGTTCAGCCAGCTCCCGTCACCTCTGCATGGTAAGTTACGCTGCATTTTAATTAAAATTTATTTTTGTAGACACTAAGATGTTATTCAATGTGTGTAATAAATAGTTTTCGTGATCTGCAATGAAAAGAAGGAAAATTTTTCGGACGCCAAAATCTCGTACTTCAATAGCCCATGTAAAACTGGCGCTAAGTAAAATAAAGAAAATATTTTTTTGTGCTTAGAAATATCACTGAGATTGATACTGTATGTAAATTTCAAAAATTTTATGTAAAGTTTGAAGGAAATAGAGATTTTAAACATCATACTTGTTACGAGTTCAATATTGACATAGATGCGTAAAAACGTAGTTTTCAGAAATTTATATACCGGAAACGCAATGCACTACGAAAACTTTTAAAGATTCGTTGCAAAGCGTGATACTTTAGCCATGAATGGAAAAAAAAAAAAATTGTTTTGAGACCAATAGTTTTTAAGATATGAAGTGATAAGTTTGAAGCTGTTAGCGAACTAGAAAAATTTTAATAGTTTCAAACAAATTAACGTAGCTCTTGCCCTAATTAAAATCAAGGATAGATTTTTGACATACTGTGAGACCTTATAGATACGTACATCGTGTGTGAATTTGAAATTTTTTACTCGTTTCTTGTTGAAGTTAGAGGCTTTAAAGCGATTTTCTATCGCCGCGTGGAGCGATGCGCTGTGGCGGCTGCCGCCAGCCAGTACTTGACGTGACAACGCTGCAGCTTTGGCCCGCAAACGTCAAGTGACAACTGATTTAAATCAGACTATAAAAGCTTTGAAACTGGCCACTCAGTGGCCGAAACCTAGAGGTAGATCTGAAAAGTAAAAACAGAAATTACGATTGATTGCTGACATTTCCTACAGGTTTGTTTAAATAAAATTCCACAAAGTCCTGTAAAAAAAAATCCGTTTTCGTTATAAGAAATATTTAACTGTTTGAAAAGAGGTGGGGCAGAGCAGCCTTTTAACGAAATCAGTGAACACATGGGACGCACCGTTACTGTCGAATTCGTATTAAAAGGGTGATGGGTTCCACTCTGCCCAGGGGCAAATATTTTTGTGCTCCTTGGCAATGCGTGCAGTACTGACGTCAGAATTGACCGCAACATCAAATGGTTTATTTTGTATTTATATGCGCCGAACATCAGCGTGGGACGTCATTATTTGAAACATTTGTAGCTTCTCTTTCCAGGTTGTCGTAACGGTCGACTTATGACCGAACCCTAGAACACCAAGGATCAAAAGTGGTGCGAGTAAAACCACTTCAATAACTGTTTGTTAAGCTTATGGGACCTAACTACGGGGTTATCAGTCCCTAAACTTACAAACTACTTATCAACTACCTTATACTAAGGACGGCACAAATATCCATGCCCGAGGGGGGATTCGAACCCCCGACCGTAGTGGCCGTGCAGACCGTGACTGGAGCGCCTCAGTCTCCTCGGTCACCGCGGCCGGCTGTAAAACCACTTATACGTCTTTAGAAAACATAAATTCAAGATTTCTCGGCAAAGTCCCTTCACGCGTGGGAGACAGCAAGCCAAATGTAATGGCACACACATCACATCGAACAAGGACAAGTCCTGGAATGTCTTTTTAAAGTTTTCCGTATACATCATTGTTTACTCCCGTCATAACACTAGCATTGTTCGATCCCATGTCAATTATAATTTTATGGTCCAAACCAAGTTCCTACGAAGTGTCTTTAACTGCACAAACAATCTCGTCTGCGGTATAGTCGGTTAATATTACGAGCTTCAGAAATGAAGTGTTTATTTTCTTAAATAACTTTCTATATTACCACAATAAGATAATGTCAGTAGACTCGTCCAAAAGTATTTTCCGTCTTCAATGTAAAGTTTTAGATCGTTCTTAAAATGCGGATTTTCAATATTTTTTTAGAATCATAAAGCATTTTGTACGACGTAGTTGCAAATATTTAATCCGTTCAGAATTGCCACCGAATTTTTCCAATTGCTTTCCTAAAGGGTGTATTACACGGAGGGTATTTGGTCGCTAGTCGCTGGCGAATTTGGACGCAGTTGCTAAATTCGCTCCGTGTAAACAAGGACAGCGAACAAAGTCACTACTCCGAAACGCGAGCGTCTAAAGTTGAAGGGCGGGCTACTATAGACGCTGGTCGCTGGCGTTTTTGGTCGCTCGCAAGAGTTGGTCGCCGCGTGTCATACAAAGGAGCGTATAAAGTAGCCACCACTCGAGTCAAAATGTCGAAGGAAGTAATAAATGCTGGCATTGTGTTTCTCGCAAAAGTCTTAATGGAACAATGTACCAAAATCAAAACTGAAAAGTAGGAAAAATAAAAGGAAATGAATAAGAAAGTGGGCTGGGAGGAGGGATAAATATAGTGCTTCTGCAAATCTTTTGAGAGAATTATTGTGTGGAGATCCTTCTGCTACAGAAATATAATGAAGATGAGATATTTTGTTTTCATTTCTGTTTTCCATATCCCCCAAGAGACCTTCAGTGTTCAATTCGTCATTCGCCACAGTTGGTTAAATTGAGTGTCTAAGTTTAGTATTAAATAATCATTTTAATGCCCTATAATACTGGAAAACTTCGATAAATTTTCAGAAATCTGATTACATCCCACTTCATATTTTGTTTAGTGGAAAACAGAACTGTATGGTATCACCACAGTCTAATATAGACTCACCCCGTTTACATGGGCTCCCAAAACCGGATTTCGTAAACCGATTTCCCAATTCCGCTTTTGGTTGGTCATGTAAACACTCCAAAATCGATTCTGGAAATCCGCTTCTCTAAAGGGTGATTCTATTTACACTTCGGTAAAATCAGACGTGACGTCATTATGACGTATACACACTACCGACATCCAGAAGAGCGGCGTATCGACTTTTGCATCGTTCGAGACGCTGGTTTCGGGTGGAACAACACGCTTAATTCGACATTATTTCTGAACTGCATACTTTTTTCCTTCGTAGTTTAGTGACAAAACTAGGCCTTACTTAATATTGGTATCATGTTTTGGAAAGCACTGACGGAAATTTCAGTAAATGTATATTGAAAATTATGTCAGAAATTACGCAGACCGAGCCTTAGAGAACGACAACTTCACACATTTTCAAAGAAAAGAACTAGCATGTTGCAGCAACTTGGCGGTAGATGAGTACCCAGTTTTACGAAATGTTTTACCTGATGTTCGCAGAGCCTCTGTAACAAATGACTGTATTAATATCCAGCTCATTTGATTTATAGTTTCGGCGAAAACATACATATACCTACGGCGACTATATGTTGTTTTTGAATGTCGTATATTTTGACATGTCCTAGTACACATTGTCGCTTCATAGCCTGGTAACCGTATTTTGTCCTCTTAGTTTAACGTAGACTCCATACTACAATGCAACTCTGTAGCATTTTTCGCTTAAAGATAAAGTTTCTATTAGTTTTAAACACAACCTTCACAAAGTTTCCATTAGTTTTAAACACAACCTTCACAAATGGGTCACGATGACAACATCAGATTTGGCTGACTATGTTTCAGAGCTCACAGTGTAGGTCCTTTTTCGGAAAGTTTATAGCTTCTTACTTTAAAAAAAAAAAAAAAAAAAAAAAAGAAAGCAAAGTTATAGCTTCCGAAACTGTAATGAATATACCATTACCAACTGAAGATATTATCAGCTGCCGGCCGCGGTGGCCGAGGGGACTGAGGCCCTTCAGTCACGGCCTGCACGGCCACTACGGTCGGGGGTTCGAATCCCCCCTCGGGCATGGATATTTGTGCCGTCCTTAGTTGTAGGTAGTTCATAAGTAGTTTGTAAGTTTAGGGACTGATGACCCCGTAGTTAAGTCCCTTAAGCTTAACAAACATTTGAACATTTTTTATTATCAGCTACTCCTTTAATTCGTCTTCTACAATTGCAACCGCAGTTTTGCGTCTAGAACGACCACACAAGTCGATCATGGCTCCAGTCGTCTTCGATATTGTTGATACGTCATAATGACGTCACGTCTGATTTTACCAACGTGTAAATAGAATCACCCTTCTCTAAAGCGGTTTTCCAGTTCCACAATCAATTTTCGTGCCCATGTAAACGCAACCGTTTTTGAAGCGTTCTTGGCTTGTCAGATTGTGTTTTCTTGTTAAGAATTTTCGGCACATATGGAAAGAGTGATATTTTCTAATGTGAAATAAAAGTTAAATATTAGACTGAACATAAATCTGCGTATTTAAATAAAGAAAAATAGCGATTGTGCAGACTAAATAAGGAACTGAATCAGCTGTTTTCCAGCCGCCATTTTAAGTGAGCTACGAAATCCGATTCAGCAGGCTATGCCATGTAAACACGACAGCGAAAAACGGTTTACGAAAATCGGTTTTCGTCTTTCCGAAGACGTGTTCCATGTAAACGTAGTGACTGTGGTATCACTTTCAAAACAATGTGTCATATGCTACGCCACGTTTCAATTGTTTTTACGAAGACGCTAGCGCGTCTGAAGTCACTGCGTGCCATTGCGTCAGCGTATTCATTCGCTACTCGCCTATACGCCGAGCGACAACAGACCCCAGCGACTAGCGACCAATATACGCTCCGTCACTACGTTTACATGCAACATATCTTCCGGAAGACGAAAACCGTTTTTCGCTAGCGTGTTTACATGTTATAGCCTGAATCGGATTTCCTAGCCCACTTAAAATGGCGTCTGAAAAACAGCCTGATTCACTTCCTGATTTAGTCAGCGCATTTGCTATTTTTCTTTACATAAATACACGTATTCATGCTCACTCTAATATTTATACTTATATTTCATGGTAGAAAATGTCACTCTGTTTATTTGTGCCGAAAATTCTTAACAAGAAAACACAGTCTGACAAGTCAAGAACGCTTCAAAATCGGTTGCGTTTACATGGGCACGAAAATCGATTGTGGAACTGGAAAACCGCTTTACAGAAGTGGATTTCCAGAATCGATTTTGGAGTGCCGGCCGCGGTGGCCGAGGCGCTCCAGTCACGGCCACTACGGTCGGGGGTTCGAATCCCCACTCGGACATGGACATTTGTGCCGTATAAGGTAGTAGATAAGTAGTTTGTAAGTTTAGGGACTGATGACCTCGTAGTTAAGTCCCATAAGCTTAACAAACATTTGAACATTTTGATTTTGGAGTGTTTACATGACCAACCATAATCGGAATTGGGAAATCGGTTTACGAAATCCGGTTTTGGGAGCCCATGTAAACGGTGTGCGTGTAATATCGCCGTAAGACTCAAGTGATCAACAGTGACTGACTGCAATGCTCAGCAACAAAAATAGATGCATATGCTTCAGACGACTTCGCTTTTATTTCGTTTCTTTCTGGAAAATCAATAACTTTTTGGCACATTAGCGCCAATAATTTGCAGTTCTTAAGGGGCTTCACTGAACTTAAGTCACCTTTCAAATTTGAATGTTTATTGTTGCTAGTCAAGATACACCGAGAAAATCTGCACTCTGGAAATGACGGATCAGAACTATCTTCTTTCTTGACAATCCAGGCCATTCTCTTATATTGTACTTTGTCCTTTTTAACACGCAACGAAACAAGCACACACAAAGCTGAGAGCTACTTATAACCTCACTACGTTAGAAAAGACGCAACAACCAGAGCCTAGCAGTTCTACTGTTGTTCCTCCTGAATTTGACGTCAGATTGCGAACAGACTCTTCGCACTCAGTGTTGCAGCAAAAGAAACAAATTAACAGCATTTTTGTATTTACCATACAACTGAACACTAAAAACTACTAAATTTTATTGCAAGTGCAACGAATGTGCAACTAAAAACGAGTTCTTCATTAAGAAAGGACACAACAGTTGCCGTTAAAAATCCGTAAGCCGTTAAAACATTTTTTTCCCGTTTCCATGATCCTGATCTGCTAGATCTGACGGAAAATCCGTTAAGTTGACATCACTGAATTGTAACGTGAATCAGATGAGTAGGGCCTATTTATTTTAAATTTGCACCACAGTCTAATATATGTTAGACTAGCTGAACCCCCCCGCTGCTTCGCATGCATAGGCTGGTTGGTCTGCACCAGTTGTTTCATTTTTATCCTGATGAAGAATCCATATCTTAAGTTTCGTAGTTATATCTTGAAATTTGAGTTAACAGCACCATATTTTTGAAAATCAATTTTTGCATCTCGTATTTCACCCCCTTATTGGTCGAATTTCCAAAAATACCGGAACACGTGTCTTTTTAATTTGAACCCCGAATCCAAATCCGAAAATTTGTAGTTCTAACTCCAAAATTGCGTAAATAGCAACAGATTTTCGAAAAATATCCCTTCTCCAATTTAACCCCCTCGATGGTTGAATTTCCAAAAATACCGAAACACGTATTTTTTAAATCATAACGAACAATACAAATACCAATTTATGCAGCTATAGCTTCAAAATTGTTTTGACAACAAAGTGTTTTCGAAAAGAATTTTTGATCCCCACTTTTACCCCCTTAGTTTTTGAATTTCCAAAAATACCGAAACTCGTGTCTTTTTAATCCTGATCAAGAGTCCATATCCTAAGTTTCGTAGTTATAGCTTGAAATTTGAGTTAACAGCAACATATTTTTGAAAATAAATTTTTTGCGTCCTCTATTTTACCCCTTATTGGTTGAATTTCAAAAAATGTCGAAACACGTGTCTATTAAATTCGAACCCCGAATCCAAATCCGAAAATTTGTAGTTCTAACTTCAATATTGCCTAAATAACAACATATTTTTGAAAAACACCCCGTCTCCAGTTTAACCCCATTGATGGTTGAATTTCCAAAAATACCTAAACACGTATTTTTTAACGTCTAACCAACTATACAAATATCAATTTTTTGCAGCTCTAGCTTCAAAATTGTATCAATAGCAACGTGTTTTCAAAAAGAATTTTTGATCCTCTATTTAACCCTCTTACTTGTTGAATTTCCAAAAATACTAAAAATCATGGATTTTTAATCCTGACCAAGATTCCATATCCGAAGTTTCGTAGTTGTAGCTTAAAATTTGAGTTAACAGCAACATATTTTTGAAAATCAATTTTTTGTGTCACCTATTTTACCCCCTTATTTGTCGAATTTCAAAAAATTCCGAAACATGTGTCTTTTAAATTCGAACTCTGAATTAAAATCCGAAATTTTATAGTTCTAGCTTCAAAATTTCCTAAATAGCTACGTACTTTCAAAAAACGTTTCATCCCCTATTTCACCCCCTTACGGACGGAATATCGAAAAATCGCTTCTTAAATGACGCCTACAGAGTAAGATCAACACCCTCCACAAATTTCAAGTTTCTATCTTCAGTGGTTTGGGCTGGGCGATGATGAGTCAGTCAGTCAGTCATTCAGTCAATTGGGACACTTCCTTTTATATATAGAGATTATGTTTGCACCTCGATTGCTCCTACTCCTGACGTAGTACAAGAACCTAGAGCACTGTATAGTACTCCTTTACAAGGACTGACGCAGTGCTTAGTATTTTTTTCCCTTAAAAATTCATTTCTAATGTAGGAGAAGGTTAATTCTAAGAATTAAAATAATACACACTTCCTGCCTACTATTTAGCATCATTTTTAGTTTCACGGTAAATTTCCTACCCACGCGATCTGCTAAATTGCTCTTTCTCCGAATTATAGTCGCTGCAGGTCTATAGTACTCACGCAGCGTCGCGCTGCCATGACAACCAATAAACGCGCTGAACATGTGTTCGACAGTGGCTTCTGGTTAACGGCACCTCCTGTGCCATAGGCAGCAGAAATGAGTGACGACTTGGAGCCTGGAGTAATCGACGCGGAGTTGTTGAGGCATCTGGTCCTCAGGCAACGACCCAAAGGAGAAGCTGGCAGGATCAGCGGATCGGTCATTCTGGAAGAGGTGCGCTTCATTCGCCTGGATGACCTCAGTAAGTAAAACACCATTTGCACCTCACTTTGTTTATTTCTCTTGTAGAAAAAATTTCCATTCCTCACTCAACACAGTTTTAATGTGACTCTACGATGCAACATTTTTCTGACTTTAGTCCTCCCTCCCGGACAAAAATCCTAGATACACCCCTGTTGGGTAAAATTGGTACGACGCTTCTCGGTAATTTCCAAGAATGCTTGCAATCGAAATATCTCGGCCTGAAACGATACATATCGACCGTGCGACTCTAAATCAATTGCGCGGCTATTCATGCGTACTTAATAAGTATGTTTTATTTGTAGTCATGGGAACGCATTTTATTGGTTTCTATAGTCTTGAGTGATGGTGAAGTTTTTTCTTATTTATTATGATTTAAAAGACTTCATAGTCAAAGCTATGCAAAGGAAACGTAAAACTGTCACACTAAAATTACTCGAAGCACTTTTCTGGCGATATTCTGCAGCGATTTATTATGCAATGAAAGTGGTATCTATAATTGTCATTCATTTATACAAATAAAATTGTTGATCTTTTGTCCTCGCTCATCTCGGAAATATATACTGCATGAATACCTAATGCGTAGGCTACACTACATTACTATATCCAGTATATCAGAAACATTCAACAAATTAAAACGAAAATTTCTATGAATGTGTCACGATTCTGCTGTAAAAACATTCACGTCAACGCAGCATTACATTACCACTCGTGAAAATAATTACTATGCAAGCATTCATATTTTGTCACGTCGCTTATCAATGCCTGTGTAATCGATATATAGTTGCACGTTCGATATATATCGTTTCAGACAGAGACATTTCGATTGCAAGCATTTTTGGAAATTACCCGCTTCTCGCCGGGCTCCAGTGCTTATGTTGGCAACAGATGAACAATGAAGTGCAGAATTGCGTTAGTATTTTTCACGAGCTACAGAGTAAATGTTATTGCTGCTCGTTTCACTCGCAGCAAATTTAATACTGTACCTGGTCTATGGTCGACAGGTTCTTGTATGTACCCTTGTCCGTTCAGAAAAAATAATTTTCGTTTTAACTGCAGTTGTCACGAAAAAACATTTATTGGTCATCTGAGTTGCCATTATTACCATTGGTGCTAACAAAACCACTGCAGCCCAGCGAGAAGCGTTGTACAATTTAACCAAAAACATTGTCTATTTCAATTGTGTTCATTAAATCGAGCTTGAGATTTTGATTTTATTTTCATGACAACAGGGGGGTAAATTTTTACGATGGTTCTCGCCGGACTCCAGTGCTTATGTTGGCAAAAGGTGAACAATGAAGTGTAGAATTGCGTTAGTATTTTTCACGAGCTACAGAGTAAATGTTATTGCTGGTTGTTTCACTCGCAGCAAAATTAATACTGTACCTGCTCTATGGTTTACAGGTTCTTGTATGTACCCTTGTCCGTTCAGAATAAATTATTTCCGTTTTAATTGAAGTTGTCATGAAAAAACATTTATTGGTCATCTGAGTTGCCGTCATTACCATTGGTTCCAACATAGCCAATGGAGCCTGGCGAGAAGCGTCGTACAAATGTTTGTAAAGCTTATGGGGCTTAACTACAGTGTCATCAGTCCCTAAACTTACAAACTACTTATGAACTACTTACGAACTAGGACGGCACAAATATCCATGTCCGAGGGGGGGATTCGAACCCCCGACCGTAGTGGCCGTGCAGACCGTGACTGAAGAGCCTCAGTCCCCTCGGCCACCGCGGCCGGCAAGCGTCGTACAATTTAACCCGGTATTTTCTTAACCCTTGTATTTGTCATTTGGTAATTTGCAAGAATCTGTGTACATCGACGTCGGCGCAAACGACATAACATTAATATGAGTCCTTATTTGGTCATTTACAAGAAAGCTATTCATCGAAATAGCCACGCACCTATCGATATATCGATCGTGCGCAATGGTTGATGATAACATCGCGCGAATTTCGAGATGCTTACTTGTCATATACGGGAAGCATTCTCTCAGTCTGTGTTATTGACTTTTTTATTTATTTATTTATCTGTCCGTAGACAATCCAAATTGTATGGATGTTGTCAACACAGGTTCACATTGTAGATATACAAGATTTCGTAAATAATCAATGTAGTTACATAAATATTCAATGCAGTTACACAAATTCATACGTACCGTATTCAATGCATTTAGACGATTTCATACATGTTCTATGCGGTTACACAATTTCATAAATATTTAATGCAGTTATGTAAATTGATAAATATTAAATGCAGTTACATAAATTCATAAATATCATTTCATGTAGTTATTGAATATGGAACATTGCACACTGCGATCCATAAAATGACTGTTTTGACTTTCCTGATGAGGACGTCCTCGTGAAGGACCGAGTTGGAAACTATTTTACCTCCCAAATATTTTACCCAAAAGGATGCCATCATATATTCACAGGGTAGAACAGCATGCCTTGGAAAAAGAAACGACTGTACTTTTCCTTGGATTTCAGGTGTCTTTGAAATATAGCAAACAGATTAGTTTGTTATATAGCTTTTCATAGAAGGTATCTTACTTGACTTCAGAAAGAATATATAGTTGGTATTATTTAGTCATAAGGTCATTACCCAATGCATGTAAAATTTCTATAATAATATTCAAGAATGACATATATGTGGTTCTGTATGGGACTGATGTAATTATGTAAATACACTTACAACTTAAGTCCAAAGGTACCCACTAAGAACTGGTTTTAATAAATGATAACAGAGATTGAAATAAATTTAACAATTGAATAACAAGTTGCAGATCCTCAAGTCCAAATTGTTGAACTTCATAAGGTCATAACCCACCACTGTTATGGTAAATTACAGTGAGTATATTGCAGAAGGAGTCTTCCAGTTTTGTGATTCTTCCACCTGTAAGTTGTGCCAGGATGATTCAAATGCAGAAACCCAACATGACCAAGAGTCCCTGCTGAAATCCTATCATTTTTCCAGAAACTTTGCCCTGAATCCAATTCCATCCTCTCTCACACTGACTACGGTCTGACCATGTTATTCCCGAAACCATCACAAAATTTTTCTTTTTAATATTCAAATTAGGATCCCAATAGTCAGTGCCCCTATGGTAATCTTAGAAACTGCACGAGACTAGTTCTTCTGAAATAAGGAAAATAATTCATGTCCAAGTCTTCTACAAAAGAGCACTCGGCACAAATTAATTATAAATCAAGCTAAGTTTATTACACTGTGGGTTACAACTTCTCTATCTGGTGACTGAACATGCAACACTGACAAAATAACCACAACTTAGCAAGTCAGTGAACAATATAACAATACACTAGGGGATCCGTATGAATACTTTGCACTGTTAGTGGAATGATGAAGAAGTGGGAAAAATGGAAGTAAAGTTGAATGTTCACACACAGTTTTCTTCAGAATCAATCAATTCAAGAGTTTAAAAGTGCAAATGAAAGAGCTTGATCTGCTGAATGTTGTTAGGTCAAAACAAACTGCATGCCTTAATTAGAACCAAAGATAGTGTAAAACAAACTGATTAAAATATTCACTGCAAGGACAGAAGGATACCGTGTTTGAATAAAAATAAAAGATGGAGAGACTTAAGTTAATTCTGATACTTCATGACCATTCTGCAAATGAATACCTTTTGTATAAAGCAAAAACGAAGGAAATCAGTTGGATAGAACGGCCTGACTGACTGACTTTAGTTTACAGGTAGGACATCCCCATAAGAAATATACAGAAGGAAATCGCATTTGAGTATAGAAACAGGAAGGCGATAGTTATGTAAATTCTGATACTTGATGACAGATCTGTGGATGAATACCTTTCCTTTAAAACTAAAAGGAAGGAAATCAGCTGGGTAGTTTGGTCTGGCCGACTGGCTAGTTTTCGTAGATTCTTTTAATATATAAGATTAGTCAGCAGAGACGTTGTTGGCATCTTCTGTGCTGGTCTGTGTGCATTACTCCATGAAAAGTTGATTGAGGTAGATACATATAGCAAGTGTTTGTTAGAAAGTCCCACAACAGCTCGTCTGGTCATTAAATTCCTGTACACAGGCACAGTACCACACAGAACCTGCCCCTTACCCCAATGCAATCAACATACGTGGACTGGGTCATTGTAGCATAACCCTGTTACATTTGAATACCTTCTACATTCTTCCCAAATTCTACAAACCAAATAATTCTGGACACCCAGAATTGTGGCTGTTTATAGTGCTTCCACGGAAATAATTTCAGCCCTTGTTGACTAGCACCTCCAACCAAATTTTTGAAATGTAGCCTTCCACATCCAAGATGCCAATCACTTCCTTAACTGATTCTCCACCTTCCCCGCCCCTTTACCTCCTGGATCCATACTTGTCACTGCTGATGTCACTTCCCTATTCACCAATATCCCACATGCCCATGGTCTTGATGCTGTGATAGACTACCTCTCACACCGTCCTTCAGACTCCAAGCTCATTTCCTCATAACCCCTGCCAATTATATCCTAACAAACTATTACTTTTCCTTTGAAGGAATAATATACAATCAAAACTATGGCAGAGCCATGGCCACCTGTATTGTACTCTCCTAAGCCAGCCGTTTTATGTGCTGTCTAGAGGAAACCTTCCCAGCCTCCCAAAACCACAAACCTTTGTTCTAGTTCAGGGTCACTGATTTGTTATTTGGACTTAAGCCCAGAATAACCTATCTCTGTTCCTTCACAACCTCAACTCCTCTCTTATCCACTTCACTTAGTACTTCTCTACCCACTGTGCCACCTTCCTGGATGTTAACTGCCACCTTGCTGATGCGTCCATCTACATTAAAACCAAGCAGCAGCAATATTTTGCATTTTGACAACTTCCATCCATTCCAATATAAAATAAAACCTACATACTGGTTTGCCATCCAACGATGGTGTATTTGCAGTGACGAGAACTCAACCAGTATGCAGAATGTCTGACAAACACCTCCACTGTTCCCCCCAGACTTAGTCAGCAAAGTTCCAGTACCATATCCCCCCCTCTCCTACCCACACTTATTGCCACCACTTCCCAATAACCAGCCACAAAGGACTGCCCCCCTTGTCACTCAATACCACCCCTAACTCGAAAACTGAAGGGATTTGGTTATCTATCACCATGCCTTGACACGGAGACAAGATCATTCAGACCCCTCATAAAGTGATGGTTTGCCATGCATACAACTTCCAGAACATCTTAGTCCATCCCTATGCCACTCCAAACCTCAGTCCCCTACCACAGGGGTCATATTCCTGTGAAAGAAACTGAGGCAAGACCTGCCCTTTCCACCCAACCAGCATTAATATTGCAGTTCTGTCACTGGCTTATCCTACCCTATCAAAAGGCCAAGCCACCTGTGAAAGCAGTCATGTAATTAACCAACTCTGCTGCAAACATTGCTCAGCTGCTTACATTGGTATGACTATCAACAACCAGCTGCCAAACTGTGACCAAGGGCAGGGCAGATCAATCTCTAGGACAATATGTAGCTGAGCCTAACATGCTCTGCCTCAATGGCAGCTTTACAATCTAGGCCAGCTCTTCTGATCTGTGCATATAGGAGTTAACGCTTAAATATAAACCATCCCTCTCTGAACATAAGGAAACCATCTGTCCCTATCACAGTCAGCTATCACTCGCCTCCCCCCCCCCCTCCACCATCTGTGCCCCAAAGTTTTCCCCTTCTCTGCCCCTTCCCCACAACTCCTCTGTAGCCGAGCGGTCTAAAGCGTCTCGCTGCGGAGCGCGCGGTTGCTCGCCGTGGAGGTTCGAGTCCTCCCTGGGGCGTGGGTGTGTGTGTGTTGTCCTTAGGTTAGTTTACATAGGTTTAAGTAGTTTGTAAGCTACGGACTGATGACCACGCAGTTTGGTCCGATACATTTACAAACATTTTAATTTTTTTGAACACAACTCCTCTCTGCATCTGAAGCTGCATCTCATATTCTCAAATGTTCAAATGTTTGTAAAGCTTATGGGACTTAACTGCAGGGCCATCAGTCTCTAAACTTACAAACTGTTTATGAACTACCTTATACTAAAGACAGCACAAACATCAATACTCAAGAGGGGATTCGACCCCCCGACGGGAATGGTCTCGCACATTGGAGCATAGTGCCTCACTGCGTTTGGCTGTTCCGCCACAGCTCTCACATTCTCACTCATCAGAGTCCACCAGGCAGCATCAGATGATCTATCCTCACCCATGTTCTGCTTTTTTCCCTCTCCCCTCACCTTTTCATTTGCGGTTAAGAACCAGTTAGGCTGCATCAGCTAGAGATGGTGGTAATGTATGCATGAGCTGTGCCTGAATCATTATGTAAATGCATGTATGTTCTTTTTCCAGTGAAGGCTGTCAATGAAAATGTAATTTGTGTCAATGTGATTGTCTTTTCCCCATGCTTCTCTGCAGCTTGGCACTCATCTTTATGGTGAATAGAAACAGATTCTTATTATATTATTGACATTCCATCCTGGACTTTCCATTATTAAATGGGAATCCTAGATTGTGGATAATTAGGTTGTTTATAGAAGGAATGGCTAATAAAATCTGATTCATTTTATGTTTTACCTTATACTCTTGAAAAACAGCCACTTAAGGCTCTTCAGTTATATTGCTGTTTCAATTTTGTGTTTTTGTTGTTATCATTAATTTAAATCTTGCAAGTTAATTTCTCTAGCAATAAAATTGTAAGATATTGCATTCATATTGTGAATAAATTTCAGATATTTTAAGAATCGATAATCTATGGATGATGACATCCCTTGTGAAACTACATCTGGCTCTGAATAAAATTCAGAAGATAGAAAATTTGGATGCCCTGGTAAATCTGAGAGAACTGGATTTATCCTTCAATTACATAGAAGTTATAGAGAACCTGGATAATTTAACTAAGCTTGAAATCTTCACCATTTACAAGAATTGTATTTCAAAAGTGGAGAATATGGACAGTTTAGTCAACCTTAGACTTTTCAGCATTGGAAAAAACAAATTGGAACACTGGGACAATGTAAGAGATGTTTTATGAATACAAACTATGCATTCAGAATTAATTTTGGGCTTAATATTTATTAGAGTGAAGTGAGCTGAAAGTATACTTTGGTAAATGAATGTTACATTAGCTAAATATATAAATAAACCTTAGTATTAAAATCGCCTCTTATTGGTGTTAGCTTTATTGCAACATGTAGATTTTCAGTACAACATAGCTTGGCTATGGTTCAAGTATGCTTCATACAGCTGCTCATATAGGACCTAACTTACTTTTATTTTCTGTAATAGTGGGTTGAACATCACATGTCACTATCTTCTTGTATCGGTTTGAGAATGGAAATTGCTAGCTAGAATATACATAATGATATGAATTACAACAGTAATCTGCAGCCAATGATTCTCAATTAAAAAAAGCCAACCTTAAGCTACCAATTGCCTCCTAATAAAGGGGTACTGAGAGCAGCCAAAGAGGTGGCGCCATCCATCCCTTGGAAAGAGAACCCAGCAGTTACCAAAATAAAGGGCAGGGGAAAGGTGTATCCATGCACTCTCACAAATGCAACACTACAGTAACTTTATCCACTTCCTACCATTCTGTACCTCCCCCTTCTACCTCATGTGCACCCATACCATCTATCCCAGATGAGACTGATGCTCTAAAGTGGACATTTCTGTAAGTTTATGTGTGTGTGAGTTTGCATTTATGATTCTCTCTCTCTCTCTCTCTCTCTCTCTCTCTCTCTCTTATTCCCTCTGAGTGTGTGTGTGTGTGTGTGTGTGTGTGTGTGTGTGTGTGTTTGTGTGTGTGTACAGGTTTTAAGGGAGTGGATGAGGAGTCATTCCAATCTTGGGAGTGGAAGGACTTACCTTAGGGTGTAAAAAGAAAAGGTAAACAAACACACACACTCACACACATACAGACGCAAACACACCAAGGCAGACATTTTTAGAAAGCCAAAGCTTTCACAAAAAATCCCAATGGGTGATGTCCGGTTATTCAGAGCATTTAATATTTCATTGGTGAAAGTATATATAGCATTTTCTGTTGAAAAGCATTTCTGAAAACCAAACTGGCATTTTAATTATATCCATAATTTTGTTAAAACTTTATTTTTACCTACTCTAGAATACATTACTTTTTCAAGAATTTTGGATAAGGCTGTCAGAAGTGAGATTGGGTGGTAGTTGTTGACATCAGATGTATCCCCTTTTTTGTACAATGGTTTAACAATAGCATATTTCAGTCTATCAGAAAAAAAAAACATCCTGCTTCAGAGAACTATTGCATATGTGGTAAGAATTCTACTTATTTCTTGAGAAAAGATTGTATTACCCTGCTGGAAATACCATCAATTCCAAGTGTGCTTTTGCTCTTGGGAGAGTTTATTATTTTCTTAATTTCAGAAGCAGAGGTGGGTGGAATTTCTATTGTATCAAATTGTGTGCGTATGGCCTGTTCCATTAACAGCCTAGCTTCTTCTAATGAACATTTGGATCCTATTTTCTCCACAACATTTAAAAAATAATTATTAAAAATGTTTTCAACTTCTGGCTTGTTAGTTGTAAATTTTTCATTTACTTTGATGGAGTGGTTAGGGAAAGGAAGGGGAGAGGAGAGTGGTGAGGGCAGGAACTAGCACAGGTTTAGGCCTGTGGGATTGCAGGAGTGTAGAATATATTGTAGGGAGAGTTCCTACCTGTGAAATTCAGACAAGCTGGTGTCTGTGGGGAGGGTCCATATGGCACATGCTATGTAACAGTCACTGAACTGAGCCACATTATGCAGT
Organism: Locusta migratoria; assembly: GCA_026315105.1. Taxonomy (NCBI): domain Eukaryota; kingdom Metazoa; phylum Arthropoda; class Insecta; order Orthoptera; family Acrididae; genus Locusta; species Locusta migratoria. The sequence goes on along the minus strand of CM048744.1, from coordinate 854,103,120 downwards.
GTTGCATGCTCTGGTCCAGCTGTCTCCTTGCCACAGTATGACAATGGCCATTCATCCGGACAGATAGCTTGTCGCTGATCATGCCCACGTAGAAAGCTGCACAGTGTTTCCAACTCAGTTTGTATACAACATAACTGCTATCACTGGTTGCCCTGCATTTTATGGGATAGGAAATGTCTGTGACGGGACTGGAGTAGGTGGTGGTGGGATGGTGGATAGGTTTTGCATCTAGGTCTATTGCAGGGATATGAGCCATGGGTAAGGGATTGGGAACAGGAGTAGGGATGGACATGGATATTACATAGGTTTAGTGGTCAGCAAAATAACACTGTATGGGGGTGGGGAGGATTTTCGATAGGGTATTTCTCATTTCAGGGCAGGATGAAATGTAATCAAAACCCTGCATAGTGTATGGTTTAACAGCTCCAGTCCTGGGTGGTATTGGGTGAAGAGAGGGATGCTCCATTGTGGCCGGACAATGGGTGTAGGGAAGGTGTCGGGTGAATGGACTTACAGGGCCCATGATATCTGTTTCTGGACAAGGTTTGGTGGGTAAATGAGGTCAGTGAAGGTCTCAGTGAGGCATTTGGCATTTGGAGAGGGATAGCTAGTCGCTGCAGATGTGATGACCATGGGTGGCTAGGCTGTATGAATGGGTGGCAGCTGTTGAAATGGAGATATTGCTGATGGTTGGTAGGTTTGATGTGGATGGAGGTACTGATAAGGCCATCCCCAGCCAGAATGCAGCCCCACATACTATTTCTATGTTGCTGCCTAGTTCAGGTATTCCCTAAAATGTCTTAACCATCAAATTACCCATCTCCGGCTGCAATCCTTCCCTCCACAATGACCTCCACCTCTTCAGATTCTGTGAGTCCATAGCCTTCGTGAACCTAATCCTACAAAACCATGAGAACCAGGTCTAAACAGCCTTACAGCACCTCAACTCCATATAAAAAATTCTCTTGCTTTGCAACCACAATTACCTGCATCCTAAATCCCAGACTGATACCTTCGCCCTTCACCTAAAAAAACTCTCTAACCTATTCACCTCTTACTGCCACCTTGGTCTATCATTATCCACCCCTCAACAAGAACCTCCAAAAATACCTCACAACCCCTCATAGTTGACAAACCCTGCTTAGCACACCTTTTACATTTACCACGCCCTCAGAAACTCCCCCCACACCACCACATACAATCTACAATGTAAAAAGACCAGACACACAGTCACGAACCTTTCCTCCAAAAGCCTCAGTCCCACAGAAGTGTTAGTCCTTTCCAAAGGCACTACCTTTTGCCCCACTCCCAAATTCAACCATGCTGGGCTTGTTAAGGATCTTCTCTCCTTATCCTGGTCCTTGCAATGGAAACATCATTTTGCTACCAACTCCACTTCAAACACATCCCAATATTAATATTGAACCCTGTCTGACCCAGTTCAGTCCCCCATCCAGTCTAGATCCACCCTACTGCCTCCAAATTAAGCCCTTTTAACTTTTCAGAATTTCCTAACTTCCAATCTGGCCTCACCATCATTCCCCATATCCCTCAAGGTGGATACCAACCTCACCCCTGGAGAAAGAAGTGAAATCCACCACCTAAAAATCAATCCTGACTTTATGATCCTTCCTGCTGACAAAGGCTCCACCACTGTGACTTTAGACTGCAAAACCTATGTGGCAGAGGGTCTCTGACAACTGTCAGGTTTTTCAATATATACACCCTGACACAATGATCCCATCCTAAAAATCCAACATGATCTCCAGTCCCTCCTCAAATCCGTACCCTGCGAACGCATTTTTTCATTGACAGGACAAATCCTCAATGAACGCAGAATATTGTTATCAATGAACAAAGCTTCAAAATTAATATTTTACATAAAAATGTGTAAAATTTTGTGATATGTAACTTGATAATTAGAAGAATGATGAATATTTAAGGAATGATGATATTAAGCAGAAAAAAATGAATAAATGTGTTCTCACTCAGGGCTCATGATTATTTTTTGTGTGTCTAAGGGCTCATGATTATTTTTTGTGTGTCTAATTGTTAAACAACAAATTAGAAAAGTTTCTTTTGTTAATGTTATAGGTATATTCTTTGTGCCATATAATACTTGACCTGTAGCATAGTAGTAATATTTTTTGTTGATCACTTCCAAAACTTTGTAAAAATTAAAAAGTCATTTATAAAAGTGCTTTTTCATTCACGAAAATAGACAAATTTAGCATATTTTGTAGGTAATGTTCCTTCAATGACCTAGAAAATAAATAAATAAATCCATTTTAAAAATAAAATACTAAGAGTACTCTGTATGCAGAGTAGTTGAATACCACTGTATCACCCATTTGTGTAAATAACTGGTTTATTTGCTTAGGTATTTGATGTCTAATTGCCCAAAAATACAGGTAGTAGCACACGCCTGGGCAACACTGATCATTATATAAAAAAGCTGTCGTAACAAAAGACAGCACTCTTGTAGTAGCGGTAGCAAAAGCCAAAAAGAGCAGACAAACTAAAAAGAGTGACCTACTTCGCAGCCGAGCTGTGAACTAAAAAGAGAGCTACCGGTCACCAACTAAATTATGCGCGATTGGTCGCGAACTAAAATATGTGCTATCAGCCGCAAACTTACATATGCGCAATTTGTCGCGAACTAAAATATATGCAATCGGTCGTGAACTAAAACGTGTGTTACCAGTCATGAACTATTATGCCAAATGTATCTCACTTCTTAGTTCATTGGATTCTTTTCTGAAGACAGACGGGCAAAGCGAGAGGGCGCGCAGCAGAATTAAAAATCACGTGTTTGCCTTCTACTGATGAGGGCCATTTCAAGGTGAGCATCTGCCTGCTAGATTACATAGTTCAGTGCTACAAAATTTCTGTTTTATAGTATTCTGCACTCTGCAATATCTGACTAATAAATTCCATAATGCCAAGATATAGAGATAACTCTAAACTTAAACGTGAGAAATTATCCACAAAATGTTTCTTTTGGTTTGGGTGATATCGTTAGCGGCGCAAGCAGCAAGCGCATAAAGCAGCTAGGTGGGAGAACTTCTCCCTCCACCTGCATGCAAAGACCACGCCGCTCAGCCGTCACTGGGAGCGGACGAACTAAAAGAACTGAAGTGAGCGCTCCCGATCGTGAACTATTATGCGCAAGTCTACCACACTCCAATTTACGTATCCTCACCCCCACCACTGGTTTCTCGCACCTCGGCCATGCTATGTGTTGGAGTGTGGCCACAACAGCCGAAGATTGCAGTTGGGTTTGTGTGTGTGTGTGTGTGTGTGTGTGTGTGTGTGTGTGTTCTCTGTGGCAGAGGAAGGCTTAACAGCATAAAACTTTAGTTTTTGTTTTTCTGTTATGTATGCCTTTCTGCAGCTCATCTGGCATCTCTGTGGTGAGTAGCAATCTAGGGCCTATCCTTCCAAAATATTGTGGAACTGAGAATTTTATTGGTAGGCCTAAGGACCATATCAGATGGTGTAATCGTAACATGGGTGTTTGCAGAGAAATGTGTTGGATCCTTGCTCTTGATGTTATATATTAATCACTTTGAAGACAATATTAATACAAACCCAAGGATTTTTACTTATAATGCAGTTATCTATAATGAAGTTCTGTCTGAAAAAAGTTCCACAAAATATTCAGTCATACCTTCATTATAATTTGAAAATGGAGCAAGTATTGACAGCTTCTTTTAAAAATTCATCAATCTAAAATAGTGCTTTTCATAAAATGAAAAAGAAGAAAAAATAGTATCCTATAGTTGTAAAATTAATGATTCTTATAATTCAATTAATGATGGAAATTCTCCTCAGAGATGATAAATTATTTTTCAGAAGAGATAGACTGGTTGGCCAGTACTTACCTTTGTGCTGTACTGCCGATAGTACCTTAACACAAATGAAGAAAAAAAAAGTGGATGAAAAGGACAAGCTTTCAGAACACAGTTCCTTCTTCAGGTGGGAAAGAAGGGAAGAAAAAAGGATGGGAATGGAAGGGAAAGGTAATTCCCGACCTAAAAGATACTGCATATTAGTACTGAGCCAAGCCAGAGAGGATATACATAACCAAAGAGGAAAGATCAAGCAGTAAAGAGAAGAGGAGTGAACTGAACAATGCTAAGTGGTGTAGGAGGGGTGGGGGGTTGTCTTAAAACGTTTTGATTAACAGGGAAAGATCGACACTCACACACAGAGAGAGATGGGTAAGGAAGGGATAATGAATAGGTGAGCTGAGGATGGAGGAAGGGGAGGGGTTAGCATAGATTTAGGCCATGGGGATGGTGGGAGGAGAGGATATGTTGGAGGCCAAGTTCCCACATCCGTAGACCTGAGGGACTGGTGTTTGTTGGTAGTATCCAAATGGCATGTGAGGTGTAACATGTGCCAAGGTCCCTGGAGTCATGCTGGAGAGCATGTTCTGCCACAGGATATTGGGTGTCCCCCAGGCAAATAGCCAATCTGTGACCATTCATCTGCTCAGCCAATTTGTTAGTAGTCATACCAACATAAAAGGCTGCACAGTGGACACATGTCAGTTGGTATATGACGTGTGTTGCCTTGCATGTGGCCCTGCCTTGAATCGAATAGGTTTTTTCCCGTGGTGGGGCTGGAGTATGTGGTAGTGGGAGGAAAAACCTATCCAATTCAAGGCAGGGCCACATGCGAGACAACACATGTCATATACCAACTGACATGTGTCCACTGTGCAGCCTTTTATGTTGGTATGATGACTAACAAATTGGCTGAGCGGATGAAGGGTCACAGACGGACTGTTCGCCTGGGGGACACCCAATATTCTGTTGTAGAACATGCCCTCCAGCATGACTCCAGGGACCTTGGCACATGTTACACTACACATGCCATTTGGATACTACCAACAAACACCAGTCCCTCGGAGCTACAGAGGTGGGAACTTGCCCTCCAACATATCCTCTCCTTCCGCCACCCCCCTGCCAATCTAAGCTAACCCCTCCCCTTCCTCCATTCTCAGCTCACCTATTCATTATCCCTTCCTTACCCCCCCCTCTCTCTCTCCCTCTCTCTCTCTCTCTCTCTCTCTCTCTCTCTCTCTCTCTCTCTCTCTCTCTCTCTCTCTCTCTCTCTCCTTGTGGTATGTATGTGTGTGTGTGTCCATCTTTCCCTGTTAATCAAAAATCTTCTAGACAACCCACTACCCCTCCTACACCCCTCAGCATCATTCAGTTCACTCATCTTCTCTTTATTGCTTGATCTTTCCATTTTGGTAATATATATATATATTATAGAGGGAAACTTTCCTGGTGGGATAAACAAAAATAAAAATAGAAAAGAGATGACTTACCAAAAGGACCGGCTTGTCGATAGATACGAATAAAATCACGCACAAACACACATACAAACTTTCGCCACCACTGCACCACTGGCTGCTTCTCTCTCTCTCTCTCTCTCTCTCTCTCTCTCTCTCTCTCTCTCTCTATATATATATATATATATATATATATATATAAAGGTAAAGCAGTCAACAATCTGAAGATTGGTTTGAACACCACAGTGCTTTACTAGGCATGGTCCTGTTTGGAGGTGGTATGCCGTTGCCTTCCTCCGACCTTCGAACTGACTTACCCAGCCAGTTATAGGGGGACCTACAGTTTAACGTGGGTTCCGAACCGGGGGGGGGGGGGAGGAAAAAAATTCCTAACAGGAAAAATATATGTAAAAAATAGATGAAGTCTACTTACCAGGTGAAGGAGCACAGGCAGTGATAATAACAAATGAACACACACAACAAACGCTAGCTTTTGCAGCCTAGCTGCTTCGTCAGGCAGAAGGGAAGGAGAGGGGAAAAGGAAATGATGAGGGTTTTAAGGGAGTGGGTAAGGAGTCATTCCAATCCCAGGACAGGAAAGACTTACCTTGGGGGGGAAAAAGGAGGGTAAACAAATACACACACACACACACATTTACACAGACACAAGTACACTTAGGCAGACATACTGTAGAAAGCAAAGAAGTTAAGAAGTTAGACAGAGATGCCACTTGAGGCAGAGGCTCTGTCCAGAGAACCAAGGCAAAGATGTTAAGATGGTGGGTGGGAATTCGAATTTTGCGGATGTTCAGACCAGGTGGGCAACGGCGTTTGTTGTGTGTGTGTGTTTATTTGTTACTATCACTGCCTGTGCTCCTTCGCCTGGTAAGTAGACTTCATCTATTTTTTACACACACACACACACACACACACACACACACACACACATGCACGTGCACACACACACACACACACACACACATACACACACACACACACACACACACATCCCTGGCTTGGCTCAGTACTAATATGCAGTATCTCTGACTTCCACACTCCTCAAACACCTTCCTCATGACCTAGGTCGTGAATTACCTTTCCCTTCCATTCCCATCCTATTTTCTTCCCTTCTCTCCCACCTGAAGAAGGAACTGTGTTCCGAAAGCTTGTCCTTTTTGTCCCTTTTTTCTTTTTCTTCATTTGTGTTACTATCTGCGGTACAGTACATAGGTAAGTACTGGCCAGCCAATCTATCTCTTTTGAAAAATAATTGTCTTGTAATTTTTACTTTATACTAATACCTGGATGTAACACATATGGATATAAGATAGAATGATCACACGGCATAAATCAAATATAAAAAGTAAGTGGTAAACTTTAGTTCATTGGAGAAACACTATCAGTCTACTAAATCATTATTGTCATTCTTCGTTTGTGGACGTAACTGGAAGAATCCCCAGCAGCTGGTGTACCATCTGCCGTGCACCTGAGTGTAGTTTGCGGAGTACAGATGACGTGAGATAGATCATCATATGTTTCCTAATAACTGGAGACTAGTTTTCTTCAGGATTTATCTATTATGTGGATCTGATGGTAATATTCTTATCTAAGGGTTCAGAAGTCTTCTGTTATCCTTAGGAGTAGGAAAAAGTGGATTAGTCTTTTCAACATATTAATTAATGAAACAGAAAGTAATGGTTTCAGTGTTTCATGAATGTATGACATTGAATTAGAAAGTGTAACAATTTTCTTTCCAGGTTGTATATTTGAGACGTTTCTCCCTGCTGCGCACACTTAACATGGATGGTAACCCTTGTGCACAAAAAGAGGGCTTTACCGAGTTTGTGTTTGCGTGTCTGCCGAAACTGATGTACTATCATTATCGTTACATTTACCCCCGGGAAAAGGAGTTGGCTCGGGAGAAATACAGGTATAGCTTGATAGCATAATACCAATTTACGCTCGTAGCATTATAAAATCATGTACTGACTTTTGATAACATCACAGGCTGCATATTCCTTTCACTAATATTCATAGGAAAAATGTAGCTACTCTTTGATAATCAATATTAATGAAACAAAATTACTTATTATTTCAATTCTTGCACAAGGTGAAGGCTATTTTGTGTATTTAAAGTGTCCTCCTTTAGCAGCCAAACAACATTGATACCACTGAACTGCTAACCAGCTTTCTGTGTTGCCATTGTGATAGCTGCACAGGATGATTAACTTCATTTTTTGAGGTCCTACATACGTATAAGTTAAGAGGTGTAAGTTTATGTCTGAAGACTCAGCAGCTTGTCTTTGATTTATTCATCATCCAGGTAGATTTTCAACCAAGTAGGCTCTGACATCTCTCAGGTAATGAGGCTGAGTGCCATCTTGTTATAGGTAAAATATGCATATTAAAGTACACCTCGCCAGGTGTGGTACCTTCAAAGAAGAATGGGCCAATCAAACCATGTCATGATAGACCACACCATATGGTACCATTTGGTAGATTAACATGTTTGGCCACATGGACATGAAGATTTTCAGGGGCCCCATACACAAAGTGACGATGGTTGCAGTACCATTCTGTTTGAATTGCACCTCAGTAAGGCCAGATAACCATCCTTGCAAACTGTTTATCCTTGCAGCCTTCAAAATCTGTTGTACACTTGATCACTTTACTCTCATTCCATGTACAACCTGATTTACAAACTTTTGAGATGACCTAGTAAAATGTTGGGACCAGGTGTGCTAGAATTTGAACTTGATGATTTTGGTCAGCCAGATCTTTTGTGAAGCATGTCTTGAACAACTACAAATTTATCCCCAATAGGATAAATTCTTATACCTATTGGTGACAGAGTTCTATTCTCATTATACCCTTGCTGTTGCACCTACAGTTGTTAATGTAGTTCCAGTACCATTTCAGTATGGACATGCATTGTTCAAATGACAATCTTACTTCACTCATTCATGCAATGTCATTTGAAAAATGTTTGCCAAGATTGTTGCACCACTCACATGACTGTCATCTGTCGAGAAAACAGTGGACTACACTACCAAGCAAAAATGCATATTCTTCCAAAGATTATAACTATCAAAGAGTTTCTTCATTTTTCTGGACCCCTCTTTATATTATTGATTTCTAACTACAAGAATAGCAAACTTCAGACACAGACTCTTTATAGGAATGCACCACCATGCTTACATCAGCCTTCACTAGATGCAAGAATTCCACCAGCCTTGTTCAAAAGCAGATTTCCTGGGCCATCACATCTAATCCTGATACTGCTGTTAAAGCATGAGTGGTGTTATGGGGTTTGTGGGGTGGGTTCTCTCTTGCAGTGGAACAGCCAAACTACTCCTTGGGAAACATACTATAGTCTTCTACTTCCTTCAAGATTCAAGATTATGTTGATCACTTCAAGTACATCTTTGGCTCATCATAATATTCTGATGTTGACAGTGATGAACGACAGGCTTGTGAGGCGACTATCATGGTGGAGACTGCTGACCTAGTGCTGGGTGGAATGTACCATTATGGTGAGTGGCTCTTACAGAGGCAGTGAACTGTTGATTGTTACAGCTTGGTGGAGGGAGTGAGTAGGGTGCTCTCCAGTGACAGCCCACAAGTCCTGTAAGATCAGGCAGGTTAGAAACCCATCCTGGAGGCAATCTTTTCGATGTGCTGTTTGGCAGGACTGGTAAGTCCCCACTGTTTGTCATGCTGGAGGTCATAGTAGCTGTCATGTGGTAGTCAAGCAACGGTCACTGGTTCTTGTCTGGAATACGATAGTCGCAGGCTGACAAGAACCCACGCAGCTGCAACAGATTGATGATGATTGCAAAGTCAAAAAGTAGCTCAGCCTGGATTATTTTAGTCAAATCTGTATTATGTACATTATTTACACCATAATCACTAAATTACTTTTAAACACACCTCCCAGTACATTGCTGATTCCTCCATAAACAACAGTTCACTTTTTGTCACTCAGTACTACCCTGGTCCTTACTGTGTCAACCAGTTACTTCAATGAGGCTATGATTTTCTATAATCATACCCTTACATCACATCTTGAATACCTTTATCCCCCTCCCCCTCCAAATCACCCTTCCTCACTCAAACTCCGCTGTATTGTAATCAGGCCATATGCTCCCTGTGCACCTAATTCTTTACCGTATGGCTCAATTTCTGCTGAGAAACATGCCATATGCCCCCTACTACCACCTGTGCCATGCCAGTAACTGTCAAAAGGAAGATCCGCTAGTGAAACATCACATGCTGTGAACCATCTGTTATTTAATCTTTGTGTGGCTTTCTAATTTGAAATGTCCACCACAAAGTTATCAATCAGGATAAAAGGGCTTAGACAGAGGATGTATACCAGCACAGAATATCCTGTTACAAAGCACGTTCTCAAATTTGACAGTCACAACAATGCCCGTTTCACACACATCAGCTGGATTCTCTCTTCTGACACCATCTTCTCAAAATTCCACAGGTGGAATGCAGTATGTTCTTGGCCCTTGCGACACACCTGGCCTAAATTTAATTTCTTTTGTAGATGTAGAATGATGGCAGTGTAACCTGTCAAAACTGGTCACCAAATTAAAAATTAAGAGAATTAATGTTCTTGGCTGTTGTTTTATGTAATAAAATAAATTAAATTATGGTCTAATCATTTATGGATGCTCAAAATTCATGTGTCTCGTCTTACACAGGACTATAAACCATTTTGTCAGGAAAAGTAATTACTATATTTTTCCCTTGCTTTCAGCTATTCACAGTAATTGTATAGCATTATGGCCAAAAGTGATATTACTATGCAAGGAATGTAAGGTATGATGCATGAGGGATAGAATATGGGGAGGGTAGCTAAATATTACAGGTTAGACAGGAACATAGGGGAGTGAACATGAGTACTAAGAGAGAGACAGGCATCCGCAATGCACACATTTCTGTATTCAGTAGGTCAGTAATTTTCATTCATTTTGAATGTATGACAAAATGAGGTAGAATCATTAGTGGCTACAGCAAATGAAATTGGTCAATTCAAAAGAACAAGTATCCTCTGTGTGACCTCCATTTTTAATTTACATCAATATTCCTTTTTATAATAACTGTAACATTAATTTTACCTCACAGAGGCAAAGTGTTTGTATCTGTTTCAGTGATACAATTATAGACCTTGAAAAGAAGGAAGCAGAAGAACAGGTTCTTCTTGAGCAACAGAAAGAAGAAGAAGAGAAAGCAAAGTTGTATGCTGCAGCATTTGTTGAGGAACTAGATGGTGAACAGCTGTTCGACTCAATGTTTGAAGGAGATGAAGAGGGCAAGGCACTCCTTAAAATGGGAGATGAAGCTATGGAACACTATAACAAGTATCCTTTCTGTTGTTCAGTGCAAATTTGTTGCAAGATTCATGTATTTATGCAATACTCTGTCTTGAGCAACACATTTTTGTCAATCTACCACAGACTATTATATAAAATTGTTTTTTAATGGAAGAATGTAGAGTCCATTTTAAAAACATTTTGCTTTATAAACAAATATACATTGTATGGCAAAACAGTGTGTTAAAAACACACACACACAAACACCACTTGACAGTGTCATTTTATTTTTAAACAAATTTATGTTTGATTTATACCTCATATAGTCATTGTGTGTGGTTGTGAGTATAGTTTTATCAAACAGCTGAAGACCAGTTCACGTGACATAAATCATGCTGAGGAATGACTACACAAGTTTATTTTTAGAAATAAATCAAAGTTTTTTGTTAGGTGAATAAGGATTATCGCTAATATTTCCCTGCTCTTACACCTTACTGCAAGATAACACTTCGTCACAGCAACTGGAGCAACATATATTTCCTGGCACCACAGACCTGGTCTGAAATCGATACAAAAACATTTTTAAACCTACTAATATCATTAAATTTATATTGTAATAATAATAGTCCTACATGTGGAAATGTCTGTTTGGACAATATTAGAGTTAATTTTGTTAGAGACCTATATAGTATTACAAAGCAGATGAATGTTTTGCAGATCATGATCCTCTTATCTTTACATATTATTATGCTCAGTCAGAATATAATAATTGAAAGTCCAGGTTGGAATTAATAATATAGTAAGGACAGTTTACAACTCACTGTAAAGGTGTGGTGACGAGCTGCAACAGGCACATACAAAAGACACACATATACAACACTTTCAGCTATCGGCCATGGCCTTCTTCATAAAATAGAACACTCACACAATCACACAGGCACACAACACAGTCACACAACTATCACCTCCGGCTGCTGCACTCAGTCCGATTATGATTATACATCTGCAAATAATAAACCAAGCATTACATGTGTCAGAGGTCAAAAAGAGGAAAGTGTTTTAATATTCACAGAATATATGTCATCAACTGCAATTGGGCAAAGCTGAAAATATGTACCCAGCCAGTATTCTAACCCGGGTCTCCTGCTTTCTACTTGTTCTTCTGTGTTTTACTTCTTCACAAACTGGCTTAGTAATGTAAACTGGGACTTTGCTTATGAGTATGACATAGACCTAGACATATCAACTGCCAAAACTATATTTAATAATTTTTTTCATACATACATACATTGAATTATGGTACTATTGCTTACCTCTGATTACTAACAGTACCAAACACAACAGAAAGGGTAAAAAAACTTAATAGGTACACTGATGACTTAGCTGGCATAAGGAAAAACATGCTTTCACTGTACAAACTGTATAAAAATAATTGCGGACAGGACCCAGAGCAGGGGGATATTTATTATAAGGCCTACCTAGAATGTAAAAAAAATTATAAAGCCAACCTTGAATCTGCCAAATTAGCTGCCTATGAAAATTACATAGAAGGTGCACCAAACAAGTGCAAGGTACTTGGGATATTATAACTCAAGAAAGCACTTCCACCCAAACTCAAGATGTTCTGCTTGAACCATAAGATCTTAACAATTACTTTACAACTACAATAAATGAATTAAAGTCAAAAATTAAAGAGTCAAACACAACAGCAAATTATATACCTTACTTGCTGATCAGCTTACTGTAGGGCATGAATTTCACTGGGACCCTGTCACACCCATGAACATAATAAATACAGTTAAAAATTTCTCAAACTCTATGGATTACTACTGGCTATCTAACCACACAGTAAAAAGGACAATACATCTTATTTCTGATCCACTTGCTTTTATCATTAATAAATGTCTAGAATCTGGTGTTTTCCCCGATAACCTCAAAATTTCGAAAGTTATACCTATATATAAAAAGGGTGAAAGCATCTCCCTGAAAACTACAGACCAGTCTATTGTTCCTATCTTTTTGAAAATATTTGAAGCAATTTTACACAAACAACTTAATAACGATTGTGAATAATAAATAAACAAATTCCTCAGTAATAGACAGCATGGCTTTAGACAAGGGGAACATGTTACTTCTGCAGTCCCCCAGATTGTTGACCAGACACTAACTGCACTTGAAAATAAACATACAGTCTCACTGGAATTAAGTGACCTGAGTAAGGTGTTTGACTGTATCCATTTTGACATCTTAATAAGCAAAGTACAACATTATGGAATAAAAAACAGAACATTAGAAATAATTTAGTCTTATTTAGGGAATAGAGATCGATTTTAAAATGAGCCTGAATCAGAAGGACTATCAAGGGTGGGAACAGCTGAAAGATGCACTGATTTACAGCGCGAAGGAAACTGTTCGCTTGGAGAAGAGGAGGAAACATGCCTGGTGGTCAGAAGAAGGGGATCAAGCGATTGAAAAACGTCGGAAAGCATGGGCTGATTGGTGCTCCCATAAAACACTAGAAAATCTAAATAAGTTCCAAGAAGTAAGGAAAAATACTGCCAAAACTATCAGAAATCTTAAAAGAAAATATGAACAGGCATGCTTAACTCAAATAGATGAGGACTTTCAGAAGAACAATACGTGAGACTTCTATAGAACTGTCAAGACTAACTTGAACAGATATGATCCCACAACCCTCAGCTTTAAAAATAAAGAAGGGAAGATAGTATATGGAGAGATGGAAAACAGTCAGAGCTTGGCAGAATACTTCGAAGAGCTCCTGAACTGTGAAGCACCAGCTGATACATTCAGCTACAATGACACAGAACCTAACCCTGACTCAGAACCACCTACTACAGAAGAGATTAAGAACATCATAAATACCCTGAAGAATAACAAAGCTCCCAGGGAAGACGGGATCATTGCAGAAATCTTCAAGTATGCCAACAAGAACGTTATCATTGAAGTAAAACAAATTATAAGTAAAATTTGGGAAGAAGAGAAGCTTCCAGAAGGCTGGACATCGGCACTAGTACATCCCATTCTCAAAAAAAGGGATAAGACAGATCCTGGGAACTACAGAGGAATATCGTTAATACCTGTGGCCTATAAAGTATTTTCAAAAGCATTGCTAAACAGAGTGGAAAAACAACTAAACTCACAGATTGATGAGTACCAAGGAGGATTCAGAAAGGGTAGATCATGTGCAGAACAAATTTTGAATCTTAAAATGATAATGGCATATCAAAAACAGAGGTGCAAGAAATTCGTGCTCACATTTGTAGACTTTAAAAAAGCATATGATTCAGTAGACAGGCAAACACTGTTCCAAATTTTAAAGGAGATGAAATCAGATAGAAAATCCAGTGAACTAGTGAGACAGATCCTAAACAATACAACATCCAAAGCCAAGTTCAGAGGAAAACTGTCAGAGTCCTTCAAGATTAATACCGGAGTGAGACAGGGAGATGGACTATCTCCTATGCACTTCAACTGTGTACTCGACAAGGTGATCAGGGAGTGGCGACAAGGAATGAAAGGAGTGGGCGGGACTGGGGCGGAAGAAAAAAGGAATATGAGTAGATTGCCTTGCATTCACGGATGATATTGTTTTACCGTCAGAATCATTAGAAGAGGCAGTGAACCAAACAAAAGAATTACAGAGACAAGCAGCTGAAACAGGCCTACAGATCTCTATCGAGAAGACAAAATATATGACAAACATCACGGAAGCTCCTGGATGGATGGAAATTAGACAGAGGGAAAATTCAGAAGGTGGAAAAATTCAAGTACCTAGGAGAATGGATAGACACTGGACTGACAGAAAAGGATGCAATGGAAGCATAAATAAACAAAATTAATTTAGCATATAAACTAACAATGAACATCTATAATAATAAGAATATTTCTATCAATGCAAAACTGAAACATTACCAGACAGTGATCCTCCCTGAAGCTTTAAATGCAGCAGAAACACTCAACCTAATAAGAACTGGAGTGATCAAGAGGCTAGAACTGGTGGAACGGAAGATTCTCAGGAGAATATTAGGACCTCGAAGAACAGAAGACGGTCAGTTTAGAAATCTATCCAACCAGGAACTCTTTTCCAAAATAGAAAAAAATATCCTGTCTCCACGACAACGACCGTGGTCGGGTCTTCCGATCGCGGTCCGTGTTCGTTCCGTCCTGTCGTCTCTTGAGTCCCTTCCTATCCCTCCTGCTTTTCACAGGCCTTACCGCATCGCTGCTTGGTCACTTCCACGTCCACAGCTTCGGCTGGACTTGGCGCATGTATCAAAAGCCTCTGTAGCGCCACTGAGTCTCCGTCGCCAGTTTCAGGCGGTTTTAGAGTCATTCTGTGGCGCGGAAGTCGTGTACACGGATGGTTCTGTGGTCGACGGCCGTACTGGCTTTGCATACGTCCATGGTGAGCATACTGAACAGCATTCACTGCCCTGT
The DNA here is from genome assembly GCA_026315105.1 of Locusta migratoria. Taxonomy (NCBI): domain Eukaryota; kingdom Metazoa; phylum Arthropoda; class Insecta; order Orthoptera; family Acrididae; genus Locusta; species Locusta migratoria. The sequence continues at coordinate 854,088,033 of CM048744.1, read as the reverse complement.
GGAAGTAGCGTGTTCACAGTGGAACTAGTTGCCATCTATCGGGCACTTGAACATCTCAGAGGGTGCCATGGGGAGTCTCTGGTCATCTGTTCTGACTCTCTTAGTGGTTTGCAAGCCCTCGGCAAATGTTTCCCGAAACACCATTTGGTGCAATCCGTACAGGAGTCTCTTTCCAGGCTTGTTCGGTCTGGTCGCTCGGTGGTCTTTGTTTGGACCCCAGGCCACTGGAAATGAACGTGTGGATCAGCTGGCTAAGCAGGCTACTTCCTCCAGTCCATTGGCTATTGGTCTTCCAGAGAGCGATCTCCGACGGGAGTTCCATTGGAAGATCCGTAGCCTGTGGGATTACGAATGGGCTAACTCTGCTCACCCCAACAAGCTTCGTGCAGTGAAGCTCTCTACGGTTGCATGGAAGTCCTCACTGCGGTCGTCTCGTAGGGAATCTGTTGTTCTCTGTCGCCTACCAATTGGCCACACATGGCTGACGCATGGCCACCTTCTTCGGCGGGAGGACGCACCACAGTGTGACTGTGGCGCCCCCTTGACAGTGGTCCACATTCTGGTGGATTGTCCACTTTTTATTGCCCTGCGACAATCTTTTAATCTGCCAGTTGCGCTTTCTTTTATGCTAGGAGACGATGCTGCTATGGTTGAACTTGTTTTAGATTTTATTCGCGCAGCTGGTTTTTATCATGTGATTTAATTGTGGTGTGTTTTCTTCTTCATTTTTACTTGTATCCTTTCCCCGTATTTACCAATGATTTTTACTCTTTGACTTGTTAATGTGTTTCCTTAGGAACACCTAACACACTGTTTTATCTCTCAGAACGGAACAAGGGACTGATAACCATTGCTGTTTAGTCCTTTCAAAAATCCAACAACAACAACAACAATCATTAAGAAAAGAAGGTGCGAGTTCTTTGGACACATTTGCAGAATGGACCAGGGGAGGTTCACACAGCAAATTTCACAATTCTTGTTGTACAAGAAAAGCAAAATACAGTGGATCCAAGAAGTAAAAAGGGATCTGGAAGAAATGGGAATACGAGATCAAGATATACACAACAGGGTGATTTTTAAATAAAAAATTCAGGCATTTGCAGGATTTGCGAACAGAACTAGACTGAGAACGAAATCGTCATGGACAGAAGAGCAAAGAAAGATGCAAAATATGAGAATGAAAGAATACTGGAAGAGGAGGAAGAACAGAAGAAAGGAAGCTGATGTGAATTAACGTGGTCCAAAGATGGCCAAAACGAAAGAAGAAGAAGAAGAAAGAGTTTGTGTTGGTACAAAACCAACATTCCTCCATGAAGACAGTCACTTCTGGTGTCCCTCAGGGCTCAGTCCTGGGACCATTCTTTTTTATTGTTGCAGTTAATGATCAGCCACTGATTGTTGGATCTGAATCAGTTATGTGCTATACAGATGATACAACTATAATCACCACTGATCAAGAATTAACACAGTTAAACCAGAAATTACAGGACAGTCTCTCCTTAACACTAAACTGGTTCTCAGCTGATACATTAGTATGCAATCCCGAGAAAACTCAGCATCTGGTGTTGGTCTTTCTAAAGAAATAGAGCCAAAGTCTGTAAAGCTACTGGGGATGTATATTGATGCTAAACTTAATTGGCAACCAAGTCTCAATCTCATCTGCCAAAAATTATATCGAATCTCCTACCTCATATGGAAATTGGCTGACCTGGTGAGTAGAGAATATCTCAGGACAGCTTATTTTGTACTTTTCCAGTCCCATATAGCTTATGGGCTGTTACTTTGAGGACATTCAGGTCAGTTCAATGATGTGTTAGTGATACAAAAAAAAAAAAAGGGCGATAAGAATAATGTTTAAGATTGGTTCAGGGGAACATCGGAGCTCAAACGGAGAGATTCAGATGTTATTTCTTTCCGCACGCTATTCGAGAATGGAATGGGAGATGAATAGTATAAAGATGGTTCGATGAACCCTCTGCCAGGCACTTAAATGTGATTTGCAGAGTATCTCATGTAGCTGTAGATGTAGATATTCAGTTATATGAAAATCTTCACATTAGTAAATCTTTATATCAAATACACATCACTGATTTATCAAAAATGTTTGTAAATCTATTGAACCAAACTGTGTGGTCATCAGTCCGTAGCTTACAAACTACTTAAACATAGGTAAACTAACCTAAGGACAAACACACACACCCATGCCCCAGGGAGGACTCGAACTTCCACGGCAAGCAACCGCACATTCCGCAGCGAAACACTTTAGACCGCTCGGCTACTCCGCCGCAGCACACTGATTTATGTTCAAAAATTTTTAACAAATTACCACAGTCTGCAACATGTACACCATTTAATAACTTTAAAAACAAATTGTACCAGTGGTTGATGAACAACCCATTCTATAGTATAAAAGAATTTTTAGATACTTTTAGTATAGAAATAGAATTTTAATGTTGTAATTGTACAGCTGCCCAGAAAATTGATTAATGCAGGATAAATAACTTGTATAAGTATTTTAAAAATTAATGTAATGTATACTATGGTGTATCTGCAAAGTCTATTCCACTACATGTGGCCAATGGCAAATAAAGAATCTGAAGCTGCAATGTGTCCACCAGTTGCCCCGACTGCTTGTACCTCAGCCACTCCGCCGCACTGTCTTCAATGCATTACCCAACCTGGCATATCAAACCCGTGCAACCCTCTGCACATCTTGTGTGTTCATCCACAAGGAACTGAACATATGTGAATAGATAATGTTACATGATGACACTGTATGTACAGCACTACAGCCCCCTTACACAGACCCATTGAAAGTCTTGTCCAGCAGTCCTTCCACAGTGTTGTTACTACTTAACGGCAAAACCGCAAACTGTTTCATTCCACTGGGTGAAACCTGTGTGGATCTTGCAGGAATCCTCTGCAAGTGACTCTGACCTACATTACCCCTCCCCATTTTTGGAGGTGTCTTGCTCCCCAGCATCCAGTCAAGCCTCAGATGAGCCCACTGCTCTGTTCCTTCCCCTCCACCTTGACATCACACGCCGGACGATCAGTGGTTCTCCAATGTTGGAGCAGCGACTATGTACTGGCCTCAGTGGAATTTCCTAAAACTACCCCACAGTGTCGTGGACGTGGACCTTCTGTGGACAAGGGCTATAGTGATTGCCAAGTGGTTTCTCCCCACTGAGCCGGCACATGACATGAAGAACCACCATGCTCTGCACTATAAAGGGGTGGGGGGGCCTCTGTGTCGACTAATGATATGTCTTTAGTATAGTAAGCTCTTTGACCCACATGTCCTCACTGGTTGCTGCCGTATTGTGTAACAGTCAGTTCTATGCTGTCCAGTGTGTAACATGTTGTGTATAATAACGAGTATTAAATCTATATTAACTACATTTTAGTGTATTATTTCAGGATTGATGATCCATACATCTTAGGAACAGCCACAAGGACACCGAGTCCCCAGCCAGGAACTGAACCCAGGGCTTCTATGTCGTACTCAGTGACACTGTCAACTGAGCTATGAAGGAGGACATTAAATTGATGTACTATCACCCACTGGAATACGAGGTTGGGTCACATGTGTTGCTGGCAATGCTTTGTCTGAACAAGTTTGAGTACCATAATAATAATGCTTTCATTATCTTGTCATCTTTCAAATGATGAACTTTGTGTCATGTAATATAGATTTATTGATGACTAGTTTGGGACTGAGGTCATCTCTTAATCTATATCTACATGGGATACTCTGCAAATCACATATAAGTGCCTGGCAGAGGGTTCATCGAACCACCTTTATACTACGTATTTATCTCCCATTCCATTCTCGAATAGCACGCGGGAAGAAAGAACACCTGAATCTCTCTGTTCGAGCACTGATTTCTCATATTTGATTCTGATGATCTTTTATTCCAATGTAAGTGGCAGTCAATAATATATATTCGCATTCGAAGGAGAATGTTAGCGATTGGAGTTTCGTAAGTAGCCCACACCGCAGCGATAAGTGCCGTTGTTTTAATGATTCCCATCCCAGATCCTGTATCATTTCCATAACGCTGTTTCCCCTGTATTGTGACGATACAAAACAAGCTGCCCTTCTTTGAACTCTTTTTATGTCCTCCGTACAACCAGCCTGATAAGGATTCCACATTGGACACCAATACTCCAAAAAAGGATGGACAAGTGTAGTGTATGCAGTCTCTTTAGTAGTTCAGTTGCATCTTTTAAGCGTTCTGCCAATAAAACGCAGTCTCTAATTCACCTTTCCCACGACATTATCTATGTGGTTTTTCAGTTTAAGTCTGAAGTAATAGTAATTCCTAGGTATTTTGTGAAGTTTATGGCCTTCACTTTTGATTGATTCATCTTGTAAAAAAAGTTTAATGGATTTCTTTTCGTACCCATGTGTACGACTTCACACTTCTCATTATTTAGAGTCAATTGCCAATTTTTATACCATAGTGATATCTTATTCAGATCGTTATGCAGTTGGTTTCGATCTTCAGATGATTTTACTAGATGGTAAATGATGGCTTCACTGCAAACAACCTAAGAGAGCTAATTAGTTTTTCTCCCAAATCGTTTATGTAAATAAGGAACAGCAGAGGACCAATAACACTACCCTGGGAAATGCCCAATATCACCTCTGTTTTAGTTGATGCTTTACCATCAATTACTACAAACTGTGTCCTATCTGACAGGAAATCCCTTATCCAGTCGCAAATTTGGGAAATATATGATAACCACACAATTTTATTAAAAGCCGTTTGTGAGGTATGGTGTCAAAAGCATTCTGGAAATCTAGAAATATGGAATCGATTTGTGAACCCTTGTCGATAGCACTCATCACTTCGTGTGAGTAAAGAGCTAGTTGTGTTTCACATGAACAATTCTGTTCGAGATAATTCATAATATTTGAATACAGGATATGATCTAAAATCCTGCTGCAAATTGATGTCAATGAAATAGGCCTGTAGTTTAGTGGGTTACTCCTACTGACGTTCTTGAATATAGGTGCGACCTCTGCAACTTTACAATCTTTTGGTACTGATCCTTCTTTGAGAGAGCGATCTACCTATATCCTCCTCATCTAGCACCTTTAGACTTGCTATTATTAATGTCTTTGGGAGTCCACAACATCCATATCAAAATTATCAATCCACAGTTTACACAAGTGTTGCAACTTAATTAGTGGCAACTGCTTATTCACAACTGGTACAAAAGCATTACATGTTTCCACCCACTACTGTCCTTCAAAACAGTCACCAGCATTGCATAGAACCTGTTGACAGCAATGTGCAAGGTGTAGTATACTGTTAGCAGAGCATGCTCTGTTGATGGTGTGAATGGAGTGGTCTACTGCCTGTTGAATCTCTGGAACAGTTCTGAAGCAAATGCTACGAAGTGGTGCCTTCATCTTTGGAATCAAATCAAAGTCACAAGGACTTGGCCTAGGGTGTATGGTGAATGGTACAGTAGGCCTACTTCCCTGTCCCATCTACTGAACAGGGTAGCCACAGATTGCACTGTATGCACCCACACTTTGTCACTGCTTCTTTTTCAAAGCTGGTTGCAGGTGTTGCTCCAAAAATGAACAGTAATACTTTGCACTGACAGTTTGCCATGAAGGAATGTAATGTGTTAGGATAACACCATCACAGTCCTACATGAGAATTACCATAACTTCCACAATACTGGAACTCCAATGTACTTTCGCCTTTCCTGGCAACCCATAATGACACCGTTTGTTAGATTGGTGTTTTGGTTCATACGATGTGGCTCATACCTCCTTCATTGAAAGCTTTTACCCAACATGCCACTGTTCTATATGGCAGTGCTGATTTCCCGCACACTTCTTGCAGCCCTTGATGACACTGCCATGCTGTACTACCTCTGGCACATTCAATCTTGATCCAGCTCTATTGTTTCTGTTTTGAAAATATAGTAACATCATTACGTCAGACCGGTCACTCAAAAGTGACTGTGTTTCCCTTGATTGCATGCATGCTAGTGATGTGGAACCAGTGAGTCCATTTTCTCGGAGGTAAGGTAAGTATGTCAGTAATATGTGCTAAGCCAACAGAGCTGCTTACAGGTTTCTGCCCACTCGAATACTCCACAGACGACTGTCTAAACAATGGTTTCTCCCAAACATCTTTCTACGTAACCACGTAATAAGATTGATGACAAAGTTTTGTAAATCACAATTAAACAGTATTCTTTTACATCAAATATGCCAAAATACAGAAATTAAAATATTATGGTTGTCGTAGTTTTGTTAATTTCGAAGATAGTTTCCTAGTACCAAACGGAGTATTAGTTTTAGTGTATGAAAAATTATCAGTATTTAATTTAGGATCTAGTGATATATAAAACATGGTCTGCCCTAATTTATTTAAACAATAGGTATATATGAAATCATGTTGTGCAATAGTTTATAACATGTAGCATTATTGTTTTTATACAAATTAGTATCTATATAGGTTCAGCAATTTCCGAAACTATGTGTAATGCATTTTTAGTGTTTGCAGCTATTATTTACGAAAGTATTAAAAAACTGAAAATTATGTAAAAGGTCAGCCAAAGTTATATTCAAATCAATGTACTATTTCTTAATAGCGTTTTACTAATAGTGTTAATAGAATTTCAAACAGAAGGCGTAAATGTAAAATATCACATGTCCGGTAATGAAGTTTTACTTTAGGTGTCAGATATTTCGTGTTTCTATGTTGGCAACTGATTTTTAGGAGTGTTCAACATAGCAGAACCGTTACACACCCCCCTACATAGTGTACCTGAAATGTAATGTAGGGTTCACTATGTACTATTGTTTCAATATGTTGTGATTTAAGTGTTCATAGTGAGCCTGTATTAGTTTAAGCTAAAATAAAAATTGTATGTTGATTGTAGTCTTGCAAATGCTGGTGGTTGTTGATGTTGCATGATGTGCCGACAGTGGTGTATCTGCAAACTGCTGTTGGTGATGTAGTGGCTCGCAGCTTCAGCTGGCTGTAGTTACAGGCATTCAAGACGGTTCCTACAACATGGTTGTATCTTTCTCAGAACCACATACTATTTTTCCCTAACTACATACATAAATAAGCATACTGTTGTCAGGCTATTGGAAAGAGTAATCAATTTTCTCTATATGGTATTTTAAACAAAAATCAAATTATGGGTTCAAATTAACCCTTAAATGTTACTGAAAATTAACGAGAAATATCTCTAATTTACTTTAGTTTGAATAATGAAATAGCAAGCTTTTACAACTTTTTTTTCCACAGAGCATTGATATTCATATTGTAAACAGTTATGTTTGGTATTAATTCATATAAAAAAGTATTTTACTAGTTTGAATAACTTTTTTTTTCTATGTGTACATGTATGTAAATGCCATTATGTGAGAACTAAGCTCCTAATTCCTCTAGAAAGGGTGTTGTACATTGTAATAACTTCACAATTTATAGTCAATGTACTAAGTGGAATGAATAACTTAATTAAATAGTAAAACAATGGATAGAAACAAGCTCTCAGTGAGCACAACAAACATTAATCATTCAAAATTATGGTATAGAAACTGTGGGTATTTAATATTTCTCATACTGTTTGAGATTAGAATGAGTAGTAGTAAATAGTATAAACAAATTAGATCATAGTATTACATAATATTTTACTTATTAAAAAAACATATGTATTAATAAAAATTCAAAAAACTAACCCACCCGCGAGTAGTTAGCAGTGGCAATGGTTAATCTCATAGCTCAAAACAAACATGGAAATTAAAGTAATAAGTGTCAGTTCTCAACTGATCCACCAAAGTGTCAATTTTTTCCCAAATCATGAAAAATTTAAAGAAAAATGAAAAAGTTTTTTAAACTGCTAAACTACACCCACTCTCAAGGCAGTAATCAAGAGAGGGCCGAAAAATACGCTGCCATTAAATTACGTCCACGGCCAGGGCAGGTAACTGACTCGCAAACGGCTACATAAGCAGAAAAAGAGTCTGGTTGCGTTTACCTATATTTTGTTTAACAACTTAAGTGTTCGTAAGGTATTACAATACACCATTTAGTTTTCATAGATTATCTTCTACACGGAATGTTTGTATTAATGGTAACTACTTTACCAAGAGTTACAAGATGCAACTGGCAACTTGACTCCTTAATTCCGCAGAAGTAAATAACAGTACATAGTTTTTGTTCTTTTTTGAACAAACTGCCCCAATCAAACACAACACAGTCCAGAGTACCCTATGTTTGTTGAATGGTGAACAGTTACTACCCCCCAATAACTCAAAATCAACATTCAATGTTGTCCAGTAGTGTTTGAAAAAGAGTGACAATCACACAGTAGAAGTGAATGAAAATGAGTAACTATCTTAAGTGTTCTGAAAGTCTGTACATGTATATGTTAACAGTGTAAAATCTCTTAGTTATATGTCAAAATTGACATATGGTTTGCCTGATCATTTTCAGATACAGTACCATATCAAAACTAAACACCCTGTAATCAACTACAAATTGATACACAAAGCTTGCACACATGAGCAAGTCAACAAGTGTGTCGTGAATAAAAAGTATGTGTTCCACATGAAAAATACAAAATTATACATGTTTGATAATAATAATAATGAGTAATAGGTAGTCTGTAATGGTTCATTAACCTTACGGCCTTACATCATGAGTATGTGCAAGTATGTATGATAAACATACCAAGTATGTAACTTGTAAAACATCAATAGTTTCATCATGTAACTTTTAAGAATAAAAATGAAAATTAAACCTTGCATCAGCCAAAACTGTGTCATATGTACAATATACTATAATATGGTCACCTTACACCAGTATTAAATATTTTCCTATTAAGCTGTCAGCTCAAGGATAGAAATTGAGTTTTACATTGGTCAACACTTGTGTGGTCTATGTGTCCTCCCATGCTTATAGTCACTTTTGTACTAATTGTTAGCAAGTCCCTCTTGATACATCAAAGTACAACACAAAATTCAACCAACAACACAAAAATACTAATGAATGACTAACAAGAGTGAAAAGAATTAAAGAATTTGAATTGTAATGCACTGTGGACGTGATTAATAGAAAAATCACAGTACATAACTGAGGTAAGCATTGTCTCGTATATACAATGACATTTCAAGCCATAAACAAATAATGAACACTTCAACATACCTTTGACTATGCATATGAGGTTAATAAATTAATTATTGTGTGCCAATCTGTACATGCAGATACGGTATACACACTTCTGTGTACCATATTCATAAATGGTATCAAAATTATCTTCCTTATAGGTTTCAGAGTAAGAGCAAGGTAAACTATTCACAAGACATTTAACTTTTCTGTTGGTAGGATTTAAACGCATGAATCTATCTGAGACCGATCAACTTTATGGATCGTGGATAAAAAAAATTATAAGCATACAGCTAAGGATTTCTGTTAACTTCAAGTAACTCAATGTATATCTGTAGATAAACTTCAACTCAGATCTTAACAAATGGTCTACACACATAGTGAAATAGTACTTTGTTTTCAGGTTCAGTTACTAGATTTTTTAAACCTCATTAGAATTATTCATGATACTAGAATCACAACTTAGTTGACAAACCGAAGGTATACTTCCATATTTGCTTTCACTTACTTCTTTAACTTTTCGGTAGATGACTTAACATTTATATCAGGGTTTGGAGCTAACATTTCTCAGTACATTTAACACTATCATTTTGAGATTCCTCAGCAGTCTCAAGCAATTCAACATCTTAGACTTCCAGTAAAGCATCTGTTCAGAGAATACACTAATCTTAAATACTACATCAACATCATCATCATTTTTCCATTTAAATATTCATTATTTTCATATTCATCTTCTTTATGACATATTAATTCTTTCTTTTCAATATATGAAGCATTTTTCACTTCCATTTCAGTAACTTAATAACTATTTGTTCAGTACTTTCACTGACAATTCTTAACCTAACTTAAATTTCTCATGAACAGCACTTCTCATGTTTCTAACCTGTAATATCTTTTGATGACTACACAAAGACTTCCATATTAGCTAGTGGTTCATAAACATCATAACATAGATTCCAAAATTCCTGTCAAACACATTAAATAAATCCCCATCATCTACCTGTATTTCATATAGTATTTACTTCACATAGTATTTTAATTCATAAATCCTTCTCAATGTTTGTTATTATTTGCAACTGTATTAACTGTAAACATGAATTCACTATTTGGTTCAAATTGTATTTCAGTATATTTACTTTTTAGCTCTTAAGTCCATTGGCCTATACACTGGCATAAGTAATAAATCTCATATTGAAAACCCCCAACTAGTATATCATATTAGGTACAGTATTATTATTTGGTATAAAGTTCTTCTGAACTGATGGTTAACATCTACCTACACATTTTTTTGTTAATATTTTCTCAAAATTTCCAACTGGTAATAAAGTTTAGCTTCACATATTTTAAGTTTCAATAAGCATATAGCAAAAATGCATATATCAAAAGGTATGTCTCAGCTGTTTTCATTTATCAGTGGCATTTAAAACATTTTGTCAAATAATCATAAATATTTACACTGAAGGAAAACTTAAAGCATAGAATTTATTCTGCACTGTGAAAATGATTAATAGAAGTACACAGCACACGACTGGGGACCTGAACTGGTGTCAGCAGTTTCATAACTAAAGAGTAATTATGCCCCTAAGGTATTACATCAGTACATAGGCTGATGCATCTCATTTTGTCTATCATCAGGTAGAATAGGTGAAGGTACATTACTACTAGGTCCAAAATTAAATGCAAACAGTTGGGTCTGGTTTGCCCAAGAACATACTTTACACCTTAGACTTTGCTTAAGTAACATAATTTCTGAAGTGTCATTCAACTCTGATGAAAAACAATCATTGTCCTGTGGCATAAAATAAACAGGATGAAATTTCTTTTTAGGCCTACCAGGCAACTTCACTACTGGTAAACTAATTACATAAGTACATCTAGGAATACTCAAAGTTTCTGTATGTGACTTTTCTTGAATTTTGTCCACACACTGTGGTAATTCTGTGACTGTACACTTACTTTCGACTTCTTGCTCAGGGTTATCTATAACACAGTTACATTCAGTTTCTACTTTCAAATCAGAATTATTAAGTTTGCTATTACATTGTTCCAAATCGCGAATCTTTCCAGTTAACTCTGTTTTAGTATCATGGCTCTGAGAATTTACATAACTTGAACTGTCATCTATTTTTTCAACACTGTCACTCGTCTGTGAATCTTCTGAAGTAGAAGCTACCAAAACACTTTTTTCTACACTATTGAATCTAGTACTAAACTTTGTCTCTAGACTTCCAATGTATTGTTTTAAATCGGTCATTGAGTCATTTGTTTTACAACTTTCAAATTTAATTGAATTTGTTAGTTCGGTTTTCATAGTTTCCATTTGTAATGAATGTTCGGTTTTCATTTGTAATAAAAATTCCAAGATTGATTTTGTTTCTATTTCCGCGTTTGCTGCCATATTACTAATCTGTTGTCCAGTCTCTTGTAAATCACTAGAAAATGGGACCTGCTGCTTTCTTGCAATCGGTGTAGAACTCGCAATACTAGAACCTCCTACCCCACTGTCAAAGTCCGAAACTTGAGTACTATCATCTCCCTCCTTTCTTACTGTATCCATTTTAAAATAAGTTTTCACTCCACATAAAATCCCTATCACACAAACAGTCACTACAAAAGTTACTACAAAAGTACTTAGCTGGTCACAAGGATGCGGCGATACAGGAATCTAGTAGTTCAAATTACTGCCATCTTCCTCCATTAAATTTTGACATCGTAGGTGTGGATAGTATTGTAGTCGAATTCTGCACTTTCATGATGATTTTACTGCACATCCATCATATACATTATTTTCCTTGTAGCCTGAAACACATTTTACATTAGTGAATACTCTTTAAAAACCTTTGGTCACGTCACCACTTCTAACATTTTACATTAGTGAATACTCTTTAAAATCCTGGTCACAAGGCACCACTTCTAACGTCCATCACCCCTTTTCGGAATGACTCAAACTGAGCCCTAATATATTCCTGAATCACGGAAATGTTTATTAGTTCACAGTCTATAACAAAGTCATTCCACTGTAGGTGAAGTTGAACTTATCTTATATGCTGGCTGAAGTCCATTGCGTTGTGAGCTTTCTTCAGCATTCACTAAAACATTTGATTTTACAGGATCTTTTCGTAAATTAAAACCATGTCAAGTGATATGGAAACGATTTTATTTCCACTTAAACATTGCACAATCAAGAAATGCAGCAGCAAGCCAACAGAGCTGCTTACAGGTTTCTGCCCACTCGAACACTCCACAGACGACTGTCTAAATAATGGTTTCTCCCAAACATCTTTCAACGTAACCACATAATAAGATTGATGACAAAGGTTTGTAAATCACAATTAAACAGTATTCTTTTACATCAAATATGCCAAAATACAGAAATTAAAATATTACATTTAAGCTTTGACTATTTATGTCAATGTATGTACTTGTTTCATGAAATTTGTATTTAAATGTGTAACACAAACTTAACGTGGTCCTTTTGACTAGTGTTTACTGTGTTCAAATTATTTACAATATGTGTGTTTTCGAAATGCACACATATTTGTTTTGCCAATATTGTGTAGGCGTACTATTATTGAGACATGGAATTTTAATGAGTTTCAGTTTGCGGTCAAATTATTTATTAATACAGATTTGTATATGGTTGTCGTAGTTTTGTTAATTTCGAAGATAGTTTCTTAGTACCAAACGGAGTATTAGTTTTAGTGCATGAAAAATTATCAGTATTTAATTTAGGATCTAGTGATATATAAAACATGGTCTGCCCTAATTTATTTAAACAATAGGTATATATGAAATCATGTTGTGCAATAGTTTATAACATGTAGCATTATTGTTTTTATACAAATTAGTATCTATATAGGTTCAGCAATTTCCGAAACTATGTGTAATGCATTATTAGTGTTTGCAGCTATTATTTACGAAAGTATTAAAAAACTGAAAATTATGTAAAAGGTCAGCCAAAGTTATATTTAAATCAACGTACTATTTCTTAAAAGCGTTTTACTAATAGTGTTAATAGAATTTCAAACAGAAGGCGTAAATGTAAAATATCACATGTCCGGTAATGAAGTTTTACTTTAGGTGTCAGATATTTCGTGTTTCTATGTTGGCAACTGATTTTTAGGAGTGTTCAACATAGCAGAAACGTTACAACCTGTAGATACTTTTTCTTGTGAAACAATCTTTAACACATGTATTAACAATTAACAATCAGTGTACCTTGTGAATTTGATGTGTTTGTGGCTGTTGTACTCACAGAGAAACAATTCCCACTAAGTTCAACTGTGTGCTGCGAAAGATTGATTTTATCATGATGCCTATCCATACAGTCCAAGAATCATGGTATAATCCCTATTCCACATTTGGTAACACTTTCATATGCCCATGCAACCGCTTAGACTCAATCATAAAACTGAGCTGTGTTCCTAACAAATTTATGCCGTTGTCCCCTACTCCTTGTAACCTGTACCTTGGAGTTTCTAGTCTCCTCTTATCCATTAGATCCAGACTAACCACTGAAACATGCACATCACTGTCTATTAAAAAATAATGTTCCTTACCCAGCACTAAAACCCTCATGCAACAATCCATCTCTGTATATATGTGTACTGTACTGTGGATTACTGTGAATATTTTCCACCGGATAAAACACTTCCAACTGTGTTTATCTCATGCCATGTTTTACACTACTTTCTCACTTGGATGTTCTCTTGCCTTATGCACAGAGTGCTTACAATTGAAGCATCGTGGTTGGCAACATTGTGCTTAAACATGATGTTTCTTCCTACACGAATAACATTGCTTCTTGAATGTGAAAATTCAGTGGTCATTGTGTTCCCCTGTAGTAGTGTCAAGCTGGCCGTGGTGGCCAAGGGGACTGTGGCGCACCAGTCACGGTCTGCACAGCCGCTACGGTCGGGAGTTCAAATCCCTCCTCAGGCATGGATATTTGTGTCGTCTTTAGTATAAGGTAGTTCATAGGTAGTTTGTAAGTTTAGGGACTGATGACCCCACAGTTAAGTCCCTTAAGCTTAACAAACATTTGAACATTTTAGTAGTGTCAATTTCTCATAAGTATACCACAATGCAAAATAAAGGAACCAAATCACCTGGGTTTTCCATATGCACCATATGAAAAAATTCTTTAGGGATCCTGCCCAAAAAGATGTCCTCTTTTTTTAGTATGAATTTGTTTATTGCCACATCCTATGTTTGCTCGTCAATCTGCATGTTTATTCTCCTAATTCTGTAAAAAATAAAAATGTTTAACAGTTTCACTAGTTTCTGCACTAATCCATTCAATTTTTCCATGAAGAATCTAGCACTGTTCTGCTGTGGTACCTCTGCTGTAAACATTCTACCAACTACTCAAACATTTGTGCTTTGCTGAGTGTCTTGTAATCATGTTCCTTTAGCCTTTCCCTCCAGGTGTAAATTGGCCGTTCAGAAAGTTTTTTCCTCTGGCCACTTACTTATACCTCCTGTGACTACATAATTTTATTTGAATACTGTCACATGTTCTGCTGTTTTGTCAGAAAAGGTTGTTAAAAGTTTAGCTGCTGAAGGATCTAAGGAATTGTAATTGGTTGTGTATGCTGCACAGCTCTCAAAGCTTCTAATTGAGTAGACAAATCCTCATAATAGAACTTGTGTTGTGCCCTCTTATCAGACATCAACTTGACCTGTTTTGTCAGAGCACTTTTTACATCCATTGTGCTAACCAAATATGTTTCCACCATATTTGTGCAACTTACCACTATTTCTTAAATATAATAAAATGTGAACTAAACACTCTTCCTCCAGTCACACCAAGAGATCAGTACATTTGGGCTTGTTAATCCTTATGCTTGATCATTACCTAGTGACACTTCAAGCAGTTGTGCACAGCATTCCTATTATGTTTGTGGTGTCGCACAAGTTTGAAGTGTGCACCACGTACTTTCACCGTGCGCCACCATGCATGCACGGCGTGGCGTTCTTATGACATCACCTCAGACTCTGTACCCGCACATGCGTGCATCCTATTTTCCTGTGTCGGTCTCTCTCTCTACTCGGCCACTGACACCCAGGACAACCAGCGGAAACGAGACACAAAAGAGGCGACGGAGGATGGGATGCAAAAGTGGCAACGAGGATGGGATACAAAAGTGGCGACGAGGAGCAGTAGAAGAACCTTAGACCAGCCCACTTGCAGCAGCCAGACAGCAGCAGCCGGAGCAAGCAGAAATTACTCTCGCCCATCCACCCTTATTATAAGATTTTGGGGGACAATATTCAGTTATGTGTTTTGTGGACTTTTTTGTTGCAGAGAGTCTTCTTTCATATTACATTTGTGTTTTGTTATAATTTACTTGTATGTGCGATGCCTAACAGTCAGCATGGCCACTACCACGAACCCAAACTTAATGAAAATTATTCAGTTACAGATGGCGCAAATCACGCAACTACTCCAAGCGGTGTCCCAGTTGATGGCACAGGCGGCTAACCAACAACAGCCGTCGCATCAGCTGCCCACACCTGTCGCCGCACCGCTTCCTATGTTTTGCCAATACAACAAATGTGAGGAAGACTGGAGCGATTACTTGGCACAATTTCAAGAACTCATCGTGGCTCAACTTCCACGTCAGAGAGTGAAGCACCTTTTATTATCAGTTGTGGGCACCAAGACCTTCGTGTTACTGCAGAAACTTTTCCCCCACACATCTCCTTGTGATCTAGAATTTGATCAAACTCTAGATGCACTGAATGCTCATTATGAGAGAAAAGTTCTCGTAGCTGTGGCACAGTACTGATTTTTCAAACTAAGAAAATTATCAGAGCAGTCCCATCAAGAATGGATCACAGAGTTGAAGGGCTTAACCCCCAAATGTAAATTTATTTGCGCTTGTGGACTTTCTTATAGTGACGTGATGTTGAGAGATGCGATCACACAGAACATTCAGGACCCTAGAATTAGGGCAGCAATTCTGACCCTTCATTAGACAGTGTACTGCAGCTTATTGAAGCACATGATACTTTTATCTTAGCAGATGTAGAAACATAAAGCCACAGTGTTAACTCAGTGCGCCGCAACGGACGCTTTCTTCGCCGTAGTTCTCCGTCTAGCCCTAGTGATTCTTATTTTTCTACTGGCCGTGCTGAACAGACAGTGAACAGTGTAAAAGTGCGACACAAAGTTCACCCCATCGTGTTAGACACAGTAATTTGAATAACGGGCCACAACACTCATTTCAGAAAAAGTTCATAAATGTTGCCCCCAGTGTGTATCTCGCCACAAGCGTGCGCAGTGCCCTAGTCGCAACGCCATTTGTTATCAATGTGGCAAATCAGGAAATGTGCAGACAGTGGGTAGGCAAAGAATGGTGCCGTTAGGAATAGTACTTCACGGAGTGCAAGAACAGTTCATACGGTAAATGTCAAACACTCTGTGGACTTGGACAGTGCTTCTCTTGAGTTTCAAATGCAAGAAAGTTCTTCTGCGCCTACTGCAAACCCATGTACTGCACCACGTCGCAAGCACCGTTGAGCACGTAAAACTGTTCAACATAAAAGGGTTCAGGACGAGCAAAATGACTATAGACAGTGACAGTAGACATGATGTAGCTACTCAAAGTAAGTTTAGTGCAGTAGTTAGTGTATCTGGGGTAGCCTCGCATGCTTGCGCTGAAGCCAATTCGGTAGTAGTGCCATCTAGTGACAAGTGTTATTAATCTGCTGTGTGCTGATTCTTCGCTGCTTCCTTCACTACGCAGCCCGCGCATGCGCAAGTGCAGCAAACAAGCTGTTGCCCACATTCGCGCACCTGTCGAGCGCCACATGCAAAAACTTTTTGTGACTCTTTCCATAGAAAATGAGACTGTACAATTTCAGCTCGACACTGGTTCCGCTGTCACTTTAATTAATAAAGACACTTATGAACTTCTGTGTTCACCAAAATTGTTGCCGTGTCAGCAAGTGCTAACAGCATATACAGGTCAAAATATTTCTGTGCTAGGAATGTGTAGCCTGCCCGCCTCTTTTCAAGGTGTTATGAAAACTGTCTCTTTTGTTGTTCTTCAGGCCAAATCTACACAGAACATTTTTGGACTAGATGCATTCGACCTATTTCGCTTATCAATTCAAAGAGATGTGCTTCAAATTTCGTCAGTAGTGCCTTATGACATGACAGTGCCCCCAGGCTGATGCCGCGCACTTCTATTTTACAGAGCCACACACATCGGCACATTTAAATCGCGCGCGCGTGAACTTGCGCAGGAAACATAAGCATCGGGAAGTTTGAGACGTAGGGGTTTTTCCGCGGGGCTGGAAAAACAGAAGCTGAATCGCGCGGGGGAAGGAGAGAGTCGTGTGGACTGCCGAGGACGGCGGAGCGTGGTTGCTCGTCGCGGCATTTTCTGTAAAAACGTGGGATAGCTTTTCGCGGCTGAAGTACCGTTTTTTCGTATGCCTTTTGAGTTAAAGGATTCCAGTGTGTGGGCCAAAGTGCGAAGTTGCGTGGGGGCTCAAGTCACAAAAAACATCTTTATAAATTTAAACACGTGCATAGAAAAATTAAACTTATTTAAAACAACATCTGTGTGGTGATCATTATTTTTTCACAACTCGCCCTGTACGCCCATAAATGTGTATAATTGGTATGTACTTTTGTTTATTAATTGAAAAATGTATTAAGGCACACGTGGATGGAACAGCACCAAAGCGGGAATCATTTAGTGACCACAAAACGTTTTTCCACCAGAAAGAGGGAAAAAGCATGTTCCGCCCCGTCGCAGCCTCAGCACAAAATCAATGCATTATGTGAAAAATATAGTGACTTGTTTTTGCAGGAACTAGGTTGTGCAAAAGACTTCGTGGCACATGTCACTTTAAAAGAATCTGCTGTACCAAAAGTTTCGTAAAGCTAGACCAGTGCCTATCGCAATTTGTGATAAAGTTGCTGAAGAACTTAAACGTTGGCAGGATAGTGGGGTGATTTCTCCTGTTTCTGTGAGTCAGTGGGCCTCGCCTTTAGTAATTATGACCAAGCCGTCAGGAAAACTTCGTTTCTGTGCGGACTTCAAATCAACAGTGAACAGTCAAACAATTATATACACTTACCCACTGCCCCGACCTGAGGAACCTATGGACAAATTAGGTCAGTCTCACTTCTTTTCTAAGATTGATTTAGCAGAGGCATACTTACAGATTCCGGTCGATGACAAGTCAAAAAAGTTTTTTGTCATTAATACTCACATGGGCCTTTTTCAATTTCAATGGCTACCCTTTGGCAGTTCTTCCGCCCCCGCTATTTTTCAGCGTTTTTTGGAACAGCTCACAGTTTCTGTACCGTGCTATTCGAACTATTTAGATGATATTGTGGTCTCAGGACACACAGTTGAAGAACATTTAGCAAACCTAGAGTGCCTTTTCCAAGTGTTGATTGCAGCAGGTCTACATTGCAATAAAACAAAGTGTTCGTTTTTCCAAACTGAAATAGAGACCTAGGCTATGTGATTACTGCCCAAGGAATCCATCTCTTACAGTCACATCTTCAAGCAATCAAAGTGTTGCCTCCTCCTAAGAATTTACACAAATTTCAAGCAATAATGGGAAAGTTTAACTGTTATTTCAGGTTTATTCCCAATGCCTCTCAGATTGCAGCTCCACTGCTTTGCTTACGCAGGAAGAATGTTCCTTTTGTATGGTCTAAAGATTGCCAAGTTGCCTTTGACAAATTAACGTCTGCACTACTCAGTGATACATGTTTGATTCCCTTTGACGCACAGAAGCCTGTAGTGTTAGCAATTGATGCCTCGTCTTACGGTGTGGGCACAGTATTGTCACATTGAATTGGATCTCACGATCGTCCTATTGCCTTTGCATCAAAGCTGCTGACGCCAATGCAACAGAGTTATAGTCAGATAGAAAAGGAGGCCTTAGCAATTATTTACAGCATCACAAAGTTTCATCATTATCTCTATGGTAGAAAATTCTATTTGTTGACAGACCACAAGCCTGTCTCGTCCTTGTTCTCACCCACAAAGCCAATTCCGCCTTGAACAGCACAAAAGCTTCAGAGATGGTCCTTGATACTGTCTAATTATCAGTATGAGATTTTGTACCGTCCTACCACTAAACATGCCAACGCGGACACACTTTCCCAACTTCCGGTTTGTCCAGACATTTTACAAATGTCTGTCTAGGTGTGTTTGTGATTGTGTGAGTGGGTGTGTATTTGTTTACCTTCCTTTTTTCCCATAAGGTAAGTCCTACCACTCCTGGGATTGGAATGACTCCTTTTCCACTTCCTTAAAACCCATATCTTTCCCTTTCTCCTCTCCTTTCTTTCTCTTTTCCTGAAGAAGCGACCAACGGTTGCGAAAGCTTGTATGTGTGTTTGTGTGTGATTTTATTTGTGTCTGTCAACGAACCTGTCCTTTGGGTAAGTCATCTGTTTTCTATTTTTTATATTTGTCAATTAATAACTAAGGAAGAAATAATGTCTGTGTTGTACAAAACATAAGTATTTAATGAAAAATCAGACTGTAAACATTAACTTTCATGTAATTCAAAAGTACTAATTGTAATGAACTAATTATGACAACCCATTGCATTGTCAAGAACCATTGCGACTGATGTGTACTTACTTGCAGTTAGTTAGGTGGAGCTAAATGGTGCATAAGTTGAAATATTTGGTGTTACATTTGTATACTACTTCTATAAAAGTTGCATAAGAAACATAGTGAATGATTTGTATGATGTAAAGAAATTATTTTTAATCAAAGAAATATGCAGTTATATTGTAGTGTTCCCAATAATTAGCCAACATACCAGAATGCCACATGCTGTACTAAGGAGGCATACAAACAGTTGTTTTTCCCTTGCTCAGTTTGGGAATGGAATAAGAAAGCAATTAACAAACAGTGGTAGACCATCACAAATCATATGGTGACTTGTAGAGTATTTATGTAGATGAAGTACAGTTTTATACCAATGAAGTTATATTAACATTTTTGGGGGGTTTGTATGCTATGAGACTGGCCATTCACAATTCAGTTCATACTGGTCTAATGTAAAAACAGAGGTCAGCCTTTCAGTAGTAAAAGACTTTCGTATACCTACAGTCTCTATAATGTCAAAATATTTTAAAGTAAATTTATTGCGCCAAACTCTATCTGCAAAATTATAAGTCCAGCATAATCTTCTATATTATTTTGTAGATTATTAGTAACAATTTTTTAAATCATAGTCACCATGGAATTCAGGTATGTAAAAGGAATTCAGTACTTAAGTCTATCAAAACATGTCTTATCCCGTCATTTGAAAATTGTCTTTAACACATTTATGATTTCATGATGAATTCTGTGCCCTTACGCAGAAATTATTTGAACTAGGATTAGAGCGACATAAATTACGTGAGGAAGAAATTGAGCTGTTTACCAAATGTGTGGATGAAGCAAAAGAAAAAAATGCCAAGGAAATTGAAGAGTTTGTATCTTCCCTTATAAAATTGCTTAGCTTTTAAAATTAGAGAACATACTTTTATGCTTACATGCTACTTGTGCACATTCAATAAAATTCTTCTGGATATGAGACCATATTGTCAATCTTTAATAAAATAACCAACATTTCGGCCACTTACAACAATGTCTGAAATGTCAGCCAGTTTCTTAAGGACAGAAAATGTGGTCTCACACATAGAAGAATTTTATTGATTGTCGCAACAGCCACAGTAGCCTACACTTACACATGTACCCATGTTAGGAACTGTACATTTCCATACAAGGTAACTGTTATAATTGTCCTGAAATTTCACAGTAATACCACAACATCTGCAGCATTTACATCATCTAAAAATTATGACCAACCGTAATGAATGTTTAAAAAATCATGATTACTCATGACTCAATTGTATATCTCTAAGAATTAATCAGTAATCATTATTCATAATTCTATTTATATATTTTAAGAAACATTATAGCAGAATGCAAATAATTTAGGAGTAAAGGAGACACACTGCTCATCATTCCTGCTTTTTTGTGAGTGGTCTCCTTTGTTCATAATGCTATTTATTTCTCTCTTGAATAATTCAGTATTGGTTTCTATACTAATGATCCTATAAAGAATAAATTTATATTGCATTTTACATATACAAATGTTACCACATTAAAAAAGATTAATGATTTGATCTTTTCACCTTCTCAGTTACTATTTTTAATCAAGTGTTTGCCATCAGGAATACATACAGGCATACACATTGGATACTTATTTGCCCATTTAGGCAATGAAATAAAGGATATTATGATGCATTTGGATGAGAATAATATAGTATTAGAAACAGGAGGTGAACCATATCAGAAATGAAGACCATGCAAACTGTAATTCTGCTGCTTGGAATAGATACCCAGTACATCATAAAGATTAAGCACTGAAGCTAGAATGGTTTATATTGTTTAAAAACTATCATATCTACTAAGGGTATTACAGATTCTTAATGTAAAACAATCTTGGTAAACTTAGGCATCAAAGGTCGGTAAAATTTAAATGTTTTATAGGTCACCTATTGTAAGAGTTGTAATGCCACAGGTAAATTTCATGAGCTTCAAATCTTCCTCAAGTATGAGAAAATTTCAGATTATAATCTCCAGACAGGGAGAGTCAGACATGGAGATAGAGCATTGATTCTTTTGGTACTGTAGGAAGTGTGTTAAATTCATTTTACCTTGATCACTTAGTTCACAAACTGCTTTTATGGGAAATTTTATCGTACCTTCTGATCAGACATGAACATTTCAATTTAATAAATTCAGAGTATGAATTTATAATACACTGTCATAACACAATACCAGTTAAATTCATTTTCCAGAGACAGATGTAACTCAGCATATCAAAGATAATGATTACAGGGAGAGGCATTCAATTGAAATTTGTGCCACAGCTGGGATTCAAACCTGGGTCCCCTGATTACTAGGCAGTCACTTTAACCATTCAATTGCTGTGGAATTATAGATAAAGTGAATGCATGGAATAACTTAAGTATGTCTCACTCCACAATAGAAACTTCAATTCTGTCTCACTGTTCCCCTACGTAATTCATATTTTAATTCAGTGCCTCTCATTGTAATCATAACAACACAGCTTTGTACTGTTTTGGTGTACACCAGCTAGGTGTAAGAGTAAATTATTAGGGAAAAGACTGCTTTTTCTTCAGGTTTATTAAACCACTTGTGGTGGCATAATACAGAGTGACCACTTGGAAAATAAGATTTTTTAAATAAACATTATGTATGCAGTGCATACTAATACAAGTGGCATAACATATGCAACATATTTCAAACATGATTGCACTTCAGCAATGGCTACGAGATAGCAAATTAATAATCTCCCAACCAGTTGCAGCAACAGTTGACCAAGTTTTTTGTGGATATAAATCAATCTTCTTCAGAAATACATGTGATACCTAAAGACAATGTGACAGCATAAATTACAAATTCATAATCGTTATGTCTGATATGCATCACACCAAGCTTATTGTCTGAAACATTGTGAAATACATTTAGCAGAATAAAACTGATACTATAGTTGCATATCACTGTAGCTGAATCATCCTTACAATCAAGGGAATGTCAATTACATGACTGAAAGAAACATCAGCACATGTGAAGGCATTCACACCTACTTTTGGAAGTGGAAATCGTGGGTACCAGGATCAGTGGCGCATGCGCTGAGGAACATATACGTTTAGTGGCTTAAGTAGCCAATGGGAAAACTTACATTAAATTTCCAACAATGTTAAATAAATGGAATATTTGGATAAAAAGTGGAGGAAGAGATCTGAGGGAAGCCATGGAAAAAATATTACATTGGTCAATTGTAAAAATATGCTAACAGATACCACTGAAATACAAATGTGTAAACGAACAATTATAATATTAGACTGTACCTCTCAGATGAACAAAAATAAATTGAATTAGTACATGGCTCATAGGATGGTGACATAAATGAGACAAAATAGATAGATAAATGTAATGTCAATTATTTTAACAATGGAAAATCCAATAGGAATAACAATAATGGAGGATAGGTAACAACTCACCGTAAAGAGGCTCGCTGAGCTGCTGAAAGACATGAAAATAGATAATCATATTCACACAACAGAATTTTCGACCATGGCCTTCATCAGAAAGAGAAACACATACATTCACGTAACCACTCAGACAACTACCATATATTTCCACAGATAAATGACATTCATATAGGACAAGGTACAAATTTTCATGAAAATTTTATAGTTTAAGCATATATCTGGCCTATAAGATGACCCCCAAGATACCGTATTTACCCGAATGCAAGCCACACCTTTTTCCAGTTTTTGGAATCTAAAAATACGCCTGCAGCTCAGACTCAGAGGCAAAACTTCAGAGAGTTTTGAAAAATGCCATTAGAAGCTGCCGTAAGTAGGTTTTGTGAATTAGTTTTCATGATTGGATTTCATACTTTGTTGCAGTGTTTGCGGTCTGTTTTTGAACTTTTTTTTTCCCACTGTAAAGTTTAAGAGAAAAGTAATTTCTTTCACTGAGACATTTGATCGCAGGTGAAAACACACGAAATTGCCCGAGAACAGAAGATAAAGGATTTTGAAGGAAGCCGCAATTGTGTGTAGCTTTGAAATATTTTACGCATTTCACTGCTACGTGCATAAATTTATGCTAATCGTTTCAGTGCGACTCTGGATATATTGAGAAATTATTTTTGACAAGCGAATTTGTAAACTCAAGCTGCATTGTAAATAATTAATTCTATTCCTGCTCTGTGGCATTTAGGTTATCGTATCTATCCTTGTCCATTCAGTAAATTGATAAAGCTCAGAAAGCGAATATTTTTTTTAAAAAATATGCTAACCTTTGTTTTTGTAAATCTTTCATCCATGAAGTATATTTCAGATTAAATTTCAAACCAATTTTTTTTTTTTTTTTTTTTTTTTTTCTTTTTTTTTTTTTTTTTTTTTTTTTTGTAATATCAGATAAGATGACTTTGGATTTTGGGGCCTTTTTTATGATTCAGCCATCGTCTTATCTGCAGAAATATATGGTACACACACACAACCATCATGTCCGGCCACTCCATGCAACACAAGCATCTAGACTGTGAGTGAGGTGGGGAGTGGAAGGGGAAGGATGCCGGATGAAGGTGGAGATAAATTCTTCCACGTTGCATGATGGATTTCAAAGTCCCTGATAGCAGGAATTTGAATTGTAGCACTGAGTACAGTGAAGGTTAGGAATACCCTGTGGCACAGCATGCCACTGAGCACAGCACTCTAGATTTAAATGGCTGCTTCACTACCCAAGCCATCTGGATCCTCCCCTCCACCACCAGCTCTTCTGAACTGTGCAGATGGGAGTTGTCCCTTGAACACATTCTATGGTCCCACAACCATCCTGGCCTCAATCTAAGATAACTTCCCATCCCTGTACCCTATGCCTAACATCCTTCCCCCTTCTTCCTTCCTGACTCATTATCCTGTATCTCATGTTTTCCTTGCAACTGTGAGTCCCCACTTAAAATATCCCTTTAATTAATTACTTTTTATTTCTACTTATTTTTCTGAACTTTATTTTTTCCTTTTTTTCCTAACTTTATTTTTTCCCTTTTTTATCTTTCCTTATTATTCTTATCATTTCAACCCCCCCCCCCCCTGAGTCCCTCCCTACACTCCTCTAAAACTCACTTTTATCCTTTCCTGGCCCTTTCCTTCACTGTCCCCATTGCCGCAATTCAAATTCCTGCCTATCAGAGCCTTTAAAATCCATCATGCAACACGGACGTTTTTATCCCCACCTTTACCCGTATCCTTCCCCCTCCACTCCCCACCTCACTCACAGTCTAGATGCTTGTGTTGCTGGAGTGGTTGGACATGATGGTTGTTTGTGTATAGTTGTCTGAGTGAATGTACGTGTTTCTTTTCCTGATGAAGGTCATGGCTGAAAATTTAAGTTGTGTGAATGTGATTATCTATTTTCGTGTCTGCCAGTAGCTCAGTGAACCTCTTTACAGTGAGTTGTTACCTATCTTCCATTATTGTAATCTCAATTATAACTGAGAACTACAAGTGAAAGTAGATTTTTAGATTTTTGCAGAAATGAGCAACTCGCAACAACTACAGGCAGCTGTAAGAAGAATTTGTGAGCAGTGTAGGTTTGAAACCTTCAAAATATTGTCTACAGAAGCATTCATATCTGTCAAAATCTTGGTTAACATTTATTAAACCACTATTGTTACATCTGGTTGGCTGATTATTAATTTGCTATATGCAAGATAAATAAAAAATTTAGGATTTCTCAACCTCTATTAACAATGATGTGCATCCATCTTTTGGTGTGGACTATGGGACTTTGGTTGGTTAAATTATTGTAGAAAACACCCAAAAGCTTTTTCCACAAGATTTAGTTTTAAAATGCTACCAGTTTTGGTATTCCAATCACGCCATGTTCAGGTCCCACCAAGAGTTATCGTCAGGCATTCAGTTTCACATCACATGTGTTAGTGCATGTTCATGCTGATAACAGTACATGGAAGGTTCCAATGGACACTAGTGAAAAGAGATTTCACAAATGAATTATGTGAAAAAGTATGCCCAAATGTACCACTTGCTGGAGCCTGCAGATGACATAACTGGAGTGGCAAAACTGGTAGCACTTCAATAATAAAACTTGAAGAAATAGCTGTCAGGTGTTTTTCTACAAGTCTCTGCCACAGAATAAGCACTACCTCATTTCAATGGAATTGTTTACCTTTAACTGTGTATTGATGTTTGCAAATAAGAAAGAAACACAGGGAACCTAGTCACATCAGTAAGGGTGTGTGGGAAAGGCGACAACTCCAGATGAAGTGCTGACATATTGTGGTGAACCAAAGTGGCACCTTCTTCTTCTTCTTCACCAAATACAATGATGCACTGTGAAGTGTAAAAAAGTTGTCATTTCTTTTGTGGCCAATCCAGTTTTCTTCACCTTCTTTAGAGTAGATTCACTAGAGTTAACCCATTGCTTTAATTGCCATGATCAGAAGATTTTACAGCCAGAATAGTAAGGGGGGGGGGGGGGAGAAAGAAAGGGGGGAAAATTTCATCGTGGTAAAAATTATGTAGGACAACTAACTGAAATGATTCTCAAATCCAAACTCATCTATTAATCAGTCTTATTTTTCTTTAGTTTCATCTAAAACAGAACAGCACATAATGACATTGGAAACAATATTTCTCTTCAATATGGCACTTACTGAATCATCCATACACAATAGACCGCAGTGATATGAAACTTTCCAGAATGTTACTCAAACTTTGGACCTGAGATTTTCATTGACAAATGCTTTATTGGCTAAGTTGTCGGACTGATGACCACGCAGTTTGGTCCGATAGATTTACAAACATTTACAAACAAACAGCTAAGTTGTCAGAGAATTACTCCGCCTCGCAGCTATATTTCTGTGAGTAACTCATCTCCTGTCTTATAAACTTCATGGAACTTTTTCTGCATATGTTGCAGGACTAGCACTTCTTGAAGAATAGATGTTGTAGAGACTTGGGTTTGCCACATCCTGGGGAGGGGGATTTATAATAAATTCTCACTTTGCAGCAAAGTGTGTGCAGATTAAAAAAATTCTTGGCAAGTTAAAACTGTATACCATAGTGGAACTCAAAAGCTATTGTCTTTTGTGCTTAGAAAGCACAGTTGGCAAAACACTTGCCCATGAAATGTGAAGGTCCCCTGTTTTAGTCCTTGCCTAGTACACAATTTTAATCTATCAAGAATTTTCAAAACAGCACACTTTCTGCTGCAGAGCGAGAATCCATTCTGAAGCAATGTAATTTCCTTGTGTATTTTTTGTAAACCATGTTACGATGGTGTTCTGTTGCACAAGGTCACAGAGTTTTGACAGTTTTTTCTTGGGAGGGCTTTAGAATGAGGTAAGTTGTTTCCCTTTCTCTGGGCTCATTAGCATGCCTCTATTTCTCAGTATGCTGAACTGTTGGAAAGATCAGATAATGTGTCTCCATTTCTCATAGTTGTCAGATGGCCTTTCTTTCTGCATGTAGCATATCTCTTTTTTCACATGTCCCATTTGTTGCATCTTCAGTAATATGGAGACAATATACCAAACTGTTGATTGTGTCCTTTTTAGATAGCAAAGTCATAACTGAACTTCAACTTCTCATCTACTAGTAATATTACATCCTAATCAAATGTCCTGTCTGCAAGTTTGATCACAGTTCAACAGGACTGTTCATGTGATTGCTCATGCTTCCCTGAAAATGATATGTAGTACTGCAAGGCTCAGAAATCACGCTAGCAAGACATGGCAATAAATGAAACTCTATAAAATGTTGTTAAGTTTTGTTGCTTAAGATGAATTTAATTCTAAGCAAAGGACATAGTTCTTGGTCATTTGATATACAGTATTTTTTATTTTATTTTACAGTGCCTGATTTTTAACCATCCACAGTTGTGTGAAATATTATGAAATTCATTCATTGAATGTGAATTCTTCGGTGTCATCTGTATTAGATATAGATATAATATCTATTGGTGACATATGGAAATTGGTGCCATGCAGAGACTCAAATCCAGATTTCCTGCTTATTGCTTCAGCTGTCTATGCATGTTCCCCAGACTGATCCAAACTCATTTGCTGTCTAAATTCCCTAATGCTCCCCACATTACCTGGATTCCTGTAGTACATAGGAGAGTACAAAGTATCAAGACCAATGTTGTTTTTCATCTAGGTCTGTAATGCTTGGTTTGTATTACAATGTAAGAAAAAAAAATGTAATCACACCCAGCCAAGCAAAAACAATTACAGTATAATAACATCCTCCTCTCTATTGTGGGAATCCAAGTAATGTAGAGAACATTACGCATTGTAGGTAACTGGATGAGTCCAAGGAGTCTGTATGGATAGCCAAAGTGATAAGCAAGAAATCTGGGTTAGAGTCACAATCTGGCACAAATGTTCATGTATCACTAGTAGATAATATATCCAGACCTGTACCAAGATAGTTCTGTGCCCTTGGCAGAATGTCCAAACTGCGCCCCCCCCCCCCACGCCTTAAATTTCTGACAATTTTTTAAACATATTCAGAAAATTTTGTCCCCCTTCTGTGGCTGCACCCTTGGCAAATGCCAATCTTGCCAATGCCTCAGTACAGCCCTGAATATATCTGTACAGAATACAGTGGACCAAAGAATTAACATTTTGAGATTAAATTTTGTAATATATGTTTTTGATAACACCTGTAAACTTCTGCTTGAGGATTTTTATTGTTAGTCTTATAAACGTGATATTGAATATTTTATTTCAGAATGATGGGGAACTTCTTTGAAAAGAAAGCTCTAATATTCTTGGACTTAAAGCGAGTTGTGAAAGGCATGGAAAGTTCAGACATTGATGTACAAAGTCATTATGATCAGTTAGACATTACTTCAGTTGAGTTCCAAAATTTGTGTGAAACGTTTCAGACAGAATTGATGGCTGGTGAACTAATTCTGAATAACCAGCTGGAGGTAAGCATATGACAGAGATACTTGAAAGAATATCAATGAACTAATGAAATTTTAAACTAACAGCAAAGATTCTTTGCTTCAAGTAAGTCCAGTATAAATATGCTCAATTTTGAAACTTCCTGACAGATTAAAATTGTGTCCCAGAACTGGGACTCAAATCTGGGACCTTTGCCTTTTTCGCTCTACCAACTCTACCAACTGAGCTATCCCAGCACATTTTATGGTCTGTCCTCAAAACTATAATTCTGCCAGTATCTCGTCTACTACTTTCCAAACTCCACAGAATTCTGGAAGAAAGGATATGGAAGATATGGCTTAGCAACAGTTGACTATGGGATGTTTCCAGAATGAAACTTTCACTCTGCAGTGTAGTGTACACTGATATGAAACTTCCTGGAAGATTAAAATAGTGTGACAGAACTGAGACTTTGGGACCTTTGCCTTTCATGGGCAAGCACTCTGATCTTGTGAGGAGGGACTGTGAAGTGTGCCAGAATAGAACTCAGTTAGAAAACCAGTTCTCAGTAAAGAAGGGAAAACTAAAAGGTGGAGAGAGATATAGAGGGGCTCCACAAAGGAAATCAACTTAGAGACAGTATTGTAGGAAGGGAAGTAGAAGTAGATGAAGATGAAATAGGAGATACCATATTGAAAGATGAATTTGACAGAGCACTGAAAGATCTAAGTCGAAACGAGACTCCTGTAGTAGATGACATTCCCTCAGAGCTATTGAAGCCTCTGGGAGAGCCAGCCATGACAAAACTACTTCACTGGTGCATAAGATATATAAGACAGGCGAAATTCCCTCAGACTTTAAGAAAAATGTA
Source organism: Locusta migratoria (assembly GCA_026315105.1). Lineage (NCBI taxonomy): Eukaryota > Metazoa > Arthropoda > Insecta > Orthoptera > Acrididae > Locusta > Locusta migratoria. The sequence goes on along the minus strand of CM048744.1, from coordinate 854,058,513 downwards.
ATAATCCCCTTTTCAAAGAAAGCAAGTGCAGACAGGTGTGAAAATTACAGAACAATCACTTTAGTAAGTCATGGCTGCAAAATTTTAACACCAATCATTTACAGAGGGATGGGAAAGCTGGTAGAAGATGACCTCATTGAATATCAGTTGGGGTTCAGGAGAAATGAAGGAACATGGGAGTCAATGGTCACCTTACGACTTATCTTAAAAGATAGATAAAGTAAAAGTAAACCTAAATTTCTAACTTTTGTTGATTTTGAGAAAGCTTTTGAAAAATGTTGATTGGAATACACTGTTACAAATTCTGAGGTCAGCAGGGGTAAAATACGATTTTTGAATCGTTTTATGTATGTGAATATTATGTAAATTTGTAATATCTCATGACCAGCATGATATGTAAAAGATGTAGTGATTCAAATGTGAACAGAATTCCATTGTAAATGAAAAGGTGGTGCTGGCGTGCAGCTAATGCAGAGAGAGAAGTCAGTACAAGTTGGGAGTTGAGAGCAATAGTTAGTCGAAGCTTTGCCCAATAGCAGTTGAAGTCATATATTCTATGAATATTAAATAATAACAACTGCAGGATCAGAATGTGACGTTTGTTGTTCTTTCCGAACAGACGCCACATGTATATATAGTTAGTCGAAGGTTGGCATTCATAGCAGTCAGTCTGTGATGGGAGCTGATAGCAGTAGTGAGCCTGAGTTTGGAGTGCACAGCATCAAGACGTAGTGGCAGACTTGTGCTACTGTATTCTGGGCCAAAAATTTGTTAAACTTGAGGCAAAAGACCAATCTACTTACAATGGCCTCAGTGAACGTTTAGATGCAATGGTAACACTTATACTATCTGCATATGGAGCTAAATGGAAGCTACTGGAAACCGCTGTTATAATGTCAGTTAACAAATTGCGTAAAGAGGAAATCTGAGCTGTATACGCTGTGCCAGCACCTCGCCACTACTCCGCATTAATAACAGGTCATAATATTTATTGTTACTGTTTATAAACTGGTCGTTGAGAGATTTAACTTGTATGTTGAATATTTTTCAATAGAGGTTACATTTCTGTTAAAAGTAGTGTGTACGTAACCCTAATTTATCCCAAGTCACATAACCTAATAAGGATCCTCTCCTGTATATAATTATTAACCGAGCCATCCTATTTCTTTCTTTCTTTCTTTCTTTCTTTCTTTCTTTCTTTTTTTTTTTTTTTTTTTTTTTTTTTTTTTTTTTTTTTTTAAATCAGCAATCAATTTTAATAATGTAAATTTTTTGGAGAATCTTCTTAGTACAATATACAGTGCTGCAACTATAAATTTCATTGCTCTTGCACAATAGTATTGGTAGGAATAAGTTACTGTTTTGCCACATTACTAATTTAAATCAGTTCATATAATTGAAATAGTTCAGGCATGAACTTCTATTTGTGGTATTAGATGAAATTTATGACAGTGTTACTATAACTTCTCAGTACAGTTTGAGTGACCTCATTAGATTCCAGGCTATCAGATTTAATTGACGAACACTGACCATAACATCAGTAGATTTTTTTATTATTTTTTTACCACTAATTATAAGCCTTTCAGTAACTTTGTCTCTGAGTGCCATTTGTGTTGCAATACTACATTCCACGCTATACTCTATAGTAACTGAAAGTAACTGATGCAGTGAGTCTTACCGTTACAATAATTTAAATAATTACTGCTTTCATTTAAATCTTTATTATTTTTATGATTGGTATTTTTTTCTGTCTTATGAAACCAGTGATAAAGTTTTTTCCACCCTATATGTATTCTGCACCAAGCTTCTAAATTTAACTGTATTTTTAATTTATCACTGCTTGGTATTCTTATGCCTCATTAGGCTGGCGACTGTGTATAAATTTTTATTAATGAAACATTTAGTTAATAATTTTTAATTAGCACAACAACAGTATTACAATATTACCTAAGTTAATTTTTTGTTTCATAGTAATCAGATTTCTTTTACTGCTATAGGCTACACTTATTTCAAACATAGTTATCGCCTTCCACAATTTATTTCATGTTTGTATAAATCTTTGGGCAGTTTCGGTCCAAGTCTTGTCCTTAGGCTAGCATGGGTGCCATACTTAGTGGCCTATGACTGTTTGATTAGTCGCGGTTGTGTCACAAGGTGATGCTGAAAGAATTAGATTTAGAAAATAAAAATACCCAATTTTGTGTTTGTTAATGTCTGATGATGGCCGAAGAAGCCAAAAATCAATTTACAAAATTAACAAACCTGTAGAACAAACACAAAAGTGTGTATTTTAATTTTTATAATGAATTTGTTCTACCAAGAACTGATGGAAGAATCAGTTAACATGAATTAGATTAGTTACGAAACAGTAAAAGATTGTAGATGACTATAGTTATTTGGACAGTAAAATAACATATGTTAGTCACAGTATAGAGGATATGAAATGTAGAATGGCAATGGAAAGAAAAGCATTTTTGAAAAAGAGAAATTTGTTTACATCAAATATTAATTTATGCTTAAGTTAGTAGTTTCTGAAGGGATTTGTGTGGAGTGTTACCTTGTATGGGAGTGAAACATGTACAATAAATAGTTCAGATGGGAAGTGGATAGACATTTGATATGTGGTGCTACAAATGAAGCTGAAGATTAGGTGGTTAGTTTGTGTAACTAATGAGTAGGTACCGACAGAATTGGTAAGAAAATGATTTTTTGGCATACCTTGACTAAAAGAAGGGATTCATTATCAATAATGGAGAATAGGTAACAACTCACCATAAAGAGGCTCCCTGAGCTGCTGGCAGAAATGAAAATAGAAAATCACGTTCACACAACTTAAATTTTTGGCCATGGCCTGTATCAGAAAAAGAAACACATACATTCACACAATCACTCTGACAACTATACACACACAAGTATCATGTCCGGCTCCTCCAGCAATACAAGCTAGAGTGTGAGTGAGGTGAAGAGTGGAGGGGGAAAGATGCTGGGTAAAGGTGGGGATGGAAAGTTCTGCATTGCATGATGGAATTTAAAGGCTTTGATAGGTGGGAATTTGAATTGCGGCAATGAAAAGGGAGGGAAAGGATAAGAGGGAGGTGTAGAGGAGTATGGGGAGGGAGTGTGGGGGTTTGAAGTGATGAGAATAATAAGGAAAAATAAAAATAGGAAAAATAAAGTTAGGAAAAAAAAAGTACAAATAAAAAGTAATTAATCAAGGGGATATTGTAAGTGGAGATACACAATTGTAAGGAAGACAAGGATACAGGATAATGGGTGGGAAAAGAATGGAGGAAGGGGAGATGTTAGGCATATGGTGCAGGGATGGGGAGTTATCTTAGGTTGAGGCCAGGATGATTTGGGACCATAGAATGTGTTGAAGGGACAACTCCCGTCTGTGCAGTTCAGAAGAGCTGGTGGTGGAGGGTAGGATCCACATAGCTCGGGTTAGTGAAGCAGCCATTGAAATCCAGAGTGCTGTGCTCAGCTGCACGCTGTGCCACAGGGTGCTCTATCTTGTTTTTTGCCACATTTTGGCAGTGGGCATATATTCTGACGGGCTGTTAGTTTCTTGTCATACCAATATGAAAACGCTGTGCAATGACTGTAGCAGAGTCGGTGTATCACATGGTTGCTTTAACAGGTGGTCTGACCTCTGATGGGGTAGGATAAGCTTGTGACAGGATTGGAATAGGAAGTGCTGGGTGGGTAATGGGTTGGCTTGGGAGTGGCATAGGGATGGACTAGGATGTTGTGGAAGTTGGGTGGGTGACGGAACACCACTTTAGGAGGGATTGGAAGGATCTTGGGTAGGATGTCTCTCATTTCAGGGCATGATGACAGATAATCAAAGCCCTGAAGAAGGATGTGATTAAGTTGTTCCAGTCTGGGGTGGTATTGGGTGACAAGAAAGACACTTCGTTGTGACTGGTTACTGGGGTTGGGGGCAGGATTGGTGGTGTGTGGGAATGTGGCATGGGAAATATGTTGGCGGACTAGGTCAGGAGGGTAATGTCTGTCTGTGAAGGCATTTGTAAGGCCTTCAGCATAATGGGGAAGGGACTTATCATCTCTGCAGATTAGCCAGGTGGCAAGGCTGTATGGGAGGAATTTTTTGATGTGGAATAGATGGCAGCTATCAAAGTGCATGTACTGTTGGTAATAAGTAGGTTTAATGTGGATTAAGTTGTCAGTGAGGTGGAGGCTAACATCCAGGAAGGTGACTTGCCGGCTTGAGAAGGACCAAGTGAAATTGATGGGGAAGAAGGAATTGAGGTTGTAAAGGAATGAGGATAGGGTGTCCTGGCCCTGAGTCCAAATCATGAAATTATCATCAATGAACCTGAACCAGACCAGGAGTTAGATTTGATTGTATATTTTTCCTTCAAAGGAAAAGTAATTGTTTGTTAGCGTGATATTGGTAAGGGTTATAAGGAATGAGGTATTGGGCTTGAAGTCTGAAAGACACAGAAAGGTAGTGTTTGAGAGCAGCACGACCTGGGCATGTGGGATATTGGTGTACAGCAAAGTGGCATCAACAGTGACAAGTAAGGATCCAGGAGGTAAAGGGATGGGGATGGTGGCGAGTCTGTTAAGGAAGTGGTTGCTATCTTGGATGTGGGAGACTAGGTTTCGAACAATTGGTTGGATGTGCTGGTCAACAAGGGCTGAAATTCTTTCTGTGGGAGCACAGTAACCAGTCACAATTGGACATCCAGGATTTTTTGGGAGCATGTAAAATGTAGGGTGTGGGGTATTGTCGGGGTGAAGAGGGAGTTGGATTCGGGTGAAGAGGTTTTGGGAAGGGCCATAAGATTTTAGCAGAGATTGTAGGTCATTTTGGGCTTTTGGTATGGGGTCGTCCTGGCACAACTTGTAGTTCAAGGAATCAAACAATTGACGTAGGCCTTCTGTCATGTAATCACTGTGATTCATTATGACAGTGGTGAAACCCTTGTCAGCAGGAGGATGATTAGGTTGGAAGCTGTTTTGAGGTTGTGTATTACGGTCCTTTCTTCTGCTGAAAGGTTGGTGTTCTTAGGAAGGGACTTGGGGAAGGATGGCGATGTCAAGTTGGATGTGAGGAATTCCCGGAATGTGATCATAGTGTGCTTAGGGGGGAGTGAGAGAGGCTGACAGTTGGGTGATGGTATGAAGTGGGAGAGGCAGGGTTCAGTGTTGGAAGTAGATTGACTTTGATTCAAAATATTGAAGTGATTGTTAGAAGAGACTGATTGGTAGAATTTAACCATGGTGAAAATCTCTCCATGAGCCCACAATTGACAAGATAAGTACCATTTTTAGTTTCAGTAATGCAAAAGTTATTGATGTAAAATCCTGAGATCACAGTAGCACATTCCTCATTTCTGAACAAGATTAGAAGTAGTCAAAAGCTTGGTACTTTATTTATTTATTTATTTCTTACTCCATCAATGCAACTGTGATAGGCTGATAATGATATAGAGTGTGTCAGTAAACAATTATTAAAGAAGGCAATATTCAATCATACAAAAGAAATACTACAATGTATTTGCATTATACTTATGTGGTAGGAAAGACAAATACACTGAACATTAGACAAAGTATTTTAAAAACAAATAGAAAAATAGTCAAAGCAACTATAAATCTAAGTACCTACATAACTACACAAACTTACACTGTGTTATATCACAATCAAAATTCCTAATCCGCAGTCCTATGAGGTTTTTAATTGTGACTAAAAAGCTTTTTCAAACTGTAAAATGTGCTTTCCAGTAAGAATTGTTTTAGATGCTCCCGAAACATGGACTTGTTCTCCAACTTAGTTTTTATATCTGGAGGGGGAGCATTAAAGGCTTCTGCACCAGAGAACTGTACACCCTTTTGAGCCACAGTCAGCTTTTTATTCGAACAATATGATTTTGGGCTATGAATATTTTCTTTGCAAGAGTTTGGTTTCCCAAAAAAATTATAACATATGTTGGAGCGTGGAAGTGTGGCATCCCGTGAATCGTTATTACACATGGGAAGTGTGGCATCCCGTGAATCGTTATTACACATGGGAGCCAAAAGTAACCTCTTTGGTTGAGGTACACAATCACTGTCTCTGCAGGAAGACAGTCAGTGCTTCTGTGTAAGCTAAAGTGTAAACATCTCTGTTGGTTGTAGTATGCAAATAAAGTGATTTTCTGCCAGCTTTTCTGTTTGTTATTAAATGGTAGTGTTGGTAGAAACCACAATGGTGACCCTGACATCGTTCATCAACTGCGTCAAGCTTGAAAAACTTTGTTTTTTCGTGTTTATTGTTGTGGAACGCCATCCGACAACAATACCGTTAGGGCCTAACAATGGCTTACAACAGTAGACAAATTGCACCGGATCCCCGTGAGCATTCGCAATTTTCGGCACAGGCTGGACGACTCATTAAATTTGAGGATGATTTAATGAACGATTCCAAGCACTCACCTCTTTCAACCACGCCACAAAATGTTTTCCAACAATTGGAATGAACTTTGGCACCAAATGCTCCCTCCGCCACATTGCTTCATTCTGACAGAAAACCAGTGTGCGCCCAAGGACACGAGTGCTTCACACAGTGTTTTGAGACAAGTACTTCAATTCCTACAAATATGATGCCATATCGGTCTGCCTGTGCCTGTGACAAAGAGTTCAGGGTGTATGTTGTACCCGGCATCCCGACACTGCCCACTGCACTGCCACAGTTGTTTGTGAGCCTGTTTTCCAATCTGCACATGACGCCCGGCATATTAGTTGCAACACCGTCTCCTCGACACCCAAGCCATGGTTGTCCATGTGCGTTCCGCAGTTCACTGCCGAAACGCCTCTTGCTGCATCACAAGACACCGTGTTTGCCTAGCTGTACAAAGTGCTTACAATGCCCAGTCTTCGTGATTAGCGTCTCTTAGCGGGACCTCAGTCAGACACAACTCCACACCACTCACGTTTCCTGAAGCTGCCACCACTGGAAAAATCTAATCCTATAACATTGTTCACATTGGTGGAATCTATCTTTGAGTTATGCAATGTCACAAGCAAGGACGCTTGATTCTTGAATTTATTCACACACTTCCATGACCAGCTGGACATGGCCAGTGATATCATCCTATCACCTCCATCCACACCAAAGTTCCGCAATGTGACGGAGATTCTTCTATGACTCTAACCTGGCCAGCTCTGGCGCTGCCTGCAGTCTCAAGTGGATCACTCTTTTCTACCGGACCCAGCGCTATGGACTGCGCCACTGCCAGTTGATTTCTGATTCACTGGTGCACATAGTTCAACAACCGGACACGCCTCTTCTGCCTCACTTTCCAGCAATTGGACATTCCAAGCGGCATGCAGTTCAACAGACAGTGGAGCAACCTGTCAGAAATAGGCTGTTACCGTCGCCGACTTTGGCCAACCCCAACTACTTGCCTTCACAGCTGGACACACCATCTGTCACGTACGCCACAACTACTCCCAGCACTGGCACGATAGGGGGGCCCCCCAATCCACCTACCCACTGTGTTGGTTCCACGTAATGCACGGCGACAAAGCATGCAACCTCAGACCACTGTGTGCAGCGGCGTCAAACTCTGAATGTGAGGATTAAATGGCACCGCCCCCGCGCAACTTCTCACAGGCGCCACTCAACTGCTCCACCTTCATCCTGTCCAGACACTACTTCCGGCAGACTCTACATTACCAATGTGTCCTCACAAACCCGTTTCCTGGTGGACACTGGCGCTGAGGACAGTGTTATTCCTTGCAACCTCACGCCACCAAACATCAAACTCAGCCCAGGTCTGTTGTGAGCTGTTGACAACTCACCCATACAAGTTTACAGCACTACTGAACTCCAACTACAGTTTGCACAGGATGCTATATTTCCTTGGACTATCTACGTCACAGAGATCGACACCTGTGCTAGGACTTTACTTCCTGAAGCATTACTAAGTTTCATTGGACCTTCAAACGGCGTCCTTTCATCATGCTCCTTCTTAATGATGTTTTAGCAGACAGTTTGCACCTGCAAAGTTATAATATAGTGTACAAGATGATCTTTTATCAACTGCTTCTGAGTGCGCTCAGCTCTCTGCAAAACTGGTTTCTGTTATTATGGACATTGCTCGCGTCCACATGAGTGTGATGTTTTACGATGTGACAATGACATCATGCGCCACTGACTCTATGTCATCTCCAGCGCACTGGTGAACTATTGTGCGAGTGCATCCACACCTGCAGCAGCATCAGAGTGTACCTCCCGCCTCTGCCGCAGACAGTCCTGATGCCACACAGGTTAGAGATTCGCTTGCTGCAGCACAACCCCTAGTTTTGAGTGTGACAAACGGTACCCTCCACAGATTTAATACGACCAAGGGCCTCCTGGTGTGCCACAAAGCAAAACGCTTATTGGCACATAAACTGTAAGCCATGAAACGTATACTGCAGGAGCATCTAGACAGTGGGATATTACGTCCTTCCAACAGCAACTGGTCATCCCCCATTCATTTGGCAAAGAAGAAAGATGGCACTTACTGATTATTTGGTGACTACCACAAGCTTAACGCCAGAACAATAATTGACAATTACCTGATACCCCTCATTCAAGATTTCGTACAGCAGCTTCACGGTGCTAAATTTTCTCATTGGTTAACTGCCACAAGGCATACCATCAGATTCTGATGGCACGGGATGACATACAAAAAATGGCTATCATTACTCCTTTTGGACTTTTTAAATACTGTTTCATGCTTTTCGGCATAAAGAATGCAGTACAGACTTGGCAGTGATTCATTGATTCCATCCTCTTCCAGTGTCCTTTTTGCTATGCTTACCTCGACAATATTTTAATTTTTTCGTCCTCCCAGCAAGAGCATGAGGAACATCTGGCATACGTATTTAAGGCATTGCAAGACAACGGCATCCGTATTAACATCCCAGTCTTTTATGACATTTCCACCAGTGTGGTGTACCCCTTGGTTCCTTTGGCGATGTGCACAGACTTTTTCCATTCTTTTCACGGCCTTTCTCCCCTTGGGGTTAAGCCAGCCTTAAAGTTGATTTCCGAACAATCTGTTTGACCAAATATGTGATGCTGAATATGTGACATGACTGCCAATCATGGACTCAGGCGTGCTTATTGTGCCAATGCAGTAGAGTTGACAGGCACATGCCACCTTCCTAGGCAGTTTCAAAACCCACACAGGTCGTTTTAAACATATTCATTTGGATCTCGTTTGCCCCATTCCCATTTTGGAAGGGTTTCACTGTATACTATCAATGATCGACTGTACTACTCAATGGATTGAAACCGTTCTGCTCAAAGACATTTCTGACAGCCTCTGACACGTCACGCCACGATGGCCACAACCCCCCCTCTGTGACCGCGCCACAGTGCGCGGGCTCACTACGACGTGCGCTCGACGCTCCTCGCTGGACTATGGGCAGAACCATGCTACAACACATCGATGGCATCGACACCGACACTTGATGCCTCCTCCATGCACCACACGTGGGGGGGGGGGGGGGGGAGGCGTCTCTGTGGCATCCCGTGAGTTGATATTACACATGGGAGCCAAAAGTAACCTCTTTTTGGTCAATGTACACGATCGCTGAATTAGCAGCAAGACAGTCAGTGCTTCTCTGTAAGCTAAAGTGTAAACGTCTCTGTTGGTTGTAGCATGCGAATAAAGTGATTTTATGCCAGCATTTGTGTGTGTTATTATATGGAAGTGTTGGTAGAAACCACAGAAGTATCCATAGTATGCTGTTTTCTCCATGTCTACATTTCCACTCTCAGAGATAATATGTATAGCAAAAATCATTGAGACACTTTTGAAGGTTTAATATATGATGAGACCAGTTTACTCTGGTTTCAGTTTCTTTCTATTGTTTCTGTGCCACACTTTTTCAGTTAGATCTTCCTAGGATTTAGCAGGTCCAGTGAACTGAATATAATTATTCTTGTGAAAGTTCAGGGGCAGTCCAGTATTATGATGTCATTAAATCAATAAGAATATTCTTAACATATTCTTGAATATTATTACATGTATACTCATCAGTTATAATGCTGAGTCACTACACATTAATAGATTCCAGGTAGGCCTTGCTTTATTGGAGGATGTCCTGTCATGCAGAGTGAGGAGTTGTCGTTATGTTGTCAGGCCATTCAAGACTGGGATAACAGTGAAACTTTGGTATCTATTTACATCAATAAATGTTTTGTCTGACAAAGTCTGAAAATGGCATTGGATCACAAAAGTAGCATTCCTTTGTGGCTGGATGGTGGGTATATGCAAGGTAGTGCATGACAAAAGAGACAGGGCAAGGGAGATCTGCTTCTGTACAAATGTGAGACTCTTGGTGTATGTGGAGAGTGAATACTCGTTACTGCAGATGTGATGACCTTCGATGGCTAGGCCATTTAGAAGGGACTCCGTGTGTGGAATGAGTGGTAGTTGTTGAAATTGAGGTATTTTTTGGGAATTAGTAGGTTTGATATGGTTGGAGATACTGCTGCAGCCATCCTTGAGGTAGAGGTAAATGTTGAGGAAGGTGGCTTGTTGCCTTGAGAAAGACCATGTGAACTCAACTGGGTGGTGGGGAGATGTTGATATTGTGGAAGGAAACAGATAAGGTGTCCTTACCTTTGTTCCAGATTATGAAGGCATCATCAGAAAACGGGGATTCTGGATAGTTGGGAAAAATCCTCTAGATTTCTCATGAATAGTTTACCATAGGTTGGTGCTATGATGGTTCCCATTACTGAAACACATATTTGTTTATAAGTGGTGCTTGTAAAGGAGATGTAATTGTAGGTGAGGATATAGTTAGTCACAGTGACCAGGAAGAAAGTTGTGTGTTTAGAGTTACTCGGTATTGGGAAAAGTAGCATTCAGTACCATGAGGCCATGAGCATTGGATACATTTGTGTAGAGACAGGTAGTGTTAGTAATTGCAACAAGAGCATGGTGCCAAGTGGTAAAGAATCAGGAACCCTGGAGAGTCAGTGGAGGAAATGGCTGATGTATTTTATGTAGGAGGGTGGGTCATGAGTAACAGGCTGAAGGTGTGGCTTCACAAGATCAGAAATTCTCTCAGTGGGACACAACAGACCATCCAGTTCTAGCAGCTTCAAGGTTGTAGTGCAGCATGTGCTACTAGATTTCTAGAATGGGGTTCAGAATTACAGTCACATATCCTTTGGTAATAGGTAACATTATCAGGTTCAGAACAATGATTAGTTAATGGAGTGAATTTCTTTATACACATGTAAGCATGGTTTCCATGTTGAGTGATTAAATTAGATTAATACTTGTTCTATAGATTATGAATCCGACACTGCAATGATGTGGAACATGTAAGGTTAATAAAAGGTGTATGTACAAGATATTACATTACACAAAATATTACATGAGACAAATTTTTAAAATTATTTTGTATTTTTATTTAGTAATTTACATCTAAAAATTCATCCAGTGAGTAGAAGGAGATGTCATTCAGAAATTCTTTTAATGTATTTTTAAATGATAATTGGCTATATGTCAGGCTTTTGATGCTGTCTGGTAGGTGACCAAAGACTTTTGTGCCAAGATAATTCACCCCTTTCTGTGCCAAAGGCAGATTTATCTGTGCATAGAGAAGATCATTCTTTTTCCTGGTGTTGTAGCTATGCACACAGGTATTACTTTTGAACTGGGTTGGATTATTAACAACAATATATATACTGTGAAGTTATTGTGAGGATATGTAAATCCTTAAATAGATGTCTGCAGGATGATCTAGGGTGGGCTCCAGCAATTATTCTGATTACACGTTTTTGTGCAATGAATACTTTTTTTACTGAATAATGAACTAACCCCAGAATATGATACCACAGAAGCAGTGACTGAAAATAGGCATAGTAAGCTAATTCAGCAAGATTCTTATCGCCAAATTTGCAATAACCCTAATAGCATACATAGCTGAACTCAAACATTTCAGCAGACCATCATTGTGTTGCTTCTATTTTAATCTCTCATCAATGCACACACCTAAAAATTTTGAAAATTCTACCTTCTATATTTATTACTGCAGTTGTGTCATTTACTGTACGGAACTGTATATTCTGTGTTAATAATGTTGTGAGAACATTATTTATGATTACATCACTTAGTTTTTGTTTTTCGGATGTGATTACTATACTTGTATTAGCAAAATAAATAAATAAATAAATAAATTAAAATAGTTAAAAAAAGAGAAAAAAAAGAAAAAAGAAAAAACACCTAACTTTGCATCTTCATCAAAGTATATCAGGAACAGTAAAGGACCTAAGACAAAACCCTACGGGAACTCATTCTTGATAGCTTCCCCATGAGTAATCAGCTGATGTTTTGGCATTACATGAACCACTTATTTCAACTTTCTGCATTCTTCCAGTTAAGTATGGATGAAACCATTTTGCACTGACCCACTCAAACTGTAATGATAAAGCTTATATACCAGCTGAAAAATGCTCCTACCAGAGCACAAGAACGCCGAATATGTTCTCTGACACAAAAGTGTGGAACAAGCTGCCTCAATCCTCATTCCAACTTCCTCACCAAAAATTTGGCATGCGAACATATTCGTGCACTTTTAGCGCATAAATTTGTAAATACTTTTGTCCAGTTAAGTCATCATAGTCAGCAATGTCGTCTCACTGTCAGTGTCTATATATGTCTCTGTCCATTTGTTTGCTGCCTCTCTCACTGCCCCTTTCTGTCTGTGTCAAACTTTCAATGTCTTCATCCCTTTCCCTCTCGATTCCTCACCGCTGTCTGTTTCTGCCACTTTTGTGTCAGAGAGCATATTCGCCTTTTCTGTGCTCCAGCAGGAGCATTTTTCAGCTGGTTCCCATCTTTTTCTTGTTATATCATGGTGTACTGCTTATATAACATGAAATCAATGGTGAGTAAAATTTGGATAGTATTTTATATATTTTGATGCATTTGTACAAATGTCGGACCAAATTGACTTTGTAGTAGTTTACTTTCTAAAAAGAGCTTCACATTCAGATTATTGCTAAACATGCTTAACTATTTCAAAGAACATTGTTAAACACTATCAATATTGTTCCATAAAAAGCATGTAAATATTTTCGAGTCCAGCTGAGAATTTAATTTTATACGATGTTGCTATTTCACACGTTGATCCAACCATTACGATGATGAATTTTGCACATCCAGTGGCCTGAAAAATGTCAATGTTGATGAAATATCAAGGGATTAATAACACTGCATCAAATGTATATTATTGTTAAGCAACATTTTCTAATAACCAAAAAATATTCGGAGACCTCAGGTCTCCTCTGTTAAATTTATTGGCTTACCAGATTTGGGCGAGTCTCCACTGTACATAATTGCAGCTATTGTTTTGAAATGCTTTCCATAGGTATTGTTTGAATTGGAATTGAAATCCAAATTTTTTTGATGTTCTATTCTTTTTTGCTCATTTGTGATGGGATTCTGTTGGAAAATGTCAAGTGCTAGTACCAAATATCTCTGTTGACATCCAATTTTGTAATTTTCTTTCACAATGCATCTATTTTCCCTACAAATCACATATTCAATGAACCGCTGCTTCCACTTCAACAAATGTTTGAACCGTTGTTTTCCATTGATGGGGTGTAATGGAATTAGTATCTGATCTTGGATCTCATCTGTAGTAGGGTGAATGGGACGTCAGTGGTACAGAGAGACGATGAAGGTGGCAGAAACAGACAGCAGTGGAATCACGAGTGAAAGGGATGAAGACATTTAAAGTTTGACACAGACAGAAAGCGGCAGTGGGAGAGACAGCAAACAAACGGACATAGACATAAATAGACACTGACAGTGAGATGACATTGCTGACTATGATGGTTTAACTGGGCAAAAGTATTTACAAAGGTATGTGCTAAAAGTGCACGAATATGTTCCCAAGCTAAAATTTTTGGTGAGGAAGTCGGAATGAGGCAGTATACCAATGCAGTGTAAAATTTTTGTCACACACACACACACACACACACACACACACACTGTACAGCGATCTGTGACTAACGTAACTAAATAAATTACAGGTAAAAATTTATGATGATTTGTAACTTTTATAAATGTTATCGGTGAATAAACGGCGACTAAGAACACTGATTTGTGACCTCCAAACCAAGAACCATTGCTGTATGTTCGCTATGTTAGTTAAAACCATAATTACACGTCAAACCGGATATTACATGCATATTTGTCATGAACATGTGCGGTAACTTAGAATCTACAGATCTCAGTAATTGATAGTATTAACGGAGAAACTTTCAAAGCTCTCCAGAATCATAATTATTAGAATGCGTCATAAAAATTTCAACGATTTGCCATGAATAGAAGTGTAGATTTGCCAATGCATGCAGTTGCATCTTTTGATACCAAAAATTATGATTTTTGTAATGTACCGCGATAACTAATATACATTTCCAAAAACGGCTTTTCCAGATAAAGACCTAAACAACATACACATAACATTTTAGACATTTTGTATTCCTCAAGATACGTTACCTCACAATCAGAAATAGCGTTTTTGAACCTATTAGTGTCGCGTGCTATCATTCACGGACCGATATCTCAAGAACCACATAAGATATCATTCTTTTCTAACCTTTAAATGAAATTTTGATATGTTGATCCCTTAATCGAGTAGGAAAATTAGAAAATTTAAAAAGGGAAAATTTAAAAAGGGAAATGGATAGGTTGAAGTTAGATATAGTGGGGATTAGTGAAGTTCGGTGGCAGGATGAACAGGATTTCTGGTCAGGTGAGTACAGGATTATAAATACAAAATCAATTGGGGGTATCACAGGAGTAGGATTGATAATGAATAAGAAAATAGGAATGCAGGTAAACTACTATGACCAGCACAGTGATCGCATTATCATTGTCAAGATAGATACGAAGCCAACACCGACAACAGTAGTACAGGTTTATATGCCAACTAGCTCTGCCGATGATGAGGAAATCGAAGAAATATATGAGGAGCTAAAGGAAAGTATTCAGACAATTAAGAGAGAGGAAAACTTAATTGTTATGGGAGACTGGAATTCGGTAGTAGGACAAGAAAGGGAAGGAAGGACAGTAGGTGAATATGGTCTGGGCAAAAGGAATGAAAGAGGAAGCCGCCTGGTAGAATTTTGCACAGAACATAATTTAGTTATAACAAACACCTGGTTCAAAAATCACAAAAGAAGGTTGTATACGTGGAAGAGACCAGGAGACACTGGAAGATACCAGATAGATTTTATAATGGTAAGACATAGATTTCGGAACCAGGTTCTACAATGTAAGACATACCCAGGGGCAGATATAGACTCTGACCATAACTTGTTGGTTATGAACTGTAGGCTGAAACTAAAGAAACTACAAAAAGGTAGGAAAATAAGGAGATGGGACCTGGATAAATTTAAGGAACCTGAGGTTCTTAAGAATTTCAGAGGGAGCTTTAGGCAACAATTGACAGAAACGGGGGGAAATAAAACAGTAGAGGAGGAATGGGTAAAATTGAGAGATGAAATAGTTAAGGTAGCAGAGGACAAAATAGGTAGGAAAGCAAGACCTACAAAAAATCCTTGGATATCACAGGAGATACTAAATTTAATCGATGAAAGGAGAAAATATAAAAATGCAGTAAATGAAACAGGCAAAATGGAGTACAGATGACTAAGAAATGAGATTGACAAGAAGTGCAAAATGGCTAAGCAGGAGTGGCTAGAAGGCAAATGTAAGGATGTAGAAGAATGTATAAATAGGGGAAAAATAGATACAGCCTACAGGAAAATAAAAGTAACATTTGGAGATAAGAAAGACAGCTCTATGAATATCAAGGACACTGATGGAAAACCAGTTCTCAGCAAAGAAGGGAAAGCTGAAAGGTGGAAAGAGTATATAGAGGGGCTTTACAAAGGAAATGAACTTCGAGACAATATTGTAGGAAGGGAAGAGGATGTAGATGAAGGTGAAATAGGATATAGTATACTGAGAGAAGAATTTGACAAAGCCCTGATAGACCTAAGTCGAAACAAGGCCCCTGGAGTAGATGATATTCCCTCAGAGCTACTGAAGTCTCTGGGAGAACCAGCCATGACAAAATTGTTTCACCTGGTGTCTAAGATGTATGAGACAGGAGAAGTACCCTCAGACTTTAAGAAAAATGTTATAATCCCCGTCCCTAAGAAAACAGGTGCAGACAGGTGTGAAAACAACAGAACCATCAGTTTAATAAGTCATGGTTGCAAAATATTAACGCGAATTATATACAGAAGGATGGAAAAGCTGGTAGAAGCTGACCTCGGGGACGATCAGTTTGGGTTCAGGCGAAATGTAGGAACACGGGAGGCAATACTCACTTTACGGCTTATTCTAGAAGATAGTTTAAGAAAAGGCAAACCTACATTTCTAGCTTTTGTAGATTTGGAGAAGGCTTTTGACAATGTTGATTGGAATAAACTCTTTCAAGTTATGAAGCAAGCAGGAGTAAAATATAGGGAGCGTAAGGTTATTTACAACTTGTACAAAAACCAGACAGTGGTTGTCAGAGTTGAAGGGTATGAAAGGGATGCAGTGGTTGGAAAGGGAGTAAGACAGGGTTGTAGCCTTTCTCCAATGTTGTTCAATTTGTACATTGAGCAAGCTATAAAGGAAAGCAAGGAGAAATTTGGTGAAGGAATAAAAGTTCAGGAGGAAGAATTAAAAACATTGCGTTTTGCCGACGACATAGTAATTCTGTCAGATACAGCAAAGGACCTGGAAGAGCAATTGAACGGAATGGACAGTGTGCTAAAAGGTGCATATAAGATGAACATTAACAAGAGCAAAACAAGGGTAATGGAATGCGGTCTTAGAAAATCAGGTGATACTGAAGGAATTAGATTGGGAAACGAAGCAATAAAGGAGGCAGATGAGTTTTGTTACTTGGGCAGTAAAATAACAAATGATGGTCGCAGTACAGAGGATATAAAATGCGGAATGGCAATGGGTAGAAAAGCATTCTTGAAAAAGAGAAATTTGTTAACATCGAATATTGATTTAAACCTAAGGAAGTCCTTTCTGAAGGCATTTGAATGGAGAGTTGCCTTGTATGGGAGTGAGACATGGACGATAAACAGTGGGGACAGGAAGAGGATTGAGGCTTTTGAAATATGGTGCTACAGAAGAATGCTGAAGATTAGGTGGGTGGATCGCGTAACTAATGAGGAGGTACTGAACAGAATTGGGGAGAAAAGGAATTTCTGGCATACCTTGACTAAAAGAAGGGATAGATTGGTAGGACACATTCTTAGACATCAAGGAATTGTGAATTTAGCATTGGAGGGAAGTGTATGGGGAAAAAATCGCAGGGGAAGACCAAGAGATGGATACAGTAAGCAGATTCAGACAGATGTAGGTTGTCGCTCTTATGTGGAGATGAAGAGGCTTGCTCAGTATAGAGTATTGTGGAGAGCTGCATCAAACCAGTCTCTGGACTGAAGACCACAACAACAACATGTACATTTCTTATGTAGCTAAGTGTAACCTAAATTCAACCATATGAGAAGTCTACGCAATGTGTTTTTACCTCTGCAAACTCTTTAAAATAAGTTGCAATAGTTCACTAAACTGGATGCTGCATATTAACTGTAAAGTAAATGAAAACAAAAATCACCCCTTCATTGACTGAATATTTCAATCTTTAAGATGTACAAAAATCAAATTTTTTCGCCGAATACCTTTCCTCAAATCACTTAGTAAGTTTTAGAGCTGTCCGGTCGTCGTCTTTCAGCACAATAAGTACTTTTTCTAGCAAAATATCGTGGTTTTTTGGCCGTATCTTGCTAACGGACTAAGATTTACAAAAACCGGAAAAATGCCGTTTATAGATAAATGTCTGCAGAATGTATTGTAAATATTTGAAACATTTTCTGTGGTTAGTTATTTAGATATTTGCAATTCACAGTGCTAAAACGGCTAAAAATCAGGTTTTGTGATTTTGTGCAAAACTATGATAAGTTTCAACCTCTGGATCTTGGTAACGGATAACGATATTGAAAAAAAAATCATGGGGTGTTTTTCTTTTCTTTTCTTTTTTTTTAGATTTTCTCAGGAACCAACCATGAATGAATGGTGCTTTTGTATGCCACTTAAAGCTGACCATGGACTACATGTCATGTACAAAAGCCAACTGATTTGCTCAATTTGGATGGGCTCCAGAAAGTGTGTAACTTTGAAAATTTTGACAGTGTACTGTATGATAGCTATAGTATACCTATTCTTCTAATATGTACACAAATGATCACTAGGCCAAGATCTATCCAGAACACTTTACCCCTTCACTCTGAAATGAATAGTACCTGAGATATGGGCCCCAAAAGAATCGCAAATTCCCACGCACCCTTTACAAAATGTTCAAAATGTTTGTAGAGTTCATGGGACTTAACTACAGACAGTGTGTGGTATGACAAGGATTCCATGATTTACACAATCAAAGGCCTTTGAGAAAAAAAATACCAATAGGTGATGTCTGGTTATTCAAAGCATTTAATGTTTGATCAGTGAAGGCATATATAGCACTTTCTATTAAAAGCCTTTCTGAAAACGACACTGACATTTGGTTGGTACTTTGTGTTTACAAATATGAGACACTTTTCTTGAATACATTACTTTCTCAAAAATTTCCAATAAAGCTGTCAGAAGAGAGATTGGGCAGTAGTTTTAGACATCTGATGTAGCCCCCTTTTTGTGCAATTGTTTAACAATGGCATATTTCAGTCAGGGAAAACACCCAGCTTCAGAGAGCTATTACATATATTGCTGAGAATCTTACTTATCTGTGGGGAACAAGCTTTAAATACCATGCTGGAAATGCCATCAATTACATGAGAGCTTTTACTTTTCAGTGAGTTTATTATTCTACTGATTTCAAAGGGAGAGGTTGGTGGAATTAAAATTGTATCAAACTATATAGGTATGGCCGCTTGTATTAGTAGCCTTGCCTCTTCTGAGGAACATGTAGATCCTATAGTAATAAGGACAGTTTACAACTCACTGCAAAGATGTGGTGATGAGCTACAATAGGCTCATACAACACTTTTGGCTATTGGCCTTGGCCTTCTTCAGAAAATAGAACATTCATGCAATCACACAGGCACACAACACAATCATACAACCATCATCTTCGGCTGCTGCACTTCGAATCACTAACAACTGTGGTAGTGTGCCTGTGTAATTGCATGAATGTTTTATTTTCTGAAGAAGGCCATGGCCAATAGCTGAAAGTGTTGTATGTGTGTGTCTTTTGTATGTGCCTGTCACAACTCATTGCCACATCTTTGCGGTGAGATGTAAACTGTTGTTATAACTATATAGCAGACTCAAATCAAGGAAAATCTTTCTGCATGCAATGACGGAGCTCAACAAATTACCACAACTGACCAGGCTGGAGATGTGGAGAGCAAAGATTGGGGACCTTGGTGGCTGGGAGACCCCACAGGAAGCACTCCCACCTGGCTATGAGGAGTCCCTCAATAATCTCCGGACCAATGTAACAAGATCCAAAGTCAACATGAGAAGGTGGGGCCTCTCTGATGCATCTGTCGTGTGCGAGTGTGGAAAAGAACAAACCACCAAGCATCTGCTACACTGTGAGCTTTGTGTCCAGCCTGCTGTACCATGCAGAACCTGACTGGTGCTACCTGTGATGTGTGTGCTCTAGCCAAATTTTGGGCTAGCATAGTTTAATGTTTAATCCTGGGGAAATGACCTTTGAACTGTTACCACTGTTACTTGTAAATATGTGTACTATTAATGACTAATTTGTATTTATATTCATTGATCTTCATTTTTATTTTTGTGTTTCATGTTATGTTTTGTACAAGATGCTTCTGACACGAATAAATAATAATAAAAAAATAAAATAAATTAAAATAATAATAATAAAAAAACTATATTATTAATTCCAACCTGGACTTTCCATTATTAGAACATCTAAATCCTATTTTCTCCACAACATTTAGAAAATGATTATTGAAAAAAAATTTCAATTTCTGAACGTTTTAGGACACTTATTCAGTCAGTTTTATGGTTATAAAGCTTTCCTGTGCTATTGTTTGCCCTGTTTCCCTTTCAGTAATACTCCAAATTGTTTTAATTTTATTATCAGAGGTACTGATCTCAGACATGATACACATGATTCTGGACTTTTTAATAACTTTTCTTAGTATTGCACAATAATTTTTATAATACTGAACAATTTCTGGGTCAGTACTTACTCTTGCTCTTGGATACAGTTCCCTTTTATGGTTGCAAGATATTATTATTTCTTTAGTTAGCCATGGTTTTTTTACAAGTTTTCTTAGAATTATGTTTAACTATTTTCTTGAGAAAACAATTTTCAAATATCCTTAAAAATGTATTATGAAATAAGTTATATTTCAAGTTTGTATCACATTCCTTATGCACCTCATCCCAGTCAAGTTACTGCAGGCTTTCCCTATATTTAGCAATATTTACATTGTTAATTGAACACACCACTTTGAAACACAGTGCATCAAAGTTTTCCAGAAAAAGCTGAAAATTCCTTGAGGCGAGCTATACACTGTTACAATTATTAAAGTGCCATCATTTAGTTTAAGTTCATTGGCACATGTTTCTGTATGTTGCTCTACACAAAACTTTTTTCTCTAAATTTTTCACGTTAGGGAAACTTTTGAAAAATATGGCAACTCTTCCTCTCACTATATTGTCTCTACTTACATGTGCAGCTAATTTGTACACATTGATATTTATCTTTTCCATATCAGTGACAATGTGATGCTCAGACAGGCATAGTACATCTATTACATTCTCAGTTTCTATATCTTCTAACAAACCAAAAGCTCATCAACTTTATTCTTTAATCCTACAATACTTTGATAACAAGCATTGTTTTTCTCTTTACTTTTGTATCTTGAAATTTTTTAACATTTTTAGTACTTGCCTGACTGAGTTTCTCACTGGACAATGATCCTAACATAAAAAGAAAGAGTTTCTACCATGAGTTGTAGTTCCTCTCCCCTTTAAATTTCCTGCTATAAGCCCAGCCAATTTACCCTTCCCTTTCCTGTTGAGGTGGAGGCCGTGCCTAGTATAATCCCACCTAGAACAAGAATCAACAGGAATCACACCAATGCGAGACCCCGCACCAGATCCAAGAACCCATTACAGCTCCAAATTAACTCTCCTGACAGAAGAGTTCTAGAGAGGCCGGTCATGGCGCTCCAGAACTGACACAAAACCAACACTGGTATGACTTGATGTGCTGAGGCAATCTTTGCCAGGTCACACTCTATGATGTACTCTGGATCTCTGTCAGTACTATTTCCCGGCCCACCCACAATAACCCCAGTGTCTTCTTTAGCCAAGTCTTTACCGAGTGAACCTAAATCCTCTGTCACCTGCCCCAGACCAGCACTTGGCTTGAAAAAACTTGTGACCTGGTATTCTGACCCAATTCATCCTGCAGAAGTTATCCCACACATCTTGCATGCGAACTACCTAACAACAGAACTTTCTTCCTCTTTGCATACTTCCTTACATTCTTATTTGCTGCTGAAAGTTTTGTTGTGCCCTGTCTACATCTATTTCTGTCGGAGGCTCATCAGTTTCTAATTGAGGCAACAGGTCAAACCTATATTGTACATTAATAACATAGCTGTCTGAAGAAGTTCTTGGCCTGTTCCTTATGCCTGTTGCCACTTCGCACCCCTGTTTGCCCTTCCCCCTTCCCAGTTCACACTTAGCCTCATCCTGAAGGGCAGCAATTTTCCCCTCCTGTTCCACAATCTTTCTATCTCTACTACACAGTATATGAAACCATTGATGAGTCTCGCTCACATGCCAGATTCCCACACCACTACATTTGCCACAATGAAAAAAGCTGCTACATCCATCTCGCCAGAGACCCCAGAGCAAACAATTCTACAGCATGTCAGGCACTTTACACTCATGCTACAAATCAATTTTAGTGATGGTAAGACAATTAAGTTACCAGAAAACAATGAAAACATGTACACAAAAAATTAAGGCCTACTTGTGAATATGTAAACAGTAGTTATTCAGAAATTTGTTACTAGAATTACTAAGTGATTACAATAACCTACAAAGGGACAGCAAACATATTTAGGACAATAACATATGTGTAAACTATCACTAATTGCACTTAAAATTGCAGTACAAAGTTTAATGTGTAAGCTCAAAAGTTCGACCTAGCAGTGAGTACCATATGTAAAAAAAGCTTTTTGTGATTACTGTGAAAATACGCGAGTAAAACAAATACCTTTAATAGTATGCATGAAGAGCACACTAATAAACATATAATTAGTTAAAAGTGATAAAAATGGTTTATTACTTCTTAAATTACTTATCTTATACAAAAGCTCTGACTCTGGGCATCTGGTCAGCAGGTGCAGGGCTGATTAAAAGTTAGGAAATTCTAAATTTTAACATGGAGTGATTTGGAGTCAATGGGGATACAGCATTACTGTATTGACTAGTGAACTGAGTCAGACAGGATTCAATATTGGTTTTGGGTTGAATTAAATTGGTAGGGTTCATGGCAAAAATGTTTCTCATTTAGAAGGTACAGGGAGAAGTGCAGCATGATAGAAATTATGATTGGGGAGAAAGGTAAGGTCTTTGGAAAAGACTGACACTTCTGTGGGATTGAGATTTTTGGAGGAAAGTTTCAATGACACTGTTTCTGGTCTGTGTAGGTTGTGTAGGAGTTTCTGAGGGTGCGGTAAATGTAAAAGTTCTGCAAGGCAGAGTTTGTCAGATATGGGGAAGATTTAGTGGCTCTTGTTGATGAGGTGGATTGTAGTAGTCAATATGCCTCCTACTCCCAGCTTGGACTAATAAAACAGTGTATGCAGGAAAATTACTTTTCTCACCAAATTTACAGTGGCAGTGAACCCAAATATACAAAATACTATCTACTGTAAACTTCATATTTAGCTTAAAAACAACTAATTAGGAAGAGGAAGAAAAAAACACCCTAACATCTGAATAATGGATCAAGAGAGTAGTACAGTCATAAAGACTGCATTAGCCCAAATGCTTTCTAGTAAATCAGCATTGTTCTTGTATGGTTTGTCAGATTATGTATTCCAAGTCAGTGGTGACATTTTGTTATCAAGAACACAGACAGGTTCTTTGGGAACTTGATTTCATCTGACAAATTCTTCCATTTATAAATATATTAAGCAATAATTTTTCATTTCATTCAATTAATTGAATTAGATCAATTATATACAAAATTAAGAAAGTAGAGTCTCGTAATCTCATTGAATTGTACAACAGCCATCACATTGTATTTATGTATGGTACCTTTTTACAACATCTGTTTTATCACATGACTGCATTTCATAAATAATACTGAACATTTTTCTCTTACAGAAAACTGATGCTGCATTTGAGAGGAGCTTAAAAGAACTTGTGTCCACATTTATTAAGGATGCTCAAGCTATATTTGTTGAATGTCGAACTTCACAGCAAATATTCAGTGAACAAATATCTGACTGTGCAAATCGCTACCTCAGCAATGTTATTGCAAAAGCAGATGATCCAAAGATTCGTATACCAGCTGAACTAAAACTGGTAAGTCATATAGATAAAAAGCTAGAACATTAAAAACTTAAAACATTCACATATTATTTAACTGATTATGAATGTTGTTGTTGCTGTTGCTATTGTCACTGATGATGATAATGGTGATGTGGTGTTCATTTCAGAGCCTTTTTTAGTGCACCTCTTGTAATGTTTCTATATGTTGCACATTCTATACATCACAAGTGTACATTCAGCATTGCCGACATTACTAACGAAACCAGTAGGAACCTTAAGTAAAAGTCTACCACCAGAAGAGTAATTTGTAGTATTCTCATACACTGTTTGAACTACTATGATTCACATACACATACACTGCAACTCAAGTGTTTATTTAAAGAACCTATTAACCTTTTGTAACTCGTTACTTACCAGTAATACTGTGCTTTTATACTTTTGTAAATAACAATCACAGCTACTAAGAATACATTACACATGGATACAGAATATGTTGTTCACGTAAATTCACTTACCAATATACAGTAGAACCTCATTTTTACGCTTTTCAAGGGACTTTAGTAAAATAGTGTAAAATGCAGGAAAGCGTAAAATGCAGGAAGTAGTGTTTTAAATGGTAAAATGTGTTTACTGGATAAGCCTCGCATTTTCGTAGTTTATTTGTGATATATGTACATAATAGGCATCTAAATACTCGCCAGGAAGTTTATTACACAATAAAGGTTATCCAAATTTTTACTATTTTAAGCACAGGGCAGAACTGCTAATTTTATGAGAAGTAGAAATTTTTGCCGTAATTTCATTCATTATAATTGAGGACGCCACTGCTGAGCTATGTAAAACATCTTCAAAATTACTTGAACCAGTTCGATAGATATCGTTTGGACGCCGCTGCCAGGCTATGTAACACATCTTCAAAATTACTGCCTTTTACTGGCATTAATTATTTACGTAGTAAAACTCCTAAAGTTCCATTCTTTTTGTATTTTTTGATGTTTCACTCAACAATATTAGGGAATTTATTCATGTTCTCGTGTGCAAACATATGCATAAGTATTTTTGTGATGTTTGCATAGGATTGGCATGTCACACTATTACCGCTTTTTTGAGGTTGTGGGTATTATGATACCAAACTTTGACAGATAACGTTCTTTATGAATCAGAAATATGTATCACAAAAACAATGCAACTCTTTATTCTCACAACAACAAAGCAACTGGTTCTGATTGTTTGAGTACACACCAGCCATTGTGGCAAAGAAGCTGGTGGAAAGAGGAACTACATCGTCACAAATCGGCGCGTCGTAAGTCAACTAGATACGTACTGCCAACAATGATACGCGAAATATACGTTTGATTAAATGCAAAGTGTTAAGAAACTTGACTGTGAATAATTTTTAAGTGCTATACTTTAAGGGGAAAGCCATGCTAGCATCAATTTATGTAGAATACGTCATTTTTTCTTCACGAACATGCTTTCAAAAAGTGTAAAATGCAGGAAAAGTGTAAATATGACAATGCAAAAATGAGGGCGAATTAACATTGTGAACATAGGAAATTTGACGGGACCGACAAAAAATGGTGTAAATGGCAGGAAAATGTAAAAACCGGGAACGTAAAAACGAGGTTTTACTGTATGTATGACAAAACTGCACACTGTAACTATTGCATAACATTAGAGAACATTATTACATATTTACCTCATTTATAATAAATTAGGGTAGACCATGTTTCATATATCACCTGATTCTAAATCCAATGTATAGTACAATTTTGCCTCTCATTTCAACTTTCCGATTGTTACTGAAAAGTTATTGCATAAATAAACAAAAATACTACGACACTAATCAATTACATATTTAGTGAATTCCAAACCGCAATTTGAAACACCCTAAAATTAAGAGTCTAAATAACAGTACACCAAAACAATATTGTCGCACCATATATTTGTACACATCAAAATCATAAATTACATACATTTTATTGACTAAGCTTAAGATTTAAATTCATAGAGACAAAACAAAACTCTTAGCTTGCATAATTTGTCACACACAAATTTCAATAAACACATACACACATTGACCTTAATAATTAAAATCTAAATGAAATATTTTAAATAATCTATTTTGGCCTACTTGTAGAATAAATGTGTTGTTTGATTAATGATTGCAAAACTTTGTCATTAATATTATTATGCAGTTTTGCTAGTGGCCTTCACGTAGAACCAATGTTTTGTCACTCTTGAGTAGACCCTACTCCTGTTGAGAGGTGACTTCTGTTCTCTGATTGTGCAACAAGGAAAGAAATGTTTTAAAAGAATAAAAATGATAAAAACATAATAAGGTGTCGACTCCGCCATTTGACATTAATCACACTTTTCCTCGAATATAGTGTACAGTGCCGCAACAGAATCTGGATCGTCAGGTACAACGCAATGGCCAAGTAATGAAGTTAAGTAAAACTATACGTCTCTAATTAGTGAACCCACCACTCCCACTCCACACCACAACATAGATCCCGGAAACAGGTTTTAAACTGTAAGACATACATAGAGGCAGATATAGACTCTGACCATAACATATTGGTCATGAACTGTAGGCTGAAACTGAAAAACTCCAGAAAGGTAGGAAAATACGGAGATGGGATGGGTAGCATTGATAGATGAAATACCGAAGGCAGCAGATGACGAAATCGGTAGAAAGGCAAGACCTACAAAAAATCCTTGGATATCACAGGAAATACTAAATTTAATTTGCGAAAGGAGAAAATATAAAAACACAGTAAATGAAACAGGCAAAATGGAGTACAGACGACTACGAAATGAGATTGATAGGAAGTGCAAAATGGCTAAGCAGGTGTGGCTGTTAGGAAGTCGAAATCTGTAGAGAGGTCTCTTAGGAAGAATAAGGTTCTGCTGTTAGGCAGTTCTCAAGGCAGAGGTGTTGGGCAACAGTTGCAGGAAGTACTTGGGAGTGAGTACCAGGTCACCAGGATAGTGAAGCCTAGTGCAGGGTTAGCTCAGGTCACTTGTAACATAGAGGACTTATGTACGAATTTCTGAGAAGAGGATCAGGTAGTTATAGTGGGTGGGGCCAGGGATAGTCTTGATAGGGACAGGGAATATGATATAGGTGATGATCTGGAAAGGTTAGCAACTCAAACTGGTGGCACAAATATGCATTTCATGCAGCTGTTTCAGCGTCATGATAGGCCTTGTCTTAATACAGCTGGCAGGCGTGTTAACAGGGAGCTTGAGGAGGTGCTGATGACGGAGGACATGGATCACATTGCAGTGGTGCCAGTTGAGACTATCAAAAGGTCAGATTTTACTAGGCATGATCTGCACCACAATAGGTATGGGAAGGGGAGGTTTGCAAAGCTCACAGGTGACAGTGTAGTAGGGGGTGGGTTTGTCATTCATGGAAAAATTCCTGTAGTAGTTGGTGTTAGGGCTGCTTTTTTTTTAGACTGAAGACAGCTGATAGGTATTCCTGCTTAAAGGAAGTCCCTCTAAGAAAGGAACCACCTTTGACAAAGTCTAAGAATCTAAGTAATAAGGGAATTACTATTTTTCATCAAAATATACAAGGTATCAGAGATAAAGTTAATGAACTGCTTATTGATATTGATTCTGACATTGTTGGTATTTCAGAGCACTTTTTAAGTGATGTGACAATTCAGAGACTTCCTTTGCTAGGATACAGGTTAGCTGCCTTCTACTCTAGGAGTTCCTTGCAGTGTGGGGGAGTGGCCATGTATGTAAAAAATGATTTTTCATCGGAGTCAATCGATTTTTCTAAACACTGCACAGAAAAGATATTTGAATGTTGTGCAGGAGTTGTTAATGTTAATGGAAATAAACTAGTAATAGTTGTTATTTATACGTCCCCTGACTCAGATTTTAAAATGTTTCTGCCCAAGCTGGAATTGGTTCTGCATTCACTGTATAGGAAATATAAAAATTTAATTGTGTAGGTGATAGCTCAAGAAAAAGTCAGCTATTAGATCTATTTAATTCCTATAACATGATGCAAACAGTATTTTTTTCAACGAGAGTGCAAGGAAACATCAGTTCTACCATTGACAATATTTTTGTTCATTCTTCATTATTAGAGGGGCACTCTGTCAGCAGAATAGTAAATGGCCTATCAGACCACAATGTCCAAATTTTAATTCTAAAAAGTATTTGTTCTCAAACAAATGTTAAACATAAATATCAACTACTCAGAAAAGTTAATCCAGTTGCAATTGAGACCTTTTTAAGCCTAATTAAGGAACAAGAATGGCAGGATGTTTATAGTGCTGATAATGCAGATGATAAATTTTGTGTCCCAGCCTCGTCACCGCTTTCGTGTCTCGTTTCCGTCGTAGGTGGCCGAGTGGCCGAGTGGAATGAGACCGACACAGGAATAAAGATAGCACGGAGGGGAGCAGCCGGAATCTAGAGACACTAGAGTAAATTAGAACGAGATATATATTGCACAGAATTTATACAATACTTAACTTTTACATAGTTGTGTGCTGCAGAATGCTGATACATAGTTGAGCTAGAGGCCTGCCTAGTGCCTGTCCAATAGCCAAGTCTTCACTGGTGCCTATCTGATTCCGAAGGTCCTAACTGGTTCCTATCTCAGTCCCAAGTGAACAATGTCGTTCAGTGGTGGCCACGAGCGGAGTTCCAGCAGTGGGCACTCGTGGCTGACGTAAGAACGCCGTGCCGTGCATGCATGGCGGTGCGTGGCGAAAGTAGGTGGCGCGCACTTTGGATTTGTGCGACACCACAATAAATATAATGCTTTTCTGAACACATTTCTTATGCTGTTTGAAAATTGCTTTCCGCTAGAACGCTCAAACCAGGGTACTTCCAGTAAAAGACAGCCAGGGTGGCTGACAAAGGGAATAAGAGTATCATGTAGAACAAAGTGGGAATTGTATCAAAATGTTAGAAGCAGTCAGAATGAAGATGCAGTAGCTCATAACAAACAGTACTGTAAGGTTCTGAAAAATGTCATTAAGACAGCAAAAAGTATGTGGTATGCAAAATGAATAGCAAACTCTCAGGATAAAATTATGACTGATCATCTGGTCAGTCGTGAAGGAAATGTTTGGTCAGGAGTAGCAGGTAGAAGATATAACATCAGTGCGTAGTAGAAATGTTTCTGTTACTGACAAGTTAGATATATGTGCAATATTCAACAATCGCTTTCTGAATATAGTAGAGGAACTAAACAAAACCCTAGTTTCTACAGGTAATCATATAAAATTTTTAAAAAATGCCTTTCAGAGGCTGTTGCCTGAAATGGTCCTTTATGATACTTCCATAGGGGAGATTGAGTCAATAATTAAATCACTAAAGACTAAGGACTCTTGTGGATATGATGGGGTATCTAGCAGATATATGAGGATATGATGGGGTATCTAGCAGAATTCTAAAGTACTGTTCTCCATATGTTAGCCCAGTACTAAGCCATATTTGTAATTTTTCCTTTCAGAATAGTCAGTTTCCTGACAAATTAAAGTACTCAGTAGAGAAACCACTTTATAAAAAAGGAGAAAGGGATAATGTAGACAACTACAGACCTATTTCTATGCCATCGGTTTTTTTCTAAAGTTATTCATATTTCATATCAAGGTAATATTTGTAGAACACGTGAATTTGAATAACGTCCCAGTCCTTTTATATATATAAAGTATTTCAGGTACACACACTTCTTATTAAAAGTCAAAAGCATTAAGGATGTAGAGTCCTATCTCAGTAGTGGTGGAATTGATAGACATCTACATAGGATACTCTGTAAATCACATTTAAGTGCCTGGAAGAGGGTTCATCGAACCTCCGTTATACTATTTATCTCTCATTCAATTCTCGAATAGCGCACAGGAAGAAAGAACACCTGAATCTCTCTGTTCAATCTTTGATTTCTCGTATTTTATGCTGATGATCATTTCTACCTATGTGAGTGGGAGTCAACAATATATTTTCGCAATCGGAGGAGAATGTTGGCGATTGGAGTTTTGTAAGTAGCCCACGTCACAGCGATAAACGCCTTTGTTCTAATGATTCCCATCCCAGATCCTGTATCATTTCTGTGACACTGTCTCTCATGTATCATAACAATACAAAACAAGCTGCCCTTCTTCCGACTCTTTCGATGTCCTCCGACAAACCCACCTGATAAGTATCGCACACTGAGCACCAAGACCAGATAAAACAGGAGGAATCTCACTGTATTATTGATGCTGTCCTTTTTCTAGTTATGCAAGGAAGTCCTTTTACAGGAACAAAAGATGGTGATTTTGGTGATCCACATAGCGGCAAATTTCTAAATACATTTGACCTCATATATTACTATAGTGTCCCTTCTGCGAAGTTAATACTTTACAATTGATAAAGCTGTTCGAAACATTCAAGGACTTTTGGGCTTTCTCAAAATGTCCCGGGATTCTTGTACCTCCGAAGCTATTTCTGAGGCCAAAGTGCTAGCAGAAGATAATGAGGTATCAATGGTATTCTCCAAAAAAAGAATGCGAAGAAAGAAGAAAATGGCCGATGAGCTTTGTGAGGATGAAGTATCCAACATTCACAGGAAAGATAAGGAATAATAGACAGAGCTTAGTACCAGGTTTAGTGCACTAAAGAAAATTGGCGCAAAAATTAGTTTTCTGTGTGGTGTGCAAATTCGAGAAATGAAAGTGGAGGACTTGAAGGCCAAAGCAGCGGAACTGGCAGAAGATCTTAGCGAGGATGAACTTGAAGTTGAAAGTTTCAGACAACATGCGCTGGCAGTAGACAGAGCCTTGCAAGATTCCACTGCATCATCAACATTAAGTTTAATTTATAAAAATAAATTGGTAGAGGGGTATCCCAACCTTACTACAGCGTTAAAATATATCTTACCATTCTAGTTCCTGTTTCGTCTGGAGAAAGAAGTTTCAGCAAGCTGAAACTAATTAAATACACCT
This sequence comes from Locusta migratoria, assembly GCA_026315105.1. Taxonomy (NCBI): domain Eukaryota; kingdom Metazoa; phylum Arthropoda; class Insecta; order Orthoptera; family Acrididae; genus Locusta; species Locusta migratoria. The sequence continues at coordinate 854,027,954 of CM048744.1, read as the reverse complement.
GAGGAGCACGACTGCTTAACAAATCTGAGTATAGTATCCATAGAGCACAAACGAGCTGCTTCTCTAAACTATGATGATATGAAAAACAGTTTTGCAGCAAAAAAAGCTCAAAAATCGAAATTTTGGATTGATTTTTGTACGATGAGTAATCTTGTAATATTTTTGTATGTATTAAAATTGTTCTATTGTCCTTTGATCTTAATTCAGTCAATAAAATAAGTTCATGTTGTGAGATTCTGACATTTATTTAGAAATATGTAACCCAATTAGCGACAAAAAGTCGATTCTTACGGAGGGGGTGGGGGGTGAAAGAAGGGGGCGGCAAATTTAAGCTTGCTCCCTTTGGCAAATGTTCTAGATCCGGCCCTGCTATGGACATTAGGCATCTTCTTTGGTTTAACAAAGTCTTGTGTTGATCACAAAATATTGTTGCAGAAGTTGGAACATTATGGAATACGGGGAGTAGCTCATAACTGGTTCACCTCTTACTTTAATATTAGAAAACAGAAGGTAATTCTCCGCAGTGTACAAAATGGCTATGACATACAATCCCAATGGGGTAGAATTAAGTGTGGGGTGCCCCAGGGGTCTGTTTTGGGACCATTGCTGTTTCTTATTTATATAAATGATATGCCTTCAAGTATAACAGGTGACTGTAAAATATGTTTGTTTGCTGATGATATGAGCTTGGTAGTGAAGGGTGTTGCTCGTAACATTGACACAGTATCAAATAATGCAGTTCAAGAGATAAGTTCATGGCTTGTAGAAAACAAGTTGATGTTAAATCACAGTAAAACTCAGTTTTTACAATTTCTAACACATAATTTGATGAAAGCTGACATTTTGATTACACATAATGGGAATATGATAAGTGAGACTGAACAGTTCAAATTTCTCAGTGTTCATATAAACAGTAAGCTGTCATGGAAAGCCCATGTTCAGGACCTTGTTCCAAAACTAAATTCTGCTATATTTACCATTAGAACAATATCTGAAATAAGTGACTTTTCAACACGAAAAGTAGTCTATTACGCTTACTTTCACTCATTTATGACGTACAGCATTATTTTTTGGGGTAACTCGCCTGATGCAAAAAGGATATTTCTGGCTCAAAAACGGGCGGTTCATGAACTCCATGTTGACCTCTTTTCAGTAGTCTGGGAATTTTGACACTGTTGTCACAATATGTTTTTTCTTTAATGTTGTTTGTTGTTAATAATATCAGCTTATTCCCACGAGTTAGTAGCTTTCACTCGGTGAATACTAGACAGAAGTTGAATATACATTTGCATCACACCACCTTGACACTTGTGCAGAAAGGTGTACAGTATTCTGCGGCATCCATTTTCAATAAGCTGCCACAAGAACTAAAGAATCTTAGCACTAATCCACATGCTTTAAAATCTAAACTGAAGTTACCTCATGGCTCACTCCTTTTGTTCTGTTGAGGAACTCCTAGAAAAGTTAAACAATTAAGCTAATTCATTTTTTCTTTATTGATCCTTTTCACTTTGTCTTAAGATTGTCGTGTGCAAAGGACTACTTAAAAAATTTCTATTACCATTCTTGTGTAACAATTAATGTATTGACTTGTTCCATGACCGTGGAGTCTCACTCCTCAATTGGATCCTATGGAACAGAAAAACAATAAATAAATAATAAAATATAAGCCAAATGCAAATCTGTAGAACAATGTATAAAAAGGGGAAAAGTAGATACTGCCTACAGGAAAATAAAAGAGACATTTGGGGACAAGAAAAGCAGCTCTACAAATATCAAGAACTCAGATGGAAAACCAGTACTCAGCAAAGAAGGGAGTGGTGAAAGGTGGAAAGAGTACTAGAGGAGCTCTACAAAGAAAATGAAATTATAGACAATGTTGTAGGAAGGGAAGAGGAAGTAGATCAAGATGAAATAGGAGATGAATTTGATAGAGCTCTGACAGACTTAGGTTGTAACAAGGCCCCGGGAGTAGATGACATTCCCTCAGAGCTACTAAAGTCTCTGGGAGAGCCAGCCATAACAAAACTATTTCACCTGGTGTGTAGGATGTATGAGACAGGCGAAATACCCACAGATTTTAAGAAAAATGTAATAATCCCCATTCCAAAGAAATCAGATGCAGACAGGAGTGAAAATTACAGAACCATCAGTTTGATAAGTCATGGTTGAAAAATTTTAACACGAATTATCTACAGGAGAATGCAAAAGCTGGTAGAAGCTGACTTCGGGAAAGATCAGTTAGGATTTAGGAGGAACGTAGGAACCCAGGAGGCAATACTCACTTATCTTAGAAGATAGATTAAGGAAAGGCAAGCCTACATTTTTAGCTTTTGTAGATTTGAGAAAGCTTTTGACAATGTCGACTGGAATACACTCTTTCAAATTCTGAACTCAGCAGTGGTAAAACACAGGGAAAGGAGAGTTATTTACAACTAGTACAAAAGCCAGACCACAGTTATTAGACTTGAAGGGCACGAAAGGAAAGCATTAGTTGGGAAGGGAGTAAGACAGGGTTGTAGCCTTTCTCCAATGTTATTCAATTTGTACATCGAGCAGACGGTGAAGGAAAGCAAGGAAAAATTTGGGATAGGAATTACAGTTCAGGGTGAAGAAATAAAAAACATTGCAATTTGCTGATGACATTGTAATTCTGTCAGAGACAGCAAAGGACCTGGAAGAGCAGTTGAATGGAACGGACAGTGTGTTGAAGAGAGCATATTAAATGTACATTAACAAGAGCAAAACAAAGATAATGGAATGCAGTCTTAGAAAATCAGGTGATGCTGAAGGAATTAGATTAGGTAATGAAACAATGTAGGTGGTAGTGAGTTTTGTTACTTGGGTAGTAAAATAACATAAGATGGTTGCAGTACAGAGGATATAAGATGCAGAATGGCAATGGGAAGAAAAGCATTTTTGAAAAGGGGAAATTTGCTAATATCAAATATTAATTTAAGTATAAGGAAGTCTTTTCTGGAGGCATTTGTGTGGAGTGTTGCCTTGTACGGGAGCGAAGTATGGACGATAAACAGTGCAGACAGGAAGAGAATAGAGGCTTTTGAAATGTAGTGCTACAGAATAATGTTGAAGATTAGGAGGGTAAGTCGTATAACTAATGAAGAGGTACTAAACAGAATTGGTGTGAAAAGGAATTTTTGGCATAACTTGATGAAAAGAAGGGATCGCTTGGTAGGACACATTCTTAGACATCGAGGAATCGTAAATTTAGCATTGGAGGGAAGAGTGTGGGTGTAAAAACTGCAGAGGGAGACCAAGAAACACATATAGTAAGCAGATTCAAATGGATGTGGGTTGCCGTTCTTATGAGGAGATGAAAAGGCTTGCTCAGGATAGAGTAGGGTGGAGAGCTGCATCAAACCAGTCTCCAGACTGAAGACCATAACAACATAACAAGGTCCACATGGAGACTTACCGTGAATCAGTTTTCGGTGAACCATATGCCACTGAAATAGGAGAAGGAGGTGACAATGGTACACAATATCCACTGCCAGATACTGAGGTGACTTGTGGGATGTAGATGTAGAATAATTATTGCAACCTAAATTTAATTGGTTAATAAAACCATTTTTAATCTGCCAGGAAGTTTCATATTAGCACACACTCTGCTGCAGAGTGAATGTTTCATTCTGGAAACATGCCTTTAACTGTGGCTAAGTCATTTCTCCACCATATTCTTTCTTCAAGGAGTGCTAGTCCTGCAATGTTCACAGGAGAACTTCTGTGGAGTTTGGAAAGCAGGAAGTGAGGTACTGGCAGAATTGAAGTTGTGAGCGTCGTCCGTGAGTCGTATCGGTCGCGAAAGTTGAAGTTTCCTGGTTCGTGTACAGACTCCGGCACACAATATTAGTCTGCCAGGAAGTTTCATATCAGTGCACACTTTGCTGCATAGTTAAAGTTTCATTCTGAAAACCATATAAATTTTATGAGCATTTATAAGCATCCTTCACTGTGCTGATATGGAGTGCCAGATTTTTGGGATGTACTATATAATTTTTAAAAAAATTTTATTATTTTATTTATTATTATACTATTCATTTTAAAAAGGAAAGTATAAACTTCAAACTCTTCAAACTTTTCATTCTGAAAGCTAGTTCACATTTTCATTTCATGTGCCTAGTTGACAGTTTTACTAGTTGTCATCAGATATACCAAGCACTAGTCCTCTCTGCTACAGTTCCAACTAACTGGTATTTTAACTTATGGAGTAGTGAAGAACTGAACCTGACACGCCTGAAGAAAACAGTCAGTGAAACTGTAAAAATATTGCCAAAAAATACATTTTTTTCACCTTGTATATGCTTGAAACTCTATGAATGCTTGCATGCTATGAAAACAATTCCATAAAATTACAGTGAAAGCAAGCAACATAGGTAGCATGAAAGATATTGAACACTGTATGAAAACAAATAGATTAATACTTGATCATAGATCATGAGTACAAAATTTTGTAATGATATGGACTGTGGCAGTTAAATAAAAGGTTTCTTCAAGTATCATTCAATATTTTAAAGTTTTTAATTTTTGTTTAAGACATTAAAGATAAAGGTGAAGCAATGAATTAAAATTAGGGATGTGGCCAGGAATTGAACCCAGACCTCCATGCTTACTAGGTAGATGTTTTACCACTAGACCACTGCATCGCTAGTGATTAAGGCGCCTCGGAATAGTCCAAGTATGACTTCCCCCCGAGTCGCAAACTTTAATTCAGCTTCAGTGTTCCATAGAATATTGCCACTACTGCCAAGGCTCTCCATGCATTCCTTGCTTCACCTTTATCTTTAATGTTTTTGACATGTTCGAAGTGAAAAACCATCTCAGGGTTTGTGAATTTCTATTTACATTGATATTTTTTTGTTTTTTTGTTTATTTTTTTATATAAGCTTACTAATTTATATCTTAAATTTTATGCGCTGATAGAAGGAGTTTGCATTCATTCTTTTAACTTCTTTTTAAATATTGATTGGTTATCTGTCAGACTTTTGATGCTATTTGGCAAGTGACCAAAGACTTTTGTGGTAGTATAATTCACAGACTTCAGTGCCAAAGTTAGATTTAACGTTGAATAGTGAAGAAAATCCTTTCTTCTAATGTTGTAGCTGTGCATACTGCTATTACTTTTGAATTGGCTTACGTTATTAACAACTAATTTCATAAGTGAATACATATAAACAAACAGGGTGATTCATGAAGATATGCAAATATTATTTTAACATCAACCAACGGAAATACCATAAAGGATTCAACAATATTTTGGAAAGGATAGGTTGCTACTTACCACAGAGACGTCTGACTAGCCGCAAAAAGGCAAACGTAAAAGAATAAACAAAACAGAACCTTTCAGCTGTTAAGCCTTGATCTGGCACAGAGAACATGCATACACATACACACACGCACACTCTCTCACAAATCTTACTGCCATCTTCGGCTGCTGAAATTGGACACCAGCCGCAGCAGCAGGAGATGGCGGATGGGTTTGTGTGAGTGTGAATGAGTGTGTGTGTGTGTGTGTGTGTGTGTGTGTGTGTGTGTGTGTGTGTTCTCTGTGGCAGATGAAAGCTTAACAGCCAAAAGCATCTGTTTTGTTTATTCTTTTATGTGTGCCTTTTTGCAGCTCACCGGACATCTCTGTGGAGAGTAGCAACCTATCCTTATCAAATTATATTCTTATTTTAATATGGTATTCTGCAAGTAAAACTAAATAAAAAGTTCTCATAAATGTGGGTCCACAAATGTTCCTAGTTACGGAGTTGCAGCAAATTAAAGATTTTGCAACCTCACTCATATGAAACCATCACAAAATTGTATGAGGTTACAGTAAGGCACAATTTCCATTTATTTCTGTTGTTACTGACATGGCAAAACTAATAAAAGATGTCCCAGACATGTATCTGTAGCAGTTTTCCAGAAATTCCAGAGAAGCAAATAAATAATGTAGGAAAATTCATAACTTATTAACTATTTGGTCTTTTTGGCCCACTTTAGGTTACGGTAGTAACACTAAAAGTGGGCCTTTGCGATCATCTTTTGACAGCTTGAAATTTAAATGAAAATAACGGCTTAACTATTCATCTGACACGAAAATTGAATAACCGAATTTGTAGAGGAGAAAATTCTCTACAACTTTGCTCTCTTATGTTTTTTTCATATCTCGTAGCGTTTCAAAAATATTTGCAAAAATAACGGCGATTTTGGGATGTCTGTCTGTCCATAACGTGTTTCCTGTTTTTAAGACAAACCATTCAACTGATCAGCACCAAATTTTACAGACATGATTGTAGGCTGCCAGAGACCAGAACCTCCCTTTTTCAAATTTTTCGGACAAAAAATGCGTTAGTAATATTTAAAAAAGCAGTTTGTAATATAATTGTAATTGCAAACAAACCGTTCATCTGACATGAAAATTGAATAACCTAATTGGTAGAGGAGAAAATTCTCTACAACTTAGCTCCCTTATGTTATTTTCATATCTCGTATCGTTTGAGACATATTTGCAAAAATAATGGAGATTTGACACCCTCCATTGAATTAACAAAAACCAGCTATTCGGAGATGTCACGTGACATTCCTCACCCAGAACTCTCTCTGGCATATGCCATCTTACATTGCGTATTTGATGATTTTCTTATTGTAACTTACAAATTGTCATTTCAAAGCAATGGTGCACTGAAGAATTAACAAAAACACATTGTTCTTTGTACGATAAATGATAATCTAGTATCTACAAATGCTATATTAGCATCAGTTAGCAATGGCCATTAATAGTACGAGATTAAAGGACTCATCTTTTGATTGTTAGGCGTAGCTTAGTGGACAAGGCATTGTACTATGGCATGAAAGGTCGGTGGTTCAGAACCCACCACTACCTACATTTTTCCCCCTAAATGGGTTTCAGACACTTTTATTAATTAATTTTTCATTATTTAGATTATTATTTTAGTGCAAAATGTTTGCAAAAACTTATAAAACTACAAATCTAAAGTGGGCTGTAAAACACGTCAGTGTGATTTTTTAAAAATCCAGACAATTGCACAAGATTTTAACAGAAGTTGTAGAGAATTTAATTTTGGAAAATGGTAGTAATAAAGTTAACTAAAACTGTAAGAATGTGTCAGATTATCTGCTTTTCTTAATGCCATAGCACATGTGAATTCATGTTACTATGTGGTTTCACTTAATACACTGTTGTTATTATGTTCATTCACAGAATGATACAGAAAAGTAACTCACTGATGGCCTTGGGGTGTTTGTAGAAATGTCTACCTTGGTGTGTTTGCACGTGTATGTGTGTGGTTGTGTGTGCGCTTGTTACCTTTCCTTTTTTCCCTCTAAGGTAAGTCCTACGGCTCCCGGGATTGGAATGACTCCTCTTCCACTCCCTTAAAACCCGCATCGTTCCCTTTTCTCCCCTCCTTCCTTTCTCTTTACCTGAAGAAGCGGCCAATGGTTGCAAAAGCTTGTGTTTGTATGTGTTTTTATTTGTATTTTGTGTCTATCTACAAGCCTGTGCTTTGGGTAAATTAATTGATTTCTATTATATATATAAATATTATAGAGAAAAAATTCCTAGCAGGAAAAATATATATAAAAAGTAGATGAAGTTTACTTACCAGGTGAAGGAGCACAGGTAGTGATAGTATAAAAGAGACACCTTTACCAAGTAGCTACTTATATTATTTTTTCATCCACTGTCTAGGGCCCATGCAGTAACTTCCTATAAGGTTAAAAAAAAATTAATTTTACAAAGCTGACTTTAAAAATATTTTGATATTTCTTATGTAAAATTACATATGAATGGTACCTATGGCTGTGTTTTCAATATTGGAAAAATACACACCAAGTTTCAAACTTTTTCCTGTGTAAATGTTTAACATTTAGTTTTGATAAATTAGTTACTTTACCTTTTAATTTTTAAATAAAATGTTTAATTAGTGATGGCAATTCTTTCTGTCTAAATATACAGATAATGATTGATAAAGAAGCAGTGAACAAAGCAACAGGAGGCTCACATGATTATCATACACAAATTATTAATGGACGTGAAGATTTACTTGTCAAAGAAGCAAACAAATGGACCAATGATTTGTGTGAAGATATACACAGGAAAGTATTACTACAATTACCTTTCATTGTGAATAAAAACACACTAATCATAATAAGCCATAAGTTGGTGTCAGATCACATAGCTATGCAGAGCAGTTCAAAAATGATTGTTGATCTTACTCTTAAAACATTAAATAAGCCATAGTTCCTCTACACACTATGCCCTTTGCTACTTTTTGTTTAGCTTATTGAAATTTAGGATGAGGTGCTACTTCTAACAATAATAAAAGTGTAATTTATCTGAATGAATGTTGGATGATAAAAGTCTCCAACAATTATTACTGTATGAGTGAGGAACTACTGTACAAGCAAACTGAGGTTTTCTCTAGAGTTTTTGGTTACATCAGGAGGTGAAGCTAGTGGATTCAGAGGAGGATTAAGTAGGGTATTTGAGTGTTGTTGTTGTGGTCTTCAGTCCGCAGACTGGTTTGATGCAGCTCTCCACGCTGCCCTGTCCTGTGCAAGTCTCTTCATGTCAGAATACGTTCGGCAATGTACATCCTTTTGAATCTGCTTACTATATTCATCCCTCAGTCTCCCTCTACGATTTTTACCCCACGTGCTTCCTTCTAATGCTAAGTTCACAATTCCTTGATGTCTCAGAATGTGTCCAATCAATCTATCCATTCTATTAGTCAAGATATGCCAGAAACTCCTTTTCTCGCCGATTCGGTTAAGCACCTCCTCATTAGTTGCGTGATCTACCCATCTAATTTTCATCATTCGTCTGTAGCACCACATTTCAAAAGCTTCTATCACCTTTTTATCTGAATTCCTTATTGTCCACGTTTCACTCCCATACAATGCTACACTCCAGACAAATGCTTTCAGAAAGGACTTCCTAACATTTAAATTAATATTGGATGTTAACAAGTTTCATTTCTTTAGAAATGCTTTTCTTCCCATAGCCATTCTGCTTTTTATATCTTCTTTACTTCAGCCATCAGAAGTTATCTTGCTACCCATATAACAATATTCATCTACTACTTTGGAAGAGTGTATTCCAGTTGACATTGTCAAAAGCTTTCTCCTACGCTAAAAATGTAGGTTTTCCTTTTCTTAGCCTATCTTCTATGATAAGTCGTACTGTTAGTATTGCCTCTCGTGTTCCTACATGTATCCTAAATCCAAACTGATCTTCCCTGAGATCAGATTCCACAAGTTTTTCCATTCATCTGTAAATAATTCGTGTTAGTATTTTTCACCCATGACTTATTAAACTGATAGTTCTGTAATTTTCACACTTGTCTGCACTTGCTTTCTTTGGAATTTGATTTACGATATTCTCCTTGAAGTCGGAGGGTATTTCCTCTGTCTCATACATCTTGCATCTCATACATCTTGCATCTCATACATCTTGCATACCAGGTGATACAATTTTTTCATGACTGGCTCTCCTAACGACATCAGCAGTTCCGACGGCATATCATCTATTCCAGGGGCCTTGTTTCAACTCACATCCTTCAGCACTCTATCAAATTCTTCTCGCAGTATCTTATCTCCTATCTCATCTTCCTGCACTTCGTCTTCCATTTCTAGAATACTGCTTTTAAGTTTATTTCCTTTGTATAGGACCTCTATATATTCCTTCCACAGTGTGGCCTTCCCCTCTTTGCTTAGTACTGTTTTCCTGTCTGAGTTCTTGGTATTCGTACAGCTGCTTTTCTTGTCTCTAAAATATCTCTTTTATTTTCCTGTAGGCGGTATGTATCTTTCCCTTAGTTATGCATTCTTCTATAGTTCTGCATTTGTCCTCTAGCCACTCCTGCTTAGCCAGTCTACACTTCCTGTCAATCTCATTTTTCAAACGTTTGTACTCCCTTTCTCCTGTTTCACTTGCTGAATTTTTATATTTTCTCCTCTCATGAATTAAGTTCATTATATCATGTGTTATCCAGGGATTCCTATTAGGCCTTGTCCTTCTGCATATATGGTCCTCTGCAGCCTTCACTACCCTATCTCTCAGAGCTACCCATTCTTCTTCTACTGTATTACTTTCCCCCGTTTCAGCCAATCCTTGCCTAATGCTCCTTCTGAAACTCTCAACCACCTCTGGTTCCTTCAATTTATCCAGGTTCCAACTCCTAACCTTTCTACCTTTCTGCAGTCTCTTAAGTTTTAATCTGCAGTTCATAACCAGTAAGTTATGGTCAGAGTCTATATCTGCCCCTGGATATACTTACAGTTTAGAACCTGGTTTCTAAATCTATTCCTTACCATCATAAAATCGATCTGGTACCTTCCTATTTGAGTATAGTTGATGAATTGGAAGGTATTCATAGTAAAGCTAAGTTGACAAGGTGTGTAAATCAGGTACTTCTCTGAAATAGATAACACATGTATCAGCATTATTTCTGGACATAACTAAAGCATTTGACACAATAGATAACTTACTGATTCAGAAATTGGAATATGTGGGCATCAGGAAATTGGCACATAAAGGGGTGACATCACACCTTAAAAACAGAATCCAGATATTAGAAATTACACACCAGGAACAAGTATTATGCATACTTGAAAAAATTAAATAGTGTGTTCCCCAAGGTTATACTTTGGGCCCAGTGCTATTCTGTGAAATTTATCAGTGACCTAGATACATCCAGCAGCTTCCAGTAATACATAAAGTTTACATATGACACTAATGTATTAATAAAAGGATAAACTGGTACATAACTTCAATATGAAATACAGTATTACACCTCTCACAATGCAGAATAGTTTACTTGCTTTTAACATAGAAAAAAACTGTTGTAATTCACCTTCATATGATACATCCAATAACCCCCACCATAAATATCTTGAGTGAAAATTTAGAATAGTAAACTCAACCACTTTGCTATGCATGTAGATTCAGGAAAACATGAAATGGGACACACACAAAATGCATGAGCACCAAGTTAAACACAATGTGCTATGGTATAAAAATACTTGCTAGGTGTATAGTAACAGAGATATTTTAAAAATGTGTGTTATGCCTAAGCAGAGTGACTTCTGTGATATCGGATAATTTTTTCATGAAACTTGCCAGTAAGCAAAGACGGTTCCATAGCACAAAAGACAGTCATACGGTCAACTGAAAACGCAGCACCCAAAAACATGTACAAACTCTTTTTTAACCCATTTGCCTACAATGATGCCATCATAGAAGCTCTGTGTATTGTGGTACAATGACGGGTGTGCCCGTCAGAGCACTGTATAGATGCAGCATATGACTCTTCAATAGGTCTGTGCAGTACTTATACGTTTGCGATACAGCACCTAAATAGGCTCTAGAGTTTGTGAAACTGAAGCAATAATTCTACCTTAGTCTGTGATTGGTTAGCTGACTGAGTGACAATATCCCTGACTCCTAAGAAGCAGATGCCGTGAAGATTCAGCGATCCTTGGGAAATATGAGCGGCATCTGATTCTTAGGAGTCAGGGATATTGTCACTCAGTCAGTTAACTAATCACGGACTACGGTAGAATTATTGCTTTAGTTTCACAAACTCGAGAGTCTATACAGGCACTGTATCATAAACGCACAAGTACTGCACAGACCTACAGAAGAGTCGCATGCTGCATCTACAGTGCTGTTATAGTGTTGGGACTGATGTACCCATCATTGTACCTCAATACGTAGAGCTACTATGATGGCTGTACCTGTCACTGTAGGCATGTATTTTTTCATGTTTTGTAAAAAATCTTTTTGTACTTGAGAAAAATATACAGCAAAAAATAATCACATTGAAATGACAAATCTGTTCCAAAAAATTTTAAGCAGATGGGTTAAAGCACTGCAAATACTACCATTGTTATGTCTGTACATACTCAAGGTAGTTACATTTAAAAACACCCACGTTCAGTGGCACACAACATATTAGCATATACAAACATATCAGTTCACACACATGACACAAGGCAAAAATTCAACTTTCACAGTTACGTAAACACAACCCTCAGACAAAATGGACCACTGCAAATGATAGAAAACTTACAATCCTTGCCATATCAAGACCATCAAAGAACAACAAAAATTCTGAGAGGCAGTAAAAAATCATTTGCAAAAGAGGCATTTCTTCACTGTCCATGAATATCTGCCCACATGAACTTAACTGTCGGTTTCTTTTATGTAACTACAATCGCTATTGTTACCTGCTATACGATGAGTTAGATTGAACTGTTATTTAAAAAGTGAGACTATAATCCTTCATTATAATGTTTAAAATGCCGAAATTACTTATACTGGAGTAACGTATTAGTTGAAACCATTTATAAACTTATATGCTTGAATTGAAATATTTAGTGCATTAGTAAGGTATCATATATTTCAAGCAGTTGTATAGATAGACATTTGATCCTTATTAGTGGTAACTAAATCACAAATACCACTTTACTTCCATTATTGGGTGCAGAAATGTAGGATCCCCCTGACTAGGTCAGGCCTGCACTACATGTAAGAAGAGACCACTAGGGTAGCAGAGGATGTGTGGAGTGCATATGAGGTGTCTTTTAGGATAGATAAATCCATCAAGAGATCCGATAAGATGAATGCTGATTGCGGGCAGGGCATCACTTTGTACAATATAGTAATAATCAAATGTAAAATTTAAATGGTCACAATACCCACATATTGCTAGGGACAGAAAGTTGGCTTAAACTAGATGTCAATAGTAATGAAAACATAAACTCAGACTGGAAGATAGGTTGAAGACTGAAGGGGAGGCATTTTTAAAGCAACAAAAACACAGATGTATCTAGTGAAATCATTACAGATCCAGAATGTGAAATAATTTGGCAAAACATCAAACTTGGTCACTGGATGTTTTTATAGATCACCTGACTCAGCAACAGTAGTGGCAGAACATCTTAGGGAAAACATGGAAAATAATAAGCAATCATATAGCCATTCCCAGCATCAATGAAAGTTTCATCAGTAACACTGACAGAGTAGAATATTTGTGGATGTAGTTCAAGAACACTGTGTTAGATAAATATTTGCCAAGTAAAATCATAAGAGATGGGGAAGATCCTCTGTGGTCCCACAACTGAGTTAGGAAACTGTTACGAAAAAAAAGGGAAATGCACTGCAAATATAAACATAGCCAAAGTCTTGCAGACAAACAAAAATCAAAAGATGCCAAAATTAGCATAAGGAGTGTCATTCAAGAGGCATTCGGTGACTTTGAAAGCAAAGTTCTGTGAACTACCTTGGCATGAAATCCTACGAAATTTTGGTCCTACATGAAATTGGTAAGTTGTTCAAAAGCAGATGACCAAACACACTGTGTGACTGTAGTATCATTGAAACGGAGGCATATAAGGCCAATATATTAAATGTATTTTTCCAAAGCTGGTTCCCAAAGAAAGACTGCAATATAGTTCCTCCTCTAAACCATTGCAAGGATGACAAAAATGGCTGATATTTAAATAATTGTTAGAGGGGGTAGAAACACAATTGAAATTGTGCAGCAGGGGAAAGGCCACTGGACCTGGTGATATTCCAATTCAGTTTTACACAAGTAAGCAAAGGAACTTGTCCCTTTCTAGCAGCAGAAGGTCTCTAGAGGAGTGAAGCATTCGCAAGGATTGGAAAAAGTGCAGGTTATTCCAATGTTCAAGAAGGATCATCAATCAGATGTGCAAAACTATAGGCCTTTAACTATGCTGCCAGTCAGTTCCAGAATTTTGGAATACATTTTATGTTAGAGTATTGTGACATTTCTGGAGATCTGAAATCTCTGGAGGAATCTAAATGGTGAAACCCAGCTCGTGCTATTCTTCCATGAGGCCCAGAGGGCAGTAGATACATGCCTCCATGTACATGCTGTGTTTCTTGACTTCTGTTAGGTGTCTGATATGGCTTGGTGAACGAAGTGTGACCATACAGAATATCAGACCCGCTGCTTGACAGGACTGAAGAGTTTTTAGCTAACAGAATGCAGCATGCCATTCTCATTGGAGAAAAGTCTTCAGACATTACTGTGAGGTCAGCAGTGTGCCACAGGAGTGTTATAGGTCTGCTGGTTTTTTTTTTTTTTTTTTTTTTTTTTTTTTTTTGCAATATATGAAAATGACCTGGTAGATAACATCAGAACTTTAAGGAGGCCTTTGCAGATACTCCAGTAATTTATCAAGAAGTCCCAACACTGTGAAAGGGTTACTAAATGCTGGATGATCTGCAGGGTATTGGTGCTTGGTGCACAGAATGACAATTGAGTCTCAACATAAACATAAACAAGTATAATGTATGGTATTTACATAGAAAAAATGTCCATTATATAACCAGAAAATAGCATGACAAACTCTGGAAGCAATTACTTCCATAAAATATATGGGAGTAAACATAAGGACTGATTTGAAATGGAACGATCATATAAAATTAATTGTGGGTAAGGAAGAGGCCAGAATGAGATTCATTGGAAGAATTGTACTTTGTTAGCAAAGGAAGTAGGTTACAAAACACTCATTCAGCCAACAATGAGTACTGTATATCAGTGTGGGATCTGTATCGGGTGGGTTTGATAGAAGACAGAAGATTCAATGGAGAGCAGCGCACTTGGTTATGGTCATTAAAGTAAGTGTGAAAGCATCACAGAGATGATTAGGAAACTCCAGTGGCAAATAGTGCAACAGAGGTATTCTGTATTGCAGTACAGGCTTGTGTCAAAGTCCAGAGAGCATAAATTTTACAAGCAGTCAACCAAAATATTGCTTTCTCTTATGTATATCTTGTGAAATGACCACAAGGTTAAAATTGGAGAATTAAGAGTCCACATGGAGGCAATTGTTTTCTTCGTGAACCATATGCAACTGGAATAGGAGGAGGAAGTGGCAGTGTTACACAAAATTCCCTCTGCCACACACTGTGAAGTGACTTGTGAAGTTTGTATGCACATGTAACTCATGCGCTGAATAATGGTAATTCCAGAAAAATTTCATTTATTCATACCGATATACCCTTGAAATTTGCTGTAAATTATTCTCTGACATTAATAGTAAATCAAAAATTCTGATTTTCAACAAAATGAGGCCAACTGAGGGGATAATTGACTAAAATTTAAGTGTTTCTGGGCTAAGCAACACAACTACAATGACTAGGAGAGAAGTGTGTTAGCATTTGTGCCCAGCTGGCCCACTGAGGCCAGAACACAGAACTTTGCCTATCTACTGCTACTACTACTACTACTGCTGCTGATACATAGCTGAATTTCTGAGTAGACAGTATGTCTATGTATGAGTTACATTTATCACATTTTGTGAAGTTTATCTTAAGACAAAAAGTCTATTATCTAAATGGCCTTGTATCACATGTTGACACATAACACATACTATAAGCTAAACTCTTCAAGTATATCATTATACAAGCACCATATGTTAAATCATAAACATCACTAACTTAACAGTGGTTAGTTTGTGTGTACACATTTTCCTTTACTTTTACTGAAAGCTGCTAGAATAGTGAAAAGAGGGAGGGGGGAGGGAGGAAAATACATAAATGGGAATTTTATAGTGAAGATATTTGATCCCTACAATTATTGAACAATTAAGTCTTGGTGGAAATACCTGTATTTATTGAAGACTTTAGACTTTTCATTCAGCATAGACCACTGAATATGATGTGTATTAATACATGTTGTTATTTTATCCATGTTAGCTTGTAAGGAAATAGATGTCACATCATTTACTTTTGTGCCTTATGTTAACACATGAGAACAAAGCTATGACCTATATTTCTTATTACAGGAAGGAGACAAAACGGAATCGCTCACAAATTAACATGTTCAACCATTTCTTTGAAATTCAGTATGGTGAATTTGATGCATTATCAGAAGAAATGCTTGGACTGTGAAGAAAATGGGGATGATTAGGGAAACATATTCAACTGTCACAGACTAGTTTCCTTCTATAAGTGATTTACTTTGAGTAAATTCTTTTTACATTAAAGGGCAGCAAATATGAAATAAAATCTCCTAATGTGACAGTTAATATTTTCCATTAATAAACACTATTCTTGTCAACTCATTGCCGTTTTCAATTATCTCAAGAGTGACAAAACCTGAAAGGACACAAACAAATGATCTTCTTATGGAGCACGCTTATTGAAGTTCAAAACTTCTGCAAAGCTCTACTGAGGTAATTTAATTTGAATAACTGTTTTTCAGTCCAATTCTAATACCAACCTTATATTCACATGGTAAAGGCAGATTCTGGTGGCCTAGTGCAAGTCTGAATTGGAAGCCACTTAGGTGACTTGCATGCCCCTGATGTGGAATCTAAAATATGTGTTGTTTCTGGTGATTTCTCATTTGAAGGCTACGTTAAAAAACATAATGAAAAATCTGTGATCTGACCTGGTTTTAAACTTGTGCTCTCTCTGTTTCCAGATGAGTGTTTTACTACTAGGCCAGCAGGTGCATAATAGAAATAAGGTGAAACAGCAATATGAATATAGTTGGAATCATCTAAGAAGGCACTTCTGTGCATAGAGGCAGAGCGATAAGGGAAGCATGAAGGGGTGGAGCTATGGCTGAATGCCAACAGTTGCACCTGCGGGAGAAACATTGTGTAACTTGCAGCCACTCACGCGCTAAGAGAATGATGATTATTAGCTGCCAATGTGGTAATGGAAGGGATGTGCACAACTGAAAACTGGGGCGCCTTTGTACGTGACAACAACTATGGTTTTGAGCAGTGTGACACGCTGCTTTCAGTAAACAACATGGAGCTCTCCCTCTTAGTGAAAAAAAGATAATTGTTACAATTTGTGAAATAGTGTCAGCTATTGAAAAGGGTATGCAATGAATACTGTGCTCAGCCCTTTTCTTTCTGTATATGTAGAAAGGAAAATGTGGAAAAGGATAAGCTATGACACACAATGGGGCACATTCACCTGTCGTGGGTCAGTCATCTTACACTTTGCTACTACCACTTGAAAGTGGTAAATATTTGAACGAGTAACTGTAATAACTAATATTGTATTCCAAAAAACAGTTGAAACTGTAAGATTGTAATGTAAAAGCAAGACTGTTTTTGAAGATCTGTATGTGCCCAATATATGAAGGAATATAAGTCTATACATCCAAGGTAGTAAATTTGAGATTGTCTCCAAAAAGAAGGTCTAGCTCGCAAAGCGACCACAAGAATAAGATATGGGAGATTAGGGCCCACACGGAGACATACAAGCAGTCATTTTTCCTGCGAACCATATGCAACTCGGGGAATGGAATAGGGAAAAATGATGAAGGTATGCATAGTACCCTTGACTACTCACTGTGATGTGGCATGCGAAGTATGAATGTCGATGTAGCTATGATTTCAGTCTTCATATTCTGAGTTCCTGCTAACTCAAGTAAGAAAAACATGGCAACTGCTAAAATACAAGGTAACTTGTAGAATATTTTATCTGGTGTATCAGATTTGCAATGAAATGATAGGAAATTAAACAAGGGAAACATTGCATTAGATTATTAATCACCACACAGAGGATGTGTTGAGTGACAAATAGATACATTTAAAATTATTTTTGAGAAAGATAGGTTGCTACTCACCACAGAGACATCTGGATGAGTTGTAAAAAGGTGCATACACAACAGGTTACAACTTTAAAAAGCTTTTCGCCATTACAGCCTTTGTCAGACAGAGATAACACACACACACACACACACACACACACACACACACACACACATACACACACACGCACGCACGCGTGCGCGCGCGCTAACACAACTGCCGTGTCCGGCCATTTTGGCAGTCGTGTTTCTGTGTATGTGTGTGTGTGTGTGTGTGTGTGTGTGTGTCTATCTATCTGACCAAGGCTGTAATGGCCAAAAGCTCCTTCGTGGAATTTCCATTCTTCATTACATTTAAAAGTAAATTAAGATATCAAAGATTTTCTTCAAATTTAGAGAAACACACACAGTTGGATAATGAGGCCCAACTGCAGTTAGTAACAAACTTGTGGCGGCGATAGTATCGACTGGCCATGGACAACGAAATATCTTTATCGAAGATCTTTGGCCGGACCGTTGAATGACACCATGTTTCAAAAAAGCTTTGTAAAACCATTGTGTGTTCGAGTCATGTATCCCGAGTAGTCGAAATAAATAGTCTATCATAAATGATGTATTTCTGGGGATACAAAACCACCAAATCCCATACTGGTGACCCCAAAGATTAGTTTTTTCGGTCTGTGCGTCAAGCTGTGTTTTCTGCGAAATTCGCTCCGGGTTTTTAGACATTTATGCAAACGGTTTCGACTTCTCTGCTCAACCACACCATATCGTCGCCCATTGTGCCGCCTCCGGGATTTGCATTTCCGCTGCAGGCCTCTCCTCAACCCTCAACACTCTCAACGCTTCGAGTGCTTTCCGTTCTTCGACGATGCATCCGGCACAGAATGCTGCGAGAGACTTGTGTCCATCTCCTTGAAACACCAGTGTTGTGCAACATCTCTGTGACTCGGGCTTTGTTACACCCAGTGTTATTTCGCACAACTGCACTCTAGCCCACAAAACATGCATCGTGTGCTCCCACAATCCACAAAAACTGTGAATGCTTATTCGAACAGTGCTGTGAACTCAAATTTCCGCCCTGCAGCGGCTCTGTTTTCGACGTCGAGGTATCCCTCCACCGACCACGTGCCTAGACAATAGTGCTGTAGTGTGCCTCCGCCACGAGCTTTCGCAGACCCTAATGTGTTTAGTAGGCCACCTCTGAGCCTATTACAGGACTCAACTTCTGGCTGTAATTTTAGTTCAGACTGCTATTTGCGTTTCTCGAACGAACCTTTTCATGCAGACGCGGTGCCCGGCACAAACTTTCAGGGGCCGGCAAGAACTGTTCAATCGTCTGCTACGTGTGTGACCAGTGCTAGTGCTCTCCACCCAAACCGTTCATGTAGTCATTTTGCATGCACAAACAGTTTGCAGCATGACAATGTGCACAATGAGCAGTCTTTTACGGCATACTGTGATGCTCCTGCCATACCGGTTATCAGTTTCATTTTTCATGACAGAATGACACAACAACAAACTGTGCCATAGCTACTTCCCGACTGTGATGGATCACCGTGTGTCAGTCGGTACCTGAAGTTTCTTGCGTTCTCACGTGAGCATCCTTGGACATGGTACGCTCTTGTTGAGCACCTACACACAACGCATGGTGTTGCTGACGACACTTCCTGCTTCGTGTGTCTTGTGTCGGCTTTGCACGACCACTTGGACCTCCTCCGTGACTTAGTAACCAACCCACCAAGGGAGGACAAGTATAACCATGTGAAGCGGACTATCATTCAGAGACTTTCACTCCCCGCTGACCAGGCTTTTCATGACTTCATACATACAGCATCCCTGAAGGACAAATCAGCATCAGACCTGTGGCGCGCGCTGTGCACTCAGGTCGACTCTGCTGTCATCACGCCAAGTGAGTTCAAGTACAAATTCCTTGTGCTCAGCCAACAACTCTTGTTTCATGTGACTTTACCCCCCCCCCCCCCCCTCACTGTTCCTATGCGGACGTTTGCAAATCTATCTGTGTGAACAATACACAAACTGGTGCTGTCAGAACTGTTAGTCCCCCTCCCTCTGTTAAGATTGCACTGCCAACCTCACAGCACATGCCCCATGCTTCAAAAACATTGTGCTCTAAAGGCAAAACTCCTCCCAGCCCTGTCGGCTCTGCAACGCCTCACCGCGTTTTCAATAACAATTTTGTCAATAAAAATTTCGAGGCCTCTTCTGACAAACGCTCTCAGCCAACTTGTAGGGTTAATTTTGCAATTTCCGAAAGTGTTGTTCAGTGCTCCGATGTCATGCGTGTCAATGTTGCCACACCTGTTAATTCGCAAACAACGACGCCCCCAACAACAAATGCGGCCTCTGTGCGTACTAGCTCCTGCTCGTCAACTGCGCTGGCGACCGCTACAACAACAACGGCGCCACCGCTGGTCATGCGTGTGGCAGCTGTGGAAGCTCGGCCTTGTGCTGCAGCCCCACCACCATCTTGCCTCCTAGCGCCGGTGGCTCCCTCGGCCACGCACGTGGCAGCCACGGAAGCTTGGCCTTGTGCCGCAGCCCTGCCGCCATCTTGCTGCTCTGCAACTGCATTGGCGGCCACCATATCAACAACGGCTCCGTCAGTAGCTCTACCGGCCGACATCCCAACCTCGACAGTCACTGACCTCGCGTCGGCCAGATGTGCTTTCACCGATACACCGCCACCTGGCACGGCTAACTCGCTCGCGCCTACGGGTGCCACGCCCCCTTCCCCATCCCAGCCCTCCATTGCAGTTGTCACAAACGAAACAGTGCATAGGCTTTGTCTCTTCGACACCGCTCCCATTTATTCCAAACTCGTCACCTATGTCCTGAGAAATTTGTCGCGGTTGATGCTCAAATTAAAGATGTCTTGTCCGCCGGTATCATCGAACCTTCCGCCAGTTGTTGGGCATCACCTATACAATTAGTAAAAAAACGTGATGGCTCTTGGCGTATGTGCGTAGATTACCGCAAACTCAACGCTAAAACCGAAATGGACCACTATCCCATTCCCAACGTAACAGACTTCTCACACACGCTTGCTGGCGCCCAAATTTTCTTGGTAATAGACTCCAAACAGGCGTATCATCAAATTCCCATGGCGCTTGAGGACATAGACAAGACGGCTATTACCACACCGATTGGCCTCTTTCAGTACCGCTACATGTCGTTTGGTCTAAAAAAAAAAAGCCACTCAAACCTGGCAGCATTTCATCAATGAAGTCTTGCACAATTTGAATTTCTGTTTCACCTATTTAGATGACATAATTTTCAGCAAATCAGTCAAGGAGAACAAACGTCACTTCAATATTCTTTTAGAAACCCTTACCAAAGCAGGCATTGAACTAAACAATGAAAAACGGCAGCTGCATCTTCCATCCATACAGTTTTTAGGTTACACCGTGTCTGCGATGGCATTTCACGCCCCCCCCCCCCCCCCCGCCACCCGCTGACAAGATTAATTCTATCCAAAACCTCCCGCAACCCACCACTTTCAAAGAACTCTGACGCTTTATCAGTACCATTAATTATTACCGATGACACCTGCCCCGCTCACCAACACTGTGGCGGGTAAACAGACATTGGGTGAGCATCCTGTCCCTTGGAAACCAGACATGTCAAAAGCTTTCACAGCTCTTAAGGACCTGCTCTCTTGGGCTGTCACTATTTCTTAACCGCACCTGGACGCTGATGTTTTTCTGACCACTGATGCGAGTGACAATGCGATCAGCGCTGTGATCAGTCAGTCCATCAAAAGCACAGACTCCCCCTTGTAATTTTATTCAAAAAAGCTCAACAGCGCTCAGCGAAAGTATTCGGCTTTTGACCGTGAACTCCTTGCCATCTACTAGCCTATCAAACATTTCCGCTTTGATCTCGAGGGACGTACATTCTATATTCTTACGGACCAGAAACCCTTGGTTGCAGCCATTCAGAACCCCCCTGCTGATCCGCCCCCACATCGTTTCAGATATCTCGACTATATTGTGCAGTTCACCACTGATGTTAGGCATATCAAAGGTGCGGATAACGTGGTGGCGGATTTCCTCTCTTGGATCAATGCCGTCTCCTCTGCTATCAACCTCTCCAACCTGGCCGCCCTACAGGCAGATGACGAAGATCTACTATCTCTCGTCTCGGACAGCTCCTCTTCACTCCATTTCATTCAGTCTTCATTTCCGGGAGGTCACTTGACCCGTCTGATGTGATGACTCCACCAGCAGACCCTGCCCCTTCATTCCGCATTCGCTACGATGTGTTGTCTTCCAAAAATTGCACAAACTCGCGCACCCTGGTATTCGTGCATCAACACGACTTGTGGCCGAACATTTTTTCTGGCGAGACATGAAGCGGGATTGCCAGTCCTGGGCCCGTTCATGTGTCGCCTGCCAACGTATCAAGATTTCAACCCACACTTCCCCCTCCTTTCCTGCCCCCTCGGGCAGATTCCAACATGTACATATCGACCTCGTTGGGCCCCTTATGCCCGTCGAGGGTTTCCGATATATTCTGTCGATCATCGACCGCACGACCCAGTGGGTGGAAGCCACCCCCCTCCTCAACATCACTGCCGAGTCAGTAGCTCACGCTTTCATGTCATCTTGGATTTCTCGCTTCAGCTGCCCCCTGGTCATCACAACAGACCACGGCCGTCAATTTGAAAGTGCGTTATTCAATGACCTCTGCGTCCTCTGTGGTATCAAGAGAATCACCACTACTTCCTACCACCCGCAAAGCAACGGGTTGGTAGAGCGGTGGCACAGAACTCTTGAAACCGCCCTACGGTGCCATGACACTCTTTGGTTAGAGTCGCTTCCGTTCGTCCTCCTTGGCCTTCGCGCCACATACAAAGAGGATATTCGCGGCACTGTAGCGGAGTTTGTCTATTGCCAACAACTTACCCTGCCTGGCGAGTAGGTCATTCCTTCTCCACCTCCTCCAGCCACCGAACTTCCATCATTGGTCGACCGTGTCCGCTTGATCTGCTCACAGATCAACCCACCTCCCCCAACAAGCCATACCCCACCTGTCGTCCGCATTTCTCATGACCTGGTGACCTGTAAATTTGTGTTCTTGAGAGACGACACTGTTCGCCCCCCCCCCCCCCTTCAGCCCCTCTACATAGGCCCACACGAGGTCCTTTGTCGCTCAGAGAACACATACTGCATTCGGGTGCACAACCGTACAGTCATGGTTTGTCAATCGACTGAAGCCGGCTCACGTCGAGTCTTCGCGCCCCCCCCCCCCTCCCCTTCTGGTGAGGTTCCTCCTCCTCCTGCTTTAGTGTCCCACGTTGGCCCATCAACCGCCCCTCCTCTGTCTCCCTCCGCCCCTGTATCTTTGCTCCCCCCGCCAACCTCACACCCTCCTCTCCTCTCTCTCCACTATCTTCTGCCACCACCTTCCTAGGTTTTGCTCACTCCCCTTTGCCCTCTTGCCCGGTTTTCCAATTTATTGTGCCGGTTCCCCCTGCCTTGGCAACAGACCTTTCAATACTAGCGTGGGACCGTTCCATTTTTGTAATGTGTACATCCTCCCTCAGTCCAAACAAAGTGCGAGCTATTGAGTTGCATCACACTGCCACCTAACGGTACTACGGTTGCCATCAGGGCTTTCCTCCTGCCATCCTCTGATGTGCTCATCATCGCCCTTCCCATCCCTACCATCCATCCACCTGCCAGGCAGTTTGACAGGAGGGTCGATCTACCTCCACGCCTCCAAGACTACAATGTACCATGCCCGGTGGCATATCGTCTGCACCCCCACCACTGGTACCTGACGCCGCCCAGGAGTTGTCGGTGGCCTACATGCCATCGCTGGCCCCTGCATCTGATCCTTCTGTGGTTGTCCCACACCCCGCCCCCTGTGCCCAGCATGAGTACTCCCTACTGCGGGGGGGGGGGGGGGGGGCGCTGTGTGGCGGTGATACTATCGACTGGCCATGGACAACGAACTTTCTTTATCGAAGATCTTGGGCCGGACCGTTGACCAACCGCCATGTTTCAAAAAAGCTTTGTAAAACAATTGTGTGTTCGAGTCGTTTATCCTGAGTAGTCGAAATAAATAGTCTATCATAAATGGTGTATTTCTGCGGCTAGAACCCCACCAAATCCCATAAACTCATTTGATGTGAGTAGTGGGGATACATAGATGGGGCATGGGTGAGGAGACGGAGGGAGAGGTGGGTGCAAGGTGCAGTAGTACTACATGGGAGAGGAATGTGGGCTGCTGGGAGCCACATTAGGAAGGTGAGGGGGGAGGGAGTGGCAGGGTGACAAAATATTTACTGTTTGTCATGGAAAGAGGCACATCGGGGTCACCTCACCTTCTTACAGTACTGCCAGCTAGTGACAATTTCAAAATGTCAGTAAAATTATTGTGTGACTTTGCAAATGTTCAAATGTTTGTATAGCTTATGGGGTCATCAGTCCCTAAACTTACAAACTACTTATGAACTAGCTACAAATAAGGACGGCACAAATATCCATGCCTGAGGGGGGATTCGAACCCCCGACCGTAGTGGCCGTGCAGACCGTGACTGGAGCGCCTCAGTCTCCTCGCCTATCGCGGCCGGCTTGTGACTTTGCAGTGCAATTTCACCATGCAGGTGGTAAGGTTAGTAAATGGGGGATATGTTGAATCAGGGCATCAAGTTTTTGAGAATTTCATTTTGTATACTCTGTTGCAGACAGGTCTGCAGACAATATACATAGTGTTCACAAAGTGTTTTGATTAAACGTGATTGATCTCTAATGTTAACAGTACTTACACTAATGACCCAAGTGTATTGTACAAGTGTGCAGGTCGGTGAAAGTGTTTACTGCAACATATCAGAGTCAACAAGTACAGGTAAGTGTCTTATAAATAGGATAATAACATAGCAGAGATGGATCAAAAGGCTGGTGACAAAAATTTTTTGATTTCTCTGTCTGAATTTTTACTTCGTATGTAAAGCACTGTGGTGTTCAAACCAATCTTCGGATTTTTGACCGCTTTACCTTTTTAACTGTTTCAGATAAATTGTGAATCATTCACTAAATACTATACTACCATCTCACAGTAAAGAATATTACATACAGTTCTGGGAGGCTGTGAAGTGTATTTTACAAGATCACAGGCAGAGGTTGCTCAAAATATTCAGTCTACACAACTTGTATCTGTCTGGAACAAACTTTGCCAAGTGAATGGTCAGGTACACAACAAATCAAGAAAGTATGGGGAAAAAATGAACAGAATAATTAGAAGACAAGCATCATCAGAACCTCAAAAGTCAGCACAACAAATCAAAGCTGATCTGAAGTAGAATTCTGCAGTAGAATGTATCTATTGTAAAATGTAGATTAAAATATCAGGATTTGATAGCTCATCACCTATGCAAGAAAACCATGGACAGACATGTCATACTTTGTCGTGGTCCTTAGCCCAGAGACTGGTTCGAAGCAGATCTCCATTCTACTCTGTCCTGAGCAATCGTCTTCATTGCAAATTCACGGATTTTTAAGGGCACAAAACTACTGTGGTTCCAAGCGCCCATCACGAAACATAATGACTGTAAGGATTAAGCAGGGGCAGAGTTAAATTTCTATTTCCATGTTAGTGTGATGAATAAAAAGTAGGGTGCAATCAACAGAGTGCAGGTCATTAGCTAAAACATCAGACAACTTAGACAGAAAACACAAATTTTGGCAGAGACAGTTAAAATATGTGCACTGCACCAGAAGGTGAGACACAGTCAAGAGTTGGGAACAGTGGCCACAAGGTGGGGCAGGATCGCCACATAGTAAGCGGCGGTGGCTAAAGCGACAGTGTCCTATGCGCAGGCAAGTTATAATGACTTTCTCGCGGCATCTGGGCCAGGAAGAAGTCGACCATGCAAAAGGGAGGGGTTTGATCTCCCTGAGTTTGTTGCCTTGAAGGGAAGACCAATGTGTTTTCCAGAGTGAGCCTGGAGATTATAGCACAGAGGTCATCCGATGGAACAGAATGGGTAGAAAACCGAGGGAGGGAAACTGTAACAGCATACGCAATCTCATTTCCCAACACTCCGACTTGGCCAGGAACCCACAGAAACATCACCGACATTCCACTGACAGTTAGTGAGTAGAGGCATTTCTAAATCCACTATACCATGGGATTGACTAGACATACAACACAAAGACTCTAAAGAGCACTCAGGGAATCTGAACAGATGACACAGAGAGGGGGCGAGTCCCATCTAAAGTACCAGGTCGCCTGATAAAAAGCAAAGAGCTCTGCAGTGAAGATCGAGCACTGGTTCAGCAGACAATATTGGTAAGAATCATCATTAAGTACAAAGACACACCCAACACCATGGTCGGTCATTGTACCATAGGTGTAGACAAAGATACTATTGGCAAGCTGTGTGCAAGGGATAGTGTTCTTGGGAAGCGAATGGAGTTCAAAATTGACACAGATCTCCAGACAAAGCCATGGCGATATGGTAGGGAGTGTAGAGACTAGTTGCTGAAGCAGGAAACTCCGGAAGGTAATAGAGATGATGGATGTACTGCAAACAGATGGTTGAGGTAGTCATCAAATCAAATCAAATGTTCAAATGTTTGTTAAGCTTATGGGACTTAACTACGGGGTCATCAGTCCCTAAACTTACAAACTACTTATGAACTAGCTACAACTAAAGATGGCACAAATATCCATGCCCGAGGGGGGATTCGTACCCCCGACCGTAGTGGGTGTGCAGACCGTGACTGAAGCGCCTCAGTCCCCTTGGCCACCTCGGTCGGCGAGGGAGTCATCAAAAATGCTACCATACAATGAGTGGCCATGCATATATGACAAATGGCTTGTGTATCGACTGAGAAAGATGTCCCTTCGGTAGGATAGCGGTAATTTGGCAACTTCAGTGTAGAAACTTTCTACAGAAGGCTCTCATTACCAAACAGATCCCTTAATGATGAATCGTATTGAGACAGCACAAAATAGCCAATTGTGCAGATGAGTAGACAACACACCCGTAGGCCAGTCTCAAGCAGACAAGGGAGCAGTACAATCAGAGGAAAGTAGACCATTCCGCACCCTTTGAAGTGCTGCAGAGTACTCTGAGAACATTAAGTGAGTGGATACACTGAGCTACCAAAGAGGTGATGTGGGAGGACCATAAAAGATTCCTGTCAAATGTGAGTCCCAAGAAATTTGTTGTCTCAATGAATGGAACATCATCTGGACCAAGGTGGAGAGCCAGTGGAAGAAACTCTGTGTGCTGCCAAAAGTTCATACAGACTGTCTTGCCTGCAGAAAAGCAGAACCCATTGTTGGTGCTCCACAAGTAGAGAGGGTAATGGCTTCACTGAAGTTGCCACTCAAGTAGGCATGTTCGTTGGGAGCTGCAATAGATGGCAAAGTCATCCACAAAAAAGAGAAGCTGAACGCCTGATCGGAGACAACCCATGATAGGGTAGATTGCAATTGCAAAGAGAACAACACTCTGCACTGAGCCTTGTGGGACACCGTTCCCCTGAGTAAAAGTGTTTGACAGCGTCGAATCCACATACACTTTAAACAGGCGATCTTTTAAAAATTCCGGAATAAAAATAGGTATACAACCATGGATTCCCCAAGTGTGCAAAGTATGGAGGATGACCGCCCTCCAACAGGTGTTGTATCCCTTTTCCAAGTAAAAAGACATGGCCATTGTTTGAAACTTTCAACAACAACAAAATGTTAAAAATTAAACTTGATAGGGTGATAAAATGATTGAGAGCAGGGCGGTGCTTACAAAATCCACCCAGTGCATTTGTGTGGAGATTCAAGCCACCATACTGACCAACCATTAATCATATGTTTCATCACCTTGCAGATGCAACTGGTGAGGGAGGTTGAATGGTTGCTGGAAGGGAAGTGTTTGTACTTGCCAGGATTAAGTATAGGAATGACTACACTTCACCCTAGCATCTAGGCAACATACCAGCCTTCCAGATGCAGTTATACATTCAGAGAAGAAAATGCAAGCCCTTTGGAGACAGGTGTTACATCTGTATATGCAAGTTGTCTGGTCTTGGAAAGGAGGACCGTGATGAAGAGAGTGCATGTTGAAGCTCCCTCATAGTAAATTCAGCATTATTGAATTCATTGTTTTTGGAGGCAAAAGAGGTGTCCTGTCTTCTGTTGCCCATTTTCTAGGGAGAAAAGCGGGATGATAGTTCTTTGGGGCTGGATATATCAGCAAAGTAATGGCCCATGATGTTGTAGATGGCAATGGGGTCTACAACGACATCATTTACAACAGTGAGGCCAGAGATTATGGAATGAACCGAGGTCCCAGAAAGGCGACAGAGGTTGCCCCATACAACAGAAGAGAGGGTGAAATTGTTGAAAGGCTTGATGAATGAGAGCCACTAGCTCATTTGCTATCAATAATAACACGGCAATATTGCCCATGCAATTATTGTACTGAATGCCATTCTCTAGTGTAGGATGTCATTTGAAAATGTGGATAGCACATCTAATTGCCTCGTGACATGCCTCATTCCACCAGAGAAAGTGATACGTTGTGTGGTGTGGAGGAGGTGTGAGGGATGGAACATTCAGTGGCAGAGAGTATAGTGTAAGTGAGGTAGTTGACCTAGTCATCAATATTGGGAAAACTGTGCCCTTGAAGGTTGATAAATAGGAGAACAACTGCCAGTCAGCTTTGAAAAGCTGCCAGTTTCATGGATGTACTGAGGGGATGGGCATAAGCAGACAAATGACACACGGGAAATGGTTACTGGAGTGTGTATGTGCAAGGACAGACCACTCAAGCAGATGAGCTAGCCGAGAGGTACAGATAGAGGTCTAAATGGGAGAAGGTATGTGTGGAGTCTGATAAGGAATGTAGATTCACCAGCACTGAGACACATGATTGAAGATATCAGCCAAAAAGAGCCCCTCTGGCAGGACCGTGGAGAGCCCCGAGGGGGTGGTGGGTGTTGAAGTCACCGACCACCAGAAATTGAGGAGGGGGCAGATCTGCTTGGGTGAAGATAGAAGATGATCGTGCGTAGATATTGCAAAGTGAATAGGTAAAGCCGGTGAGGGAAAGACTCAAAGCTACCGCTTGAAGCTGAGTATCCAAGGAAATGACGTGGCTATGGATATTATCTTCTGTGAGCTGGAATTCCTGCTGCAGGGTGGAGGGCAAATTGGACTGAGGTGAAGTGTGGAAAATGAAAGGGATCATGAGGGTTTATTTTTGTTTGCTGCAGGCAGATAATCATGGGGGCGTAAGTTCACAGAAAAAACTGCAGTTCTGCCCTACTAGATCAGATATTGTGAATGTTCCACTGAAGGATGGTCATTTACGATTGAAAGGGAGGTGCCAAGTTAGACTGCTTCTCTGACACTGTGGTTATCAACTCCAAAGATGGGGTGACATCCATTAATTCCAGAACTGAATCTGATTGGGCAATCACAGTATGCAAAACCCCTGGGAAGTCATTGGGACTTCATCCTGAGATTTGCACTGCTTCTTCTTTTTCTTCTCCCTTTGAGGCTGAGAGGAGTCGTCAGGAAGGGAGCAAGTTAAGGTGACATCGAGGTCAGAGGGGGAACTTGTAACGGGAAATTTTAATTTTGTTTTACAACCCGCTACATGATATCCCAAGGTCGCTACAACTTATTGCGACAGATAAATAATTTATTCTTCATTGCTTATTAGGAAAAGGCGATTTATTTGTCATTTGTATTATTATAAATTAATATTGTTTTTTGTGTAAAATGTTGTAGAACTGAATTGTAACTGCTATTCAGCTGATCGACCTTTGCATTCTAAGACGGGCTCGCGAGTATGCTGCCGTCGGCGCCAATTATCCTGCGCTATTGCTGGCTACTAAAAACTCGCAGGCCGCAAGCAAAGAATAATGTTAGGGGGAGAAAGATGTTATCCCTTGCTCACAATTACGTTTCATTATTGTCGATTCTCATTCCGTCTGATGGAAGTCTCATTCAGTGTAAGTGAAATATTAACTTACCGGTCAAAAGAAAAAAAATTGCTGCCGTAAGGGAATGATTACCGGTACAATCATAAAGATCGGCACATGAAATATAGGACGTCGATCTAACTAAAGGTAATTCCTGGATGTTTAAGGAAAAATGTTGCTTATGGGTTCATTAACTTCTGTTAGAAGTGATTAGAAGTTGCAATCAGTGTGATTGAATATTCCCAGGGATTCATTTAAGACAGCAAAAGGCCTCCATAACGGTGGTGCAATGAAGCGATATAATTTTTTCCCTTATTATTAAAAAAGATATAGATGTGGTATAAGTCGCTCATTTTGTTTAAAAAATAGTAAATTTTATCAAGTAACTGCTGAGATACCAAATTAGTTCATGGCCAGCGGGAAAAGGAAATGTAATTATGAGCAGTCCTGATGGGAGCTGTTTTATTTGTGATAATTTAGTTGGCCGAATCGTTTAATGATCCTGAGGGAGTCATATAAACAGCAACGAAATGTTCGTGTGCTAAAATTTAGGATCGGTAACTATTTATCACAACTATTTTACTTTCCTACAGCAGAATGTAATTATAAAAAAAAAAAAAGCAGTTATTGATGCAAAGATTGGGAGGTCATTAAAAACTGATTGCGCCATTGAATACTTACTGGAGTGTGACTATACAGTAATTAAAGTCAATTTGATTTACGTGATGTTAGCAAGGAATACATCGAGTATCCGATGTCTTAGTTTTCGAGTGACAAAAGGGGAATACTATTTGTAGAAAATTAGTTTTGATAAGTCACCCACGCCTGAAGAGGCAGAGCTTTGAATCAGTTATCACAATTTATGGTTAAGAATCAAAGTGGCGGTGGTGCCATAGGGTTTATTTTACTTTATTTTGAATAATAATTCAAAAGATAGCTAGTGGGTGTTATGACTAGGTCCATAAGTCACTCCAAAACTTTAATGCACCAATATCCAAGAAGAGAATATTGTACTACGGTGTAATCTTATGGAAATAATTTTTTTTTTTTTTTTTTTTTTTTTTTTTTTTCAATAAATGGTCAAGCAATACTTGACGAAAGAAATATTCACCACTGTACTTAATTCAGTTTTTTTAATAATAAATATTTTTTTTTTCATTTTGTGATGAAATCGATAGTTTGCCAGTACAAGAACGGGTGGAACAATATTATTTATTATTTTCAAAAGTTGGTATCAGGACAAAGGTGATACACGAAAAATCTCAACACCATCTCAGGGTAGTTTACAAACATTATTTTTGTTTGTGTGTACAAAAATAACAGCTGAGACTGAAGAAACTGCGTAGAAGAATATACGATTCGAAACACGAAACACAGTAAATATATAAATATATGAATACTAAAATATTAGCCATTTTAGTTATTTTAAAAGTATAAACATGAAATTATTTTGAACTCATTTAATATTGTGAACCATTCTTTGCCTTAACTGTGTACTGATCCTTACCTAATGACTGCAAACGATAAAAGGCGAACCTAGAGAAATCTTCTGTGATATATATTAGTTCAGATGTGACATTTTCTGTAGAGGTCATTAGGAAAAATTTTCTTGTTAACATCTCGTTGCTATGTATATGCGACCAGGGCCCGAATTATTTATTAATACAACTTTGTGATGTGTGATCATAATTATTTTATTTAGATCTTTCACATATTAAGACGTATGTGGAGGAAAATAGAATCACGTTGACAAGCGAGATTCTGACATTATATATATATTACATGGCAACAGAAGGTGCACAACAAACTACAGGCACAACATCAAGGTCAGAGAGGGAACTAGCAGCATTCCCGATTATGAATCTGCCCTTTGAGTACTCTTCTTCTTAGAGTGCTGGGAAGGGAGGTTTCCTGAAAAGAGTCCCATGCGCAGCAGGAGAAGATGCTTTCTTCTCTGGCTGAGGAGGAGGGTGTGGTGGGGGAGCAGGGGTAGGAGGGGGGGAGGACAGGGAGCGGGGGAGCAGGCATGGGTTGGCGGTACACTGAAAGGGGAGGAGTGGTAACCACCAGAGGGTAGAGTTGCACGAGGTAGTTAGGGAGGGGGAAGTGACACTACAGAGGCAAAAGTTGATGTTAACAATAGCAGGTGAAAACAGTCATACCTCTTTCGAGCCTCAGGGTAGGACAGATGCTCGTGAGTCTTAAACTTCTGATCCTGCAGTTATTTACTATTCATATTAATGGAACATATTGTCGCATTGAAATGGAAGCAGGCTTGACTTCGAAGGCAACTGAACACAGCACTTATACTCAAAGCACGTTTATTATGAACTCAACATACACGCAGCACTGACTGACTCGGGCAGAGTTGTTGTTGTTGTTGTTGGATTTTTGAAGGGACTAAACAGCAACGGTTATCAGTCCCTTGTTCCGTTCTGAGAGATAAAACACTGTGTTAGGTGTTCCTAAGGAAACGTATTAACAAGTCAAAGAGTAAAAATCATTGGTAAATACGGGGAAAGGATACAAGTAAAAACGAAGAAGAAAACACACCACCATTAAATCACATGATAAAAACCAGCTGCGCGAATAAAATCTAAAACACGTTCAACCATAGCAACATCGTCTCCTAGCATAAAAGAAAGCGCAACTGGCAGATTAAAAGATTGTCGCAGGGCAATAAAAAGTGGACAATCCACCAGAATGTGGACCACTGTCAAGGGGGCGCCACAGTCACACTGTGGTGCGTCCTCCCGCCGAAGAAGGTGGCCATGCGTCAGCCATGTGTGGCCGATTCGGAGGCGACAGAGAACAACAGATTCCCTACGAGACGACCGCAGTGAGGACTTCCATGCGGCCGTAGAGAGCTTCACTGCATGAAGCTTGTTGGGGTGAGCGGAGTTAGCCCGCTCGTAATCCCACAGGCTACGGATCTTCTGATGGAACTCCAGTCGGAGATCGCTCTCTGGAAGACCAATAGCCAATGGACTGGAGGAAGTAGCCTGCTTAGCCAGCTGATCCACACGTTCGGAATGCCGATGTGGCCTGGGGTCCAAACAAAGACCACCGAGCGACCAGACCGAACAAGCCTGGAAAGAGACTCCTGTACGGATTGCACCAAAGGGTGTTTCGGGAAACATTTGCCGAGGGCTTGCAAACCACTAAGGGAGTCAGAACAGATGACCAGAGACTCCCCATGGCACCCTCTGAGATGTTCAAGTGCCCGATAGATGGCAACTAGTTCCGCTGTGAACACGCTACTTCCCCAGGGCAGTGAATGCTGTTCAGTACGCTCACCATGGACGTATGCATAGCCAGTACGGCCGTCGACCACAGAACCATCCATGTACACGACTTCCGCGCCACAGAACGACTCTAAAACCGCCTGAAACTGGCGACGGAGACTCAGTGGCGCTACAGAGGCTTTTGATACATGCTCCAAGTCCAGCCGAAGCTGTGGACGTGGAAGTGACCAAGCAGCAATGCGGTAAGGCCTGTGAAAAGCAGGAGGGATAGGAAGGGACTCAAGAGACGACAGGACGGAACGAACACGCACCGCGATCGGAAGACCCGACCTCGGTCTTCGTTGTGCAGATGGAAGTGCAGCAGTTAGAAAAAGAAGCCTGCGATTCGGATGATGCGGTATCTCATGAACATGGGCAGCATAGGAGGCCAACAGCTGCCGCCGCGAAATCGCAGGGGAAGGACTCCAGCTTCAGCTAGTAGGCTTTCCACTGGACTTGTCCAAAAGGCCCCTGTCGCTAAACGGACGCCACTGTGGAGTACTGGGTCCAAGGCCTGCAATGCAGATGGGGCTGCTGAACCATACACAAAGCTCCCGTAATCTAAGCGCGATTGAATCAGCGCCCTGTAGAGCTGCAAAAGACTTGTACGAGCGGCTCCCTAACTAGTGTGGCTGAGGCAGCGTAGAATATTGAGGTACCGCATGCACTTCTGCTTGAGCTGGTGAAGATGGGGCACCCAAGTGAGCCGGCTGTCGAAGAGCATGCCAAGAAATCAGTGAGTCTCTTCGACACGAAGAAGTTCATCATATAAATATAAGTCTGGGTCTAAATGGACAGCGCGATGACGGCAGAAGTGCATAACCCGGGTTTTGGGTGGAGAAAACTGGAACCCATGGGTTGAGGCCCACGAGTGCGCTTTTCGAATGGCTCCCTGTAGACGCCTTTCAGCTACCCCAATGCTAGCTGAGCTGAAGTATAGGCAGAAGTCATCGGCGAACAAAGAGGAAGAAACCGATGACCCCACTGCCTCAGCAAGTCCATTGATGGCAATTAAAAATAGGGGTACACTAAGTACAGAGCCCTGTGGGACACTGTTCTCCTGGACGTGAGAGGAGCTGAGGGAAGTACCAACCCGTACCCGAAAAGACCGGAAGGAAAGAAAGTTCTGAATAAAAAGTGGGAGCGGACCTCGCAATCCCCAACTGTGCAGTGTAGCCAGAATGTGGTGGCGCCAAGTGGTATCGTAGGCCTTTCTGAGGTCAAAAAAGACGGCAACAAGGTGCTCACACCTGCTAAATGCCGTACGAATGGCGGACTCCAGAGTCACTAGGTTGTCAACAGTGGAGCGGCCTTGGCGGAAACCCCCTTGACGTGGGGACAACAGACCCCGATGTTCTAGGATCCACATAAGCCGCCGGCTCACCATACGTTCGAATAGCTTGCACAGAACGTTGGTGAGGCTGATTGGGCGGTAACTATCAGCCACCTGTGGGTCAGCACCAGGTTTGATCACCGGAATAATGATGCTTTCCCGCCATTGTGACGGGAAAGCCCCCTCCACCCATAGATGGTTAAACAGGGTGAGAAGCTGGTGTTGAAACTCCATGGAAAGGTGCCGGATGAACTGGCTGTGGATTCTGTCCGGTCCTGGAGAGGTATCGGGGCATGCGGCAAGGGCAGTTTCGAATTCCCATTCACTGAAAGCAGAGTTGTACACTTCGGCGCGACGCGTGTGAAAGGACAGCCGTCTCTGTTCAACACACTCCTTCAGTGCACGGAAGTCCGCACTGTATTCACATGTTGCAGAGGTGCGAGCATACTGCTCGGCCATGTGTTCTGAAATGGAATTGGGTCGGTGCATAGGGTACCCTGGATGCGTAGGCTGGGAATCGCTGCCGGTGGACGGTACCCAAATAGGCGCCGAACCTGCGACCACACCCGATATGCTGAGGCGCGACGGCCGATGCTGGCGACATACGTCTCCCAACAGTCCCGTTTACCCTGCCTGATGAGCTGTCGTGCCCGGGCCCGGAGCCGCTTAAAAGCTAAAAGGTTTTCTACAGTGGGGTGTCGATGATGCCGCTGGAGCGCCCGACGGCGATCCCGAATGGCCTCAGCGATTTCCGGCGTCCACCAGGGCACAGACTTACGCCGTGGGGAGCCAGAAGTGTGAGCGGCTGAGACTATCGTGCTGGTTACCTGGTCAATCGCCATGCCCACGTCAGCTGGCAGTGGAACAGGAACCATAGAAACTGAGGTGTAGCGTTGCCAATCAGCTCGACGGAGAGACCATCGAGATGGGCAGCCCGGAGGTTGAAAATCCAGGAGCGACATGAGGATAGGAAAATGGTCGCTGTTGCAAAGGTCATCATGGACCCTCCACTGGAAATGCGGGAGCAGGCTCGGGGTACAAATGGAGAGATCTATTGCTGAGTAGGTGCCTCGTGCCACGCAAAAATGCGTGGGTGCACCAGTGTTTAACAGGCACACGTCTTGCTGCGATAAGAGCGTCTGTATGTGCCTACCGCGGCCTGTTGTCTGTGCTCCACCCCACAAGTGATGGTGGGCATTGAAGTCCCCCAGAATCAGAAATGGTGGGGGAAGTTGTGCCACCAGGGTAGCAAGATCAGTAATTGAAATCGTCTCATCTGGAGGAAGGTAAAGTGAACAGATCGTCAGTTCCTGCATAGCCCGGATTCGAACAGCCACCGCCTCAAGAGTCATGTGTAGAGGCACAGTGGCACTGGGGACAATGGCAAGGACATAGATACACACACCTCCACAGACCCTGTCGTATATGAGACGATTTTTGTAATAGCCCCGATACCCACGAAGGGCTGGGGTCCTATTAGCAGGAAACCAGGTTTCCTGCAGGGCTACACAAAATGCTGGGAAGCGGCACAATAATTGCTGCAATTCTGGCAGGTGGCGGAAGAAGCCGCCACAGTTCCATTGGAGGATCATAGAACCTCCTGGTCGCTGAGACATGCTGCTTTTGATGGCGTAGTAGGGTTGACAGTTCTCCCTTCTGTTGCCGATTTTTGAAGCAGATCCTCAACGTCCATAGCTTCCAAAGACTCGGCAATGGCCAAGTCTTTTTGGGACGCGAGGATCTCTATTTCGTCCTCTGACGAAGAGGAATGTTTTGGTGGCACGGTAGCCACCACAGAATCTTTGGTTTTACTCTTGTTCTTTTGTTTCTTCTTCTCGCGAGGTTCTTTAGGCTTCTCATGCCGGGAGGGCTTCGCGGAGCCATCCTCAGGAACTGAGGATGCCTGCGCGGCCCTGCAACCAGCAGTAGGTGGCTCCTTCAGCCACCTACTGGTATCCACAGGAGACGTCTGTGAAGGAAGGGATCTGAGGGAGCCCTTCCTCACGAGAGGAGCCAAAGATGGCTGTTGAGTCTCTGGGTCAGGGGTGGGGACTGAGAGCCCCACAGGCTGAGATGGTGGTGCTCCCAAAGTAGGGACCTTGGGGGCAACGGAGGTTGAGGTACCTCCAAACACCATGGGGGCAGATGTGGGCGGTTTGGGTGAAGGGCCCACAGTGGAAGACGAGGCAGTGGAGAGTGGTAGTAGAGATGGCAGAGGCAGTTGTGATGCAACTGTGGCATACGAGGTCTTCATGCTCACAGGATGGAGCTTGGCATACTTTTTCTTGGCCTCTGAGTATGATAACCGGTCCAGGGTCTTATATTCCATAATTTTTCATTCTTTATGAAGAACCGTGCAGTCCGGCGAACAAGGAGAGTGATGCTGCTTGCAGTTAACATATATTGGAGGAGGGGCACAAGGGGCGTCCGGATGTGAGGCACGTCCGCACTCCCGACATGTAGGGTTACCATCACATCGGGAGGACATGTGCCCAAACCTCCAGCATTTGAAGCAGCGCATAGGGGGAGGAACATAGGGTTTTACGTCACACCGGTATATCATTACCTTGACTGTCTCCGGCAATGAATCGCCTTCGAAAGCCATGATAAACGCACCGGTGGCTACCCTATTGTCCTTCGGACCCCTATGAACACGACGGATGAAATGAACTCCACGTCTCTCTAGGTTCTGCCGTAACTCGTCGTCAGACTGCAATAAGAGGTCCTTGTGAAATATAATTCCCTGGACCACGTTCAGACTCTTGTGGGGAGTAATGCTAACGGGGACGTCACCCAGCTTGTCACAGGCAAGCAGTGCCCGTGACTGGGCTGGGGACGATGTCGTTATAAGTACAGCCCCAGATCGCATCTTAGACATGCCATCTACTTCCCCAAACTTATCCTCAAGGTTTTCCACAAAAAACAGAGGCTTCGTGGTCGTAAACGATTCGCCGTCTGTCCTTGAGCATACTAGATAACGGGGGGCATACGCCTCACCTTGCTGACGAGCCCTGCGTTCTTCCCATGGTGTGGCCATGGAAGGAAACGCTTGGGGGTCTATGTCGCAGCATTAAATTCTGTTCGCCCACGCTTAGAGACGCCGGTTTTGCGTCCGGCAACGCCATTTTTTGCTCGCTTCATTCTCGTCCCACGAGCAGCTAGGGAACTAAACGTCCACCCAGGCAGAGCCCCGCTTGCCTTGGTAAAACTTATACAACTGAGGTGCAGCAGGTTCCTCAGAGGTTGCTCGCTAGCGGCTGTTCAACCTCAACAGCCATGCATCTCCTCGGCACGTAGCGCACCTTGAGATTGAGGTTTTTTTTATAGAGGTTTGTACCATCCTCGCGACCCAGGCGATTAATCCAAGATCCCCAGGCTCTGTAACGTCCAACGTTCCACCGTCGCGCTGAACGATGGTTGTTGAAGCACGCACAGAGCTTACGGTGTAGCGGACTGTTGGCGCGACACAGCCCACAGCTCAGGACCCCGGGTTCGCCAAGCCCGTACTCAGCAAATTAATGCTGAGCCCCTGAGGGGTCAGGCAGAGTGCTCTGCTATGTATACAGAGACAGAATGTACCAGAAATTAGAAGAACAGTTAACATAAAGAAAGAAACAAGTAGAATCTACAAGTGAACATAAGAAAGATGTAGAACCTTTTGGAATTGTTAATTACAAAAAAATAAATTTTTGCTGGTGGGCGGGATTGAACCGGTGACCTTCTGCACTGCAGTTGGTGATACTATTCCCTGCACCACGCCGGCAGTCGGTGTTCGTGGTCTCTCCCGGCAATATGACATTAACTGTGAAAGGGTTAAGATGAAAAAGTGTAACCAGCCAGGACTTGAACCCGGGTCTCCTGCTTTCTAAGCAGTTGCACTAACCCCTACATCACTGGAGATGCAAAAATGCTCATAAGAAGGGCAGCCAGAAAATTTTTCCTATCAAGTTGAATTTTTCAACATGTTGAAATGTGAATACAAAAAATTCTTAAGGAAGAAATTACAGTCATTATTGCTTACATGCCAGCAAGATGTAATGCTGTTACACAAGCAAATGGTTATGCGATGAAATATCAGTTGCCATGCTCCAAAAAAGCATGTTTAGTTTTATTTTTCTGTATAAAATTATTTTGTCAAAACACTAGTGAACTATGGATTACTAAATTTTATTTCTTTTTACATACAAGACACTATCTCCATCAGTGTTATTTTTTGTTTATGTAGATTTTGTCATTTATAGTTATATATTGTTCAAGAAACCAACCACTGCTATAAATAAAGAAATGTTGAGAAATTTTTTGTCAAAACACTAAGAGTACTACTGTAGGCAGACCTCACCATTTTAGACAGAATGTTTTTTTGGTGTCAAAAAAACTCACAGTAATCAGCGAATGATTCAATATTGCATAGGAGCAGTGTCACTAATTGATGTTGTTGGCAGGAATGTTTGGACAGTTGCTAAACACAGCCTTGGGAAGGAATCAGTTGATACAGAGATAGAACAAAATGAAAGAGTTGAGCAATACTCAGAAAGTCACTCAGAGCCCTAGATTCATGATTATTATTGATCTGATAAGCAACTGGTGCTGCATTGACCACAAAGACAATAAATAGGCAGCTCACGGAAAGGGGCTGAGCTCACAGCACCCACTGTGCTGACTTCTGCTCACTTCTGTATACCGAAAAGCCTGTCTTCTGTTGTGTCAAGCACATTTGGCCTTAAATCTCATTGAGTAGAGTAGAATTGTCTTCAGTGACAATTAACACTTTGAATTGAGTCCACCTGACCAGCATTTAAGAAAAAATAATGCCCACAATGGCACAAGTGTTTTGCGCAATGCAGAAGGATCTTTCCCCCATTAAAAATGTTTCAAGCATTGTAGCCAAGGCCATCGAACCAGGTAATGTGCTACTTGAAACAATATCCCTCAGGTCAGCATCTAATTCTATCAAACACTAAATGAATAACTGACTGTATAAGGGCCAGAGGTATACCAACATGTGACTGACTTACTCAACTTTTAAATACTCAATATTATTCAGGACAAAGCAATTTGTAAATATTTTTCTCTTCAACAAATTATCCTTTTTTAAAAAAAAGTTTTATCATCTGTCTGTAGATGTACATCATATCTCTCAATTTCTTGCTCCATTCAGTTACTTCCTTTGTGATGCTTGCTTTTTTTCCCGTGGAATGTATGTGCTGTATTTTCCAAAACATAATTATTGCTAGTCATTTCAAAAGCTAAAAACTAACATTAAAAGAATTTTTTAGGTAAAATATTTTTTTTTACTTCAGCTGTGGAACGGCAAAATCACTAACATATTTCCTATATGAACATTCTCAAGTTTATGGTGGTCACAGTAAGTACATGCTGCATCAGAAAAACATATTTTGACATAAAAAATAAAGTACTGTGAGAGATGTTTATTCATCACTATCAACATGGACAGTTTCCAGCGTCTGGCCTGGTCTGCTTCGAACATAAGCCTCTCGATTGTCTTCTGTATTGCCACCATCTCTCCGTCTTCACCTTGGTCCAATCTTCTCCTTTCTTCTTGACACATTCTCTACACTCTACCTCTCAGGTCTCTTTCCTTCCAGTTTCATCTCGTGTATCCTCCTCCATTTTCTTAACATGCCCATACCGTTGCAGCCTTGATTTCCCTATCTCCTCTTGTAATGGCTCCACCTTCATTAACTCTCTGATCCTGTCATTTCTTAACCTGTCTATTTTTGTCACTCCAATACTGTTCCTCAAGGATTTCATCTTATTAGCGTGCAATTTGCTTTTGCCATAGCTTTCATCTCTACTTCACCAATTACTTGTCCTACTGTACTCATTATATCATCCATCACTACAATAAAGAGTAATGATGAAAGAGCACTTCCCTGCCTCAAGCCAATTTTCCATTCAATCCAAGCTGATCTCTCTCCTCCCTCTTTCACACAGTTCACACATCTACGGTACATTTCCCTTATCCTCCAAATAATCTCTTTTGCTAACCCTCTTGCCTCCAGGGCTTTCCCCACTTTGCTTCTACATACACTATTGTATGCTTTTGCAACGTCCAGGTAGGTTATTAGTAGATCTATTCCATACTCATAGTGTTGTTCCTGCAGTTGCCTTACAGCAAAACTTAAATACACCATGGACCTTCCTGGTCTGAAGCCATGTTGCTCTTCTCTCATACCTTGTTCTAATTTTGCCAGAATTCATGCTTCCAAAATTTTTTCAAAAATCTGTGGACGATGACTAATCAGTGTTATCCCATGACAGTTCGTACAGTCTCTTGTATTTCCCTTCTTATAGATTGGGACAATTATTTCCTTCTTCCAGTCTTCTGGTATCATCTTCTGTCTCCACACAGTTTTCATTACTAGAAACAGCCATTGCATCCCAACCTCTCCAGCTGCTTTCACCATCTCGACACTTGGCTCCTTCAAACCTGGTGACTTCCCTCCATCTTGAGCAGTGCCTCTGCCC
Organism: Locusta migratoria; assembly: GCA_026315105.1. Classification (NCBI taxonomy): domain Eukaryota; kingdom Metazoa; phylum Arthropoda; class Insecta; order Orthoptera; family Acrididae; genus Locusta; species Locusta migratoria. The sequence goes on along the minus strand of CM048744.1, from coordinate 853,987,267 downwards.
CTTCTCCCCTCATAACACCTTTTTCTATTTGCTGTTCCTCCTCTTTCTCCTTGGCTTGTTCCTCCACATCTAGGGCGCCATACGGGTTCAGGAGTTCTTCAAAATACTCCTCCGACATATTCTTGAGTTCCTCCTCATTCTCTACAACTTGGCCACTTTTGTTTACCTTTTGGGCATAATACATCATACCGTTCTTCCTCTTACTATTAATCATCCCTTATAACAACTTTTTTGAACCTTGACTATCATCCTCCAACTTTTTATTGTTTCTTCCTTGCTTGATACTCCTGTCTCAAGAATTGTTTTTGGTTCACTGAAATTGCTGCAATGAATTTACATTCTGTTGGCCATCTTAGAAACATGCAGTTGAGCATATACTTGATGTATATGGTTGCTTCACATCCCAAGGCAACAGGATCTGAACTCCCCCCCCCCCCTCTCCCCTCCCCCTCCTGTACTACAAGTTTTTATGAAATTCATAGATGGCAGTTATACTTGTAATAAGTTTTTCAGTACCAAAATCCTCCAGGCCTCGACCTTTGGTAATCTTTCTTCCTTCACACACCCCACAACCAATAGTTTTGCTTCTCGTCATATCATTGGTGTGCAAAGATGGCCACATAATGTGCATTTTAAACAAAGTTAGACATCATGCCTAAAGCTCTAATGCTTAACATTTTAAAGCATGACTTTTTATTTGAAGCTATAAAAACTACCATGATTAATGTATAGTGTGTATATACTGAGAAAAATAGTGGAAGAAATCATCAAAATTTTTGTGCACTACTAGCAACAAAAAGTTCATAGCTGGTCAGCTATATGGTGCTTCCATGATGTACCTGATGCAGTAAATGTCACTATTATGCCTCTAATCTTCCTAGAAAGTAACTCACAATGCAACAGTAGTACATGATTGACTTCTTTTACATGGCAAAGGAGGACTACTAAAGTAAACAAAAACATATGTTAGGAGTAACTCAATGCAGCTAACTGATTCAGTAGCACTCAGCAATTTATAATTTCTAGGACGAGCTACTTGCATTTGTAACACTATGTATAGAAGGAGCTACAAATGTTGAACAGTTTGAAAGATAATGGAAAAAAAATAGGGTATGTAGCTGATCATGCATTAAAGAGTTAAAGATGTAGCTGACATTATATAAAATATCCATAATGCAAAATTAAATTTATTTCACATAAATTATACAATTATTTAAAAAAAATCATAAAATACAGAGACATATGTAGCAGTTAAGACATGAGATCTTATGTGGATTTCAGATTTTTCATCCTCTTGTCTTCACTAACTTTCACGATATTCCCTTTCCTAAACATAACAAGATTTTCAAGATGGAGACAAGAAACAGGTACTGCTGTTAAACATTAAATCAGATCACTACAACACTTGAGATTGAAAATGAAGCTGGAATATTTATGTACTGAGAAAAACATTTACAATGACTAGATAAAAATTTCTCAACCATCTCACTACAATCAAATAAAAAACAGCACAACTTTTTGAAGGTGTACGGTATGATAATTTACTTTTCTTAGCCACAATTTCAACAGTTGTGATTAGCTGCAAATATAATACTTATGTACAAGTATGTGTATTTACAAATAACAAATGAATCTAATACAATGCAGTATTAGGAAGCAATAGATTTTATATCAAGAATGTCAGTGATACAATTAGAAACTCTAATCACTAAATACCAAAGTCTGAAGATAAGAAGTGCTTAAAAATATACATCTTGGTTGTACTGTGATTTTTAAAGTGCTATTGTAGCAGAAACCATTACTTCTTCATCATATACACATTTGTAGAATTCATTAAAATATTTAAAAGTGAATGATAACCTCACAAGTTACAATCCTCTTATTATTTTGAGAATTATGTGTTATTTAACTCTCCACCTAATAACATATATTTCTTAAATCCTTTCTCAACTGTAACTCCAATATCCACTTCTATGAGGTCCTGAGCACGTCTAAATTTGCGAAAGCATCCCCGGTCTTTCAGCTTCCGTAAAGTATTCCACACTTGTTGGCGTATCAGTTCATCTCTGATGTACGTGTAGACAGAACATTCTGAGGAATAAGTAAGAACATACCATTAAAAATCCCAGTGAAGGCAACATATACTCCAATAGCATTGCTCATAAGAATATAAAATAGAACATAACAACCTAAATGCAAAAGTGAAAATGTTATTGTTAAGATTTAAGGACCTCAAGACACCAACAAGTGGGTCCAGAACACCTCAGTATTCTGTGAAAGTTTACGTTGAGTTCTCAGTCGATCATCTGCAGAAGTATCATACAGAAAAATACAGTTTTATTATGGACTCACTAAGTATGTATACTCCCTTTGTACTGAATCATTTTAGTAAAAATGTAAGGAAGCTATACTGTTACATGACAGATGTCACTATTTATTTGATTGTAATTTGCAGATGTACCTGATGATGAGAACATATGTCTTGAAACTTGGGTAGAAATAAAAAAAAAGGTCAAAATTAACAACTGTTGCAGATATGATTATTAAGATGAATGTTCAGTCACAAATATTTCCTTTATTGTAACATATCTAGATTTCACACACTTGTGACCATTATCAATGTTCAAAATGTGCTTTAAAAAAACACACAGAGGTTGTGAACCTTCATTTTGAGGAATGTGTTGGAAATTAAACCTCAACATGAAGGTTCAATACCTCTATATGTTTTAATGTACATTTTAAGTTCTTTTTATCTAAATATAACACATGCATGGTGAACTGTCACACATGTAATTGTGTTATTGTTGACTTCAGTCCGGAGACTGGTTTGATGCAGCTCTCCACCCTAATCTACCCTGAGCAAGCCTCTTCATCTCCTCATAAGAATGGCAACCTACATCCATTTGAATTTGCTTACTATACTCATCTCTTGGTCTCCCTCTGTGATTTTTAACCCACACACTTCCCTTCAATGCTAAATTCACAATTCCTTGATGGCTAAGAATGTGTCCTACCAATCAATCCCTTCTTTTAGTCAAAGTATGCCAGAAATTCCTTTACTACCCAATTCTGTACACTACCTCCTCATTAGTTATGCGATCCACCCACCTAATCTTCAGCATTCTTCTGCAACACCACATTTCAAAAGCCTCTATCCTCTTCCTGTCTGCACTGTGTATTGTCAATGTTTCACTCCCATACAAAGCAACATTCCACACAAATGCCTTTAGAAAGGTCATCCTTATGCTTAAATTAATATTTGATGTTAACAATTTTCTCTTTTTCAAAAACGCTTTCCTTCCCATTGCCATTTGTATATTATATCCTCTGTACTGCGACCATCATCTGTTATTTTACTTCCCAAGTAACAAAACTCATTTACCACTTTTATTGATTTGTTACCTAATTTAATTCCGCATTCTAAGACCACATTCCATTACCTTTTTTTTGCTCTTGTTAATGTTCATCTTATATGCTCCTTTCAATACAATGCCCATTTTGTTCAATTGCACCTCCAGGTCCTTTGCTGTCTCTGACAGAATTATAATGTCATCAGCAAAACACAAGGCTTTTATTTCTTCACCCTGAACTTTAATTTCTCCTTGCTTTCCTTTATAGCTTGCTCAATGTACAAATTGAATAACATAGGGGAAAGGCTACAACCATGTCTTACACCCTTCCCAACCTCTGCATCCCTTTCATGCCCTTCAACTCTGATAACTGCTGTCTGGATTTTGTACAAGTTGTAAATAACCTTCCGTTCCCTATATTTTACTCCTGCTGATTTTAGAATTTGAAAGAGTGTATTCCAATCTACATCGTCAAAAGCTTTCTCCAAATCCACAATAGCTAGAAATATGGGTTTCCCTTTCCTTAACCTGTCTTCTCAGATAAGCTGTAAAGTGAGTATTCCCTCCCACGTTCCTACATTTCTTCTGAATCCAAACTGATCTTCACCTAGGCAGCTTCTGCCAGCTTTTCCATCCTTCTGTAAATAATTCATGTTAAAATTTTGCAACCATGACTTATTATAAACGGATGGTTCCGTAATTTTCACATCTGCCTGCACCTGCTTTCTTTGTAATGGGGATTATTACATTTTTCTTAAAATCTAAGGGTATTTTCCCTGTCTCATACATCTTGTGCACCAGGTGAAATAGTTCTGTGATGGCTGGCTCTTCCAGAGACTTCAGTAGTTCAGTTAGTGTCTTCTACTGCAGGAGCCTTGTTTCGATTTAGATCTTTCAATGCTCTGTCAAATTCATCTCTCAGTATAGTATCTCCTATTTCATCTTCATCTATATCCTCTTCCCTTCCTAAAATATTTACTCTAAGTTCATTTCCTTTGTAAAGCCCCTCTATATACTCTTTCCATCTTTCAGCTTTCCCTTCTCTGATGAGAACTGGTTTCCCATCTGAGTTCTTTATATTCATGCAGCTGCTTTTTTTTTTTTTTTTTGTCCCCAAAAGTTTTTTTCATTTTCCTGTAGGCAGTATCTATTTTTCCCTCATTTATACAATCTTGCATTTGCCTTCTAGCCACTCCTGCTTAGCTATTTTACACTTCCTTTCAATCTCATTTCTTACCCATCTGTACCCCATGTTGCCTGTTTCATATACTGCATTTTTATATTTTCTCCTTCCATCAATTAAATTTAGTACTTCCTGTGATATCCAAGAATTTTTTGTAGGTCTTTCCTTTCTATCTATTTTGTCCTCTGCTGCCTTTACTATTTCATCTCTCAATGCTACCCATTCTTTCTTTACTGAATTTATTTCCTCCCATTTGTGTCACTTGTTGCCTTAAGCTCCCTATGAAATTCTCAAGAACTTCAGGATCCTTCAATTTATCCAGGTCCCATTTCCTCGTTTTCCTACCTTTTTGCAGTTTTTTCTCGGTTTCAGCCTACAGTTCATGACCAATAAGTTATGGTTAGAATCTATATCTGCCACTGGGTATGTCTTACAGTTTAAAACCTGGTTCCAAAATCTATGTTTTACCATTATAAAGACTGTCTGGTACCTTCCAATGTCTCCTGGTCTCTTCCAATTATACAACCTTCTTTAATGATTCTTAAACCAAGTGTTTGTTATGAGTAAGTTATGTCCTATTCAAAATTCTACCAGGCGATCTCGTCTTTCATTCCTTTTGCCCAGTCCATATTCACCTAGTATTTTTCCTCCCCTTCCTTTTCCTACAACTGAATTCCAGTCTCCCATCACAATTAAGTTTTCCTCTCCCTTAATTGCCTGAATATTTTCTTTTATCTCCTCATACATTTCTTCGATCTCCTCATCATCGGATGATGGATGGTAGGGTGGGAGAGTAACAGGTGCAAGTGAGTACACAGTTCAGTTATGCGGACGTTCGGTTGACCGGCGTTCAGATAATCAATGCTTTACTGCATATATAGCTTTTCTGTTGAAAAGCTTTTTTGAAAACCAAACTGACATTTTGTTAGAACTTTATTTTTACAAATATATGTGAAGCAACTCGAGAACAACTTTTTCTCAAATTTTGGAGAAAGCTGTCAGAAGTGAGATGGGGCAGTTGTTGTTGACATCAGGCAAATCCCCTTTTTTATGCAAAGGTTTAACAATAGCATATTTCAATCTATCCAGGAAAATACCGTGTTTTACAGAGCTATTACATATATGACTGAGAATACTACTTATCTCTTGGGAACAAGCTTTTAATACCCTGTTGGAAATGCCGTCAATTACCTATGATCTTTAACTCTTGAGAGAGTTTATTATTTTCCTAATTTCTGAAGGAGTGTTGGGTGGAATTTCAATTGTATGTAATCGTGTAGGTACGGCCTCTTCCATTAACTGCCTTGCTACTTCTAATGAACATTTAGATCCTATTTTCTCTGCAACATTTAAAAAGTAATCATTAAAAATGTTTTCAACTGTTTTAATGACAATACCTTCTTCCTCTGCTCTTGGTTGCCCTGTCTCCCTTTTAACAATATTCCAAAGTTTTTTAATTTCATTATAAGAGGAACTAATCTCAGACATGATGCATATGCTTCTTGATTTTTTAATAACGTTTCTTAACTTATCACAGTAGTTTTTATAATATTTTATTGTTTCTGGGTTATTACTCTTTCTTGCAGATAGATATAGTTCCCTTTTTCAGTTACAAGACATTTTTGTTCCTTTAGTAAGCCACGGTTGTTTCATGGTTTCTTACAATTATATTTAACTAATTTCTTGGGAAAACAGTTTCCAAATGTATCATAAAATAAGTTATATTTTTAATTCAAATATTGTTCCTTATAAACCTTATCCAACTCTAACTGCTGTAGACTTTCTTTGAAATTTCTAGTTGTTAAGTCATTAATCAAGTGCACAATTCTGGAGGACTGTTTCGAATTACTGAATGAGTATAGTCTTCTCTTTATTTGTTAGATCACATGTAATAGAAACATAGATTGATTTTGCATAAAGATAAAGTGAAATGACATGCTAGAGTGCACTGAAAAATACAGTACAAACAACATAAAAATAAACAGGATACTTACTCAGAAATTTCTCAGCTTCTTCACCTGTGACTGAAGCTGAAATTTCACGTTCACAGGCATCCCATAGGACAAGAGTAAACTTAAATCTCAGCTGTAAGAATTTTGGCATACCTAAAAACAAAACATAAATGGTAACATAAACTTGAATTATCATCTTTAAAAATTATTACATTCAGTAATTGGAAAAATGATGTGATGTTTTCTATCTGTTATATACATATGTAACTGAAGCAGCTAAAAGGTTTTGAACAGTGTGTTTATGAAAGAGTTTTACAGCAAGCTGAGAAAAAGTATAGTAATGGATGCAATCAAATAAACTGCCTAGCATTACATCACAGTGCTATTTTCTAATGTGACCTTGATAAAAAAATTGTATGTAATAATGTAACTGGTTGCCCACAATATGCAGGTGGTTTGAAGTCAACAGCGATTTGGGAGAAGTGGCATTCCATTGCTATGAGGTTAAGAGTATCAGAAAACACTACTTGCAGTATTAAGAATGTATGTCCTTCTATATCCACCTATTTATACATCATGTAGAAGAATATGTTATTCCTTCTCCTTCCAGGAGGTCACTCACAAAAACTCAACCTATCTCATTTCAAACACTTACTTACACACTTTAATACAACAATTCCTTTAGCTGTAGTCTCCTCTGATTCACATATTCCTCCGCTTGATCTTGTTCGTGGTGTTACAATTGTTTTCTTCCCCATTCTGTCTATTCCATAGCAATTCTTGTGATACTTCTTTTCCCATTCTTTCAATATGGGCAAACCATTTCAGCTTATTTATCTTCCAAGTTTTATTCAGGGGATTGATCTAGGGTTCAGTACTGTTCATTTTCTATCTTGTATCTTCTCATCTTACTCAGAATCGCTCATAGAAAGAACCCTCTACCACTTATACAGAGACAGAAGCCAACCTAAAATTAATACTACTCACATACTATTTTGATTACAAAAACTGACTTTACCAACTTGGATATTTAAAAAAGAAGAATAAATATTGACTTAACTCACATCTATTTGAATCTGCTGTATTCATCTCTTGGTCACCCTATGTGATTTTCACCCCATACAGTTCCCTTCAATGCTAAATTCATGATTCCTTGATGTCTAAGAATTCATCCTACCAATCAATCCCATCTTTTAGTCAGGGTATGCTAGAAATTCCTTTTCTCCCCAATACTGTTCAGTACCTCCTCATTAGTTATGCAATCCACCCAATAATCAGCATTTTTCTGTAGCACCACATTTCAAAAGCTTCTATCTGTGACGAGAGCATCTTCCTTAATCACTTCACTACCAAGTACAAGGAGCGGAATTTATGTGGCATTTTGCCCTGATTGCCGTCCACAGGCATAGTCGAAAATCACGGTTTGGCCCTTTTCTCTCTCTCGTCATTGTCCCTGTTGGTGACATATTGTAATTTTGTAATTCTTCTGTTTTATATATACTGTAGGGGTGAAATAGGTAAAAGTGAATTATTGGAAGTGTTGAAGTGATTTTGCTAGTGGACAGGCAGTGCAGGCAGCAGACTAGTGTTTTGCAACCAGCAGTAAACAGAGAGGAGCAGGCGCGGTTACATGAAAGCAGGCCGCTGACGCATTTAGCAGTCCAAGTCAAAACACAGGAACCAGGACAAGTTTATTGGAAGCAGTCTGACTAGCATGTACTTGTAAACAAAGTGGTTTCAGAGAGTTCGTGACCAAAGAGGAGTTACCGGTGCTACGCTACGAAGTTCGTATCCGTTTGCGGGTCAGCAAGCTGCAACGGAAGCATCCATAAATCTTCATGGACAGTATAAAATAGGCAAGAGAATGACGGAAAGGCAGTCTCTGGCAGTATTTGCCGAGTATCCAGCGAGTCACCAGCAAGTATTCGACGGACAGGCAGTATTCGCCAGAAGTTAACCATTAGACGACTGGCAATACTTCGTCATATTGTAGGAAATGCTGTAGTCGACCTAGCCTACGTAGACCTAGAAGAAGATGCCAGAAGGGCTCCGGAGGATGCAACATCCAGCAGCGGCCATCATACAGCAGACCACCACGCAATGCAGCAAACAGCAGCAGGCCATCCAACTCCAGAATAAGCAGCTTTGGGAATTACAGAGAGCAACCCAGAAGAAGGCCGTCAACAGAAAAGTAAGCCACTCACCTAGTATGCATAGCAGCGCAGAAGAAGGCCATCAACGGGGAGAGTAACCACTCAGCTGAGTAACTACGAAGCAACTTGCCAACAGAGAAGCTGTTCACTTACTGGGTCCGAAGAGAATGAGAGTACATATTCCCAGCTCCATGGCAGCGGAGGTGCTGTCGTTGACGAACCATGAGTAGCCGAAACATCATGCCGAGGTACGATACAGCAACGCAACATGGCGGTGAGCAGCACGACCGGCCCGTATAATGTCACCTCGTGTTCTGAATAAGCCATGCTTCTGTAGCCGATGCCAAGGCCCGAGTGGAAGGGCCGCCTCAGCACTTGAATCAGCACTCACCGTCACTGGTAGCGCCACGTGTGATCAACCCAAGTCAGGCAAGATTCACACCCAGTAAAGATGTTGTATTGGCAACATTCTGTCAAAGCAGAGAAGCTGTAGAGTCTGTCAAGTAATAATTGAATATGTGGAATTTAACATAGTAACCGGTCTCCTTCAAGGACACGGGCTTTGTAAAGTTAAAAGTTAAATAAATGTATTTAATTTGGATTCCTGTCTTATTCACAATCCTCTTCCCTTGAGTCAAGTGAACCCAGCCTACTAAGTGTAATATCCTGACAAGAGCCACGGAAAAGTAAATAAAGTACAACAAATAACAAAGTGGCAGAAAACACTCTTCAGTATCTATAAGTTTTGTATGTCCTTTATAACCACTTGTTTTTGTCAAGTCAATTGTGGCTTTGTTGTCAAAAAATAACTTGTGTGGATCTCTGCGAAAAACAGGCGATAAATCTTGCTCTGATCTTCTTAGCTAAAGTACTTCTTGGCAAGTAGCTGTCAGAGCCATGTACTTAGCTCCTGTTGTTGACAGTGCAACAGTAGGCTGTTTCAAGAGGTAGCTGTCCTAACATTTAAATAGCCAGTAGCTAGTTTAATCACTGTAACCGGTGATGAACATTCTTCTTCTCTTGAGTAACATAACTGCAATTTTCGTGGCTTGGAGGTACCTAAAAATTCTCTTCACTGCATTCCAATGAGGCATTCCTAGATTATTAGAAAACCTGCTGACAAGACCAATTGGGTATGCTAAGTAAGGCATTGGCCCTAGTTGTGCATACATCAAGCTGCCAACTGCTTCTCGATAAGGTAGACTTCTCATTTTCGTTTTATGACTCATAGTGTGGGTGATACAACACGGTCATAGCATTAGGATCGCCATTTCTTGTTGTTTATAAATACAGTAGAACCTCATTTTTACGCTTTTCAAGGGACTTCAGTAAAATAGTGTAAAATGCAGGAAAGCGTAAAATGCAGGAAGTAGTGTTTTAAATGGTAAAATGTGCTTACTGGATCAGCCTCGCATTTTCGTAGTTTATTTGTGATATATGTACATAATAGGCATCTAAATACTCACCAGGAAGTTTATTATACAATAAAGGTTATCCAAGTTTTTACTACTTTAAGCACAGGGCAGAACTGGTAATTTTATGGGAAGTAGAAATTTTTGACGTAATTTCATTCATTATAATTTAGAACGCCACTGCTGGGCTATGTAAAACATCTTTAAAATTACTTGAACCACTTCGATAGATATCGTTTGGACGCCGCTGCCAGGCTATGTAACACATCTTCAAAATTACTGCCTTTTACTGGCATTAATTATTTACGTAGTAAAACTCCTAAAGTTCCGTTCTTTTTGTATTTTTCGATGTTTCACTTGACAATATTAGACAATTTATTCATGTTCTCGAGTGCAAACATATGCATAAGTATTTTTGTGATGTTTGCACAGGATTGGCATCTCACGCTATTACCACTTTTTTGAGGTTGTAGGTATTATGATACCAAACTTTGACAGATAACGTTCTTTATGAATCAGAAATATCTATCACAAAAACAATGCAACTCTTTATTCTCACATCAACAAAGGAACTGGTTATGATTGTTTGAGTACGCGCCAGTCACTGTGGCAAAGAAGCTGGTGGAAAGAGGAACTACATCGTCACAAATCGGCGTGTCGTAAGTCAACTAGATACGTACTGCCAACAATGATACGCGAAATATACGTTTGATTACATACAAAGTGTCAAGAAACTTGACTGCGAATAATTTTTAAGTTCTATACTTTAAGGGCAAAGCCATGCTAGTATCAATTTGTGTAGAATACGTCATTTTTTCTTCACGAACATTCTTTCAAAGAGTGTAAAATGCAGGAAAAGTGTAAATATGATAATGCAAAAATGAGGGCGAATTAAAATTGTGAACATAGGAAATTTGACGGGACCAACAAAAAATGGTGTAAATGGCAGGAAAATGTAAAAACCGGGAACGTAAAAATGAGGTTTTACTGTATTTCATTATTTTTATGAGGCAGAAATTACATATTTTTCTAAATTTTAAAGAAATCAATTACCATCTATGTAAATCAGAGTAACAAAGGCCATAGGATAAGATAGTCAAAACACCTTAAATTACGGTAATCTTCTGTTAGAATACTAGTATAAATAGTACCTGCAGTCGAGTTACTCACTCTCTTTGAGTTCAGCTCTCTCTGAGTTTTGCTCTCTATGTGTTCAGCTCTCTATGAGTTGGCTCTCTAGGATTAGCTCTCTGAGTTTAACTATTGGTTTAGCTATGAACTTGTTAATTTGCAATACATTCATTTCTTGTAAAGTATTGAGATTTTGATAGGACCAGATGAATAATATTGAAGTGTTACACGATTTGCGACAGTAAAATGGACTTTAAATCAGGTTAGGCTTCAGAAGTTATAAAAATTCTGCCTCCCGAAGATATAATGATGAATGTTAGATAGATCAGAATAATAATACCTGTTTTATCAAGAGTATTAAAACTTACATTATGAACTTTACTTTAGAAAATCAAAGTTGATATGAACTGTAAAAGAGATCAGAGATTCTGTTGTAAAACAGTAACTGTGAGAAATATAGTTACCAAAATGTGAATTATCGAAGTGTCTCTGCAAGTGTATTTATTGTAAACTGTGTTATTTTGAAGAGTGTAGAAACGAGTGAGATTTAAAAAGTGTCTTAACCAACTCCTTCAGTAATTAGAACCCTTCATCACATTTGTGATTATTGTGGAAAGTGGCTTTAGATAAGATCTTTGTCTTTCAATAGATCACTAAATGTATGTGGCAAAAATAATTTATCAGCTACGTAGTGAAAGGAACTTTACCTTAAATCTAATCTGCAAGGTCAATCCCATTATAAAATAAGGCATAAACTATTTCTTTTGCAACTGGCTTCAACATAAATGAACTACCGGAACTTTAAAAAATATTTCAAATATTATCCTATCAAATTAGAAGCCCCTGAGAAAAAGAATTTTCATGTTAAATCATTACAAAAGTCTTGAATTAACAAACAGACTCAGGAAAAAGATAAATACGACACAGTGCATCAAGTTAAATAAGAGACAGTATTTTATTATGAAAGATGATCAAGCATACCAACCTAAATTTCATACAGGCAAGACAAGTAAAATTTAGAGCCCAATCATCCATGACGAATAACCACCAAACTAAATGCAAGAAGAAACAAAGCCGTTACCAAAACTGATAGCAATACCAATCCAAACCCAAAGTTAGTCAGGAGAAACCAGTTACAAAACTGGCACCAAACCAAAATCAATATAAAGAAGCCGAGTTACACTGGGCACGTGATTATTGTCAAGTGGAGTCCACATAGGGTTACAGTCTATGGAGTAGATTTTTTTTTTTTTTTCAAAATTTAATTAATATAATGCTCTTGATCTAAGAGTAAGATCCCTTTCTTCCCTTCTCTTGTGATACATATGCCTACAATTGTGTTAACTGTTAACTTCACCAAGATCCTTCAGCTTAAACCTTTGTTTCAATTCATCTTTGAAGGTTGTCTTGAGTGATGGATTATTACTGAACACAAGCATATCATCAACATAATAGCTACAATCAAAATATGTTCCCCTTAAATTTTCCTGTACACACAAGGGTCTGCATTTGCTCTTTTAAAATTCAAACTGATTAATGCTTTATCTACCTCAAATTCCAACAGCGACTCCCTTGTTTCAAACCACATACAGCTTTCTTCAGTCTTTTAATATTCATGCTCTATACTGTTTTGGTGATTGGGTCCAGATCAGGAATTCTTAGACAAATTTCTTCTGCTAAATCACCTTGCAGAAAAGCAGTGCCCACATCCAAATGAGCTATGTCAAAGTCATATTTAGCTGTGAAAGCAAATAGGTATCTTAATGAATTGCACCTAATGACTGGAGCATAGTTTTCATCATAGTCCAATTCAGGTTTCTGTGTGCAACCTTTTACAACTAACCTGTGTGCACTACGTTTCCTGCTATTTTTTTGTCTTAAAGACCCATTTGGTACTTATTGGTTTCCTGTCTGGAGTCAGAATAGCAGGTTCCCATGTGTTACTCTCCTTGTGTGATTGGAGTTCCTCTTCCATTGCTTCTAGCCATTTATCACAATTTTCTGAGCTTAATGCTTCTTCTAGTGTTGCTGGATCTGGACACAAATGTTTGGAGTGGTAAGTGATAAAATCCTCCATCTTTACCAGTCATGGAATTCTTGAAGATTTTTTCTGTGGCAGTACATTCACAGATTGTTCTGGTTCTTCTTGTGGGCTTTCTGAACACACTTCATAAGTTTCGCTAGCTGTTGTGGAACTTCTATTTGTATCAGTAGAATCAGGTTCCTGTTCAGTTTCTTCTATTCCGGTCATTTCTGTCCCATATTGTTGCTTGTCAGTATATGGAATAAATGAGCGATTTATCTCCTGTGGTTTAACTGCATCTTTGTTTATTTCATGTTTTCTTTCATCAAAAATCACATCTCTTTCTTTGATGAGCTTCTGGTGTACTGGTTCAAATAATTTATATGCTTTAGACTCTTCACAATATCCTACAAGAATACATTCGGTAAATTTCTTGTCCCACTTTCTCCTCTTGGCTCTGGGAACATGAACATAAGCTTTACTTCAAGTTTTCGGATATGTCTGAGATTTTGCTTTGTATCTGTCCAGGCATTTTCAGGCATCACGTTTTTTTAGAGATTCAGTAGGAGATTGATTGATCAAGAACACAGCTGTTGAAACTGCTTATCCTCAAAATCTGTTAGGAAGATCAGCTTCAAATAATAAGCATCTTCTTTTTCGACTATTGTGCGGTTGAATCTTTCTGCCAAACCATTCTGTTCTGATGCATATGGAACTGACATTTGATGTCGGATCCCTCCTCTTCTTAAGAAATTCATTAGTGCTTCATTGACGTATTCTCATCCATTGTCTGAGTACAATATACAGATTTTATTGCTTGTTTGCCTTTCAAACAAGTTTTTAAAGTCTCTGATTATCTGAGGTACTTGACTTTTATTTCGGTTGGTATACAAGAACACTTCCCTTGACAAATCGTCCATTAGTGTAAGAAAGTATTTAGCACCACCAAATGATGTAGTTTGCATGGGTCCACATCGATCTGAATGTATAAGTTCAAGAGTCCATTTTGCTCTTGTATGCAATTTTCTGCTACCACTGTCATGAAGAATGTTGAGTGTGATGCTGCTCTGCCCAAAGTCTTACCACCAGTCTTCTTTCTGCTGTGACAATCCTTTGCCAGATGGCCTTATTTATTGCTATTATAGGAATATTATTGCAATAGGAAACTGTTCCTGACATTTGTGGAGCTCTGGTTGATTGGTTGGTTGGGATAGGGGAACCAAACTGCTACGGTGCTCCCCCACTGGGGAAGGGAAGGAGTGAGGATAGGAAAGGAGGGGAAGGGAAAGCGAATGAACTCCAGTGAGGAAAGAAGGAAGAAAGACAGTATTAACTTGGTGCCCCATGCTCACCATGCACATACTCATGAATGAACCGTGAGCTCCATGGGCGGTCTGGAACTATGTTTCACAAGTATATACAATTCTGTAACAAGAAAAATATATGTAAAAAAATAGATGAAGTCTACTTACCAGGCGAAGGAGCACAGGCAGTGATAGTAACAAATAAACACACACACACACACACACACACACACACACACACACACACACACACACACACACATACATACAAACGTTAGCTTTCGCAGCCTAGCTGCTTCGTTAGGTTCTGTGTGAATGTGTGGGTGTGTGTGCATTTGTTTACCCTCCTTTTTTCCCCCCCAAGGTAAGTCTCTCCTGTCCCGGGATTGGAATGACTCCTTACCCACTCCCTTAAAACCCTCATCATTTCCTTTTCCCTCTCCTTCCCTTCTGCCTGACGAAGCAGCTAGGCTGCGAAAGCTAGCGTTTGTATGTGTGTGTGTGTGTGTGTGTGTGTGTGTGTGTGTGTGTGTGTGTGTATTTGTTACTATCACTGCCTGTGCTCCTTTGCCTGGTAAGTAGACTTCATCTATTTTTTTTTACATATATTTTTCCTGTTAGGAATTTTTTCCTCTATAATATTCATATCAATTCTGTAACAAGATTGACCACCCCCATGAACTACAGATATTGCCTAGGTGGAGTGGCTTGTGTGCCTCAATGATACAAATAGCCATACCATAGGTGCAACCACAGAGGACGGGTATCTGTGGAGAGGCCAGACAAACTTGTGGTTCCTGAAGAGGGGAAAAGGCCTTTTCAGTACTTACAGGGGCAACAATCTGGATGATTGGCTGAGTTAGCCTTGTAATATCAGCTAATGTGGCTTTGCCACACAGTTATTGTGAATAGCTGAAAGCAAGGGGAAACGACAGCCATTACTTTTCCCGAGGACATGCAGCTCCACTGTATGAATATATGATGATAGCATCCTCTTGTGTAAATTCCAGAGGTAAAATAGTTTCCCATTCAGGTCTCTGAGCAGGGACTACTCAGGAGGATGTCATCAGGAAAGACAATACTGGCGGAATGTGGAATGTCAGATACCTTAATCGGGTAGGGAGGTTAGAAAATTTAAAAAGATAATCAAATAGGTTGAAGTTAGATATATAGTGGGGATTAGTGAAGTTCAGTGGAAAGAGCTTAGGAAGGAAGCTTAGGGTTTAATGTCCTGTCGACAGCATGGTCATTAGAGACGGAGTTAAAGCTCTGAGCTTTTTCGGTAAGGATGGGGAACGAAATCGCCCGTGTCCTTTGAAAGGAACCATCCCAGCAATTCGCCTGCAGTGATTTAGGGAAATCACAGAAAACCTAAATCCGGATGGCCGGAGGTGGATTTGAACCACCATCCTCCCGAATATGAGTCCAGTGTGTTACCACTGCACCACCTCGCTCGGTGTGGAAAGAGCATCAGGATGTCTGGTCAGGCGAGTACAGCATTATAAATATGAATCAGTTGGGACCATTACAGGAGTAGGGCTGATAATGAATAAGAAAACAGAAATGCAGCTAAACTACTGTGAGCAGTGCAGTGATCGCATTACCATTGTCAAGATATACAAAGCTAACACCGACCACAATAGTCAGGTTTATTTGTCATCTAGCTCTGCCGATGATGAGAAAATCGAAGAAATGTATGAGGAGGTAAAGGCAATTATACAGGCTGTTAAGGGAGAGGAAAACTTAACTGTGATGGGGAAATGGAATTCGGTAGTAGGAAAAGGAAGGGAAGGAAATAGAGTCAGTGAATATGGACTGCAGAAGAGGACTGAAAGACATAGGCCCCGGTAGAATTTTGCACAGAACATAGTTTAATCATAAGAAACAAATAGCAGGAAGGCAACACCTACAAAAAAATCCATGGATTTATTTCATAAAAAAAGAAACTTTAAAAATGGAAAATCCAATTGAAATGTCAATAATGGAGGATACATAACAACTCACCGTAAAGTGGCCTGCTGAGCTGCTGAAAGGCACGAAAAATAGACAATCACATTCAGACAACTTAAATTTTCTGCCACCTCAGGTTGAGGCCAGCATTGGATGGATTATTGATGTAGGTGGCGAGAGATTCATTACTGGAGCAGATACGTTTCCCATGGATGCCTAGGCTGTAGGAAAGGGATCGTTTAATATGGAAGGGATTGCAGCTGACAAAGTGGAGGTACTGTTGTTTTTTTGTGGGTTTAATATGGACTGAGGTGTGGATGTGGGACTCAACAAGGTGAAGGTCAACATCACGGAAGGTGGGTTGAATTTTAGAGAAGGGCCAGGTGAATTTTAGGTTGGAGACAGAGTTAAGGTTATGCAAATGATACAGTACCTGGCATTGGAATCATTACAATGGCACTTATCGCTGCATTGTGGGCTACTTATGAAACTCCAATCATCAACATTCTCTTCCGAATGCAAAAATATATTGTTGACTCCCAATTACATAGGTAGAAAAGATCATCAGAAAAAAATATGAGAAATCAGAGCTCAAACGGAGAGATTCAGATGTTCTTTCTTCCAATTGCTATTCGAGAATGGAATGGGAGAAACATAGTATAAAGGTGGTTCGATGAACCCTTTGCCACACACTTAAATGTGATTTGCAGAGTATCCCACGTAGATGCAGATGGTCTTGAAGGAAGTTCAGAAGGTTTTCTTTGCCAGACCACAAAGATATCATCTGTGAATCTATACCAAACCAGGGGGTGCAACTTCTGCGTCTTCTGGAATGCCTCTTCCATGCAGTCCATGAAGGGGTTGGCATAGGAAGGGGCCATCCTGGTTCCAATAGCTGTCTCCCTGATTTGTTAGTAGGTCTGGCCCTCAAAGGCGAAGTAATTATGGGTGAGGATGAAATTAGCAAGTGTGACAAGGAATGAGGATTATGGGAGGCTTTCCAGTGCTGAGAAACCATGGGTGAGGGGTATTTTGGTGTAGAGGGGTGTGGCATTTATGGTGACAAAGAAGCTGTCAGGTGGGAGAGGCATAGTGGTGGATCTGAGGCCTTCTAGAAAGTAGTTAGTGTCTTTGATGTAGGATGGGAGCCTGCAGGTTATAGGTTGGAGGTGTTGGTCTACAAGAGCTTAGACATGCCGTGTTGGGTCTTTGAAGCCTGCTGCCTGCTATTCACTGTAGTCTTTTTGATTTAATCAACTTAAAACATGAGAAATCATTTCTTGACAATCATTCCTATTCCAAAGAAGAATTTCTGAACATACAACTAGCTTAAAACCATTGAAAGAAGGAAGAATAGCCTTGACTAAACGATGAGATTTTGTTCCAACATAGAAAAAGTTACAGAATGCATAACAGGATACTTGTGAACTTTCATTGACATTCTGTAAGTGAGATAAAAATGATAGGGCACAAACACCGGAGAATAAAAATTCCTGACAACACATTAGACCAGTGTGATATAAATCACAAAAGTTTCTTAATTTAATGAGGAAGCACACTTATGGGAATAGAATGTATGTAGGTAACTGTTGTGTAAAGCAAGTTTTCATGAAGCGAAACAAAGGAAGAAAATGTAAAAATAAAACAAAATACAATTAACAGTGAAAGGTAAATTAAAAAGTAAAAGAAAAGAGTAGGATACAGAAAACTTACCTCTTTCTTAACTTTTTTGGTAGGTAACTGTTAACAGCTGTCAAGTACTTTATAAAATGCATGTTTGAACAGCAGTTCTTTTAATTAAAACTTTAAAATATCATTTTACATATATTAAGTTTTTAATAAAAACAACAGATGGTCAAATAAGCACTTTGTAAACTATTTCCTTTTCATCATAGTCCATAGTGTATGCATTGATGAGGGGTTGAACTCGAAAAAACCCATTGAATATCTGTTGAAACTTTTGAGTTCAGCTACTTATGCTATTAGGGTAGTTTCAAGTTTTGGTGATATACATCTCAGTAAATTAGCTTACTATGCCTATTTTGATTCTCTGCTTTCGTATGGCATCATTATCTGGGGTAATTCATCACTGAGTAAAAAAGTAGTCATTGCACAAAAGTGTGTAATCAGAATAATTGCTGGAGCCCATCCAAGATCATCCTGCAGACACTTATTTAAAGAGCTAAGGATCTTCACAGTAGCTTCACAGTATATATATTCACTTATGAAATTTTTTATTACCAATCCCACCGAATTCAAAAGCAATAGCAGTGTACATAACTACAACACTAGGAGAAAGAATGATCTTCACTATTCAAGGTTAAATCTAGCTTTGGCACAGAAAGGGGTGAATTATGCTGCCACAAAAGTCTTTGGTCACCTACCAAACAGCATCAAAAGCCTGACAGATAGCCAACTAGCATTTAAAAATAAATTAAAATAATTTCTTAATGGCACTATAGAAGAATTTTTAGATATAAATTAGTAAATCTGAAAATTAAATAAATAAATAAAAATATTGTGTCATGTAATATTTACTACAAAGTAATATGTAAAGACACCTTTCATTAACCTGACATGTTCCATATCATTAAGAAGTATCATATTCATGATCTATGGAACAAGTACTAATCTAATCTAATCTAACTGATATTTCTTTAATAATGGAAAATCCGATTGGAATGTCAGTAATAGAGGATAGATAACAACTCACTGTAAAGAGGCTCACTGAGCTGCCGACAGGCACGAAAAATACACAATCCCATTCACACAACCTTGATTTTCACTTGTGTGATTTTGTGTATGTATGTGTTTTTTTTTTTTCTGATGAAGGCCATGGCCGACAATTTTGTTGTGTGAATTGTTGTTGTTATGGTCTTCAGTCCGGAGACTGGTTTGATGCAGCTCTCCTTCCTACTCTATCCTGAGCAAGCCTTTTCATCTCCTCATAAGAACGGCAACCCACATCCATTTGAATCTGCTTACTGTACACGTCTCTTGGTCTCCCCCTGCGATTTTTACCCCACACACTTCCCTCCAATGCTAAATTTATGATTCCCGATGTCTAAGAATGTGTCCTACCAAGCGATCCCTTCTTTTAGTCAGGATATGCCAAAAATTCCTTTTCTCACCAATTCTGTTCAGTACCTCTTCATTAGTTATGCGATCTACCCACCTAATCTTCAGCATTCTCCTGTAGCACCACATTTCAAAAGCCTCTATTCTCTTCCTGTCCGCACTGCTTATCGTCCATGTTTCACTCCGTACAAGGCAACACTCCATACAAATGCCTTCAGAAAAGACTTCCTTACACTTAAATTAATATTCGATGTTAGCAAATTTCTCTTTTTCAAAAATGCTTTTCTTCCCATTGCCATTCTGCATTTTATATCCTCTGTACTGCGACCATCGATGGTTATTTTACTACCAAAGTAACAAAACTCATCTACCACCTTCATTGTTTCGTTACCTAAGCTAATTCCTTCAGCATCGCCTGATTTTCTAAGACCGCATTCCATTATTTTTGTTTTGCTCTTGTTAATGTTCATTTTTCATTTTATATGCTCTCTTCAACACGCTGTCCATTCCATTCAACTGCTCTTCCAGGTCCTTTGCTGTCTCTGACACAATTACAATGTCATCAGCAAAACGCAACGTTTTTATTTCTTCCCCCTGAACTTTAATCCCTACTCCAATTTTTTCCTTGCTTTCCTTCACCGCCTGCTCGATGTACAAATTGAATAACATCGGAGAAAGGCTACAACCCTGTCTTACTCCCTTCCCAACTGATGCTTCCCTTTCATGCCCTTCGAGTCTAATAACTGTGGTCTGGCTTTTGTACAAGTTGTAAATAACTCTCCTTTCCCTGTATTTTACCCCTGCTGACTTCAGAATTTGAAAGAGTGTATTCCAGTCAACATTGTCAAATGCTTTCTCCAAATCTACAAAAGCTAAAAATGTAGGTTTGCCTTTCCTTAATCTATCTTCTAAGATAAGACGTAAAGTGAGTATTGCCTCCCGGGTTCCTATGTTCCTCCTGAATCCAAACTGATCTTCCCCGAGGTCAGCTTCTACCAGCCTTTCCATTCTCCTGTAGATAATTCGTGTTAAAATTTTGCAACCATGACTTATCTAACTGATGGTTCTGTAATTTTCACACCTGTCTGCGCCTGATTTCTTTGGAATGGGGATTATTACATTTCTCTTAAAGCCTGAGGGCATTTCGCCTGTCTCATACATCCTACACACCAGTTCAAATAGTCTTGTCATTGTGTGAATATGATTGTGGTTTCACTTGATTCAGTCATGGTGAATTGAGAACATTCACTATGAGCCACTTACCTTGACTAGAACAAGGTAAGCATATCTGCTGCTCAGAATGTGGTTGCTGTTTGCTAATTCTTGTATAACTCTGCTCTTTTCTACAGATATAACACCGTGCTGTTATTAAGTCCAGTGGGGAACCTGTTGATAGATATACATCTTCAGATATGTTTATTAAAAAAAACCTAAAAATTAACAATGGAAAATCTTATTGGAATGTCAATACTGCAATACTGAAGGCTAGGTAACAACTCACCAGGAAGACATTCATTGAGATACTAACAGGCGTGAAAAATAGACATCCACATTCACACAACTGTATGTGTTTCTTTTTCTGATGTAGACCACAGCTGAAAATGTACGTTGTGTGAATGTGTGTCTATTTTTCATGCTACTCAGCAGCTCATCATATGTCTTTACAGTGAGTTGTTATCTATCCTTCATTATAGACAAAACACATATTTATACTTATAAGTTTGTATCATTTTATGAAACACTTCCTAAATTATTACTATCAACATTTCACTAAAGACTAAACATTATAATACTGATTGTCTTTCACTTCAAGCATGAAGATATTTGCAAGACATACAATCTGTGATGAAATCTATCACTGAATCTATATTACATGATTTCAGTGAGAAAAATCTAATGATCATATGACTTTACTGGCTGGGAGATCTCATCTGGGGTTATTCGGCTGCCTTTTTATTTGATGCCACAAAAGCTACTTGCATACCTAAGATGATGAATTGATGAGGACAACACAACACCCAGTCCTTTAGCAGGATCAGAATCTGGACCCCACTGATGGTAGTCAGTGAGCTATCAACTGAGCAATAGAAAGGAAGTTTAAGCAAGCAATTGTTGACAATCAGAGTACTGAGAGCTTCTCAAGGAACAACTTAAATTCAAGTTTGTTACTACTTCTCTTTTATAGTTACCTGTTCTACAGTCAGTTACCATTACACTGCATTATGTAACTGGGGACAATCACTGATAATCTATTTTCAATCACATGCCCCACAGTTTTCCTTTCATACCCAACATTTACTCTAAAGAAATCAAATACATATTTCATATTAGACTAAATTTTAAGTACCACTTTGCCAAGATTTGGAATGCAACTATTTTTAAAAGCCTTTTTATTCTGGCAATAAACACATGAAAATATGAGTTTGCAAATGTGTAAAAGTGTTGCAGTCAACCCACTTGTGAACTGCAAAACTAGAAAAAATTTTGGCAATGTACATGAATAGGCATAATTAAATTTGAGGACCTACTAACAATGAGAATTAAAAATCAAAGTTATAAAACATAAATTGCCCAGTCTTATGGTTTTAATATGAAAAAGTATGCTCAACATTTATATATATATATATAAAAAACGCTGGGCCATAGTAGACCATTTGGTAATAGCTGCATAAAAAGCAGGTCAGTGCATGTTACCAGACAGAAGAAGTGTCACATTGAATCAGACAATGTGTATTCACTTGTTCCCCATATCCCAAGGATTTGTTACTTGATGACACTGGTTATAGACCTAACTGAATGATCAAATGGCAGCAACAGCAAGTGAATACCACCAAATATGATGCGCAAAAAAACATTTAACAATATTCTTGAGAACACATGCATTTGTGTGTCCAAAACATGTGTAATAATTACAGAGTGTAGTAGTAATCTGTAATTGCCAAGTTGAAAGCTATACCTTTTTATGTTTTACATGTCTATGCAAAGTCACTATAAATAAAAAAAGGTAAAATTTTTGACAATGTTTACAATATGTAGATAGGGAACAACTCACCATAAAGACGAACATTGAGCCGCCGATAGACACAAATAAAAGACACACAAACACATACACAATTCTCAGAAATAGAACACTCATCCACACAATCACTCAGGCACACTCATCCACACACGTCAGCCATCTCTGGCCGCCCAACACAGTCTGACTCACGGAAAGCAGAAGGGATGGGAGGGGGGGGGGGGGGGGGGGGGAAGGAGCAGAGGAGAGGGGGGTGAAGTGGAGAGGGGAGATAAGGGTGGGGATACAACAGAGGAAATGTCAGGCAGAAAATAAATGCAGTATGAAAAAGGTGTGTGTGTGTGTGTGTGTGTGTGTGTGTGTGTAATAATGATAAAATGATAATAAATATAAAATAGAAAAAATAAAAATATAATAATAAAAAAATTATTAGAAAAACAGAAAGCACACAGTAGGGAAAGGGGCATGAATCAGAAGTAAATTTAGGATGTGAGGGGGAGGGGGACTGTGGGGTATGGAATGTAAGATGTTAGGTTATCTGAGGTTGAGGACAGTATGGTTACGGGACCTTAGGATGTGCTGTAGGGATAACTCCCATCTCCACAGTTGAAAAAAGCTGGTGGAGGAGGGGAGGATCCAGATGACTTGGGTGGTGAAACAGCTGGTAAAGCCCAAGGTGCTGTGATCTGCTGTATGCAGCACCACAGGATAGTCGATATTGCTATTGGCCACAGTTTGACGGTGGCTATTCATCCTGATTGAGAGCGGTTAGTTGTCATTCCAATGTAGAATGCAGAGCAGGATTGCAGTCGGTATATTGCGTGGCTGCTTTCACAGGTGGCCCAGCCTCTGATTGGGTAGGACAAGCCTGTGACGGGACCTGAATAGGAAGTGCTGGGTGGGTGGATTGGCCAGGTTTTGCATTGGGGTCTTCCACAGGGATATGATCGCTGTGGTAAGGGGTTCGGATTAGGAGTGGCATAGTGATGGACTAGGATGGTGTGGAGGTTGGGTGGGCGATGGAGGAGTTAGGAGGATCTTAGGTAGGCTGTCTCTCATTTCAGGGCATGTTGACAGATAAAGTTCTGATGTAGGATATGGTTTAGTTGTTCCAGTCCAGGATGCTATTGGGTGAAAAGGGGGGCACTTCTTTGTGGCTGGTTAGTAGGGTTGGAGGGAGGATTGTTAGTGTGTGAAGATATGGCACGGGAAATCTGTTTATGGACTAAGTCTGGTGGGTACTTTCTGTCTGTGAAGGCCTTTGTGATGTTTTCGACATACTGGTTAAGGCAGTTCTCATCACTGCAGATACCCCTTCCACGGGTGGTGAGACTATATGGGAGGGTTTTTTTTATGTGGAAAGAATGACAGCTGTCAAAGTGAAGGTACTGTTGAGAGTTGGTGGGTTTGATGTGGACAGAGGTGTGGATGGAGCTGTCAGAGAGATGCAGATTAACATCCAGGAAGGTGACATGTCGGGTTGAGAAGGACCAAGTGAAACGGATGGGTGAGAAAGAGTTGAAGTTGTTGAGGAATGAGGATAGGGAGTCCTTCTCAACCTGAGCATGGAGTGGAGCACAACAGCTTGGACTTTAACAGCTGCTTCACCACCCGAGACATCTGGATCCTCCCCTCCTCCACCAGCTTTTCTGAACTGCAGAGATGGGAGTTATCCCTACAGCACATCCTAAGGTCCCGCAACCATCCTGGCCTAAACCTCAGATAACATAACATCGTACATTCCATGCCCTATAGTCCCCCTCTCCCTCACATCCCAAATTTCCTTCCGATTTATACCCCTTTCCCTACTGTATGCTTCCTGTTTTTTAACAATATTTATTATATATTTATTTATCATTATATATAGCATTTTTACAAATGTCTGTCTAGGTGTGTTTGCATTTCGATATGTGTGAGTGTGTGTGTATTTGTTTACTTTCCTTTTTTTCCCCTAAGGTAAGTCCTTCCACTCCTGGGATTGGAATGACTCCTTTTCCACTTCCTTAAAACCCATATCCTTCCCATTCTCCTCCCCTGTTTTCCTCTTTTTCCTGAAGAACCTGCCAGTGGTGGCGAAAGCTTCTATGTGTGTTTGTGTGTGATTATTTGTGCCTATCGACGAGCCGGTCCTTTTGGTAAGTCATCCGATTTCTATTATAAAATAGACAAAGATTACTCACCAGGCGAAGGAGCACAGGTGTGACAGCATCACAAATAAATAAATGAATAACACACACACACACACAAACGCAAGCTTTCACAACCCAGTTGCTTCTTCAGGCAGGGAAGGAGAGGGAAAAGGAAATGATGAAGGTTTTAAGGAAGGGGGTAAGGAGCCATTCCAATCCTGGGAGAGGAAAGACTTACCTTGGGGGAAGAAAAGGAAGGTGAACAAATACACACACACCCATACATTTACACAGACGCAAACACTCCTAAGCACAGTATGTCTGCTTTTTGTGTGTGTGTTTTATTTATGTTACTAATATTACCTGTGCACCTTCGCCTGGTAAGTAAACTTCATTTACTTTTTATATATATTTTTCCTGCTAGGAATTCCCCCCCTCTCTCTATCTCTCTCTCTCTCTCTCTCTCTCTCTCTCTCTCTCTCTCTCTCTCTCTTATTTTGGGCGATAATTATAGATAGCCTAGTGAAATTACACATTTGTTTCAGTGGATATCAAAAACCTATATACCAATATCCCAATTAAAGAAACAATAATTCAATAATAAAATCTACACTAAAGCAGATAGTGTAGCCATGGGAAGTTGTATAGCAAGTACATTAGCGAACATCTTCCTAAATACCCTAGAAAATTAATTATTCACATCCAAGAGACAAATTTTAAGCAAAATTATGTATTACTTTCAGTACATTGATGACACATTAATTCTTGTAAATATAATGATGACATACAAGAAATTTATCAGATATTTAACAACCTACACCCTAATATAAAATTCACAATCAAAGAAGGAATTAATAATTCAATAAATTGTTTAGACCTTACTATTACTAAAAATAATAATCAACACACCTTTAAAATATACAGAAAGCCTACAACTACAGATTGCATTATAAATGCTGACTCATGTCATCTCACATCATATAAATTAGCATTTTTCAAATCAATGATTAACAGAGTTATCAACTTACCCCTAAGCAAGGAAGCAGTTAGTAAAGAACTTGAAATTCCTCAGTACATAGCAACTTTGATCCTACAATTATCACACAGTTATGTAACAAACACCTAACACCAAAAGAAGACAGACTGCACAAAGACATTCAAGTTGTTAGAGAAGACAGAATTCGTACTAAATTTAAATACATACCCACAATATATTTGGGTAAAATTTCCACCAAAATTAACAAACTCTTTAAAAACAGAAGAATTAAATTCACCTTTCGCACCAACAACGATTTAAGAACAAAACTACATTTCGCAACTGCCAGAAATTCTCCATACCAGGCATCAGGAATCTACTGTAATCACCTGTAAAAACCGCAATAGCTTTTATGTGGGTCAGACGGGACGTAATTTCGTCACACGATTTTATGAACACATCAGAATAAATGAATACAACTTGTCAATTTTTATATACACCTTAAAAACGAAAACCATTCAACTCAAAACATCGAGAGGGCACTGACGATTTTACATAAAGTTCCAAAGGGACCAGTAATGAATATTTTGGAAGAGGTCAAGATATGTATTCACACTAAAAATCATCCAGACAAAGTGCTTAATGAACACACGGATTTTAAACATAAAAATTATTTAGTTAACTTTATTGACTTCATCGATGGAAAAGGCTGAGTAAATAACAACAAACCAATGATAGCTATTATAAATAGCTACTAAAATAACCCTCTGACCTATTAAACATCTCTGGTATCATAGTTAGTTACATTGTAAAACATCTTCGGCAAACTGTTACATTTAAAAAATGTTTTTATACAAAAATTAAAATCTAATAAACATCTCAGGCTGCAGAAAGTACAGCAGCTATCTGCAAATAACATACTGTTATAAAGTATGATTATATAATAACAGTTATGCCAGATGTTATATATGACAATAGACCATCATAGCTGTAAGTAGAAAATTATTACGTATGTAACTCGTCACTTACAATACACAAATAGTAATTTATGTTATTCTCACATAATCTCAGGCACTTGAAAATGGTGAACTGCTGAAACAGCTGTTGTGTAATAAATAAAAAAAATTAATATCAAAGAGGAAACATTCCTAACAGGAAAAATATACGTAAAAAATAGATGAAGTCCACTTACCAGGCGAAGAAGCACAGGCAGTGATAGCAACAAATAAACACACAGACACACACACACACACACACACACACACACACACACACACACACACAAGTGTGTGTCTGTGTGTTTATTTGTTGCTATCACTGCCTGTGCTCCTTTGCCTGGTAAGTGGACTTCATCTATTTTTTACGTATAAATAAAAATATTAATTAAAGCAGTGACCTGGACCTCTTAATACTATGTCCTTTAGAGACATTTATTTCACTGCGGGCCCAACATTCAAGAAAATTACCTTCAAATTTGAAGGAAAGAAAAATAGTTGACAGAGGTCCTATAAATTACAAAACTGCATTGATCAACACCCGGGGGAAAGATTTCGCACAGCTATCAATTAGAACATTTCAACAAAGCGTAATTTGGACTTCAAACATTTTGAAAGTGGGCACTCACACAGCAGGGTATTCAAAAACAACAATCCTGAGCCCACAAATTGCCAGTCTGTGGGATTAATCATTACACTATATCACTAATTTGTCACAGTGCTAAAAATAATTGCTCACATTCAAGACAAAAATCTTTAGAGAGAATTTTCTCTTTATCTATAGCCCATTCATGTGAGGTATTCATAGAACCTGAAAGAGTCATCTACCCAATTCTCAATGCTAATATCAAATAACAACCATAACTGCTCATGTACAGAATACATGAGAATTTTAGTAATTTTAAATTACTGTACCTAAGAGGCTCGGTAATACATCCTTAATCCAGACATTGACATGGTAAATGCCAGGAAGGTATTTTAGCCTCCTCAAACCAATTTGTTTCTCTACCATAAGCAGCTCATCGTCTGAAAGAGAGAGACAGAGAGAGATATGTTTAACAATTTCATGATAAGCTACTAAAAAAATTCTACTGTACTGTAAATAGATGGAGAAAACAAAATATTTACCAATACCACTCACCAGTACTTTCTTTGTCTGTGTCAGGGTCTTGTTCAGTACGCCCATAATTGCTTTCTGGCCTAGCCTGTTCTTGACTTTGATTTAGTGCTGAAGGTCCGCACTTTGCTCTCTCTTTTGAGCTGCTGTTCCTGGAACAATGGCCTCTTGTAGGGACTTCACAGCTTTCTTTCACAGATTTGTTTACATGATCAGAAGTGCCAGAGCATGTTCCTCCTGCATTGAGGTGCTCAGGTTTCTGCCTCTTTGACGGAGCTGCTCTAAATGATGTGCTGTCCTCTTCCTGGTATCTGCTGCCCACGTCACCATCATCAGATTCTACCCGTGTACACTCTTCTCCGTTCGGTCCTCTCTTCTTCTCTCCATAAAATGGATGCTGCTTATTACTTTTATTGTGATGTTGCTGAATTTCCCCTGGAAATTGAGTCTGTGTGGCTGAGCCTCTGAGTTTGCCAGAAGGAGGCATTATGTGTGTCAGAATACTCTGTGAATCATCGTCCCCTTCCTCAACACTGGGATTTGCATTATGCTGAGGGCCTGATTCCAGAATTGTAAATGACTTGTTTGAAGAGGAGGATATTGATAATTGTTTTTCAGAATCATCTACAAGGTTATGACAAACACCTGCAGTAGTATTGTGGGTATGTAGGAAGCTGGAATGAGATAAACATTAGATGAAATATACTGGTACACACAGGCTGTGTACAAGAAGGATATTTGACTTATAATCAGTAACTGTAGTGGGCATTGATTTGTTTGCAGTTTCTCAAATTCAGCGAAGATGAGCGGAAAATAATTAAACAGATGACACACTTACTTAATGCAAATTTTGTTTCAAATTTGGCACTTAATTTATTTCAAAAAACAATAGCTAACAAAGGAAAATACCGATCAGAATGACAATAAATAACAACTCACCCTAAAGACAATCAATGAGCCGCTGACATGTAAAATAGACAATCACATTCACATGAATGTTCAGACATGGCCTTTGTCAGAAAAAGAAACACATACATTCATTCAATCACTCAGCAAACTATACACACACAAGCACCATGTCCAGCCATTCCAGCGCCGCAAGCATCTATTCTGTTTTGTGAGGTGGGGAGTGTATGGGAAAGGATGCCAGTAAAGGTGGGGATGCAAAGTTCTGCAGTGCATGATGGATTGTAAAGGCTATGATAGGCGACACTGAATGCATTGAAGAAAAGGGGTGGGAAAGGATAAAAGAGAGTTGTAGAGGAGTATGGGAAGGGAGTGGGGAGGTTTGAAATGAGAATAATAAGAAGGAAAGATAAAAATAGGAAAAACAGGGAAAAATAAAGTTAGGAAAAAAAGAAAAGGAAATTTAAAATAAGTAAAAATAAAAAGTAATTAAAGGGATATTGCAAGTGGTGACACACAACTTCAGTTGTGTTCCTTGCAGTTGTGTGTAGACATGAGATACAGGATAATGAGTGGGGAAGGGAGAGGGGGCGAAAGATGTTAGGCATAGGGTACAGGGATGGGAAGTTATCTTAGGTTGAGGCCAGGATGGTTGTGGGACAGTAGAATGTGTTGAAGGGACAACTCCCATCTGCGCAGTTCAGAAGAGCTGGCTGTGGAGGGGAGAATCCAGATGGCTCGGGTAGTGAAGCAGCCATTGAAATTCAGAGTGCTGTTCTCACCCACACGCTGTGCCACAGGGTGATTTATCTTACTTTTTGACACAGTTTGGCGGTGGCCATTCATCCTGACAGACAGCTGGTTTGTCGTCATACTGATATAAAATGCTGTGCAATGATTGCAGAAGAATTGAGATATCACATGGCCGCTTTCACAGGTAGCCCAACCTCTGATGTGGTAGGATAAGCTTGTGACGGGACTGGGTGGGTGGATTGGGCAGCTTTTGCATGAGGGTCTTTCACAGGCATATGATCCCTGTGGTAAGGGGTTCGGGTTGGGAGTGGCATAGGAATGGACTAGGATGTTGTGGACATTGGGTAGGCGACGGAACACCACTTTAGGAGGGGTCTAAGGATCTTGGGTAGGATGTCTCTCATTTCAGGGCATTACGAGAGATAATCAAAGCCCCGACGAAGGATGTGATTAAGGTGTTGGGTGTTTTTACCGGCCCCCCAGTGCTGCTGTAGCAGTTTTAGAATCATTCAAAGAAAGTCTACACCAGGTAGTGCATAGGTATCTGGGCCATGTAATATTAGTCGGGGGAGACTTCAACCTTAAGAGTATAGATTGGGACCTCGCTAGTTACATTTCAGGTGGTACAGACAAGCAGTCTTGCGAGCTATTTTTGGACACAATCTCCGAAAACTGTCTTGAGCAGTTAAACCGGCAACTCGCGCACAATGGAAATATTCTAGACCTTATAGCCACAAACAGGCCTGACCTTATTAACGATGTCTGTGTAGAGACAGGAATTAGTGATCATGATATTGTCATAGCGTTGATGGTGACCAAATTTCATAAACTAATCAAGAAGGCTAGGAGTGTGTTTTTGTTGGGAAGAGCCGATAAGCAAATTCTGGTCCTATGTAAAATCGATAAGCGGGTCAAAGCCCACTGTCCAGTCACTCGTTGATCATTCCGGGGCAGTAATAGAAGAAAGCAAAAGCAAAGCTGAAGTTCTAAATTTAACCTTTAAGAAATCTTTCACGCAGGAGGACCGCACAATTGTACCATCATTTGATCAACATACTAATTCCGAAATGGGGGACATAGCAATAGGTATTTCCGGCGTAGAGAAGCAGCTGAGAGAGCTAAATACGAAAAAGTCTGCTGGTCAGGATGGAATACCAGTTCGGTTCTACAAAGACTATTCTGCGGCATTGGCCCCCTACTTAGCTTGCATTTATCGTGAATCTTTAATTCAGCGCAAAGTTCCTAGTTATTGGAAAAAAGCATAGGTGACTCCCTTTTATAAGAAAGGAAAGAGAACTGACCCGCACAATTACAGGCCAATATCGTTGACAACAGTTTCATGTAGAATTTTAGAGCATATTCTCAGTTCGAATATAGTAAATTTCCTTGAAACGGGAAAGCTTCTTTCCATGAATCAGCACGGGTTTAGGAAACGTCGTTCATGTGAAACTCAGCTTGCTCTTTTCTCACATGACATCTTGCAAGCCATGGATGAAGGACAACAGGTGGATTGTGTTTTTCTCGACTTCAAAAAGGCGTTCGACGCGGTGCCACACTGCAGACTGCTAACGAAGATACGAGCTTATGGAATAGGTTCACAGATTTGTGACTGGCTGGAAGACTTTCTAAGTAATAGAACACAAGTATGTTCTTCTCGATGGAGAGTGTTCATCAGAGACAAGTATATCGTCAGGCGTGCCCCAGGGGAGTGTGATAGGACCGCTATTATTTTCTATCTATATAAATGATCTGATGGACAGAGTAAGTTGTAATTTGCGGCTGTTTGCTGATGATGCAGTGGTGTATGGGAGGGTGTCGTCTTTAACTGACTGTAATAGCATACAGGATGACTTAGACAAAATATCTAGTTGGTGCGAAGAATGCCAGCTAGCTCTAAATGTAGAAAAATGTAAGGTGATGCGCATGAGTAGGAAAAACAATCCTATAATGTTCGAATACAGCATTAGTAGTGAACTTCTTGATGCTGTCGCGTCGTTCAAATATGTAGGCGTAACATTGCAGAGCGATATGAAATGGAACGAACATGTAAGGACACTTGTGAGTAAGGCAGACAGCCGACTTTGGTTTATTGGGAGAATTTTGGGAAGATGTACTTCACCTGTAAAAGAGACCGCATATAAAACGCTTGTACGACCACGTCTTGAGTATTGCTCAAGTGTTTGGGACCCACAGCAGATCGGTTTAAAGGAAGACATAGAGGCGGTTCAGAGGTGAGCAGCTAGATTTGTTACCGGTAGGTTCGGCCAATGCGTGAGTGTCACGGAAATGCTCCGGCAACTCAACTGGGGATCGCTGGAGGAAAGATGACTTTCTTTTCGTGAAATTCTGTTGAGTAAATTTAGAGGGCCGGAATTTGAAGCTGAGTGTAGTACGATCTTGCTGCCGCCTACTTACATTTCGCTTAAAGATCACAAAGACAAGATAAGAGAAATTAGGGCTCTTACGGAGGCATATATGCTTTCCCCCCCCCCCCCCATTCTATTTGGGAATGGAATAGGAAAGGAAATGCCTAGTAGCGGTACAGTGTACCCTCTTCCATGCGCCTTACGGTGAATTGCGGAGTATGTATGTAGATGTAGATCGTCTTTTTTTTATGTGCATGTTGCAGCTCATCATAAATCTTTGCAATGAGATAAACTATCCTCATTATGTTGTTGAATTCCAAGCTGAACTTTTCATTATTATATTTTTGACATCTTTTTAATGTATTAGTTCCATCAAAGTCTCTTTTCATTCATTTGTCTTATTTATTCATAATATATATATATATATATATATATATATATATATAAAAATAAAAATAGAAAAGAGATGACTTACCAAAAGGACCGGCTCGTCGAGAGAAACAAATAAAATCACACACAAACACACATGTGTGTTTGTGTGTGATTTTATTTGTTTCTCTCGACGAGCCGGTCCTTTTGGTAAGTCATCTCTTTTCTATTTTTATTTTTATTTATCCCACCGGGAAAGTTTCCCTCTATAATTTATATATATATATATATATATATATATATATATATATATATAAAATAGACGAAGATTACTCACCAGGCGAAGGAGCACAGGTGTGACAGCATCACAAATAAATAAATGAATACACACACACACACACACACACACACACACAATCGCAAGCTTTCGCAACCCAGTTGCGTCTTCAGGCAGTAGGGAGGGAGAGGGAAAAGGAAATGATGAGGGTTTTAAGGAAGGGGGTAAGGAGCCATTCCAATCCCGGGAGAGGAAAGACTTAACTTGGGGGAAAAAATGGAGGGTAAACAAATGCACACATGCCCACACATTCACACAGACACAAGTACACCTAGGCAGACATACTGTATGTCTGCCTAGGTGTACTTGTGTCTGTGTGTGCATTTGTTTACCCTCCATTTTTTCCCCCAAGGTAAGTCTTTCCTCTCCCGGGATTGGAATGGCTCCTTACCCCCTTCCTTAAAACCCTCATCATTTCCTTTTCCCTCTCCCTCCCTACTGCCTGAAGACGCAACTGGGTTGCGAAAGCTTGCGATTGTGTGTGTGTGTGTGTGTGTGTATTCATTTATTTATTTGTGATGCTGTCACACCTGTGCTTCTTCGCCTGGTGAGTAATCTTCGTCTATTTTTTATATTTTATATTTCCTGCTAGGAATTTTTCGTCTTAATATTCGATATATATATATATATATATATATATATATATATATATATATATATATATATATATATATATATATAAAGATTGTTTTACTTACCCAAAGCACAGGCTCACTGAGAGAGACAAAAAACACAAATGAAAACACACACAAACAAACATTCAAGCTTTCGCAATCGTTGGTTGCTTCGTCAGGAATAGAGGAAGGAAGGAGGGGAAAGGATCTGGGTTTTAAGGAAGTGGATGAAGGGTCATTCCAATCCCTGGAGTGGAAGGAATTACCTTTGGGGAAAAAAAGGAAGGTAAACAAATACACGCACACCCACACATATACACATGCAGACACATTGTAGAAAACAGTTGGACAGAGATACCACTTGAGGCAGAGGCTCTGTCCTGAGAACCAAGGCAAAGATGTTAAAGATGGTGGACAGGAATTTGAATTTAGCGGAGGCTGATGCCAGGAGGGCAACGGGAAGAGAGAATATGCTGAAGGGAAAGTTCCCATCTCCGGAGTTCTGAAAGATTCGTGTCGGTGGGAAGTATCCAGATAACCCGGATGGTGTAACACTGTGCCCTGATGTGCTGGCCGTGCACTAAGGCATGTTTAGCCAGAGGGTGATCCTCATTACCAACAAACACTGTCTGCCTGTGTCCATTCATGCAAATGGACAGTTTGTTGCTAGTCATTCCCACATAGAATGCTTCACAGTGCAGGCAAGTCATTTGGTAAATCACGTGGGTGCTATCGCAAGTGGTTCTGCCCTTGATCGTGTACACCTTCCGGGTTACAGGACTAGATTAAGTGGTGGTGGACGGGTGCATAGGGCAGGTTTTACAAGGGGGACGGTTACAAGGGTAGGAGCCAGAAGGTAGGGAAGGTGGATTGGAGATTTCATAGGGATGGACTAGGATGTTATGGAGGTTAGGTGGGTTGCGGAACGACACTCTCAGTGGAGTGGGAAGGACGTCATGAAGGGGCAGGATTTAAGGAAGTCGTATCCTAGGTGTACTTGCATCTGTGTAAATGTGTGGGTGGGTGTGTATTTGTTTACCCTCCTTTTTCTCCCCTAAGGTAAGTCTTTCCTGTCCCAGGATTGGAATGACTCCTTACACACTCCCTTAAAACCCTCATCATTTCCTTTTCCCTCTCCTTCCCTTCTGCCTGATGAAGCAGCTAGGCTGCAAAACCCAGCGTGTGTGTGTGTGTGTGTGTGTGTGTGTGTGTGTGTGTGTGTGTATTTGTTACTATCACTGCCTGTGCTCCTTCGCCTGGTAAGTAGACTTCAACTACTTTTACATATATTTTTCCTGTTAGGAATTTTTTCCTCTATAATATTCAATAAATCTGAGATTGTACTATGTCATACGGGTTTTAGATCGATGGTTGTCAATGTTGTGGATCATTGCTCTTGGTAGCAGCTGGCTGATAACTCATGGGACGACAAACCAATTCATTACAAATCACTAATGCAACACACAAAATTGCAGATCTTTGACACTTTTAATGATTTTTAAATGACCAATTGTCCCCATTTATGACCAGCTTACAAGTCTCATTAATTACAACCATTATCACCAAGAACTCACATTCCACACATCAATAATACTAAGTTATACAGTCCGCATGTGGAATACTAAAGTCTGAGGTGTACAGTGTGGCACTAATATGGATTAATCATGGTAGATGCGCTTTCTGCACTACTGATACTGAAGAACTTTTCAATGATTGTTCAAATTTAAGTCCAAACTGACGAAGCTTGCACCACAGATCACGGCCAAAGCAACAAATAATACTCGGAACTGACATAGACTATGCTTCTGATGGATAATGAAACAATATTCTCAAGTAGTGTGGGTTGTGCTTCTGACAACTGACTGAACAATACTCTCATACATGCCACAAGTGCATCCTATTTATATCATCCAAACAATGTCTCTGAAAATTGCATAGATTAGATTAGATTAGTACTTGTTCCATAGATCATAAATACGACACTTCTTAATGATGTGGAACGTGTCAGGTTAATGAAAGGTGTCTTCACAAATTATGACTTTGTACTAAATATTACATGATCCAATTTTTTTTTTTTTTTTTTTTTTTTTTTTTCAGATTTACTAGTTTATATCTGAAAATTCATCTATAGTGTAGGAGTAGCCATTCAGAAATTCTTTTAATTTATTTTTATATGCTAGTTGGCTATCTGTCAGGCAAAATGTTAATTATGTATGTTAAGTTAACTATAATGGAAAAGTAAACAATTACATACAACTGGCAATAGTAAAAATTAGCTTAAATAATACTGAGTAAATTGATGTACAAATTTCGGTTAAATTAACAGTACGTCACTTGCAAATCTATTGAAATAGGTTTTCAAACAATTACTTCTTAATAAACACTAATTATACAGAAACTAATGAGGGCAAAACTTTTATAACATTACTTGTGAAACATCAGTTAACATCTGGCATGAATTAATTAATATTTGCTAATTAAACAAATGTCTGTGGTATCAAATAATAGAAAAAGACTTCAGCTAATTACTTTACAACAAACAATAACAAACATTTTGGAAAAGAAAATTTTGAAGATCTGAGTGCCTACTCAGCCACATTATTTCCTAAAATTTTGTTCTACCACGATCTCCTTCAAGACTTTAGCACTGAAAACACTAGGACCATGAACTGGAAAAGCTGTTCTTGCCACAGGTGAATTTCGTCCTATTCCAAATCCCATGCCCCTTTCCTTGATGTCGACCTCCATATGTCCAACGGCCAACTTCACACATCCGTCCACATCAAACCAACTAATAAACAACAGTACCTGCATTCTGACAGCTGCCATCCATTCCACATCAAACGTTGCCTTCCCTACAGCTTACGTCTTTGTGGCAAATGAGTCTGCTCCAGATTCCAGACTGCTGAACCAGTACACCAATAACGTAATAACAGCTTTCACATCCCGCAGCTATCCTCCTGATCTGGTACAGAAGCAAATTACCACAGCCACTTCCTTATTCCCCCAAATTCAGAACCTTCAACAGAAGAAACCCAGAAGTGCCCCTTTTGTCACCAGATACTTTCCAGGACTGGAGTGGACTCTGAATGTGGCTCTCCAGCAAGGATACAACTTCCTTAAATCCTGCCCCGAAATGAGATCCATCCTTCATGACATCCTTCCCACTCCATCAAGAGTGTCTTTCTGCCGCCCACCTAACCTCTGTAACCTCCCTATGAAATCCCCAAACCACCTTCCCTACCCTCTGGCTCCTATCCTTGCAACCGCCCCCGTTGTAAAACCTGCCCTATGAACCCTTCCACCACCACTTACTCCAGTCCTGTAACCCGGAAGGTGTACACAATCAAGGGCAGAGCCACTTGCGATAGCACCCATGTGATTTACCAACTGACATGCCTGCACTGTGAAGCGTTCTATGTGGGAATGACCAGCAACAAACTGTCCATTCACATGAATGGTCACAGGCAGACAGTGTTTGTTGGTAATGAGGATCACCCTGTGGCTAAACATGCCTTGGTGCATGGCCAGCACATCTTGGCAGTGTTACACCGTCCATGTTATCTGGATACTTCCCACCAACACCAATCTTTCAGAACTCCAGATATGGAATCTTGCCCTTCAACATATTCTCTCTTCCCGTTGCCCACCTAGTCTCAACCTCCGCTAAATTCAAATTCCCACCCACCATCTTTAACATCTTTGCCTCAGTTCTGTGGACAGAGCCTTTGCCTCAATTGGTATCTCTGTCCAACTTCTTTGCTTTCTACAAATGTCTGCCTAGGTGTGTTTGCGTGTGAATATGTGTGAGTGAGTGTGTATTTGTTTACCTTCCTTTTTTTCCCCTAAGGTAAGTCCTTCCACTCCTGGGATTGGCATGACTCCTTTTCCACTACCTTAAAACCCGTATCCTTCCCTTTGTCCTCTCCTTCCTTCCTCTTTTTCCTGAAGAAGCTGCCAGTGGTGGCGAAAGCTTCAATGTTTGTGTGTTTTTATTTATATATATTTTTTTTTAATTTTTTTTTTTCCTGTTTCTATCGGCGAGTTGGGTAAGTCAAACAATGATTATATATATATATATAAAGGAAAGGAATAGAAGGAAACTACCCTGGTGGCATAAAGAAATATAAAAAATTTGAAAACGGATGACTTACCCAAAAGGACCAGCTCGTCGATAGACACAAATAAAAATAAAAATCACACTCAAACACACATACAAGCTTTCGCCACCATTGGCAGCTTCTTCAGAAAAAAGGAAAAAAAGGGAGGAGAAAGGAAAGGATATGGGTTTTAAGGAAGTGGAAAAGGAGTCATTCCAATCCCAGGAGTGGAAGGACTTACCTTAGGGGAAAAAAAGGAAGGTAAACAAATACACACACACTCACACATATTGAAACGCAAACACACCTAGACAGACATTTTGTGACTAGACTAGGTGTGTTTGGTTTCGATATGTGTGAGTGTGTGTGTATTTGTATACCTTTCTTTTTTCCCCTAAGGTAAGTCCTTCCACTCCTGGGATTGGAATGACTCCTTTTCCACTTCCTTAAAACCCATATCCTTTCCTTTCTCCTCCCTTTTTTTCCTCTTTTTCCTGAAGAAGCTGCCAGTAGTGGCGAAAGCTTGTATGTGTGTTTGAGTGTGATTGTTATTTTTATTTGTGTCTATCGACGAGCCGGTCCTTTTGGGTAAGTCATCCGTTTTCAATTTCTTTTATATTTCTTTATGCCACCAGGATAGTTTCCTTCTATACTTTTTGTTTCATATATAAAAAATAGAAAACGGATGACTTACCCATAAGGACCGGCTCGTCGATAGACACAAAGAAAAATAAAAATCACACTCAAACACAGTGGTGGCGAGAGCTTGTATGTGTGTTTGAGTGTGATTTTTATTTTTATTTGTGTCTATCGACGGGCCGGTCCTTTTGGGTAAGTTATCCGTTTTCTATTTTTTTATATTTGTTTATCCCACCAGGATAGTTTCATTCTATTTCTTTCCTTATATATATATATATTTTTTTTTTTTTTTAATTTTTTTTTTTTTTTCCTGTTTCTATCGGCGAGTTGGGTAAGTCAAACAATGATATATATATATATCATTGTTTGACTTACCCAACTCGCCGATAGAAACAGGAAAAAAAAAAAAAAATTAAAAAAAAAATATAAATAAAAACACACAAACATTGAAGCTTTCGCCACCACTGGCAGCTTCTTCAGGAAAAAGTGGAAGGAAGGAGAGGACAAAGGGAAGGATACGGGTTTTAAGGTAGTGGAAAAGGAGTCATGCCAATCCCAGGAGTGGAAGGACTTACCTTAGGGGAAAAAAAGGAAGGTAAACAAATACACACTCACTCACACATATCCACACGCAAACACACCTAGGCAGACATTTGTAGAAAGCAAAGAAGTTGGACAGAGATACCAATTGAGGCAAAGGCTCTGTCCACAGAACTGAGGCAAAGATGTTAAAGATGGTGGGTGGGAATTTGAATTTAGCGGAGGTTGAGACTAGGTGGGCAACGGGAAGAGAGAATATGTTGAAGGGCAAGATTCCATATCTGGAGTTCTGAAAGATTGGTGTTGGTGGGAAGTATCCAGATAACATGGACGGTGTAACACTGCCAAGATGTGCTGGCCATGCACCAAGGCATGTTTAGCCACAGGGTGATCCTCATTACCAACAAACACTGTCTGCCTGTGACCATTCATGTGAATGGACAGTTTGTTGCTGGTCATTCCCACATAGAACGCTTCACAGTGCAGGCATGTCAGTTGGTAAATCACATGGGTGCTATCGCAAGTGGCTCTGCCCTTGATTGTGTACACCTTCCGGGTTACAGGACTGGAGTAAGTGGTGGTGGAAGGGTTCATAGGGCAGGTTTTACAACGGGGGCGGTTGCAAGGATAGGAGCCAGAGGGTAGGGAAGGTGGTTTGGGGATTTCATAGGGAGGTTACAGAGGTTAGGTGGGCGGCAGAAAGACACTCTTGATGGAGTGGGAAGGATGTCATGAAGGATGGATCTCATTTCGGGGCAGGATTTAAGGAAGTTGTATCCTTGCTGGAGAGCCACATTCAGAGTCCACTCCAGTCCCGGAAAGTATCTGGTGACAAAAGGGGCACTTCTGGGTTTCTTCTGTGGAAGGTTCTGAATTTGGGGGAATAAGGAAGTGGCTGTGGTAATTTGCTTCTGTACCAGATCAGGAGGATAGCTGCGGATGTGAAAGCTGTTATTACATTATTGGTGTACTGGTTCAGCAGTCTGGAATCTGGAGCAGACTCATTTGCCACAAAGACGTAAGCTGTAGGGAAGGCAACGTTTGATGTGGAATGGATGGCAGCTGTCAGAATGCAGGTACTGTTGTTTATTAGTTGGTTTGATGTGGACGGATGTGTGAAGTTGGCCGTTGGACATATGGAGGTCGACATCAAGGAAAGGGGCATGGGATTTGGAATAGGACGAAATTCACCTGTGGCAAGAACAGCTTTTCCAGTTCATGGTCCTAGTGTTTTCAGTGCTAAAGTCTTGAAGGAGATCGTGGTAGAACAAAATTTTAGGAAATAATGTGGCTGAGGAGGCACTCAGATCTTCAAAATTTTCTTTTCCAAAATGTTTGTTATTGTTTGTTGTAAAGTAATTAGCTGAAGTCTTTTTCTATTATTTGATACCACAGACATTTGTTTAATTAGCAAATATTAATTAATTCATGCCAGATGTTAACTGATGTTTCACAAGTAATGTTATAAAAGTTTTGCCCTCATTAGTTTCTGTATAATTAGTGTTTATTAAGAAGTAATTGTTTGAAAACCTATTTCAATAGATTTGCAAGTGACGTACTGTTAATTTAACCGAAATTTGTACATCAATTTACTCAGTATTATTTAAGCTAATTTTTACTATTGCCAGTTGTATGTAATTGTTTACTTTTCCATTATAATTAACTTAACATACATAATTAACATTTTGCCTGACAGATAGCCAACTAGCATATAAAAATAAATTAAAAGAATTTCTGAATGGCTACTCCTACACTATAGATGAATTTTCAGATATATTTATTTGTTGCTTTGGCCGTGATCTGTGGTGCAAGCTTCGTCAGTTTGGACTTAAATTTGAACAATCATTGAAAAGTTCTTCAGTATCAGTAGTGCAGAAAGCGCATCTACCATTATTAATCCATATTTGTGCCACACTGTACACCTCAGACTTTAGTATTCCACACGCAGACTGTATAACTTAGTATTATTGATGTGTGGAATGTGAGTTCTTGGTGATAATGGTTGTAATTAATGAGACTTGTAAGCTGGTCATAAATGGGGACAATTGGGCATTTAAAAATCATTAAAAGTGTCAAAGATCTGCAATTTTGTGTGTTGCATTAGTGATTTGTAATGAATTGGTTTGTCCTCCCATGAGATATCAGCCAGCTGCTACCAAGAGCAATGATCCACAACATTGACAACCATCGATCTAAAACCCGTATGACATAGAACGATCTCATATTTATTGAAAATTATAGAGGAAAAAATTCCTAACAGGAAAAATATATGTAAAAGTAGTTGAAGTCTACTTACCAGGCGAAGGAGCACAGGCAGTGATAGTAACAAATACACACACACACACCACACACACACACACACACACACACACACACACAAACGCTGGGTTTTGCAGCCTAGCTGCTTCGTCAGGCAGAAGGGAAGGAGAGGGAAAAGGAAATGATGAGGGTTTTAAGGGAGTGTGTAAGGAGTCATTCCAATCCTGGGACAGGAAAGACTTACCTTGGGGGAGAAATAGGAGGGTGTACAAATACACACCCACCCACACATTTACACAGACGCAAGTACACCTAGGATACGACTTCTTTAAATCCTGCCCCTTCATGACGTCCTTCCCACTCCACCGAGAGTGTCATTCCGCAACCCACCTAACCTCCATAACATCCTACTCCATCCCTATGAAATCTCCAATCCACCTTCCCTACCTTCTGGCTCCTACCCTTGTAACCGTCCCCCTTGTAAAACCTGCCCTATGCACCCGTCCACCACCACTTAATATAGTCCTGTAACCCGGAAGGTGTACACGATCAAGGGCAGAACCACTTGCGATAGCACCCACGTGATTTACCAAATGACTTGCCAGCACTGTGAAGCATTCTATGTAGGAATGACTAGCAACAAACTGTCCATTTGCATGAATGGACACAGGCAGACAGTGTTTGTTGGTAATAAGGATCACCCTCTGGCTAAACATGCCTTAGTGCACGGCCAGCACATCTTGGCACAGTGTTACACCATCCGGGTTATTATCTGGATACTTCCCACCGACACGAATCTTTCAGAACTCCGGAGATGGGAACTTTCCCTTCAGCATATTCTCTCTTCCCGTTGCCCTCCTGGTCTCAGCCTCCGCTAAATTCAAATTCCTGTCCACCATCTTTAACATCTTTGCCTTGGTTCTCAGGACAGAGCCTCTGCCTCAAGTGGTATCTCTGTCCAACTGTTTTCTACAATGTGTCTGCATGTGTATATGTGTGGGTGT
Organism: Locusta migratoria; assembly: GCA_026315105.1. Classification (NCBI taxonomy): domain Eukaryota; kingdom Metazoa; phylum Arthropoda; class Insecta; order Orthoptera; family Acrididae; genus Locusta; species Locusta migratoria. Next base: position 853,945,611 of record CM048744.1, on the reverse strand, counting down.
GCGTGTATTTGTTTACCTTCCTTTTTTTCCCCAAAGGTAATTCCTTCCACTCCAGGGATTGGAATGACCCTTCATCCACTTCCTTAAAACCCAGATCCTTTCCCCTCCTTCCTTCCTCTATTCCTGACGAAGCAACCAACGATTGCGAAAGCTTGAATGTTTGTTTGTGTGTGTTTTCATTTGTGTTTTTTGTCTCTCTCAGTGAGCCTGTGCTTTGGGTAAGTAAAACAATCTTTTTATATATATATATATATATATATATATATATACGTAAAAAATAGATGAAGTACACTTACCAGGCGAAAGGGCACAGGCAGTAATAGCAACAAATAAACACACAGACAGACACACACACACACAAAAATGCTAGCTTTCGCAGCCTAGCTGCTTCATCAGGCAGAAGGGAAGGAGAGGGAAAAGGAAATGATGAGGGTTTTAAGGAAGGGGGTAAGGAGCCATTCCAATCCCGGGACAGGAAAGACTTACCTTGGGGGAAAAAATGGAAGGTAAATAAATGCACATACACCCACACATTTACACAGACACAAGTACACTTAGGCAGACATACTGTAGAACTGTAGAAAAAAACTGTAGAATATATATATATATATATATATATATATATATATATATATATATATATATATATTATGAAGAAATAAGACAAATGAATGAAAAGAGACTTTGATGGAACTAATACATTAAAACGATGTCAAAAATATAATAATGGAAAGTCCAGCTTGGAATTCAACAACATAATGAGGATAGTTTATCTCATTGCAAAGATTTATGATGAGCTGCAACATGCACATAAAAAAAAGACGATCTACATCTACATACATACTCCGCAATTCACCGTAAGGTGCATGGAAGAGGGTACACTGTACCGCTACTAGGCATTTCCTTTCCTATTCCATTCCCAAATAGAGTGAGGGGGGGGGGGGGAAGCATATATGCCTCCGTAAGAGCCCTAATTTCTCTTATCTTGTCTTTGTGATCTTTATGCGAAATGTAAGTAGGCGGCAGCAAGATCGTACTACACTCAGCTTCAAATTCCGGCCCTCTAAATTTACTCAACAGAATTTCACGAAAAGAAAGTCATCTTTCCTCCAGCGATCCCCAGTTGAGTTGCCGGAGCATTTCCGTGACACTCACGCATTGGCCGAACCTACCGGTAACAAATCTAGCTGCTCACCTCTGAACCGCCTCTATGTCTTCCTTTAAACCGATCTGCTGTGGGTCCCAAACACTTGAGCAATACTCAAGACGTGGTCGTACAAGCGTTTTATATGCGGTCTCTTTTACAGGTGAAGTACATCTTCCCAAAATTCTCCCAATAAACCGAAGTTGGCTATCTGCCTTACTCACAAGTGTCCTTACATGTTCGTTCCATTTCATATCGCTCTGCAATGTTACACCTACATATTTGAACGACGCGACAGCATCAAGAAGTTCACTACTAATGCTGTATTCGAACATTATAGGATTGTTTTTCCTACTCATGCGCATCACCTTACATTTTTCTACATTCTTCGCACCAACTAGATATTTTGTCTAAGTTATCCTGTATGCTATTACAGTCAGTTAAAGACGACACCCTCCCATACACCACTGCATCATCAGCAAACAGCCGCAAATTACAACTTACTCTGTCCATCAGATCATTTATATAGATAGAAAATAATAGCGGTCGTATCACACTCCCCTGGGGCACGCCTGACGATATACTTGTCTCTGATGAACACTCTCCATCGAGAAGAACATACTTGTGTTCTATTACTTAGAAAGTCTTCCAGCCAGTCACAAATCTGTGAACCTATTCCATAAGCTTGTATGTTCGTTAGCAGTCTGCAGTGTGGCACCGCGTCGAACGCCTTTTTGAAGTCGAGAAAAACACAATCCACCTGTTGTCCTTCATCCATGGCTTGCAAGATGTCATGTGAGAAAAGAGCAAGCTGAGTTTCACATGAACGACGTTTCCTAAACCCGTGCTGATTCATGGAAAGAAGCTTTCCCGTTTCAAGGAAATTTACTATATTCGAACTGAGAATATGCTCTAAAATTCTACATGAAACTGTTGTCAACGATATTGGCCTGTAATTGTGCGGGTCAGTTCTCTTTCCTTTCTTATAAAAGGGAGTCACCTATGCTTTTTTCCAATAACTAGGAACTTTGCGCTGAATTAAAGATTCACGATAAATGCAAGCTAAGTAGGGGGCCAATGCCGCAGAATAGTCTTTGTAGAACCGAACTGGTATTCCATCCTGACCAGCAGACTTTTTCGTATTTAGCTCTCTCAGCTGCTTCTCTACGCCGGAAATACCTATTGCTATGTCCCCCATTTCGGAATTAGTATGTTGATCAAATGATGGTACAATTGTGCGGTCCTCCTGCGTGAAAGATTTCTTAAAGGTTAAATTTAGAACTTCAGCTTTGCTTTTGCTTTCTTCTATTACTGCCCCGGAATGATCAACGAGTGACTGGACAGTGGGCTTTGACCCGCTTATCGATTTTACATAGGACCAGAATTTGCTTATCGGCTCTTCCCAACAAAAACACACTCCTAGCCTTCTTGATTAGTTTATGAAATTTGGTCACCATCAACGCTATGACAATATCATGATCACTAATTCCTGTCTCTACACAGACATCGTTAATAAGGTCAGGCCTGTTTGTGGCTATAAGGTCTAGAATATTTCCATTGTGCGCGAGTTGCCGGTTTAACTGCTCAAGACAGTTTTCGGAGATTGTGTCCAAAAATAGCTCGCAAGACTGCTTGTCTGTACCACCTGAAATGTAACTAGCGAGGTCCCAATCTATACTCTTAAGGTTGAAGTCTCCCCCGACTAATATTACATGGCCCAGATACCTATGCACTACCTGGTGTAGACTTTCTTTGGATGATTCTAAAACTGCTACAGCAGCACTGGGGGGCCGGTAAAAACACCCAACAACTTAATCACATCCTTCGTCGGGGCTTTGATTATCTGTCCTCAGAACCCAAGCGACAAGCGTCATTGGTGCCGATGTGAGCTACGACTTGCAGTCGACTGCACCCCGCCATTCAGACATTTAACACTTAAGCTAATAGCCATTAACCTCCGTCAGAAAAAAGATCATGCACACAATCACATAGGCATACTTCACAGTCAGTTGTGTGTCTGTGTTGTGAGTCTGTGTGATTGTGTGAATGCTCGTTTTGCTGACGAAAGCTAATGAGCATTAGTTAAGTTTTGTATGTCTGAGTGTCTTTTTTAAACGCCTGTCACAGCTTGTTGTACATCTTTGCGGTGAGTTGTAAACTATATTCGTTATAAAGGTTTTAAAAAGGTATGCCAAAATTTCAGAAGAGTATTTTTCTTATCCATGGTATATAAGATACTGTCTAACATTCTGCGAAGTCCATCTAAAGAAAGATGTATTGGAGAATACCAGGGCAGCTTTTGCTAAGGGAGGGGGACAACAGAACAATTACTCAACATAAGGGAAATACTAAAAGACAATGTAACATGCTCTGACTACTTTTGTACTCTTTGTAGATTAAAAGCAGGCCTATGACAGCTTCCAACACTAAAGACTATGGACTATCATGGAAATTTTTGGATTCCCTAGCAAACTCATAAACTTTACAAAGGCGTGTTTAGTGGAATCTAATGCATGAGTGAAAGTAAAAGGAACAACATCTGATCCCTTTGAAACTCAGAGCAGATTATGAATCTATCCACTGCAATTCATAATGTAGTGCTAGAGTATGTCATAGAGGGCTTGATAATATGCATAAAGGTGTAAGAATAGGGAAGACATTTAAGGCATTGGTACATGCTGATGACTTAGGAGTTATGAGGGACACAAAGGAAGGAAGGAGAGGGAAAAAAGAAATGAACTTGCGCTATGCAAAATGAAGACTTAAGGTGTATATGGAAACAGATCGAAATGAAATACACAGGGATGGAAGTCTAACCACAGACATTGCATCCTTTGAAAGAGTGAAGGAATTTAAATTCATTGGGACACAAATAATGAATTTATAAAAGAAATACATTACCAAATACATACTTGAAATAAAATAAAGGCTGCCCTTAAGCGTTTACTACGACCCCAAAAATTAAAAGAAAATTAAAGCTGAACATTTACGAAACTATAGTGTTCCCAGTGGTTCCATATGAATGGGCCATGTGGACCATTATGCTTAGATTACAGGAAAGATGGCAGTCTTTTGGAAATTAAGTATTAAGAAAAATTTGTGGAACAATACGAGACCAAATTACAAAAGAATGGAAGAAATGGACATGTAATAAGGGATCATTCAAACCAATCTGTTATCATCAGCACAATTAGGAGGCTAGTATGGGTTGGTCATGTAGTCAGAGCAGATAATAGAGATATTGCTACATGTACTGAGGCAGACCAAATGCAAGAAGGCCTCCAGGGTGACCAAGTCGACAATGGAAAGATAACATAAAAAGAGAGGTGCCAAGGCCTAAATTCTGAAAGAATTATTTGGCCACATTAAGTAAGTAATACAGCATTATGAAGACACATACCATATATTCCTGCAGATAAGACGAGGTACAAATTTTCATCAAAGTTTTATAGTTTAAGCATATATCTGGCCTATAAGATGACCCCCAAGTTACTGTATTTACCCGAATGCAAACCACACTTTTTTTTCTAGTTTTCGGGATCTAAAAATATGCAAGCTGCTTAATTCGGAGGCAAAGCTTCAGGAAGTTCCGAAAATGCCACTAGATGCCGCCATAAGTAGTTTTTGCAATTGGTACATCTGGATTTCATCTTTGTTGCAGTGTTTGCGGTCTGCTTTTGAACTTTCTTTTGTGTAGTGCTACATTGTATCCAATCGTGAAGAAGTATTCTTTTCTTTACACCACGAAGTTTAAGGGAAAAGTAATTTCTTTCACTGAGACGACATTTAATAATGCTGATGCACATATTATGTGGGTGAAAACACATGAAATTGCCCAAGAACAGAAGATGAAGGGCTGCAAAGGAAACCACAATTGTTGCGTATACCTCCTAAATATTTTAACCCTTTCACTGCTCTGTATGTAAATATATGGTAATCGTTCCAGTGTGACTGTGGATATATTTTCAAGAAGCGACATTGTAAAATCAAGATGCATTGTAAATAATTAATTCTATTCCTGCTTTATGGTGTATAGGTTATGTACCCTTGTCTGCTCAGTAAATTAATAAAAAATGAATATATTATTTTTTTTATTTTTTTAATTACACAAACCTTTGTTTTCATAAATCTTTCCTCCACTATGTAAATTTCAGACTAAATTTCAATCTAATATTTTTTGTTCCATCATATTAGATGACCTCGGATTTTGGGGCCCTTTTTTTATCATTCAGCCATCGTCTTATCTGTGGAAATATACAGTAACTAATTCTGGTGGCACCCACTATGAGAGAGGCATTGTGCATTACACAAAGGTGAGATAATGAAATTTCCAGAGAGTGTGTTCTGAAAGAGTCATGCAACATATTACTTGCTCAAACATAACTATTATGAGATAACCACAATGAGACTCTCTTAGAAATTAGTACTGATATGGAGATTTCTTCCAATGTACCATCCATGAATGGAACAGAGAAAGGGAAGCAAATTTAGATTTCGCTCACTGTTTCACCAATGTCAGTGTTTCAAAATGTGGTTTAAAATATATAAAATTTTCAATCTTCATGTTATATGTTTTAAAGCACTGATAAAGGTCACACAGTGACTAAAACTAGATTTGTAATAATAAATAAACATTTGTGACTGATTGTTGCTTATCATTCTCATATTATAACAGTTGCTGAGCACAGTGATCTAATATGGACTCAAACTTGATTGAACCACATGTAGCATGCACCACACTGGAGTCTAGTACATTCATTTTCTCAGTTCAAGTAAATATGTAAAAATTATCTCTTTCTTAACACAGTGCAAATATTTTATTACTCACTCTGGGATCTGTTCCCTTTCACTGCCAACAACTGGTTGTAAACTTAAGTTTCTTCCATCAATTTTGAAGACTATACAATCATCATGTTTTGACAATGGAAGTGAAAATACTTTTCCTTGGATACCAAATAGCTTTATATACGATCCTTTCTGGAAAAAAATGTATTAAAATTTATGAACACTTGTGTAAGATTTGTGCCTTGTAATCAACAGAAATTGTCTGAATGATACTATCATAGAACAGTGGCACTATAAACTTCTATTTCTCACACTGAATTTGTTTTAACAAAAGTGCACTTTCAACTATCAGCATGGTAAAATAAACATCTGAGAAGTTACTAGATCTGAAAACTGAGATTGGTTTAATATTTTTTTTCCTCAATTTGCTCCAAGATTAGGTAGACAAATGAATAAGTAGGCTTCATATTACTGTAAGACTTATTTTTGAAATGAGGTCAAGGACACACACAGGTTCTTGTAACTTTAATACAAAAGCTATTTAAAATGGCCTTTGTCCAAAACATGTTCAGTGCAAGTGCTAAAAGTTCATTGCACAGTCATATTTGTCTGAAGATAGGAAGCCTTTGTCTGGTTTAGAGTCACTGATAACATTTTCATTATAGAAACTGAGGGCAAGAATGACCTTTATCCTTTCCTTCATAACCTCAACATAAACTTCCAATGCCATTTCACTTTGTACTTCTCAACTCAAAACGCCATCTTCCAAGACGTCGACCCCATCTCTCAAATGGCTCCATTAATAAACTCTCTCTCTTCTCTCTCCCTCTCCTGCCTGTCTTCCCCCCTCCCCCCCCCCCCTCCGTTTGTTTCCATTTGACTTTTCCACCCCCTCTCCTTTACTCTCTACATTCCACATGTACCTCAAAGAGGAAAGAAATGAATATTAGGGTTCAACATCCCATCACATTAAGAGCATTAGAAACAGAGCATACACTCGGACAGCTTGTTTGTCAGGGATGGGGAGGGAAACAGAGTTGCCAACTGTTAAGAAACCAAACACACATTAAAACAAATGCAATGTAACAAAGACTTATATGTACATAGCATTTTTCTTAACTGCAGATTGACATCATTTCAGATTTGCACTACAATTGTTGAAGTGGGATCATTTTATGAGTTGAACACTAGTTGCCTCCTTAGCTGCTCCTGTATGCACTAGTAACATGCTGTTTCTTTTTGCATCATATGCATCTTCTGCATTAACAGCAAGTAACAGTTACATTTTGTATCGGCACTAAATTCTGATCTCATATCTGCACTACATTTATGAAGTAGAACTTCAAAAATAATTTTTTGAACTGGAAACTCCAGTTGCTACTACACTGCTCCTGTTTGCTGAAAGTACACTGATCACATGCTCATTGTTTTGGTATCATATATTTTCTGCACTAACAGAGCACTTAACAGTTTCTTGTTCACAACAGCACTAAATTCTTTTCTCAGATCGGCATTACATAAATAAAGTAGGAGCTTCATTTTTTGAATTGAATACTTTAGTTGCTCCCTTAGCTGCTAGCAGTTCCTGTTCACTGGAAGTACATTGGTAACATGCTTTTTGTTCAATGTCATATGCATCTTCTGCACTAACAGAGCAGTTAACAGTTCTGTGTTCATATTAGCTCTAAACTCGGTCTTATTCTTCCTCACCAAACTAAAAACTCTTCCCACAGGGGAATTACTGTGAGGCACCAGAAGAATAGCCACCATACACTTAGTGACGGGTACTTTCTGGTTCCTGAAGAATCAGAGAGTTTTAACATACAAAAAAATCGTAATTTTTGCCATGTCATTCATGTCATAATTATTGGAAGAAATTCGTAATTATTATGATTGATTCACGACAGTTTTTATTTCTGGGGAAATTATCTGTGTTCTCTGAAAGAAACCATACCGGTATTTGCCTAGACTGATTTAAGAAAATCTGTGACTCAGCAGTACAATGGTAGAGTACCAAAATAAGAATCCAAAGGTCGCAGGTTCAATCCCTGCCAGGTCCTAGGAATTTTTTCTGACACTTTCCACTTTTTTCACCTGTGGCAGTGTTGCTAATGTGAAAAATATTGAGTAGCACCATGGTTTGGAACCCACGTTAAACTGTACATTCCCTTACAACTGGCTGGGTATGTCAGTTCGAATGTCGGAGGAGGAAGGCAACCGCATACCACCTCCAAACAGGACCGTGTCTAGTAAAGCACTGTGGCATTCAAACCAATCTTTGGATTGTTGACTGCTTTACCTTTTCAAATCAGGATAGATGGAGGTGGGTTTGAACACTACCACCTAGAGACAAGGCCTCACAAAAGCCTGTTCCACGTCACACCGGGCTGCAGCTGCTAGCTAACTGGCTGGCTGCTACGAGGCAGTGGACTGTTCCCCAGCGGCCAGCCATTCAGTTTGCAGTTGCGGCCCAGTCAGTGTGACATGGCATGAGCTGTTGCGAGGCCTTGTCTCTCAGTGGTGTTGGTTTGAACCGCCTTCCTCCCGATGCAAGTCTGGTGTATTACAACTGTACCAGCTCGCTTGGTCCCACCTCTCCCTCTACTCTACTCTCTCTGCTGTACTCTACTCTACTCTTCCTTTACTCCCCTCCCTTCCTCTTTTATGTTCTATATGCTGGACCCTCTTAACTACTTTTGTGTGGTTATTCAATCACTGTCCTTTATTAAAGACCTACCTGACACTGAGCCGCTATCCTATTTCATGTCATGCTTTGATCCTTACTCCCTCCCCACTTCCATCAGCCCAGGCAACCACTATCAAAAACAGTCAGCCAGTCTTGCAATGGTTACAACCGGTTGTGTTCCAGTGTCTGTGTTTGTTTATGTGTATGCTCCCAGTGGGCGAGAGAATTCAAAATCTAGTGCATATACTTTTTCCTATTGTGGATGTCTATGCTCTACACACAACGTTTCAGATAATTGGTTCTTATTCCATGCAGGAATTCCCTTTGTTGTTAAGGACCAACTCTGTTTCACACAGAAGGTAAGAAGTCTTAACAATTCATTACATAGGCCTACCTTATTGTTCCAGTAGTAACTGACAATTATAAAAGGAATGTGCAGGTAGTAGTAATGTAATTTTACTTTTGTTTCAGATTATGGAATCAAGCAGATTAAGATTAATCAATGATACTACAGCAACAGCATTCCTTCTGCTTTTATTGAAACTGCATACTTGTGTTAATAATGTCAAGTGTACTATACGTAACTTAAAAATAAATATTAAAAATTCAGTATTACTTCAGTATTTATTTGCGGTACAGTGTTTTCATTTCTTGCATGGCATCATCAGTAATAAATGACTTTGGTAAATATCATAGTCAGCTGAAACTCGTATCCGACTTTTCATTTCTCTCCTAAGATTTCCTGTGTCACGGTTCTGGCGTTGAAATGTCATTGATGGCTTAGTAATCCAATCTTAGCATGGAACATGTAGCCACAGACATTACAGATGATGGAAGGTGGAGGACATGGCTGAGCCTGCAGGAGTTTACATCTCTGGCGTTTGTCATCCTCCAGTCTTTGACATTCTTGCTCAAAGTTCTGAAGAGCATTTGAGGTAGCTGGTAGCTGAGTACCAGTGACTGTGGTCTTCTGCTATTGTGGGCCAGTTACTAGGATCACTTCGCTGTACAGCATTCGGCGTGGAGGTCTGTCATTTTTCATCTGCTGGACATGTCCGACCCATCTGAGTTGATGCCCACTAATGAGAGCATCTATGCAATTCATTTTAACTTTCTCAAGAACAGTAGTATTGAATATGAAGTCATTCCATTTTAAGTTCATGATAACTCTTAGCTTCTGTTGGTTGAAGTGTTCTAGTTTCTTCAGATCACGGCAATATAACGTCCAGATTTCGCAACCATAAAGCAGGGTGGAAATGACTACAGCTTTGGACACCATCAGTTTAGTGTACGGTGTGAGGTCTTTATTCAAGAAGACACGTTTTGCAAGACATCAAAATGCTACATGGGCAGCAAGAACTCTATTCTCCACATCTTTTTTAGATGAGCAGTTTGATGACAGTACGCTTCCTAGGTATAGGAAATGGTCCATTCGTTCCAAGGGTGTATCAGAAATGGTAAATTTTGTAACACGGACTTTTATGCTAGTAAATATATCACTGTATGTAACTTATTAGGTATTCAGTGAATTGAAAAGCTATTGAAAGCGCGTCTTTGAGGTACCGTGTGCAGCATACCGATAAAACTTTCAAGATGTATTTTTCGGCCAAAAAAAGTTCGTAAATTATGCCATTAAATATGATAAGTACCATTTTGAAATAAAAAAGACATGCTAAGATATCTCAATAATTTTATTTTTACATGAAAGCCTATACCTTAATATACTTTTCTGCATAATTTCCATCAATATTGAGGCACTTGTCATAACAATGTGCCAGTTTTTGAATACCCTTCTCATAGAAATCTGCTGCCTGACTTGTTAACCCCTGCATTACAACTCTTTTGACTTCGTCATCATCTTGAAGACCACCCAGGTGTTTCTTCAAGTGCAGGAACAGATGGTAGTCAGCTTACTGTAAGACACTGCACAATTCAGAGCAAAAGGCATGGCAAGTTGAGCAAGGACATAATTTTACTGCAAGACAATGCCCGTCCGCATGCAGCTAATCAGACCACAGATCTAAACACATCTTTCCGATGGAAACTTTAGATCATCCTCCTTACAGCCCTGATCTGGCACCCAGTGACTACCATCTGTGCCTATTTTCACGTCGATGACAAAGTCAGAACAGTTGTGATTAACAAGTGGTTAACAAGTCAGGCGGCAGACTTCTATGAGAAGGGTATTCAAAAACTAGTACAATGTTATGACAAGTGCCTTAATATTGGCGGAAATTATGTAGAAAACCAGATTAAGGTACAGGCTTTCATGTAAAAATATAATTACAAAGATATCTTAACACGTCTTTTTTTAATTTCAAAATGGTACTTTCTTAAAAAACACGCCTCTTATTATATGATTCAAGCTTGATGCATTTTAACTGAGTACAGACTATAACAACCTAAAAAGCATAACTGAGATAGTAAAAATCTGAAGTAGTGTTGGCGCAGTGCATATTACTAACCACACCTCTCTTTCATCAGCATAAAATATATACCAACCTGCAGAGTTTTCAGAGCCTCTGTACTCAGTGTTACAATTATATCCACAGACAAATTAGTTTCATCCAGTGTCACAAATTCCACTTCCTTGTTGTCGTTTATTGTAAGAAAGGGACGCCTGCAGATTGAGCCGTCAGCCACACTGATGACACCCAAGCAGGGTACTATTTGTCTGATGTCCACCACCTGTGAAAAATTGTACATGCACACTGAACACACACCCACACACAGGTACTTAACACATAAATTCACCTACTGACAAAATCCTGAAAAGAAGAAACTGATGAATGTTAGACAGACACATGAACACATTTCATTTATTTATATTTATCATGTTCAATAGGAATCAATTGAGGAGCAAGTCTGAAGCTTATTTATTTATTTTAAATTTTTTCCAGGAGATCCTTGACAGAACAGAAAGAGTAAGTCCTGACCAAAGCCTTCAGTTTAAACTTGAATGTGTGTGAGTTTCTACTAAGATTTTTTAATTATTGTGGCAGCTTATTGAAAATGGATGCAGCAAGAATACTGCATGCCTTTCTGTACAAGAGTCAAGGAGGTGTGATCCAAATGCAGATTTGATTTCTTTCTAGTACTAACTGAGTGAAAGTTGCTTACTGAGAATAAGCTGATGATGTTAAAAACCATCTGTCACCAGTATATCAACTCCAGGACATAAGTTGTGTAATTTAATTTAATTTGTCTGATTTTTTCAGTACTAAACAGTTTCTTAAATTCCATAAGTGTGTCTGCTTTTTTTAAGAGCTTTATTCTCGCATATTGCATTATTACTGCTTGCCACAACCTGTGTGAGGCCTGTAGTGCACAGAGTTGCATAATTGAATTTCTCTGTATATTTTCTTAGTGGTCAATTGTTAGATTTTGGTTGTTTTTTACTTAAAAAGCCTTATTGGTCTGTAGTTGTTAGTCTGTTGGTTTGAACAGTGGTGGACTATTTATCACAGTTCAAACAGCTACCATCCGTCATTAGTGAAGCGCTAGTGTAGAAGTGAAGTACAGGGTGCCTCACGAAAGACGCCTGCCAGGCAACTGCAGATCACACGATACGGCTCCCGGCCGCCGCCAACGCATCCACTGGCCATGGCAGCATCCGATTCTCGGACTCTATTGTGCCACGGGCACATACACTGAGTTAAAGTGTAAAAAATATTGACATCTGGATAACCTAAGCTTACCTTTATTTACAGTAGGTGCTCAAAGTGATGTCCCTCTATGGAAAGAGCAGCCTGACATCTCTTGAACACATTTGTGAACACTCAACGAATTTCGGCTGTCGAAATCTGGGAAACGATTAGTCGATTCCTGTCTTCCAACTCTTTCAGTGTATGGGGACTGCTCACATACACCTTGTCTTTTAACATTCCCCAAAGATAAAAGTCACAGGGATTTAGATCTGGAGAACGAGGAGGCCAGACAACTATCCTATCATCAAAAACACTTTTTTATCGCTGCCGTAGAAGAATTGGCAATGTGTGGTCTTGAATTGTCCTGCATGAAATAAAGTACAGCTTTTTGTTGGGTGAAAGTTCTTGAAAAAATGGATGCAGTATATTGTTCACATACCTGTCAGAATTTATTGTTTCGTGAAAAAAGTTTCGACCAGTTGTTTCCCAAATTTTGGCAGCCAAAATTCGTCGAGTATTCGCAAATGTGTTCAAGAGATGATAGGCCGGACATCATTTTGAACATCTACTGTAAATAAAGGTGAGCTTAGGTTACTCAGATGACAATGTTTTTTAGACTTTAACTCAGTGTATGCGCCCGCAGCACAATAGAGTCTGAGAATTGGGCGCTGCCGTGGCCTGCAGATGCGGTGGTGGCGGTCGGGAGCCATACTGCGTGAACACCTGGCACGTGTCTTTCGTGAGACACCCTGTATTTAGCAAACTTTACTTGTTTTCACTCTTAAGGTATTTTAGTAGAATTGATAGGATGCATTGGGTGTGTGTGTGTGCGCGCTACATGTGCTCGCAGAAGAAGTTCACCACTGTCTGTGAACAGCTTAACCCTTTGAGTGCTGCAGATGTGATATGCCACAGCACTCCACCTTGCTATGGGGCCTACGGATATCATTTGCCGTGGCAATGGCATTTCCCATGGGCCCTGCAAACGGCATTTCCCACACGACTGGCCGGTAACTGACCTGCAAAGACGGCGTATGCTGGAGCCGGTTCCACTGCCCGTGGACCTGCAGACTTCAATAGCCGCTCAGGGCTGCTGCTTACACGCTGTTTGCCACAGTGTTCCAAGCACGTAGAATATTCATCAACCGATTCTGAGAAAACTATTCAATGAATTTTTTTTTTTTTAGTGCGCTACATTCACTTGATAATGATCTCACATTCTATTCATTATTCCTTATAGTTACTGTGCTACATCAAACTAAGTATGCTAATGTGCAAAATTTTGAAGAGTTCACAGACGAAAAATCGCATTGGGTATACTTTGCGTAAGGTTGATTTTAGTACATGCAAAGCTGACTTGGTGGCTCTACATAATACTTGTTATCAAATTTTAAGAAAACAGTTTCTTTCATAGCTCCAGCTCGTAAGAGTTCACTCTAAATTTGGACTGTCATGCAGGGTACACCAGTATTCACACAGAGTGAGAACATTTCCTTATCGGAGCAGTGTATAAATTAAGAAAAGAATTGAGTAACAGACCACTCTTTGATTATTATTTTCTTGTGAATTATGTACTTAAACTTTAAATGATCTGCGGAAAATGCCAGAAGATACCCACTACATAACGTTTACCAAAAACAGAGATCTGCCTAAACAATACCAATTACATTTTTGTGTCTAAAATTTTTCTTGCTTCAATTTTTGTTTTGTTTTCTGTAAATATAACAGACTAAACACATTTAAGCCCCGTTTACACCGAAGCGAACATGAGCAAACACAGGTGAATGCGCTTTCACCAGGAATTTGCCTATGCGCGCATGCATTGGCTTGTACTTGTGAATAAGCATTTACACCGGAGCAAACAGAAGAGAAAACAGCACACTGCCACAAGGCGAGTATACGCACTTTGTCGCATACGCTAGTACTGAAGCAAGAGGATGCGAACTTCCTTTGATGGTTCGCCCTGAAACCGACACCCAGCAGATCACAAGCAAACACTTGCAAAAAAGAGCGGAACGTGACTGAACACCACACGCATAGCGTTTACACCAGGGCAAATTCTCATTCACTTATATTCGCTTCGGTGTAAACAGGGCTTTACACAAATGAGAAAAGCTTGCTTCAGAAACTGTGTATTGATTTCATATCTGAATGAGGATCTATTTAGATATAAGTAGAAATTTGTGTGTTTCTGTATTTACCTCTAAGTAAAACTAATGACACATGAATAATTTAACCTCACAATATTATGCGGCAATGTTCCTCAAAAAATTGATTCAAGTTAAAAAATGTGTAGGTGGAAAGTGCCACATAAACGAAACTTCATGTTTCAGAACCTTGTGTTGTTAGGTTACGCACCGATTTTTTAAAGCAACTTTGCTTGAACCTTTCTGGCTATATATAACACATAAAATTATTTTCAATATTATTCCTATGAGAATGTATATCATTTTACATGATAGCCAAATTTCATATCTTTCAACGAATATTTCCCGAGTTATAACGGCTCAAAGTTGTTAGGAATTCATACTCATGCTGCATCAAACAACTGACTATATGTCGGTCAGTATTGCTTCAACAAATCTTAAAATTTACCAATGTGCATTGGGGACATTGTAACATACCTGCTGCTAACCGATTACGGTACTTCCATAAGCTGAAGATAAATAAATGTCACTTTCACATAGAAAGGTTACAATTACAAAATTATTAAGTTAAGCACATTACCAGAGTGTCATAGGTTGGGTGTATCTTATAGAATCTGCTTCGCTTGTAAAGTTCTTCAAATGCCTGAAATTCTGGTTAACGTTGTGTGCTGGGTGATATTTTATAGACCTAAGTCACTTAATGTGATCTCAAAACACATGTCACACTTTTCATAATATTGTATTCAACAAAACATTACATTGTTGGTATTAAACAACATACAAACATAGTGACTGCCCAAAGTCAGCCTTAATAATGACACCCAGAGTCTCTCTGCTTGAGTCATTATATACTATTTCGACATGTAGACAACAATACAAACTACTGTTAGAAACTGGAAGTTGTACATTTATCATGAACAACAAATTTGTTACAAGATATTCTTCATATTGGTAAGTAGAGAATAAAATGTTTGTTCTTTTAAATATAATCACTTTGAGGATAATTGCCACAATTAAGCAATATATGGTATTATATGTATACGAACAATAGAATTCATAAAGGAGTTAATGACATGACAATTATGTTATGAATACAATTCCTAACATGTACAGATCTATCTTTTAGCAAGCTTTAACTCTTGGCAGTCTTTCCAGTTCTTTAGATGTTATAGTTTCCAAGGAATGCTTAAATGCTGAGCATGTGATCATGTCAGTTTCAGTAAGTCTTCTGAATTTATATAATAAATTATTGCCAGTATTACATTAATCCATTAGATGGCATTTCAAGTCCATGTACTGAGTTTGATATAAATCTAACACCATTTAATATGTTTCTATTAGAACCTATTATTGCTACATGTGCTCACTTTATATTCTGGAATACAGCTTTAATACTCAATAACTTTGCTTCCTACAAATGGATGAACATTAAAGGAGTATCTATTAGTATTTGTGCTGGGTTTACAATATGGTAATATTGTCGTGTTTAAATGAAAGCCGACTTGACTTTGAAGGCAGAGTTGTCAACTGAACACAGCACTTACACTGACAGCAGGTTTATGGCAAACTGAAACATACATGCAGCACTGACTGACAATCGGACAGAGTGCTCTGCTATTTATACACAGACAGAATGTACCAGAAATTAGAAGAATAGTTAACACAAGAAACATGTGAAAATAATAATTAACATAAGAAACATGTAGTACTTTCTGGAAAGGATAATTGCAAAGAAATAAATTTTTGCCGTTGGACAGGATTGAACCAGTGACCTCCTGCACTGCAATCGGTGACACTATCCATTGCACCACATCAGCAGTCAATTAATGTGGGGTCTTGCTGCATTGCTCCCTCCCCTGAAAAAACAGAAACTCGCTGTTAGGTTCCCTTTGGAGTCAGCTGCAATGTCCTGGATCTTAATCTTGTCATGGGTCCTTTGTATGGCAGTTATGGAGAATCCTTCCGTTCTGCATGATTACCGACAACAGATGTTCCTGTCGTGGCTTCATCAGTATCATTACTGTCCTTAGACTTCTTGAACAAGAAGCCATTTCCACCTATCTGCTCTTCAGGATTATAGTAAGGCTTCATGTGGAGGATGTGAACAATGCAATGTCTCTTCATTTTTGTCATTTTGATGATGGCTCATAACGCTCAATTTCGTATGTGACATCTGACAGGTGGTGTACAACACAATACAGACCATAGTATCACTTCAATAACTTTTCTGATAGTCAGACTTTCCATACAGGGGTAAAAATCCATACCAGATCTCCTGGGCTGTACACAACAGGTCGGTGCTTGTCGTTATACTGCTGACGGTCCTTCTCCTGGGTGTCCAGTGTCCGTACACGAGCCAGCTATCTTGCTTCTTCAACGCTGATGATGAGCTGTTTCACATAGTCATCCTGAGTGTCTTCCGGCTGGAATGGGAACGGCGTATTCATAGTCAAATCAGCTTCACGGCCATGGAGCAGGAAAAATGGTGTGAAGCCTGTGGTGTCTTGTCTTGCGGTATTATAAGCAAATGTCACGACTGGCAGTATTGCATCCCAATCCATCTGCTCAACATCAACAGCATGTCTGCTAATGTCTTGCTAAAATGTTCTTTAAGACCATTTGTCTGAGGATGGTATGCAGTTGTCATTTTGTGGAAAATGTCACAACGTGACATTATCTCTGATACTAGTTTTGACTGGAATACTTTTCCACGATCAGATATCATCAAATGTGGTCCTCCATACTTTCAAAATAATGTATTCTACAAGGAATTTTCGATCTCTGGAGCTTCTGCAGTCGGCAAGGTTTGGCGACAGTGTAACGTATGCGATAGTCAGTGCAGACTATTATCAATCGGTCCCTAAAAGATCGATTCCAATTCAGTGGAATGTAGCTGCTGTAGGTGGAATTGGTACAAGATGCCCTGTAGGTAACTGCGGCATATGCTTCCATCACTGGCATTCTTTGCAATGACTCACATAGTGCTTGGCAGATCGGTAGAGACCTTTCCAGTAATACCTGCATCTGATTCTGTCTAGCGTCTTCAAAAATCCCAGATGACTGGATATTGGAGCATCGTGGAAATACTTGAGAATAGCTGGCTGGAGATGAGCTGGAATGACCAGTAGCCATTTGGGGCCCAGTAGATTGTAGTTGCTCTTATACAATGTCCCGTTTATAAGCTGTCTCATCCCAGTAAAACTTGGTGTCTCCCTGCAGAAGTTGTTGCAATGGACGTGCCTTGTTACAAAATCCTTGTATGAAACGTCGGTAGTATGAGCACAGTCCAAGGAAACTTCTCACATCACGAATGTGCTGAGGAGTTGAACACACTTCAATACAGTTGACAGGTAGCTGAGGTGTTCTTCAAATGTTTTCGAGAAAACGACAATGTCATCTAAGTAGCAAACAGACATGATCCACTTAAGGTGTCGAAGCAATTTCTCCATCATGCATTCGAATGTGGCTGGAGCATTACATAATCCAGATAGCATTACTTTGAATTCATAGAGGCCGTCAGATGTAATAAAAGCCTTCTTCTCCCTGTCAGCTTCGTCCACCTCGATTTGCAGTAACCTGTCTGCATGTTCATACTTGAGAAGTATGTAGTTCTTTTCAAGCTGTCTAAGGTGCTGTCAATGCGCGGCAGTGGGTAGACATCTTTCTTTGTGATTTTGCTCAGCTGCCAATAGTCAACAGAGAATCGCCATTTGCCATCCTCCTTCTTTACAAGGACTACTGGAGGCGACCGAGGACTCTCCTAAGGTTGAATAATGTCATCTCGCGACATCTCCTCCACTTCCTCCTCAACTATCCGTCTTTCAGCTGGCAACACACTATACGAATGCTGGCTAATTGGTGAATGATCCCCAGTACTGATACGGTGCCTTATCATGGGCTGTTTCATCTGACTTTTCTCCTGCTGAGGTGTGAATGCACCTGAAAATTGGTGTAGTATAGCTAACACCTGCTGGCTTTGTTCCTTGGTCAGTCCAGGCCCTATTGGCAGTTCCACAGTTGTTTCCTCCAGTGTGTTGTCTGGGTCCTCATTGATGACATTGAGCTCACCGTTCTGGGTTAGTTCAGCTGTCCCAATACACATTCCCTTGGGAATAAGTTGTGACTGCTCGTGACAGTGATCCAAATCTCTCCTCAACCAGCGGTAATGGTTATGGTATGTAAATTTCTTTGGTGAACCTGATAAACAATTACTATCAACAAGTACTTCACAGTACAACCAGTCATCTATCGTTGTGACTGCAACTCTTCTCATTGTCAACGGCGGTATCGTCACATTGCCAACAGCAAAAAGCTTCCCAGAAAATTCTGTATTACGTGTACCCATCAGAGCGACTTCCTCAATTTGCAGCTCAGATCTTCCACAGTCAATTATAGCTTGGGATGCCTGAAAGAAGTGCCACCCCAGGATGACATTATGACTACATTTTGTTAAAACAACAAATTCAAACAGCTGGGTCCTGTTGATGGTTATTCTTGTGACTCAAGTTCCCGCTGACTGGACGTACTTTCCATTTGCGACCTTCAGCACTGTTGCCCCCTTATCACAGAACATTGTCTTCCTTAGTGTGCAGCGGTAATTATACAACAATACAGAGAAAGAAGCTCCTGAATCAACCATTGCCCGGACAGGTTGGTCGTCGATTATGACATCAATGAGATTTTCCAACATCTTAGCGACTGTCATCCATGGAGGGTTTTCATCTGCGGCGGCCTCACCTCCGCAGATGGTCGCCTCGCTTAGTTTTCCTGGGCGCAGTGACTAGGGGAGCGACTGGTACCTCTGTACGGCAATGGTGAAAGGCTGCGACACGTCAGAGAGCGACCTTGGCTAGGGTACGGTGATGGGCTTTTTCCCATAGGTCGACTGAACTTATCAGCAGGTGACTGCCTGGGTTAGAACTGCTCTGATGGCTGACATTTTGCGGCAAAATAATGGTCGAATACTCGCCTTCTCTCTCTGCAGTAGCGTACAACATGTCCATGGTGCCCACAGTGGAAAAACACTAGCGTGTTGTCTTCTGTCCTCCAGACGTCTGTTGTTCTGTGGGGTGTTATAGTTGCCGGGGGAACTGGTAGTGGCCGCGTTGGTTGGTTCCTAGGCTGCTGTTTGGCAGCTGCAACGTAAGTCATAGCAGGGCAACACCATTCTTCACGTCGGGTGTGACTGGCGGGGCAGACAGGAGCTAATGTCTGAAATACCTCTTCCTCAGCGGCATCGGCTCCCTCGTGACTTACAGGGCTTACATCCATGGCTATAATCTGATGCTCGCTCGGTCTAATAGTCCCTGCTGCCAAAAATTAATGTAATTCTTCTCTCACAATTTGTTGTATGAGAGAAGCGCAGTCATGCTGGTCCTCCACAATGGCCATAGGGACTACATTCAAGAGTGTCATACTTCTTTCGTCCAACTCTCCTTTGTTGCAACTCTTCAATATGCTGCCACCACTTGATGAACTCTATCGTCAAAGTGACGTCTTATCAGAAGAGCTTGGTACATGTCTTCTGCAATACCCTTCATCAGGTGCATGATTTTGTTGGCCTCAGTCATATTTGGATCGCCTATGTTACACAGGGCCAAAACATTCTGTATGTATGACTGTGTCGGCTCACCATGTCTTTTTTTTTTTTTTTTTTTTTTTTTGTGGTTGTAGGCTGCTCAACTGCAGTGGTCATTAGCACCCGATTCTGACCCTAGATTGACTTAAAAAAGGTACCGATAAGAAGAATTTCAGAGTATCACTAAAACGAGGAATAAAAATATCATTAGAAGGAATTAAATGTCCTTGGACAAATTAGTATGTATAAAATGCAAAACTCTAGCAGCTGCCCGTGCGTCATCAGCTAAAATGTCCTCCAAAGTGGACAGCAGATTTATTGCAACATGAACATAATTAATATTGGGGCAGAACATTAAAACATGGCGCACATCATCGGGTGACCGCAGGAACATACTGGTGGGGGGGTTGGCTATTAATAAGTGTCGGTGGCTGAACCGGCAATGACCGATTCTCAGCCAGGCCAAGATGACCTCCTCCCGCCGGGAGGAGGTCTTCCAAGGTGTCGGGATTAGTTTTATGGTTCTAAGCTTATTGTCCTGAAGCGAGGACCACAGCCGATGCCATGATACAACAATACACCTGCAAATAGCCCCTTGTATGTCGTTTGACGGGACACAAACGGTAGCTGTCCGAGGTAGGAGAGTGGTAGCCCTGGCCGCAGTATCAGCAGCCTCGTTCCCCGGCACACCTACGTGGCCAGGTACCCACAGGAAGCGAACACGAAAGCTGTCTTCAGCTACCAATTGAAGGGGGCGTTGGAGTCGGAATACAACAGGATGGACCATATATGGGTCTTTAAGACTCTGAATGGCACTCAATGTATCTGAGCAGATGACATAAGAAGGGTGGTGGCGGCGGCAAACATATTGGACTACCTGATAGAGAGCAAAAATGTCAGCTACGAAATTTGGGCATTGGTCGATGAACTTGTATTGAAAGCTGTCGAACCCAACGACAAAGGTGGATCTGACACCATCAGTGTTCTTAGTGCCATCTGTATAGATGAAGATGTTATCATCAAGCTGAGAACGAAGTTCAACAAACCTTGAGCAATACACCGAATCCAGGGTACTCTCCTTTGGGGGCGAGCTGAGTTCGAGGTGGACGCAAACCTGTGCCTGAAGCCAGAGTGGTTTTGGGCTCACATCCATTCAAAGAGTTTCAGGGAGGGTGAGTTGCTGAAGCAGGTGATGAAAACAAACTCCGGGAGGCAACAGTGCAGATGCAGACACCCCATGTTGGGGATCAAGGGAGTCGTTGAAAAATGATGGGTAGGATGGGTGTTTGGGCTTTGACAGCAACCGGCATGCATAATGACAGGGTAATATACCATACGCCGATACTGCAATGATAATTCGGCAGCTTCTGCATAGAGGCTTTCAATAGGGCCGGTATAGAAGGCTCCAATCGCTAGGCATAACCCCCGATGGTGAAATGAGTTAAGACGGCGCAAGATGGACGGCCGTGCGGATGCGTAAACAATGCTTCCACAATCCAGATTCGATCGGACTATGGACCGATAAAGGTGAAGAAAGACGGTTCTATCAGCTCCCCATGACATACCGCTAAGAATATGGAGGACATTAAGGGAACGCGTGCAACAGCCAGCCAGAGAAGACAGTGTGAAGACCAACAAAGTTTCCTATCCAACATTAGTCCTAAGAATTTAGTTGTCTCCACGAATGGGAGAGCGACAGGGTCTAGATGTAGAGATGGCGGAAGGAACTCATTTCATCGCCAGAAGTTGATGCACACTGTTTTCTCATTGGAGAAATGGAAGCCATTTGCGATGCTCCAAGAATAAAGATGGTCAAGACAATGCTGGAGACAGCGTTCCAATAGACACGTTCTTTGAGCACTGCAGTAGATTATGAAATTGTCCACAAAGAGGGAACCAGAAATGTCGGGTGGGAGGCAGTCCATAATTGGTTTAATTACTATGGCGAAGAGTAATACACTCAAAACGGAGCCCTGTGGCACCCCATTCTCCACGCAAAAAGGGTCTGACAAAACAGAGCCCACTCATACCTGAAAACGTCGGTCCATTAAAAATGCACAGATAAAAAGTGGAGATGGCCCCAGGTATGCATGGTGAGGAGAATTCCCACCCTCCAACAGGTGTCCTAGGCATTCTCCAAATCAAAGATGAACACAGCCACTGTCTGGCACTTTTTCAAAAAGTTATTCATAACAAAAGTTGACAAGGTGACGAGGTGGTCAATTGCAGAGCGGTGCCGACGAAAACCACATTGGACATTGGTAAGGAGGCATTGTAATTCAAGGAGCCAAACGAAATGAGCATTAACCATGTGTTCCACCACCTTACAGACACAGCTGGAAGGAAGATGTTTGTCTTTTCCTGGTTTGGAGATGGGACAACAATGGCTTCACACCAACTTGTGGGGACCTGACCTTCAGTCCATATGCGATTATAGGTGCAGAGAAGGAAACATTTACCCACAGGAGAAAGGTTCTTCAACATCTCAATATGAATGGCATCAGGCCCCGGAGCAGAGGAGCGGAACATGGCGAGAGCACAGTTCCTGCACAGTGAAGGTGGCATTGTAACTTTCACAATGTGAGATCACCGCCCAATAGAAATACTGGTAATTAATAGCATTTGATAATTAAACAGTATGAAGTTCACTGCAAACATTGACCATGCCAATGCACTAAATGTTACACAATTTTAATCTTATTAATTATGGTAGCAATGTATGTACACAGTTGGGTGACAACATTTATAGTTAGGCCATAGGTAGAAATTCTCCACGTTGAGATTTGCTGTGTGCTTGTAGCTGACGGGAGGCCAGCGAGCAGGCCGATGTTGGTGGCTTGTTCCAACTTAGGATTTTACAGTTCGTTTCCGGTGAGGGGAGAGAGGGACAATGGCGAGTGCCAGGCACAGTGCAGTGCACAAATATTGTAATACTACTGGCATTTGAAGTAATACGATGCAGTTAGGAACCTTTAAGGCCCTCATTACAAAATAGCCTGTTGATAAATAAACAATACATTAGCTGATATAGTCACATCTAACGTAATATGTTTAATTGACAATGAAAAGTAATAAATTACCAATGAAGACAAGACAGTTACACAACTAGCATGGCAATGTTTGTTTATAAAAATAATATATTAACAATTTTTCATTTTATTTTCAATCAATCTTTTGTATTTTACCTTGAAATATTCAGTTAAATCACTTATCTGTGGTATAAGAAATTGCACAATTATGATAAACAGTACAAAGGATGTTTATATAAAAATGTAAGAAAATATTTGTTTAATGTGTAGTGTAATTATTTTTATTTTAAGTAAAGTTTTAGAAATGTATTGGCTGAGCGCTGTACGTTGGCAAATCGGTTACAACAGCTTACATGGGGAATATGATGACGTAGGGGGAAAAAACCCCGGCAGTTGAGTTTTGGCGCGCGTGCGCTTTAGGGCAGGAAGTGAGGACTCCAGAGAGCACGTGGTGTGGCTGGCCTGGCGGGGTCACTCTGCCTCAGTCGGCATGTGGATCTCGAGGCGGTGACTTGAGATTGGTCTGTGGCAATCGCCACGTGTGGTTGCTCGTCGTAGACTGCACCAAGTTAAATCGAGTGCTACTGTGTGTTTGTGAATATTTAGCCGGTGGAACAAGGTGTGCATCGCATTGAATTAAAGTGACTGTGATTTGTTAATGTAACACGTGTCATCGCATAGGCATGAACATAAACGGTGTTTGAGACAGCCACGTGGTGTGAAAACAATTCGCGACAAATATTCATTTTGTCTGGGGGCTCACGAGCTATAACTTCATTTGGTAAATTTACCGACGTACAGACGCGACAGCCACAGGGTTCAAATATTGTGAAATAAACAACATAAAGTGAACTTTCACGTGTTTTCAAAAATAGTAGTTAGTACACCCTTTTCTCTCATGAACTTGACTTTATTCTGAATTTGTTTTGTTAATCATATGCAGGGAAGGAAAGCTGCGAACGTGTGATATCATCCCCTAGAAAACGAGTCAAGCAGTAGCAATCACAGTTCCTGTGTTTTTGCATGTTTAGGAATTTGGTTCGCAGTTGGTAGTTGTGAGTTGAAAAAATTAAACTTTCTCTATTTTAAACTCTCACCCCAACCTTCACCCTCGCAACAATTTAAAGATTGGAAAGAAGGTGACCGTGCCTCCTCTGCCTGTTTGTGGGTGAGGAAGGCAGGGTGGTAATGAGCAGAGCTCGAAACTTCCGCAAAGGAGCGGCCTAAGGCATTGGATATATCAATGGGGTCCACAAGGACTGTGTTCGCTACTGTCAGCCCTTAGAGCTAGATAACCGGCGCAGGCTACCCCAGACAACTGAGGAGAGAGTGAATTTGTTAAAAGAACTAGTGAAGGTAGGCCAACAGGCTTTTTTGCTTTCTTTTATAACACGATGGCATTGCGTCAACATTATTTTGTAATGGATGCAATTCTCCATCATTGGATGGCGTTGAAAGGTGTGTAGAGCACATAGCCGGGCGCTAATAGCGTTGCTGAATGCTGCAGTCCACCAGGGGACTGGGATGCGGTGTGGAGAAGAGGAAGTACAAGGTATGGAATGTCCGGCAGCAGTGAGAATAACGCCTGTGAGGTACTGGACCTGACTGTCGCAGCTGGGAAAATGCTGGTCATGGAAAACTGCCATGGAAGAATACAGCCTCCAGTCAGCTTTGAGATTTTCCGGGTGCTGGAACGTGGAGATGGGGTATGATGCAGGAGGAGGATTACATAAGGGAAATGGTCACTTGAGTACATCAGAAAGGGCATACCACTCAAACTGATGCGCTAGCTGAGGAGTGTATATCGCGAGGTCCAATTGGGAATAGGTGTGGGTTGTGTCTGAAAGGAATGTTGGTGAACTGGTGTTTAGGCAGACAAAATTGAGATGGTTGAAAAGGTAAGTGAGAAGGGAGCCTATTTGGCAAGATGCTGGAGAACCCCATAGGGGGTGGTGGGCGTTGAAGTCGCCAAGCAAAACAAAAGGTGGAGGACGCTGAGCAACAAGTTGCAGCACATCTGCCCTAATAAAGGTAGATGATGACAGGGTATAGATATTGCAGAGAGAGAAGGAAAGGGTAGTGAGAGTGATGCGGATGGCAACTGCCTGTATGTGAGTGTGCACAGAGATGGGATGGGAATAGATGTCGTCCTGAACGAGCAACATAACCCCTCCATGGGCTGAATACCATCCACAGGAGGTAGGTCATAACGCACAGAGGTATATTGAGGGAAGGCTATACGATCCTGTGGGCATAACTAGGTTTCTTGGAGGCCAACTATGAGCGGACAGTGCAATCAAATGAGTAATTTTAATTTCTCATGATTGTAGCGAATGCCTCAAATATTCTACTGAAGAAGCGACATGATAAGAATAAGGGGAGAAAAGAGAAGAACTAGGCAAAACGGGGTATCCTCGACGGCCGCTGAGAGCCTGACTTCGAGGGAGCACTGCTATCACAATCCATTGGTGGAAAATCTTGTTCCATCAGTGCGACTGGAATTTCTGCTGCCTTTCCAAGTTGGTCTGTAGGGGCAGCATCCTCCACCAGTAAAACACCGGTTGCCCAGCTAACAATAGTGCGTCCCGGAAAGACAGAGGATGATCAGGGCGATGTGATGGATGAGTCATGCCTCGGCGGGGAAGGAGAAGAACTCTTTTTTGTTTGCTCTTTTGGAAGAGTTACAGTGAGAAGAAGAAGTAGTTGACGGTTGAGAAGCCTGAATACATAGAAGATCTTCACGGACAGGTTCCTTTTTCGAAGTCAGGGCATCTTGTTTAGGTGCCCACAGTTTATGAGAGGTTAACTAAGACTAAACTGTAGAAGGAGCAGGAGGGAGCAGGGACGTGGAACGGGCAATCTTCGGGCTGGCCCATCGCACAACTGTGTCAGCGAAAGTGAAATCACAGGTCTGTGTACCTGCCTCCTTCGTAGGTCAGGGGGAGATGAGGACCTTACTGTATGCGCACGCTGGAAGGACAGTTGGTTTCCGACTCGCTAATAACTTTCGAGCAGTAGAGGTTGAGACCTTTTCCATGACCCAAATTTGTTGAATGACCTTCTCGTCTTTATAAACAGGGGAGTCCCTAGAGGAAGCAGCATGGTCACCCATGTGATTAATGCAGTGAGGGGACGGAGGTGGGCAGTCGCCCTCTTGGGCGTCCCTACCACAAGTGACACATTTTGCTGTATTGGGGCAAGATTGATGGGTTTGTTTGAATCTATGGCATTGGAAACAGTGTGAAGGGTTTGGTACATAAGGGCTAACGGAGGAAACTTCATATCCAGCTTTGACCTTGGATGGGAGTTCAACTCTGTCAAACGTCAAAAACACAGAACGAGTTGGTGTTAATTGGTTATCAACCTTTTTCAACACTCTATGCAAAGCTGTTACACCCTGATCAGACATGTAGTTTTGGGTCTCTTAGTCTGATAACCCGTCAAGGGATCTTGTGATGAGTTGAGGGTGCGATGTGCTTCTACTTGGACAGGAAACGTGTGTAGTAGCGTAGTCCTTATCAGTTTTTGCGACTGGAAAGCACTGTCCGCTTTCAGCAACAATGTTCCATTGCACTGCCGGGAACAGGTCTTAAAAGGGCCAGCAATCGCATCAACAACCTTCTGTATTACGAAAGGATTAACAGAAGAGCAATCTTGACCATAAGTTCGAGAAACAACCAGAAATTTGGGAAGATTAGGCAACGTTTTCTTTCACTGAGGTGAGTCTATCTTTCTTTTTAGGGTCAAAGTCAGAGTAGAAGAGAAGGAAGTCATTGCGGATATGTCCCCCATGATTACCGGCATATCCGATGGCGTGCTCCTTCCTTGTTGGGGCCCTCACTGAGGGCTTACCCGCCTTAGGTGATTGTTCACACCTCCTGAGAACGAACGGAGGGTCCAGTTGGCATGTTCAGAACGTACCAGCTCGGGTAATCACTCCTCCCTGGGCCTGGCCTTTACCAGGGGATACATACGTGCCCTACTTGTCTACCCAGGGTGGGGAATTACGCATTACCCCATCACCTGCTACGAATGAGAATGCGTGGGTCAGCCTTCAGACATGCACAGGGAGGAAAGAAGAAGAATAGAGGAAGTGAAGAGAAAGATAGAAGAGAGAGTCTCAAACGCCAAAGCGGAGACTAAATTAGGAGGAGAGGAAGGCTAGAAGAGTACAGCAAGGACTGGAAGACAGAAGCAAAGGTTAGGAAAGGAAGAAACCAAGGAAAGAGAAAAACTATGACAGGAAACCACCTTGACTTGCAGTGGACACCCCTCTCTGGGTTAAGGCATGAACCAGGAGGGGAAATGAAGCAGCTTGGGGTGGGAAGAAAGGCTGCTTCAGCTTTTCCTTCTTTGCTGAGAACTGGTTTTCCATCTGAGTGCTTGATATTTGTAGAGTCGTTTTTCTTGTCCCCAAATGTCTCTTATTTTCCTGTAGGCAGTATGTACTTTCCCCCTAGTTATACATTCTTCTACAGATTTGAATTTGGCTTCTAGCCACTCCTGCTTAGCCATTTTGCACTTCCTGCCAATCTCATTTCTTAGTTGTCTGTACTCCACTTTGCCTGTTTCATTTACTGAATTTTTATAGTTTCTCCTTTTATCAATTAAATTTAGTATTTACTGTGATACCCAAGGATTTTTTGTAGTTCTTGCCTTTCTACCTATTTTATCCTCTGCTGCCTTCATTATTTCATCTCTTAATGCTACCCATTCCTCTTCTACAGTTTTATTTCCCCTCGTTTCTGTCAATTGTTGCCTAAAGCTCCCTCTGAAATTCTCAACAACTTCAAGTTCCCTCAATTTATCCAAGTCCCATCTCCTTATTTTCCTACCTTTCTGCATGGTTTTTTTTTTTTTCAGCTTACAGTTCATGACCAATAAATTATGGTCAGAGGCTATATCTGCCCCTGGGTATGTCTTACAGTTTAAACCCTGGTTCCGGAATCTATGTTTTACCATTATAAAATCTAGCTGATACCTTCCAGTGTCTCCTAGTCTCTTCCGCATACACAACTTTTTTTCTGAGTCTTAGACCAGGTGTTTGTTACGATTAAATTATGTTCCGTGCAAACTTCTACCAGGTGACTTCCTATTCCATTCCTTTTGCCCAGTCCATATTCACCTACTATTTTTCCTTCTCTTCCTTTTCCTACTACCGAATTCCAGTCTCCCATCACAATTAAGTTTTCCTCTCCCTTAACTGTCTGAATAATATCCTTTAACTCCTCATACATTTCTTCAATCTCCTCATCCTCGGCAGAGCTAGTTGGCATATAAATCTGTACTACTGTTGTCAGTGTTGGCTTGGTATATAACTTTACAACGATAATGCGATCACTCTGTTGCTCATAGTAATTTACCTGCATTCCTATTTTCTTATTCATTATCAGTCCTACTCCTGTGATACACCCAACTGATTTTGTATTTATAATCCTGTATTCACTTGACTAGAAATCCTGTTCCTCTTTCCACCGAAGTTCACTAATCCCCACTATATCTAAATGCAACCTACCCATCTCCCTTTTTAAATTTTGTAATTTTCCTACCTGATTAAGGGATCTAACATGCCATGCTCCGATCCGTAGAATGCCAGTATTGTCTTTCCTGATGACAACATCCTCCTGAGTAGTCCCCGCCCGGAGATCCAAATGGGGGACTATTTTACCTCTGGAATATTTTACGCAAGAGGATGCCATCATCATATTTTCATACAGTAGAGCGCCATGTCCTCGGGAAAAGTAACGGTTTGTAGTTTCCCCTTGCTTTCAGCCATTTGCAGTAACTGTAGGGCAAAGCTACATTCGCTGATGTTACAAGGCCAGCTCAGTCAATCAACCAGACTGTTACCCCTGTAACTACTGAAAGGCTAATGCCCCTCTTCAGAAACCACATGTTTGTCTGGCCTCTCCACAGATACCCCTGTGCCATGGTTGCACCTATGGTACGACTATCTGTATTGTTGATGCACGCAAGCCACCCCACCACGGTACTGTCTGTGATTCACTATTCAAGGTTAAATCTAACTTTGGTACTGAAATGGGTGGATTATGGTGCCACAAAAGTCTTCGGCCACATACTAAAAAGCACCAAACGTCAGACAGACAACCAACCAGAATTTAAAAAGAAGTTCAAAGAATTTATGAATGCAAACGCCTTCTACTCAGTAGATTTATTTTTAGATATAAATTACCAAGTTTACAAATCTAAATACAATTTTAAAAACTTTGAAATATTTAATATTGTGTGAAAAAACTTTTAATAAACTGACATATTCCATATCGTTGCCTTGAATCCGGAGACTGGTTTCATGCATCTCTATAACGTACTCCATCCTGTGCAACCCTGTTCATCTCCTTGTAATACGACAGCCCACATATATTTGAATCTGCTAACTATATTCATCTCTTGGTGTCCCTTTGTTATTTTTACCCCACACACTTCCCTCCAATGCTAAATTCACTATTCCTTGATGGCTAAGAATGTGTCCTCCCAATTGAGCACTTTTATTTAGTCAAGGTATGCTAGAAATTCCTTTTCTCCCCAATTCTGTCCAGTACCTCCTCATTAGTTAAGCGATCTACCCACCTAATCTTCAGCATTCTACTGTAGCACCACATTTCAAAAGCTTCTGTTCTCTTCCTGTCCGCACTGTTTATCGTCCATGTTTCACTCCCGTACAAGGGCAACACTCCACACAAATTCCTTCAGAAAAGACTTCCTAACACTTAAATTAATATTCAATGTTAACAAATATATCTTTTTCAGGAATGCTTTTCTTCCCATTGACATTCTCCATTTTATATCCTCTGTTACTTTACTGCCCAAGTCACAAAACCCATCTACCATCTTTATTGTTTCATTACCTAATCTAACTCTTTCAGTATCGCCTGATTTTCTTAGACTACATTCCATTACCCTTGTTTTGCTCTGGCTAATGATCGTTTTATATGCTCCTTTTTATTTGCTGTCCATTCCGCTCAATTGCTCTTTCATGTTCTTTGATGTCATCAGCAAAACACAAAGCTTTTATTTCTTCACCTTCAACTTCAATGCCTTCTGCAAAAACCACCTTGTTTTCCTTCAAATTGCTTGCTCCCTTCCCAACCAATGTTTCCATTTTATGTCCTTTGACTCTAATAACTGTTGTCTGGTTTTTGTACAAGTTGTAAATAACCTTGACAAGTTCCACATCCACGAGGATCTCCTCAATATGAATCTACAGAACAAAAAACTAATCTCATCTTCAGTTCCCTATATTACATCACTGCTGACTTCAGAATTTGAAGGACTTTATTCCAGTCAACTTTGTCACAAGCCTTCTCCAAATATACAAGAGGTAGGAATGTAGGTTTTCCTTTCTTTAACCTATCTTCCAAGATAAGTCATAAGGTGAGTATTGCCTCGCATGTTCCTACATTTCTCCTAAATCCAAAATGTTTCTCCCCGAGTTGCTCACTATAAGCATTTCTGTCCTCTTGTATACAATCCATGTTTGAATTTTGGAAAGATGACTTATTAAACTGATAGTTCTGTAATTTTCACATCTCTCTATGCTGTTTTCTTTGGAATTTGGATTATTTTAGCATTTTCTCATAATAATGCACAGTTATCTATTGTTAAGTTTTAAAAAGCTTCTGCCTCAAATGAGTAAACTAACAAAATACTTCTAATCATACTGCTTGTCTGTTTAATATTATCCCAGCAATGTGACTGGTGATTTCCTGTCAAAAAGAGTAATTGGTAGAAATTCATCAAGAGAACTTTAAATGAAAAATACTATATTGTTCGATTAATTATGGAAATTTTCCACCGAAATGATAAATTATACTTCAAAAGAGACCATTTGGCTGGCCATTACTTACCTTTATGCTGTACTGCCGACAGTCACACAAAGGAAGAACAAATGATGAAAAAAGAGGAGAACAAGCTTTCGGAACAGGGTTCCTTCTTCAGGTAGGAGACAAGGAAGAAAAAAAGGAATGGTAACAGAAGGGGAAGGTAATTCACAACCTAGGTCGTGAGGATGGTGTTTAAGGATTGTGGAAGTCACTATATTGTTGATGCTCTACAGTGTTAATTCAGTGTTTTAACCAGTTTTAAGCTTGCAGGCTTTAACCAGTTAAATCTGGTGTTCCCCAAGCGTGAGAGACAAATTGCTTTTCTAGAGCTATAAAAATGACACTATCATTTACTACCTAGTGAATTCAGCAGAACCTTGAAACAAATTACAAAGTGATTCAGAGAAGATATCTGACAAGTGAATAATGCGGTACTTGATCCTCAGGTCTTTTGCACAATTACTAGAAGTGTTACATTGGAAATATGTCAAACAATAAATGACACATGCTTTGAGGTTATTGTTTCAATAAAAAGCCTAAAGGCAACAATAAACTTAAAAATAAAATGATCATATAGAAGACATTGTATGGAAAGCAAAATTATGTTTTTATTTGTGGAGCACTCAGGCTTACAGGGGGTTTGGTCATCCTCTCCTACAGTATGGCTGTGTACTATGGGATTCTTATCACAAAGGGTATGGGAAAGTTTCCTAGCCTCCCCTCATCCCCCTCACTTAGATAGGAACCTATGTAACAAAATTGTAGGCCACAGGAAAAAAATTAGGAAATAATTTTTCCCAAATACTATTCAAAAGTTGAATGATGAATTACAGCTTAGAAAGTGTTGTCTTGTATCCACTACCAAGTACACTGCAGAGTGATCATGTTGATGTAGCTCTTGACACATTCCATGATGTGCTTCAATATTCCTAATGTATATTATCACTAGAAAATACCTTGCAGACCAAATTGTAGCGAGAAGCAATTTTCAAACTAGCTTCATTCAGAGTGAGTTCTTTGGGTATTGCTGCAACAAGGCCACATCCAACCCATCTTTTAATTTCGTTAATCGTCTTGAGAACAGCTGGAATTTAAACAAATAACTTCATATTATAAAAAATAAAGTTAGCAAACAAATCTTTACATATTTACAATATAATGAAATTTAAAGCCGAGTTTCAGCACTATAGAATTATCTGTGGAATAAATTGGCCATTAATGTAATGAATGTATGTAAAGATCAAGAGTGGATAGATGACAACTCACCATAAAGACGGTCACTGAGCCGCAGACAGACACACAAAATAGACAATCACATTCACATAACTTAAATTATTGGCCATGGCCTTCATCAGAAAAAGAAAGACATACATTCACACAACCACTCTGATATAACTATGCACACTCGACCACCATCTCCGGCCACTCTGCCTCAAGAAGCATCTTGACAGTGAGTGATTGTCTATTTTATGTGCCTGTCACCTGCTCAATGATTGTCTTTGGGGTGAATGGTTATCTATCCATTATTTACATTACAATTAGATTTTCAATAGTTAAAGAGAAATTTGTTAACATGGAGTAAAACAAGATTGTAACCTTTCCCCAATGTTGTTCAATCGGAACATTGAGCAAGCCATGAAGGAATGCAAGGAGAAATTTGGAGAGGGAATTAAAGTCCAGGGAGAGTGAATAAAAACATTGTGTTTTGCTGATGACATAGTAATTCTATCAGAGACAGCAAAGGATCTGGAAGAACAATTAAATTGTGTTGAAACAAAGATCTAAGATGAACATTAACATGAATAAAACAAGGGTAATGGAATGTAGTGTCAGAAAATAGGGTGATTCTGAAGGAATTATATTAGGTAATGAGACAATAAAAATAAAAGTTAATCTATGAAATGCCAAAATGCTGCTTCACTTTATAGATGTTAAAAAACTATTATTATCGCAATACGCCTATTTCGGCTCTGTGGCCATCATCAGGCTATCTGCGGACAAATATTTATGATTACAATGACTGAAATAAAGATACTTACAATTTTAATACATTTTCCGTGACATATTATTTCAGACTCACTTCCATATAGCATCGTGGAGGTATAATTGATTATAACGACTGCAATGATTGCAGTATACATGTTCTTTAGATGGTATATATATTACGTAAATCAGGTCTTAATTCTTTACAGCTAATCTGTCAGTTTGACGTATCCTCCAGCGATGCTCTATGGTTACAGTTTGTTTATGACTTCATATTGTGTGATCTTTGGTAGTGTGGTGCGATCTTTATTATTTTATGGTATTATGATGTATATCTTTGTTTTAGCTCGACTCGAAAATTTTAATAAAGTTGTCTAGATAATGTTTATGTTGTAGTTCGGTTTGTTCATTTAAAATTTCGTCAGGGCTTTCCTTCAAATGTGTATAAATTTCTATCTCTTCCAGGATGTTCATATGATAGCCTTTTGGTGTGATATGTAATATTTTCATTGCGTCTGTAATTCGATCGGTTTCGTGATTTTCTGTTTTCAAATGATTAAAGAAAGCTGAAATTTTTTTTTTTCGGAATTTCTTGTATGTTCTTTGTACCGAATTTCGAAAGTTCTGCCAGTTTGTCCTATATAAAATTTCTGACAATCCTTACAGTTAATTTTATATATGCCTGGTAATTGGTATACTGATATTTTTGTCTTAGTGGAATGGATTAAGGTTTTTATGTTATGTGTAGTTCTGTAGGCAAATCTGGCTGTAGTATTTTTTAGTAATGTGTTCAGCTCATCAGACGTTTGTCCTATATAAATGTGTGGTACGTACTTAATTTTTTGTTTTAAGGACGTATCTTTCAATAGCTTAATGTCATTTAGAATTTTATTGGGTTTGTGTTTCGTGTGTTTGTCGTATAGTTTCTTTACTATACTTGGATTAAAATCATTTTTGTGGGTTATATAGGTTAGTATTGAAAGCTCTTTATTTATAACTGTTTCTTCTAATGGTAGGTTTATTAGTCTGTTGATCATAGTGTTAAAATATGCATGTTTTTGTGCTTTGGGATGGCAAGAATTTGAGTTGATAATATTATCTGAAGTTGTTGGTTTTCTATATATGTCAAATTTATGTACATTGTTCTTATTCCTAATTGTTAGGTCCAAGAAATTTATGGTTTTATCTTTTTCTGGCTCCATGGTAAATTTGATTTTAGTATGTAGGTTGTTCATTATTGTGTATAGTTGTATATCAGTTTGTGATCCATCTATTAATAGGAGGGTATCGTCTACATAGGGGTAATAGTATATTATTTTATTTATTATTGGGAGATTAGAGTTGAAGAATTTTTCTCCCAATGTATTTAAAAAGATATCAGCTATGGTTCCTGCTATGCTACATCATATTGCAACTCCATCTTTTTGGGTATATATATCATTGTTAAATTCAAAGTAATTTTGTTTTAATACCAATTTTAGTAATTTCATAAATTCCTGTGATTGGTATTTTCCTATACTTTAGTAAGTTTACTTCAATGATGGTTATTGTTTCCTGGATTGGTATGTTGGTATAGAGATTGGTAATGTCAAATGACACAAATTTAGCGTTTTGTGGGATTTTTAGATCTTTTATTTTATTGGCTAGTGTTCTTGAATTTTTTATTGTGTATTGTTTGTTGTATGTGAAATACTTTTTAATCCATTTGTCCAACTTTTTACTAATTAAATATGTTGGACTATCTATTGAGTTAACTACAGGTCGTATAGGAATTTCAGGTATTTTATGTATTTTTGGTAGTCCATGTAGTCTGGGTATATCAACTCAAATTCTTGCCATCCCAAAGCACAAAAACATGCATATTTTAACACTATGATCAATAGACTAATAAACCTACCATTAGAAGAAACAGTTATAAATAAAGAGCTTTCAATACTAACCTATATAGCCCACAAAAATGAATCCAAGTATAGTAAAGAAACTATACGACAAACACACGAAACACAAACCCAATAAAATTCTAAATGACATTAAGCTATTGAAAGATATGTCCTTAAAACAAAAAATTAAGTACGTACCACACATTTATATAGGACAAACGTCTGATGAGCTGAACACATTACTAAAAAATACTACAGTCAGATTTGCCTACAGAACTACACATAACATAAAAACCTTAATCCATTCCACTAAGACAAAAATATCAGTATACCAATTACCAGGCATATATAAAATTAACTGTAAGGATTGTCAGAAATTTTATATAGGACAAACTGGCAGAACTTTCGAAATTCGGTACAAAGAACATACAAGAAATTCCGAAAAAAATATTTCAGCTTACTTTAATCATTTGAAAACAGAAAATCACGAAACCGATCGAATTACAGACGCAATGAAAATATTACATATCACACCAAAAGGCTATCATATGAACATCCTGGAAGAGATAGAAATTTATACACATTTGAAGGAAAGCCCTGACGAAATTTTAAATGAACAAACCGAACTACAACATAAACATTATCTAGACAACTTTATTAAAATTTTCGAGTCGAGCTAAAACAAAGATATACATCATAATACCATAAAATAATAAAGATCGCACCACACTACCAAAGATCACACAATATGAAGTCATAAACAAACTGTAACCATAGAGCATCGCTGGAGGATACGTCAAACTGACAGATTAGCTGTAAAGAATTAAGACCTGATTTACGTAATATATATACCATCTAAAGAACTTGTATACTGCAATCATTGCAGTCGTTATAATCAATTATACCTCCACGATGCTATATGGAAGTGAGTCTGAAATAATGTGTCACGGAAAATGTATTAAAATTGTAAGTATCTTTATTTCAGTCATTGTAATCATAAATATTTGTCCGCAGATAGCCTGATGATGGCCACAGAGCCGAAATAGGAGTATTGCGATAATAATAGTTTTTTAACATCTATAAAGTGAAGCAGCATTTTGGCATTTCATAGATTAACTATATGTCCTTAAAAGACATACACAATGCTGCAGGCCCAAATGAAATGAAAAAATAAAAGTAGTAGACGAGTTTTGTAATTTGGGTAGCAAAATAATTCTGATGGCCAAAGTAAAGAAGATATAAAATGCAGAATGGCCATGGGAAGAAAGGCGTTTCTGAAGAAACAAAATTTGTTGACATCCAATATTAGTTTAAATGTTAGGAAGTCCTTTCTGAAAGCATTTGTCAGGAGTGTAGCATTGTATGGGAGTGAAAAAGGAAGAAGGAAGCTTAGAGTTTAACGTCTCATCAACAGCATGGTCATTAGAGACGGAGCTAACGCTCAGATTTTGGGTAAGGATGGGGAAGGAAACAGGGCGTGCCCTTTCAAAGGAACCATCCTGGCATTTGACAAGAGTGATTTAGGGAAACCATGTAAAATCTAAATTTGTATGGTTGGAGGTGGATTTGTACCACCTTCCTTCCGAATGAGAGTCCAGTGTGTGACCACTGTGCCACCTATCTCAGTGGGAGTGAAACGTGGACAACAAGGAGTTCAGACAAAAAGATGATAGAAGCTTTCAAAATGTGGTGCTGCAGACAATTGATGAAGATTAGATGGGCAGATCAAAACTAATGAGGAGGTGCTCAACAAAATTGTGGAGAAAAGGAGTTTCTGGCATATTCAATATTACTAAGAGAAGGCATAGAATGGTGCAACACATTCCGAGATGCCAAGGAATCATCAACTTAGCATTAGAAGGATGTTTGTGGGGTAAAACTCATAAAGGGAGGCCGAGGGACGAATACAGTAAGCAGTTTAAAAGGCTATACATTGTCGTTCGTATCATGAGATAAAGAGGCTTGCACAGGACAGGCTAGTGTGGAGATAAAACATCTGTGATAATGAGAAATTTGTTAACATATCAAATTAAGTCTTAGGATGTGTTCTACATCTACATTTAGCTATATGGAGTATCATCCAAATCACACCTAACAGTAAGTGCAAATCACATCTATCATAGAGATGTAACTATCCTCAGTTATCATGGAATTGTCAAGTACAGGGGAGGGAGAAGGTAAATACTGCAGAAGTTGTAGGTTTAAATGATAAATTAACATTAATCACATATTTTTAATACAGTAGTAGTTCATCTCTATGCATAAAAAATGAATATTTTTATGTTTGTCCTCCATCGCAACTCATTTCGCAAAAGTATTAAAAATAAGAGTATATGAAACCATGGGCATATCCCACTGGAGCATTGTATCAAAATTCAAAGCAACTGGTCAAGAACTTTTGTGGATTTGCAGTCAAGAATGTTTACATTTTCTGCCGTCAAAGTTTTTGTCCTAACAGTACAGATTAGAATTTTTGACACAACACTGAATTCTAATTAGGCATTACAATGTATGCTGGCTACAGCTAGTGTATAATATAACTAGCCATTAGTGCCTTTAGAATTTCCTCTCAGCTTTTGCTATCCCACTCATTTCATTATTACATTGCATTTTTGACCTACCTACCATCTTGGAACTGAAGCCAGCTCTGAAGCCTTATCAAAGTACTCTATCACATCCTCCTCCAACTTTGAATCCATAATCATAACTGGTGAATTTCTGACAACCCAAGTGAAATGCTCACCTTTCCTTCCATCTTCTCTTTCCTCTCTTAAGAAGAAACATATTTTGAAACCTACATTGGTATTTTTTACACTAAGTGTTTCTATTGGCAGCACTATAAATTCTTCGTACCAGCCAATCATTCTTCTTATTTCAATTTTTTAATGTTTTTGTTATCTTACCACTGATACCACTCAATACCTTAGAAAATGGACATTATTCAGTTTTACCAAACAATAGGAGAGACTGTTTCCAGCCATAGAGGCTGATGGGTTGGGTTGTTTGATTGGGATTGAGGGACTAAACTGCTAAGGTTATCAGTCCTCCAATGGGGAGGGGAAGGATTGAGGACAGGAAAGAAGGGGAGGGGGGAAGGAAATACAGTCCAGAAAGTAAAGAAGGAAGGAAGACTGCATTAGCTTGGGGCCCCGTGCTTGCCAAACATACTCACAAAAGAACCATGAGCCCCCTTCGAGCATAGAGGCTGATTCATTCAATGTGTAGATTGCTGTTCACAGTACTCACCATTAGGCAACCTTTTTCCTGCCACAAGGAATTTAACAGTTTTTGAAAATATGGCTTCTTTATTACATTTCTGAAACTGAAACAACAGTAGCAATAATTAATGTAAAATTATAGCAAATTTATGCATACTTTAGACTAAAAAATTTGGAAATCAAGAAAAATTTTTATGTCTGTATTATTAAAATGATAAAGTCAGAAACAACTAACAGTTTTTATAGAGGCTGACAGGAAGAAATGGACAAGTTAAAACTGTTTTGCCTGAAGCTCTGTAAGCCAAGGCACCCAGAGATAAAAAGGCCAAATGAAAAATGAGATATACAATGTGTAGGGTGTTCTACTGATTAAAGGGAGAGAGACATGTACACACTTTGAGAATATAAAACTATACAGCTACAATTTATTTAACTCAACTGAGTTGCTTGTTATTTCTGAAGAATTAGTTGCCCAAAAGTCAAACAATTTTGTATATTCTTCTCCAAAGTTTTCATCATGTGTTTATTTTCCTTTCGCCATATACTTCTTAACATGAAGACTTGTTATGTTTTGACTAGGTTCAGCTACTATTACACCTTGAATGTCTGATATACATTTTTGGTTCAAATTATAGGCCACATTACATTGTAAACATTTCTTGTTTAGGTTGCTTTCTTTCTCTTTAAAAATCCGTTTGTATTAAATTGTTGACCGCGTACAGAAATTGTCCCACTTTTTTTTTCTTTTCTTTTTTTTCCCCCCGAATAGAAAAACAGAAAATTTGCATTTTAAAGAGACCAAACTGTAGAGGCCATTGCTCGCCAAGAAGTTGGAAATAATAGTTGGGAATATGTTTATAGTAGCTCAGAAGAATAACTATGAGAATGACGACATCATACTCTTCATTTATTCCTGAAGCCACTACATGTTGAATGAAGAATCACTGCTAGTCATTTCTTTTTCTGATGAAACGTAACACGAGCAAAGGAAATATTAGTGTCAATACACCTCAGTACAAACTGTAATTTCTCATCTTCGTGGATCTTATGCAAGATATACAATAGTGGCAGCAAAATTGTTCTGCAGTCAGCTACAGAAGCTGAATATCAAAAAGCTCTTTTTTAAAACTCAGAAGTAACAGATCCACAGCTAATAAGAAATGTCAGTGGGACTCTGATGAGTCAGTGTGCAGAGTGGCATTCAGCTGGGAGGACATGCTACGTGTCCATAGTGATTTCTGTAATACTCCGTGTTTGGTGTGTGGCGATTTTATGATGGATCCACAAACAGAACAGCTCATGTGTATCAAATTCTGTGCAAATCTCAGGAAAAGTATTACAGAGACCTTTGCAATGATAGAACAAGTGTTTGGGGAACAGAGCACAAGCCATACACGTGTGTTTAAGTGGCACTCTGAGTTTAGGGCCAGCCAAACAGACGTCGAAGATGACACTCACACTGGAAGATCTGTTAGCTGCACAATGCCAGACATTGTTGCTAAACTTCAACAACTGGTTTGTGCAGATTGGTTCAAGACCTTGTGGTTGAAGTGGGTGTTGGTTATGGGACTTGTCAACGAATGTTGACTGATGAATTGGGCATGCATCATGTCACTGCAAAATTTGGGCCAAGAATCTTGACTACCGATCAGAAGGTACAGCGTGTTGAAGTGTGCACAGAACTTCGTCAGACCACATCTGATGATCCAACCTTCTCGTCACGGGTTATCACTGGTGATGAGAGCTGGATTTATGATTGTGACCCAGAGACAAAGCAACGATGGTCCCAGTGGAATAGCCTGGGCTCTCCAAGAACCAAAAAAGCGAGACAGGTGAAAAGCAAAGTGAAGAGCATGATTGTTTACTTTGATACCACAGGAATTGCGCACAAAGAATTTGTCCCACCCAACCAAACAGTGAATTCCATGTACTACTGTGATTTTTGTGATGGCTCCATGAAAATGTCAGCGACAAAGGTCTGAACTTTGGCATCAAGGGAACTGACTACTGCACCAAGACAACACACCCTGTCACATGTCATTGCTCACCAGGACCTTTTTGGCAAAACACAACATGGCAGTTGTACCACACCCACCGTACTCGCCAAATTTGGCACCTTGCAGCTTCACGCTATTCTCAAAACTGAAACTCAAGTTGAAAGGCCATCAGTTTGACACTCTAGAGAGGAATAAAATAGCATTGGTGCTATACACCTTCAAAGAACAGGACTTCCAGAAAACGTTTGACCAGTGGCAGAAGAGCTGGGAGCGTTGAGTACATATGGATGGGAACTACTTCGAGGGTGATGGTGACCATTAGTCCAAAAGTAAGGTTTTCAACAGAAGGCAGCACCAGTCCGGATAATTTTGGATAGTACCTGATATGTTAGATTATGAATGGAATTATTATTATTATTATTATTATTATTATTATTATTATTATTATTATTATTATTATTATTATTAACAATAATCATAATAAGTAAGTTCCACCAGACTTTGAAAAAAAAAGTGCTTATAATACATGGGAGCAAGAATGTGAAAACTACTAGGTATTAAATGTGACACTGACAGCTTCATTTTGTGATGGCGCAACAACTATTCCTCTTGTACATATCCAAGTTTATCCATCACATATTGGCTTTGGATGTTAGCCAGTAGAAAGCAGAAGGTTCTGCTGTTAAAATGTCAAGTCATTGTGGACACAGTGTATGACTGACTGACCGTATAATAAGAAATCAATAATGTAAAATAAATAAAAGTTTGAAACTTTATATCTTTTGTAGAACATTTTAGCTCTTAGGGGCCTCTTGTGGTCTACAGAACATTTAGGGAACCACTGGTCTAATAGGTACTCTCATTTTTATTGGGTAATGAGCCAAGGGTATTGTCTGGTGGCTCACGACTGTTTCTAGTTTTGTGTACAGCAAATAAGTGGTTTACAACATTTTAAATTTGTTTTAATTGATTTCAGATGTCCTGTTATGGGCAAAGTAGTACATAGTGTTTAAGAATGGACTGAAACATTAGCAATCAGTATAGCAGTCAATGATTACTTGTCTTACAAACCTCTAGCATTAAAATGACTATATAATTATAGTGACATATAAAAGGAAACACTTACATCTTCCCTTAAAATGGTGTTCTGTTTATCATTTGTAAACACAAGTTCAAGTGTTCCTTTGTCATTTTCTGAAATACATCCTCCTCCAAGAGCAATAATTTCTCCTTCATGAAATGGTATGTTTTTATGTGGAAAATCCCCCAAAATAAAAACATTCACTGGACGGCCTTTCTTGCCTCGGGCATCTGGATGCTCTGAAATATTCCACAAAACAAACATGTAAGGCTAAACATGTAGAGTAGGTCAATGTAACACCTGTCTAATGACCACTGTTCAATAATTTGAATTTCATTACAATTTTGGGTTTACTTCTTTTTATTTTACCAAGTGTTACACTATGGGTGTCCACGTGTTTATGTTCATAATATAAAATTTTAGTTTATACATATTGTAGACACTGGAATTGTAGCTTAAGCCCAAAGAACATTGTGTGTAATGAATAAAATATTTTGTCCAGGCTATACTATGCCAACATGGGCAAAGTGATCTAATTGGATTTCTACCTCAACTCAAGACCAAGGGCCAAATGTTCACTCCTTGCCTCAATGCTCTAGATTATTATCAAAACATGAAAACACAGTTTTATCAAATGTTCCTCTGAGATCAATAAATGTTCACGGGTAGGGTTAACTCCACAAATAACGAAATCACTCATGGATTGTTGCATCTTTTTAAAATAGTTGAGTTTATTCATCTAGTTACTCTACACAGATGCCAAGTCCTGATGAGTATTGACCCAGTTCAGTGAATATGCTATAAATACCGAGCACATTCAGTTCAAAATTCAAATTTAATTTCACAGTTTATGTGCTCTGATTGTTGAAATGGCAAGTATATTTGTGAGAATATAGCAAGTATATTTGTATCTGTAGCACAAGAAGAAGAGAACTTTCTGCAATATGTGGTTCTGCATAAAGTCTTGGCTAACTGTGAATCAAGAAAACAAAAATTGTTTTGTATTTACAGACTGTTCCATCGGTTCTAGGCAGAATATTTGATTCATTTTGAGTGAAACACACGAGATAACAGTGCAATATTCTGCAAATTTTATTTGTTACTAACCGGTTTTCGGCAGTTACGTCATCGTCAGAGGTATAGTTATGCAGTTTAGAAGTTAAGATCTTTGACCTGTGAACTTCTAAGCTGCATAACTATATTTCTGTAGTGTTTACCTGATGATGGCATCACTGCCGAAAACCAGTTAGTAACAAATAAAATTTGCAGAATATTTCACAATTATCTCGTGTGTTTCACTCAAAATGAAAAATTGTTTTGTTTCTACTGTGTGTTGTTCGGTGCTGAAAGATTGTGGACAACGGTCGGCTGCAAGGATCTAAAGCCTATAAGTGAACAAATTACAAAACACAAAGAAAGTGGACTTCATTTAGAAAATGCTTGTAATATAAAATATTTAGCATAATTAATATTGCTGCTCAGATTGAATCGGCGTATAAAATGTCAATTCAGAAACATAATGAATCAGTTACGAAGAACAGACACATATTAAACAGAACAATAGAATCTTAATGTTTTGTGGAACTCATGGGTTAGCTCTAAGAGCTCACAATGAAAACCAAGAGTCAGAAAACTGTGGCAATTTCTTAGTCTTGTTATCTCTTTGAGAAATCTTGACAGTGTCTTAGATGATCACATAAGCACCTCTAGTAATTCCGTGTGTAAATATACATCACACATAATACCAAATGAGCTTCTGGACTGTATGTATGAAGTTTACATTAAAGAACTGATTAAAGAAATTAACAGTGCCCCTTTCATTTCTGTGCAGGTTGACGAAACAACAGATACTACATGCAGAAGTCAATTTGTCATTATACTGCAGTATATTAAGGGGAAGAAGCACACTGAAAGACTTCTTTCCTTTGAAAATGTT
The DNA here is from genome assembly GCA_026315105.1 of Locusta migratoria. Taxonomy (NCBI): domain Eukaryota; kingdom Metazoa; phylum Arthropoda; class Insecta; order Orthoptera; family Acrididae; genus Locusta; species Locusta migratoria. The sequence goes on along the minus strand of CM048744.1, from coordinate 853,902,659 downwards.
AATGATAGGACAGCATATGGATTTAGTGAGGTTTTAAAAAGAAGTCTGAAACCTTTCAATGTTCAAGAAAAAACTCACTGCTCAGGCATATGATTTTGCAGCAATGAACAGCAATGAACTCCAGCAATGAACAGCCATCACAGTGGTGTGCAGACACTAATGCAGAGCACTTTCTCACATGCCAAGTACATTCACTGCTATGCTCGCCAAATGAATTTGGTTCTTCAGAATGCTTTTAGTAAAAGCATAAAGTTGATAAGGTTGTTCTTCACAAATATTGCTGGTTTTACAACCTTTTTTTTCTTATCTCCCAAATGAAGTGATTTGTTATAGAATTTACTTCACAATCCGCACTTTTTGTTCCTCCTAAAGTTTTTCTGAAACACCTTGATGCCAGTGCCAGCTGCCACCAGTGCCACATCGTAAACAGCGCTAAGTATCTTAATTTAATTTGTGTGAATTTTAATTTGCCAGTCTAGTTCACTTTCGTTAGTACTTCTGTTTTAAGAGGTTTATTCCCGCATTGGCAGATTTCGTTTGTACTACTGTTTTTAATAGTTCATTCTATCGTATTTGATAAATACCATTGTCTTTTGTCTTCGTCTTTGACTGATGTATATCAAAACAAGTCAGAGACCGTTACTAAGCTCGTTATCAGTGAGACCAGTGCCAGCTGCCACTGGTGCCACACCGTAAACAGCGCTAAGCTTATTTTCTCGTGCGTTTGAGAATGGTGTATTCCACAGATATTCTTGTTAATTTTGAAAACTGCCGGACTCGGTTTTGTTGATTTAACAGTGCAGTTACCACTGATCACAGTTCAGTCAGCAGCCAGCCGCCTTTATTAGAGTACTCGGCTACTTAAAAGTTGATTATTTAGTTTTCTACTTTCTGCAATTAATTGTATCGATAGGATGGATAGGATGTGTGCCTGCTGTGTGCGGACGAAGGAGGAGTTGGCCGCGGTTCACGAACAGCTGAGCGTGCTGTTGGCTACGGTCAGCCGTCTTCAGACTGCTGTCTCGGGGTGCAGCGATGGTGTGGAGTCTGGTGCATCGAGTGGGATACCTCAGGTGCCTCATGCTTCGCTCTCAGTCCCTGCTACCGAGGCACCTTCAGGTGTACCAGACGTCGTCGAGCCGCCTTCTCCGCAAGGAGAGTGGCGGGTTGTACGGCATTTGCGTCGCTCGAGGTGGAACGCCAATGTGGAGGCTGGACGTCCGTCCACACCCGCTCGTCCTGTGAGTGAACATGTGGCCACTCCTTCAGCAGGGTCCGAGCAGGTACACGGGGGGAGGGGATTATTAGTTATTGGGAGCTCCACTGTTAGGCGTGTGATGAAGCCCCTTAGGCAGATAGCGTCGAGATCCAGAAGGAATTCCAACGTGTACTCGGTGTCTCTGCCGGGGGGCCTCATCCGAGATGTGGAGGCTGCCTTACCGGCAGCTATCGAGGGTGCGGGGTGCAGTCGACTGAAAGTCGTAGCTCACGTCGGAACCAATGATGCTGGTCGCTTGGGTTCTGAGGACATCCTCAGGTCCTAAGAGTGGCTGGCGGAATTGGTGAAGGCTGCTGCCTTTGCATGCGGGGCGCAAGCAGAGCTGTCGATTTGTAGCATTGTTCCCAGGGTTGATCGGGGTCCTTTGTTTTGGAGCCGAGTGGAGGGTCTGAAGCAAAGGCTTCACTGACTCTGTGACAGTTATGGCTGCAGATTTCTGGATCTGCGTTATCGGGTGGGGAATTGTAGGGTGCCCCTAGATAGATCAGGGGTGCACTACACTAAGGAAGCGGCTACTCGGGTAGCAGAGTACTTGTGGAGTGCACATGGGTTTTTTTTAGGCTAGGCCCTAACTCTGATGAGCACTTGCCTGTCAGCATTCAAACAGCGAATTCAGGCCACATTCGGAACAAAAATTTGAAATCAAAATATTAGCTGCGAACTTACAGAGTATTAGAAACAAAGTTCCCGAATTTGCCGCACTGCATGGAAGTTATTGTGCTCAGATAGTTTTAGGTACCGAAAGCTGGCTAAATCATGATGTGGCAAGTTCAGAAATATTTAGTGAAGCGTGGAATGGATATTGGAAAGATAGATCGGATACAGCTGGAGGAGGAGTGTTCATCACTGTGGACAAAGATATTGTTTCTACTGAGATCGAAGTTGAAAGTAATTGTGAAGTTATCTGGGCACATATAACAGGTCTAAAAGAAGTAAAGTTAATAGTTGGGTGTTTTTACTGCCCCCCCCCCCCCCCCCCCAGTGCTGCTGTAGCAGTTTTAGAATCTTTCAAAGAAAGTCTACAGCAGGTAGTGCATAGGTATCTGGGCCATGTAATATTAGTCGGAGAACACTTCAACCTTAAGAGTACAGACAAGCAGTCTTGCGAACTACTTTTGGACACATTCTCCGAAAACTGTCTTGAGCAGTTAAACCGGCAACCCACGCGCAATGGAAATATTCTAGACCTTATAGCCACAAACAGGCCCGACCTTATTAACGATGTCTGTGTAGAGACAGGAATTAGTGATCATGATATCGTCATAGCGTCGATGGTGACGCTTGAAACAGAAGTTCATAAACCAATCAAGAAGGCTAGGAGTATGTTTTTGTTGGGAAGAGCCAATAAGCAAATGTTACGATTGCACTTAGAAAATGAATGGGCATTGTTTAATTCCGGGACTATGGATGTAGAGGAATTGTGGACTAAATTGTTAATAAAGGGTTAGAGAAATATTTGCCAGTAAAGACGATTAAGGATGGAAAGATCCACTGTGCTATAATAAGAATGTTAGAAAGCTGCTGAGAAAGCAAAGGCTGTTGCACTCTCAATTCAAAAAAGAACACGCTAATGATGACAGGCAAAAGTTAGTAGAGATTCGTGCGTCTATAAAAAGATCGATGTGCGAAGCATACAATAATTATCACAGCCATATCTTAGCAAAAGATTTATTCGAGAACCCGAAAAAATTCTGCTCCTATGTAAAATCGATAAGCAGGTCAAAGCCCACTGTCGTGTCGTTCAAATATCTAGGCGTAACATTGCAGAGCGATCTGAAATGGAGCGAGCATGTAAGGACAGTTGTGAGTAAGGCGGACAGCCGACTTCAGTTTATTGGGAGAATTTTGGGAAGATGTACTTCACCTGTGAAGGAGACCGCGTATAAAACCCTTGTACGACCACGTCTTGAGTATTGCTCAAGTGTTTAGGACCCGCAGCAGATCAGTTTAAAGGAAGACATAGAGGCGGTTCAGAGGCGAGCAGCTAGATTTGTTACCGGTAGGTTCGACCAATGAGCGTGTGTCATGGAAATTCTCCGGTAACTCAATTGGGGATCGCTGGAAGAAAGACGACGTTCTTTTTGTGAATTTCTGTTAGGTAAATTTAGAGGGCCGGAATTTGAAGCTGAGTGTAGTACGATCTTGCTGCCGCCTACTTACATTTCGTGTAAAGATCACAAAGACGAGATAAGAAATTAGAGCTCGTACGGAGGCATATAGGCATTCTTTTTTTCCCTCGTTCGATTTGGGAGTGGAATAGGAAAGAAAATACCTAGTAGTGGTACAGTGTACCCTCCGCCACGCACCTTATGGTGAATTGCGGAGTATGTATGTAGATGTAGATATCAGATGCAGAGTGCAAATGCCATTACCATATCCAATGCATTATATTATTTTAAGTGTGAGGTATCTGAAATAAGAGAGAACATTCAACAGTTTAGAGTTTCTGATGATGAGTGTATTGCGCCTTCAAGAAAACATCCCAAATATAGCAGTGAACTTAATATGACAGCAGATGCCAAAAAAAAGTGTGTGACATTATGACCAACCAACTGAAAGGAAGATTTCAAAACTCGCATGTATTTAGCAGCTTCAAAATTATTGATCCAAAAAAAGTTTACTTCTTCTAGAGAACATTTCCCAGCCACTTTGGTCAATATTTTTGGTCTTTTACTAGCCACGATAAATTGAAAAATGAACTGTCAGTGATTTATCGAAATGAAACATTATGGATGTAACATCAGTTTGCGAGCTGTTTACTTTCTTTGTGAAAAATTCCTTTGATAAAATGTACACTGAAGTGCACAAAACATTACAAACAACATTAACTACACCAATTTCAACAGCAGAAGCAGAGCTCAGTTTCAGCACCTTAAAGAGAATCAAAACCTTCCTCAGGAACAGTATGAGTCAGGAAAGGGTAAACTCACTGGCTGTTTGTTCCAATCAAAAGGAGGAAATCAGTAATATTCCAAACTTCAACAACAGAGGAATTCACAAGTTTCTCAGTCAGAAAAAAAAACAGATGTGCACATCTACTGTATAAATAACCTGTCAGAATGTGCTAGTTAGGTAAAATACACAGTAAACTGCTCCTAGCCAAGCTTTTTCTGAGATTTTTTACCTTGGCTGTAAGGATTTTGATTTTGACATCACAATCAGTACACAGAAGCACAACTACAATAAGTATGAACTTCAGGAAGAGAAGAGCTGGTGAACTTTGGTTCGAATCTTCCAAGGCGCCAAGTTCTTCAATAAATTGTGTCACCAAATTTAGAACTTCAGCTTTCCGATTGCTTTCTTCTATTACTGCCCTGGAATGATCAACTAGTTACTGGACCCGCTTATCGATTTTACATAGGACCAGAATTTTTTCGGGTTCTCGGAAAGATATTTTCCTAAGGTATGGCTGTGATAATTATTGTATGCCTCACGCATCGATCTTTTTATAGATGCAAGAATCTCTACTAACTTTTGCCTGTCATCATTAGCGTGTTCTTTTTTGAATCGAGAGTGCAACAGCCTTTGCTTTCTCAGCAGCTTTCTGACATTATTATTATACCAAGGTGGATCTTTTCCATCCTTAATCGACTTTACTGGCACATATTTCTCTAACCCTTTATTTACAATGCACTTAAATTTAGTCCACAATTCCTCCACATCCATAGTCCCGGAATTAAACGATGCCCATTCGTTTTCTAAGTGCGATCCTAACATTTGCTTATCAGCTCTTCCCAACAAAAACACGCTCCTAGCCTTCTTGATTGGTTTATGAACTTTGGTCATCATCGACGCTATGACTATATCATTATCACTAATTCCTGTCTCTACACAGACATCGTTAATAAGGTCAGGCCTGTTTGTGGTTATAAGGTCCAGAATATTTCCATTGCGCGTGGGTTGCCAGTTTAACTGCTCAAGACAGTTTTCGGAGAATGTGTCCAAAAGTATCTCGCAAGACTGCTTGTCTGTACCGCCTGAAATGTAACTAGTGAGGTCCCAATCAATACTCTTAATGTTGAAGTCTCCTCCGACTAATATTACATGGCCCAGATACCTATGCACTACCTGGTGTAGACTTTCCTTGAATGATTCTAAAACTGCTACAGCAGCACTGGGGGGCCATAAAACATCCAACTATTAACTTTACTTCTTTTAGACCTGTTATATGTGCCCAGATAACTTCACAGTTACTTTCAACCTCGATCTCAGTAGAAACAATATCTTTGTCCACAGCGATGAACCTTCCTCCTCCAGTTGTATCAGATCTATCATTCCGATATACATTCCACGCTTCACTAAATATTTCTGAACTTGCCACATCATCATTTAGCCAGCTTTCGGTGCCTAAAACTATCTGAGCGCAATAACTTCCATGCAGTGCTGCAAATTCGGGAACTTTGTTTCTAATACTCTGTAAGTTCGCGGCTAATATTTTTATGTTCGAATTTTTGTTCCGAACATGGCCTGAATTCGCTGTTTGAATGCTGACAGGCAAGTGCTCATCAGAGTTAGCGCCTAGCCTAAAAAACCCCCATGTGCACTCCACAAGTACTCTGCTACCCGAGTAGCCGCTTCCTTAGTGTAGTGCACTCCTGATCTATCCAGGGGCACCCTACAATTCCCCACCCGATAACGCAGATCCAGAAATCTGCAGCCATGACTGTCACAGAGTCGGCAAAGCCTCTGGTTCAGACCCTCCACTCGGCTCCCCGATCAACCCTGAGAACAATGCTACAAATCGACAGGACTGCTTGCACCCCGCGTGCGAAGGCAGCAGCCTTCACCAATTCCGCCAGCTGCTCGTAGGACCTGAGGATGTCCTCAGAACCCAAGCGACAAGCGTCATTGGTGCCGACGTGAGCCACGACTTGCAGTCGACTGCACCCCGCACCCTCGATAGCCGCTGGCAAGGCCGCCTCCACATCTCGGATGAGGCCCCCCGGCAGACACACCGAGTGCACGTTGGAATTCCTTCCAGATCTGGACGCTATCTGCCTAACACTGGAGCTCCCAATAACTAATAATCCCCTCCCCCGTGCACCTGCTCGGACCCTGCTGAAGGAGTGGCCACACTTTCACTCACAGGACGAACGGGCGCGGACGGACGTCCAGCTTTCACATTGGCCTTCCGCCTCGAGCGACGCGAACGCCGTACAACCCGCCACTCCCCTTGCGGAGAAGGCGGCTTGACGACGTCCGGTACACCTGAAGGTGCCTCGGTAGCAGAGACAGAGAGCGAAACATGAGACACCTGAGGTGTCCCACTCAACGCACCAGACTCCCCACCATCGCTGCACCCCGAGACAGCAGCCTGAAGACGGCTGACCGTAGACAACAGCACGCTCAGCTGTTCGCGAACCGCTGCCAACTCCTCCTGCGTCCGCACACAGCAGGCACACATCCTATCCATCCTATCGATACAATTAATTGCAGAAAGTAGAAAATTAAATAATCAACTTTAAAGAAGCCTAGTACTCTAATAAAGGCGGCTGGCTGCTGACTGAACTGTGGTCAGTGGTAACTACACTGTTGAATCAACAAAACTGAGTCCGGCAGCTTAGCGCTGTTTACGATGTAGCACTAGTGACAGCTGGCACTGGACTGACTGTTAACGAGCTTTAGTAACGGTCTCTGACTTACATTGTATACATTTTTATTAGCTACAGTGTTTCATGGATTATATTAATTACTGCATAATTAGTGTATTAATATCTTTTGAATGTGTTTAAATGATGTTATATAAATGGAGGTTAATTCCATTATAGTGGGTACTAACTTTTTTTCTGGCCCCCACCTATGAAACTAAGCATGAGCAGCCATTGCTTTTCAGTAGTAGTGTCAGCTTGAACCCCACAACTGATCTGTTTAAAAATACAATGTTTATTTTTATTATTATTATTATTATTATTATTATTATTAACTTTAATGATCATTTAAACAAAACTTACTGGCAAAAACAGTGAAATATACTCACTAAATAATGAACAAGTAAGTAAAATATGAGATTTATCATACTGCATTCAGTTGCTGTGTTACTGAGGAGAATCAGATGTTCTGAGAATCATTTGTGTAATAAAAGGTTTAAAATATCCTAATGTCTCTATATCTTTAAAAATATTAGATACAAAAGTGCAGATGTTGTGGATAACATAAGCAGTGAATTGCTATCATCTGAAACATTTTTTGATGAAATTACTTGGAAAAATTTAGAAGTTGTTAGTACTAAGGTTTAATGGGAAAAATATTCAGCCACTGTAAAAATCACTTTTGTAAATTCAAAAATATTGAAAATATCATTGTTTCATTGGATGTGCCACAGGGGTTTGTTTTTATATTTTTTAGTTGCAGCTATATTGAGATTTGTTCAATTATGGAACTGTAGTTTATTATTGAATTTCTAAGTTTTGTAACTTTTTTAAAGTTAATGTCTCATAGCATTTGCATCTAAAAATTGAACAAAGCCTAGGTCAAATACACTCATCTGGAAAATGAAGTATTAGACATTATATATGGTATTATGAAATTTCATCAATATCTGCATGGCAGAAAATTATGATAAGCCATTAACTAAACTATTTCATCCAGAGAAAGATGAACCTGATCATACAGCTCAGCAGCACAGATCAGTACTTATTCCAATTAGTAATATGACATTCTTAGTAGCCTTCGACAGCATGCAAATGGAAACACCGTCTTGCTTGCCTATGAGCAATGATAAGGAGTAATATTTCAGTTGGATCATAAGCTGTTTGTCTTCATATTGATCAGTCAGATTCAAAAGTCCTGAAAGCCTTTAGCATCAATTGTTAGCAGATCACACAAGCCAATCAATAGTCTCAAAACTACACTCAGTGAATACAGTCCAAGTGGGATAATACAAATGTTCAGAGACGAATACAATTCTGTTCAAAAAATGCTGAAACATTCATAATTATGTGCCAATGGAGTGTTGGAGCAAAATGTGGTTGGCATCCCAGCACACACCTGTGTTGACTGTGGAACTTCTGGAAACCTACAGTGATGTGTGCTTACCCATACTTGGTGTTACAAACAGTTCACACAGTTCAAAAATGGCCAGGCAGAAGTTAAATATGTACCTCTTTAAGGATGCCCTTCGTCATCTACCAACGACACTCATGCCAGGAATGTCAAAAAATTGTGTGTGCTAACTGAAGGTTGACTGTCTGATAGACTTCAGAAGAATGTAACATTTCAGTCGGATCATGTGATGAAAGGAAATGGCCTGTAATGTGATGAGACAATTCACAGTTCCTGCATCACAATAGTGCACCTGCAATTCATTTATGTTGGTGTGTGACTATTGCACAAAAAATAAAATCACTGTACTGCCTCAACCTCCATACTCTCCAGACCTGGTCTCTGGAGACCTTCACAGACAGCGCTTCACCTGACTGAGTACGAGGCATACCACGACTACTTCTGGAGTGGAAACAATGTTGACACTGGTGTATCAATTGTAACGCATGACGATGCATAATAAGAGAAATGTCATGCAAATTTTTTTTAACAGACCTTATATTCATTAAAAATTGTGGCTTGGTTCATTCATCTGCTACCTCTGTTCATTGTCATCTGCCCTCCAGTGTGCGAGGGTGAAGGTCGAGGTGAGAGTTTAAAATAGGGAAAGTTTAATTTTTAAAACTCACAACTACCAACTGCGAACCAAATTCCTAAACATGCAAAAACACAGGAACTGTGATTGCTACTGCTTGACTCGTTTTCTAGGGGATGATATCACACGTTCGCAGCTTTCCTTCCCTGCATATGATTAACAAAAAAATTCATAATAAAGTCAAGTTCATGAGAGAAAAGGATGTACTAACTACTATTTTTGAAAACACGTGAAAGTTCACTTTATGTTTTTTATTACACCATATTAAAACCCTGTGGCTGATACGTCTGTACGTCGACACATTTATCAAATGAAGTTATAGCTCGCGAGCCCCCAGACAAAATGAATATTTGTCGCAAATTGTTTTCACACCATGTGCCTGTCTCAAACATCGTTTATGTTCATGCCTATGCGACGACACATGTTACATTAATAAAACACAGTCACTTTAATTCAATTTGATGCACACCTTCTTCTACCGGCTAAATATTCACAACACACAGTAGCACTCTATTCAACTTGGTGCAGTCTACAACGAGCACCCACACCTGGCGATTGCCACAAAAAAATCTATAGTCTCCACCTGGAGATCCACATGCCGACTGTGAAGAGCGACGCCGCCCGGCCAGCTACACCACTTGCTTCCGATTTGTCACTTCCTGGGTCGTGCGCACGTGCACGCCAAAAGCCCAACTGCCAGGTTTTTTCCCTATATCATCAACTTCCCCATGTGAGCTGTTCTAACCGACTTGCCAACGTACAGCGCTCAGCCAATACATTTCTAAAACTTTACTTAAAATCAAAATAATTACACTACATATTAAACAAATATCTTCTTACATTTTTATATTAGTATAAACATCCTTTGTACTATTTATTACAATTGTGCAATTTATTATATCACAGATAAGTGATTTAACTGATTATTTCAAGATAAAATACACAAGATTAATTGAAAATAAAATGAGAAATAGTTAACATATTATTTTTATAAACAAACATTGCCATGCTAGTTGTGTAACTGTCTTGTATTCATTGGTAATTTATTACTTTTCATTGTCAATTAAACATATTATGCCAGATGTGACTATATCAGCTAATGTATTTTTTATTTATCAATAGGCTATTTTGTAATGACGGCCTTAAAGGTTCCTAACTGCATCTTATTACTTCAAATTCAAGTGGTATTAGAATATTTTATTTCACACTGTGCACTGCACTGCACCTGGCACTCGCCATTGTCCCTCTCATCCCTCACCGGAAACGAACCTGGTAAATTCTAGGCTGGAACAAGCCACCAACGTCGGCCTGCTCGCTGGCCTCCCGTCAGCTACAAGCAGACAGCAAATCTCAAAGTGGAGAATTTCTACCTTTGGCCTAACTATAAATGTTGTCACCCAACTGCGTACATACATTGCTACCATAATTAATAAGATTAAAATTGTGTAACATTTAGTGCACTGACATGGTCAATGTTTGCAGTGAACTTCATACTGTTTAATTATCAAATACTATTAATTACCAGTATTTCTATTGAGCGGTAATCTCACAAGTGCACAGCCACAGTCAGCACATATTGCAGCACTTATTACTTCCTTACATTCCACTTCACATATAAAATCTTTATTAGAGCTTTCTATTGTGTATACTTAAAAAAACACTTAGGAAGCCAGTGTTGTGCTGGCTGAACTCATTATATACTCCTGACCATTAAAATTGCTACACCACGAAGATGACGTGCTACAGATGTGAAATTTAACCGAGAGGAATAAGATGCTGTGATATGCAAATGATTAGCTTTTCAGAGCATTCACACAAGCTTGGTGCCAGTGGCGACACCTACAATGTGCTGACATAAGGAAAGTTTCCAACCGATTTCTCATAAACAAACAGCAATTGACCAGTGTTGCCTGGTGATGAGGAGAAGAAATACATACCATCACATTTCCGACTTTGATAAAGGTCGGATTGTAGCCTACCGTGATTGGCGTTTATCATATTGTGACATTGCTGCTCATGTTGGTCGCGATCCAATGACTGTTAGCAGAATATGCTATCGGTGGGGTCAGGAGGGCAATATGGAAAGTCGTGCTGGATCTCAACGGTATCGTATCACTAGCAGTCGAGATGACAAGCACTTTACCCGCACGGCTGTGATGGAGCGTGCAGCCACGTCTCGATCCCTGAGTCAACAGACTGGGACATTTGCAAGACAACAACCATCTGCATGAACAGTTCGACGACATTTGCAGCAGCATGGATTATCAGCTTGGAGACCATGGCTGCGGTTACACTTGATGCTGCATCACAGACAGAAGCTCCTGCAATGGTGTACGCAATGCACGAATGGCAAAACGTCATTTTTTCAGATGAATCCAGGTTCTGTTTACAGCATCATGATGGTCACATCCGTGTTGGATGACATTGTGGTGAACGCACATTGGAAGCATGTTTTCGTCATCGCCATACTGGCATATCACCCAGCGTGATGGTATGGAGTGCCATTGGTTACAGGTCTCGGTCACCTCTTGATCGCATCAACGGCACTTTGAACACTGGCCGTTACATTTCAGATGTGTTACGACCCATGGCTCTACCCTTCATTTGATCCCCCCTGCAAAACCCTGCATTTCAGCAGGATAATGCATGACCGCATGTTGCAGGTCCTGTAAGGGTCTTTCTGGATACGGAAAATGTTCGACTGCTGCCCTGGCCAGCATATTCTCCAGATCTCTCACCAATTGAAAATGTCTGGCCAATGGTGGTCAATCAACTGGCTTGTCACAATACACAAGTCACTACTCTTGATGAACTGTGGTATCATGTTGAAGCTGCATGGGCATCTGTACCTGTACGCGCCATCTAAGCAGTGTTTGACTCAATGCCCAGGCATATCAAGTCCGTTATTACGGCCATAGGTGGTTGTTCTGGGTTTTGATTTCTCAGGATCTATGCACCCAAATTGTGTAAAAATGTAATCACATGTCAGTTCTAATAAAATATATATGTCCAATGAACACCCGTTTATCTTCTGCATTTCTTCTTGGTGTAGCAATTTTAATGGCCAGTAGTGTACTTACAAAAAAGCTTTGACTGCACCAAAAATAAATCCATTTTCACAATTACAATGAACCTGTCATAGATTATTATTTTTCGTACACACTGCCTGCAACCCAGACTGCTACCCCTAAGCAGCCTTGCTGGTGCCTGGCATTTAGGCACGTGGAATAACAGACAACTCTTTCTCAGACATCACTCAATAACATCAAGCCTGTGATGGTATAGTCTTAAATATCTTCGACAGTGCTAATGATCCACTTTCCTGTTCCGCTGCATGTATGCCTTATCCCCATGGTTTTTGCAGACATTCCTATTGTTCGTATGGTGCATGTCAGGATGCAGACTGAATGGCACTAACTACAACAATACTGTACAGAACTCCATCAAGTGTACCACAGCATACGCCCACCCAAGTACTATGGGATGACAGTGCAGAATTTGACAAGGAGGAGGAATGTGGTATCGTAAGTATCTACCACCGCACACAACATTCTATCCACATCTGAGCAGAAGACACAAATCACAGATCGGACACCACCTTCACTTCTACTCACTATGTCGCAATAAACATGCCCAGATGTCTCTTAAATATTCCACTCACCAAGTTCCAAACTCAAGCTTCAAATATTTTCAGTTCCAATGGATCATGGAATGTGTAGCAGGATGGGAGATGTACGTAAGGATAGAGTGTGGGCAGGGAAGGGGAGGGCAGAGTTTTGGGGAGCAGGAACTAGCAAAGATTTAGGTTAGGCCAGGGGAGTGCAGGAGCACAGGATATATTGTAGGGAGAGTTCCATCTGCACAATTAAGAAAAGCTGGTGTTTGTGGGTAGGATCCATATGGCACAGGCTGTGTAGCAGTCAATGAAGTGCATCATATTATGTAGGGCTGCATGCTCTGCAACAGGATGGTATAGCTGTCTCCTGGCCACCATTTGACAAAGGCCATTCATCCAAATAGACAGCTTGTCGCTGATCGTGCCCACTTAGAAAGCTGCACAGTGTTGCAACTTAGTTTGTAGATAATGTGATTGCTTGCACAGGTTTCTCTGCCTTTTGTGGGATAGGAAATGCACGTGACGGGACTGGAGCAAGTGGTGGAGGGATGGTTTTGCATTTGGGTCTATCACAGGGATATGAGCCATGGAGCAAATGGTAGGGAGCAGTAATAGAATAGGAATGGTCAAGGATATGATTTAGGTTTGGTGGGCAGCAGAGATGGTGGGTGACTGGACTGACAGGGTCCATGAGATCTGTTTATGGAGAACGTTTGGAGGGTAATTACAGTCAGTGAAGGCCTCAGTGAGGTTTTTAGAGAGGGACTACTTGTCACTGCAGATGCGACAACCATGGGAGGCTAGTCTATATGGTATGCATACCAATACCAATACTGAACCATGCCCGACTCAGTTCACTCCTACAAACAGTCCAGATCCACCCATACTGCCCCCCTCCCCGCAAATGATTCCCTCCTAACTTTTTGCCAAACTTCTAACCTGGACTCACCGCCTTTCCACTTACAATGGTATTCTGACACTCACTCTTCCTATGTAATATCCTTGTCCATCCCTGCTCTCAACCCTTGCCCCATGGCTCATATCCCTGTAACAGACCCAGATGAAAAACCTGTCATATCCACCATCCCACCGTATGCATGTCCTATCCCATAAAAGGTAGGGCAACTTGTAAAAGCAGTCATATTATCTACAAAATGAGCTGCAACCACTGTGTAGCTATCTATGTGGGCATGACCAGCAACAAGCTGTCTATCCAGATGAATGGCCATTGTCAAACTGTGGCAAGAAGATAGATCGACAATACTGTGACAGAGCATGCATTATGCAGTCCTGCATAATTTGTCTCATGTCAATAACTGCTACAGAGCCTGTGTCATATGGATCCTCCCCACAAACACCACCTTTTCTGAATTGCGCAGGTGTGAACTCTCCCTTTTGATTTATCCAATGCCCCTGCACTTCCCCAGGCCTAAATCTTTGCTAGTTCCTACCCCAACCACCCTCTCCTCTCCTACCCTTCCCTGCCCACACTTTATCCTTACATATATCTCCCATCCTGCTAGACAATCCAGTCCCTTTCCTTCCTTCCACTCTGTCCTTCAGATAACATTGGTATATTCCCCACACATGACGTGCACCTCCACCTTCCCTCTCCTTGTCACTTTCTCACACCCACCAATGGATGCTCTTACTTCAGGCATGCTGAGACCCACAGACGGTCCACAGCAGCTGGAGATGGCAGTCTTGTCTTTGTGAGTAGGTAGTTCTCCTGCCGACGAAGACCGTAACGACTAAAAACTATTAAGTTGTATTCTATTATTTGTGCCTTTCACAGACGTCTCTGTGGTGAATTGCAACCTATCATTCTCTAAAATATTAATGTAATAAACTGTCTTTTAAACTAGGAGTAGCAAAGAAAAAAAAATCAGTAGCATTTAGGTTCAATACAGTTACTTAGCAATACTTCTCTTGAGTGTAACCAATGCATTTGAAGTTTCGCCACAATTTCTCTATGACCACTGAACAGGATATAGTAAAATACTTGAGTAGTCTCCTTGACTGATTCATTAAATTTATAAACCATCACTGTTTTGACATCATCCAGATCACTAATCCCATTGTCTATACTGGCATTGTCAAGTTTTCTACTGTTGATTTCAATTAGAGCTGAGTCTTGGCTAGCTTCAAAGAGTCTGCCAAAGCACGCTTCACTTCTCATATAAGTAAACTTTTAAAAAAACACTCTTATAATTGAAATTAAAACTATTATTATTATTTCAATTATTTCTGATGTTACCAATTTACTGAAATAATCATACATACCATCTTCTACAACCAGATGAGCAATATCCTCTTGGTACTGTGTGTCAGCACTTAGAACTTGAACCTGTAAAATTTATTTCTATTATTATGATAATTGGAACTTTTGAAACAGAGAGCCCAACAGGAGACCACTGAGGAGTCAAGACTGAGGTGGATGGGCATGTCATCAGATCAATAGGTGGCAGGATTCCAAGAAAGATACAAGAGATTGAAATGGAGTGCACAAGACCAAGAGAAAGGCCAAGAGATAGGTGGATTGTGGTAGTGAAGGAAGGAGTGCAGAAAAGAGGGGAAGAATGGGGCAGAGTGCTGAGAAAAACATGGTGGAAGGAGATAAACTGGTAAAGAGGCTTTTATTCATGCAGATCCAGCAAGGAAATGGAAAGTGCAGTTGAGGATGACGGCGACGATTGTTGGAACACAAAATGAAAATCAAATTACATTTACATAATTGATTTACATAATTTCCAGACATAAAGCAGAAGATGAAATGAACAGTTAATATTAGTGAATACATAACTAAATAAATAAACAATGAAAGCAAAGACTAGTTCAATCATTCAAAAAAAACATGTTTTAACCAAAATTACCTCAAAATTGGGAATACAATTGGTCTAGCTTTACTTACAGCAATGGCAACAAAATATTGTTCACAAAGATTACTAGCTTTTCTTTATGTTTCTGGGCAGAAGTAAACATTTCTTAGCTGACATGAGTGATCATTAATGTTATATTCTTAAATTTCTTCACAGTATCATAAGTGCTGTTAATAAATGATAGTCCAGTGACATATTTTGTCATGATGAAGCCAAGACAGCAGGGTCAGTGCCAGTCATCACCACCACAAGGAAGGTGTGCAGACACAAGGGAAGGATCCTCCAGAACTGCCATATAGAGGACCCATAACAAGATTCAGGACACTGCAGCTGGCTGCAAAGGGAACCTAACAGTGGGTCACTGTACTTTCAGGAAGGGAAGCAATGCCGCGAGTCTGCCGACAGCACGCATGGTGCAGTTGTTAGCATCACAGATCACTGTGCTTGTGGTCACCTGTTCAGATCCCCAGGGACGGATCCAGGATGGCCTGCTGGGGGGGGGGGGGGAGGGCAGTGGAAGAATTCTCATCATCAGCTAAACTCTGGCTCAGTAGAAAGACACTAGTACCGACCACTGCTTTTTACTCCACGCTCAAAGAAACAAATGTCTCACAGTTTTGAAGATTCAGTGCTGCGATAATAGCATGCTAGCTCCTTCGCATTCTACAAACAAACTGAGCTCCTGGGGGGGGGGGGCGGCAACAATCCTTGCCACCCCCCCTTAGATCCGCCTATACAAATCCCACCATGGGCAGAAGAAAATTTATTTCCTTGTGTTTACTATTTCTAGAAAGTTCTACATGTTTCTTAAGTTTGATGTACTTGTAAGTTGCAGAAAATGCTTTCTATGTATAAATAGGGGAGCACACCAAGCAGGAGTCAGTCTGTACCGAGTGTATGCATGTGTTAGCAATAAACATATTCTAAGTGTAAAGTGTTGTGTTCTATCAACGACCATCCTTCGAATTCCGGACCACCTGCAGTTTGCAACATATACCAGGCAAAAAGACACTGGTTCATTGAGACACACATAAATAAAAACATGCTCATACACACACACACACACACACACACACACACACACACACACACATATATATATATATATATATATATATATATATATATATATATATATATATATATATATAAACACACACAAAACTGTGCTTTCGCAACCTTAGGTACTTCTCCAGAAAGAGCAGGGAAGGAGGAGGAAAAGGAAAGGATGAGGGTTTTAAGGGAGTGGGTAAGGAGTCATTCCAATCCTGGCAGAAGAAAGACTTACCTTGGGGGGAAAAGGATAGGTAAACAAACACACCCACCCATACACATATACACACATACACACCAAGGCAGACATATGCAAAATGCCATGCATATATATCAAAGATATTAAACTGAAGGAGAGGCATTGAATTAAAATTTGAACTACAGCTGGGATTCAAAAACTGACTCAATAAATTGGCAAATATTACAAATCTCCAATACAGTATTGTGAAACACACCATAAAGGTGATATGTTGAGCAACAGGTATTCTGAAAAGACAATTAGAATCATAAAACTTAGTTTTTGGTGAAAGCCTTCTCCAGAAAAAGAAAGAACACACAACCCTACAGGCACAACTCATTCAGAGATGATCACTGTCTCTAGCTACCACAGTCAGAGTCTAGCTCAGTAATGTCTCAATCACAATTATTCACTGATCAGCCAGAATATTAGAACCACTTAACTACTACTGGCATAAACCTGTTCTGGGGAGAGCAGCACCTGCTAACAAGGAAAGACTGCGACACACACATACACACACACACACACACACACACACACACACAGAGTATGTAGTATTAGTGAGCATGATGTCCATTAGAATAGAAAAGACGTGTGATGTGAGTTTGACTGAGGACAGATTGTAATGGCCAAGAGATTGGACAGAGAATTTCAGAAACTTTAGGACTTGTCAGGAGTTTGAAGAGCTCTGTGATGAGTGTCTTCAAAAGGAGGCAAAATCAAAGTAAACCACATCCAAAGATCATGGGGTTGAGTGGCCACCCCTCATTACGCGTGTCTAATGTCACAGACTTGGCAGACTGGTAAATAGAGGACAAGCATTAAAGTGTGGCAGAACTAACATCAGACATTAACAAGTACAAGGGTGTCCGAATACATAATGCACCAAACATTCCTAACAACAACCCATGCATGTGCCCATGTCTTCAGCAACCACGATTGGTAAAGGCATGAACTTTTGTTGCATGTCATTGGTGCCTTGCTACAGCTTTGCTTCATCTGATGAATTCTAATACCTTCTTTACCATGGTGACGAGAGGGAGTGAATCCATCATCTTCCAGAGGAACAGCTTATTGTCACGTTTACTTTCAGAGAGAGACAAGCTGGTCACAGCTCCATTATGCTCTGGGGAACATCCACATATCCAGCAGGGCTCATGCAAGACACCACGATGGCATCATCTACACTGCTTGCAGATCATGTACACCCCTTCATGACGATCATGTTCCCCAACTGTAGTAGCATTTTTCAATGACACACACACACACACACACATACAAAGAGTTGCTTCATAGAATGTGTAAATTGTATTAAGAACACAGATCCTTAGATTATTGTCCATAGATGTCAATCAACCAGGTGTACACAAGTATGCATGAATAGTGTCAATGCGACAGAGCAGGTAAGACGGCCGATCAGTTTCAGTCATAAATCCAGGAAGTTGGTACACTGCTTGTCTTGACAGTAGTTCTGCCATGCCTATAAGCTCAACTCCAAAGTTTGATCACATTCGGAATGTTACTTTGTGTCAGCCGGAATTATCATCAAGGGAAGTTTCGAAATGTGTTGGAGTGAACCAAAACAATGTATTTCAGACATGAACAACGACAGACAGACAGACAGATGACAGACTGTCGACTTGCTTCACTCTGGCCACCAAAAGGCTAACACAACAACTGGTGACCACTACTTACGGATTTCAGCTCAGAGGAGGCCCGAGAGGAAAGTCATATTGCTGAATAATGATTTTCTTGCAGCCACAAGAGGTGTTTTTCAGCAAACTGTATGTAATAGGGTGCAAGACATGCAACTTCCCTCCCAACGCCCACAGTGATGTCCGGCTTTGACACCTAGAAACCAACCAGACAATTGTCAGAGAAGGTTTGGGACGCAGCCTGGTCAACCTGAAACATCTTAGACACACGGTTCAGCAAGTGCTGCCAGGTAGTGGTTCTCTGATGTTTTGGGGTGGCATTATGACGGGGGGCATAATTTTACAAAATGATTCCACCTGTCTGCTTTGACCCATGGCGGCATCAACATTTCTGAAAACCTGTAATTCAGTTGTAGCCAACTGCAAATAATCAATGTTTTAATTACATCACAGTGCTCCTTAAAAATTTACTGGTAATTTGGAAAAAGCATTGCATATTGCAGTTGCGGCCTACTATTGGTACATTTCAAACATGCAAGCATCACACTGCCATCATTGCCCATTCAATCACAACAATTTAAGCAGTACTTTTACATTCCTGCCTAACTACATCCTTTAAAATCATGAAATACCTGTAAAAGATATTAAAGTGCCTTTGTAAATCAGAATAGACATCTACAGTCTAGTTTGTCAAAAGAACATTGCCTACTACACAACACGCCCATGCCATGGGTCAAAGCCAACGAATGGAATGACTTCCTATAAAATGACCCATGTGGGACCATCGTATACCACTGCAGGTCATAGACTGCAATCAAATGGTTATATCGTACAAAGATGACATGCTCTGTCATATAGTACAACTGACATAATTTTACAATGTGATTCCACCTGTCAGCTTTGACCCATGACGTATCAACGTGGTGAAAATGATGTATGTAGGCCTACTCATAACCATTATGGCAACCAAAACAAATATGACAAACACTGATAACCCTACCTATAAAAACATGGTAAAAGTGCGAGGATGTAAGGGTTTTGGGCAGGGCTATTCCAAGTGGAACAAACGACAAAAAGCCAACCAAAACTACAAAAAATATAATTTGCATAAAAAAGAGATTCTTTAAACAAAAATTCAAGCTCTCATAACCGTTCGTTGCTTCATCAGGAAAAGAGGAAGGAAGGAGGTGAAAAAGGGAAGGATGTGGCTTTTAAGGAAGTGGATGAGGAGTCATTTTATTCCCGGGAGTGAAAGGACTTACCTTAGGGGGAAAAAAAGGAAAGGTAAACAAACACACACACAAATGTCTGCTTTGGTGTCTTTGCTTGTATATGTGTGTGGGTGTGTTTGTTTACCTTTCCTTTTTTCCCCTAAGGTAAGTCCTTCCACTCCCAGGATTGGAATGACTCCTCATCCACTCCCTTAAAACCCGCAGCCTTACCTTTTACCCCTCCTTCCTTCCTCTTTTCCTGATGAAGCAACAAACGGTTGTGAAAGGTTGAATTTTTGTGTTTGTGTTTGTTTTTATTTGTGTATCTGTGCTTTGGGTAAGTTAAGCTATCTCTTTTTTACACATATTTTTCCTACTAGGGATGTTTCCCTCTATAATATTAAAAAATATAATTTGAAACACACAACATATGTGAAACAATAACCAGAAACCAACAAAAAACTATAATTGGAATCAAACAGTTCAATTTACCTATAAGACTCCTCAAATGAAGACAGCGATAGCAATCAACACCCTTCTACAAAACCAATAGCATAAAAGCAATATTGAATACTTCAACTAACCTATACTACCCCTAAAATCAAGGGGAAAAAAAAAAAAAAAAAAAAAAAAAAAAACAATCAACACCTGCCCAAATCCCATTATCATTAAAATGGTTATCGAATATTTACATTGACCTATAATACACCTCAAATGAATACAGTAACACCAATTCAACCTCCCCCTCCCCCAAGCAACAAACAACAAAAACAAGAAAAACTTCAGCCATTTCAAATGTTCCAGTCTAACATAATCTTCTATAACACAACCACTTTCGCATTTTCACATCCATTGGCTCAGCCAGTTCACAACCAACTTAACCCAGGCCTCAGGCTATGCTGCAAATCAGTCTACCACAATCAGTTTTGAGCTTTTCACATTTGTTGGCTTTGCCAGAAGCAATAACCACACAACCTACATGCTATATGGTACATTGCCAACCTGCATACACTACATAAATGAAACTAAAAATCCCCGTCACAGTGATCTGAACCTTACACAAG
This sequence comes from Locusta migratoria, assembly GCA_026315105.1. NCBI lineage: Eukaryota > Metazoa > Arthropoda > Insecta > Orthoptera > Acrididae > Locusta > Locusta migratoria. The sequence goes on along the minus strand of CM048744.1, from coordinate 853,882,028 downwards.
CATCCTCAACTACCACAAACACCAATAGAAACTTCAATATGAAATGCCAATATAAAAACCTTGCCAAAATATGTTCCAGCATACGAAACAGTAACACAAAAATAAATAAATAAATAAACTACACACACATAATCCACACCCTCCGTTCCCATGACTTTCGTTAACTTCATTGGTTGCTGACATCTTGCACAGCGAATGCAATCATCTGTAACACCAGGCAGCTAAGGAAATTCCATCATAACCTCTACCCAGTGTGTCACGCAGTGCGAAAAAAACTTATTTGTCATTTTCACTTGAACTAAACCAGAAGGGAGGCAAGGGACTGAAATGTTTGATGGAATGGGAGATGAATGTAAGGACAGAGGTGAGCAGAGAAGGGGAGGGATGGGTGGTGGAGGCAGGAACAAGCAAAGATTTAGGCCTGGGAGATTGCGGGAGCTTACGGATAGTTTCACCTGTGCAATTCAGAAAATATAGTGTTTGTACAGAGGATCCATATGGCACAGGCTGTGTAGCAGTTACTGAAGTGAGCCACATTATGCAGCACTACAAGCTCTGCAACAGGATGGTCTACCTGTCTCCTAACCCACAGTCTGAAAATGGCCATTCATTTGGATAGACAGCTTGTTGTTGGTCAAGTCCACATAGAAAGCTGCACAGTTCTTGGAGCTCTGTTTGGAGATAACATGACTGGTTTCACAAGTTGCTCTGCCTTTTATGTGACAGGACTGGTGAATGTGGTGGTGGTGGTGGTGGTGGTGGCATGGTGGATAGGACAGGTTTTGCATCTAGGTCTATTGCAGGGTTATGAGCCATGGCGCAAGGAGTTTGGAGCAGGGATGGACCAGGATATTATGTAGGTTTGGTGGGTAGGATATTTCACATGTCAGGGCAAGATGAAAGGTAGTCGAAACCTTGGTGAAGAACATGGTTTAACTGCTCCAGTCTTTGGTGATACTGGGTCACAAGAGGGGTGATCCTTTTCACTGGATGGTGGGTGTGGGAGAGCTAGTGGGTGACTGGACAGATAGCACTTGTGAGATACGTTTCTGCACAAGGTTGGGAGGGTATTTATGGTCAGAGCAAACATCAGTAAGACCTTTGGCATATTTGCAGTGGGACTGCTCGTCACTGCAGATGCGATGAACATGGGTGGCTGGACTGTATCACAGAAACTTTTTGATGTAGAATGGGTGGCAGCCGTCAAAATGGAGGTATTGTTGATTGTTAGTAGGTTTGATGTGGACAAAGGTATTGATAAGGCCATCTTTGAGGAGTAGGTAAACGTTGAGGAAGGTAGCTTTTTGTGTTGAGCAGGACCAGGTGAAGTGAATGGAGCAGGTGTTGAGGTTTTGAAGGAATGTGGATAGTGTGTCCTCGCCTTCAGTTTAGATTATGAAGATTATATCAATGAATCTGAACCAGATGAGGGGTTTGGGTTTCTGGGTAGTCAGGAAGGTTTCCTCTAAAAGGCCCATAAACAGGTTGGCATAAAAGGGTGCCATATGGTGCCCATTATTGCACAATTATGACGTCACAACACAACAAACCGATGTCACGGGTTAAATCCGAAGGGTGGAACCACGTCCTACAAATGACCCGAAAGGTCTACTATTCAATACTAAACAACACTAAAGCTGAATTACTGATTTATGCCACTCCAACAGGACAAGCATTGATCACAATTTCTGTACAATGTCGTATTGCAAATGAAAATCAAGAACATATGATAGGCCTAAATTACTTCATTATAGAACAAACAGCCATTCTTTTGACAAATATATTTATCTATGTATTTGAACATTCTGTTAGTTACAGGGCAAGTATTAGTGTTTGTTGCAAGTAGAAATGGAGGCTTACAGATGTAGTAAAATATTTAGTGCCTAGCTTACAATTCATGTCGCAGCACAGTGTCGAATGTTCATATGTTGCTAGTGGCCACAGTCGCCCATAGTTAATATAAATTCACCTCTTTCGTTTATAATAAATGATTACTTTTTTGTGCAGATCATTAATTAAATAATTAATGCTGTTCCTGCTCTGTGGTTGGCAGGTTCTCAATGTACCCTTGTCCACTCAGTAAATTGACTGTAATCGTCACTGGAACAATATAAATGAATATAAATCAGCCCAATTTTATTGGCTATCATATACAATCACCTGATTGGTTGGTCACATGCCATAGCCAACATTAAACACTCTACACTATGATCATCTTGTGATGGTGCAGCTCTTGTATGTCTACACTATGTCATGACATGAATTGTAAAATTAAGCTATCATTATAATCAATTAAATATTAAGTTGATATACCGGTACAGTAAATGTGTAATTTAATTTATATGAGTAGGCGAGAGCTTTTTTTCTAACTTGAAGCAGCTTTCTAATTTATCAATCTTAAAATTGAGATAACCAGACCAAAAATGCATAAGCACCATAGTTGTAGTTTATTATTAATACAGTAGGGCTGCATAGATTAAGTTTATATTATTTCCTTGTCTTTTGTTCATGTGTAGGCCTAATTTGAGTCAATCCATATTCCTTATGATTCTGTCCATCTCATGACAAAATGAATCTCGCGACCATTTGACATTCATTAATTCAAAAATAAACGGAAAAAAATGCTGTAGGGCATAAGTGGACGTTTGAACATTTGCACAGCATTAACACACATTGTATTTTGCAGCTATCGCTGGATATCCGTTATATAGTAGTTATGAGGTATGTGTGTGTGTTTGTAGAAGGCGTGAGTGATTATTTGGTGGTTGTGTTAAAGACGATAGTTTGTTTACAAACAAAACAGATTAATATTTTGTGTTTAAAAATAATCTGTAGCTTCTCTCTGATGGCTGGGTGTAGGTTAACCGAGCGATTCCCCCCCCCCCCCCCCCCCCGTATGTGAGCGCCAAAGTCGCGAATTTTTGGTCTAAGACCTGTGCTCGATGGTACATTCTGTTATCTATAATAACTAGAGATTATTTGTATCCACAATACATTAGTATTAACATATCCCGTATACTGGTTTTCCGACATCTTAATGACGTCATGGGTCAAAGCAGACTAATGGTATCCCAGTCTACAGTTATGCCCGAAATAGTGATTTTCCTTCTTATTTTCAAATGCAAGAATATTTCCAACGTGATCACTCTCATAAGATCAACCTTAAATAATCTGTGTATCAGCTTGTTTATTGAGTTTTATTTCGTTATGCAGACCATATCATTAGCTTAATATTAGATAATATTATATACTATATTGGGTATTACGAATACTACATATCGTAATTATATGGAAGGTGTCAAGTTATCATATGATCCATGAATAAGACGTAACAGGTAACCGATGAAATGCCTAAAGGAGTAGTCTTTGACACTTAGCCTGTTTTAATTAAGAATTGTGCCGTTTATATTTCAAAAAATTTCTTGTAATGTCAGTCACAAAATTCGGGAACTGACCAAGAAGAATCGAGGGGTTACGATTCTAAACTACGTGTAATCACACTGTTACTGTAAATGCCACTGAGACAAAGCCGGCAGACAAATCATTAATACAAACGTAATAAAAATGTTCTTACTACAATAATATCTTCATCCTCAAATTTTCGTTTCGAGATGACATGTTCTACAGTCCTTAGAGTCCCTTTACTCTTCACAGTTTCAATAAAAACACAACTGTCATTCATACCAAATTTAATAACCGGCACAAGCGTCAACACAAAAAGTGCACAATATCTTTGTAGTGTTTACATACACGCTCATTCAAAAACAGAAAACACCATCTTTGTAATGTTTACATTCCGAACACTGCTTCCAGTTCTTTAGCGTGATATGAGGCTAGTATGAGCGTAACAAAGTCTATCAAAGTATCTTCGCGCATTCGCAATGACAGAAGGACTGTAGGAAAATGAAAATAATATTTTCTGCACTTAAATATGTTCTAACGCCCATGGGGTATAAAGCGCGCTTGTTGTAAATTGTAACTGCTGAAAGGTAAATGTGCAATGGAAACCAAGCTCATTTTTTTCAGTAGAAACTTAAAAACTGTGGTATCGGTACCCTGGTGAAAGATGTAATCCCTTGCCGTCTTCTCAGTGAATTGAAAATAGTATTTTCAATATATTTTTTTTTTAAATAGTTTGTTAGTATTTGTGCGTCGAAGCCTTAGTATGTTGCTTCTTATACCAGAAAATTTCTTAATACAGTATTTTATTCCTTCTTATTGTTATAACGCCGTAGTAGTTAGCCAACTGTGTTGCCATTTATCCATAGAAATACGAGAATATTCGAGCAATAGAACAATAAAAACTTCGCTTTTCAAACGAGCATCAATACAAAGATATATAACCACATTCTAACACACACTCATAAACTGCTCCAATTTCTCAAAGTATAGAGTGGAAAGTACAGAGTACAACAGCGTGCATTCTTATTAAAATACTGTTACAACTGCTCAGCGGGTGGTACCTTCTATTGCATCATAACTGAAGAGCGGGATACCACTAGTCAGCTTTGACCGATGACATCACCATGTCGGAAAACCCGCATATGGGATATCTTAATACTTCTGTATTGTAGATAAAAAATAATCTGTCGTTATCTTGGTAAATTAAGATAACAGAATGTACCATTGATCACATGTCTCGACCCAAAAATTCACACATTCGGCACTCACATAAGGGGGGGGGGGGGGGGATTTTTTCTAACCTAACCTATACCTTACCATAAGAGGGAAGCTACAAATCACATTTTAAGCTCAAAATATTAATCTATAATCTGTTCTATGTGTAAACAAACTATCGTCTTTAACTCAGCCACCAAATAATTATTCATGCCATCTACAAAAACACATACACCTCAAAACTAGTGTGCTGCGATGACATATGGTATCCCCGTCTTCAGGTGAGCCAAAATGGTAGCCTATCTATTCGAATCCTGTTATGGAATATTGAGTGTGGGAACAATGACTGTACACTATTATTAGTTGTTTCAGTGTAGGAAGAAGCAGTAAGAAAAGCCCTTTTTGTACCTTCAGTATTTCATGCTCATCCTTTCTGGCACTGATCTCACACATTTTAGAAGGTGTTAGTTAGTACACCTAGACTTTATGCTGAAAGTTGCAATATTTTAATGTCACACATATAATTATTCCTCATATTTAAGCGAAAGTAAACTTAATATCTTTGCTGGATACCTCATAAGTCATGATTGCTCACAGATTGTAGAAATATTTGCCACTACTCTTTGAGCCGTGATTCATTATAGAAAGTTCCTCCAGTGTTGACGGTAAGGAATCCAATTGGTTGATTTATTCAGGAAAACAAAAACAACAGCGGTCCTGGCCTATTGTTGCTGCAACAAAACTTGTTTTATTCTTTGTGATTCTAGTAAAGCCCATTCTTACCTTTGAAAGGTAAGAGAAGATTCTTCAGTAGATCTTGATACACATGATTTCTTCAGGCATTAATTGCCCAAATATTCTTTTTTGCCTTCCAGTCCTTCACTGTGGAACATTGAGTGTAGTGCAGTCCCCTCCTCCTTAGCTTATAGTCTGTACCTAGCCCATTCTCCCAAGCCCATTGAGTGGAGATGTGCCCTAAGTTCCACTGGCTGCTCATCGGTTCTACCATGAGTGTGATCTATCTGTTCAAGATCAGGATTAAATAACTATCAAACAGACTGCGAAAAGTAGTAGTGTCCTCTGAGACAACACTGTCAGATATGGCGTACCACAAGGCTCAATATTGGGACCCATACGGTTTCTACTATACATTGATGATATAAGCACGAAGCTCACTACAGTGCATACTACACTATTTGCTGATGACACGAGTATTCTGATAACAGGTAGTGATGCAGCGTACCACAACCAGAAGCTTAAACCACATTTGTCATCACTCAGCAAATGGTTCAATGAGAACAACCTCATTGTAAACATACAAAAAACAATCTACATGTATTTCAGCCTCTCATCTCTAAAAAAAAAAGAAATCTCCGATATTGTTCTAAATAACCAAGAACTCGTGTGTGAACTCAGTCAAATTTCTTGGAGTATGGCTTGAAGAAAACCTTAAATGGGAGACACATACAAATTATATCAAGAAGAACCTGTCAACTGTCTGCTATATTCTAAGGATACTAAAAAAATCAGTCAGCAAATCAGTCCTCATACATGTATATTACTCTTACTTTCACTCGATATTACAGTATGGAATCATATTTTGGGGGGAACTCTTTGGGGGGGTAGGGATATTTAAAAAAAAAAAAAAAAAAAAAAAAAAAAAAAAAAAAAAAAAAAAAAAAAAAGAGGCAATACGCATAATATCTAACCTAAAATATAATGAATCATTCTGGCAACATTTCGAAATACTTGGTATTATGACACTGCCATCTGTTTATAACATCATCTCAATTGTCAAATCATATCTATTTAACAATGACTGCACATTACGATTTAATGGAGATATTCATAACTATGAAACAAGGCAACATTCTGAGCTACAAGTTATTCAATCCAGAACCACTTGCTACCAAAAAAGTGTCTTACATGTTGGGATATGTATGTATAATAATTTATCCGATGAAACAAAAAGTCCAGGAGCATTCACACACAACTTAAAAAAATACCTTTTGGAAAAAGCTACTACGCAGTAGATTATTTTTTTGAAAAAGTTAAAATTGCAAACCCCTTTGTACAGGACTGGACTATAGTTTGAGAAAACAATTGTATTATATATATTTAAGTAGATGCACTTAACAAATAAAGGAGGCCTACATTGTAATGTCTATTACCCTATTGTAAAATTTTGCAAAATAATTATAACAAAAATTGTAAAAATTAGATTGTAAAATAATTTATAAAAATGTTTTTGACCTGTCCAATATCATATGTACAACAGTGCAATACTATCATTTCCTGGATCAAATAAAATACAATACAATACAATACAACTTCTCTTAAAACTTGGCTTTGGCACCATTAGTGTGCCATGTTTTTGTTTTTGTGGAGCTTGGTCCAATTATCTCTGGCTGTTTTCAATCCAGTTATATAGTTTTGATTTTACCATCATCTTGACTACTCAGTAGTCAGTAGTAAGTTATTTCCATCTCTCGTGAATTACCTTTCATTGGGATTTTGCCACTGAATTTCACTGTGGAAGTTTTATAATTAAAGAATAATTTTTTTCTTTTTTTTTTTTTTTCTTTTTTTTTTTTTGAAAAAAATAGCAGTCCATCATTTGGCCAAGCAGCCCTTGTCTCGCTGTGTTACTCATCAATATAATTTTTATAGCCTGTGGCAATATTTATTGTTCTCAAATTAACTGGGTTTTAGAATATATTAAATTTGCTCAGACTAGTTCACTTCTCATATTAACAATGTCATGTTTTTGTTTTGGTTTTTGTTAGTAATAAATTGTGTTAATTAAATTGGTTCTTTTTGTTACAGATCCCCCAAATGAAGAGATTTCGTCTTGTGGCATGTTTGTTGCTGGTGGCAGCAGGGAGTGCTGTACTGGAAATGAAAACAAATCCTTCAGAATTCAGTGCTCTTCAGTCAGCCATTATAAATGTAGATCACCAAGATCTGTTTCGTTTCATTTGTCATACTGACACAGTGGAAATGGTTTGTACTTTGCAGGTGTTGCACAGTAGTGCCCAGTATAACAATACTCTTGCTCTTTCTCCTTCACTATCTCTCCCTTCTTCTTTCCCTCCACCTTCCCCTTCCCCTCCCTCTTTCCCCATCCTTCTTTCCTATCCCTCTACCCCCTCTATCTTCCCTTGTCTTTCTTCCCTTTACCTCTACCCTCCTCCCTCTTCCCCCTATCTCTCTTCCCTCCCTCTCTTATTACCACCACCCCTTCCCTCTTCCTCCAATGCTCAACAGATTTATTCATTCATTTGTTGTTCTGTAGGTCTCATCAGGTGAAATAAATCAACATCAACATTAATAAAAGGCACACAATGTAATGTATGTTAAGGATAAACTGTTTCTCTACCACTTAATTGTATTTATGTTTATACAGCTAAATAAATTCGTTGCTGTTGTGGTCTTCAGTCTGGAGACTGGTTTGATGCAGCTCTCCACCCTACTCTGTCCTGAGCAAGCCTGTTCATCTCATCATGAGATTGAAAATCCACATCCATTTGAACCTGCTTAATGTATTTGTCTCTTGGTCTCCCTGTGCAATTTTTACTCCACAAACTTTCCTCCAACGCTAAATTAATATTCAATGTTAACAAATTTCTCTTTTTAAGAAATGTTTTTCTTCTCATTGCCATTCTGCATTTTATATCATCTATGCTACGAGCATCACATTTTACACCACCTTTATTGTTTTGGCACCTAATCTAATTTCTTCAGCATCACCTGGTTTTCCTAGACTACATTACATTAATTTTGTTTTATTCTTGTTAATGTTCATTTTATATTATCCTTTCAATACACTGTTGACTTTGCAGGACCTGTTCTGTCCTCATACTAGTTGGTCATTGGTGATGCCTTATGTAAATTTCTATATATTGTTTGTTGTTCATCAGTGTCCACTGCAGCTATTACCGAGGCTTTGTCATGCACTTTTGTTATTGAAGGACTTCCATTTACAATTATGTCTGATAATGGTCCTCAATTTGTGCCTTGTCTTCTCAAGGTTTCTGAAACTGTTACAGCAGTCACCATATCACTGCTCCTCCCTCTCACCCCCACTCTAACAGGGAAGTAGACCAGCTGACCCACAAATTTAAGGTTCAAATGATGAAATATGTTGAAGATTCCTCCACAGTTGAGGCTTTGACATGCTTTTTGAGTAATTAAAGATTTTCACCATTGGTCCTGTAGAGTTGCTTCATTGTCAGCAGCCTTGCACCCATTGCATCTCCTCTGGCCTTCTCCCAAACGTTTTGGCAGAGTGCCTCTACTCACAATTCAAGCAAAGACTGACAGTACATGTACATGGCTTTGGTCACCAGCCAAAGTGGATCCTGACCATGGTTCATGACTGCCAGGGCTGCTGTCTCTGCAAGGCATACATGTGTGATGGGATAGTGCTGAGCTACCATGACTGGATGCATCCTTGTATGATGGCGGAGAACACGTCAGCTACAGTTGGATTATTGCTCAATCCTTCTTAATGACTCCAGACAAATTACAGCCATGATGGGAAGTTCACATTCTTCCTCCATTCTGTGGTCACCTGCCTATCGTTTGGGTGCCATTGTGCAGGTACCTACCATGACCCCATGTACCATGACCTCACCATTGCTAAGGATCACTACCACAGGATCTTTCAACACCTCTGCAACCAGCATTTTTGCCATCCCAGCATGCACCACTTCAATTGCGGCCCTGTCCCATCGTGATGAGGTGCCCAACTTTCACATGTCAGATGTCGCAAGGCAACCGGCGTGTCACCGGTCCTTGGTCGACACCGCCGGCTAAAGTCTTGCTCAGCGGTATGAGAAGCATCTCGGTGCGTCCGTAGCATCATTAGGCTGACAATGTATGATCTGTAAGAAACTATGGAAGTGAGTTTTATCCTTCCTTTTATGAAGCCAATTACTTTTACTGACTGGACAGAGGTACATCGAAAAATATTATTATTTTTATTAATATGTCATGATTTTCAAGTTTGTGGTTAGGCAGTAACCTAAGAGTACAGTTTAAATTGTTGTGAGTGAACAAGCAAATGTTATGATTTTTACGAATAGGTCATGATATTAAAGGATGTGGTTAGGCAGGAACCTAAGAGTACAGCTTCACTTGATGTGAGCGAATGTTATGATTTTTACGAACATGTCGTGCCTGTAATGGATGTGGTTAGGCAGGATTCGAAGAGCACAGATTAAATTGTGGTGTTAGTTCTATCAAATTATGACATTTAAAAAATCATAGTAATTCATACCATTTTAGAGATAGGCATACAAATTTCGATTTACATAACAACTAAGTGTTACATCTGAACAGAAAGACATTGCATGTGGAGAAGCATAGTATTATAGTGTGCAATGTTCTACATACCAATGCTGTGATTCGAAAATAAAATCACAGAAACGTGATATTAACGCATTCATTTTCACATCTTGTAAACATTGTGTGCCGCCATTCATCCCAGTATCCACAGCGACTGTTGCCAACACTAGTGCACTACGTCACATAAGTACATTAGGCCTTGCCACCAGTCGAGACTTTTACCAACACCACCAGTGTCAAAGGCTTCCTTATTCATCAGGTGCAGCCTATAACCTTGTGTCACCATCAACAGCACCGCCAGCTCCATCCTCCCGGACATTGACAATGTTCCTGTATCCACATAGGCAGAGCATCTTCTGCTCAAGAGGGAAGGGGTGCTACAGTTCAGTTGCGGCCCCGTGCATTGCCATGCGTGATTCTGGGCTGTCTGCTGTAGGCCACCTGTAGCTCCCAGTACAGTTACAGTTGTGCCGCCTGGAGGGTGGATTCAACATATAAGGCAAGCGTACAGGTGCATGGGCTCATGGTTCTGTGATGCTTACACCAGACCTTCTGTATGTCTTTACTGTCAATAAGTAAGTGATAACTAAGAGTTTGATGTTTGTATGTTACAACATATACTGAATCCAAAACTAATTATGAACTTAAGCATTTACTTCATTATCTTAGAACCACCCAGGCCCCACCAAATACTCTTACCCTACTCTCAGATTATCCCTTGTTTACTTTTCAAAATTCCATTAATATCATCATTAGAGACTGATTATACCTCTCAGCGTTCAGTCTGGAGCATAGTACCTCTAATAAAATTCCTCCATGATCCCCTATTCAATGCTAACATTGATGCCTCGTCTGATGTTATGCCTTTTACTTCAAAATCATTCTGCACCAAATCTAAGTACTTTCTTCTTGGTCTACCTCGACTCCTCTTACCCTCCACTGCCGAGCTCATGAGTCTCTTAGGTAGTCTTGCTTCTCCCATGCGTGTAACATGACCCCACCATGTTAGTCTATTCACTCTTACTGCTTCATCTATGGTGTTCATTCCCAGTTTTTCTTTGATTTCCTCATTTTGGACACCCTCCTGCCATTGTTCCCATCTAATAGTACCTGCAATCATTCTTGCCACTTTCATATCTGTAACCTCTACATTATGAATAAGGTAACCTGTATCTACCCAACTTTCACTCCCATACAGCAAAGTTGGTCGAAAGATAGAGCGGTGCACTGCTAACTTAGTCTTGGTACTTACTTCCTTCTTGCAGAAGACAGTAGATCTTAGCTGAGCACTCACTGCTTTTGCTTTGCTGCACCTCGATTCCAGTTATTTCACTATGTTGCCATCCTGTGAGAAAATACATCCCAGATACTTGAAACTGTCTACCTGCCCTAACTTTGTTCCTCCTATTTGGCATTCAGTCTGTTTAAATCTCTTTCCCACAGACAATACTTTCGTTTTGGAGATGCTGATCTTCATATCATAATCCTTGCACTTTTGATTGAGCTCTGAAATATTAGTTTGCAACCTTTCAATTGAATCGGCCATTACTACTAAGTCATCTGCATGTGCGAGACTGCTTATTTTGTTTTGACCCTTTTTAATCCCGCCCTGCCAATCTACTGTTTTTAACATATGATCCATGAATAGTATGAACAACAGTGGTGACAAGTTACAGCCTTGTCTTACACCTGAAACTACCCCGAACCATTAGCTTAATTTGCCATCTGCTCTAACTGCTGCCTGACAGTCTACGTAAAGACCTTTAATTGCCTGCAGAAGTTTGCCTCTTATACCATAATTTTGTAGTACTGACAGTAGCTTCCTCCTAGGAACAAGGTCATAAGTCTTTTCTAGATCTATGAAACATAGATACAATTCCCTGTTCCACTCATAGCACTTTTCCATTACCTGCCGTAAGCTAAAGATCTGGTCTTGACAGCCTTTAAGAGGCCTAAACCCACACTAATTTTCATCTAACTTGTCCTGAATTAATACTCGCACTCTCCTTTCAACAATACCTGAGAATATTTTGCCGCGGTAGAGTAGCCGAGCGGTCTAAGGCGTCTCGCTGCGGAGCATGCGGTTGCTCGCCGTCGGGGGTTCAAGTCCCCCCCTGGGGCATGGGTGTGTGTGTTGTGTGTTGTCCTTAGGTTAGTTTATCTTAGTGTAAGTAGTTTGTAAGCTATGGACTGATGACTACACAGTTTTACAAACTTTTGAACATTTTGAAAGCAAGCTCCAGTTCATAAAAGTGACTGGTTGCGTTTTTCTGTACCTTGATGTTTTAACCATTTTGTTTTTTATTGAATTCAACTAGTTACAACATGTGTTTACAGACGCATGACATTTTTTTGAGAATATTTTGCCTACAACACTAATTAAAGAGATACCTCGATAGTTGTTAAATATTTTCTGTTTCATGTTTGAAAATTGCTGTGATTACCACTTTTGTCCAGGCAGACAGAACCTGTCCTGATTCCCATGCCTTCTCAACCATTTGAGACCTGATATTCCACTGTATTTGACGACTTCTGGCTTAATTTCATCCACGCCATCCGCTTTATTGCACTGTAATGTACTGACCATTTTCTCCGCTTCCTCAAATGATTTGAGATACTGTTTCCACCGTTGTTCCTATTCCATTCTACCTGAAAATCTGGTACATCATTGAATGTTTCACCTACGTTGAGCAATTCTTCAAAATATTCCCTCCATCTGCTCAGGGCTGCCTGTCCAAAACACTTTCTAATTCCTTCTTCCCTCCCTTTCAAAGGTTGCTAATTACACTCCAAAGTGGTTTTCCTGCGGCTTGACCCAGAGTTTCTAGCTTATTTCCAAAGTTTTCCCATGATTCTGCTTGGAGTCTGCAGTTATCCATTTGGCTTTGTTTCTTTCTTCAACATAACTCTCTGGCTTCCTGATTTCTAGTATGGAGCCATTTTTTAAATGCCTTCTTTTTCTTTTTACAAGCTGCCTTGACTGTGTCATTCCACGAAGTTGTCTGCTTCTTCCTGCCTTTAAACACTACTATTCCAAGACATTCTCTAGCTGCTTGCAGTAGTGTGTCCCTGTACCTTGACCATTCCTGTTCCAGTGACGGTAAATCATTACATTCAACTAACTGGTACCTTTCCGAGATCATCGATATGTATTTGTGCCTAACTTCCTTGTCTTGAAGCTTCTCCACCCTTATCCTTCTACACATGGACCTGACTTCCTGCTCTTTTGGCCTCACAAAACCAATTTCACTGCAGATTAAGTAATGATCAGTATCATCAAAGAACCCCTTGAAAACACGTGTGTCCTTGATTGTCTTCCTGAAATATATAGTCAATGACAGATCTGCTTCCCTTTCCTTCCCAAGTATAGCAGTGAATGTCCTTATGCTTAAAGAAGGAGTTTGTGATAACTAAGCCCATACTGGAACAGAAATCCAAGAGCTGTTTTCCATTCCTGTTGGCCTCCATATTCTCTCCAAACTTACCCATAACCTTTTCATAACCTTCTGTTCGATATCTCATCCTGCCGTTGAAATCACCCATGAGTAAAACACTAAGTGCGTTGTAAAATCTGTCCATCTTGTCTGGATCTGTCCCTTCACAGTGTGAATACGCTGCCACAATCCTAAGTTTCTTGCTGGAGATGGCCTAATCTATCCACATCAGCTGTTCATTTACATACCTTATTGTAATTATGCTGGGTTCGATTGCTTTCCTGATGTAAAACCCTACACCCCACTGTGCTCTTCCTTCTTTGATTCCTGACAGGTAGATCTTGTATTCTCCGACTTTGTCCTCTTCCTCTCCCCTTACTCTAACATCACTAACAGCTAAAACATCTAAGTCCATCTTACTTGAAGCCTCCGCCAGCTCTACCTTCTTCCCAGTATAATCTCCATTGATATTAATAGCTCCCCATCTCGTTCCAGATCATTTGCCAAGTCGTATTGGAGGAGTCCCTGGTCTGTCAATTAGAGGTGGGACTCCATCACCTCCAAAGGTCCAAGGTATTTTGCTCTGATTGTTGCCAGCATGATATTGAAGTACCTGGGAAGCAGGTTGGTAGCCTTACTTGCCCAGGGCCCCACTGGGTTTTACCCCTAACAGTTGAGGGACTAACCGGTGGATTTGGTAGTCTTTGCCGTCTGAGCACAAAGGTGGCCACGGCTCAGAATATGTATGAGATGCCCAACCTTATTCCAAAGTAACTGGTATCCCAACTATCAGGACCACTTACTTGGCCACTCACACATTGCCCGTGGTTCGCGAACTACGACATGACTACAGGAACCCACACCATGAACCATTAATATTAATAATAGAATTTCAAATTCCTCAATATGGGAACTAACCTCACATGGTCAGAATGAACCACAGTCCAACTTCCATAAACAGGTTTCAACTTTATATTACTACCTGTTGACAAAGGCTCTACCACTTTATGAATCACAGGGACTGTCTGATGGAGGGTTTCCACCAGTTCTCAGATACATCCACATGCATGGCTTACCAGTGTGATCCCATTTCAGAAATCCAGCTGTATCTACACCGTCCCCAGAATTTCTCTCTCTTTTTTCTGGCCCCCACCACACCCCTCATTCCCATCATCTGCATGCTTCCCAAAGTACATTGCTGCGGCTGGTTACTGTGCCTCATAGACAGAATCTCGTCCTTTATTACCTGTAATAAATCCTTCAATACAGAAAGGTCATCCATTTCCTTCACCATCTTTCCACAGGTTCTGGTCCGTATGGTTCCTCCCCAGTGCACATGGCCTTGCTGCTGTTAATCACTACATTGACCGCAAGGTGACAATTACCTTCTTGGTCACCTCACCAACTACTCTGGTGGAAAAAATTTCTATACACTCAAGGTCCAGGTCATTTTATTGACAAGTAGAATCAGGTGTACTGCCAGTGGTCCACATCTCGATTTTTCACAGCATAAAATGGTGTCTTCATCAGTTGTTCCCAGAAACTGGTCGACAAACCAGCTGTCCCATATTTATGCCCAGGTGGCGACTAGTGCTTCCTATGTGGTTCGCACCTGCTGTAGTCACTTCTGGAGGTAGTATCTGCCTTTAGGTATTCAGCTGGTGGTATGTGCCCCTTGTGGTTGTTTTATGCAGTGGCAGCCATCTCGTGGCATTCCATAGTCAATATGGACCCACGAGGCACATTTCTGGTACTATCAGGATGATCTATTTGATATTAGTGATCACTGCAGAATACTATTGTAGCCGTGCCACCCTCCTCACCTTCAGAGTTCAGTGTGCACCTGTGAGGTGCACATCCTGTTGCTTCAGATTGCTGTGGGGTAGCGTGTTACATCCACATCTGCTGAAGCAATTATTTGTGGTGTTGGTTATTATGTGGAGTTCTCTTACAAGATGTGTGGAGAAGGGAACATTTTACTGTTGCTTATCTAGCAGTTCCAGAGCCGGATTTCATGCCATACTGAGCTGATATACTGATTCCCATTTTATCAGGTTCTCATCATCTTCATCTCAATTCACCTTTCACCAGCTATCTTAATCTCATCAATTCATTCTGAACTGTTTGGTGTAATCTGGTCACTTTTGTCACTGTAAACATTTCCTTGTTATAGTACTATAATTGCTTTACTCTGCTCTACTGAAATTACTTTATTGTTCATGTTTTGGACAACTTTTTCTTGTTATTATTGTCATCATCTGAATGATTAAAATCCTCATTATATTCTTTACATTTTTTTTAAGTAAATACGTCATATGCAGCACACATCTCTTCAGCCACAGTGGAGCGGCCGAACACATTGAGGCGCTATGCTGTGATGTGCGAGGCCGTGCCCCGTAAGGGGTTCGATCCCCCCTCAGGCATGGATGTTTGTGCCGTCTTTAGTATAAAGTAGTTGATAAGTAGTTTGTAACTTTAGGGACTGATGGCCCTGCAGTTAAGTCCCTTAAGCTCTACAAACATTTGAACATCTCATCAACTTGTTCTTGCAGGTGTGGTGATCACTGTGTCCCCAGTGGTGTAGTGGTCAGTGCAACTGCCTAGAAAGTGGGAGGCTTGGGTTTCGAATCCCGGCTGGGTACACATTTTCAGCTTTGCCCATTCACAGTTGATGTCATATATTCTGTGAATATGAAATCTTAAAATATTGTTATTCACTACCAGATAGTTTACTTTGCTATTAATCAGTATGTATAGAATATTTTGAAAGTTTTTTATATGTGTTTCAGTGGTTTGAGGGGCTATCACACTTCCGTTCAGCAGACATGAAACCATTAGGTGTTGGGAAACTGTACCAAGCAATCTATAAAGTCCCATTTGTAGGTAAGTGGCTTATGGCGATTATCACTGAGTAAGTAAAATGTGCTCAACCCTCAAGATGGTAGAAATAATACAATACTTTCCTAGATGGGGTCCTGTTGGAGGTGGTATGCCCTTGATTTCCTCCAACATTTGAATCAGCTTATGCAGTCGGTTAAAGTGAACCTAAAACTTAAACAATGAAAATTCCAGGAAGGTTTCAACAACATTTTTGATAAGAATAGGTTGCTTCTCACCACAGAGATGTCCAGTGAGCAATGGCAAGGCACAAATAACAGATATGCAATGTAATAGCTTTTGACCGTTATACCCTTCGTCGGTTAGAGAAACACACACATACTCAATTGCCATATCCAGCTGCTGTGGCTAGTCTGCTTGACTCAACACATCCAAAACAAGAGCAACCAGTGATGAGTGTAAGGAGAGGGAATCAGGAAGGGAGGGGAGAGAGGCACAGTGGAGTGGGGGAATACACTGGTGCTGTCTGACAGACAGGGCTGTAGGAAGGGGAGAGACTGGACTGTGTAGCGAGATAGGAGACGTACTAAAGTATAGGCATAGTTGGGGATCGGGGGGGGGGGGGGAGACGGTCATGAACTAGTGACGGTTTAGGCCTGAGGGATGTCAGGAGGGTAATATATATTGTAGGGAGGTGGTGTTTGTGGGGAGTATCCATATGGTGCAGCCAGTGTAGCAGTCATTGAAGTGAGTCACATCATGCTGGGCTGCATGCTCTGCAACATTATAGTCTAGCTGTCTCCTGGCCACAGTTTGACAATGGCCATTCATCTGCACAGAAAGTCATTGCTGGTCATGCCTACGTAGAAAGCTGCACAATGATTGCAGCTCAGTTTGTAGATAAGACTGCTTTTACAGGATGACCTGTATTTTATGGGACTGAAGTAGGTGGTGCTGTAATGACAGATAGGACAGATTTTGCGTATGGATCTATTGCAGGGATATGAGCCATGGGGCAAGGGGTTGGGAGCAGGGCTGGAATAGGTGCAGCCACACCACCTCTATATGGCCAACTAAGCTACATCATTTGAATATCTCATTTTAAGAAGGTATGCTCTGTAATGCAGCCTCCAAACTTGTTGGTTAACATAGGCGGGGAGAGCAGTATAAAAGAGGGTTGTTTCAAAAGTAAGGTTCCCAACTTTGTACTCTTACCGTGCGTGGTGCAAGGCAAAATTTGACAACACAGCTGTATTTTCCAGACCCTCCACCACTCATTCCAACAATCAGCATGACTCTGCAATGGTCAGTACTAGTCTTGACAGCCAAACGCAATGGAGCTTGCCATTGCCGTCACCGTCAGGTGTGAAATTTGTGTGGTCATCCAATTTTTGCATGCAAGAAAATTATCACCTGTAGAAATTCATCGGCAACTGTGTGAAGTGTATGAGGAAATGTGTATGAGTATTCAACATGTCCACAAATGGTGTAGGGAATTCGCCAACGGCTGTATGGATGTCCAAGACGAACAACAAAGCACGGTGCCATCAATCTCCAACGAAGTTGTGGTGAAAAGTGCACAAATCCTACTCGATGATTGGTGAATCAGCATCCGGAAACTGGCTGCTCAAATTCCTGAAGCTTCAATTGACATACTTTTGAAGGAAAAGCTAAGTTACCACAAGTTGTGTGTACACTGGGTGTGCTAAACATGCTTTCAGAAGTCCACAAACAGCAGTGTGTTGACTGTGCTCTGAAGTTCTTGAGTGAATTCAATAAGACTTCATTGATTCCATAGTTATGGAGGACGAATTGTGATGCCATTACATCACTCCTGAAACAAAACAACAAACCCAAGGATCAGTACACCATGCCGGTCCAAAAACAATGATGCCATGATTTTTCCTGCTGACAGCTGCTGCCAATGGAAACACACCAGATCGCCACCATTGGCAGCAGCTGTCAGCAGGAAAAATCATGGCATCATTGTTTTTGGACCGGCATGGTGTACTGCTCCTTGGGTTTATGCTTAGAGGGACCACCAAAACTCAGATGGCCAATCCAAAACTCAGCAAAGGAGTAAAGCTGCACCACGACAATGCCTGTCCGCATGTGTCACAACAAAAGGAGGAGTTAATCAACAAATTTGACTGTTATGTAATTGACCAGCCCCCCCCCCCCCCTCTTACAGCCCCAATTTGGCACCCAACAATTTCCATCTGTTTCCGAAATTGAAGGAGCACCTAGGCGATCAACGATTCCAGATGGATGAGGGTTTGCAACAAGAAGTTTCCAAGTTTCTCTGTGGGTTGGCAGCTGACTTCTTTGAGGCAGGAATGCAAAAGTGGATTACTCAACACAAAAAATGCATAGAAAAAATGTGGACTATGTAGAAAAATGGTTGAAAGATCAATGTTTCCCATGGTGTAATTTTTATTATTATTATTATTACTATTATTAAAAAAATTCCTTACGTCTTAAAAAATGTGGGAACCTTATTTTTAAAACCATCCTCATATGTCACTTATCTTGTTGTAGGTTACTCCGTAGGATGCTGTGTCATTGTTGTCTTTCTGTACAGCTATTAATGTAAATTCTAGGAGTTTAATATAAGAAATGAAGAGCCAAACTTTCCTTAATACTTAATTTTTCCCTTATTTATTGATCATATTTGAGTGGTCACACCAAGAGTTCTTCTAAAATGATTATGAGATCTCAAAACACTCACATCTGAGCAGTCAACACAAATTTCCTTACTTGCTGAACACCGAGCTACAAGTGCTGTAACAAGACTGTGTCTTCTTTGAGACTAAAGATACAACATTCGTCCAAACAATATTTTATTGATGAATTTTGATCTACACATTTTACTACTGTTTAGTGATTGTTAATACACTATAGCAATTCAATTAATAAATATTTTATATCTTCAGGATATCATAACTATTTCTGACCTTAAATATCTTCTTTCTAATACATCTTGTCACTAGCATTTCATTTGACTTTGTTATAGGTTATGTCAGATGAGCAATTTATATTTATATTTCTTTTTATATTCACAATGATATTACCTCAGAATTCAAAGAAAATCTCTGTATTAATATTTTGGACTTTTTGAGTAACCAGCTTTAAATACGCAAATACTAATAAAAATGACTTAACCAAGAACTATTAAATTAACTATTTCATGTTATATTTGTTTATAATGTTGTTGCATGTACAATTAGTATGTGTATCTTGTACAGTGTGTGTGTCTACTTGTAATGATATATGAAGATTTAGTATTTGTAATGATTTTTTTAACATTGATCAACATTCGTGTATTTACATAAATGTTGTGCAATATGACATAATTTACTTTATGCCACTCAGTTTTGGTAAGTTACTATTTAGGTAAATATTAAAGTGTACAACAAATTATCTAAATCTTATTGGTGTTCTGAACGTTAGTTTACTTGCTAAACATATATTTCCAATACAAGGTTTTGCTTTCAAGTTCAGGTTTTAGTTAATGTTAGTTTCTATCTCTTGCAATGTCTAAGTGATTGATAGATTTTAGCATAGATTCACAGTATTTTTTTGGGTAATGTTGGCACTACTGTTTTCATGCTGTGGTGAGCAACATAAAAAATCATTATATAGGGATGGACAAAGATATTACATATATTTGATGGATGGTGGAATACTACTGAAAGGGGGGGGAAGGGAAATTGGATAATGTATATCTCATATGTGTGTGTGTGTGTGTGTGTGTGTGTGTGTGTGTGTGTGTGTGTTTCTCTAACCTCCAAAGGCCATAACAGCTGAAAGATGTAGTTATATTTTGTTATTTGTGCCTTTCCATGGCTAATTGGACGTTTCTGTGGCGAGTAGCAACCTATCCTTCTCAAAAATATTGTGTAAGCTACAACTCATTATTCATGGGTACAGAACAGCCAAGTTAGTGATGTGGGCTGAACAAATGTCCAGTGGGCATTCGCCACAGCAGTTTTAAACACCCAAAATATGGGGATTTATTTAAAAAAAGTACGTCCTTTTTATTTTTTACTGCTAGGCTGTAAAATTTACCATTAAAATTACAGATGGGACAATTCTCTGATATTAAACATTATTAAATGGTTACACTTAAACCTATGTGTATCAATAATTGTTATCTTTATTAAGAACAAAAGGAAAGAATAGAGAAGCGTACCAAGCAAGAGCTTTGCAATGTTGCACACTTTATTCTTCTAATATTACTGCAGAATGATTATTGGCAACAAAATAATTACTCGCTCCATTAAACTGCTGGCATGTGTTCTCTATGATAAATATATTCTTAAATGTTAAACTGTTTTCAGTGGATGAAAAAATGCCTCTTTTGTCAAATGTAGCGATATTTGAGTCTATATTTTGCATTCTGCTCCTTTATTTATCTCCTTTGTATAACTGTATTGATATGGAAATAAAGTGGCAACACAGACATTCAAAAAAATTGTAATAATAAAGAAATGATCCTCAAAACACTTCAAAATTTGTGTGGAATGGAGTGAATCCTCGCCCTCAGGAAAGTAAAAATTATAGTGTAAAGTTTTAAGAGGAATTTGAAAATAAAGGAAGATTAGAGTTTAACATACTGTCGACAGCACAGTCATTAGAGACAGAGCATAAGCCAGACAGATTTGATAAGGAAACATTACCAGCATTTTCCTGGAGTGATTCAATGAAAGCACGAAAAAATATAAATCTTGATGGCAGAACACATTTGAACTGCCTGCCATTCTCCCACATGCAATTCCAGTGTGTGCTAACCAATGTGCCACCTTACTAAATAAAAACAACTTGAGAATTGGCAGAAGTTGCCATAAAAAATCTGGGTCTTCTAGATACGTGAGCTGCTACAGTGCATTCCTTCAGCACTTCTGGATGAATCCACACTAATAAAAAGAAAACATCTCAAATCTGAGAAAGCTTTGAAAACTAATTTATTTATTTCCCTTGCAGTTGGAGAGTATAAACAAAAAGACCTCATTCAGGCCAGCTACTTAATGTAAACTAAAGTTTATTTCAACAATTAATTTTAAACTTGATATTCTTAATTTTAATTATTTTATGTGCTGCTACAAATTTTACCTTACTGAAGATGTGACAAGTTATGTTTACACTTTACAATTTATTGCCTCTAGTAACTTTGCTGAGCTGCTTATCAATTATTCTTTAAAATACATAAATGCTAGATCAATAATGAAGTTAGAGCATTTTATGAGATATTTGTCCTGTAAATCTGCCCCAACTTATAAATTTCCAGGCATTTTACATTAATAGGCCATGCTAGAAATGTTGACTACGTGGCAAATTGTGAATTTCAGAGGCAATGAGGAAAGTCTTGATTGACATTTACATGGTTTAGAAATCACCGTCTGAAAAAAAAGCACTCTGGTTTCTGAAAAAACATCAGCATTGACTCCGCAGTATCTGTGGTGGTACTACACATGGGCCCTCAACTCCCTGCCCAGCTCATGGAAAAGCCTTGAAATTATTGTGTTTGTTACAAAATTATTAATAATCATTATATATCATACACATTATGTAACATGCCAGTTTTTATTTATACAAACCATTGGCAGTGGTGAAATAGGCAATAAGCCTATGGGCGGGTAAACAGCAGGAACCAAAGCCACTGCAGGTGTGGATCCAGAAACTAGTATGACTGCAGCTGGTGGTGTCGGGATGTTTGTGGTGAAATGAGGGGCACTACAGTCTGGTGATGAAGGCATTGTCAGTGATATGTACAGATCGGATGGCTGGGCAGTAGAAATGGGGTCCTCCAGAGGGGACAGACACAAAAATGTACGTCGGAAGCACTTATTGCTGAACAGTATGTAACATTCTGAGTCATCCAAGAAATGTTGGAGCGCTGGCTCAAAAAGTCAGATATGTTAAGGGAGTTGCTCGAGCAAAACTGTCTTGGCTATGTAACCCAGTGACAAATATAACTGCAGAACATTCGTAAGATGTAGGGCGGTGGAAAGATGACGGTTGTGCACACGGCACTACGCTAACAGTTCCACGGCTGGGTGGCACGAAATTCACAGTTTGTGTTGTGCGGAAACTAGAAAAAACTTGACTGATTTTGTGTGAAGTGGCCCAAGATTTTCAACAAAAGAAATAATGTCTTTGTGGTATCGATATTTTAGATATCATTGCCACAAATGTTTACATTTGTACTGGCTGATATTTTCAAGTAATATCTAACAATGGAAAATGCACATTAGAATTCAACCATATAATGACAATACACAAACATTAAAAATAAATAAACAAATTGTGCACACCACAAACAGTATACTTAATTGCAGCAGAAATGGGTTTCTTATGTTACATATAAATGTGCAGTCCTTAAGAAATAAAGTTGCTGAACTCCAGTACTGGCTGGATGAAATTAACTGTAATATTCTCTGTGTAACACTGGCTGAAAAGTACAGAAATAAACCTATTTGTACCATTTGGCTACACACTAGCATCAACTTACTGTAGGCCAAACATTATACATGGGGGAGTATCCATATACATAAATAAAAGTTTAAATTTGCAATATTCAGCCATAGATCTCACTAGCCTATGCGTAGAAGGTGTCTTTGAAGCAACTGCTGTGGTACTGCACACTCAAAAAGTTGTTATTGCAACTGTTTACAGAACATCAGGAACTGATGAAGAAATTTTTGAAAAACAACTCTCTGCTGTAATCTTAAACATTGCTAAATACAAGCACTATAAATTTTTTATAACAGGAGACATTAATATAGATGTAAGAATCAACAGAACACATGTGGTTAGCTTTCTAAATATGTTAAGTTCATTGAATTTTTGCTGCCTAAATGAAAAAGCAACCAGGATGGATGTGTGCCTTGACAACATAATTAGCAATATTTGTAGAAGTCAAGTTGAGTGTGACACCATCAAACTGGGAATATCTGACCATGATGGCATATGGCTCAGAATTAGTAATCTACCTACTGAAAATACAAGTAAGTTAATTACACACAGACTTCTAAAAAAAGAGAATATTGAAAGAATGAAAAATGAATTGAAATTAATAGAGTGGTCCAAGATGTAAATAAATGCTTCTCCACCTTCATCTCCCAATTAAAACTCACACTAGAGACTAACTGCCCACATATCACTAAGAGAAGTAGCAGTCATAAAAGGTACAAACCACAACATACAAAAAACTGGTACACCCCTCACCTTGATGAAATTAGGATACTTCTACTTATGTTGAAGGCTAAAGCTGCTACCAACTGTGAGAACAAGGAAGACTATATACGACTGAGAAAAATATATAAATCTAAAATCAGAGCAACAAAAATAAAGGCAAAAGAAAAATACATTTCTAATTCTAAAAACAAGTGTAAAGCAGCCTGGACTGTAGTAAAAAATGAAATAAATGTAGGAAAGGAAGAATCCACTGTCCCACTTAACTGTAATATTCTTAATGAATATTTTGTAAATCGTGCAAGTTCCCTTGTAACACAAAATGATAATACTTCAGATGCTGAGACCTTCCTTTTGCAATCAAAGAATAAAACAAATGAAAGATTCACCTGGAAAAAAAATTAGTGCTATAGATATTTTTAAGGCAGTAAATAAGTTGAATACCTCCAGAACTGAGGACTACTATGGTTTCAGTAACTATGTACTAAAAGGTATAATTATGGAAATTAAAATGCCTCTGCTCTATCTTGTAAATAAAATTCTTGAAGATGGCATTTTTCCCGATTGCCTTAAAATCACAGTTACTATTCCAACATTAAAAAAGGGTGACAGACATAAACCAGAAAATTATAGACCAATATCAATTGTCCCTATAATTTCTAAAATAATAGAGAGCTGCATGCATGTACAGATATACAAGTATTTTGAAAATAATAACTTACTGAATGAAAGTCAGTTTGGATTTAGATCAAACCTCTCAACCATAAAAGCTGTCGAAAGTCTGATAACTGCAAGTCATGATGGTTATGAAAGGAAGCAAACCATGTGTGCTACACTTATAGACTTAAGTAAAGCCTTCGACTCCGTATCACATGAGATTATTGTAAAAAAAGCTAGAATTCTATGGTGTTGCAGGCCAAACATTAAATTTATTTAAATCTTATCTGAGCTGCAGGCAAAATCTAGTGTATGTTAACAACGAGAGGTCAAAATTAATGACAATTAAGAGAGGAATCCCACAAGGGTCCGTCCTTGGACCATTCCTTTTTATTGTCAATATTAATGATTTTCCAAATTATATATCCTGTAAAAATGTGCTGTATGCAGATGATATGACAATGATTATATCTGGTGAAAATAAACAGGTAGTGAAAGACAAAAATAAGAAACTATATGAAAAAAGTAATCAGTGGTGTAAAGCCAATCAGTTATGTATAAATACAACAAAATCTGAGGAAATATATTTTAACTTAAAGGTATGAAAAGAAGACAATCACTGTGTTAAACTGCTGGGCCTTAAAATAGATCAACGACTTTCTTGGGATGATCAAATAAAAAATGTATCTAGCAAACTCGCACGTGTGATTTTTCTATTGTATAAATTAAGGCAGTGTGTAAACAAAAACTTACGCAGTCTTTCAATCACAGTTTCAGTATGGAGTATTGCTATGGGGAAATGCACCAGACACATCCCTTATTTTCAAACTGCAGAAAAAAGCAATTAGATGTATACAAGGGCTGGGACCTAGAGAATCCTGTAGGAAACACTTCAGTGAGCTCAGTATAATGACACTCTCAAGTCTCTACATGTACTACTGTCTACTTTATATAAAAGAAAATATACATAAATTTACTGTCAGAGTGAATGTACATACACATAATAGTAGAAACAGTACTATGTTAGATATTCCATACTCAAAACTGTCCCTGATACACAATAGCCACAAACAACTAGGTCTTAAATTATATAATAAGCTACCACAGTCTGTAAAAATCGTTACATTAAGTAATTTTAAAACAGTGTTAGAGGTATGGTTCAAAAACACGCCATATTACTCAGTTGAAGAATACCTCCAAAGTAACTTAGAGAATATGCACAATTAAATTAAATTCATAGATTGATAGCAATTAAGATTTATAATGATAGATAATTATTTATGTAAAAGAAAAACTGTAATAATGTGTACATGCGTAAATTATGTAATCAATTTGTAATCTAAAAAGATAAAATGTATATGTAAAACCCCATATGACGAAGCCAATTACATGGTGAACATGCTGAATGGCTAATAAATAAACAAATATAAATATACATTGAAGCACAACAGGCACATAAAACAGGCACTCATATACATACATGCACACAGCTTTTGGCCAGAGCCTTCATCAGAAAAAGGATACAGACACTCTCATTCATACAATCGTACAGGAACATCTCACAGACACACAACTGTCATTTCCAGCTGCTGCGTTCCTAGTAACATTCTGTGATGACAGAGTGGCAGGGAGAACAGGAAGGATGCACGGCAAAGTTGGGGATGGATATAGTGCTGCCTTATGAAGCATGCAGGTCCTAGATGAGTGAAAAGAGATGCAACTTAGGAATTCTGTGCGTATGGAAGGAGAGCAAAATGGAACATACATATCCAAACACACACACACACACACACACACACACACACACAGTTTGAGAGAGAGAGAGAGAGATGGTATATACAAGAAATGGGAGAAGTGTATGATAAATGGGGCAGTAACTGTAGTGTGTGGGGGGAAAATTTCTTACCATAGGCTTCTTACCCTCCCCCTCCCCCCCCCCCTCCTTGCTCCCCTGCTGCATCTCTTTCCACCCATCTAGTGTCTGCATGCTCCATATGGCAGTGACACAACCATTCCCACCTCCACCTAATATCCTTCCCATTCCCCTTTCCCCACCCCTACCCCAATCTAGTAAAACAGAAGTCATATCTGGCATTCCCCAGGGAAGTGTTATAGGACTCCTATTGTTCCTTGTCTTCATATATGATTTACGAGACAATCGGAGCAGATCTCTTGGGCTGTTTGCAGATGATGCTGTCATTTGTCCTCTTGAGAAGTTAATATAAGGTAAAAACCAAGTGTGAAATGATTTTAATAAGGTATTGGTATGTGCAAAACATGGCAATTTGACCCTAAATAAAGGAAAGTGTGACATTCTCCGTATGAGCACGAAATAAAATCTGTTGAACTTTATTTATAAAATAAATCAATTAAACCTAATGGCCACAAATTGAATTAAATACCTAGGAATTACTATAACTAACAACTTAAATTGGAAAGGGCACTTAGAATATGTTGTGGGGACTGTATGAATGAGAATATGTGTCCTTTCTCTGATGGAGGCTGGGTACAAAAGCTACATTCTGTGTGTATGATGGTCTTTTTTATGTGCTTACTTAACATATTTGGAGAGACTTGCAAGCTATCATCTTTATGACGAAATCTTCTTTGCCTTTCATCTACGAGGCTGCATTCAAAAGCTCCATTTTTTCAGAAGATGACAATGACACTCAATGAAAAGTCTCGGAATTTGAATGCAGCCAACCAGATGGAAGCCTGAGATTTCATTAGCAGTTTATGCTGGGAGTGCCTACCTTGATGTATCAACATTGTATTATTTTCAAGTAATGATATTTTGTAATTAGCAAAGCTTGTAGTCCTAACTATTGTGCCACTACATCAAGAATCATTGACTGAATATAATGACTAATAAATTGGGAAAAATCAAGTTCATTCATTAACTTACAGTTACTGTTGTCTTTATATATAGAAAGTACATTGCTAAACTGTAAAAGAGAAGGAATTTTGGGAAATAATTAAATAATTTTAGGAGGAAGAAAACTTAGCAAATGAGTGTGGATCCTCAACTTGCTTTGTTTAAAATATCAAGAATACTGGATATATTTTGTTTCAATGTCCACGACCTTCAGGATATCATCTAGCAGTTGTATGAGATGGATTTTACTTCATTGGTGTTGAAATACATGTTGCTAAAGTGGTGGTATAGAGCTGCAGAGGTTGGGCCTTGTAATTTTGACCTTTATGGTAAAGTTGAATGATATGTCCGAATATCAGTTCCTATCCTCAAATTGTTCCTTCGAACACCCACCATAACCCCATCTTGATTTTACATTATCCTTGTACAAATAAGGCTAAATCTGATATCAACTGAATAAAGGTTTTGTATGGAACCTTTTACAAAAACACACTCCTTATAAAATGAAAATTTCCCCTGACTTGAAGCACTGTACATGTATCTATTTTCAGGAGATTATACAATATTGCTGCATACCACAGAATATGTACCTGATATGAGAATAGTGTTGGAAAGTGAATCTTTTTTGAAACCAAGAATAGAAATTAGTTCTTTTCCTCTAAGCAGTTGGAGAACAAGATTGACATTCCGGCTAACATTCCAGAAAAAATCATTATTGTTTCAGGTGAGTACTCGTGTTCTTTTTATGGTCTTCAGTCCAGAGACTGGTTTGATGCAGCTCTCCACCCTACTCTATCCTGAGCAAGCCTTTTCATCTCCTCATAAGAACAGCAACCCACATCCATTTGAATCTGCTTACTATATGCGTCTCTTTGTCTTCCTTTGTGATTTTTACCCCACACATTTCCCTCCATTGTTAAATTTACGATTTCTTCATGTCTAAGAATGTGTCCTACTAAGCGATCCTTTCTTTTAGTCAAGGTATGCCAAAAACTCCTTTTCTGACCAATTGTGTTCAGTACCTCTTCATTAGTTATGTGATCTACCCACCTAATCTTCAGTATTCTTCTGTAGCACCACATTTCATAAGCCTCTATTCTCTTCCTATCCACACTGTTTATCGTCCATGTTTCACTCCCGAACAAGGCAACACTCCACACAAATGCCTGCAGAAAAGACTTCCTTACACTTAAATTAATATTCGACGTTAGCAAAATTCTCTTTTTCAAAAATTCTTTTCTTCCCATTGCCATTCTGCATTTTATATCCTCTGTACTGTGACTGTCATATATTATTTTACTACCCAAGTCACAAAACTCACCTACCACCTTCATTGTTTCGTTACCTAATCTAATTCCTCCAGTGTTGCCTGATTTTCTAAGACTGCATTCCATTATCTTTGTTTTGCTCTTGTTAATGTTCATTTTATATGCTCTCTTCAACACACTGCCCATTCCATTCAACTGCTCTTCCAGGTCCTTTGCTGTCTCTGACATCTCATGAGAAATACAAACAATGAAACGAGTCACAAAAGTAACTCATTACATAAACAAATCGTAGAGCAAAACAATAAACTTGAGGTACCAGTATATACACATCATTCTCCTGGTGCTGCTTTCACACACACTTGCTATTTCCTTAAATAGATTCAAGCCTTTGCTTTACACCTGAGATGCAATGTTCAACTTCTTATTTATGCACATACTCGCTAATTAACACTACCTGTGTATTTGTAAATAGTGAATTTTATAATTTGTAATGTAAGGAGTAATAGAACAATTTTTTAAGTTTTTGACATCACATTGTGATGTCTCAACCATGAAGTTTGCGTAGACACCACACTTGATGTTTATTATGAAGAGGTTGCTTGTTCAAAGTTAGCAGTTCAAATGTTTTTATTTATGATGCAACTAGCTAGTCTGTTTCGATAATGATATTTCTGCAACACCTAATATCAGACTTCACTCTCACGAAGATCCAGTTATTCTATCATCCTATAGTATTAATTCCACCTTAAACTATAAATAACCTCTTGGCACTCTTGAATTAATTTCAAAGTTTTATTCCATCTTATTACAACACTAAGTATGGAACATTAACTGACTTTCCACTATGAAGGCAAATGTAAAACTGATAATACAGAATACTCTTACAGATCACATAGCTTCAACAATACATCTTTTGTTTTTGCCACCATGGAGCTTCTAGGTATAAATTCTTCTGTGTGTCCTAGAGCTTCTTAGGTGTAGCAGCTCAAACACTTTGCATTTGCCCAGATTCCTGCAAAGACAGAGTTCCCTGGGCAGTTTGTAGCATTAAAGAACTTAATACCCCACAAATAAATGATTTTATTATCTTGATTTGAGTTTGAGACATGTAGTGAACCTTATTACACTACAACATGGTTCTCATTCACTGCACTGCACTTATGTACAAATGTTTTACTGCCTCCTTGTTTCATAATGCTGGATTTTTTGTCTGCCATTTGTGACAGTCCTTCTTCTTCACTTTTTGTCATATCTACATGGGAGTGGCCATGTCATTTTGAATTTGGCTTTCTCGCAGGTTGAAATGTGTATAGCCCATCTGCCTGCATCCAGTGTTATCTCATGTTCAAATATGAGAAAATTTTTAAAATGTTTGTATAGCATGTATGAGATATCAAATAAATCAAGTGGTCCCAGTCGACCTCATATTTATGAAGAGAGTTACGAGTTCAGTAGAAATGTACAAAAAGTTTAAATAACTGCATTGTTTAGTCACCTGAGTCTTCTCGCTGTGCTGAGGTTTTCATGCTTCGTAGTGTTTCTTCATACATGTCGAAGTACAGTCAACTTGAATTCAAGAAAATGAGGCAGCAGTAAGATTCAATCACCCCTGCCCCTGACCTGCATGGGGTTGCATGCTCCACAACTATCCAACTAAAATGAAAACAGGTTTTAGTTAGTGAATCACTCATGTTGCAAATAATGTATTGATGTTTCTGCCGTGCACCTTATGAGTAGTTTGTTCTTAAAATTTGCAATGATTAACACTTGTTGAAGCAGTCATTTTGTTAAAATGTGTAGAAGAGTCTTTTATGTTTAATGCAATGTAATGTATCAATAATAGAGGATAGTAACAACTTACCATAAAGACAACTGCTGAGTTATTGGGGGAGAGGGGGGGGGGGGCAGTGAATAACTTGGGCAGATAATTTCTGCTAGTCAGGATTGTGTGGCACATAAAATAGATGGTCACTTAGTTATGTCTGAATGATTGTGCCACTGTAGATGTTTCTTTTTGTGATGAAGACCATGGCCAAAATTTAAATTTTATGAATGCGATTATCTGTTTAACATGCCTTTCAGCAGCTCAGCTAGCGTCTTTGCAGTGAGTCGTTATTATCCTCTATTATTGACATTCCAATCTCTATTTTCCATTGTTATAAATGTAATATGTGTAATAGAGAAGTTTTCAATGTTGAAACTATCCCATATTTAATTTTTTTTTCAGCGGACGTTGGGATCACTGCTACATTATATTGCTCAAAAATATATAGAGAACTCACTTCAATTTCTCATCCAGTTGTGAACTGTGTACAAGGCAAATAAGTTGTCTATTGCCAACATCAAATGAATATTGAGGTGACATCTAAAGATTTAATTGTTGCCTCTTTCTTACTTACTTAGTGTTTGACTTTACATTATCTTCCATATTTTATAAGTAATTTGTCATGGTCATGAGTTTCTGGTAGGTCTATATAGTTATCACATCACAAATATAACCAGGTATGTATTAAGACAGATCAAAAGTCTCTAATTGTTTGTGGAGGCATCTGTAACTAATAATTATGATACCATACATGAAATTTTGAAAAAGTTTTGGGAGCTCTAAATTCATATCCGTAATAGCTGCTATATCATTTTATGGTTTGTACTGAGCTCATATCCGTGCATGGTTTCCCAAAATTTGAATCAAAGATAGTAGAGTATATCCAGGTCAATTTCTACACAGCTGCTCAGTTGCTCCAAATACTAATATGATTTTTAACTGTCTTAATGTCTTTTATCTACTTTCTGTGCATGGTATCCCTCATCTGAGGGATTATTTTCACTATCTCTACTAAATTTGAACATAGAAGTTGTTTTATTGCCGTTATTACTCAACTTTGATGAAGTATTTATCTTTTTTTTTAGAATTTTTTTAACTTTAGGAATTCTGGTATATTAAAACTATAAATACAAAACATTCCAATTTGGCAAGGTAGAGAGGACTAATGGCAACATGAAGCTTTTAAGAATTATTCAAAACGAGAAAGTTTTACACTAAGAAATTTCATTTTGACTTTTCCATTTTTGAATGCTGTATTACTAGTGATTATCTTAACTGTTCTGTATTATAGTTGTGTATATTGTGTATTCTAGTAATTTATCCTGTCTCTAATTACTAAGATTTTGACAGGGCTTTAAACTCTAACCTTTCTTCCGTCCTTACTTATTAAATTATCAAACAATTTATGGCCAGTATATACCTTCAGGAGCCAATATAGTTGCTACTACTGTTAGTTAGATGTAAAGGTAAAGGTGCACAACACTATTCTAGCTTCCAGAACTATTAATTCCTTCCTCAAAGAGATGAGAGGAATGTGATGGGGACAGTGGACTACTAAGGTTGACGGAGACACGGGGTAATGGCAAAACAAAATAAGGCCCTCCGTCTACTTGCAAATACAGGTATTACTATATAAAAAAAGTAACTTTTGAGATTTGGAAGCCCTGCAGGACGAGAGGCACATACAGTCTAAACAAAATAGCTTTCGAGATTTTGAGGCCCCAGAATGAAAAGTCAAGACCCAGGGCAGTCCACCCCCACCCCTTCACTCCGCCACTAGATGGGTAAGGTTAAGAAGGAAGTGTAGGTCACTTAAATCCTCAGATAAGAGTCCCACCTGTTCTGAGGATGAGGGTATGGGGAGCAAATCTCATACTTTTTTTGGCCATCTTTTTTCTGTATCAGTGACTTTTTTTAAAGTTTTGTGATCTTTTTGTTGCTTAATGATCTCCTCTCTCTGTTAATCAATCTTTTTGATTATCAACAGCTTTTTTCTTATTTGGATATTTATTTTCTGCACCTAGTGATCTCCTATTTTCTTTTAATATTATTTACATTTCAGTAACCCACATATTTCAGCGGTTGATGCTGTTTTGGGCACACAAACATGTGTCCCAGTTGTCCCATCACTGAAACAAGTACTCTTGCTTGTGTCCTTTCACCAAGTGTTGCTTTGAACAGTCTCAGTCATCTCACGTGTCCCTACATTCATCTTTGTAATTTTTTTTAAATTATTTTTTTTCTTTTTTACCCTTGTTCTTACTTGTGAGTCCATTTCATCCTGGTCTCCAACCCTCTCTCATTTGCCAAGGATAGAAATAATAGTTCCAAACACTAGAATAGTATCAGTGCTTTTACTTTTGTATAACATCAGTGGAAACTTGTGGGCTGGATAATATGTCAATTAAAGTAAAGGCAACTACTTCCATATAGCTGATTGGTATGAGACATACACAAACATAGAAAAGAAAACAGTATTCAACTTACTGTTTCAAGTATTGCTCTATGTATAGCAAATTGCATACATTTACATCCATACCACACAGATTGTGTTGTGTTGTTTATGTCTAAATGTGTGTATTTTGGTCAAAGAAAGAGCAAGAGCTTGAAAGCTATTGTGAAGACTGTTTTTTGTTATGTGTTAATAGTTTTTCTGGTTTAATTATACTTTCATCGTCATAGCTTATAACTTTACATGTACATATTGTGAAATACTGAAGGGACGTATTATGTGATAATATAAACCTTGCAGTCTCTTTTGTGTGTGTGTGTGTGTGTGTGTGTTATTGTGTGTGTGTTATTGTAGGTGGGAAAATACAGATCTAGATTAGATCACTATTTGTATAGCTCATGAAACATAGAACTGCAAATGTTCTGTAAACTGGCTCTTATATGGTTTGACCCATATTCTCTCTTTATGGCAAGAAGTGATTTGTCTTCATAAAAAAGTACAGATATTTCAGAAAATAGACAAAAAACACAGGTAATAAAGTGGGTCACTAATGTAAATGTAACAGCTCTCTGCATTTACCGAAAGTGACAATGGAATTCAGTGTATGACTAGCAACTTTTGAGGCCCAAGTATGGTATATTACTTAGTTATGTGAGAATAAAAAATTCTGGCATTACAACATTTATTTGTATTACATTATTTTTCAATAGCCAGCAGCTTTCTGAAGAAGCAAATATTTTGAGCAAATATTGTCATGAGAGAGTGAAAGAAATTGTAGTTCATATAAAAATGCAATCTACTATATTTTGATACTGAACTGTTAAACAGAATAAACAGCTGTTAGCCTTGTACCCATTTATGTATTAAGATGAAGAAAAAAAGACCATTTCCCATCAAATCAATTGAATAGCAAGTACTTCAAATATGTTAATAATCTTGTATCTTGTACAATAATTTATGTACTTGATATTGTATCAAATAATTACATGTTGATTGTTGTTTGGGACCAGAAACAAATAAATGTATATACATAATATGCCATGTTATATCTTATTTATATGTATCTATAGCCACATAAATAATCCCCAAGCCATTACATAGTGTGTGGTGGTGGTTCTTTTCAGTGGTGTTAATCTTTTCTTTCAGCCTATGCATCACAAGAGGGGCAAGAGAAAAGTAATTGCATGTATGTACATGTAATAACCTCGATATCCCCTATGTTGTCTTTGCATTTCTTACAGATGATGTATGAGGGAGGCAATACAGTCATTCTGTCATCTCATAAATGCTTGTACTATGAACTCCTGGAATGGTTATTCACAAAAGCACTTTTTCCTCCATTATATCCCCACCTAAACACACTGATACTGATAAAACCAAGTGCTCAAAAACTAGAACTAAGAGAAAAGTGATTGATGTTTACTAAAAGTCTGACCTGAAGATGATTACAAACACTCAAATAGTAGTCAAGAATAGGTTGTAGATTGGTTCTGTAAGTCGTCTCCTTTATAAGTGTCTTACACTTTCCCAGAGCTATAACTTTCACCTTCCTTACCACAACTGATCTCATGTGATCATTTAATTTATACATTGTTACATGTAGACATTTTAATCAACTTGACTGATTTGAGCAGTACAATATTAAGAGTCATATTTGAACATTACAGGAATATTTCTCCTATCCATCCACATTACCTCAATTTTTTTGTAACATTTGTTGCAAGCTGCTATTCATCACACCAAATAGAAAGTCTGTTCAACTTACCTGGATCATTCCAAGTCATTCAGCTATGGTTGAGTCACTAAATAGTTATACTCTCCTTTATGTAAAATCATCAAAAGCCATACCTAGACACTTTTCAAATGATTTCTAATTACCGTCAGCGGGGTTGATTTCAGACACTGAGGGCAATTTCGGACTGTACGGCTTATTTTCTGTTTCTCACCGCATAGTAACATATAACTGCTAATTTACACCTCCATTCATTGCTTATTTTTGCTCAAGACTGTAATTCCCATGTACCACAACTTGTATTTTGAATCGATGGTTTACCAGTGTAATAATCTGACAAACAGTCTCATTGTCAAAAGTTCAAACTGTGTTTTGGATCCGAAATTTTCTATTGTTACGACCAGTGGGGAAGTATTATAGCGACAGCTGCCAGTGAGATCAGGCTGTGGCCTATGAAATGTTCTGTACACATTTGATAGCCGTTTCTGTTAAGTTAGAAAATAATGGAGGATTTTACAAAATTGTGTACTGTGTGGAATGATTTTGAACAATGCCAAGAACATATAAAAGCAAGAAAGGTTCTCAATTTTGGTGTAATTATGACCTAGAAATTTTAAGCAATGTAGTTAGTGGTATTCAGTGTGTCAAATTAACGTACAGATAAGTGAGTGATTCGTATTGTGTACCAATGTTGACGTTACAAAATAAAGTGCAAAAAGACACATCCAAAAGATTTGAGAGGATAAAACATTTCTAAATGAATAAGAAGAAGAAATGTTGGAGCAAGGAATCTTAAGGACAACACATTGGGAATTTCCTTTCAAAAGTTAGACATTGGTGAAAGGCTACCTTGACTAATCTGCCTGAAAATAGAGAAAATTTACTAAAAAATTCAGAAGATCTTTCTATTTGCCTAAGCAAAAATATTAAAAGAGCTCACTCAGAAGTAAACAAACTAAAATAAAATTTGTTACCTTAATCATTATCCCTCATTTGTAATGATGGACATAGTTAAAATGTCTTAAAATTAATTAAAATGAAACAGAAACACTTAGAAACTGTGAACAGAGATTTAAAATACACATTTATACAAAATGTCACCAGTCTGTTGGGATGATTTTGGAAACTTAAAATGTCTGTCAGACAAACTTTGGTACACATAGACTTTCTGTTTTTAGGATATTTTATTGGTTATACATGTACCCTGACACGTCTGTAACAAACAATTAAAATCTGACAAAACCTACTAAAGTTATGGTAAACATAATCTCAGAACTGTCCAGCATCACCCTGTCTGATGTCATTAGTTAAGTGACTACAATAAATTGTAATCATTTTGAGCTTATCTTTGACATTACCCTGTACCTGGTTTCTGCATCAGCCCTATTGGACTAAAAATTTTATAATAATGGAAAGTCCAGGTTGAGGGTCTAATAGGAATGTAGGCAGCAACTAAAAGATTTTCACTAAGCCACAGACAAGCAAATTAGAAAACACAATCACATTCACAAAAGTTAAATTTTTGGACACAGTCCTCATCAGAAAAAGAACATACATACATTCATACAATCACACAAACGCAACCCATGCAGATATGACCATCTTCTTGGGCCACTATGGCCAGACAGTCTTTAACAGTGAAATAGGAAGGAAGCAGATGGGAAGAATGAAGGGCAAGAGTGGGAACCAAACTTTCTCCACTGCCTGAGAGACCATAATGGTACTGATGGGTGGGACTGTGAGATGCAGCTTGGAATGCAGTAAAGGGAAGAGGCTGTAGGTGCAGAAACAAAGAGGAGGTGGCACAAACTTGGGAGAGAGACATAAAATGGGAGATGGCATAGGATATGGACGAAGGGGGGCTACTATGTGTGGAATATATGGGTGTTAGGTTACCTTAGGTGGAGGCAAAGATAGTTGCAAGAACATAGAATGTGTTGTATGGCAACTCCCACTTGCACAGGTCAGAAGATCTGGTGGTAGAGGAGAGGATACAGATGGTCTGAGTTGTAAAGCAGCCATTAAAATTCATCATCTTCTGCTCAGCTGATGCCATGCTAAGATGGCTCAACCTGCCTTTGGCCACCATTTGTCAGTGGCCATTCATTCTGATGACAACTTGTTGGTAGTCATACCAATGTAAAAAGCTGTGCAGAGCTGGTAAATCATATGGCTGCGTCCACATGTGACCCAATTCTTATGGGGTAGGATAAGTCTGTGACATGACTGAAATTGGAACTGGGTGGCCCTCCACAGGGGTTGGAATTGGGAGTGTCATAGGAATGGATTGGAATGTTGTTGAATTTGGGTTGGGAATAGAACCCCACTTTAGGAGGGGTCAGAAGATCTTGGGTAGTATCTCTCTCATTTCAGCACATGA
Source organism: Locusta migratoria (assembly GCA_026315105.1). Lineage (NCBI taxonomy): Eukaryota > Metazoa > Arthropoda > Insecta > Orthoptera > Acrididae > Locusta > Locusta migratoria. Next base: position 853,845,407 of record CM048744.1, on the reverse strand, counting down.
TGATAGATAATCAAAAACTTACAAAGGATGTAGTTCAGTTTCTCCAGTCCAGACTTGTATAGGGTGACAAGGCAGGTGCTTCTTTGTGGCTGGTTATTGAGGGTGCAGGAGGGATTGTTGGTGTGTGGGGATATGGCATAGGAACCTGAAGTTCTTGAGAATTTCAGAGGGAGCTTTAGGCAACAATTGTCAGAAACGGGGGAGGGGTGGGGGATAAAACAGTAGCAGGGTGGCCACCAAATCTTCATTTTCAAATTCAAGGTTTTTTCCCGGTTTTCCAGGTTAAAAAAATAATTATTTCTCAGGTTTTCACAAAACTTAAATTTTGCTCAAAGGGGTTATCAAACAACTATACCGTAAAGAAACCAGTTACATACTTTTCAAAAAACATGTCATCCAAGTTGAACCATGTCACATTGCAATATACATCAAGCAGTGGAGAATCTAGGATTGGGGAGGGGGGGGAGGGGCAGAGCTCATAAAAATTGTGGCATTGTACCTCAAACTGATCTAAAAAAAAAAAAAAAAAAAAAAAGCTCATATTATGTTTTCCTCATGGTTTTGGGGGATCTGTAGCCCCATAGACCCTCATTCCCCCGCCCCAGATTCGACGCTGACACAATGTATAGTACAGGGTGTACATTTTAAGTTGACAAACCAGAATAACTAGAAAAAAACAGTATATGTTCAACAATGATTTCACCATTATGAACGACCGGCAGAGGCTTAGGAAATGATACTAAACTTGAACTGTCTCCACCATTTGGGAGTGGTGTGGGTGGCTAGTGTAAAATTTTAAGTGGAAACTCCCATTGTTAATTGCAGATTCAGATTTTACAGACAAAATCATATGTGTTCGGTTGAATTTTTTTCATTCAATTGGCAAGATGTTGCACTGTAATGGTAAGAATTATTTGCTATACTGCTGAAGATATGTACCACCCAGAAAAGAAAAAGGTTAATCATATTGATGATGCTTCAAAACCCAACCAAATGATACCAGATGTACATTTCTTCCCGGCTAGTTCAATTAAATGTTTTGTCGGCAATCCATAACTGGTATTCAGACAAGGGCAATCTGGACTAAGGTATCACTTTGGAAGACTGCCCTGTCCACTGCGGGGAGAGGGAATGATCACTTTGGGGATCATTTGGTAGCGTTTTGAAGTATCATGAATATGGTTTTCAATTATTTTATTTCCTGTTTAGTACATTTCTTCACCTGTATGACAAGTATTTCTTACTATTACAGCGCCATCTGTCATTTAAAAAAAAGTATCCACCAGACCATACATGATGTGGGTTACAGTGCAGTTTATGCGGCAGCGGCTAGCCCTTGCTAGGTTAGGAACGACAGAGCAGCCAATCAGGAGTCGAGTTATGCCGGCCAATAAGATTGCATGTATCATGACGAGTACATTTGGTGTCAATTTCAAAGTTTATTTGACGATTTCGGTGCGGTGTTTGTGTGATTGTAATTGATTTTCCATTTATAAGGGATTTTTAGATAATTGTGGTATTACCCCCATAAGTGATCTATTATTAATACACCTCAGCAGTCAACCATAGCACAGGTAAAGCATGTTTTATTTATTATATGATCTGTACGAAACAGTGGTCATCTTAAGTGAAAGTTAGGTATAGGTTAAACGAGACGCGGTGGCGAAGAGGACTGAGGCGCTCCAGTCATGGTCTGCACGGCCACTACGGTCGGGGGTTCGAATCCCCCCTCGGGCATGGATATTTGTGCCATCCTTAGTATTAGCTAGTTTGTAAGTTTAGAGACTGATGACCTCGTAATTAAGTCCCATAGACTTTACAAACATTTGAACATTTGTTAAACGAGAAGTTTTTATTTTTAGTATGTGAGGGAGCGTAGCGCCCGAATCTCCAGTTCAAAAACACTCCATCGATTTACAGTTGTACGCTTGAGATGATATAAACTGCACTTCTACCAATAATATGGGCCTTAGAATCCGAATCTGCAATAAAAAATCGGGTTTCCCATTTAAAATTTTACACTTGACACTCCCCACCCCCCACAAACGGTGTAAGTGGTTCAGATTGAGCATTATTTCGTAAGCCTCTGCCGTCAGCACATGCTGGTGAAAACCATTTTTTAAAATCTACTGTTTTTCCGAGTTATTCTGGTTTGTCAACTTAAAATTTACACCTTGTATAATGGACCAAGTTGAGTTCAAGTAGTTGGAGGATACTGTACGTTTTAATGCGAATTGCAGTCGTTTATGCAACATAGCCCGTTCATTTATACTAGACTTCCTAATACATTAAAATACAGTCACATCTCATGAACTAGTGATCGAGAACTCAATACATATATTATGATTTACTTTACCATTAGGATCTGAAAAATATTTTCACCTATTTCAAGTTTTCATTTAAATTGTTCCCAGTGTAGGTTTTCAGTTTCCAGTGCCCATACAGTCATATAAGTTTTGCCCTGGAAAACTCTAGCTAAAAGATCAATGAATGTTAATGACCCAGCATACGTAATAATGCACAATGTTGTCGGCGAGTTCTTGAACTTCGAGAAGATGAAATCGAGAATGCAAAAGCATATCTGGAGCAATAGCTGTGTGGTATTTGCATTCTAGTGTCATCTGGTAAAATAACACTCAACAGCAGATTTTAATGAAAACATTATTTTGTTTCAATGAATGTTTCATTGTTTTAAATTCTTGTAGTACTGAACAGACAGTGAAATATATATTGTGAAAAGCAACAGACTTCCGTTTGTTTATGGAAAGTTTATGTTTCTTGCTTCTTGTGTGGCTGTTCAAAGCACTCTTTCCCATTGAAGAAATAATTATGTTGCACCAATAGCATAATGCATTCGTTTGTGATTTGTGATCACATACCCACGGATATACTGTCTCGTATGAGCTCTGATATCGAGTTATACTCTGTTTTGACATGACGGACAAACACTTCACTGTAAAACACGTTGAATTACTTCATCTGTGCGGGCACAGGTATGGTCAATTCACACTTGGATTCACTCTATTGTTCTCTGCAACGATTGTTTCACTCTGTTCCATCACAGAAAGATGAAGATGGCGTTAGTCTCTGAATATATTTAACGATATTTTGAATGTATTGTTATAAGACAACAGTTCAAGCAATAAATTACAACTGAAAGAAATTGCCTTTCCGCAAAAGTCGCGTACCGTATTACAGAGTTATATTTACATCTTTTTGGAGGACAATTAGCACGTCAAAAAGTCGCAATCAACAATGTTAGAACTAACTGTATTTCATACAGGCCCGGCTACCCCTCACTAGGTGGTGTTGCATGTACGTATGCTTTTTGAAAACCCATTAACATATAACGAGGGGAATTATCCTTTGTGTTGACCATAAAGTAAATAACTAATGCTGTTCCTGCTCTATGGTTGACAGATTCTCAATGCACCCTTGTTCGCTAAGTAAAGTAATTCTCCTCATAATTGTTACTGCGACTCCTCATTGGCACTAGCCAGGCCCGCATTAAAAACAGTTCAGCCATCAACAATACGTACATCGTGACTGTGTTTACTATTTATATATTGCCAATGTCACGTCAGTCACAGGAATCGTCTACAATTATTACTAATGAACATAGGCGCCAACTTTTGAAAATCTTGGGGTATGCTCAGTGGCATACCCAGGTATTTCTAAAGAAAAATAAATAAATAAATACAAAGCAAAGCCAAAAACTTATGCAAAACATACATGCTATCGATTCAATATCACCGTCAACATCACGATTATAAGTCGAAGTCCTTTTGTATTTCACTGTATACTTATCCATTTATACATTTATCAATGTATCATACCACACCCACTTCATTTATAGTTATTTAATAGAATTAAAGGTTGCCGCCTTCAGTTTGCAATATTGACTTAACAAGTGGAATTCCATTAACATTTGGACTATTTAGAAAACGGTCACTTCACTCACATGTGAACGTAGATTTTAATGCCTATTTAGAGTGGTGTCTTACAAAAGCCAGCCGGCCATCATTGGGATGAGAGAGTAGATTTTAATTACAGTCAAGAAATATAACTTAAAGAAAAATGATACCAAAATTTTCAGTGGGTTATGGCTGGCATACCCATTCAAATTTTGGGATATGCTTGAGTGACCGAGCATACCCGTAGTCGGCGCCTATGCTAACAAAGCATCACAACACCAACTTTTACGGAGTTTATAGTTAAAATCAACAAAATGCTTCCGTGAAGAGATTTTTCAACACAGAATCAGACAAACGAGATCTGTGTTGATGAGTATTACCTGGGGGGGGGGGGGGATAATTACAAAAATTGCTAAAATGTAGTACACCTTTCATTCTAGCTGCGATTTCGTAGTCGCGCCTTACACATCGCGTCTCTTCGACGTACATCGCGGGGAATTTAATCGCGTGGTTGAATAACACTTCGAGATAAATACAGAAATAGATACTGGAATACGAAAACTATAATAATAAAACTTTTTAAACCGCCCAGAAATATATTTGAAAATGTTTTTGTACACAAAAATGAAGCGATAAATATTATTTAACCAGCGGGCACTAGCGACCTGAGCATTTAGGTCAGCGTAATTTTAAAACTACTGGCATTTTGTTACTTTTAAATATTAAACTTTTTCTAACTAAAACTACAGGAATTACTTGTTTACACTTATTAAGTACATTTCAAACTGGTCGCATAATCTGATCAATAGGCTATACACGTGAACGATCGTTTACCTCTTAAATCCACGAGATCTCATGGGTTAAAAATCCCGGTTTCTGGCTGAAATTCAAGGTTTTTTCCTGGTTTTCCCCGTTTTTTTCAAATGCAAGGCTTTTTCCCGGTTTCAAGGTTCGGTGGCCCCCTGAGTAGGAGAAGAGTGGGTAGCATTGAGAGATTAAATAATGAAGGCAGTAGAGGACAAAATAAGTAGAAAGGCAAGAGCTACAAAAAATCCTTGGATATCACAGAAAATACTAAATTTAATTGATGAAAGGAGAAAATATAGAAATTCAGTAAATGAAACAGGCAAAATAGACAACAGACAACTAAGCCGGAAAGCCGACAACTAGAGACAACCATCGCGCCTGGTAAACATTGACAGGAAAACATCAACATAAACATCAAAGCTAAACAGGGGACTATCTTTTACAGAGGTCACAGCTCACACGCCACGTCACAGTCCGCTGACGTATACAGATGTCGCTGTCACTTGCAACAGTGGATCCTTCCGCCAAGCGCCAACTATATCTGGAGGACACAGCGACGGGAGGGCAGGTTCCACCTTGAGGAATGTTACGAACCACTACTACACCAAGGACCGACTATGCCAGCCCACTGGACCACTCAGCCACGATCAACCGATGGTATCACGATTAGGACCTAGTGTTTCAGGCAAGGGCCTATACCTTTATCAGTAAAGAAATAGACTTTGTTACACTGTACCGGGAATGGGCCCGATTATTTTCAGTTAATGTAAACTATTGTGGTGTGCAAACAGACTTGTATATCATGTGAATAAACCGTGTTTCCAAGGTTTTGTGTTGTATTAGTCACAACAGAAAGAAAAGCGTTTTTGAAAAAGAGAAATTTGTTAACATCAAATATTAACTTAAGCATAAGGAAGTCATTTCTGAAGGCATTTGTGTGGAGTATTGTCTTATATGGGAGTGAAACATGGACGATAAACAGTGTGGACAGGAAGAGGATAGAGGCTTTTGAAATGTGGTGTTACAGAAGAATGCTGAAGATTAGGTGGATCGCCTAACTAATGAGGAGGTTACTGAAGAGAATTGGTGAGAAAAAGAATTTCTAGCATACCTTGACTAAAAGAAGGGATTGATTGATATGACACATTCTTAGACATGAAGGTATTGTGAATTTAACATTGGAGGGAACTGTGTGGGGTAAAAATCACAGAGGGAGACCAAGAGATGAATATAGTAAGCAAATTCAAATGGATGTAGGTTGCCGTTCTGAGGAGATGAATAGGCTTGCTCAGGATAGAGTAGGGTGGAGAGCTGCATCAAACCAGTCTCCGGACTGAAGACCACAACAAAAAATACAGTCAGGTGTACTATCAGATGTTAGGGATTTTTAGAGAGAGTTTTATGGTGTAATTATTTTATCTATTCATTATCAGATTTACCAACTAACATGCCTGCACTGTGAAGCGTTCTATGTGGGAATGACCAGCAACAAACTGTCCATTCGCATGAACGGTCACAGGCAAACAGTGTTTGTTGGTAATGAGGATTACCCTGTGGCTAAACATACCTTGGTACACGGCCAGCACATCTTGGCCCAGTGTTACACCGTCCGGGTTATCTGGATACTTTCCACCGACACCAATCCTTCAGAACTCCGGAGATGAGAACTAGCCCTTCAGCATATTCTCTCTTCCCGTTGCCCACCTGGTCGCAACCTCCGCTAAATTGAAATTGCCTCTCACCATCTTCAACGTCTTAACATCTTTGCCTTGGTTCTCTGGACAGAGCCTCTGCCTCAAGTGGCATCTCTGTCTAACTCCTAACGTCTTTGCTTTCTACAGTATGTCTGCCTAGTTGTGTGTGCGTTTGTGTATATGTGCAGGTGTGTGTGTATTTGTTTACCTTCCCTTTTTCTCCCCCCCCCCCCCCCCCCCCAAGGTAAGTCTTTCCTCTCCCGGGATTGGAATGGCTCCTTACCCACTCCCTTAAAACCCTCATCATTTCCTTCTCCTTCCCTTCTGCCTGAAGACGCAACTGGATTGCGAAAGCTTGCGTTTGTGTGTGTGTGTGTGTGTGTTATTTGTGCTACTATCACCACCTGTGCTCCTTCGCCTGGTGAGTAATCTTCACATTTTTTTATATATACATTATCAGATTTTACATTGATTGGAATAAGTTTTTTTGTATACTTTTAATTATGTATTTCTATCAGGTATTCTGTATTGTTTGGTTGTGTATTTGATTAGTTATCAATACTTCATAATGGTTCTATGGTTTTCTGTGGTTTTTATATGTGATTTTTGAAATTGCATAATATGTGATTTTGTATAGTCTATTTAATGTCAAAATTCATGTTTATGTAGCATGTATAAGGAATGTCATGTTATGGGTGGGATACTTGGATGTCATAGTTATGTTAAAATTCAAAGTTGAAGTAAAGTATGAAATAGGCCGCTCCCATGAAAGTTTCAGTATAGGCTTATTTAACTACACATATAACAGTGCTGTGATACTTTTTACTTATAAGATATCTTGAATCACAAAGAAATGGAGTTGGATCATAACAAAAGAGGGTTGTGTGTGCACTATTACAAGTGCAGTGGTGAGTGTGTTCAACAAATGTCGGAACAAGGGTGAAACCACAATTAGACTTAAAACCTCATTTCATATGTTAGAGTAGGCTGGACAGAGTTGTAAAATATGACATACGGCTAACTGTGGTGGAACTAACAAAAGGCTTTAAAGCTAAGCATTGTAAAAGTGTGTGTCAATACACAGTGCACCAAACACTGCAAACGATGGAGCTCCACAGCTGACTGCCCATGCTCTTGTCAGAAAAAAATATACTCTTAAAATTTCAGCACATCACTTAAAACTTTATGCCTAAACACTAAAGCACATGGGATAAAAATTTACAATAAAATAGAGGGCAGTAAAATAATTAAGATAGAGTTTGGTTCACTGAAACGATGACTCTTCACTCTCCTGTTTGAAAAGTGCTACTAGTCAGTTGATTAATTTTTTAAGACAATTCCACAAGTTGAACAAGGGAAATTGATGTTTTCATTCTTTGTAATAACAACCATAATGAATATTTTGAAATTGCAACTCAGATATGTATATAAAATGCTTGCATTGTATAAATTGACATGTCTCCTGTATGCAAATCAAACGACTTGAAAATTGTAAGTAATGAGATGAATACATCACATTAAAATGTCAGTAGCACAGCATCAATAACTTTACTAAGACTGACATGGGCATGTGACTATTGCCACTGGACATTGGTGCAGTGACACAACATTGCACAGTTCAATGACTTCCAATACCTTCATATGCAATCAGTAGGATGTGATTCCATTGGCGTCCAGGGGAACAGCTCCTTGACACCTGCTCTGTGGGATGCAAACAAGCTGGTGGCTGCTCAGTTTTGCTCTGGAGACATTCATGTAGGTTTCTATGGATCCAGCACAGCTCATGCAAAGCACTAAGATGCAACACTGGTTGCAGTCCACATACACCCCTTCATGACATTCATGTTTCCCAATGGCAATGGCATTTTTCAACAAGATAATGTGCCATTTCACAAGACTAGGAGTGTGTTAGAGCAGTTTGAAGAATATAGCAACAAGTTCCAATAGACATGTTGGACCCCCGGTCTATTTTACACTTGTATTGTGTGATGAAACTTTCACATGGACATCCAAGGTATAATGGAGCTTGTGTGAGGCACCACAATAGCCGAGAAGTATTATACACTGGTTGCAGACTACATATTATTCTCCATAACAATCATGTTTCTCAAAGGCAGTGGCAATTTTCAACAAGATTATCTGCCATGTCATAATGCCAGGAGTGTCATGAAGTGATTTGAGGGAGACAGTGGCTAGTTGGTATTGATATACTGGCTGCCCAACTCACAAGATCTGAACCCGATCAAACACATCTGGGGTGTTTGAATGTGGCATCAGAACTCATCATCTGGTTTGCCACAATTTACAGGAATTAGGTGACGTGTGTGTGTGTGTGTGTGTGTGTGTGTGTGTGTGTGTGTGTGTGTGTGTGTGTGTGTGTGTTTGCGCAGATGTAGTGCCAGCTCCCTGCAATGACCTAGCAGGGCCCCATTGCTTCCATGTCAATGTGCATTGCCCCTATTGCCTGTACCAAAGGTAGACATAGTGGCTGTTAGATAGGTGCTCCTAATGTTCTGGATGCAGACTGAAACATCATATGAAAAGCTGTACCTGGGTCTCCTGCTCGCTAGGCAGTTGCACTCACCTGTACCCCACTCTGGCACAGTGGTTTCTCACAACCACATGGATTTTCTCTGGCATACCTCCGTCTGCAGTCCAAATTCTCACCTCTGCCTCAGTCTACATGATGTGTCCCTTAAACAGCCTTGATACAGTTGATAACTGAAGTTGTCCCCAGTTCAGCATTTGGTGAAATGCCTTGGTTCTGAATTTTAAAGTTACAGTGAAATGAAATGTGGCAAAAGAGCAACGGAGTTGTTCCAGATGTTTGTATGTAGCACAACACAGCACTGTACAAAGCATTACTGGCCATCAGTGTTTAATGTCAAAGACTACATAGGGGTCACCATTTGTTGCAAAGCTAGATGAACGAGCTCTATTTCTTACATATATAAAAATTGAGGCGTTTGTGTCTATATTTCACTCCTCAACAAAAACTGCACATTGAAAACAAATAGTGTGTGTATGTGGTAGTAGTTACCGGACACCCATTGTGTGCTATGGTGGTTCAGGGTTGATGATGTTAAGAGGGTGGAAGAAATCGTGATTGAAAATCATCAAATTGTACACAATTCTACGTGAATGGGTCAATATTTCGCTTTGTAGCCCAACCTACATAATGCAGACGAATGGTTGCTCCATGTAGTTGTAATTCAAAGTTTCCTGTTGTGCACCATAAAAGTTCCACATCGATAGGTATAAAGGGGTGAATAATTCTGTTACATCTGAAGGTCCGTGTCTCATCCTCAGATGAAGTACTCATCATCCGTTATAAATAATAAACCATTAAAATTGGAATAAATTACCTACTACACTTGCATTACTGAACAGGATGTCTTGAAATAAAGCAACTTGTACCAACAATAAACACCATTTCTTGCATTAACTTTGATTGCTGACCCACAAAATATCAAGAATACAACACACAACACAGTGGAAAAAACACTTTTATTCCCATTTAGTGGCATACAATAGCACATTCTTTCCCTCCTTGACTAATCTAAAATGGCTTATAAAACAAGAACTGTTCATATTATCACACATTAATATCATCAGATATTACCTTGGGGAGAAAAAAGGAGGGTAAACAAATACACACACACACATTTACACAGACGCAAGTACACTTAGGCAGACATACTGTAGAACTGTAGAAAGCAAAGCTACAGTTCTACAGTATGTCTGCCTAAGTGTACTTGCATCTGTGTAAATGTGTGGGTGTGTGTGTGTATTTGTTTACCCTCCTTTTTTCTCCCCAAGGTAAGTCTTTCCCATCCCAGGATTGGAATGACTCCTTATCCACTCCCTTAAAACCCTCATCATTTCCTTTTCCCTCTCCTTCCCTTCTGCCTGACGAAGCAGCTAGGCTGCGAAAGCTTGTTTGTGTGTGATTTTATTTATTTTATTTGTTTCTATCGACGAGCCGGTCCTTTTGGTAAGTCATCTCTTTTCTATTTTTATTTTTGACTTTAAAAGAAAGTGTACAAAGTTCTCTCTCTCTTTCTCTTTGAGGGTTAATTGCTACTCCCTGGAACAAGAGTCAATATGCTGCAGATCCTCTTGCATTCTGCTAAAATTTCTCAGCATTGCAACTTCTTGCTATACTTCAGTGTTATTTGCAACTTGTGTCATTATCTACTTGGTCATAGATATAAATTGTATCATATGGTCATATAACTTTCAGTTGGGCTAAGCCAGAAATTAATTCAATGTGAGAAGATATCTTCCTATTGAGAAGGACATGTTATGGTCTGTTAGCTAGAAACTCATCAATAGTTAGTCTCATAGTTTTTATGCTTGTGTATTGTTCATTAGGTGACAGTGCAGAACTGCACTGAATGCCCTCTGAAAGTCGAGCAACTCTGAATCTTCCTAAGAACATGAATCTACTATTTTCTGGATCTAGTGGATGAATGGAGTGAGCTGCAATTCACACTATCATTTCTTTTTGAAGCCATGTTTATTCCTACAGAGGAGATTTTTCAGTCATACACAAGCAACAACTTGATAGAATTGCAATCATTTATAAAGGATTTAGCAGACAGTTATGAAAAATTGGGTCGTGACACAAATCTGACCAAAAAATATTATGTGCAATTTAAGGAAAATGCAAGGTAAATAGACTACTGGCCATCTGGCCATTAAAATTGCTACACCAAGAAGAAATGAAGATGATAAACGGGTATTCATTGGACAAATATATTATACTAGAACTGACATGTGATTACATTTTCACGCAATTTGGGTGCATAGATCCTGAGAAATCAGTACCCAGAACAACCACCTCTGGCCGTAATAATGGCCTTCATACGATTGGTCATTGAGTCAAACAGATTTTGGATGGCGTGTACAGGTACAGCTTCAACACAATGCCACAGTTCACAGAGAGTAGTGACTGGTGTTTTGTGAGAAGCCAGTTGCTCAGCCACTATTGATCAGATGTTTTCAATTGGTGAGATATCTGGAGAATGTGCTGATCAGGACAGCAGTCAAACCTTTTCCGTACCCAAAAAGGCCCGTACAGGACCTGCAACATTCTGTCCTGCATTATCCTGTTGAAATGTAGGGTTTCACAGGGATCGAATGAAGGGTATAGCCATGGGTCGTAACACATCTGAAATGTAACGGCCACTGTTCAAATTGCCGTCGATGTGAACAAGAGGTGACTGAGACGTGTAACCAATGCCATCATACCATCATGCCGGGTGATTTGTCAGTATGGCAATGATGAATACACGCTTCCAATGTGGATTCACTGCGATGTCAACAAACACGGATGCGACCATCATGATGCTGTAAATAGAACCTGGATTCATCCGAAAAAAAGATGTTTCGCCATTTGTGCACCCAGGTTCGTCGTTGCGTACACCATCGCAGGTGCTCCCGTCTATGATGCAGCGTCAAGGGTAGCCGCAGCCATGGTCTCAGAGCTGATAGTCAATGCTGCTGCAACGGTCATTGAACTGTTCATGCAGATGGTTGTTGTATTGCAAAAGTCCCCATATGTTGACTCAGGGATCGAGATGTGGCTGCATAATACATTACAGCCATATGGATAAGATGCCTGTCATCTCGACTGCTAGTGATCTCGGCCGTTAGGATCCAGCATGGCATTCCTTATTGCCCTCCTGAACCCAACGAATCCATATTCTGCGAACAGTCATTGGATCACGACCAACGTGAGCAGTAGTGTCACAATATGATAAACCTCAATCACAATAGGCTACAATCCGACCTTTATCATAGTCGGAAACATGATGGTACGCATTTCTTCTTTCTTACACGAGGCATCACAACAACGTTTCACCAGGCAATGCTGGTCAAATGCTGTTTGTGTATGAGAAATCGGTTGGAAACTTTTCTCATGTCAGTACGTTGTAGGTGTCGCCACCGGCGCCAACCTCGTGTGAATGTTCTGAAAAGCTAATCATTTGCATATCACAGCATCTCCTTCCCGTCAGTTAAATTTCACATCTGTAGCACATCACATTGTTTTTTTTTAGATTACAGTACGAATTAACGGTGTTTTCGCTAAGATGTCTTCTCTAGAAATTTCTCATTTTATAACTGCCTGTCTTGAAACATAACCACTCCCATGAACCACAGACATTGCCGAGGTGGGGTGGCTTGCGTGCCTCAACGATACAGATAGCCGTACCGTAGGTGCAACCACAGCGGAGGGGTATCTGTGGAGAGGTCAGACAAACGTGTGGTTCCTGAAGAGGGGCAGCAGCCTTTTCAGTAGTTACAGGGGCAACAGTCTGGATGATTGACTGAGCTGGCCTTGTAACATCAGCTAATGTGGCTTTGCCACACAGCTACTGCGAACGGCTGAAAGCAAGGGGAAACTACAGCCGTTATTTTTCCCGAGGACATGCAGCTCTACTGTATGAACATATGATGATGGCATCCTCTCGGGTAAAATATTCCGGAGGTAAAATAGTCCCCCATTCGGATCTCCGGGCGGGGACTACTCAGGAGGATGTGATCATCAGAAAAGACAATACTGGCATTCTACGGGTCGGAGCGTGGAATGTTAGATCCCTTAATCGAGTAGGAAAATTAGAAAATTTAAAAAGGGAAATGGATAGGTTGAAGTTAGATATAGTGGGGATTAGTGAAGTTCGGTGGCAGGATGAACAGGATTTCTGGTCAGGTGAGTACAGGATTATAAATACAAAATCAATTGGGGGTATCACAGGAGTAGGATTGATAATGAATAAGAAGATAGGAATGCGGGTAAACTACTATGACCAGCACAGCGATCGCATTATCATTGTCAAGATAGATACGAAGCCAACACCGACAACAGTAGTACAGGTTTATATGCCAACTAGCTCTGCCGATGATGAGGAAATCGAAGAAATATATGAGGAGCTAAAGGAAATTATTCAGACAATTAAGGGAGAGGAAAACTTAATTGTTATGGGAGATTGGAATTCGGTAGTAGAACAAGGAAGGGAAGGGAAGATAGTGGGTGAATATGGTCTGGGCAAAAGGAATGAAAGAGGAAGCTGCCTGGTAGAATTTTGCACGGAACATAATTTAGTTATAACAAACACCTGGTTTAAGAATCACAAAAGAAGGTTGTATACGTGGAATAGACCAGGAGACACCGGGAGATACCAGATAGATTTTATAATGGTAAGACATAGATTTCGGAACCAGGTTTTGAAGTGTAGGACATACCCAGGGGCAGACGTAGACTCTGACCATAACTTGTTGGTTATGAACTGTAGGCTGAAACTGAAGAAACTACAGAAAGGTAGGAAAATAAGGAGATGGGACCTAGATAAATTGAAGGAACCTGAAGTTCTTAAGAATTTCAGAGGGAGCTTCAGGCAACAATTGACAGAAACAGGGGAAAATAAAACAGTGGAGGAGGAATGGGTAAAACTGAGAGATGAAATAGTGAAGGCAGCTGAGGACAAAATAGGTAGGAAGGCAAGACCTACAAAGAATCCTTGGATATCACAGGAGATACTAAATTTAATCGATGAAAGGAGAAAGTATAAAAATGCAGTAAATGAAACAGGCAAAATGGAGTACAGACGACTAAGAAATGAGATTGACAGGAAGTGCAAAATGGCTAAGCAGGAATGGCTAGAAGGCAAATGCAAGGATGTAGAAGAATGTATAAATAGGGGAAAAATAGATACAGCCTACCGGAAAATAAAAGAAACATTTGGCGATAAGAAAAACAGCTCTATGAATATCAAGGACACTGATGGAAAACCAGTTCTCAGCAAAGAAGGGAAAGCTGAAAGGTGGAAAGAGTATATAGAGGGGCTCTACAAAGGAAATGAACTTCGAGACACTATTGTAGGAAGGGAAGAGGATGTAGATGATGATGAAATAGGAGATACTATACTGAGAGATGAATTTGACAGAGCACTGAAAGATCTAAGTCGAAACAAGGCCCCTGGAGTAGATGATATCCCGTCAGAGCTACTGAAGTCTCTGGGAGAACCAGCCATGACAAAATTGTTTCACATTGTGTGTAAGATGTATGAGACAGGTGAAGTACCCTCAGACTTTAAGAAAAATGTTATAATCCCCATTCCAAAGAAAGCGGGTGCAGACAGGTGTGAAAACTACAGAACTATCAGTTTAATAAGTCATGGTTGCAAAATATTAACGCGAATTATATACAGAAGGATGGAAAAGCTGGTAGAAACCGACCTCGGGGAAGATCAGTTTGGGTTCAGGAGAAATGTAGGAACACGGGAGGCGATACTCTCTTTACGGCTTATCCTAGAAGATAGATTAAGAAAAGGCAAACCTACATTTCTAGCTTTTGTAGATTTGGAGAAGGCTTTTGACAATGTTGATTGGAATAAACTCTTTCAAGTTCTGAAGCAAGCAGGAGTAAAATATAGGGAGCGTAAGGTTATTTACAACTTGTACAAAAACCAGACAGCGGTTGTCAGAGTTGAAGGGCATGAAAGGGATGCAGTGGTTGGAAAAGGAGTAAGACAGGGTTGTAGCCTTTCCCCAATGTTGTTCAATTTGTACATTGAGCAAGCTATAAAGGAAAGCAAGGAGAAATTTGGAGAAGGAATTAGAGTTCAGGGTGAAGAATTAAAAACATTGCGTTTTGCCGACGACATAGTAATTCTGTCAGATACAGCAAAGGACCTGGAAGAGCAATTGAACGGAATGGATAGTGTGCTAAAAGGTGCATATAAGATGAACATTAACAAGAGTAAAACTAGGGTAATGGAGTGCAGTGTAAGAAAATCAGGTGATGCTGAAGGAATTAGATTAGGTAACGAAACAATAAAGGAGGTAGATGAGTTTTGTTACTTGGGCAGTAAAATAACAAATGATGGTCGCAGTACAGAGGATATAAAATGCAGAATGGCAATGGGTAGAAAGGCGTTTTTGAAAAAGAGAAATTTGTTAACAGCAAATATTGATTTAAGCCTAAGGAAGTCCTTTCTGAAGGCATTTGTATGGAGTGTTGCCTTGTATGGGAGTGAAACATGGACGATAAGCAGTGTGGACAGAAAGAGGATAGAGGCTTTTGAAATGTGGTGCTACAGAAGAATGCTGAAGATTAGGTGGGTGGATCGCGTAACTAATGAGGAGGTACTGAACCGAATTGAGGAGAAAAGAAATTTCTGGCATACCTTGACTAAAAGAAGGGATAGATTGGTAGGACACATTCTTAGACATCAAGGAATTGTGAATTTAGCGTTGGAGGGAAGTGTGTGGGGTAAAAATCGCAGAGGGAGACCAAGAGACGCGTATAGTAAGCAGATTCAAGTGGATGTGGGTTGTCGTTCTTATGAGGAGATGAAAAGGCTTGCTCAGGATAGAGTAGGGTGGAGAGCTGCATCAAACCAGTCTCTGGACTGAAGACCACAACAACAGCACATCACCTTTGTGGTGTAACAATTGTAATGGCCAGGAGTGTATTATTGCACAACAACTATCTAAACAGTGTTAACTAATATTTACCTGATATCCAAGGGCATTTAAAAAATGCTTATTTATTTTGTCAAATTGTGCTAGGTTGCAAGGTTAATCAAAGAAATTCATACATGCTTAAATCTAAGGTGTACAATCTTTTTACAATGTAAAGCAGGACAGAAAATTTTAAGAAAAAAGTAAATGGAAATGAATTTAAAATTTTATTAATTAAAACAAAAGATCACTAATTATATTTACATCCCCTTTAATTGCTTATTAGAATGAATATTTTTGTCAATGTATCATTTTCTAACAATATATTGGAAATTTCGAAGCAAGAAATATCCTTCATATTGAATTTTATGGTAATAGCTGCAGCTAGAGTATCAACATTCAATCTTGACTTCTCAATTGTCCAAAAGTCATTCCCAATTGGAAAAAAAAACTCTTTCAACTGCTGCATTAGATCCAGGACAGCACAAATCAAATCAAATCAAGTTTTATTGTCATTAAACAACTTTGTGTTGTAATAGACAACGTCAAAGCTATACATAGTTTGTACATAGACATTGGATGAATTTATACAAAAATGAAATAAATGAAAAGGAAATATTTACAGTTATACATCTGACTGATTACCAGATTTTCATAAATATTTAAAGCTATACCTGTGATGGGTATATATTTGTAGAAACACATTAGTTGAATTTATACACAAATAAAAGAAATGAAAAAATTTAGTTATACACTGATTGATTTCAAGTTTGTCAGAAATATTTATGCATCTACTTGCTATACTCATCATTCCTACTGGAGGCATCTCAAGTTTTCTTCGAATTCCGCAACACTGTATGTTGTATTCTGGATCAACCAGTTTTTTAACTTCTTCCCTAGTTGCTGTATTGGGATTTCCTTCAGTGTTTTAGGTAGTTTATTAAATAACTTAATTCCTGTGTAGTTGTGGTAATCTTGGGTTTTCTTTAACCTTACCTGGGGTATGTCAATATCATCTTTATTTATTGTATTGTGTAAGTGTACCTCCCCCCTTACTGTGAAATTACTCTGGTTTTCTTTTGTGCTAATGAGGCAATGGTATATGAATAGTGTAGCAAGTGTCATTATTTTCAGTTCCCTGAATACCGGCTTACATGACTCATTGCTGGGTAATCCCTTTATGACCCTGACTGCCCTCTTCTGCCACTTAAAAACTTCCTGCGCCCCTGCGGAGTTTCCCCAGATTATTACACCATAAACCAGGTGCGAGTGGAAAAAGGCATAGTATGCCTCTCTCAGTTGGCTATCACTCACACAAGTCCTAAGTTTACGCAGTAAGAAAATTACCCTGGATAGTTTCTTACATAGTTGTTGTGTGTGTTCACTCCAGCTCAGTTTGTTATCTATATACATTCCTAGTAGCTTAACAGATGTGTTTTCTAACCCTTCGGGTTTCAGGTTACTCAGATGAAAATATATTGTTTCAGTTTTATTGCCATTTAAGACCAGTTTATTGCTGTTGAGCCAAGTAGAGGCTACCATATCTGTATTTTTCTCTTTTACAGTTTCCAGATTTTTGTCCGGTGTTATTAAAGTTATGTCATTGGCATATAGAACGGATTTGTTTGGCAAGTTATGGGGGAGATCATTGATATACACTAGAAAAAGAAATGGGTCGATTACCGAGCCTTGTATCACTCCGGTTTCAATTTTGAGTATGTCGGATAGTTGGTTCTCAATTGCAACCATTTGGCTTCTATTGTCAAGGAACCATTTTATTGGTGATAGTGTTGAGCCCTTTATTCCGTACTGAGGTAGCTTAGAAAATAAAATCTTATGGGAAATTGTGTCAAAAGCTTTAATGAGGTCCAAGAGTGTAATGCCAGTAATTAAGTGTAGTTCGAAATTGGTGATAATCTCAGTGATGACTGTGTCTACAGCTTTGACTGTTGATTTTCCTGTCCTAAATCGGAACTGAGCATGATTAAATAAATTATTTGTTTCAAAGTACTTTAATAGTTGTGTTTTCATGCAGTATTCAATGACTTTTGAAAGAATTGGGACTATTGAAACTGGTCTATAATTATTTGGGCAGTCTCTATCTCCTTTCTTATGGATGGGAATTATGATAGTCATTTTTAAACAATCTGGAAAGATTCCCTCCTTAAAATGTAGTTTATGAGATAAGTTAAAGTTAGCAATATTGTATCTGAAATATGTTTTAGTATAGCATTGGAGAAACCATAATAATCTTCAGTTTTTGAGGTATAGTTGCTTATATTGTCCATATATGTTGATTTCAGAGTGTCAGTGGGAGTGATGTTTTTAACACTATTTACAAAGAACTCATTAAGTATGTTTGGGCTGTAGGCACTGGTTCCTTTCTTACTTTTCTCCCTGATTGATTATTTATTACTATCCAAGGAGCTTTACATTTATTTTTAGATGTGTTTATGAAATTTTCATTGGCTCTAATCTTTGCACAATGTAAATTCAACAAGAATAATTAAATTTTCATATGGGATGTGTTCATTTTTAAAATGGTTAAATACTTCCACCCATCTATTATCAATTTCAACATCTTGAGTTTCCCATTTTTCTAATTTATCAGTATTTAAATACATATTCAGTCTTATAATTTCTTCAAACAAATAATTGTCATTGATTTTAATATCAGGCATTTCTTTCAATAAGAACTCAACACAGTTTTCATATCTGCCCAGTTTACCTTTGATGAAGTCAAAAAATACCATTGAAAATCATTATTTTCTGTGAAATTCGATCAGGTCACTCTTTGAGATACTGGAAACATGTTTGGTAAAAATTCTGCACTTCTTTGGTAAACTTTTCCATTATACCCATATTTGATTCCCCTAAATTTGATAATTTTCTTTTTATTGTTAAAGAATTAATTTTTCTTCAAATTGCAATTTATACTGAAGAACAAAATCGTTCAAAATAAGACTAATTTCTACATCTACATAGATACTTTATAAATCACAATTAAGTGCCTGGCAGAGGGTTCATTAACCACTTTCATAACCTTTCTCGGCTGTTCCATTATCTAATTGCGCACGGGAAGAAAGAACACCTAAATCATTCCGTTTTTTATCTGATTTCTCTTACCTTATTGGGATGGTCATGTCTCCCTATTTAGGTGGGTGCAGCAAAATATGTTCACATTCAGAAGTAAAAGTCGTGATTGAAATTTCGCAAATAGATCATGCCGCAGTGAATAACATTGTTCTTTTAATGATTTCTGGAACAAATCATACAACATTTCCGTGACGATTTCCCCCCTATAACATGATAAGACAAAATGAGCTGCCCTTCTCTGACCTCCTCAACATCCTCCGTCAGTCCCACCTGGTGAGGATCTCACACTGGGCAACAGTACTCCAGGAGAGGACGCGCAAGTGTGATGTAGGCAGTCTGTTTGGTGGAGCTGTTGCATCTTTGAAGTATTCTGCCAATGAAGCTGTTATGTGTGAGAGAGTGCCACGATTGCCGATGTGATGCCGGGGACAGGTACTCTTCAGTGAAGGTTGTTTCAGAATAATAGATATTGAACATGTTACATATTGACTTTATTAAGGAATTCTGTCCATTACATATTATGAACTGCCTGCAAGAGGCAATGCCTATGCCGTGGGCCGTATGGTTGGGCAGAGCCCGGCTCCAGGGTGGAAGTGGAGTGTCTGATTCGGACAAGAGCTGGAGATGAAAAAGAGCGGGAGTTGTGGCGCGCTCGCCGAGGAGGGCCCCGGCGTCTGTACCATGCAACGCCCAGCTTGTTCCCGATTGGGTGCCCAATACCGCCAGCTAGCTAGGGTGGCGTCCCCTCGTCAGCGGTATTTTGCTACCCAAGCCTGCTACCGAGGCAGCACGTGTCCAGTGCATGTGTCTGGAGATTTCCACTAGCATCCACTGGATATGCCTGACTGTGGCTGTCTTACAAAGTGTAACCTTTGGTTTGCATTCCCCACAATATTGTAACTCCTAGGTATTTGGTAGAATTTACGACCTTAAGATTTGACTGATTTATCATGTAATTGAAGTTCAGCGGGTACTGAAGGTGAAATATGTTCACATTCAATCATTTGTATCCTTTTGTGAAAAACAGATGCCTGATTATGTAAAAAATACATTAATATTTCTGCTAATTCATAATTGAAAAAAGATTCCAGAAAGGAGGACAGCTAGGACATTTCTCGAGGACAGACAGAACCTACAAAAGGAGGACTGTTCTCCCTAAAGGCATACGATTGGTAACCTTATTAAATCTGTCAACAATATTTTCAAACAATGTTTTCATCTCATACTAACAAATGACCATGGGGCCTGGATTTGAAACCAGTTCTTCAAACTAAACTACAAACAACTCATAGAGCAATGGAAAGTTTACTCTTAAACCTCACTAAGAAAGGTTAAAAAAAGAGAGAGAGAGAGAGTTATAATTATTTGTGTGACTCAGTAGCCTGGTGCAAATCTTCCAACTTTTGTAACGTATGTTCCCAGCTTAGTCCCCATTATTGCTGTTTCTATTGACTTATTTCATCACTGAGATGTGAATGCCTTGTTAAAATGAAGACTGAAAAATGGTCACCTCCCAGTTTCCAGTCTAGCACTTTACCATTACATCACCAAGCCTCAGTGCAAAATAAATGCAGACGTAAAGAGTGACAATGTGATTCTAGGATGTTGTGGATAGGGTAAAGGTAATAAAATGAAAATTTGTGGGACATCATATGAAGAAATTTATCAAAATTATGGAAGATAGTGAAAGGCAGTTCTAGAGTGAAATCCCAGAAAAGAGCAGAAAGCAGGCAACTGGACCATTGGGATAAAGTCGTGAAGAAAGTTGCAAGCCTCAATTAACAGAAAATAGAGAGGCTAGGAAACAGCTACAGTTTGTTCACAACAAGAGGAGTGAATCCTGTGTGGGGGCAAAGGAAGTAGGCTGCGCCCAAGAACTCCCAGCCCATTGGATGACTGGAGGTTGGGATTAGTGAGGGCGAACAAGCTGTGCTTAAGTAATGTATTGCTAACACTATACTGGCACTCCCCTACTGGTTTCAATTAATGCTCCAAACAAGACTTAAAGCAGAGTGGATAGTGGTACTTATATCAGTTCCTATAAATAATCTGAATTTTTATAGCTGTTAGTAGAGCTTATGGTAATAAAAAGAAAACTCTACAACATTCACTTCGAAATGGCTACATAGCGTGGTTTAGTATTATATCGATGAGGTTGAGAGCAGCTAGACACAAAATGGGTGGACCAAAGTCGACTAACTTATGACTACTACCGATTCAAAACAACGGAACACTCTTTTCTTCTCTTCAGTGCTGAAAACATATACAGTATGTTGGTTTAAGATTAAAGAGACTTCACCTTATAAAAGTTGATCTGCCTGAACACTAAACACACACTGAAACAATACTAAATTGGCTATAACTATGAGTGTGACAATGCTGGACAACAGTTGATAAAATTTCACCAATATTGATAATACTGAAAATGAAGCAAAATCTCTGCACACAGCAATCTTGGATCAAGCTTAATGTACAGGGTGTCTCACGAAAGACACCTGCCAATCATCCGCTGATCACACAGTACGGCTCCCGGCCACCGCCACCACAGCAGCGCCCGATTCTGGAACTCTATTGTGCCACGGGTGCAGACACTGAGTTAAAGTCTAAAAAACATTGTCATCTGAGTAACTTAATCTTACCTTTATTTACAGTAAATGTTCAAAATGATGTCCAGCTATGGAAAGAGCGGCATGACATCTCTTGAACACATTCGCGAACACTCGACGGATTTTGCCTGCCGAAATGTGGGAAATGACAACTCGAATATTGTCTTCCAACTCTTCGAGTGTATGGGGATTGCTTGAATACACCTTGTCTTTTAACAATCAAAAACAAAATGTTCAAATGTTTGTAAATCTATCGGACCAAACTGCATGGTCATCAGTCCGTAGCTTACAAACTACTTAAACTAAGGTAAACTAATCTAATGACAACACACACAGAGCCATGCCCCAGGGAGGACTTGAACCTCTGACAGCGAGCAACCGTGTCTCCACCATGGTCATCAGAAACACTTCGTATTGCTGCCATAGAAGAATTGGCAATATGTGGTCTTGCATGAAATAACCTACAGCTTTTTGTTGGGTGAAAGTTCTTGAAAAAATAGCTGCAGTATATTATTCACATACCTGTCAGAATTTATTGTTTCATGAAAAAAGATTCGAACCCCCTTCAAAGTAATCACTAGCATTGTGTAGAACCTGTCTCCAGTGACATGGAAGGTGCAGTATATGGTTAACAGAGCCTGTTCTGTTGATGGTGCCAATGGAGCGGTCTACTGCCTGTCAAATCTCTCCTTCATATTCGGAATCGAATCAAAGTCACAAGGACTTAAGTCCAGGAAGTATCGTGGATGATACAATATTTCCAAGTCCCATCGACCAAACAGAGCCCCCACAGCTTGCGCTGTATGCGGTCGCTCATGAATATGTTTCATAAGGAAACATTTATATACAAGGGTTGGCAAGTACTTATTCAGAACTGATACAAAAGTGTTACATATTCAAAAATATGTTTGTAAATCTAAGGGACTTAACTACGTTGGTCATTATTCCGTAGACTTACAAACTACTTCGGTGGGTTGTGCAGACAGTGTTGCCGCTTCTTTCAAAAAGCTGGTAGCTGATGATTCTTCATCGGAGATGCTAGGACAACCTGCCCAACACATGTCTGCCACAGTTTGCCTACTTTCATTGAAGGCTTTTCCCCAGCATGCCACTGTTCTTTACGGCAAAGCCTATTCCCCACACACCTCTTGAAGACCTTGATGACACTGTAGTGCTGTATGACCTCCGGCACATTCAGTATTGATGCAACTCCGTTCTTCCTGTATCGAAAACATAGTGACACTATTACATTAGACTGCTCACATACAAGTGACTGTGTTTCCGTTGATTGTGTACATGCCGGTGACATGCTTGGAGGTAAGGTAGGTATGTCAACAATGTGTGCTATCAGCGACAATAGCAGATTCCATTGCATAGTGTCTCCACAGCAGTGTTGCCACTATTTAAGTTCCAAACCTCGTATGAAATTGAGAAGCAGTATGTCATTTATTAAGTCATGTGAAAGGACTACAGCGAAAAACAAGATGAAATGCTCCATGCAAAGCCATGCACCCTAAGTGGCATGTCATGAGTACTGCTGATAAGAATAAAACAGGTATGTAACAACTATACAAAAACTAATTCTCCATTCTGTGTATATCTCTAACTCCCTTTTGTGTACACCAAGAGAATTTTGATGATAGCACATACAAATATTATGTAAACTGCATTTTTTTCCAGATTACATTCTTACATTAAAACTTTGTTGGTCTATGTTGCTGAAAACCTTACTAGTACACTTGGAAAGGGTCTGTACATCAAAACGTCAATCACATGGTCGTTTTTTTATCAGGATCACCATACCTTCCTTATGCAAAGTGTGTTCAGAAGGTAAAAAGTTCAGTTAACAAAAATAAAAAATAAAATAAAAAAGCGAATCATACAAAGCAAAAGAATATGAACAACTGACTTTTATCTAATGATGTACTTACACACACTTTTATTTCAGGTATGGTAAAGTACTAATGAAGAGGTGGATGTGTCCAAGTGACTAAGGGGCTCAGCAGTAATTTGCTGAGTACAGGCTTGGCAAACCCAGGGTACCGAGCTGTGGACTGTGTTGCACCAACAGTCCGCCACACCGTAAGCTCTGTGCATGCTTCAACAACAATTGTTCGGTGTGACAGTGGAACGTTGTACGTTTCAGAGCCCGGGGATCTTGGCTTAATTACCCAGGTCGTGAGGATGGTAAAAGCCTCTATAAAAAAAACCTCTATCTCAAGTTGTGCTATGTGCTGAGGAGATGCATGGCTGTTGAGGTTGAACATTTGCTAGTGAGCAATCTCTTGGGAATCTGCCGCACCTCAGTTGTATAAGGCTTACCCAGGCAAGCGGGGCTCTGTCTGGGTGGATGTATAGTTTCCTAGCTGCTCATGGGAACAGAATGAAACGAGCAATCAACAGTGTCGGTGCACGCAGAAATGTCATCTCTAAGCGTGGGATGACTGACTTCAATGCGACTGCATATGACCCCAAGACGTTTCCTTCCCTTGCCACCACTTGGGAGGAACGTAGGGCCCACAATAGATCTGAGTCATACATGCCCCAATCCCTGTTTGTGCACATGTCAATGGGGACTCCTTCATGAATATGAAGCCACAGTTCTTCGTGGAGAATATCGAGGATACGTTTGGTGAGGTTACTTCATTTTCCAAACTGAGAAGCGGGTCTGTGCTGATACAAGCGGCATCACCAATACAGTTAAAGGCTCTCCTTGCCTGTGACAATCTAGGTGATGTTGCCATTAGTATCATCCCCCACAAAACTCTCAACATTGTCCAGGATCTAATTTACCACAGGGACTTACTATCACAGTCCAACAACGAGTTTGGCACCAACCTCCAGCGCAAGGTGTTCACTTCATCCGACGCATTTATAGAGGTCCAAAAGAACAGGGTTGCCACCGGTGCTTTCATCCTGGCCATGGAAGGTGATACACTGCCTAAGAAAGTCAAGGTAATGATATGCCAGTGTTACATGAAACCATATGTCCCTCCCCCTATGAGGTGTTTCAAGTGTTGGAAGTTCGGGCATATATCCTCCCGATGTACTTCCAGCCCTGCATGTCGGGCGGCCATCACAACCGGTCACTCCATGCACCCCACCTTCTGTGTGTGTGTGTGAACTGTGGGCAGTACCATCCACCTTGCTCACCGGTCTGTTCTGTCTTACACTAGGAGCGTAAAATAATGGAAATAAATACCTTGGACAAGTTGACTTACTCTGAGGCAAGAAGGAAATACGAGTGACTCCACCTGGTTCGTTTGACAACATCGTTTGCAACTGTTACATCTTCACCCATCTCCTCGGGGACGACTGCTCTCCAAGTGCAACCTCCTGCTGTGGGCCCTATGGGCCATAAATCTCAAACTGCCCCTTTGATGTGTAGGGGCTCTTCTTCGCCTGTTGCTCCCCCAACACTTGGGGGACGGCGGCCCCCACCACCAGCTGGAGAAGGAACAGCCTTCTCAAGCTCCTCTCGCTCAGACGGGGTCCCTTGGGACGCTCCCTTCCGAGGCGTCTACAAGTGCCATGGAGGACCCAAGCCAACGGCTGCTGGACGCCAATGCTGCTGGTCTCAGGGCTTCTCAGTCCTTATCAGGCTCTGAAGCCACTGCAGAGAAGCCTTCCCAGCTCTCGAAGCCAAAGGGTCAGTGAGAGGCAAACAGGGCCAAGAAAAAAGATACTCATGTGGCTTCAAAGCGACAATCTCTTCCATCTCCTACTTCAGAAGATAAGGTAGAGATCCTTGCGTCTGCTAGGGATTCGGCCCTCACCAGCTCACTAGAAGCAATGGTCCTGGGATTCTGTTGGCTCTGACGCCTTGGCGACAGGCGATCCAGAAATTTAGATCCATTTATCGCCTTTATCATGGCCTTTCAGCAAACAAAAAACGAAATTCTCCAGTGGAATTGTGGAGGATTTTTCCACCATCTGTCTGAGTAGCAATGATTACTGTGCCATTTCCCTGTGATCTGTTTAGCCCTTCATGAAACTTGGTTTCCTGCTGACCAGACCCCAGCCCTTCGTGGATATTGGGGCTACTATAGAAACAGGATTGACTATAAACTGGGTGTCTGGTGGTTTATGACGTTGCCACTGTCCCCAGTGCTGTCGTGACTCTCCAAACGGCTCTCAAGGCAGTGGCTGTTTGCATACGGGCAACTCAGGAACTCACAATATATCCCATCTGACTTCTGCCAGATGAGACTGTCACTCTGACAAATATTTCTGCCTTAGTCACCCAGCTTCCTCCACCATTCCTCCTTTTGGGGGATTTTAATGCCCACCACCCTTTGTGGGGAGGGACGTACACCACAGGTCGTGGTAGGAACATCAGGACCTTTTTGGCACATGACATCTGCCTTTTGAACAATGGTGACCCCATGCATTTTAGTGTGATGCGTGGCAGATATTCCGCCATAGACCTGTCTCTTTGCAGCCCCAGCCTTCTCCCGCATGTTAACTTTAGGGTCCATGATGCCCTATGTGGTAGCGACCATTTACCCATATTTCTGTCGCTCCCATCAGTCTACCAGCCCCGATGGTCCCTCCGCTGAGCCGACTGGCCATCTTACACCTCATCTGCTGTGATTCCAGATCAGTTTCCCAATGACGTTGATATTGGGGCTTCTGAAGTTACTGCTGCCATAATTTCTGCCGCTGAAGCCACTGTCTCGTACATGCCTGGTCCACTGCGGCATAGGTCCATGCCATGGTGGGCACCAAAGATTGCCGAGGCCATCCGATATCATTGGAGAGCACATCGGCGCCATTGTCGCCACCCTTCTGCAGAGCATCTGATCGCTTTTAAACGTCTTTGGGCCTGAGCTCGGAGCAAGCAGGACTTGTGGGAGAGGTATGTTGCCACCATCGGTTAACGTGACTCTGCCTCTTGAGTGTGGTCCCAAGTTCGACACATTTATGAGTACCGTCTGTCGGCGGGCATTCACTGTCTCCACATCCAGGGTACTCTCTGTACCAATCCACCCACTTTCGCTGAGCATATGGCGGAACAGTATGCATGCTCTGCGACGGCAGCTTATAGTGCCTACGTTCGCGCCATCAAACAGGTAGTCAAGCGAAAGCCATTGTTGTTTTGCACGCATCGCCAGGTGTTGTATAATGCCCCCTTTAGCGACTGGGAGTTTCACAGCGCCCTCGCTGCATGCCCTGATACATCGCCAGGACCTGACCAAATTCACAGCCAGTTCCTCAATCATCTGTCAGCGGACGTTAAACATAAACTGCTCGCCCTGTTAAATCGTCTCTAGGCTGTTTTCCTGTCCCAATGGCGGGATAGTGTCATCTTCCCGGTGATAAAACCAGGTGCCATTCCACTGGCAGTTAATAGTTACCTCCCAATCAGCCTTACTAATGTTCTGAGCAAGCTGTTTGAACAGATGGTGGTCAGTGACTCATGTGGATCCTTGAACATCGGGGCCTCCTGGCCCCATAGCAGAGGGGTTTCCAACAAGGCTGTTTCACTATAGATAACCTAGTGGCTCTGGAGTCTGCCATCCGTACTGGTTTTACTCAGCCTGGGTACCTTGTTATGGCCTTTTTTTTTTACCTCCGTAAGGCGTATGACACCATCTGGCTCCATCACATTCTCGCGACACTACGATTGGGGCTTGCAGGGTTCACTCTCAATCTTCATACAAAATTTCCTTTTGCACCACACTTTCCAGGTTGGTGCATCTCTTAGCCCACACCATGTGCAGGAGGACGGTGTCCCACAAGGCTCTGTCCTTAGTATACGACTATTTTAATAGCTATTAATGGTCTTGATTCGGCGGTGGGGTCTTCTGTTTCATCTTCTTTGTTTGCTAACGATTTCTATGTGTATTTTCGATCTGCCAGCATTGGTGTCTCCAGGGTGCCATCCAAAACGCGCAGTCCTGGGCCCTAGCCCATGGGTTCCAGTTCTCTGCAACCAAAACCAGGGTCATGTAATTCCGTCACCATCAGGTGGCACACCCATAACCTGGAGTATACTTAGGTGACGACAAGCTTTGTGTTGAAAAGGCGCACCGCTTTCTGGGCATGCTCTTTGATGACGGCTCATTTGGGTGCCGCACATCTGACAGCTGAAGCATAAGTGCCAGCAATATTCTCTGCCATCTCAGCCACACTGTTTGGGGGGCTACCCGTTCAACCTTTCTGCAGCTTTATAAGGCACTTGTGTAGTCCCAGCTCGACTACAGAAGCTTGGTTTATGGTTCAGCAGCTCCTTCCACAACGCAGATTCTTGACCCCATTCTTCACGGTGGTGTCCGTCTGCCGGCCGCGGTGGCCGAGGGGACTGAAGCGCTCCAGTCACGGTCTGCACGGCCACTATGGGTGGGGGTTCGAATCCCCCCCTCGGGCATGGATATTTGTGCTGTCTTTAGTCTTAGTTAGTTCATAAGTAGTTTGTAAGTTTAGGGACTGATAACCCCGTAGTTAAGTCCCATAGACTATACAAACATTTGATTTTTGGTGTCCATCTCACAACGGGGGATTTCCACACAAGCCTTGCAATGAGCCTACTTGCTGAAGCTGGGATCCCTCCCTCGGAGTTTCGCCGTCGACAACTACTTCTCTTGTTTGTGGCTCATGTCCATGTCTTGCCACACCACCCAAATCACAGGATACTCTTTCCAGCTGCTGCACCTCCCATACCATGTAGCTGGCCCAGGTCGGGTCCTCTTATTGTGGTCCGGGTTCGTACCCTCGTTTCTTCCCTCGAGTCCCTCTTTCTCCTGGATTCTCCTACCAACCCCATACACCCCCTTGTTCCATCCCCCGCCTGCAGCTCCACCTGGAATTGTCTCGCAATGCAAAGGCATTGGTTTCACCGCAAACTCTACACCGCCAGTTCCTGGCCAGTCTTGACACATTCTGTGGTACTGACATCTACACGGATTACTCCTTAGAAGATGTCCGATTGCCTATGCCTTTATATATGGTGACCACACTGAACAACGCTCCTTGCCTCCTGGCTGTAGTGTTTTTACTGTGGAAATGGTCGCGATCTCAAGTGTTCTTGACCACCTTAAAGGGTGCCCCAGGAAGTCGTTCGTCATCTGCAGCGACTCCCTGAGTGGCCTACGAGCCCTTGACTAGTGTTTCCCTACCCATCCTGTGGTGTGATCAATCCAAAGCTCCATCTTCACGCTCACTACTTCTGGCAGTTCAGTAGCCTTCGTGTGGACCCCAGGCCATGTTGGCATTCCGGGAAATGAGCTGGTCAATCGACTGGCCAAGCAGGCTACTACCTCCCGGCCCCAAGATATTGGTATCCCAGAGAGGGATATCAGATTGGGGTTACGCCACAAGATCTTTGCAGCTTGGGAGTCAGAGTAGTCTACTTTGAGCGTGCCCGACAAGCTCCGTGTGATAAAGTCCTCTTCGGCTGCATGGAATTTCTCCCTGCAGGCCTCTCACAGGGAGTCTGTCGTCGTTTGTCGCCTGCGTATCAGCCATACCTGGCTAACACATGGCTACCTTCTTCGTTGAGAGGACCCGCCAGATTGCGGCTGTGGTGCCCTTTTGACAGTGATCCACCTTTTGTTGGATTGTCCACTTTTAGCCGCCCTCCAACAGTCTTTTAATCTGCCAGTTGCCTCTATGGCTCACAGTGTTTTAGATTTTATTCGTGCAGCTGGAATCACAGGAATTAGAAAATGACGCCATAGTGTGCAGAAACTAATAGTGCATTGGTAGTTAGATGGAAATATATTAAAAAGTTTCTTTTTCTAAGAAGCGACTGTGGCTTTGGAACATGTTTTGTGTGTTTCCTATAGCAATTATATGTGACAACGCCTTTAAGGACATGTCCATCCTCCTCAGCTTTGAGGCCCCCCCCTCCCAGTAACAAATTCTGTATCCGCCACTGTAATTTAGTATGGTACTGTATTATTGGTTCAGTAATTTAGCATTTATTAACAATTTTGTGAGTAATAACAATGAATCTAGCTTTTGTATAAATTGTGCATCAATTACGGAATATAAAGTTCCTACCATGCATACAGTAAATACAAAACAAGCTCTGAATGTTGCAGTTTTCATCTACTCTCAAATAATTTGCTTAGTATCATAACTGTTGATGTTTACATCTTGTATTACTCATTTTCATGAATTACGACTAATTGCTTCGCTCAGTCAGTATAATACGGTTTGTGATATGAGTAGTAATTTATCTGGTACTCATTTGAGTATTATGAGTACCTGGATTAATTAAGAAATAATAATATACATATTACAATTACAATGATTACCAAAATTAGAATTATAGAATTTATCATTGATTAAAAATGTTGCTATTGTGTTTAATACTTAATTCAGATATGTAGAATCCTATGGAAGTGCCATTGTTCACATCAACAGACTTCTAACCAGACTTTACTAGTGTATCTATTGTAATTACAATATAGAAATTAATTATAGCCTCTTCCGTGGGTGGGGAATACGTTAAGCAGGTGTTTTAATACAGTGTGAACTAGGAGATCCTTTTTGATGAGCATTAAACACAGAGTGGCAATAGCTCCCAAATGTTCTACATCCTTAACGAGTTGGTTCAGGGGCCAAACTACCTGAAAATCGACGAGAGAGGCAGTGTTGGACTAAGACTGCTGGAGGCCAGAGGTGGCGGCAAAACGAGTAACTTTTAAGTTTTGGAGGCCTCCCCCTCCCCCTAGGACGAGATGCACAGGACAGTTTAAAAAAAAAAAAATAGCTTTCGAGATTTGGAGGCCCCAGAACGTGAGGCCAAGGGAGCCCCCGCCCCAAAATATATCTTTCTATATATAAAATGAAGTGTCCCGATTGACTGACTGACTGACTCATCATCGCCCAGGCCAAACCACTGACGATAGAAACTTGAAATTTGTGGAGGGTGTTGATATTACTCTGTAGGCGTCATTTAAGAAGCGATTTTTCGATATTCCGTCCGTAACGGGGTGGAATAAGGGATGAAACGTTTTTTGAAAATACGTAGCTATTTAGGCAATTTTTAAGCTAGAACTACAAAATTTCGAATTTTAATTCAGGGTTCGAATTTAAAAGACACGTGTTTCGGCATTTTTTGAAATTCGACAAATAAGGGGGTAAAATAGGTGGCGCAAAAAATTGATTTTCAAACATATGTTCCTGTTAACTCAAATTTTAAGCTATAACTACGAAACTTCGGATATGGAATCTTGGTCAGGATTAAAAATCCATGGTTTTTAGTATTTTTGGAAATTCAACAAGTAAGAGGGTTAAAAAAAGGATGAAAAATTCTTTTTGAAAACCTATTGCTGTTGATACAATTTTGAAGCTAGAGGTGCAAAGATTGATATTTGTATAGTTGGTTAGACGTTAAAAAATACGTGTTTCGGTATTTTTGGAAATTCATCCATCAAGGGGGTTAAATTGGAGAGGGGATGTTTCTCGAAAATCTGTTGCTATTTAGGCAATTTTGAAGTTAGAACTACAAATTTTCGGATTTGGATTCGGCGTTCGAATTTAAAAGATTCGTGTTTCGGTATTTTTGGAAATTCGACCAATAAAGGGGTGAAATACGAGATGCAAAAATTGATTTTCAAAAACATGGTTCTGTTAACTCAAATTTCTAACTATAACTACGAAACTTAAGATATGGATTCTTCATCAGGATTAAAAAGAAACAACTGGTGGAGACCAACCAACCAACGCATGCGAAGCAGCGAGGGTTCAGCTAGTATATAAATAAAATAAACGTGCTTTCGGGGTATTTGGAGGCCCCCAAGGCGTGGCTCGGGGCGATCCTTCCCCCCCCCCCTCCCCCTCTTAGTCCACCGCTGGAGAGAGAGAGGGCGAGAAGGGACAGTCGATTCTGTATAATAATCATGTTATAGCATGAACTAAACATATAGAGAGCAGTAATCAGTATTTATTTCCACCGATAAATCAATCTGTTGCCGCTCTGTATGGCGAATGACGTATTTATATATTCATTTCAAATGTCATTTGCCGAAACACTAATTTTTAAAATTCAGAACTTTACAAGTTCACTAAAAGTATCTGTAGTTTCTGCATGACATTTTAAGATGTAAACCGTAGCATATAAGCAGCAGGCAGACTATTCATGTAAAATCTAACAAATTGGAGCTAAATGTACCTTTTAGCAAGGAATCTGATTCCCACGTCTTTGTGTATGTCTGGAAATACTTTCTATTTATTAATCCCTTATCAACTTGAACACACACACTTCCAACGTATTCATCCATCACTTCACAACCTCTAGAGTAGAGTTAGCTACGGTTTCATGGTTTCGAAACCAGGTTTCGATACGCACAACAGTTTCAGTGTTTCAAAACCGGCATCTTTCACCATAGACCAAAGATAGTATCTATGGTCTATGTCTTTCACGGTTTCGAAACCATGCGGTTTCATTCCGTTTTGTTTCGGATCACATTCGCGGTCGATTGTCGATACACTGAAACCGTTTCTTCCTGTCGGTTTCACAACACTGGTGTTTCAAACCACTAATGCAGAAAGGCGGAACAGACTAATGGTATCGAAATGTGGTGTTTCATTTTACTGAAAAGAGTGTCAAATAGTAGTTGACACTCGTGAGTCTGCAGCTTATGATTACTGAAAACAAGATTCGTTTGCAAGAGACTGCTGTATTCCGAAATGACATAATGTCTGCTTTATAAATGTAAAAGAACAATAAAACAACGTTCACTATTTGCATTGAAAACACGAGTGAAATAACTTTTTTTTTTTTTTTTTTTTTTTTTTTTTTTTTTTAAGATACAATATGAAGCCTGAAATGACATTTTTTATACGAACAAGGGTACATCGCATATTTAATCTCGTGTTAAAGAGTTAGTTTCTTACGAGTGAAAACGATTATACCTCCAATCGTTATAATTTTTCGACTGTCATGTTAAAGGAATTGCGGCGGTGGTGTAACGGTCAAGACGTAGAAGTGGTGTACTTGTCTCATATTTTATTATTTTTGTAGTTCCATAGCATTATTTGTGATTATTTAGTGTGCCCTTTATTCCCTATAATTTATTTAGTATGTATAGAAAGTAGCATTTATGATACATCACTGTAATAATAATAATAATAATAATAATAATTTTTATTGTCATTCAGCCATAACAGCAATAGACAAAGTCATACAATTATTACATACAACTGAAATTCAAGAGAAACAGTTTTGCTTATAGGAGACAAAGACATATATATATATATATATATATATATATATATATATATATATATATATATATATATATATATATATATATATTACAGTTTAGCTAATAGGAGACAAAGTCACACATAAATTAAGTACAATTGATAATTCAACAGAAACAGTTTTGCTAATAGTATTACAGTGTCATATTACAGTTGAGATATTCATTTACTTCATAGAATGGATGGGCAACTAGCCAGTCATACAGTGTTTGTTTGTATGCCTGTTCAGGTAACTCTTGTACAGATTGTGGAAGTTTGTTAAATAATTTGTGTCCCGTGAGTTCATAACTATTAATAGTTTTCGACAGTCTGTGGTATGGGGTATAAATACATCTGGTCCGTCTGGTGTTGTAGCCATGGACGTTTTCTCTACGTTTTGTCTCCGGTAACTTCTTTTTTGTGTAAAGTAAAACATAGTATATGTAGAGGTTTATTACAGTCATGATTTTTAGTTCACTGAACAGAGGTTTACAGTGTGCCTTATATGTAGCACCAGAAATTACCCTAATAGCTTTCTTCTGCAGTATGAGGATGTCATGCACAGAACTTGAGTTTCCCCATAAAATGATGCCATATGTTAGTATGCTTTGGAAGAAAGAAAAATAGGATGTTCTAACATACTTTTCAGGTACACAGTTCATAAGTTGCCTTAACAAATAGATCACTCTTGATAACTTAACACTTATATATTCTATATGTTGAGCCCAAGACAATTTATTATCCAAATATACACCCAAAAACTTAACGTAGGTTGGATTGTCTGAGGGAAGCTTGTCTTTTAAACTAACAACCATTTGTTGTGTTTTGTCATTATTAAGTAGGAAGCCATTTGCCTTAAACCAATAGGATGCTTGTTCCATTGTCTGTGCAACACAGGTTTTGAGGTTACTGAACTCATTGCTACAGTGGAGAAAAGTTGTATCGTCTGCGTATAAAACGGTAGGAGACTTGATAAATGATGGCAGATCATTGATCATAATTAGGAACAGAAATGGGCCTAATACAGATCCTTGTGGAACACCTATCTTTACTTGTTGCATACTGGACATTTATTTTCCGACACAAACTACCTGCTTTCGGTTCTGTAGGTATGATTCTAATAATTTAAGACTGTTACCTCTAATGCCATATAATTCCATTTTTTCTAAGAGTGCTTTATGCTCTACACAGTCGAATGCTTTACTTAAGTCACAAAAGGTGACCTGAGCGAAGCCCTTATTCTCAAGAACTTGATGAAGGTATTTGACTACTGAGTCTATAGCGTCAAGAGTTGACAGGTTTTTTCTAAAACCATACTGTGACTTGCTAATTATTTCTGCATTTTCAAAATAAGCACATAATTGTTGATAGATTACACATTCAAATACTTTAGAAAGAGCTGGGACTATGGAAATTGGCCTGTAACTAGAAGGGGAGTCAACATCTCCTTTTTTGTATATCGGAACTACTCTGGATACTTTCACCTCATCCGGAAAATATCCTTCAGTTATACACTTGTTTACACAGTATGTTAAAGGGTACACAATACTATCTATTACTTTCCTTAAAATAGTGCAAGAAATGTCATATATATCTACACTGTCAGATGATTTAAGCTGTTTTACTATTCTTAGGACATGACTAGGAGACACCTCAGAAAAGGAAAACATACTTGTATTTGCTGGTGGTTTAGAGATATTTACTGAAAGGATCTGTGATGAGGTTATATTAGGTTTGATGATTGCATTTCCTACTTCTTGTACAGATTTAATAACAAAATCATTGAATTTCTGGGGACTTACATTAATTATCTTGTTTCTTTCATGTTTAGCTACACTGTTAATTAGTTTCCATGCAGCTTTACACTTATTGGTGGAATTCTGAATGGTACTGAAATTGTGTGCTTTCTTGGCTTCTGCAATTGCTTTTTTATACTCATTTCTAGTTTTAACATAGGCTGATCTGGCATGGTCAGTCTTCAGATTTTTATATATATTGTGCAGGAGCATAACTTGGTTTTTAAGATTTGTTAATTGTATGGTGTACCATGGATTTTGCTTATTTTTACCCTTACTGCTATGGTCTTTGTTAGTTATTTTACATTTCTTTGTGGGAATACAGTCATTAAATTGTGTTATAAATACTTTTAAAAAACCTTTCAAATATTAGCTTTGGTGGCAAATCATTACATAAACTATAATGTGTGACACTGTATTGACCAAACCAATCTCTGTTTGTAAGGGACTGACAAAATCTGACAATTTTGTCATGTGTGACAGGTCTGGTGATCACCACCTTTGGGACATACATTTCAATATTACTCTTATCAGCACAAAATCTATTGACATAATTTAAAGATACAGGATCATGATCAGAGAATGGGAATACTGTTACTTCGCATGATGATTCTGTAGTTTCAAAATTTACAAATATATTATCAAGACAAGCTTCATCTCTTGTGGGTCTACTGTTGATAAAGTGTAAATTGTACTGTCTTAAAATATTTTTGAGCTCAGTGACACTATGTTTGGTTGTTGTTACATCAAAATCTGCATTCAGGTCACCACCTATTACTACATCATAATGTGACCACTTTTTCTCACTAAATATCTCTAGCAGCATGTCCAGTTTTTCTAGAAATACACTAGTGATACCCTTAGGTGACCGGTACAAGGATATTACTATTAACCTAAACTTGTCAATAACTACTCCAGTAACCTCAAAATTCTTTTCGTCACATAAATAATCTAGATCCAACTTCAAACAACTGAGTGACAGGTTAATGTAGATTGCCACACCACCTCTAATATACAATTTTCTACTGTAATTATTTGCTAGATTATAGTTATCAAATTTAACTACAGAAAGTTCACTATCTCCAGCCCACCGTATTGCAGTTTGAGAGTTCCTAACGGGGTAAACTTCAACCTACCATACCGGCGGCCTCGTGTGACTATGTTGCCAACATCAACAACATGGGAGAAAATCTTTATCAACATGTTTCGTACAGACCAAGAAGTAAATATATACTCTATGGTTGATAGGTTCTTGTATGTACCCTTGTCCACATAGTGAAACATATTGCCCGCCTAGAACGAAGATTTCAGGATAAAACATACATTGCTTCACGGTTTCAAGGTTTCGAAACTACAGATGGTACGGTTTCATTGGTTTCGAAACCGTCAGATGTTTTAATTATCCCATCTCTACTTTAGAGCACCTGACTAATCACAATAGGTCTATTCCTGGGTATAGAAACAGTTGTAGGCGCTGAAGCGTTCATAAAGGAGGGCTGGTAAAATTTTACGACGCTTCTCGCCGGGCTCCAGTGCTTATGTTGGCAACAGATGAACAATGAAGTGTAGAGTTTCGTTAATATTTTTCTATCTGCAGAGTAAATGTTATTGCTGCTCGTTTCACTCGCAGCAAGTTTAATTCTGTACTTGCTCTATGGTCGACAGGTTCTTGTATGTACCCTTTACCGTTCAGAAAAAAATAATAATTTTCGTTTTAATTGCAGTTGTCACGAAAAAACATTTATTGATCATGTAAGCTGCCATCATTACCATTGATGCCACCATAACCACTGCAGCCCGACGAGAAGCGTCGTACAATTTAACCAGGAGGGCTGCAATTGATAAATCAACAATGAGTTAGGGCTAAATAATTTTTAATATGCATATTCAAATTTGAGAAGCCCATAAAGAATCCTTAAAAAACTCCCACCTAAATATCTTTCTGTAGCTCTCATCGAATTTCCCCATTAGACAGTAGATTCCCCATAAATTTAGGGGGGAAACCCACAAGTTAGCAACACAGTGTAAGTAGTAACAGTAGCTATAGATAATTCGATAAAATACGACCGGTTCCATTAAAAGTCGTGCGGCTCGGTAGCATAGTGGCAGCGTGCCAGACTACAAATCTAAAGGCTGTGGGATCGATCCCTGCCAGGTCGTAGGATTTGTATCTCTCACTTTCCACTTCTTTCCCCTCTAGCAGTGTCGCTGATGTGAAAAATATCGAGAAGCACCGTGGTTCGGAACCAATGTTAAACTATAGGTCCCCATATAAGTGGCTGGGTTAAGTCAGTTCGAAGGTCGGAAGAAGGCAACGGCATACCATGCCTAGTAAAGCGCTGTGGTGTTCAAACCAATCTTCGGATTGTGGACTGCTTTACCCTCTTTACCGATAAAAAGTCATAACATCTTACAAACATCAAATCTTAAATTACAGCACTGGTCAAAACTGGCACTAATAAATGTAAGAGGCTTAATTCTCGCCGGCAGCGGTGGCCGAGTGAACTGAGGCGCTCCAGTCACGGTCTGCACGCCCCCCCCCCCCCTCCCACGGGCATGGATATTTGTGCCGTCCTTAGTGTTAGCTAGTTCATAAGTAGTTTGTAAGCTTAGGGACTGATGACCCCATAGTTAAGTCCGATATGTTCTACAAACATTTGAACATTTGATTTGCTTAATTCTTTCACGCATTAACGATGAACGCAACAGAAAATCATTTTGCGATGTCTTTCCGAATTTTATGTTGTGGTTAATAAAATAATGATCTCTTTTCGCGAGATTAGGCGGAACTCGTAAAGGATGACGAGCTTGAAATTTTGTCGTAAGAGGGAGCGCGTGCACTCTTCCCCGCGCTGTTTGGAGGCACATTGTCGGCGACAATGGACCAGGCATTCCGTTGCCTGGCGATTGCCGCTCTGGCATCGGACGGAGACGACAGAAAATTCGTAATCGGTTGCCGAAACTCTTTGGCAATTGATGTTTGATTGCCGCCAAGGCGAGCTCAAAATTTTCTGATCACTGTGCAGACACCATGGGAGATTCAGAGGACCCGAAAGAGGAGTTGGACTTCTACTTCAAGCTGGCCAGCCCGCTTGCCCTCAGCCTGCCCGATGCCGAGGGTGAGTGGCCGCCTTTACTTCCTGTCTGCTACCACTCTGAGAGAGAGAGAGAGAGAGAGAGAGAGAGAGAGAGATCGTATAACAGCAATCTGATAAAGGGTAAAGATTGAAAACTTGGGGTGTTTTACCTAATCTTTCATTGGATAGGAGTGAATTAGTTTCTTCAATGGGAGTGGTACATGGTAGTTTGTCTGTAAATTAACTAAAATTTTGCTCGTCAAGCAGATCTATTCCCCCCCCCCCCCCCAAGCCAAGTCCTAGTTACGCCACTGACTGTGCAGTATTCTGAGCCTCGTGTGCAAGGGCGCAGGAATATCGGATTGAGCAGGGTACAGATGTATCACGAGACACATCGAAACCGGAAGTTAGCTGCATATCGTTGAATGGAAGCGTCGGCGTTCATACGAAGGAGGGTAGAGTATAGGGAGAAACCTGCAGATGAAAAAGACTTCGTCTAAATACAGCTGTGTATGTTCAGCTCATTTCCGCGAAGTAGATATTGATGGAACATCGTTATCCTGTGTTTGAATACGAGACGGTATAGTGCCTTGTTTTTCCCGTCATTTCCGGCGGTAATTTCCAAGAAAGCTTGCAATCGAAGTATCTCGTCCTGAAACGATATATATCGAACGTGCGACTCTAAATCGATTATGCGGTCATTGATGCGCGACTTATGAAATATGTTTTGTTCGTAGTTATGGGAATGTATTTTATTGATTTCTATGGTCTTGAGTGACGGTGGAGGGTTTTCTTTTAACTTTTATTTATCGTGGTTTAAAAAGACTTCACATTCAAAGCTACATAGGGATAAGTAAACTGTCACACCCATTTAGTGACCAGTTCTCACTCTTCTGCAGATATTCTGCAACGATTTATTGTGCGTGATGAAAGTCGTATCTAAAATTGGCATTTATTTATACAAATAAAATTGTTGATCTTTTGTCGCCGGCCGCGGTGGCCGAGGTGACTGAGGCGCTCCAGTCACGGTCAGCACGGCCACTACGGTCGGGGGTTCGAATCCCCCCTCGGGCATGGATATTT
The DNA here is from genome assembly GCA_026315105.1 of Locusta migratoria. Lineage (NCBI taxonomy): Eukaryota > Metazoa > Arthropoda > Insecta > Orthoptera > Acrididae > Locusta > Locusta migratoria. The sequence continues at coordinate 853,806,670 of CM048744.1, read as the reverse complement.
GTGCCGTCCTAGTTCGTAAGTAGTTCATAAGTAGTTTGTAAGTTTAGGGACTGATGACCCCGTAGTTAAGTCCCATAAGCTTAACAAACATTTGAACATTTTTTGAACATTTGATCTTTTGTCCTAGCTCATCTCAGAAATATAGATCGTAAAGTGTATGGATACCTAACGCGTATTCCATATTGCATTACAATGTACGTCATCAGAAACATTCAACAAATTTCTACGAAAATGTCACATAGATGCCTACTAACACAGCTTCATATATCGTCTGTGACAGTTGGGGCAATGATATTTACACCGAAATTCGTCAAACAATGTGCGATTTTCTATGAATGTGTCACTATTCAGTCATTCATATTTGTCATCTCGCGCATCAGTGCCAGCATAATCGATTGAGAGTTGCGCATTCGATATATATCGTTGCAGGCCAAGATATTTCGATTGCAAGCATTCTTATTACCTTTTCGGCGAACATGCACTCTTTCTTGGTGCGAGTTAATTCCATATTTGAGTGAGTTGGAAAATTGTTTGTCGTTTTGAAGGGATTTCTGTTTGCTAGCTACTGAGCGTCCAAGAACATGTGAACCATGGACCATAGCAGCGTCAATTAATTACTTCATGCTCAGTGCCAAAAAGTATTACCGTAATTCTATAGTATTCAGCAAATATTACTTAAAAACCGAATCCCATAGAAATACGGGAACACAGTTTTGTGCTGAGCATGAAGTAAATAATTAGCGCTGTTCCTGTTCTATGGGTGACAGGTTCTTGTATGTAACCTTATCCGACCAGTAAATTAGTTACTCTCGTCCTCTTCCTGCACCTGCAACATGACAACGCGAAGGGTAACCACATCTCTTTCCGCACAAGTTTCACGCACTGTTCCTCGCCACACGCTACGCAATTTGTCACTTCGTCCTTAGATATCTAACCGAATACCCTACAAAGGAGAAGGAATTAAAGTTCAGGGTGAAGAATTAAAAACTTTGCGTTTTGCCGACGACATAGTAATTCTGTCACATACAGCAAAGGACCTGGAAGAGCAATTGAACGGAATGGACAGTGTGCTGAAAGGTGCATATAAGACGAACATTAACAAGAGCAAAACTAGGGTAATGGAGTGCAGTGTAAGAAAATCAGGTGATGCTGAAGGAATTAGATTGGGAAACGAAGCAATAAAGGAGGTAGATGAGTTTTGTTACTTGGGCAGTAAAATAACAAATGATGGTCGCAGTACAGAGGATATAAAATGCAGAATGGCAATGGGTAGAAAGACGTTCTTGAAAAAGAGAAATTTGTTAACATCGAATATTGACTTAAGCCTAAGGAAGTCCTTTCTGAAGGCATTTGTATGGAGTGTTGCATTGTATGGGAGTGAGACATGGACAATAAACAGTGCGGACAGGAAGAGGATTAAAGCTTTTGAAATATGGTGCGGCGGCCGCGGTGGCCGAGGGGACTAAGGCGCTCCAGTCACGATCTGCACGGCCACTACGGTCAGGGGTTCGATTCCCCCCTCGGGTATGGATATTTGTGCCGTCCTAGTTCGTAAGTAGTTTGTAAGTTTAGGGACTGATGACCCTGTAGTTAAGTCCCATAGACTATACAAACATTTGAATTTTGAAATATGGTGCTACAGAAGAATGCTGAAGATTAGGTGGGTGGATCGCGTAACTAATGAGGAGGTACTGAACAGAATTGGGGAGAAAAGAAATTTCTGGCATACCTTGACTAAAAGAAGGGATAGATTGGTAGGACACATTCTTAGACATCAAGGAATGGTGAATTTAGCGTTGGAGGGAAGTGTGTGGGGTAAAAATCGCAGAGGAAGACCAAGAGATGGATACAGTAAGCAGATTCAGACAGATGTAGGTTGCCGTTCTTATGTGGAGATGAAGAGGCTTGCTCAGGATAGGGTATTGTGGAGAGCTGCATCAAACCAGTCTCCGAACTGAAGACCACAACAACAACCACCCTACAAAACTGCAAACAATTTTCCAATTCACTTAAAATAGAGAATTAACTCGCACTTAGTAAAATTTCCCATTAGTGCTCTAAACGAAACAATATATGCCTAATTAAGGTACACTTAACATCTAAAAATCCTTTTAGATTCTGATACACATTAAACTTTGAAAATGTGTTAATCTTATGTGTTCTCAGACTTTCCTTTGAAGTCTTCCAATGCTTTTTCCGAATCCATTCTTCACATTTTCGGTTTATTTTTTTACTTAACTTCGACAACTACGCGTCAAAAGCACTGAGTTCAATGTCAATGATAAATAAAAACCTACTTCAGCAGGTCAGTTCCGCTTGTGGTGAGTCACGTGATACGTTACTACCCTGCTCAATCCGATATTCCTGCCACCTGTGTGGGCAAAGGCGCCGACTCCGTGGGTGCTCCGGGGCTCGAGCACCCCTCCAAGAATTTTTTGGGTGTGCTGAGCACCCACATAAAATCGAGGTGGAAAATGAAATTGTATAAATTTTAAAAAAATCGCGAAAAATCAAAAGCTACCTTACGACTCAAGAAGCAATGCAAAACGTGACCATAGCGAGAGACGATATTTCATACGTGAAAGAAATGATCAGTTTTGTACGCGGGTCTCCAACCCAGTAGTAATGAGTGTCCGTGTTTTACCCACTATGCTACTAGCTTTATTCATCCTGAAGCACTTCGGTTCTTTTGACCTACCAGGTGTACGTATTTATGAACATTCAATTGTGTTCTTTCAGGACTTTAGCTTGAAGAATCTGACGCTGATGCAAAAGTTAATCGTTTTTCATTTATCTTTGTCACTTCCCTTGTTATTAAAATTATAGATACAGTTGCAATTGGTAATCCTTTTCTCTCAGGCTTAAAAAACCTTGGACTACATTAATACTGTCAGAAATGTCATGAAGTTATCTCGAAGTGGTGAAAGTTGCGATGCAGTATACAGCTCTTGCTTGGAACTGACCAAACAAATTTTAATGTCGGACTACAAAATCTCAAAATATTTCAAAGATTTCTTTAAAGCTTGGCGACGGTTTTCTACCAAACGCTTTTGTCCGAAAGAATAGCTTCGCACAAAAAGTGTTATATTAGTGTACAGTGAAAAATTATTTCACTGGTTGTGTAGAAGTTTTGGGGTGTTAATTATATCCACTTCGGCCAATTAATCGCTTTATTGTAGAGTCCTAATGCAGCCATGCTTTCCTTTTCTTCCTCCTCTTTCTTCCTTCTATCTTTAAAAGGCCAGACAACTGCCTATTTACTTTTATCAAGTATTGCTCATTCAAAAATGCATGAACATGATTTTAAGGAGGGTTGGTTTCGAACATTTGTGAGCCGTGATATAGAGCACCCACACTGATTTTCAAAAGTAGGCGCCTCTGCTCGTGTGTCAATCAGCTGTCGTTATGGAAACTGTGACTTCCATGTCACGCTCGGGTAACTGTCGTGTTGACGCAGGACGTGAATGCCGAAGCCGTCGTGTATCGTGGCGCATCATTTCATCCATGTCTACGTTTGTACTCAGTATAAGCCCTGGTAAATAAGTTGGCGAAGGCTGCAAATCGACGCCCTCTCCTCCAGTGCTTTACTTGGAAAAAAGTTTTAGTCGTTACTGTGCTCATTCCACATGAAATGAGTCAAGTGGACGTTTTTAGAAAATCAAGAAAGTAAATATTTAGGCATGTGAATAGACTATCAAAATAAAGCCATAATTTACAGATTCGAAACTCATTTTAAATATATTCAAGAGTTTACCCCGCGTTCACACATTGGTACCAACGCTGGCGCCAACATTGGTCAATATTTTTGAGACAGCGTCCACACATTGGAGCCAATATTCAGTTGAATTCGTCGAGAGCCAACGAAGATATATCTGACGCACAAATCGCGGTCAATGCATTAACGCTTTTGAGTGTGAATAATTACATTTTGTCATTGGAAATCAAAGTGGGAAACATACGTAAAAATGATGGGGTGTTGTATCACTTCCTACCGAACGTTAAATACGGTACGAAATCATTAATTTAAAAAAAAAAATGCTACAAGTAAACGATACACATTATAAAACTTAGACCTGCTACTTTAAATGATTGAAAATAAAATTAAAAAGAAAGATATGTTTTGGAGGGATGCTATTCTTTTGGTATTACGCTTCGATTTCTTGCTAAAGGAGACAATATTAGAAGCCTACACTTCCCTTTTTAAATTACCATGTAATTGATCACTAGTAGTGCTTGAAGTTTGCAAAACAATATTTAAAACTTGACAGGAAATATTAAGTACTGTAGTGTTAATTTTAATAATTAAATACAGTAATGGAGTGTGTCGAAAGTCTAGAAAGTTTTTAATTTCACAGTTCGCGCCTAAGTTTTGCTGTGGCAATTCGTTTTTTGAGGTTTCTTTCACAAATGAATAACTTTCTGATACAGTTCTAATATTTACAAAGAGATTTCGAAACTTTAAAACGGCGACGAAGAACGAACGAAGAAAGAAACAGTTTCGAGATGAGCAGACGACAAAGACAGAATTAAACGTTGGCGCCAATGTTGTGGATGACGTACCCATATTGGCCCAACGTCTTTTGATGTTTGGTCGAAATACCGACAAGCAACGGACCCGTACCAACGTTGGCGCCAACGTTGGTTCCAACGCTATTTCGCCGATCCACACATTGGAAGAACACTGTTGGCGCCAACGTTAGGTCCAATGTGTGGATCCGGCCTTAGTGTGTAGGATACCACCCATCAGCTTTGGACAACGTCATCTTATCGTAACTAATCATGAGTAGTGTTCCAGAAGACAATGCGAGTACGTCTTCTGCCGGGAATTAAAAGCAGACATATCACACGAAAACCATTACAAAATTCGAGCAGTGGAACTTTTAAAGACAGGTCCAACAGTTTACCGCCGGAAGAAGCAAAACTGGCAGCGTTGCCAACAGTTGAACACGTACACATCCAGCCGGTTGTAGAAGCATTGGTCAAAGACATTAAAATTCGCTTCTGTTTCAGTTCCTACTAGTGCTACGACACACTATTTTATAATCTTAAACTGACTAAACTGCGAAAAGACTTCAGTAAACACAATATTTACGGTAAATATTTTACCTTGACAGTGGGTCGTTCTCAAAACGTGTCGTGCTAAGCGTGAAAACGTACGTAACTTGTGCAGTGTTTCATGATTTGATCACTGGAAATTAAGTCAAAATGTTGCTCTTTGGAGGAAGGTTCTTAAACGCTTTCAGTCAGTAAGAAGCATTTCCTCTGTCTCGGGTTAGAGTTGTCGGAATTGGCTAATTCGAACATTTGACCGCTAGTCAGATTTCATTCTAATTGTGCGAAAGTCCAATTTGAACGCCCGACGGTTATGATCGGAACTCCAAAGAACCAAAAACTTTTCCAATTTTTCTTTCTGAAATCCATTCGACAATTTACAGTTGATCTATATATATATATATATAGATTTAAGAAAGAATTTTAGTACCGAGAGAGGTGGCGCAGTGGTAACGCACTGGACTCGCATTCGGGAGGATGGTGGTTCAAATCCACCTCCGGCCATCCAGATTTAGGTTTTCCGTGATTTCCCTAAATCACTCCAGGCATATGCCGGGATGGTTCCTTTCAAAGGGCACGGCCGATTTCCTTCCTCATCCTAACCCAAAAACTCCGAGCGTTAGCTCCGTCTCTAATTGCCAAGCTGTCGACGGGACGTTAAACCCTAAGTATCAATCAAAGAATTTTAGCCGGTACGCTAATAGAGAGAGTGAATTTTAGGCGGTACGCCGTACGGACCCGTACCGGACCTACTAAAGCACTGCTTTCCTCCCATTCAACTCGCGTATGGGACACGGAAAGAAAGAAAGTCTACTCTTTTCTGTCACCTAGATTCTCTCTCATTTTCGCGTTGTGAACACTACGTCTGGTGTTGGGGGCAAGCAGCTGCATGTTTCCTGATTCGTTCTGGTTTTTATACGTAAGCTCAGGAAATGTGAATAACTCTTTCAGCGACGCACAAAGTGTATCTAGCAACGTCTGCAAGAAGCGCTGTCGAATCCAAATTATGACAATTCGTGCTACAAAGTGTGTTCAAAAAGTAATGTCTCGTACCTTATGTTAGTGTGATTTTTCCATTATTTGTTTCATAAACTTTTCTGAAAGTACGTGTATAGTGTTCCCGTACCACATATTTAGCCGGCCGCGGTGGCCGAGCGGTCTGCAGCATGTCAGTCAAGGTCTGCACGGCCGCTGCGGTCGGGGGTTCGAAACCCCCCTCGAGCATAGGTGTTTCTACCGTCTTTAGTATAAGCTAGTTCATAAGTAGTTTGTAAATTTAGGGACTGATGACCCCGGAGTTAAGTTCAAATGTTCAAATGTTTGTATAGCTTATGGGACTTAACTACGGGGTCATCTGTCCCTAAACTTACAAACTACTTATGAACTAGCTTATCCTAAGGACGGCACAAATATCCATGCCCGAGGGGGGATTCGAACCCCCGACCGTAGTGGCCGTGCAGACCGTGACTGAAGCGCCTCAGTCCCTTCGGCCACCACGGCCGGCGGAGTTAAGTCCCATAAGCTCTACAAACATTTGAAAATTTTTGTATATTTATTCTTGTCAGCTGTGGAAAGTCTACATTTGCATTGAAAGTGCCGGACAATATCTATTTTATACTGTCTGTACCCGGCATACCCGACCTTGGGTAAGATCAGTTTGGATGTAGGAAAACACTCACTTTACGACTTATATTAGAAGATAAATTAAGGAAAGGGAAGCCTACGTTTTTAGCATTTGTAGATCTACAGAAAGCTTTTGACAATGTTGACTGGTATACAATTTTTCGGATTCTGAAGGTAGCAGGGGTAAAATATAGGGAGCGAAGAGTTATACTGAATCAGGCACCAATTATTAGAGTTAAGGTCATGAAAGGTTGGGAACGGAGTAAGGCAAAGTTGTAGCCTTTTCCCAAAGGTGTTCAATCTGTACATTGAGCAAGCTTTGAAGGAATCCAAGGAGAAATTTGAAGAGGGAATTAATGTCCAGGGAGAGGGAATAAAAACCCTACGGTTTGCTGACAACATAGTAATTGTAAGGGCCTGGGAGAGCAATTAAACGAAATGGACAGTGTCTTGAAAGGAAGGTATAAGATGAACATTAACAAGAGTAAAACAAAGGTAATGGAATGGAATGTCAGAAAATCTGGCGAGGATGAAGGAATTACATTAGGTAATGAGACAATAAACGTAGTAGAAGAGTATTGTAATTTAATAGCAAGATAATTTCTGATGGTCGAAGAAAAGAAGATATAAAATGCAGAATGGCTATGGGAAGACAAGCGTTTCTGAAGAAGCGAAATATGTTGACATCCAATAATAGTTTAATTGTTTGAAAGTTCTTTCTTAAAGCATTTGTCGGGAGTGTAGTATTGTGTGGGTGTGATACGTTGACGATAAGCAGTTCAGACAGAAAGATGATAGAAGCTTTTGAACTGTACTACAGATGATTGATGGGTAATCATGAAAGTAATGAGGAGGTGCTCAATAGAATTGGGGAGAAAAGGAGTTTCTGGCATATCCCTTCTCTTGAAGGGATAGGTTGGTGGAACACATTCTGAGACATCAAGGAATCGTCAACTTGGCATTAGAAGGATGTTCAAATGTTTGTAGAGCTTAAGGGACTTAACTGCGGGGTCATCAGTCCCTAAAATTACAAACTACTTATGAACTAGCTAATACTAAGGACGGCACAATTATCCATGCCCGAGGGGGTATTCGAACCCTCGACCGTAGTGGCCGTGCAGACTGTTCGCAGTCCCCTTGGCCACCGAGACAGGCCATCAGAAGGAAGGAAGCCAAATCGAGTGGTGGTGGCGGTACTGGCGGCGCCACCGGCTGCCCTAGTGGAATAAGCTCCGTAAAGGGTATATTACACGGAGCGTATTTGGTCGCTTGTCGCTGGTGTCTGTTGTCGCTCGGTGTATAGGCGGACAGCGAATGAATACGCCTACGCAATGACATGTGGCGACTTCAGACGCTAGCGTCTTCGTAAAAACAATTAGAACGCGACGTAGCATATGATACATTGTTTTGGAGGTTAGTGATACCAAATATGAAGTGGAATTGTAATCATTTTTTTGGAAATTTATCAAAGTTTTCCAGTATTATAGGGCATTAAAATAATTATTTAAATACTAAACTTAAAGACACTCAGCCGGCCGCGGTGGCTGAGGGGACTGAGGCGCTCCAGTCACGGTCTGCACGGCCACTACGGTCGGGGGTTCGATTCCCCCCTCGGGCATGGATATTTGTGCCGTCCTTAGTGTTAGCTAGTTCGTAAGCTTAGGGACTGATGACCCCGTAGTTAAGTCCCATAAGTTCTACAAAAATTTGAACATTTGAAAGACACTCAATTAACCAACTGTTTAACGAATGACGAAGAATGAAGGTCTCTTGGGGGATATGGATACCAAACACCTGAAAACAAAAAATCAAAACAATAAAATATCTTATGTTCATTATATTTCTGTAGGCAGAAGGATCTCCAAATGATAATTGTCTCAAAAGATTTGCAGAAGCACTATATTTAACTCTCCTCCAAATCCACCTTCTTATCCATTTTCTTTTATTTTTTCCTACTTTTCCGTTTTCATTTAGGCACATTGTTCTTTTAAGACTCTTGCAAGAAACACAATGACCGCATTTGATACTTCCTTCGACATTTTTACTTGACTGGTATCTACTTTATACGGTGCTGTATATGATGCGCGGCGACCAACACTCGAAAGCGACCAAAAACGCCAGCGACCAGAGTCTAAAGCAGCCCACCCTTCAACTTTAGACGCTCTCGTTTCGGAACAGCGACTTTGTCCGCTGTCGTTGTTTACACGGAGCGAATTTAGCAGCTGCGTCCAAATTCGCCAGCAAGTAGCGACCAAATACGCTCCGTGTAATATACCCTTTACAGTCAATGCCCAATGACGGACGCCGCCATTGGCAGCGCGGCTGGCTGCGCCGCCTGGCGGCCTAGTGTAATAGGGCCCTAATTGGTGCAGTTTGCAACTGCACAATTACTCGTGTTTTTACTCGTGGCTTTCGTTAGGCTACTACAAAAATTATTAAACGTCGCAGTGCGTCTATACTGTACACGCGTCACTGCATACTGCCGGGTGACGTCACAGAGCGAAAGGCAGTATGGGAAACTTGGTCGCAATCCCGCCGGCATTCAACCAACGGCCTACCTTATATTGTCAAGCTACCTTGTAGTACAGCTCCTTAAAACACAGGCTGGCGCATCCTCATTTTCATTCCTGTGAATGCTGAACACAGCACGTAGCTTATACGAACAGTGTTGTTTTATTTAAGTTTAGTGAAATATTTTACAAGTGCCCGGCATAGAGCCTTAGATCGTGCTACTTTGAGCTTGCATTCCGCTCTTGTTTACATCAATATGTGTATTAGACACAAAATCTCGCGTTTTCTTTACTTATTGCTGCTTCTGTCCAAATACAGAAAAAAACATAAAGAAACATATATTTATGTGATAAAAATTGCGTACTACGTTTAATGCTGCCGAAACTGGTCATCTACATAAAATTTTTAAGCGATCTTGGCTTCTATTTGAATAATGACTGTCAATATGCGAGGTTTGTTTTCCGTCTTGCAGTAACTGTTTGTTTTCTGCTGTGACAAATTCACCGCATCGGATTTTTGTACTCAAATTGCTGAAAGTACTTCTATTATGTTACTGCTAAAGTTTCAGAATGTGTTACAAACACTAAAACTAAGAAGAATATTAGTGTACAGGATCTAAAGTTTATGGTCGTAGAGGCACACGGTGCCGATGTTGGTAACAATCTTTGAATACTATTTTGAAAACTTAATCGTATAGAATGTATTGACCATGAAATAAATAAATAACTCTGTTCCTTCTCTAAGGTTGACAGGTTTTCGTATGTAACAGTATCCTTGTCTTGTCAGTAATTTAACAATCCTTATAAAGCAAACATTTCGTTTCCAACATTAGCACACTACGCCGCCGCAGACGAAGTAAAATGTACCCAGTATTCTTTGCCAGTTATGTTACAGCCTCTTATAGCTAAGCGTCAATATTGGCATTTACTAATAAGAAACTGAATTGAGGGTGTATTTTGTGATAAAACATCAGGTACCGTACTATTCTGTCAAATTGCATACTAGAAGTTATGACGCTACAAACTTCGAAATACCACAAATAGCATTCAACGGTAGTTGCCTGTATCAGCACAGTACGCTGCCACAGCCGTAACGAAACTTTTTGCCCAGTATATTTATATTTTCCGTTTTAGTGTTTGTAATACTTTCTCGCAATAACGTAACAGAAGTACCTTCAACAATTTGTGCACTCTCAGTACAAAACTTTTTGATGAGTTGTCTTTCTCAATGTACTATATGAGACACACACATTACGCTCTAAAAACAGTACGTTCTGGGATGCCTTGCTGTAATATATTTTGCGGCTGCTAATTCTCTTTCAAAAGAGTTAAATAAAACCGTAAGTTCAAATATCACAAACGATTTTTAGTATTAAATATTGCTTCAAGTCATAATAATAACTATTTACTTACAATACATAACTGTGGTCTCGGTTCGGGTTCCCAGTTTTTGCGCCGACATTTAATGATACATTTTTTTTTTTCTCTTAGAATCTCTCGGGAAATTAAACGTTCTGTAGCCACCTCTGAAATGATTTGAGCAGTTTATGTTATGGCATCACAACCACCCGTAATGTCGTGCTAAAGTGCAGTGACGCAAATCTTATAGCACCGCAGTGTGTTTAACTTACGAGCCACGAGAATGAAAATGTGGGATGCGTCAGCTCGTACTTGACTGAATCCCAACGTCTTGGAAGCTTTACTATTTAATGCAGGACACCATATCTGTTCATCTGTCGAATCGCTCGAGTGACTATGGTAGAAACCTGTTTCAGTGAAGCATAACGACGTACACGCATAGGTTTCCTTCAACTTCGGGAACAAATACGGTAATACACAGCTGTGACACTTGTTCCACATTATCATTATGATTCCTTGGCGATCATAATCAAAAATCATCGTTTCTTGTAGCTTTGAGCCTGTCGAAATTTTTTTGGAAACGTATCTCGACCTCTCCTTTCAGTGGGCTGTGATTTCAACTCTGGTACAAAGCCTTTAATTCACATTTCGCCAATAGCGATAATTTAACACAAGAATCCTTGACTTTATGGTCGAAATGTTGTTTGACAATGATTGCAACGTCCAGGAGTATCTGCTTCTCTTCAGCAATCAAGCATCATGGGACTCATCCCGCAGAAGGTTTATCTTCTTCAAATTGTTTGTCAGAATTCAGTTATACTGATGTAGGGGGAATTCTCGTGGCTTCGTAGAATTCCCCACAAGACGCAATAAGATCTTCAAGAGCATCTGTCACAAGTTTCACACTTGGTTTATCCGTTCAGTTTTTGGCCTCCCAGGTCTTGGATTATCGTCTATGCATATGCGACCGTCACCAAAACAATTAATCCAAAGTGGAACTGTACTATGGTCTGCTGCAAACTCACCACAAACGTCACTGATACACGATGGATCTCAGTTGGCTTTTTTCTGCTTAAAATTTCAAGCAAGATGCACGACATCTGGTCTTCAACAGTCGCAGTGCCCTACCTTGGACTCTGCAGGGTCCATTTCTGCCTCTTGCCAATTTTATGTTAGAGTACACAGCAAAAAAAAAAAAATAAAAAAAAAAAAAAAATAAATAAATAAATAAATAAATAAATAAATAAAAACACTTTCTTTCTCAACTCGCCAATTACATCTTTAGTAGTTTTCATTACCGTTGCATCAATTAATGCAAAGTAATGGCAACCTATACATTATTTATGAAATTAGTGAACCCAGAAATGTTTGCAACTGCTAAATCTGCACAAGAACTGGATAAACATCCTGCAGTTCTTCTTTTAATCTCTCTGCTCATCACTTCCCCTATATGTGTGCTTATTTCCTATCTTCTTCTTTGTCCTCTGTATTAGCTAGCAGCAAACCTGGCTCGGGTATTTCCGTATTCCAGTATTCAGTTAGTCCATGTACTCCGCCTCTCTTGTCCATCGTCTTCCTCTCTTTCTCTATCTCTCTCTCTCTCTCATCTCCGCCTCCTTCCCACCTCCTCCCAGCTCTATCCACCCCTCCAACCCCCTGCCTCTGTCGTTACCTCCCTCGCTCTCTGCCAGTTTCCTGCTGTTCCCTCTCTTTGTTCATCTCCTTCCACCCCTTTGTATGAAAAATAACATGTATCTTCCTAAGATAATCGAATTCCTGGTGTAAGGTACCCTCCGCCATACACCGAACAAAATCCTAAGTAGACAGTATGCAAAATTTCATCAAGGTCGTAATAAAACTATGGACTGGTGTCAGAGTGAGTTGTTAAGTATCCTCCGCCTTGCAGGGTACGAATCATTAAGTAGACAGTGCCGTTAAGGCTAGTTTACACGACACTAGGTTTCATGAAACTGCGCTACTGGCCAGTGCGCATGCGCGGCAGGCGTTCGCGCAACTCGTTGTCGAAACTAAACAGTTTCGGCACCTTCCAACTGTGGCGAAACTGATTGCGCGTGTTTTTAGGTTAGGTGATAACCAAATACTGAACAAAACAAAACATAAAGGTGGGGAAAGGAAGAAATAATACGGTTTTAGAACATATAAGCGATGCAAAGGTGTCTGTGCCATTTTAACGATGAAAATTTCAGGAATAATCAGCGGCGTGTTAGTGCTCTTGAAGCAATTATTCGTGAATCAAATATTGATGGGTTGACGATTAGTGAATTGCAGACTAAAGTACATTCAATTCCAAATACCTATACAAACGAACTATGGCAATTCTGGATTTGAGAACACGGTACAGGTATTGTAGAGATATCTATTTGACAAGAAACGTAATGCAATTTGTAATTTCAGTTCTTGTGACAAAGCTTCACGCATAACAGTATCTTGTTTCTTCATTGCATTACTAACTCTGTTTAAAAGGAATGTAAACTGCTCTGGTGACATTTGAGTTGATTGAAATAACTTTTAGGGTCTTCGATCACAAATTTTTTCAGCAACCGATCTGACGTCTATTTTTAATCCAGTCACAAACCCAAACACGTTTCTTAGTCTTTTTATGTTCAGTCTTATGCAATGACTTCACACAGAGAATCAAAAGCTCTGCCACAAATTTTACAGCTACCAAAACTTTCATTCTACGGCGATTACGGTACTCACAAAATAACGAAACTGAAGTGTATAGTATTGGCGCCGTGTCTACAGACATACACGAAACCAGTTGCGCGCAACTCATTTCATGAAACGAGTGTCGCAACCTGGTGTCGTCGTGTAGACTAGCCTTTAGTCTTATTTTGAAGCTCAAGTGTGTAACAAAATTATATCGCAGTCGGATGAACCATACTAGTATACTAGCGGGCGAGGGTTCATCCGACTGCGATATAATTTTGCACACTTGAGCTTCCAAATAAGACTAACGACAAATAAGAAGAAGTTTTAAAATGGGATGTGACAATCGATTACCTGTAATCGAGAGAAGGGACGATAATGACATATAGTTGCAAAGTCGGCAGCGCGTGACTTGTGCTCTATATACGTTTCTTACCTCTTTAGGATTTCTTCTTTGAGTGTCCTGAACTCATTGTCCCTCATTACGTGCCCATTATGAGTTTGTCTTCTGTGTGAGTCACGCTTTGTTTTACAGGATGCATTACGCCGCATCGACTTAGCTCGCAACAGGGGGCTGATGACCACGCAGTCTAGTCCCCTCTAAACAACTACAACAACAATCTATATAAGCGGCAGCTCCACCGCCTAGAACTTCCGCCGGTGGAAGTCCGGTTCCCTGGTGCCCCACAGCTCAATACCTCGGCGTAACCCTAGATCGTCGACTAACATGGAGACACCACATCCTTTCCATGCGCCGCAAGGCTCTCTCCCGCCTCCTCAAACTCTATCCTCTCCTCAATCCCTCTTCCCGCCTCCCTCCCCATGTTGGCGTCACACTCTACAAATCCGTCATCCGCCCCATCCCAGTGTACGCCGCCGTCGTCTGGGGTTCTGCTGCAGAAATGCACCTGAAATCACTACAATCTGTTCAGAACCGTGCCCTCAGGCCTGTCCTTCATCTCCCAAGAGATTTTCCTTCCGCACCGCCTCATGAACTTGCAGGAGTCCCACGACTTCGGGACTACATTACCCGCACCGCCCACTCCTTTTACGATAAGGCAGGTCGCTCTCAGAACCGCCTCATCCGAGTACTGAGGCATAAAATCCAGCGGAAGGCCACCACACGTTGACCGCACCTCCTACTACGGTAGGACGATCCTTCCTCATCTCACCCATCGAACACCGTGAAGCCAATCACCTGTGAAGCCCAATCCTCTCACCCCCTTATCTGGGAGGAAAAGCGAATAACTGCTGCGACCTCCATTGACACTCGAGGGTTGCCTTTCTCTCCGTCGCTCCGTTCGATCCGAGCCTAGAACTTCATTATGTCCTTGAAAACTCTCATTTTGTTTTGTGATGTTTGCACTTATGTTTTATTACGTCTGTCAAAACTACTGTTAAATATGCATTGTTTTATACTTTATCTTAAAAATGTGATGTTTCTAATTTTATTTGTAAGGATGTTGTAGGAAGGAAAGAGGAAGTAGATCAAGATGAAATAGGAGATACTATACTGCAAGATGAATTTGACATAGCCCTGAAAGACCTAGGTCGGAACAAGGCCCCAGGAGTAGATGACATACGCCCAGAGCTACTAAAGTCTCTGGGAGAGGCAGCCATGACAAGACTATTTGAACTGGTGTGTAGGATGTATGAGACAGGCGAAATACCCTCAGACTTTAAGAAAAATGTTATAATTCCCATTCCAAAGAAATCAGGCGCAGACAGGTGTGAAAATTACAGAACAATCAGTTTGATAAGTCATGGTTGCAAAATTTTAACACGAATTATCTACAGGAGAATGGAAAAGCTGGTAGAAGCTGACCTCGGGGAAGATCAGTTTGGATTCAGGAGGAACGTAGGAACCCGGGATGCAATACTCACTTTACGTCTTATCTCAGAAGATAGATTAAGGAAAGGCAAACCTACATTTTTAGCTTTTGTAGATTTGGAGAAAGCGTTTGACAATGTTGACTGGAATACACTCTTTCAAATTCTGAAGTCGGCAGAGGTAAAATACAGGGAAAGGAGAGTTATTTACAACTTGTACAAAAGCCAGACCGCAGTTATTAGACTCGAAGGGCAGGAAAGGGAAGCATCAGTTGGGAAGGGAGTAAGACAGGGTTGTAGCCTTTCACCGATGTTATTCAATTTGTACATCGAGCAGGCAGTGAAGGAAAGCAAGGAAAAATTTGGGATGGGGATTAAAGTTCAGGGGGAAGAAATAAAAACATTGCGTTTTGCTGATGACATTGCAATTCTGTCAGAGACAACAAAGGACCTGGAAGAGCAGTTGAATGGAATGGACAAGGTATTGAAGAGAGCGTACAAAATGAACATTAACAAGAACAAAACAAAAATAATGGAATGCGATCTTAGAAAATCAAGCGATGCTGAAGGAATTATGTTAGGTAACGAAACACTGAAGGTGGTAGATGAGTTTTGTTACTAGGGTAGTAAAATAACATGCGATGGTCGCAGTACAGAGGATATAAAATGCAGAATGGCAATGGGAAGGAAAGCATTCTTGAAAAAGAGAAATTTGCTAACATCGAATATTAATTTAGGTGTAAGGAAGTCTTTTCTGAAGGCATTTATGTGGAGTGTTGCCTTGCACGGGAGTGAAACATGGACGATAAGCAGTGCAGACAGGAAGAGAATAGAGGCATTTGAAATGTGGTGCTACAGAAGAATGCTGAAGATTAGGTGGATAGATCGCATAACTAATGAAGAGGTACTGAATAGAATTGGCGAGAAGAGGAATCTTTGGCATACCCTGACTAAAAGAAGGGATCGCTTGGTAGGACACATTCTTAGACATCGAGGAATTTTAAATTTAGCATTGGAGGGAAGTGTGTGGGGTAAAAATTGCAGAGGGAGACCAAGAGACGCATATAGTAAGGAGATTCAAGTAGATGTGGGTTGCCGTTCTTATGAGGAGATGAAAAGGCTTGCTCAGGATAGAGAAGGGTGGAGAGCTGCATCAAAGCAGTCTCCGGACTGAAGACCATAACAACAACAACAGGTGGTATGATGTAAGACAACTCTTGATATTGTGATATATAGCCCTGTTGTAAGACTTTCAATTATATTCTAATGTTGCCATTGTAATAACTGCTGGCTGTATGGTCACTGCAACCGAAAGCCATAACAATAGTAACAATAACAAATAAGACTCCCGAGTGGACGGGGAGAGTACGTGTGCGCGTGCGCTGTGGTGCCGTGTGCAGAGAAGTAGGGATGGCGGTTGTTGCTGAAACAACCGATTTTTGGTTATACCGGTTCTTTTCATCTCCAGTTTAACCGCACTGTAAAAAGTTGCTCAAGATACCCGCTTTTTCAAATAACCGGTTTTCAGTTTTTTATTGCTATTATTTCCAGTAGAAACATATTTTGCGGCCGAAACAGAAACCGTAATAGGATTTTCGATTCTTCTAGTTTTGGCCGAAACCGAAACTTACGAAATTTAGTTAAAATTTAGGGTAATTTACGTTATACGGCAAATTACTAGCCTATACATATTTTGCAAGATACCCTCCCAATACTACGCATTCTTGAGTGTGTGTAAGCCTAGCCAGGAGTCCGTAGAAAACGATATACGAAGCATACAGATTTACTGGCCTAGTATTTCCATCCGGCAGATTTGTATATTGAGCCAACCACTCCTTAAGTTGGACTTGTGAGCCAGCGCATACGAATATCTCGTTATATACACAATATATATACATAAGATACAGTCAGTAACTGAACTTCAATCAGTGCTGCAGAAGTATTTCGAAAAATAAAGTCACAGTTCCGACTAACAGTATGATTGTTGTCAGTGTAAATTTACGCAAATTGAAGTAGGAAAGCTGTGTAACACATGGTCAAAGAATTTTCAAATGGGTGTGAGTTCTTATGACACGTAACTGCTTAGGTCATCAGTCCTATACTTAGAAACTACTTAATCCTTACGCTAAGGACAACATACACCCCCTAGACCGAGGGAGGAGGGAGGACTCAAACCTCCGACTGGAGCAGCCGCACAGTCCGTAACATAGAGCCTCAGACCGCACGGCTACCTCGCGAGGCACCACATGATCAATGTTACCTAAACCCATATTGGTTATTAAAAAAGCCCCTCGCTTTCAAGGAATCACATTAATAAAACTTGTTAGCATAACAATATGATAACACATTACAAGTTATTATTCCAAGCTTACATAACAGGTATACGAATCGAATTTACCTTCTCTTCCAAGGAACATTTTTGATGCTTTCTCCTTAAATGACACAGCATGTTTGTAGTACCTCCACCCGTTTTCAGCTTTTTAAAGCAAATGGAGCATTGTACCTCATTGCTACCGTACTTCGTGAACTATTTCCACACTCGGGATGGTGCCATTTAAGACGCAACCGATGTCTGGCGACGACAGCAAGGAACTGCCGCATGACCAGACGGAGGCAAGTCTCGTACCATGCTGGTGCACGCGCGTCGTCTAATAGGCCACGCCACACGGCAACAGGTGCATCGATGCCTCAGTAGCTGCACCAGTTCTTAAGTTCTTATGTCACGCGTTTGTTGCGCGTTTCTGACTGCCGGGATTGTTCTTAAATTATCACTGATCGGTTTCCTTACTTACTGCGATGACCTAATATTTCACAGCAGTGGAAATTTTACGAATAGCCCTAAATATTAGGGTCTTCTAATTTTAATGTTTAAAATTATTTACAAAAAAAAAAAACACATTTTGAACCACTACTACAGGAAGTCCACTCCCATGAACCACAGACATTGCCGAGGTGGGGTGGCTTGCGTGCCTCAACGATACAGATAGCCGTACCGTAGGTGCAACCACAGCGGAGGGGTATCTATGGAGAGGCCAGACAAACGTGTGGTTCCTGAAGAGGGGCAGCAGCCTTTTCAGTAGTTACAAGGGCAACAGTCTGGATGATTGACTGAGCTGGCCTTGTAACATCAGCTAATGTGGCTTTGCCACACAGCTACTGCGAACGGCTGAAAGCAAGGGGAAACTACAGCCGTTATTTTTCCCGAGGACATGCAGCTCTACTGTATGAACGTATGATGATGGCATCCTCTCGGGTAAAATATTCCGGAGGTAAAATAGTCCCCCATTCGGATCTCCGGGCGGGGACTACTCAGGAGGATGTGATCATCAAGAAAGACAATACTGGCATTCTACGGGTCGGAGCGTGGAATGTTAGATCCCTTAATCGAGTAGGAAAATTAGAAAATTTAAAAAGGGAAATGGATAGGTTGAAGTTAGATATAGTGGGGATTAGTGAAGTTCGGTGGCAGGATGAACAGGATTTCTGGTCAGGTGAGTACAGGATTATAAATACAAAATCAGTTGGGGGTGTCACAGGAGTAGGATTGATAATGAATAAGAAAATAGGAATGCGGGTAAACTACTATGACCAGCACAGCGATCGCATTATCATTGTCAAGATAGATACGAAGCCAACACCGACAACAGTAGTACAGGTTTATATGCCAACTAGCTCTGCCGATGATGAGGAGATCGAAGAAATATATGAGGAGCTAAAGGAAATTATTCAGACAGTTAAGGGAGAGGAAAACTTAATTGTGATGGGAGACTGGAATTCGGTAGTAGGACAAGGAAGGGAAGGGAAGATAGTGGGTGAATATGGTCTGGGCAAAAGGAATGAAAGAGGAAGCCGCCTGGTAGAATTTTGCACGGAACATAATTTAGTTATAACGAACACCTGGTTTAAGAATCACAAAAGAAGGTTGTATACGTGGAAGAGACCAGGAGACACCGGGAGATACCAGATAGATTTTATAATGGTAAGACATAGATTTCGGAACCAGGTTTTGAAGTGTAGGACATACCCAGGGGCAGACATAGACTCTGACCATAACTTGTTGGTTATGACCTGTAGGCTGAAACTGAAGAAACTACAGAAAGGTAGGAAAATAAGGAGATGGGACCTAGATAAATTGAAGTAACCTGAAGTTCTTAAGAATTTCAGAGGGAGCTTCAGGCAACAATTGACAGAAACAGGGGAAAATAAAACAGTTGAGGAGGAATGGGTAAAATTGAGAGATGAAATAGTGAAGGCAGCAGAGGACAAAATAGGTAGGAAGGCAAGACCTACAAAGAATCCTTGGATATCACAGGAGATACTAAATTTAATCGATGAAAGGAGAAAGTATAAAAATGCAGTAAATGAAACAGGCAAAATGGAGTACAGACGACTAAGAAATGAGATTGACAGGAAGTGCAAAATGGCTAAGCAGGAATGGCTAGAAGGCAAATGCAAGGATGTAGAAGAATGTATAAATAAGGGAAAAATAGATACAGCCTACCGGAAAATAAAAGAAACATTTGGCGATAAGAAAAACAGCTCTATGAATATCAAGGACACTGATGGAAAACCAGTTCTCAGCAAAGAAGGGAAAGCTGAAAGGTGGAAAGAGTATATAGAGGGGCTCTACAAAGGAAATGAACTTCGAGACACTATTGTAGGAAGAGAAGGGGATGTAGATGATGATGAAATAGGAGATACTATACTGAGAGATGAATTTGACAGAGCACTGAAAGATCTAAGTCGAAACAAGGCCCATGGAGTAGATGATATCCCGTCAGAGCTACTGAAGTCTCTGGGAGAACCAGCCATGACAAAATTGTTTCACATTGTGTGTAAGATGTATGAGACAGGTGAAGTACCCTCAGACTTTAAGAAAAATGTTATAATCCCCATTCCAAAGATAGCGGGTGCAGGCAGGTGTGAAAACTACAGAACCATCAGTTTAATAAGTCATGGTTGCAAAATATTAACACGAATTATATACAGAAGGATGGAAAAGCTAGTAGAAGCCGACCTCGGGGAAGATCAGTTTGGGTTCAGGAGAAATGTAGGAACCCGGGAGGCAATACTCACTTTACGGCTTATCCTAGAAGATAGATTAAGAAAAGGCAAACCAACATTTCTAGCTTTTGTAGATTTGGAGAAGGCTTTTGACATTGTTGATTGGAATAAACTCTTTCAAGTTCTGAAGCAAGCAGGAGTAAAATATAGGGAGCGTAAGGTTATTTACAACTTGTACAAAAACCAGACAGCGGTTGTCAGAGTTGAAGGGCATGAAAGGGATGCAGTGGTTGGGAAGGGAGTAAGACAGGGTTGTAGCCTTTCCCCAATGTTGTTCAATTTGTACATTGAGCAAGCTATAAAGGAAAGCAAGGAGAAATTTGGAGAAGGAATTAAAGTTCAGGGTGAAGAATTAAAAACATTGCGTTTTGCCGACGACATAGTAATTCTGTCAGATACAGCAAAGGACCTAGAAGAGCAATTGAACGGAATGGACAGTGTGCTGAAAAGTGCATATAAGATGAACATTAACAAGAGTAAAACTAGGGTAATGGAGTGCAGTGTAAGAAAATCAGGTGATGCTGAAGGAATTAGATTAGGTAACGAAACAATAAAAGAGGTAGATGAGTTTTGTTACTTGGGCAGTAAAATAACAAATGATGGTCGCAGTACAGATGATATAAAATGCAGAATGGCAATGGGTAGAAAGGCGTTTTTGAAAAAGAGAAATTTGTTAACATCGAATATTGATTTAAGCCTAAGGAAGTCCTTTCTGAAGGCATTTGTATGGAGTGTTGCCTTGTATGGGAGTGAAACATGGACGATAAGCAGTGTGGACAGAAAGAGGATAGAGGCTTTTGAAATGTGGTGCTACAGAAGAATGCTGAAGATTAGGTGGGTGGATCGCGTAACTAATGAGGAGGTACTGAACCGAATTGGGGAGAAAAGAAATTTCTGGCATACCTTGACTAAAAGAAGGGATAGATTGGTAGGACACATTCTTAGACATCAAGGAATTGTGAATTTAGCGTTGGAGGGAAGTGTGTGGGGTAAAAATCGCAGAGGGAGACCAAGAGACGCGTATAGTAAGCAGATTCAAGTGGATGTGGGTTGTCGTTCTTATGAGGAGATGAAAAGGCTTGCTCAGGATAGAGTAGGGTGGAGAGCTGCATCAAACCAGTCTCTGGACTGAAGACAACAACAACAACAACTACAGGAAGTAGTCGTAACAGGTTTTTTTTTACCCGGTTCTTGGCAATAACTAAAAAAACGGTTACCACCGACACCAAATAAATACCGAAAAAACGGTTATTCAAAACTAAAATATCGGATTTAACCGGACGGTGTTTCGCACCCCTACAGAGAAGTCGCGCGCGGCGGCGTGGCTGCGGCGGCTGGGCGAGCCTGAGGCGGGGTCCCCGCGCATGCGCGCCGACTACCTGCGCCTGCTCGTGTTCGCGCTGCAGCGCCGCCGCCTCGTCGGCGTGTTCGCCGCGCCGCCCGACTCCTCGCAGCCGCTGCAGCCCTTCCAGGGCGGCGCCTCGGTCAGTCAGATGGGGCACCCGCCACCTTTATCAACTGCCTTTTTTCCTTCTCCTGACTTACGTCACTTTCTCTTGGCCCGGTTTCATGTTCAGAACTAAGGCTTTTCAGTCCAGTACCGAGTCACATTCTGTTGCTGCCGTAAATCAGAGACGAGCGTATCGTCAGGCGTGCCCCAAGGTGATAGGATCGCTATTATTTTCTATCTAATATTCACAGAATATATGACATCAACTGGGTACACATTTTCAGCTTTGGCCAATCGCAGTTGATGTCATATATTCTGTGAATATTAAATAATAACAACTGCAGGATCAGAAGTGATATCTGTTCTTTCGGAACAGACGCCACATGTATATATTTTCTATCTATATAAATGATCCGATGGACAGAGTAACTTGTAATTTGCGGCTGTTTGCTGATGATGCTGTGGTGTGTGGGAGGGTGTCGTCTTCAATTGACTGTAATAGCATACAGGATAACTTAGACAAAATTACTAGTTGGTGCGAAGAATGGCAGCTAGCTCTCAATGTAGAACAATGTAAGGTGATGCGCATGAGTAGGAAAATCAATCGCATAATGTTCGAATACAGTATGTGAGCTTCTTAACGCTGTCGCGTCATTCAAATATCTAGGCGTAACATTGCAGAGCGATATGAAATGGAACGGACATGTAAGGACAGTTGTGAGTAAGGCGGACAGCCGACTTAGATTTATTGGGAGAATTTTGGGAAGATGTACTTCACCTGTTAAGGAGACCGCGTATAAAACGCTTGTACGACCACGTGTTGAGTATTGCACAAGTGTTTGGGACCCGCAGCAGATCAGTTTAAAGGAAGACAGAAGCAGTCCAGAGGCGAGTAGCTAGGTTTGTTACTGGTAGGTTCGACCAATGCGCGAGTGTCACGGAAATGGTGCGGCAACTCAATTGAGGATCGCTGGAGGAAAGACGACGTTCTTTTCGTGAATATCTGAGGAAATTTAGAGGGCCGGAATTTGAAGCTGAGTGTAGTACGATCTTGCTGTCGCGCACTAACATTTCACGTAGTCATCACAAAGACAAGATAAGAGAAATTGGGACTCGTACGGAGGCATATAGGCATTCATTTTTCCTCGTTCTGTTTGAGAGTGGAATACGAAAGGAAATGCCTAGTAGTGGTACAGTGTACCCTCCGCCTCGCACCTTATGGTGGATTGCGGAGTATGTCTGTACATGTAGATGTAAATCCTCGAAACTGCATGTTCGTGGTAAAGCAGGTTGTCATGTGCTCAATCAACTGTTCCTCACCGCATTCACGGAATACCTCCAGATTGTTGATAATGCCCCATTTTGCTAGCTGTGACTTGACGGAAGCACAGACGAAGATGTACAGATGAGAAACTCCCGAAAAATTTCCTCTTTTTTTGAAGACGTTAGAGGTGCACACCTCCACCTTGGCCAATGACTCACGCCTCTCCCTCCCCCCACACACACACACCTGAGATATTAGATCCTGGATTCGGAAGATAAATTTATTTTGTATATAAACATTAGTTTATTGTTATTTCACGTTTTGTAAATTGTGTTATAAAGCCCGGCTCCCCTCCAGGCTGGTCAAAGGTAATAATTTTCTCGCACTCACCCCCCCCCCCCCCCCCCCCAGAAATTTCAATGACGCAGTTTGCATCATGACTCTCCACCATGTGGGCACCTCTGACTGAAGTTAATGCTCTAGAAGTCTGATACATGACACTTTGCATTTGAAGTAGCTGTTTTTGAGTTACGGGCATTGGAACATGGGTATAAGTCACTTCACGTAACTTGATTCCATTACGGTAATTGTGCCAATATTTAATAAAACTATTAGTTCCTGCTTGGTGGGCGATATGAAATATTTGTTTTACAAATTCACATATCGATTTCGTTCTTATGATAGAACATCATCAGTGCAGGTTTCCACGCCATCACTACGTTTACATGCAACACATCTTCCGGAAGACGAAAACAGATTTTCGTAAACCTTTTTCGTTGTCGTTTTACATGGCATATCCTGAATCGGATTTCCTAGCCCACTTAATATGGCGGCTGAAAAACAGCTGATTCAGTTCCTGATTTAGTCCGCACAATCGCTATTATTCTTTATTTAAAACACACATTTATGTCCACTCTAATATTTATACTTTTATTTCACATTAGAAAATATCACTCTTTCCATATGTGCAGAAAATTCTTAACAAGAAAACACAATATGACAAGCCAAGAACGCTTCAAAAACGGTTGCGTTTACATGGGCACGAAAATCGATTGTGAAACTGGAAAACCGTTTTAGAAAAGCGGATTTCCAGAATCGATTTTGGTGTGTTTACATGACAAACCAAAAGCGGAATTGGGAAATCGGTTTACGAAATCCGGTTTTGGGAGCTCATGTAAAAGGGGTGCATGATGACTCACGTGCTCTGCATACAACAATCACTGGTCATATTGTTTTATGGATATGACCAGTGATTGTTGTATGCAGACCATGAGAGTCATCATGACTTACAATTCTGCACTGATGATGTTCTATCATAAGAAACAAAATCGATATGTGAGTTTGTAAAATAAGTATTTCACGTCGCCCAACAAGCTGAAACTTTTATTTTATTTTATAAGTCACTTTTTCATGAAGTTGGTAAAAAATGTTGATTTTTGACAGTCGATATAGGCAAAGCGCAATTTATATAAAGAAAACGCACCAGTTATTATGCGTTTCGAGAATTTAGTCCCATCTTCAGAAGGAGGTTTTTTTTGTGTATTTATTATGATGTCTCCATTTGTGGTGTTCTGTATCTCCTACCATGTTGTTTTGTCATGATGGTGCGACTCGGTTGCACAGTGCCAGTGGCTCAGCGCGTCCGGTCAGAGGACTGAACGCCCCTCAGTAATAAAAAAGTTGAGCCAAACATATATCGAACAACAAAGAACAAACACGATCAGCGACCGCAACGAACCGAACTACCCATGGAGGGAAAAACAATCTGGAAGTCGTGGGTTCGAACCCCGCCACGTTCTAGGATTTTTTATCTGTCACTTTTTCCACTTCTTTCACCTATGGCAGTGTTTCTGATGTGAAAAATATCGAATAGCACTGTGGTCCGGAACCCACGTTAAACTGTAGGTCCCCCTATAACTGGCTGGGTTAAGTCAGTTCGAAGATCGGAGGAAGGCAAAGGCATACCACCACTAAACAGGACCATGCCTACGGAAGCACTGTGGTGTTCAAACCAATCTTCGGATTGTTGACTGCTTTACCTTTAAGGTCTTGTGCCTTCATTGTTTTACAGAACCTTGTCATGTCATTATACAGAATCTGTACAATGAAGAAGGCAAAATACCTTATCAGATCAAAATCACAAGGCAGGAGAAACAGAACACCACAGATGGAGACATCGCTATAAATATAAATTCTCTAAAAAAAAGCATCTGAACATGGGTATCAATTACGAAACGCGTAATGCCGAGCATTAAAAACGAGTAACTGGTGCGTTTTAACTATAAAACTTGTGAATAACAGTTGTTGTTGTTGTTGTTGTTGTGGTCTTCAGTCCGCAGACTGGTTCGATGCAGCTCTCCACGCTACCCTGTCCTGTGCAAGTCTCTTCATTTGAGAATATGTTCGGCAACCTACTTCCTTTTGAATCTGCTTACTGTATTCGTCCCTCGGTCTCCCTCTGCGATTTTTACCCCACACACTTTGTTCTAATGCTAAGTTGACAATTCCTTGATGTCTCAGAATGTGTCCTACCAATCTATCCCTTATCTTAGTCAGGATATGCCGGGAACTCCTTTTCTCCCCAATTCGATTAAACACCTCCTCATTAGTCACGTGATCTACCCATCTAATCTTCATCATTCGTCTGTAGCACCACATTTCAAAAGCTTCTATCATTTTTTTTTTTTTTTTTTTTTTTTTTTTTTTTGCCTGAACTCCTTATTGTCCACGTTTCACTGCCATACAATGCTACACTCCAGACAAATGTTTTCAGAAAGGACTTCCTAACATTTAAATGAATATTGGATGTTAACAAGTTTCGCTTCTTTAGAAACGCTTTTCTCCCCATAGCCATTCTGCATTTTATATCTTCTTTACTTCGGCCATCAGAAGTTATCTTGCTACCCAAATAACAAAATTCATTTACTACTTTTATTGTCTCATTACCTAATCTAATTCCTTCAGCATCGCCTGATTTACAGTTACAGCCAGTTACAGGCTTTCAAAAAAACGTCGTAATGATGGACGAAATTACGTGGCTAAGCGAATGCACTTGTAAACTTGTACATAGGTCATTATAAGAGAAATTTTATGCCCTTTCATTTCGGTATTCGTAAACATTTCTATAGGATGCTTCGTTTTCTTCAGTAGCCTCTCGTAAACAAATATGTTCGGTGTGGGTGCTGTCGATGGGGGGAGGGGGAAGGGGGGAGGGAGGGGAGGTCTTTTGACGGTGTTCCGGACAAGATTTTTTGTAGTTTTCTCAGATTTTAATAACAATTTCAAAAATCACCTTCTCACATAGATCAACTTCTTTGGCTTTTATGAATGTACAACAAATGACACACTGACTATTACCTACTGCTTTCCACAGTAGAAGCTCTACTCAGACAATGCCGTTTTTAGCTGTACCGGTTGGGACGCACCTCAATTGTTTTCTACGAAATCTGTTTTCTGAATTTCATAGTAAATCTTATCTCTCAATACATCAGCAACTGATGTTATTATATAATTCTGAATGCTTGCTGATGTTCTGCAGAAGGCTGTAAAAGTTGCTAAATGTTTTTCTTAGAGCAGAATCGAACTCAGAACTTGCAGTAATAAATTCAATGTAATTTTCTCTACTGCAGGACTCTTCATTTTCATTATGAACTCAGAATGTCAGCTCTTGTTTCCCTAAATAGTATGCTGTATTAATGAGCCTCTTTAATATCTCCCTGTTCTCCCTCACTTCTTCATTGTGAACCGCTGTTTCAGTCTTCGCAGTCTTCGTTGAAAATCCATTAACATGCCAAGTCTAGTAGGAGACGAAATAAATCTGTTAAATTTAGACAAACTAGAAAGATGAATTTAATACTCGCTGTGTTTTGTCACGGCAGTGTTCAGATGGTTGAGATACTCGCATCCTTGACGATTCCATATAGATATTTTGTTTTAAAAGAGCAACACGCCCAACAGTAAAATTTGTTCACCACATCACGCCCGCATAGCCACTCCGCTACATCATACAGTTCTTTGCGAAAATGTCTTTGAACCATCCTCTCGCACCTTGCACACGTGTAGATGTCTTGAGACCTGGACATGATCGGCCACTATAAATCACTTTTTTTCTTTTCACTACAAGAAAATGATGGAAAATTGGTGTTTAACAAGTGTCGTACTACACGTTCACTGTCCGTATTAAATGTTTAAACGCAATCTTGGTCGCATAAGCAATAATACACTCGAGCGCAACTCGGAAACAACAAACCAAAGGCAAAGCGTTGGAATCCGAATCAACGCCTTGGCAGGCGGAAGGTGAGGGAACAGCACGCTGGAAGCAGAAGGTTCGTTCGAGTGGCCCAAACGCTGATAGTTTCTGATAGTTACTGCCCGCTTGGGAGGCGTCCACTGCGCATGCGCGCTTTTCGACAGTTTGCAACTCCGAAGCCAATTCGAATGCTTATGTCACCTGTTTCGCAGTATGGCCGGCCACCCATAGCGTTAGTTTGCATCTTTGGTCTATTCGGCAGTCGCCCAACTTGTTTGTCTTACCGTACCCATGAACCAACTTTAAACCATGCAGATAATTTGTTAAATTCTACATACTGCACCTTACATTATAAATCATTTGAATGTGAATCAGCAAGCCACTGTATTTCTCACTAATATTTCCCTCATTTATAAATAATGTAGCAAATTCAACCTGACAAAGCCACATACAAAAATGAGGTAAATTAGGATAGTGGTTTGTGAAAGGAATTTTCAGTAACATACAACTTCATATGCATTTTGCCCCATTATTATGAGTTAGAATAAAATTTAAAAAAACGAAATATATACAAATTTATATATAAAAATAGAAAAATTTGCAGGTGTAGTGCAGGAATTATCATCTTACATGATTTTCCCAGAAGTTGCATAAGAACCTTTTTGGTGTAGGAACGCCCACATTGACACTAATAGGAGGAGGAAGCTTAGGGTTTAACGTCCCATCGACAACTTGGTCATTAGAGACGGAGCTTACGCTCGGAGTTTTGGGTAAGGAAATCGGCCGTGCCCTTTTGAAAGGAGCCATCCCGGCATTTGCCTGGAGTGATTTAGGGAAATCACGGAAAACCGAAATCTGGATGGCCAGGGGTGGATTTGAACCACCGCCCTCCCGAATACGAGTCCAGTGCGTTACCACTGCGCCACTTCGCTCGGTGACACTTAGATTCCTATAATAACCACAAGGAGAAACAGGCGGAAGCAGCAATTGTGAGACGCTTTAGTGGCACATATAAAGCTACTTATCGGTTATAAAAATCTATCATAGCCAATGCCTGTTGTGAAGGAAATACTGCTCAACACAATATACTCATGTATGAACCACTTCATTAACAGATACCACAGAAAATCTCAGTGGGACTATTTTGACTTCATTCTCATGTCAATATATCACAATCGAAACTGTAAAAACGTCTGCATTCACCTTTAAATTCGTATGTTATTCAAATGTCCACAACTCACTTTCATTAATAATCTGTATGGGTGTAATAAAAAGTGGATGCACTGTATTAGAAGGCTACATAAGATGAGATAATGCCTGTCTAATATACAAAACTCAGTTTATTACAGATATTTTACACAGTATGAACAGTAAAAAAACGATAAACTCCTCGCAAATGTGCTGTTTTGTCTTTTGGAGCAAGTTTGTTAAACGCTTTGAAATCAGTCAGAAAACGGTTTGACGAAAATCTGCTGACTTAAATAACCAATTTCAAACTATCGGCTCCGCCACTCGAACACCTAATTGGTCAGTCAGATCTCGTCAGAAAGAGTCAAAAGCGCCACTCGAACGCCTCAAACCGTTTCAGATCGGGGAGCGCCACTCGAACGAACCTTGAGTCAACGCCTTGGCGGATGGCTGACAATAGCAAACGGGCCAGACGATTCAAATGTTCAAATGTTTGTAGAGTCTATGGGACTTAACTACGGGGTCATCAGTCTCTAAACTTACAAACTACTTATGAACTACTTACAACTAAGGACGGCACAAATATCCATGCCCGAGGGGGGATTCAAACCCCCGACCGTAGTGGCCGTGCAGACCGTGACTGAAGCGCCTCAGTCTCCTCGGCCACCGCGGCCGGTGCCAGACGATTCCGGACAGTGCGGAGGATACTACAGATATGGAACAGAAGACTGAAATTATAATGAACGGGAAACACACTCCAATGAAACATTATGATTAAATAGATGAAAATAATCAACTGCTTTTCATTCGATTTCATCAGGGCGTTGACACAAAACTTTCACACCTTGAGTAAACGACACTGCTTGTAAATAGATCATACTACGAGAAATTTTATGCTCTTTCATTTCGGTATTCGAAAACATTTCTGTAGGATGCTTCGTTTTCTAGTTACAGGCAGAAAAAAACTTTGTTTTTCGACTCTCAAAACGTACGCACAAGGAAACGTAGCAGACTCGTATCTATCCTATTTGTGATGCCATCAATTAATCCAGATAGCGCAGACGTCCTTCCAGAATGACAAGAATGGTGGCTTAGTTTTTCATACTTGTAGTTACAAATTCGAGCCCAGTGTCGTATTTCATTTCTTTAATGTCCTCCTTCCATTTTTGATAAATTTTAGTTTGTATTGTTGTTTCCAAAGTGGTAGGATACAGCTGAAAAATTGAGGTTCACACAGATGATATTGAAGATATCCTCGTAGTTAGGTTCATATTTCTTAAGCATTGCGACATTTATATGTGTATATTTCATTTTAAATAGTGTTCTAATAATAACGATTCATCAGATGAAAATTCTAAAAAACGTTCATTTTGACGTCCTCCAGAAAATGGTAATGCCGTGTTTGTGAAAACACTTACAACGTTTCTGTGAAGTCATATTAAGGTCATTTATACCTTTCGAAATACGAGGGTAAGTCAATTATTATCCGCGATTTAGTTATACTTTTGTTCACGTTGGTAGTACTGTCGTTTTACGTTGGTGACGCATGCTTTGTTTATTTGTTGTTATATCTTTGCAATTTTCAAGCTGCTACGTTAGTTTCGTTGTCGCTGCCGTGCTGTTAATCATGGCTGCTCCGCTGTCTATTTGTACCAAAGAAGAGCAACGTTCAGTGATACGTTTTTTGTGGGCTGAAGGTATATCAGGGGCCGAAATTTATAGAAGACTTTCATTACAGTACGGGAGCAGTGTTTTGCCACAACGAAGTGTGTACGAGTGGATTGAAAAATTCCGAAATGGTCGCACGAGTGTTAAGCACGATGAAGGAGCCGGACGACCGTTTACCGCCACAAATGAAGAAACCATTGAGCGATCACGTGAAATGATTCTCTTAGACAGAAGATTAACTACTGATGAAGTGACTCATCGTCTTCAAATTAGTCATAATTCTGCCTACGAAATTATTCACAACAGTCTTGGGTTTCGTAAAGTTTGTGCAAGATGGGTCCCAATACAACTTGTGCACACAGTTGCATAAGCAAAAGCGCCTCGACATCTGCAAAAAACATTTGGATCAATATGGTAACGAAGGGGACAACTTCTTAGACAGAATCATTACTGGTGACGAAACATACATCCATCATTACGAGCCGGAGAGTAAACGGCAGAGTATGGAATGGAAACATCCAAATTCGCCGTGCAAGAAAAAGTTCAAGACCCAACCGTCCGCAGAAAAACTGATGCTTACGGTTTTTTGGGATGCACGACGTTCTGTACTGGAACATTATGGTGAAAGGGGCACAACAAAAAACAGTGTACGTTACAGCGAGATGCTTACTGAAAGGCTAAAGCCTGCAATTCGAAGCAAACGCCGAGGATTGCTGTCAGAAGGTGTGTTGTTGCACGACAATGCCCGTCCGCATACTACTGTCCACACTGCTGAAACGCTCCTGAATCTAAAATTCGAAGTATTTGATCATTCTCCATATAGTCCCGATCTTGCCCCTTCTGACTATCACTTGTTTGGTCCACTCAAACAGGCATTAAGGGGCCGTCATTTTACTCGGCCGAAGCAGTGAAGGAAGCGGTGCATTCCTGGCTCGCAGCTCAATCGAAAACGTTCTTTTATGAGGGCATAAGGAAGCTTGTAGAGCGAAGGACGAAGTGATTGAAAAGCAAGGAGACTATGTCGAAAAATAATGTTGTAAGTTTCGTATTTTATTACAATAAAATTTTATAACTACTTCGCGGATAATAATTGACTTACCCTCGTGAAATTAAAAACAAATATAAAATCCGTGCTATCTGGGTTAAAATTATTTCCAACTTGTGCTTGTTTTTAAGGCAGTACGGCTTTTTTTCGGGTTAATAGGGCTCTCCTTGTCTCTGGGTATGGGCGGTCATACGAGGGAGCTGCGTTTGCAAACGCCTGACGCCTAGGGATGCAAAATCGTTGATAAAAACATCGATGTTCCTGCGGAAAAATATCGATGTTAAAAAAACGATACATCGATGTTTTTCCGATGTTTCCATACGTTTAGGAAATATTAGGAAAAACACACTGAAATGAAGCTGTGTTGCCAGAAAGTATTCTGCCTTATTTATGTTCTTTCACTAGGCTACGTATACACAGCGAAATGGCAGATTAGAATGAAAAAGAAGTTGGAAATAAGGTTTCGCTACCTATTGCGCTGATTTTACTTGGGATTTACATCGATTTGTTCATTACATGCGAAATAACTTGTGTTTTGTTGACGTATTGCATTTTGCTTAGCTGTCGACGTGGAGAAAATTAAACATTATGCACCTTTCAGTTATTACTTAATAATGTATTTTCAAAATGAATATTCATCAATGACGTTTATCAAATCATGTACCTTGCTGAAATGAAAATCTATGTTATACTTGGCTTGTTCGCTTCTTTCCCGGATTTTTCGTCGACTTTTGTTTGATGTTTTAACTGACGTTTTGACAGTACGATATCAGTCTGACTGGGTAACACTATCAAAGATTCGATTCCACTGATGTTGGAGGGTGAAATTTCAGTAATACCAGCAGCCTGTGCTTGACAAGCATCAGTTACTGTAATCATCAATGATCGACATAAAAAACGAGATAGACTCCAAGAGGCAATATGACAAATAATAACCATGAAAGCTTTTAATTTTGTTTAAGAATTTGGGATTTGTCTTCGCAATATCTGCATTCTCCAGTGTCGTGAAGGTCCAATAACTTTTGAATTTGGAAATAATAAGATTTATTTTATAACGGAACTTTACATCAAATGCAAACCATATGATTGAAGAGCCACTCTTCCTACGCAATTTTTTTCCTTCGCATTTGACATAGGTTTGATGATTTCGAAATTTTTTGTTATTCTGAAGTCATCGGTGTGATATTACAGTTGCGATGTTTGTGTGCATTACTTTCAATATCCCATAGAACTCTAGATTCGGATTTATAAAATTGGTAGTCCTTGCGTTTGACCACTGCCTGCTGCACACAACAAACTCACGATAGCAAACCACTACACGTGTGGCTAATTGGCTTTATGTACGCGTACAAACTGTCCAACAAAAGTGAAACATACTATTGTTTTCACTCGAACAGGTGACTGCAGCACTGAGAGAATAGCAAACAAAGGTGAATAAATGATATTGTTGTTAGTTTCATATTTCACTTACCTACTATTTCAAAAGTATGAAAACAGCGACGAGCGACGACAGCAGGAGCACCGCACTTGAGCTGACGCTGGCTGAGCAACTAATATAGTAATAATTAGATTAGATTAGATTAGATTAATACTTGTTCCATAGATCATGAATACGACACTTCGTAATGATGTGGAACGTGTCAGTTAAATGAAGTGTGTCTATACATAATATTACTTGACACTCAATATTTGAATTTTTATTTTTTTTAATTTTTTTTATTTTTTTTTATTTTTTTAATTTTTTTTAAAAGTTTTTCCTGAAGTTCTAACTTTTATCTAGAAATTCATCTAATGTGTAGAAGGAATTGCCATTCAGAAATTCTCTTAATTTATTTTTAAATGCTAGTTGGCTATCTGTCAGAATTTTGATACTACTAGGTAAGTGACCAAAGACTTTTGTGGCAGAATAATTAACCCCTTTCTGTGACAAAGCTAAATTTAACCTTGAATAGTGTATGTCACCCTTTCTCCTAGTGTTGTAGCTATGCACACTGCTGTTACGTTTGAATTCAGTTGGATTGTTAATAACAAATTTCATAAGTGAATATATATATTGTGAAGCTACTGTAAAGATTCCTAGATCCTTAAACAAATGTCTGCAGGATGATCTTGGGTGGGCTCCAGCAATTATTCTGATGACCCGCTTTTGGGCAATGAATACTTTCTTACTAAATGATGAATTGCCCCAGAATATGATGCCATAAGAAAGCAGAGAATGAAAATAGGCATAGTATGCTAGTTTACTGAGTTGTACATCACCAAAGTTTGCAATCACCCTAATAGCATAAGTAGCTGAGGTCAAACGTTTCAGCAGATCTTCAACGTGTTTCTTCCAATTCAACCCCTCATCAATGCATAAACCTAAAAATTTTGAATATTCTACCTTAGCTATAGATTTCTGGTTGAAGTCAATATTAATTAATGGTGTGATACCACTTATTGTGTGAAACTGAATATACTGTGTTTTTTCAAAATTTAAAGAGAGTCCACTTACAGAGAACCACCTAATAATTCTCTGAAATACTTCATTGACGATTTCATCAGTTAATTCCTGTGATTCGGGTGTGATAGCGATACTTGTATCATCAGCAAAGAGAACTAGCTTGGCATCTTTATAAATATAGAAAGGCAAATCATTAATATATATTAAGAACAGCAAAGGTCCCAGTACCGAACCCTGTGGCACCACCTCTTTTTTGGACCCTAAAATGGTCCGGCCGGGTTTTTAACAAAATGGGGAAATGTCCTATTTTTTGCGTTGTGCAATGCTTCAACTTGAAAGTGTGTAAATATAACTCACTGAACTGTCACAATCACTAACTCTACAGAATTCAACCTTTTTTGAAACAATGTGATTTTTTCCCCGTGTCTGTGCTATATTGCTCTGAGGTCAAGCTACTTCGTAACAATAATTGTTATATTGAAATAAATGTCGTGGTAATTGTCGCAGAATACGAGCTTCGAGGCGACCAATTACAAACATACGTCTGCAACAATGCTAGACAGTGCAATACATATAGTAATACTATGAAACACTCCCCTCCTTTTTCTGGTAGGAGTGTTGTGTTGTGTGACACTCAAAAATAAGACGTTCAGTATGTCGTGCTGGGACTCGTCAGTTTTGTGTGTGTCTGTCAACCAGACTTATGACTTTAAGATCAAAAGCTAGTGCAATGTTGGTTATACATAGGTTAAAACCTTGTTCAAAACTTCAAATAAATGTTAGATGCCACAGTCACTATTAACGTTTCATCATTAGACTGTTTAGGACCAAAGAGATGTAACTACATAAACAGTGTTTTGAAAAAAATCGATTTAAAGCTTTCGTCCTAAAAACTGAGTAGTTTTTAATAATTAAGTGCGAGCCTTTGTACGCTAAATCAACTTTTTATTTTATTCATTATTTTTTCACCTACGCCTTACATATTCCGTTCACTAACCTAGATGCTAATCATGTATATAGTCACGTCGGTCTGATCGGAAATGGGAACATAACTATATCAAGGAACGCTTAGATATATTTTACAGTTACTTTATTCGTGACTATTTTACAGTCAACAGTACTATGGTTTTCGTAAATGATGCATCGTAAAAACTTTCAGGTGAAAACAGTGGTGGTCGGCAAAGTACTTTATGGAAAAAATGTTCAGCACTAGGGTTGCCAGATTGAACTCGAGGCAGGCCCGGAGACCAGACGTGCCCCCCTCCCCCTTGGCCAATGACTCACCCCCCCCCCCCTAACTGCGACCAACTCTCCCCCCCCCCCCCCCCAACCCAACCAGAATTGTCGTCTTCTGCAGAAAATTGTTTCGGCAAGAAATTAAGAAATGACTGATTCTGCTTTTGTGTGGTAATATTCGCTTTGTGTCTTTCTGATTGTAAATGTTTATTCACAGCTTTCACTCCGTCGTAGTTATCAGTAAATGAGAGATTGCATATTCTGCACTTACACATACACTCATCAGTATCGACTTTTTGTAGCCACTCTTTATAATTTTCTTCCTGCAACCATTGTTCGTGGAAAGAACTTGCATATCGTCTCTTTATTTCACTGTTACTACTCACTAATCTGAGTTAATGCAAGCTTGTCTGATCGCACACGATCAGAGTATTCCAAAAATTGCCAGTAAACTGATAAACAATGAACGAACGAACACAAATAATAGACGTCGCCAGCTGACACGTGTCAGGTGAACGGTTCGTTTGCCGCAACAGTGTTTGCTTAATGATGCGCTAGCCGATTACTACCGACGCAACAATGAAAAGCTTTCAGAGGAAGAATAGAAAAGTAGCGTTTTGTTGCAGTAAGAAATTGACATTTATATAAAGTTATTCATAATTACTAGAAACGAGCCGGCCGGGAATGGCCTAGCGCACTGAGGCGTCTTGCCGCTGCTCCCGCCAGAGGTTCGAATCCCCTCGTAGAACATGGATGTTGTGTTTGTCCTTAGTTTAAGTTACGTTAAGTTCGCTGTAGATCGTCGCTACATGAGCATAGTACTTAAAAAGCGTCGTAAAAAAATAAATAAAAAAAAAAAGTTAAGATGAAGGTTACATTCAAGCCCGGAGATGAGAGTCATTGGCCCGTAGACCCGGAGAATTCATTCCAAACCAGGGCACTCCGGGCGGCGCCCGGAGATCTGGCAACCCTATTCAGCACTTAAGACAATAATTACAGGTGGAGTGATGAAATATCAGGATTTCACTGCTATGTAGTTCTACGGGTCTCAACACTTCATGCTTCTTAATTTGTAAGAAGATGAAAACAAATTTCGTAAGATGTATTCCAAACAAGACTCTGATAATACAGTAGACACATCACTAGCACTTGAGTTGTCAATACGAGAGGGAGAGAGAGAGAGATTCTTTTATGAATCTAGAAATGTCCTCTTTCATGCAGACGGACATCTGGTAACCCTATCAAAACATCGATGTATCGTTTGCGTCCCTACTGACGCGTGACGAGCGAGTTGCAGGAGCGGTGGTTTGCGCATGCGCAGCTGACGGAGATGATGCGGCGGCTGGGCACGCAGGCGGCGGCGGAGCGCGGTGCGGGCGACCGGCCGGCCGTGTCGTCGATGCTGTCGCACGACCTCAAGCACTTCCTGGCCGTGCAGCCGCTGCCCAACGACCGCGGCGCGCACTGCTACATGGCGCTCAGCCCCGACTCCTACCCCAACTGGGCCGCCAAGGCAAGTCTCACACTAACGCTCCGCAGGACTAGGCTGACCAAATGCAAAACGAGGACATTGTTGTTGTGGCCTTCAGTCCGGAGACTGGTTTGATGCAGCTCTCCACAATACCCTATCCTGCGCAAGCCTCTTCAACTCTACATAAGAATGGCAACCTGCATCTGTCTGAATCTGCTTACTGTATCCTTCTCTTGGTCTTCCTCTGCGGTTTTTACCCCACACACTTCCCTCCAACGCTAAATTCACAATTCCTTGATGTCTAAGAATGTGTACTACCAATCGATCCCTTCTTTTAGTCAAGGTATTCC
Organism: Locusta migratoria; assembly: GCA_026315105.1. Lineage (NCBI taxonomy): Eukaryota > Metazoa > Arthropoda > Insecta > Orthoptera > Acrididae > Locusta > Locusta migratoria. The sequence goes on along the minus strand of CM048744.1, from coordinate 853,770,198 downwards.
AAAAATTCCTTTTCTCCCCAATTCTGTTCAGTACCTCTTCGTTAGTTATGCGATCCACCCATCTAATCTTCAGCATTCGTCTGTAGCACCACATTTCAAAAGCCTCAATCCTCTTCCTGTCCCCACTGTTTATCGTCCATGTTTCACTCCCATACAAGGCAACACTCCACACAAATGCCTTCAGAAAGGACTTCCTTAGGCTTACATCAATATTCGATGTTAACAAATTTCTCAAGCCCCGACTCCTACCCCAACTGGGCCGCCAAGGCAAGTCCCACACCTAACGCACCGCAGGACTCGCTTGACCAAACGCAAAACGAGGACAAACAACTTCAAAAAGCAGAACAAAGTACTACAAAAGAGGACGCACAAAACATACATTCACATTTAGTAAATAAATTAATTAGAAATAGTCAGAACATACATAACGGTGCTTTCAGACAGCCAATAAGACTGTTGTTGTTTTTTGTTGTGGTCTTCAGTCCGGAGACTGGTTTGATGCAGCTCTCCACAATACCCTATCCTGCACAAGCCTCTTCAACTCTACATAAGAATGGCAACCTACATCTGTCTGAATCTGCTTACTGTATCCATCTCTTGGTCTTCCTCTGCGGTTTTTACCCCACACACTTCCCTCCAACGCTAAATTCACAATTCGTTGATGTCTAAGAATGTGTCCTACCAATCGATCCCTTCTTTTAGTCAAGGTATTCCAAAAATTCCTTTTCTCCCTAATTCTGTTCAGTACCTCTTCATTAGTTACGCGATCCACCCATCTAATCTTCAGCATTCGTCTGTAGCACCACATTTCAAAAGCCTCAATCCTCTTCCTGTCCCCACTGTTTATCGTCCATGTTTCACTCCCATACAAGGCAACACTCCATGCAAATGCCTTCAGAAAGGACTTCTGTAGGCTTAAATCAATATTCGATGTTAACAAATTTCTCTTTTTCAAGAACGCTTTTCTACCCATTGCCATTCTGCATTTTATATCCTCTGTACTGCGGCCATTATTTGTTATTTTACTGCCCAAGTAACAAAACTCATCTACCTCCTTTATTGCTTCGTTACCTAATCTAATTCCTTCAGCTTCGCCTGATTTTCTTAGACTGCACTCCATTACCCTAGTTTTGCTCTTGTTAATGTTCATCCTATATGCACCTTTCAGCACACTGTCCATTCCTTTCAACTGCTCTTCCAGGTCCTTTGCTGTATCTGACAGAATTACTATGTCGTCAGCAAAATGCAATGTTTTTAATTCTTCCCCCTGAACTTTAATTCCTTCTCCAAATTTCTCCTTGCTTTTCCTTATAGCTTGCTCAATGTACAAATTGAATAACACTGGAGAAAGGCTACAACCCTGTCTTACTCCCTTTCCAACCACTGCATCCCTTTCATGGCCTTCAACTCTGACAACCGCTGTCTGGTTTTTGTACAAGTTGTAAATAAACTTACGCTCCCTATATTTTACTCCTGCTTGCTTGAGAACTTGAAAGAGTTTAGTTTGTTCCAATCAGCATTGTCAAAAGCCTTCTCCAAATCTACAAAAGCTAGAAATGTAGGTTTGGCTTTTCTTAATCTATCTTCTAGGATAAGACGTAAAGTGAGTATTGCCTCCCATGTTCCTACATTTCTCCTGAACCCAAACTGATCTTCCCCGAGGTCGGCTTCTACCAGCTTTTCCATCCTTCTGTAAATAATTCGTGTTAATATTTTGCAACCATGACTTATTAAACTGATGGTTCTGTAGTTTTCACACCTGTCTGCACCTGCTTTCTTTGCATTGGGGATTATAACATTTTTCTTAAAGTCTGAATAAGACTGTAACTTTACGTTTTTTCCCTGTGTAAACATATCGGGATTAAATTTTACTTACGGCTTAGTCAATGTGTTGCAATATTGGAAAGGAAACGTTCGCTTTACGAGGATACGACGTGCTACTCAAAATTTTCGGGACTGGTGCTGCCATCTGTTGAAAACCTTACCTTTGGACTGATGGTCACCATCACCCTCAAAGTAGTTCCCATCCACACGTACACATTGGTCTCTGCGCTTCTGCTACTGGTCAGATTTTTTTCTGGAAGTCCTGTTCTTTGCCAAGAAGGTCCCGGTGAGCAAATGCCGCGCTGGAGTAGCCGAGCGCTTTGGAGTGCCACGTTACGGATCGCGCGGCCTCCTGCGTCGGTCGTTCGAATCCTCCCTTGGGCAGGGATGTGTGTGTTGTCCTTATGTTAGTTTAACGTAGTTTAAGTAGTTTGTAAGACTAGGGATTGATGACCAACGTAGTTTGGTCCCAAAGAATTAAAACATTTGAACTTTTGATTTGGTGAGCAAGGACGTGTGACTGGGCACATTGTCATGATCCGCTCAGGGAGCTCAGCATTAATTTGTTGAGTACAGGCTTGGCGCACCTGGGTTCTCTGAGCTGGGGACTGATAAGTGCCGCCAGTTCTCTGACACCGTAATCTCTGGGCACACTTCAGCGACCACCATGTGGCGTGAAACGTTGTCTTTACCAGGGAATGGGGATCTTGGCTTGACTTCCCAGGTTGCGAGGAAGGAAATACCCCTATAAAAAACCCTCAATCTTAAGGTGTGTTAGGCACTGATGGTATGCATGGCTGTTGAGGTAGAACAGTCGCTAGTGAGCAACCTCTAGGGATACCGCCGCACCTCAGTTGTATAAGGCTTACCTAAGCATGCGGAGCTCTGTCTAGGTGGACATTTAGTTCCCTAGCTGCTTGTGGGACCGAGATGAATAGTTTTCAGTTGTCCCTCGAATCTTCCAGTAGGATATGTGCACCACTGCGGGGTAGTAACACCCAAACCATCAAAAAGGGCTTGGGTATGCAGCAGTGGCTGCTGGTGATCAGAAAAGATGGTAGTGCACTTTTTCGCCAATAAAAAGTTCGGCCTCTCCATTGTGGCAGCTCGATGCATTCGGAAAAAATGCTATTAAGTCAAGATATCATAGATGTATATGGATCAGAAACAATCACTCGACCGCAGACACAATATCTACCCGAGGCGTTTAAAAAAAATGAATTCACGACTTTTCGTTTTAACTGTCTGTGAAATTGTCAGACTTGGAATAGGTCTACCTAGCCTATTGATTTATAATTTCTCTTCAAACCTGCTTAAATTGAATGGTTCAGAAAGCAAGGAAATTACTTCACCTTTTCCTTGAGAATCAAAATTAACTATAAAACACGCTAAACAACGGACACAACGCACAGTTACTTCGCTCGCAGCTACACGTGAACTGGTAAGAAGGCGCGAAAAGCCCGCTTTTTTAGGGGCGACTCCGGTTGTCTTCGGGACAGTTCGGACTCTGTTTCTGACAGGGTGGGTCGGGCGGGGTGTTTATACACTCAAGGCGCCTATACGGAAACACTGTTGCCAAGCGTTGCCCCCGCACCCCGCACACCCCCTGAGACACCCTAGTCGGCGTTTGCAGGCCGGCTGCAAACCCAGCCGCTGTCGGCGAAGTTCGGTCCACTCGGGAGCGGTTGGTGTGTAACAGTCCGGGCGTTTCGAAAGAGATAAATGGAGTGCTACTTCTCCCATTTCATAAAATCTCTAACAGTAAACGGAGTTTAAGAATATTGTTATCCCTGGGGGTAGCGCAAATCTGCAAACGTATGCAGGAGCCGCCCCTGGTAAGCAGCCCTCTGGACTAAAGAGTGTCAAAAACATTTTACAGTAATTGTAACAGAAGGCATGTTGGTAATGTGTTTTTAGTCACGTAAAGAAAAGAAGGTAGTTTCAAGACATTATCGTCATTAAAAGGGTTTGGGAGGCATTGCTGGCTCACTGAAATATGTTTAGCATTTGCACAATGGGATTCTGCTAATAGAAACATCTAGCTCTCAACCAGGTGCAAACCTTCGAAAGCGACTTGCCTTGGGGAATATCCCATTGAGACAGAAGTACACAACACTCTTAATTACAGCAAAGAAGTTGTGACATGTAGGGACCTCATGGACATTCTCAGAGAATAATTGAAGGCTGTGTGGGCATAAGAGGGCACCATTGGTCTGCAGCAAATAATGAAAAGGGTGGGCGGAGAGCTACAGAAATTGGTTTCCTTTATCCTTACATTTAATAGTCCAAAGTTCCCTGAGCAATTTAAGACAGGACTTCTGCCAATGACAGTAAGACCTTATGTCCCACATCTCATGCGCTGCTTTAAATGTCAGTCCTTTGAGCACACAACGCAAGGATGTAATGGAGTATCCACCTGTGGTGCATGTGGTAAACCTGCCCATGACAGGGCAATGTGTTATGGGGCTCTGACTCTACTTGTCCAAGGGGTCGAGATGTAGATTGTCTCATAATATCGCAGGAACTCTGCATGCTCAACATGGGCAATCACACCATTTTTATGCCTTCATGGGGATGTTCTCAGCCGTTGACCTTCCTTTCTGCTCTCCAGCTCTTGCAGACTCTGCTCAGTGGGAAGCCACTGATGACCTCCACAACAGTGACCACTTTCCACTGTGGATCCACTTACCGGATGGGCCATCATTGTGGTAGCAGCCGCCAAGATGAATAACTAGCAGAGCAAATTGGCCTTTGTTCAGTCGTTTGGCTGTATTTGAACACCAAGATGACATCCCTGCTTGGGAGGACAAGATAACACAAGTGACCTTTCTGTTCCTAGATCATCAGATGAACTTTGAAGGCATCCTGTTCCTTGTGGTCAGATGAGTGCCACATGGCAATTAAAGGCAGGCGTGCGGCCCTTCGGTGGTTTAAGGGTGTTTCAACAACTGACGACCTAACAGCTTTTTGAGTTGCAAGAGCCAAGCTAGACGCATTATTAAGGAGAGCAAAGAAAGGTCATGGCAAGCATTCCTTAGCTCTGTCAACCACTCCACTTGTTCCAGAAAAGTATGGGAAACCAACAGGAGTATTTCTGGTAAAGGCAATCATTTACCTATCACAGCTGTACTGAAACGGGGGTGTCTACAAACAACACCTGGAGCCATCAGCCAGACAATTGCAGACCATTTTTCATACTACTGCCAAGGCTAGCCTGGGTCTAGCGCTCCAGCAATATTGTGCAGCCATGGAGATGGGGAAGTTGGATTTCAGGTCCAACAACGTTGAATCCTACAATAGCCCTTTCTCCATGTGGGAGTTGGAATCTACTCTGTCTGAGTCTCATGCGACTGCACTTGGCCGTGACAGTATACAGTACAGCATGCTTCAGCACCTGTCTGGAGAATCAAAGGAAATCCTCCTTGCATGTTCTAATTTGATATGGCAGGCTGGCCATTTTCCCAACTCGTGGAGGGAAGCGATTATAATTCCGCTTCTTAAATGAGGGATGGACTGAACACTTCCTAGTAGTTACCAGAGTGTCGCCCCAACGAGTTCTGTAGGAAGGATCCTGGAACGGATGTTCAGTTGCAGCCTGGTCCGGATGTTAGAGACCAGGCAGTTGCTTAGCAGCTCTCAGTGCAGTTTCAAGAGAAACCACTCCACTGTCAACAACCTGACGCTGTTAGTCTGCTATCCAGCAGGCATTCCTACGTAAACAGCTCTGTATCAGGATCTTCTTCGATATCAGTATAGCTTTACGACACTACCTGGCGACGCCTTACTCTAGAGCAGCTCCATTAATGGGGCTTCCATGCCCACCTCCCTATTTCTCTACAGTCCTTCCAGTATAAGCGATTTTTTAGGTACCGAATTGGTGGGATGTTGTCAGAACATTCTGAGCCTGGAGAGAATGGTGTTCCTCAAGGGACTGTTTTAAATGTTACCCTCTTTACTATAGCCATCAATAGTATCATATCCACTGTATGGAGTCTTGTACAGTGCTCCTTATTCGTGGACGATTTTGCAGTTTTCTGTTATTCCTCCAACATTGCGGCCATGACTCGTTAGTTGCAACTGACAGTGCAGAGGTTGGAGGAGTAGGCAACAAAGACGGGTTTTCAATTTTCTACTGATAAGTGTTTGCGTGTCCATTTTAATCGTTTTCGTGGTATTTTTAGTCTTCCTGATCTGCAACTGGGTGGCACCACTCTCCCCTTTAAAGAATCGGTGAGGATTCTGGGCCTCCTTTTCGACTCCAAACTTTCGTGCTCCTGCATCCGAGGGATTTGAAAACCAGGGCCCAGAAGGCGCTGAACATTTTAAAAGGCCTTAGCCACAGGTCGTGGGGAGCAGATAGGGCACGTCAGCTCGAGTTTTATAAGGCTTTCGTACAGTCACGGTTAGATTATGGGTGCACAGTCTATGGATCAGCGAGACTTTCATATCTGAAAACCATGACGCTGTCATCATGAGAGTATTAGGCTGGCCACTGGTGCTTACAGGACCAGTCCCATCCCCAGTCTCTGTACTGAGACTGGCGAAATGCCAGTCACCATCTGGCGGCGACTCATTGTGGTGCTTCAGGCCAGTAAGAGTGTTGCTAATCCAAATTGTCCAGTTGCTAGGCCTGATATGATGCGCATGTTCTCTAATCACCCTCAAGCAGCCAGACCGTTTGGGATCTATGTGCAGCTAATTCTGAAGTTACTTGATGTAGCTCAAGCACGGCTCCAAACCCAGGGTGTCAACCACCTGCTGTCATCCCGGCTACTGCAGAGACCCAGAGTAATTTTAGATTTAGTACAGTACAGCAGAAGCTGTACTCCTGCCAGTGTTTTTACCTCATTATTTTATACAATTTTAACTAAGCGCTGCGACTATGTTGCTGTATTCACGGATGGGTCTAACCGTAAGCAAGCGGACTCTGTTGGTTGCTCTGTTGTTTTCCCTGATCCGGTCACCAAGATCCGAATTCCGCCAGAGTTTACTGTCTTTGATGCGGAACTTCATGCCATTCTGTCGGCAGTGCAGCAGATGAAACGTGTAGCAAGTTTTAAATTCCTTGTTTGTTCAGACTCACTGAGTGCCCTTCAGTCCCTTCAAACCCTATACCCACCGGATAAATTAGTCCAGAACATCCAGGACGCCCTTTCTCACCTTCAAAGTCTGGGGAAGATGGTGTCCTTCTGCTGGGTCCCAGATCATATTGGTATTAAAGGGAATGAAAGGGTGGACGTTGTAACAAAAGAGGCGTGTTGCGCAAGTACAGTATCTCAGTGTCCTATTCGCTTGCATGCTCTGGCCAGATTGTCGAGGAACAGAGTCATGTGTCGATGGGAGGTTCAGTGGCGAGAAATAATGAACAACACATTGTGTTCATGAACTCCACCACACAACTGTGCCAGACATCCTTCTAACCGCATAGGTGGGATGAAGTCCTCCTCACTAGTCTTTGTATAGGTCACTGACCCATGAACAAACAAGGAATTTAAAACTTGCTACACGTTTCATCTGCTGCACTGCCGACAGAATGGCATGAAGTTCCGCATCAAAGACAGTTTCTTGCTCTAGCAGAAAGATCCTCCTTGGTGTGGTGCTTGCGATGCACGGTTAACTGTGCATCACATTTTGGTTCAATGTGTTTTACATTCAGAGCAAAGGGCGGCAGCTGTTTTGCTGAGTGATCGGCCCTCTATTTTACGGGATGATTCAATGACTCTGTTCCGCCTTTTAAAATTTTGTGAATCTTCAGGCTTATTTCCTACAATTTTAGGGCAACGTTTTTATGAATGTGTACTGTTCCTAGAAATTTTCCAGTAATTTGGTTTACGTTCCTCATTATCGGTTTTCTTGAAAGGCTAGCATGTCACAACATTAACCATTAAAAGCTATTTTGCTAAGATTTTTAGAAATGTAGAAAAGTCCACATTTTCTGAGCATCACTTGCGAATTTTCTTTATTTTCGATATGCTAATTAACATTTTGCTCCTTTTTTCCTGTCATACTTCCGTAAACACATGTTGTAACTAGTTGAATTCAATAAAAAACAAAATGGTAAAAACATCTAGGTACAGAAAAACGCACCAGTGACTTTTATGAAATGGGGCTTGCTTTATTCGATGAACCGGTTTTCGAACTTTTTCAATTTCATCTTCAGATAGTACAGGAACTTGAAAAAGTTGGAAAACCGGTTCATGGAATAAAGCAAGCTCTATTTCATAAAACTGACTGGTTGCGTTTTTCTGTACCTAGATTATACTAGCAGTCACGGGTTCTGTATCATCCAATATGGATAATCTAAATAAAAAATCGTACTGACGTGTTTTACGGCCCACTTTAGATTTGAAGTTTTATATGCTTTGAAAACATTTTGGACCAAAATAATAATGTAAATAATAAAACGTTAATTAATAAGTGTGTCTGAAACCCTTTTAAGAAAAATTTAGGTAGTGGCGAGTTCTATGGTTAGTTCTGTTCATTGCGGACGCTGATCATATTTGTTCGTTGATGTTCGAAGTGTTCTTGGCTCAGCTTTTTTATTACAGAGGGCATTGAGCCCCCTGACCGGGTAATCTTTATCGTCATAGACTAACGCCTTGCCCACTACGCTACAGCTATCGAGCAAAAGCTCTGACCTTTAAACTCATACTATTCATGGCCGTTGTTAACTGATGCTAATATGGCATTTGTAGACACTAGATTATCATTTATCGTACGAAAAACGATGTGTTTTTGTTAATTCCTCAGTGCGCCATTCCTTTTAAATGACAACGTGTAAGTTACAATAAGAAAATCATCAAATACGGAATGCCACGTGACATCTCCGAATGGCTGGTTTTCGTTAATTCAATGGAGGGTGTCAAATCTCCATTATTTTTGCAAATATGTCTCAAACTATACGAGATATGGAAAAAAACCATAAGGGAGATAAGTTGTAGAGAATTTTCTCCTCTATCAATTAGGTTATTCAATTTTCGTGTCAGATGAATGGTTCGTTTGCAATTACAATTATACAGGGTGATTCAAAAAGAATACAACAACTTTAGGAATTTAAAACTCTGCAACGACAAAAGGCAGAGCTAAGCACTATCTGTCGGCGAATGAAGGGAGCTATATCGTATATCGCAGCCGCGCGAGCGCAGCCGCCGCCGCTCGGCGCCTGCACAGCTGCAGCGCTGCCCGTGCGAGCCGGAGCCGCCGCCGCCGCCATGCTCGCCCGCGGGTGCCACGCCGCAGCGCGTGCCCTGCCCCGCCGCCGCCCCCGGCGCGCCCGCGCGCGGCGCCGCCGCCGGCCCCTCGCCGCAGCGCCTCTGCGACTGCCCGCCCGACCAGATCTGCTGGTGCCCCCGGGGCGGCACGCCCGCCGCCGGCTACCAGTCCTCGTGAGTACTCGTCTCCACATACCAGAGGCGTTTCAAAAGTCCCACACATGGCACCACCGGTGCGTATCGAGGCCACGAAACAACATGCGCTTACATTGGGCAAGACCAACTACAATATATCACACCTGAAGGCAGAATCCAAGATGGCGGCAGTATTAGGCCAAGCCAAGGCCTTACGCCCCAGGGGCGCCACACCCGCCGCCGCTTACCAGTCCTCGTGAGTACTCGTCTCCACATACCAGGGGCGTTTCAAAAGTCCCACACATGCCACCACCGGCGCGTATGAGGCCACGAAACAACATGCGCTTACATTGAGCAAGACCAACTACAATATATCACACCTGAAGGCAGAATCCAAGATGGCGGCAGTGTTAGGCCAAGCCAAGGCCTTACGCCCCAGGGGCGCCACGCCCGCTGCCGGCTACCAGTCCTCGTGAGTACTCGTCTCCACATACCAGGGGCGTTTCAGAAGTCCAGAGATGGCACCACCGGCGTGTATCGAGGTCACGAAACAACATGTGCTTACATTGGGCAAGACCAACAACAATATATCAGACCTGAAGGCAAGAATCCAAGATGGCGGCAGTCTTAGGCCAAGCCAAGGCCTTATGCCCCAGTGTCGCCACGCCTATCGCCGACTACCAGTCCTCGTGAGTACTCCCCTCACATACGAAGGACGTTTGAAAAGTCCAGAAATGGCACCACCGGCGCGAATCGAGGCCACGAAACAACGTGCGCTTACATTGGGCAAGACTAACTACAATATATCACACCTGTAGGCAGAATCCAAGATGGCGGCAGTGTTAGGCCAAGCCAGGGCCTTACGCCCAGGGGCGCCATGCCCGCCGCCGCTTACCAGTCCTCGTGAGTACTCGTCTCCACATACCAGGGGCGTTTCAAAAGTCCCACACATGCCACCACCGGCGCGTATCGAGGCCACGAAACAACATGCGCTCTCATTGGGCAAGACCAACTACAATATATCACACTTGAAGGCAGAATCCAAGATGGCGGCAGTGTTAGGCCAAGCCAAGGCCTTACGCCCCAGGGGCGCCACGCCCGCCGCCGGCTACCAGTCCTCGTGAGTACTCCCCTCACATACGAAGGGCGTTTCAAAAGTCCAGAGATGGCACCACCGGCGCGTATCGAGGGCACGAAACAACGTGTGCTTACATTGGGCAAGACCAACTACAATATATCAGACCTGAAGGCAGAATCCAAGATGGCGGCAGTCTTAGGCCAAGCCAAGGCCTGACATTTCGCATCAGGGGCCGTCTGTGAACAGCAGGGAAATTGAATAGCGACTTGTCGGCCTTTACGGTGTAAACTGCTGTGCGAATTTTGAATGTATTTTCATCCCTTCGGTTCTACAACCTTCCTTTGACTTAGACCATAAACAGAAGTTCACATCTCGTTACATAACAGTACCAAAACATGTCCACCAATACTGTCAAAAAAACAACTACTGATTTTAAAAAAAAATGTAAAATCAGTGATTAATCTTTCTGAAAATGCAATCTTGAGTAACAACAGGAATAATCCCTCCCTTCCTACAAAACTTTAGCATCAACATTATCATGTCTTAACCCCAGACTGTAAAATCAATTTGAATGTTTCTCTGGGTAAGCACACATTCTTGTGGCACACGTGTACTTCTAAGGCACTTGATATTTTGAAGCACACTGTAACTAACGTCACATCACTAAATGCATTATCCTTTAATTTAATAAAAGAAACATAGTTATCCTTCACGAAAATTGTAAATGGATGAACATTCCTGTTGGGCTGCAGGCCCCCGCCCTCCAAGATCTCGCTGCAGCCTCCCCTAGACAGTGTGTGTGATGGTGAGGGGGGGGGAGGGAGACAAAAAAAGAAAGGTATCAGTCCTCTCCCAATATGAGTAAAGGCGCAGCGCCTCTTCATATATATAAATTTGCTCGGTGATTACCTCAGCCCCCAGCAGACTACGATCCTGGATACGCCACTGAATATCAGCCATTCCAGACCCTCGGAAATCACGGGATATTCGGAGATAAATAGCCAAATCTTTCTGACTAGTGAATAGTGTAGGCCTAAATGTCGTTGATACTCATTACACTTACCAGCAATTTAAACGTTCCCAAACTTTCGTCTCTCACCATATTTTCCAAAATCGCAACATATTTGGAACAAAGGTCAAATATTTGTGGGAAGGAACATCATAAAGGTCATTGCTGATCATGCCATTTGCAGCAGCAATTTCATTCTCCGTTCTTCAGTCACACATAAAGCACCAAATCGATGTTCCTAACTCCTGAGACAGCACATAGGACTACTGGATGACATAATACTGTTACATGAATAACAAAATCCCACAAAGAAATAACTCCTGCAATGTGTTACAAACAAGATTAAAAAAGGATATTTACATGGGACGAGATTCGAACGCAGCACCTCTTGCCTTGTAGTGCACCACTCTACCCTTTACGCTACGGCATCTCAACACCATTAATCCTTTCATATTTTGTATATCCGTTCCTATATGTTTGTTTCTCAATGTTAATATATGATTTTAATTACTTTTAATTGTAATAAATTGATTCAGAGTTAATTTTGTAATTCATCTTTAATTCGCTGTTGCCCTGAAACGGTTTATTTTCTTAGTGGGTCTGAAAATAGTTCCCCCTTGAAACTTGGCCAGTACTTTGCCAATACAGTCCGCGATGTTATGGATGAATAGGAGGAAAACTTTTCCAGCAGATGGTTGTTGCTGTCGCCTATTTCCAGATACTTTTCTACTTGGATGGAGTGCTCGGTCGATCTCGTTATCAGTATAACCATCTTTCTTAAAAATCGCCCGCAAATGATTCAGCTCCTCTTGCAAATAGATTGGTTCACAGATATTGTTAGCTGTGTTCACATGTGTTTTTATGACACCTCTCTTCTGCCTAGGGTGGTGATTCTAGTTCTTATGCAGGTAACGGTCGGTGTGTGTATCTTTTCTGTAGGCCTTGTGCCCTAAGGTCCCATCTTCCCATTTCATTACTGATACATCTAAGAAATTAAGTTGTCCATTACTCTCCTTCTACATGGGACTTTTATCTTCAGATTAATACTATTTAGGTGTACAAACAACTTACGGGTATGCTGCCGGGTGAAGTCGACGGTTGTCGACGACGTCACCCGACAGCATACCCGTAAGTTGTTTGAACACTCATTACGCCGGAAAAAGTTAAAGTTTCATATTTAGGTGTAATCATTTAAATCCTCTTCACCGTGGTTCCATATAACAAAGGTTGTGATGGGACCGTGTAATTCCACCTATTTAGGAATACCATCACATATTTAAAGTTTGTTGTTTAGTTATTTGATATTCACTCCCGTAAGTATATGAGATTTTCTAGTTAGAGGTCCTGGTACTCAGTGCCTCTAAATAAGTTCTTTCCAATTTAAATTTGGTCGAGCTTCTTCTCCATAAAAATCATAGTTAGAAGAGAGACATTTGAGCACGCCACACTTTCTCACTCATGAAATGAGAAGAGTCTTCCTTTCAACGTAAACAACATCTTCGGTTTATTTTTCCCTTTTTACAGTGATTAAACCGACTTACAGTTCTGATTTACAATATTACAACCAGAACACATATACAGTCTTGTGACCTCACTATGCTCAGGTCAACTTTACAATGGTAACTAATTATAAAACAACACACTCTCAATGACAGTACCTTTTCCATTGCAAACACCTGTGTGCAGGTTCACAGAGTTGTTATTATGCACAGTGGTTTGCCTCTGCACATTCCATGCCCTTAGTAAAGTTTCTGTCTGGGCCTTCACCTGCGAAATAAAGAGCCCAGGACAGTAACAGTCCCAATAAAACCTCCCTAAATATATAAAAAACTACTTCATTTGGCCATCTGGTAGGAGAGCATGTAGTGTTTGATTCACTACAAGGTGTCAACTACGTACTGATACCACTTCGAAGGGCTTTTGGTGGCCGATTGCAGCACGTGTTGTTCAAAATATTCCATGAATAAATTAGCAATTGCGGGACTTAGAGGGCTTTCCATGACTATCCCTTCAATTTGTTCATAAAATTCGCTGTTATACTGAAAATTCGTTGTGGACAGGCAATGTCAGAAAAAGGCTACTGTATTTGTAGGGAAAATATCGGCTATGTGAGAAAGAACTTCGTCAACCAGGACTGTGGCGAAACAACAACAAACTAGCCTCGCAAAACAGTCAGTAGTTGCGTTTACTGCACGCTTTAATGTCTCATTACGTTTATCGTCTAAACACGCTGCCACAAGATCTTGGATGAGTTTATAGTTCAGGGCTACAATCGAGCCGAAATACGATGATCCCTGGCGCTTGAGCCAATCAGCTTTGAGCGCCGGCTGAGGCAGTAGACCATTGGAGTAAGTCTAACACGAACTTTGTTCTGCGCATGCGCACGTCCAGCTGCGCTGTGCAATCTGCCAGTACTATCAGACAACAGTGACCGTTATAGCTATACTGCCCCGGAGTGAACACACTATTTGGCAACACCGTTGCATACGGTTTCTCCGACCGGGGCGGTCTTCCAGCCCAGTAGGCGGAGCCAGGGATCATCGTGTTTCGGTCCGACTATACAGGGCGTTACAAAAAGGCACGGCCAAACTTTCAGGAAACATTCCGCAAACACAAAGAAAGAAAATATGTGAACATGTGTCAGGAAACGCTTAATTTCCGAGTTAGAGCTCATTTCATTACTTCTCTTCAAATCACATTAATCGTGGAATGGAAACACACAGCAACAGAACGTACCAGCGTGACTTCAAACACTTTGTTAGAGGAAATGTTCAAAATGTCCTCCGTTAGCGAGGAAACATGCATCCACCCTCCGTTGCATGGAATCCCTTATGCGCTGATGCAGCCCTGGAGAGGGGCGTATTGTATCACAGCCGTCCACAATACGAGCACGAAGAGTCTCTACATTTGGTACCGGGGTTGCGTAGACAAGAGCTTTCAAATGGCCCCAAAAAATGAAAGTCAAGAGGGTTGAGGTCAGGAGAGCGTGGAGGCAATGGAATTGGTCCGCCTCTACCAATCCATCGGTCACCGAATCTGTTGTTGAGAAGCGTACGAACACTTCGACTGAAATGTGCAGGAGCTCCATCGTGCATGAACCACATGCTGTGTCGTACTTGTAAATACACATGTTCTAGCAGCAAAGGTAGAGTATCCCGTATGAAATCATGATAACGTGCTCCAGTGAGCTTAGGTGGAGGAACACGAGGCCCAATCAAGACATCACCAACAATTCCTGCCCAAACATTCACAGAAAATCTGTGTCGATGTCGTGATTGTACAATTGCGTGCGGATACTCGTCAGCCCACACATGTTCAGTGTGAAAATTTACAATTTTATCACGTTGGAATGAAGCCTCCTCATCCGTCGAGTGTCAACACAGGCACGGAAGTCAACATTACCTTCCTTCAATTGGGCCAACTGGCGGTGAATCGAGGAAGTACAGTACATACTAACAACTGGGTATTTTGACAATTGTCTGCACGAATTATTTCAATTTACATTTAAAAAGAAATACTAAAATGAGCTCTAACATGGAAATTAGTGATTCCAGACACATGTCCACATATTTTCTTTCTTTGTATGTGAGGAATGTTTCCTGAAAGTTTGGCCGTACCTTTTTGTAACACCGTGTATATGTTGAGAGCCTTCAGCAGACTATTATCTATCTTGTTCACTTTCGTTCATGGTTGAAAAAGGGCTCTAGACTGGGCTCGGCTGTAGTGGTGTGTGCGATGTTGCCGGCAGGTCGCTGGACCTGGACTCAGACGAGGACCCGATGGTCTTCTCGTGGATGAGCAAGGCCGACACCTCAGCCGCCGCCGAGGGCGCCGCCATGCGGGCGCTCACCGACGCCTGCAACGACTCCAGCGTGCGGTCAGTCTCTTCAATTAAGCTTTTAAAAATTCTCACTGACTTCTTTTAATGCCCGATTTTGGTTTTCCTGTACCTTCCCGTGAATTTTAGCAAATATCTTGAACAGAAAATAATAAAAACATAATATAAATACAGCAGTCAACAATCCGAAGATTGGTTTGAACACCACAGTGCTTTACTAGGCATGGTCCTGTATGGAGGTGGTATGCCGTTGCCTTCCTCGGCTCTGTAGCACAGTGGTAGAGTGCCAGACTATAATTTCAAAGGTCGTGGGTTCGATCCCCCCCCCCCCCCCCAGGTCCTACGATTTTTACCTGTCACTTTCCACTTCTTTCACCTCTGGCAATATTGATAATGTGAAAAACACCCAGTAGCACCGTGGTTCGGAACCCACGTTAAACTGTAGGTCCCCCTATAACTGGCTGGGTAAGTCAGTTCTAAAGGTTGGAGGAAGGCAATAAATACAGAGGATATAAAATTCAGAATGGCAATGGGAAAAAAAGCATTTTTGAAAAAGAGAAATTTGCTAACATCGAATATTAATTTAAGTCTAAGGAAGTCTTTTCTGAAGGCATTTGTGTGGAGTGTTGCTTTGTACGGGAGTGAAACATGGACGATAAGCAGTGTGGACAGGAAGAGAATAGAGGCTTTTGAAACGTGGTACTACAGAAGGATGCTGAAGATTAGGTGGGTAGATCGCATAACTAATGAAGAGGTACTGAACAGAATTAGTGAGAAAAGGAATTTTTGGCACACCCTGACTAAAAGAAGGGATCACTTGTTATGACACATTCTTAGACATCAGGGAATCGTAAATTTAGCATTGGAGGGAAGTGTTTGGGGGTAAAAATCGCAGAGGGAGACCAAGAGACGCGTATAGTAAGCAGATTCAAATGGATGTAGGTTGCCGTTCTTATGAGGAGACGAAGAGGCTTGCTCAGGATAGAGTAGGATGGAGAGCTGCATCAAACCAGTCTCCGGACTGAAGACCATAACAACAACAATATAAAATTAAATATAAGGCAGTCAACAATCTGAATATTTAATTCTCTCCTTAGTGGATGGATTTGGCACGCAGCTCATTAGATTATATTGATGGACGAAAATACCAGCAGCTGTATTCATAATAAGGACCTGGAAGAACAGAAAACGGTCAGTTTATAAATCGATCCAACCAGGAACTCTATTCCAAAATAGAAAAAATATTCAATATCATTAAGAAAAGAAGGTGCGAGTTCTTTGGACACATTTGCAGAATGGACGAGGGGAGGTTAACAGCAAATTTCACAATTCTTGTTGTACAAGAAAAGCAAAATTCGGTGGATCCAAGAAGCACAAAGGGATCTGGAAGAAATGGGAATACGGGATCAAGAAATACACGACAGGGTGATTTTTAAATAAAAAATTCAGCATTTGCAGGATTTGAGGACAGAACTAGACCGAGAACGAAATCATCGTGGACAGAAGAGCGAAGAAAGATGCAAAGTATGAGAATGAGTGAATACTGGAAGAGAAGGAAGGTATTCATCCCTAGATGAAATGTCAACCTCAAACCATTCTTCGAATCTCCATTATACATATGGCTTATAAGAAAAGAATGTGACGATAATGAGGATAAACATTTTGGATGACTTTCAGGCATTTATAAAATAAAGTAGAACATAATATTATTGCAAAGGTAGGTGCCAAAAATTACAAAAAACGTCAAATACGAATTTTTTAGGAATGTGGTTAGGTGAGTTTTTAAAATGGGATGAACATATTGAATTGCTAAATAAAAAGTTGAGGGAATGCTATTATGTGTTTAGAACTCTGAGAAACTGATGCAGTGAAGAAACAGTAATGAGTGCCTATTATGCTTTTACGCAAAGTAAACTACGATATGGTACCATATTCTGGGGAAATACAAGACTTGATATATATATATATATATATATATATATATATATATATATATATATATATATATATATATATATAAATTAATAGAATTATAAAAGGATTTATGTCGACAAATATTCAGGAAATAATAATGATAATTTCGTGTGGCTCATTGGCCTGGTGCAAGTCTTAATTGGACGCCATTTCGGCGACTTGCGTGTACCTAGCCTACCCCAGTTATCCAAACGGGAAAGGGGACCTACAACTTAACGTGGAATCCGCCGAACCACTTGTCGTTTCTGGCGACTCCTCACATCGTTGAGAGGTGAAGGATGGGTTAAAGTGCAGACTGAAAAAATCCGAGGCTCGACCGGGATTCGAACCCGCGACCCTTTAGTTTGCTGTCAAGCGCTTTACCCGAAGACCACCGGGCCCGACAAATTGAAAGTTATGACTCTTCCTTCGATATACATTTATGACAGTATATGCTTTTTGAAATGTCATCCTCACTGCTTTTCTTTAAAGAGTGACTTTCATCAATATGAAACTAGAAACAGATATGACATTCATGGAGCTTTCATAGAAAAGTACATAACAAAGCCCACTATCATAATATTATAATCTATAATTCCAAAATTTTCTTAGAGCCCTTCCATTAGAAATTAAAACAATACAAAAACTGCAAATTTTTAAAAGTGAGCTTAACAAAATTCTTGTTAATGAAAGCTTTTAGAGTGTTGAGGAATACTTGAACTTAAATTAATAATAAGCGATGTAACCTAAATAGATTATTATTAGGTGACGTCATACCTTGTCAAGGACGTCTACTTCTCGTGTAGGTTCTTGCATATCGATTGTAGAATAATATCTGTGGATTTTTTTTCGTGTATTTTCAAGGCAAATAAGGAATATTAGAACCTGAATAGATTATACGGATTAATAGAAATTCAAAATCTGTTCTCCTCATGTGTTTGATTATCGTTTATGTCAATTAAACCTGTATAACCCAAGAGTTTATACTTTTTACTCTGTTATACAATATGTATACCAACAACTGTTACGTAAGTTAACTTAATAAATATTTGTATCAAATTGTGACAAGTCTGACATCATGTATATGATAAAGAGATAATCAATGAATCAAATCAAATCAAGAATTACATTTTTAAATGTGTGTACCAACTATCAGAGTCTATATCTAGAAAAATAATCAAAAAGAGTAACTCGATATTAAATTCTGAACAACTTTTACTTGAAAAATTTTCCTTGTGACGCATAATAGCTGAGATAGGTTAGAGTGCCGCCTTCTACCGCCGTCCGGATATGCCGCCAGGAGAAGTTAAAGTCGTTGGCGGCCAACAAATACGTCTGTAAAATTTGATGCCGATCGCTTTAACATTTACGAAAGCACTCACGCTGGAGTACCATACGATCATACCTTCATTTGATGGTCGTACTAACTCCCAAATGAAGGACATTTGACATAGCCTGTATAGAGAAACAGCTGAGAAAGTTGAAAACTAACAAGTCGCCAAGTCCGGAAGGGTACTCTCAGACTACAAATCTAAAGGTCGCGTGTTCGATCCCCGCTTGGTCCTAGGATTTTTATCTGTCACTTTCCACTTCTTTCACCTCTGGCAGTATTGCTCATGTGAAAAATACCGAGTAGCACCGTGGTTCGGAACCCACGTTAAACTGTAGGTCCCCCTGTAACTGGTTGGGTAAGTCGGTTCGAAGGTCGGAGGAAGGCAACGCCATACCACCTCCAAACAGGACCATGCCTACGGAAGCACTGTGGTGTTCAAACCAATCTTCGGATTGTTGACTGCTTTACCTTTTACTCCTGTGTACAAGAAAGGCAAACAATGGACCCACATAATTACAGACCAAGATCATTAACATCAGTTTGCTGTAGAATTCTTGAACATATTGTCAGTGTTAATATAGTAAATTGCCTTGAGACGGAAAAGCTTTTGTCCACGCATCAGTACGGCTATAGGAAGCATCGATCGTGCGAAACCCAGCTTGCCCTTTTCTCTCATACCACATTGCGTTTTATGGATGAAGGGCAACAGGCAGACTGCATATTTCTCGATTTTTGAATTGTGTTCGACAAGGTACTGCACGTACTGTGCCTTTTCTGACAGGAAATTGCAATCGCAAAAATGTGGCAGTAGTCCATAAGCACACAATTTGATTATCAGCCGCTTGTGATGTACAGCGTCAAAAGCCTTCCGGAAATTTAGAAATATGGAATCGATTTGAGATCTCGTGTTGATAGCACTCACCACTTCATGTGAGTAAAGAGGTAGCTGTGTATCACAAGAACGATACTTTCTGAATCCGTGTTGAATATGTGTCATTAGGTCGTTCTCTTCGAGGTTGTTAACAATGTTCCAAAATCCTTAATGTTAACTGACGTCAGTGATATAAGCTTATAATTTTGCGGATCACTCCTACTGCTTTTCTTGAATATTGGAGTGACCAGTGCAACTTTCCAGTCTTTGGGCACGGGTCTTTTTCTGGGCGAGCGGTTATATATGGTAGCTAAGTATGGAACTGTTGCTTCAGCATATTCCGAAAGGAACCTAATTGGTATACAATCTGGACCTGGAAACTTGCTGTTGTTAAGTAATTTAAGTTGCTTTAATGCTCCAGGAATATCTACTTCTAGCGACTGAGCTGTGTCTAAGCAAATTGTAAAAAGTATATATTTATTACGTGTAATTCGATTTTTCTTGTCAGCGTGACGGTCTCTTCTGTCTCCTCCTATTTAACTATAGCACAAGGAGTTCGGTGTGGTTCAAGCCAGATTTTTGAAATGAATTAAATGCAAACAAGGTTCTCTAAATTCCTCACATCATCATCATCATCATCATTAGAGACTGATTATGCCTTTCAGCATTCAGCCTGGAGCAAAGTACCTCTAATAAAATTCCTCCATGATCCCCTATTCAATGCTAACATTAATGCCTCGTCTGCTGTTATGCCTTTTACTTCAAAATCATTCTGCACCGAATCTAAGTACTTTCTTCTTGGTTTACCTCGACTCCTCTTACCCTCCGCTGCCGAGCTCATGAGTCTCTTAGGTAACCTTGCTTCTCCCATGCGTGTAACATGACCCCACCATCTCAGTCTCTTCGCTCTAACTGTTTCGTCTATGGTGTTCATTCCAAGTTTTTTTTTTATTTTTATTTCCTCATTATGGACACCCTCCTGCCATTGTTCCTCACAGCAACATAATATTTCTGGCCGTTTTTTTATGTTCGCACTGATAACAGTATTGGAAGGGAGGGAGAGGGGGGGTGACTAGGATAATTACCCGCAAAACTTTGATCAGCACGCATATTATTTTGGGTGTGGAAGCTGTAGGGTGACTGATAGGTGAAATCAACTCTCGTGATTTCATTAGTTTTGGAATGGATAACTCCTGACGATAAAATTAGTGTTTCCAAAGTCATTTAGTTCTCAAAGGTGGATTACCTTAAGCCAGAAGTGGCAGCTTAGGCCCCACGGGTGTCGGCAATCACTGATGCGGTTCTGGCTGTGGGGAGCCGGGGGCCAAGTGCTCTGCATTCCCAGTGTCACACGGACACGAGCTAAGACAATCAACAATACGCAACTAAATACAGGGTGCTTATAAATGAATATCGGGGTTTTCACGCTTTATAATATTTATTATATTACCCTTACAACTACACTACTGGCCATTAAAATTGCTACCCCAAGAAGAAAAGCAGATGATAAACGGGTATCCATGGGACAAATATATTATACTATAACTGACATGCGATTAAATTTTCACGCAATTTGGGTGCATAGATCCTGAGAAATTAGCACCCAGTACCCGGCCTTGATACGCCTGGTCATTGAGTGAAACAGAGCTTGGATGACATGTACAGGTACAGATGCCCATGCAGCTTCAACAAGATACCACAGTTCATCAAGAGTAGTGACTGGCGCATTGTGACTAGCCAGTTGCTCGGCCACCATTGACCAGACGTTTTTAGTTGGTGAGAGATCTGGAGAATGTGCTGGCCAGGGCAGCAGTCGAACATTTTACGTATCCAGAAAGGCCAGTACAGGCCCTGCAACATGTGGTCGTGCATTATCCTGCTGAAATGTAGGGTTTCGCAGGGATCGAATGAAGGGTACAGCCATTGGTCGTAACACATTTGAAATGTAACGGCCACTATTCAAAGTGCCGTCGATGCGCACAAGAGGTGACCGAGAAGTGTAACCAATGGCACCCCATACCATCACGCAGGTTGATACGCCAGTATGGCGATGACGAATACACGCTTCCAATGTGCCTTCACCGCGTTGTCGCCAAACACTGATGGGACCATCAGAACCTGGATTCATCCGAAAAAATGACGTTTTGCCATTCGTGCACCCAGGTTCGTCGTTGCGTACAACATCGCAGGCGCTCCTGTCTGTGATGCAGCGTCAAGGGTAACTGCAGCCATGGTCTCCGAGCTGATAGTCCATGCCTCTGCAAACGTCATCGAATTGTTCGGGCAGATGGTTGTTGTCTTGCAAACGTCCCCATCTGTTGACTCAGGGATCGAGACGTGGCTGCACGAACCGTTACAGCCATGTGGATAAGATGCTTGTCATCTCGACTGCTAGTGATGCGAGGAAGTTGAGATCCAGCAAAGCATTCCGTATTGCCCTCCTGAACCCACCGATTCCATATTCTGCTAACAGTCATTGGATCATGACCAACGCGAGCAACAATGCCACGATACGATAAACCGCAACCGCGATAGACTATAATCCGACCTTTATCAAAGTCGGAAACATGATGGTACGCATTTCTCCTCCTTACACGAGGCATCACAACAACGTTTCACCAGGCAACGCTGGTCAACTGCTGTTTGTGAATGAGAAATCGGCTGGAAACTTTCCTCATGTCAGCACGTTGTAGGAATCGCCACCGGTGCCAACCTTGTGTGAATGCTCTGAAAAGCTAATCATTTACATATCACAGCATCTTCTTCCTGTCGGTTAAATTTCGTGTCTGTAGCACGTCATCTTCGTAGTGTATCGATTTCAATGGCCAGGAGTGTATAAATGATACGTCAATTGAAAGAGCAACTCGAACAGTTTTACCAAGAACCTTATAAATGTTCAATGTGAGCACCATTTGTCACATGGTACAAATCAATTCTATAGCCGAGTTCTTCCAAAGCGTTGATAAGTGTGTCTTCAGAGATGGTAGCAACAGCTGCTCTTGTCCGGTTTGTTAATTCAGGGATGTCAGCTGGTAGCGGAGGCACGTACACACGATACTTGCTGAAGCCCCAAAGGAAAACCATAGCATGGCGTTAGGTCAGGTGAACATGGAGGCCATGCAAAGGTGGCCCTGTCATTAGGCCCCTTGCTGCCTATCCAACGCATTTGTACCATCTCGTGAGGATTTTCTGAGCCCCAGGTGTACACATTGTGAGTGTTAACATGTCCACTAAGGTCCACTGAAGACAACTTGATCCTGAAAATTGTCATTGCATGAAACCACATGTCGTTTGCGAAGCTGGTTCGTAGACGGCGGTCTGTCGTCTTTAGAGCCTGTAATAATTGTTAACAGTAAGGACGTAGCTGTATGCATATTCTTAAAACTTTCAAAGATTCGACACAGGAACTTGTAATTCACGACTAGCGTTCCGGACTGATTTCTTTTAGCTACCAGTGAATGAGTCTCTCACTCACTCAATAGCCTTTTCACTAACTTTTGGTAGTCCCGTCTTCTTTCCTTTAGAAAGGCAGCCGGTATCTTGAAACTGATGATACCATCTATAAATGTTATTAACACTTAACACCACAACCGAACTTCAGCCAGAATACACGTTGCACAGTAACAACAGATTTGGTGACAACAAGAGTGAGTTGCTCTTTTATTTGACATTTTATTTATGACTGTGAGTTTAATATAATAAATACGAGGCGCGTCCAGAAAGTAAGTTCCGTTTGGTTATACAAAACGAACGGGTACAGATACAGAAAAAGTATTGATTGTACAAAAATCTACAACTGTTAAACTACTTTTCCACATAGCTTCCGAAATTTTGTAGGCAATTGTCATAGCACGGCACAAGGTTTTGTGTGCCTTTTTCATGGAATGTTGCCGCCTGTGTATTCAACCATGTGGTAACATGTACTTTCAGCTCGTCATCATCGTTGAAGTGTTGTCCACCAAGGACACCTAAAGGTGTAAGAAGAGGATTACTGTCAAAAGATTTTTTTCACGATAATGCCTGACCTCACACACCGAATGTGACCAAACAATTCTTACGGAAATTTCAATGGGACCTGTTTGATCATCTTCCATACAGCTCGGACCTCTCTCCTAGCGACTTTCATCTCTTCTTACACCTAAAATCTGTACTTGGTGGTCAACACTTCAACGATGATAAAGAGCTGTTACCACATGGTTGAATACAAAGGCGGTAACTTTCTGTGAAGGTTGCATGCAAAAACTTGTGGCACGCTATGACAAGTGCCTACAAAATTTCGGCAGTTATGTGTAAAAGTAGTTTAAAAGTTGTAGAATTTTGTGCAATAAAAATTTCTTCTGTATCTGTGTACAATTTCATTTTATTACCAAAAGGAACTTACTTTCTGGACGCGCCTCGTATTATAAAGCGTTAAAACCCTGATATTCATTTATAAACAGCCTCTATATTACTCATTCTGCTGTGTATTGATGTTTTGATTGTCTTGCAAATGTGTGGTGTACTCGTACTTGTTCTGTGAAAGCCAGTATTCATTCTGCAAATAATGAACTAGAATTCTGCATGTTGTGTTTTCGCTGTTGGTGCGACAGCATGTGGCGCATTTGTGCTAAATAGAAATACTTAAAGAAAGAAAAAAAATCACTATGCAAATATTTTCGACGGCAAATCCCAGCATAAAGTTTCCCCAAGATTTTGGAAATATCCACCACTTTATTTATTTAACTATTTTCGTATCATATCTAGGCCTCCATGGACACAGTTTACACAATTGTTGTCAGATGATCATAGTTCAAACAATCTTAGATCAAAATACGACAATGTCTAATGCATTTGCATTGCCGGGTGGAGATCATCATCTGTGCAGGTGGCTGGACATAGTCGGTACTGAAGCTTATGTTGAACAGTGTGTTCTTCCCCACAGTCACAATAGATGTTGTTTCCTTCAGCGTATCCTCATTTTGCCAAGTTAACGCATGGTCTGTCCCCTCCTGACCACAGATTGTTCAAGAACTTCCAGGCTGGATAGTTGTCATCATGACCAGGGGGTAAAGATTTTGAGAATCTTTTCCGACCTGGAGGGTAGGATGTCTTAGCCCTCCATAGTTGCAGTCTGGCTTTTAATTGATGTTTATTAGTTTATCCAGTTCTTTCACAACAGAAACATCCATATGCAAGCCCTTTTCAGGGCCACAGCTAAACATATGTCAATATCCACAACTAAATTCGAATGATTTTCGTTTTCTGCTATGAAATGTAAGTGATAGTTGAAAATTTGAAGACCCCTGCAGTAGTAGGTTCTAAATGTGGTCCATAACCGGTTGATCCAGCATTTGAGTCTAAGACAGGTCAGAGGTATAGTATTCCAGGGAGGGAGGAATTAAACGTCAATCAGTCACTCAGGCAACCTAGAATGAGGAGGGGATGAGGCGAGGTGCTAGCCTTAGTAAACAGGAAATGGAGCCAATAATTTGATAACAAAGTAGCAACGACCCTCTGGTGGGGAAGGGGTGAAGCTGTGGCAGACAGGAAACAGGGGATTATCGTTAAGTGGGAACTTAAGTTAAATGCATAGTGTTGTACAGAGTCAGAGATATAGTGATTAGCAAGAGATCTCAAAGAAGGTTGGGAGGGGTAGGGGAAGAGGACACAGTGACCTTGATCTGTCAATCAAAAAGTGTGCCAGCTCCCACTTTGACCTACTACTGATTAAACGTTTTGAAGGAAAAAAAAGTCTTCTTCCATATCCTGGAGAACTGAAACATAAACTTTGTACCTTGTGTTATGATTGCAGGGGTGCACTAGCTGCAGTAATTACAACTTATAAGAATTGGTAAACAGTCATTGTTTCAAAATGTGCCACACCATTACTTGAAAAAGTTGACTTGCGAGCTCTCGTTGATTCAGTGTCAGAATACATGTTATACTTGTTTCTCTTGTGGTGTAGTCCTCATGTTACGTAACTTGTATATTTCTTCTGTAATAAACAACTTGAGTCAGTTCTTTCTTTTCAAAACACTCTGTAGCTCGTTGCTTTGCCTGATGAAACCCGTTTTATGTAGCCACTAATAACTCTTTGTACGTATTTTTACAGAAATATCTTGTTTCTCAACATGAGAACATGTTATTTCCTCTGTAACTAACTTGACTGGCGGCACATTTGCTTTGCAGTTTCCCAGCACTATGGCAGTCCGAGGAGGAGGGCTTCGAGCCCATGGAGTGGGACTCATATCAAAAGGCCAACTACTGTCCAGGCCGGCCCGGCGAGTATGCAGGTGAGTGCGACAAGACTCTGGTCTCTGCTAGGTCTTAAGGCCGAGCTTCCGCAGGGGAAGAGTCAGTAACGATGAGCTATGGCTGTTGTAGCATCTCTGTATGATGTTTATACACCATTCATCGCCTAAAATTCAACCCCAAGAACATTTATTTGGGAGCAAACGTGTTTTAAAAAGGTCACATGATTGAAAATACAGCCCCAGGGGCAGTGAAGGTCATAAAATCACTACTGGTTGAAGCTTTCAGTGCAGGCTGTGACCCCATCAACATACTTTGGCCTGTAATCAACGAGTCTTTGGATTTCCTTTTTGGGCATAGCAGTTCATGCTGCTTACATAGATTGCCAAAGTTTTATCTGATGAAGAAGCGAGCGGTGTATCCATCCAGTTTTTCTGCATCCGTCGGCCGGACATTTTCATTAGGTGAACGATTGGTAGAACCGGGGGGCCTAGGCAGCAGTGCAAGCTGATGGACAGCGAAGGAGTCTCGAACATGGTGGCCCTGCATTATTCTGTTGCAGTGTAATGGTTGGTAAGCTCTGTAGACAACAGGTTCCAATAATACCAAGATGTAATGCTCTCTGTTTAGTGTTCTGGCAATGTGCAGTTAGCGGATAGTACGGTGGTGAAATCCATTACCACCCAAACCCATAATAACTTCTGTAGGACCAGCATGATTCACAGGGTGACACCCATTCACCTGGCCAAGGTATCCAAATTTTTAAAAACATTTTTATTGCATTTCCTACATACGATGATCCTTGCTTCCAACTGCTGCCAGGCAGTGCCATGGCATGTGGGTGGACGTTTGTCTTCTCACATGCCCCAATACGTGCCTGCTAGCTCGACAGTATGTGAAGGTACAGTATTGTTAACCCTTAGCAAGCCCGCAGTACTGAGCCACCAACCTAGGGTTGGCTGGGGATCACGTGGGACCCTGTAGCCACGAGACCGAGCAGGCGCACTGTGCATCAGTCACTCTTGATTTCTGGCTCCTAACTGTTAACATACACCTCTGTCACTCCCACACTCTTTCCTCCAACTTCATTTCTATCTTGTGCCATGCTCATCTGAAATGGCGTCACCCTAACCTCCTCAGCTCCTACCTTCCAACATGTAAATTTTAATAGGAATAAACTTCTCTTTTGGTTCAACGGAATCTTATGCCCTCTAATTTTGTGCTTCCGATGTCCACCCACTTCACTTAGATCCTGGGACAATGGCGATGTATAAGGCAACAGTTTGAACCAAAGAGATTTATAAACAACGTAGAGAGGCTATAGGCAACCTACAGCTCTATGGGTGGCAGCATTAAGCAACATTGTGCGCCATATTTGAGAACGTCAGTTTGATACAGCAGAGTGAGCAGACGCTTCTGTCTGTAATCTAAACTAACGTGTAGCGCTATTATTAGTGGTATATCATGCTCAGTGTATGTTCTACGCACAACTGTAGGCAGGTATAAAGAAAGAGATATGTAATTATATAGGTCAATATGTATCAACGCGTATTTATTTATACACATTCATTATACTTCACTTTCACATTCACAAAGTATCAAAATTATGTTTACTTCACGACCATCAAAAAGCTAGGCAGATGACGGTTGTATTTGGTGTGTTTTAATGTATTGACAGTTGTTTATATCGTGAAAAAATGCGTATTCAAATGTTCAAATGTTTGTATAGCTTATGGGACTTAACTACGGGGTCATCAGTCCCTAAACTTACAAACTACGTATGAACTAGCTAATACTAAGGGCGGCACAAATATCCATGTCCGAGGGAGGGATTCGAACCCCCGACCGTAGTGAAAATGCGTATTAACCATTGGGTAAATAGTCTAGGTATATGAACTGTAATTAAGCTATTCTTTATACAGAACTCCTTTGAAAAAGAAGGAGTTGCTAAGCCAAAGGGTACCTAGTATGAAGCGTGATAAGTGGCAGCCTACAAAGTATAGTTACATATGCTCTTGACAGTTTGAAGAAAAGTTCATGTGTGCTAACACTGATCGAAACCGGTTAATGGTAAATGTTATTCTAACAATATTTTCGTTTCCTGAGCACCTATAGAAACCAAAAGCTGTAAAGAGAGTATCAAGGAAACATCAAATTGTGGAGAGCTGAATGAATAGCTACTGTACTTCAAAGCATGATAAATCATTTGAACCTCAGGCAGAATAAAGATAATTAAAGATTTTAAAGAAATTCGCCTGTATTTATGTTGGAAATAGTAACATCACCAAATAATGCAGCATTTCGACCATTGAAAACATTACACTTAGGATGCAATAGTAAACGAGAAATGTTATTCGTAGTGGGAATTACTTTCCGAAATGCGACGTCCAGAAATTAAGGAAAAATCGAGACTGGTAATGATTAATATAAAACCTATGATTCAGTGTTACCATACACCCATTATCACCTGGTGTGACACTGACGTTCTGAAAGATGGCGGCAACCTTTCCAATTGGCGTCAACTATGGCCACACTGTGGCCAGTCTGTGTTGTTTATATAGGTCTTTGGTTTGAACAGTCTCTCACCATAGTGTCCCCAGACTCTAATCAGACCACTGTGCTGGTACAGGCATAAGCTGGATTTGTAGGTAACAACAATACTATTCCAGATTTCGCCTGCACCATTGCAACAATTGGACTTGAATCTGGAGACTGTGGTGAGAGATTGTTGAACTGCTGCCTTAATCATCACCATACCGTTCCTGACCTCTGGCATTGGATTACACTCCCACACCCACCTAGTATGTATCGCCAGTACACTAACCAGCCAGAGTTACATCAGTTCAACCTGTTGTCTTCCCATACATTCAAAGCTTGCAGACGGCCACACTGCAACAGGGCTACGTGCAACCTACGGTGGTATGCAGTGTTCAAGATTTCTTTGTCAGCCATCCATACGCACAAGGGGAATTTCATTTGGGATCAGTAGAAGATACATTACCATATATTTTCTTATTTTGTAAATATTTATTGTGTATTCTTATTTTCTGACATTTCACATATCCAAAATATAACATTCATAAGACCAAAATGTTACTCCAACCAGTTCCTGGAACATCTGCACAAGCCCCTGAAATAACAAGAATTAGCCAACCCCTTGGGAATGTCCAATAATTCGCATATCTTGGTAGCCATAAAAATGTTAAAATGTTTGTAAATCTATGGGACTTAACTTCTTTGGTTATCAGTCCATAGGCTTACAAATACTTATACTAATTAAACAAACCTAAGGACAAACACACAGCCATGCCCGAGGGAGGTCTCGAACCTCCAATGTGGAACGGCCGCACGCACCTGTAGCAAGGCGCCTTAGTGTGCATGGCTATTCTACCGCGGCTGGTAGCCATCTCTTGCAAAAGTCAAAATTGATGCAGAAATCAAATATCGTGTGAAATGTGCTGTGTCTGCATTCGGAAGATGTGACTGAGAATATTAAAAAATGTTCAAATGTTTGTAAATCTTATGGGACTTAACTACAGGGTCATCAGTCCCTAAACTTACAAACTAGTTATGAACTACCTACGAACTAGGACGGCACAAATATCCATACCCGATGGGGGATTCGAACCCCCGACCGTAGTGGCCGTGCAGACCGTGACTGAAGCGCCTCAGTCCCCTCGGCCACCGCGGCCGGCTGAGGATATTGAACGACCATGACATCAGATGCTGCACCAAACTATTGGTATAAAAGTCTGTCGTCATACCGACTATCTTATATGCATGTGAGTGATGGCCAATATACAGGTGAAATGTCAAAATGCTTGAAAAATCCATCAAAGATGCCTCAGAAATATTTTGAAAATCACCTGAAGGGAAATATTAGCGTTCTGGAGAAAGGCAGAACTACAAGCATTGAGGCAGTGTTAGCTCAACATCAGATACACTACATTGGACATGTGAATCGCATGCCAGACCATCGCATACCCAAACAAATGCTGTATTTTGAATTACGTGAGGGTGATCGTCATCAAAATGTTCAAATGTTTGTGAACGTTATGGGACTTAACTGCAGCGTCATCAGTCCACAAACTTACAAACTACTTATGAACTAAAGACAGCACAAACATCCATGCCAGAGGGGCGATTCGAAGCCCCGACGGGGAATGGCCTCGCACATCACAGCATTAGCGCCTCAATGCGCTCGGGCGCTCTGCCGCGGCGATCGTCATCAGGGAGGTCAGAGTAAAAAATATACAGACTGCATTAAATACACCGTTGAAGAAATGTAGCATCAGCAGAGTAAACTGTTAAACAGGCACTTTGGATCGTCTGACCATCCATAATGGTTACCACACTAAGAAGACCAGAGATGTATTCCTGAGGAAAGATGCATGAAAAGAAAACGAGTTGAGGTTCTGAGAAGAAATGAAAATTTACCAGCAGGTGCGTGAAATAGTATGCCATCACTGCGGCAGAGCATGCAATGTGCGGATTGGACTGATCAGCCATTTCAAGACCCATCAGTAGGACAAGAAGATTATCATATTCAGTTATGAGTGATTGCCAATGATGGTGATGATATCTGAAAGGATCTCCTCATTATGTATCAATTGGAATGAGAAGTAAATTTAATGTAATCTTCATCAGATTGCTTTGCTGCCTTGACCCAACTATTCTCCTGATCTCTTGGCTACGGGACACATCTGGTCGATGACTGACGAACTACTGCCCCAGGGTGCACCACCTGCTGTTACACAAGATCGCCTTAGACAATACGTGGAAGCAGCAGGGACTGCTATACCAAAAACCACACCCAGAGCTGCACTGATTCAAGACTGAGGACTGTAACAGCAGTTACAGCCAGCAATAATTTCATATACAGGGTGTATATAACGTCTGGGAACACTTCAAATTATTTATTGGACAAGAACCAAACATTGACAGATATAATACATTCCTCAATTTGAAGAGAAAACCTGATTTTTTTTCTTTTGTGTATACCACCACAGTGTAGTTTGGTAATTCCGCGATATGCAGCGCTAGCAGCAAACATGGCGAATTCAGGTGCTGCATGATCGCCTCTCTAAGGCCATAGATGATTACCTAATCCCCCAACAAGCAGGTTTCCATCCAGGGAAAAGCACTACATCTCAAGTAATTAACCTCACTCAGCTGATTGAGGATGGTTATGAAAATCGGAAAATAACTGGTGTCGCCTTTATAGACTTGACAGCCGCATACGACACCGTCAATTTACGCCTGCTAATGAAGAAGCTGTATGCCATTACCAGGGACTTTAAATTTACATCTATAATTAGAAGTCTGTTACAGAACCGTAGGTTCTCTGTGGAATTCCAGGGGAAGCAAAGCAGGTGGAGGGCTCAGAAAAATGGCCTTCCTCAAGGCAGCGTACTGGCACCCTTACTTTTCAATATATATACTAACGACCAACCGCTGCCAGCTGGTATGGAAAACTACATCTACGCTGATGACCGTGTTATGGCCGTACAGGGTGACGCCAATCGACAAGCTATACCACCTTCCTGGCATTGCACCTCCTGCCGTGCGTAGAGAAGCTGCAGCCTACAGTGAAAGAGCGAGGGCTGAGTTGTCTGAGAGCCACCTCCTCCACAATATTCAGCCAGCCACCAGACGCCTGAAATCCAGACGGAGCTTTCTCAGAGCAACCGATACCCTAAGTGACCAACCCGGATCTAGAGCGGACAGATGGAAGAGATCGAGAGAAAGGCACTGGATGGAACCAAAGGAAGAATTAGCACCAGGTCACAATGAGGACTGGACGGTTTGGAAGTCACTAAATAGGCTATGCACCAAAACTGCACGGTCAAGAGATAATATTATGAAGTGGGGATATTCTACTGTATCTAACCTCTGTAACTGTGGAGACGTGCAGACGACCCATCACATGTATAACTTCATGAATAAAGAACAGTCTAGAATGCAATAATTTATGTCATTCAACTAGTTTCAGTCTTATCTAGACCATCTTCAGGAATTTTGACTCCATCGATGTTGTGGAGCTGGCAGGTAGCTGGGAGCCTTCCAGTGCGTAATTTATTTCATTCAACTAGTTTTAGTCTTATTTAGACCATCTTCAGGAATTTTGACCCATCGATGTTGTGGAGCTGGCAGGTAGCTGAGAGTCTTCCAGTGCGTCACTGGACACCGATGGGTCAAAATTCCTGAAGATGGTCTAAATAAGACTGAAACTAGTTGAATGAAATAAATTAGTGCATTCTAGACTGTTCTTTATTCATAAATTTAAATAAGAGTGCTGTTGACCCAAACATAGGTAAACGAAAATGTTTCAAAAAATATGACATGTATAACTGCCCTGAATGTCCTTCACACTGCACCTTAGAGGACCTGATGTTGGCAACCCCAAATGCTGTCGACGCAGCCCGCTTTTGGGCCAAATGTATGTAATATTTCTGTCTGTTTGTTTATAGTTCGTAGTTTACATGATTAAGTAATCTCTGTATGTTATACCTTTGTAAACTTCTGTACACATGATGATTCAGACACGAATAAAAAAAAGAAAAAAAAAAAAAAAAAAAGGTGCTATTTCATGAAATGGCCTCGCCGATTACTCTGTGTGACTTTGCTCTGTGGGGACACATTAAAGATCTGGCGTATGCAACGTCTCTACCACGTGATGTAGGAGAGCTCTGCGAGAGAATACGGAAAGCGACTGCCACAGTTGACGATGCCATGCTGGGACGGGTATGACAACAATTCGATTACCGTGTTGATATCTGCCAGGTCACTCATGGTTCGCATATCGAACTTCCAGAGTTTCTCTTCAAAATGCAATATGTATGATATCTGTACAATGTATTGTTCTTATGTACACCAAGTATATAAAGTGGAAAGAGCCGCGTGGGAGTAGCCGAGCGGTCTGGAGCGCCACGTTGCGGATAGTGCGGACTCCCACGTCGGAGGTTCGAAACCTCCCTCGGGCATGGATGTTTCTGTTGTCTTTAGTATAAGTTAGTTCATAAGTAGTTTCTGAGTTTAGGGACTGATGACTCCACAGTTAAGTCCCATAAACTTTAAAAACATTTGAACATTTCTCTGTGTGTGTGATTGCATACATTCGCATATGAGTCAGCTAAAATGTCTAAGAAACCACACCAATGTAAAACTCTTACATCACATAAGTAATGGCGTAACGTTCATCAGTTGAGCAGATGATTCATATGAAATATATAATCTGCATGTTCGAAGGACATCATCACAACACAGTAGTGAGAATACGAGCGTGACAAGTGCAAAATGAGTTTGTAAATATTGTGAACATAATGTTACGGAAGGTACCATAACGTTAAAATAATTAATTGGTATTTTATTCATTCTTTTCATTAATTAGTTTGTGTTATAAAATGTAAACGTTAACATAATCATAATCTGCATCTTTCATTCATTAAAGTATTTGTCATAAACATATGGTCGCAATCGTATGATTAAATATACATTTGCATACAATATTTTATTATTTCAGTCCTACCTACATGCAAATGAAATCCTGTGTCTCAGAACTTAACTCAAGCAGACGGATTACAATTGTCTTAGCAAGAAGCTCTTGGCCGTCTGCCACCTTAAATGAGCTCACTCGTAATAGGTAATACATCTCCTATAGTACGAAGCCACGACTCAGGGACTATAATTTTATTGTCGTGCTTCCTCTTCCCATCACAATAGGCCCCCCTTCCAAGCGGTGTATTCCAAATACTTGTATCTGTATTTGTAGCATTCATTGATAAAACTGTGCTTCGGTCTACATTTCTTTAGTACGCTATCATTTGCACCTTCACTTCCGCAGTAAATTGATTAAAAACTCATTGTAATGCAGTTAAAAGGAAAACATTCTGTTTCGAATGATTTGGTCTTGCACTGGATCACATGATTTCAAGATGTAGTGACATTCGCATCCACGAAGACGACAAAATTGTTGAAAAACTGGGAATTCATAACTCGCGGAATATCTTAAGAGAAATACATCGAAAAGCATAACATGGATGTATCAGTTTCTTTAATTAGAGAACATTTTGCGTATAATGGATGCGAAATTCAAAATCTACTACACCAATGTTATGACTGGTTTTCATGTAGGCCACTTACTTCTTTTGAGATCTTCGTGAGTTCTCTTCCAAAGGAAGAAATAAAAAGCAAGTTACGAATTCACTTACTCTTTTTGATCAATTTTGTCTTCTTCGTGGATGCGAACTTTACTTCCTCTTGAAATCGTGTCATCCAACATGAGCAGAACATTATTAAAACATAAAGCTTGGTAGCCTATTTTGAAACGATTCTCGGTAATTTTGATCTGTTACATAGCACAGTGGCGGTCTCGAAGCGATACGTATTGAAAAAGCGAATGTTATGATCTTTACCAATATTCTTTGAGTTTAGAGTATGTGGTTAGGCAGGAATCTAAGAGTAAAACTATAATTGTTGTGAGTGAAGAAGCGAATGTTATGATTTTTACTAATATATTATGATTTTAAAGGACGTGGTTAGGCAAGAACATATGAGTACAGCTTAAATTGTTGCAAGTTAACAAGCTGCACTCTTAGGTTCCTGCCTAACCATATCCTTTTAACATGAATGCCACATTCGGAACATTTTCTTCTTCACTCGCAACAATTTAAGTTGTACTCTTAGGTTACTGCCAAACCACATCATTTAAAATCATGACATTCATAAAAATCTTAATATTCTCTTGTTCGATACCTATTGTTTCGATGCCTATAGTTTCAATAAAGGGTATATTACACGGAGCGTATTTGGTCGCTAGCCGCTGGCGTCTGCTGTCTTTCGGCGTATAGCGAATGAATACGCTGACGGAATGACACGCAGCAACTTCAGACGCTAGCGTCTTCGTAAAAACAATTGAAACGTGAAGTAGCATATGACACATTGTTTTGGAGGTTAGGTGATACCAAACAGTTGTTTCCCGCCAGACAAAATATTAAGTCGAATTGTAATCAAATTTCTGGATCAAAGCTTTCCAGTATTATAGGACATTAAAAATGATTATTTAAATACTAAACTTAAAGACACTCAGTTTAACCAACTGTTTGACGAATGACGAATTGGACTGAAGATCTCTCGGGGTATATGGATACCAAACTCCTGAAAACAAAAATCAGCCGGCTGCGGTGGCCGAGGGGACTGCGGCGCGCCAGTCACGGTCTGCACGGTCACTACGGTCGGGGGTTCGAATCCCCCCTCGGGCATGGATATTTGTGCCGTCCTTAGTGTTAGCTAGTTTATAAGTTTAGTGACTGATGACCCTATAGTTAAGTCCCATAAGCTATACAAACATTTTTGAACAAAAATCAAAACAATAAAATATCTCATCTTCATTATAGTTCTGTAGGCAGAAGGATCTCCACACAATAATTCCCTCAAAAGATTTGCAGAAACACTTTATTTATCCCTCCTCCCAATTCACCTTCTTATCCATTTTCTTTTACTTTTTCCTATTTTTCCGTTTTGATTTTGGTAGAATGTCCTTTTAAGACTCTTGCGAGAAACACGATGCCCGCATTTATTACTTTCTTCGACATTTTGACTCGACTGATGGCTACTTTATACGTTCCAGTATATGACACGGGGTGACCAACACTTGCGTGCGAGCAAAAACGCCAGCGACCAGCGTCTAAAGTAGCCCATCCTTCAACTTTAGACGCTCGCATTTCGGAAGAGCGACTTTGTTCGCTGTCCTTGTTTTACACGGAGCGAATTTAACAGACGCGTCCAAATTCGCTCCGTATAATATACCATTAACAACTGCTTCAATATATATTGTTTGGAGGCTGCCGCCATGCTACGTACTTAACACATCTTAAAAATTTCCTCTCCTGTCTGCGTGATTACCAACATTACTTTCGTATTGCACTGCGATGTTCGTGTATTCGATACATATCGATAGTAGGCATCAACTGAAATAGACAACACTTCTTCCAAATTACCTACCTTTGTTTGTGGGCTTTACCCGACGTAAACTTCCAGCGCTCTTGAGTGGGGCGTTGTTGGCAGTACTGCCTGGATTAAATTTTAATCTAGATGATCATTCCACAGAGAGTCCTAGCATATTACTACCCACGGTAGCATCTCTGGCAGTGTGACTACAGTACTCAGTTGGTTGTTCCTGATGAGAAAAATGGAAGTTATCACCGAGGTCGAACTTTCAATGCG
Organism: Locusta migratoria; assembly: GCA_026315105.1. Taxonomy (NCBI): domain Eukaryota; kingdom Metazoa; phylum Arthropoda; class Insecta; order Orthoptera; family Acrididae; genus Locusta; species Locusta migratoria. The sequence goes on along the minus strand of CM048744.1, from coordinate 853,734,491 downwards.
ATTTAACGCTGCAATAATCGTGAAAATAATTCGTATCTATGGGTAAGGGACTTAACCTTTCTTAAAAATTATTATACACTTGGTTTTGCTCGTCGCATGTAAGCTACGGTATAGTACATTTTAGGCTCTCCACTGTTGCTTGTGGATGCATTGTTTACGTGACCATTTTAAAAGAATACTTGTTCTTCTTAAAGTAACATGGAACAAGCAAAGTCAAATTTCAAAACTGTCACATTTTCATTAGTGCTATCCGCTCTCACATGAGACGTTTAAGATATTGTAATATAAATTTTAAATAGCTACAAAGTTAAGAGAGTTACCAAATAAAGGCATGAAACTACAGAAGTGGCTTAAATTAAAGTTAATATTCGTTAGTTTTGTTGTCTCTCATAGAAGTAGTTTCTGGTTGGGTAACATCAATAATTAAAAAAAAAAAAAAAAAAAGTAAATGAAAGAATGGAATTTTATTCCCGTTACAAAGCTTTTTATGTAATTGCGTTAATTACGATGAATCCATATCGTTAAAACCATGATCAAGTTTTCTGTAAATACATAGGCTAACAGGTAATTTATAAGTCATAACTATAATTAGAGGTTTTGTTACCCATTAGTTTTGTACATACTAATAACACGCAATTCCGTTATTCGCTTTTGTCCTTGTTAGATGTATATCGTAATTAATAAAACGTACCGTAATGAACAATTTAGTGGGGGCATAAAATTGTGCAACGATAATCTCACGAAAAGACTTATTTTACACTGTGAAGGAAAGAAAATGAAAGCAGTTGTGTACGTATTTTTATAGATTTAAGAAGAGAGAAAAGTAACATGTAGCTCAACATTTACATTCCACAAGCCACATTGGACGGTGCATTGTGCGCTAAAACAGTCACGTTTAAGTACGGTATCTTTCTTCATCGCATAACGAAACAATCCCACATTCAAACTTTGTGCATCTACAAGACAAAACGTTAAACTGTTTGTAAATCTAAGGGACTTTACTGCTAAGGTTATTAGGCATTAGGCTTACAAACTACTTGAATTAACACACACCCTGGGGCATGGGTGTGTTTGTCCTTAGGTTAGTTTACCTAGGTTTAAGTAGTTTGTAAGCTACGGACTGATGACCACGCAGTTTGGTCCGATAGATTTACAAACATTTGAACAATTAACACACATCCGTGCCCAGGGATGGACTCGAACCTCCTAAGGCGCACACCCGCACGCTCCGCAACAAGGCGCCTTAGAGCGCTCGGCCACTCCACCGCGGTGTCTACAAGACACTGACAGGTTTTGAACATGTGTGCACTGCCAAATTAACCCACGCGACATTATTTACTTATATAGAAAATCATTGCTTCCTCTTACTGTGTTATTTCGAGTTTTTGGTTAAAAGGATAGTCATTCAGTATTCCCACTTAACCGATCATTAACGCGATTTTGGCGCTACAATGGACCACGACCTCTCGAGTTGGACGACGGTAAAGTACAGGTTTAATTCTCTCCATAATCAGTGTGTTGGGACTACAGGTGATAAATTTGAATGGTAGAAAGTACCAGCAGCTGTATTAATTTTATTTTATTAAAGCGACCGGTTTCGATGTTATAATCACATCAGGCTTCTAACCAAACAAGTACAACAGTTACAATACTATTAAACAACAAATGCATAATAAAGTCGATACCTATATACAAATTGTGAAGCAGTAAACATACCACATATAAAAAATTATTGTCAAATAATAAACATGTTACAAGGTCACTAAGTAAACAGTTTAGAGTTAATTACAACATAAAATAGGATTTACTATTTTTAATATATAAATAAGTGATCTTTAAAAAACGAATGGTAATAAAAGGAAATTATAAAGTACTGTGTGCTCGTAAAGTTATAATATAATACAATTTTATACACTGTACGCTACACAATACTATAAAAGCATTATTATTAAAATGGCCCATCCTCGCAACATTCAGGTGGAATAATATGGGTCGTAAACTTCAGAGGCAACGTGAGAAGGCGTTAAACGAAAGCCAGGAAGGCAAATTCCTGAGAGTTATAGTGTTAATCATAGGCGGATCCAAAGAGGGAGCGAAGGGTCGTTCGTCCCCTCCCCCTCTCCTACCAGCAGGCCGTTCTGGATCAATCCCTGGTGTTAAGTACGACACAATAGATGAAAGACAAAAGTGCTAAACACGACTCATGATGGCGCACCCATCTCAAAAGTCCAACCTGGGGATCCAAAATGTCCTTTTCTGCATAAAGTGCCACAGGGTTTAAAAAATTTTAAAAAAGCATAATTTTACTTACGGCATTGGCAGCGTACAGTACTGACATTGGCAACGATCCTGAAATACTCTTTGAAAGCCCAGTCACACATGATGAAATTATTATTATTAGGGGAATAAGCTTTTGTGTTGAACATGAGAGAAATAATTACTGCACTTCGTTCTCTATGGTTGTCATGTACTTCTGTGAAATGTTTATTGTTGCTCTTGTATTTGTCAGTGTTAGAAGCAACAATTAACATGAAAATTAAGCGTTTCCGGACACATGTCCAGGTTCATATTTTCTTTCTTTGCGTGTGAGGAATGTTTCCTGATAGTTTGGCCGTACCTTTTTGTAACACCCTATATATATACATCAGGTTGCAATTCATTTCTGCTTTCAAAAGGTTTTGGACGATATTAATATGAGTCGGGTATTGTGAACTGTGTGAATTACACTGCACTGATAGTATGTTAAATTATAGACAGCCATTAACAGAAGCTGTGATATTACTTCAATGATGTTTTCGTATTTGTATTAGAAAGTTCACACAACGTTCAGTGACCAGGAAATATGAAAGTAACAGCATTAAAAACGGCAACTTCTCAGTTTGCATCATGTCATTCCACTGTTATTCCATACATCTACATACCTACTCCGCATCCACCGTAAGGTGCGTGGCGGAGGGAACACTGTACAACTACTAGGCATTTCCTTTCCTATTCCACTCCCAAATAGAAGGAGGAAAGAAAGAATGCCCATATGCCTCCGTACGAGCCCTAATTTGTCTTATCCTGTCTGTGATCACTACGTGAAATGTAAGTAGGCGGCAGCAAGATCGTACTACACTGAGCTTCAAATTCCGACCCTCTAAATTTCCTCAACAGAAATTCACGAAAAGAACGTCGTCTTTCCCCCAGCGATCTCCAATTGAGTTGCCGGAGCATTTCCGTGACACTCGCGCATTGGTCGAACCTACCAGTATCAAACCTAGCTGCTCGCCTCGGAACTGCTTCTACATCTTCCTTTAAACCGATCTGCTGCGGGTCCCAAACACTTGAGCAATACTCAAGACGTGGTCGTACAAGCGTTTAATACGCGGTCTCCTTTACATGTGAAGTACATCTTCCCAAAATTCTCCCAATAAACCGAAGTCGGCTGTCCGCCTTACTGACAACTGTCCTTACATGCTCGTTCCATTTCATATCGCTCTGCAATGTTATGCCTAGATAATAGAAAGATGCGACAGCATCAATAATCTCACTGCTAATGCTGTATTCGAACATTATGCGATTGTTTTTTCTACTCATGCACATCACCTTACATTTTTCTACATTGAGAGCTAGCTGCCATTCTTCGCACCAACTAGAAATTTTGTCAAGTCATCCTGCATGCTATTACAGTCAGTTACAGACGACACCCTCCCATACACCACAGCATCATCAGCAAACAGCCGCAAATTACAACTTACTCTGTCCATCAGATCATTTATATTCACTACGTTTACATGCAACACCTCTTCCGGAACACGAAAACCGATTTTCGTAAACCGTTTTTCGCTGTCGTGTTTACATGGCATAGCCTGAATCGGATTTCGTAGCTCACTTAAAATGGTGGCTGGAAAACAGCTGATTCAGTTCCTTATTTAGTCTGCACAATCGCTATTTTTCTTTATTTAAATACACAGATTTATGTTCACTCTAATGTTTAAACTTTTATTTCACATTAGAAAATATCACTCTTTCCATATGTGCCGAAAATTCTTAACAAGAAAACACAATCTGACAACCCAAGAACGCTTCAAAAACGGTTTACATGGGCACGAAAATCGATTGTGGAACTGGAAAACCGCTTTAGAGAAGCGGATTTCCAGAATCGATTTTGGAGTGTTTACATGACCAACCAAAAGCGGAATTGGGAAATCGGTTTACGAAATCCGGTTTTGGGAGCCCATGTAAACGGGGTGATAGATAAGAAAGTAATAGCGGTTCTATCACACTCCCCTGGGGCACGCCTGACGATACACTCGTCTCTGATGAACACTCGCCGTCGAGAACAACGTACTGCGTTCTATTACTTAGGAAGTCTTCCAGCCAGTCACAAATCTGTGAACCTATTCCATAAGCTCGTATCTTCGTTAGCAGTCTGCAGTGTGGCACCGCGTCAAATGCCTAACCCTAGTCCTATGGAACAGAAAATAAAACCAAATATAAATAATAAATAACATAAATAAATCCGTGTTGACCTGTCTGTGGTAGACTGTGCTCGAGTGGCGAACTGTTCTGCGCGGCAGGCGGGCCCGTGTTCACGACGGCGAGCCGCATGGAGGTGCGGCGGTCGGAGGAGCGGCTGCCGGACGGCTCGGTGCTGGCGCTGGAGGAGCGCACGGCGGCGGGCGCGGCGACCAGGGTGTCCCCGCCCCCCGCGGGCACCTGCCCCGCCTCCCCGCCGCGCGGCGCCTCCGCCGCCGTCAGCGCCACCGAGCGGCGCGTCTCGTGGTCGCCGCCGCCCTCCGCCTCCTCCCCCTGCGAGTGCCCGTCGCCCAGCCGGCGCCGCGCCGCGCTCACCTACTCGCCGCCCTCTCCCATCTCGGGGCCCTACCGTCGCAGCAGGTCAGGCCCCACTCCTCTGACGTCACGCCAAAAGCTAGAGCACTGTATGGCGGCTGGTGATAATGCGCTAATGTGCTGCAGCACACTGTAAATATACTACTAAAATTATGCCATTTCTCTTCTAATGCAAGAGAGAAACCGCTGTAAAATTACATCCTTTCTCTTGGAATGCGAGCCAGATATCACAATAAAATTATGCCAATTGTCTTCCAATACGTATTAGAATGCTGGTAACAAAGATGAAAACACATTTTGGAGCGCTCTCGCCGTGATAGCTGGAAAACAGCTCCATGTGCTGAACTGGGATTCAGCCATACTGGTACGTGCGCAGAGGGGCTTCGCTAGTGTGCATGCGCAGACGTGATGTCAGGCCTGACAGCTCATGAGTGCTGAGACCGACTGCAGCACCAGATCAATATTTCTCTTCGCGCTTCGTGTAATGATTTCGGAATAGTATATGACGAATATTGCGGCGTACAGAGTGAAATAGCGCGCTGGCTTAGGCGTCTTCCGCGTTGTCGCTCAAACCTACTTGTATGAGGCTCTTATTCAAATACCTCTGAGTCTAAATTTTTAATTTCTGTAATTAAAATTAATATTTTTTAAACGTTATATTTACTACCTGCATGAATACATGCAGTTGGCAATGCTGTTATAAATTACCCTGAAGGTCTTACTGTCAATGAAGTATTAATTAATATTTAATTAAAGGCAATCATACAAAGGTTGACGTGTTTGAGGTAAAACTTCAATCACAAGCAACATTAGTAATGTTTAGCCAACATGCGGGTGAAACTGCGCTTTTCAGCCAAGCAGTTTCATTGGTCACTTGTGTAGAACGCAGATGATCTGGTGGGGATTTGCTAGCTTCGTTATTTCCATTGTCAGTCACGCTTTGTGCGTTCACTAAAGAAGTGTTTCGCGGTGTATTTCTTCATGAAAGTGCACGATACTTACTCTGCGAGCAACATGGAGAATTCTGTCTACGATCTGCTACAGAGTCCATTTTCCAGTATACCTTTGCAAGAGAAACTGAAAGTGAAAGAGTTAGGTAGACCTACTCCAGTTTTAAATCTGAGTCAAAAGGCTATAGGAGATGGCAAGAAAAGTGAGTACACAAGGAAATTTAGAACGAAATGTGGAGTACAGGGGGAGTGAAAGACCTCGGACATCTTAATGCATTAAAAAAAAATCTTAGTTCATTAGGTAAAGCTAATATCACAACAACTTCAAGTCGTGCTTTTTATTTTAGTATATTTTGTTTCCTGTTTATTTTTGTAATATTTTAGCACACTGGTCAAATTTTGTACGAGCCGCCACTGGCCAAAAGTCTGTATTCCACTGTCTTCATTATTTGATCTAACAACGGGTACACCAAGTACGGTACCGACGAATTTTGATGAGTCGCAGGTATATTATGCGGGAAGTCCTCCACACCACCGAGCCAAAAAGATTTGTTCCGATGCGCCTCGGTTCCACAAAAATCACGATCAAAGCCCGGCGCGTAACATTTATACCTGTACTGAGTCACCAGGAGCACGTGAACCAGTGTGGTGCAATCAGCAAGGCACTAGCCTGTCGTGCATACGACTTGAGTTCAAATCCTGCTCAGAACTATTTTTTTTTTTTTTTACTTGTCCAACGATTGATTGTACATAATTATATGCTTTAATGTTGTTGTTGTCTTCAGTCCGCAGGCTGGTTTGATGCAGCTCTCCACGCTATCCTGTCTTGTGCAAGCCTCTTCATCTGAGAATGTGTACGGCAACCTACAACCTTTTGAATCAGCTTAATCTATTCGTCCCTCAGTCTCCCTCTATGATTTTTACCCCACACACTTCCTTCTAATGCTAAGTTGACAATTCCTTGATGTCTCAGAATGTGTCCAATCAATCTATCCCTTCTCTTAGTCAGGGTATGCCAGAAACTCCTTTTCTCCTTGATTTGGTTAAGCACCTCCTCATTAGTTACATGATCTACCCATCTAATTTTCATCATTCGTCTGTAGCACTACATTTCAAAAGCTTCTATCATCTTTTTGTCTGAACTCCTTATCATCCACGTTTCACTCCCGTACAGTGCTACACTCCAGACAAATGCTTTCAGAAAGGATTTCCTAAAATTTAAATTAATATTGGATGTTAACAAATTTCGCTTCTTCAGAATCGCTTTTCTTCCCACAGCCATTCTGCATTTAACATCTTCTGTACTTCGGCTATTAGACGTTATCTTGCTACCCAAATAACAAAACTCATCTACTACTTTTATTGTCTCATTACCTAATCTAATTCCTTCAGCATCACCTGATTTTCTGACATTGCATTTCATTACCTTCGTTTTACTCTTGTTAATGTTCATATCTTCCTTTCAAGACATTGTCCATTCCATTCAATTGCTCTTCTAGATGTTTCGCAGTCTCTGACAGAATTACTATGTCATCGGCAAACCGCAATGTTTTTATTTCTTCTCCCTGCACTTTAATGCCCTCTCCAAATTTCTCCTTCCATTCCTTCACTGCCCGTTCAATGTACAGATTTAACAACATTGGGGAAAGGCTACAACCCTGTCTTACTCCCTTCCCAACCTCTACGTCCCTCTCTTGCCCTTCAACTCGAGTGAGTCGACGACTCACCTCAGAAGATGTTGCTCGCAGCCGGCAACGAAACATCAGGGGAAGGAATTTCTACTGTTCGACCATGGCCTCTCAGCCCGGAGGTTTTAATTACTGAAGACACTGGCCGTGAAAGCCTACACGTTAGGATTAGTTGGTTTATATTTGAACCATTAATAAGGGTTTATTGTACCCTTTGTACATCACCAATACTTAAAACATTTGGTTTACAGTCTTACATCCAGTTATTATTACACAAATTCTTGAGACAAGTTTAGAACATGTTAACAATTTGAGTCAACTCTAGTAACTAATTACAAAACAAAACACCATCAATAGCTATACTTTCATATCTCTTTACTCTGGGTATCCACAGAGTAAAGTGTCCTTAAAATATGTTTTCCATGAGAAGTAGGAGGTCCCTGTCTGGGCATTCACCTGTGAAAGAAATAGCCCAGGACAGTAATAGTCCAAGCAAAAAACTTCCACAAATACCCAAAAACTAATCAATTTGGTCATCTTGTCTAGCTAGGGAAAGCATGTGTTGCCTGAGACACTACAACACTCACACAAACCCAACCGCCACCTCCGGCTGTTGCAGCTGGACTGCAACGCACAGCTCAGCTGAGGCCGGGGTGAGGAAGCGTCACGGAGAGGGAAGTGGGAAGGGAGGTAAGAGATGCCGGTGGGGATAGAGTGATACGTCAGTGCTGTCTGAAAGATTGGAAGGGACTGGAGTACTTGGCGGAAAGGAAAATGTACATAAGCTGGAGTGTGGGTAGGGAAAGGAAGGGGAGAGGAGAGTGCTGGGGGCAGGAACTAGTGAAGGTTCGGGCCTGGGGAATTGTGGGAGTGTAGGCTGTATTGTAGGGAGAGTTTCCATCTGTGCAACTCAGACAAGTTGGTATTTGTGGGGAGGATCTGTATGGCGCAAGCTATGTAGCAGTCACTGAAGTGAACCACATCGTGCAGTGCTGCATGTTCCGCAACAGAATTGTCCAGCTGTCTCCTCGCCACAGTATGGCGATAGTCGTGCGGGTAGCCTGTTGCCGGTCGTGCCCATGTAGAAAGCTGCACAGTGTTTGCAGCTCAGTTTGTATATGACATGACTGCTATCACAGGTTGCCCTGCCTTTCATGGGATAGGAAATTCCTGTGATGGGACTGGAGTAAGTGGTGGTGGGATGGTGGATAGGACAGGTTTTGCATCTAGGTCTATTACAGGGTTATGAGGCATGGGGTAATTGGTTGGGAGCAGGGAAGGAGTACAGATGGACAAGGATATTACATAGGTTTTGTGGACGGCAGAATACCACTGTACGGTGGGGGGGGGGGATTTTGGGTAGGGTATTTCACATTTCAGGTCAGGATGAAAGGTAATCGAAACCCTGGTGGAGATGTGGTTTAACTTCTCTAGTCCTGGGTGGTAATGGGTGATGAGAGGGATGCTCCGTTGTGGGCGGACAGTGGGTGTGGGGGAGGTGGCTGGTGATTGGACAGACAGGGCCCATGATATCTGTTTCTGGACAAGGTTTGGTGGGTAAATGTCAGTGAAGGCCTCAGTGAGGCGTTTGGCATATTTCGAGAGGGACTGCTCGTCAATGCTAATGCGACTTCCACAGGGGGCTAAGCTATATGGAGGGGACTTTTTGGTGTGGAGTGGGTGGCAGCTGTCAAAATGGAGATATTTTGATATGGCCGGAGGTACTGATAAAGCCATATTTGAGGTGAAGGTCAACCTCGAGGAAGGCGTATAGAAAATTTGTTAAGAAGCAGATCTCTTTTTTTTTTAAGAATTTTTCAGAATTACTTACTGTATCATGTTGTTCTACTTATCGATTTCTTCATGAAAATTTTTCAGGCCTGATGCTTATTCGCCATTAACACACTGTGTAAGCTGTTACTCTCATGTGGGATTAGCTGTTCTGTGTGTACCTTCAAAGTGAGGCACCACCTTTCAATTTTCCCCACTTCTGTATTATTTGTATTTTTTTAATAATAGATTTAATTGAACATTACTTAATATATCTGGGCTGCCACCATGTTTCACAAAATATGGAAATTAATAATTGTTGATCATACAGCCTTTATGCTTATGATGTGGTCACAGGTATTGTTACAACAAATAAATACAATATCAATTCCTACTTTGAGCAAGTTATGAGCTGTACCATGAAATCAATAAAAGGAATACTATTTGGTACACTCTGAATTCACCTAATCTATCTACCCTCCAAAATCGTGAGAAGGGATGCTTTAAAGGAAAGAAGATCTACTCAAAAATTAATTTATTACAACCAAAAATCGAACATCCGAACTGATAAGAAATCTAATAAACATTTTTACAGCTCTGTACTTTAAAGCCAATGACATTCCCTACTTTACTAAGCTGACAATAGTATATAGAATATCCAGATTTTACAATTTTCATAAAATAAAAAAAAATACAATGACTGTCTGAGTGAAAGGATTGGGAAACTCCACAAACAAGGTTTTAAAGATAATCTACACAGACATCAGAAGTTACATATAGCAACTAAGAACGCCAGAATGGAAAGACAAACCTAAATAAAATAATCCTTTAAGAAAAATCCCAGTCAGGGGAATTACCCAAGTCCTGGCAATGGTGCTTGCAGTACTTTACCCAATCCAAATTACAGGTGATGGCACCGTAGCAGGCTCGGCAGCAACAACCGATGGCAACAGGTGAGGGCATAGAAGCCTCCACTAAAGTCTGTCCTTTTCACTCCTCTAAGTATCGAGAGGTCTGTACGGTACGGAAGCCTCCCCCGAACTTTTTTTCTTTCTGACTGCTCTAAGTATCGGGAGGTCCGTACGGCACAAAAGTTTCCACCAAAGTCCTCGTCTCTCTGACTTCCTCTCCCCACGGCAAGTCCTCTCGCATCCATGCCCTTGCAACTCAGGCGCACCAATCTGCAAGAACGGCTAATTGTCTACCCAATGGGATGGCATAGCTCAGTTGACAAATTAACTCGCTGACACCCTACAAAATTCTGGTGAATTAGAACTTGTTTCCCGCAGCCACCAAGAGGCTCCGCCCATGTCAGCAATGTTCCCACAGAATTGACTGTCGCCAAGGTGATTGCCCTTTAAAAATTTTAGGGTGCTCTCACTCCCGGCCCCTTGACCAAAAAAGTTACGCTATTTATGGCCTCTGAAGCCTACTTCTTGCTGTCCCAGACAGATAGAAAGCATCCAGAATGTTCCACCATTCATTACAGTGAAACATTTCCTGCTCTGCTGCCTTCCGAGAACTTCTACAGATGTCTGGTATATTTGACAAAAATCTGCATTTGACCAAAGTGCCCTTTTTCACTACATAATATATTTTGGACAAATAAGTTTTGTCCCATAAATTAGAGAATTTAATACTGACATACTCCTGTACTCATTTGCAGTCTGAAAGTGATGGCCAACATTCGGCCAGATTGCATACGTGCAAATCTTAGTGGTCGGGACTTATGACCGAGCAGTCTAGTCCCCTCTAAACAACAACAACCCCACAACAACAATCTTAGTGATCACCTGCTTAACATGGTAGATTAGATTAGTTTTTCGTTCCATAGATCCCTGTTGAGGAGATCCTCGTGGATGTGGAACATGTCAAGAAACAAAATAAACAAACTGAATAATATGTAATACTAATAATTTAAATACAGATACATACATTTTTAAGTTTTTTTATTTATATTTTTTTATTTTATTTTTTAGCTGATAATATAATAATATTAATATAGTATGAGTACCGATACATGCAACATTTGGTACAATTTAGAAATTCACTAATGGAATAGAAGGAGTTGGCATTGGCCACTAGAAGTCTTTTAGGTTCCTCTTAAACTGATCTTTATTTGTAGCCAAGTTTTTTTATACTTGATGGTAAATTATTGAAAATATGTGTTCCTGAGTAGTGTACCTCTTTTTTAACTAAAGTAAGTGCTTTTAAGTTCTTGTGTAGATCATTTTTATTCCTAGTATTGTATATACGAACTGAGCTGTTTGTTGGGAAAGGGGATATATTATTTGTGTCAAATTTCATTAAGGAATAAATATACTTAGAGGTAGTTAATATACCCAGTTCTTTGAAGAGGCTTCTACAGGACGTCCATGAATTTACTCCACAGATAATATGTATTACACGCTTTTGGACTGTGAAAACTTTTTTCTGACTTGAAGAGTTACCACAAAATATTACACCATATGACATTATGGAATGAAAGTAAACAAAGTATGCAAGCTTTGTTATTTTTATGTCTCCTATGTCTGATAACACTCGTATTAAAAATACAGATTTGGTGAGTCATTTCTGCAGTTCTGTGGTGTGCTCCTCCCAACTAAATTTATTATCAAGCTGTAATCCCAGGAATTTAATACTGTCAACCTCTTATATTTGCTCTTCTTCATACTTAATGCATATGATGGCGGGAAATCTCTTACATGTTCTGAACTGCATTTAGTGAGTCGTTTCAAAGTTTAATGACAATGAGTTGGCTTTAAACCATTTATTAATGTTCATGAAAATATCATTAGCAGACCTTTCTATAACTATGCTTGATGTACTTTTTATTGCAATACTTGTATCATCTGCAAACAAAACGAACTCTGCTTTTGGTACTGTAACTGATGAGAGGTCATTAATGTACACAAGAAAAAGCAATGGCCCTAAGATGGATCCTTGTGGGACACCACATGTAATTTCTTCCCAATCCGATGATGACTGTTGACTTAATTTACTAGTCACTTGCACGGACACCCTTTGTTTCCTGTTAGTGAGGTACGACTTGAACCATTTTGCAGCTTTTTTCGTGACACCATAGAATTCTAGTTTACTTAAAAGGATGTTATGGTTCACACAATCAAATCCCTTTGACAAGTCACAGAAAATGTCTGCTGCTTGCAATTTATTATCTAATGAATTAAGTACATTCTCACTGTAAGTGTAAATAGCCATCTCAATATCGGAACCTTTTCAGAAATCGAAACTGTGTTTTGGACAATATGTCATTTGTGGCCAGGTAGTTGAGAAGCTGTTTGCACATTACCTTTTCTAGAATTTTTGAGAATGCTGGCAAAAGTGAAATCAGTCTGTAGTTTCATGGTATCTCTTTATCCCCCTTCTTGAATAGAGGTTTAATATCCGCATATTTTAGCCAATCAGAAAATGTTCCAATTGTAATAGACAGGTTACACAAATAACTTAAAATTGTGCTAAGTTCACAAGAACACGCTTTAATTAACTTCTTTGATATTTCATCGTAACCACTAGAATGTTTTGTTTTTAAAGATTTTATTATGGAAGTTATTTCTTGTGGTGAAGTGAGTGACAAATTCATGTACGTGAAGTTATTTGTAAATGCTAGTACTGTATGTTAGGGGCATGATGTATTGGTTGCTGGCTCTTGTGTAATTCAAAACACTGTTCTGTTCTGTTCACACTATTCCAACCTGACTCTGAAAATGGAGCACTATAATTGCTTGACAATGTGTATTTTATTGTCTGCATTAGTGGATAATTTCTTGATTAATAACAGTAATTCTACTTACATCTTTCAGTCATTTTTCTTCCCCCCATTACACTGTATTACAATGGGCTTGGTTGCTTAATATTCTTTACTACAAACAAGTGTATCATTTTATATGACTGTCTCTGTAATGTGCATTCATGGTTCACGTTACTACACTGAAAATTTGTACCATAACAGCTGATCAGTTCAAGTTGTGACGCTTGTGAGGTATCACTACTGGGAGACAAGCAATGAAACATTCCCCCTCTGGCATTCTCTAGGTAACATCATAGTGGCTGCACTACTAACCCCCCCCCCCCCCCCCCCCCCCCACGGACTAAAATAAATGGCCAACTTCACTCAGCTAATAGCCAAATTCATCATCGTCAATTAAAACTAGGCACATCATAAAATATTAGTTACTCTGCAAGCATTTTTTACTGGGCAGGTAAAGTACTACATGCATATTAGTGTAAAGTATGGTTGAAACTGTGGGCTCTACAATGCTCGGTTTGCGCTGTTTCAAAATAAATAAATAAATTCTCTCAAACAAGCAATTTTGTCCTGCTCAATTTGGATTAGAGGAGACCATAATCAGAATTGGTTTATGAATTTTACGAAATGGGCCTTAATTTTTACAACTTGAAATACCTGGAAAATTACCCAAGAAAGACCTGCAAGGTATCAATAAAGTGATGTAAAATGATTTAAAACATGTAGGAAAGTCCTCAAATTTACTCTTACTAACTCTAATGTATGGAGTGTGCCATATGTGGTAGTAGATCGATGATTCTCGAAGTTCATGATGTTGTCGATGGTCTTGGCAGCGACTAGCTGAAATCTCATGGAGTGAAAACCAATTCAATACAAATGATTAATGCAACACACAGAATTATACACTTTTAATGATTTATAAACGACCTATTGTCCCCTTTTATGCCAAGTTTACAAGTCTCAATAATTACAACGATTAATACCAGGCACTCACATTCCACACATCAATAATATGACTTTGAAACACAGTTCATGTGTGGAATACAAAAGTTATACTTTTATTGCCTCATTACCTAATTTAATTCCTTCAGTATCACCTGATTTTCTGACGCTACATTCCATTATCCTTAATGTTCATCTTATACCTTCCTTTCAAGACACTGTCCATTTCGTTTAATTGCTCTTCCAGATCCTTTGCGGTCTCTGACAGTATTACTATGTCATTGGCAAACCGCAAAGTTTCTATTTCTTCACTCTGAACTTTAATTTCCTCTCCAAATTTCTCCTTGCATTCCTTCACTGCTTGCTCAATGTACAGATTGAACATCAATGGCGAAAGGCTACAACCCTGTCTTACTCCCTTACCAACCTCTGCGTCCCCTTCATGCCCTTCGACTCTAATAACCACTGTTTGCTTTTTTTTATAAGTTGAGAATAACTCTTCGCTCCCTATATTTTACCCCTTCTACCTTCAGAATTTGAAACAGTGTATTCCAGTCGAAATTGTCAAAAGCTTTCTCTGGATCTACAAATGCTAAAAACGTAGGTTTCCCTTTCCTTAATCTATCTTCTAAGATAAGTCATAATGTGAGTATTGCCTCCCGTGTTCCAACATTTCTCCTAAATCCAAACTGATCTTCCCCAAGGTCACATTCCACCAGTTTTTCCATTCATCTGTAAATTATTTGTCTCAGTATTTTGCAACCATGACTTATTAAACTGATAGTTCTGTAATTTTCTCATTTGTCTGCACTTGATTTCTTTGGAATTGTAATTACTATATTCTACTTGAAGTCGGAGGGTGTAACTCCATACACCCCAACATCAAATTCACTATGGAGACTGAAACGGAGGGTAAATTGCCGTTCCTTGACGTCTTGGTCAAGAGAAGAGCTGATGGCACCCTGGGTCATAGTGTATATCGGAAGACAACGCACACTGATCTGTATTTACGCGCAGACAGCTGTCACCACCCTTCACAGAGGAATGGGGTACTTAAAACTCTAGTACATAGGGCGCGCACTATCT
Source organism: Locusta migratoria (assembly GCA_026315105.1). Classification (NCBI taxonomy): domain Eukaryota; kingdom Metazoa; phylum Arthropoda; class Insecta; order Orthoptera; family Acrididae; genus Locusta; species Locusta migratoria. Next base: position 853,719,453 of record CM048744.1, on the reverse strand, counting down.
CCGACGCAGAGAGTCTACCCCAGGAATTGGAACACCTGAGAACTGTATTTCAAAAAAATGGGTACTCGAGTGGCAGATTCAACGGGCTCTCCGCCCAACCACTACAACACAACCTGTGGAAACGGATGAAAACGCAAGGGAGGATGTAGGCACTGCGTTCGTTCCATATACCGGCGCACTCTCAGGGAAGATCGCCCGCATTTTGAGAAAACACCAGGTTGGAACTGTTTTTTGTCCGCTGAATAAAATTCGTGCACTGGTGGGGAGCGCTAAAGATGATCTCGGTTTGAGGAAGGCGGGCGTGTACCAGATTCCGTGTCAGTGTGGAAAGTCATATATTGGACAGACGATGCATACCGTCGAGGATCGATGCGTTGAACACCAGAGGCACACACGATTGATGTATCCGAGCAAGTCGGCGGTCGCTGAACATTGTTTGTCGGAGAATCACGCCATGGAGTATGAACACACTAGGATTCTGGTACAGACGTCGAGATACTGGGACTGCGTCGTTAGAGAGGCCATTGAAATTCGCACAAGTGACGACCTCATAAACCGTGACTCTGGCTATAATCTTAGCAAAGCTTGGGAACCAGCAATTGGGTTAATTAAGAGTAAATCTAGCAAACGTAACGAAGTGACGACCACGGCGGACAGAGCCCTCACACTGACGTCTTCTCAGACGCCGGCGCAATCGGTTCCACTGCGCGACAGCGGCGCGGGCGCGGACCGCGGAGGGGTCGCTCCGCGGGCCGAGGGTATTTAAATGGCCCGCTACCGGGCTAGAACCCAGTTCCCTTCGAGCAGCCGTAGCGTGCGGATCTCCGTGCCGGCGCGTTTCCAGGAGCTCAGTCCGTCAGTTCACCTGATGATGGCGACATGTTTGATCGCCGAAATATTGTGCCCGTTGGACACTATAGACCGGCAGTACACCCGTGGATATTTTGATAATGTAAAATTATTTAAAACATGTAGGAAAGTCCTCAAATTTACTAACTCTTGCTAAGTCTGATGTATAAGGGAAAATATTTTGCTGCTACTTATTGCTTAAGTTGCACTTCATTTGGAAACTTTCTGTCCTACTAAACTCAGTTAGAATGACAGAGAACTGGAAATGATCTGCCCACAGGATACGGAGCCCGATATGCGGCATGTCACCGGACAGCATTGAGGGTTCCCGCAGGTCGTCGCGATTGCCACGGCGCAGCTTCTCGGCCGAGAGCATTGTGCCCTGCCCAGCCAGTATGTATTGCCTCAGGAACTTCCATTGCAGAAAGTGGAGATATTTTGTGCCAATTAATAGTGGTTCTCAGTAGACTTTAAAGCTGGTGTGTTCCTCTTCGAAGTGGAGTGTATTTCTGCTGTTGGCCTGTACTGTGCTTGTATCTTTGGTTACTTTACAGATCGCATCTTAAACTGCACATCACAACAGTATGCTACTTCAAGGCAAAGCCACATTGAAGAGTATCACAAACACTTCACTTCAATACTTTAAATGTCAATTAATAACCAGTGCCCATTAATACCAAAGAAAGCCTTACGGAGAACACACACTAACAATAATAACTGACCCTGATTGCATGAATCATTGTGGTCTTTTGGTTAAAATGATCAGATAGATAGAGAGAGAGAGAGAGAGAGAGAGGCTGGCAAGTAATTACTTCAAGTCAGTACCACTAATAATAACTATGGTAAGACAAAAATAAATGTAGAAAAAAGCTTTCTCTAAGCAGGCAGGAGAGAGAAGGGAGGAGAAAGGCGATGAAAGGGAAAATGGTGTTGGATTACTCAGAACTCGGCCATGAGGTAATGTGGAGTGAATGGTGTGGGTGCAAGTCATGTTATAAGTTATGAACCATATCAGCTGCAAAACCAAAGAGAATAGATTAAGAACTAAAAAGAAGTGAATCAAAGAATTCTGAGGGTGGGGAGGGGGGGAAGGAGATAATTAACAATAGGAAAGAACAACTAGAGTGAGAAATGAATAAGAGGTTTGAAGACAGTGAAGGTAGAGACTGATGAATGAGTGAGTTGAGGATAGTAGAAGAGGTTAATGTAGGTATATGCCAGGGGAATGGTGGGAGGAGAGGGTGTGTTGGAGGGCAAGTTCCCATCTCTACAGCTCTGAGGAACTGATGTTAGGTGGGAGTATCCAGACTGCAAGTGTGGTTTAACACATACTGAGGTCTCTGAAGTCATGTTGAAGGGAATTTTCTGCCACATGAAATTGGCTATCCCCCATGTAAACAGTTTGTGACCACTAAGGGTTCAGTCCATTTGTTGGTGGGCATATCAATGTAAAAGGCTGTGCTATGACTACTTTTCAATTGGTAAGTGATGTTTTTCGTTTCCCTGTGTGGGGGCTGGAGTAGCTGTTTATGAAGGATGCATGGGACAGGTTCTGCTATGGGGTTGGTTACAATAAAGGAACCTTTAAGCAGGGAGGGTGGTTTCAGACTGTTGTAAGGTTTGACGAGGATGTTGCAGAGGTTGATAAGTGGGTGAAATGCTTCTCTGGTTGGTCAGGGGTGGATACTTTGTAAGGATGATCTCATTTCTGGAAGTCATAGCTCTGACAGAGTAATTTGTCAAAGCATTCCAGGTCGGGATGATATTGGGTGACAAAGGAGATGCTTATGGGTGGTCTGGGGTAAATAATATTATTAGTAGAAGGGGGATGCTGTATGGATTGTTTGGGAGATATGTTTGTGGCCAAGGTGTGTAGGGTAGTCGCGGGAGAGGAAAGCATTGGGAAGGTTGTTAATGGAAGTGGTGAAGGATTTATCATTGGAGCAGATACTTTTGCAATCGATGCCAATGGTGTAGGGAAGGAAGTGTTATATGTGGGAAGGATGGAAGCTGTCAAAGTGGAGGAGGTATTGTTGTTTGTGGATTTAATGTGGGCCGAGGTGCAAGTGTGGGACTCAAAACATTTGAGGTCGGCATCTAGGAAGGTGACTTGGTTTCTGGAAAAGGACCAGGTGAAGTTAAGGTTCAAGAAGTAGTGGAGGTCTTGATTGAAGTTCTGAATTTCTCTTAACCATGACTCTAGATCACAAAGATGTCAACTATGAAACTATACCAAACCAGGGGTCTCAGCTGCTGGGGTCATAAAGAATGTCTGTTCCACATGGCCCATGAAAATGTTGGCATAGCATGGGGGCATTCCGGTTCCCATAAATACCCTCCTGATTTGTTTGCCAGTTAGGTCTTCAAGAGTGAAGTAATTGTGGGTGTGAATGAAATTGGAAGTTTGACCAGGAATGAGATTCTTGAGAGACTTTTTGGTGGGCATTTGGAAAGGTAGTGCTCTTGGACAGAAAGTTTATGGATATGGGTGACATTGGTGTAGAGGAATGTGCTATCATTGGTGACAAGGAAGTTTCAGGTGATGGGCAAGGGGATGGATTTTTGAGGCATTTCAGGAAGTAATCTGTGTTCTTGAGATGTTTGAGGTTTTGGTCTACCAGACCGGTAATGCATTCTGTTGGGACCTTGAAGCATGTTGCGATTTTACATCCAGGATGGTTCTCTCTATGGATTTTAGGTAGCAGGTTGAAGGTTAGGTTGGGTGGTTCAGTCGGAGTGAGTAATTCTGTGGAGGGGGTTGTGACACGTTGTGAGTGATTAGGGTTTTTAGGAATTTTTATAGTTGAGCCTGGATGAAGAGAATGGGGCCATGGAGAATAGGTTTGTAGGTAGAAGTGCCTGAAGTTGATGAAACTCCTTGACCACACACTCATCTCAGTGAAGTACTACGATTATGGTGCCCTTGTCTCTGGGAGATTGAGTATGGAATGGTTTTTTTTTTTTTTTTTTTTTTTTTTTTTTTTTTTTTTTTTTTTTCAGCTCTTGGATGGCCTGGAAATAAACTGGGCAGATGTTGGTAGTTGTTGAGATGTTATTCAGGAATTTGACTACCTGCAAGGAATGGTTTTTCAGAAAAGCAGGAGGATCTCTTGGGAAGATAGTCAGAACTGTTCATGGCAGGGTTCAACTAGCTCTGTTTCCAGGATGCTCTTTTGACTGCGTGGTGAAGTGGTGTTTTCAATTGAGGGTTTGGGTAAATGGTTGGATCTATTTGACCAGGGCAATGTGGTTGAATTTAGGCATGGAACTGAAAGTTAAGCCTTTTGACAGGACATACATCTCTGGCATGAAGAGGGACTTGGATGAGAGGTCAAGGACTGAATAGGAATTAAGATTAAGTAAGACGACCCGGTTGGATTTGTTGGTTTGGGGAGGGGAGGAGATGGTTATGTGGTGTATAATTATCAGGTGCTGTGTGGTGTAAACTTCAAATTAACAATTGGCTTCTAGTATGATATCCCTGAGCTTATTGATTGAGTCAAAGTGCTGAGATGAGAAGAAATATAAGGGGGGGAGGGGGGGGGGAGAAGCTGCTGGGATTGGGGTTACAAGAATCCACATGTAATTCAAGGATAAAGTGTCATGAAAAGAAGGATTAACCCAGAGATGGGAACTTTTGATTCAGTTGTTTAGGGGAGATTCCAAATTTCAAAAAGGACTGGAGGAAAACTGTGTGGGATTTTGCAGAAATGCTTCAGGTACTATGGTATAGGATTGGGGTACATGGCCATTAAATAGGTTAAATTATGTGTAGAGGCAGGGGGATGCTCTGTCTGTAAGGAGGGATGAAAAGGAGAGAAAATTTGAGAATGAGTTATTTATTGAGTGCCTACTAAAAGAGGCTAGATACCGAGAATGGATAACTGTATGGAAAAACTCACAAAGAATGAAATGGTTGGTAAAAGGAGAGCAACAAAATTAAAATCACTGTAGACTTAGTTAAAGGAAAATTTGATTGGCAATGTAATTGAAATTATCTTAAACATTTGTAAACACTGCAAAAATGTCAGTTGGGTGACAGAAAACACACTATCAGTAAAGGAGATGTCTGTAGGAATTGCAGTACATACGTGTGTATATGTGAATAATGTACATCAGTCCACTTATCCTACAGTCTGCCATACAAAGTGATGTTACAGACTGAACTGAATTTGGATATCGCTAGTCTAGCTGCAGGAGCAGCAGTGTTAATGGTCTTAGCTGTCATAGACAGTCAATGATGCTATTACCCACACACAATGTCATATGGCGTAGTAATTAGCAGTGCCTCACGGCCAGTTACAAATTTCTCAAGCAACGGAGTGGCACAGTATGTGGCATTGCACTTCCTGAAGGCAATCACGACAGTTCAGTCTGCTCACACCTTTCCTTGTGCTTCCACTTGCCCCTGATTGCCAGTAGGCAGTAGACATGTTGCCTTTCCTGTTGAAGAATGAAAATAATGTCCAACATATTCTGTCTTCATTTCCTCTGCTGGGTGCACTGGCATCAGTTCCAAACAGTGAATGGAATGACACCATCAATAAATATAGACTTTGGTCAGAAATCTGTAACAAAGGTTGAATATTGAAAATTTTTTAGGTGTAAGCATTGATGAGGGGTTAAACTGGAAAAAAGACATTGAAGATCTGTTGAAACGATTGAGTTCAGCAACTTATGCTATTAGGGTAATTGCAAATTTTGGTGTTATACATCTCAGTAAATTAGCTTACTATACCTATTATCATTCTCTGCTTTCGTATGGCATCATTTTCGGGGGTAATTCATCATTGAGTAAAAAAGTATTTGAAGTTAACACTGTTTGGCGTAAAAACTATCACGCTCGTTTCATGTTCACTCGTTTGACAGTGCACCGCCAGCAGATTGTGCACAGCTCATGTCAGCTGTCTTAGACAACCGTGCCCTCCCATGGCTAGGGCGGGAACTATCTCGGCCGGACCAGCGCCAGCCACAGAACACAATATGGGCGCGTGAGATCTGAATGGTCGGCTGGGCCATAACATCCCTCCCCGCTTGGGGTGAGGGGCCAGAATCCGGAACAACAGTGAAGAAGTCTGGCTGCTGGGACTCTTCTACCTCCATCTGATTGTCTGCTGGCTCCATCCACTCCCTAGCCAGAACCATCTCATGCGGATGAAACCCCTTTGTGTGACGAGGGGTTCACCCTTGCGAGCGATGTCTTGTCACTCCCAGCACTGGCGATGGCGGTGGGTCCTCTATTCCCCCCTCCTGTGGTACATCCATCGGCAACTCTGGGCCCCCATTGGCTGGACACCAGACACCTTCACTGCCGGCAACCGCAGCTGTCCACTCCTTGGAGCTGGTTGCTGGGGCTGCGGCAGGGAAGTGGGCCCCGGACCTCGACGGTGGTGGGAAATCCCCTTGCCGACCAGCCAATGTCTGCGGAAATGAAGTTGGTAGGGAACTGTCCCCTGCTGGTGCTCCTGACAGCGGGGGGTATGACCTGGAAAAGGGGGAAGGGACGTAGGTGTGGGAGAGGATGGCAGACCCGGAGCTGATTGTGGTGGCGGGTAAGGATATCAGTAGGAGAATGGACCTCACAGAGACGACGGCCATGCCCCCGAACGAACACGGCTGGGACCCAACTAGAATGGCGGTTGTAGCCTCGAGCCCAGGCAGACGAACCTGGGGCAAAATGCGACAGAGGACGAGGAAGTGGTGCTGGAGAATCCGGATGCAAGAGGGACAACAGTGTCCGATAAGGGCGGCCATGAAGGAGCTCAGAGGGGCTCTGTTGACCGGCTGGAGTGGACCGATAAGATGACAGGAATCAAAGTAGGGCTTCCTCCAGTGAAAGATGCGACACATACTTGCACATTTGCGTCTTGAAAGTGCGGACAAATGTCTCCACTGACCCATTTGACTGTTGGTGGAAAGGTGGGGCCATGACATTTTGGATCCCATGCATAGAACAAAAATCGTGAAACTGTTGTGAAGTAAACTGTGGCCCATTATCTGTCACCAATGTAGCTGGGAGACCTCCAATAGAAAATATCTTTAACAGGGAACATATGGTAACTTCCGCAGCCGTGCAGACTAGGAGAACAACAAATGGAAAATTGGAGTATGCGTCACTGATGCAAAGACAATAGCTATCTGAGAAGGGCCCTGCAAAATCGACATGGAGTTGCAGGTGTGGACGGAGTGGGACATGGAGAGTGAGAGATGAGTGAAGAGCTGCTTGTTGGGATGCACAAGAAGAGCATCCTGCTATGAGGTGAGTTATGTCCCCATCTATGCCTGGCCAATATACATCTCGACGGGCAAGCATCTTTGTGTGGGAGACGTCCCAGTGGTCCCAATGTAGAAGATTGAGAATCCAGTGGCGCAATGACGCTGGAACCACCACTTGGTGGGAGCCGTCTTCCGTGGACAGAAGTCAAATACCCGCATAGGTGCCAAGGCGGTGACGAATTGCATAATAATTGCGGAGAGGGTCTGATGCCCAACTCAGAGGACGCTCCAACCAGCCTTGCTGCACCCAGTGAGCTATTGATAGGCAAACCGCTGACTACGTCTACTGCCGACTCGTTTACTGCAAAACACAAAAGCTCTTCAGCATCAAAGACTGGGTCAGGGCCTACCGGGAGGCGCAATAGAGCGTTGGCATTGGCGTGATGAGCCGTCGAGCAGTACTGTATCTCCTAATGAAAATGGGAGAGGTACAAGGCCCAGCATTGGAGACGATGGGCCGCCTTATCCGGAAGAGCTGCCGATGGGTGGAACAAAGACACTAATAGGCGGTGGTCTGTGTATAGAGTGAACTTGGGCCCATAGAGATAAACATAATTTTTTTTAGAGCAAAAACAATGGCTAGGGCCTCCTTGTACACCTGGGAATATCAGTGCTGCCCCTCCATAAGAGTTTTAGATGCAAACGCCAACGGGCGTTCCAACCCATCGGGAAACCGATGTGCCAGCACCGCCCCCACACCATGCTGGGAGGTGTCTGCTGCCACGACTATTGGGACACTCGGTGTGTATGCCACGATGCATGGAGCCTAAAGGAGGGCCACTTTAAGTGATTGAAAAGCCCGCTCGCAAGCTGGAGACCAGTGGAACAGGATGCCCTTATGCAGCAATTGGTGAAGGGGTAAGCCACTGTGGCTGCCTGCAGGAGGAAGCGGTGATAATAGGCAATCTTGCCCAGGAATACTTGAAGTTCTTGATTAGAAGAGGGACGGGGAAGATCTGCGACCTGGATACCTCATAGCCCAAGTACTCGATAGACAGTTGGAAGAAAGAAGATTTCTGGAAATTACAGCGGAGGCCAGCCTCCTCCAGAACGGAAAACAAGGAGCGGAGTTTGGCAATATGGTCAGCAGCTGTGGGCCCCCTCACCACAATATCATCCATGTAGTTCACGCAACTGGCCATCCCAAATGGCAATCTCTGATATTGATATAGGCCAAAAGGCGTAGAAATTGCCAGCACCTGCTTGGAGGCATCATCTAAAGGCAACTGGAGATAAGCCTTTGCCAGATCTACCTTCAAAAAATACTGGCCCCCTGACAGCCGATCTATCAATTCCGCTGGGCGAGGCATGGGAAAAGAATAATGATGGAGTGAGAATTTACAGTTTTCTTAAAGTCGCCACATAAACGCAGGGCCCCAGACAACTAGAGCAGAGGCCCACTCACTTGCTGTGACAGGACGCAAAATACCCTCCACCGTCAGGCTAATTCGGATTTAACAGCTCCGCGGAAGGCAATCAGGAGGTGCCAAGTCTGACAGAAGATGGGGTGGCCCGAAAATTCTTAGCACACCCAAGACCCGGCACAAGCAAGGACGAGAAATCTGCGCGGAGCTGCGTGAGACTCTGGTACAGAATTTGATCGGAAACCAAGCAGACAAAATCGGTAATAGTAAAGCCAAAAGCATGGAAAGCCTCGAGGCCGAATATATTCGTAGCCGTTGCACTGTTTACTACACAAATGGTACTGCGCTGCTAACATTCTGATATGTAGCTTCAGCGACAAACGACCCCAATAGTGGAATAGTAAACAAGTTTAGCGTAAACACTATCACGCTTGTTTCGCGTTCACTCGAAGAATGACCCGGCCGTTTGACAGCGTGCCACCAGCAGATGGCGCACAGCTCATGTCAGCTGTCTTAGACAACCGTGCCCTCCCGTGGCTCGGCCAGGAACTATCTCAGTCAGGCCAACGCCAGCCACAGAGCACAATATGGACGTGCGCAATCTGAATGGCCCGCTAGGCCATAACAGTATTCATTCCACTAAAGTGTGTGATCAGAATAATTGCCGGAGCCCATCCAAGATCATTCTGCAGACACTTATTTAAAGAGCTAGGAATCTTCACAGTAGCTTCTCAGTATATATATTCTCTTATGAAATTTGTTATTACCAATCCCACTGAATTTAAAAGCAATAGCAGTGTACATAACAACAATACTGGGAGAAAGAATGATCTTCACTATTCAAGGTTAAATCTAGCTTTGACACAGAAAGGGGTGAATTATGCTGCCACAGAAGTCTTTGGTCACTTACCAAACAGCATCAAAAGCCTGACAGATAGCCAACAAGCTTACAAAAATAAATTAAAAGAATTTCTGCATGACAACTCCTTCTACACTCTGGATGAATTTTTAGATATAAATTAATAAATTTGAAAAAAAGAAAGAAATATGTCATGTAATATTTAGTACAAAGTAATAATTTGTAAAGACACCTTTCATTAATCTGACACATTCCACATCATTACGCAGTGTCATATTCATGATCTATGGAACAAGCATTAATCTAATACTAACACAGTCCTATGGGAATAATAGCAATTGAGAATCTTGTTGTGTAATTACTGTGGTTGACAAAGTCAACTATCTGGCCAAGGTGGTCATTGTGACAAAATAAAGTAACTCTGACCCACTTCCCAATTGGGTATCTCCCCTCATTCCAAATTTTGGGACACTAAGGAACTACCCAGTTGGTGTGGGTTATGCAGCACACCTTTCATGCTCAATCAGTCACTGTCAGTTAGATCTTTAGAAAGAATTTGCGACTGAAAGTTGTTAAATGTACTGATGGATCTCTGCCTCATTAACATTCAATGAGCATTAACAAGCACTGATTGAGAAATACTATAAAGGGGGAGGAACACAGGATAGGATGCACATAAAGCTATCAGATTATTCAATATTTTCCGATCAGCTTTATACCTGATTCAGTAATAACTAAAAGTTTCTGTCAAGCAAAACACTAACTATTAAGTGCTTACACATTGTTTTGTGGAATAACTTTTATTGCTGGCTCTGTCTGTATAACATGCACATATATAATATAGTGAGGACAGTTTACAACTCACCGCAAAGACGTGGCGACGAGCTGCGACAGGCACATACAAAAGACACACACATACAACACATTCAGCTATCGGCCATGGCCTTCTTCAGAAAATAGAGCACTCACGCAAGCACACAGGCACACAACACAGTCATACAACCATCACCTCCGACTGCCGCACTTCGAAGGCCATGGCCGATAGCTGAATGTGTTGTACGTGTGTGTCTTTTGTATGTGCCTGTCACAGCTCGTCGCCACGTCTTTGCGGTGAGTTGTAAACTGTCCTCACTATATTATTTATTCCAACCTGGACTTTCCATTATTATCACATGCACATATGTAATTTTTTTTTTTTTTTTTTTTTTTTTTTTTGGAGGCAGGTGAAGGGGGGGGGGATATGTAGGCAAGAAATACAGAAAGCTCTATGTTCTTATTCTGCTTTACTGTATCATACAGGTAGGATTGAATGGGGGAAATGAGCACCCCTCTTCTCACCATTCCTTTCCAGATTGTATGCCATGGTTTCATAGTTGTACATTATGAGGCATCCATCCAGCACCTCAGAGATTGGCAGCAGTGAAGAAGGGGATGCTAGTGCCCTGTGCCATGTTTGCAGGTGGCCAGCAGTTGGACAGCGTGACACCTCCGTCAGCCCTTCGCTTCAGCGGCAGTGCCGGTCTAAGTCCGTGTCCGGGTGGTGAGTACCTGTCTGCTGCCTCACTAACCAGCTACCTGCACACACCACTTACCGACTCCAGTGCTGGTGGCTTTGAGACTTTCTGCTGTTTACAAGTGACTGCTGAGAAAGTAGGGAAACTATATTACTGTCATTACAGATGAATATTGGAGAAGGAAATTGGTATAGTACATACAGGAAACCATACCAGCACTCACCAGTAGCAATTTATGGACAGCATCTTTCATCAAAACCTGGATGGCTGCACTGGGATTTGAATCATTTCTGTCCTGAATATGAGTCCTGATTCTCTCTATTGTGGCTTCTCATTTGCAAGAAATGAAGGGCTTGTCCACTGTGTCAGCTGCCCTTTGATTTTTTGTTTCGCTGCCCGCACCACTGGGCTTAAATGTCATGGAGGTACAATCATGTGGCAATTCAGCTTAATTCTTCACTGCTGGAACACCCCATCACTTGGCGAGTCATCCTCTCTGCAATAATAGAACAAACTCAATATAGACCTACCATTAACTACCTAGAGCTGATGTCATAAAATCTGTTAGCACGTCATGCAGCAATGTCTGCTCTATTACTGTCTCATGTCTTGGATTGGATTGTTTCATGCAGCTGAGCACAGCACTCTTGATTTCAAAAGCTGCTTCACTACCCAAGTCATCTGGATCCTCCCCTCCACCACCAGCTCTTCTGAACTGCGCAGATGGGAGTTGTCCCTTCAACACATTCTATGGTCCCGCAACCATCCTGGCCTCAGCCTAACATAACTTCCCCTCTCTGCACTCTATGCCTAACATCCCCCTGTCTTCCTTCCCCACCCATTATCCTGCATCCATGTTTTCCTTACAACTGTGTATCACCACTTACAATATCCCCTTAATTTATTATTTTTATTTTTTACTTATTTTTTTTTATTTTTCCTAACTTTATTTTTTCCTGTTTATCCTAACTTTATTTTTTCCTTTTTTTTCCAACTTTATTTTTTCCTTTTTTTCCAACTTTATTTTTTCCTACCTGCTTTTTTTCTAACTACCTTTTATCCTCTCCTGTCCCTTCCCTTCACTGTATTTATTGCCAATGTATTCATTCCCGCCCATCAGAGCCTTTAAATTCCATCGTGCAATGCAAAACTTTTCATCCCCACCTTTACCTAGCATCCTTCCCACTCCACTCCCCACTTCACTCACAGTCTAGTTTGCATTGCTGGAGTGGCCAGACATGTGCGTGTATAGTTGTCTGAGTGATTGTGTTAATGTATGTGTTTCTTTTCTCACGAAGACCACAGCCGAAAATTTAAGTTTTGTGAATGTGATTAGCTATTTTTGTGTTTGTCAGCAGCTCAGTGAGCCTCATTGAGAAATGTCATATTTATGACATATGGAACAAGTATTAATCTAATCTGATGTTATTCAAATCTTTTAAATGATGGGTGAATTTCATTTGGACTTGGAATGTAGCTCATTATGTAATGATTATTGATAAATTGTAGTATGTACTCTTCCACAATATTTTTCTGTCTTTGATATATCTCTTAACATTTTACAGGATTGTAAATTGGATTTGCAAAAACTGAATTTGAGACTTCATAAACCAACAATTCTAGGGTTGTTTCTATCATGACAAATATTAAGAGGTGAGGAGCTGAGATAAATAATTTTCTCCCTCGTAAGCATCTCATATAAAAATATAACTGTAAAACTTGGGTGCAACATCAAGCTTCAGGTACTGCTGCCCATCACTACTAAATAGTGTTGAATTAAACTATAACATAATTATTTGCCAACATTTACATGAATCATACAGAGACAACTGTTATCCCTGGATGCCGAAACGTGGAATGACAGAACAGTTGAAAGTAGCAAAGACACACAACTAATCATTACAATGTATTATCTCTGAATGTTTCTGTTGTGAGAGTTTTGTTTTACTATGTACACTGCCACTACACTACTCCCTCCCCAGTGACACCCCGACCAGGTAATCACTCGCTTTCTTGTGTCTGAAGCAGTGTCACTGTCGGCATTGGTGGAGTGTGGTTGTGGTGCGCCTGTTCTAGGGTGTGGAGCAGGGTGTGAAGGTGGTGTGTCTGTGATGGGTTGTGCAGGTGTTTTGTCCCCTTGTTGGAACTGGTGCAGTACGCAGGCTTTAATCTGTTGACTGATATTGTAGTTGGTATTCCTCCAATGTCGAGCTTAAACATTTTATCAATTCTGCTGAGAACAATGTACGCTCCATTGTACGGTGGCTGTAGTGGTTTACATACTGCATCATGTCAAACGAAGGCCTGCTTGCACTTCGATAGTTTGCGGAAGACAAAAGTATGCTGAGAACGTTGTACTCTCATTGTCCCTGGGCGTAACTGTCTTATGTAAGTCTGCAGCTTAGAAACAAAGTTTGATTCTTCTATAACATCACTTGTAGGTAATGTTGCTGAAAATTTATCTGGAAAGGGAATTGGCTGTCCATATACCATCTCCGCTATTGTGGTTCTAAATTGTCTTTTATATATGCGCACATGTCCAGTAGAATGCTAGGTAGCATTTCAGTCAAACACAGTGAATTGTGACATTGTATTGCTTCTTTCAACTCTTGATGCAGTCACTCCACCAGTCTGTTTGCCACTGAGTGATAAGCTGTTACCTAATTTTTTCTTACACAACAGGATAGTGAGAGCCTTGAATAGGTATGAATCAAATTGTCTATCTTGATCAGTGGTAATGTGTAGAGGAACTCCAAAACGAGTGACCCAACCACTTATAAAGGATGTAACTTCTGTCTCTGCTGTGATGTCTGACATAGGGAAAAGTACTGGCTGGCGTGTAAACCTGTCAACTGCTGTGAAGCGGTAAGTAACCCCTTCAGATGGTGACAGAGGTCCTATTAGATCCAGATGAAATGGTCAAAACGTTGATTAGGTCATAAAAATGTACAGCGTGGTGAGTGTACATATCTAGTAATTTTATTACATTGACAAGTGCTGCATTGACGCACAAAAGTCTAGCAGTTTGCACTTAAACTCGGCCACACAAAGATGTGTTTGACCAGTTTGGTAGTTCCTCGGATTCCTGGGTGTGACAGTTGATGTAATGCTGCAATGGCTTGCTCTTGGAATTCCACTGTTATGAAGGGTTGTGCTCTTGACATTGATACATCACAATATATCCATGTGTTTGCTGTGGGTAGCTGTATACGGCATAGTTGTAGCCCAGAAGGTTGTGACAAAATCTTCTGTAATTCTGGATCAGATTGTTGTGATGCTGCCAGGGCATCATAATCAACGGCATCAGTAATTTCTTTGATGCGAGATAGTGCGTCAGCCATCACAGTTTTCACAACTATCATTCAATTGACGTAGCTGCTTTGGTGAAGCTTCTGGCCTTTGTTGAAATGCATATGTAAGTGGCTTGTGATCTGTGACCAGAGCGAAAAGTTGCCCATGCAACATATGCTGAAACTGTGCAGCGTATACAACATATAACTCCTGATCGTGGACAGTCCAGTTCCATTGTGTCGGAGAAAGCTTTTTGTTGAAAAATGCTAGTTGCTACCAGTGCTGATTCACTTGCGACTGATGTACTGTGTCCTCTGATGTTGCAAAAGCATCAACCATGAGTGCCAGAGGTGCTTATGGTACTGGATGAGCCAACAGTGTGGCATCTGCAATGTCAGTTAAATTTGCAAACACCAATAGCATTTTGTCAGTCCACTCTATTTTATTGCCAGATTTGTGTGTTCTTCACAAGGAATCATTTAATGGTGCTGATAAGAGTACATAATTTCAAACAAAGCAGGATTTTCCAGTTTCTGAAAGTTGTTCAAATTACTGTTGTGGCTATTATTATTCGACTTTGGAGAATTACGTTTTCCGTTGTTATTGAGATATTTATGTTTCCCGTTTGGTTAGCCACTCTGGCAGCAATTACGGTTACTAAAATTTTGGCCACTATTTCCATTCTGGAAATTTGTACTATTTTCATTCTCATTGCTATAGTTGATACTGTCATTATTATGATTGTTATTGTAGACACTGAAGCCCAAATTTCGAAGCATCTTCCTTTTGTTGTCTTCAATTTGGTCCAGTATACCTATGTGTGGTAGAAAGGTTTCTAAATCATGGTCGGGAACATACATCAGTCTTTCTGAAGCTCAATCAGAAGTCTTCCTCTTAAAATTTTTAAGACTTCACATGTGGGTATTGGGTTATCCCAATAGTGGGTTTTATTAATGTATTTTTAAAATATTTCAAAAGTGTTCCTTTCTTTGGGTTATAAAATTCAGGATAGTAAATTCATTTTGTAAATGTTCTTGTTTGCTTCTTGAAAAATATCTTTCGGTGAATAATTGTTCAAATTCTTCGGTAGACTCACAAGTTTCTATGACTTCATTGGCCTATAATGTGGACTCACCTACAATGTGTGACACAATAAATTGAAGTTTACTGTAATAGGATTTGTATCGTCCTTTTCTGACTAAAATGTCTGAAACTGTCTGTTTTCCGGAACATGTAAAATTTGTAAATCCATGGTTACATGGCTCTCTATAGTTACAAGCAACCGGGCTTCACGGCATATTACATCTGTTAAAATCCGTGCAATGTAATTTTGTAATTCTAGATCCAGTAGGCGGTTGAGATCTATTACTTTCTGCTTCGGGCTCCGGAACTTCATAAATATTAGGATCCGGTTACGTGCGTATGTTAGGTTGGCACTGTTGTGTTTTCCGTGTCCAGATGGGTATACTTCTACTAAAATTTTCCCGTTGTTAGAATGTTCTGGACGAACATGCTCCGAAATGTTTGCTTCATGTGGAGGGCTTACTTGATTATAATTACTGTTATTGCTGCTATTATAATAATTATTAGACATTTTGTTTAAATTTGATGTAAGTTCATTTTAAATCTTTTGTTTTATCATACCATGATTATTGAGCCAATCCTGTACATTATTATTGATTCGTTTTGAAAATTTGTGTAAGAAATTATTTATTGTCTCATTAGAATTTATCTGGAGGTTTTGGATTTTACTATTTAGTTCCTTGATTGTAGGTTGAGCAGTATTCTGGAAATCTTTAATTTTATTCACATCTCTTTGTAGTTATTCCATCTTTTGGGGAACTTCTTCTAAAGATGTTTTAAATCCTTCATCTGTTCGTAGGTTTTTGAATTCCACAATTAAGTGATTGAATATACTGTCTTCAATTTCAGGGTTTATATGAGTGGTGGCATTGCGGTGGAGTTCTTGTTTTAAATGTTCATTCTGTTCGCACTGTCCATCGAATCAATGTTTTAAGAATTCATAATTTTTACGAGTTTCTGCCCAGAGTTTGTTAATAGTTTCTTCCTGGCGTTTGAATTGTTCATTTATTTGTATGCAGTGTTCATCTAGCTTTTTTGTATGTTCTTCCTGAACAAGTTGTATCTGTTTAGTCTGTTCATCGAACTTTTTAGTTAATTCTTGTGTTCGTTTAGCCTGTTCATTGAACTTTTTAGTTATCTCATGCATTTGTTTTTCTTGAGCAATTTTGATTTTTTGGTTCTATTGTTCTAATTTTCTATTTTGTTCTTGTGTTTGTTTAGCCTGTTGTTCTAATTTTTGCAAAATCAATGCAAATGGATTTACCATGGTGGCAGTATGTATTCGGATTCAAATTTTGCACTTGCGGAGTTTCTGTTGTGAGCTCGTGACTTTGCAATGTGCCTAGTTGTGGATTGAAATTTCCAATGGATTGAGATAACAGCCTATCCTCGGCATATTCACCTAATTCTGGTTCAGAATAACATTCCCGGTCTATTTCGCTCCTCACATTCAAATTGTCTGGGGAACGAGTCAGCATTCGGTTTGTGGGTTCCATTTCTGATCTACGTGTGTGCCTAACCATACTATCAAGGTTAAATTCTGTTAAGGAACTCACACTATCGCCATCGCACAATTTAGAAGTTTACAGTCCATTCACTCTCATATTCAGGAATATTCTATTAGATACAGTCTTATGCTAAACACTTAAAAATCACGAATATAACTACTATTACCATACGTTGTTGCAAACTATAACAAAAATATATTTTGCCTTGTGGGGATTTGTACTAGTTTTCAAGTAATCTTTATTCTTTAGATCACACTTATTTCTGTCTGACTATAAATCCATTGTGCACAACACAGCTGTAATTAAAAGTACTTTGTTCAGCAAGGCAAAATAGGGCATAAAAATGATGTCCTTACCTTCTACTTCTGTAATTGGTAGAACATAAATAGCCCTTTATTGGCCACAATCTCTTATTTTGGACTGAATTGTTCCATGTAATGCTCAGAACCAATAAATATTATCATAATAATAAAAAATTGGCCATGAAACAAAAAATTATACATAATATGACATAAAACACACTGATAATTAATTATATCACAATATCTCACAGTAATTAAAAGTTTATTACAGATAATCACCTTTTTATTCAGTTCTGCAATGAGTCCACGCATCGCAGCAACAATTGTTCAGATTATCCAAAATTTGTACTTTTTCAACCAGTTTTTCCTTTCAACAATCTTGATTGTGTTTTCCATCTCTTTCTTGATCTCAGAGTCTTAGTCGTATTCTGTTGTAGATTCTTCATCAGTCTTCTGGTATAATCTCTTGATATCCATTTCTTCAGTCTCCTGAATGTTTTTAAGTTGGACCCCACATTCTAGGGCACCAGTTTTTGGCTTGGCTTGTGTTGATATTGCATTTGGCTTTAGTTTGTGACGGCTTGTTTCTACGTTCCAGGCCAGTTTGTGACTTGTAAAGCTTGCATGTGGCTTATATTTTCTAAGGCGACAATTTATAAGTTGTAGATTTCAGGTTGGCTTTCATCGTTCTTGGAGAATAGACGGATTCTAAATTTTATTTGTCATCCCAGTATTAAATTTAGGTTTGTAGGCCTGGTACTTCTTTCGTAATGAATAAGATTTATATTTTTCTTGGATTTTTTACACCATAATATTGGTTAAAGCCTTTCTGCAATGTTTGAACATGAAATTCTGTCACTCAGGGGCTGATATTTAATAAACTGATATTTGAGTAATTAAGTCCCGGTAGTTCAGTTTGAAGCCAGTCACAAAAGATGTTATTTACGCCTCATCTTTTCCCATCAAATTGTTCCTTGACTTATTCTTTAGTAAGATGTTATTCAAAGTCTCTCCTAACTGAAACTGTTAAAATATTTTCCACACACGTATTAAATGATTTCTTACAAAATTTAAAGATATTGTCACAGGATCATATTTATATTAATCATGTACTATATCAGAGTTCTAAATACTTGAATAACTGATTGAGACACTTTTCAAAGTTTCACTGATTCTATATTCTGAAATTAACAGAGTTACAATGAAATCACTTTCACAAAAAGCATTACGAACGTTCACAATGCGTGACTATATTTCGTAAAAAATCTCATTACATGAAAGTCTTAGGATAGTATTACATTGTCCACTAACTTTAATTCTTCAAGATAAAGTTTTTAATGCCAGTTCTTTAAACTCGCAAAATAAGTTCAAGTTCCAATATCACTAATATGAATCAATCTATTAACGGGAGGCAGAAATGTCTAATTCTTCCTTCCTAGCCTATCCTGATCAAAAGTCCAAAGATCTTGCAATGCAATAGCTTATGACCTCAATTCTAAAGTCTATTCTAAGAAATAAATAATTTATCGGATCCCTTTCTATCTTGAAATGATCCCCATCTGATACTTTGAAGCCAATTACAGAAACATACTAGTCACAGCGAGCTAGTTACAAAGAGATCTGAACTGAGAGGGAACTAAGCGCATGCACACACACACACGAGAGAGAGAGAGAGAGAGAGAGAGAGAGAGAGAGAGAGAGAGAGAGACCCAACTGTGGGTACTACACTAGAACCCAGAGCATATTTTAAGGGATTTTCACTGGGCGATATTGGAAGGATGATCCGGGGTTCCGGGAGCCCTCCCCCGGAAATAATTCAAAATATTGATGCCTAAAGCCCTATTTTGAAGCCTATTTTGTTAAAATCAAAGTTACTTAACTTTTCCTTAATATAATTTTATTCATATATGTTTTTAAAGATAAATAAAATGTTTGTGGAACAATACTAAATTTGGAATTTGAAGAAATCATTTATGTATCTTAATTTTGCTAAACAATCTTTCAATTGTTTTTGTTGTATTTTATTTGTTAAATAGTTAAATAGAATACAGTACCTGTTATAAGTTCACTTTAATTTGATGTGGCTATTAAATGAAAATAGTATTAAATTTAACTAATATCGTACTATGATTACTTCCTGTGCACTTTCTGTAAAAGTTAATAAATCATTATTTGTCTTAACAGCTCATATTATGCTATGGTTCCTCAATTTGTATTTTCGCTCAAGAGAAATCTGTATACCAATGGGAAAGAAACACAACTACAATTTTAAGCTATCTAAGAAAAGTACTTAATTCTGAATAAAATGAGTCATGAGATGCTGGTGCTAAAAACGTCTTTAAAGAACGTAAAGTTCTAGTGTAACAGTTTAGATACTTCAATATCAGGGATTGTAACAAATGACATCTGACAATCTTTTTGCAGTTTTTCCAGACGTTTCAGTAAGTCGCTGTCTCCCACAAACGTAGAAACCCATATGCTGAAGCTTTTTCAACTTTTGAGGAATCAGTCTTTCCAAGAAAATTATTTCAACGTTGTTGCATTAATGGAAGGTTGTTCCATTGGCTAAATTGTTGAGGTAGTCTACGAACATTACATCAAAGTGTGCTGGAAAGCGGTAGACAGTTTTCTTGGTTAACTCAGCCAGCTCTTCAAGTTCTTCAAAGTGTAAAGCCGATGCCCTATAAAATATTCCCACGGCTTTTAAATTTGTCTCCCAGTGGTGAACTCCAATGACTGCTGATTCTAAGTCTGACATGGCTAGGTCAGATCGATGAGCCACACACCAAATACAAAGTAAGTCTCTTCCTAAGTACTCTTTCATTCGAACCCATAGGCCACTGGATTTGCCTGTATTAGCACTCTCTCCATCTGTAGTCAATCCTGTCAGCTTATCTTTTGCTGTATCATCAAGGTCTAAATTTTCCAATAAAACTTTGACCGATTCCATAAGACCTTCTGCCCCTTGCAGACTTGATTTGCCATCACCTAGAAACTCAGATTTCATCTCATTATCTTCTGTAATGAACCATGCAGTAATGAACTTGTTGTCAACTCTGTATTTGTCTACGGAGTCATTAACCCGGATGAAAAAACATTCCGAGTTTTTTGACTGTGTGACCACATCTTCCATTATCACTTCCCCGACATCAAGCTTCTCACGATACATAACAGGGTTTCTGTACTGCAATAAAGCTAGAGAAGGAGTGAGAGGAGAAAACTCGGATTCCAAACCATTGTCTTTGAATGACGAAATTTGGGTGTCACTGTGAATCTTTGTTAGTGATCGTGACGGCCAAGAATGAGCAGTAAGAGTCATTGTATGGCTGTCATTATACCCATCCAGTGCTAGTTAAATCAGAAGTGTTATTTTCTCTGCAGTGTAAGACTTAAGGGTATTAACCCAAGCTGCTTATGAGATTGTGCCATCCATTTTCCTTCCATTTCATTAAGGCTGACAGCAACTTTATGAGCTTCACTGCTAAAATGGTCAGTAATTCTTTCCAATTCCTTTTTTTTGTCACATTGGACACCATCAGCAATGGGCAAAGTGCCATTTTTTGAAAACTTCAGTGCTTCTTGAATATGTTTAGAGCAAATTTCACATTTTACACCAGAAACGCTTGTGTCGCAGTTTTACTTTTGCAAGAAAGTCGTAGGTTTTTAACAGCCAAGACGAATCTAACATGTTATCCTTATACCATTCAACATAGGTTTTTTTTTTTTTTTTTTTTTTTTTTTTTTTTTTTTTTTTTTTTGTGATTTTCGGTCTTGACTCTTAGGTAGAGTATTATCATAATTGGAAAATTCAGTTTCTTGAAATTCAATTTGTGTATTTCAATAACTGCAACCTGGTTTATTATCGTCGTGTGAGATATTGATTGCGTTTGCAGTTTCATCTCCTTTAATTTTCCGATCGTTTTTTGAGCTTGCCTATTTTTTTTAATTTTTTTTTTATTTTTTATTTTTTTTATAAATCCGACACAGAAGAAATCCGTTATTGTTGTTCTCTTAGCCATGGCGTATGTTTGTATAGTTATCAACTGGAGCCATTGAAAAGATAAAAGTGTGCCATGCACCTAAAGTAAAAAAAAGTTAATAGTATTTTGTGTGGTGTTGGTTTTAAAAATAAATTCTTATAGCTAAAATTAGGCTTGAGGATTTTTGTTACGAAAGCACTAACGAATCATCAAAAGGGTCTGCTGCCAGGCTCCCATTTCGAAACAAATGCATTACCGTAATTTTTTATAATTTATATTTATGATATATTTATATATACAGTAAAACTTGTCCAAAGCGGAAAGTGTATAATTCGGAAATCTCCTCAACCCGTACAAGCATTTCAGTCCCGATGCATTCAGTACAAAAAAGTGGAACGTGTCTAACATAGATGTCAGTAAGCTTTCAGTCACATGGCAAAGCAATAATAAGGCATGGATGGTGAGTGGTCTTACGGTAAGAATGTCTAGGCTCTTTCAATGCAGAAATGAACAAAGGAAATTGCCAAGTTATCCTATTCCTGGACAATGCAACATGTCACTCGAATGTGAAGTTGTCAAACATTAAATTGCCATGGTTCCCGCCAGGTTCAACCAGCCTCACAGAACCAATGGATCAAGTGGTAATTTACACATTAAAGTCTCATTATACACGATTACTCCTGCAATCACTTAATCTTAGTGTCGAAAAAGCCGAAAATGCTATTGCTCTTGCACGGTCAGATTCTGTCCTGGATGCAGTAAATTGGATTGGCTTGGCTGTGAAGGAAATAAAGCCTGAAACTGTCACCAAGAGCTTCAATAAAGTGGGTTTGGTGGTCAAGAACAAGACACTACTGTAACCATCAAAGCTCAAGAAAATGCAGCAGCAATAGCTGAATTAATTAAAATGTGAAAGATTTTGTGCGCCGCAGATGACTGATCGAAGTGATGACTTACAGTCAACTCATCCCACTTTCAGTTCAGCAACAGATTTAATAGAAATCCACAACTCAGAGGATGATCAGAAGAAAGAAAAGAAGAAGATGAGGAGCAAAATGATGTGCCTAGAAAAATTAATACACCTGAAGAAGCCATTGCATGCATAAACGATGTTATGCAGTATGCACCACACAGAAATTCTCCAAAGTTTTTAGAACTATAGTATAGGCAAACAATTGTGTGGAAAAAACAGTTGTGAACAGGAAATTAAGAACAAGTTTCCCTCCTTGATATGTCGCGAAAAAGTTAAATGTAAAGCAAATAAACATGGGAATAATACTGTATTATTATGCACATACAAGAATAAATTATTTTAAAGTTGGAGTAAACATGTAGAAACATTATTTATCCATCAATATAACAGTCCAATGTTCTGTTACACTGTACAACATACAGCAAATAACATCTGCTGTGCTGCGGTGAGGGTATGTAAGTATGTACATTATAAATTTATACTGTACTTCTGCGCATGATAACTGATAAATTTTATGTACCCCAGTGAGTTTTGTGTAATACGTAAACTTGTTCAATTTGGAAAATTATTTTAGTCCTAGGCGATTTAGTTTCAAGCAGGTTTTACTGTATTTAGACCATAACCATAGGAAATAGGAATTTTAAGATTATGCAGTATTTAAAAAGCCACTTACCTTACATGCTATGTTTGTTGTCCCTAAACTACACAGAATAAATAAAGTAACTTCCGTTATTTAGCATCTGTCTGCAGTTATAAACTCAATTAAGCAATATTCCTCAGCTATGGATAATCAGCACGTCAACACTTGGAAATTGAGACCATTTTCTGTTGAAGAGGAAATTTTCGAAGGTGTTTCAGCCAAAGTAGAATCCTTATGATTACTCGAAGATAGCACATTCAAAATGGAATTTCAAAATTATGACCTTGGTACATTTTGGCGAAAAGCAGAAGCCGAATATTCTGTTATAGCAGACAGAGCTCTAAGAACGTTAAGACAGTTCGGTACCACGTATAGATATCAGTGTGGCTTGTCAAAGCTACTGACAATAAAAAGTAAGACCAGAAACCATCTCAATGTGGAACATGACCTGAGATGCACCTTAAGCAAAACAAAACCAAACATTAGAAAACTTGCGACTGGTAAACAGTACCCACCTTTTCATTGAATATAATTGTTTCATTGCCGCATCAAAAGTGTAAAAGATATGTGTCTTATGCAGTGTATTATGAGTAAAAAAGATTGGTAGTGTTTTTATGCATTGCTTTCTTTGATAATATTTCAATAGGTGATTTTTTTTCTTTTTTTTTTTGGGGGGGGGGGCGGTAAAATGAGTTTCCCTAGTAGGTCTTAGGGGTAACAAGACTGAAAATGTTGGGAACCTATGCTCTAAAAGATTTACAAGAGTTTTTTGTTTTGTTTTTTAATTCCCGGTACATTTGATATGTCATTTAATAAAAATAAATTGCCGGCGCTACCCATAGCTACTGGGCGACAAAATCTCAGCACCGGGTGACACAAGTGTCGCCCAGTTAACATGTTATTTTATGCCCTGCTAGAACCCCTATTTAAGGTTTTTGTAAGGACTTGAAATTTTTAACCTTAAATGGGGGTTTACCTTGAATTGAGGTTTTGATAGAAAGCAAAACTTTTTCATAACTGTTTACCTGTATTGACGTGAATTGCACCACAAATACACATAATTTACACAACAGCAACAATAAAACTAGGAGATACTTGCCCTACCACTATACTGTAATTAGAAGCAAGAAATACTTAAATGTGTTTATAGCACCAGATATAAAGCTACAGTCTAGTTTGTTGTGTTTGTGAGGTGTTGTTGTGAGTGATTATGGCTGGATATGCTATTAAATAGATGAAGTTAACTGAGTATATACTCCACCATGATGTAATTGAATGGTGTTTGTGCATGGGCATTTGTTTTGTTACGAATGTGTCATTACTTTTTACAGTACCTTGTGATCCATTTACGATCACCAATTCACCCATTGAACTACATGATTTAATTTAAAGACACTAATCATTTCAAACAATTTGCAATTTTTGTACAGAAGAAATCCGTTATTGTTGTTCTCTTAGCCATGGTGTATGTTTGTATAGTTATCAACTGGAGCCATTGAAAAGATAAAAGTGTGCCATGCACCTAAAGTAAAAAAAGTTAATAGTATTTTGTGTGGTGTTGGTTTTAAAAATAAATTCTTATAGCTAAAATTAGGCTTGAGGATTTTTGTTACGAAAGCACTAACAAATCATCAAAAGGGTCTTTACTTTTCACAATACAAACTGAACCATTTACATTTACGCATCCACTTACTGAGCTCCATGATTTAATTGGAAGAGACCAATTATTTAAAACATTGATAATTTGCAACGGAAATTATAGTGTGGTAGAAATTTAATGTCATAACATTGTTCGTCAGAACACGGGTGTATCACTTCATACACATTAACAAACAAGTGACTGTCAACATGCACAACGACCACTGCCAAAATATCATGTAAGTACAGTACAACCATGTCACTGATCTATACTTAACACATGCTAGACACATTGAATTTTAGTGATTCTGTGCTCTGTGTGTTATGTACGTTGGCTTTTTGTTTATGAGCACACAGACCTGTTTTCCATCCACAGGAGATGTGTACAGTATATGTCCTTATGAAATTTGTGATTTATAATGTGAGGAGGAAAACCTTAGTAATAGGCCTTAAAACATTCTTCACAAGTTTATGAAATCTTTTTCATAGGTTTTTATTGTTGCATAATCACAACAAATAAAATAAATACTTTAGAATTTCAACATTTCCTAACACTAAAAGCGAGTTTTACCATAATACAAATTATGTTAAATCTAATATAAAATTGCATTGCACTTATGGAATAATTTTCGGGACTTGAAAATTCTTCCGTTAAATGGGGGTTTACGCTAAATCGAGGTCATGCAAAATTGGGGTTATACTGTATTTATAATAGAAATTTAACAAATGATCTCTGAAATACGAGGTGTTTTGACACTCTTATTCTCTGGACATTACTACTCTGAACTATACCGATATAATTTGAATTTACCAAAATTTGGAAAAATGTGAAACCTCTAATTAAAATTACCAAATGTTGAAAAATGGTGATTCTAATGATATGATCACGATGTGGTGTTACAAATGTTGGCATTGGAGGGTCCCATGCAGGTGCCATTGGCTGTGCCACAGATTTGATGGTAAACTTTCCCATCAAAGGAACAGTAGTTGTTAGTTTTCTTTGATGGACAAGTTTATCATCCTGCATAGCACCTCCTATGGCAACATGTTTGTGGGCAGTCTTGAGGAATCCTACCTAGTATCCCAAACCCGAACCTCAGGCCAGTTTCAGGTTTATTGATGATATTTTTGTGATCTGGACTCAGGGCCAGGACACCCTATCCTCCTTCCTTCCAAACCTCAACTCCTTCTCCCCTATTCACTTCACATGGTCTTCCTCAACCCACCATGCCACAACCATGGATGTAAACCGTCAAGTCACTGATGGCTTCATCCACACTTTCATCCATATTAAACCTACCAACCACCAACAGTATGTACACTTTGACAGTGGCCATCCCTTGCACATGAAAAAATCTCTGCATTACAGACTGGTCAACTGGCATATCTGCAGTGAGAGGAACTCCCCTTCTCAATGTGCAGAGGGTCTCAAAAGGACTTCACAGACATAGTTTGCAAACAGATCTACATGCCATATCCCCACACATTCGAAATTCTCCCTCTGCCACCAGTAACCATCTAAAACAGACCGGTCCCCTTGTAACCTAGTACTACCCTGGTCTCAAACATCTAAATTGCATCCTTCATCAAGGTTTTGATTTTCTGTCCTTATGCCCAGAAATGTGGGACATCCTGCCCAAGATCCTTCCCTCCCCTTGTAAGTGGAGTTCTGTCACAGTCCCAACCTTTATAACATCCTAGTCCATCCCTGTGCCACCCCAAAACCCAGCCCAGTGCCACAGGGATTATATCCCCTTGATTTCAATGGTTGCTTCACAACCCAGGCCATCTCAATCAAGGATTCCTATCATCTGTGTTCTCTCTGTTTTCATTTCCTCAAATGTCATATCTTTGCTTGGAACAGGGGACTGATGACCTTGAAGTTTAGTCCCCCTAAAAAAAAAAAAAAAAAAAAAAAAAAAAAAAAAAAAAAAAAAAAAAAAACAGCAGTCATCTTTATCCTCCCACCCACTATCAGCTTTTCTGAACTGCTCAAATGGGAGTAATCCCTACAGGTGATTCTCCGATACAGTTTCTATCTCTCCATCCTGAACCTCTCCTATTTTGAGTGGTGTGTATGTGTTGGGGAGGGGAGAGGGGGTAGGTGCGCACATGTGTGTATGCGGTGTGCAGGCGTTTTACATACTGGGCAAGGCTGTGCTCCATCCATCATTACCACCTTGACACAACCTTGCTATTCCCCCTCCCCACCTCTTATTTTCACACCGCAGAGTATGATTCGGAGTGCAGCAAC
Source organism: Locusta migratoria (assembly GCA_026315105.1). Classification (NCBI taxonomy): domain Eukaryota; kingdom Metazoa; phylum Arthropoda; class Insecta; order Orthoptera; family Acrididae; genus Locusta; species Locusta migratoria. The sequence continues at coordinate 853,692,922 of CM048744.1, read as the reverse complement.
CAGAGATGACAGTTGTGTAACTGTGTGATTGCATGAGTGTTGTGTATTCTGAAGAACACCATGGCCAACTGCTGAAGTGTTGTATGTGTGAGTCTTTTTTTATGTGCCTGTTGCAGCTTGTTCTCACGTCTTAGTGTTGAGTTGTAAACTGTCCTTATTACTATGTTGTTAACTATCATATAATTCACAGTAATGTGCCACTATTTGAAGTATGCTTAAAGGAGAAAAAACTTGCATTATACAAGGTCCAAAAGTTAGCTTCGAACAAAATTCACAGAGATGAGATTTTTAAATATATGCATACATCAAAAGGATGGAGATAAGTATGTTGTTTCTGGGTAACAGTGCATGTGGTTTCAGATTCTTGCTCCTTCACAGGTCGCGGTATCATCGGCACCTACACCCCACCGACTCCACCATCTGGACTCTTTTCTGGTAGCCCCTGCCCCTGTTCCCCTAGTAAGTATCCCTGCTAATTTATTTGTTTTATTTAACTTACTGAGCAGTCTATTTAGCCTTCTGGAACATGTGTTCACATTGTATACTTAACTGCACAAAGAAGACACTTGTTTGATTAAAATGTCCCTCGTGTTTTTTTAAATTATTTTAATTATTTGTAATTTATTTATTTTTTAATAAATTTTTACAAAAATGAGATTTTTTATGTTATAAGTTGACGCTATTATGTAAAGCAATACAACACAGTTTAAAAAAGTTATGTACATCACCCTTGACAAATCAAAGCATCTAAGTATTTTTGAGAAATCATAATTGAAATAGTTTATCCTCTTTATTGAAATCAAAAACTATTTGATTTTAGCAAATCTTTCAATTCTTTCTGAAACATATCAAATGTTTTATATCACTTTAACTTCTGCATGCAGATTTTATAATATACTTTTTTTTATCTAGACACAATAAGAACTGTTTTCTGGTGAGAATACCTTGATGCTAAACCATGACCTTCTCCCCTGTGTTAGGTACAAATACACAAATGTCAATCACCTAGCTAATTAGAGGATAATACATATGTTTACACACTGCAAATTACATACTACTACTCTTATGTACTGTTCCTATTGTTAATACTGTAAAGTATATTTTCATCACATTTCTGTACTACAGAGGGGGAACAAAAATAGAAATGTTAAATTTAAATCATTACTTTCATTGAAAATATGCAACATACGTAAATTACTTGAAATAAGAATATAGTAAGGACAGTTTACAACTCACCGCAAGACGTGGCGACGAGCTGCGACAGGCACGTACAAAAGACACACACATACAACACTTTCAGCTTTTGGCTGTGGCCTTTTAGATAATAGAACACTCACGCAATCACACAGGTACACAACACAGTCATACAACCATCACCACTTCGAAGTGCGGCAGCTGAAGGTGACGGTTGTATGACTGTGTCGTGTGCCTGTGTGATTGCGTGAGTGTTCTATTTTCTGAAGAAGGCCATGGCCGATAACTGAAAGTGTTATATGTGTGTGTCTTTTGTATGTGCCTGTCGCAGCTCGTCGCCACGTCTTTGCGGTGAGTTGTAAACTGCCCTTACTATATTATTACTTGAAATAAGTTGGACCTCTGCTACACTTGTTAAATTATTTATTCCGGGTGGCTTTTTTGAATTTCATCATTGTCATCATTAGTCATTTTACTCATTGCTGAGTGTCATGACCTCATTTCCACATTCATTCTTATATAGTTGAACTTTCAGTCAGATAACTCCATCCACAGCGATCTTCAGTCTTTCTTAATATGATGTGAAGAGGTAGGCTGGTGATCTTCTTTGCTTGATCCAACCATCTGCTTACTGCTCTCCCTTGTGGTCTTCTGCTTTCAATTTTTCCCTGCAATATGGTCTTTTCTAAATTATCCCCTTTCCTTCTCAAGATGTTTCCAAGGAACTGAAGGTATTTTTGGCTTGACATATATGCACGGAATTTTACTTCAAAGAAGGTATCACTTAAACAAGCCACATGCACTAAAAACATCAAAATCATCACTTTTGTACTTACAACAGTTTACTTCTGTCGTCCAGAGTTATGGTATAGTGTTGTGTCTGTAACCGATGAATGTGATTCGTACATGGGAGAAAGTACGGTTTAAGAAACATACAGGAAACAAGAAAAAGAAATTGACCGAGTAAAGAATTGTTAGACATAACTAGGTTTGGGATGGAAAGTCCAGATTGGAAAGTTAGTAATGAGGATAGGTAGCAATGTACCGTAAAGATAATTGCTGAGCTGCAGACAGGCACACAGAATAGACAGTCATATTCTCACAACTTTAAATTTTCAGCCCCATCTTTAATCAGAAAGGTACACACATATTCACACAATCACTGAGACATAACTAAAGCACAAATGACCCACAACTCCGAATGCTACTGTACAACAAGCATCAGCAGAGAAGAGTGGCGGGTAAGGATGGCAGACAAGGCTGCCACGTTGCATGGCAGAGTGTAAAGGCTCTGATAGGTAGGAGTGTGAGTCACGACTTGGAATGCAGTAAAGGCAAGGGGTGGGGCAGTGAAAAAGGGATGTGTAAAGGTTTGTGCGTGTATGTGTGTGTGTGTGTGTGTGTGTGTGTGTGTGTGTGTGTTGATTCTACATTCCTATACACCAATATCCCACATTCTAACGTCCATCACCCCTTTTCGGAATGACTCAAACTGAGCCCTAATATATTCCTGAATCACGGAAATGTTTATTAGTTCACAGTCAATAACAAAGTCATTCCACTGTAGGTGAAGTTGAACTTATCTTATATGCTGGCTGAAGTCCATTGCGTTGTGAGCTGTCTTCGGCATTCACTAAAGCATTTGATTTTACAGGATCTTTTCGTAAATTAAAACCATCTCAGTTGATATGGAAACGATTTTATTTCCACTTAAACATTGCACAATAAAAAAATGCAGCAGCAAGCCAACAGAGCTGCTTACAGGTTTCTGGTCACTCAAAAACTGAATAAAACATGGTTTCTCTCCAACATCTTTCTGCATAACCACGTAATAAGATTGATGACAAAGTTTTGTAATTCACAATTAAACAGTATTCTTTTACATTAAATATGTCAAAATACAGAAATTAAAACATTACATTTAAGCTTTGACTATTTTTGTCAATGTATGTACTTGTTTCATGAAATTTGTATTTAAATGTAGTACACAAATTTAAAGTCATCCTTTTGACTAGTGTTTACAGTGCTCAAATTATTTACATTATGTGTGTTTTTCGAAATGCACACTTATTTGTTTTGCCAATATTGTGTAGGCGTAATACTATTGTGACATGGAATTTTAATGAGTTTCAGTTTGCGGTCAAATTATTTATTAATACGGATTTGTTTATGGTTGTCGTAGTTTTGTTAATTTCGAAGATAGTTTTTTAGTACCAAATGGATTATTAATTTTAGTGCATGAAAAATTATCAGTATTTAATTTAGGATCTAGTGATATATAAAACATCGTCTGCCCTAATTTATTTAAACAAAAGGTATATATGAAATCATGTTGTGCAATAGTTTATAACATGTAGCATTGTTGTTTTTATACAAATTAGTATCTATATAGGTTCAGCAATTTCCGAAACTAAGTGTAATGCATTTTTAGTGTTTGCAGCTATTATTTACGAAAGTATTAAAAACTGAAAATTATGTAAAAGGTCAGCCAAAGTTATATTTAAATCAATGTACTATTTCTTAAAGTTATTTTACTAATAGTGTTAATAGAATTTCAATCTGAAGGCGAAAATGTGAAATATCACATGTCCGGTAATGAAGTTTTACTTTAGGTATCAGATATTTCGTGTTTCTATGTTGGCAACTGATTTTTAGGAGTTTGCAACATAGCAGAAACATTACAACATGACCATGGTCTTGTTGTTCCTGAATACTACCTCTCCCAGTGTTCTTCACACTCAAAGGCCAATACTCATTCTCAATAGCCCTTACCTATTACATCCTAACAAACAACTGCTTTTCTTCTAAATGAAATGTATAAATCAAATCTGTGGCCCAGTCATGGGCACATGTATGGCACCCTCCTCTGCCAACTTATTAACAGGCGATCTACCCTCCCAAAACCCCAAATCCCTGATCTGGTTCAGGTTCATTGAATTTTTTTCAGATTTTTACACAGGGGAAGGAGACCACTTTTCATTCCTTCACAACATGTTAGTCCATCCCTATGCCACTCCCAATTTCAACCACTCCCTGTGGAAGATCCTGATGCATGACCTGCCCAATCTACCTATCTCGCTCTTCCTCTTCCAATTCCACCAAAGGCTTATCCTACTCTATCAGAGGCCACGTTTCCCATGAAAGCAGCCATGTGATTTCCCAATTGTGCAGTGATTATTGCACAGGCTTTTCTGTTGCTACAACTACCAACCAGTTGTCTGTCAGTATGAATGGCTATCATCAAACAGTGTTCAAAAGCAAGATGGGTTACACTGTGGCACAGCATGCAGCTGAGCATAATATGCTTGATTTCATTGGCTACTTCACAGTAAGAACTAACTACCAACTCTTCTGAACTGTGCATATGTGAGTTTGCTGAATACTGCACTCTATCACCCCACAACAGTTCTGGCCTCAGCTTAAGATAAATTATCATCCCCTCACCTCCGCCTTCAGTCCCTTACTATCTTATATCTACTTACAAGTCATGACACTATTATAAGTGTGTTCCACTTACTATTAAATTTTTAATTTTTTTAAATTTCAATATTTGTTAATATTTCAGTATTGTTTTAACCTTTAATTACACGGGCAGTGTCTGGGCAGACACCTGGAGTCATTTTTTGGTTATATTTTTCATTGTTGGTGCACTACAGATACTTCGCTTTATGTATTCTCACTGTGCCACAGAGTCTTGCGATAGGTGGTCTTGCGCCCCCATCTCGCAACAATAAGCGCCTGTTTTACATTGTTGGGGTATCCACTGACCCCATGTGTGCTATTAAATAGCCTTCATTTACAGAATGCTAATGCAATAATTTACTTTCATTTCAGTATGTTTATAATGATGTCTCATTTTCTACATTATATTTTATGACTGTTGCAAAAAAAAAAAAAAAAAAAAACCATACGGTTGATGACATTAGTGAACATCTTGTTTAGAAATCGAGCAAAGTGTCAGCTCTTTCTCGAGTAAGAAGAAAAAATCCCAGAGAACTATTTGTACCGTAAGAACAGAAAAATAAATCGAGTAAATCTTGCCATATTCACCTCATGTATAGTAGGACAATATTGTATGAGAATGCGCAGGATTCAAGGGACCTGCTGGTTGCAAAAGTGAAATGATATTGTTGGTACATAATAGTGTACTGTAATTTTTTCCTTATTATTTGTTATTTGTTTTGTTTTATAATTTAAATTACATTTCATGCTCTTACTTCGTTAAAAATGTAGATTTTAATTAGAGATTCATATTGAGTCACTTTCTTTCTGTCATTTTATGTGAGCTATAAGTACAGAAAAATCCAAAACGACATGTTATTTTAAGTTTCTGTGAAGTCTGATTAATATACCCACAATAAACATTTGGAATTATTAATATGTTGTCTTTTATAATGTTGTTATGTTGTTATGGTCTTCAGTCCGGAGACTGGTTTGATGCAGCTCTCCACCCTACTCTATCCTGAGCAAGCCTTTTCATCTCCTCATAAGAACGGCAACCCACATCCACTTGAATCTGCTTACTATACGCGTCTCTTGGCCTCCCTCTGCGATTTTTACCCCACACGCTTCCCTCCAATGCTAAATTTACGATTCCTCGATGTCTAAGAATGTGTCCTACCAAGCGATCCCTTCTTTTAGTTAGGGTATGCCAAAAATTCCTTTTCTCGCCAATTCTGTTCAGTACCTCTTCATTAGTTATGTGATCTACCCACCTAATCTTCAGCATTCTTCTGTAGCACCACATTTCAAAAGCCTCTATTCTCTTCCTGTCCGCACTGCTTATCGTCCATGTTTCACTCCCATACAAGGCAACACTCCACACAAATGCCTTCAGAGAAGACTTCCTCACACTTAAATTAATATTCGATGTTAGCAAATTTCTCTTTTTCAAAAATGCTTTTCTTCCCATTGCCATTCTGCATTTTATATCCTCCGTACTGCGACCATCGCATGTTATTTTACTACCCAAGTAACAAAACTCATCTACCACCTTCATTGTTTTGTTACCTAATCTAATTCCTTCAGCATCGCCTGATTTTCTAAGACCGCATTCCATTATTTTTGTTTTGCTCTTGTTAATGTTCATTTTGTACGCTCTCTTCAACACACTGTCCATTCCATTCAACTGCTCTTCCAGGTCGTTCGCTGTCTCTGACAGAATTACAATGTCATCAGCAAAACGCAATGTTTTTATTTCTTCCCCCTGAACTTTAATCCCTATTCCAAAATTTTCCTTGCTTTCCTTCATCGCCTGCTCAATGTACAAATTGAATAACATTGGAGAAAGGCTACAACCCTGTCTTACTCCTTTCCCAACTGATGCTTCCCTTTCATGCCCTTCGAGTCTAATAACTGCGGTCTGGCTTTTGTACAAGTTGTAGATAACTCTCCTTTCCCTGTATTTTACCCCTGCTGACTTCAGAATTTGAAAGAGTGTATTCCAGTCAACATTGTCAAATGCTTTCTCCAAATCTACAAAGGCTAAAAATGTAGATTTGCCTTTCCTTAATCTATCTTCTAAGATAAGACGTAAGGTAAGTATTGCCTCCCGGGTTCCTACGTTCCTCCTGAATCCAAACTGATCTTCCCCTAGGTCAGCTTCTACCAGCTTTTCCATTCTGCTGTAGATAATTCGTGTTAATATTTTGCAACCACGACTTATCAAACTGATGGTTCTGTAATTTTCACACCTGTCTGCGCCTGATTTCTTTGGAATGGGGATTATTACATTTTTCTTAAAGTCTGAGGGCATGTCGCCTGTCTCATATATCCTACACACCAGTTCAAATAGTCTTGTCATGGCTGTCTCTCCCAGAGACTTTAGTAGCTCTGAGGGTATGTCATCTACTCCTGGGGCCTTGTTCCGGCCTAGGTCTTTCAAGGCTCTGTCAAATTCATCTCTGAGTATAGTATCTCCTATTTCATCTTGATCTACTTCCTCTTCTCTTCCTACAACATCGTCTCTAAGTTCATTTCCTTTGTAGAGCTGCTCTATGTACTCTTTCCACCTTTCAGCCTTTCCTTCTTTGCTGAGAACTGGTTTCCCATCTGAGTTCTTGATATTTGTAGAATTGCTTTTCTTGTCCCCAAATGTCTCTCTGATTTTCCTGTAGGCGGTATCTACTTTTCCCCTTATTATACATTCTTCTACAGATTTGCATTTGACTTCTAGCCACTCCTGCTTAGCCATTTTGCACTTCCTATCAATGCACTTCCTATAATGTACGTATATAAATATGAAAGTTATTTCCAATAAATACTTATAAATGTTGCTAAATGCTGTTGGGATATTTCTAGACTGTATGTTACCAAATACAGCAAGTGTACTTACAGGTTAAATCATATTTATTTTTATATTTCTACATTCACTCACTCTCTCTCTCTCTCATTAAATTTTCATGGTGACTATATGGAAAAGTGAAAAAATTGTGCTTTTCATGGCTTATGGCACAATGTATGTTGGTACATGAAGTTTCACTTACTACATTACAAATTAGTTCTTTCTTTAATAATGACCCTCATATATTATATTTATTAATGAATAATGAAGTAAGGCCATAGAAAATGGGCTGTCTAATACACACTGCTACCTCCTACTTTTTCCAGTTTCTGTCTATTGTCACATCTGGCAACAACTGGTATCAATTGTAAGGTGAATAACTTTAAGAATGCATAATGTGTTATGCTACATTATTTTAACATTAAATTATTCTCATTTCAGCTCCTACATAAAATAACTACAATAATGAATAGTAGATTTTCATCTGCTAAGATATATGCTTGTTATTTCACAGGTGAAATCGACAATGTGTCACCACCATCTGGAGTTGTGAGGACCCCGTGCCCCTCATACAGTAAGTAATCCTGCTGCTTCTTGTCCCATTTGATCTTTTAGAGTCTGTACTTTTTTTAAGCGTCTAAAACACATTTTTATATTGTATAAATGGTCATTCCATAAGTAATACCTTCTACCTCTTTTCAAGAAAACTACAGGACAGTTAAATAGAGCTATATTTAGCTACAGACCATTCATTATAGACTTTTACTAATGATGAACCAGAGCCTTCCTGCCATGCTTTTAAAATTGGAACCAGCTAAGGCTAATCACTTCCTTATGGCTTTAGCAACAGCATCAAAGTGTTGAAAATGTTCACCATGTAGTCCATCTTTCTGAGGCTCAAACAAATGGAAACCTGAAATGAATCATGATTGTACGATGGATGTGGTATGGCAGTCCAACTGAATTTTACAATGAGTTGTGTGTTAGGAATACTGGTGTGGAACCTGACATTATCTTGATGGGAATGAAGGTCAGTCTTCTTCTCTAGCTTTACCCTGTAAATTCAGGGTTTCAGCAATTCAGGGTGTCATCTTATAGAAAGCCGAACTGGTGGATTCTTAAGGGTCCAGAACATCCAAGAGAACCAGAACTTCGCTATCCCACTTCACTTAGCCTGCAGATGGCTGTGTCTTCAATTTCTTCTTTGACAGAGAATTAGTATGTCACCATTCCATGTACTGTCATGTGGATTCTGGTTCACAGTTGTGACTCCACATCTTATCTCCATTGATGACGCTTTTCAGAAAATTGTCATCTTCACTTCATGTCGGTCAAGCAGGTTCCAAGAAATTTCCATTCAGTGTGATTTCTGGGCCATGACTGGGCCATGGCTTCTTGTACCATGAACACCCTTTTCACCATCTTGAAAATACTGTACCAATCACCTCCAATTGCTCGTATCTATTGTATTGTCTCCATACACCTACATCTACATGGGATACTCTGCAAATTACATTTAAGTGTCTGACAAAGGGTTTATACTATTTATCTCCCATTCCATTCTCGAATAGTGCGCAGGAAGAAAGGACACCTGAATCTCTCTGCTGAGCTCTGATTTCTCGTATTTTATTTTGGTGATTAGATTAGTACTTGTTCCATAGATCATGAATACGACACTTCATAATGATGTGGAATGTGTCAGGTTAATGAAAGGTGTCTTTACAAATTATTACTTTGTACTAAATATTAAATAACACAATACTTTCTTTATTTTTATTTTTTACTTTTTCCAGATTTTCTTAATCTATATCTAAAAATCATCTAAAGTGTAGATGGAGGTGCCATTCAGAAATTCTTTTAATTTATTTTTAAATGCTAGTTGGTTATCTGTCAGGCTTTTGATGCTGTTTGGTAGGTGACCACAGACTTTTGTGGCAGCATAATTCACCCCTTTCTGTGCCAAAGCTAGATTTAACCTTGAATAGTGAAGATCATTCTTTCTCCTAGTGTTGTAGATATGTACACTGCTATTGCTTTTGAATTGGGTGCGATTGGTAATAACAAATTTCATAAGTGATTATATATACAGTAAAGCTACTGTGAAGATCCCTAGCTCTTTAAATAAGTGTCTGCAGGATGATCTTGGATGGGCTCCAGCAATTATTCTGATTACATGCTTTTGTGCAATGAATATGTTTTTACTCAGTGATGAATTACCCCGGAAAATGATGCCATATGAAAGCAGAGAATGAAAATAGGCATAGTAAGCTAATTTACTGAGATGTGTATCACCAAACTTTGCAATTGCCCTTAACAGCATAAGAAGCTGAACTCAAACATTTCAGCAGATCTTCAATGTAGTTTATTAATGGTATCATTCCATTTACTGTACGGAACTGTGTATAGTGTGTTTTATCAAAATTTAATGACAGTCCATTTGCTGAGAACCACTTAATGATTTTCTGAAAGACGTGCCAGCTGCGGTGGCCAAGTGATCTGCGGTGCACCGGTCACGGTCTGCTTGGCCACTACGGTCAGGGGTTCGAATCCCCCCCTTGGGCATGGATATTTGTGCCGTCTTTAGTATTAGCTAGTTCATAAGTAGTTTGTAAGTTTAGGGACTGATGACCCCGTAGCTAAGTTCCATAAGCTGTACAAACATTTGAATTTTTTTTTAAGATGTCGTTTACAATTTCTTCAGTGAGTTCTTGTCTGCCAGGTGTGATAACTATACTTGTATCATCAGCAAAAAGAATCAACTCTGCATCTTCATGAATATAGAATGGCAAGTCATTAATATATATTAAGAGCAGCAAAGGCACAAGACTGAACCTTCTGGCACCCCATTTTTGATTGTTTCCCAGTTTGAAGAATCAGCTGTTTTTTTGCATATTATGTGAATTACTTATGTCAACTTTCTGCACTCTTCTTGTTAGGTATGATTTAAACCATTTGTTTATCTAGAAGAATCCCGTGATTTACACAATCAAAAGCCTTGGAGAGATCACAAAAAATCCCAACAGGTGATGTCCTGTTATTCAGAGCATTTAATATTTCATTGGTGAAAGTATATATAGCATTTTCTGTTGAAAAGCCTTTCTGAACACCAAACTGACATTTTGTTAGAACTTTATTTTCACCTATGTGTGAAACTACTCTAGAATACATTACTTTTTCAAGTATTTGGATAAGGCTGTCAGAAGTGAGATTGGGCAGTAGTTGTTGACATCAGATGTATCCCCTTTTTTGTGCAGTGGTTTAACAATAGCATATTTCAGTCTATCAGGAAAAACACCCTGTTTCAGAGAACTGTTACATATGTGGCTAAGAATCCTACTTATTTCTTGAGAACAAGCTTTTATTACCCTGCTGGAAATACCATCAATTTCATGTGAGCTTTTACTGTTGAGAGAGTTTATTATTTTCTTAATTTTATTATTTTCTTAATTTCAGAAGGAGAGGTGGGTGGAATTTCTATTGTATCAAATTGTGTGGGTATGGCCTGTTCTATTAACTGCCTAGTGTCTTCTAATGAACGTTTTCTCCACAACATTTAAAAAATAATTATTAAAAATGTTTTTAACTTCTGGCTTGTTAGTTGTAAAATTTTCATTTAGTTTTATGGTAATGCTGCCTCCCTGTGCCCTTGGTTGCCCTGTCTCCCTGGCAGTAATATTCCAAATTGTTTTAATTTTGTTATCAGAGGTACTAATCTCAGACATGTTGCACATGCTTCTGGACTTTTTAGTAACTTTTCTTAGCACAGTAGTTTTTATAATATTTGACTGTTTCTGGGTCATTATTCTTTCTCGCTGTTAGATACAGTTTCCTTTTTCAGATACAAGATATTCTTATTCCTTTAGTAACCCATGGTTTCTTATCATTATATTTAACTATTTTGTTGGGGAAACAATTTTCAAATACTCTTACAAATGTATCATGAAATAAGTTGTATTTTAAATTAGCATCAGCTTCCTTACACACCTCATCCCAGTCTAACTGCTGAATTTCCCTGAAATTTCTGATTGTTGAATTGTTAACTGAATGCACAATTTTGGATGGCTGTTTTGATTTACAGAGAAGAACTATGTCATTTACTGTAACTAGCTGTGGACAATGATCAGAAAGACCATTCTCAACAGGACAAGCATTCATGTTTTTAAACTTATCTTGGTCTATAAAAAAGTTATCTATCAGTGTGCTGCTGTCATTTACTACCCAAGTAGGAAAATCAATTACGGATGACAAATTGAAAGAGCCGAGTAAGACTTCCAGGTCATTCTTCCTATTACATTCCTTTAGTGAGTCAACATTGTAATCCTCACAAATAATAATTTGTTTTTTCTTATCTGACAGATAGCACAACAAGGCATCCAAATCCTGTATCATTTCTGTGATGCTGCCTCTCCTGTATCATAACAATACAAAACAAGATGCCCTTCTGTGGACTCTTTTGATGTCCTCCATCAAACCCACCCTATAAGAATCCCACACTGGGCAGCAATACTCCAGAAAAGTATGAACAAGCATGATGTATGCAGTTTCTTTAGTATTTCTGTTGCATCTTTCAAGAGTTCTGCCAATAAAATAGTCTCTGGTTCACCTTTCCCATGACATTATCTACATATCCCTTTTTCTTTAAGTTTGAAGTAATAGTAATTCCTAGGTATTTAGTGGAGTTTACGGCCGTCACTTTTGATTGATTTATCTTGTAATCAAAGTTTAATGGATTTCTTTTTGTACTCACGTGGACGACTTCATGCTTCTCATTATTTAGAGTCAATCACCAATTTGTACACCACAGTAGTATCTTATTTAGACCATTCTGCAGTTGGTTTTGATCTTCAGATGATTTTACTAGATGGTAAATGACAGCGTCAGCTACAAACAACCTAAGAGAGCTGCTTAGATTTTCTCCCAAATTATTTATGTAAATGAGGAACAGCAGAGGACCAATAACACTATGGTGTGGAACGCCTGATAGTCAATGCCTTACCTTCGATTACTACAAACTGTGTTCGCTCTGACAGTTGCAAATTTGGGGCGATGTACCATAACCATACAATTTGATTAAAAGCCATTTGTGAGGTACGGTATCAAAAGCCTTCTGGAGATCAAGAAATTCCAAATCAGTTTGAGAACCCTTCTCGATAGCACTCATCACTTCGTGTGAGTAAAGAGCTAGTTGTGTTTTGCATGAACAATATTTTCTAAACCTGTGTTGACCTTGGGTCAATAGATCATTCTGTTTGAGATAACTCATAATATTTATATACAGGATATGTTCCAAAACCCTGCTGCAAATTTATGTCAATGAAATAGGCCTGTACTTTAGTGGGTTACTCCTACTGACTTTCTTGTATACAAGTGTTACGATTCCTCTGTGAGCAAGCAGTTGTATATGGCTGTTAAGTAAGGAGCTATCGCTTCATCATAATCAAATAGAAATCTAATGGGTATACAGTCCAGACTGGAAGACTTGATGTATTTCAAGTTGACTTAATTTTGGAACACCAGCTATTGCAGAACAACACAACCACATGTTAATGAAAGAGTTAGGTTCAAGCATTAGGATTACGTAATGTCATATTGAAATGGAAGCAGGCTTGACATCGAAGGCAGGGTTGTAGACTGAACACAGCACTTATACTGAAAGCAGGTATATTACGAACTGAAACGTACACGCAGCACTGACTGCCTCTCGTGCAGAGTACTCTGCTATTTATACACAGTCAGAATGTACCAGAAATTAGAAGAATATTCAACATAAGAAGCATGTAGAAATTAAAACTGAACATAAGAGACATGTAGAATATTCTGGTAATGATAATTACAAAGAAATAAGTTTTTGCCAGTGGCCAGGATTGAACCGACGACCTTCAGCACCACAATTGGTGATGCTATCCATTGTGCCACGCCAGCAGTTGGTTAATTTAGAGACTCGCGGCATTGCTCCCTCTCCTGAAAAAACAGCGACCCGCTGTTAGATTCCCTCTGGAGCCTGCTGCAATGTCCTGGCTCTTGATCTTGTTATGGGTCCTCTGTATGACAGTTCTGGAGAATCCTTCTCCTCTGCACGATTACCGATGACAGATGTTCCTGTACTGGCATCATCAGTATTATTACAGTCCTTAGAGTCCTTGAACAAGAAGCCATTTCCGCCTATGTGCTCTCCAGGATCATAGTAGGGCTTCATGCGGAGGACGTGAACAATGTCTCTTCATTTTTGTGGTTTCAACGACAGCTCATAATCCTCAACTTCATATGTGACATCTGACAGGCGGCATATGACACGATACGGACCAAAGTATTGCCTCAATAACTTTCCTGATAGTCCTACTTTCCGTACAGGGGTAAAATTCCATACCAGATCTCCTGGGCTGTACACAATAGGTTGGTGCTTGTCGTTATACCGCTAATGGTACTTCTTCTGGTTGTTCAGTGTCCATATGCGAGCCAGGTCTCTTGCTTCTTCAACCCTGGTGATGAGCTGTTTCACATAGTCATCCTGAGTGTCATCCAGCTGGAACGGGAACAGCATATCAATTGTCGTCTCAGCTTCACGGCCATGGAGCAGGAAAAATGGCGTGAAGCCTGTGGTGACTTGTCTTGTGGTATTATAAGCAAATGTCACAACTGGCAGTATTGTATTCTAATCCTACTGCTCAACATCGGCGTACATCAACAGCATATCTGCTAACGTCTTGTTAAAACGTTCTGTAAGACCATTTGTCTGAGGATGGTATGCAGTTGTCATTCTGTTGACAATGTCGCAACTTGATATTACCTCTGATACTAGTTTTGGCTGGAATACTTTTCCACGATCACGTATCATGACACGTGCTGCTCCACACTTCAAAATAATGTCTTCTACGAGGAATTTTGCGAACTCTGGAGCTTCTGCTGTCAGCACACATTTGGCAACAGCATAGCGTGTGAGGTAGTCAGTGCAGACTATTATCCATCGGTTACTGGTAGTCGACTTCAGGAACCCCCCTAAAAGATCGATCCCAACTCGGTGGAATGGAGCTTCTGCAGGTGGAATCAGTATGAGATGCCCTGTAGGTAATTGCAGAACATGCTTCCGTCGCTGGCACTCTTTACAGTGACTCACATAGTGCTTGTCAGATCGGTAGAGACCTTTCCAGTAATACCTGTGTCTGATTCTGTCTAGTGTCTTCACGAATGCCAGATGATCGGATATTGGAGCATCATGGAAATACTTGAGAAAAGCTGGCTGGAGGTGAGCTGGAACGACCAGTAGCCATTTGGGGCCTAGTGGATCATAGTTGCTCTTGTACAATGTCTTGTTTATAAGTTGAAACTCTCCATTGGTCAGTTCAGCTTTCTCCAAGGCCTCTATGGTTTTTAATAGTGTTGGATCTTCCCGCTGTTCAGCTGTAACATCAGCTAATTCAGTGAGGGCTGAAATTTCATTCGTGCTCTTGTGTTCCACTAATGGATTCCTCGAAAGGCATTCAGCATCCTTGTGTTTGCGCCCGTTCTTGTTACCACTGTAATGTCGTACTCTTGGAGTCTTAGTGCCCATCTTACTAGTCAACATGATGGATCTTTCAAGCTAGTCAGCCAACACAAAGAATGGTGGTCTGTCACGATGAATGGTTTGCTGAATAAATACGGCTGGAACTTGTTGATAGCCCATATAATTGTGAGACATTCTTTCTCAGTTGTAGAGTAGTTAATCTCGGACTTTGAGAGTACTCTTCATGCATAGGTTATCACCATTTCAGCACCATCCTGAACTTGTACCAGCACTTTAACAATCCTATAACCACTTGCGTCTGTGTGAAGTTCAATTTCCCCATTCTTGTGGTACAAGGCTAGAACTGGTGGGGAAGTTAGAGCCTCCTTAAGTGCCCGGAAAGCGCTTTCTCTTGTCTCATCCCAATAAAAATTTGGTGTTTCCCTGCAGAAGTTCTTGCAATGGATGTGCCTTGTTAGAAATTCCTTTTATGAAACATTGGTAGTATGAGCACAGCCCGAGAAAACTTCTCACATCACGAATGCGCTGAGAAGTTGGAAATTCTGTGACTGCCCTTACTTTATCGGGCTCAGGACGGACACCATCTCCATTGACTAGGTGCGCAGGATTTGTACTTCTTTGGCGACGAAGAAGCACTTCTTTGGATTGAGATGGAGTCCTGCAATCTGAAGACACTTCAACACAGTTCACAGGTGACTGAGGTATTCTTCAAATGTTTTCGAGAAAACGACAATGTCATCTAAATAGCAAAGACGGGTGTCTGATGTGCAGCTGGCTTACCGCTGGTTTCATGTCCATCGTTCTTCTGATAATACGGAGTTTTGGAAGGATGTACTCGGTATATCCCTTGTATTCCAGTTCTAGTCCATGTAAGAGATGGCTTTTATGTTGCTTAATCAGAGCCACGGTGATACAGCTGTTGCACAGGACACCTGACACCCCCACAAAACAGTGTCATGTTGAAAAGGAAACAGGCTTGACTTCAAAGGCAGGGTTGTAGTCTGAACACAGCACTTGTACTGAAAGCAGGTTTATTACGAACTGAAACGAACACACAGCACTGAATGCCTCGTGGGTAGAGTGCTCTGCTATTTATACACAGACAGAATGTACCAGAAATTAGAAGAATAGTTAACATAAGAAACATGTAGAAATTACAAGTGAACGTAAGAAACATGTAGAATATTCTGGAAATGGTAATTACAAAGAAATAAAATTTTGTCAGTGGACTGGATTGAACTGATAACCTTCAGCACCGCAATCGGTGATGCTATCCATTGCGCCATGCTGGCATTTGGTTAACTTAGAGTCTCACAGCAGTATATACTCGAGTGATCTGCGCACACCCAAATTTTGACAAGTGGGGGGAGGGGGGGGGGGAACATGAATTTGTATAGTTGAGTGTACCACCCATTGGCTTTGAAGAAGCATGTATGGGCAGCTATCTTGGAATGTCACATCTGTTAAATTTCAAAATGGAAGATAAATATCAAAACAATTGATGCTGCACTGATTGAGAGAAAGAGAGAGAGAAAGAGAGGCACGCAGGCTTGTCATATCCTGAGCATGCGAATCTCATACCATCCCCATGAAATTCTCGTATTTTAACTACTAAACTTTCTCATACAAATTAAAAAGTATTTCATTCGTAACATATTAGTGTCTAAACGTACTCACAGTAACACACACTGAAATGAACACTATAGAATCTGAACAGTTAATAAATAAATGGAGCTTAGACTGGTATTACACGGTCATATATCTTTGTCAAAGTAGATATGTCATGTATTTACATTAAAGATATTTGATAGTGTAATAGGGAACTTGGACACAGGTATCTTTCATCAAAGAAATATCATCAAATGTAGCGCCTTGCCGTATATTTAATTATAAAAGTTGTTGTCTTCTGTTTACTGCAATGCAAAATGTAACTGCTCTGAGTGCCAGCATTGCTGTTGCTAATCGACGTGTGTGTATGTTTGAACATAGCTCCAACGCCGCGCCACAATTAACGTTTAACCCCAATAGCAATAAATTGCTGTAACCGTGTCTTCTCCAGATGTAGTTTTTGTCACATGCCGATACTGGTATGGGTAATAAGGTACTGAACCGAATAATATCCAACTTAAGTAGATAAGGTACTTTATTACTCAGAAAGATGGTATCAGAAGCAAATGCAACAATTCATTCTTACATCAACACTGCAACTGTTCTTACTCACCAGCCGCGCTACCAAAGAAACTGACAGATAGACGCCACATCGGTTCGTGACGTGAGGAGACCATTTACAGCAAAATTACTGATACGTTGTTTCACTGTCATTGTCAAGTAAATTAATGTGGTTTTGATAGTGGCTAAGGCAGCACATAATAAAAAGTGTTATTATCTGCTATCTTGAAATATGACAACCATAATAGCCCTTTTTAACTCCACAATGAAGATTTATGACTAAGACATATTACGAATATTTGATAATATTTCTTTGTCAGAGATTTGATCAAAAATATTATTGTGAAATACCAGCCTGAAGGGACCTGTTTTTTACAGCGGAGTAATGCCCACCTAGTGTGTTTTGCTGTTGCAGATGGAGTAACACCAACCTAAATTCGAGCAATCTGTGCACCCCAGTTTTTCATTCATAAATTCAGAGAAAAATGTGCACAGATTACTCAAGTATGTACAGTAAATTAATGACATCTGGTGCAGACATCAAAGGATGCATTGCTTGCAGAATGACCCTTGTATATACTATTATGGTAAATCAGTCTACAATCCAAAGATTGGTTTGAACGCTACAGTGCTTTACTAGGCATGGTTCTGTTTGGAGGTGGTATGCCGTTGCCTTCCTCCAACCTTTGAACTGACTTACCCACACAGTTATAGGGGGACCTACAGTTCAGCCTGGGTTCCGAACCACGGTGATACACTATTAATGGAGAAAATACACTGCTGGCCATACAAAATGAAGACAGAGGACAACTAGGGATCAATGTGGTAAATGAATCCAACGTTTTTGTACCGAATAGGAAAGAACAGCTGCCTACCTACTGTGGCGATACTGGCAGCAAAAGTAAAATAGATATTTCTCTTCCACTTACTAACACATGACAGTATTAGACGGAGCCACACATAGTGACCCAGTGCATTCATTACAACCACAGACAAACGTGTTAAGACACAAACAATATGGATTGTGTACAGCAGTGTCTACTCATGGTAAGGGCCCATTGGCAAAAAGCTCAATCCAATGTTGATGTATCATCACTACACCTAGTCCAATACAGTGTGGATTACAAAGTGCACGCCCTAACAGAGGTCCTACAAAGAGCAGCATGCGTAAAAACTGGGTGGGGACAGAAACAGCACTGAACAGAACTGGCAAGAATGAGGAAGATTTTGCAGGAATAAAGAAAGCACTATCAACATACTAAGACAACTCCTGAAAGACAGATAAGGCTTGACCAGTGTTGGGACACAAAAAGGAAATTCCAAAAACAAATACAGGCAACAAGGCAAGACCACTGGACCCAGGGTGCATAGACCCTTGGACAACTGGAACAGTTTTGTCAAAACTCAACTACAAAACCACATCTTTGGACAGCCATTCAAGACAGAAACAGAATGAATTAAGACTCTGACAGTTCTGTCAGTTTTAAGCAAGCTGGAGAAGCTCAGCAGAATTCCTCCTTAACAGGCTTCTACCACATGATGTTACACTGGATGAGCAACACCACACTGACATTAGACAGACTGAGTGAACACTGTGTTAGTGACTGTGTAACCATACCATTCTCACAAGAAGATGTTGTGAAGCTAATCAGTGGGTTTAAAATACATGGAAACACCTAGTTGAGACTAAACACTCTCGGAAACATTAAAACAAACAGTATAACAAGACTTAATGTCTTATTTGCCTCTTGAACACATTTATTACAATTCAGGAATGGCTCCTGTGCAACTGTCTATCGTTGCTAAGGCTGCCTTTTCAGTTTAACAGGCCACAATTTGGTTTCAGGGAAGGTAGAGATCAATAGAAGGGACTGTCAACTAAGCACTGTTAGTATAGATTACATTAGTGACAAATACGTAGCCACCATACTGATCAACATAGAAGGGGCCTATGATAGTCTTTAGTTGCCATTTCTTCTATAACAGCCTCTTGACTACTGTATTAGAAGAGTGGAGGGCTGGCAGATGCAGGGTCGTTGAGAGAATAACAAAGGTATATCCACAGGGCTTGATATGAAGACCAATATTTTGGGATATTGTAATCAAACCCTTGCTGAACAACCTGGACAATGACGACAGGGTAAGAGGTGTGATGGTGTCCCAAGATGACCTGTTGTTGTTGTGACAGCCAGCTTGAAGGCAACACTGGAGGCAAAAGGCAGCCAACTACTTAAGAAAATTAGCAATTGGCACAAAGAAAATAAACTAAATCAGCATCCAAGAAAAATTTGTTGCTTCAAGGGGCACTAAAGAGGAACCCAATCCTAATGTTAGACAATACAAACATAAAGAGCAAGTAGGCCATACACTATCTAGGACTACAACTGGTTGAAAAACATGCTTTCAACATACATATCAAACTGACAACTGACAGAACCTCTAAAATTATGCAGAAACTTGCAAGACTAAATTAATTGCATTACAAACTGCCCTTCAAGATGATAAGAGCATACCGTAGTGAGACATTTGAATATATCGCATGCTTCAGCACACACACCTTGGTTCACACACTGGAGATTAATTCAATACAGTAGGAAGATGAGGGCAACATCGTGGACTCTTGAGACTGATGGAGCCTTTAACACCACATCCATAGAGGCACTCTCCATTGTTATGGGGATTTGCCCCTTGGACATAAAAAATGCTATAGAGCTGCAAAGAACTGATAAAGTCAGCAAGACCACAGAAACCAATGTAACTAACAAAGCACAAATGAGACACTGGCAGATAGAAACCTGACAGAGAGAGAGAGAGAGTGGGAGGTATCTGAAAAGGGTTTTCAGTTACATTCTTTCTTTCCCTTCATATGTAAAACAACAACTACAATATTTTGATGGAAGCCTGAAAATGGTCCATGTTCTGACCAGTCATAGAACGTACTGAGTATACTTAAATTTAAGGGACTATCTCACATCTATCCACATCTACACATCTGTGGATAAACTAGGGTCCAGGACATGGCATACTACAATGCAGTATGCTGGCATATGTGAGACCTACACAGAACAACAATTTGATTGCCTGAATAATATGTGATCCCAATTGGAATACAATAAACAGCTTAGGTGATACAGGATGGAAGCAGGCATTGAAAATCACAAGCAACACAACAGACCACATTGGAGGTCACAAGAATGACCACAAATTCCAAAACCGGAGAAGGACTGACACATAAGACACCCCAACTAACTGCCTGTAACACTCAATGCCAAAATGCAGCCACAGAGAATACTAAAGTCAGTAAAAACATAAAACAGACAAAGCCCTGACTCAAGCAGTGACACCATATCATAATATTGTACTTGCCCGGGGGGGGGGGGGGGGGGAGGAAGACTTGAATAATTTTATACCAAGGGTCCTGCTCCTGAATTACACATTGTATATTGTTTGTAACACACTATACACAGGCAGTATATGTTACTTCTCCAGCTAAAGATGTATATTCTTTCCCTGATGTAAAACTAAAATCAATGTATCTTATACATCATATTTTATGAATTCAAATGTATCTTGCATATTTCAAATGTACCTTGTGTAGACTACATTTACAAAATAAAAAGTAAAATATATTAGGATATACAAGGAATACGACATTCAAGGAGCTAAGAACAAATCTCTTTTATCTTTATTAAAAAAATTCAAGAAGAGTTCATTCTACAGGTAAAGTTAAAAATTTATGTATTCAATGTATAAAATGCTCAATCAACTAACGTTTGTATCTAAGCTATCATGTAGAATGCACCACAACGAGCAGTAGTTAGATTAAAGAAAACAACTATGATTGTCACAGAGAACCGCTAAGTAATACATTAATACACATAAATACTTGTTCCATAGATCATGAATACGGCACTTCGTAATGATGTGGAACATGTCAGGTTAAATGAAGGGTATCTGTACAAGACGTTACATTACACAAAATATTACAGGACACAATTTTTTTTTTCTTTTTGTAGATTTACCTATTTGTATCTAAAAACTCATCCAGCACAAGGAGTTGTCATTCAGAAATTCTTTTAATTTATTTTTAAATGGTAGTTGGCTATTTGTCAGGCTTCTGATGCTGCGTAGTAGGTGACCAAAGACTTTTGGGGCAGTATAATTTACCCCTTTCTAAGCCAAACTGAACCCTACATTGTGAAGATTGTCTTTTCTCCTGGTGTTATAGCTGTGCACACTGCTATTACTTTTGAACTGGGTTGGGTTATTATCAACAAATTTCATAAGTGAATATATATACTGTGAAGTTACTGTGAGGATACCTAAATCCTTAAATAGATGTCTGCAGGATGATTGTGGGTGGGCTCCAGCAATTATTCTGATTACACACTTTTGTGCTATGAATAATTTTTTACTCAATGATGAATAACTATAGAATATGATGCCATATGAAAGCAGTGAATAAAAATAGGCATAGTAAGCTAATTTACTGAGATTCTTAATGCCAAAATTTGCAGTAACCCTAACAGCGTACGTAGCTGAGCTCAAACGTTTCAGCAGACCATCTATTTGTTGCTTCCAGCTTAATCTCTCATTAATGCACACACCTAAAAATTTTGAAAATTCTACTTTAGCAGATTTCTGTTCAAAGTATATATTTATTACTGCGGCATTTGGAGGTGATGGTTGTATGACTGTGTTGTGTGCCTGTGTGATTGTGTGAGTGTTCTATTTTCTAAAGAAGGCCATGGCCGATAGCTGAATGTGTTGTATGTGTGTGTCTTTTGTATGTGCCTGTCGCAGCTTGTCACCATGTCTTTGCAGTGAGTTGTAAACTGTCCTCACTATATTATTAAGTATGAATTAAACCATTTATGCACTGTCCCAGTCAAACCATAATGATTAAGCTTATCTAGAAGAATTGCATAATTTACACAATCAAAGGCCTTTGAAAGATCACAAAAAATACCATTGGGTGATGTCTGGTTATTGAGAGCATTTAATATTTGATAGGTGAAGGCATATATATAGCATTTTCTGTTGAAAAGTCTTTCTGAAAACCAAACTGACATTTGGTTAGTACTTTGTTTTTAAAAATATGGGAGGCTGCTATCTTGAATACATTACTTTCTCAAAAATTTTCAATAAAGTTGTCAGAAAAGAGATTGGGCGGTAGTAGGGAAAACACCTTGCTTCAGAGAGCTATTACGTAAGTGACTGAATCCTTTTCATCTGTGGGGAATAAGCTTTAAGTACCTGGGTGGAAATGCCATCAATTCCGTAAGAGCTTTTATTTTTCAGTGAGTTTATTATTTTGGTGATTTCCAGGGGAGAGGTTGGTGAAATTACAATTGTATCAAACTGTGTAGGTATGTCCCCTTCTATTAGTAGCCTGGACTCTTCGAAGGTACATCTAGATCCTATTTTCTCCACAACATTTAGAAAATGATTATTGAAAATATGTTCCATTTCTGACTAATTTTTAGTACACTTATCATTCAGTTTTATGGCAATACAGTTTTATGGTAATACAGTCTTCCTGTGCTCCTGGTTGCCCTGTTCCCCTTTCAATAATATTCCAAATAGTTTTAATTTTATTATCAGAGTTACTGATCTCAGACATGATACACAAGCTCCTGGACTTTTAAATAACTTTTCTTAGTATTGCACAATAATTTTGATAATACTGAACAATTTCTGGATCAGTACTCCCTCTTGCCATTAGATACAGTATCCTTTTATGGTTGCAAGATATTCTTATTCCTTTGGTTAGCCATGGTTTTTTACGTTTTATTCAAATTTTGTTTAATTCTTTCTTGGAAATGTATCATGAAATAAATACTTAAGGTTTGCATTAGGTTCCTTATACACCTCATCCCAGTCTAGCTGCTGTAGGCTTTACCTAAAATTTTCAATGTTTATATTGTTAATTGACCGACTACTTTGAAAGTCTGAGTTGATTTACTGCATGGAGCTATGTCATGTACTGTAACAAGCTGAGCACCTTGGTCTGGGAGGCCATTCTCAACAGGATAAGCATTTATGTTCTTAAACTTATCTGGTCTATAAAAATGTTATATATCAATGTGCTGCTGTTTTATGTTATCCAAGTAGGAAAAACAATAATTGAGCTTAAATTGAAAGTTCTGAGTAATACTACATAGTCATCCTTCAGTGAATCAACATGGAAATCCCCAGAAATGATAATTTGCTTCCCCCTGTCTGAACAGATAGCATAAAAATGCATCCAAGTTTTCTAGAAAAAGCTGAAAATTCCCTGAGGGGAACCTATACACTGTTACAATTATGAAAGTGCCATCATTTAGTTTAAGTTCAGTGGCACATGCTTCCATACTTTGCTCTACTCAAAACTTTTTTTTTTTTTTTTTTTTTTTTTTTTTTTTTTTTTTTTTTTTTTCTAAATTTCTCACATTGTGGAAACTTCTGACATATATGGCAACTCCTCATCTCACCAAATTATCTCTACTTACATGTGCAGCTAATTAGTACCCATTGATATTTAACCTTTTCCATATCAGTAACAATGTGGTGCTGAGACAAGCATAGTACATCTATGACATTATTATTTTCTAAATATTCTAAAAAAACCAAAAGCTCATCAGCTGTATTCTTTAATCCTCCAGTAATTTTGATGAAATATACAAACATTGTTTTTCACTTTACATTTCTGAGTAAATATCTTGAAATATTTGAACATCTTTAGTACCTGCCTGGCTGAGTTTCTCACTGGACACTGATTATTAACCTAAAAACGAGTTTTTACCGTGAGTTGTAATCCCCCCCCCCCTTTAAATTCCTGCTATAAGCCAAGCCAATTTGCCCTTCCTTTCCTGTTGAGGTGGAGGTCTTGCCTAGTATAATTCCACCTAGAGAGAGAATCAACAGGAATCAGTCCAAAGGAAGACCCAACACCAGATCCTAGCACCCATTACAGCTCCAAATTAACTCTTGTGACAGAACAGTTCAAGTGAGGCTGGTCATGGTGCTCCAGAACCGACACAAACCCAACACTGGTATGACTCGAAGCTGAGGCAACCTTTGCCAGGCCACACTCTATGCTGAACCCCGGAACTCTGTCCATACTAATGCCTGGCCCACCCACATTAATCACAGTGTCTTCTTTAACAAAGTCTTTACAGAGTGAACCTAAATCCTCTGTCACCTGCCCCAGACCAGCAATAGGCTTGAAAAAACTTGTGACCTGGTATTCTGACCGTAATTCATCCTGCAGAAGTTGGCCAACACTTCTTGCATGCGAACTACCTAGCAATAAAACTTTCTTCCTCTGCAGACTTTCCTAAATTCTTATTAAATTTGCTGCTGAACGTTTATTGTGCCCTGTCTTCATCTACTTCTTTCTGAGGCTCATCAGTTTCTAACTGAGGCAACAGATGAAACCTATTTTGAATGTTAATAACAAAGCTGTCTGGAGAAGTTCTTGGCCTTTTCCTTATGCCTGTTGCCACTTCCCACCCCTATTTACCCTTCTCCCCCCTTAACCTATCCAGTTCACACCTAGCCTCATCTAACTCGGCCTGAAGGGCAGAAATTTTCCCCCTCCTGTTTCACAATTTTCCTCTCTGCACTACACAGTCTACAAAATCACTGATAAGACTCGCTCACATGCCAGATTTCTGCGCCACTACATGCCCAATGAAAAAAGCTACTCCATCCATCAACATTCTGTGGCACGTCAGACACTTTATACTCATGATACAAAACAATTTTAGTGTTACTAACACAATTAAGTTACTGGAAAACAATGAAAATATGTATACAAAAATTTAGGCCTTCTAGCGATTGTGTAAACAGTATGTTTTCAGAAATTTGTTAGTAGAATTATGATAATCTACAGATATAAAGGGGCAGGAAATGTATTTAAGACACTAATATGAGTGTAGACTAGCAGTAATTGCACTTGAAATTGTGGAATAAAGTTTAATCTGTACACTTAAAAGATCAGCCTAGCAGTGAGTATGTAAACAAAATGAACTTTCCGTGATTATTATGAAACTGTGCAAGTAAAACAAAAACCTTTAAGAGTACACTTCAAGAGCACACTAATACATGTATTAAATTAGTTAAAAGTTTTTAAGACTGTTTATTACTTCTAAAATTGATTAATGATGGAAATTAATTCTCCACAGAGATGATAAATTATTTTTCAAAAGAGTTAGGTTGGCTGGCCAGTACTTACCTTTTTGCTGCACCACCTATAGTTACACACAGAAAGAAACAAGGACAAAAATAAAGTGAGCTTTTGGAACAGGGTTCCTTCTTCAGCTAATAGCGAAGGGAAGTAGACAGTATATAGTATCTCTGACTTCCACATTCCTCAAACACCATCTTCAGGACCTAGGTCGTGAATTACAGTCCCCTTCCTTTTTTCTTCCGTTCTCTATTACCTGAAGGAGGAACCCTGTTCCGAAAGCTCATTTTATTTTCGTCCTTGTTTCTTTCTGTGTGTAACTATCAGTGGTACAGCAAAAATTAACTACTGGCAAGCCAACATATCTCTTTTGAAAAATAATTTATTACTACTAAATTACTTCTCAAATATGAGAGCTGTGAATCCAGGCGTCCGGGCAGCAGGGCGCGTGCAATATGACTGACTTGTCACCGAGTGCTGCGCTGTTTCAGGTGATAATGCCTTGTAGTTTTACCAAGACCTTCTCACCTGAAATAGGCAGAAGTACATGAGTATCAATCACCTAGCTAGTTGGACAATAACACACATCTTTACACATTGCAACTTAACTCTACCACTCCTATTGTATAATGTTTATTGTTAATACTTTAACGCACTTGGAATAAATAATTTGTAAAGTGTAGTCTCACTGCCAAACTTATTTCAAGTAATTTTCATATGTTTCATATTTTCAGTGAAAGGAATTTTTTTTATATTTTGTTTGCAGTTGAAAAAATCTAATGAGAAAAATATTCCGAAGTTAAGATACATTGATGTTAGTTTTACATCAGGGAAAGAATATACATCTTTAGCTGGAGAAGTAACATATACTGCCTGTTTATAGTGTGTTACAAACAATATACAATGTGTAATTCAGGAGCAGGACCCTTGGTATAAAATTATTCAAGTCTTCCCCCCCCCCCCCCCCCCCCCCCCCCCCGGGCAAGTACAATATTATGATATGGTGTCACTGCTTGAGTCAGGGCTTTGTCTGTTTTATGTTTTTACTGACTTTAGTATTCTCTGTGGCTGCATGTTGGCATTGAGTGTTACAGGCAGTTAGTTGGGGTGTCTTATGTGTCAGTCCTTCTCCGGTTTTGGAATTTGTGGTCATTCTTGTGACCTCCAATGTGGTCTGTTGTGTTGCTTGTGATTTTCAATGCCTGCTTCCATCCTGTATCACCTAAGCTGTTTATTGTATTCCAATTGGGATCACATATTATTCAGGCAATCAAATTGTTGTTCTGTGTAGGTCTCACATATGCCAGCATACTGCATTGTAGTATGCCATGTCCTGGACCCTAGTTTATCCACAGATGTGTAGATGTGGATTGATGTGAGATAGTCCCTTAAATTTAAGTATACTCAGTACGTTCTATGACTGGTCAGAACATGGACCATTTTCAGGCTTCCATCAAAATATTGTAGTTGTTGTTTTATATATGAAGGGAAAGAAAGAATGTAACTGAAAACCCTTTTCAGATACCTCCCACTCTCTCTCTCTCTCTGTGTGTGAGAGTGTGAAAGTTGGGCACTCATTGCAAAACAGTTTGTAAATTACATGGCTGTTGTGACAGGACTGGAATAGGACATGCTGGGTGGGTGGATTTGACAGGTCCTACAGCGAGGTCTTCCGCATGGATATGTTCGCTATGACAGTGGGCTGGATTTCGGTGTGGTATAGAGATAGACAGATGTTATGGAGGTTGGGAGGGTGATGAAACACCACTTTAGGAAGGGTGGGAAGGATCTTGGTCAGGATGTCTCTCATTTCTGAGTATGAGGACAGAAAATCAAAACCTTGGCAATGGACGCAATTTAGTTGTTGGTGTCCAGGGTTGTACTGGGTGACAAGGGTAGCACTCTTTTGTGGATGGTTACTTGTGGTAGAGGGAGGATTTGGAATGTGTGGGGATATGGCATACGAGATCTGTTTGCAGGCTAGATTGGGGTGGGATAGTTTCTGTCTGTGAAGCCCTTTGTGAGACCCTCAGCATCTTGGGAAATGGTGTTCTTGACACGTACATGGTTGGCCAGGCTGTAAGGGAGGGATTTTTTGACGTGAAAGGGATGGCAACTGTTGAAGTGTAGCTACTGTTAGTGGTTAGTAGTTTTAATATGGATAAAAGTGTGTATGGAGTATTCAGTGATGTGAACATTGACATCCAGGAATGTGGCATGGTGTGTTGAGGAAGAGCAGGTGAAGTGGATGGGGAAGAAGGAGTTGAGGTTTTGAAGGAAGGTGGGTAGGGTGTCCTGGCCCTGAGTCCAGATTATGAAAATATCATCAATAAACTGAACCAGGCCAGAGGTTTAGGGTTTTGGAATTCTAGCAAGGATTCCTTCAGATGGCCCATAAACAGGTTGGCATAGGAGGGTACCATGCGGGTGCCCATGGCTCTGCCATGGATTTGATGATAAACTTTTCCCTCAAGGGAAAAGTAGTTGTTGGTTTTGTTTTGAGGGGGAAGTTTACTATTCTGCATAGCACACCCCTATGACAACATAATTGTGGGCAGTCTGGAGGAAGCCTTCCTAGCATCCCAAAACCCCAAACCTCTGGCCTGGTTTTGGTTTACATTTATTGGTGATATTTTCATGACCTGGACTCAGGGCTAGAACATCCTGTCCTCTTTCCTTCAAAAACTCAACTCCTTCTCCCCCATTCATTTCAGCTGGTCTTCCTTAACCCACCATTTGATCTCAATCTCCATCTCACTGATGGCTCCATCAACATTGCCGTCCATATTAAACCTACCAACCACTAACAGTAGCTATACTTTAACAGTTGCCATCTCTTCCACATGAAAAAATCTCTCCACTACAGACTGGCCAACCATGGATGGTGTATCAGCAGTGACAAGAACTCCCTTTCTCAATATGCTGAGGGTCTCACAAAGACCTTCACAGACAGGAACTACCCCACAGACTTAGTCTGCAAACTGTTCTCCCGTGCCATATCCCCACACAATCCAAATCTTCCTTCTAGCACCAATAACCATCCACAAAAGTGTGCTCCCCTTGTAACCCAGCACTACCCTCAACTCAAACACCTACAAGGTGCATTTTTTAAGTTCCGTTTTGTTGAAGACACTAGTAGTTCACACACATATAGCAATGAGCATATGTGTCATGTACCAGCATGCCTCAGGAATAACTTTGCTCAGTTTCACCTCTGTAGCTAACCTGTACAGTTCTGTTCTGTGCTTTCAAAATGTTTAAGACTATCAACTCGCCTGCCGCAGTGTGAGATTCGCTCAGTGATATGGTTTTTGTCACTGAGGAACCTGTCTGCTGCAGAAATTCATTGACAGACTTGTGAAGTGTATGGTGATACTGTTATGAGTAATGGCAAAGTGTGTAAGTGGGTATGGGAATTGAAAACTGACTGTGACCATGTCCATGATGACGACTGCTCCGGTTGACCATCTTGGAGGTTTCAGCTGAAGCGAGGACTCATGAGAACAGGAGCTTCACAATAATAGGTCTCTCTAAAATATATTTCCTGACGTGTTGAGATCAGTGTTACAAATGGGCACTGAACTCTTGTTTACCGGAACAGGCGGCAGGATTGTATAAAAAGGGTATTTTAAAATTGTTTGAGAGGCAGGATAAGTGTTTGAAAAAACTTGGCAACTATGTAGAAAAATAAGTATGTCCTTTCTGAAAATAAATTTACTTTTGTGAAATAACCCTTTGTTGTGTACCTCTGTTCAAACAAAACTTAGATAAATAATGTGCCTTGTACATTGCATCCTTTGTGTCAAGGTTTTGATTTTCTGTCCTTATGCCCAGAAATGAGACATCGTGCCCAAGATCCTTCGCACCCGTCCTAAAGTGGTGTTCCATCACCCTCCCAACCTTCGTAACATCCTAGTCCATCCCTGTGTCACTCCGAAACCCAGCCCACTGGAGTCATATCCCTGTAGAAGACCCCACTGCAAGACCAGTCCAATCCACCCACCCAGCACATCCTATTCCAGACCTGTCACAGGCTTATCCTACCATATCACAGGCCAGGCCACATGTGAAAATCCCATATAATTTACAAACTATGCTGCAATCACTGTACAGCTTTCTATATTGGCATGGCCACTAACCAACTGTCTATGAGGATGAATGGCCACTGCGAAACTGTAACCAAAGAAAGGTGGACCACCCAGTGGCACAGCATGCAGCGAGGCATATCCTTTATTTCAATGGTTGCTTCACAACCCAGGCCATCTTGATCCTCCCACCCACCATCAGCTTTTCTGAACTGCATGGATGGGAGTAATCCCTACAAGAAATTCTCTGATCCCAAAATTATCCAGGCCTCAACCTATGATAAGTCCCCTTTTTCCCGACACCCAACAGTTTGTACCTCTGCATCCTGAACCTCTCCTATTTTGAGTGGTGTGGGCGTGTGTGGGGAACAGAAACGGGAGGGGGGTAGGTGCGCATGCTTGTGCGTGCATTGTGCGTGCGTAATAATATAGTGAGGACAGTTTACAACTCACCGCAAAGACGTAGCGAAGAGCTGCGACAGGCACATACAAAAGACACACACATACCACACATTCAGCTATCGGCCATGGCCTTCTTCAGGAAATAGAACACTCATGCAATCACACAGGCACACAACACAGTCATGCAACCATCACCTCCGACAGCCGCACTTCGAATCAAGTTCTGCAGCGAATCGGGGATGGGAGGGGTGGTGAGGGGAGGGGAGAGGGGATAGGAAGGTTACATCACAGTGGTGGGGAAGATTAGATGGGAATAACGAGATGCAGCTCAGGAATGGAGTGGGGAGGTGGGCGAGGGGAGAAAATGAAATAAAATAAAATAAATATATATAGAGAATGCATGCACACTGCAAGTACACAATACCGCACACACACACACACAACCACACACACACACACACACACACGATCGCACATTCACACACCACTCAAAATTGGCGAGGTTTGGGATCGAGAGGTAGGAAATGTAAGGTATGGAGAAAAAAATGTAAGGTATGGAGAAAAAAATATAGGGAAGTTATCGTAGGTTGAGGCCTGGTTGATATCGGGATCGGAGAATGTATTGTAGGGATAACTCCCATTTGTGCAGTTCAGAAAAGCTGGTGGTGGATGGGAAGATCCAGATGGCCCGGGTTGTGAAGCAGCCATTGAAATCAAGCATGTGCTCTGCTGCATGCTGTGCCACAGGGTGGTCCACCTTGTGTTTGGCCACAGTTTGGCGGTGGCCATTCATCCTAATGGACAGCTGGTTGGTGGTCATGCCAATATAGAAAGCTGTACAGTGTTTGCAGCACAGTTGGTAATTATGTGGCTGCTTTCACAAGTGGCCCGGCCTCTGATAGGGTAGGATAAGCTTGTGACAGGACTGGAATAGGAAGTGCTGGGTGGGTGGATTGGACAGGTCTTGCAGTGGGGTCTTCCACAAGGATATGATCCCTGTGGCAGTGAGCTGGGTTTCGGGGTGGCGTAAGGATGAACTAGGATGTTGTGAAGATTGGGAGGGCGACGGAACACCACTTTAGGAGGGGTGGGAAGGATCTTGGGCAGGATGTCTCTAATTTCTGGGCACGAGGATAGAAAATCAAAACCTTGGCGAAGGATGGAATTTAGTTGTTCGAGACCAGGGTAATACTGGGTGACAAGGGTAACACTCTTTTGTGGATGGTTACTGGTGTTAAGAAGAGGATTTGGGGTGCGTGAGGATATGGCATAGGAGATTTGTTTGCGGACTAGGCCTATGGGGTAGTTTCTTTTTGTGAAGGCCTTTGTGAGACCTTCAGCATATTCAGAAAGGGAATTCTTGTCACTGCAGATATGCCGTTCACGGGTGGCCAGGCTGTAAGGGAGGGAATTTTTGACGTGGAAGGGATGGCAACTGTCAAAATATAGGTATTGTTGGTGATTGGTAGATTTAATATGGACGGAAGTGTGGATGGAGCCATCAGTGAGGTGGAGGTTGACATCCAGGAATGTGGCATGGTAGGTTGAGGAAGACCAGATGAAGTGGATGGGGGAGAAGGAATTGAGGTTCTGAAGAAAGGAGGATAGGTTGTCCTGGTCCTTAGTCCAGATCATGAAAATATCATCAATGAACCTGAACCAGGCCAGAGGTTTGAGGTTTTGGGATGCTAGGAAGGATTCCTCCAGGTTGACATAGGACGGTGCCAGGCGGGTGCCCATGACTGTGCCTTGGATTTGATGGTAAACTTTCCACTCAAAGGAAAAGTAGTTGTTAAGTAGGATGAAATTGGTAAGGGTTATGAGGAATGAGGTATCAGGCTTGCGTTCAGAGGGACGCTGGGAAAGGTAGTATTCCAGAGTG
This sequence comes from Locusta migratoria, assembly GCA_026315105.1. NCBI lineage: Eukaryota > Metazoa > Arthropoda > Insecta > Orthoptera > Acrididae > Locusta > Locusta migratoria. Next base: position 853,661,233 of record CM048744.1, on the reverse strand, counting down.
GCAAGGCCATGGGCATGTGGGATGTTGGTGTATAGGGAGGTGGCATCCACTGTGACAATCAAAGATCCAGGAGGCAAAGGGGTGGGAATGGTGGAGAGTCAGTGAAGGAAGTGGTTGGTATCCTTGATGTGGGAAGATAGATTTTGGACAATAGGTTGGAGGTGTTGGTCAACTAGGGCTGAAATTCGTTCGGTAGGAGCACAGTAACCAGCCACAATAGGGCGTCCAGGATTATTAGGTTTGTGGATTTTGGGGAGCATATAAAATGTGGGTGTGCAGGGTGCTGCTGGGGTGAGGAGGGAGATGGATTCAGGGGAGAGTTTCTGGGAGGGGCCATAGGATTTTAGTAGGGACTGGAGATCTTGTTGGACTTTGGGGATGGGGTCAATCTGGCACAACTTGTAGGTGGAGGAGTCAGAGAGTTGGCGGAGCCCTTCTGCCAGGTAGTCACTGTGATCCATAACTACAGTGGTGGAACCTTTATCAGCAGGGAGGATGATTATGTCAGGATTAGTTTTAAGGTTTTGGATGGCTCTTCTTTCTTCTGCTGAAAGGTTTGAGTTCTTGGGAAGGGACTTGGGAAAGGATGGTGAGGACAAGTTGGAGGTGAGAAACTCTTGGAGGGTAACCAGAGGGTGGTTAGGTGGGAGTGCATGGGGATCTTTGTTGGATGGTGGTATGAATTGGCACAGGCAGGGTTCAATATTGGGATTAGGTAGATTGCGGTCAGAGGAATCGGTGGCAAAGTAGTGTTTCCATTGTAGGGATCGGGAAAAGGAGAGTACATCTTTGACAAGACCAACATGATTGAACTGGGGTGTAGGACTAAAGGTAAGACCTTTGGATAAAACGGAAACTTCAGTGGGGTTTAGGTTTTTTGTGGATAGGTTGACCACAGTGTTCTGGGGTTGTTTTGGTATTGGATGTTGTGGAGTGGTGGTAGGGAGTTTGGAGGGATGAGGTAGGTTCAAGAGGTCAGCTAAGCATGGTCTGGGAGCTATGAGGGGTTCACGAGGAGGAACACTGTTGTTCGAATAGGGATTGGATATGGGTGCTCCAAGGCGGCAGTATGATGTCAACAGGCTGGACAGTTTGTGGAGGTGGTGTTTGGAATGCTCCTCCAGTTGCTGGAGAGCAAAGGATTCGATCTGGGAGATGGGATGTAGGTAGTTTTGGTTACACAATAGTAATATCTTATGGAGGGAGAGAAGGTAGCTAAGGGATTTATGAACCATGGAGAGGTGATTTTGTAGGACTAGGTTCGTGAGGAATAAGGGATTGGTGGAATCTGAAAAGGTGCAGGTCATTGTGGAAGGAGGGGTGGGATCCAGACAATGGAATTTTTAAGGTTAGACCATTGACATCCCTTCCACGTCAAAAAATCCATCCCTTACAGCCTGGCCACCCATGGACGGCATATCTGCAGTGACAAGAATTCCCTTTCTGAATATGCTGAAGGTCTCACAAAGGCCTTCACAAAAAGAAACTACCCCACAGGCCTAGTCCGCAAACAAATCTCCCGTGCCATATCCTCACACACCCCAAATCCTCTTCCTAACACCAGTAACCATCCACAAAAGAGTGTTACCCTTGTCACCCAATACTACCCTGGTCTCGAACAACTAAATTCCATCCTTCGCCAAGGTTTTGATTTTCTATCCTCGTGCCCAGAAATGAGAGACATCCTGCCCAAGATCCTTCCCACCCCTCCTAAAGTGGTGTTCCGTCACCCTCCCAACTTTCACAACATCCTAGTTCATCCTTATGCCACCCCGAAACCCAGCTCACTGCCACAGGGATCATATCCTTGTGGAAGACCCCACTGCAAGACCTGTCCAATCCACCCACCCAGCACTTCCTATTCCAGTCCTGTCACAGGCTTATCCTACCCTATCAGAGTCCGGGCCACTTGTGAAAGCAGCCACGTAATTTACCAACTGTGCTGCAAACACTGTACAGCTTTCTATATTGGCATGACCACCAACCAGCTGTCCATTAGGATGAATGGCCACCGCCAAACTGTGGCCAAAAACAAGGTGGACCACCCTGTGGCACAGCATGCAGCAGAGCACATGCTTGATTTCAATGGCTGCTTCACAACCCGGGCCACCTGGATCCTCCCATCCACCACCAGCTTTTCTGAACTGCACAGATGGGAGTTATCCCTACAATACATTCTCCGATCCCGATATCAACCAAGCCTCAACCTATGATAACTTCCCTATATTTTTTTCTCCATACCTTACATTTTTCTCCATACCTTACATTTCCTACCTCTCTATCCCAAACCTCGCCTATTTTGAGTGGTGTGTGAATGTGCGATCGTGTGTGTGTGTGTGTGTGTGTATGCGGTTTTGTGTACTTGCAGTGTGCATGCATTCTCTATATATATTTATTTTATTTTATTTCATTTTCTCCCCTCGCCCGCCTCCCCACTCCATTCCTAAGCTGAATTTCGTTATTCCCATCTAACCTTTCCCCACTTCGAATCACGCTCTGCAGTGAATCTGGGACAGCAGGGGAGGGGAGGAGAGGGGAGAGGGAATGTTCTCGTTATTCCCATCCCCACCACCGTAATGTAGCCTTCCTATCCCATGTCCCCTCCCCTCCCCTCACCACCCTCCTGTCCCCGATTCGCTGCAGAGCGTGATTCTAAGTGCGACAGTTGGAGGTGATGGATGTATGACTGTGTTGTGTGCCTGTGTGATTGCATGAGTGTTCTATTTTCTGAAGAAGGCCATGGCCGATAGCTCAATGTGTTATATGTGTGTGTCTTTTGTATGTGCCTGTCACAGCTCTTCGCCACGTCTTTGCGGTGAGTTGTAAACTGTCCTCACTATATTATTAATTCCAACGTGGACTTTCCATTATTATACATTGTGCATACTCGGTGAGGTCATCCATCCTCACCACCGTGACACAACCTTCCTATCCCCCCTTCCCTCCCCTAATTCCACACCGCAGAGCGTGATTCGGAGTGCAGCAACCAGAGATGACAGTTGTGTGACTGTTGAGTGACTGTGTGATTGAGTGAGTGTTGTGTTTTCTGAAGAAGGCTGTGGCCAATAACTGAAGTGTTGCTTGTGTGTGTCTTTTTTATGTGCCTGTCGCAGCTCGTTCTGGCATCTTTGTGGTGGGTTGTAAACTGTCCTTATTACTATGGTGTTATCTGTCATATCATTCACAGTAATGTGCCACAGTTTGAAGTATGCTTAAAAGACAAAGAACTTGCATTATACAAGGTACAAGAAATTAGCTTCGAACAAAATTCACAGAGGTATGACTATACGATGATGACATCTTCTTGGGTAAAATAATCCGGAGGTAAAATAGTCTCCCATTCGGATCTTCGGGTGGGGACTACTCAGGAGAATGTCATCATCAAGAAAAACGAAACAGGCATTCTACAGGTCAGAGTGTGGAATGTTCTAACCCTCAATCACATAGGTAAGCTAGAAAATTTGAAAATAGAAATGGAGACGTTAAAGTTAGATATGGTAGGGATTAGTGAAGTTCAGTGGCAGGATGAACAAGATTTCTGGTCATATGAGTATAGGGTTAGCAATAGAAAATCAGTTGGTGGTAACGTAGGAGTAGGTCTGATAATAAATAAGAAAATAGGAATGCAGGTAAGTTACTATGAACAGCATAGTGAACGTATTATCATAGTAAAGATAGACACGAAGTCAATACTGACCACAGTAGAGCAAGTTTATATGCCAACTAGCACAGACGATGATGAGGATATCGAAAAAATGTATGAGGAGATAAAAGAAATCATTCAGAAAGCTAAGGGTGATGAAAACTTGATTGTGATGGGGCACTGGAACTCGGTAGTAGGAAAGGGGAGAGAAGGAAATGTAGTAGGTGAATATGGACTAGAAAAAAGAAATGAAAGAGATCACTTGGTAGAATTTTGTGCAGAGCACAATTTAATGATCACCAACACTTGGTTTAATCATCATGAAAGAAGGCTATATACGTGGAACCAGAGGTGGTTAAGAGTTTCAGGGGGAGCATTAGGCAAGGATTGGCTGAAACTGGGGAAAGTAATGCAGTAGAAAAAAGAATGGGTAGCTCTGAGAGTTAGTGTAGTGAAGGCTGCAGAGGACCATATAGGCAGAAGGACAAGGCCTAATAGAAATCCCTGGATAACACAGGATATACTGAACTTAATTGATGAGAGAAGAAAATATAAAAATTCAGCAAGTGAAACAGGAAAAAGGGAGTACAACAGTCTGAAAAATGAGACTGACGGGAAGTGCAGACTGGCTAAGCAGGAGTGATTAGAGGACAAATGCAGAACTGTAGAAGAATGCATAGCTAGGGGAAAGACAGATACCGCCTACAGGAAAATAAAAGATATATTTGGAGACAAGAAAAGCAGCTGTATGAATATCAAGAACTCAGATGGAAAACCAGTACTAAGCAAAGAGGGGAAAGTTGAACTGTGGAACAACAACAACAACGAGTTTTTTTTAAATATGAGCATACATCAAAAGGATGGAGGTAAGTATGTTGTCTCTGGATACCAGTGCATGTGGTTTCAGATGTTTCCTCCTTCACAGGTGGCGGTGGCATCGGCAGCTACACCCCACCGACTCCACCATCTGGACTCTTTTCTGGTAGTCTCTACCCCTTTTCCCCTGGTAAGTATCCCTGCTAATTTATTTGTTTTATTTGACTTCCAGAGCAGTCTATTTAGCCTTCTGAAAGATGTGTTCACATTGTATACTTAATTGCACAAAGAAGATTTGTCAATGTCTACTTGCTTGATTAAAAGTGGAACCTGTTCCTCTTGTTTTTAATTTTTTTTTATTTGAATTTATTTATTTATTTATTTTTAAATAAATTTTTTCAAAAATGAAACTTTTTTATGTTATAAGTTGACTCTATTATGCAAAGCAATACAACATAGATTGAAAAAGTTATATACATCACCTTTGATAATTCAAAGTCTCTCAGTATTTTTGAGAAATCATAATTGACGTAGTTTATTCTCCTTATTGAAACCAAAAACTATTTGATTTTAGCAAAGCTTTCAATTATTTTTGAAACATATCAAATATTTTATATCACTTTCACTTCTGCATGCAGTGTATTGAAGGTTGCTGTAGGTTTTTATAAAATACTTTCCTGATCTTGACACAATAAGACCTGTTTTCTGGTGAGACTACCTTGAAGCTATACCATAACCTTCTCTCCTGAAATAGGTACAAATACATGAATTTCAATCACCTATCTAATTAGATGATAATACATAGGTTTACACATTGCAAATTACACTCTACTACTCTTTATCGTATGGATGAACCGCTGAAAATAATGATAAGTACCGTCACACTGTCTTCCAGAAGCCCTTCTTCATGTATTATTCACTTTGTATACATCACAACAGCCTTCCAGACATTACAATGACACCAAATAACAACACACACGCACAACGACAGCAACGCAAATGGTTCCTAACCTAAGACGCATGCTTCTACACAGCGCTAGCCGAACAATGGACGCGAGCTGCCCATCTGTTGCGGCAGCTTGGCAACAGGGAGCAGTCTTGGCGTGACGTTGAGCGATCTGATTGGAGGAAGGTAGCTCCAGCCTGTGAACTGTCAACTAGCAAGTAATTTTAATCAGAGTATAGTCGTTTTACTCATTGCTGATTGTCATGACCTCATTTCCTCATTCATTCTTAGATAGTTGAACCTTCATTCAAATGTCTTCATCCACAGTGATTCTCAGCCTTTCTTAATAGGCTGGTGATCTTCTTCACTTAATCCAACCATTTACTTGCTGGTCTCCATTGTGGTCTTCTGCCTTCAATTTTTCCCTGCAAGATGGTCTTTTCTAAATTATCCACTTCCCTTTTCAAGATGTGTCCAAGGAACTGAAGGTATTTTTGGCTAACACAAGAAGATAACCTTCTGGTGATGTGAAGTTCTTCTATTATTGAAAAATTTGTTCTTCTTTGTGTACATGGTACATGCTGCATTTTCCGCCAACACCACATCTCAAAGACATTGATGTGGCTCGTATCACTACCTTTCATGATCCAGGTCTTGCATCTGTATAGGAATACAGGAAACACCAATGCTTCCACCAAGCTTCATACTTATGAGAATAAAAATAAACATCTGAATGCATCTTTAGTATCTGCCTACAGATATGTACCCATGTTGACATTTCCAACAGAATCACTGAACCAGGTATCTGTATGATTCAGTTTTGTGAGTATTGTTTGACAGTGTGTCATTGAGCAAACTTCCATAGAATAGGAATAATCACAGAGTGATTTATCAGATATATAGTGTAATGTAACATGACATTTATATGGAATCATGTGTTACATTCTAGACCTTTTGACTGAACTAAGAGGCACACAACTTCACTGTTAATTTCATAGGGTATAAGTTGCAGGGCAGCAGACTGTGAGTGTTTGGGATCCCGATTTTACAGATCGGAGTGCCCAGAATGGCCAAGGATTTAGTTGCAGTGCAGGTGCAGAAAATTGCTTGGTGCAAAAGGTGAGAGGCACCATGGCAAACATGGAGGAAGGGGCTCCCGAAATGTGGTAGAACAGTTGAATGTGAATGGATTGTTAACACGCATGTACAGACATTGTATGTGTAGTAGGTCTAGAGTGAATGACACAGGCCATGTTCACATGGAATTTCAGCCATCTTGTAATTATTATTAACAATATAGCCTATTTGTGTGGCTGTGGCAGTTTCAGTCTGTTGATTTCAAAAGAAATAGTCATCTTCCATTACCGTCAGATGAAGAATACGCAAAGCATGGACAAGTGATAGTGATTAGAGGGACTGCATTTAAAGAAATACAAGAGGGAAACCCTAAACTAAGATCAAGAGAGGGTTAAAGTAAAAACAGATTCTTGGGTAGCTGAGCTACAGTGAAATGTCACAGCATTGTGGGAGTTGTTTTTGAGGCAAATTACAGGCAACAATATGGAGGCATTTTTCTTGTATACTCTGGTAGCCTTCCCACGTCATATGAACTAAGAACAGTGTAAAGTTTGCCACTAAGCGCCCTTCTCTCCCATCTCTGCTGTATTTTACTTTGTCATAAATGTAGGGATTGTAACCAATGAAATCATATTGTGTGCTTGATACTTTCTGGTACCATTTATTTTCCCTGATGTTAGCATTATCCTGGTGGCAGTATTTCAACAATCGGACTCATTATCTTCACCAGATGCTCTCTGCAACTGCTCAGCAACTGAAACACATCCACTATTCATACCCATGGCTGTCTCCCTCAAATTGCATCTGTAGTCCTCTTCTGCTAGAGGTGTTGATTCCCTGTTGTGTTAAGTGTGGCAGTTTGAATGCTGGTGTTACCATCTGTAGCCAGATGTAGTTATAGGTATTTCCTTTGTGGTCCACTCTGACTAGAAGTATTTTTAGGTGTTTTTTCTGGTGTTGCATCCTGGGTTTACTTCATCTGTCCACATGCTTATTTGAGGTATTCTGTCTGGGGTCAGCTGCAGCAGCATCATGACACCAATGGCCCTGTGGGCCTGATGCTCTGTCTGGTGTTGATTCTCCATATCCTCATAGGCACTTCTTGTAGTTCTGCCGTTGGCCTCCTCATATTTTCAATGCCGAATCCCAGGCTTTTACAAAAAAATTGTACCCACTTTCATGATTCTTGAGGTTTTCCAGCACATTCTTCTCTATAGACTGTCTCATAACATTTTCCAGTATGGGGCTGTTGATGTGAGAACCTTTCTCCCATTACAGTTCGTGGCATGAATAAGTTAAAGACAGTGCTTTCCAATGTTTGGTTTGGTTCAGTAAAGAAATAAAAACTTTGCAGTTTGCTTAAGACACTTTAATTGCCTCAGATACAGCAAAGGACTTCCATAAACACTTGAACAGAATAGATGAAAAGATAGAATAGTGCCTTGAAAAGGATTGAGATAAAAAAAAATTAGAGCAGTATTTATGGAGTGTAGTTGAAACATACAAAGTGAAGTTCCCTAAATTAGTATAGTAAATTGTACTCTGATAGCAATTGGCAAGTGCTCTTTCTGCCCCTTTCCTCTTTTTCTTTTGCAGAAGTCTATAAGTGAGCTCTTTTAATTGTAGACAGCTCAAATGTACCTCAAATGTTACTATTCAGGTAAATGCCAGCACAAAGTGGTGAGGCCTCCTTGTGTATATGACTCTGCTCCATTAAGAATGCTTAAGGACTAATTCTGGAACACAGTGTAAAAAATTGAAACTATGTCACCAACTGGAATTAACAATGCTTGTCATCTCAAGTCTGAGGTTAAACTTGCATTATTCCAGTGACTGGCAGAGAAGGTGGAGAATATAAACGTTGTTCACAGTATTCTAATTAAATTCACAGTTGGAACCAAAGTTTCTGAGATTGATTGTGACGTCAAAGTTCTGAGTCATCTGGATTGCTTCAGCCAGATTTCAGAAATTTTGTCATGCTAAGCTGCGATTTCCTGGGACTGCACCATTATGTAGACAACTGTAGTTGACCTAAATGGGTGAGGTGTACACTGCACATCAGACGTTACTGTACAGTGAAGTGCACAGGATATTTTTGAGTAAGTAACTCTACATTTAGTCCAGTTAGGGTTACTTAATGGAGACATGGGAGAGTTAGTGTAAGATTGAAAGAAATGTCTCCTATCAGTGAGAGTATTGAACTTCTAATGACTAACTACCACATAATTCACAGTAATGTGCCACAGTTTGAAACATGCTTAAAAGACAATGCACTTGCCTGATACAAGGCACAAGACGCTAGCTTCAAACAAAATTAATAGAAATGAGATTTTTAGAGTAAATATAAGCATGTCTCAAAATGATGGAGATGGGCATGTTGTCTCTGGGTACCAATGCATGTGGTTGGAGTATTTGTTACTTCACAGGTAGCCCTGGCATCGACAGCATGACCCCACCGTCTGGACTCTTCTCCGACAGTCCCTGCCCCTGTTCCCCTAGTAAGTAGCCCTGCTAATTTGTTTTGTTTATTTGACTTCCAGAACACTCTAGTTAGCTTTCTAAAATACGTGTTTTCATTGTGTATTTAATTCACAAGGAAGATACGTAAATGCATGTTTGCTTAATTAAAAGTGGAAGCTGAGTAAATTCTTTTGCAATGAAATTTTAACAAAAGCTACAGCTTTGTTTTATCAGTTGACACTATTACTTAAAGCAACAAAACACAGTTTAAAAATTTAAGAATATCATTCTTGTCAATTCAGAGCATCTAAGTATTTCTGAGAAATCATAATTTGCGTAATTGATGTAGTTTATGACTCCTCAATGAAACCAAAAACTATATTATTTTTGCATATTTTTCCACTTTTCTGAAATGTGTCTGATGCTTCATATCACTTTTACTTCTGCATGCGGTGCATTCTAAGTTACTTTAGTTTTTAAGACATTCTTTTCTCATGTAGATCCTTGCTACATTCCACTCTCTGGTAAGGGAGGGGAAAAAACCACGAGTAAAATAGTTTCTCATTTAGATCTTGGTGGTCAGTATTCATGAGATCAGGAAAAGTAAAACTGGTATCCTTCCATTTCAATCATTGACTATTAGATCTCTTTGTTAGGTATAATGAATAATTAGATTGATACAGAGTTGCAAATAAAAATTCAGAATGTGTAATGGAGCAGAAGGTCTAATAACGAATGAGAAAATAGGAATAATATGGGAAACCCTCTAAGAACACGATAGTTAAATTCATTACAGCATTCAATATTTACATGAAACCAAAGACAACTGCAGTATCTGAAGTTTATATTCCAACTAGCTTTGCTGGTGATGAAAACACTGAAACAGTTTAACAAGGAGACCACATGGGTATTGGATTTTAGAATTTTTTGATATTTATTTGAAGTTTAGAACTCAAATAAAAATCAGCCAAAGCCTTTCAATGCAACTCTCAAAAATTCTCACAAAAATTGACTTTGAAATTTTGCAAGTACACATAAGTAACAATACAGTAATTAAATCAGTTGCAGTATCTGTCTGTGTAGCTCAGTGGTAGTGTTCTGGCCTTATAGCCATAAAGTTGGTGGAGCGAATCCTTCTGTGGACAGTTTTTTTCCTTCTTCTTTGTTGTGTTCTAATACTTACACAATTTTAATATATAATGGCAATTGTAATGAAAAATGCATGTATTTTTGTTTATAAATAATTTTTATGTGATACAAGGTTGTTAATAATGATGGTTTCGATCGAAAAACATAAGTTACATTTTTTTACAGTATTGGCTTCACTATGACAATGATAGTCTTTGATTGTTCAGCTTGTGAATAGCTACGACGTTGTTTTTGAAAAGTCATCTCTGTAGCTAGTAATGGTTTACCAAGCAGCTAACCTACTCAACCATTGTTTTAGGTGGCAACAAGGTGTTCACCTTGTCTACACACCCATAAACAAAAATTGACACAACACATGGAATTAGAGATCCCAAAATATTTTATACAATTGTTTTCGAAAACAATGAAAAAAATATCTGCAATAGGAAATTTTGAACCACGGACTCTATGCTTGTGAGGCCAGAACGCTACCACTGTGGCTACACTGACATATGCTTGAACTGTCTTAATTATTGGAACTGATGTGTACTTGCAAAATTTCAAAGTCTATTTTCTCGAGAATTATTGAGGGTTGGGTGGACTGACTTTGGCTGATTGTTATGTAAGTTCCAAACTTCATGTAACTTAATAAAAAAAAAAAAAATAAATAAAACCTTAAAATCCAATACCCATGTGGTCTCCTTGTAAGATAAGATGAAATAAATTATGTAGAGTGCACACCAGGACATTTCCAGGGGCTGATATGGACTTTGATAAGAATTTATTGGTTATGAATTGTAGATTAAAGAGGAAGAAAGTGCCAAAGGACAGGAAATTGATTTACTACAATCAGAGATTAATGACAGTTTGAAAGGAAACATTATGGAACATTAATCTCAAACAAGGGAAAGAAATGCAATAGAGTGAATTGAGAAATGAAATAGTGAAAGCGGTAGAGGATCAAATAACACCAAAACATAAGAGCAAGTATAAATCCTTGTGTATCATGAGATATACTGAATTCAATTGTTGAAAAAAGAAAATATAAAAATGGAGAAAGTATAGCAGTAAAATGTAAATGTTTATCAAATCATAGTATTTTGTTATACAGTTTAACAGTATATACGATATTATTTTTTACAATACTTCCTTCCTGAAAATGTTTGCTGTCCATTGACCCTTAGGTTTCATTTCTACTTTTACATTTTTGATTGTTTTGCCCCAGGATAAGGCAACGTACAATTGTTCATGACTAAACTCTAAATCAGGCAAGTCGATTTCAACTTGATTAAGTGTTTGACCCTGCACTTTGTTAGTCATAACAAAATGCTACTCTAATTGGAAATTTCTTTTGTTTATAACAGATGGGCATTGCAATGTCAGATGGTGTCAGATCTATGTGAGGTAACAGTATTCGTTCCCCAATATTCACACCAGTTGGAACTTCTAAATCTATGATAATTTTAAACATTTTTCTGACTATTATCCTTATCCCATTCAGTAATTCCTTAGGTGTTTTCAAACTCGTGAGGAGCATTACAAAAGCACCTTTTTTCAAAGTCAGACCATTAGGAGGTACACCGCTTATCTCTATGCTGTTCAGAAATTCTGTGGGAACTGCAAACGTTCACTTTCTTCTTCAGTTATTAATTTATTCACACTCATATATGATCTTGAATTTCCTGGAAGTAGATCTGAAACTGCCCTATTAATTTGATCACAATGTTCATATTTTGGTGCAAGAATTGCAATAATGGAAATATTCAAACTGTCATAAGAGGATGAAGGTAGATATTTGCCATAAATTTCACTCACAATGTCTGTATTTAAAATTATTGAAGAAGGTAAGATGGTCAAGTTCTCATCAATAGAAGGATATTCACAATTTCCAATTTAGGAGGAAGTCTGCATTAACTTGCATATTTTGCTTCAGCTTGAAAATTTTGAAAATGACCACAAAGGTGAAAATCTAATTTAATTTTATACTATAGCAGGCCTTGATGCATCAGGAACAACAGGTAATACTTGTCGGAAAGCCCTTCCAACTATGATAATTTTTCCACTAAAAAGTACAGCATTATGCATTATATGTTTTCAGTAAATGGTTTATACAGGTTAAGGAGTGATTGTTTGCCATGGGTAATTCATCCCAAATGATGAGATTAGCAGAACAAATAACAATAGCCCCTATGTTGTTCACATTCAAACCTGATGCAGAATGTTCATATTAATTTGGAGTATAAATAAAGGTAGGTGACAAATTAGTGGATGAATAACTTTCATTTGAAACAAAAATGAAGGAAATTAGCTCGATAAAACAGCCTGACTGGCTGATTTTAGTTTTTTTTTTTAATAAGATTTTTAGAGATTGCAAAATGGCAAAGTGGGAATGTCTGGAAGAGAAATGTAAGGCTATAGAAGAATGCATGACAAAACAAAAAGTAGGTGCTGATTACAAGAAAATGAAATTGTTTGTTAGATAAGATAGAAAGCACGTATTTGAATATGACACTATCACACTAAGGAGAGAAGGGAACACTGATAGGCTGAATGAGTTTATACACTGGTGTTAAAATTATAAAGAAAAGGTGCTTTTGTATGAAGTGTCACTGCTAAGGCGAATAGCGTGATGAACCACTGACCATATGTTACAAAGAAACAAGTACTGCAATGTGGGACAAAAGGTAAATGAAAGAGATATGCAATAATAGGTAATAACTGCACTGAAACACTGCAGTCTGGGATGGTCCTCTGAACACTAAAAAAAGGGTGGACATAGTTCTTAATATGATGTGTGAACACCATAGACATCAGTGTTAGCTCTGAAACATGCTTCCATGCTGGCCTTAAGTTTGGTAAAGAGTTATACTTGTAGGTCATTCTTTTCCTCCACCAGAGGGATTGACAACTGCTCTTTTTAACAGGAGAAACTTCAGCATTGGTTCTAATTTAGCTGTTTCTTTATATTTGCAAATTGATTATGCCTACATCAGTAGCTATCTTCAGAGCTGTAAGTCAAGCAACAATAAAGGAAAATACTGAATGTAAAAGATACAGTGATCAAACCACAAAGAAATTATATGCCAATAACTGTGATTATATACAATTTACAAGCCAGTTGGACTGACTTAAGCACGACTGAAAATAGAAACCATGTCAGACTCTTGGTTTGTTAGTGTTTGGGCAAGGTGGTGACTGTACAAGACTTTCAGTTTGGAGTAGAGAAGACAGGTAAGTGACACCAGACTGCTTCTTACTGGTGTGTGTCGTGCTGTGTTGTGTGACAGAGCGGCGCTCACCGAGTCCACCTCCCTGCTCACCGGCGCCCTGTGCTCCGCCACCCTGTGCACCGGACCCATATGCCAACATCAGACAGCCCAGGCGCTTCTTTGAACCAATAAAAGGTAAGCCACTACTGAAGTATCTGCTGGTGTTATCACCTTATTGGTCTTACTCATACATGATGGAAAATAACTGTCTCTCTCACTTATGTCAAAAAAAAAAAAAAAATAAATAAATAAATAAATAAATAAAAAATAAAAAATAAATAAATAAATAAATAAATATTAATGCCCTGTGCCACTATGATTGATAACAACTTCATCTTGATGAGTAAGACATATTGGCAAATGGGACTGTGTGCTCTCATTAATGATGACATCTTATATAATTATACAAATTGTGAGGAAGTTGATGGATGTGTTATACCTGCTTTTCCACAAAGTCCATGATATTTTCTATGGGATTAGTATTAGGCGGTTTAGCTTACAAGTTATGGTGCAACAGGGCACCCTGAGTTTTCATCAAAGCATGAAGTTTTTGTACCGTCCTGTGTATAAAGTTATCATCTAGGAAGTAGGTTTTAGTATCCAGCTGCGAGATTCCAAGTGTTGATATGAAGAAAAGGTCAGATGTATTTGGGCTTCATATAGGCACAACTTGTTTCTGCAGCAGGTCCTTCCGAAGCCATGGGCATGTAGAGATTGTTGTCAAGGTTGATGCTGTGTTCCTAGAAGGTGCTCTATACATTTAGCTGCTGTCTAGTCTGAGTTGTTCATTGCATTGTATATATGCAGCTCTTCCTGGTGAGTAATATCCAGACTGATAACCATTGCTGTTTAGTCCCTTCCAAAAACCAACCAACAAGTAATATGCATCTGCCAGGTAACTGACTCAATGTACAGGTTTTCCGTAACTATAGTTCCACTTTAAAAATGCTGTACAAAAAGAACCACAGGCCAGAATGACTGCAGATTTGAATTGAACATACTTGACGAAAAGAGAGACACAATGAGATTTTTTTTTTTTTTTAAAAAAAGTTCCCAACTTTAACAATAGATGACATTGTAAGTGGCATACAATGCAAATCACATGACATGTGCACATACATTGTAGTTGTCTCATTTGCCTCATATTGCCTATTGTCTTGGGTCTCTCAATACAGAATAGAGCTCTGATGGTGAAGAAGTTAAAAGAAACAGGGTAGTTTCAAGTGCAATGTGGCAGAGGTAGAAAATCAATCCCTTCAACCTATGTAGAAGATGTGGCCATAGCATTAGACTGAGGGACGAGCACTTATGTGTAAGACTGCAGTGCATGTGGAATTTTTCTAGTCATTAGAAATGCCTCCAAGCATGGCACATAAAATTCTATGCAATATTCTGTATTATTATCTGTATAAAATTATGTGTCTGCTGACCTGCCAGTGAGACACACATTCGCTCTACAATTTCTTGCACATATGAAAATGAATAATGATTGGCCATGGAACATTTTGTGGACACATGAAGCCCACTTCAACCCTGAAAGCTATGTCAGTACCTAAAATTGCAGGATATGGCCAATGCAAAATCCTGCCCATAGTAGCAGTGTCACTTCATTCTGCAAAGCAAACTGTATGGTGCAGGATCATAGCATTCTTCATCAAGGGCCCATTCTGTTTTGAGGAGGTGACTCTTGCAGGTACCATTATCTGTACCGACACTGGTAACAGGTATAAAAAACCTTCTACGCAGCCACATGATTCCAAGCCTTCAACTGTGTGTAAGTCTGGATAGTATAATTTTCATACCCGTTGGTGCACCTCCTTGCATTGCAATGTCAGTGAAGCAATTCCTCAAGAGCCATTTCCCAAACGATAGAATTATCAGCTGCCTGTTGTGGAACTTGCAGTTTATCGGCTTCAACGTCTGCTGTAAAAAGGTGAGTAGCATATTGAACATGACTTGCGAGAAAGTCCCAAGATAATTAAAATTTTTACATTACATACTTTTTCTATGGTTTTTGGTCCAAGGACAGTTAAAAACAATTTTTTTCACTTCAGGTGTGGTATGATCTGTGTGTGGTGGACAAGATTTCTACTAACACTACCACAAGTTGTGCACAATATGAATGTCAATTGTCGGCATCCACATTGATATCTGGTCCCTGTACTGTAGGGTCTTGTAACATGTACTCATTACGCACCATGTTATGTATCTGCAAATGGTAGAGCCCCCTGTAAACATATTAATACACCAACCAAAAGGGCAAATTCATGATGTTGACACCAGATTGTTATTGAAGGATGTTGTTTGCAAAGTTCACTCAGTATTGAAAAATGCAGTTCCAGAAATAAGTTGAATGCTTGTAGAAAATAAATTGATACTAAAGCACAGTAAGACTCAGTTCTTCCACATGTTAACTCAAAATTCAACATAAACTGACATTATGATTACACAGAATGGGCACATGATAAATAAGACTGAACAGTTCAAATTTCTAGGCATTCAGATAGATAATAAGCTGTAATTGGCACAATAACTCCAGTCTGCCATTTTGCCATGTCTCCATATCTTACTTTGCCAATTCCATACAATCATTTGACACACATAAGACATTTCAATGGGATGACTCACTTCAGTGGCGGTCGGTAACACGACTAAATGGTACCAGCTCTACACCACACTCTGCACTTCATAAGGAGAATCAGAATCAGAATTTTATTATCTCATAACATACAAGTTAAATAATTGATTTAGTGTACAGGAGACTTGTCAGTTTAAAATAATAATATATACATACAATGCAGTTATAAAATCACAGTACATAATTATATTTTTTTATCCTGCTCACATACTCAGACCATCATTTAAGAATTCATCGATTGAATAATTGCATTTTTGTACCAGAGTGCTGTATAATTTTCTTTTCATTGATTCAGTTTCAACCTTTCGAAAATGTGTGTTTTTTAATTTATTACATGTTTTCATTCCCATATATTGTAGAGCCTGGGCATATAGATTTAGTCTGTGCGTAGGTAGCACGAAACTGTCTTTGTTCCTTGTTTCATAACTGTGCTGGAAGTTATTATGATGAAATAGTTCTGGATTATTATTTATGAAAAGAATTATTTCGAATAAGTACAATGAGGGAACACTCAGTATATTTAGATCTCTTAATAATGGCCGACAGGATTCTCTTGGCTTTGCACCACACATGTTTCTTATAATTTTTTTCTGCAGGGTTAATATTCTTATCATAGTGCTAGCATTTCCCCAAAATATGATGCCATATCTCACAATTGACTCAAAATAGCTACGGTACACTATTTTTCGTGTGTCTAAACTAATTACATTGGCTAGGATGGATGTAGCAAATGCAAGGCTGTTTAATTTGTTTTCTAGGTAGTCTATGTGTGAGGACCAGGATAGATTGCTGTCCAGTTTCATTCCCAAGAATTTAACATGATTTGTTTCATGTAGTTTCTGACTATTGTGCTTGATCTGTATATCATTTAATTTAGACTCTTTTGTCTTAAACTGCATTACCTGAGTTTTTTTATATTTAATTTTAGGCCATTTAGATGGAACCAGACATCTAGGTTTTCTAGGGTCTTTAAGACATTATCAGGAATTTCTTCTGCTTTTTTGTTTTCAATCAGTACTGACATGTCATCAGCAAATAGAACTGAATGATAATTTATATTTATGGGTAAGTCATTAATAAAGAAAAGAAAAAGGATTGGGCATAGAATTGAGCCTTGTGGTACCCCCTGTGGGATAGTTCTCCACTTAGAGGAGTATTTTCCTTTGCTCGATGTTATGACAACCCTTTGTTTCCTCTCTGTTAGATATGACGTACACCACTGTAGGGCAGTACCCATAATTCCATATTTTTCTATTTTATATAACAATAGGGAGTGGTTCACACTGCTCCTGCTTCTATAACTAGGGTCTTAATACTTTGCCCAGTGTGTTGTTAAGGGTGCTGTTAATGTGTTCTTTAAACCCAGTTCACATAAACAGTTTAGAGTTTTCCATTTTTGTACTTCATAATCGCAAATAACATTTATCAACAATTAATATCTTCAAGTTTGTACATTACTGCAGGATTGCTGAAACTTTTCATTTTGTGTTTTGTGACCTTTCATGATGCTAACTGAGCTCCAAAGTCCATTCTAGACTTGACAAAGCCTTTTTCTCTCAACAAAATACATGTGACCTATTGTTCTTATGACAGGCTGAAAACTAAGTACCCTATCAACTTGCAATTAGAAACTGTGCTCTGCTTTGTCCATTGACCAATCACAATACAGTAATTCAAAATTTATAGAACAATTACTGCATGAATAAGTTTAGAAAAAAAAATTATTGACACAAAATATTCCCAAGTCAACCAACTGAAATATTTAAAGATTAACTTATTGAAATATTTAAGGACCCTGACTGTTTCACCCTGTACTATAAACTGGTGAAATGTATTTACATATGTGTGTTTGTAGGTTTTCCTAGAGAATATGTTACTTGAAAGACTCTCAGGAAGTTTTGAGAGTGCTGGTTGGCAAATATTGCACCTCATTATGAACTCTGTTTAGTTTGTGGAACAGATATGGAAACTCAGACCCCTCAGATCACATGGTCAGTTTTGATGATGTGTTACTTTTTGCCAGAGTTCCACTCGAGAAGTCACTGGAACAGACTGTGAAGAAATTTGAGCACTCGTTCACAAAACTATTTATGTAAGTGCTCTAGTCTACATATTTTGTGACAGAGATTATAATGAACAGACTGATGGCATGCCTGTTAGTAGTCCTCTGACATCTGTGATGGCTGCAATCTACAAGGAAGATTTTGGGGACAAGGCATTAGACACAGATTCAGTTCACCATAGAAAGGGAATGAAATGGTCAGCCGCCATTTTTGCACGTTCTGGTGCACAGGTAAATAGCTAGAACATTTGGGCACAGCATCTATTTATATCTACATCTACATACATACTCCGCAATTTACCGTAAGGTGCGTGGCGGAGGGTACACTGTACCACTACTAGACATTTCCTTTCCTATTCCACTCCCAAATTGAACGAGGAAAAAAAGAATGCCTATATGCCTTCGTACGAGCCCTAATTTCTCTTATCTTGTCTTTGTGATCTTTACGCGAAATGTAAGTATTTGTTTTATTTGTTATCATGTTGTCCATGACCAAATTGAGGGCAAGTTTCCATGGTCATGGAAAGAGTTAGTACATCAAATTGTAACAAAAGAGCAGTCACAGATAAAAAGAAAGTTTGGAGTAGAGACAGCAACTCACTTTACAGTTGATCACTGAGCCACAGACAGACAAAATCAATTTCACACAACTTGAACTTTTGGTCACGGCCTTCGGAAAAAGAAACACATTCATTCACATAATCACTCAGACATAACTCAAGCACACATGACCTCTGCCAGTTATCTGATCCCTCAACCTATACATTGAGCATGACCTACAATACCTGCTAAAATACTATGGCCATTTGCAGAACCATTCCTCTGAATCCATCTCCCTTTTAACTCCAACAACACACCACACACCTACCTTCTTTTCACCCCAACAACACACCACACCCCTACCTTCTGCATGCTCCCAAAAATCTATAAACCTAATGATTCTGGATGCGCAATAGTGGCCGACTACTGTGCCCCACCCTGAAAAAATTTTGGCCCTGGCTGACCAATACCTCCAACAAATTGTCCAAAGTTAAGACTCCCACATATAAGATACCACCAGCTTCCTTCACTCATCTCCAACATCCTCCCCCTTTACTTCCTGGATCCTTTCTTGTCCCTGTTGATGCCACTTCCCTTTTGTAATTGTTGTTGTTGTGTTCTTTAGTCTGAAGACTGGTTTGATGCTCCTCTCCACACTATCCTGTCCTGTAGAAGCTTTGTAATCTCTGAATAACTATGGGAACCTTCTTCCTTTTGAACCTGCTTACTGTATTCATCTCTTATCTCTTGGTCTCCCTCTGCGATTGGTACCCCATAAATTTCCCTCCAATGCTAAATTGACCATTCCTCGATGTTGCAGAATGTGTCCCACCAATCGATCCCTTCTCTTAGTCAAGATATTCCAGAAATTTCTTTTCTTTCCAATTTTGTTCAGCATCTCCTCAATAGTTATGTGATCTACCCACCTAATCTTCAGCATTTGTCTGTAGCCACATTTCAAATGCTTCTGTCATCTTTCTGTCTGAATTCTTTATCATCCATGTTTCACTCTTGTGAAATGCTATACTCAGAAAGGACTTCCAAACATTTAATGAATGTTGCATGTCAACAAATCTCGTTTCTTCAGAAACTCTTTTCTTCCCATAGGCATTCTGCATTTTATATGTTCTTTACTTTGGCCATCAGAAGTTACTTTGGTACCCAAATAACAAAACTCATCTACTACTTTTATTGTCTCATTAAGTAATCTAATTCTTTCAGCATTGCCTGATTTTCTTAGACTTAATTCCATTTTTGCAGCGAGCAGTTCCAACTGTAGTGGTCATCGAAAGTTAAGTTCTTTGTGCCTTGTAGTTAATTATTGAATTCGGTGCTTTGGAAGAAGTGTTAGTGCATGGCAGTTAGTAATTTTTAATTGGTGTGTCTTGATGTTCTTGGTGAAATAGTGGTAGGATTATTTTTGCTTATTGTGTTCATTAACTTTTTGTGCTTTCACATGTTCAGTTTTGTTGTTGGTGTATCAGGGGCAGTTGATTTTCTTTATTTTAGACAACCGGTAGTGTGGAGTTTCTTGTAGATTACTATTGTGAATAGTAATATTCACCTTACTAGACAGTGAAATTTGTATCACTATAGTTAGTTTATAAAATTTTACTTGAAGTATCAGAAATTAGAAAGCATTTACATTTTAGTTTGTTATGTAGTACTGTAAAATTTTACCATGAGTGGAAAGTGTGAGCTCTGTCATAGGCTCATAAATAGTGGGTTATGGTTTGAGACTTTTATATAGTATTTACATTGGGAGGGGGGCGGGTTGCAGTGGGGAAACCAGTGGGCATTCCAGGGAGATCCTTTACTAGAATTGCAGGTTATGCAGCAAGAATAAGTTAATAGAGGAGCAAGAGCATATGATCTGTGCTCTTCAGTTGCAGAATGCAAAGGAGGAATTAAATAGATTGAGGGAGGATAGGGAAATATGGCAGTTGGCAAACATGCAGTTAGAAAGAGGAGGTTCTCAGATAGTTCCACATTGTGTGTGTGAACAATAGGTTTGACCAACTGTGGGAGTAGCTTTAGGTGTAGGTAACAAGCAGCAGACCTCAGCTGTTAGGAAATTTAAACTGGTTCTGCTTTAGGTTGCTCACATGGCAGAGGTGTAGGCCAGCAGTTAGAAACTCAGTACCAGGCCACCAGCATTATGAAACTGAGCACAGGTTTGAATCAGGTGGCTGTAAGTTAGGGAAGTTACATAGTAATTTTTCAAGAGAGGATCCGGTAGTAATAGTGTGTGGTGCTGGGAGTAGTTTTGAGAGGGATGGAGAGTATGACATTAGTGGTGATCTGTATAAGAAAATTACTCAAACTGGTGGCACAAATGTGCATTTTATGTGACTGTTTCAGCATCATTCTTGGCCTCATTTTGATACATTTGTCAGGTGTATAAATGTGGCTCTGAGAGGTGCTGATGGCAGAAGGCTAGGCTCACATTTCACCAAATGAATCTGTCAGTGGGTCGGGTTTCTCTAGGCAAGAACTACACCTACACCTATACTTTAATAGGGATAGGAAGGGTAGGTTGGCAAATATTATAGATAACAGCATAGTGGGGAGGGGGGAGGGGGGAGAGGGGGATAAGTCATGAGAAAATTCCAGTAGTAGTGGGTGGTAGAGCTTCACCTTTTTTTAGACTGAAGTCAGCTGACAGGTATTCCTGCATAAAGGATGTCCACTAACAAAGGAACCATGTTTGACATATTTGACATGTTCAAATTATAGAGGAATTACCATGTTTCACCAAAATATACTAAGTATTACAGATAAAGTTTAGAAATCAAGAAATACCGAATTGATTTGAGAACCCTTGTTGACAGCACTCATCACTTTGTGTGAGTAAAGAGCTAGTTGTGTTTCGCATGAATGATATTTTCTAAATCCATGTTTACCTTGGATCAATAGATCATTCTGTTCGAGATAATTCATAATATTTGGATACAGAATACGTTTCAAACCCCTGCTGCAAATTGACATCAATGAAATAGGCCTTTAGTTTAGTGGGTTACACCTACTTTCTTGAATATAGGTGAGACCTGTGCAACTTTCCAGTCTTTTGGTACAGATCCTTCTTTGAGAGAGCAGCTGTATGTGGCTGTACATTTTAATTAACATATATCACAGGTATGGAAATCCCGGGTTGACATTTTGGTTGTGCTTGGGCAAGTTATGATGGTATGAGACTTGTGATGGATGTCATGGTGTGTCACGGCACAGGTCGACGGGCAACAACCCCGCCACCATGTTCTCCGCCCCGCCGCTCACCGTCACCCTGTGCACCGGCCCGCCGCTCACCATCACCCTGTGCGCCGGCACCCTGCTTGCCTCCACCCTGCGCACCAGACCCGTATGCCAACATACCACGGCCTAAGCGCTTTTTTGAACCAAGAGGTAAGCCACTGTTAACCTGTATGCAGTGTTTTCACCTACACAGACCTACTCAAACATACTAGGAAAAACATTGTACCTCACTCTCACACCAGGAATGTTATGTCAATACCTTGTGATGCTGTGTCTGTCCTTGATAATGACTTCAACTTGAAGAGAAATGGACGCTACAGGTATTTCTCCCTTTTTTCTGTTCCCCACCTCCCTCCCCCCTTTCTTTACATACTCCCCTATTTTGTGACCTGCCACATAAAGGGTGATTATAGACCACTTAGTTGTTGAGATGTGTCTGTGGACCTGGTGGGAAAGATGTTACTTCCCACCAATGTCCGTATCCTACTGCAGTATTTGTAAGGGGACAATGCCCTTTACATACGTACATCTTACTTTTGATAGTGTGCGTGTAGTATGTTGATGGTTTATGCACCGAGGACGCCACCTGTGACTGAGCAGTTCATGAGGGGACTCCGAGAAGTGAAGCCGTTAGTGTTGTATCCAGGGCGTGATGGTGGAGTGATTAAATATTTCTCTGACTGGTGTGTGTGGGTGTGTGTGTCCTTGACTGTCCCAGTGGGTCTCCAGCATTATTCATAATTTAGTACAAGTGTTACGTGAATTAAATATTTCTCTGACTTTTATGTGTGTGCGTGTGTGTGTGTGTGTGTGTCGCTGACTGTCGGAGTGGGTCCCCAGTATCCTTTGATTTTTAGTACAAAGTGTTACGTGAATTGCGACATCCGCGTCAGTATGCTATCTTCAATTTTGTCTATACCAATAATGCTCAACTCAATAAGTGTCATGGCACAGGTCGACGGGCAACAACCCCGCCACCATGTTCACCGCCCCGCCGTTCACCGTCACCCTGTGCACCGGCCCGCAGTACAACATCACCCTGTGCGCCGGCACCCTGCTTGCCTCCACCCTGCGCACCGGACCCGTATGCCAACATAGCACTGCCTAAGCGCTTTTTTGAACCAAGAGGTAAGCCACTGTTAACATGTCTGCAGTGTTTTCACCTACTCAAACATACTAGGAAAAAAATTGTCCCTCACCCTCACACCAGGAATGTTATTCAATACCTTGTGATGCTGTGTCTATCCTTGATAATGACTTCAACTTGAAGAGAAATGGACGCTACAGGTATATCTCCCTTTTTTCTGTTCCCCACCTCCCTCGCCCCTTTCTTTACATACTCCCCTATTTTGTGACGTGCCACATAAAGGGTGATTATAGACCACTTAGTTGTTGAGATGTGTCTGTGAACCTGATGGGAAAGATGTTACTTCCCACCAAAGTCCGTATCCTACTTCAGCATTTGCAAGGGGACAATGCCCTTTACATAGGTACCTCTTACTTTCGATAGTGTGAGTGTAGTATGTAGATGGTTTATGCACCGAGCATGCCACCTGTGACTGAACAGTTCATGAGGGGACTCCGAGAAGTGAAGTCATTAGTGTTGTGTCCAGGGCGTGATGCTGGAGTGATTAAATATTTCTCCGACTGGTGTGTGTGTGTGTGTGTGTGTGTGTGTGTGTGTGTGTGTGTGTGTGTTTGTGTGTGTGTGTCCCTGACTGTCCCAGTGGGTCCCCAGCATTGTTCATAATTTAGTAATAGTGTTACGTGAATTAAATATTTCTCTGACTTTTATGTGTGTGTGTGTGTGTGTGTGTATGTGTGTGTGTGTCGCTGACTGTCGGAGTGGGTCCCCAGTATCCTTTGATTTTTAGTACAAAGTGTTACGTGAATTGCGACATCCGCGTCAGTATGCTATCTTCAATTTTGTCTACACCAATAATGCGTCAACTCAATACGTGTCATGGCACAGGTCGACGGGCAACAACACCGCCACCATGTTCACCGCCCCGCCGTTCACCGTCACCCTGTGCGCCGGCCCGCAGTGCAACATCACCCTGTGCGCCGGCACCGTGCTTGCCTCCACCCTGCGCACCGGACCCGTATGCCAACATAGCACGGCCTAAGCGCTTTTTTGAACCAAGAGGTAAGCCACTGTTAACATGTCTGCAGTGTTTTCACCTACTCAAACATACTAGGAAAAAAATTGTCCCTCACCCTCACACCAGGAATGTTATGTCAATACCTTGTGATGCTGTGTCTATCCTTGATAATATACTTCAACTTGAAGAGAAATGGACGCTGCAGGTATTTCTCCCTTTTTTCTGTTCCCCACCTCTCCCCCCTCCCCCCTCCTTCTTTACATACTCCCCTATTTTGTGACCTGCCACATAAAGGGTGATTATAGACCACTTAGTTGTTGAGATGTGTCTGTGGACCTGATGGGAAAGATGTTACTTCCCACCAATGTCCGTATCCTACTGCAGCATTTGTGAGGGGACAATGCCCTTTACATACGTACCTCTTACTTTTGATAGAGTGAGTGTAGTATGTTGATGGCTTATGCGCAGAGCACGACACCTGTAACTGAGCCGTTCATGAGGGGACTTCGAGAAGTGAAGCTGTTAGTGTTGTGTCCAGGGCGTGATGGTGGAGTGATTAAATATTTCTCCGGCTGGTGTGTGTGTGTGTGTGTGTTTGTGTGTGTGTCCCTGACTGTCGCAGTGCGTCCCCCGTATCATTCGTTTTTTACTACAAAGTGATATGTGAATTGCGACAACCCCATCGGTATGCTATCTTCAATTTTGACTACACCAATAATGCATCAAGTGAATAAGTGTCATGGCACAGGTCGACGGGCAACAACCCCGCCACCATGTTCACCGCCCCGCCGCTCACCGTCACCCTGTGCACCGGCCCGCAGCGCAACATCACCCTGTGCGCCGGCACCCTGCTTGCCTCCACCCTGCTCACCGGACCCATATGCCAACATACCACGGCCTAAGCGCTTTTTTGAACCAAGAGGTAAGCCACTGTTAACATGTCTGCAGTGTTTTCACCTACACAGACCTACTCAAACATACTAGGAAAAAAAATTGGCCCTCACCCTCACACCAGGAATGTTATGTCAATACCTTGTGATGCTGTGTCTATCCTTGATAATGACTTCAATTTAAAGAGAAATGGATGCTACAGGTATTTCTCCCTTTTTTCTGTTCCCCACCTCCCTCCCCCCTTTCTTTACATACTCCCCTATTTTGTGACCTGCCACATAAAGGGTGATTATAGACCACTTAGTTGTTGAGATGTGTGTGTGGACCTGATGGGAAAGATGTTACTTCCCACCAAAGTCCGTATCCTACTGCAGTATTTGTGAGGGGACAATGCCCTTTACATAGGTACCTCTTACTTTCGATAGTTTGAGTGTAGTATGTTGCCGAGCACAACATCTGTGACTGAGCAGTTCATGAGGGGACTCCAAGAAGTGAAGCCATTAGTGTTGTGTCCAGGGTGTGATGCGTGATTAAATATTTCTCCGACTGTGTGTGTGTGTGTGTGTGTGTGTGTGTGTGTGTGTGTGTGTGTGTCCCTGACTGTCCCAGTGGGATCCCCAGCATTGTTCGTATTTTAGTACAAGTGTTACATGAATTAAATATTTCTCTGACTTTTATGTGTATGTGTGTGTGTCCCTGATTGTCGCAGTGGGTCCCTGGTATCATTCGTTTTTTAGTACAAAGTGTTACGTGAATTGCGACAACCGCATCGGTATGGTATCTTCAATTTTGACTATACCAATAATGCATCAAGTGGATAACAACGGCGACCAGTGAATTCAGAATATATTGTCTGTAACTAGAAATGTATTACAAAAGCTGTGAACAGCTCACATTTGTGTTAATGGAAGTATATATGCATATTTCTACCAGTGCAATTTGTGTTTGCTAGTTGTTACTTTTCTCAAATTGTCACATCAATGTGCCATTATTGTGCAGCCTAATTAACTGTATCTACAATAGAAACAGCTTTCGAAAAGTACTGATCAGCCATATCCAATAGGGTTAATCATATTTTATTTATCAGTTCTGATGGTAGCAGTATTATGTTTACCAATTTAGGTGAGTGTGTTTCACATTGCCCACATACCACCACTGGGAGATGAGCCATTATTCATTTTGATTATATATATATATTTTTTATTTCACAGCTTTTCGCCTAACATAAAATACATTGAAAAGGTATATCACCAGCTTGTATTATTTAAAAAAAAAAAAAAAACAACCAGAAGATAGGAAATAAATATTATGCTTGATGCTTAAGGATGAAGGATTTTGCATTTCCATTCAGTCATTGACCCTTAAACGTACTTTCTATTTTGCTGTAATAAACTAACTTATGAATGTAGAAGTAGTAGACTACTGATGATTATATTCTGTAATTTGTAACTATTATTATTGTTTAGTAACAGATTTATAGTTTCATTTGCCAATGACCACTGTCAATATTGGAGAATACATAGCAACTCTATATAAAGATGATAGATGAGCCATAAACAGAAAATACAATCACATCCAAACGAATTGTATTTTTAGCTGCAGCCTTCATCAGATAAACAGCATAAGGCATAAATTGTGCACACATTTTACAGTGAATGAGGATGAGAGGGAGGGAGGGGAATGGTAGGCAGAGGAGGGAGAAGGCAAAGGATTCAGGGCAAGGGTGGGGAAGGAACTTTCCACACTGCCTGATGGAGTGTAAAATGCACTGGTAGCTGTGAATGTGAGATGTAGCTTGGAATCAAGTAAAGGGAGGAGGTGGGGAAACGAAAAGGGAAGGTACAGATACATATCTCTAATTAACTGTAATTGTGCCCTGAGATGGAGATATCCTATCCCAGATCTTTCTGACCCTTCTTAAAGTGGTGTTACATTGATTGTCCAGCTAACCTACACTACAATCTAGTCCATTCCTGTGCCACTCCCAGTCCCAACCCATCACCACAAGGAAGACACCAATGCAAAATCTGATGAAACCATGTACATAGCACTTACTCTTTCAGGCCCTGCCACAGGCTTACACTACCACTCAAAGCAGCCATGTAATTTACCAAGTCTGCTGCAATCATTAGACAACCTTTTACATTGGTATGACAAGCCAACTGTCCATCAGTATGAATGGCAATAAACAAACTGTGGCAAAAAATAAGATGAACCACCCATTGGCACAGTATATGGCTGAGCACAGCATGCTCGATTTCATTGGCTGCCTTACAACCCAGGTCATCTGGGTCCCACCAACACCAGCTCTTTCAAACTGTGCAGATAGTTGTCCTTATAACACATTATACATCCCCACAATCATTGTGGTCTCAAATTCCCACCTATCAGTACCCGTATGCTTCATCAGGCAGTGTGTAAAGTTCTATCCCTATTCTTGCTTTGCATACTTCCTCATTCTCTTCCCTCCCTTTCCTTCTCTGTTCTTCCCTACCCCGCCCCTCCACAGTCACTGTTAATATGTGATTTGTGCTGTAGCAGCCAGAGTAGGGTGCCACCAAACATTATCTGACTATTTCTGTCTTTGTCTAGAAGTCTTCAACCATGTGGTTTGGCCACAGTAAGTTGACAATTCGAGCTGTGGCTGTTGGGAGCTGCAGGAGCTGTCTTTTGTGACATGGAATGGGGAGAGAAAGGCAGCATTACCCTAACAGTGTGTACAGTAATACTTCACATCTTGGGGTATTGTAACGTTGGCAGTGCTTGATAACATTTTTCTGAAATTACCCACACCATCTTAGACCCTTCCCTCATGAAATCTTCTCATCACAGATAAATTTTGTTTTTCTCAATTCTTTACTGGAAAATATCTTGACGGAAACTTGCATTTGAGGATTTTGTTAATACGAACTTAAACTTTGTACAAGTCAGTTTGTGATGTTTTGTTAGTTATAATGATAGATAATACCTATGAATGACTTTAAATTGGAAATATCTAAATTATAAATGTAGTTTCACACATATAATAATGGAAAGTCCAAGTTGGAATTAATAATATAGTGATAACGGCAGTTTACAACTCACCGCAAAGTCGTGGCGACGATCTGCGACAGGTGCATAGAAGATACACACGTACAACACTTTCAGCTATCAGTCATGGCCTTCTTTAGAAAATAGAACATTCACACAAGAACACAGTCATACATCCATCACCTCTCGCTGCCGCACTTCGAGGTGCCGCACTTCGAAGTGCGGCAGCTGGAGGTAATGGTTGTATGAATGTGTTGTCTGCCTGTGTGATTGCGTGAATGTTCTATTTTCTGAAGAGGGCCATAGCCGAAAGCTGAAAGTGTTGTATGTGTGTGTCTTTTATATGTGCCTGTCACAGCTCGTCGCCATGACTTTGCGGTGAGTTGTAAACTGTCCTTATTACTATATTATTAATTTCACATGTTGTTGATAGCGATTTTTGTCATCCAAAAAAGATGTAAGCATATCTTGAAAATGCATGACTTTAGCAGGGAGGCAAATTTTTTCAGTAGCAAATTATGACTTTTACAGCTATTTTTAATCCTCCATCAGGTGCAAAACATGGTTTCCAGACTTCACCCATAGTGAGCCTGAAGCACAAATTTTGATTCACCTGTTATCACATATTCTCAACTTTAGTGCCTCGAGTGTTATCATTGACATTCATGTTCCATCTAGAAACAAAACACATGAAAACACTTTTTATCCACCCTAAAAGTGATAAAATAGAAAAGACTGTAATTTTAAAACCACCACAAATATTTACAGTGTTTTAGTATATAAATTTGACTAAACAGTAAATTTAAGCAAAAAAATCTTAAGTCAATTTTTTCGCACTGGTGTCTTTTACTCTCATCTCCAAGATCCTCACGTTGTATGGGGTTATAGCTGAACAATGGGGATTGAGCCCCAATGAGACCACATGTATTGACACTTACACAACTTTGTTGTACACTGAACTGCAGTTCATACAAGAATAAATACACAATATGGCTGGTGGAGTGCAGTGAAGGTAGCGTCCAAAGAGGCTGGCCAGAAAGATGTTCATACAGTGTCCTTGTTATCAATGTGGAGGTCTAGAGGTCACCACACAGCCTTCCCTCCCCTCTCATACTCCCCCGCCCCACAGTATGGAGTACATCTTGAGAGGGTGAGGAGGGTCGGGAGACCAAGGCGTCAGGCGGTGTCTGCCCCACCATTCAGCATGCGAGTTACAGTCAACTCAACAGTGTCAGGAGGCAGCGGCATCTGTGAGTGGTGGTTACTCAATGGCACATCATCGACGAAGTTGTCGTGCATGACAGACGGCCCCAGCTGGATGCAACGGCTCTCGAGTGGAACCTAACGGGGCGACAATGAGCACCTCAGCGGGAGGCAGGAGGAAGGCACAAACAACTGACGTGATATCTGTGGTGGCAAGGAGAATGTGTTTGAGAAACTGCCACCCGATGCCAGGAGGAGGAGAGGAGGCAGTTAAAGTCGGGCACAGAATGAAGACAGAACTGTCCCATAGTATGATGCAAAGATCAGTGGCGAGAGGAGGGGGAACAAGAACTACAAATTCGAGGACTGTGAAGGGGGGAGAGTAAGAAGCAGTGGAAGGGGGAAGGAGCGAGGGAGTTGAAAGTGTAGAGGATGGCGGAGGGGAAGAAGAAGGAGTGGGGGAGGGGCTTGGAGGGAGGGGAGGATGAGGCAAGGGATGGAGAGGGAGAACTGATGAAGTGTGACTGAGGGTGAGGAGTGGCAAGGTCGATGTGAGAAGGTTTAACACAGTGGACCAAGATAGTGACAGGCACATTGTTACTGGATATTATGAACTTATTGTCACCCCACTTGAGGGCCGGAATAAGGAGGCTGAAGGGTGGGGGCAGACAGAGTCTTGGAGAAACACGTGGGAGCATGTCACCAGGGCGCTGGGAACATGAGATGAAGAAGGGGAGTGAGTGGACGGGGGAGTGGGGGAGAGTTTGGAGAAGTAGAGCCGGATTCTATCAATGAAGGACTGAAGGTCAGAGGGAGGGTGGGGTGGGAAGGGTTGGGCAAGCTCACCGGTGAGAGACAGTTTTTGGTCATAGACGCACTCCACCTTTGTGCCTTTCAGAACAGGTTTGTATGTGGAGCTGATACCAAGAAGAACTAGATGGAGAGCCTCCCTCCAGTCATAGTGAGTCATGGCATGTGAGAGCTACTTTGAGTGTGTGAAAGCATTTAATTCCAAAGAGATAGCATATATTTTGGAATAGAGCTGATTCAAACTGCCAGCCCTGATCACTGGTGATAACAACTGTTCAGCCGAAGCGGGAAATCCATGAGTGCACGAACGCACAAGCAACAGTCTCTGCAGTGATATTTGGGAGGAGTGTGGCATCTGCCCAGTTGGTGGTGTGATCAGTTGAAGTGAGGAGGTAACGAAAACTGTTGACCGGTGGAAGGGGGCCAACTAGGTCGATATGAATATGCTGGAAGTGGCCACTGGGGACAGGAAAATAGCATAAGGGAGGGGAGGTGTGAGTCCAAATGCTGCTTCTTTAACAAGGTACACAGGCGCAATCCCAGGATTGGCAATCTCGCCTCATGTCGCGCCATACGAAATGGTCAGTGGCTAATTTGGTGGAGGCCTTTGCATCAGGGTGAGCAATATTATGGAGTTTATTGAAGATCTTGCACCTGAGGCAGTGAGGAATGTAGGGGTGGTGCATGCCACACCAAACTTCACCCAAAACACCAGGGAAAGTGGTGTGGATGGGTCGCAGAGAAGATGAAGTGTCATGAACGAGTTGCATTGTGCCCTCGTCCACGGCCTGAACAGTGGCAAGGTGAGAGAGATTTAACAGAGACAAGATGGCATCAGTGTGTGAGAGGAAATTGGCCACAACATTGTCTGCACCATTGATGTAACGGACGCCAGTGGTAAATTGGGAGATGTAGTATTAAAAAGTTCAGCATCTGGCTGAGGGTGAGCAATAGTAACAGCTCGAGTGAAATGTTCTTTGAGGTTAGAGAGAGCAGAAGTCATAGCGTCCATCCAAGAAACAGGCCAATAGCCAGAAGTGTGCTTGCTGGCCAAGGCATTTATCACAACGAAACTCTTTCTCGTAATTTGACTGAAAACCCAAAGAGATTTTGGTGATATGTTAAATATACTCGGGGAAAGTCACAAACAATACCTTCACTACGTGATAGTAATGGCGATCCTGCCGATGACAGCGCTACTAAAGCAGAGTTACTAAACTTAGCTTTTAGAAACTCATTCACTAAAGAAGACGAAACCAATATTCCAGATTTCGAATTACGAACAGATGCCGTAATGAGTAACATAGAAGTAGATATCATCGGAGTAGTGCAGCAACTAAAATCACTTAATAAGAACAAGTCTTCTGGTCCGGATTGTATACCCATTAGAGTTCTATCTGATTATGCTGAAGCGATAGCTCCTTACTTAACAGTCATATACAACCGCTCTCTCATAGAAGGATCTGTACCAAAAGACTGGAAAGTTGCACAGGTCACACCTATATTCAAGAAAGGCAGTAGGAGTAACCCACTAAACTATAGGCCTATTTCATTGACGTCAATTTGCAGCAGGGTTTTGGAACATATCCTGTATTCAAATATTATGAATTATCTCGAACAGAACGATCTATTGACCCAAGGTCAACACGGATTTAGAAAATATCGCTCATGCGAAACACAACTAGCTCTATATTCACACGAAGTGATGGGTGCTATCAACAAAGGTTCGCAAATCGATTCCGTATTTCTTGATTTCCAGAAAGCTTTTGACACCATACCTCACAAACGGCTTTTAATCAAATTGCGTGGTCATGGTATATCGCCCCAAATTTGCAATTGGATAGGGGATTTCTTGTCAGAGAGGACACAGTTCGTAGTAATCGATGGTAAGGCATCGACTAAAACAGAGGTGATATCGGGCGTTCCACAAGGTAGTGTTATTGGTCCTCTGCTATTCCTTATTTACATAAACGATTTAGGGGAAAATCTAAGTAGCTCTCTTAGGTTGTTTGCAGATGACGCCGTCATTTACCGTCTAGTAAAATCATCTGAAGATCAAAACCAACTGCAGAACGATCTGAATAAGATATCAGTATGGTGTAAAAATTGGCAATTGACTCTAAATAATGAGAAGTGTGAAGTCGTCCACATGAGTACGAAAAGAAATCCGTTAAACTTTGTTTACAACATAAATCAATCAAATGTGAAGGCCGTAAACTGCACAAAATACCTAGGAATCACTATTACTTCAGACTTAAACTGGAAAGAACACGTAGATAATATCGTGGGAAAGGCGAACCAGAGACTGCGTTTTATTGGCAGAACCCTTAAAAGATGCAACAGAACTACTAAAGAAACTGCATACACTGCGCTTGTCCGTCCATTTTTGGAGTATTGCAGCCCAGTGTGGGATCCTTATCAGGTGGGTTTGACGGAGGACATCGAAAGAGTCCAAAGAAGGGCAGATCGTTTCGTATTGTCACGATACAGGGGAGACAGCGTTACGGAAATGATACAGGATCTGGGATGGGAATCATTACAACAACGGCGCTTATCGCTGAGGTGTGGGTTACTTGCGAAACTCCAATCGCCAACATTCTCCTCCGAATGCGAAAATATATTGTTGACTCCCACTTACATAGGTAGAAATGATCATCAGAATAAAATAAGAGAAATCAGAGCTCGAACAGAGAGATTCAGGTGTTCTTTCTTCCCCCGCGCTATTCGAGAATGGAATGGGAGATAAATAGTATAATTGTGGTTCGATGAACCCTCTGCCAGGCACTTAAATGTGATTTGCAGAGTATCCGATGTAGATGTAGATGTAGATGTAGATGTAGATGTAGAAGGCATCAGTGAGAGGCGCTTGAAGCTTTGCTTTGCTGAATAAATGACATAGTTAATGGTTTCAAGGAAGTGATGCAATTCTTTGAAGATTGAAGGAAGCGGTAGGTCTCTGACATGATCAATTTTCTCTGGAGGGGGATTGATGTTTGCTGTCATTAAGCTTGACACCTGCTACAACCAAAGTCTCAAGAAGGGTTTGTAAATGTTTCTTGTTCTCCTCGATGGAATCGCTGAAAATCTAATATGTCATTGAGGTATGCAAAGCTAAATTTCTGGGGAAAAAGTATTTCATTAATAAAACGTTGCCAAGTTTGAGTGGCGATTTTAAGAATAAATGGCATGAACCTATGGGAATGATAATTGCAGTCTTTTCAATCTCCTCAGGTTTCATAAGAAACTAGTCATAAGCATGCTTGCAGTCCACAACAGAAAACACTTTGCACCTGCCAGACTCTCGTGTGAAATCTTCAATGTTCATAATAGGATAATTGTCCATAAGGGTGCAGGCATTGAGCCTGTGGTAATCCCCACACATGCGCTGAGAGTCATCTTGTTTGTGCACTAAGTAAATGGGTGACAACTAGTTGCTGGACAAGGGCTCAATGACACCTTATTTCAAAAGTTCAGCAATTTGTTCCTTGATGGCAGCCAGTTTCCCTGGGCAAAGGCGACTCAATGAGATGGAGTTTATGTACTGTGCCCTTCGTGACTACTGAGACACCATGGGAGGCAGCAGGAAGACTTTGTTTACAAGCGTGTTACCTGTTTGTTGTGACATGGCGATGAGGCGCTGTAAGGGAGGGCGTGCGTGGCACAAGTCATGTGGAGCATGAGAGGAGGTTGGGGGCTTGCCAATGCTCATGGCAGCCAGAGTCTGCTGAGGTGCCCAGATAGTTACAGTTCCAGCCACAGGTTCACATAGGGAAGCCACAGTCACACTAGAGCAAGCTGGAATCGTGTGGAAGATCCTCGGGTGGCAGCAAGCAGGTGATGGCTTGTGCGGCGCAGTAGCAGACCGCTCGACCAGTGGAGCAGGAATAAGTGAAACGAGAGACGATTGCAGTGTGCAAGAGGAGAAGAGGTAACACTAGAAGCAGCTGCCAGAGTGGGACAACACATAGACAGAGCATCTGGGCATGGCGTTGGCATGGCAACCAAGTTTTGTTTTCAAACATCCACATATGAGCGGCGTGGGGGTGGAGGGGGGCAGAACTGTCACAAGCACTCATAACACTGCGAACAGGCATGATAACACTGGGAACACTCGTGTAGATTGCACTAGTGGCTAACCTTGGAGTGGTAGTCCTTCTGAAGTGAGTGAAGAGATGACAGTTGGTGCAGAGCGGACGGCTGCTGTGACTCACTATCTGTGAGGCGGTGGGTGATGTCTTCATTCTTGTGATGTAGACAGAGTACATGTTTATGTTCACTTGACCACTTTTACAATAATGACTCTGATTATGTAATGGTGTCAAAGCACTCGCAGACAATGTCTTCCTTCTCACGTCACAGTTTAATCTCTTCTTCATGTTCACATCACCACTTTGACAACAAATCATCATTTGCATCGATCATTGAAAATACTCCTGGACAGTCAGTGCACAAGCGGAGAAAGTGTCAGGGCCTGATAGAGCACAAGGAAAATATGTGTTTGAGGGGTGGTGGAACACCGAACACCACACAATATTGGGGGAGAGTTTATGGTGAGATAAAAAAATCCATGCCTACAACCAGTTCTGGCACGTCAGCTATCAAAAGGTTCCAAGAGTTTTCACTTTGGTGAACCCACACATGGCAGTTGAGTGGCATTGACAGGACAAAGTGAAGCATTGTGAGGATGGAGAGGACCAGTGGCCATCTAAGTAGGTAATAGAGATAAATCAGCCCCAGTGTTAATGAGGAAGTGTGCATTCGAGACACAGTCACATAGGTACAGACAACTGCATGACGGAGAGATGTCACAAACTGAATGAAACACATGTAGGTGCCCATGCTTGTCATGGCTGGAGGCGGTGCCAAGACTGTCCTGCACTCAGAGTTTGGATGAAGAAGCGGCGAGTGACACTTCCTTGCCACGTCACCAAAACATCTGTGGTAGTAACAGTAAGGATAATGAGGAGCCTACTCTTGCACAAACCAGATGAGCGGAGGTGGTCCATTGGTGTCAGAGGAGTTGTCGGCAGAAAGAGATTTGGAGGGCGTGGTAGAGACGGCGAAGCTGTCACTTGTTCTGCATGCAGGTGAGTGTCCGTGCCTGGTTTCCTGTCTACGGGATCCTTGTTGCATGTGTGGCCCTGCCAAACAGCAGGTAGGTGCTGTGGGTGCTGGGTCATGGATAAAATATGCGTCTGATGGGCCTTGCATAGATAAGCATGTCAGCAATGCAGATGTGTTCACTCGATAGTTGGAGAATGTTGTATGTGAGGGCGGTGTGGACCTCAAGCGGAAGTTTACTTGACCAAACAGCCATGAGGGTGGAATCCGGCATATCATGTTCATTGACAAGAAGGTTGAGGTGGCGCCAGAGCTGTGACGGTTTCTTCTCGACCAGGTGTTCCTCATGGATGATGTGCCTTATCGTGTGTTCAGGATTGTGAGTTACCCTCTTGTGGATTGTCTGTCTGGTGATGAAATACCAGTCAGCAGAAGGTAGAGAGGTCACTAGGTCGCAGAACAAG
This sequence comes from Locusta migratoria, assembly GCA_026315105.1. Classification (NCBI taxonomy): domain Eukaryota; kingdom Metazoa; phylum Arthropoda; class Insecta; order Orthoptera; family Acrididae; genus Locusta; species Locusta migratoria. Next base: position 853,625,841 of record CM048744.1, on the reverse strand, counting down.
TCAACGTGTTCATGGAGATGTGTGATAAGGCATAGGTAATGAACTGCATTGTCGAGCGAGTAGTGATCAAAGATCTGCTTGGCAATAGTGAACCACATTATGGGAGGCTAAAATGAGAAAAGCGGCAGCTTGGGAAGGTGCCCAGGTGGCGACGACGGTGGTGCATTCAGAACATCAACTGAGGGGTTTATGTGGTAGAACCTGAAGGTGAGTGAACAAGTCGCAGCAGGAAGAGGCAAGACGATGCGGACATGCAGCATGGTTGAGGCACCAATGTGGGCCATGAAAGTGGGCGGATGCACGAACAAGTGTGGACAAGGATGTTCTTGTGTGTCAGTTGTGTGATCAAGTGGAAGTGATTGTTGTCCTCACTATCAATGTGGAGGTGAGAGGTCGCCACAAGGTCTTCCTCTTCATTCTAGGGCAGTAAATCCTGTATTTCTTTGAGATGACATCAGTTAGGCAATTCATAATAATTACAAGCCATATCAGTGGAGAATCTGGAGTGTAAAAGAGACATTGTAACAATATTTAGATATTCTGATGCGATATGCTTGAAATCTAAGCTCAGAATACTAAATATTTTCACAAAATATGCATTACTCCCTTAATCGTGTAGGGAGGTTAGAAAATTTAAAAAGGGAAATGAATAGATTGAATTTAGATATAGTGGAGATTAGTGAAGTTCATTGGAAAGATGAACACGGTTTCTGGTTAGGCGAGTACAGGGTTATAAATACTAAATCAGATTGTTCTCCCACAGGAATGAGTCTAATATCATCATCATCATCATTAGAGACTGATTATGCCTTGCAGCATTCAGTCTGGAGCATAGTACCTCTAATAAAATTCCTCCATGATCCCCTATTCAATGATAACATTGATGCCTTGTCTGATGTTATGCCTTTTACTTCAAAATCATTCTGCACCGAATCTAAGTACTTTCTTCTTGGTCTACCTCGACTCCTCTTACCCTCCGCTGCCGAGCTCATGAGTCTCTTAGATAACCTTGCTTCTCCCATGCATGTAACATGACCCTACCATGTTAGTCTATTCGCTCTTACTGCTTCATCTAAGGTGTTCCATTCCCAGTTTTTCTTTGATTTCCTCATTATGGGCACCCCCTGCCATTGTTCCCATCTATTAGTACCTGCAATCATTCTTGGTACTTTCATATCTGTAACCTCTACCTTATGAATAAGGTAATCTGTATCCACCCAACTTTCACTTCCATATAACAAAGTTGGTCGAAAGATAGAGCGGTGCACTGCTAACTTAGTCTTGGTACTTACTTCCTTCTAGCAGGAGAGAGTAGATCTTTGCTGAGCACTCACTGCATTAGCTTTGCTGCACCTTGATTCCAGTTCTTTCGCTATGTTGCCATCCTGTGAGAAAATACATCCCAGGTACTTGAAGCTGTCTACCTGTTCTAACTTTGTTCCTCCTATCTGGCACTCAGTCTGTTTGAATCTCTTTCCCACAGAAAATTACTTTCGTTTTGGAGATGCTGATCTTCATATCATAATCCTTGCACCTCTGATCGAGCTCTGAAATATTAGTTTGCAACCTTTCAATTGAATCTGCCATTACAGCTAAGTCATCCGCATATGCAAGACTGCTTATTTTGTTTTCACCTATTTTAATCCCGCCCTGCCAGTCTACTGTTTTCAACATATGATCCATGAATAGTATGAACAACAGTGGTAACAGGTTACAGCCTTGTCTTACACCTGAAACTACCCTAAACCATGAGCTTAATTTGCCATCTACTCTAACTGCTGCCTGACAGTCTACGTAAAGCCCTTTAATTGCCTGCAGAAGTTTGCCTCCTATACCATAATCTTGAATAACTGACAGTAGCTTCCTCCTAGGAACACAGTCATAAGCCTTTTCCAGATCTATGAAACATATATACAATTTCCTGTTCCACTCATAGCACTTTTCCATTACCTGCCGTAGGGTAAAGATCTGGTCCTGACAGCCTCTAAGAGGCCTAAACCCACACTGATTTTCATCTAACTTGTCCTCAATTAATACTCGCACTCTCCTTTCAACAATACCTGAGAATATTTTGCCTACAATGCTAATTAAGGAGATACCTCAATAGTTTTTGCAATGTTTTCAGTTTCCATGTTTGAAAATTGGTCTGATTACCGCTTTCATCCAGTAAGACGGAACCTGTCCCGATTCCCACGCCTTTTCAGTTATCCTGTGTAACCATTTGAGACCTGATATTCCACTGTATTTGATGAGTTCTGGCTTAATTTCATCCACTCCAGCCGCTTTATTGCACTGTAATCTACTGACCATTTTCTCCACTTCCTCAAATGAGATCCTGTTTCCATAGTCGTTCCTATCCCATTCTACCTGAAAATCTGACACATCATTGAATGTTTCACCTACATTGAGATCTGCTCAAGGCATCCACAGGATTGACTAGCAGCTTTCCTGACCTGTCCAAAACACTTGTTAATTCCTTCTTCCCTTCCTTTCGAAGATTGCTAATTACGCTCCAAAATGGTTTTCCTGTGGCTTGACCCAGAGTTTCTAGCTTGTTTCCAAAGTCTTCCCATGATTTCTGCTTGGAGTCTGCAGTTATCTGTTTGGTTTTGTTTCTTTCTTCAACATAACTTTCTCTGTCTTCATGATTTCTAGTATGGGGCCATTTTTGGAGTGCCTTTTTTTTCTTTTTACAGGCTGCCTTGACTTGTCATTCCACCAAGCTGTCTGCTTCTTCCTGCCTTTACACACTACTGTTCCAAGACATTCTCTAGCTGCTTCCAGTAGTGCGTCCCTGTACCTTGACAATTCCTCTTCCAGTGACTGTAAATCATTACATTCAACTAACTGGTACCTTTCCGAGATCATTCTTATGTATTTTTGCCTAATTTCCTTGTCTTGCAGCTTCTCCACTCTTATCCTTCTACACATGGACCTGACTTTCTGCTCTTTTGGCCTCACAAAACCAATTTCACTGCAGATTAAATAATGATCAGTATCTGGTTCCCCTTCCATCCCAGGTATAGCAGTGAATGTCCTTATGCTTAAAGAAGGAGTTTGTGATAACTAAGCCCATACTGGAACAGAAATCCAAGAGCTGTTTTCCATTCCCGTTGGCCTCCATATCCTCTCCAAACTTACCCATAACCTTTTCATAACCTTCTGTTCGATTTCCTATCCTGGCGTTGAAATCGCCCATGAGTAAAACACTATCCTTATCCTTCACTCTAACAACTACATCACTAAGTGCGTTGTAAAATCTGTCCTTCTCATCTTGATCTGTCCCCTCACAGGGTGAATACACTGCCACAATCCTAATTTTCTTGCTGGTGGTGGCCAAATCTATCTACATCAGTTGTTCATTTACATACCTTATTGCAATTATGCTGGGTTTGATTGCTTTCCTTATGTAAAATCTTACACCCCACTGTGCTCTTCTTACTTTGACTCCTGACAGGTAGACCTTGTATTCTCCGACTTTGTCCTCTTTCTCTCCCCTTACTCTAACTTCACTAACAGCTAAAACATCTAACCCCATCTTACTTGAAGCCTCTGCCAGCTCTACCTTCTTCCCATTGTAATCCCCATAGATATTAATAGCTCCCTATCTCATTCCAGATTGTTTGCCAAGTCGTATCTGAGGAGTCCCTGGTCTATCAATTAGAGGTGGGACTCCATCACCTCCAAAGATCCGAGGCATTTTGCTCTGATTGTTGCCAGCATGATATTGAAGTACCTGGGAAGCATGTTGCTAGCCTTACTTGCCCAGGTCCCCACTTGGTTTTACCCCTAACGGTTGAAGGACTAACCGGTGGATTTGGTAGTCTTTGCCGTCTGAGCACAAAGGTGACCACTACTCAGAATATGTCTGAGATGCCCAACCTTATTCCAAAGTAACTGGTATCCCAACTGTCAGGACCACTTAATTGGCCACTCATATGTTGCCCATGGTTCATGAACTAGGACATGACTATAGGAACCCACACCATGAACCATAAGTCTAATATGAATAAGAAAATAGGAATGTGTGTAAACTACTATAGCAGCAAAGTGATAGCGTTATTACAGTCAAGATAGATACAAAGCATATACCAAACACAGTAGTACAAGTTTATATGATAACTAGCTCTGCCAATGATGAGGATATCATAGAAATGATTGAGGGGGTAAAGAAAATTATTGAGACAGTTAAGCAAGAAAACTGTTTTGTGATTGGGGACTGGAAATTGGTAGTACGAAAAGGAAGGGAAGGAATAATAATAGGAGAATATGGACTGGGAAAAAAGAAGGAAAGAGGAAGATGCCTAGTAGGATTTTACTCAGAATATAATTTAATTATAACAAAAGGTTTAAGAATCATGAACAATGGTTGTATACGTGGAAGAGAGCAGGAGACACTGGAAGGTATCAGATAGATTTTATAATGGTAAGACAGATTTCAGAACCAGGTTTAAAACTGTAAGACATATTTAGGGTCAGATATCAACTCTGAATAGACTGAAGCTGCAGAAAGAACGACAACTGAGGGGATGGGATAAATTGAATGAACCTGAACTTCTTGAGGGTGTCAGAGAGAATTTTAGGCAACAATTGACAGAAATCGGGGATAATAACACAGTAGAAGATGAATGGGTAGCTTTGAGAGATGAAATAATGATGAAACAATTTCACCTGTTCCTTAAGATGTATGACAGAGGCAAAAGAACGTCAGACTTTAAGAGAAATATAATAATCCCGATTCCAAAGAACTTAGGCAGAGACAGATGTGAAAATTACAGAACCATCACTTTAATAAGTCTTGGTTGCCAAATTTTAGTACTAATTACTTACAGATAAATGGAAAGCCTGGTAGAAGTTGACCTTGGGGAAGATCAGTTTGGATTTAGGAGAAACGTGGAAACATGGTAGAAAGTACTTCTCTTAAAACTTATCTTACAGGATAATTAAGGAAAGGCAAACCTACATTTTGAGAGCTTTTGTATATTTGGAGAAAGCTTTTGAAAATGTTAATTGAAATACACTATTTCAAATTATGAAGTCAGCAGGGGTAAAATATAGGAAGCAGAGGGTTATTTACAACTTGTACAAAAAAACCAGATAGCAGTTGTAAGAGTTAAAGGCATGAAAGGGAATCATTAGTTGGGAAGGGAGTAAGATAGGTTTGTAGCTTTTCTCCAATGTTGTTCAGGTTGCAAATTCTGCAAGCTGTGAAGGAAAGCAAGAAGAAATTCAGGAAAGAAATTAAAATTAAGGTGGAAAAAAAAAAAAAAAAAAAAAAAAAAAAAAAAAAAAAAAAAAAAAAAAAAAAAAAACCTTGCATTTTGCTGATGACTTTGTAATTCTGTCAGAGATATATCAAAGGACCTGGAAGAGCAATTGAATGGAATGGACAATGTTTTGAAAGGAGTGTATAAAATTAACATTAACAAGTTCAGAACATGTGTAATACAATGTTATCTAAGAAAACTAGGTGATGTGAAGGAATTGGACTAGGCAATGAAAACAATAAAAGTGATAGATGAGTTTTGTTGGTGTTGCCTTGTACAGGAGTGAAACATGACTGATAAAAAGTTGAGACAAGAAGAGGACAGTGGATTTTGAAATGTGGTGCTACAAAATAATGTCGAAGATTAGATGGGTTGATTGTGTAACTAATGGAAAGGTACTGAACAGAATTGGGGAGAAAAGGAATTTTCGACATACCTTGACTAAAAGAAGGGGTCAATTGGTAGAACACATTCTTAGACATCAAGAAAGAGTGAATTTAGCATTGGAGGGAAGTGTGTGCAGGAAGCAGATTCAAATGGATGTGGGTTGCAGTTCTTATGAGGAGATGAAGAGGTTGCTCAGGATAGAGTAGGGTGGAGAGCTGCATCAAACCAGTCTACAGACTGAAGACAACAACAACAACAGCAGCAGCAACATCATGCATTACACATTCATCCAGTGAACAAAATAGCAAGGACAAAAAGGGTGCACCTCCATAAGTGAGAAGTAATTGGGCACAATGAGCCTTAGAGGCCGCAAAAGTTACACCTGCTCTGTGAAGGTCATGCAGAAACTGATAATGGGGGTTGCGTACCACACCCGAAGACAGGAAGGTACTAATGGCAGAGGAATCCCATGTCACATACTGGAGAGAGGGGAACAGAGTGTGCTTGTCAGGCCAGTTGCACCTGACTGAGGGTTTGTGAGGTTTCTTTCAAGACTAGTGTCATTTACATCGAATGGAGAATTAAACAATTGGAGGAGGATAGTGTGAATTACCCTTTATATTTCAAACATGTTAAAGATAACAACACACCAAAACTTTGGTTCTTTGGTTATGACATTAGCTGAAGTTATCAAATATTTGTTTGTGCTGTGTGATAAATGCCTTCTACATATGTAACATGTTTCACTGTGTACAGTTATAAATTAGAAGGCATCTATCACACAGCACAAACAAATACTTGACAACTTCAACTTATGTCATAATCAAAGAACCAAAGTTTTGGTGTGTTGTATCTTTATTTAATGTGTTTGCAAAATAAGTAATAGTTTTCTGCTGACGCGTGTCAAATGTTTAGCTGAAGATGACCTAATAAGCAAAAAACTAGTTCGTAAATAAACATAATTTATTAGAACAAAAACAGATTGTTTGTTTTCAACCCTACATATGGAATTGTTGCACCAAGAACTAACGGAAGAATCCATTTATAAAAATTGTGCTGTTACGCCATGAACTGCCAGTGATGTAGGGCAGTTTCAGCTCTTTAGTTTGAGACAGATTTCGGCATGACAGAATGGTCCATTGCCATACAAGTGATACAGGATCTATAGGACTTTAACTCTATTTTTTTTTTAAACCTCTGAAAGTACGAATAATTTTTATCTTGTCTTTGAATGAGCAATCATGGCGTGGTTGCAGGCTGCCCTTGGCCCACAAGTGGATTACATGTGACCCCAAATCACAAATGAATGTTTTATGCTCTTGGACAACACAATGATAAATATTGTCGCATTGAAATGGAAGCAGGCTTGACTTCGAAGACAGGGTTGTTAACTGAACACAGCACTTATACTGAAAGCAGGTTTATTGTGAACTGAAACATACATGCAGCACTGAATGCCTCGTGGGTAGAGTGCTCTGCTATTTATACACAGACAGAATGTACCAGAAATTAGAAGAATAGTTAACATAAGAAACATGTAGAAATTACAAGTGAATGTAAGAAACATGTAGAACATTCTGGAAATGATAAATACAAAAAAAGAAATTTTTGCTGGGTGACAGAATTGAACCAGCAACCTCCAGCACCGCAATCGGTGATGCTATTCATTGTGCCACTCCGGCAGTCGAATAACTTGTGGCCTTGCTCCCTTTGGAGCCAGCTGCAATAGCCTTCAGAGGTCCTCAGTCAGAGGTCCTCTGTATGGCAGTTCTGGAGAATCCTTCCCTTCTGCATGATTACTGACAACAGACGTTCCTGTCATGGCTTCATCAGTATCATTATTGTCCTTAGAGTCCTTGAACAAGAAGCCGTTTTTGCCTATCTGCTCCGCAGGATCATAGTAAGGCCTCATGCATACAACGTGAACAATGTCTGTCTGTTTTTGTCGTTTCGATGATGACTCATAATCCTCGACTTCGTATGTGATGGACCAAAGTATTGCTTCAATCACTATTCTGATAGCCCAACTTTCCGCACAGGTGTAAAAAGCCATGCCAGATCCAGATCTCCTGGGCTGTACACAACAAGTCAGTGCTTGTCGTTATACCACTGATGGTCCTTCTCCTGGGCATCCAGTGTCCGTATGCAAGCCAGCTCTCTTGCTTCTTCAACCCTGGCGATGAGCTGTTTCACATAGTCATCCCGAGTGTCGTCCGGCTGGAACAGGAACAGCATATCCATTGTCGTCTCAGCTTCACGGCCATGGAGCAGGAAAAATGGCATGAAGCCTATGGTGACTTGTCTTGCGGTATTATAAGCAAATGTCACGATTGGCAGTATTGTATCCCAATCCTTCTGCTCAACACAGATGTACATCGACAGCATATCTGCTAACATCTTGTTAAAACATTCTGTAACACCTTTCGTCTGAGGATGTTATGCAGTTGTCATTCTGTGGACAATGTCGCATCGTGATATTACCTCTGATACTACTTTTAACTGGAATACTTTTCCACGATCAGATATCATCATGTGTGGTGCTCCATACTTCAAAATGATGTCTTCTACAAGGAATTTTGTGAACTCTTCTACAGTTGCCACAGGTTTGGTGACAGCGTAGCATGTGAGGTAGTCAGTCCACACTATTAGCTATCGGTTACTGGTTGTTGATTTCAGGAACCTCCCTAAAAGGTCAATTCCAGTGGAATGGGGCTGCTGCTGGTGGAATTGGTACAAGATGCCCTGGAGGCAATTGCGACACATGATTCCATCACTGGCAATCTTTACAGTGACTTGTATAGTGCTTGCCAGATCGGTAGAGACCTTTCCAGTAATACCTCCGTCTGAGTCTGTCAAGGGTCTTCACGAATCCCAATTGAACGGATATTGGAGCATCGTGAAAATACTTGACAATAGCTGGCTGGAGGTGAGCTGGAATGACCAGTAGCCATTTGGAGCCCAGTGACTCGTAGTTGCTTTTATGCAATGTCCTGTTGGAAAGTTGGAACTCTCCATTGGTCAGTTTTCCTTTCTCCAAGGCCTCTATGATTTTTAATAGTTCTGGTACTTCCCTCTATTCGGCTGTAATGTCACCTAATTTAGTGAGGGCTGAAATTTTGTTGTGTTCCAGTAATGTATTTCTTGAAAGGCAGTCGGCATCCTTGTGTTTGCACCTGTTCTTGAATACCACTGTGAAGTCATGCTCTTGGAGTCTTAGTGCCCATCTTGCCAATCAACCTGATCGATCTTTCAAGCTAGTCAACCAACACAAAAAATGGTGGTCTGTCATGATGAATGGTTTGCTGAATAAATACGGCCGGAACTTGTTGATAGCCCATATAACTGCGAGACATTCTTTCTCAGTTGTAGAGTAGTTAATCTCGCACTTTGAGAGTACTCTTGATGCATAGGCTATCACCTTTTCAGCACCTTCCTGAATTTGCACAAGCACAGCACCAATCTCTTACCCACTAGTGTCAATGTGAAGTTCAGTTTCTGCATTCTCTTCATATATACGATTAAAACTGGTTCAGAAGATAGAGCCTCCTTAGGTAGCTGGAAAATACTTTTTTTTTGTCTCATTCCAGTAAAACTTGGTGTCTCCCTGCAGAAATTCTTGCAATGCATGTGCCTTGTTACAAAATCCTTTTATGAAATGTTAGTAGTATGAACACAGTCCAAGAAAACTTCTCACATTATGAATGTTTTGAGAGGAGTAGGAAATTCTGTGATTGCCCTTATTTTATCTGGATCAGGACAGACACTATCTCCGTCAACTAGGTACCCAAGGATTTTTATCTCTTTGGTGATGAAGAGGCACTTCTTTGGATTAAGGTGGTGTCTTGGAGTCTGAACACACTTCAGCACAGTTAAAGGCGACTCAGATGTTCATCAAATGTTTTCGAGAAAACGACAATGTCATCTCAGTAGGAAAGACACGTCATCCACTTAAGGTGTCGAAACAAGTTGTCCATCATGCATTGGAATGAGGGCGGAGCATTACATACTCCAAATGGCATTACTTTGAATTCATAGAGGCCGTCAGGTCTAATAAAAGCCATCTTTTCCCTGTCAGCTTCATCAACCTTAATTTGCCAGTAACCTGCCTGTATGTCCATAGTTGAGAAGTATGTAGGTCTTTTCAAGCAGTCTAAGGTGTCATCAATGAACGGCAATGGTAGACATCTTTCATTGTGATTTTGTTCAGCCACCAATAGTCACACAGAATCGCCACATGCCATCCTTCTTCTTTACAAGGACCACTGGAGACAACTGAAGGTTTAATAATGTCATTGTACAACATCTTCTCCATTTCCTCATGAATTATCTGTCTTTCAGCCAGTGACACTCTATACGAACGCTGGCTAATTGGTGGATGATCCCCAGTATTGATAAGGTGCTTTATAGTAGGCCGTTTTGTCTGACTTTTCTCCTTCTGGGTTGTGAATGCACCCGAAAATTGGCGCAGTATAGCTAACACCCTCTGGCATTGTTCCTTGGTCAGTCCGGGCTCAATTGGCAGTTCCACGGTTGTTTCCTCCAGCGTGTTGTCTGTGCTAACAGCAGAGGAAAGGGGTCTTCGTTGATGATGTTGAGCCCACCGTTCTGGATTGGTGCAGCTGTCCTGATACATATTCCCTTGGGGATACGTTGTGACTGCTTGTGATAATTAGTGATCCAAATCTCTCCTCGACCACTGGTAATACTAATGATAGCCACTGGTATGTAAATTTCTTTTGTAAGCCTAATAAACTTTTTTACTATCGAGAAGCACTTCACAGTTTAACTGGTCATCTGTGTTTGTGACTGGAACTCTTCTCATTGTCAACGGCGGGATCGTCACATTGTCAATGGCAAATAACTTCCCAGAAAATTCTGTGTTACATGTACTCACTGGAACGACTTCGTCAATTTGCAGCTCAGATATTCCACAGTTAATGATAGCTTGAAATGCCTGAAGGAAGTCCCATCTGAGGATGACATTATGACTATGTTCTGTTAAAATGACAAATTCAAATGGCTGGATCCTGTTGTTGATGGTTATTCTTGCAACACAAGTTCCTGCTGGCTGGACATACTTCCCGTTTGCAACTTTCAGCACAGTTCCTCCCCTATCACAGAACATTTTCTTCTTTCCCGACATCTTAGCAACTGTTGTCCATGGAGGATTTTCATTTGTGGCGCCCTCACCTCCGTAGATGGTCTCCTCGATTAGTTTTCCTGGGTGCGGCGGTTAGGGGAGTGGCTGTTACCACTGTACGGCGACAGTGAATGGCAGCGTCCAGGGTATGGTGATGGGCTTCTTCCCATATATCGACTGAACTCATCAGAGGTGAAATACTTTGATGGCTGATGTCTTGCAAAATAATCTTCGAATACCTGCCTTCTCTCTCTGAAGCAGCACAAGACATGTCCAGGTGCCCACAGTGGAAACACACTGTGTTGTCTTCTGACCTCCAAACATCTGTTCTTCTGCGGGGCATCATAGTTGCAAGGGGAGTTGATTGTGGCCACGTCGGCCGGTTCCTAGGCTGTCATTTGGCAGCTGCAGCATAAGTCATTGTAGGGCGACACCATTTGGGTGAGACTGGTGGGGCAGACAGGTGCTAATGTCTGAAACATCTCTTCCTCAGCGGCGTCAGCTTCCTCATGATATACAGGGCCTACATCCATGACCATAATCTGATGCTCGCTTGGTCCAACAGTCCCAGCTGCCATAAACTGTTGTAATTCTTCTCTCACAATTTGTTGTATGTAAGAAGCAAAGTTATGTTGGTCATCCACAATGGCCATAGTGACAATATTGGGGAGTCTGTCATACTTATTTCATCCAACCCTCTTTTGTTGCATCTCTTCAATCCAGTGGCACCAACTCTTCCGTCATGGAGATGTCTTTTAGAAGAAGAGCTTTGTACATGTATTTTGCAATGCCCTTCATCAGATGTATGATTTTGGCGGCCTTAGTCATATCCTGGTTAACTGCATTACATAGGGCCAAAACATTCTATATGTATGACTGTGTTGGCTCACCATGTCGTTGGGGCTGGTTCTTCAGTTGTTCTTCCACCGAGCGGATATGTCACTTGCGGTCTCCGAACATCGTCTTAATTTTCATCTGCAACGTTTCCCAGTCATTCACTTCTGTTCGTTGTTTCCAAACCATTGCCGGGCTGTTCCGGCCAGGTAGAATAAATGTTGCCCAAGCACATTGTATGATCCCACCTGTTATACTTGCCAACTCGGTTGAACCCTTTTAACCACTTGTTGGGGTCCTGACCAGCATCTCCAGAGAACACCAACGGGTGTCTGATGTGCAGCTGGCTTCCTGCTGGTTTCGTGTCCATGGGTCTTCTGATGATATGGACTTTCGGTAGGATGTACTCGGTATATCCCTTGTATTCCGGTTCTAGTCCATGTAAGCGACAGCTTTTACGTTGCCTAATTGGAGCCACGGTGATGCAGCTGTTGCACAGGATACTCGGCAACTCCACCAAGCAATGTCACATTGAAATGGAAGCAGGCTTGATTTCGAAGGCAGGGTTGTCTACTGAACACAGCACTTATACTGAAACCAGGTTTATTGTGAACTGAAACATACACGCAGCACTGACTGCCTTTCGGGCATAGTGGTTTGCTATTTATACAGAGACAGAATTTACCAGCAATTAGAAGAATAGTTAATATAAGAAACATGTAGAAATTATAAGTGAACATAAGAAACATGTAGAACATTTTGGAACTGATAAATACAAAGAAATAAACTTTTGCCAGTGGATGTGATTGAACCGGTGAACCTCAGCATCGCAATTGGTGATGCTATACATTGCGCCACTCCGGCAGTCAAATAAAATGTGGCCTTATGGCATTGCTCCCTCTTCTGAAAAAACAATGATCCACTGTTGGGTTCACTATGAACCTATGTAAGGGAGGAAGTTCTTGATTAGAATTATCCAAGCATTTTGATTTGATTTTTACAGGGAAGCCAAAACAGTCTTGGTCCAACTCACCACTGCCCAGGCTCTCTCTCTCTCTCTCTCTCTCTCTCTCTCTCTCTCTCTCTCTCTCTCTCTCTCTCTGTGTGTGTGTGTGTGTGTGTGTGTGTGAAGAGACCTTCAGAGTGCAGTAATTCATTTCAATCACCACTTTTTTTTTTCAATTTAATCCTCTTTTCAACCAATCAAACTCCATTTGGACAGTCAGTTTTTAAAATTAATTTAATCTGGTATATGTTTTGATCTTTAAATTATTGGTTTTCATTTTGGAGAGAAATGAAATTTGTGGCATATCTTGAGTAAAAAAAAGTTATCGCTTTGTGGGACACATTGTGAGGCAACAAGGAATCATCAATTTAGCATTGGAGGGAAGTGTGTGGGGTAAAAATGGAGATGGAGACAGAGAGGCAAATACAGTAAGCAGGTTCAAAAGGACATATGTTGTTGATCTTATTCAGAGATGAAGAGGCTTGCACAGAATAGGGTAGCAGGGATAGCTGCATCAAGCCAGCCTTTGGATTGAAGACCACAACAGTGACAACAAACTGCTATTCTGTGAAGAAAATTTATTATCGATAAGATAAATTGCACTGGTGCAACTGACTGTACATGGTGAACACAGAGATGACACAGAGCACACTGTTTGTTGAAAACTCTTTGACAATGTTGATCCTTGTGATATAAACGTACCACATTCCAACAGTAACAATCAGCCCCGTGTCACGCTCTGCGGTGAGAGGGGAAGAGGTGACAAGTAGGTAGGGTCATGGCGGTGTGGGTGGATACACCATGGCCTTATGGAGCATGTACATACTGGCTGGGTGTAACACATACAAATTAGATGCCTCCCCAGAACATTCCTAAGTTGCATTTCAATCTGCCCATTCATTATGTACATGCTCCATAATATCATGCTGTATCCACTCCCACCACCATGATGAAACCTTCCTGTTCCACACTTCCCCCCTCCCCTCTCCACCAACCCCCTCACCACAGAGTGTGATTTGGAGTGTCGCAGCCAGAGATGACAATTATGTGACTATGAAGTGTGCTCTCTATTCTGAAGAATGCTAATGGGCAATAGCTTTAAATGATGTATGTGTGTGTCTTTTTTGTGTGCCTGTCACGGCTTGTTGAATGTCTTTTCAGTGAGTTGTAAACTATCCTTGTTATATTGATGAATTCCAACCTGGACTTTCCATTATTACATCAAACTACTGTATGTATTTTACTTATTAATTTCTTATTTCTCTTATACTTTTGTTTTATGCAAATGTTGTCAAAACACGATATTCTCCACAGTTAAAACACTGTCCGAATATATCATGGAAGGCATCTTTTTTAGCAAGAGTGTGTAATTATTTAATGAAAATTTCAATACTTTTGCCAGTAACTTGATTTAAGTATTGATTACAGTAAATATTAAAAATAAAAACAGTGTTTCTTAAGTACAAGCCAATGCCGCTACTGAAGGGGCACACAAAATCTTTCATGTAGCATACCTAAGTAATTGTATAAATGATATTTAATGCATTTTTTGTCATTTGTAATAGGCACTCATTTTCAAGAAATCTTGCTCATTTATATATGATAATTTTGTTATTTATACTTACTGTAAATTATATAAATGTGACTAATTATTTTAACATTCTTTTTATTAAAAACACCAGATTGCTGCTGACAAATCAGCTCATCACTCTCTTACCAGAGGGTGCAGGTAGCTGGCATATGTTCTTACCATGTTACAAAAGAAGCATGTCTACTGTAGGCCAGATTCAGCATAGCTGTTTTACTGAAAACAAAAACAAGTACATTTACACAACCATTACATTTTAATTAACATGTGTATGGAAATCAAGAACTATCAGTTTGATAGCATTTGGGCAAGGTGATGATGTTAGGAGACTTTCAGTGACACCGTGCTGCTCTTGACTGAGATGTGCCATGCTGTGTCACTACAGCCCGGCGCCCATTGACCCCGCCGCCATGTGAGCCATCACCCCGTTCACCGTCACCCTGCGCGCCGGCTCCCTGCTTGCCACCTCCCTGCTCGCCGGACCCGTATGCCAACATTCCACAGCCCAAGCGCTTCTTTTCGCCACTCCGTGAGTTTCTGTTAATGTATCTGTCCATCTATTTGAAATAATTTGTGACACTCCCTTGATTGAGGCATTAATAACAGGTAAATGGGAAGTTAAATTTTATGTTATATTTATCTGTGCAACATAGAGATATGTCCCATGTGATTAGCAGGCTTAGGACTTTTATGAGCAAATTTCAGATGAAAAAAAAAAAAAAGAAACTGAAAAGTTGCTCAAACAAGATAATTCAAGTATTTCTCTTTCCTCTATTTTAGTTTATTGAATTACAAAAGAGCACATAAAATTAACACTCATCAAAAGAAGGAAAAAACCTGAAGCCATTGTACTTCATGACATTAAGCATCTCTAAATTTTATATGTTAGTCTGTTTCTATTAGGAAATAGAAAGTTTTTGTAGATACTAAAGTTTCTTTAAAGATCCACTGAAACCAGCGGAATGGCAAATACTCAAGTTTGTCTTTCATGAAGCCATGTAACTGCTCCCTTATGGAAGTAATAAATATCTCATTGTTTTCCTTTTTCAGGCCTTGTTCTTGTGATTGCGTAATAGCTGTAGTCAGGTAATTATAACTATGGGCACAATATAGTACGATACTTTTTTTATTATTTATTTATTTTTTCCACTAACCATCAATTCTGTGCCTTGGAAATTGCAACTGGGTCAATTATATCCAAAGAAAGCACAAGCTCTCTAATTTTGTCAAAAGTTTTACACATAATAGAAACACACTCATTCCAAGATCCCTAACCAGTAATGACCAGGAAATTAGGAAGGGGCAGGCCAGTGGTTTCTCTGTAGGCAACAACATAAGTCAATGCTTTAAGGAGAATCTTCTTCAGGGCAGAGATGAATGGTTTGTGATGTATTCATTTCTTAGAATTCAAAAACCCTGTGAAGGGCATGGATCTAGCATGTCACATACTTCAACTTAAGAAATAAAGGTTTCAATTTGTTAACAGCTGAAACCATGTCAAGAGCATGGGCCATAAGCAGAAGAAGTAGTTTTTGAAACTCAATACCAACCAGAGATTTGGCAGAAGTCCTTAATTGATTGCATTATTGTGGAATTGACTTCCTGCAACTCATGTATTTTTAACAACATTGGATTAACTTTTTTCCTTGCTAAGGACAAAACTAAAATGTTCAAAACATTTTGTTCTATTGAGTCTACTGTTATATGGTTTTTTGGAAATAGGCTCCATATAAAAGTACTATCATTGAGAATTTACGTCATTGTGTGTTTTTCAGTAAATCCCTGGAAGGCTGGATGGTTCACCTTTAATGGAATTCTTGCTAGTTTAAGAGTGGCGCAATAATCAATCATTAATTCCTTCACATTCTGGCTTTTTGAATAACTGTGTTGAAATGCATTTTATACTAAAGGTTATGGTGATTTTTTTGCTTGAAGAGTCATATTCATTTGATGCTTAGAGCTGGAAATGTGATACGTATTGTGATCTCACTGGTATTTTTCACCTAATAAAACTCCTGAATAACAAATAGTGCATCACTCAACAGATCCATCATTGTCCATGAAATCTTATTTGAGTTCCTGAGCCTGATCAACAAATCAGGTACTGGACACATTTTGAATAATGAAATCTATTACTACACTTGTTTAGTGATGTAACAAAAAGTTAACACCACTGACACTTGTTAACCCACTGCAACTGTCACCCAACACTCTTGCACCCACTTGCTCACTTGCTATCCACACTCTGTGTCAGTGGCAGCTGGTGCTAATGTGCTGCAGCACACTGTAAATATATTACCAAAATTATGCCATTACTCTTCGAAATCACTATAAAATTACATCCTTTCTCTTGGAATACGAGCCAGATATCACAATAAAATTATACCAATTCCATTCCAATGCATATTAGAATGCTAGTAATAAGGATGAAAACGCATTTTGGAGTGCTATCGCTGTGATAGCTGGAAACCAGCTCCGTGTGCTGAAGTGGGATTCAGCCGCGCTGGTACGTGCGCAGAGAGGCAGCGCAGTCGTCTGTTCGCTAGTGCGCATGCGCAGACGTGACATCGGGCCTGGTGGCTCATGAGTGCTGAGACCGACTGCAGCACCAGATCAATATTTCTCTTTGCACAACATGTAACAGCTGCAGGAGAATAGTATATGACGAATATTGCAGCATACAGAGACAAATAGCGCGCTGGCTCAGGTGTCTTGCGCGTTGTCTCTCAAATCTACCTGTGAGAGGCTAATATTCAAATACATCTGAGTCTAGATTTTTAATTTCTGTAAATAAAATTAATATTTTTTAAACGTTATATTTACTACCTGCAGTGAATACATGCAGTTGGCAGCACTGTTATAGATTCCCCTGAAGGTATTACTGTCAATATAGTATTAATTGATATTTAATTGAAAGCAATCATACAATGGTTGACTTTTTATTTTGGTATATTTAATTTCCTGTTTATTTTTATAATATTGTAGCACACTGGTCAAGTTTTGTATGAACTGCCCCTGCTCTGTGTTATAACACCATGACATTATGAGTATGTTCTACAGTCTCAACAACTCCTAGTAGCTTCTAGAAGAACCCAGTCTCTGTTCTTGGAACAGTACATGTGGGGTTACTGCCATTTCTGCCTCTACCTCCAAATGAACGAATGATGTCTCTCACAGTAACAAACACACATTCATGAATAGTAGGCTGCTAATTCTGGTGGAATAGAATCACTCATTTTTACTTGCATTAGTGCAAGCTACTTTATAGTGGTAAAGGGAGAGAAAGACAATTTGTCAAAAACACAATATCTAATTTTCAATTGATGTCTCCTGCTGAAATGTTACTCTATTACTACAAAATATTATTCTGCTGATGATATTAATAGAGAATTTCTTTCTTTCTTTATTTTTTAATTATTTATTATTATTATTTGATTTTTTTTTTTTTTAACAGACTGATTTTGACAGTCAGAGGTGAGTCAAGCATTTGATTTATCTGCACTATTAAAACATAATGGCTGTTTGAGACTGAGCAACATTTCAATATTCTAAGTGCACCTAGATGACATGAAGTGATCTACACTCATGGGCATTAAAATTGCTACACCACAAAGATGATGTGCTACAGACTCTAAATTTAACCAATGAGAAGAAGACGTGATATGCAAATGATTAGCTATTCAGAGCATTCACACAAGGTTGGCGGCAGTGGTGACTCCTACAACTTCGGAGACCATGGCTGCGGTTACCCTTGACACTGTATCATAGTCAGGAGTGCCTGCGTTGGTGTATGCAACGATGAACCTTGGTGCACAAATGGCAAAATTTTTTCGGGTGAATCCAGGTTCTGTTACAGCATCATGATGGTCACATCTGTGTTTGGCGACATCGCGGTGAATGCACATTGGAACATGTATTTGTCATCACCATACTGGTACTGGCATATCACCCAGTGTGATGGTATGGGGTGCCATTGGTTACAAGTCTCGGTCACCTTTTGTTCACATTGATGGCACTTTGAACAGTGGCCATTACATTTCAGATGTGTTATGACCCGTGGCTCAACCCTGGATTTGATCCCTGCAAAACCCTACATTTCAGCAGGATAATGCACTACTGCATGTTGCAGGTCATGTATGGGCCTTTCTGGATATGGAAAATTTTGACTGCTGGCCTGGCCATCACATTCTCCAGATCACTCACCAATTGAAAACGTATGGTCAATGGTGGGTGAGTAACTGGCTCATCACAATATGCCAGTCACTACTCTTGATGAAGTGTGATGTCGTGTTGAAGCTGCCTGGGCATCTTTACCTGTACACACCATCCAAGCTCTGTTTGACTCAAGGCCCAGGCATATCAAGTCCGTTATTATGGCCAGAGGTGGTTTTTCTGGGTACTGACTTCTCAGGATCTATGCACCCAAACTGCATGAAAATGTAATGACATGCCAGTTCTAGTACAATATATTTGTCCAATGAATACCTGTTTTCGCCTCAGATGGTTGGCTTTCAGAATGCTGACGTAAGTCGGAGTCGTGATTGTTGGTATCATAACCAATTTTCGATAAAACTGTGGCTAGCATGAAAAGTGGAAAAATTCACTAAAATCGGTTATTAATCTCAGGGACGTTAAAGAGCTTGACTCAAAATATGGCATTTAAATAGAATAAAGTTGGCCATTATGGCCGCCAACAATCACTTCCGTCCTGTGACTGTTGCGAAAGCAATGTGCTGAAATATTTCTGCAAACATCAGAATAATTCAATCTGGGTAAAGGAATTCGACTTCTACTAAAGAAAAAAAAATTGATAAATCTGTAAATGAAACTTCATTAAATAAATTTGAGCATAACAAAAATAGAGCACTTACATGGACTTCTGTCAACATCAAAAGAAGAAGAGAAAGTGTAATCTTAACTTACAGTCTGATAAAAGAATGCAATTGTGACATTGAATAGATATGTTGGCATTCAGAGTCATAATTTCAGTTACTTTAATCTTTGAATTTGTTTAACAAGGTTCAGAATATAACATCGCACTCCATTTGCTGAGTACTTGTGAATATCAAGCCTACCTCTTTCAGTAAATTCCACTTCGGAGTTTTTAAGCACACCTGAAACAACTGCAGGTGGGTTTTCAGCTCCAAATTGGCATTTACTGAAAGAGGTAGGCTTGATACTCACATGTATTCAGCAATCTCGGGAGTCATTAATTGAAAATGAAATATTTTACATTTATTAGAGATCTTATAGTCAGTACAGTTGGACATTTTCAATTACTTAGGATGTATTTTCTCACATGGTGGCAACATAGTGAAAGAATTAGAATCAAGATGTAGCTAAGCTAATGCAGTGAGCACTCAGCTACAAAGTACTCTCTTCTGCATGAAGGAAGTAGGAAGTCAGTACCAAAACTAAGTTGGAGTACACCATTCAATCTTCTGACCAAATTTCTTGTATGGGAGTGAAAACTCGGTGGATACCTTATCAATAAGGTTGAAGTTACAGATATGAAATTAGTGTGGATGATTGCTGGTGAGTAACAGTGAGAGGAGTGTGTCCATAATGAGGAACTCAAAGAAAAAATGGGAATGAACATACATGAAGCAGTTAGAGCAAATAGATTAGACTGGGGGGATCATAACAAGCACATGGGAGAAGCAACATTACAGAAGAGAATCATGGGTTCAGCAGTAGAGGGTAGTAGGAGATACGGTAGACCAAGGAGAAAGTACTTGGCTTTGATTAAGAATGATGTTCAAGTAACATGTTTTAATATCATATGAGGCCTCAATGTTAACACTGAGTAGGGGACCATGGAGGCATTTTATAAGGGGGATTCTGCTCCAGACTGAATGATGAAAGGCATAATAAGTCTTAAATTATGGTGCTGGTGAGAGATCTTATTGAGTAAATTCAAAAGAAATTTAAAAGAAAGATGGGAGGAAAAGGGGATTATGGGGAAGAAAGGATAAAGACCACAAAAAAAGGGAAGAAAAGATGTGTGAAAGGTGCACGCCTAAAAATTCTAACGCTGGTGATTAGTACCACATGGACCAGTCATGGAGTAACAGAGAATATTAGTGTTTGTAGAACTGAGATCATTTGTGTGCAATCCTGTAAATAATGTTGTCATCTTTGAGAGGGATTTAGTAAGTGTAAGCGATTCATAGTCCACGCTGGGTCAGAGTGTTGATGTGGAGGAAAACTTAGAGGCACCAAGGTTGATGCCATGTTCCTTGACTTCCAAGAAGGCAGTTGATATAGTTGTGTACAGTTCTGGAATAAACACAATACATGAGGTCCAGGTATTACAGACTACCTGTTTGATTAAGTTTTAGAGATTCTAACAAATGGAATACTGGTAAGCTATTGTCAATAGACAGAAATCTTCAGACATAATAGTAACTTCGATAGCATCTTACTTGACTGGAAGAGTGCAGAAAGTTGAAATAAGCAGTTCACATGATATAGGAGAAACGATTAATTCCTTTAACTGGAGAGTTATTAAAAATGGGGTCCCACAAGGTTCGGTCTTGGGTCCTTTGCTGCTCTTCATATATATTACAGACTTGCCATTCTACATTCACAAAGATGCTAAGCTAGTTCTTTTTGCTGATGATAAAGTATAGCTATCATGCCTGACAAACAGGAATTAACTGATGAAATTGTAAATGATACCTTTCAGAAAATTATTAAGTGGTTCTTTGCAAATGGACTCTCATTAAACTTTGACAAAACCCGGTACATACAGTTTCATACCATAAATGGCATTACACCATTAATAAATTTAGACTGAGAACATAAATCTGCAGCTAAGACTGAATATTCAAAATTTTTAGGTCTTTGCATTGATGAGAGATTGAATTGGAAGAAACATATTGAAGATCTGCTTAAATATTTTGAGTTCAGCTACGTATGCTAACAGGGTCATTGCAAAATTTGGTGATATAAATCTCCGTAAATAAGCGTACTATGCCTATTTTCATTTTCTGCTTTCATATGGGATCCTTTTCTGGTGCAATTCAACATTGAGTAAAAAAGTATTCATTGCACAAAAGCGTGTAATCAGAATAATTGCTGGAGCCCACCCAAGATCATCGTGCAGACATTTATTTAGGGGTTTTCACTGTAGCTTGAATATATATATAGAACTCAGATGTTCTTCAAATGTTTTTGAGAAAACGACAATGTCATCTAAATAGCAAAGACACGTCGTCCACTTAAGGTGTCGAGTTGTCCATCATGCGTTCGAATGTCGCCGGAGCATTACATAATCCAAATGGCATTACTTTAAATTCATAGAGGCTATCAGGTGTAATAAAGGCCGTCTTCCCCCAGTATTGATGCGGTGCTTTATTGTGGGCCGTTTCGTCTGTCTTTTTCCCTGCTGAGGTGTGAATGCATTCGAAAATTGGCGTAGTATACCTAACAGCCACTGGCGTTATTCCTTGGTCATTCCAGGCCCTATTGGCAGTTCGTTTGTTTCCTCCAACGTGTTGTCTGTACTAACAGCAGAGCATGGGTCTTCATTGATGACATTGAGCTCACGGTCCTTGATTGGTATAGCTGTCCCGATACACATTCCCTTGGGGATCAGTTGTGGCTGCTCATGACAATTTATGATCCAAATCTCTCCTTGACCACCGATAATGCTTATGATAGCCGCTGGTATGTAAATTTCTTTGGTAAGCCTGATAAACTTTTTACTATCAACAAGCACTTCACAGTTTAATCGCTCATCGGTGTTTGTGACTGCAACTCTTCTCTTCGTCAACAGCGGGATCGTCACATTGTCAACGGCAAATAACTTCCCAGAAAATTTTTTATTACATGTACCCTTTGGAGCAACTTCTTCAATTTCCAGCTTAGATCTTCCACAGTCAATGATAGCTTGGGATGCCTGAAGGAAGTCCCATCTGAGGATGACATTGTGACTACATTCTGTTAACACGACAAATTCAAATGGCTGGGTCCTGTTGTTGATGGTTATTCTTGCAACAGAAGTTCCTGCTGGCTGGACATACTTTCCATTCGCAAACTACAGCACAGTTGCCCCAGTATCACAGAAGATTGTCTTCTTTAGTGTGCAGCGGTAATTATCCGAAAATACAGAAAAAGATGTTCCTGAATCAACAACTGCCCGGACAGCTTGGCCATCAATTATGACGTCTATGAGATTTCCTGACATCTTAGCGACTGTCATCCATGCAGGATTTTCATCTGTGGTGGCCTCACCTCCGTAGATGGTCACCTCGCTTAGTTTTCCTGGGTGTGATGGCTAGGTGAGTGGCTGGTACCTCTGTACAGCGAGGGTGAATGGCTGCGGCGCGTCAGGGAGCGACCTCGTCTAGGGTATGGCGTGTGCTTCTTCCCATAGGTCGACTGAACTCATCAGCAGGTGACTGCCTGGGATATAACTGCTCTGATGGCTGACGTCTTGATGCAAAATAATCGTCTAATACTCGCCTTCTCTCTCTGCAGTAGCGTACGACATGTCCAGGGCGCCCACACAATGGCGTGTTGTCTTCTGTCCATCAAACGTCTCTTCTTCTACGGGGTGTCATAGTTACTGGGGAAGTTGGTAGTGGCCACATCGGTCGGTTCATAGGCTGCCTTTTGCCGGCTGCAGCGTAAGTTATTGCAGCACGACGCCATTCTTCACGTCAGGTGCAACTGACGGGGCAGACAGGAGCTAATGTCTGAAATACCTCTTCCTCAGCGGCGTCGGCTCCCTCGTGACTTACAGGGCTGACATCCATGGCCATAATCTGATACTTGTTTGGTATAACAGTCCCGGCTGCCATATATTGTTGTAATTCTTCTCTCACAATTTGTCGTATGAGAGAAGCGAAGTCATGCTGGTCTTCCATCACGGCCATAGGGACTACATTCGGGAGTGAGTCATACTTCTTTCATCCAACCCTCCTCTGTTGCATCTCTTCAATATGCTGGCACCACTTGATGAACTCTTCCGTCGTAGTGACGTCTTTTATCAGAAGAGCTTGGTATATGTCTTCTACAATACCCTTCATCAGGTGCATGATTTTGTCAGCCTCAGTCATATTCGGATTGACTGTGTTACAGAGGGCCAAAACACTCTGTATGTACGACTGTGTCGGCTCACCATTTCGTTGCGCCCGATTCTTCAGTTGTTCTTCCGCCGAGTGGATTTGTCGCTGTCGATCTCCAAACATCTTCTTAAGTTCTGTCTGGAACGTCTCCCAGTCATTCAGCTTGTCTTCGTTGTTCTCAAACCATTGCTGAGCTGTTCCATCCAGGTAGAAATAAACGTTTGCCAAGCACATTGTATGATCCCACCTGTTGTACTTTGCGACTCAGTCGAACCCTTTTGGCCATTTGTTGGGGCCCTGTCCAGTGTTTCCAGAGAACAACAACGGGTGTCTGATGTGGAGCTGGCCTACTGATGATTTCGTGTCCATGGTTCTTCTGATGATATGGAGTTTCAGAAGGATGTACTCAGTATGTCCCTTGTATTCCAGTCCTAGTCCGTGTAAGTGACGGCTTCTACGTTGCCTAATCGGAGCCACGGTGATACAGCTGTTGCTCAGGTTACCCGACGCCTCCACCAAACAATGTCACGTTGAAATAGAAACAGGCTTGACTTCGTAGGCAACTGAACACAGCACTTATACTGACAGCACGTTTATTATGAAATTAACATACACGCAGCACTGACTGCCTCTCGGGCAGAGTGCCCTGCTATTTATACACAGACAGAATTTACCAGAAATTAGAAGAACAGTTAAAATAAGCAAAAAGTAGAATTTACAAGTGAACATAAGAAAGATGTAGAACATTCTGGAGTTGTTAATTACAAAGAAATAAATTTTTGCCAGTGGGTTGGATTGAACCGGCGACCTTCAGCACCACAGTCCGTGACCCTATCCGCTGCGCCACGCCAGCAGTCAATGTATGTGGTCTCTCACGGCAATATATTCACTCATGAAATTTGTTATTAATAATCTGATTCAATTCAAAAGTAATAGCATTGTGCATAGCTACAGCTCTAAGTGAAAGGGTGATATTCACTATTCAAGGTTAAATCCAACTTTGGCACAGAAAGGGGTGAATTATGCTGCCACAAGTCTTCGGTCACTTACCAAGTAGCCCCGTCAGTTGCACCTGCCGTGAAGAATGGCGTCGTGCTGCTATAACTTACGCTGCAGCCGGCAAAAGGCAGCCTATGAACCGACCGATGTGGCCACTACCAAGTAGCATCAAAAGTCTGACAGATCGCCACTAAGTATTTAAAAAGCGATTGAAGAAATTTCTGAATGGCAACTTCTTCTACACTGTAGGTGAATTTTTAGATAGAACGTAAATAATAATTAAAAAAAATCCATAAAATATTGATTGTCATGTATAAACAACATTTACTAAAGTGACACATTCCACATCATTACGAAATGTCATATATATGATCTATGGAACAAGTATTAATGTAATCTAATATAATCTAATATCTCAGGACAGTGTAACAGGAATTGATTTTGTGTTCAAAGAAATTATAATGCTAGGAAATTCTCTTGAAATGTCGGAAGACCTGCACAAAATGATGCTTTGTGCATGCACTTCAATGTGAGTGGCAGAGTATTTCTGTAGATATAGATGTTTCACAGTTGACTCAACTGTGAACTTATCTAATGTATTGTAGAGAAAAAGGTAGAAAGACCCATTGTTATGTAATTAAATGGTTGCAGGACCACTATTGGAAACTGCCACAACTGTAAAATATTTAGGAGTAATTGTATGGAATGCTTTAAAGTGAAATGATAGTATAAAATTAATTGCAAGTAAGGCAGATGACTCACAATACAATAAGGACAGTTTACAACTCATTGCAAAAATGTACTATGAGCTGTGACAGGCACATAAAAAAAACACATACATAGAAGACTTATGCTACCGACCATTGGCCTTCATCAGAATAGAGAGCATTCACACAATCACAGAGACACACTTCACAGTCACACGCCTGTCATCTCTGGCAGCTGCACTCACCAGTTTCCAGATTTGGAGTTTCGCAGATATGATGGTTGTGTGACTGTGAAGTGTAATTGTATGAATGCTCTCTATTCTGAAGAAGGCCAGTAGCCAATACCTTAAGTGCTGATATGAAACTTCCTGGCAAATTAAAATTGTGTGCAGGAACCAGGATTTGAACCTGAGACCTTTGCCTTTTGCAGGCAAGCGCTCTACCGACTGACCTATTCCAGCATGCTTCACTGCCAATCCTCACAACACTACTTCTGCAAGTACCTCACCTCCTACTTTCCAATATTCACAGAAGTTTTCCTGCAAAACTTGCAGGACTAGCACTCCTGGAAGGAAGGATATGGTGGTGACAAGGCTTAGCCACATCCTAAGGAATGTTTCCAGAATGTGCACACAATTTTAATCTTCCCTTAGACTATTGTAAGCCATGTTTCCACCATATCCCATCTTCCAGGAGTGCTAGTCCTGCAAGTTTCAAGGAACTTCTGTGAACTTTGGAAAGTAGAAGGCAAGATACTTGCAGAAATAGAGTTGTGAGGACAGACCGTAAAGTGTGCTGGGATAGCACAGTCTGTAGAGTGCTTGCCCATGAAAGGCAAAGGTCCCAGGTTCAAATCCTGGTTCCAGCACACAATTTTAATCTGCCAGGAAGTTTCATATCATAGTACACTCCGTTGCAGAGTGAATAGTAAATTTTTTAAGACTGTTGAACATAGAAAAATAATTATGTAAATAAAGTTTATAATTTAATTATTGTGTTTTCTTATTTTAAATCGGTGTGTGTTGTCTTGTGTGGTCGTAAATGCATTTTTAAATGTTTTGTTGACATGTGTTTTATTTTGACTTAGAAAAATGGTGTTGTTTTCTTTATCAACATAAAAAAAAATGTTTTGGCACTTTGTGTGACAGTTTAGTCGAGTTCGTGTGTGTTATCAAATG
This sequence comes from Locusta migratoria, assembly GCA_026315105.1. Lineage (NCBI taxonomy): Eukaryota > Metazoa > Arthropoda > Insecta > Orthoptera > Acrididae > Locusta > Locusta migratoria. Next base: position 853,599,661 of record CM048744.1, on the reverse strand, counting down.
GTGTGTTATTTTATTGAATGTATTTTGGTGTAGCTATTTCGTTTGTTTGTGATCAACATTTACCTGGATTTGAAAAGTACCATTATATTTATTTATTTGGTAATTACTCATTTGATTAGCATTAATTGCATCTGCGAGAGCAATATTTGTTGACAGTGCATTACAATTATTCTAGTGAGGTAATATGTTTTGTTGGCCTATTTTTATTTATAATATTTGTTTATCTGCATCACATGCCAATGACGACTGCATCATTTAAACCAACTAAACATTAATAAACAGGTTTTTGATGAATGTGTATAGTAGGTAAATGGGTTTCAGAATACTATTTCATATATTATGTTGTTTATGGTTCCTAAAATTTTTTGAGTTGAAAAATATAAATTGTTTGCATTCAAGTTTTAGTAAAGGTATTATAATTAAAATAGCTGATAGAACATTTTATATTGATACTAATATCACTTTTTGGGACAGAAATGTATTAAGATTTGCGACTGAACTATTGGGTAGAAATATAGGGTATGCATATATAGAAATGTTACAAGCTTTTCCACTCTTATCCTTTTACATATGGCCCTGACTTTCTGCACTTTTGGCCTTGCAAAACCAATTTCACTGAAGATTAAATAATGGTCAGTGTCATCAAGGATCCTTAGAAAACATGAAAACATTCGTGTCACTGACTGTCTTCTTGAATTCCTGAAAAGTTATTATGTAGTCAATGACATATTGGTTCCCTGCTTTCAAAATATACTGGTGAATGTCGTTATGATAAAGAAAAAAGAAAAAAAGTGTGGGGCATAGGTTGTAATAACTAAACCCATACCGACACAGAAATCCAAGAGCTTTTTTTCCAGTCCTGTTGGCCCCCATATCTTCCCCAAACTTACCCATAACCTTTTCATACCCTTTTGTTTGATTTCCTATCCTGGCATTGAAGTCACCCACGAGCAAAATACCATCCTTGTCTTTACTCCAATGACTGCATCATATTGATCTGTCCCTTCACAAGGAAAAAACACTGACATAATCCTAATTTTCTTGCTGGAGACAGCCAAGTCTATCCACATGAGTTGTTCATTTATATGCCTTATAGGAATTATGCTGGGTTTGATTGCTTTCCTGATGTAAAGCCCTAAACCACACTGTGCTCTTCCTGCTTTGATTCCTGATAAGAGATCTTGTGTACTGCTGCTTCGCCCCCTTTCTCTCCACTTACTCAAATGTCATGAACAGCTAAAACATCTAACCCCATCTTACTTGCAACTTCTGCCATCTCTGCCTTCTTGCCATTGATATTAATAGCTCCCCATCTCATATCAGATCATTTTCCACATTGTATTTGAGGACTCCCTGTTCAGTCACTTGGAGATGGGACTTCACCACCTCATAAGGTCCGAGGTATTTTTCTCTGATTGTTGCAAGCATCAGATTGAAGTACCTGGGAAGCAGGTTACTAGCGTTACTTGTCCAGGTTCCCAATGGGTTCCACCTCAAACTGTTTATTTGGTAGTTTTTGCTGTCTAAGCACTAAGGGTTTCACTACTCAGAATAAGTGTGAGATGCCCAACCTTATTCCAAAGTACCTGCCACGACCATTATTTGACCACTCATATATTGCCTCAGGTTCAGGAACCCAAACCATAAAGCATTCCTTGAGATTGGCCAATAAATGAATACAGTTAGCAGGCTCAAATAGATGTAGATTGTGCCATGAATAGATGAAGAGGCTTGCTCAGGATAGAGTAGGGTGGAGAACTGCACAAGCCAGTGTTTGGACTGAAGACAACAACAACAACACTTGTTCCATTACCCTTGTTTTTCTCTTGCTAATATTCATCTTATACCCTCCTTCCAAGACATTCTCCATTCCATCCAATTGCTCTTCCAGGTTTTTTGCTGTCTCTTGACAGAATAATAATGTCATCAATAAATTACAAAATTTTTGTTTCTTCTCCCAGAACTTTAATTCCTACTCAAACTGTCTCCTTGCTTTCCTTTACAGCTTGCTCAATTTACAGCTTGAATAGCATTGTGAAAGGCTATAATTCTTATTTCCTTCCTGACCAATTCTTCCCTTCCATGCCCTTCAACTCTTATAACTGCTTTCTAGTTTTTGTACAAGTCTGTCTGGTTTCTTTATAAGTTGTACACAACTTTTCATGTCCTTTATTTTTACCCTGTTCCCTACAGAATTTTAAAAAGTGCCTGTCAGTCAACACTGTCAAATATTTTTTTTTTTTCAAATCCACGAAAACTATAAACCTAAATTTTGCCTTTCCTTAACCTGTTTAGTCTGATAAGTAGTAAGGTTAGTATTACCTTGTGTGTTTCCTTCTATAACTCCTCATAACATTTCTTCCACCTTGCAGATTTCCCCAGAGTTGGGCACAAGTCCATTAATTGTTAATTAACAAAGTTAACTTTTTGAGTAATGGATTAACATTTAAGGTAATTAAAAAAAAACATTAATGGAATCTTTAACTTCTGTTAATTTGCCGTAAGTCCCTTAATCCATTACTTACGTACCCACTTCTTATGAAAAAACGTCTTGCTCATAAATTACGCTCATTTTAGCGGAGGTCTCTTCTGTATGTGGCTATGCCCAGGCTAAGGGTTTAATCACTCCCTGGAAGTGCGTTGTTGATCTTATGAATGGTGCCGCCAAAACCCGAACAGTGGAAATGGGGACCCAGGGGAAACCCACAACCTAGCGCAAGCCTGCTCCATCTGAAGGAAAACCGTGTCTCTGCATATACCTGCGCTAAGTGGGACTAGGAAGGAAGAAAGATTAAGAGTTTGACGTCCCATGTCAGTGGTCTGTACTCGCTGGCAGTAAGTTGTTGCTTGTTAAGCTTACTTTAATTGCACGTTTTGCCAATGTAAATGATATAAGTGTCGAAGAAGAGTTGTGTGTGAAAATGTTATCATGGGCTCAACAGTTGATGAAAATCCGTGGCCACATCTAAATGTTTTTGTTGATTTTATATGTAGCTCGGGAGAACAAATATTTTCCAACTGCAAATTTTGTCTTCCAAAATAAAATCAACAATCAATGATCAACAGCACATGAGGTGATGCCATAATCACAGTCACTACAATTTGAGAAAGAATCAAGGCAGGTTCCGGTCGAGTAAAAACTTAAAGGAAAGTTAACATTTTGCATTCTCATATCGACAGTGGTGCCAGTAGCAGTACTCTTGCATAGGTTATTTTACACTATGACATGTGATTAGACATCATTTGTTTATGCTCACAACCAACTGCCACAATAGAGTGGCCGAGTAATACTAGTTTTTATTTATACTCCAAGCCCTATTTAAACTTGTGTATCCAAAACATTTTTCTTAAATATCAGGTAGGGTAATACATTTTTTTAATCGTTGATTTCAATAATATAACAAGATAAATTCAAAGACTGAAGGCAATTTTTCGTGACTGAACAAAACTGTTACGAATTAACGTTAACTTTCATTAAATTGTCCACTGAGTAACACTTTAACGTTTAATGAAGTTAACTTTTTTTTAGTAACGGATTAATGATTAACGAAGTAACTTATTGATTAATGGTGGCCAGCTCTGGATTTCCCTTCTTTGCTTCGTACTAGTTTTCTATCTTGATATACTTGGAGCAGTTTTCCTTGTCTCCAAACATCTCTCTCTCTCTTTCCTATAGGTGGTATCCATCTTTCCTTTAGTTATACATTCTTCCATAGACTTGCATTCATCCTCTAGCCTGTCCTGCTTAGCCAATCTGCACTTTCTGTAAACCCAGTTTTAGCCCTGTGTACTTCATTTTCCCTGATTCACCTGATGCGTTTTTATATTTTGTCCTTTCATCTATTAAGTTCAGTATCTCCGGTGTTATCAAGGATTTCTACTAGTCCTCGTCTTTTGAACTATATGTTCCTCTGCAGTCCTCAGCACTTCATCTTAAAAACTAGTTTTAAAGTGTATAGGCAAGCAGTTCCCAACCTATGGGCCACGGGCACCCTTGCACTGGGCCGCGAACGCTCATAGAAGACGAGATGAAAATTATCGGTAGGTTCACAGGTTTCACTCGTCAGTTGCCGAGGTCACTGAGTAAAAAATGAAATGAGAATTAAATGTCCTATAGATCCTGTCCTGTCCTATAGATCACTGGTAAGTTGTCAGTTAGATCAGTCGTTCCACTGGTTCAGCAGATACATTGCAACATACATAGAGTGCCTTATGCAGTGAAAGATTTGGATGAATCACTCTAAAAAAACTCTTGATGATGCAGTAAAAATTGTCAGTAATATTAAACCAAGGTTAACATATTCAAGTCTGTTTAGTGTTTTGAGTGATGAAATGGGGAGTGAACACAAGGAGCTTCTACTTCGCTAGAAGTTCAGTGGCTGTCGAGTGGTAAAACTGTTTGAACTCGTTACGGGTTTTAAGGAAGTGCAAAAGGATGAGAATGATTTCTTTTCCACTTCCTTAAAACCTGTATCCTACCCTTTCTCCCCTCTTTCCTTGAAGAAGTGACCAACGGGTGCGAAAGCTTGTAATCCAAGGAGAGGAAAGACTTACCTTGCTTTTGCAATATATATATATATATATATATATATATATAAAACGAAAATTATAGAGGGAAACTTTCCCGGTGGGATAAACAAAAAAAAAAAAAAAAAAAAAAAAAAAAAAAATATATATATATATATATATATATATATATACCCACACACACACACACACACACACACACACACATATAGATGGAAGCTTTCACAACCCTGTTGCTTCTCAGACAGCAGGGAAGGAGAGGGAAAAGGAAATGATGAGTGTTTTAAAGGAGTGGGTAAGGAGCCATTCCAATCCTGGGTGAGGAAAGACTTACCTTGGGGGGGGAAAAAAGGAAAGTAAACAAATACACACACACCCACACATATACACAAACACAAACACACCTAGGCAGACATACTGTGCTTCCTACAGCATGTCTGCCTACGTGTGTTTGCGTTTGTTTTGGTGTCTATGTGTGTGTATTTGTTTACCTTCCTACAGTATGTCTGCCTAGGTGTGTTTGCATTTGTGTATATGTGTGGGTGGGTGTGTATTTGTTTACTTACTTTTTTCCCCAAGGTAAGTCTTTCCTCTCCCAGGATTGGAATGGCTCCTTACCCACTCCCTTAAAACACTCATCTTTTCCTTTTCCCTCTCCTTCCCTTCTGCCTGAAGAAGCAACTGGGTTGTGAAAGCTTGCATTTATATGTGTGTGTGCATGGTTTTTTTTTTTTTTTTTTTATGTTACAATCACTACCTGGGCTCCTTCGCCTGGTTAAGTACACTTCATCTATTTTTTATATATATATTTTTCCTGTTAGGAATTTTTCCTTATATATATATATCGGATGACTTACCCAAAGGACATGCCCGTCGACAGACACAAATAAAATCACACACAAACACACATACAAGCTTTTGCAACCGTTGGTCACTTCTTCAGGAAGAGAGGAAGGAAGGAGAGGACAAAGGGAAGGATATGGGTTTTAAGGAAGTGGAAAAGGAGTCATTTCAATATATATATAGGGAAACATTCCTGTTCGGAAAAGTATTCATAAAAAGTAAAGAAAGTTGGACTTATCAGGTGAAAGGCACCGACTTATTGGCACACACATAAATAAAAACATACACATACACACACACAAAACTGAGCTTTCTCTATCTAATCGACTAATCGCTACTGCTCCAAACCAACTGCCATTGTAATTCACAATTGCCACTAGGTCAAGATGAGAACTTGCGCGTGTCTGCTAATCACTGTGCTCCTCATCGCTCTTACCACCACTAGTACATTACTCTGTCACCTGATCTGCCACAGATCATCACCTGTACAGCATCACAAAGTGAGCATGCCTCCAACCTTCACATTCTGTGATGAACTGTGTGTGTCCAGCAGCTTGACACCTAGTTGTGAGTTCACTGTCATTCAGTCAAATACTATACAAACTGCTGATCAGCTTCATCTTTTAATGCCTAAGTGTCTAGCCACAACAATCCACTCAAGTCAGTGGATTTCCCCAATTGTGCCTCTTAGCATCAGCAGAATGATTCATCATTTGTCTATACTCCGTTTATACATTTTTATTGCCATGTCAAGTGTCAATAGTACCATGAGAGTGCAATAAAAGTCATTGTGGGCAGACTTAATAATGTTTTGGCTCACCCGTGTATATAGACATAGGTGTGAAAATATAGTTGTAGGTAGGAGCAGTGATAGTCAGTTTCCACTGTGTACAGGACTGGCCAAGTCGCCGAGTTTCCAGTACGACGAAGATCCATTCTATGGCACTGGCGACGCGATTCCCTGTGGACTACCATCTCCGTGTCCTGCGGTTCGGTCGCCCTGTCCCGGCTCACAACCGCCTATGTCTCCGTCTCCGTCGCCCTGTCCGGCACGCTTACATGGTAGCGTCCCAAGGAGCTTCTACAGGCTGACGGATGAATTGTCGCCGGCGAACAGGTCGCCGCGGCGCACGTAGGTAGAATTGCCAACTATATCACTCCTACCTAGCCATGTTGAACTTATAATCTGACTAGTCCATTACTCTGTGTATCTCATTGGTAATCTAATTTCCTGAGCAGTGCCAGATTTCACTTATAGGTGTTGATGATTTAGATGCATAGTTTATATAGGAATCAAATTGAACATTTATTCATTTGTAAAAGACTTTGAGAAAGTTAACTGAGAGCAACTATTGCTCAAAATGAAGAAAAAGATGGTAACTACTCCATGGATAAACAATTTACGCTACTGGCCATTAAAATTGCTACACAAAGAAGAAATGCAGATGATAATGGGTATTCATTGGACAAATATATTATACTAGAACTGACATGTGATTACATTTTCACGCAATTTGGGTGCAGAGATCCTAAGAAATCAGTACCCAGAACAACCACCTCTGGCCATAATAACGGTCTTGATAGGCCTGGGCATTGAGGGAAATAGACCTTGGATGGCGTGTACAGGTACAGATGCCCATGCAGCTTCAACACAATACCACAGTTCATCAAGAGTAGTGACTGGCGTATTGTGACGAGCCAGTAGCTCGGCCACCATTGACGAGACGTTTTCAATTGGTGAGAGATCTGGGGAATGTGCTAGCCAGGGCAGCAGTCAAATATTTTCCGTGTCCAGAAAGGCCCATATAGGACCTGCAACATGCGGTCCTGCATTATCCTGCTGAAATGTAGGGTTTCGCAGGGATCAAATGAAGGGTAGAGCCACGGGTCGTAACACATCTGAAATGTAAGGGCCACTGCTCAAAGTGCCTTCAATGAGAATAAGAGGTGACCGAGACATGTAACCAACAGCACCCCATACCTACACGCTTCCAATGTGCGTTCACCGCGATTTCACTAAACACGGATGCGACCATCATGATGCTATAAACAGAATCTGGATTCATCTGAAAAAATGTTGCCATTCGTGTACCCAGGTTCATCGCAGGCACTCCTGTCTGTGATGCAGCGTCAATGGTAACCGCAGCAATGGTCTCCGAGCTGATAGTCCATGCTGCTGCAAACATTGTCGAACTGTTCGTGCAGGTGGTTGTTGTCTTGCAAACGTCCCCATCTGTTGACTCACCATTCATTACAGCCATGTGGATAAAATGCCTGTCATCTCGACTGCTAGTGATTTGAGGCCATTGGTACCCTGCACGGCATTCTGTATTGCCCTCCTGACCCCACCAATTTCATATTCTGCTAACAGTCACTGGATCACGAGCAGCAATGTCACGATACAATAAACCGCAATTTCCATAGGCTACAGTCCGACCTTTATCAAAGTCAGAAAAGTGATGTTACGCATTTCTCCTTCTTAAATGAGGCATCATAACAATGATTTACCAGGCAGCACCAGTCAACTGCTGTTTGTGTATGAGAAATCGGTTGGAAACTTTTCTCATGTCAGCCGTTGTAGGAGTTGCCACCAGTGCCAACCTTGTGTGAATGCTCTGAAAAGCTAATCATTTGCATATCTCACCGTCTTCTTCCTGTCAGTTAAATTTCATGTCTGTAGCATGTCTTCTTCGTGGTGTAGCAATTTTAATGGCCAGGAGTGTATGAAGTGCTTATGAATCAAATTAGTTGTAAATTTAGAGCTGTGGCCCATTTAATCAAATATGGACTATACTTATACATTAGTAAATCATTGGTTGATATTAATATAACATATATACTTACCATTCACCTTTACGATGATTTTAGATCTGCTGATAAGACTTTCAGTGAGATGTCTACATCTGCCGAAGAATGGCTTCCTATTTTTTCTCAAAATCCTAAACAAGAGAAGATAGTTATGCTGGGTGCTGCAATTTGACCAACATCGACATTCCCATTAATCCCAGCCTAAAGATTTTCCCCTTGGCTTTAGCTTGTGAATGTGGGCAGGCAGCCAAGTGCATTTAAGTATTGTTATTGTGCACATACCATCAATTGTGGTTTAGTTGACAGTCCACAACACAATGCATTGTCATGCAGATATAAACAGTCATTGTCTCTGATCTATTTCTTCTGAGTTTGTCATTCAAAATATCCTTTCACATCTAGCATTTTACTAACCATAATAAGAGCCACACATGAACCTTGAAACATGCCCGCAAATTGAAGAATAGGAAGTATACACAAAGGAAAGTTGACTGCAATCCACTCCAAAATATATAATGCAAGTGAAAAGTCTGCAATATTAAAATCAAGTAAAGTTCTGTGTTTGAAGTGAAACACGAGCAGATATGTTTGTTTACTTAATTAATTGTCATTTGTAGCTGATGGGATTACGTATGACTTACTTTTATCCATTATGATTATGCACCATATGACTGTGACGTAAAAGAGGTTTCAGAAGTTACTGCAACCAGACACTTTTTTTATGAAGGCTTTTATTTGACCATCAGATAGTAAATACAATACATTTCAGTGCATTTTGGTGGCTTTATGAAGGTTGCTGTGTATCTGTGGCAGGGCTGAAAATGAGAACAAGTAAACACTACATGTGGTACATTATGCAGATTATTTTCAGTATAGATTTGTCCTCAAGGTGTTACTTACAGTTAAGAGATTATTTATAAGTATATGCATTATATGTATTCCTTTGGGAAACATTTTGCAAATGCCACTACATTGCACGGAGATTTCCACAGACAGCACTTCTCTCATATTTTACAAGCTGTAAAAAAACCAAGGTGTATAACTAGACTACAGGTTAATAGATTTCATGTGAATCCAATGATTTTGTTGGTCATCACTCACATTGACAAATGTTTTATCTTATTTACAGGATATAACTGTAATGCCAATTTACAATTACGAGAAGATCAACAGCACCAGAGACAGCTCCATACTAATTTCAGCTAGATTAACATCCCTTCACATAGTAAACCTATTTACCAACCTACCTATAATAGACACACTCTAAATAGTAAAAGATAACCTAATGCTCACAGAATATATGACATCAACTGCGATTGGACAAAGCTGAAAATGTGTACCCAGCCGGGATTCGAACCCGGGTCTCCTGCTTTCTAGGCAGTTGCGCTGACCCCTACACCACTGGGGACACAGTGATCACCGCACGTGCAAGGACTACCTAAGCACGCCTCCCGTCAGATACAATCACTGTCCCCCCAGTGGTGTAGGGGTCAGCACAACTGCCTAGAAAGCAGGAGACCTGGGTTTGAATCCCGGCTGGGTACACATTTACAGCTTTGCCCAATCACAGACATTATCGCAATCAGACGAATGATATTTGTATCACACTGAAAAAAGCTTTTTCAGTTTCTTATGAATTTTCAAATTTTCTGGGTAATTTTCCCAAATTTTTAGTTCATAAGAATGTTCATCTGTCGTTGGTCAAACGATCAAAATTTTATTGCAATCAGATGAATGGTTCTCAACTTATAGTGTTGAGTACATTTAGAAACACATTGAAAAAGTAATTTGGTTCGAATTTTGACAGTTTTCTTTTTAACTGTCCCATTTTTTATTATTATTATTTTTTATTTTTTTATTTTTTTACTGAAAAATTTTCCAAGAACAAAAAAAAAGAATTGCTCCTCTCCGTCATGTGAATAGTCAGTTATAGTGCTGAATTCAATCAAAAACATTTATAAAAATGCCCTTTCAGTTTTTCTCAAATTTTCCAAAAAAATTATTTCATACAAACCTTGTCCTGTCAAGCCGTACTCAAGTGATGCAAACATTTATATTCATAGAAAAAAATCGCTTTCGGTTTTTCCTGAATTTGCCTACTTTCCAGGTGACTTATCCAAAATTTTATTTGATGCAAACATTCCTCTTGCTTTTGACATAAAATGAACAAAATTTTATCACAATTGGACGAATGGTATTGACAGCTCAAGGGATAAAGCTGTTTCAGTTCTCCTGATTTTCCTCTTTTCTGGACAATTTTTCCATATTTTATCACCTTTTAAACCTTCCCTGTACTTATACGAATATTTAAAGACTAAAATTAGCCAAATCAGTTCAGCTGTTCTCGAGTTTTAGCGAGACTAACGAACAGTAATTCATATATATATAGAAAACGGATGACTTACCAAAAGGACAGGCTGGCCGACAGACACAGATAAAATCACACACAAACACACATACAAGGTTTCACAACCGTTGGTCGCTTCGTCAGGAAAAAGAGAAAGAAAGAGGAGGAGAAAGGGAAGGATATGGGTTTTAAGAAAGTGGAAAAGGAGTCATTCCAATCCCAGGAGTGTAAGGACTTACCTTAGGGGAAAAAAGGAAGGTAAACAAATACACACACACACACTCACACATATCCAAACGCAAACACACCTAGACAGACATTTGTAAAAAGCAAAGAAGTTGGACAGAGATACCACTTGAGGCAGAGGCTCTGTCCACAGAACCGTGGCAAAGATGCTAAAGATGGCAGGCAGGAATTTGAATTTAGCGGAGGTTGAGACCAGGCGGGCAACGGGAGGAGAGAATAAGCTGATGGGGAAGTTCCCATCTCCGGAGTTCTGAAAGGTTGGTGTCGGTGGGAAGTATCCAGATAACCTGGACGGTGTAACACTGTGCCAAAATTTGTTGGCCATGCACCAAGGCCTGTTTAGCCACATGGTGATCCTCATTACCAACGAACACTGTCTGCCTGTGACCGTTCATGCGAATGGACAGTTTGTTGCTGGTCATTCCCACATAGAACGCTTCACAGTGCAGGCATGTCACTCTTGGTGGAGTGGGAAGGATGTCATTAAGGATGGATCTCATTTGGGGGCAGGATTTAAGGAAGTCGTATTCTTGCTGGAGAGCCACATTCAGAGTCCGCTCCGGTCCTGGAAAGTAACCGGTGACAAAAGGGGCACTTCAGGAGTTCTTCGGTGGAAGGTTCTGGATTTGGGGGGATGAGGAGGTGGCTCTGGTAATTTGCTTCTGAACCAGATTAGGAGGATAGCTGCGGGATGTGAAAGCTGTTATTAGGTTATTGGTGTAATGGTTCAGGGATTCAGAACTGGAGCAGACTCTTTTGTCACGAAGACCTAAGCTGTACGGAAGGGAATATTTGATATGGAATGGATGGCAGCTGTCATAATTGAGGTATGTTGTTTGTTGGTTGGTTTGATGTGGATGGATGTGTGAAGTTGGCCGTTGGACAGATGGAGTTCGACATCGAGGAACATGGCATGGGATTTGGAATAGGACCAGGTGAATTTGATGGGACTAAAGGAGTTGAGGTTGGAGAGGAAATTCTGGAGTTCTTCTTCACTGTTAGTCCAGATCATGAAGATGTCGTCAATGAATCTGTACCAAACTTTGGGTTGACAGGCTTGGGTAGCCAGGAAGGCTTCCTCTAAGCATCCCATAAATAAGTTGTGGTTTAACTCACTGCCCGATCTAGCTTGAGTGTCACATAGAATCTGCATGTACTGTTTGTTTTTTTCGTCTAAAGCACTAAAACCCACTGTGTTGTCCAAGGAAACAAAACAGAATTTAAGCAGAAAGAGAACCTCAGGTTATCAAGCATTTCTAAGTCTGTGTGGCATTATTAAGTCCAAAGGGCATGAAGCAGTATTGATATATCAAAATATCCACGGGTGTACTTCCGGTCTATAGTGTCCACCAGGCACAATATTTCGGCGATCATACATGTCGCCATCATCAGGTGAAATGACGGACTGAGCGCCTGGAAACGCGCTGGCACGGAGATCCTCACGCTATGGCGGCTCGAAGGGAACTGGGTTCTAGCCCGGTAGTGGGCCATTTAAATACCCTCGGCCCGCGGAGCGACCCCTCCATGGTCCACGCCCTGAGCGTAAATTGCCGTTCCTTGACGTCTTGGTCAAGAGAAGAGCTGATGACACCCTGGTTCATGGTGTATATCGGAAGACAACGCACACTGATCTGTATTTACATGCAGACAGCTGTCACCACTCTTCACAGAGGAATGGGGTTCTTAAAACTCTAGTACATAGGGCGCTCATTATCTCCGATGCAGAGAGTCTTCCCCAGGAATTTGAACACCTGAGAACTGTATTCCGAAAAAATGGGTACTCAGAGTGACAGATTCAGCGGGTTCTCGGCCCAACCACTACAGCACAACTGGTGGAAACGGATGAAAACACGAGGGAGGATGTAGGCACTGTGTTCATTCCATATACCGGCGCACTCTCAGGGAAGGTCACACACATTTTGAAAAAACACCAGGTTGGAAGTGTCTTTTGTCCACCGAATAAAATTCGTGCACTGGTGGGGAGCACCAAAGATGATCTCGGTTTGAGGAAGGCCAGCGTGTATCAGATTCCGTGTCACTGTGGCAAGTCATATATTGGACAGATGATGCGTACTGTCGAGCATCGATGCGTTGAACACCAGAGGCACACACGATTGATGTTTCCGAGCAAGTCGGCGGTCGCTGAACATTGTTTGTCAGACAATCATGCGATGGAGTATGAACGCACTAGGATTCTGGTACAGACATCGAGATACTGGGACTGCATCGGTAGAGAGGCCATTGAAATTCGCTCAAGTGACGACCTCATAAACCGTGACTGTGGCTATAATCTTAGCAAAGCTTGGGAACCACCGATTGGGTTAATTAAGAGTAAATCTAGCAAACGTAACGAAGTGACGACCACGGCGGACAGAGCTCTCACATCGACGTCATCTCAGATGCTGTCGCAATCGGTTCCACTGCACAACCGCGGCATGGGGCGCAGACCATGCAGGGGTCGCTCCAAGGGCCGAGGGTATTTAAATGGCCCGCTACCGGGCTAGAACCCAGTTCCCTTCGAGCCGCCGTAGCGTGAGGATCTCCATGCCAGCATGTTTCCAGGAGCTCAGTCCGTCAGTTCACCTGATGATGACGACATGTATGATCACCGAAATATTGTGCCTGTTGGACACTATAGACTGGCAGTACACCTGTGGATATTTTGATTATCAAATACGCCGGTAGAAATTCAAGAATCACAGTATTGATATAAACCTATCGGAGTCGTGATGGCAGTTTTTTTCAACGTCCTCTTGAGTCATCGGAATCTGATGATACACTTGTTTACAGACCACGACAAAAAAATCTTTCATGCCCGCAAGTGCATGGGTGAAATCTGTGATGTTTGGAATTGGGTATCTGTCCACGGTGGTCTTGTCATTTAGCTTCCGATTGTCCTCACACATATGCCGAGAACCATCACCTTTTTTAGCTAAATGAATGGGAGAAGACCAATTGCTTGATGAAGGTTCGATAATGTTAGAATCAAGCAACTCAAAAATCTGTGCCTCTACTGCTGCAAACTTCTCCGGAAACAGACGCCTTGGTTTGCTAATGACAGGAATGTCATCTGTTAGTCGTAGTCTGTGTATAGTACCATTGGTAACAACTGAGGTTGCAAATTTGAAACACTATGCAAAGCAGCCAAAACACCACAGGAAGGTTTGAAAGTTTGAGCAGGAGCATGGTTAACATGAGATGCAATAGTTTTTTGAGGATAGTTCACCAAAGTGATGTGACGTGAAGACTGGCTTTAGGCTGGGGAAGCTAAAGTTCCAGTTCTCAATTTGGCTGCAGAGTGCAAGGTGCATGGAGGAGGCACAAGAGGACAAGATGTGCACAGCGTGTTGACAGCACATGGGGTAGTCATGGCAACCTTGTTGTGTTTTCAGACCATGGTATTTGCACTGAGAGATTCACTAACATGGAAATTAGTGTCCTTTGAGGCTGCCCGAAGAGATTCAAGGTGCTGCTTGGCAGATGACAGTTGGGACTCATTGTCATCGAGGCAGTGAACAATGTCTTCCCTCTCGTGCTAGAGGCACAATAGTTGTTCATGTTCGGTAGCCCACTTTGACATAAGTAAATTTGACTGTTTAATAGTGTCAGAGCACTCATGAACGATGTTTTCTCTTTCATGGTACAGTTTAAGCATTTCGTCATGTTGACTAGACCACTTTGACAAACGTTTTTCGAACTCATTACTGTTTGTTAAACACTCACAAACTGTCTTGTCAATGGGAGGTGTATAGCTCAACGAATCACACGGAAAGTGTCTGTTAGAGGTGTGATGAAAGACGGCTCAACGAACAACATCAGGAGGTACTGAACAGAATTGGGGAGAAAAGGAATTTCTGGCATACCTTGACTAAGAGAAGGGATCGATTGGTAGGACACATTATTAGACATCAAGGAATAGTGAATTCAGCATTGGAGGTAAGCTTGTGTGGTAAAAACCGCAAAGGAAGACCAAGAGATGGATCCAGTAAGCAGATTCAGACAGATGTAGGTTGCCGTTCCATTCTTATGTGGAGTTGAAGAGGCTTGCTCAGGATAGAGTATTGTGGAGAGCTGCATCAAACCAGTATCCGGACCACAACAACAACACTTCCTGTTTTCCAACTGCATCCCTGCTCCACCTTTCTGCACCACTTCAGAATAGTTTCCCTGTTCTTGTCCAAATCCCACTCCCACGTTCTATTTCTCCATTGCTGCCTAAACCATGGAATCTCTCCCAATGGCCTAACCATTAAAATTCCTTTCTCTGGATCCCATCCCTCCTTTCACAATGACCTTCACCTTTTCAGATTCCACCAATCCTTGTCCCTCACACGTGTAGTACTCCAAAATCACACATCCATGGCACAGGCATCCATGAAGCACCTTTGCTGCCTCCTAAAGATATTGCTAATGTGCAATCCCCAGTACATAAATCCCATATCCAAAATTGAGTTCCTTGCACTCCAGCATTAGGAGGAGCTTTCTAAGACACCACCTTCATAATTTATGCAGCCTGCTGACATCCTGCTGCTGCCTTGGAGCACCACTAGTCAACCCCTATCCCACCGAGAGTGTTCCTCCCTGTGAACGCCTCATAGCACCTACACCTTGCCTCACAAACCTTTTCCACTTGTTACATCATCCAAAACTCTCCACTAACTATCCGCAATACCCAAAACCTTAACAATTCCAGAATACTGTTGTTAAACTTTCTGCCAAAACCCTCAACCCCACAGAAGTATCAATCCTATCCAAAGGTCTCAACTTCAGCCTCAAGCCCAATAATAAGAACTTTGGACTTGTGAAAGACCTCCTCTCCTTCTGCCAATCCTTACAGTGGAAAAACTACTTTGCCACCAATCCTTCGAATCAAAGCCAATCTAATTCCAACATTGAACCATGCCTCACCCAATTCATACCACCATCCAACTCTGACCCTCCCTCACTCCCCCCCTAACCACCATCTGGTCACATTCCAGGAATTCCTCACATCTAACTTGCCATAGTCATCATTCCCCAAGTCACTCCCTAAGAATACCAACCTTTTGGCAGTAGAATAGGCAGCCTTACACATCTCAAAACAGATCACAACCTAATCATCCTCCCTGCAGACAAGGGTTCTACCAATGTTGTAATGAATCACAGTGTTTACATGACAGAAGGCCTACACTAATTGTCTGATCCCTACACCTAAAAGTTGTGCCAGGATGATACTATCCCAAAAGTCTAAAATAACCTACAATCCCTGCTAAAATGTTATAGTCCTTCCCAGAACCTCACCCAAATCCATCTCCCTCCTCACTCCAGCAACACCCTACAGACCTACATTTATATGCATCCCAAAATCTATAAACCTAACAGTCCTGGTTACTGTTCTCCCACAGAAAGGATTTCAGCCCTTGTTGACCAGCACCTCTAACCAATTGCTCAAAACCTACCCACTCACATCCAAGATACCAACCACTTCCATCACAGATGCTCCACCATCCCCACACCTTTACCTCCTAGACCCTTACTTGATGCTACTTCGTTGTATACCAATGTCCCACATGCCTGTGGTCTTGCTGCTCTTGAACACTACCTTCTCAACATCCTCCAGACTCCAAGCCCAATGCCTAAATCCTTTTTACCCTTACAAATTAAATAGTAACAAACAATAACTTTTCTTTTGAAGGAAAACTATACAACCAAATCTGCGGCACAGCCATGGGCACCCATATGTCACCAGCCTAGACAAACCTATTTATGGGCCTTCTAGAGGAAATGTTCCTAGCCTTCCAAAACCCCTGATCTGGTTCAGGTTCAACGATTATATTTTCATGATTTGTACTCAGGGCCAGAACACCTTATCCTCGTTCCTTCAAAACCTCAACTCCTTCTCCCCCATTAGTTTCACTTGGTCCTTCTCAAACTGCCAAGTCACATTCCTGGAAGTTAACCTTCACTTCACTGCAGCTACATCCACAACTCCATACAAATTAAACATATTAATTACCAACAGAACCCGCACTTTGATACCTGCCATCCATTCCACATCAAACAATCCCTCCCATACAGCCTTGCCACCCATGGACTGCAAATTTTCAGTGATGAGAAATCCATTACCCATTATGCTGAAGGCCTTCGGAGACAGACATTACCCTCCTAACCTAATCCGCAAACATATTATCCGTGCCATATCTCCATACACCACAATTCTTCCTCCAACCCCAGTAACCAGTCGCAACAGAGTGTCTTTGTCACACAACACCACCACGGACTGGAAGAACTAAATCATGTCCTTCAAGTATGGCTTTGATTATCTGCCATCATGCCTTGAAATGAGAGACATACTACCCAAGATCCTTCTGACCCCTACTAATTTTAGAACATGTTGTAGGAGCTGCCAGTGATTTCAGGGCTGCCTGGCTGTCTGAATAGATATAGATGCTACGATCTTTGTATAACCTACACAAATTCTCCTCCACACATGCCCTGATGGCAGTGATTTCGGCCTGGAATGCTGAGGCCAGTTTCCCTAGAGAGATGACGCCCTCTAGTCTTGGCTGCACCCCATATACCCCGGCCCCAACACCTTGGTCTGATTTTGACCCGTCAGTGAACCAGACAATATCCCCCGTACGGTGTCGAACTATTTTCTCCCACTGCTCCCTGCTTCCAATTGTTATATTGAAAGGCTTGTTAAAGCAGTATGGGGTTATAATATAGTCGGCTGGCATTTCCCCAACCTTTCCTATGTTTACCTCACTCACTATTTTAGTGTGTGATTCTGGATATCCCAAAGAGTTCCAGTTGTTGCCAGATTTGAGTCTGTATGCACCAGCCACTGCCTCCATCTTGACCCAAAGGTGTAATGGGGGCATATCCAGCATGATTTCCATCCCAACAGTTGGTGTGCTGCTAATTCCGCCTGTTATGGCTAAGCAGGCTAATCTCTGCACCTTACCAAGCTCCTTAGCAGCAACCTGCTGTGCTACCTTCTTCTACCACACGACTGCCCCATAGGTGATCCTGGGTCTAATACTGTGGTGTATATCCAGTGCATACCCTTGGGGCTCAGGCCCCAATTTTTGCCACAAGCTCTCCTGGTACTTACTAGAGTACCTTTTGCCTTGGTGCAAATATTCCTAATGTGAGGGGTCTATGGCAGTTTCTCATCTAGGGTAACCCCTAGATATTTCACTGTCCCCTTCACAGGTAGCGCTTCATTGAAAAGCGTTAGATTCCAATTTGAATGTTGTATATGCTTCTTTGTGAATGGTACAACAACAGTCTTCTTAGGACTAACCCCCAGATCCTGTTTTCTGCACCAGTCTTACACAATGTTCAATGCACCTTGTGCCATATTCTTCACTGTGTCAGCAAATTTGCCAAGTATTACTATGACAAGATCATCTTCGTATCCTTAGCAAAAGTACTGCCTAGAGTTTAATTCTCCAATGAGATCATTCACCACTAGATTCCACAATAAAGGGGAAAGAACTGTAGGCAACCCCTAGTGGTGTTGATTATCATTTTTTCATCTATCATGGTAGCCTCTACCTTTCTTCCACTGAGCATGGCCCTAGTCCACCTACATATAGTGGTCCCTAGGTCATGCACCTCCGCTGCCCTAACCATGGAATCAAAGGTCGTGTTGCTAAAAGCCCCCTTGATGTCCAGGAAGATACAGAGGGCTATTTCCTGAAAGTATAGACCTTTCTCCACCTTCCCAACGAGTAGGTGGAGAGCTGTCTCACATGTTTTTCCTGGCTGATATGCATGTTGGTTTGAATGCAGAGGAGCCCTACTCCAACATGCTCATTAACCAGCTTTTCTAATGTCTTAAGAATGAAGGAGGACAGGCTGATTGGTCTCATATCCTTGGCCTTGTTATGATCAATTCTCCCTGGTTTTGGAATGAAGACAACCTTCACTGCCCTCCAGGCATTGGGAATGATTCCTGCTGCTAGGCTAACCCTGAATAACCTGCATAGGAATCTAATAAGATTATCTCCCACTTGTTGCAGGAGAGCTGGAAAGATTGCATCGGGCCAGGTGACTTGAACGGTTGAAATGTTCCCACCGCCCTTCGGACCTTACTGAAATCGACAAACTCCTTGACCAAATCCTTTGCGAATACCTGAGAACCTTTGTCTCTCAGGAATTGCATTCTGGTCTGAGTTATCCACCAGAGTATATTGAATAAAGTGAGTCTTGAGGAGCAGTTCCAGTGTTTCATGTGCTGTCTTTGAATACTCCCCATCCTCCTTCCTCAATGTTTCTCCTGGATTAGTTGGTACCCTTGTGAGGATTTTATGAAGTCTCGCTTGAACAGCCGTGCCCTCCACTTCCTCACAGAATACCTTCCAGGATGCCTCCTTTGCCCGTCTGATGGCAAGGTTGTAATTGACAAGGGCCTCACGATATTTTGCCCATTGTCCTTTGCGCCTCGCAAGGTTAAACAGTCTTCGTACCTGTTTCCTTTGCACTTCCAAGTTATTATTCCACCAAGGCACACTCCTATTTGTGCACTTCTTGGCAATTGAGCAGTTGTCCTGGTATGAGGTCACTATAGCAGAGGTTACGGCATCTGCTTCTTCCTCAAACTCTGCTGGATTCCGTATCGAAGTTTTAATTTGCGATAGGCTGAAATCAAGGTCTCTCCTATACATCTCCCAGTCCGTTTTCCTGGGATTCC
Organism: Locusta migratoria; assembly: GCA_026315105.1. Classification (NCBI taxonomy): domain Eukaryota; kingdom Metazoa; phylum Arthropoda; class Insecta; order Orthoptera; family Acrididae; genus Locusta; species Locusta migratoria. The sequence goes on along the minus strand of CM048744.1, from coordinate 853,580,210 downwards.
TATAGGCCGTGGTCTGTCTGGTTCCCATTTCAACCTTGAATTTAATATACATGTGATCTGATGAGGATGGCTCCACTGTTTGACGTAACTTCCCATCATCATGGAATCAAAAGTTATGTCAATTACTTCTTCCCTTCTACTATTCCTGAATGTAGGTTCATCACCCCTATTCAGGATCTCCAAGTTGTTAGATAGGAGAAATTCAAGAAGGTGCTCACCTCTACTGTTGGTGTCCTTGCTGCCCCATGTTACAGTAGAACCCCGATTTAACAAACCCCCATTTAACGAAAACCCGCTTTTAACGAATATTTCCGTCGGTCCCGGCGAAACTCTCATTAGAATAACGTTATTTTTCCCCGCTTTTAGCGAACCCCGCTTTAAGGAAAAGTCCGCTTTTAAGGAACAAACATGAAAAATTCTGGAAATTAAAATTTTGCTTTTACGCAATTCCTAATTGTGGGCAAGTTAATTTGTTTCGTTTTTTCCACAGAATTAGGAATTTGTGTTTACGTGACGTCGGTTATCGATTCTTTAAGTCAATGCATATCGAACATCTTTGCAGCGATACCGTATAAGCAGCCGTAATCGATTCTTTCCGTCGATAGGTTAACGTATCGAATACCAGTGCAGCGATACCGGAGAAAGCGTTTGACGAATCAGCTAGCTAAGTAGCTATTTCCCCTTCGACCATAGATATGGTCGAAGTATTTCCCTCATGTCTTCCATGTGTTATGGTCACGTGGTCTGCCGTCAGTCGAAAATTACGAAGCGCGAGCTGTGAAATGTTGTCTTGTGTTTTACTTCAGATTCACTTTTTCAGGGTGTGTGACAATGGCAAAGAATACGATTTGGCGCGTCTTCTTTGTGCGACTTTTAGAAACAGGGAACATTGTTAAATGCCGAATCTAGCGGTACCTTTGGTTGCAAAAAGACGAATATTCGTGTGACAATGTTCAGTTGTACTTATTAAATGTTTTGAAGGCGTGCGAATTACATAGCTGCATTCCTGTAAGCGGAAAATTTATGCAAAACAGGTTCGAAAATCGCCTTGCTAGATTAGTGTGGAAAATGCACTGTTTTCGAACTGCTTAGAAAACTTAATAATCTCTCGTTTCAGAGTAAGTGCAAAGTGTGGAAACTGAACCAGTGGAGAAAACATTACGACTAATAAAAGGTTATAAGGCCAGGCATTAAGTTACCCCTACGTAATTAAAAACTGCAATGCGTTTAAAAATTACCTCATACATCAAATGCCTGAATGACTTCGAGAATTGTCAAGTATTTAGCCCCAAAGACGGGTGGGTTAAAAGGCAAATTAACTGTCGGTGGCCGCCGATTGAAGTGTTAACGCGATGATGATCCCGCAGTGAAGGCATCCAAACAGCTAATAACGTCTTTAGGCTACGTTTTTCTCTTTGTAAACAATTTGGTGTTGTGGATAATTTTTTACTGGTAATATATCGCAAAATCGTGACACATTTCTAGAGGATACGTTTAAGTTTTGACGAATTTACACTGTAATGTTATTGCTGCTCCTTTAGCTTGCAAAATGAAAAGTTGTGTTATTGTAGTTACCGGCATAACGAAATAATCGAAAATCTTAACATATTTGTAGAAGCGCTAAAGACCTGTTTGTCGTGCGCCCAAACTCCTTATAGATCAATATTTTTAGAAAATGTTTTTGACAAAATAACAATGGAAATAATTTTGAAGAAGGTACAGGTTGTTAACCTCGAACCAGGGAGAAGGCGATTGCATATTCTGCAGAAAAGAAAGCGCTGGAGTACTTTAGAAAAAGTACATTGAGTATCAGTCGGTTCTCAAGTATAGTGTAAGTCTGATGTACGGCACCAATTTTTGCACCTGTAGTCAGCTCTTTTAAAGTAGCTGAGTCAATAAAATCAAACATCAACCACATAGTGATAACTTTTGTCATTACAGTATGCTGGTAAAACAAAATGGTCATCTCTTTTCGACTTAATAAAAAATATTTTTTTCTGCAGAAAGTGTGATGTATTTAAAATTGTAGCAGATTACTGGTATGTTAGTAATTAAATAGCTTCTATAACACCTACACATGCTTGAATTATGTCTCTGAGTCACTCCTCCTGTGTACCTAGGCAAAACCCCCATTTAAGGAAAACCCCTATTTAAGGAATAAATATTTCGGACCCCTGAGATTCGTTAAAAAGGGGTTTTACTGTAGATTGTAGGCATTGGCATCACATTCCACCAACAGTTCGTCACCTTGCCGATGGCAGGCTTCTGTCAGTCTCCTCACTTCCAAAGAAGGAGGAGAGCTGTCTTCATAAGGAAGGTATGCTGAGGCCAAAACAATTTCCCTCGTGATACCTTCCTCACGTTGCTGCATCCTGATGGTCACCAGGTCCCTGGAACAAAAACCCATCATTGGTATCAAAGGTATTCCATTTCTAACATAAATGCATGTTCTGGAGTTGTTTAGATTTCTAGCATAAGTCAGTTTACCGCCGAGGTCCGATACACCCCCTTTGTATAAATAGGGTTCTTGTATCAGGGCCACGTCCACCTCCTGTCTCCCCAGGTGACGGCTCAGGGCAGCAGTGGCCCCTTTACTGTGCTGCAGGTTTATCTGCAGCACTTCCAGTCCCCATCTTGCTGCCATTATTGCCTTTAAGGTCTTTGATTACCCTGACAGCCACCTGAAAGAACCCTAAAAACAGTTTCAGGCCTTGCTCTCGTATTGCCTTCAGGGACTTCTCTCCGACCTCCACCACCAGGGTTCATCCTTGCGGAATGACCTTTTGGTTAATTACCCTCCAATCCTCTGTCGAGACTTTTGGGTTCTGGACCCTTATTTTCTCTAACAGTCTTTGGAGGGACATCCTTAAGGATCTTTGGTACCCATATTGATACCTTTGCGGTCTTCAGGAGTTCGGTTGCTGTCTTGACCAGCAGCTTTGCATCCTCCCATGGGGATATCATGGGCACCTTGTCCTGAAGCCACACTGCTGAGTGCTCCTCCTTGCAGACAAAAATGAGGGCACCACAATCTAGATAGACCCTACTAAATTTTGGTCCTGGACCAGCGTCCTCCCCAATCTCTTCAAAGAGGGCCATCTGCACGAGCTCCTCCTGTTGCAAGGTGATGCTCACCAGTGGGTATTCTTCTTGGACAACCGCCATTCTAAGGACCAAGACTGCTGTACTATAGGTCTGTTTTCCTATTTCCTGCCTCAGCCTTTTAGGATCACGCTTGTCCAGAGAGGAGGGAGTCTTAGATTCCTGCCTAACTCTCTTGCCACCTGTCTTTGATGTCGAGGGCATCTGTGTATCCCCTTTGACCTGAGGCAGTTTCTTTTGGGAGTCTTGGGCTCAAGCCCTTTTGATTCCCTCCACTTATGCTTAGGAAGCCATTCTTTTCCTTCCATTTGCTTCTTTTCCTTGAGAAGTTTCCTCCTCTGAGCCCCAGACAAGCCCTTAATCCTAATCTGGTCCAACTTCTCTGTTACAGTTCCCACTTCTTGCTCACGTCTAGACCCTCATTCAGAAGTAGGAGTGCACTCCATCAGTCCTGATCCCGATGTCTGAGTATCTGAGGTCTCAGATTGCCCCTCAGATTCTTTTAAAATACTTTCTTTCTCTGTGTTAATCTTAGTCCCACGAGATTTGGGGATTTATATGGTCCACACCACGATAACCCCACGTGGTGCAAGGCTACTTACTCAGGAAGGTCGCACGGTATCCCTGAGGCTTTGTTCGAGACACATCCACCCATGTGCCACACACCCATCGGCACGGATCGCATCACACCTTGGGTTGGGAAAGAAGTGGGAGAGGATAAGGAACACAGGACGTTGTGGGACTCACTCGGTCAGATCAATCAGCTGAGGCCTTACTGGCAGTAGGTTCTCTACCTTCGGTATAGCCCTCAGCTTCACAAGTGCACAATGCGCAAGTCTCTCCACCCGCAAAGACAGTGCTTCGTCAAGGTGGTGTCCCCCGGAGAGGTAGTTTAGTGGGTTACTCCTACTGCCTTTCTTGAATATAGGTGTGACCTGTGCAACTTTCTAATTTTTTGTTACAGATCCTTCTATGAGAGAGTGGTTGTATATGGCTATTAAGTAACGAGCTATCACTTCAGCATAATCAGATAGAAATATAATGGGTATACTTTCCGGACCAGAAGACTTGTTCTTGTTAAGTGATTTTAGTTGCTGCACTACACCGATGATATCTACTTCTATGTTACTCATTACGGCCTCTGTTCATAATTCGAAATCTGGGATATTAGTTTTGTCTTCTTTGGTGAATGCGTTTATAAAAGCTATGTTTAGTAACTCTGCTTCAGTAGTGCTGTCATCAGCAGGATCACCATTACTATCACACTAACTCTGTGCCAAGATGTGCTGGCCGTGCACCAAGGCGTGGTTAGCCACAGGGTGATCCTCATTACCAACAAACACTGTCTGCCTGTGACATTCATGCGAATCGACAGTTTGTTGCTGGTCATTCCCGCATAGCCGGAAAACGCTTCACAGTGCAGGCATGTCAGTTGGTAAATCACGTGGGTGCTGTCACAAGTGGCTCTGCCCTTAATTGTGTACACCTTCTGGGTTACAGGACTGGAATAAGTGGTGGTGGGAGGATGCATAGGGCAGGTTTTACACTGGGGGCAGTTACAAGGGTAGTAGCCGGAGAGTGGGGAAGGTGGTGTGGTGATTTCATAGGTATGGACTAGGAGGTTATAGAGGTTAGGTGGGCGGTGGAAAGACACTCTTGGTGGAATGGGAAGGATATCATGAATTATGGTTCACATTTTTGGACAGGATTTAAGAAAGTTGTATCCTTGCTGGAGAGCCACATTTAAGTCCGCTCCAGTCCAGGAAAGTAACCGCTGACAAGATGGGTACTTTTAGGATCCCTGTTTGGGAGGTTCTGGGTTTGGGGGAAGAGGAAGTGGCCATGGCTATTTCCTTTTGTATCAGATCAGGAGGGTAGTCGTGGGATCTGAAAGCTGTCATCAATTATTGGTGTACTGGTTCAGGGATTCAGGAATGGAGCAGACTCATTTGCCACAAAGACCTAAGTTGTAGGGAAGGGACCATTTGATATGGAATGGATGGCAGCTGTCATAATGGAGGTATTGTTTTTTGTTGGTTGGTTTGATGTGGACGGATGTGTGAAGTTGGCCATTGGACAGACAGAGGTTGACATCAAGGAAAGTGGCATGGGATTTGGAATAGGACCAGGTGAATTTGATGGGACCAAAGGAGTTGAGGTTGGAGAGGAAATTCTGGAGTTCTTCTTCACTGTTGGTCCAGATCATGAAGATGTCGTCAATGAATCTGTACCAAACTTCAGGTTGACAGCAGACTTGGGTATCCAGGAAGGCTCCCTCTAAGCGTCCCATAAATAAGTTTGCGTACAATCGGCCGGCCTGGATGATTAGGTTTGTGAATTTTAGGAAGAAGGTAGGGGTGCGGGGTCTTGGTGGGGTCATGAGTTTGATGGACTCAGGTGAAAGGTTTTGTAGGTGGCCTAAGGATCTGAGGATTCCCTGAAGCTCTGCCTGGACATCAGGAATGGGGTCACCATGACAGACTTTGTAGGTAGTGTTGTCTGAAAGCTGACGCAGTCCCTCAGCCACATACTCCCGTCGATCAAGTACCACTGTCGTGGATCCCTTGTCGGCAGGGAGAATGATGATGGAATGGTCAGCCTTCAGATCACGGATAGCTCGGGATTCAGCTGCGGTAATGTTGGGAGTAGGATTAAGTTTTTTTCAGGAAGGACTGAGAGGCAAGGTTGGAAGTAAGGAATTCCTGGAAGGTTTGAAGGGGGTGATTTTGAGGAAGAGTGGGTGGTTCTCGCTGTGATGGGGGACGGAACTGTTCTAGGCAGGGTTCAATTTGAATGATGTCTTGGGGAACTGGATCATCAGGAGTAGGATTATTTTTCTTTGTGGCAAAGTGATATCTCCAGCCAAGGCTACGAGTATAGGATAGTAGGTCTTTGACAAGGGCTGTCTGGTTGAATTTGGGAGTGGGACTAAAGGTGAGGCCTTTGGATAGGACGGAGGTTTCAGATTGGGAGAGAGGTTTAGAGGAGAGGTTGACTACTGAATTGGGATGTTGTGGTTCAGGATTGTGTGGATTAGGATTGTGAGGATTAGGATTGTGAGGTTTGGGGGGGAGTGGAGCTGGAAGTGGGAGATTGAGTAGATGGGAGAGACTGGGTTTCTGTGCCATAAGAGGAGCTTGAGGTTTATTGGAGAGGTTGTTGGGGGAGAGTGTATTGCCTTTCCGGAGGTGGGTGACCAGGAGTTTGGGTAGTTTTTTGAGGTGGAGGGTGGCAAGCTGTTCCAATTTTTGGTTGGCCTGTAAAAGGATGTTCTGAACTCTAGGTGTGGATGTGGGAGTGGAAAGGTTGAGGATTTTGATCAGGGATAGGAGTTGACAGGTGTGTTCATTGGCGGAGTTGAGGTATAGGTTAAGGATCAGGCGGGTGAGAGCTGTGGATTGTTCTGTTTGGAATTGGTATAAGGCAGGATGAAAGGATGGGTTACAGCCAGAGATGGCAACTTTTAGTGTGAGGCCCTTGGGGGTGATGCCAAATGTTAAACAAGCCTGAATGAAAAGAATGTGTGACCTTAATCTGGCAAGGGTAAAGGCATGATTGCGGAGGGAATATAAATAAAACTTGATGGGTTCTATGTAGGGTGACATGTATAGTATGGAAAAGAAAAAAAAGGAAACTGAACTGAATGGTGCAAAGAAAAAAAAAAAAGTGAATAAATAAAATATATATGGGATATATATCAAGTGCCCAATCAGGTGGCCAATTGCTTTACAATAATCTAATGTTTGTTATTCCATGAGCAGTATGATGATTAAATTATTAAAATAAATAGGAAGAAAATACAATAAACAAGGAATAAAATTTGACTGTAGCAGGAAGAAGACAGCGTCGGTAACATATAAAAAAGTTTTTTATTACTGTAATAATGCTTGGTCGACTTTGGCATCCTCCACTTCTCTGTTGAATTTTGTACAAAATACTTTCTCCTTTGCAGCAGTAGTCTAAATTTACAATACCTTCTTGCTTCAATAGCTTCAATAGTTACTGAGTGCATTTTTTGTAAGTCGTTAGTGTATGTCAGAATATACGACAGTCGTGTTCAAAAAATTCTCCATGCAATATCAAAACTTATTTATTGGTCAAAATTTAATAGTTTCTGGCATAGAATTCTCCTTTTTGATAAACATTTGGATTCCAGGTGTAATTGTGAACAATTGATGACTGTGAAGGATTCGTCATTGTTGTTGAGGCCATAAAATTATCAGTATTTAATTTAGGATCCAGTGATATATAAAACATGGTTTGCCCTAATTTATTTAAACAAAAGGTATATATGAAATCATGTTGTGCAATAGTTTATAACATGTAGCAGTATTGTTTTTATACAAATTAGTATCTATATAGGTTCAGCAATTTCCGAAACTAAGTGTAATGCATTTTTAGTGTTTGCAGCTATTATTTACGAAAGTATTAAAAACTGAAAATTACGTAAAAGGACAGTCAAAGTTATATTTAAATCAACGTACTATTTCTTAAAAGCGTTTTACTAATAGTGTTAATAGAATTTCAAACAGAAGGCGAAAATGTAAATATCACATGTCCGGTAATGAAGTTTTACTTTAGGTATCAGATATTTCGTGTTTCTATGTTGGCAACTGATTTTTAGGAGTGCACAACATAGCAGAAACGTTACAATGTGAATATCAGTTTCTTAAATGAATGGCAAACTCCTGTGTCGATAGAGACACGAGTTACATATAATATCTTGACTAATACCTCACGCAGGATAGGTGCAGAAATAGAAAACCAATCTGCTGCTGAAAGTACAGCCAGTTGGGCAAAACAGTTATTTTAACAAATTCAAACTCATTATGCACAGATGCAAACACAAATGCGAGCAATGTGAATGCAAATGGCAACAAAGGAATCTTTTGCTAATTTGCTGACGAGTATGCAAGAACATTTAGCTCACATGCAGGCGAATTTAGAATGCAATATGCACAAAATGAATCCAAAGTTTGAAAGATCAAATTTAGTGCAAGACCTCTTAGGTCTACAAGTGGATAGAATACCAACAGATGGGGAAAGCCTCAAAGCAATGAAACAATCAGTTGAATGATCAATAAATACAAATAAACAAAACTTAGGCGAACATAGGTATATCCCGTAGAACAACTGTCACCAGAAATTGGTTCATTAAAAGTTGAACAGAGAGCTACTAACACTGAGATAACAGAATGTAAAAAACAAGCAGACATAGACACATGATTACCAGTACCGATATGCTATCTAAATGCAAACCCCATAGCAGGATTAAAAATAAACTATACACTTTCTAAAACATATATACTATATCAAATCAAACAACAGTAGTTCATAAAATGTATCCAGACATGTTTAAAAATATGTATTTAGGTGTCACTCCACCCTTGCAAGAGCTCAAAGTATGGAAGTTTCATCTAATAACAGGTGTTGGTAAATTCCTTTATGATATGAGGGTGTATAATTCATTTTATGTAATGTTACCCACAATCACTTTACAGAAACTACAAGTAAAATCCTCACAAAACAATGCTAAATCCAAAAACCTTTCCACCAAACCAGCAGGATACAGTACAAGATCATATTCGTAATTAATAATTTGTTTAGCCCATTGAGTAGAAATCTAAAGCGGATTACATTATAATTTCGTAAATAACCCTAGACAGCCAACTTAGTTAGAGTCTTCTAACTCGTGGAGCGAACAACTGATTGTGGACAGTCGACAGTTCAAGGCAAAGTTATCTGCTAGCAAAGAGTTTAATTAAATGTGAGATGTGACTAGTGTGGCATAGTACATGTAAACAAACCGAGTAAAACAACAAAATTGTGACACCAGATATCCATTACGGTTCTAAATAATGACTACGTATAAAACTGAAGATATTTACAAATTATCTACACAGTGTAAGCTGAAATGAATTATTCACAACGTATTTATGCGGAACTAAAATACACTATTTACAAGACCGTTATATACACAATTACTAAACTTAATATAACACACGAATTAATACTAACTAAAACTAATTGCACCCTTATTGACTACACATACCAACAAACTATATCAATAAAACTAGTAACTAAAACAATCCCTTATAGCTGGCTGGACTTAACTACTTTAAAAACTATATACACAGATTATGCTAAGAACTATAAACATAACTAAATAATAATGAGGTTCTAACCTAACAAACAGCTAACCAAATATATATTTACTTACCTGATACGAGGTGTCAATTAAACAATACAGAATATATATTATATATATAATAGAAGATAAGGCAATCTATCCAGTGTACCTCGCAAGCAGGTTTGAAATAATGAATAACAAGAGTAAGAGAGAACACAGAGATATGAGGGCGGTAAGTAGAGGTCTTTAATGATAGCTCATTACAGAGGCAGTAGTACACCTGTAAATATGTATATCATTTTAGGCATAAATAAGTTTGACCAACTTACATGTTAGCTTGAGGTATTGTGGATATTGTTTGAGATGCACTACCTGGTGATACTGTGAGTCGTGTGATACTTGAAAAGCTTTAATTATTAGATTTATTGTGCTATGGCATGTGGTGCCTATTTGCGCCTTTGTCAGATATTTCCGACGTGGTATCTGAAATGAATTATTGTGGCCTCCGCAACTCTGACTTTTCTTTTCTATTATTCTAGTCTGCAAGTACATGGATATGAAAGTATGAATGTGTGAATTATGATGAATGTGAGATGTGTTTCAAGATGGAAAATTATATGCTTACCAATATTATAATATACTATCTTGAAACTGAATGGGATAAGCTATTGAAGAATGAATCACAAACAATCATGGAGTACACAAATCTCTGAGGTCATTATAAAACTTACAGTCATGATTTAGTAAAGAATGTTAAAGAAGTTAAGTACACTTTCTCATGAAGGAGTCCTAAAATAAAACACCCTGTCAGAGAATAATTATCACCAAATATTTCTCTCTCCCGCTCAGAGCAAAATTTTGTAAATATATTAATTGATTGTAACATCAGCTAATGTGGCTTTGCCACACAGCTACTGCAAACGGCTGAAGGCAAGGGGAAACTACAGCCATTACCTTTCCCGACGACATGCAGCTCTACTGTATGAACGTATGATGATGGAATCCTCTCGGGTAAAATTTTCCGGAGGTAAAATAGTCCCCCATTCGGATCTCCGGGCGGGGACTACTCAGGAGGATGTGATCATCAGGAAAGACAATACTGGCATTCTACGGGTCGGAGCGTAGAAAGTTAGATCCCTTAATCGAGTAGGAAAATTAGAAAATTTAAAAAGGGAAATGGATAGGTTGTAGTTAGATATAGTGGGGATTAGTGAAGTTCGGTGGCAGGATGAACAGGATTTCTGGTCAGGTGAGTACAGGATTATAAATACAAAATCAGTTGGGGGTATCACAGGAGTAGGATTGATAATGAATAAGAAAATAGGAATGCAGGTAAACTACTATGACCAGCACAGTTATCGCATTATCATTGTGAAGATAGATATGAAGCCAACACCGACCACAGTAGTACAGGTTTATATGCCAACTAGCTCTGCCGATGATGAGGAAATCGAAGAAATATATGAGGAACTAAAGGAAATTATTCAGATAATTAAGGGAGAGGAAAACTTAATTGTTATGGAAGACTGGAATTCGGTAGTAGGACAAGGAAGGGAAGGGAAGATAGTAGGTGAATATGGTCTGGGCAAAAGGAATGAAAGAGGAAGCCGCCTGGTAGAATTTTGCACAGAACATAACTTAGTTATAACAAACACCTGGTTCAAGAATCACAAAAGAAGGTTGTATACATGGAAGACACCGGGAGATACCAGATAGATTTTATAATGGTAAGACATAGATTTCGGAACCAGGTTTCACAGTGTAAGACATACCCAGGGGCAGATATAGACTCTGACCATAACTTGTTGGTAATGAACTGTAGGCTGAAACTGCAGAAACTACAAAAAGGTAGGAAAATAAGGAGATGGGACCTGGATAAATTGAAGGAACCTGAGGTTCTTAAGAATTTCAGAGGGAGCTTTAGGCAACAATTGACCGAAACAAGGGAAAATAAAACAGTAGACGAGGAATGGGTAAAATTGAGAGATGAAATAGTGAAGGTAGCAGAGGACAAAATAGGTAGGAAGGCAAGACCTACAAAAAATCCTTGGATATCACAGGAGATACTAAATTTAATCGATGAAAGGAGAAAATATAAAAATGCAGTAAATGAAACAGGCAAATGGAGTACAGACGACTAAGAAATGAGATTGACAGGAAGTGCAAAATGGCTAAGCAGGAGTGGCTAGAAGGCAAATGCAAGGATGTAGAAGAATGTATAAATAGGGGAAAAATAGATACAGCCTACAGGAAAATAAAAGAAACATTTGGAGATAAGAAAAACAGCTCTATGAATATCAAGGACACTGATGTAAAACCAGTTCTCAGCAAAGAAGGGAAAGCTGAAAGGTGAAAAGAGTATATAGAGGGGCTCTACAAAGGAAATGAACTTTGAGACAATATTGTAGGAAGGGAAGAGGATGTAGATGAAGATGAAATATGAGATATTGTACTGAGAGAAGAATTTGACAGAGCCCTGAAAGACCTAAGTCGTAACATGGCCCCTGGAGTAGATGATATTCCCTCAGAACTACTGAAGTCTCTGGGAGAACCAGCCATGACAAACCTGTTTCACCTGGTGTGTAAGATGTATGAGACAGGCGAAGTACCCTCAGACTTTAAGAAAAATGTTATAATCCCCATTCCAAAGAAAGCAGGTGCAGACAGGTGAAAACTACAGAGCCATCAGTTTAATAAATCCTGGTTGCAGAATATTAACATGAATTATTTACAAAAGTATGGAAAAGCTGGTAGAAGCCGACCTTGGGGAAGATCAGTTTGGGTTCAGGAGAAATGTAGGAACACGGGAGGCAATACTCACTTTACGGCTTATCCTAGAAGATCGATTAAGAAAAGGCAAACCTACATTTCTAGCTTTCGTAGATTTGGAGAAGGCTTTTGACAATGTTGATTGGAATAAACTCTTTCAAGTTCTGAAGCAAGCATGAGTAAAATATAGGGAGCGTAGGGTTATTTACAACTTGTACAAAAACCAGACAGCGGTTGTCAGAGTTGAAGGGCATGAAAGGGATGCAGTGGTTGGAAAGGGAGTGAGACAGGGTTGTAGTCTTTCTCCATTGTTATTCAATTTGTACATTGAGCAAGCTATAAAGGAAAGCAAGGAGAAATTTGGAGAAGGAATTAAAGTTCAGGGTGAAGAATTAAAAACATTGCGTTTTGCCGACGACATAGTAATTCTGTCAGATACAGCAAAGGACCTGGAAGAGCAATTGAACGGAATGGACAGTGTGCTGAAAGGTGCATATAAGATGAACATTAACAGGAGCAAAACTAGGGTAATGGAGTGCAGTGTAAGAAAATCAGGTGATGCTGAAGGAATTAGATTGGGAAACGAAGCAATAAAGGAGGTAGGTGAGGTTTGATACTTGGGCAGTAAAATAACAAATGATGATCACAGTACAGAGGATATAAAATGTAGAATGGCAATGGGTAGAAAAGCGTTCTTGAATAAGAGAAATTTGTTAACATCAAATATTGATTTAAGCCTAAGGAAGTCCTTTCTGAAGGCATTTGTATGGAGTGTTGCCTTATATGGGAGTGAGACATGGACGATAAACAGTGCGGGCAGGAAGAGGATTGAGGGTTTTGAAATATGGTGCTACAGAAGAATGCTGAAGATTAGGTAGGTGGATCACGTAACTAATGAGGAGGTACTGAACAGAATTGGGGAGAAAAGAAATTTCTGGCATACCTTGACTAAAAGAAGGGATAGATTGGTAGGACACATTCTTAGACATCAAGGAATTGTGAATTTAGCATTGGAAGGAAGTGTGTGGGGTAAAAATCGCAGAGGAAGACCAAGAGATGGATACAGTAAGCAGATTCAGACAGATGTAGGTTGCCGTTCTTATGTGGAGATGAAGAGTCTTGCTCAGGTTAGGGTATTGTGGAGAGCTGCATCAAACCAGTCTCCGGACTGAAGACCACAACAACAACAACATTAATTGGTTAGCTGAACCAAATGAGGGACATAAGGAGTGTCTCCTTATTGCACAAATAAAACGCCACAATATTTAAGCCAGCAAAACGAAAATTACATGAAAGTGCTACATCAGAATATACAATCCATTGGCAACAAAAAATTAGAAGTGGAAATACTTTTACGTGAATTACAACCAGATATTATGTATTAGCGAACATGGACTAACTGAAAATCAGGTAGATAATCTGAAAATAAGTGACTATACTTTAGCCAGCTATTTCTGCAGATCCAAACAGAAAAGTGGAGGTGTATCTATATATATCAAAATAGGAAAGCGAGAGACTGCAAACAATAAAGGTGTGAAACTCCCAAAAGTAAAAGAAAAAGACTTTGAAATTACTGGTGTAATGATAGAAGGCTTAAGTGTGTTCTTTGTGTACAGATCACCAAGTGGTGATACTAACATCTTCCTGAAAAAAATTACTAATTTACTACGAATGAATATGAAGAGAAACATTATTATATGACATGGGAAAAGGATCAAAAATTAGGCAAGATTTTGAAGAACTGCTACTGCAGTATCACATGGAGGCAATAATATCTACACCAACAAGAGTGACATCTCATAGTCGGTCAGTTATTGACAACATCATTACCAATATCAGTAGATCTGATTACGACTCATATGTTATTCACGCATCAATAACTGATCATGATGGACAAATGTTCTACCCTTATAGACGACATGGCAGGGCATGTGAAACAAAAGCAAAAATGAAAGAAATCAGAGTCATGAGTGAACAAAGTATAAACACTTCTAGAACAATTTTAAGCAGAGAAACCTGTACTGAAAATCTGCAGGCACAGACTGTAAATGAAAAGTATGATGCTTTTATATCAACAATTAAATTTCACTTTGACGTAGCATCCTTAAAAGTTAAGAGACAAGTCAAGGTACAGCAACAAGAACAGTGGATAACCAGAAAAGTATTAGAACAATGTAGGAAGCTACAGGAATTGAGAGAGGCGGGAGATTTGAAGGCTACAAAACATTACAAAAAAACTTACAGGAAGACAATAAGGAAAGCAAAAGCAAACTCAATCAACATCACCATATTAAACTCGAAAAACAAGATAAAGGCCGCCTGGAATGTAATAAACGCTGAAAGAAAGGAAAATGCAGGATCAAACAAAGAAACGGAGATCAGGTCAATGAAAATTGACAATAGAATTGTTACAGTTGGTAGCAAAGTAGCTTACATTCTCAATGACAATTTTATAAATGTGGTTGAGAGCTTAAAACTGAAAAGAAAGAGTCCACAGAAAACTACAAAGATAACAAAATATTCCTATAGCACTATGTTCTTGAGGCCTGTTACAGAAGATGAGCTAAGGAAAACTATACAGAAACCGAAGGCCAAGAAATCAGCTGGTGATAATGAAATATCAAATCATGTGATAAAGTTAGTAAGTGAGCACATACTCACACCATTAGAAGATATAGCAAACAGCTCTTTCTGAGATGGATTTTTTCCAGAGAAATTGAAGACAAGTAAGGTAGTGCCAGTGTACAAGAAAGGAAACAAGGATGACCCCAACAACTACAGACCAGTCTCGCTGATATCAGGATTATCAAAAATATTGTAAATGTTCATGTATAATAGATTAGTTGACTAACTGGATAAACACACCATCACAGCATGGTTTCAGAATGGGTAAATTTACAAAATCTGCCATTGCTAGTCTGACAGAATATGTTATCAGTGTTTAAATGAAAAGAGTGTTTTAGCTGCGATGTTTCTGGATCTCTCCAAAGCATTCGACACTATTGACCATGACACATTGATAAAAAAACTGGAAAATTATGGCATTCGTGGGCTATCAGGTGAATGGATTGAATCATACCTGTGCAACAGGAAACAATATGTATCAAAAGGGAACTCATTTAGATCAGAAACCAAAACCATCAAATATGGAGTGCCACAGGGTTCTGTAATTGGGCCCCCTGCTGTTTAATCTCTATGTAAATGATGTAATTAGGTAGTGAAGAGAGAGAGAGAGAGAGAAATATATTGTACACTGATGACATGACAGTATTGAACAACTTGAGAGAAGTCCATTTATTTCATCAAACATGACAGCTCAGTGGCTTACAGATAATGAGCTAGTTATAAACCTAAAAAAGACCATGTTTACAGTATTCAGAAACAAAGAGCAGTCAGTGCAAATGAATTTAAAGGTCAACGTTATGTATCTAAAAGAAGTAGAATCGACAAAATTTTTAGGTGTTATTGTAGACAATCAGCTGAAATGGAAAGAACACATTACCATATATACTCGAGTAATCCACACACATTTATGAACAAAAAACGAGGGTGCGTGGATTACTCGAATTTAGGTTGATATTACTCCATCTGCAACAACAAAACACACCAGGCAGGGATTACTCTGCTTTAAAAAACATCCCTTTAGGCCGGTATTACATGATAATGTTTTTGAACAAATCTTTGACAAAGAAATATTATCAAATATTCGTAATATTTCTTAGACATAAATCTTCATTGTGGTGTTAAGAAGGGGTATTATTGTCTTTATATTTCAAGATAGTGGATATAATAAGTTTTTATTGTGTGCTGCCTTAGTCGGTCACTTACGTAGCGAAGTAGCGTATCTTTCCGGCAGCTTCTTTGCCAGCGTGGCTGGCGGGTACGAACAGTTGCATTGTTGATGTAAGAATGAGTAGTTTATGGTACCATCTTTCTGAGTAATAAAGTACGTTTCTACTTAAGTTAGGTATTATTTGGTTCAGTACCACCATATACCCACATCGGTATCGGGGTGTGATGACAACTGTATCTGGAGAAGACAGGGTCACAGCGATTTCTTGCTACTGTGTTTAAACACTAAATACGGCATGGCATTGCAGTATGCACGCACAGGCTCTCAGAGCAGATACATTTGCAGCAGGGAAAAGACAAGCAACTTTAATAATCAAATATATGGCGAGACGCTACATTTGATGACATTTCTTTGATGAAAAATACACGTATGTCGAAGCTCCTTATTATGCTATCAAATATCTTTGATGCAAATACATGACATATAGACTTTTACAAATATATATAACTGTTTAATATGAGTCTCAGCTCCATTTATATAACGGTTCAGATCCTATAAGTGTTCATTTTAGTGTGTTAGTGTATGTTTTCACAGTAATACATTACAAATGAATATTTTTCAGTTTGTATGAGAACGTTTAGTAGGTAAAATACGAGAATTTTATGGAGTTGGTGCGAGATTTGCACGCTCTGGATATGACAACATTTCCGCCTCTCTCTCTCTCTCTCTCTCTCTCTCTCTCTCTCTCTCTCTCTCTCTCTCTCTCTCTCTCTCTCTCTCTCAATCAGTGTGGCGTCATTTGTTTTGATATTTACTTGTTGTTTTCAAATTTAATAGACGTGACACCCCAAATGGCTGCCCTCACTTGCTCAAATCTGACGGGTGGTATGAGGGCACGGATTACTTGAGTATATATTGTAACTATGTCTGCAAAAAACTAAGCTCTGTTATATTCATCATGAAGCAAATGTCACAATATGCAGACAAACAGCTATTGTGCGCAGTATACCATTTGAATCATACTGCAGTGTGGAGTGACAGTGTGGGGAAACTCAAACATCCAAGAAACGAAAAAATTGTTCACTTTACAAAAGAAAGCAATCAGGATCATACTAAGAAGGAAGAACTCGGAGACCTACAGAAACTGCTTCAAAAGTCTAGGCATCTTCACTTTTAGATCTTTATAGATATATAAAACAGTAATGTACATAACAAAACAGAGTACCTCGGTACTCGGGCATCAAGATGTTAAGAAACCTGCCCAAAAATCTTCATGATAATATACATGGCAATAATTTCTCAAGGAAACTGAAAGACTATCTAATGGAAAAAGAATTTTACAGCATTGAAGAATGTTGTTGTTGTGGTCTTCAGTCCGCTGACTGGTTTCATGCAGCTCTCCACGCTACCTTGTCCTGTGCAAGCCTCTCATCTGAGAATACGTTTGGCAGCCTACATCCTTTTGAATCTGCTTACTGTATTCATCCCTCGGTCTCCCTCTATGATTTTTACCCCGCACACTTCCTTCTAATGCTAAGTTAACAATTCCTTGATGTGTCAGAATGTGTCCTACCAGTCTATCCCATCTCTTAGTCAGGATGCCAGAAATTCCTTTCCTTCCTAATTCGGTTAAGCACCTCCTCATTAGTCACATGATCTACCCATCTAATCTTCATCATTCGTCTGTAGCACCACATTTCAAAAGCTTCTATAATCTTTTTGTCTGAACTCCTTATCTTCCACGTTTCACTCCCATACAATGGTACACTCCAGACAAATACTTTCAGAAAGGACTTCCTAACATTTAAATTAATATTGGATGTTAACAAGTTTCGCTTCTTTACAAACGCCTTTCTCCCCATAGCCATTCTGCATTTTATATCTTCTTTACTTCAGCCATCAGAAGTTATCTTGCTACCTAAATAACGAAATTAATCTACTACTTTTATTGTCTCATTACCTAATTTAATTCCTTCAGAATTGCCTGATTTTCTGACGTTACATTCCATTACCTTCATTTTACTCTTGTTAATGTTCATCTTATATCTTCCTTTCAGGACACTGTCCATTCCATACAATTGCTCTTACAGATCCGTTGCAGTTTCTGACAAAATTTCTGTGTTATCGGCAAACCGTAAACTTTTTATTTCTTCTCCGTGAACTTTAATTGCCTCTCCAAATTTCTCCTTCCATTCCTTCACTGCTTTCTTGATATACAGGTTGAACATCATTGGGGAAAGGCTACAACCCTGTCTTACTCCCTTTCCAATATCTGCGTCCCTTTCTTGCCCTTCGACTCCAATAACCACTGTCTGGTTTTTATTATAGGTTGAATATAACTCTTTGCTCCCTATGTTTTACCCCTGCTAGTTTCAGAGTTATATATGAGCATAAATGATTACATAGAGATGATATTTTTATCATTTCACTTAGTAATACATCACAAATGGCACTTCATAAGAATTATTACATACATTCATAAGTTACATTAGAAAATAAACAGCTATCTATTTTGATTTGTAGTAATATTTGTTTAAGGAATATACACTATGTGATCAAAAGTACCTGGACACCCCTAAAAACATATGTTTTTCATATTAGGTGCATTGTGCTACCACTTACTGGCAGGTATTCCACATCAGCAACCTTAGTAGTCATTAGACATTGTGAGAGAGCAGAATGGGGCAATCCACAAAACTCATGGACTTTGTACATGGTCAAGTGATTGGGTCTCACTTATGTCAGAAATCTGTACATGAGATTTCCACACTCCTAAACATCCCTAGGTTCACTGTTTCTGATGTGATAGTGAAGTGGAAACATAAGAGCGTACACGTCGACCTCGTCTGTTGACTGACAGAGACTGCTGACAGTTGAAGAGTATCATACAGATTAATAGGCAGGCATCTATCCATACAATCACATAGGAATTCCAAAGTGCAAACTGCATCAGGATCCACTCCTGTGATAGGCCGGAGGTGAGAAAATTTGGATTTCATGGCCGAGCGGCTGCCTATGAGCCACACATCAAACAGATTAATGCCAAACAATACCTCGCATGGTGTAAGAAACATAAACATTGAAAGATTGAGAACAGTTGAAAAATTTTGTGTGGAGTGACTAATCATGGTGCAGAATGTGGCAATCAAATGGCATGATGTGGGTATGGTGAATGCCCAGTGAACGTTATCTGTCAGCGTGTTTAGTGCCAGCAGTAAAATTTGGAGGCAGTTGTGTATAGTGCAGTTATGTTTTCCATGGAGGAGGCTTGCACAACTTGTTTTGCATGGTACTATCACAACACAGGCCTACATTGAAGATTTAAGCACTTTGATTCCCACTGTTGAAGAGCAATTTGGGGATGGCAGCTGCATTTTTCAACACTGTCGAGCAGCTGTGGCATAGTGGTTACATACCCTCTAATGGACTGGTCTGCACAGATCCTGACTTCAATCTTATAGAATATCTTTGGGATATTTTAGAACGCCGACTTAGAGCCAGGCCTCACAGACCTTCAGCAATACTGCTCCTCAGTGCAACACTCCATGAAGAATGGAGTGTCATTCCCCAAAAAACCTTCCAGCACCTGATTGAATGTTTGCCTGCGAGAGTGAAAGCTATCATCAAGGCTAAGGTGGGCCATCACCATATTGAATTCCAGAATTATTGATGGAGGGTGCCATGAACTTTTAAGTCTTTTCAGCCAGGTGTCAGACTTTTGATCACATAATGTAGGTACTCTTCTATCAAGAAAGATTTCAGTTTCTCCCCCTCCCATGTGGCAGGTTATGCAGCTCAGCAGTTTCGTGTACCATATAAGGCCAGTTTGATTCATTGTCTATAATAGCATCACTATTTCTTGTATTATAAATATGAATATATGAGCATTTGGTTGCTTTATTTTGTTGTGTCACGAAAAATGTAATTAATTTATACTAGAGTCCGACCAAAACATAATTTGTGGCCGAAACTATACTCTAACTTGTGTAATTGAGTTAAAATTTCTGTATATTTGCGTTACAACACTAATCACTAGTTTCTCCACATTTTCAAGCTCTCCTCCCTATAGTAAGGCTTCTTGAGTATATGTAAGCCTGATCAGGAGCTGTAGAAGATTACATGGGAGGCAAACAGGTTTAGATAAATTGAAGGCACCTTTATTAAAGTGCTTCCAAATTGGATTCTTTCCTCCTCATTGTGACTTTTTGTACCTAAAAAATAAAAATTACAAGAAGTTAGGCAATAAGTAAACTGAACTCGATACAGTGGAGTCTCGATATTTCGCGTTTCCCATAAATACGAGTATCATAAAACAAAACAACAACTGCGGGTACATTCTATCTTCACATAAAAAGGCACTCCGCCATTATAACACGTAACGAAGCATGTTGGGATTTATTCCCATCTGCTTGCATTATGGTACTTCCCAATACCACTGTTCCTTAATAATAGATGTTAATGTAATTAGTCTATTATCATTTTCTTTTCCAAAACTTTTGTTTTTCTATTTTGTAATGTGACTAGCTGAAATCATTTTCTATTATTTTGTATCCCAGAAGTATGTTTAATCAGGAAATATTAATTAATTAATGCCAAAGGTATATTGTTAAAGTTCAGATAGTATGCTAATTAGTATTTTTGATAAAACTAAATAAATTCTTTCCTCATAATATTCAAGTAGGTATTACTATATTCCACAAGTAATGTTATGAAACTTTTGCCTGCTTTAGTTTCTGTATAATTACCATTAATTATGAAAGTATTGTTGATGAATGTATTTTGTTAAATACGTAAATGAAATACTATTAATTGAACCGAAATTTGTATATTGATGTATTCAGTATTATTTACACTATCTTTTGCTATAGTCAGTTGCATGTGATTGTTTACTTTCGCATTATAATTAATTTAATGTGCTTATTAACAACACAAAATTTCCAGTATAAGAGTTGAAAGATGTAAATAGGATGCATTCACGGCATGTAATATGGAGTATTGTTTCATCTTCCATCTGATGCACAATCTAAGTCACTTCCGAGTATTGCTTTGAGTGTTGTTTTGGCCATTATCTGAGGCATATTCCACACTAGTTCAGAGTATTGTTTTGTCCGTTGTCTGAGGCATAATCCATGATACTTTGAAGTATTGTTTTGGCCACAATCTGAGGTCCAATCCATGCCAGTTTGAACTTCAATTTTGAAAAATTGTATAACAGTTCATCAGTGTTATTCGTGCAGTAAGTGCATCTACCATGATTAATTAATATTTCTGCCACATTATGATATACACCTTGAACTTTTGTATTCCACACACAAACAGTGTTAATTCCTATTGTTGATGTGTGGAATGTGTATATCTGTTCAAATTAAGTGTAACTAATGAGACTTGTAAGCTGCCTATAAATGGGGACAATTGGGCACTAACAATCAATCATTAAAGTGTCAAAGAACTGCAAGTGCAGGTAACAGCACAAACACAAAGTAAATAATGAAAAGCCTGTAAAACCATTAGACTGCCAATGCCAATGACTATCTAAAACCTTTCTGGAAAAAAAAAAAAAAAATAAATAAATAAATAAAAAAAAAAATCTACAAGTATATTCTTTTTCAGGGCAATTTTCTTCTTTTTCACATGTAAATTTCGAAAATTCGAGATGATCCTGGTCCCATTCACCTCGAATTAACAAGACTCCAGTATATCTACCATAAATTCCACAGTCCTACAAACTTTCTTAGCAAGATAGTCTTTAGGTACAAAATAAATATGCCAAATGGGTACTACAAAATGCCAGAGTCTCAACATGACTAACACAATACAAAATACACAGAAAGTAATGATTTGTTTGTTTCTATAAGTAGCCTTTACGATTCTGTTCTTGAGAGTGCTAACTTTATATTGCCATCTTCACTAAATTTTTTGGCAACCGACAAACAACTTTACATATTTCCTTTTTGGCATTCCTGAATACATAGCAGCTTTAATCAGTGCTGCAAAAAGTATTTAGAAAAAATAAAGTCACAGTTCTGACTAACAGTTTGATTGTTGTCAAAATAAATTTACACAAACTGAACAGGTAAAGGTGTCCACCTTATGATCAATGTTTCCTAAACCCATATTACTTATTAAAAAAGCACCTCACTTTCAAGGAAACTCATTACTAAAACTTTCCAGCATAACAATATGATAACCTTTTCATTACGTACAATACTGATTAAGTTAAATTATTACGAACATAATGAATCAGTATAAGATACAATAGCATTTTATTATGTTGAACTCCTAGCAGTTAAATGGCGCGCCATCAACTGAACTAATGCATTATTGTTGACTGAATCCATCCAGAACGCGACCAGACGTCATCAATAAGTTGAAGGAAACTAATTTTGGTCAAGCCGAAGATTCAGTTGATTTCTTGCTGAAACCGAAACTGAGGCCGAAACCAATATTTTAGCTGAAACTGATAATGACCAATACTGATTATTCAGTCAATCCTTAATTTATACAAATTCGGTGAGTAGACAGGTAGATATTTACATCATACAAACATTTTCCTCCAGGAATCTCTTATATTCTATTCCATGGGTATTCGTGATTGCCCTTTTCCCATAGTTCATAATTCCATTCATGTGTATATCAGCAGCACAGAACCGTATTCTATCCTATAATTCATCTGAGCAAAAACTGTCTCTTAATAGATTGTTTTTAATATCCGATCAGAGACTACTTTTTATAATTGGCTAATTAGCTCTAAGTTTATTACATACAGAACTTACTTGGTTTACCCAGAATACATTTGTATCTATGTATTTACCTAGAAATCTATAGTCTTCTGTTCCTACTGCTTCAGTTCTCCACCTACATTGTGGTTAGTAGTTTGGTGTAAATTTTCAAGTATAAGTACATTAACTGATGTAGAGTTTCAAAACTTTGTGACATTACAGTTACAGGGTGAAGCTGATTGTATCCATGTGAAAGGTGGGTTTTGTCAGGCTGTTGGGTTCCCCAGCCGGCTGGCTAACAGTTTGGACCTAGTAGTAGGACCTAGTAGTTAGGATTTTCCTAATCTGCTTGGAAACAGGAAACAGCAGTCTTGTCTGAGCGAGGGCGGCTCTCCCAGATTGCAACTAAAATACAATATAGTCACACACATTATTCTAAAAATCCATGTAAAATCAGGAATGATCATACAGCAAATATAATTGTATGAATGGATTCAGGAGATTTGGGAGAATCAAATACTATAATTACAATTTAAATATCCCTTAAATATAAAAAGCCGATAAATTTCAGTACTATAATAATAATAATAATAATACGAAAATTATAGAGGGAAACTTTCCCGGTGGGATAAACAAAAATAAAAATAGAAGTAGAAGACTTACCAAAAGGACCGGCTCGTCGATAGAAACAAATAAAATAAATAAAATCACACACAAACACACATACAAGCTTTCGCAGCCTAGCTGCTTCGTCAGGCAGAAGGGAAGGAGAGGGAAAAGGAAATGATGAGGGTTTCAAGGGAGTGGATAAGGAGTCATTCCAATCCCGGGACAGGAAAGACTTACCTTGGGGGGAAAAAAAGAGGGTAAACAAAAACACACACACCCACACATTTACACAGACGCAAGTACACTTAGGCAGACACACTGTTGAACTGTAGAAAACAAAGAAGTTAGAAGTTAGACAGACATGCCACTTGAGGCAGAGGCTCTGTCCAGAGAACCAAGGCAAAGATGTTAAGATGGTGGGTGGGAATTCAAATTTAGCGGAGGTTGAGACCAGGTGGGCAACGGGAAGAGAGAATATGCTGAAGGGCTAGTTCCCATCTCCGGAGTTCTGAAGGATTGGTGTCGGTGGGAAGTATCCAGATAACCCGGAAGGTGTAACACTGTGCCAAGATGTGCTGGCCGTGCACCAAGGCGTGTTTAGCCACAGGGTGATCCTCATTACCAACAAACACTGTCTGCCTGTGACCATTCATGCGAATGGACAGTTTGTTGCTGGTCATTCCCACATAGAACGCTTCACAGTGCAGGCATGTCAGTTGGTAAATCACGTGGGTGCTGTCACAAGTGGCTCTGCCCTTGATTGTGTACACCCTCCGGGTTACGGGACTGGAGTAAGTGGTGGTGGAAGGGTGCATAGGGCAGGTTTTACAACGGGGGCGGTTACAAGGGTAGGAGCCAGAAGGTAGGGAAGGTGGTTTGGGGATTTCATAGGGATGGACTAGGAGGTTACGGAGGTTAGGTGGGCGGCGGAAAGACACTCTCGGAGGAGTGGATTATTTTTTATTCATATTCTCGCAGATACTGCCTTCAAAACTGTATCTCGATAATATCCCCCTTTCATCTACATTTCTCATTTTACTGCATTAACATCATCTCACAACTTCATTTACTATAACCTGTAATTGGCACTTCATAACAATTTTCGGCTTTTCATAACAATTTTCGGCATTTCCAGCAACTTCGTGATTATCTCCATTCCGTTTTTCGATATTTCCGTCTGTTCTTCCGACATTTCCGATCTTTTTTCTACACGTTTACATTTCTTAACAATTTTCGGCATTTCGTAGCAACTTCGCGATTATTTCCATTCCCGTTTTACGATATTTCCGTCTGTTCTTCCGACATTTCCGATCTTTTTTTCTACACGTTTTCATTTCATAACAATTTTCGGCATTTCATAGCAACTTTGCGATCATTTCAATTCCCGTTTTTTGATATTTCCGTCTGTTTTTCCGACATTTCCGATCTTTTTTCTACGCGTTTTCAC
This sequence comes from Locusta migratoria, assembly GCA_026315105.1. Lineage (NCBI taxonomy): Eukaryota > Metazoa > Arthropoda > Insecta > Orthoptera > Acrididae > Locusta > Locusta migratoria. Next base: position 853,555,641 of record CM048744.1, on the reverse strand, counting down.
TTCTATTCATTCGTTAGATTATTTTTCCCCCTCAACCGTATTCTACCTACAGTCTTTTTTTTTTTTTTTTTTTTCTTTTTCATGTCACCCTACATTGACCCCATCAAATTTTATCTACATTCCCTCCGCCATCATGCCTTTGCCCTAGCCAGACTAAGGTCACATATTTTATTCATTCAGGCTTGTTTAACATTTGGAATCACCCCCAAGGGCCTCACACTGAAAGTTCCCATCTCTGGCTGTAACCCATCCTTTCATCCCGCCCTATACCAATTCCAAACTGAACAATCCATATCCCTCACCCGCCTAATCCTTAACCTATACATCAACTCCGCCAATGAGCACACCTGTCAACTCCTATCCCTAATCAAAATCCTCAACCTTTCCTCTCCTACATCTACACCTGCAGTTCAGAATATCCTCCTTCAGGCCAACCACAAATTAGAACAGCATGCCACCCAGCACCTCAAAAAACTATCCAATCTCCTGGTCACCCACCTCCGGAAAGGCAACACTCTCTCCCTCAATAACCTCTCCAGTAAACCTCAACCTCCTCTGATTGCACACAAACCCAGTCTCTCCCATCTACTCAATCTCCCACTCCCAACACCTCTCCCTCCCAAACCTCAAAATTCCAATCCACACAATCCGGAACCACAACATCCCAATTCAGTGGTCAACCTCTCCTCCAAACCTCTCTCCCAATCTGAAACCTCTGTCCTATCCAAAGGGCTGACCTTTAGCCCTACTCCCAAATTCAACCAAACAACCCTTGTGAAAGATTTACTATCCTATACTCGCAGTCTTTGCTGGAGATATCACTTTGCCATGAAGAAAAATAATCCTCTTCCTAATGATCCAGCTCCCCAAGACATCATTCAAATCGAACCCTGCCTAGAACAGTTCCGTCCTCCGTCACAGCGAGACCCACCTGCTCTTCCTCAATATCACCCTCTTCAAACCTTCCAGGAATTCCTTACTTCCAACCTTGCCTCCCAGTCCTTCCTGAGAAACCTTAATCCTACTCCCAACATTACCGCAGCTGAATCCCGAGCCATCCGTGATCTGAAGGCTGACCATTCCATCGTCATTCTCCCTGCCGACAAGGGCTCCACGACAGTGGTACTTGATCGGCGGGAGTATGTGGCAGAGGGAGTGCGTCAGCTTTCAGATAATACCACATATAAAGTTTTTCAAGGCAATCCCATTCCTGATGTCCAGGCAGAGCTTCAAGGAATCCTTAAAACCTTAGGCTCCCTACAAAACCTTTCACCTGACTCCATTAACCTCATGACTCCACCGACACCCCGCACCCCCACCTTCTACCTACTTCCGAAGATTCACAAACCCAATCATCCCGGCCGCCCCATTGTGGCCGGTTACCAAGCCCCAACAGAACGAATCTCTGCCTACATAGACCAACACCTTCAACCCATCATGTGCAGTCTCCCATCCTTCATCAAAGACACCAACCACTTCCTCGACCGCCTGAAATCCTTACTCAGCCTGTTACCTCCTGAAACCATCCTTGTAACCATCGATGCCACTTCCCTATACACTAATATCCCACATGCCCAGGGTCTCGCTGCGATGGAATATTTCCTTTCACGCCGACCACCCAATTCCTTACCTAAAACCTCTTTCCTTAATACCCTAGCCAGCTTCATCCTAACCCACAACTTCTTCACTTTTGAGGGCCAGACATACCAACAACTAAAGGGAACAGCCATGGGGACCAGGATGGCCCCCTCGTACGCGAACTTATTTATGGGACGCTTAGAGGAAGCCTTCCTGGACATCCAAGCCTGTCAACCCAAAGTTTGGTATAGATTCATTGACGACATCTTCATGATCTGGACTCACAGTGAAGAAGAACTCCAGAATTTCCTCTCCAACCTCAACTCCTTTGGTCCCATCAAATTCACCTGGTCCTATTCCAAATCCCATGCCATGTTCCTCGATGTCGAACTCCATCTATCCAACGGCCAACTGCACACATCCGTCCACATCAAACCTACCAATAAACAACAGTACCTGCATTATGACAGCTGCCATCCTTTCCACATCAAACGTTCCCTTCCCTACAGCTTAGGTCTTCGTGGCAAACGAGTCTGCTCTAGTCCTGAATCCCTGAACCAATACACCAATAACCTGATAACAGCCTTCACATCCCGCAGCTATCCTCCTGATCTGGTACAGAAGCAAATTGCCAGAGCCACTTCCTCATCCCCCCAAATTCAGAACCTTCAACGGAACCCCAGAAGTGCCCCTCTTGTCACCGGATACTTTCCGGGACTGGAGCGGACTCTGAATGTGGCTCTCCAGCAAGGATACGACTTCCTAAAATCCTGCCCCGAAATGAGATCCATCCTTCACGACATCCTCCCCACTCCTCCGAGAGTGTCTTTCCGCCGCCCACCTAACCTCCGTAACCTCCTAGTCCATCCCTATGAAATCCCCAAACCACCTTCCCTACCTTCTGGCTCCTACCCTTGTAACCGCCCCCGTTGTAAAACCTGCCCTATGCACCCTTCCACCACCACTTACTCCAGTCCCGTAACCCGGAGGGTGTACACAATCAAGGGCAGAGCCACTTGTGACAGCACCCACGTGATTTACCAACTGACATGCCTGCACTGTGAAGCGTTCTATGTGGGAATGACCAGCAACAAACTGTCCATTCGCATGAATGGTCACAGGCAGACAGTGTTTGTTGGTAATGAGGATCACCCTGTGGTTAAACACGCCTTGGTGCACGGCCAGCACATCTTGGCACAGTGTTACACCGTCCGGGTTATCTGGATACTTCCCACCGACACCAATCCTTCAGAACTCCGGAGATGGGAACTAGCCCTTCAGCATATTCTCTCTTCCCGTTGCCCACCTGGTCTCAACCTCCGCTAAATTTGAATTCCCACCCACCATCTTAACATCTTTGCCTTGGTTCTCTGGACAGAGCCTCTGCCTCAAGTGGCATGTCTGTCTAACTTCTAACTTCTTTGTTTTCTACAGTTCAACAGTGTGTCTGCCTAAGTGTACTTGCGTCTGTGTAAATGTGTGGGTGTGTGTGTTTTTGTTTACCCTCTTTTTTCCCCCCAAGGTAAGTCTTTCCTGTCCCGGGATTGGAATGACTCCTTATCCACTCCCTTGAAACCCTCATCATTTCCTTTTCCCTCTCCTTCCCTTCTGCCTGACGAAGCAGCTAGGCTGTGAAAGCTTGTATGTGTGTGATTTTATTTATTTTATTTGTTTCTATCGACGAGCCGGTCCTTTTGGTAAGTCTTCTACTTCTATTTTTATTTTAATTTTAATAATAATAATAATAATATAAGACTTATATTTACAATTATTGATATGTAGTGTTTATCAATAACGGTTTAAGAAGCAAATGGGCAGCATTGCACCACGCTACCTATCTTAAAAGACACACCATGTTATTTCCATATTCTTTCAATAAACTTTGTTTTACTCTTGTTCTGTTTTTTGTTGAGGTAGTAATATTCTTGTGTCAGAACAAAATTTAACCACCGAAACACAAAACATTAACCCAGCAAATCATATTACATACGAATATTATAGACGAAAAATTCCTAGCAGGAAAAATATATAAATAAATACTACATACTACAGTATGTCTGCCTAGGTGTGTTTGCGTCTGTGTAAATGTGTGGGTGTGTGTGTATTTGTTTTTCTTCCCCCAAGGTAAGTCTTTCCTCTCCCGGGATTGGAATGGCTCCTTACCCCCTCCCTTACAACCCTCATCCTTTCCTTTCCCTCTCCTTCCCTTCTGCCTGAAGAAGCAACAGGGTTGCGAAAGCTTGCGTTTGTGTGTGTTTGTGTGTGTGTGTGTGTGTGTGTGCGTGCGTGCGTGCGTGCATGTGTGTGTGTGTTTTATTTGTGTTACTATCACCACCTGTGCTCCTTCGCCTGGTGAGTAATCTTCATCTATTTTCGTTCGTTTGTTATGTTGTAGACTGCCATTTCATGGCTGACTAAAAATAGTAGATATGCAGCAGATGATTTATACATAAACAATTATATGTATTGATTATTATAGAAGGAATATTTAGAAAAAAAGAGATCATTTAACTTACCCAAAGCACAGACTCATTGATAGACACAAAAACACAAATAAAAACAAACACAAGCATTCAAGCTTTCATAACCATTGGCTGCTTCATCAGGAAAAGAGGAAGGAAGGAGGGAAAAAAGGAAAGGACGCAGATTTTAAGGGAGTGGATGAGGAGTCATTCCAACCCCTAAGGTAAGTCCTTCGACTCCCCAGATTTGTGCACATTACATGAAAGACACTAAGCTTTGTTGTTAAGAAACTCATCTATTGAATAAAATGATCCTTGCAATAGAAGTTTTTGTTAAACATGACCATATCTCCTACCAAATATTTAATCCTTGAGGGAAGTGCATTAAAAATTTTACAGCCACTGAAATGGACACCTTTCTGTATCATACGTAGATTTGCCTGTTCATTTTGGATATTATGTTTCTTCCTAGTATCATAACTATGATACACACTATTAGGCTTAAAAGATTCAATTATCTTTTCTTACGAAAACATTGAATGATAAAAATTAGATAGGTGGATCATGTAACTAACGAGGAAGAATTTGACCTAATTGAGGAAAAAATGAGTTTCTGGCATATCCTGACTAAGAGAAGGGATAGATTGGCAGAACACATTCTGAGACATCAAGGAATCATCAACTTAGGGGAAGTTTGTGGGGTAAAAATTGTAGAGGGAGACCGAGGGACGAATACAGTAAGCAGATTCAAAAGGATGTAGATTCCCAAATTTATTCTCAGATGAAGAGTCTTGCACAGGACAGGGTAGCATGGAGAGCTGCATCAAGCCAGACTGCAGACTGAAGACCACAACAACAACACAACAATGAAACACATCAAGGAGAAATTATATGGTGCAGTGCATGGGTGGATTTTGAGTTCCTTATAAAGATTTCCTGCATTTGGCTCTAGGTTGGACTCCACACATGATCCTTATTGTTCTTCTTTGTATACACAGTACTTTTTTTAGCTAATGGTTGATTTCCCAGAATAATAATACAGCAGAGTCTCTATTATCTGACCTAAACTGGCTGCAGCAAGGTCTGATAAGCGAGACAGTCGGATAACATGGAAAATAATACAAAAAAGTGTAAAATATTTGAAAACTTTATTTGAACATAGAAAACTTATTAAGTATGTGAACAAGAACTGAATATAAAGTTCAAATACATTAGAGGGCGCACAAAGAAAAGTGATAAGATATCAGGTTCGCCGTTGTTTAGTTTGTTACGAAACTTTAAGGATTTTTCCAGCAAAGTGGATCCCAACATGGGTACACCTTTATTTCTATGTTGAGTAGAAATAGGAACAAAGCTTTACTTAATTTTTCACAATCACATTGTTTATGGTTTTCCAAAACAGTCGAGGTTGCTCACTGAGAACACCACTTCTCAATGACTTGAGGTTCCTTTTCCAGTCTCGAATTATTTTTTTCCCGACGTTATAATCTTGCACCACTTTTTATAAAGTTTCACCATTGTCTATTCTTTTTCTTCCGTTGACACCACCGCCTTTTTCTGTTTTGAAGCTATTACCACAAATTATTATAAAGAAAGCGCAAAACATCCATTCCATTACAGACCTCGGTTAGCACTGAAGAGTGAGGAATAGCAGACGGCGATAATGAACTCAATGAAAATGAAGTGTACCAAAACAAAAAACATGTACAGTCATTGAACTGTCAGCTTGGCGCACGGCTACTGCTTACAGTCTCAGCGCGGTGAAAGGGTCGGATAACACGGAAGGTCGGATAAGCGAAGATCGGATAATCGAGACTCTACTGTAATAATAATTCTATGTGCCATAATGGCATGAAAGTAACCATAATAGGTGCTTTCATTGTTTCCATATTCCTGTAAGAAGAAACAATATGTAATGCTTATGTTGCTGAACAACACAAGTCTTTTGCATTGATCTAGGATGTGGTTTGACCAGTTCAGTCTCCTATCAGTATGCAAGTGTAGGTATTTTGATGCATCCATCCTCGTTATCACCTGGTCACTTATTTTTCTACCATTTCTTCATCGTTAGGCCTAGATGTTGTACAGAACTGAATGTAGTTTGTTTTAGTGTGATTTAAGGAAAGACCATTTACACTAAACCATTTAGTTATTTCACTAAAAACCTTATTTTCTGTTACCTCTAGATTATCCACTGAATTATCAATGAGAAGTGTTGTATTGTTAGCAAAAATGGTGAATCTACAATATTCTGTACAGAGAGGCAGGTCATTTATAATGATAATAAATGTCCATTTCAGCTGGCAATCTACATTCATTTCTGTAATGCAGTCACACAATTTGTTTCTTAATTTTTTACCTTCAGTGTGGTATCATTGAGTTTCATATTTGTATGAACAATTTATTTTCATGTATCGTTTGCTAGTAAAGAAACAAATAAATAATCCCACAATATAATCTTTTTAAATCATTGATGAAAACATTCCTCATGTATGCATAACAGAAATTATTACAACAGAATATACATAATAATGGGGCGTTAATACTCATCTGATTTTTTGTTGATGAATTTCATGATTCTTGGGTGAAATCTGCTGCTGCCTGGAATAAACAGCATGTGTTAATTTTGCATTTGATGAAGGACATTCGCAAATATGAAGTGTTACTTTGCTGAATTTGAGACTCAACACAGCCGTTGTCTGTTTTTATTACATTGATAATGATAGTATGACATTACGTTGTTTGAAATTGTTATAAAGTTACAGTTTATATAGTTTTGAAAAAATAAACAGATATTTTAATACATTAAAATGAGGTGGAAAAACTAATAAAATAATCAGTGTCTTAAGTGGATTTAGACTTAAATTACAATTAAATTACAAAGGCAGTTGTACAATTAAATGCCAAATCTAGTTTACCTCTAAGAAATTTGTGAGTAACAAACTGAATGTCTAAATCTGCAGCGTACAAACATCTAGAAATTGAACTTTTATATTTAAATATAATAGTATTTTATAATTATTCATAATTTTAGTGTTACAGGCAGAAATGTAATAACATAGAAAGTCTCACAACTGTTGATTTAATTATGATCAGAAGTACAGTACTGACAGTTGGTATCAGAGTCTACATATAGGAATGGAGTTATATAATTATATTCTCAGCATGGATTGCCACATTATAACCTGATAATTGATTTTGTTAGCTTTGTACACTGTAGAATTAATGAGGTACATTGTCAGTATTAGAGTACATGCAGCATTTAAATTGTAGTGCTTAATTTTATTTAAAAACTTCAGATTTAAGGATTTAAAGAGTTTAATGAGATCTAGAAATATAATTGCTGTTTAATAATATAGTAAAGATTTGGTGATGAGCCGTGACAGGCATATACAAAAGACACACACATACTACACTATCAGCCATGGCCTTCTTCAGAAAATTACACAGGCACTTACGTAATTACACAGGCACACAACACAGTCATACAACCATCACCTCCGTCTGCCACACTTCGAATCATGCTCTGCGGCGAGTAAATCGGGGATGGGAGGGAAGGGGAGGGGAGAGGGGATAGGAAGGTTATGTCACGATGGTGGGGATGGGTTAGATGGAAATGCAGCTTAGGAATGGAAAGGGGAGGTGGGTGAGCGAAGAAAAATAAAATAAAATAAATATAAATATACAAAAAGTGTGCACACTGCAAGTACACGAGACCGCGTACACACACACACAAACACACACGCACGCACACATGCACGCGCGCGCACACACACACACACGCTCACACACACACACACACATACACGATCGCACATTCGTGCACCACTCAAAATAGGTGAGGTTTGGGACAGAGAGGTAAGAACTGTAAGGTATAGGGAAAAAAGGGAAGTTATCGTAGGTTGAGGCTGGGTTGATTTCGGGATCGGAGAATGTATTGTAGGGATAACTCCCATCTGTGCAGGTCAGAATAGCTGGTGGTGGATGGGAGGATCCAGATGGCCCGGGTTGTGACACAGCCATTGAAATCATGCATGTGCTCCGCTGCATGCTGTGCCACAGAGTGATCCACCTTGTTTTTGGCCACAGTTTGGCGGTGGCCATTCACCCTAATGGATAGCTGGTTGGTGGTCATGCCAATATAGAAAGCTGCACAGTGTTTGCAGCACTGTTGGTAAATTACGTGGTTGCTCTCACAGGTGGCCCGGCCTCAGATAGGGTAGGATAAGCCTGTGACAGGAGTGGAATAGGAAGTGCTGGGTGGGTGGATTGGACAGGTCTTGCAGTGGGGTCTTCCACAAGGATATGATCCCTGTGGCAGCAAGCTGGCTTTCGGGGTGGAATAAGGATGAACTAGGATGTTGTGGAATGCACAATGTCTGCTTCACAATCCGGGCCATCTGGATCCTCCAATCCACTACCAGCTTTTCTGAACTGCACAGATGGGAGTTATCCCTACAATACATTCTCCAATCCCAAAATCAACCAGGCCTCAACCTATGATAACTTCCCTTTTTTCCCCATACCTAACAGTTCATGATCTAGGACACATACACTTTATAGAGTAAATCTGTGATTGCCGTTATAGTTCTGCTGAGTCTCTGTCATCAAGCTATTCTTTTGAGAAATAGTTACTAAGCTGTGTCAGCAGTGTCACTTGACATTCTTTGCTGAAGATGGATATTAATAATATGGGCCTTTTTCAGCATGCCATTGTATACTGAAAACTGAAGGGTGCATGGAAAGAAGGGGCTCATCATCATTCCCAATCTGATTATAGCATGTTACTTTTATTGTGTACTTCAGTATGAACTACTCTTTTTGTAAGAAACGTTTTTGATGGTGTGATAAAATGACACATGAATAATTTTTAAAATAGGGTTGTACATATAACTAATCTTTTGAAATGCTTTTTCTGAAAAATTTCTATCATGTCAGTGAGTTCCTTCCTTCCATGTTCCCATCAATAAAGATTGCTTCTCATTTTGTCAGCATTGTAAGAAATTGTATGAAAGTAGTACAGCATTGATTCATGACATGCAGTAGTGGGGAGTGCCCGGCACGCAGCCCGCAACCGGTGTGCGGCCCACCGCCGCCGCCGCCATCCTCTCCTGCCCCCTGTCCGGCAACGACCACGTGTGAGGTGGAGTGCACTCCTGGCGGCGTAGTGCGGCGCTCCTTCAGCCGTGACTGCGACAGCAACGTCCCAGATGGCCAGAGCCCCATCACCAAAGTTGCTTCGGCATCCTTTGCCATGACCAGCTGCTTGCCCAATCCCAATCCCGAGGTAGGTTCCCTTCATCTAGAGGATGTGCTCAATGCATACTGGGAATTCAGAGATCAATAAGAGTTTTACAGCATATGAAATGCAGCTGAAATTAGAAAATGAAGAAAGTCAGGCTAGCCTTTCTGTTTAGTAGAAGTGACAATTGAAAGAATTCAAAAGTTTCGTCTCCAGCACTGATGTTGTTGAACATCAGTGGACAAAGGTCCACATACAATACACTTTAGATACAATCTTTAATTCAGCACAAAGTTCCTAGTGAATGGAAAAAAGCGCAGGTGATTCCCATTAATAAGAAAGGAAAGAGAACTGCCCCACATAATTGCAAGCCAATATCGTTGTCCGCAGTTTAATGTAGAATTTTGGAGCATATTCTCAATTTGAATATATTAAGTTTCCTCAAGACGGAAAAGCTTCTTTCTATGAATCCGCACAGGTTTAGGAAACATTATTCATGTGAAACTCAGCTTGCCCTTTTCTCACATGACATCTTGTCAGCCGTGGATGAAGGGCAACAGGTGTATTGTGTTTTTCACAACTTTAAAATGGCGTTTGACACAGTGCCACAATCCAGACTGCTAACGAAGATACGAGCTTATGGAATAGGTTCACAGATTTGTGACTGGCTGGAAGACTTTTTAAGTAATCAAATGCAGTAAATTGTTCTCGAAGTCGAGTGTTCATCAGAGACAAGTTTATCATCAGGTGTGCCCCAGAGGAGTATTGTAGGACCGCAGTTATTTACTATCTAAATAAATGATCTGATGGACAGAGTAACTGGTAATTTGCAACTGATGATGATGCTGTGGTGTATGGGAGGGTGTCGTCCTTAATTGACTGTAATAGGAGACAGGATGACTTAGACAAAATTGCTAGTTGGTGTGAAGAATGGCAGCTAGCTCTCAATGTAGAATAATGTAAGATGATGCACATGAGTAGGAAAAACAATTCCATAATGTTTGAATAAAGCATTAGTAGTGAGCTTCTTGATGCAGTTGTGTTGATCAAATATCTAGGTGTAACATTGCAAAGCATATATGAAATGGAACAAACATGTAAGGACAGTTGTAAGTAAGGTGGACAGCTGACTTCGTTTTATTGGGAGAATTTCAGGAAGATGTACTTCATCTGTAAAGGAGACTGTGTATAAAACGGTTGTACGACCATGTCGTGAGTATTGCTCAAGTGTTAGGGACCTGCACCAGATCAGTTTAAAGGAAAGCATAGAAGCAGTTCAGAGGCGAGAAGCTAGCTTTGTTACTAGGTTCGACCAATGTGCTCCAGGAACTCATTTCGGGATTGCTGGAGGAAAAACAACGTTCTTTTTGTGAATTTCTGTTGAGGAAATGTAGAATTTGAAGTATCTGCCACCTACTTACATTTCATGTAGTGATCACAAAGACAAGATAAGATAAATTAGGGCTTGTATGGAGGCATACAGGTATTCTTTTTTCCCCTCATTCTATTTGGGAGTGGAACAGGAAAGAACATTCCTAGTAGTGGTACAATGGGCATAATTCGTGATGGGGATACCACCCGTCAGCTTTAATCAATGACGTCATTATTCAGAGACGTTATATGCATGGCTATCGCACGTATCCCAAAGAAGTTGATATATACTCTTAGGAACAAACACATCATGGAGGTAAATGAAAAACATAAATTAATGTATGTATGTAGTTCGAAAAATTTGAGTATTGATGAAACCAAAGATATATAATTATCTCTGGAAATAACGTAATTTTATAAGCTAACATTACATACGCGATATATACTATGAATTTATTGTAGATATTCATATGATGAAATTGCGGAAAATAAATATCACACGGGAAAAAAATTAAATCACTGTATCGAGTATATTGCAATAAAATCAGTGTTTTCGATGTGGAGATAAATAATAAAAAACACGAAAAACACACTATACATTGCGGATGATGAAGAAAATGACACTAAAGGGACTAGCGCGGAAAATGGGGGTTTTGGGTGGGGACGTTCTAATAGGTAAACTGACAATATAAATAAACTAATACCAAGAGAATATAAATTATAAAAAAAGTGTTAAGATAAAAATAACGCTGTAATAGCGTAAAAATCGATTAAAAGGGTATCGGATAGTCAAAAAGATCTATATACCTGAATTACAGACAGGGGAACCACTACCAAAAATAAAAATAAATAAATAAAAAATCGTATTGAAAACTCGAATTGACCTATATAGCTCCCTTACAGGCAGGGATACCACTGCGAAAAAGTAAAGGAAAATGCCAAGTAAAATGGTATCGTGAACTCGAATTGACCTATATAGCCTAATTGGAGAAGAGGATACCAGTTGTAAAATGGTATCGTGAACTGGAAATGACCTATATAGCTCACTTACAGGCAGGGATATCACTGCAAAAAAGTAAAGAAAAATGCCAAGCAAAATGGTATCATGAACTCGAATTGACCTATATAGCTCAATTGGAGAAGAGGATACCAGTAGTAGGTTATTTAGTTATTTAAATTGTTTCATAGAAATCGATGTTTTTTAAAAACAAATAATAATAATTAACGTGATAGATAATATGTGATCGGTATCGTGAACTCGAATTGACCTATATAGCTCACTTACAGGCAGGGATACCACTGCGAAAACGTAAAGGAAAATGCCAAGTAAAATGGTATCGTGAACTCGAATTGACCTATATAGATCAATTGGAGAAGAGGATACCAGTAGTAGGTTACTTAGTTATTTAAATTGTTTCATGAAAATTGATGTTTTTTTAAATCATATTATAATAATTGACGGGATAGATAACATGTGATCGGTATCAAACACTGGAATTGACCTATATAGCTCACTTACAGGAAGGGATACCACTGTGAAAAAGTAAAGAAAAATGCCGAGCAAAATGGTATCGTGTACTTGAATTGACCTATATAGCTCAATTGGAGAAGACGATACCAGTAGTAGGTTATTTAGTTATTTAAACTGTTTCATAGAAATCGATGTTTTTTAAAAAACAAATAATAATAATTGACACGATAGATAATATCGTGAACTCGAATTGACCTATATAGCTCACTTACAGGCAGGGATACCACTGCGAAAAAGTAAAGGAAAATGCTAAGTAAAATGGTATCGTGAACTCGAATTGACCTATATAGCTCAATTGGAGAAGAGGATACAAGTAGTAGGTTACTTAGTTATTTAAATTGTTTCATGAAAATGGATGTTTTTTAAAATTAAATAATAATAATAATTGACGGGATAGATAATATGTGATCGGTATCGTACACTCGAATTGACCTATATAGCTCATGGCAAAAAGTACCCTAAGTGCACTCTTAACGGTTAGTATCACAATTAATAAGAGCATTGTACTCTGCATACCACTTCATTGTCTCTTTTTACGAAATTATCTCTTTCTGTGTGAAGGCTGGCTGTCAACTAAAGCCGAAAAATATGGAACATCGATGTGACACTGCATCTGGTTTTGGACAAATGCGTCTGCTTCTCGATACACTAAACTGGCTTGCTGTACACTCTTCAGTAAAATTTTACGACACTTCTCGCCAGGCTCCAGTGCTTATGTTGGCAACAGATGAACAATGACTTGTAGAATTTCGTTAATATTTTTCACGAGCAACATAGTAAATGTATTGCTGCTCGTTTCACTCACAGAAAATTCAAAACTGTACCTCTCTATGGTCGACAGTTTCTTGTATTTACCCTTGTCCTTTCAGAAAATAATAACGTTCGTTTTAATTGCAGTTGTCACGAAAAAAGATTTATTGATCATCTGAGTTGCCGTCATTACCTATGTTGCCAACATAACCACTGCAGCCCGGCGAAAAGCGTTGTACAATTTAACCCTCGTGCAACACTGCCCTCGGAAAACCATAAATTTGATAGGATTTCAACCGTGTTTAAATACAATATTAATCTTTATTTTTCAGTTCATTAAAAAAAACTCTCTCATAGGATGCATACATATCTATATTTTACTGCAATCACAGCATTGCCCAGATTAATGTCCGGGCAGTCGTATTTGCATGTTACCGCGGCGGGAAAATGTAGTATTGAATGACTACTATTCGCTGATTAATGCTATTACATTGTGCTGTGGTTGGCTGACTACACCACGTGGCCTGTGCTCAGTTATCGTAACAAATGAACATAGCGTAGTGTAACCTTTTATTTGAGGTACTGTACCGTATTTGACGGATTTTGTATTTAATATTACTTAGTACGAAAATTTAGAGGGAAAATGAAAAATCACATTAAAGATATTTCCAAAACACGCATTTTAAGACGAAGTATGCTGAGCAAAAGTACTTAGAAGTGACATTTACATACAGTAAAATTTATCCGAAGAAATTAAATTAATAACAAATTTCCAGAGATGTTATTTACTTATATTCGAAACATCAGCGACACAGTGACGTCATACAGCACAACAAGGCTACGTCACGGGTCAAAGCCGACGAGTGGTATCCCCTGCTCTAATTGACCCGTACAATGCACCCTCCGCCATGCACCTTACGGTGGATTGCGGAGTATGCATGTAGATGTAGGCAACTATGTTCCCATTAAAATTATGCAAGATGGGAAAGATCTAACCTGGTTCAACAAACTTTTCAGAAAACTCCTGTGAAGCACTCCCTGCAAATATAAACATAGACAAAACCTCACAGACAAGTGACATGATGTCAAAACTGGAGTAAGTTGGACCTTGTGTGATACGTTCAGTGACTTTGAAAGTGAAGCAAGAAATCCTAAGCAGTTTTTGTCTTATGTTAACTCATATTTCCTTAAAATCAAAAAATTACAGTGGCTATGATAATATATCAACAAATTTCATTAAATAGTGTGTCTCTGAGTTTTGTGATATTTTAAGTTGCTCGTGTAACCAGTATGATATCAGTGGAATATTTCCTGAATGGTTGAAGTATGCTGAAGTTAAGCCATTACATAAGAAATGAGGTAAAAAAAATTCCGTCCAAATTCTCTTTTGCCTGTATTTCAAAAACATTAGAAAAGATAATGGCTAGTCTTCTTCTCAAACAACTGATCACTATAAAATATTATTCATGTCACTTACGATAACTTCCCCTTTTTTCCACACCGTACAGTTCACACCTCTCTATCCTAAACATCCACTATTGAGCAGTGTGCATGTGTGTGTGTGTGTGTGTGTGTGTGTGTGTGTGTGTGTGTGTGTGTGTGCACGCGCTCGCATCCGCATGTGTGTGCGTGCGGGGTGTGCGCGCATTCATTTCTTTTCTTTTATTTTCCTACACTCACCCACCTCTCCACTCTATCCCTAAGCTGCATCTCGTTCCTCCCATTTAATACATACATACTCTGGAAGGCTGTGCTGTATCCATCCCCACCACCAGGACACAACCTTCCTATCCTGCCTCCCCTCTTTCGACACCGCAGAGCTTGATCCAAAGTACGGCAGCTGGAGATGACGGTTGTGTGACTGTGTTGTCTGCCTGCGTGAATGTGCCTATTTCTGAAAACAGGCCATGACTGATATCTGATAGTGTTGTATGTGTGTCTCTTTTTTGTGTTCCTGTTGCAGTTCATCATCATGTCTTTGCGGTGAGTCGTAAACTGTACTATTATATCTTGTTAATTCCAACTTGGACTTTTCATTTTCTCATATCTTTTGTTATGTGTATTGGTTTATGGAATAGTATTAATTATTATTTTATTTTATTCATTTGTTTTTTGAGGTTGTGACAGTCGTACCTATTAGAATAGGACCGCCACAACCCCAACACAGATACTAATAATAAATACAAATTTCATCACCTTGTTTTTTTATGTAGCTGTTGTGTTGATCATGGATGGATGGTTTGAGATTTAAAGGGACTATATGACTACAGTTATCAGTCTCTAGTTCCATTTGTAGAGAATGCAATAAAATCACTACAGTGTTGTATAAAACAATGTGTTGAATTTAACCAAGCAAAGAGTTTAACACACCAAGAAATAAAAGAATCAAAGTAAAAACCAGTAAAAGAAGATACAGGTGTAAAGAGGATACCAGAGAGTCTTGGCCGGGTGACCACAGAAATAAAAGTAGAACATCTGGTCACTCTATTAAATGATAAACCCACCTACCTAAAAGTGTTAGGCAAGTGGAAAACAGAGGCTGGACACTCAAGAAAAGTCATAATGAATGGTACAATCCACTCACACACAAACTCTATTAACCTTAGAGGCATAATCTCCTCAAACCAAGCTCAGGACTTCAGGGAGATTAAAACACTGCCTCTGCGTGGCTAGGTTAGGACAATCCAATAAAATGTGGGCTACTGATAAATGTGCGCCACAGCAGCACTGAGGTGGGTCCTCGCGCTGGAGAAGGTGACCATGTGTGAGCCAAGTATGGCCAATGTGTAGCCGGCAGACGATGACAGAGTCCCTGCGAGGGGACCACATAGAGGACCTCCAGATGTTTGTTGTCTCCTTTATAACTCGTAATTTGTTGGGGATCTGGAGGTTACGCCTTTCTGTATCCCAAAAATTACAGGCTCAACTGTGCAGCATTGAACATAGGTCAGTAGAGGGTTTACTGACCTGAAGAAGATGTTTAGTGGTGGCCTATTTGGCTAACCTGTCTGCCAGTTCCTTTTCTGCAATCCAATCTGGAGTCCAGATAATGACTAATGACCACCCGCATTGTTCGATGGCATAAAGGGACTGTTGGATGGCTATTACCAAAGGTTGGCATGGGAAGCGTTGGTCAACAGCTCTAAGTTTGCTGAGGGAGTGGCTGCAGATGTCATAGGACTCCCCAACAGTGCAGGTACAAATGTGGTCAAGTGCACTACAGCCAACCGTCAAGGAGAGCAATTCGTTAGTATTTTGCAACGATGACTTATTAAGCTGATAGTTCTGACCTCAGCCGCCGTTGTGGGATAGGTAGTTGTCTGATTGGAAAAAGGAGACGCTGGTTGTGGCGATGAGGCAAGCCATGAACATGAGCGATATAGTTGCACAGCAGCTGCTGGCGCCTGGTTTGAAGTGGTGGATTTCCAGCTTCTGCAAGTAGACTATTGACAGGGCTAGTTCGGAAAGCTCCTGTTGCCAGCCGAACCAGCCAGAAGGAAAAGCTGAAATGTGGAAGGAATGTACTGAGTGGTCTATACAAAGGAAATAAACTTGAAGACAGTATTATAGAAATTGAAGACGAAGTGGAGGAAGATGAGAGAGGAGATACAATACTGCAATGCCCTGCATGGGTGTAAGTGTAGCCAACACGACCACCCACCATCGAGCCATCAGTTTAAATCATGTCCGAGCCCCATGAGGTGTCAAGGAGGGACAGGAATTGGCGACGAATGATCTCTGGGTGAACTGAGAGTTTGGGATATTGTGACAGTTTGAGGTGAAGGTGGGACCAGCGGACACATCATGGTGGAGTACGAGATTGGAACTGGAAGAGGGGAGGGAGTGGAAAAGATTCCAGTTGGCTAAGGAGTAACTGGGCACAAACGACAACAGCAGTTATTAGAGTCGAAGGGCATGAGATGAACGCAGTGGCTAGGAAGGGAGTAAGAGGAGGGTTATAGCCTTTCCCATATGTTGTTCAATCTGTAGATTGAGCAAGCAGTGAAGGAATGCAAGGAGAAATTTGGAGAGGGAATTAAAGTTCAGGGAGAAGAAATAAAAGCTTTGTCGTTTGCTGATGATATAGTAATTATGTCTGTTGCCACGAAGGATCTGGAAGAGTAGTTCAGTGGAATGGACAGTGTCTTGGATGGAGGGTATAAGATGAACATTAACAAGAGTAAAACAAGGATAATGGAATATAGCATCAGAAAATCAGGCAACGCTGAATGAATTAGATGAGGTAAGGAGACAATAAAAGTAGTAGATGTGTTTTGTTATTTGGGTAGCAAAGTAACTTCTGATGGCCAAAGTAAAGAAGATATAAAATGCAGAATGGCTTTGGGGGAAAAAGTGTTCTTGAAGAAGTGAAACCTGTTAACATCCAATATTAATTTAAATGTTAGGAAGTCCTTTCTGAAATCATTTGTCTGGAGTGTACCATTGCATAGAAGTGAAATGTAGATGATATATAGTTCAGACAAAAAGATAATAGAAGCTTTTGAAATGTTGTGTTACAGATGAATGATGAAAATTAAATGGGTAGATCACGTAACTAATGAGGAGGTTCTTAACCGAATTAGGGAGAAAAGTTTCTGGCATATTCTGACTAAGAGGAGGGATATTTTGATGGGACATGTTCTGAGACATCAAGGAATCATCGACTTAGCATTAGAATGAAGTTTGTGGGGTAAGAATTATAGAGGGAGACCGAGGGATGAATACAGTAAGCAGATTCAAAAGTATCTAGTTTGCCGAACTTATTCTCACATGAAGAGACTTGCACAGGACAGGGTAGCATGGAGAGCTGCATCAAACCAGTCTGTGGACTGAAGACCACAACAACAACAACAACAACAGTATTTGTCATTGAATAAAATGTTGTTTCGTTCTTTAATAATATGTCCCATATCTTTAATAATGGACACATCACTAATTTTAAAATCTTACTTGGTAAGACATCCACACATTTAATAATAACTTTATTTTAATGGTACATAATATATTTTGTGTTTGCCTATAAATATCTTGAAATAGTTTTTCTAAAGATTTTGGGTCCCATTTCATAAAACATTGGGAACCCCTGATGTACCCATTCTGTTACATTCAGTACTAGGAATAACAATAACTTACACAAAGATTTAAAAACACTTGTTGGTCCAGTAGGTGTCCACTGTCCACTATTCACCAGCACACAGTTTTCAATAACTTGCCAGCAACTATATGAATTTAACTGATAATAAATTTCAGTTTGAGAAGAGTCTAAAGGATTTTTGTGGCAATTCCTGCTGTGATGATTTTCTTAGCAGCTCCAATTGATGTATATATTTTATTAATAACATCGCAAAATGTGAATATTGAGTAGAATCTGACTTCTGCACAACTTTTGTGCAGTAAGACGGTAACTAAGTGTTGTAAAATTTACATCTAATCTACTTTACTCTAAACTCAGTAAATAGCATCTAGAACACTTAGTGCCAGATTCCAAGGCAATCTCCTGAAGTTAACACTGGGTAGTTGCATAGTTGGCTACCCCTGATGCTGATCTGGTTGCCCGCAGGATCTCAAGACAAAGCCGCGGCCAGTGTCTCCGAGCTCCCTTTGGGAGGACATGGACGACGACCCACGCAATGCCATGCCTGTCACCTCTGGGGAGAGTCCCTTTGACTTCATAGACCGCAGCTGCAACCGCTTCGACTTCCCTCCAGAGTAATTGGACACCTCCACTGCATAATATCCTATAAAATATCTATATATATATATATAACTATATTTTTGAGATGGATAGGTTGCTACTCACCATAGAGATATCTCGATGAGTCACAGAAAGGCACACATGAGCCCTCTATGATGTGGCTCACTTCAATGACTGCTACACAGCCTGTGCCTTATGGATCTTCCCCGCATACACCAACTTGTCTGATTTGTGCAGGTGTACCCTACACTCCTGCAATCCCCCAGTCTAAACCTCCCTAGTTCCTGCTCTAACCATTCTCCTCTCCCCTTCTCTGCCCATAATCTATCCTTACGTACATCTTCCATTCTGCCACACACTTCAGTCTCCCCTTCCCTTCCTCCCTGTTCCTCAGACAGCAGTAGCACATTCCCCCAGTCCCAGCTTCTCTCTCCATTCTGCCTTCTCAACCCCTCCACTGGTTACTCCTCAGCCGTGCTGATTCCTGTAGACTGGCCACAGTGGCTGGAGATGGTGATCATGTTTGTGTGAATGTGTGTGTGTGTGTTTTTCTCTGTATGATGAAGACCATAAAGTCCAAAAACTTTTAAAAGTTGTAGTGTGTTATGTGTGCCTTACTCCAGCTCATCATGATATCTCTGTGGTGAGTGCCATCCTATCCTTCTAAAAAATATTGTTGAATTCTTCATCTCTTTGTTACTCTCTAATGCCTGTGCAATACATACAATTGGCGTTCCTAACCTGGAATGAAAACCATTATATGTATTCCTCTTTCAGTTACTATTAATGTCTGTTTGAACCTTCCTGCTCAGTTGCTTTTATTTATTGTGTAACCTTTTATATTGTTATTTTAAACTTATTGGATCTGTAAACTCTGTAGCCATTTATGAATGCTGGTGAATGTCACAACCAATCATAAACAATTTAAAACTATTCCTATTTTAAACCTGTAATCAGTTTTGGCATACAAGCCGATCTTCAAATAGACAACATTTTAAACTACAGGCATCTTCTTCAGCAGCATGTCATCAGCTAGGACCTGATTGTTGGAGCTGACAATATGCTGATTAAAAAGAATTGTTTACTTTAAAATGTTAGCTATCTAAAAATTGGTATGTATGCCCAAAACCAGTTATTGCTTCTTTTGTCTTTCTGTGTGTGGCCGATTGTGTCTTTCACCAAATTCTAAATTGTGTTATTAATTTCAAAATTATACAGCCTGACTTTTCAGTGGGTATTGAAAATCAAAGATACACATTCAATTCTATTATTTGTCCAGTAAGTGGCAGACTGATTAATGGAATGGTAGGGAACTAGGTGGTGGAGTGATAAGGAACTGAGCAATCAATAAAAACCATACTATGTTTTTTCCCCCTTTTTTTAAAATTAGTAACCCAAAGTATGGAAATATATTTACCTTTCCTTTTATAACTAAACATGTTTGCAATGGACAATAAGATATAATAATTTTGATCAGCAGGAATCTTACTTGATGTTTAATGTCTCCTAAATAATTAATGTGACATTTCGGGTAATGACTACAAAATGTTTATGACATGGTGAGTAGCAATCAAACACCTGTCTGCACTGCATAAGCACATAATTATAAGCAGAGAAGACATCTGTGATCACTGTGAAAAATCAGTTTGCTCATATGAATTACACTGAAGTTGGCACAGTTTACATTGCTTCTGTCCATCAGAATATACCATAAGAACATAGATGTTTAAATGCCATTCATACAATATTGGAGGATGATCCCTCAGGAATATTGAACTTGGATTTTAGGAACAACCTACTGTATGTACATAAAAATAGCAGATATTGAAATATATGATCAGTAACTCAAAAACAGCAACAATATAATCACTCAGTACACAGAATGGTTCGGAACCCACGTTAAACTGTAGGTCCCCCTATAACTGGCTGGGTGAGTCAGTTCATAGGTCAGAGGAAGGCAATGGCATACCACCTCCAAACAGGACCATGCCTAGTAAAGCACTGTGGTGTTCAAACCAATCTTCGGATTGTTGACTGCTTTATCTTTACACAGAATTAAATGGATCAGGCTATGAACTACTAAAATTCTATACAAATTGTGCAGAACTTTCCAATTTCTCCTTCCCTATTTCTGGCAACAGTTTATCATAGGTCACTAGAGCAACAAAGCATTCCACGGTATTGGAAGAGTCTGCCAAAAAGATTTTGGTCATATGCTCAGGTCACTGAAGCAACAAAGCGTTCCAAGGGATTGGAAGAGTCTGACATAATATTGTCAAACTTTTCAGTAGTATGCTCCTGTGAATGTTCGCTCCTCATGAGCTATGTTAGCGCTACGATGTAGCAGTTACAAAAGACATTTAGCGACACCTTGTGTGACGATTGCACTCTCCAGCAGTTGCAAGTCCCTTGTTGCAACTTACTATTTTGTTCTTTTGTTTCTGAATTTTATTGATACTCCAAATGCATGTCCACAGACTAATGTTGTATGATTTGGTTTGACATAGTTCCAACATATCTGTTGTAATTTATCAGGCTATCAGAATGAGTCATCATGGTTCCCAACAAATGGCAATATTAGAAATGTTCAAAATATTGTGAAAGATGTTAAAAACTGGTCTGTTAGTGAGTTAGTGAGTTCCATTTCTCATGTGATGCCTGGTTCTTCATGTACAGAAGTTCTGCCCATCAGTTCTTCATTCACATTTG
The DNA here is from genome assembly GCA_026315105.1 of Locusta migratoria. Taxonomy (NCBI): domain Eukaryota; kingdom Metazoa; phylum Arthropoda; class Insecta; order Orthoptera; family Acrididae; genus Locusta; species Locusta migratoria. Next base: position 853,534,303 of record CM048744.1, on the reverse strand, counting down.
CTTGCTACACTGAAAATGTCTGCTCCGCATGACAGTGCATCAGTTCAGTGTAGAATGCACCATCTTGTTCCATTTTTGGATTACCACGCAATATTCTCCTTTCATTGTCAATAGGCTCCACCATTTTGTATTACCCATTTAACAATTTGCTGTGATACTTCAGGTGGGCATTTCTGTCTGTACTGGCACTGCAAACCACAAAGAACTAATTATCTAACTTTTGTTTGAGATGTTAATTGAAACTATGTTTACCCCTTGCTATTATATGCCTATGTTGCTGATGTCAATCTATTGTAGAGTTACTTAACATATTCTACACTCACATATGATGACTATTATAGCAACCAGCCTCTGATTGGCTAGGATAAGCCTATTTTGGGACTGGAATAGGAAGTGCTTGGTGGATTGGGCAGGTCTTGCAGCAGGGTCTTCCACAGGGATATGATCCCTTTGGCAGTGGACTGGGTATCGGGGAGGCATAGGAAAGGACTACGACTAACAACTACTTTTCCTTTGAGGTGAAAGTTTACAATCAAATCAGAGGCACAACCATGGGCACCCACATGTCACCCTCCTATGCCAACCTGTTTATAAGTCATCTGAAGCAATCCTTCCTAGCATCCCAAAACCCCAAACCTCAGATCTGTGTCAGGTTTATTGATGATATTTTCATGATATGGACTCAGGGCCAGGAATTCTTATCCTCCTTCCTTCTTCAAAACCTCAACTTAACATTTGTATTTAGTAACAAACACAAATTCCTGTCAGATTTTCAGCATGGTTTCAGGAGTGGTCACAGCAAAATGAAGCAGCATTACATTTTATGATGACAGCTCTGGATAAAATTGATCAAGGCTATCAGTAACATGAGTTTTTCTTGGATCTTTCAAAGGCATTTGATAGGGTTGATCATGACATTCTTCTGTCAACATTGGCCATGGATGGCATCAGTGGAAAAATCATGCATCTGGTTAAATCATATTTAAGAAACTGAAGCCAGTGTACCACAGTCACACATAATAATGGTGCTACATTAAAAATTTACACATCAAGGGTCAGGAACATTGGTCCTTTCTTATTTATTTGGTACAGTATGTAAATGACTTCCAAAGTGCATTTAAGAATAACACATTCATTACTATGTATGCAGGCAACACACCAGGCCTCGTTTGTGGAACTGATATCTACAAATTTGGCTTAGAAATAAAAAAAAAAGTTTCTTGATATTGCAAAGACAAAATTTGAAAATGGCAACCTAAAAGTCAATTTACAAAAACAAATATAGTATTTTCTTTTAATGTAGCTGATTTGCAAAACTAATGATACTCATGGTAGCAATACAATAGAGAAACTCTGTAGTGAGAGTAAGATTTTAGGTACTTGCATTGACTGTAACTGTTATGGATGCAAATAGTTGACAATATGTGTGCAAGACTAACACCTAATTTATATGTGTTCAGAAGAATACCTACATAATGTCAATATTCAAACAATGAGAAATATGCACTTCGACTTATTCATCCCTTTCTTTCATATGGTCTATTATCATGTGCCTCCAAAATACATGTAGATACAGTAATAAAGCTTCAAAAAAGAGCTCTGAAAATAATGGCCAAAAAAGATTCCAGAACTTCTTGCAAGAGTTTGTTTTTAGATTTCAAAATTATGACTGTCATAGGTGTATCCAGGATTTGATTCTGGAAGGGTTTTTCAACACATGTACATAGTAAAAAACTAATGTGGTTCTTATCACTAAAAGAAATTAAAACAGACACCCATGACTGTCGATTTTGTTTCAACAAACAAGTGCACTCTCGGGTACATGTTAAAACTTCTTTGAAGTTATATAATTTATCACAGTAATAAATATAGTTTACCATTGCAATAAAATTTTGAAATGTTATTTTAAAAAAACTTGTATACTGTTGTATCCAGTGTAATAACAATTGCTATGCATACATATAGATGTTTCATGCAAATTACAAATCACTTTCTTGTCAGAAATATATCAACATGTTCCTATGAATATTTTACAATTTTCAAGTTTGTGGTTAGGCTGAACGTAATAGCCCAGCAGAAGTATAGTGGAAATGGAGATTTGTTTACATTCGAAAAGACTCGACGACTATCTGCAACAGTACACAATTGGTTGCACATGCTTCCCATGATTCATTGTGCTATCCTCCCCCTCCCCTATCCTTCCAGTTCATGTCTTCCTTTCACCTATGTGACTGTATGTCACCCCTTACAATGTCCCCTTAATGACTTTTTTCCCCTTATTATTTTTATCATATCATATCTCCACACTCCTCTACACTTCCCTTTTATCTTTTCCTGCCCCTTCCCTTCACAGTATTCAAAGCCACAATTCAAATTCCCACCTATCAGAGCCTTTACAATCCATCATGGAATGTGGAACTTTCCATCACCATCCCTACCCAGCATCCTTCCCCCTCCACTCCCCCCCCCCTCACTTACAGTCTAGATGATTGTGGGTCTTGAGTGGCTGGACATGGTTGTGTGTGTATATAGTTGTCTGAGTGATTGTGTGACTGTATGTGTTTCTTTTTCTGATGAAGTTGTGTGAATGTGATTGTGCCCATTAGCAGTTTAGTAAGCTTCTTTACAGTGAGTTGTTATCTGTCCTCCATTATTGACATAAAACAAAGGTAAGTTAGTTGAAATTTGTGAGTGAAAAATTAATTTTATGTGCATACATTTTATATGATTTTGTAGAAGAAATCCATACAATGTTAATTGTTACATGGATTAATAAAGAAATCAAACAATTGCCTAAGATTCTGAAATGATATGACAAGCTTACCACAAATTGAATAAACGTAGGATTTTGGCACCTCCACCATTTTCTATGTTGTTGCCTTCTGCAGTGATACCTTCTACGAGTTTGAGAACATGCCGTGCCCAGTCGGCGAGTCAACCAGATATCTTCCCAATACCACCATTCCCAGCATCCGGGCACCGAGCCCTGTGGTAAGCTACTTCTGAGGCTTCCAAGTTTCCAAGTTTCCTTTCAAATTTGAGTTTATGTAATTTTCACTTACACATTTTATTTGCATAAAAAGTTTAACATTTAACTTGTAATTGATAGTATTTATATTAATAATATTACAGTTATGATTAATATGAGGCAAATAGTAAGAAATTACTTCTGTTCATGTTCACTATAACAACATTTGTATCTGTTATGCCAAGTGTTTAGTCCACATGTGTATTACACATTTTGGACTGTCATTATTGTACTCATTACAAATATCACTCCACTTTATACTAGAAGTAAGTTCAGATGAATGATTATCATTGTGAAGTAATGGAAATAATACTCATTATTTTAAGAGTTCTACTATTGAGACAATAGGAGGACATTTCAAAAATATTCATATCATATCACTTTTAATTTGACTTGTAAACAAAAACAAAATGAATGCCCCAAAAAGAAATAAAAAAAACCACACTTATAAACAGTGTTCAGATCACAAGGTGTGTAGCACTAATCACACACAAATAGTAAATAAACTATTCTCAACATGAACTGCACAAATACTGCAGGTAGTAACAACAAATTCATATTTGGATAAGAATCAAAGTGTCAACTATAGCTGTTACAAATTGGATACCAGGTCTTGACTATGAGCAACTACAGGTACACCTACTCTTGACTGACTAGAATGTGATAGAGATGATGCTCCCATAAAAGGATGAACATAATAGAGCAGGGTCACACACGGACTTTTGGCCACTGTACTCAACAGACTCCATCTATTTAAACTATATATTAGGTAATTTTGGTTTTCATTTTTCTTTTCATCTTTTAAAATAAATACTAGAGATCAAACAAGACCAATTTCTTTGCTTGCTTACATATGTCTGCCTTGGTGTGTGTGTGCATGTATATGTGTGTGGGTGTGTGTGTTTGTTTGCCTATCCTTTTTCCCCCCAAGGAAAATCTCAGGTGAAGGAGCACAGGTAGTGATAGTAATATATATATATATATATATATATATATATATATATATTATAGAGGAAAAATTCCTAACAGGAAAAAAATATACGTAAAAAATAGATGAAGAACACTTACCAGGCGAAGGGGCACAGGCAGTAATAGCAACAAATAAACACACAGACACACACACACTCAAAAATGCTAGCTTTCGCAGCCTAGCTGCTTCATCAGGCAGAAGGGAAGGAGAGGGAAAAGGAAATGATGAGGGATTTAAGGAAGGGGGTAAGGAGCCATTCCAATCCCGGGACAGGAAAGACTTACCTTGGGGGAAAAAATGGAAGGTAAATAAATGCACATACACCCACACATTTACACAGACACAAGTACACTTAGGCAGACATACTGTAGAACTATATATATATATATATATATATATATATATATATATATATATATATATATATATATATATATATATATATAAAGAAGAAAAAGAAACATAAATAAATGCAAGCTTTCACAACCCAGTTGCTTCTTCAGGCAGTAGGTTAGGAGAGGGAAAAGGAAATGATGAGGGTTTTAAGGAAGTGGGTAAGGAGCCATTCCAATCCCGGGAGACGAAAGACCTACCTTGGGGGAAAAAAAGGAAGGTAAACAAATACACACACACCCACACATATACGAACACAAACACACCTAGGCAGGCATACTGTAGAAAGCAAAGAAGTTGGACAGAGATACCACTTCCTCAATCGCCTGAAATCCTTACCCAGCCTGTTACCTCCTGAAACCATCCTTGTAACCATTGATGCCACTTCCTTATACACAAATATCCCACATGCCCAGGGCTTCGCTGCGATGGGGTTTTTTCTTTCACGCCGACCACCCACTTCCCTACCTAAAACCTCTTTCCTTAATACCCTAGCCAGCTTTATCCTAACCCACAACTTCTTCACTTTTGAGGGCCAGACATACTAACAACTAAAGGGAACAGCCATGGGAATCAGGATAGCCCCCTCATAAGCAAACTTATTTATGGGACACTTTGAGGAAGCCTTCCTGGATACCCAAGCCTGTCAACCCAAAGTTTGGTACAGATTCATTGATGACATCTTCATGATCTGGACCAACAGTGAAGAAGAACTCCAGAATTTCCTCTTCAACCCCAACTCCTTTGGTCCCATCAAATTCACCTGGTCCTATTCCAAATCTCATGCCACTTTCCTTGATGTTGACCTCCATCTGTCCAACAGCCAACTTCACACATCCAGCCACATCAAACCAACCAACAAACAACAATACCTCCATTATGACAGCTGCCATCCATTCCACATCAAACGTTCCCTTCCCTACAGCTTAGGTCTTCGTGGCAAAAGAGTCTGCTCCAGTCCCGAATCCCTGAACCAGTACACCAATAACCTAATAACAGCTTTCACATCCCGCAGCTATCCTCCTGATCTGGTTCAGAAGCAAATTACCAGAGCCACCTCCTCATCTCCCCAAATCCAGAACCTTCCACTGAAGAATCCCAGAAGTGCCCCTTTTGTCACCGGATACTTTCCGGGACTGGAGCGGACTTTGAATGTGGCAGGGATACGACTTTCTTAAATCCTGCCCTGAAATGAGATCCATCCTTAATGACATCCTTCCCACTCCACCAAGAGTCTCTTTCCGCCGCCCACCTAACCTTCGTAACCTCCTAGTCCATCCCTATCAAATCCACAAACCACCTTCCTTACCCTCTGGCTCCTACCCATGCAACCGCCCCCATTGTAAAACCTTCCCTATGCACTCTTCCACCACCACTTACTCCAGTCCAGAACCCGGAAGGTGTACATGATCAAGGGCAGAGCCACTTGCGATAGCACCCACATGATTTACCAACTGACATGCTTGCACTGTGAAGTGTTCTATGTGGGAATGACCAGCAACAAATTGTCCATTTGCATGAACGGTCACAGGCAGACAGTGTTTGTTGGTAATGAAGATCACCTTGTGGCTAAACATGCCTTGGTGCACGGCCAGCACATCTTGGCGCAGTGTTACACCGTCCGGGTTATCTGGATACTTCTCACTCACACCAACCTTTCAGAACTCTGGAGATGGGAACTTGCCTTTCAGTTTATTCTCTCCTCCCGTTGCCCACCTGGTCTCAACCTCTGCTAAATTCAAATTCCCGCCCACCATCTTTAGCATCTTTGCCTCGGTTCTGCGGACAGAGCCTCTGCCTCAAGTGGTATCTCTGTCCAACTTCTTTGCTTTTTAGAAATGTCTGTCTAGGTGTGTTTGCGTTTGGATATGTGTGAGTGTGTGTGTATTTGTTTACCTTCCTTTTTGTCCCCTAAGGTAAGTCCTTCCACTCCTGGGATTGGAATGACTCCTTTTCCACTTCCTTAAAACCCATATCCTTCCCTTTTCCTCCCCTTTTTTCCTCTTTTTCCTGAAGAAGCTGCCAGTGGTGGCGAAAGCTTGTATGTGTGTTTTTGTGTGATTTTATTTGTTTCTCTCGACGAGCCGCTCCTTTTGGTAAGTCATCTCTTTTCTATTTTTATTTTTGTTTATCCCACCGGGAAAGTTTCCCTCTATAATTTTCGTATGTGGCATAGCTATCATAGGGCTAGGCGGGGCAGTGCCCCGGGGCCCCTGAGCTCCAGGGGCCCCTAGGCCTTCGTGAGCGACGATCGAAAAAAGTTACAGTAGAGCGTCGAATATTTTATTTAATTTTTTTTTTACCCTCCCACCCTATCGTCCATCATATTCCCTTCCCCTCGACCAAGTTTCCAACAGTAGCCGCACTGGGCCATCGGCTGGCGGGACAATACTTCTAATTAGACCTTCACAAGACGCCACTGTGTGGCGCTGCTGACAGGCGAAGCGGCCAGTCAATGTGTCCCAACTTTTAGAATACAATGTTTTAACACATTGAGTGCCACGTCAGTTAAATATAAGTCAAAGGAAGTCTTCTCTTCGGACCACATGAAGTAAATACGGCTCACGCACATTTTTCTATTTAAAGCTCCGTGGGACAGTTGTAACACACAGTAGGGTGCTGTGACTTGGTGTTATAGTACTTTATGGTACCAGTAACAAATCATCTTCATGATCTCCAGTCTTCAAGAGCTCAAGAGTAGTTATTGACACTTGAAATCGTGAATAATATGTATGGAAAAGGTGGTAGAAGCCGAACTCTGGGAAGATCAGTTTGGGATCAGGAGAAATGTAGGAACACGGAAGGCAATACTCTCTTTACGGCTTATCCTAGAAGATAAATTAAAAAAAGGCAAACCTAGCTTTTGTAGATTTGGAGAAGGCTTTTGACATTGTTGATTGGAATAAACTCTTTCAAGTTCTGAAGTAAGCAGGAGTAAAATATGGGGAGCGTAAGGTTATTTACAACTTGTACAAAAACCAGACAGCGGTGGTCAGAGTTGAAGGGCATGAAAGGGTTGCAGTGGTTGGGAAGGGAGTAAGACAGGGTTGTAGCCTTTCTCCAATGTTATTCAATTTGTAAATTGTGCAAGCTTTCCGTTTTGCTGATGGCATTGTAATTCTGTCAGAGACAGCAAAGGACCTGGAAGAGCAGTTGAACGGAATGGACAGTGTGCTGAAAGATGCATATAAGATGAACATTAACAAGAGCAAAACAAGGGTAATGGAGTGCAGTCTAAGAAAATCAGGTGATGCTGAAGGAATTAGATTAGGTAACAAAACAATAAAGGAGGTAGATGAGTTTTGTTACTTTGACAGTAAAGTAATAAATGATTGTCGCAGTACAGAGGATGTAAAATGCAGAGTGGCAATGGGTAGAAAAGCGTTCTTAAAAAAGAGAAATTTGTTAACATCGAATATTGATTTAAGCCTAAGGAAGTCCTTTCTGAAAGCATTTGTGTGGAGTGTTGCCTTATACGGGAGTGAAACATGGACGATAAACAGTGTGCACAGGAAGAGGATAGTGGCTTTTGAAAAAATGTTCAAATGTTTGTAGTAGAGCTTATGGGACTTAACTACGGGGTCATCAGTCCCTAAACTTACAAACTACTTATGAACTAGCTAATACTAAGGACGGCACAAATATCCATGCCCGAGGAGGGGATTCGAACCCCCGACCGTAGTGAGCGCGCAGACCGTGACTGACGCGCCTCAGTCACTTCGGCCACCGCAGCCGGCCGTAGTGCACAGACAGGCCTGGAGAGTGCGCATTTTCCACAAAATGCGTTGCACCAGGAAACAGGCATGTTTGTTTTCCACAAATGCGTTAATACTGAAAGGAATTCCTTGCAATGGAAGGCAGGACATGGATTCAGCATTCTGTGGCTTTTTTCTGGGAACAGCACCTTCCCATACTATAAGAGTTCTTCGCTCTTCGATTTACGTTCATACTAACACTATGCCCTCCGCCGCATTCTGCTCAGTTCTCCTATGTGAAAAACAAACAACTTCACTGTGTTTTTAAAGTAATGGTGAGAATTCAGCACATCACGCAATCTTTTATGGTGCGTTTCTACCCGCACACTATTTGTTTATTCTGCCTTTTAAAAGTTTAATTACATTCACGTATCAGAAGTTTCATGTAATGATTACTTTGTCTCAATAATGAATTATGCATCAAGACAGTGCCCTTCACCCCACTGTCACGATAATAAGCAAAGATATCGACTTAGTTATTTTACTTATTACTTTTTCCTGGCTAGACACTAACATATACTTCAAGAAGACTGGTAGGGGCACGGCTCAATCCAAAGTATTTCATAAAACAAAATCCGGCAACTTACTTTTGATGAAACCTTCCTAGACGAATATTTCCTCTATTTTCCTTCTTTAACTGGGCTATCAACAAAATGAGCTAACAGCGCAGTAGTTCAGTGAGAATGAGTTGTCGGCACTATTGAAAGTTCGCCTGCTGTCACCGCTGACGAAAAATATCCCATGGGGTATTTTCATCTGTATGTTCTACCCAGGTCCAACTCATCCCTCTGCAAAATTTCATCCAAATCACCTAGTAATTTTTGGGTGAAAGCATAACAAACAAACAAACTTTCATACTTATATTACAGAGTACGATTAAATATTATCTGCTGCGTAACACATAATTATTTGCCGTGGTGGCGTAGCCGAGCGGTCTAAAGCGTCTCGCTGCGGAGCGCGCGGTTGGTCGCCGTGGAGGTTCGAGTCCTCCCTGGGGCATGGGTGTGTGTGTTTGTCCTTAGGTTAGTTTACCTAGGTTTAAGTGGTTTGTAAGCTATGGACTGATGACCACGCAGTTTGGTCCGATAGATTTACAAACATTTGAAATGTTCAAATGTTTGTATAGTCTATGGGACTTAACTACAGGGTCATCAGTCCCTAAACTTACAAGCTACTTATGATCTACATAATCCTAAGGACGGCACAAATATCCATGCCCAAGGGGGGGATTCGAACCCCCAACCATAGTGGCCGTGCAGACCGTGACTGGAGCGCCTTAGTCTCCTCGGCCACCGCGGCCGGCCAAACATTTGAACATAATTATCTACTTAGTAGTATTTAGGTTTGCCTTATTATGTCTTCCAGTGGGCAGTAAGGAGCTGATGATGAAGTAGTTTTGCATCTGTACAGTATTAGTGTAAAGAGGGCCCCAATGTCATTTTTGCCCCGGGGCCCTTGGTGACATAGCTACGCCACTGACTACTAGGCATTTCCTTTCCTATTCCACTCCCAAACTGAACAAGGAAATTTTTGGGTGAAAGCATAACAAACAAACAAACTTTCATACTTATATTACAGAGTACGATTAAATATTATCTGCTGCGTAACACATAATTATTTGCCGCGGTGGCGTAGCCGAGCGGTCTAAAGCGTCTCGCTGCGGAGCGCGCGGTTGGTCGCCGTGGAGGTTCGAGTCCTCCCTGGGGCATGGGTGTGTGTGTTTGTCCTTAGGTTAGTTTACCTAGGTTTAAGTGGTTTGTAAGCTATGGACTGATGACCACGCAGTTTGGTCCGATAGATTTACAAACATTTGAAATGTTCAAATGTTTGTATAGTCTATGGGACTTAACTACAGGGTCATCAGTCCCTAAACTTACAAGCTACTTATGATCTACATAATCCTAAGGACGGCACAAATATCCATGCCCAAGGGGGGGATTCGAACCCCCAACCATAGTGGCCGTGCAGACCGTGACTGGAGCGCCTTAGTCTCCTCGGCCACCGCGGCCGGCCAAACATTTGAACATAATTATCTACTTAGTAGTATTTAGGTTTGCCTTATTATGTCTTCCAGTGGGCAGTAAGGAGCTGATGATGAAGTAGTTTTGCATCTGTACAGTATTAGTGTAAAGAGGGCCCCAATGTCATTTTTGCCCCGGGGCCCTTGGTGACATAGCTACGCCACTGACTACTAGGCATTTCCTTTCCTATTCCACTCCCAAACTGAACAAGGAAAAAAAGAATGCCTATATGCCTCCGTACTAGCCCTAATTTCTCTTATCTTGTCTTTGTGATCTTTACGCGAAATATAAGTAGGCGGCAGCAAGATCGTACTACACTCAGCTTCAATTTCCGGCCCTCTAAATTTACTTAACAGAAATTCACAAAAAGAACGTCGTCTTTCTTCCAGTTCTGTACACTTTCATACTTATATTACAGAGTACGATTAAATATTATCTGCTGCGTAACACTTGCGCATTGGTTGAACCTACCAGTAACAAATCTAGCTGCTCGTCTCTGAACCGCCTCTATGTCCTCCTTTAAACTGATCTGCTGCGGGTCCCAAATACTTGAGCAATACTCAATACCTGGTCGTACAAGCATTTTATACGCGGTCTCCTTTACAGGTGAAGTACATCTTCCCAAAATTCTCCCAAGCAAACGAAATTGGCTGTCCGTCTTACTCACAACTGTCCTTACATTCTCGTTCCATTTCATATTGCTCTGCAATGTTACGCCTAGATATTTGACGACGTGACAGCATCAAGAAGCTTACTACTAATGCTGTATTCGAACATTATGGGATTGTTTTTTATACTCAGGCGCATCTGGTGTCATATCTTCTTTTAGTTTGACCAATGTATCTTCCGTCACATAAGTTCCATTTAAGTTGGTATATTCCTAATTTTCTGTATGGATCTGGTTTTTCCATTTATTTAAGTGAATTGTTAGTTGTTCAGCTATTTTGGTACATTGTTTTTTTTGAAAATGTTGGATATTCTATGTATGTATTTGTGGTTGTAGGTCATTGTATATGATCTGTTGTTTTCTGCATTTTTCCCACTGTAGGTTGTTCTTGTGTTTGTCTTGTTTGTTTGTGCGGTATTCTATCTTTCTGATGGTGTTGTAGATGTAGATGTAATCTATTGGGTTAACCTCCCCGCTCCCCCACCCTTGACATTGGCAACACAGTCTTCATTTCACAGTTCACAACTGATGTTAGATATGACCACAGGGTAGACAATGTCACAGCAGACTATATGTCATGCATTGGTGCCATCTCATCATCCATGGTCTGACAGAATTGTGGCTCTCTGGCGTACTTTACTCACCAGATACTTCCTTGCATGTTGAACCACATTCATGGCTCTAGCATTCCAGTCTTCCAGTATGCCACACCCCCTTGTTCCATCAGGAATGCCCGCAGACTTTTCTGATCTCTTCATTTCACAGTTCACAACCAATGTTCCCACCCATAGTTTCCCATATTTCACAGTTTTCCATATTTATTTTGATTCTGTTGAAGAGACAAGATGGATTCCCAACATTGTGTTTCTAATTACAAGAAAGTTCATGGCCAATATTCGAACACGGCCTATATTCACATGTGACCTACATTCACATGTGGCCTATAGTCGCGCAAATACGGATTACTGAATAGTAGACAACTTTCTGAATAAAAGTATGTTTTAACTTGGCTTGTTATTGTGCTCAGGTTTAAAACAACTTCAGATTTGAGGCTCATACTATGTTTAACCTGATGTTTAACAGGGAGCTAAAGGGTTATAAATATTCACTTGTCTTGTTTTGAAGATCTCGTTGGTCGTCCATGAAGTTCTAGTGAGATATGCGTTGTCCTTTTTAGTAGCATTCTAGATTAATGTTCTGTATATTTCTCAGTTTTAAGCAACTTTAAATAACTTTTGATAACACTTGTTACTTTTAGCCTGTACAACAAATTATGTAAGTGTTTATATGTGGTATGAACCTTAGCTTCCCTGTAACAGGGATATACAATCAATGGAAACATCATTTTACTACAATCACACCGTCCAGATCCATACCAAAATTGAACACTGCCTCTTCCATCCAGTCGAGATCCACACATACTGCCCCCATATATACCCCTCCTAACTTTTCAAAATATCCTAATCTTTAACCTGGCCTCACCATCTTTCCCCAAATCCCTCAACATGGATACCAACCTCACACCCTCAGAAAGAAATGCTATCCACAACCTAAAAACTGACCCTACCTGCTGACAAAGGCTTCACCACTGTGGTTTTAGACTACAAGGACTATGTTGCAGAGTGTCAACTGTTTGATTCTTCCACCTACACACCCTGCCACAGTGATTCCACCCCAGAAACCCAACAGAATCTCCAGTCCCTCCTCAAATTATTAGGACCATCTTCTACATGAACCTAAAGTTCACAAACCCAACCACCCTGGACTTTCTATTCTGGCCGGTTATGGTGCCCCAACTGACAGAATCTCTGCTCTCATGGACCAACACCTTCAACCTCTTACCCACAACCTACCCTCCTACATGAAAGATACCAACCATTTCCTCCTCAGACTCTCCACAGTTCCTGCTCCTTTACCACCTGGTAAAATGCTTGCACAGTTGATGCCACCTCCCCCTACGCCAACATCCCCAATACTCTTGCCTTGGCCGCTGTTGAACACTAACTTTCACAATTCCCACAACCTCCTTCCTTGTTACCTTGACCAACTACATCCTCACCCGCAATTACTTCACTTTTGAATGCATCACCTACAAACAAATTCGCTGCACAGCCATGGGCACCCGATGGCACCTTCCTATGCCAACTTGTTAATGGGCCACTTAGAGGAATGCTTCCTGACTACTAGAATCCCAGACCCCTCAACTGGTTCACATTCATTGATGATATCTTCATAATCTGGACTAAAGGTGAGGACACACTATCCTCATTCCTTCAAAACCTCAACACCTTCCCCTCCATTTGCTTCACTTGGTACTAATCAACCAAACAAGCCACCTTCCTTAATGTTGACCTACTCCTCAAGGATGGCCTTATCAGTACCTCCGTCCACATCAAACCTACCAACCATCAGCAATACCTCCATTTTGACAGCTGCCACCCATTCCACACCAAAAAGTTCCTTCCATCGAGCCTAGTCAACTGTGGTCATCACATCTGCAGTGACAAGCAGTCCCTCTCCAAATATGCAAAAACACCTAACTGAGGCCGTCACTGCTGCAATTACCCTCCAAACATTGTCCAGAAACAGGTCTCACAGGCTCTGTTTGTCCAGTCACCCACCAGATCCCCCACCCCCACCATCTGGCCGCAAAGGAGCACCCCTCTTGTCACCAAATACCACCCAGGATTGGAGCAGTTAAACCACATTCTCCACCAAGGTTTCAACTAATTCCATCCTGTCCTGAAATGAGAAATACCCTACCCCATATCCTCCCTACCCCACCCCCCCCCCCTTGCAGTGTTATTCCACCACCCAACAAACCTATGTAATACCCTTGTCCATCCGCAATCCATCCTTGCTCCCAATCCCTTGTCCCATGGCTCATACCCTTGCAGTAGACCTAAATGCAAAACTGTTCCTATCCACCGTCCCACCACCACCTACTCCAGTCCAGTCGCAAGCATTTCCTATCCCATAAATGGCAGGGCAACCTGTGAAAGCAGTCATGTCATCTACAAACTGTGCTGCAACCACTGTGCAGGTATCTATGTGGGCATGACTAGCACCAAGCTGTCTATCTGTATGAATGGCCATCACCAAAGTGTGGCTAGAAGACAGCTAGATCCTGTTGCAGAACGTGCAGCACTGCTTATTCTGGCTCACTTAAATAACTGCTACACAGCCTTTGCCATATGGATCCTCCCCACAAATACCAGATTTTCTAAATTGCGCAGGTGGGAACTCCCTACAATATATCGTACACTCTAGCAATCCTCCAGGCCTAAACCTTCACTAGTTCCTGCCTCCACCATCCTTCCTTTCCCTTCCCTGCCCACACTATTCCTGATTATATGTTTATTACTGTATCATACACTCCAGCAATCCTCCAGGCCTAAACCGTCACTAGTTCCTGCCTCCACCACCTTCCTTTCCCTTCCCCGCCCACACTATTCCTGATTGTATGTTTATTACTGTACTTAGCAATTTTTTAAACCAAAATTGTACAAAAGAAGAAGGAAAGACTTGTCACGATCTTGCTTCTTCATTACAATATATAGTTTATAAAATTTATATATTCTTCACCAAAACCGTTATCTGTGCCAAAATTATAAATTGCTAAAATTTTCTGAGATTGTAGTTTGATTATTACTTGAGAGAAATAAAACTTTTATTGCATTCCCTATTGATGTCAATTATAGTTCATCATGATGAATTTGTATAATCTCAAAATATGACATTTTCATTCTTCTCCAGATATTGAATTTGTCAGTTCTCTTCATCTTCTTTCTTCTGATTTTCAGTTTTTAAAGAGTAGCATCTATGAGAGGTAGAATTTTCATGTTCAGCCTGTTTCATGTTTGGCCTGGTGTTATCATGTTGCTGGTGAAAGTTTGTTTTCTTCTCTGACCTTATCCTGAAAATTCGACTATCAGATTAGTCAGCATTGTCTTGTAGAGTGCTGAATTGAAAGTTTCTCTAGGCTTCAAGACATCCAAAAGAACCACACCCGGGCTATCCCAGAAGACATCACCTTGTCTGAAGATGGCTGTGCCTTGAATTTTTTCTTCTCTGTAGATTTTGCATGTCACCAATCAAGGGACTGTCTTTTGGATTCCAGCTGCTATTCAGAAAATTGTCAGCTTCAACTTCATATTGGCCCAGCAGATCCTGGCAAATTTCTATTGAAGGAGCTTTTTGTTCCACTGTAAGCAACTTCAGGACTCACCTCGAAAGCACTTTGTGATAAAAAGATGTTCCAAGATTGTTTCCTAAGAATTACAGCCAACATTCAGTCAATCAGCATGGATGAGTTAATCATGACACTCTTCATTGTGAGGGAAGACAGCTGTGTGGGGTTGGGTAGTCTGTGACTTGTCATGCACACCCTTTTCACCACATTGATAATGCTGGATCTGTCACCTCACATTGCTCATGCCTGTTGTCTGTTTAGATGAATTTGATCAGTGCAATTTATTCAGCACTATCTTAAGTCCATATCAGACTCCATTCTGGAACAGTCATCTACTGGCACCAACTATAACAGAACCACCTGACAACAAAAGAGGAAGGTGCAAGTATCAGCACTAGACCAACAACATCTGGTGCGGTCATTTGAAGTCACCACAAAAAAAATTGAAGGCTCTACTTTTGGAATTACCCACTGTGTTATCTCAAGGCCAAATGTAGAGGCAAATATTTCTTCACTGTCCCCTTTCTTGGACTCATAAAGAAAAAAAAATCCATTTGTCTTGAATGGGCCTCTGAATTCTTTTTACTCTCAAGTCTTGCTTTAGAATTCATTGACGCACGTAGCTCCTCAACATACAGTTGTACAACTTTGTCAGTGGATAAAGCTGGAATTTGTTGCTGCATGAGGTTTATTCACAGTGAGTACAAGCTTTAATAAATCGAAACTACGAAATGAGACTCAGTTAAGTTGCTGCCAGCTAATATCAATACATAACTTTACTTTATATAGCACTAGATGAAAACACAGTGTTGCCCATGTATGTATTTATTTATTAAAGTCATGTGTTAGTACATCTCTCTCTCTCTCTCTCTCTCTCTCTCTCTCTCTGTTCACACGCTCCTTCCCCCGTCTCCTCCTGTCCCTTTCTCTGTCCGTTTCTCCTCCCCCCTCCTTCTGTTCATCTCCTTTCACCTGTCTGTCACCATCACCCCTGTCTCATTCTCCTCTTCTCCCCTCTCTCTATCTGTCTCCTCCATCCCCTTCCTGTCCATCTCCTCCTCCACCTACTCCTCTCGCTCCTATATATGAAAACATGCACCAAGGTTCATGGTGAACAGTATCAAAGTCGCAAGGTACCCTCTGCCATGCTAAATTAACTGGCTTACAGATTATAAAAGTCTTCTTCATGAAAAAATACATTAATAAACTGACTTTCATGGTGACCAGTCAAACAATTTGAATGTTTGTACCCTCCGCCATGCACCTAAATGTTTCTTTGATGATTTTCACCCTGAAAAATGTAACGTAACTTCCAGAGAACTGCTAGAATTTTTAGAAATTGTATTTCATTCAAAACTTCGCTGAAATCTGAAAATTAACTGTTTAGTCAAGTTAATTAATTGAAATGATTATAGGTAATCTGAATATATTAATACTGCACTGATAAACTGAATTGTTAATAAAAAATTTCAACAGGATCGAAATACAACGGTAGAATCTGAGGAAGTCCATATGTAAAGTATCCTCTGTCATGCACCATCCAAAATTTTATGTGACAGTGACCTTCCCCTTGTTTTGAAGATCAAGTGTCCAAAATGTCATGAAGATTTTAGGATGAATAAAGTTTCCTTATTCGCATCTCACATGATACCACAAGTTTTCAACCATATTATTGTTTATGGCATCATATCTCCTGAACTATATGTCGTAAGCAGTTCTTACCCCTACATCAATTGTTACCTCATGGAAGGAATATGTGTAGCAAATTTTGTTGAAATCGGTACATTGGTTTAGAAGCAGATCTAGCATGATGGAGCACTTTTCCACACTATTCATTGTTTATTACGTCATATCTCCTGCACTATTTGTCATACAGTCATTTAATAGTGCCTATGATCATTGCGAAAGTGCAAACAATATGTTGACAAAGTTTCATCACAATCGGTTGAAGTATTGGCCGCACATAAAATACGAACACACAAACATTCGTGTTTAATATATTAGATTATCACATCCATGCTTGCATAAACATTTGGTTAATTAATAAAAGGGACATCATATCCATAACATAATAATCTTCCTGGGGCATGTTGTGTATTAATTAGCTGGCTGGTAGCAGCCATAGACTGCACGAGTGTTTGCGCTGTTTCGGTTCAGACGCATCTGCACGTGTCTGTGTGCTTCATGAGTGCGTGCATGCACACGTGCACACACAAACGCGCGCTCACCTACATACACACACACAATACTGACCCATCTCTTACCTACATGAATCCACACGTCTTATGGCGGGATAAGGGCACAGTATAATGCAGAATTTGCTGTTACACTACACCACCTATGAAGTGAATTAATTTTTGTTCATAAGCGAAAGCATTGAAGATTTTTGGGTCAGATGTTAAAACAGTTGCAAAGTTGATTTCTTCTGTGTTGAAAAATAGTTTTATTGCTTTTAACATTGCTACAGAATCACATCTGTGTGGTGTGTCTGTTTTTCACTTTTTTTGTCCCAGTTCGTTGGCGTGTTATGTGTAGCACTAAGATGAAAACAGCAGATAGAGTAGTTTGCCGTGTCAGCTCTGATGCCGAGTTTGCTGTCAACAGGCCATCTGTGAGGCGCCACCGGAGCCACAGCCACAGCTGCAGCCAGGATGGATCAACCCAGTGATGGCCATGTGGGAGGAAATGGCCCAAGAGATGGCTGATGCTCCAAACCGCCGCGAGCTCCTCCCTGGGGAATACCCCTGGTCCTTCCTCGACCGCACTCTGCCGAGCTTCAGCTGGCCTCCGATACACCCCCGCCGCGAACGCCGCTGATGGACTCCATCTCTAACCGGAAAATTTTTTAGCTTTTGGCAATAAAGTCGTCTTTGTGTATCACTATAAACTACTCTGCATTCAGAGCTACATACCTCAGCAAACTTGATAAAATATCATCAGAGGTGGTTCATCCTGGAGGTTGGGTGGGCAACGGAACACCACTTTACGAGGGGTGGGAAGGATCTTGGGCAGGATGTCTCTCATTTCTGGGCATGAGGATAGAAAATCAATTTACAACTGTGCTGCAAACACTGTACACCTTTCTATATTGGCATGACCACAAACCAGCTATCCATTAGGACGAATGGCCACCGCCAAACTGTGGCCAAAAACAAGGTGGACCACCCTGTGGCACAGCATGCAGCAGAGCACACGCTTTATTTCAATGGCTGCTTCACAACCCGGGCCATCTGGATCCTCCCATCCACCACCTACTTTTCTGAACTGCACAGATGGGACTTATTCCTACAATACATTCTCCGATCCCGAAATCAACCAGGTCTCAACCTACGATAACTTCCCTATTTTTTCCCCATACCTTACAGTTCCTACCTCTCTATCCCAAACCTCACCTATTTTGAGTGGTGTGTGAATGTGCAATCGGATGTGTGTGTGTGTGTGTGTGTGTGTGTGTGTGTGTGTGTACGCTCACACGCGCGCTCTACACGTGCGTGTGAGTCTGTGTGTGTGTCTGTGTGTGTGTGTGTGTGTGTGTGTGTGTGGTCTTGGTATTTACAGTGTGAACGCATTTTGTATATTTACTTTATTTTACTTTATTTTGTTTATTTTATTTTATTTTACTTTATTTTGTTTATTTTATTTTATTTTCTCCCCTCTCCCACCTCCCCGCTCAATTCCTAAGCTGCATCTCGTTATTCCTATCTAACACACCCCCACCACCGTGACGTAACCTTCCTATCCCCTTTCCCCTCCCCACCCCTCCTAACCCCGTGATTCAAAGTGCGGCAGCTGGAAGTGATGGTTGTATGACTGTGTTATGTGGCTGTGTGATTGCGTGAATGTTCTATTTTCTGAAGAAGGCCATGGCCGATAGTGAAAGTGTTGTATGTGTGTGTCTTTTGTATGTGCCTGTCGCAGCTCGTCGCCAAGTCTTTGCAGTGAGTTGTAAACTGCCCTTACTATATTGTTACATTGCAGTGTGAAACAAATTGGACACGAAAAGGCATTGACACTTTCGGACATTTAACACACAAGATAAAGAAACATGAGCATTCCGCATCACATGACTGCAAAGCTAGAGCACAACCTTTTAGGAAAACACAGTATTAGTCAACAACTGGACAGTGCTTACAGGCAGTCAGCTGAAATGCACAATGATCAGATGCACAAAAAAATGTTACATGCTCTCTAAAATTGTGGGCTACATTAAATTTTCTTTCCTTTCTTTTCTTTTCTTTTCTTTTCTTTTGAGCTTGCACTTTGTAGACATAATGAACAGAATGATTCATTAAATCAAATCAAATTTATGTAAAACTATGGGACTTAATTACTCTGGTTTCATTCCCTAGGCTTACAAATTACTTAAACTAACCTAAGGACAAAACACACACGCCGGCCGCGGTGGCCGAGGGGACTGAGGCCTTCAGTCACGGTCTGCACGGCCACTATGGTCGGGGATTCGAATCCCCCCTCGGGCATGGGTATTTGTGCCGTAAGTAGTAAGTAGTTCATAAGTAGTTTGTAAGTTTAGGGACTGATGACCCCGTAGTTAAGTCCCATAAGCTGTACAAACATTTGAACATTTTAACAAAACACACACACACACACACACACACACATGTCCAAGGGAGGACTCGAGCCTCTGATGGCAAGCAAGCCCGCGATCCGCAGCAATGTGCCTTAGAACACTTGGCCGCTCCAGAGCGGCTATCATTAATTCCAGGAATTTTCCTGTTGCAAGAATTTACATAAACTCAGGAGGATGCAGAAGAGGAAGAAGATTATTCAATAAGTCATGAGATTCCATTAAACCTGTAAAGTGGATTGTAGTGTACCCATGCTGGGAAAACCACATAAAGAAAATAAATATATGATAAGATGTGGCATGGAAATGTGTGCTTATAACTGAGAGTACAACTTTAAAATGGAGTTTTCTCAGAAACGGTAAATATATCGTAACGGTAAACTAATCATAACCGTTTTTGTAGATAGTTACAAAATCTACAATTTTTATCTGAGCTATTTTCATCTCAAAATTAATCTTTTCTCCAAAATACAAAACATTTGTGTAGAGCATGACCTAGTGCAAAATGTTTTGCACTCATGGTATTGCTAGGGACTTTTCGCAATTTCATTATAATGGTACTTCAAATGGTTTATGTGAAGTTTGAGTTTTCTGGGAATTAATGCAAAGGTGAATGTCTATTTTGACTGGGATATTATTTGCGTATAGCATTTATTTTGCTACCCCTTTTTTCTGTTTAGAATTTTCTCATCAATCTTCCTTTGAAACCCCAAGAAAAACTTACATAATCGCCATTTTATATCATGCAGTGTTTTACTTAAATTGATCCAGCACAATAATTATGATGCAATTTGCAGGTCACAAAGTATGTGGCCATATCCATTTTTATTGGAATGTATGTGTGATATGACCAATGATACCACCACTATTGTGAGGAAAAATAGCCTTTGAATTAACAAACTTCTGCTTTCTCCATTTCACATTATGTAAATGGAAGAAATTTCTAAAAATGAATTCTAAAGTTTGTAAATCTATGCGACTAAGCTTCTCCTTCCCTTCTGCCTGACGAAGCTAGGCTGTTTGTGTTTGTTTGTTTGTGTGTGTGTGTGTGTGTGTTTGTGTGAATTTATTAATTTATTTGTGCTACTATCACTTCTTGTGCTCCTTCGCCTAATAAGTAATCTTCATCAATTTTTTATATATATTTAGAGTTTTGCACGGAACATAATTTAGTTATAACCAACACCTGGTTCAAGAATCACAAAAGAAGGTTGTATACGTGAAAGAGACCAGGAGACACCGGGAGATACCAGATAGATTTTATAATGGTAAGACATAGATTTCGGAACCAGGTTTTACAGTGTAAGACATACTCAGGGGCAGATATAAACTCTGACCATAACTTGTTGGTTACGAACTGTAGGCTGAAACTGAAGAAACTACAAAAAGGTAGGAAAATAAGGAGATGGGACCTGGATAAATTGAAGGAACCTGAGGTTCTTAAGAATTTCAGAGGGAGCTCTAGGCAACAATTGACAGAAACAGGGGAAAATAAAACAGTAGAGGAGGAATGGGTAAAATTGAGAGATGAAATAGTGAAGGTAGCAGAGGACAAAATAGGTAGGAAGGCAAGACCTACAAAAAATCCTTGGATATCACAGGAGATACTAAATTTAATCGATGAAAGGAGAAAATATAAAAATGCAGTAAATGAAACAGGCAAAATGGAGTACAGACGACTAAGAAATGAGATTGACAGGAAGTGCAAAATGGCTAAGCAGGAGTGGCTAGAAGGCAAATGCAAGGATGTAGAAGAATGTATAAATAGGGGAAAAATAGATACAGCCTACGGGAAAATCAAAGGAACATTTGGAGATAAGAAAAACAGCTCTATGAATATTAAGGACACTGATGGAAAACCAGTTCTCAGCAAAGAAGGGAAAGCTGAAAGGTGGAAAGAGTATATAGAGGGGCTCTACAAAGGAAATGAACTTCAAGACAATATTGTAGGAAGGGAAGAGGATGTAGATGAAGATGAAATAGGAGATACTGTACTGAGAGAAGAATTTGACAGAGCCCTGAAAGACCTAAGTTGAAACTAGGCCCCTGGAGTAGATGATATTCCCTCAGAGCTACAGATGTCTCTGGGAGAACCAGCCATGACAAACATGTTTCACCTGGTGTGTAAGATGTATGAGACAGGCGAAGTACCCTCAGACTTTAAGAAAAATGTTATAATCCCCATTCCAAAGAAAGCAGGTGCAGACAGGTGTGAAAACTACAGAACCATCAGTTTAATAAGTCATGGTTGCAAAATATTAACACGAATTATATACAGAAGGTTAGAAAAACTGGTAGCAGCCGACCTCGGGGAAGATCAGTTTGGGTTCAGGAGAAATGTAGGAACTCGAGAGTCAATACTCACTTTACGGCTTATCATAGAAGATAGATTAAGAAAAGGCAAACCTACATTTCTAGCTTTTGTAGATTTGGAGAAGGCTTTTGACAATGTTGATTGGAATAAACTCTTTAAAGTTCTGAAGCAAGCAGGAGTAAAATATAGGGAGCGTAAGGTTATTTACAACTTGTACAAAAACCAGACAGCGGTTGTCGGAGTTGAAGGGCATGAAAGGGATGCAGTGGTTGGAAAGGGAGTAAGACAGGGTTGTAGTCTTTCTCCATTGTTATTCAATTTGTACATTGAGCAAGCTATAAAGGAAAGCAAGGAGAAATTTGGAGAAGGAATTAAAGTTCAGGGTGAAGAATTAAAAACATTGCGTTTTGCCGACGACATAGTAATTATGTCAGATACAGCAAAGGACCTGGAAGAGCAATTGAACGGAATGGACAGTGTGCTGAAAGGTGCATATAAGATGAACATTAACAAGAGCAAAACTAGTGTAATGGAGTGCAGTGTAGGAAAATCAGGTGATGCTGAAGGAATTAGATTGGGAAACGAAGCAATAAAGGAGGTAGATGAGTTTTGTTACTTGGGCAGTAAAATAAAAAATGATGGTCGCAGTACAGAGGATATAAAATGCAGAATGGCAATGGGTAGAAAGTGTTTTTGAAAAAGAGAAATTTGTTAACATCGAATATTGATTTAAGCCTAAGGAAGTCCTTCCTGAAGGCATTTGTATGGAGTGTTGCCTTGTATGGGAGTGAGACATGGACGATAAACAGTGCGGACAGGAAGAGGATAGAGGCTTTTGAAATATGGTGCTACAGAAGAATGCTGAAGATTAAGTGGGTGGATCGCATAACTAATGAGGTGGTACTGAACAGGATTGGGGAGAAAAGAAATTTCTGGCATACCTTGACTAAAAGAATGGATAGATTGGTAGGACACATTCTTAGACATCAAGGAATTGTGAATTTAGCATTAGAGGGAAGTGTGCGGGGTAAAAATCGCAGAGGAAGACCAAGAGATGGATACAGTAAGCAGATTCAGACAGATGTAGGTTGCCGTTCTTATGTGGAGATGAAGAGTCTTGCTCAGGATAGGGTATTGTGGAGAGCTGCATCAAACCAGTCTCCGGACTGAAGACCACAACAACAACATATTTAACCTAAGGGTAACACACACAAACACACACACCCATGCCCGAGAGAGAAACTCGAACCTCTGACAGGGAGCAACCATGCGCTCCACAGCAAGAGAGCGTGTGGCTATTCCACCTCTAATTAACTAGACTACTTTATAGGTACCACTAATTCCACAGTCCTGTATACCTTCTTGTAGGAGGGTAGTTTTTAGTCTTTAGGTACACAACAAACATGCCAAATAGATACTATGAAATGTTAGAGCCTTGACATCACTACCACAATACAAAATACGCAGTGCAAGGAGTACGCATGACCAATCTAAGAAGGAACTTCTTCTTTTCTTCTTGTAGGTCCCATACTAGTTGCACAGTCTTGCTATATATATATATATATATATATATATATGCCCGTGCTTTGCAACGGTTGTTAAAGAAGGTCCTGTGTATATCATGGTTCTTTGGGTTGCGGACGTAGGTCGGCAAAAACACATTCCTTGTTGGATCTCTCTGTCAATAAACTCAGTTCTCCTAGCCAAGATGACAAATTTAAGTAGAAGTCATTGTCGAAAACGATGAATGTTCATAAAGTTTTTCATACTAAGAGTGAAATTAAGTCCGTGGCTCGGAACAATGTAAATTGAATGTTAGGTTGTGTTCATAAAGGTACACATTGCAGCAGCAGCGCCGAAAGCGGCTGGCAAATTATATTTCTGAAAACGATATTGCATAAGTGCAAATATTGATTTGTAATAGTTTTCACAAATATCTTCTTGAATAGGAATTTGGAATGAATTGTAAGACTGTGTGAATCATGAGACTTTATACAAAAGAGTTTCGCGTGAAAGTGCTAGTCATAATGAGATGTGACAACAACCGATGTATCTGATTCGGTAAAATTTGACTTTCTATCCTGGCGGCCTCGTGTTTTTATTTTGGCAACATCAATAACATTATATAAATCGTTGCAAAAATGACTGAACCACATAGAGTGTGGATAAACACTGCTGTTACTGCTGTATGCTTGATTTCACGACAAAATATTTGCGTGTCACGCGACTGGCTTATGACGATGTCACATTATTCTCGATATTCAACGTCTTTTGCCAACATTATCACAGGAGGTCGCCGGGATATGAGTAGGACTACGTTGCATAGTTTTTCTTGACCCAGCTGTCAAATGATAACACCTTTCACAGCAGAGAGTGTTGCGGCTATATGTATCAGAGATCACTGATTAGCACAGACCAGTGGCCTAAGAGACATTCATTAATGTATGTCTGTGTTTCCACCACGCTTCCACGACAGTGATCAATGTTCCATGAGTATTTTTATCTTTGAGTCTATCTGGATTTGTATCTTTGTTTTGTGTCTCTGTTCATAGTCGGTAATGAGTGGTTGACGGAAACATGTGATCTATTTAAAAAAATAGCGTATTTGATATTCCTTGTCGTTATTAAGAACCGCATTGTCTGACGACTGAAAGAATAAACAGATTTTGACTCGTGCCGTAAAGTTTGTAAGTCACAGAGTATATAGCTTTTCCTAAAAGTATTTATTGCACATTTTGCGAATTTTTGCTCGTCACACTCACCCACTGCCACGCACCGCGACCAAACTCCCTTACTAACTTCATTAGACCAAGGGCTATCTACCTCCACAACCATGAGTGGGTGGCAGTATGTGGTCATGGAGAAAAGTCTGTCAGCACGTACACACACAAGCCTTTTATATATATATATATATATATATATATATATATATATATATATATATATATATATATATATATATATATATATATATATATATATATACGTAAAAAATAGATGAAGTACACTTACCAGGCGAAGGGGCACAGGCAGTAATAGCAACAAATAAACACACAGACACACACACAGACACAAAAATGCTAGCTTTCGCAGCCTAGCTGCTTCATCAGGCAGAAGGGAAGGAGAGGGAAAAGGAAATGATGAGGGTTTTAAGGAAGGGGGTAAGGAGCCATTCCAATCCCGGGACAGGAAAGACTTACCTTGGGGGAAAAAATGGAAGGTAAATAAATGCACATACACCCACACATTTACACAGACACAAGTACACTTAGGCAGACATACTGTAGAACTGCTTTCTACAGTTCTACAGTATGTCTGCCTAAGTGTACTTGTGTCTGTGTAAATGTGTGGGTGTATGTGCATTTATTTACCTTCCATTTTTTCCCCCAAGGTAAGTCTTTCCTGTCCCGGGATTGGAATGGCTCCTTACCCCCTTCTTAAAACCCTCATCATTTCCTTTTCCCTCTCCTTCCCTTCTGCCTGATGAAGCAGCTAGGCTGCGAAAGCTAGCATTTTTGTGTGTGTGTGTGTGTGTGTGTGTGTGTGTGTGTGTGTGTTTATTTGTTGCTATTACTGCCTGTGCCCCTTCGCCTGGTAAGTGTACTTCATCTATTTTTTACGTATATTTTTCCTGTTAGGAATTTTTCCTCTATAATATATATATATATATATATATATATATATATATAAACACATACAAAAACACACAAAAATTCGAGCTTTCGCCACCACTGGCAGCTTCTTCGGGAAAAAGAGGATGGAAGGAGAGGAGAAAGGGAAGGATATGGGTTTTAAGGAAGTGGAAAAGGAGTCATTCCAATCCAAACGCAAACACACCTGGACAGACATTTGTAAAAATATAAAATATATATATATATATGCTCTCCTTTTCAGTTCCTTTCCCCTTATTTATTCCTTTTCCAAATCCTCAGCACTCCCCAGAACTCTGTACGGCATTGCAGTCTCATTGCAAATACCTGTGTGATGTCCAGGGGTGTAGATAATTCTTTCCTCTTGGGGGGGGGGGGGTTCAGAGCCAGAGCTATATTGAGGTGTGAGGTGCCCTCATACACTTAACTCGTGCCAAAGCTGTGATGCCGCCGCCAGTCCCCCCCCCCCCCTCCCTACCCCATAAAACAAACTTACGACTTTGTCTATGAATTTGGAAAATTGTGTGAGTAGTTGATAAAAGACTGAAGCGTTATTGAAAAAGATTGTAGACACAAAGAGCAGTCTTTTCTGTTATACCTTGAAAATGAGGGGCGTTCACCTCCTGAAATACTAGCTGTTGTTGAAGACGTTGCCCAACTATATTCCTGTAAATTATTTGAGCATAACATCAGAATAAGCCCAATTTTCAGAACAAAAGTAATCGCTGTAGGGATTAGTAAATTAGAAATACCTTTCGCACTACCACATCTGACTCAAGTCATAAGTTGTCAGCAATCGTAAAAAATCGAAAGCCTTCAGTCAAATAATGCAGTAGAAAAACTAGAAACGAGGGGAATACATGATATCTTCAAGAT
Source organism: Locusta migratoria (assembly GCA_026315105.1). NCBI lineage: Eukaryota > Metazoa > Arthropoda > Insecta > Orthoptera > Acrididae > Locusta > Locusta migratoria. The sequence goes on along the minus strand of CM048744.1, from coordinate 853,507,852 downwards.
TGGAGTTGATTTCTAACTAGAAGATAAAATTATGGACAGCAGTATATGGCCCAAAAACGTTGTAATAAGACATTTTTTATTCCGGAGGATGCCCAGTGCACCAGTGTGATAAACATTGTAAACCAATGACTTTCCGGTGGAAAAGCAAGTGACACCATTGTAAAAAATGCTGAACTGATTATAGCCAGTGTAAATGTGCAGTGTCTCAGGACAAAACTTGATGAATTGTCACTCTTTGTTGAGGAAGTGAAACCTGATGTACTATGTATTAGTGAACACTGGCTAATCCAACCAGAAATAGAATAATACAGGTGTAATGAATACCTGGAAATAATGTATTGTGTATATCAACTTCTATCAATTGTGGTGTGTCTGTGTATGTGAATAGTGCACTCAGAGCCAAGAAAATTGATTTAAGTATCTTCTGTCTAGGTAAGGATCTAGAAGTGGCTGCCTTGGAGCTACCATGCTAAACTAATTGTGGTTTCTGTATATCGTTCCCCAGAGGCAATTTTGATAACTTTATTAATCTACTGGAAAGCTGTCTGTGTCACCTAGTGCGCTTAGGAACTAAAGTTGCTCTCTGTGGAGACTTTAACATTCATATTGGAGAAGGTAATACACAGGAGTTGGCCTTCATGAACCAGGTAAGCAGCTATGGACTGTTTGTGGGAAATTATCTACCAACAAGAGGAGACAGTTGTCTTGACATCATTGTCACAAATCTAAACAGCTGGGACTACACAGTAAGTGTGGTAGATCCTATAATAGCAGGCCACAGTGCAGTGATCATGAAACTATGTACAAACTCAGTGAGTACACCACATATTTCCAGCTGACATTCAAATTATGTGTTCATAAATAGGACTATTACAAAGAAAGGTTTAGATACTTCCAAGACTACGGTGTCCTCTATCAATTGGCACCAAATATATGATGAAGTGGCCCAAATGATGCATTCAGTTGCATGTTTCAGACTCTCAGAGGCAAGTTTGATGAACATTTTCCACTAAAACTCAAGAGAAGTCCAAATACTAAATTATATTCCAGTCAGTCAGCCAGTCAGAAACCAAAATAAAATGTATTGTTCAACTGCTAAATGACAAGGTAAAACCAGCTGAAGACATTAACACCAAGGACAGACTGTACAGTAGTCATCTTCAGGCTAAACGATTTTACAGAAAAGAAATAGAAAAAGCAAAGAAGGAACGCAATGCAAAATTCATCGAGGAGGTTAATAATCCGTGTAAAGCTGCATGGGCTTTAGTTAATGAGCACATGGAAAAGCCAACCTCCTGCATAAATTCCTGCAGTCCAGATGAATTTAATGAGTATTTTATAAACAGTGGAAAGAACAGTAGGTGAAATTCCTGACCTTGGAATAGATCCTGCAGTTACCATAAAAATTGAGAATAGTTGCAATATGGTAACATGAAAGAGGGTTTATGCAAAAGACATAATAAAAATTGTAAAAAGCTATTAACCTTCAGAGAGTCCATATATTTATAGCATGTCCTGTATTGTACTAAAAACCATAATGTATGAAATTGTTAAACCACTGACATTAGTGATAAATAAATGTCTCCATGCTGGGGAATTTCCATGTCTTAAAAGTTGCCCACACAGTACCTGTTTACAAAAATGGAAATCCACATGAAGTGTCAAGTTACAGGCCCATTTCCATAATACCAATAATAGCTCAAGTGATCGAGTCAATAATGAAAGAGCAAATTGTAATTTAGTTTCAAGAAAATTATCTCTTGTATGATTCACAGCATGGGTTACAAAAGGGAAAGTCAACAACAGCTGTACTTGATTTAATTTCAAAAGTAAGTCATGGATTTGAAGAGAAAGAGTCAATAGCTTCGATTCTCTGTGACCTTAGTAAGGCGCTTGACCGCATCTCACGTAAGACTTTACTGAACAAACTAAAATCATATGGTATTGTCCTGCAAACTCTGGAACAGACGGTAGATCTTACCAGTGCAGGGAGCAGTCTCAGTTGAAAATAATGTAAAACACAGAGTGCCGCAGAGATCGGTCATAGGGCCGCTCTTGTTTCTTATATTTGTAAATGACCTAGGCTCCAACGGATATTGCAGTTTGCAGATGATACTACCTTGTTCGCAAAAGGAGAAAATATTACTCAAGCTGTACAGCAGGCAGATATTCTGTTCAGTGAAACCAAAGCTTGGTTTGAAATGAACAGAATGAAAATAAATGAAGAGAAAACACAGATGATGATATTTAGTCTGTGTTACTGGAGTATCAGGTGACACAGCACCGTTAAACTACTGGATTACTTCATCGACACCAAGTTAACCTGGTAACAACACACTAAACATATGTGTTCCAAACTTTCACGAACCTTGTACCTCTTGAGAAAACTAAAAAAAATATAATCTCAGAACAGTACTTGATTATTGTGTACTATTGTGTATCCACAGCCACATCAGTTATGGGCTGTTGCTATGGGGCCATTCTGCTGGCTGTAAGGATGTGCTCTTACTGCAAAAGAAAGCTATGAGAATCATTACCTCAAGCAAAGAAACTGACCATTTCTCACCATGTTCAGCCAGTATATATTTAACTGCCTCATGTACATAAGATAAACCAAGAGACCTGCACAAAGAGGAGTGACGTCCATCAACACTGCACTCGTAGTAAAGACAGTCTAGACAGACCAAGATGTCGTTTAACAAAGACACAAAGCAGCTTCCTGATGGTAACTATAAAATTATTTAATGTACTATCAAAGGAAATACAATTATTACCACTGGAGCAATTTAGAAAAGCTATCCTATGTAAATTAAAAGAGAACCAATGTACAGCATTGAAGATTTTTTTTTTTTTTTTTTTTTTTTTTTTTCATATATATCACAGTGACTACCTAACTTTTAACTTGATATCAAGAATAGACTGGGTTTTTTGTTCTTGTATTAATATTATTGTGCAGTTATTGTTAAGTGCATAATATGCTCAATTTATGTTAAAATATGTGTAATCTGATCACAGTTGTTAGATTCGTTTTATTCTGATGTAAATATTGTCTTTTTGACACTGTCTGTCCAGCCATGGCTGGTGAATGACAAAGATTTGGTTATAAATTGGTAATAAAAAAATAATATATACGGGAGATCAGGGGAATGGCATCAACTTGAGGGAAAGCAGTTTTTTACCTTTTTACACACTTAAGTGTGTCTTTTCCGTACAGAACAATACCACAGGTTCGACAGCTAATACTACTTTATTATAATTTTTTTCAGCCATGTATTTTGTCAAGTTTTGTTGTCAGAAATATATTGTGAAAGTATACGCAGTGGCACCAGCACCCTGGGTACCGGGGTAATGATGCCATACATTTAAAATTTGAATATCAAGGATAAACCTACACGATAAATGAGTAGTAGTAAATAAGTACCTGGTGATCAAAAAGTCAGCATCAATTTGAAAACTTAATAATAAATCACTGAATAATGTATACAGGGATGTAAACATTAACACACATGCTTGGAATGACATGGGGTTTTATTAGAAAAACAAGATCTCTTGCACGCATCATTTGGTGGAGATTGTGTGCTCAGCCGCCACTTTCGTCATGCTTGGCCACCCAGGTCCACAGACCTCAGTCCGTGCGATTATTGGCTTTGGGGTTACCTGAAGTCGCAAGCGTATCGTGATCGACCGACATCTCTAGAGATGCTGAAAGACAACATCCAATGCCAATGCCTCACCATAACTCCGGGCATGCTTTACATTGCTGTTCACAACATTATTCCTCAACTACAGTTATTGTTGAGGAATGATGGTGAACATATTGAGCATATACTATAAAGAACATCATCTTTGATTTGTCTTAATTTCTTATGCTAATTATTGATTTTCTGATCAGATGAAGCGCCATCTGTCGGACTTTTTTGAACCCTTTTTTTTTCCTCCTAATAAAATCCCTTGTCATTCCAAGCATGAGTGTCGATTTTTACCTCTCTATCTACATTATTCTGTGATTTATTAAGTTCTCAAATTTACACTGACTTTTTGGTCACCCAGTATTACAACTGTTCTAATTTATACTTATCATTCTATTGTATTTGACATTTAGAAGGCTTCAAGTACTTGATGTAAAATTGGAATGAAAGCAGATTTTATAATTTTGACTTGATTAAGATACCACAGACGTCAGAAATACAGTTTTAGGCACTTCAAAACTACTACATTATGTAGGTGCCCATTTCACAAAATGTATGCATCTGTATTACACTTCATTTTGCCTAAATTCCCCACCATGGCTCATTCCCCCAGTTGAAAATATGGCTAAGAACGTCAGTTTAAAATCTAAGATTTTGCGAAAAATTACAGACGAAATCGAAGCTAAATATCTACACATTACGTCAATACGAGTATTAAAAGTACTGACAGCATATAGAGGTACTTATTTCAATAAAATTTAAGTGAAATTCAAAACATCGAAACTAGCAATTCCTTTCACGTGATTAATATCTGTCAAAAGAGGGGTAATCTAATCTGTCATGCAATGCTGCCACTTTAGGCATGCGTGCGTGCAGATGATCAGCATCTGTGGTATTAATTATACGCGGAAGTAATAAGGTTGTGATGTCATACATTTGTTCTCTTTAGAAAATATATTTGTCTGTGTCACGTACAAGTTCGCCGCCCTACTAGGCCAGTCAAATTAGACATTGAAAACGCAAATCGTGATGTAGTTCTAATTTTTTGATATGTTGTTAGGACCAGTTAGAGTAGTATGAAACCAAGTTTGCAGCTTCGAAAACCCTGTGCTTCCCAAGTTATAAGTGAAAAACTCCGAAATTTTCAGACTTTTTTTATATTTTGCCTTCTAACGCATAAACTATGAGTTTTACGATGTTAGTAGTTTTTATCATTTCCAAAGTAACAATTTAAGCCTAACCACAGCGTTATACGCCCAATAGTTTTCTAGATATGAAGCGTCAAAAATGGGCTTATTTTTACCAAAAATGAAAATTTTAAGTTTTGCTCTGATTTCGAGCTGAATGTTGGCATAACCGCTCATCCTGCGAGAATAGACATGGGAATTGAAGTTGTATTAAATTTTATTAGCTTTAAAATAAACACAAGATGAACTCTCTAGAGCGAGTAGTTCTCTTCAAATTGTACAAATACGAAAAGTCAGGAAACTGGAATTTTTGAAGAAATGAGCCTAAACACTAATGACAATTTGTGGACATGCAAAGAAATAAAAATATATACCACTGTCTTAAAGAAATGCAATTGTGTAATAAAAAACATACATTTCAGTACCGTAACTGAAAACTCTCACTGTTTTGGTTTCTAAGAAGGTCCTGGTTGTTCACAGTCGTGTTCTAGGACATAAGGAGGCTCCTGTGGTGCTGGATCCATTCCTGGCTGTTCGTCCGAAGGTGAGAGATCGTCGTAATCGTCTTCATCCTCGTAGATCAGACTGGTAATGACGTTGTAGCAAGTGGTACCAGAGCAGTGAGTGCACAAAGCTGAGCACTGAAGCCCGGCTCTCCGGCAGTTGCATGATCCCATGCATCCCTTCTTGCACTTAAATGAGAGCGATATGAGAAGTTTAGGTGGGGCTGGTTCACATAATGTTGTTACTGGTAATAGACCAACGGAGCTCTTCGACCAAACCCACTGTGTGGCATCCTTCGCCACTCCCAACCATGTTTGCACTTGGTGATATGTGCGGTAGGAATGGAAGGAAGCAGCTTCTTTGACCGGGGGCAAACGTCCCAGGTCCACTTTCGCATTGGCTGCTGACTTGATGAACAGGCGAAATCGAAGGCCGTGTAGGTTGTCGAAGGATGTGTCCCCTCCATACAGAGCGATAAGGCACTTCTCTCCAACATCAGCTATAGTTTCATGACTAGTATCTGGCAATAGAAACACAGCGGCCAGGTCAATCAGGAACTTGTACCTTTGAAGAACACTCCACAATTTCGTTTTTCCTCGCCAGAAAAGAGCGGAAGTTGTGTCACATCCGCTTAATGCATGTAGGAAGAGTTCAAATCCAGGGGGCAATTCTATTTCTCCTTGACAGAAAGAAGTAGTGGAAAACTGAGTACCACTTGACTCGCCTCTATTGTTTTTCTGGAAATAAACATTACGGACGGTAGAGCCCAAGCCGCAAAGGAGAACGAGTAAGTCCACATCCTCCCCAACCACGATCACGTTCTCGTAGGATAAGCTTTTATCGAGGGCAGTGCAGATAATGTCGCGGTCCGCGTCTTCTGTTGCTCTCTTAGTTTCAATGACCTCGAGTTCAAATGCACAGCACGTCTTTTGTTTGAGTCGTTGGCTAACACTTTCTCCTGGGGCATTTTGAAGATAGTTTAAGAGGCAAATACGATCTCATTGCAAGAAAGGGCAGCGCAGCGGTGCAATCGTTTTGCAGTTTTAGTATTCCGAGGGCTCTTCAGGATATCCATCAAACACCACTGCGACGTTCCTACCAAACTTGTTTAAAGTGTAGGTAATGTAGGTAGCAACTATAGCCTTCATAGAGTCGTTTCTGTGCCAGATAGCCTTGTGGAGAAGGTATCCCCCATCGACCACTACAAATGTCCTGGTTCCAAGAGAAACGCTTTGTGAAAGCGGCATAAAAAGTTGACTTCGCTCCCTTATGCATCCCTTCTCCGTTGAACAATGCCAGAGGATAAGGGGCCAGTTCGAACTTAAAAGGTCTTTCAGTTCACTGTCCGACTTTTTTGTGATACACATCCTTTGAAAAATGGTGAGTGGATTAATGTCGACACGCTTCTTGTGTACTTTAATGGAGTTCATTATTGTCGACAAAGTTACCACTTTGTCTTTTCTTTTGAAAATTACTTTGCCAAACGAGCTGCTAGTTATTTTCTTGACCCCTTCTGTGCCTTTCTCCTGAGCTGGTGGCAATTTATTTCAGCACCTCCCACGATTCCGTTGCTGATGAATAGTATTTTGTTTGTAGATGGAAATGGATGATGGATACTGAACCATTTATTAAGTTTTTCCAGGTCAGCAGTGTCTCTTATCATCTGTGCTGACCTCATGTCAATGTGTTGTTCTGATGTTACAGAAGAAATGTCCCAAAAATGTTCCAGCTCTTCGCACAGGTTTAACATGTACACCATTCCTCCTGTCCACCGCGAAAGCACACTGCTGGATATACAACGGCCGTGAGTTAATCCTCCCTGGCTCTTCATTGATCTCATTAGAACCTGTTCGATAGTTAAATCTGTCCACAGCCCTGACCGAAATTTATGAGATCTGCGAATCGTGAAGTCTCTAGTGAAAACAGTAAATTCCTCTGGGACCATTTATAATACACGGGTTTCAAGTAAACATACAATCGAACCTTTCGCTGAATGCCCAAAATTTGTCATTAGTGTTTAGGCTCATTTCTTCAAAAATTCCAGTTTCCTGACTTTTCGTATTTGTACAATTTGAAGAGAACTACTCGCTCTAGAGAGTTCATCTTGTGTTTATTTTAAAGCTAATAAAATTTACTACAACTTCAATTCCCATGTCTATTCTCGCAGGATGAGCGGTTATGCCAATATTCAGCTCAAAATCGGAGCAAAACTTAAAATTTTCATTTTTGCTAAAAAATAAGCCTATTTTTGACGCTTCATATCTAGAAAACTATTGGACGTATAACGCTGTGGTTATGCTTAAATTGTTACATATTCTATGTACTTTAGAAATGGTAAAAACTACTAACATCGTAAAACTCATAGTTTATGCGTTAGAAGGCAAAATATTAAAAAATGTCTGAAAATTTCGGAGTTTTTCACTTATAACTTGGAAAGCACAGGGTTTTCGAAGCTGCAAACTTGGTTTGATACTACTCTAACAGGTCCTAACAACATATCAAAAAATTAGAACTACATCACGATTTGCATTTTTAGCCCCTTTTTTTGTACGATTTGACTGGCCTATACTGTTGTAATAAAGTTAGTACATCACTGAAGTTGGTAGCAGTAGTAAAAGGCACGGTAGCCTTCGTTACACGCTAGGCAAGCCTCGCGCAGTAGGCCCTACTTCAGTCTGTGGAGCGTGTTTCTGGCTGGAATTCAACAATATTTGTTCATTGTCACTGAAGGTTAGATGGTGGTTACCTGAGCAATTATTATTATAATTTAATTGGCAAGATTTACAGCCGTGAAATTTGTGCGCGACGCTTGCCTAGGCCTCGAGACAAAGTGTTCCGACAACGAGTAAGAAGCCACAGCTCAACTAAGCATCGATTACAACTTACAGACAATTCTCTTTCTTGGCAAAGATTTCAGTCTAACTCTCATATTCATTACACAAATTATTGTCAGTTTTTTTTTTTTTTTTTTTTTTTTTTTTTTTTTTTTTTTTTTTTTTTTTTTTTTTTTTTTTTTTTTTTAATTTTAGCACAAGCGACAAAAAAAATTCTGTGTGTGGGGGGGGGGGGGTTGAAATCTTCTCCCCCCCCCTTACCCCCGTATCAACGCCCAGTGGCGTAGCTATCATAGTTAAGTCTCCTTTAAGTACGAGCTGACGCATCCGCCATTTTCATTCTCGTGGCTCGTAAGTTAAACACTCTGCGGTGCTATAGGATTTGCGTCACGGCACTATAGAACGACATTACGGGTGCTTGTTTTGCCATAAACTGCTCAAATCATTCCTGAGGTGGCTACAGAATGTTTAGTTTCCCGAGAGATTCTAAGAGAAGAAAATATGGATCATTAAATGTCGGCGCAAAAACTGGGAACCCGAATCGAGCCCACAGTTATGTATTGTAAGTAAATAGTTATTATTATGACTTGAAGCAATCGTTTGTGATATTTGAACTTACGGTTTTGTTTAGCTCTTCTGAAAGTACTACATCTTTACAGAGAAGCTGCCTGTAGGGAATTAGCAGCCGCAAAATATTATATTACAGCAAAGCATCCCAGAACATATTGTTTTAGAGCACAATATGTGTGTCTTATATAGTATATTGAGAAATAAACCTCATCAAAAAGTTTTGTACTGACATTGCACAAATTGTTGAAAATACTTCTGTTACGTTATTGCGAGAAAGTGTTACAAACAATAAAACGGAAAATAATAATATACTGGGCAATAAGTTTCGTTACGGCTGTGGCAGCGTACTTGTGCTGGTACAGGCAACTACCGTTGAATGCTATGTGTGGTGTTTCGAAGTTTTCAAATGTTCAAATAGCTTATGGGACTTAACTACGGGGTCATCAGTCCCTAAACTTATAAACTACATACGAACTAGCTAATACTAAGGACGGCACAAATATCCCTGCCCGAGGGGGATTCGAACCCCCGACCGCAGTGGCCGTGCAGACTGTGACTGAGGCGCCGCAGAACGCTCGGCCACGGCGGCCGGGTCGAAGTTTTAGCGTTATAACTTGTAGTATGCAATTTGACAGAAGGGTACGGTACCTGATGTTTTATCACAAAACACACCCTAAGTTCAATTGTTTATAAGTAAATGCCAATGTTGACGCTTGTCTATAAGAGGCTGTAACATATGTGGCAAAGAATACTGGGTAACTTTTACTTACGGCTGCAGCGGCGTAGTGTGCAAATGTTGGCAACGAAATGTTTGCTTTATAAGAATTATTAAATTATTGACAAGACAAGGGTACTGTTACATACGAAAACGTTTCAACCTTAGAGAAGGAATAGAATTATTTATTTATTTCATGGTCAACACATTCTACATTATTAGGTTTTCAAATAGCATTCAAAGGTTGTTGTCAACATAGGCACCGTGTGCCTCTACGACCGTAAACTTTAGATCCTGTACACTAATATTCTTTTTAGTTTTAGTGTTTGTAATTCATTCTGAAACTTTCTCAATAATGTAGTAGGACATTCAGCAATGTGAGTACAAAAATCCGAGGTGGTGAATTTGCCACAGCAGAGAACACACACTTACTGTAAGACGGCAAACAAACCTCGCAAATTGACAGTCATTATTCAAATAGAAGCCAAGATCGCTTAAAGATGACCAGTTTCGGCAGCATTAAAACATAGTACTCGAGTTTCATCACAGAAATATATGTTTCTTGCTCTTTTTCTGTATCTGGACAGAAGCAGAATAAGTAAAGAAAACGCGAGATTTTTGTGTCTAATCCACATATCGATAAGAGAGGAAAGCAAGCTCAAAGTAGCAAGATCTAAGGCTTTATGCGAGCTGTGTTTAGCATTCGCAGGAATGAAAATGGTGGATGCGCCAGCCTGTGTTTTTAGGAGCTTTAATCATAGGGCTAGGCGGGGCGGTGCCCCAGGGCCCCCGAGCTCAAGGGGCCCCACACTCTCCGTGAGCAACGTTCGAAAAGTGTTACAGTAGAGCGTCGAATTTATTATTATTATTATTATTATTATTATACTGTCCATCATCTCCCCCTCCCCCAAACCAAGTTTCCCACTGTATTGTAACCTAATGGGCCACCGGGTGGCGGTAAACTCCACATGATGCCACTCGGTGGCCCTGCTGACCGGCGAAGCCGCCAGTTGGTGTGTACAATACAAACTTCCCAGGGTTTTACTTGCGGACGGAGAAGTTAATACTGCTTCCTCCCACAAGTCCCCAAAAAGCTCCACATCCTTGCGGATGCTGTTGCGTAGCAGTGTGCGTTTGTACCGCCCTACAGTACGCACGAGGTGCTGTAGTTGCTGTCCAAGACTTTATGGACAGCATAGAGTTCTGACTAACCTGATGTCTTCTATAGTTATGTCCCCAGCGCAGAAGACAGCACACAGGTCGTTGGTTCTTCTACAGCATACAAGTGAGGCTAAAGTTCTTTATGATGGAAGCATAATAAGCGACTCGCGAGATTTTTAATTGTCAGGGATGCCATTTATTAAATAAATAATAAAAAAATTAGCAACTATTGTTAATATGATACGGCCTATGCTGCCCATAACTCATGTTGAGACCTCGACTGTTATCACATTTACGCAAAAATCTTTACTCATGACCGGCGCGGTCCGGCGCGTATAGTGGTCAGCTCGAGACTTAAACTGCGGCGCGTTGCGAGACTAGAGGGCACCTGACGCTCTATTTCGCGCCAAAACAGGGCCGTCGCGCGCCTTCTGCAAAATCGCTCTTCTCTTGTTACAATAAGAGAAGAGACCTTAAACTTTTTAAATTGTCGAAACCTAGCCTGTCCTTGAGAGATATTTATTACAAATTCTTAGCTCTGAATAATTAATATTTAGTTTATAATAAACAAAAGTAATTTCAAAATAAATTACGTGACGTGAAATGCAGCAGCCAATGCGAGGAGAGCACCAGTAACATAGGCGGGCTTTCCCACGGGAACCAGCACCTACTGCGCCATATGCTACTGCGCCCCACCCCACATTTCAACATATGCTGCACTGCTGTCTTTCTTCCGCGTTTAAGGCACGTACAATGTTAGCAAAGAAACGGCCAGCGGCCAGAAATATGAAGTGGTCACAGGCCAGGAATATCACAACAAGTGTACAACAATTCAGTCGGCGTAGCAGCAGACGTAGCGGCAGCATCAAAGTTGCTCACAGCAACAGCTGAGCTTTACAAGTGTTGCGGCGTGCCGCTCGGCGCAGTGTGAAGGATCGCGCGCCTCCTGTTACTGTATAAATACATTCACTGTACACTACTTCTTATTGCCAAATAGAAGTGTAGAGTTCGATTATCCCAATAAACCAGTTTTCCGAACATTCATGTCACCCAATTACTTCAGTTAATCGACGTTCTACTATATGTAATATTTTAGATGAATGAATGAGCGTCGATTTTTAACTGTTTGAACCCTATTCAACAAACCTCAAACGCACGAAATCCAAAAATTGTTCCCACCTAATAATAACAAGGTCTATTGCTTGTCCACTAAGAGTGGACCCTGCCACAGTTAGCGTGTTGTCGATTAAGTCGGAGTTGCCATGGCTGCCAATCTTTGCGAAATAACAGTGAACGGCGCTGAATTAACAGCAGTTTGAAACTTCCTGGCAGATTAAAATTGTTTGCCGGAAGCGGGACTCGAACCTGGGAAGTTTGGAAAGTAGGAGGCGAGGTACTGGCGGAAGTTGTGAGGAAGGATCGTGTGTGGTGTCGGGATAGCTCAGTCGGAGCGCTTGCCCGCGAGTAGGCAAAGGTTTCAGGTTCGAGTCTCGTTTCCGGCACACAATTTTAATCTGCCAGGAACTTTTATATCAGCGCACACTCCGCTGCAGAGTGAGAGTTTCATTCTGGAAACATCCCTTAGGGTCTCCACCATATCCTTCCTGCAAGGTTCGCAGGAGAACTTCTGCGAAGTTTGGAAAGTAGGAGGAAGTAAAGTTGTGAGGACGGTTCGATCGTGAGTCGTGTGGGGATAGCTCAGTAGTAGATCGCTTGCCCGCGAAAGGCGAAAATCCCAGGTTCGAGTCCCGGTTCCGGTACACAATTTTAATCTGCCAGGAAGTTTCATATCAGCGCACACTCCGCTGCAGAGTTAAAGTTTCATTTTACCAGCAGTTTGTTCGACAATGCAGGGTTTAACCACATTTGAGTATTAAGACTCTACAATGTATTATTTCAGAACGGTGTTATTATGGTAACTCAACTGTTTGTGTAGTGAATTCCCGAAGGGAGTGCTCCTTAATCGTAGATCCCAATGTAGTGCTGTAACCAATTTCACTCTAAAATTCATGCAAGATGAAGAGAAAATATGGACCGTAGATGGTTTTGTGTATTGTATTACTGATTGGTGCCTCATCAGTGAAACAGAAAACAGCTCAAGTGGTGATATGTATGGCTGTATCCATAGAGACTCTTACAAACTGTTCATGTTTTAACTGATGTATTTGATATTTCGACTAAGTGCTACTTAACCTCTATTTTTTACATAAGTAAGATGAGCCCATAGAAACCGGCCGTCATAAAATAAATAATTATTTTGCGATCTTGTCTAACTACTTTTGAAGATAATTAATGTATCAGATCGCCTACACAACCTGCGATGCGAGGTAATGTCTTTTAAGGTACATTTCTACCCGCACACTGTTTGTTAATTCTGCCATTTAACGGTTTAGCTACATTTACGGATCAGAGGTTTCATGTGATAATTACTTTTTTTATAGTGAATTGTGCATTCAAGACTCTGCCCTCTGTCCCACTGTCACGATAATAAACGAAGATGTGGACTTAGTTATTTTACTTATTACTTCTTTCTAGACAGACAGTAACATATATTTCATGAAACATGGTAGGGGCACAGCTCAATCCAAAGTGTTTCATCAAACAAAATCTGAAAATTTCCTTTTGCTGAAACCATCCTACACGAATATTTCCCGTATTTTCCTTCTTTGACTGGGCTATCAACGAAATTAGGCTGATCGGTATGGAGCAATGAGCTAACTGTGCAGTAGTTCGGCGAGAGTGAGTTGTCGGCACTGGCAAGTCCGTCTGCTATCACCGTTGACGCTCGAGTTCTGACCTGACAGTTCCCAGTTTGCTTTGCGGCAGGGGGGCATGTTTTCGTGGATTTGTAATACTTCATCGTTTATTTTTTATTAGCTTCTGCCTGCGACCTCATAGCCTAGTATGAAGCAACTTCGAAAACTACCCCATGCGGTCGTTTTATCTGTTTGTCTTACCCAGGTCCAACTCTATCCCTCTGCAAAATTTCATCCAAATCTAACCAGAAATTTTTGTTGAAAGCATAACAAGCAAACTTTCACAGTTATGTTAGAGAGTACAATTGAACATCTGTTGTGTGACACATAATAATTTACTTAGTAGTATTTAGGTTTGTCTTATTACGTAAGGAGCTCATGTAGTTATGTATCTATATAATTTTATTTTAAAGAGGGCCCCAAAGCACAGAGTAAAATATACAGAGGAGCAGCCCCCTCTAAACCACTGTCCTACGCTCCCCTCGTAGTTCCGTAAGATGCTAGCAGGTGTCAGGCGGATCGCTGGCTTAGGGTGCCTCTCGCACGTCGGAGGGTAGCGTGGAGGGGAGGCTGAGGGGAAAGCTTGTGCCGCCTGCCACGAGGCCACCCACGGCTGTGTCCAGCTTGCTGGCGTTTGAGGGGAGGTGGTGGTGGGGGCAGCCGCTACCTGCCGCCTGCTCTGACCAGTTTAAAGGGCTGCTTCCGACCACAGCGCCATCATGGGACATCTTACGGAACTGCTGGAAACCCTCCCTCCCCGCACCCCGGAGCGTAGGACCGGGCCCTTACGGACGTTTCCCGTCTGTATATATTTGTCTGTGCCCAAAGTCATTTTTGACCTGGGGCCCTTGGTGACACAGCTACGCCACTGTCTTCGCCCCTGTTGATGTCAGATATCCGCGACGCCGCACGAAGCCCAAAGGAACAGCTTGGAGAAGGAAGATATAAAAGAAAAACAGAAAATATACAACAGAATTCGGGTGTCCGATACCAGTCGTTGGCTTTGAACAATAACGGCATACTTTGTCCAGAGTCGTTACGGTCACTATTGAAATGTTTTAATATATTTTAAGTAATTACTGTTCATTCTACCACTTTCAAACATAATACTCATCTTTTCAACATTGTGATATATGGGGGCTCTGCTCGCTGCAACATTATTCTCCTGGGGCGTCGTGGTAGAAATAAATACTTGGTATGTGCAATTTTTCACTTCTTCTTTAATTTGAATCAAACGTCTTCTCCACCAAAACATAAAAGTTTCAAAACATACACAATGTATCAGAACTTAGCTGGTAGTGCTTCCATATCAAAACAACAGACTGACATAGCTTCCAGAGCAATTGACAAACGACTGAAAATCGAACCCCCAAACGTAATGCGGTGAGGCAAATATATAACATCGACAATAATGACATTACATTATCCATTGTTCATAGCAATTGAATATATTAATTTACAATTAACGAACACAACAGTAAAACATTTCATGTATACAAAAATAATCAAAATATAAAATGAAAATTATACACACAATAGTTTTAGATCGCACCTATATTTTTAAGTTTTAATCACGCTACTTTTTGTTTGACAACAAACCAAAATGTTAAATATCAATTAATTAGTTAACGAGCACATCATACATGTTCCTAACATATATTGATCTATCAAATATCGTCGCAAATCTGAAAATAACTTCAAAATCCCACGTCATTCAATATATACAAAGAATTCAAAATTGATAATTAATGAATAGTCGAAATAACACAATTAGCTGGTCAACACAATTTGTTTATGAGCCTAACATATATACAATGCTATTAATTTTCATTTCTTTTTGTTTTTTACAAAAGATTTTACAATTTTTCTGTTTAAGTCTTTAAATAACATACAATGACAAAAGTATTGTTTATAGAATTATGTTATACAAATCTCTTAATTAATGAAATCTATAACTTGTTTTAATCACAGTATCACCGAGACACTGTCCTACACTGATTCCTAGGCTGGCTATATCGTTTTTAACTAACTTCACACGCAATTTTTATCACTATTGAACCACACGATTCCGGATCCGACGCAGGCGGTATGGTAGGATGACATTGAGATGAGAGGACCAGGCAGACGGTATCGTACGATAACATTGAGATGAGGGGGCCGGCAGTATCATCACACTATACTTCTGATGCAAGGATCACATTATAATCTACAAATGAATGTATTAATTCTCTTTATTCGTTGGAGTATAGAAATGTGAATACGACTCGAATGAAATGAAAGTGTAATTACGTAATATTATAAACTTTAAGGAACAACAACGAATATTAGATAAATAAAATATGCAGTGAAATTACATAAATGTGACAAGAGAATAAGTAAGTATCTGAGCGGTGTAAAAAGTATCTAAGTAACATAATGAGACTACTGCTAGAAAATTGGAGATTTTAGCCAGAAAAATAGTAAATTGAAACCTATGAAAATGTTCAAAAACTAAAGTCCGAGTCCCATAATTAACACACGTTGTAATTAGTATTAATATTCATAAATCTTAACGGGACTACCGCGGAAATTGGGGTTTTTGGGCGGGAACATATTAAGTTGGAACAAAATAAAACGCTAAAACATATTTCAGATAAAATTACTTGGTATCGCTATCTAGACTTGACTTATATAGGTCAAGTCTAGATAGCGATACCAGATCTTCATATTTTGTCATATATCCACCTATACGCAATATCTATGTTAAAGAAAAATATGAAAGGGTGATATCGCTATCTAGACTTCATCTATATAGGTCAAGTCTAGTTACCGATACCAGTCCTCCATATTTTGTGGTTCACCAATATTTATGAGGTATCGGTATCTAGAATTGAGCTATATAGATTAAGTCCAGGTACCGATAGCAGCCCTTCATATTTTCTAGTTCACCAGTATTTATTAGATAAGTGTCACGTATATAAGTAAAGTCTAGTTTCCAATACCAGCTGTAACTATTTTTGTTTCAAATAAAGTTCGTAAATATCGGTATCTAGACTTGTTAGATCCCTTAATCGAGTAGGAAAATTAGAAAATTTAAAAAGGGAAATGCATAGGTTGAAGTTAGATATAGTGGGGATTAGTGAAGTTCGGTGGCAGGATGAACAGGATTTCTGGTCAGGTGAGTACAGGATTATAAATACAAAATCAGTTGGGGGTATCACAGGAGTAGGATTGATAATGAATAAGAAAATAGGAATGCGGGTAAACTACTATGACCAGCACAGTGATCGCATTATCATTGTCAAGATAGATACGAAGCCAACACCGACAACAGTAGTACAGGTTTATATGCCAACTAGCTCTGCCGATGATGAGGAGATTGAGGAAATATATGAGGAGCTAAAGGAAATTATTCAGACAATAAAGGGAGAGGAAAACTTAATTGTTATGGGAGACTGGAATTCGGTAGTAGGACAAGGAAGGGAAGGGAAGATAGTGGGTGAATATGGTCTGGGCAAAAGGAATGAAAGAGGAAGCCGCCTGGTAGAATTTTGCACGGAACATAATTTAGTTTTAACAAACACCTGGTTTAAGAATCACAAAAGAAGGTTGTATACGTGGAAGAGACCAGGAGACACCGGGAGATACCAGATAGATTTTATAATGGTAAGACATAGATTTCGGAACCAGGTTTTGAAGTGTAGGACATACCCAGGGGCAGACATAGACTCTGACCATAACTTGTTGGTTATGAACTGTAGGCTGAAACTGAAGAAACTACAGAAAGGTAGGAAAATAAGGAGATGGGACCTAGATAAATTGAAGGAACCTGAAGTTCTTAAGAATTTCAGAGGGAGCTTCAGGCAACAATTGACAGAAACAGGGGAAAATAAAACCGTTGAGGAGGAATGGGTAAAATTGAGAGATGAAATAGTGAAGGCAGCAGAGGACAAAATAGGTAGGAAGGCAAGACCTACAAAGAATCCTTGGATATCACAGGAGATACTAAATTTAATCGATGAAAGGAGGAAGTATAAAAATGCCGTAAATGAAACAGGCAAAATGGAGTACAGACGACTAAGAAATGAGATTGACAGGAAGTGCAAAATGGCTAAGCAGGAATGGCTAGAAGGCAAATGCAAGGATGTAGAAGAATGTATAAATAGGGGAAAAATAGATACAGCCTACCGGAAAATAAAAGAAACATTTGGCGATAAGAAAAACAGCTCTATGAATATCAAGGACACTGATGGAAAACCAGTTCTCAGCAAAGAAGGGAAAGCTGAAAGGTGGAAAGAGTATATAGAGGGGCTCTACAAAGGAAATGAACTTCGAGACACTATTGTAGGAAGGGAAGAGGATGTAGATGGTGATGAAATAGGAGATACTATACTGAGAGATGAATTTGACAGAGCCCTGAAAGATCTAAGTCGAAACAAGGCCCCTGGGGTAGATGATATCCCGTCAGAGCTACTGAAGTCTCTGGGAGAACCAGCCATGACAAAATTGTTTCACATTGTGTGTAAGATGTATGAGACAGGTGAAGTACCCTCAGACTTTAAGAAAAATGTTATAATCCCCATTCCAAAGAAAGCGGGTGCAGACAGGTGTGAAAACTACAGAACCATCAGTTTAATAAGTCATGGTTGCAAAATATTAACACGAATTATATACAGACGGCTGGAAAAGCTGGTAGAAGCCGACCTCGGGGAAGATCAATTTGGGTTCAGGAGAAATGTAGGAACACGGGAGGCAATACTCACTTTACGGCTTATCCTAGAAGATAGATTAAGAAAAGGCAAACCAACATTTCTAGCATTTGTAGATTTGGAGAAGGCTTTTGACAATGTTGATTGGAATAAACTCTTTCAAGTTCTGAAGCAAGCAGGAGTAAAATATAGGGAACGTAAGGTTATTTACAACTTGTACAACAACCAGACAGCGGTCGTCAGAGTTGAAGGGCATGAAAGGGATGCAGTGGTTGGAAAGGGAGTAAGACAGGGTTGTAGCCTTTCCCCAATGTTGTTCAATTTGTACATTGAGCAAGCTATAATGGAAAGCAAGGAGAAATGTGGAGAAGGAATTAAAGTTCAGGGTGAAGAATTAAAAACATTGCGTTTTGCCGACGACATAGTAATTCTGTCAGATACAGCAAAGGACCTGGAAGAGCAATTGAACGGAATGGACAGTGTGCTGAAAGGTGCATATAAGATGAACATTAACAAGAGTAAAACTAGGGTAATGGAGTGCAGTGTAAGAAAATCAGGTGATGCTGAAGGAATTAGATTAGGTAACGAAACAATAAAGGAGGTAGATGAGTATTGTTACTTGGGCAGTAAAATAACAAATGATGGTCGCAGTACAGATGATATAAAATGCAGAATGGCAATGGGTAGAAAGGCGTTTTTGAAAAAGAGAAATTTGTTAACATCGAATATTGATTTAAGCCTAAGGAAGTCCTTTCTGAAGGCATTTGTATGGAGTGTTGCCTTGTATGGGAGTGAAACGTGGACAATAAGCAGTGCGGACAGGAAGAGGATAGAGGCTTTTGAAATGTGGTGCTACAGAAGAATGCTGAAGATTAGGTGGGTGGATCGCGTAACTAATGAGGAGGTACTGAACCGAATTGGGGAGAAAAGAAATTTCTGGCATACCTTGACTAAAAGACGGGATAGATTGGTAGGACACATTCTTAGACATCAAGGAATTGTGAATTTAGCGTTGGAGGGAAGTGTGTGGGGTAAAAACCGCAGAGGGAGGCCAAGAGACGCGTATAGTAAGCAGATTCAAGTGGATGTGGGTTGTCGTTCTTATGAGGAGATGAAAAGGCTTGCTCAGGATAGAGTAGCGTGGAGAGCTGCATCAAACCAGTCTCTGGACTGAAGACCACAACAACAACAACAGACTTGACCTGTATTGGTATCTATCTGGAAAAATTCTGATAGCTGGTATCGGGAACTGAAGTATCCGTAGGTACGTATTTAGTAGGTGTCGATATCTGTACATGACCTATAAAATTAGGTCTAGTTGTCAATACCAAATCGTCGCACTTTTGTTTCACTTGTATATGCCGTTCCCAATGATGCCCAGATCAGTTAAATTTTACTTACAGACGTGGCAATGAAAGTTGTTAATGTTGGGCATCATGTGACTTCCCCATTAGCCAATCACGCCCGAACTAAATGTTTTGTTAGGAAATCGTCATTTTAATTCTATGCTTCAGATTTATCATTATTGGATACATATCGTAATTGGAATTAAGAAATATAGATCAATTTTACTAACGAAAATGAAATTATTCTACAAGGACTAAACGAGAAAAAGGTATAAGTCGTTATTGTAGCAATTAAGAAAATTAAAAATCAGTAACACTATGTATAAAAAATAAACAAAATATATGTAACTTAGCCATAAAACAATTTACGCTTAAATAACAAATGACAAAAAGAATATATAAAATGTTCCATGCGTTTAATAATCATTATATTACATATTTTGGACCTCTAGGAAATCATATGTTAAAAAGGGGCATTTTACTATAAAAAATTCACGAAATACGGACATATACGTACATACTCATGTAAGTATTATCTGTGGAACAGATTAATCAGCGACAATATATATAGAAACGTTGATGGAAATGATGACGTAATAATTGACGTCCTTGGTCAAAGCCGACGGGTGGTATCGGAGACTAGACTTGACCCCAGAATATTCCTTACACACACAAAACATAATAAATAAAATAAAATTTAAACATATTAAAATTTCTTCCCACCTAACACTTATCTGACTTGTACTTGCTCAGGGTTTTATCTCAAATGTAAGGTCACATTTTTGGAAATACAAAAAATTTCAAAAATACGTCTGTACCCTTACACCTGCCGCCTCCAATAAACAAATAATGAATATTAAATGAAACCAACTTAATACTTATTGCTAGATATATATACATACATGGCTATATCATAATCACACCATTACTTGATTATTGGGTATTACATATCATAACATTTTCGTAAAATCATTGATTATTTCAGTATTCTTTGGCATTAACATGACATATGGTCCAATGTCATTACTTATGGTTAGAAATCACCACTCTTCAAATAGTACTTTTACCACTAAGTCTTTTTATATGATCAACACAATTGAGGTTTGCCGGGATTCATAGTTAAACGTCACGAATTCAAATGTTCAAATGTTTGCTAAGCTTATGGGCTTAACTACGGGGTCATCAGTCCCTAAACTTACAAACTACTTATGAACTACCTTATACTAAAGACGGCACAAATATCCATGCCCGAGGGGGGATTCGAACCCCCGACCGTAGTGGCCGTGCAGACCGTGACTGAAGCGCCTCAGTCTCCTCGGCCACCGCTACCGGAAAACGTCACGAATACCGAGCACAGTCGATTAAATAAATCAACGGAGCTCGTTCTCAGCTTTTATTATTTGACTCTTAAGGAAGAGCTAGTTGCCAAGCAGAAGAATCAACAACATACATCATACATATTGATATCAACGGAACAAAACAAGGTGTACTGTATATAATCGAAGGTTACGAGTGCATCGTCTGTCTTCTCTCTGGACCCTTCTTTAGTCGTGGCGAAAAGCGCATGCTTTGACTGTCGTAGACGATTGTAGCGTTAGCTACATTAGCCCCCTTAGCAGAGCTCGTCAAGTCTTCAAGTGTATAATACGAGGTATGTTTGGTTATATAAACCAAACGTGAACAGATACAGAAAAAATATTTATTGTATAAAAATCTGCAACTGTTCAACTACTTTTCTACATAAATTCCGAAATTTTGTAGGCTCTTGTCATAGCGTGGGACAAGTTTTTGTGTGCCTTCTTCATAGAAGGTTGCCGCCTGTGTATTTAACCATGTGGCAAACATGTTCTTTCAGCTCATCATCGTTGAAGTGTTGACCACCAAGGACAGATTTTAGGTGTAAGAAGAGATGAAAGGAGTCTGCTTCTTCCCTTCACGTTGCCGCCCGACCTCACAAGGCGAATGTGACCAAACAACTCTTACGGGAATTTCACTGGGACGTGTTTGATCATCCTCCGTACAGTCTCGCGCCTAGCGACTTTCTTCGTACACCGAAAACCTGTCCATGGTGGTCAACACTTCAGCGATGACGACGAGCTGAAAGAACATGTTACCACAAGGTTGAATACAAAGGCGGCAACCTTCTACAAAGAAGGCATACAAAGACTTCTGCCACGCTATGACAAATGCCTACAAAATTTCGGAAGCTATGTAGAAAAGTAATTTAATAGTTGTATATTTTTGAACAATAAATATTTTTTCTGTATCTGTACACGTTTGTTTACTTTGTGGACATACCTCGTATTTTGGGGTAACTCTTCAAGTCAGTCAAAAGTCTTCAGAGTCCAAAAGCGTGTAATACGTATTATTTCTGGAGTTAATTCACGGACCTCCTGTAGAAGCCTCTTCAAAGAACTGGGTATATTAACTACTACTTCTCAGTATATTTATTCCTTAACAAAATTTGTCATAAATAATATATCCCTTTTCCCAACAAACAGCTCAGTTCACACATACAATACTAGGAATAAAAATGATCTACACAAGGACTTAAAAGCACTTACCTTAGTTCAAAAAGGGGTCCTCTACTCAGGAACACATTTTCAATAATTTACCATCAAGTATAAAAAATTTACCTTCAAATAAAGATCAGTTTAAGAAGAACATAAAAGACTTTCTAGTGGCCAACTCCTTCAGCTCCATTAGTGAATTTCTAAATTGTACCAAATGATACATGTATCGGTACTTATACTATATTAGTATTCACAGAAGCTCTCCTGCGAAACATGCAAGACTAGCACTCCTGGAAGAAAGGATATGATGGAGACATGGCTTAGCCACAGCCTAAGGGATGTTTCCGGAATGAAACTTTCATTCCTTTCTTCCAGGGGTGCTAGTCTTGCATGTTTCGTAGGAGAGCTTCTGTGAAGTTTGGAAAGTAGGAGGCGAGGTACTGGCGGAAGTAAAGTTGTGAGGCGGCATCGTGAGTCGTGTCGGGATAGCTCAATCGGTAGGGCGCTTGCCCGAAAAAGGCAAAGGTCCCAGATTCGAGTCCCGGTTCCGGCACACAATTTTAATCTGCCAGGAAGCAATCTAATCTAATCTCTGTATCTAGCAGGAAAATGAAACTGTCGATTGTTTTACATTCATCAAAATGTCGATCGTGCTGTTGTCTCTTCGTAAAACTCGGTACGGCCCTGTATATGGCGGCTGCAATGGCAGTTTGACGCCGTCTGTGCGCAGTAAGAAATGTGAGCATGTGTTAAAGTGCTTGTGGCAGGATGTCCGTGTTCTAGAGGCTCTATGCGGTTTAATGTCTTACACAATTTTCCACAATCTCATTAGGAATGCTGGTTGGTCAATAGCATTTGAAGTTCCTGTGTTGTCCAAGAATTCTCCCAGCAAGCGTATTGTTTGTAGAAATTTTCAGCTATCAGCCGTAAGTATTATTTATTGGCAGACCTAGATTTCGACCTCTGTGTGGTCATTATCAATGCTAAAATAAATACAAAAGAACCAGCTAAAATAAAATACATGTCAAGTTATAAGCCAGTTGTACAGGTTTCAGTTATACATACCTTCAAAAAATGATTAAAACACATAAAACATCTCGACCTCCATGTTGGAGGTTGCGTTCATACTGATGCACCTGTTACAATTCTTCTACAGCACAAGACTACAGCATCTATTACAAATTTTAAGGAAAACCTTGTTTTGTGAGAGACGTTGGTCAGCATCTGACAACACCACCTGCTGACTGTACTTATTACTACAGCTACAACTTGTATAATTGACAATATTTGATTTTAGATATTGATCGTGAACGAGATTATTAACATGTCATCAATTTATATAAATAAAAAAAGTATTTTCAAACTGTTACTGTATATACATTTTAAGACACCAATGAATGTTTACCACCATTCATGTATAAAAGGTAAATGATATTCATTAATACAGAACATTTCAATGTAAAAATGCCTATTAAAATTATAGTAAAATATAATCATTACTACCATAAACTTACGAGAAATAAATTTTGTTTCGTTTGTATGAACCTTTAAAGAGGGCGCCTTGGTCGCCAATGATGTAGGCTGGGCTGTGGTGGCCGAGCGGTCTGCGGCGCGCCAGTCACGGCCACTACGGTCGGGGGTTCAAATCCCCCCTCGGGCATGGATATTTGTGCCGTCCTTAGTATTAGCTAGTTCATAAGTAGTTTATAAGTTAGGGACTGATGACCCCGTAGTTAAGTCCCATAATCTCTACTAACATTTGAACATTTGAAGTAGGCTGACGTCAGCTGTGTAAGAATTGTAACAGTTGCATCAATACGAACGCAACCTCCAACATGGAGGTCGAGATGTTTTATGCATTTTAATCATTTTTTAAGGTATGTATTTTTAAATGACTATAATTGAAACCTCTACAACTGGCTTATAACTTACATGTATTTTATTCTAACTGGTTCTTTTGTATTTATTTTAGCATTGATAATGACCACCAGAGGTCGAAATCTAGATCTGCCAAAAATAATTCTTACGACCTATTGCTGAAAATTTCTACAAGTCAAATACAGTCGTTCAGCTCAAGTTCCACGATGGAATCAAGCGTATTGTTTCTCCATAAACTAACTCTGCTGAGGGCGCATCTACATCTTTTTTTATATGTGGACCGTAGGCCAGCAGCAGATGATCTAACACAACGAATAAATAAATAAAAATAATAAAATCCCGTACCATTCACTTTAAAGCCCGTATTACTAAGGCTGTTGGAGGTCCGGGACGGCGACGGAACGAAAGGAGGTCCCCCCCCCCCCCCGTCAACTTTGAAATACATGTATTACTATACAAAAGAATTGGAGGCCCCTTCCAGGTCAAGAGGCACAGGACAGTCTGAAAAAAATAGCTTTCGAGATTTGGAGGCCCCAGCAGAACGAGATGCCAAGCGCTCCAAAAAATAAATAAATAATAAATAAAATAAATAAATAAGGTCCTTTCCAGGTATTTGGAGCCGCCCCCCCCCCCCCAAGACTGGAGGACCGGGGCGGTCCGCCCCCTCCGCCCCCCCCCTCCCTAGTCCGCCACTGAACTCCACCAACATGCTCCACATGTAAAATTCTGACTGTTTTAAGCACCTGAAGATGGGCACAAGCCAGAAGCGGTCGTGTATAAATAAATAATACGATATTTAATGGGACTGCTAACGGATTTCATTCTGAACCCTGTATTAGGAACAGTCACGGAGTTCAAACATAAGCATCATGAATAAAACAAAATAAAAATAATGGTGGCACTCGAACTGTCGACCCTGCGATTGCTTGACTACGAATTTACAACGCTACTGAAAAACCACAGCATCTCTCGGAAACTTCGCTGATAGTGTTGTTCTTGTTGTTGTGGTCTTCAGTCCGGAGACTGGTTTGATGCAACTCTCCACAATACCCTATCCTGAGCAAGCCTCTTCAACGCCACATAATAACGGCAACCTACATCTGTCTGAATCCGCTTACTGTATGCATCTCTTGGTCTTCCTCTGCGGTTTTACCCCACACACTTCCCTTCAACGCTAAATTCACAATTCATTGATGTCTAAGAATGTGTCCTACCAATCGATCCCTTCTTTTAGTCAAGGTATGCCAGAAATTACTTTTTTCCCCAATTCTGTTCAGTACCTCCTCATTAGTTACGCGATCCACCCTCCTAATCTTCAGCATTCTTCTGTAGCACCACATTTCAAAAGCCTCTATCCTCTTCCTGTCCGCACTGTTTATCGTCCACGTTTTACTCCTATACAAGGCAACACTCCACACAAATGCCTTCAGAAAAGACTTCCTTAGGCTTAAATCAATATTCGATGTTAACAAATTTCTCTTTTTCAAGAACGCTTTTCTACCCATTGCCATTCTGCAGTTATTTTACTGCCCAAGTAACAAAACTCATCTACCTCCTTTGTTGTTTCCTTACCTAATCTTATTCCTTCAGCATCACCTGATTTTCTTACATTGCACTCCATTACCCTAGTTTTGCTCTAGTTAATGTTCATCTTATATGCACCTTTCAGCACATTGTCCATTCCATTAAACTGCTCTTCCAGGTCCTTTGCTGTCTTGACAGAATTACTATGTCATCAGCAAAACGCTATGTTTTTAATTCTTCACCCTGAACTTTAATTCCTTTTCCAAATTTCTCCTTGCTTTCCTTTATAGCTTGCTCAATGTACAAATTGAATAACATTGGAGAAAGGCAACATTGGAGAAAGTCTACAACCCTGTCTTACTCCCTTCCCCACCACTGCAGCTTTCATGCCCTTCAACTCTGACAACCACTGTCTGGTTTTTGTACAAGTTGTAAATAATCTTATACTCCCTATATGTTACTCCTGCTTGCTTCAGAACGAGTTTATTCCAATCTACTTTGTCAAAAGCCTTCTCCAAATCTACAAAAGCTAGATATGTATGTTTGCCTTTTCTTAATCTATCTTCTGGGATAAGCCGTAAAGTGAGTATTGCCTCCCGTGTTCCTACATTTCTCCTGAACCCAAACTGATCTTCCCCGAGGTCAGCTTCTACCAGCTTTTCCATCCTTCTGTAAATAATTCCTGTTAATATTTTGCAACCATGACTTATTAAACTGATAGTTCTGTATTTTTCACACCTGTCTGCGGCTGCTTTTTTTTTTGGAATGGGGATTATTACATTTTTCTGAAAGTCTGAGGTTACTTCGCCTGTCTCATACATCTTACACATCAGGTGAAACAGTTTTGTCATGGCTGGTTCTCCCAGTAGCTCTGAGGGAATGTCTTCTACTCCAGGGGCCTTGCTTCAACTTAGGTCTTTCAGTGCTCTGTCAAGTTCATCTTTCAGTATATCCTATTTCATCCTCATTTACTTCTTCTTCCCTTTCTACAATATTGCCGTTAAGTTCATTTCCTTCATAGAGCCTCTCTATATACTATTTCCACCTTCCAGCTTTCCCTTCTTTGCTGAGAACTGGTTTTCCATCTACGTTCTTTATATTCACACAGCTGCTTTTCTTGTCTCCAAATGTTTCTTTTATTTTCCTGTAGGCTGTATCTATTTTTCCTCTATTTATACATTCTTCTACCTCCTTGTATTTGCTTTCCAGCCACTCCTGCTTAGTCAATTTGCACTTCCTGTCAATCTCATTTCTTAGTCGTCTGTACTCCATTTTGCCTGTTTCATTTACTGCAATTTTATATTTTCTCGTTTCATCAATTACATTTAATATGTCCTGTGATATGCAAGGATTTTTTGTAGGTCTTGCCTTCCTACCTATTTTGTCCTCTGCTGCCTTTACTGGTTTTTTTTTTTTATCTATCGGACCAAACTGCGTAGTCATCAGTCCGTAGCTTACAAACTACTTAAACCTAGGTAAACTAACCTACGGACAAACACAGACACCCATGCCCCAGGGAGGACTCGAACCTCCACGGCGAGCAACCGCGCGCTCCGCAGCGAGGTGCTTTAGACCGCTCGGCTACTCCACCACGGCCTTTACTATTTCATCTCTCAATGCAACCCATTCGTCCTCTATCGTTTTATTTCTTTCCTTTTCTGTCAATTGTTGCCTAAAGCTCCCTCTGAAGTTCTCAAGAACTTCAAATTCCTTCAATTTATCCAGGTCCCATCTCCTTATTTTCCTACCTTTCTCCAGTTTTTTTTAGTTTCAGCCTACAGAAATATAAAGACAGGGAATTCAGGCTCTAAATACTTTTATTTTTATTTTTGTGGTAAATTTAGAAAATTTACACTGATGTGATTGAATCATTTTTGAGTGATCATAGGTATTTGAAAATGACGCCATAGTGCGTAGAAAGTTATAGTGCATTGGTAGTTAGATGGGGGTCTATTAAAATGATTTCTTCTAAGAAGCGATTTTGTGTGTTTCCTATAGCAGTTAACGTGACAATGACTGTGTGTGTGTTTTTAAAATTAATCTCACAAAGTCCTTAAGAACATGTTCGCCATCCTCAGGCTTGTGCGCCTCCCCCCCCCCCCCCCCCCCCAGAAAGAATTCTGTATCCGCCACTGAGTACGAGTACGCTTGCCAGTGTTCTATATCCGTTACCCACCACGGAACTAATTCTGTGATTGTTGACAGGTATTAATCGTGTGAAAGAAATCGTTAGTTTCGAAGTTTTGGATCTAATTTTCGAGCCTGATTTTATTGAAATAAATACCTATATAGGCGTCAGTGCTTTTTAATACTCGTATTAACGTAATCTGTAGAACCTTAGCTTCGATTTCGTGTCTCTAACCTAATTGTTTCGCAAAGTCGTAGGCTTTAAATTTACGTTCTTAGCCATATTTTGAAACTGGGGCAATGGCGGCATGGTGGAGAATTTAGGCAAAATGAAGTGTAATACAGATGTATACATTTTGTGTAATGCACACTTGTAGAATGTAGAGCATGTAGTAGTTTTGAAGTGCCAAAAATAATATTTCTTGACTTTAGGGCTGTCTTAATCAAGCCTAAATCATAAAATGTATTTCTATTTCAATTTTACATCGACAAGTATTTGAAGCCTTCTAAATGTCTAATACATAAGAGTGATAAGTATAAATTACAACAGTTGTAACATTTACTACTAGGGGAGAGTAGTACACAGTGAAACACGGTACACAGTGAAACATTCCATCTCAATTGTTTTTAGTATTTTTTTTTCTACTTGTTGGTATCCCAGTATGTTTATTATGATAAAATACGTCTTTGACTGTAATGGTGGACAGTTTGGTTTATTATTCTTGTTTCTATACGTTACTATTGGTTTTCGGTGGTTAGAAGTTACAGTTAACGTCTCTTTGTAAGTTTAATATTTTCGATATAACATAAAGCTGAAAGAATTATTATCTTTTGTGATGAGATACACACCTTTAGCTATATATTGACCAGTTGTAGATTTGGTAGATGCGTAGGTTAAGATTTGTGACTAACCTTTAAGTTTATGGTGACTTTGGTACACAGTGAAACACTTGTATGTGGTACACAGTGAAACAGGGCCATTGGCCTCAGGTGGGTATATGACTACTCCTAACAGTTTGCAGGGTACTGTGGAAGACATTGAGGAAGCCATTGAAGCAACAACAGCAAAACATACATCTCGTCAAGAGAGTTTCGTGGTTTGCCCAAAGCACCTTCCAGATAAACAAGTGGTCGTTCCAAAGGTAGAAGCATAATTTTAACATGAACACCAGAGCAAACAGCTTTGAGAAAAAGGACAGAGCTGGAAGAAAAGGAGAAATTCCAAAATAATGTATGTTATGTAGCTAACATCTTGAAGTCAGTAGTTTGTGGTACTGAGTATGAAGTCTCATGCCTTTGGAAAACCAAAAAGAAAAAAAAACACACAAATAATTACTTGTTTATTATTCCCACTTGGAGAAGACATACCCTGTGTTTCGCATAAGGACATTTCAATGATTTTGCCACCTGTGTTGCCTATGGCTACGAAGAGACTCTCCAACCACCAGTATATTCGTTTTCCAATCAATTTTGGTGGACTTAATATTCACAGAACAAAATTTAGTATCTGTTAAAGTTTGTACTTTTACTTAACAAACATATTTATGTTTTATAAGACACTCCGACGTGATAAATACAAAAAAAATGGCAGCTGTTTCATTGTGTACTATACACGGTACACAGTGAAACTTTTGCGGAGGTTGTTCAAAATTGTTATTTCACTTACTAATTAGTTGCAAAATTATTATTCTTTGTTCCAAAATACTGACAAAGTATAGTTTTTTTTTTTTTTTCAAGTAAATAAAGAAAATTTGTTTGGTGAGTAGTATTTTATACGAAACAATCAAAAGGGTCATTTTTGTTTCACTGTGTATTACTCTCCCCTACTCATTCATCGTGTAGGCACAGAATAAGGAGTATACAGAAAGGAAACTCCCCTGTAGTCTGTCGTCCAAAATTTAGTGCGCATGTGCGGAATTGGCCATCTTGAAAAGCAGTAAACGTGTGACACTCCCTACTCTGTGGCGTGGTAATGCGCCGTCTTTATTTGTTAATTCTGCATTTTAACTGTCTGAATCGCATAAAAGTAAACAAGTATTTGGTACAGTGAAAAGAAAGAACTGTGTGTCAGTAGTTGGAGCTGTTCCGTTTTTATTATGAGCTTCAATAAAAGAAAAGGCGGCCGATGGTGCTCAGCAGCTAATTGCCGTAATAATTCGAATACAAATAAGGATATAAGTTTCTTCACCTTCCCAAAGAAGCTGAGCAGTAAGTGAACGTCGCTATATGTGTAGTGAAAGTTAAATGTTATCAGTTTCAAATTAGAGCAATGTGTGCATAATTATTAAAAGTAGCCTTGCTTCTTCTCTTGAAGATAACTCTCATTGTTGCTGTTGCTGCAGCAGTTCAACAGCATCGAAATGTTGAAGTACATTTATATTTTATAAGTTTAACGTTGCAGGGAATAATATAAAATGAATGACAAAGAATAGTGCGTAAGTAGGCAGGTAAATACTTACGACATTGGAGGCGTAGTGTGCTAATGTTGGCAACGAATGCTCTTCGGGTACTCAAACAAATAGATTAAGGGAATAATTATTTTATGCTGTTCCTGCTTTGTGGTTGACAGATTCCTCTATATCCCCTTCTCCGATCAGTAAATTAATGATACTCCTAAAGCAAATACAACTTTTATAAATGCCCAGAAGTCATTAGTTCTGTGTAATCACGTTGTATTGCTAAGTCTGACTCAATATTTTGTGCGATTTTATTCAAATGTTCAAATGTTTGTAAATCAGTAAATTAATGATACTCCTAAAGCAAATACAACTTTTATAAATGCCCAGAAGTCATTAGTTCTGTGTAATCACGTTGTATTGCTAAGTCTGACTCAATATTTTGTGCGATTTTATTCAAATGTTCAAATGTTTGTAAATCTATCGGACCAAATTGCGTGGTCATCAGTCCGTAGCTTACAAACTACTTAAACTAAGGTAAAATAACCTAAGTACAACACACACACACTCATGCCTCAGGGAGGACTCGAACTTCCACGGCGAGCAACCGCGCGCTCCGCAGCGAGACGCTTTAGACCGCTCGGCTACTCCACCGCTATTTTATTCGTGTCAAATAAAACCTGGCAGTTGTAAAGTCACTTTCTTGTTTATAACTAATTTCCCAAATATAACTACCCGTTATTTGGGATTTTTCTAGAGATAATTACCAAATAAAACGATCGTCGATTCCACCGTACATTTTCGTAGTTGTATTAAAATTTAGGCCTATTTTTTTTCGTTGGATTACAATTAGGTGCAAGAAGAGGGCTCAAAATAGCTGAGAGCTTAATAAAAAGCCGTTTCCTTTCGTAAAAGTCGATGAGATTAGCTGCAGTTCGTAAAAAGTCCATTTTCAGCCAAAGTACTAAGTGGCTATAGCTCCGCGTTTACTGCTTTTCAACATGGCGTCGAGCGCAACGCTTGTTAACATACAGATCAAAGGCGCCGCCGCCAGCTATCCCTTCTGTATACACCCTATTCTGTGGTGTAGGTTTATCCTTGATTTTCAAATGTATACCGTCATTACCCTGGTACCGAAGGTAATGGCGCCACTGCATATACTTTCACAATGTATTTTTAACAATAAAACTTAACAAGAAACATGGCTGAAAATAATTATAATGAAGCAGTATTAGCTGGAGCTATAGCATTATACTGTAGGGAAAAGACACTTTTAATAAGATAAAAAAATGGTTTTCCTCAAGGTGGCGCCATTCCCCTGGTCTCCCCTAAATTACAAAATTCCGGTATCCATATGGTGGGGCGAGAGAATATTGGCGACCGTCTTGTCCACTACACGGGCCTGCAGCATCAGTCGGCAGTTTGTGTCGCTGCTACCTGATCCGCTGAGTTGCCGCCTGCTTCCCGCTGAGCCACGCGCACGCACAACACACCTTTTTTCCCTCCACCTTACTTTTTCCCACCACACTACTTCTGCGACGTGAAACGGCCGTCAGGGAGATGTCAGGTGGTGTTGATTTTGATTCAGTGGGACTGACTAGGAAAGGGTGTCCAGCTAATATCTGAAGTGGACCACAATATTAAATTTAATCACTGTGGCGGGACAAATCAAAATATGTTTAATTAAGAAACTAAACCAATGGAAAAAAATCGCACTGACGTGATTTACGGCCCACTTTAGATTTGTAGTTTTATAAGATTTTGTAAACATTTTGGACCAGAATAATAATTTAAATAATAAAAAATTAATTAATAAGAGTGTCTGAAAATTTTAGGTAGAGCGGGTTTCGAACCACCGACCTTTCGCTTCAATAACCAACGCCTCGCCCACTACGCTACGACTATTTTACATCAATGGTCTCGAGGATTTTCTTTGTCGTATAGAACTTTACGTTGGGAGATTTCTCTGAAACACATGTTGCTGTTTGCAATGTACGCAGTAGATTTGCCGCCAGCCTTCTGTTACCTCTATTGCCTTTTACGATACCCCACCCAGGCTTTAGCAAATCTGACTGACTAGCCGGTAATTTTAGGGTATGTATGAGATTTTTCACAATCAGGGCTGAACATTTTGCCTCACAATCAGTTAAAGATAAGCCTCCTTCAGCAAATGGTTGTGTCAACTGATCCAACTATCAATCAGAAGATCGGTCCTTTAACCACATACTATTGATGGCCGTTGTTAACTGATGCTAATATGTCATTTGTAGACACTAGGGAATCATTTATCGTACGGAGACCGATGTGTTTTCGTTAACTCTTCAGTGCGCCATTGCTTTGAAATGACAACATGTAAGTTACAATAAGAAAATCATCAAATGCGCAACGCAAGATGACGTATGACAGAGAGAGTTCTGGGCGAGGAATGTCACGTGACATCTCCGAACGGCTGGTTTTCGTTAATTCAATGAAGGGTGACAAATCTCCGTTATTTTTGCAAATATCTCTCAGACGATACGAGATATGAAAAAAAAAAAAAAAAAAAAACACAAGGGAGCTAAGTTGTAAAGAATTTTCTCCTCTACAAATTCGGTTACTCAATTTTCGCGTCGGACGAACGGTTTATTTGCAATTAAAATTACAGTACAAACGGCTTTTTTTGGTATTACTAACGTATTCCTTGTCCGAAATATTTGAAAAAAAAACGAGGTTCTGGTCTCTGGTAACCAACAATTATGTGTGTAAAATTTGGTGCCGATCGGTTGAACGGTTCGACCTAAAAATTGAGAACACGTTACAGACAGACATCGTCAAATCGCCGTTATTTTTGCAAATATGTCTGCAACGATGCAAGATATGAAAAAAACATAATAGAGTGAAGTTGTAGAGAATTTTCCCCTCTACCAATTAGATTATTCAATTTTCGTTTGCAATTACAATTATATTACAAACGGCTTTTTTTGCTATTACTACCGTATTTTTTCTCCGAAAAATTTAAAAAAGGAGGTTATGGTCTCTGGCGGCCTACAATCATGTCTGTAAAATTTGGTGCTGATCGGTTGAATGGTTCGTCTTAAAAACAGGGAACACGTTACGGACAGACGGACAGACAGACATCTAAAAATCGCCGTTATTTTTGCCAATATCTCTGAACACTACGAGATATGAAAAAAAAAAACATAACAGAGCAAAGTTGTAGAGAATTTTCTCCTGTACAAATTAGGTTATTCAATTTTCGTGTCAGATGAATAGTTAAGCCGTTATTTTCATTTAAATTTCGAGCTGTTAAAAGACGCTCGCAAAGGCCCACTTTTGGTGTTACTACGGTAAGCTAAAGTGGGCCAAAATTTGACAGGCTATGTGTATTTACACTGGAAATTGTAAACAGTATGTAACTGAAAATTATTGAAAAACTAAATGGTTAAATTGAGAGCTTAATGAGACAAATTGTAAACTGTGCATCTGAGTGTGCGAATTTTGTCGACTGCGACAATACTCAGTGTGCAAATTCCCACTTGTTAAAATATTTTTAATTATTTCTTTCGGTACACTCCCATGTTAACTAATATCTGTTTGCCCCTCCAAAAGTATGAATGATAGGGTGGTTTTCATTTGAAAGAGTGTACAGTCTTTAGACAAAAAAATTGATCGCCGGCTGACCGACGCAGAGGCTAAGTCCCAGTCGAGCGCGCAGTGTGGACAGTAAATTTCGATCGCCCCTTAGGATGCTAAGTCCAGCGATGTGCACGATCTGGCAGCACTGTAAAATGCGGTACTGTCAGGAGGAAGTGTTATATCCTTTCTCGAGACGGAAATGTGGTATATGAGCGCGTGGTCTCGTGGTAGTCTCGTCGCGGCTGCGGCGGTGTACGGACCTCCGGCGGAGCAGCGCGCCCTGGTGAGTCTGTTTACGTCTGCGCGGTGAGTCGCGTGCATACAGCGTAGTCTTAGCTGTGTAGAATACCATAGCACCAAGAATCAGACTAAAAGAATAGATACACTGAAGTTCACCTTTGACACGACTCTCTCTAGACCGAGCTCTTTCGAAGTAGAAAACTGGTTAGAAGAAACCGCTAAGATATCTGCCCATGAAGTCGTTGGAATCAACTTTTCTATCGTGACGAGTGTGGTTTTTCTTAAAGTGATAAATTCAGGCGTATGTGACAGAGTAGTAGCAAGCAGTGGAGGGGCCTTGAAATTTAAATACAGGGACGGTGCTGTCGGAAATGTGACTGTTACGCGCGCAGGACTTGGTATAAGAACAGTGCGGATATTAGAACTGCCCTTTGAAACAACAGCGGAACAAATTAATGCTGTCTTAGCGCCGTATGGCAGGGTATTGAATAATTTTGCGGAAAAGTTTTCTTAGAGCCATAAGTTCTCTGTGTTAAGCGGAGCGCGACAGATAAGGTAGATTTAACAAAACATATCCCCTCTTACATCACTGTAGGCGGACACCATGGTATTGTAATATACGATGGACAGCCGAGGACTTGGCGCTGGCTGCGGTGCGACAGGCCATGTTATAGCGCAGGGTTTACAACGCCGCGTGGCACAGATACCACCCGGGGCGGCCGCACGTCCTTCCGTGACGACAGCGCTGCCCCTGACTTACTCGTCGGCGCTAGCTGCAGTGCAAACCGCGACTCCACCTTTAGATACCCCGCCGTCGGACCACAATGACAAACGTGCTGTTGCGCCGACAGTCACGGCAAGCGTACCTGCTAGCCCAAACGTTGATGTACTTTCGACTGTGGAGATTCACTCAGACACAAGTATGGAAATGAGTGATGATGCAGCATCGCGTGAACCAGTCCACGAACAAACAGGTTTGGCTGAAGCTGTCCTTATACCTGGACCTAATGAAGTACGGGAGTTGGTGGATCTTGGATCTAATGACGAGAACAACATGACGGAACAACGAACCCCTGATACTGATGGTTCGGAGTCATCAAAAGAGTCATCTTTGACAAAGAAGACAAAGAAAAGGAGACGAGCCCACCAGGGCGCTAATCAAGTCGCCCCTTTACTGAGGGAGAAATCAAAGAAGATTATTAGCAAGATCCGTCATGAAAATTTCACGGGAGAAATGGATATTGAGATGTCCGCCTCTTCCGAATCGATTTCGCACCGAGAGTCGAGTGGTGGAACAGCCTTTATCCCAGATACACTGCTAGCACTGGACTCCTCTGCAGAGGTAGAACAAACAGAGGATTTGAACCAGTCCACATGTCCAAAATCTTGGGCAGAGGAAATGGACGAAGCAGAGGAGAATGCTGACACGGCCGCGGTCCAGAAATTGGAGACGAAATCCTCGACCACCTTGAAGGAGCAACCGACAACTACAAAAGATGCCATTATGGTAGCCCCGATTGAGGAAATTGGGGCTTCTGTTCCCAGTCACCCTAACAGGACAAAGTAACTAATAGCAACCCTAAAGCACTGAATCAATCGCAAGTATATAAAATAGCCACCCTCAACATAAATAAGATCCGGTGAGGTTTGCAGCTGTCCATGTTACAGGATCTGTTACGTGCTGCCGACATTGACATCATATTGCTACAGGAAGTGACTGCCATAGAACTCGAACACATTGCCGGATATACTGCTATCACCAACCCGGGAAGTGGAGAGGATCTCGGGACAGCTGTTTTGGCAAAAGAAGGCATCATAATGACTGATGTGGAAAAATTACCGAATAGCAGGGGAATTGCAGTCACAGTTTACCGCACTCGCATAATTAACGTGTATGCGCCATCCGGCAGTAGCAATCGGCGAGGCAGAGCAGAATTCTTTATCAGTGAAATAGTACCGCTATTTGGTCGGAATTATGATCACCTAATACTTGCAGGTGACTTCAATTGTGTGCTGCACCGCAAAGACCAGACGCCCAATTTCAACACCTCGATGGAACTGAGACGTATCGTCAATGAACTGCGTTTAATTGACACTTGGGAACACCTGCATGGCATGTTACAAGGTTTCACGTATGCCACCAGCCATTCTGCTAGTCGGCTGGACAGAATATATGTCACCGAACAACTCACTTGTTCCGTCCTACATTCCGAAATTTGGCCGACAATTTTATCAAACCATGCTGCATATATATATGTACTGTTAACATGTGCAAACAAGGCACTTACCGTGCCAGAGGCACGTGGAAACTGAATAACTCCATTCTCCGTGATGTAGAATGCCAGCGTGCATTTAATGATACATGGAGGGAATGTGAACGTAAAGCACCACAGTACAACTCAGTGACGGAATGGTGGCTCAAACATGCCAAACCAAGGATACGGAGAATGTTTCAAACTTATTCACGAGAAAAGTATTATTGGCAAAAGAAGACCATATAATTTCATTTCTCTTGCCTAAGAGAGTTATATAAATCGGACGCGACGATAATCGACAATTACGTACAAATAAAGCGAATTAAAGCAAAACTTCTGAAACTTAAACGGCAACAGTGTAGTGTGATGGATACAAAGTCCGGTCTAGGTCCGATACCCTGATAGAGCAGGAGGAAGCTTCTGTGTTCCATGTACTTCGCGAGAATAAGAGAGGCAAAAGAAAAATTATCACGCAACTCCGTTTACGCGATGGGACCACCCTCGTGCAGCAACACGAAATAAAAAATGCAATCCACATTCACCTGGAAGAGATGCTGGCAACGGGAAGCAACGACGCAATAATGCAACAGGAGCTGTTACACAACCTTCAAGGGACATTAAGTGAAGCACAAGCCAAGAATCTCCTTAAAGAAATTGATGAAGAAGAACTGGAATATGCCATACAGCGAAGCCCCAAAAACAAGTCACCGAGCCCTGACGGTCTCACTGCGGAATTCTATCATATTTTTTGTGTTGCTATGTGTAATGAATTGTTGCAGCCGCATTTTAATCTGCCTAAAGAGCTGGTAGAAGGAATAGGAGTTTTCGTCCCTAAACATCCGGGAAGCAGACTTATTGACGATTTTAGACCGCTGACGCTACTAAATTGTGACTACAAAATCGTGGCACGAGTAATTGCCCATAGATTGAAAATGATGCTGAATACAGTAATTGGCAGATACCAGACATGCGTGGGCCTTGACAGGAAAATCCAACAAAATTTATGCGAATACAGGGACGTGATCGCTACAGCAGAGGCTTGCAAAATTCAGTGTGCATTGGTATCACTTGATTTCGCAAAGGCATTTGATAAAGTGAACCACCAGTACCTCTTGAACACCATGCATGCAATGGGCTTCCCGCAGCGCTTCACAAACTTCATCAGTAAAATCCTCAGTAAAGGTGTTACAAGAGCATTAGTCAATGGACAGCTCACAAAAGAAATTACATTAAAGAGCTCGGTGAGACAGGGCTGCCCTTTGTCAATGGCGCTTTTTGCTATCGCCATTGAACCCCTGCTTGCTGCACTGAACCAACGTCTACGAGGATTGACAATCCGTGGACTGAAGATTGCCTGCAATGCTTACGCGGATGACGTCGTTTTCTTAGTCAAGGACGAACGGGAGTTAGAAGCAGCTCTCCACATCGTTAGGCAGTACGAAATTGCCTCAAGGGCGAAGTTAAAGAAAGTGTGGTATTATGAACATCGGGAGTGGGATTGCAATGCAGCACCACGGATACTTAACTCCAGTCTCCAAACTGACATGCTTAGGCATCGAATACCGAAGCGACACAAGGCACACGATCGCTGTCAACTACCGAAATCTTCTCGCACGTCTGCGTGCATGCATACAGAGCCACTACATCAGAAAGCTTGATGACTTACAAAGGGTTACCCTCGCTAACGTTTACATAACATCGAAGATGAACTATGTTGCACAAGTATTACCGATACTACACGGCACAATCCAAGGATTATGTCAGCCTTGGGTCACTTCGTTACTCGAAGGTACATCTTTAAAGTTAAATACGACACACTCACTTTGGCTGTTTGGGATGGCGGAATAAACCTTACGCATGTTGAAACTAAGACACGGGAGCTATACGTGTGTAATACATACAAAATCTGGAAGAACTTACCAAACAGTTTAACAGCCCACCTGTTAAACGAGATAACACCTACAAGTCTGCAGCCTCCAATCACCGTCCAACATCTTCCGAGCGCTATGTCCCATTCCCAAACCTTTTTTATTGAGTTGAGCTATCTGCAGCTAAACATGCAAGATTATGAGCTCATGACGGTGAGTGAAGTTTATAAAAATCTAATGGAAACCAAGAACCGGTACATCATTGAACAAAAAGATCCTAATCACAGATGGTCAATCATCTGGAAGAACATCCACTGCCGTGATCTAACAACTGCGGTCAGAGCTTCCTGGTATCGCTTAGTGAACAGGAAAGTCCACACCAACTCCACGTTACGTTCCATACACTTGGCGGACTCACATTTGTGCGCAACGTGCAAAATATTGGACAGCGACGAACATCTTTTTGTGTGCTCCAAGGTCCAAGACGTATGGAACTATATTCGGAAGAAGTTTGCAATCATTACAAGAACATCGGTTCTTCGTATCACACCTGATGATTTCTTGCACCCAGATACTATTCCGTACCCTAAAACCAAACGGAACTCTGTTAACTGGCAGAAAGGAGACTTTGTTCACTATTTAATGTCAAGCACAGCTAAAAGCAAAGAGGATTTCTCCATATATATAGTTCAACAACTTCACAAGTTATCACAAAAACAACAATATAAGCGTAACTATGCGAACTTTCTAGAAGCAGTTTTCAAAGAAGAATTTAGAAACTACTGAGCAACCCAGACATTTCAAAACATGAAACACGACGTTTGAACGTACTTGGATATCTTCGGAATAAGGAGCATTTTTAATACTTATGTTTTTTAAATATTTTTGTTTTAATAAGTTCCACATTTAAACGGCGAGAGGACGCCTTTCTTTTAATTATGTACTCAGCACTCCTTTATGTATTAACATCTGTAATAATAAAAATACAAAACCTGGCAGCTCACGGTTCACGAGGTAAGAGCAAATAAATAAAGCGAAGAGACAAAGAATTGAATTGAATTGTAGAAACGATAGAAACTAAACGGTAACACACTTTTTTCGAGAAGACGAACTCGGAATCGTTCAGAGAGCTAGGAAAAAATGGATTCGACGAGGATACATAAGTTTTATTCTAGTTCTTTTTATGGAAGTAGATTTTGATTCTCATCGTGGAAGAGATCCATTAATTTAACCTGCAGAAGAAAAGAAAATTGCTTTACCAAAGACCGATGAAGCCGACGCCGATGAAGGCGAATTTGGTGAGCGGAAGGACGGATTGAAGGGGAGGAAGGAGACCCGAAAAAAAAGTGGTAAGAGTCGCATTTACAAGCGTGTAGGTCAGCAGTCACGAGATCGAATCCAACCATCTTAATTTTTTTTTTATTATTTTTTTTTAATTTTTTTATTTATTTTTTTTATTTTTTTTATTTTTTATTTATTTTTTTTTTTATTTTTTTTAAACTGCAGGTCGGCTGTCTTCGTTATCAGTGTGGAAGAACCTCAAATGTAACAGCGAAAAACCTCAGAAATAATTACACAAAAGGGCTCGCTGCTGCATCAAAACTGAACTGTTTACTCTCGGGAGTAGTGGGCACCGGCTACGGCGACGCGACAGCGGCCGCATCGCGGCTGCCGCCTGCGGACTCGGTGACAGCGGCGCGCCGCTGTGAGTTTATTTACCGGCTGTTATATCCTTACCTCAAGTTCTGGTACATATATAATATTGAATTTTTCTCACTGATATATGAATACAATCTAAATGTCGTAAAGTAGAATCGGTATAAATGGTAATAGGGGTGACTATTGCCAGATTTTTCTTGAACGTCATCAGGCCGCTCAATCAGGATTCCTACTCACGATTGTTACTACTGACGAGTTATGATACTCTCATGCTGACATCTTAAAAAGAAATTAATGACTGAGTACTAAAAGATTTTTATATCCAGAAAAGTGCAACCACAACGCCAAGGTGCTCCCATGTTTTGCAAACAACTGAGACACCAGTTAGTCGCACTGTAAGGACAAACGACCTAAAAAGTTACATCATGTGTTAGTACTACCCTATAATAATTCCATTTGATTTCACAAACAAAACATCGATTAGTGTGCTTTGGCGGCCGCGGTGGCCGAAGGGACTGAGACGCTTCAGTCATGGTCTGCAGGGCCACTACGGTTGGGGGTTCGAATCCCCCCTCGGGCATGGATATTTGTGCCGTTCTTAGTATAAGGTAGTCGATAAGTAGTTTGTAAGTTTATGGACTGATGACCCCGTAGTTAAGTCCCTTAAGCTTAACAAACATTTGAACATTTTTTTAGTGTGCTTTGGAAGTTACCCATTCCGCACCTACTCTTTCGGTCACATATCCTCAAATTTTTATCTTTCCTGCCTCTACTCGAATAACCTTCGACAAACATTATTTCCAGACGAAAATACACGTCGAACATCTGTTGGCGTCATAATTAGCTTGCAATCAGTTCGATTCTAAAGGGACAGATTGGGTAAACTACCAGAACGTTATCAGAGAGAATTTAGCAAGTAACCACAGGAGGTTTCCTTTTGTTTTCGATGTGGATTCGTGCAACTCCTGCCACAAAAAAAGCTAAAAAATTCCACTTCAATGAGATCCGAACCATTGACCATAGCCACATCTCCGCGACAGGCGATTACTTTACCGCAGAGCAAGCGAGGAGCTTGCTCGGCAGTGCTTTCCAACTGCCACATACGTCAGAAGAACATACAACTCGCAAAGTAAGAGACGAGATTAGTTGGAATTTCGCCGTGTAAACAATTTTCTGGACCCACAAGCATGAAGAAATAGCCTTCTCTCGCCTCTCGACTGAGAAACCAGTCAGATTATTCAATGGAAATTACAGGAAATATTAAGTGAATTTATGAGCATAGTTCTGTGCTAACCAGGAAGTAAGACCTCGGTACCAGTTTTGACAGACTTACACTGCGATGTTGCAAAGTTTCAGTCATACTATCAACAGGAAGAATAAGAGCCGAGGCGATTGCCAAGCGAGCTCGACAGAGACTTAGGTCGCGCGTCGCGCGCCTGCTGGTGGATCGAACACCTAAAGTATATGTCAATGAGCCCTCCTCGCAATTCCGTAACTAGCTTTAATGAGTCGATCGTTGTCACTAATAAAAATATACAGATGCACCGACCGCTAACATAGTAATAAGTGTCTCAATTATTTGCGTATTCTGTCTTAAGCGCAATGACAACAAAAGTCATTCACCAGTGCTGTTTCACATTTCTTCAAGAATTTCCATTGATTATACTGAAAACATTAGATGTAAGCATCAGTTTTCTTTACAATTATAGACTCAGAAAATATCTTTCTTGATATCGCTGTCAGTGGCACAAACGAACGAAGAGAGGCAAACAAACGAAAGGAAATCAATGCAGCATTGTTTTCAAGATGTGAACATTTCTGGGAAGGCTTCGTGACATGGAGTGCAAAATAAGTAGAGCTTCTGTTATCTAAACATAGAATTAGGGATAGTAATGTATAGATTAATTTATCCGCCATAATCTCCCATGTTGTATTTTACTTCTTTTTTTCAGGTTGTTTCCAATTTCTTATTTCATCCTCTTTCAATAGTTTCGAACTTTATTATGTTCTTTATTATGGTTAGTTAAGTTCTAAGTATTTATTTTCTTCTGTCCTCATGCTGTTGTTGATTTTTTCTTTCAGAAGTATACGAATAATTGTTTCCTTAGCCTTTTATCATTCATTTAATACATATGTCTAACCAACTTTTCCATAAAAACGTTGTAGAGAGAAGAAACGTAGGCTTTTGCAGTGTAAAATTGTATCACGAACAGATACTCCACTTTACTGAACCTGTGATGTTTCTTTTTGTAGGCAGGTTGAAGGTTTCACTGAAAATGTATAAAGCAGGCAACTTGCATAAGCCTAATGGAGAAAATATTTCGAGGGAAGTTTCTATAGAAATACAACATTCTCTTCTGCAACTGTTTAACGTGCCTGCTTTCACACTAATGATCAGATGTGCACGGTTAACGTCAAAATTGATCGCTGTAATAATAATTGTTAAATTATTTTTCAAAGCGATAGATTGGCTGGCCAGTACTTACCTTTGTGCTGTACCGCCGAGAGTGACACAAAAGAAGAAAAAAAGAAAACGGACGAAAAGGACAAGCCTTCGGAACACAGTTCCTTCTTCAGGTGGGAGAGAAGGGAAGAAAAAAAGAATGGGAACTGAAGGGGAAGGTAAATCACACCCTAGGTCATGAGGATGGTGTTAAGGAGTGTGGAAGTTAGAGACACTGTATTATAGTACTGAGCCAGGTCAGAGAGGATATATAACCAAAGAGGAAAGACCAAGCAGTACACACACACACACTATATAATTATATAATCTCTGAGGAGAATTTCCATCATTAATCAAATAATAATAATTTTTGGAATTTAAATAAACTATGTTCTCGGGTATCACATTCGTATTCCATGAAATGTAGACAGTCCTCCAAGAATTGGTGTTTCAGTTACCTGTGCGACAAATTCTGTTCCTAATTCTTTTCTGGTACAGCAAATGATAATGCCTAAGAGGATACTGTAATTCATTCCGTGACAAACGGACTACACATTTGAATAAAGTCTGCTGTAATGATGGTGCTTTATTAATGAAATTACTGTGTCTAAAATGAATAAGGTTACACGACATACACTACTTAATGATGTGGTGTGTTGTGATTGTAGTCTTCAGTCCGTAGACTGGTTTGATGCAGTTCTCCACCTCCACGCTACCCTATCTTGCCCAAAACTCTTCGTCTCTGAGTAAGAAAGACAGCCTACAATCCTTTGAATCTGCTTGCTGTATCCATCTCGTCGCCTACCCCTGCGAGTTTTACCCCACACGCTCCCCTCCAAAACTAAATTGACGATTCATTGGTGTCTCAGAATATGCCCTACCAATCGACCCCGTCTTTTAGACAAGATATGCCAGAAATTTCTTTTCTCCCCAATTCTGTTCAGAACGTCCTCATTAGACACATGATCTACTCTTCAGCATTCTCCTGTTGCAAGAAATTTAGAAAGTTATCCTCTTCTTGTCTGAACTGCTTTATCGTCCACGCTTCACTGCCGTACAAGGCCACACTTCGGATAAATGCCTTCAGAAAAGACTCCATATCCCTTAAATTCTCTTCTACAGAAATACTTTTCCTCCCATTGCATTCTACATTTTATGTCTTCAGTAATCCGGGCATCAGAAGTTATTTTACAATCCAAATAACAAAATTCAGCGGAGCGAGGTAAGGACAGTGGTTAGCACACTGGGCCCGCATTCGGGAGGATGGTGGTTCAAACCCACCTCCGGCCATCCTGATATACGTTTGCCATGATTTCCCTACATCACTCCAGGCGAAAGTCAGGATGCTTCCTTTCAAAGGGCACGCCCGATTTACTGTTGTTGTTGTGGTCTCCAGTCCTGAGACTGGTTTGATTCAGCTCTCCACAATACCCTATCCTGAGCAAGCCTCTTCATCTCCACATAAGAACGGCAACCTACATCTGTCTGAATCTGCTTACTGTATCCATCTCTTGGTCTTCCTCTGCGGTTTTTACCCCATACACTTCCCTCCAACGCTAAATTCACAATTCCTTGATGTCTAAGAATGTGTCCTACCAATCTATCCCTTCTTTTAGTCAAGGTATGCCAAAAATTCCTTTTCTCCCCAATTCTGTTCAGTACCTCTTCATTAGTTACGCGATCCACCCATCTAATCTTCAGCATTCGTCTGTAGCACAACATTTCAAAAACCTCAATCCTCTTCCTGTCCCCACTGTTTATCGTCCATGTTTCTCTCACATACAAGGCAACACTCCACGCAAATGCCTTCAGAAAGGACTTCCTTAGGCTTAAATCAATATTCGATGTTGACAAATTTCTCTTTTTCAAGAACGCTTTTCTACCCATTGCCATTCTGCATTTTATATCCTCTGTACTGCGACCATCATTTGTTATTTTACTGTCCAAGTAACAAAACTCATCTACCTCCTTTATTGCTTCGTTACCGAATCTAATTCCTTCAGCATCACCTGATTTTCTTACTCTGCACTCCAGTACCCTAGTTTTGCTCTTGTTAATCTTCATCTTATGTGCACCTTTCAGCACACTGTCCATTCCGTTTAACTGCTCTTCCAGGTCCTTTGCTGTCTTTGACAGAATTACTATGTCGTCGGCAAAACGCAAAGTTTTTAATTCTTCGCCCTGAACTTTAATTCCTTCTCCAAATTTCTCCTTGCTTTCCTTTAGAGCTTGCTCAATTTACAAATTGAATAACATTGGAGAAAGGCTACAACCCTGTCTTACTCCCTTCCCAACCACTGCATCCCTTTCATGCCCTTCAATTCTGACAACCGCTGTCTGGTTTTTGTACAAGTTGTAAATAACCTTACACTCCCTATATTTTACTCATGCTTGCTTCAGAACTTGAAAGAGTTTATTACAATCAACATTGTCAAAAGCCTTCTCCAAATCTACAAAAGCTAGAAATGTAGGTTTGCCTTTTCTTAATCTATCTTCTAGGATAAGCCCTAAAGATTTACTATCCCATCCTTATCCGAAATAGGGATTGATGACATGTCTAGTGCCTCTAAACGACAATCCAACCCACCAAATCCACCTCTCTCCACACACACAAGTAACAAATCTCATCTACAACTTTTAATGTCTCGTTTTCTAATCTATTACCTTCCACGTCACATGATTTTCGTAGACTAAATTTCATTACTCTTTTTATGCTGTTGTTAATGTTTATTTCATACCCACTTTTCAAGACACTGT
The DNA here is from genome assembly GCA_026315105.1 of Locusta migratoria. Classification (NCBI taxonomy): domain Eukaryota; kingdom Metazoa; phylum Arthropoda; class Insecta; order Orthoptera; family Acrididae; genus Locusta; species Locusta migratoria. The sequence goes on along the minus strand of CM048744.1, from coordinate 853,463,127 downwards.
CCATTCCATAGAAATGCTCTTCGAGGTCCAATGCAGTCTCTGACAGAATTACTACGTCATCGGCAATGCACAAAATCTTTACTTCTTGTCCCTGAACATTAATCATTTCTCCAAATTTCTCCTTTCTCCCCTTCACAGCCTGCGCAATGAACATATTGAACAACATTGGGGAAAAAGCAACAGGCCTGTGTTACTCCCTTCCCAACTACTGCGTCCCTTTCAAGCTCTTCGGCTCTCACAATAACTGACTGGCGTTAGCACAAGTTGTATACTATCCTGCGGTCTTGCTGTAAGATGATATGAGTAGCTTGTTATCAAAGGTGGACAACTATCGTTTGCAAATAACTGAGGTAAACGCCATTTTTATTACGAAACGTGGAGTTAATACGTATTCATGTTAGTTTGGTCATTACTTTGTTGCAAATGTTCACCAAAGGAGCATTGAAATACAGGTTTCACAATTAAAATGGCGTTTATCTCAATTATTTGTAAACGACAGATAAGAAGCTACTCATATATTTCTGCAGATTCTGACCTGTACTGTCGGCATGATAACTTGGGAGTATAGCAGCTGCACTTCTGTTAGTTGCTTAATATAGGTATCACGTTAGTGGTATAGATGGTACGCAAAATACTTCAGTTAGAAGCATGGTATTCAGTAGAGGTTCCTCGTGGTTGGGTAACTGGTCTGATGGTCTTCTTATCAGCACCAAACTGCATCGTTTGGTATGATTCAGCCAGTCATGCTCAATCTGACATGATGGACACGGAAATGTTTAACTAACAAAGGCCTCTTAGCGATATTTAAACCCAACTTGTTAGTCACCGTATACAAACCATTAATGAAGTGCGTAAATTACAAATACGTTCTTCAAATATAAATAGATGAAATAACTTGATACCTATTTATTTACAGGGCCATAGCCCCATCCATGAAAGCTGCGCCGTTCAAGAATAGTTTTGCAGCCAAGATCGCATAAAGCTGATTGAGTTCGTTCCACGGTCACCGGACGTTAATCCTATTGAGAATATGTGCGGGGATGTAACGAGGTCGTTGCCACTTGGATCAAGAAAACGCAAGCGACTATTGGGAAAATATACAATATACATGGTAGCAAATAAACCACCATGAAACATTATCAAGGCAGTTAGTACAGTCAGTTCCAAGACGCCTTAGAAAAATATTACGAAATGTTGCTTGGATGGGTAGGCTATAGGAATAGTCCCTTCTCAAAAAATCAAGCAATGTGTGTGTGTGTGTGTGTGTGTGTGTGTGTGTGTGTGTGTGTGTGTGCGTATGTGCGAGTATGTAAAAGACAAGCAAGAATAAAATGCATATAATATCAATGTGGAATGTTTTAATGACTTCTAAAGCTACAAAATACAAACAATTTCCTGTAAATTAAATAAATTAAATAATGGAGAATGTATTACGTTTTTAAAGTAGTTGGCAAAGGCAGTGCATTCCGAGTGTAGAGACTCGCAACAAGTGCATCTGTAAACAGCGCCCCACTCCAGCACACGCCAAGACACAAAGAGGAAGACGTCGTCTTGGTTCTGAACGCAGTGTGCCGACACTATCTGCACAGGTTTCCCGTAACTAAAATCAGACTCTATTCCGATGACTGTCTTCTTACCCGCACAAGAAGACAACCTAGGTGAGACCAAAATTCATGCAACACACACGAAAATAATTGAGGAGCTTTCCTGCACTCGATAGTGCTGCACAAGTAATAACCTTTTGTGAGAAGCATATAGTAAATTTCCTTCTCTCGTATCACAGCCCTTGTGTCTATGTGAAGTGATAAACATGCTGGGATTGCGAAGTCTGATATGATGCCTATCCGTAACAGTAGTCAGGATCGTAAACATCATAAACTCCAGGATTTTCCTTTCTACATAACTTTTCCTCACAACCCTTTATTTATGTAATTGCGGACATCATATTTTTCTTGTGAATGAACGATGTGTTACTTTACTTACTATGGCACTATCTGTACCCGTCCATGCGTTGCTGTGACTTGTTACAGATTAAATAGAAAAGAAAAATAAGAGGAACCATACATTTCTTAAATACGTAATTTCCTACTGTCTTATGGATGAGAATTGGATATACGTCCTACATTCTCACCTCCCCTTCTCTCTGTCCCCTCTCTCTCTGCACCTCTCCTCGTCCCCCCCCCCCACTTTGTCCATAACTTCCTCCTTCCCCACTCCTTGTCCAACTTCTCCCGTCTCTCTTTGTCTATCCGATCCTCCTCCCCCTCCTTCTGTGCATCTGCAACTCCTCCCTCTCCCTCTATATCTCATCATTACGCTTTCCCTGTTCGTCTCCTCACTTCTATTTCCTCTTAGAACTCTTTCTAACATAGAGCCATGTTTAGTGTTATGCTCAAAATCGTATATTTCCGAAAGCTTTGAAATATTGACACAGCGTTCTAATAAAATATGTGCATGTTTTCATATCCGAAATTTTTCAATATGTGTCATATATGAATTTATATAAACTTTATAATTGGAAAAAGGCTTATACTAAAAATCGCAAAAGTAACGCATTTGTAGGTTATATATAATATATTCAAAAAATGTGTACCTAAAAATCTTTCTGGTCTAGAATGCAACGTCGAGTCACAATTTCAAAGCAAAGGGTCAAGAACTTTCGGAGATTAACAGCTATACGCCTAACATTTTTATGTACAGACGTGGGACTTAAGGAGAGAAGTACACCCGCCCCCCCTCCTCTAATCGGTGAATATCGCTGCGCATGTATTCATTCATCACTGACTCACAGTTGCCACAACGCTTTACAGAATTAACGCAATTGTCAAATCATTCAGAGACAGGAGATGGACTGTAATAAAACTGACGTTGCTTTCCGAGCCATATTCATCCAGAAATTGAATATTACTTAAAACAGATCCAGCAGTTACATTTGGATAATTCCTATGCGTTTAATTTGATAGCTGAAAATGTTCGTTAGTGTGGAGCTGCCTGGCATTTGTTTAGAACAAACTCAAGAATCGAGGTATGCTGAAACAAAAATTCTAATCTGTAAGGCGCTTCTCACGTTTCGCGGCAAAGCATCAGCAGCAGTTATATTGTAAACATCGCCAATGTTGGACAGTAGAATTTCTATATCAGAACAGTAGGGATGCTTAGAGAGCAACACGGCGTCACGCTGTCTACCGGCTTTACAACATGGTACTTCTGGTGGGCTTAATTTAGCGCTGACATCTTAAGTGTCGGTGGCGTCTTCTCTTCTTATGACCAGCAGACCATCAAGAACATGCAGAGAATGGAACCAAGAACCCTTAATATTTGAAAGAAAACACTCGTTTGTCTGCTCCAGTCCAATATACGATACAACTGTCTGAATAGGAATAAGAAGAGACAAAGTTCAATCTTATGGTAAATAATGAATTCTGCAAAGAACTGCTTAGGCAAATTACCGTCTGCTATGCAATTGAAATGACAACCATTACACAAGTTTATATGTTACCATTAAGTAATCAGTTTGCTGCAGTATTTCCACTGTTAGGAAATGTATGACCCATTAGTTATTTGAATAAATTCACTTCCCACTCCGAGACACAAGTATTTGACATGTTTTGGCCTCTTCACAAACAATGCCGTTGAAGTGCCATTACGTTTATTGTCTGACAAACAATTAAATATAGTTCCTGTGTAATAAGCAATAATCATAGGAAATTTACGTCTTCGTCTACAACGAGCTCATCTGAAGAGTAAATTACAATGTCTCTCGTAATTTACAGCATGGAAAACCTGTTTTCGTAATTCTTTGTTGTGCCATGGATGAAGATGAAGTGTGGGATGTAGTAATCATGATTGATCAAGGGGCTTATAAAATGTGTATTAAACGATGTCACGCGGAAACTAAGGAAGTAACATTATCCGCTACCCATATAGGCCATGATTTCAGTCAGGACACATGATGGGACATTTCTTTACGCTAGCGGAAGGCACCGCTGGGCATTGATTTCTGTTCACTTTTTTCTTTTTGTAAAGCCTGTGGGACTTAACTGCGTATGGTCGGGGGTTCGAATCCCCCCTCGAGCATGAATGTTTATGTCGTCTTTACTATAAGGTAGATCACAAGTAGTTTGAAAGTTTAGGGACTGATGACCCCCTAGTTAAGTCCCATAAGCTATACAAACATTTGAACATTTTTTATCTTAACTGCGGGTCATCAGTCCCTAAACTTACAAACTATTTATGAACTAGCTTATACTAAAGACGGCACAAACATACATGCCCGAGGGAGGATTCGAGCCCCCGACGGGGAACGGCCTCGCGCATTGAAGCATAGCGCCTCAATGTTCACTCACTAGTACCGCTTTCTGTCTGAGACTAAAATAGCCTCACTAGAGCTATGACAATTCCTTTAACTAACGGATCAGGACGCATAAACGCCTGATAATAAACAAAACGAACTTGACGTGTGTTGTAGCATGTCAGGGCGTGCTGAGCTGCCAGCGATGGCTGACGTGTAGGGATGAGTTATGCCTGAGTGATTGTGTGTTTGAATGTTTCTCTTTCTGAAGAAGGGTGCGGCCAAAAATTTAAATTGTCTGAATGTCAATGTCTTTTATTTTTGTCTGCATGCGACTCAGCGTTCGTATTTACGGCGAGTTGTTTGCTATCTTCTGTTATTATTATTGCAGAATGTTAAATTCGAGATAAAATAAATAGTAATGCGGCTGAACAATCCTGCCTGGGATGTCTCGGACCATAATGCCGTATGATCACTTCATTTCAATAATTCTTACAACAGCTTTCTAACTTAGCCTGTACTAAAGAAATGGGAGAATCTTCACAGACTCGACAATATATCATCACCTGTGTACTGCTGCAACTGTAACCATACAGTTAAATCCCACCACAAAAGTATGTTTAAAGCCGGAAGCTTTTACTATTCCTGTATTTTAAATGGGTACGACTGCAACATCAACTACACGAATCCTACGAAACACCTGAGTTCGTCAGATGACTTATAGAATTCGCCACACTTGCCAGTTACTACTATAATATTGTTTATCTGTCAGCAACGAATTTATGTCAGTCATTTAACTGCATTTTGATTGGAGGCGTTTATGTCTTCTGAATAAAAGTACGATAACCTCTCAAAAAAAGCTGACAACGAGAAGCGGATTGGGTATGTATGGAATTGCATCAAGTATCATATTTTATTTAACATCTCCGGTTGCAGTTGTCATTGTCCGGGAAGGGAGTGTGTGTTAATTAAGGTGTGGTGGACTGCAAAAATCGTGTTTCACTTCCAAAACGAAGTGGCAGACTGCTACAAAACAGAAAATAGAAAAAACGGAAAGATAGTCGCTGCCAGAAAGACATGGTCATATTGCATTTCACAGCGATTAACTGACACTTAAATCTTCCTTCATGTGTAAAATCATGAATACCGGAAAGATCTTCCTTGAAACGGAAAATCTCTTTTGAGGGGTGATTTGCACAAAAGTAAGCACACCATACATACGTTTCGAGCTATCTCCACTGCTGTATACCTATATGAGACCCATTTACAACATGCTTTGAAAAACTTGAAGCATATTGAAAATTATATTTGCATAAATAGCCGAGACGATTCTTCCAGCTCGCTCGATCAGAGGAGTGACCGCATCTGTAATTTTTTGTTGTCTTTTTTAAGGGAGGGAAACTGAGATCAATATCAGTCAACATAGAACAAAAACTATCCAATGACCGCAAAGGATAGCTCTACTAGAAAGAAGAAAGCAGGGTTCCAGTACCGCTGCGGCATAAATTTTCAATAAAAGGATGTCATGAAGCCCCTTTAATCAGTCTCAAACAACGAATATCATACGGGAAGTGATTGTCAACTCAGTAGTAATCGACGGAGTTTCAGGGCCTGTAACACTAATGAAATATTCGCATGTTTTATATCTTCTCTGGTGCAAGTAAAATGCACCAAAACAAAAGTAGGGCCTAAGTAATACATTTCTGTGAAATCCAAGAATTTGTATTGCAGTAGTCTGTAAGTCAAGAAAGTATTTTCTATTTTTTCTGATGGAGTTTGTAAACTCCCATTAACTGTTATTTCATTTTTATTTATTGGCATATAGACGCTTTTTATTCGCTTAGTTCAATCATTTTTTGGTTTGTGGAATTGAAGTCGACACCTCAGACATTCATCCAACTGAATATTACTATTTACGTTGAGTATTCATCGTCAGAACAATAGCAGAATACTGGCGGGAAAGCTGACATCAATAACCCCATTAATGTAGGTATAAACCTGTACTTTGTGTCATTTATTAGACCTCTACAGTGGGTGTAGGGATGAGAAGAGGAAGTGGACGTGCACGAGAAGTGATAGATAGACTCATGCTTGTTGAAAACTTTCTGTAAGGTATAACACTGTTGTGAAAGAAATTAAATCGTTCGTAGGAAGATCAAATTATAAAATTCAGCAGCATATAATTGGAAACTGATGGGTTCGTGTTACGTGCAGAAGTGTCGATACTGTTCACTAACTGTTGAGCAATTCTTTCACAGACAGAACTTAATCTGTGATATATTCCGAAATGGTAGCAATTTGGCATTATCCATTGGCAGCATAAAAACAGTCACTGCAATTTCTATAACCATCTGAACAACTGCGCGACCGATGGTTGTCATATGAATATTGTGGGAGCTTGGAGCTTATATTCATATGAAAAGGGTTGGAGTAAATAATAATAATAATAATAATAATAATAATAATAATAATAATAATAATAATAATAATAAAACACTGTGCGACTGTTGCATACAATATCAGCACTACGCTCTTCTTCGTTAACCCATAGTTATTTTGGATTTAGGGTTCTTTCTGCACTGAATGTTCTGCATAGTCATCAAAAGGTTTTCAGTATATCTGCTGCTCTTTTTTGTCAGGGCATATAATGCGACTCTAATACGTTTCATTTTTGCAATATTTATAGACTGGATGACAGTTTGGCTTAAAGATAAATTAATCTATACATTACTGTCCCTAATTCTACGTTTAGATAACAGAAGCTCTTCTTATCTTGCACTCCATGTCACGAAGCCTTCCCAGAAATGTTCACATCTTGAAAACAATGCTGCATTGATTTCTTTTCGTTTGTTTGCCTCTCTTCGTTCGTTTGTGCCACTGACAGCGATATCAAGAAAGATATTTTCTGAGTCTATAATTGTAAAGAAAACTGACACTTAAATCTAATGTTTTCAGTATAATCAATGGAAATGCTAGAAGAAATGTGAAACAGCACTGCTGAATGACTTTTGTTGTCATTGCGCTTAAGACAGAATTCGCAAATAATTGAGACACTTATTACTGCGTTAGCGGTCGGTGCAACCCCCAGCAGGCGCGCGACCTAAGTCTTTGTCTAGCTCGATTGGCAATCACCTCGGCTCTTATTCTTCCTGTTGATAGTATGACTGGAGCTTGGCAACATCGCAGTGTAAATCCGTCAACGCTGGTACCGAGGTCTTACTTCCTGGTTAGCACAGAACTATGCTCATAAATTCACTTAATATTTCCTGTAATTTCCATTGAATAATCTCACTGGTTTCTCAGTCGACAGAAGTCTATTTGTTCATGCTTTTGGGTCCAGAAAATTGTTTACACGGCGAAATTCCAACTAATCTCGTCTCTTACTTTGCGAGTTGTATGTTCTTCTGACGTATGTGGCAGTAGGAAAGCACAGGCGTGCAAGCTCCTCGCTAGCTCTGTGGTAAAGTAGGTGCCTGTCACGGAGAGGTGGCTTTGGGCAATGGATCGGATCTCATTGAAGTAGAATTTTTTAGCTTTTTTCGTGGCAGGAGTTGCACAAATCCACATCGAAAACAACAAGAAACCTCTTATGGTTACTTGCTGTATTCCCTCTGATAACGTTCTGGTAGTTTACCCAATCTGTCCCTTTAGAATCGAACTGATTGCAAGCTAATTATGACGCCAACCGATGTTCGACGTGTATTTTCGTCTGGAAATAATTTTTGTCGAAGGTTATTCGAGTAGAGACAGGAAAGATAAACATTTGAGAATATGTGACCGAAAGAGTAGGTGCGGTATGGGTGACTTCCAAAGCACACTAATCGATGTTTTGTTTGTGAAATCAAATGGAATTATTATAGGGTAGTACTAACACATGATGTAACTTTTTAGGTCGTTTGTCCTTACAGTGCGACTAACTGGTGTCTCAGTTGTTTGCAAAAATGAGCGCACCCTGGCGTTGTGGTTGCAGTTTGCTGGGTATAAAAATCTTTTAGTACTCAGTCATTAATTTCTTCTTAAGATGTCAGCATGAGAGTATCATAACTCGTCAGTAGTAACAATCGTGAGTAGGAATCCTGATTTAGCGGCCTGATGACGTTCAAGAAAAATGTGGTAATAGTCAGCCCTATGACCATTTATACCTATTCTACTTTACGACATTTAGATTGTATTCATATATCAGCGAGAAAAATTCAATACGTGACTGTAATATAAGTACCAGAACTTGAGGTAAGGATATAACAGCCGGTAAATAAACTCATAGCGGCGCGCCGCTGTCACCGAGTACGCAGGCGGCAGGCGCGATGCGGTCGCTGGCGCGTCGCCGTAGCCGGTGCCCACTACTCCCGAGAGCAAACAGTTCAGTTTTGATGCAGCAGCGAGCCCTTTTGTGTAATTATTTCTGAGGTTTTTTGATGTTACATTTGAGGTTCTTCCATACTGATAACGAAGACAGCCGATCTGCAGTTAAAAAAAAAAAATAAAAAAAAATTGAGGGTGGTTGGATTCGATCTCGTGACCGCTGACATACACGCTAGTAAATGCGACTCATACCACAAGACGAAACACTCAGACACCGGATAACACTCTCGAGAAGGACATAACACTTCCTCCTGACAGTACCGCATTCTACAGTGTTGCCAGATCGTGCACATCGCCGGACTTCTGAGGGGCGATCGAATTTATTGTCCACACCGCGCGACCGACTCGGACTTAGCCTTAGTCGGCCGGCGGCGATCAATTTTTTTGTCTAAGGCTGTACATATTTCAGGTGCAATTTATTTACCATAAACAATTCATCCTGTCACATGAAAAAGCTAACGAAACATTACTTAAACTTTGAAATAGAGAGATCCTATACACAACAGTTAAAAAAATTGACAATTAACATCATGAAATAAACGTTGCCAATATATATTCACATCAACAAATTACTGGCTGAGGCAAGGGAGAAGGAAACCTTTTCAGGAAGATTAATTAACCAAACTACTACCGCAGATGCACAAACTCAAAGGTCAGATGAAATCTCCCGGTTTGAAGAAATAAGCTCGGTTACGAAAATGAAGAGAAAATCCTTCAAAAACAGCAATATACTGGCCCTAGCAATGATGCGATACAATACCAATTCTTTGGAGCAGACAGGATTCGTCAGCGGCAGGAGATGACTACAGATTAGATCTGAAGTAAAACACGACCGTTTCCTCAATTCATTCTGTGTAGCAGAGACGATGTTTAACTAATAGCCCCTCTAGCGTCGGCGTTGCTATACAGACAATAGCTGCATTAATTTATATCGCGAGCAGACAAGTCGATCGTAGTGTACTAGTGAAAGGGTGTTCACTTCCAAAATATGTAAGTCAACTGTGGCCGCCAGAAGCGAACCTACAGGAGAAAAATCAAAGTTCAGACATCAGCACAAGTAAACCGCGAGACCTAAGTCGAGCCGGCCGCGGTGGGCGAGGAGACTGAGTCGCTCCAGTCACGGTCTGCACTGCCACTACGGTCGGGGGTTCGAATCCCCCCTCGGGCATGGATATTAGTGCCGTACTTAGTATAAGGTAGTTGATAAGTAGTTTGTAGTTTAGGGACTGATGACCCCATAGTTAAGTCCCATAAGCTTAAGAAACACAACAACCTAAGTCGATTTGAACACTGCGGAGACCTACAAGCGAATACACACCCCCAACGCCGGTCCTAAAAAAAAATACATGTTTTTATAAACATAGTGGTTACCCTAATTTAACTGTCAAAATACGATGATATCACTTTGATATCTAAAAAGTAAAGAATTAATTAAAAATATTTTCACAAGTGGGAATTTGGTTACTGAGTACTGTCGCAGTCGACAAAACTCGTACACATAGTAAAGAGTTTTCCACACTCAGAGGCAACAGTTTACAAAATGCCATTTTTTTTTCGTTGCACAATTAATAGATATTTGCAGATCAATCGATGTCTAAATTCTAACAAATCCACTCAGATGGCCGACTGTTAGCGAAGATCTCGTTTTTGATTTTACTGTTTTCGTTCGTAAAAATAAACTGTTCGCATATATGTGTGTGCTTCCGAAAGCAGGCACCTACTGAAGTGCTTTTGTTAGATAGTTTGGAATACTGATCTGGACGAATACATGTTTATAAAATTATACAGTCAATTCTAAAGGCAAATTTAATATGCTATTTTAAGGTTTTCAGTACATTTAAGTTCAAACAAATTCATATGTACATGTAACATAGCACTTCAGTCTAAACCTGAAAAGAATTTTGGAACGCTCTCATAGAGGGCTCTTGATTTTTTAAAAGTCTCGTTCCCTACTTTTCGCGGCAATTCGAAGGGTGGCACTCACTTTCATTTAAAGAGGGTCTCCCGATGATAGAACAGTGTTTTTCCTACCTGTTTCTTAAACAAGATAAGCTTTATAATACATACTTGATTTTGTCCATACATTCTACAAAAAGTTGGCTTTTATCTTGGAGTTTTTACTTTTAGTCCAGTGGGGGGTTATGGGTGTCGGAGGCGCGGGGCGGCGACAAAACAAAATGAGGCTCCCGTCCGGTTGGAAATAGTTGTATTTCGAGAGGCCAAAGACGCTCAAAAAAAAAAAAAAAAGCGAGAGGTCTGGGACAAGGCCCCCCCCCCCATAGTGCTTTGGTCCGATGAGGTATTTAATAGCTATGTCATTTTTTAAAAATCCAGATTTTTCAGCCATTGTCAATTTATGGTCCGTGAAGTTCAGATCTTGAGTAACAAATAACCAAAGACATTTGATGCAACTCTCATAAAACCTCCAGAAATTCGACTTTCAAATTCTGGAAGCACATTTAAATACCTGTTGAGGTGCGAATTATTCTACTTGTCAGTGTATCTCTTGGCGATGAAGTTCACATTGGTTCGGTGGTTCGTATCTGTGTGTGTAATTTTTTATTTTTTTTTTTTATTTTTTTTTTTATTTTTTTTTTTTTTCGTTGTGTTCGAATACTTCAACTGTTTAAATATAAAATTCATCAGATATATTTGCAAATTATTGATAAAGGAAAGGAAGGAAGAAGGATTAGGAAGGAAGGGACTGTCAGTGGCTGCTTTAGGGCATTGAAATGAATCAATGGCGACAAGTGAAAATGTATGGCGAGCCGGGAATCGAACCCGGGTCTCGCGTTTCGGGCTAGCGGTCGCCTTAACCATATATATACTTTTCTATGGGTAGTTCTCTTCGTTGGGGATGCTGATCGTTTATGTTCGTTCTTGTTCGGTGTGGTGTTGGCTCAGGTTTTTTATTACAGAGGGCGTTGAGCCCTCTGACCGGGCGCGCTGAAAAATGTTCAAATGTTTGTAAAACTGCGTGGTCATCAGTCCGTAGCTTACAAACTACTTAAACCTAGGTAAACTAACCTAAGGACAACACACACACCCATGCCCCAGGAAGGACTCGAACCTCCACGGCGAGCAACCGCGCGCTATGCAGTGAGACGCTTTAGACCGCTCGGTTACTCCACCGCGGCGACCATTTGGCTACCCGTGCTCGCCTCCTGTCCGTCTCAAACTCCCACAAGTCGCCCGCTACGGCTGTAGCGCCCCTCCGGAGGCTGTGGTCACAGTGGCTGCGATATCGGTGGGTTTTACCGACGACAGACATCGTCGGAAAACGGCCGATCGTTTCAAATTAGCACTCTACTATGGGCACGGTCACAGTGTAGCCGATCTCATCGTCCAAACGTAGAGACTTCCGACGACAGTCGGTGAAATTCATATCAGTTTGTTTTCTTCTGTCAAATCGACCGACGTTGTCACATGCTAGATACGGACAGTGAGAAACTGATATGCCCAGTGAAAGAAAGGAAGAGATTATGGCACCCAGAAGACGATAAATATCACAATCGGGATATAATTCGGAATCTATGCTCTGATATTACAGTCTATTGGAAACCCCAAGTTGGTTAAATCCTTTATCAGAAATTTTAGACGTGAATTATAACCTCAAAAATGTGTTCAATCCGGAATCGTGGCGTATCTTAAGGTTATTGTAGTGGCTCTCTTACGTTGTTTTGCACTGTGATAATCGGGTATTAACTGTCTGGCGTTCTTTAACAAGGTGATGAGTCTGTTCTGTGAAGTGACCTGCAAATGTGGTGCAGGTCTAGGTGTGTTTCCGCTTTTGTCGTTTCTGTGTTCAAGATTATTCTTAATTACACACTTGTCTTTCACAAATATATTGAATGACAGTCATTGATGTTCAATGCACCGTAACTTCATTTCGTTCATCATAATCGGATGTTTCTGGGTGGCCTATAACTTTGTTCTTCATGGATTTAAATACTGAAAAACTGCATCCATTATGTATTTTTATGCTTAGAACAACGCATTTTGAGAATTTTTCTCGCGTTTAGTGTCTTTGTTTACATAAATACATCGCGACGTTCCGATGTGTGATTTTATGCAGCTCTTGCACAGATGTAGTTTTTTGAGGTTACTGTAATGAGGGAAATCGTAGCATACATAATAAAATCTTGGCAACTTTTTTACATACTAAATAGTACGTCTTTCTATGCATGCAGGTATTGTGTCTGCTCCATTAAACTGGATAATGGATATCACAACACAAAAATCATCACTTACAATGGTTTTCGTACACAGAGAGGCCTGAGTCACGATTATTATGTTGCATATTCTGAGTAATGGACGAGGCACAATACCTTTAAGCAGACATAAGAATTTATGGTATCTAACATTACGATAAAACGCAAACCTCAATACTTATTCTGTCCGATTTTCCTAACTTCAGTAGCTAACCTAAAAGAGACAACTGCAGTGCATCAGGAAATCACACACTGAAACGCCGAAAAAGTACCGTACTTCCGTAAACAAATGCACTAGAAGAAGCAAATGTAGCCCCAAATTCGTTGTGATAAGCAAGATCAAAACAAAGATAATGGAATTCAGTCTTATAAAATCGGGCGATGCAGAAGGAATTAGATTAGGTAACGAAACAATGAAGGTGGTGGATGAGTTTTGTTACTTGGGTAGTAAAATAACAAATGACGGTCGCAATACAGAGGATATAAAATGCATAATGGAAATGGAAAGAAAATCATTTTTCAAAAAGAGAAATTTGCTAACATCGAATATTAATTTAAGTGTAAGGAAGTCTTTTCTGAAGGCATTTGTGTGGAGTGTTACCTTGTACGGGAGTGAAACATGGACGATAAACAATGCGGACAGAAAGAGAATAGAGGCTTTTGAAATGTGGTGCTACAGAAGAATGCTGAAGATTAGGTGGGTAGATCAAATAATTAATGAAGAGGTACTGAACAGAATTGGTGAGAAAAAAAAGTTTTGGCATACCTTGACTAAAAGAAGGGATCGCTTGGTAGGACACATTCTTAGACATAGAGGAATCGTAAATTTATCATAGGAGGGAAGTGTGTGGGGTAAAAATCGCAGACGGAGACAAAGAGGCGTATATAGTAAGCAAATTCAAATGGATGTGGGTTGCCATTCTTATGAGGAGATGAAAAGGCTTGCTCAGGATAGAGGAGGGTGGAGAGCTGTATTAAACCAGTCTCCGGACTGAAGACCATAACAACAACAACAAGCAATAAACTTTCCTAACTGGTGAAGTTTTTCATTATTTAAAGCATGAAGGTTAACTGGAGTATGTCTGAACAACTTCAAATAAATTCACCAAAACTGTAATATTGCTTGTCAGTGACACCACGAAATATCACAAGTATGTAATAGAAATTTCTCCTTTTAGCGGTACCTCACATATTCGTAAAGATTTTCTGGGAGTAGCAATAACTGAGGACAGTACACAATCGTCGCCACTTCTTTCCAGACAGGTGTAGCTCATTCGTATGCATTCCAAGTCTTTATTAATAACAAAAGCCGCATTGTAGCACTAATTTCGAAGCATAAAAATGTCGGTGGAATTCATTGCATCCCAGGGAATTGAAATCTAGTATACTTCAGGCACAGAATACATTCATACCTAACCTAACTTTCTCCTTTAACCGGACTATATCGGATGCAGTGTGACCACGTGGTCGATCGATATTTTCAGTCAAACTCGGTCGACGGCGTCTGACGACGGTCTGTCGGTACCACTGTGAACACAGCCCACTCGCCAATACAGATTCCCGTGGGAAGTCGGATGTATGACCGCATCTGCGGTGAAATAATTGAAGCTAACGTCCTCTTCGCGCGTGAATACTTATTATATTGGTGTGGTGTCTGTTCTTTCGGACATGTCCAGAGGAACAGACACCACACCAATATAATAAGCATCAGATATATGACAATTGACTCACTAGGGCGCCAGGCGGCGCAGCCAGCGGCGGCACTCGTCACTGGGCATTGCCTGTGATACAACTCATGTTATTGCTAGACCTCGGACTTTTAGGTTCTAAAAATCTTAAATTAGGTACCTAAAATAGGTTCTATCACTTACAAAACTAGGTAATAAAAATCAGGAAATAGGTGATGAAAATCTGAAATTTTATTGCCTAGAAAGATAAACAGATTAACAAAAATCGACATTTATTGTTCATGTCCATAATTGCAGTCACAGAAAATAACACTTTCTCCAGATTTTCCGTTAATTATTATTAATTAATAATTTTTATGCTTCTCTGTTAATAGCTTCAAGTATGATTTTTTTTTTTTTTTTTTTTTTTTTAATTTGCCTGATGTTTAATCCTTGCAACATGCTGACTTAAATGCACCTCTGTTCAGAACGTACCTAAAGTAGGGATGGGAAAAACCGACCGGTTAAAACCGATAGCGGTATTTTAGTTTCGAATAACCGTTTTTTTCGGTATTTATTTGGTGTCGGTTGTAATCGTTTTTTTTAGTTATTCCCAAGAACCGGGTAAAAAAACCGGTACGACTACTTCCTTTAGTAGTGGTTCAAAATTGGTTTTTGTAAATAATTTTAAAAAATTAAAACTAGTAGACTTTAATATTTAGGGCTACTCCTAAAATTGCCACTGCTGTGAAATATTAGGTCATCGCAGTAACTAAGAAAAGCGATCAGTGATAATTTAAGAACAATCCCGCCAGTCAGAAACGCGCAACAAACGGATGGCATAAGAACTTAAGAACTGGTGCAGCTATTGAGTCATCGATGCACCTGTTGCCGTGTGGCGTGGCCTATTAGACGACGCGCGTGCACCGGCAGTGTACGAGACTTCCCTCCGTCTGGTCATGCAGCAATTCCTTGCTGTCGTCGCCAGACATCGGTTGTGTCTTACATGGCATCATCCCGAGTGTGGACGTACTTCACGAAGTACGGGAACAGTGAGGTACAATGCTCCTTTTGTTTTAAAAATCTGAAAACGGGTGAAGGTTCTACAAACATTCAGTGTTATTTAAGGATAAAGCATCCAAAATGTTTCTTGGAAGAGAAGGTAAATTCGATCCATATACCTATTATGTAAGCTTGGAATAATAACTTTTAGTGTTTTATCACATTGTTATGCTAACAGGTTTTATTAATGTGATTCCTTGAAAGCGAGGGGCTTTTTTAATAACCAATATGGGTTTAGGTAACATTGATCATGTGGTGCCTCGCCAGGTAGCCTTGCGGTCTGAGGCTCCATGTACAGACTGCGCAGCTGCTCCAGTAGGAGGTTCGAGTCCTCCCTCCTTAGCGTAAGTTAGTTTAAGTTAGATAAGTAGTTTTTAAGTCTAGAGACCGATGACCTGAGCAGTTAGGTCTCATAAGAACTCACAGCCATTTGAACATTCTTCGATCATGTGGTACACAGCTTTCCTAGTTAAATTTGCGTAAATTTACATTGACAACTGAACTGTGACTTTACTTCTCGAAATACTTCTGCAGCACTGATTGAAGTTCATTTACTGACTGTAACTTATATATATAACGAGATATTCGTATGTGCTGGCTCACAAGTCCAACTTATGGAGTGGTTGACTCGATATTCGCAACTGCCGGATGGAAATACTAGGCCAATAAATCTGTATGCTTCGTATATCGTCTTCTACGGACTCCTGGCTAGGCTTACACACACTCAGGAAGGCGTAGTATTGGGAGGGGATCTTGCAAAATATGGAAAGACTAGTGATTTGTCGTATAACATAAATTTACCTTAATTGTAACTAAATTTCGTAAGTCTCGGTTTCGGCCGAAACTAGAAGAACCGAAAATTCGATTACGGTTTCTGTTTCGGCCGCAAAATATGTTTTGGTCGAACTCTATTGGAAATAATAGCAATAAAAAACCGAAAACCGGTTATTTAAGAAACCGGTTATCTTGAGCAATTTTTACAGTGCAGTTGAACTGGAGATGAAAAGAACCGGTATAACCGAAAACCGGTTGTTTCAGCAATAACCGCCATCCCTAACCTAAAGACGATAAGAAATGAAAAATACTACGTGGAAGAATTTACGTACGAGTTCTACTTAGCGTAATTAACTTAGGTTAAGAGTTTAGAAACAATATTTATGTATTCAGAATGAAATTTTCACTCTGCAGAGGTGTGTGCGCTTTTTGAAACTTCCAGGCAGATTATAAATGTGTGCCAGAACCGGGACTCGAACCTGCGACCTTTGTCTTTCGCGGGCAAGCGCTCTACCGACACGACTCACGATGCCGCCTCACAACTTTATTTCCGCCAGTACCTCGCCTCCTACTTTCAAAACTTCACAGAAGCTCTCCTGCGAAACATGCAAGACTAGCACTCCTGGAAGAAAGGATATGGTGGAGACATGGCTTAGCCACAGCCTAAGGGATGTTTCCAGAATGAAACTTTTCACTCTGCAGCGGAGTGTGCGCTGACATGAAACTTCCTGGCAGATTAAAATTGTGTGCAGGAACCGGGATTCGAACTAGCCATGTCTCCACCATATCCTGTCTTCCAGGAGTGCTAGTCTTGCATGTTTCGCAGGAGAGATTCTGTGAAGTTTGGAAAGTAGGAGGCAAGGTACTGGCGGAAGTAAATTTGTGAGGCGGCATCGTGAGTCGTGTCGGGATAGCTCAGTCGCTAGAGCCCTCGCCTGTGAAAGGCAAAGGTCCCATGTTCGAGTCCCGGTTTCGGCACACAATTTTAATCTGCCAGGAAGTTTCAATATTTTTGTATTAGTTATTCAATGCAAGTTAACTCTGGAAAAGCAGTGGCATCACTGTTCTATGAGTGGGCGTAGCAGATAAAAGGTTTATGTTTTACTTAACGTCTTTGTTGAACACATTGCACTGAATAACTCTTCCGTCTGTTGAGAAATCAGGAAATTCTTGTAAGCACTGGCGAATCAGAGATGTCTTGGAGCTGGCTACTTTCGGCAATGCTTCAGTTCCTGCAAAAACGCTGTCGCTGTTCAAAAAATGTTCAAATGTTTGTAATCCTATGGGACCACCCTACGTTGTCATCAGTCCCTAGCTTACAAACTACTTAAACTAAGTTAAACTAACCTAAGGAGAACACACACATCCATGCCCGAGGGGGGATTCGAACCTCCGACGCGGGAGGCAGCGCGATCCGTAACGTGGTGCTCCAGACAACTCGGCTACCTCCGCGCGTCGCTGTGGCTGTGAAATACTTCACATTCAAGCAGCACGCTGATCGACTGAATGAAGACAGAGCAGGTGTTTTACAAAGGCTGTTCTGAGGGGCAGGAAGGCACGGGAGGCAGATGACGTGCCCTGCAACTGCCGGCCCATTTGATTGCGTGGTTATGGTATATCGCCCCAAACTTGCGATTGGGTAGGGGATTTCCTGTCAGAGAGGACACAGTTCATAGTAATCGATGGTAAGGCATCGACTGAAACAGAGGTGATATCGGGCGTTCCACAGGGTAGTGTTATTGGTGTCCTCTGCTGTTCCTTATTTACATAAACGATTTAGGGGAAAATCCAAGAAGCTCTCTTAGGTTGTTTGCAGATGACGCCGTCATTTACCGTCTAGTAAAATCTTCTGAAGACAAAAACCAACTGTAGAACGATCTGAATAAGATATCAGTATGATGTAAAAATTGGCAATTGACTCTAAATAATGAGAAGTGTGAAGTCATCCACATGAGTACGAAAAGAAATCCGTTAAAGTTTGTTTACAAGATAAATCAATCAAAAGTGAAGGCCGTAAACTCCACTAAATACCTAGGAATTATTTTTACTTCAGACTTAAACCGGAAAGAACACGTAGATAATGTCGTGGGAAAGGCGAACCAGAGACTGCGTTTTATCGGCAGGACCTTTAAAACATACCAAAAAAAAAAAAAAAAAATAAATAAATAAATAAATAAATAAATAAAATAAAATAAAATAAAACTGCGTACACTACACTTGTCCGTTCATTTTTAGACTATTACAGCCCAGTGTGGGATCCTTATCAGGTGGGTTTGACGGAGGACATCGAAAGAGACCAAAGAAGGGCAGCTCGTTTCGTATTGTCACGATACAGGGGAGACAGCCTTACGGAAATGATACAAGATCTGGGATGGGAATCATTACAGCAACGGCGCTTATCGCTGCGGTGTGGACTACTTGCGAAACTCCAATCGCCAATATTGTCCTCCGAATCCGAAAATATATTGCTGACTCTCACTTACATAGGTAGAAATGATCATCAGAATAAAATACGAGAAAACAGAGCTTGAACAGTGAGATTCAGGTGTTCTTTTTTCTCGCGCACTATCGAGAATGGAATGGGAGATAAATAGTATAATGGTGGTTAAATGAACCCTCTGCCAGGCACTTAAATGTGAAATGCAGAGTATCCCATGTAGATGTGGATGTAGACGGTGCACAGTTGCCGGCCGCGGTGGCCGAGGGGACTGAGGCGCTTCAGTCACGGTCTGCACGACCACTACGGTCGGGGGTTCGAATCCCCCCTCGGGCATGGATATTTGTGCCGTCCTTAGTTGTAGGTAGTTCATAAGTAGTTTGTAAGTTTAGGGACTGATGACCCCGTAGTTAAGTCTCTTAAGCTTAACAAACATTTGAACATTTGGTGCACAGTTCTGCGGAGCAGTCCCGGCTAGAATAGCCTCGCTATAAAATTACAATTTTCGATGAAACATTTGTGTAATTCTTAGCTAGGAAGACTACGAGAGAATTTTTGGCTTAAAAATTTTATTTAATTCGATTTTTAAATTTTAGGTACATCAGGTACTAACCTAAAATTGATTTTCTTAGGTGCTATAAAACTAGCGTTTTCGATCATAAATTTGCGTAATTCGTGTATGTACAACTTTTATTGCCTTTATTTAATGAGGAACAAAATAGGTTTTTACCTAATATCTGAGGTGTAGTTATTACATTAGGACAGCCGATGGCGCCGCCACCAACTCCTGCCGTGCCCGGCTATAGACTTACTGAATAAAAACGTGCCCAGTGACCAAGGCGGTCATACGGTGCTTATTTCACTGGACTGCCACCACCACTCGATTTGGCCACCACGTTGTCAGTCTACTGTGTAGTGTGCACAACTTATGAGGGAACATGCCGGGTAACGAGTATCCATAATGCTCCTCCTTAAACTTTAATTAAAAGGAGAAGGCGAAGGAAGAGAAAGATGCTTGTACACCCTATGCTATCGTTAACGGAATCTAAAGGGTTGTACTATACTCCTTTTGATGAACTGTTCGGACGTCAGTAACTTATTCAATTACTTACGAATGTCTAAATCGTCTTTCTTTGAACTACGGCATCGTCGTTGATAAATGTTTGAGTGTAAAACAACGTGAGTACAACTACCGACTCAACAGAGCACGCAGGAATACAAAGTGTACATTTGGAATCTTGGTCAGTAATAATAATTTCGTGTGGCTCATTAGCCTGGTGCAAGTCTTTCAATTGGAGACAACTTCGGCGACTTGCGTGTCCCTAGTTTTTTTTTTTTTTTTTTTTTTTTTTTTTTTTTTTTTTTTTTTTTATGGGACTTAACTACGGGGTCATCAGTCCCTAAACTTACAAACTACTTATGAACTACTTACGAACTAGGACGGCACAAATATCCATGCCCGAGGGGGGATTCGAACCCCCGACCGTAGTGGCCGTGCTGACCGTGACTGGAGCGCCTCAGTCACCTCGGCCACCGCGGCCGGCTGTCCCTAGTCTACCCCAGTTATCCAACCGGGGAAACGGGACATACAGCTGAACGTGGAATCCGAACCACTTGTCGTTTCTGGCGACTCCTCACATCATTGAGAGGTGAAGGATGGGTTAAAACGCAGACTGAAAAAATTCGAGATCCAACCGGATTTCGATCCCGCAACCTTTCGGTTTCCAGTCGAACGCTTTATCCCAAGCGCCCGACATCTTAGTCAATAAATGGCGAGTTCTCCATCGACCATTTAATGTTGTCCTGCCTTTGTGCGAGGCCATAATACGAGGTCGATGTGTTTTGCATAACTTTGTCAGGTAACGTGATGGTTTCACAATTGAAGATACCTTACCCGTCGAAGGTTTATCTGAATGGAGTGAACGCTATTAACCACCAAAAAAGCAACACAGCTCAGAGACAAGTTTTGTGATTATTTTGTCAGTGAAGCAGGAGCTGTTCCCTTGGCAAATAGACACAATCTAAATTCAACAGGACGACTGCTGACGCAGGAACCTTTGCCTACTATTTATAACATTTACCTGCTATTTATTAAATACAATTCAATGAATGTAGTCTGCAATGTGTTTTACTTCTGTTTACATAAAATATACAGACGAATTTTAGTAAACAAAATAAATAGGCTACTTTAAACATACATGATTTTAAATTTCTTTTTTCTTCTTACTGCTGAAAGAAACGACGGATACCTTCCCAAGCTTAAGGTAGAAGAATAAGGCTAATTCAAATGTTCAAATGTTTGTTAAGCTTATGGGACTTAACTACGGGGTCATCAGTCCCTAAGGCTAATTATAGCATAATTAAGTTAAAAGGTAAATGAATAAGCATTCCCTTTCTCCATAATCATCTTATACCTGCGAGGACTACTAGTAAATATAAGGATTAAATAATTACTGAAATTTTTCCTGTCAGCCAAAGACCACTTGAAACAGCCCCCTTTCCTACCGGTTAATTTGTTAAAGAACTGTGATTAGTGTTGCCTACAAAGGATTTACATAAGGCTATCTTTTCCGTATTATTGTGCTTAAAGTAGACCGGTAGTAAGGGAGAGTTGCCACAACGAATTATCGTAACAAATAATCCGTTCCTCCAACTCTGCTCTCTATTGAAATGAACCAGCTGAAAGTTGAAACAATTAGCGTCAAACACATGTGTAATAAAGTATGTAAGGAAGTGGAGCACACAGTAACTACACAAATATTGATAATGCAATTAATTTAGAAACGATTAAATACGTTAGCCAGCCCAGTGGGGCACTATCTGTGGAACATGAAATTAATGAACTACTAACCTCTTTGTTTGGTGTGACAACAGAAGGTTGTGACATACAAGTTTTACGAAAATAATGAAGTTTGATTTGCTGACTTTAAATCAAATTATAGTAAAAATAAATTTCGAAAATAGACCTAATCAGTGATAAATCTTTTTGACTGATTGGTTGAAGGTAAGTAATGCAACCAAAAAATTGACGTCAGCTCAGATTAACACTTATTAACCTGTATCATTTTACCTCGTTACCAGGATAACATTAGAAATAACTTTGATTAACTTACACTTAAATTAATACTGATCTCCCAACCAATTCGTCGGGGCAAGTGCAATGGAATCTGGTTTCTTCTTTTAAGTTTTCATTAGTGCCAGTCTCCAATAATAAGAAAGCTATATTATTAATCTTTCTTTAAATTTTAGTCTATTATTGTATTAATGAAATCACACAAAGAAAACGAACTTTGATAAATGAAGTTTTATTGGCTTGGCACTTGATATAGTTATTTTGTTTTAGCAACGACACTCGGTTTTCACTTCACAGGACAAGATAGGAACCTACACAGGTAATAATGATTTGGGATAATGAACGTCGAAGAGTTCTAGGTAAACAACTCACAAACTGTGCATCTTCATGTTTTCGCGGCGCAATGACTGTTCAAAGAAATTTCGGGCGTGCAGCCGCAGGAAAGATTACTTCTTCTAATATTTCGGCTGAGAAACGGTCAGCCATCTTCAGAGAGAGAGTCGAAGACTGACGCTCCAGCACGCGCTTCGTGCTTATAAACGCGCGGACCGCGCTACTGCGCATGCGGCCACAGATACAAGGCGTCAAAGACGTTACTCGGCGGCAAGGAAGTACACGTATGTGTAAATTATGTCTGTGGCTGCATGGTCGATTACTGCGGAGAAATCATTGATCTCTATACTCTCTGGATGTTGAACTTCAGTTTTCTTAGCGTGCCAGCCATAGATATTCATATTTACTTTCTTGCCAAATTCAAACATGGCTGCTAAGAAGCATTTAAAGAAAAAGAGAAGAAAATATATTTCGATTCCGTTCCCATATCAGCCTACAACATCGAATATTTAATTAAATTCCAAGTCAAGAGGTAAGCAAGGAATTCTTCGTCACGTAATAACTGATGGAAACTCGTTTGCCAAATTTAAACATGGCGGACAATGCGAAATCGTGTGCTAAACATATGAATGTGCAGGCACGCTGTAATTCAATGCTCAGACACCAGAGTTATACATCCAGTTTGTATAGAGATCACTGGGAGAAATCGATGTATTATGATCTGTGCTGTGGCGGCGTCTTTGTAAATTTATTAAAGAAAGTGCCGGATTCCATGATTTATCTAAACTGAAGCCACTGTCTCTGTTAATTAAATTCGTCCCCAAGCGAATTTCTATTGCTTCTTTCACCACCGAGTCCCAGAAAGATGAAGTGGAGTTTTCGTACGTCATGGAGTGTCCAGTATCAATACAGTGCTCTGCCACTGCCGATTTATTAGGTTGTAAGAGACGGGTATATCTCTGGTGTTCCGTGCATTTTTCCTGGACTGTTTATCAGTGCCGTTGAAGAAGCTGTTCGACCACTCTCTACGGATTCATCAGATGAAATAAGACGTGAAACCTGTCGTGCTATAATGAAGGCACACTCTCAAAGAAGTAATATATCTGTGGCAGAGAGGGATACACTACGTAAACATCGCCAGGATACCGAGACAGTAGTTCTTCCAGCTGATAAAGGAAATGCCACTGTTTTAATGACTCGTGAAGACTACCATGATAAAATGTATAGTTTACTGACTGACAGTACATACCGAAAGCTTACTAAAGACCCCACAGATCAGGTGGTGAGGAAGACTATATCACTTCTGAACGCCTCCACCATGCCTCCAGAAGTTATGAGAAGATTAAAACCAAGTGGTGCGGTTCCTCCAAGACTCTATGGACTTCCAAATATCCACAAAAAGGATGTTCCATTGCGTCCTATAGTGAGTAAGATTGGCTCTCCTATGATTGTGGCAAACATTTAGCGTCGTTATTAAGGCCATTGGTGGGAAAATGTGCTCATCACATACGCAACTCCGCTGACTTCATTGCCAAACTATAATCTTTGAAATTGGACAGCTCTGACTTGTTAGTCAGTTTTGATGTAGTGTCCTTATTTACCAAAGTTCCTCTTTCAGTCTCATTATCTCTTATTGGCAAGAACTTTGACAAAGAGATTTCAGCTTTGTTTAAACATGTCATGACCTCGACATATTTTTTTTATCAATAACAAGTTCTTTGAACAAACTGACGGTGTCGCCATGAGTAGTCCCTTGTCCCCTTTGGTGCCCAATGTGTTTATGGAGGACTTGAGGAAAAGGTGCTGGAATCTGCAGATTGAAGCCCACAGTGTTCAAATGTTCAAATGTTTGTAGAACTTATGGGACTTAACTACGGGGTCATCAGTCCTTAAGCTTACAAACTACTTATGAACTAGCTAAGACTAAGGACGGCACAAATATCCATGCCCGAGGGGGGATTCGAACCCCCGACCGTAGTGGCCGTGCAGACCGTGACTGGAGCGCCTCAGTCCCCTCGGCCACCGCGGCCGTCCCACAGTGTTCTGGAGGTATGTTGATGACATATTTGTTGTGTGGCCTCACGGTGACGATAAGATACAAGAATTTTTAAACCATCTGAATTCCATCCATAATCAAATACAGTTTACAAAGGAAGTCGAAAAAGAGGGATGCCTTCCATTTCTGGATGTAATGGTACGACGCAAAGACTATGGTACCTTAGGACATTCAGTATATAGGAAACCGATGCATACTGATTTATACTTACATGCAAATAGCTGCCATCATCCATCCCAGACGATGGGCCTTCTTAGAACACTGGTCCATATAGCACACGTCATTGCCGATGAGAGCAGTCTGCAGGACGAGCTTCTACACCTGAAGAGAGTTTTTGAAGCAAACGGGTGCTCCCCACAACAGATACATAAGGCACTACGTATGAAGCCAACGGTACGTCTAAAGAATACAGAAGATGATACAGAAAGTTTTAAATCCATGGCTTTTCTACCATATGTTGGGAGCCCGTCGTCGAAAATCGGACGGATTATGAACAAACACGAAGTCAAAGTAATTTTTCGCCCCCCCCCCCCCCCCCCACTAAAGACAGCTGCACTTTTGGTGGGTTCTAACAAAGATGATTTGGAACTCTGGAAAGCCGGGGTGTACAATATCCCATGTGAATGTGGCCTGTCGTACATAGGACTGACGATCATCATCATGGTAGTCTTCACGAGTCATTAAAACAGTGGCATTTCCTTTATCAGCTGGAAGAACTACTGTCTCGGTATCCTGGCGATGTTTACGTAGTGTATCCCTCTCTGCCACAGATATATTACTTCTTTGAGAGTGTGCCTTCATTATAGCACGGCAGGTTTCACGTCTTATTTCATCTGATGAATCCGTAGAGAGTGGTCGAACAGCTTCTTCAACGGCACTGATAAACAGTCCAGGAAAAATGCACAGAACACCAGAGATATACCCGTCTCTTACAACCTAATAAATCGGCAGTGGCAGAGCACTGTATTGATACTGGACACTCCATGACGTACGAAAACTCCACTTCATCTTTCTGGGACTCGGTGGTGAAAGAAACAATAGAAATTCGCTTGGGGACGAATTTAATTAACAGAGACAGTGGCTTCAGTTTAGATAAATCTTGGAATCCGGCACTTTCTTTAATAAACTTACAAAGACGCCGCCACAGCACAGATCATAACACATCGATTTCTCCGCAGTAATCGACCATGCAGCCACAGACATAATTTACACACATGTGTACTTCCTTGCCGCCGAGTAACGTCTTTGGCGCCTTGTTGTATCTGTGGCCGCATGCGCAGTAGCGCGGTCCGCGCGTTTATAAGCACGAAGCGCGTGTTGGAGCGTCAGTCTTCTACTCTCTCTCTGAAGATGGCTGAACGTTTCTCAGCCGAAAATTAGAAGAAGTAAACTTTATGCGGCTGCACGCCCGAAGCTTCTTTGAATAACTCACAAACTGCCTAAATTTTGTGTGGTAGATAATATTGGAGCGGTCTTACAGTACGTCCCTGTTGTTGAGAAGCCGGCCGCACTGTCGTCGACAATGCTGAAGTTGAAGGTACGGGCACACTTCCATTCAGTGAGCAATTACAGAGTAGGCTCTTGATGACACGAAAGCCTGTGACATCTGCCCTCACTCATCACTGGATAAACGTGCCACAACTTAGTACTCCGCCAACACAGGCCTTGTAACCTGGGACACGACACTGCTCTTTTTTGCACCTTGGCTGTCTCCTCTTGCTTCAAACGACAGTACACCACTCCATTCTCTCTTAGCGTCCTCCCGCGCTCATTCGCTCGTCAAAGACCAAACTCAACACAATGCAAATCTCTGAAAAAGATATTAGCCCTACTTTTCCAAACGAACGTATACCCAGTGCAATTACAATTTTCTTTACAGCAAAAATACTCATGTATAAACAAAACTTTATTACGAAATATATATATATATACATAATTATTAACACGTATATAAATTATAAAACAAGCATTTACATGAGAAAGTTTTTATCTAGACACATCTGGATTAAAGTGTTACACACTGCTGAACAACCTGGTAGGAATGTGCAAAAGTATTTAATTTTAATTGCTTATTACTGTAAGACTCAAAACAGGCGTCCCAAATTGCAGGATGTTGCTCAAATGAAATCTCCCTTAGTTACTTATGGCAATCATTAGACATGCCAATGGACACACTTCACGAGCGCAGACAAGAATGAGGGAAAACCAGAAAACAGCAGACTGCTCGACTGACGAGAACTACTGTAGCAGCGCCACTAGTGACGTAGCTGGCCTGGTGTAATAAGGGCCTTTCTAGCGACAGTTTCCACATCACATCCACAGCAATTTAATAAATTCGTTTATTCACCAGGTAACCATGATTCCGGTATTTGTGACATCCATACTATTCACAGATTGGGCTACCAGTACGCGGAGTAGCATCTTCAACTTTCGTAACAGTCATCAGCGGGATAGTACTCAGAGCCCCATGGTTATAGTGAATCGTCAGTATCGGTGGAGGCGGAATGTGTGAGCCAGGATAACTGGCGACCCATTTGCGGGCCGGTCGTCCTTCCACGGCGCCTAACAGGCCGAACTATCAGAGTTTCTTACGGGTGACTTTACCAGTGATGATTCGAAGGGTTCCGTTGCTGCTACACGATGGTGCTCCAGCCCACTTCACCGTTAACGTCCTGATGCGTGTTAGTTTGTCTTCGCTATTCGGTGGCTCGGACGAGGAGGTCCAGTTGCATGATCTGCACGTGCGCCGGATCTCAACCGATGCGACTTCTGGTTAAGGTACGGTGACCAGAAGTCCCGTATTTTACGGGATCGTCCCTTATTTGGCCAGGTGTCCCGTTGTCCCGTCAAGATAAATACGAGACGTATATTGTCCCGTTGTTTCCTAACCGTCGCATATATTTTAAAATGAAGTGTTTTAAGTAATGTACAGTGAAACCAAATGGAGAACAATTGTTGCCATAATCAAACGATAAAGAAAATGTGCTTTAACTCAAAGTCAATAAGGCACGATTTTTTAATTCCTTTGGTTGTTACTATGTAATGCTTTCACATGCAGCGCTTTCAACTAAAAAAATCAGCCATTAATCAGTTCACTGCTAGAAGAAGGCGTGCTGAGTGAGTCTGATCTCTTGGAAATTTCATATGCAGAAACCATTTAACTGGATTTAGGTCAAATATCCTTTTCTTTGGAAGTCTTTTCAGCAAAGTCTTAAAACTTTACCGATGTAAGATGAAAATAATTTGAAGGAAAGATGTGAAGTTCATTTTTTCATAAAGTGAACCTTTTAAAAATACGTATAAAGCGAAGATGTATTCAGTATGAATCGAGTTGGAAAACGTTGGTCTGTTATTTTGAACTTACTTGCAATTGAATATACATGGTGCAAACTTTTGCAGTTCATTACTGGGTTTGTGGTAGCTATACCTGGCGCTAATGCTGCTGCGGAGAGAGTGTTTTCCATAGCAACTATTTTATGAACTGCGAAAACATATTTAGTTTGCAAACTCCCAAGGAAACCATTATAACAAGACCTCCTCCCCTAATACTTTGTGTGTTGATTATTATGAAAATCTCTGCCAAAATACCAAGCTCCTGTCGTAGATTCTTCTGCAAAAAATAACATAGAGAAGCAAATAAAATGCGAAAGTAATATCTGCTTGTTTGCATGTGTCTATTAAATAACAACAAATTATTTCCTTAATTAGTTACGCAATTTGGCTTTCTGTTGTGTAATTATGTTTGGTTAATTTTTGTATTAGCGTTTGACTTGGTATGTCGTGGTTATTAAGACTGTGGTATACGTAATTTGTCCCATCAAAAAAAAAAAAAAAAAAAAAAAAAATTATATATATATATATATATATATATATATATATATATATATATATATATAATTCCTAAGCTTGTCTCGTTGGATTCATGTTCTTTCAAGAATTAAATACTTTTCGTAATGTAGCAATTGTTTTATATTCAAAAGTCGAATTTTCTGCACACAACATACAATACTAAAAAAATGGACCGTTATGTAAAATAACTAGAAAATGCTTACAAATTTTTAAAAAAGAATTAAAAATTCGGACAACAATATTCTGTAAAAAACAGTACGCAATTGTTCAACACTATGAAAGATGTACCCATTACTGAGGATATGGCTTTTATTTCGCTTGACATTGTAAATCTATATACAAATATTCCCATTCAACAGACAGTGGAGATTATTTCACACAATCTTAAAAGCTACAGCAGTATGCCCACATTGAAATTGTAGAATTTATAGACTTGCTTACTATCTCTTTGAATTATAATTATTTTACCTTTGACAGGAAAACATGTCCAAAAGCACGGGGTTAGTATGGGGAGTGCGATTTCAGGGTTTTAGGTGACATCTTTATTAATCATCTGGAAAACAAATTTTTTAACCTTTATCAAAATTTGGCCAAAAAGATAGTTTACTGTCACAAATATGTCGACGATACATTGCTGCTCATCAAAGGTAATGACAGCGACATAGACGAAATAGTGCACAAATTCAATGATCTACATCAAAAAATCACTTTCACTGTTGAAAAAAGTGTGGATGGCAATATCAACTTTCTAGATCTTACCATAAAGAATGGCAATGGTAAACATGCATTCAGCATCTTTAAGAATCCAACTTGTACCGACTCCATTATTAATTACAATTTCACACCTCTGCGCGCGAGCCCTCGTAAACGGAGTTTGGCTTCAGTCAGTAGCGAGGGTGAGCATCGGACTTACAAAAGTGCCACGATCCCCTTTGAAAATGCCCTCCGCAGTTGGGGACGAAACGTTGGGTTTGAGTAATAAATCCATAAGATCACGGCATAATAGCCCGAAAATTTTTAATAATATTTGGCAGGTGCGCCACTATCTTTGGCTATTCAGAGTAATTTTTAGTCTTCAATAAAGTATAACGGAATCTTTCTGGCTGTTAACTCCCCAAGGTCGGTCACAGCCAGTGCAGCACACCTGCAGCGTCCCTGGAACCCCCCGTTGCGCCAGCCTCGCTCTTGGCCGCCTTCTAGCTGGGAGGTGACCCCCTTTCGCGGAATTCGGGGTCAGCTCAGATGACACCCTCTGTTAGAAGCTTCGCGACGCCGACCTCGCGTAACACGGACCAGCTAACCACTTGTTTTGGCGCTACCACCAGATGACGCAACCTACAGTCGCCTCCGGGCTGCCAGATGAGGTTCACCTGTCTAGCTTCAGAGTCTCCACTCAAATCATCTGATACGTGCCTTTTCTGGGATGGGAGTGTCTGCAAACGCTTAACCCTTCATGCTCCCATCTGTAATTCCAGTCGATTCTTACGATAGTGAACACGGAGTGGTGCAGTACTGAAACATTCCTTAGACCTTTCCAAGTTGCTAGAGATTTCTTCAAATGATGTTGAGGCGAGTGTTCGTTAGTAGGGATTAGTGACGTTCGGTGGCATGATGAAGGATTTCTGGCCATGTGATTACAAGGTTATACAGGGTGTTACAAAAAGGTACGGCCAAACTTTCAGGAAACATTCCTCACACACAGAGAAAGAAAATATGTTATGTGGACATGTGTGCGGAAACGCTTAATTTCCATGTTAGAGCTCATTTTATTACTTCTCTTCAAATCACATTAATCATGGAATGGAAACACACAGCAACAATGTGGAGGCCAATCAGCTGCTGATAGTGCCTGCACACGCTGTACATGGTACGGAAACAACTGGTTCTCCCGTAGCACTCTCCATACAGTGACGTGGTCAACGTTAGCTTGTACAGCAGCAACTTCTCTGATGCTGACATTAGGGTTATCGTCAACTGCACGAAGAATTGCCTCGTCCATTGCAGGTGTCCTCATCGTTCTAGGTCTTCCCCAGTCGCGAGTCATTGGCTGGAATGTTCCGAGCTCCCTAAGACGCATCAATTGCTTTGAACGTCTTCCTGTCGGGACACCTTCGTTCGGGAAATCTGTCTCGATACAAACGTACCGCGCCACGGCTATTGCCCCGTGCTAATCCGCATCTGCCAACTCCGCATTTGTAAATATTGCACTGACTGCACGTTCGTGATGAACACTAACCAGTTGATGCTACGTACTTATGTGCTTGATGCTAGTACTATAGAGCAATGAGTCGCATGTCAACACAAGCACTGAAGTCAACATTACCTTCCTTCAATTGGGCCAACTGGCGGTGAATCGAGGAAGTACAAAACATATTAACGAAACAATTGGGTATTTTGACAATTGTCTGCAAGAATTATTTCAATTTGCATCTGAAGAGAAATACTAAAATGAGCTTTAACGTGGAAATTAAGCGTTTCCGGACACATGTCCACGTAACATATTTTCTTTCTTTGGGTGTGAGAAATGTTTCCTGAAAGTTTGGCCGTGCCTTTTTGTAACACCCTGTATATATAAAATCAGTTCGTGATAACATAGGAGTAGGTCTGATAATGAACAAGAAAATAGGAATTCGGATAAGATGCTACCGACGCTAGTGAACGCATTCTAGTAGCAAAGATAGACATGAAATCAGCACTGTCCTCAGTAGTACCAGTTAATGTGCTAACTAGCTCTGCCGATGATAAGGAAATGTGGTAAATGTATGAGGAGATAAAAGAAATTATTCAGACAGTTAAAGGACAGGAAAACTTAATTGAGAAGTGAGACTGAAACTCGATGGTAGGAAAGGAAAGAGAAGGAAATGTAGTACGTGAATTTGGACTGGGGAAAAGGAATGAAAGAGGAGATCGCCCGGTAGAATTTTGTGCAAAGCACACTTGGTTTAATCGTAATGAAAGAAGGTTATATACGTTGAAGAGACCTGGGGGGTACTAGATTGAGTTTATAATGGTAAGGCATAGGATTAGAAATCAGTTTTTAAACTGTAATTCATATCCAGGTGCAGATATAGACTCTGACATAACTTATTGCTTATGTACTCTACATTAAAACGTAAGAGTCGGTAAAAACCTAGAAAATTAATGAGATGTAAGCTGGAAAATTTGAAGGAATCAGAGTTGGTTGAGAGTTTCAGAGGGAGCATTAGGCAAGTACTGTCTGAAACGGAGGAAAGTAATACAATAGAAGAAGAATGGGTAGCTCTGAGAGATAGAGTAGTGAAGGGCACAGAAGATCATACAGGCAGAAGGACAAGGCCTAATAGAAATCCTTGGAGAACACAGGAGATACTGAACTTAATTGATGAAAGGAGAAAATATAAAAAAATCGTCAAGTGAAGCAGGTAGAAGGGGGCACAGACGTCTGAAAAATGAGACTGGCAGGAAGGGCAGACTTGCGATGTATGAGACAGAGGAAATACCCCACCACTTCAAGAAGACTATAGTTGTTGCACTTCCAAATAAATAAAGTACAGACAAAGGTGAAAATTACATAACTACCAGTTTAAAAAGTCGAGGTTGCAAAATACTGACACGATTTATTTACAGACGAAAACTGGTGGAATCCGACATTGGGTAAGATCATTTTGGATTTACGAGAAATGTAGAAACACGGGAAGGAATACTCACATTACGACTAGGTTAACGAAACGGAAACATACATTTTCAGTGTTTGTAAATGTGGAGAAAGCTGTTGACAGTGTTGACTGGCATACACTCTATCAAATTCTAAAGGTATCAGAGGTAAAATATAGGGTGCGAAGAGTTGTATTCAATTTCTAAAAAAAACTAGACAACAGTTCAAGAGTCGAAAGGCATGAAAGGGTCGCAGCGGTTGGGAAGGAAGGAAGACAGGGCTGTAGCCATTCCTCAACGTTGTTCAATCTGTACATTGAGAAAGCTAAGAAGGAATGAAGGAGAAATTTGGAGAAGGAATTAAAGGTCAGGGAGAAGGAATAAAAACTTTGCAGTTTGCTGAAGAAATAGTAATTCTGTCAGACATACCTAAGGACCTGGAAGAACAATTGAATGGAATGGACAGTGTATTGAAAGAAGGTTTTAGATGAACATTATCAAGAGTAAAACAAGGGTAATGGAATGATATGTCAGAAAATCAGGCGATACTGAAGGAATTAGAGTAGGTAATGAAACAATAAAAGTTGTAGATGAGATTTGTTATTTGAGTGGCAAAATAACTTCTGATGGTAGAAGTAAAGAAGATATAAAATGCAGAACGGCTATGAGAAGGAAAGCGTTTCTGAAGAAGCGAAATTTGTTGACAAACAATATTAGTTTCACTGTTAGGAAGTTATTTCTTAAAGCATTTGTCTGGAGTGTAGCATTGTACGGGAGTGAAACGTGGACGATAAGGAGGTCAGACAAAAAGATGAAGCATTTGAAATGTGGTGTTACAGATGAATGATAAAGATTAGATGGGTAGATCACGTAACTAGTGAAGAGTTGCTCAACAGAATCGGGGAGAAAAGGAGTTTCTGGCATTTCCTGACTAATAGAAGCGACAGGCTAGCATGGAGAGCTACATCAAACAAAAAATGTTCAAATGTTTGTAGAGCTTATGGGACTTAACTACGGGGTCATCAGACCCTAAACTTACAAAGTACTTATGAACTAGCTAATACTAAGGACGGTACACATATCCATGCCCGAGGGGGGATTCGAAACCCGACCGTAATGGCCTGCATCAAACCAGACTGCGGACTGAAAACTACAACAACAAGATGTATCCCACAATTTTGTGAGTTTCTGTGAACCTGTCATCGGTCAGTAATAGTATAGTATAAGTTTCAGTTAAATTGGTTTTTGTGAAACAAATGGTGCCAGAGTGGTACCACGCCGTCTTCTTGTCGTCTGAAAGTTACTTCACCAGTCAAGATAGCTCGGTGAATCACCACTCAAGCCCACAGCTGGCATTGAGAATCTGTATGTATAACAAAACCAAGTCTTCTCGTTGCGTCTGTTTGTTAGATTAAC
Organism: Locusta migratoria; assembly: GCA_026315105.1. NCBI lineage: Eukaryota > Metazoa > Arthropoda > Insecta > Orthoptera > Acrididae > Locusta > Locusta migratoria. The sequence continues at coordinate 853,429,963 of CM048744.1, read as the reverse complement.
CCAGCCGGAACCGCGTGAACGTTCCGGACTCTACTACCCACGTTGGGTGGATTCCAACCCAGCATGGTATTACTTTTAAGTTATATTAAAAACATATTTAATAGAAAAGTAACAAACAAAGTACCTTCACCCGCAAATGCTGTAGCTACACTGATTACAATTGTTCTGAAATGGAGAAGCCGATAAGAAATGTGGCTTAAGCAGCTTACAAAATAAAGTGCTTAGATGGGATTTCAGCCATAGGGTTAAAAAGCCTAGTGAACCGATGTCCATGCGGTTTTCTGCAATGAGAATGTTTTGGTATATAATTGATTAAAATGCGTGGCATTAGCTGAGTGTGGCGAGCAAACGTCCTTGAAACAGAGCAATAAATACTCAGAAAAACTATATGTTCTGTGACTTACGAACTTCACCGTACATTTGAAAATTAGTTTATTGTTTTGTAATTTTTTTATAATACTACGCCTGCACGGTTTTGTCATTCAGACTTTAATATAGGGCTGGGTGTGAACACGGCTCGAACTGTCGTCAAAGATCGGGAAATCTCGGGACCTGTTCGACATTTTGATCTGTCTGCGATCTGGTGACTTTAGTACTATCGGCACTATCTGTCTTAGCGATTTTATTGCATTGTGGATTTTAATAATAAAATTAACAGTGAAACATGGACAGAAATATCGTCTAGGATGCATCTCACGTGGAAGAACGCCAACTAATAAATAGGAGACTGCAATTATGATTCTGTCAATTTCCGAGCTTCCATTCGTCCTGCGATCTAGAGACGCGTGCTATCATACACACAGAACGATATAATTTATTCTTGCAATGTAAATTACAACCACTAAATCTCGATTTATTTTGTTTGTTAGGCATTTAATTCTCGATTAACGTTCTCCTTTATTTCACCTACATGTTTTTATCTTGTTTACAAGGTTGTTATACTCTGGTAACATTTTAAGCTATTATTCAGAAAATGTTTGTAATTTTAAGCAGCCAAACTACTTTGGTACTCGGTCCCTAGGCTTACAAAGTACTGTATTTTACACTAAGGACAACACACACACACACACACACACACACACACACACACACACACACACACATACACACACACACGCGCGCGCGCGGCTATTATTGTATATGTAAATGGGGATGAAACTGATCATTGTATTCCAGATGCTAAATCATTACAGTATCTCATAAATAACTAAAATAGCACACTAGTTTCAGTAAAATAATATTTTTGGAAGACTACACGTTCTCCTTGTCTTTTAAGACGAAACATGGGTAGTTCTGGAGGTTGGCTCGTAGTTTCCCTGCGTACATTGCTCTCTCTCATGTATGCGCGCCACTTGAGTCAAAGATTGTTTGAACAAGCTCGATACTGCATCAAACTCTGCGGTGTATCGGGAAATCTAAATCTCGTTGGAACGCCAGTAACGATTCCCCAGTCCTACTTTAATAACGATTAGTGCACTGTGGAACGCGACTTCCTGTTATTTTTAGACCGTGATAGGCCTAATGTTCAAACGGAAACAGAAAGTCTGTAGATAGACAAATTCAATTACGTAATGACCGCGTTAGTACATATTTAGGAATTGCTAAGCATTGCCGGAGTGGCGGAGGCACCTAGCTGCGGAGCGCGCCGCTGCTCGCCGTCGGAGTTTCGAGTCCTCCCTCGGGCATGGGAGTATTGTTGTCCTTAGCATAAGTTATTGTAAGTAGCTTGTAAGACTAGGGACTGATAACCAGAGTAGTTACGTCCCATAGATTTACAAAATTTTGAACATTTTTTGCTAAGCGTTACCGGATTTGCTAGTTATAAATAACAGTTGAATTATTTTATCCATTTTAGTATGAGAACACTGCAACTGTTTTCGTAATAATACTTTAGTAACAAGAAATTGTTCCACCTGGTATGCAAGATGTATGAGACAGGGGAAATACCTCCGACTCGAACATAGTAATTCCAATTCCAAAGAAAGCCATTGCAGACAAATGTGAAAAATTACAGAACTATCAGTTTAATAAATCATAGTTGCAAAATACTAACAAGCAATTAGATTAGGTAATGAGACAATAAAAGTAGTAGATGAATTTTGTTACTTATGTAGGAAGATAATGTCTGATAGCCGAAGTAAAGAAGATATAAAATGCAGAATGGCTATGGGAAGAAAATCGTTTCTGAAGAAGCTCAATTTTTTGACATCTAATATTAATTTAAATGTTAGGACGTCCTTTCTAAAAGCATTTGTCTGGAGTGTAGCAGTGTATGGGAGTGAAACGTGGACGATAAGGAGTTCAGATAAAAAGATGATAGAAGCTTTTGAAATGTGGTGCTACAGACGAATGATGAAAATTAGGTGGCTAGATCACGTAACTAATGAGGTGCTTAACCGAATTGGGAAGAAAAAAAAGGGAAGAAAAAACTAAGGGAATGGATAGATGGATGGGACACATTCTGAGACATCAAGGAATCGTCAACTTAGCTTTAGAGGGAAGTGTGTGGATTAAAAATCGTAGAGGGAGACCGAGGGACGAATATAGTATCCAGATTCAAAAGGATGTAGGTTGCCGAACTTATTCTCGGATGAAGAGACTTGCACAGGATAGGGTAGCGTGAAGAGCTGCATCAAACCAGTTTGCGGACTGAAGACTACAACAACAACTTTAGTAAATAAAAACAGCAACCAGTCAAACGTTTTGTATAAAACTATCACAGTTAGGAGCCCATCATCTGGATTCAGGCCCGAAACTACTAATGGTGCAATAAATAGTTTTATATAAAAAAAGCGTAACTGCAGTATTTATTAAAACTGAAGAGACAAAAAAACTGGTGCACCTTCCTAACATCCTATAGGGTCCACGCGAGCGCACAGGAGTGCTGCAACATGTCGTGGCATGGACTCGACTAATGTCTGAAGTGTTGCTGGAGGGAACTGACACCATGAAGCTTGCAGGGGTCTGTATAAATCTCTAACGGTACGGGGGTGAAGGGGTGGATGTCTTTTACTGGACAGCACGTTGAAAGGCATCCCAGATATGCTCAATAATGTTCGTGTCTGGCGAGTATGGTGACCAGTGGAGGCGTTTAAACTCAGAAGAGTGTTCTTGGAGCCACTCTGTTGCAATTCTGGACGTTGAAGTGTCACACTGTCCTGCTACAATGCCACAGTTCTGTCGGAATGCACAATGGACATGAATAGATGCAGCCGATCAGTCAGGATACGTACGTACGTCTCACCTGTCCGGGTCGTATCTCGACGTGTCAGGGGTCCACATAACTCCAGCTGCACACGCCGCATACTATTACAGAGACTCCTCCTGCTGCATTGCAGGGTCCATATGTTCACGAGGTTGTTGTTGTGACCTCGTCGCCTTTTGTTGTATCATACTCGTCCCGGTCTAGTTGTCAGGAAAGGTACTGGTGCAGGAATCAATGTCAACTATAATAACTATTCAGATTAATAACACAATTTTTACTGACTGAAAATTATAATACTCAACTTTAGAACATATGCCTGTTTCTTCTCTCTTCTTGCTTCTGGCGGCGTCTTCTGTTTGATCTGCGCTGAGACCTAGTTACTGCTCCGTTCGTAGCCGAGTTCTGCCTTAGTACTGTCCTATTTCTGACTTAGTAGCTGACTAGTAACTCCCTGAGTTCTGAATAGTAACTAACGGGTCGTCCACATGTATGTCGGCCTAGATAAAGCCGCTAGTAGAGGGCGCGCATCTTCGGTTACTCCCTCCAGGATGCGCGGCGCCTGCTTGCGATTGGCTTTCGGTCGATCGCTGCCTTCTCCACGATCGTTCTCTTACGTCTGGCGTGTGACGCTGACTTTACGCCACAACAGTTGTCTTCGTTCCGTACACGTCCATCCGTTCGAAACAATTGGAAGCGAGTCTTGTCAGATCAAGCAACATGTTTCCAGTCATCAACAGTCCAATGGCGGAGATAACGGGCCCAGGCGACGCGTAAAGTTTTGTGTCATGCAGTGAGCTGGAGCACATGAGTGGGCCTTCTGCTCCAAAAGCCCATATCGATGATGTTTCGCTGGATGGCTCGCACGCTGGCACTTTTTGATGGCCCACCATATCCGCTGCAATTCGCGGAAGGGTTGCACTTGTCACGTTGAAAGGTCCCCTTCAGTCGGCCATTGGTCGCGTTCTTGCAGGATCAGTTTTCGGTCGAAGCGATGTTTGGTGATATAATGCTTTACCGGATTCCCGATATTCACGGCGCACTCTTCAAATTGTCGTTCGGGAAAAATCCTCATTTCATCGCTATGTCGTAGATGCTATGTCACATCTTACGTGCGCCGAATATATCACCACGTTCAAATTTAATAAATTCGTGTTAACCTACCACTGTAGCAGCAGTCATGTGCACTTAGCGATCTAGCGCTTGCGCCAGACACATTTTGTCTCATACAGGGTGAATCACTACCTACATTCATGGCCATTAAAATTGCTACACCACGAAGATGACGTGCTACAGACGCGAAATTCAACCGACAGGAAGAAGATGCTGTAATATGCAAATGGTAAGCTTTTCAGAGCATTCGCACAAGGTTGGAACCAGTGGCGACACCTACAACGTGCTGACATGAGGAAAGTTTCCAACCGATTTCTCATATACAAACAGCAGTTGACCGGCGTTGCCTGGTGAACATTGTCGTGATGCCTCGTGTAAGGAGGAGAAATGCATACCATCATGTTTCCGACTTTGACAAACGTGGGATTGTAGCCTATCGCGACTGCGATTTATCGTATCGCGACATTGCTGCTCGCGTTGGTCGCGATCCAATGTTAGCAGAATATGAAATCGGTGGGTTCAAGAGGGCAATACGGAACGCCATGAAGGATCCCAACGGCCTCGTATCACTAGCAGTCGAGATGACAGGCATCTTATCCGCATGACTGTAATGGATCGTGCAGCCCTGAGTCAATAGATGGGGACGTTTGCAGGATTACAACCATATGCACGAACAGTTCGACGACGTTTGCAGCTGCATGGACTATCAGCTCGGAGACCATGGCTGCAGTTACCCTTGTCGCGGCTTCACAGATAGGAGCGCCTGTGTTGGTGTACACAACGACGAACCTGGTGCACGAATGGGAAAACGTCATTTTTTCGGATGAATCCCGGTTCTGTTTACAGCATCATGATGGTCGCTTCCGTGTTTGGCGACATCACGGTGAACGCACATTGGAAGCGTGTATGCGTCGTCGCCATACCTGGCGTATTACCCGACGTGATGGTATGGGGGCCATTGGTTACACGTCTCGGTCACCTCTTGTTCGCATCGACGGCACTTTGAACAGTGGCCGTTACATTTCAGGTGTGTTATGACCCGTGGCTCTACCCTTCATTCGATCCCTGCGAAACCCTACATTTCAGCAGGATAATGCTCGACCGCATGTTGCAGGTCCTGTACGGGCATTTCTGGATACGGAAAATGTTCGACTGCTGCTATGGCCAGCATATTCTCCAGATCTCTCACCAACTGAAAACGTCTGGTCAATGGTGGCCGAGTACCTGGCTCGTCACAATATGCCAGTCACTACTCTCGATGAACTGTGGTATCGTGTTGAAGCTGCATGGCCATCTGTACCTGTACACGCCATCCAAGCTCTGTTTGACTCAATGCCCAGGCGTATCCGGCCGTTATTACGGCCAGAGGTGGTTGTTCTATGCACCCAAATTGCGTGAAAATGTAATCACATCTCAGTTGTAGCATAATATATTTGTATATTTGTCCAATTAATACCCGTTTTTCAGAGTAACTCTGAAAGTATGATTGGAGCTGAAACGTTTGTGGGACAATAGTTGCATGGGACAACGAGGGCAAAATTATTACGTTGGTTTTTTTCTTGTTAGGTGCGGTCGCTTCAGTAATATGAAGGCCTTTATTTTATTTTTATTTTTTTTTTTATTTTTTTATTTTTTTATTTTTTTTTTTTTTTTATTTTTTTTTTTTTGGTGGTGGGTGTTGTACGTTAGTACTTATTTTCTAATAGCAGCTATCGAGACGAATCCAATGATGTGTAACAGTAAGGTCTTTGAATGCCAACGAAGGTAAAAAAAAAAGATGGCAGGAACGTCCATCTAGAGAAGGTGTTCGAAGTGATGACCACTGGTATCAATGCAGTGCTGCAATTTTCTTATCAGAGTATTCCGTATCACTCCAATCATACAATCGGAGTTATTCTTGGTGGCAATACTGACTTACCCTTTATAGGCGTTGCCGACCGCATCGTTGTCGTTCCATTATATATATATATATATATATATATATATATATATATATATATATATATATATATATATATATATATGTGTGTGTGTGTGTGTGTGTGTGTGTGTGTGTGTGTGTTTGCTTGCGTACCACGCCTAAACCAGTTTCTTTGTCTCTTCTGTATATTACAGTATTATTAAATATTAGAACTTGCCTGCATGCTACAGATATTCAGATGGTGGAAACGAGTATGTGCCTGACTGCATCCATTATACACCGTGTCATGGCTCCTGACTGATGTAATTCAATGTATATGGGCTACGAAGCGGATTAAGATTGCAACTGATGACTTCATTAACTATTTTATGCATTCGGTACGTATGTTCACGCAAAAGGAAAGACAGGTCCACAGCACAGCTAGGCGTTACAAGCATAATGCTAACATATATTCAAACTACTCGGCGGCATTTACGAGCCTATTCAAAATGTTCAAATGTTTGTTAAGATTATCGGACTTAACTACAGGGTCATCAGTCTCTAAACTTACAAACTACTTATGAACTACTTACGAACTAGGACAGCATAAATATCCAAGCCCGAGGGGGGATTCGAACCCCCGACCGTAGTGGCCGTGCAGACCGTGACTGGAGCGCCTCAGTCACCTCGGCCACCGCGGCCGGCGAGCCTATTCATATATGTTGTACCTACACATACAGCATTGCGCAAAATTTACGAAAGTGTGTGCTGCGTGACTATTTTCGATTCAGATCATGCTACCAGTTTGTTGTCTTTGGCATTATAAATTTACATTCTACGAATATTCAGAGTAATGAGCCGTGTGGCCTCAGGCGCCATGTCACTGGTTTCGCTGGCGCTCCCGCCGGAGATTCGACTCCTCCCTCGGGCGTGGGTGTATGTCTTGTCATTATCTTAAATTACTTTAGTAGTTTGTAAGTCCAGGGAACGATCATCATTTTGGTTCCTTCGATTTACGAACATTTACAGAACTCGTCTGTCACTACCTGAAAGGATTGTTTATGCATCTTTATAGACACAGAAACATTTTTCAGTTGGAAGCAAGAAAGGAAGAAAGATTAGGGTTAACGTCCCGTCGTCATCGTGGCCATTAGAGAGAGAAGAAATCGGCCGCCCCCTTTCAAAGTTGCATTTATCGCGAATCTTTAATTCAGCGCAAAGTTGAAAAAAAGCGCAGGTGACTCCTGTTTATAAGAGAGGAAAGAGAACTGACACACACAATCACAGGCCAATATCGTTGACATCAGTTTCATGTAGAATTTTGGAGCATATTATCAGTTCGAATATAGTAAATTTCCTTGAAACGGAAAAGCTTGTTTCTATGAACCAGCACGGGTTTAGGAAACATCGTTCATTTGAAACTCAGCTTGCCCTTTTCTCACATGACATCTTGCGAGCCATGGAACCTGCGAATTGTGTTTTTCTCGACTTCAAAAGTGCGTTCGACGCGGTGCCACAGACTGCTAACGAAGATACGAGCTTATGGAATGTGTTCATAGATTTGTGACTGGCTGGAAGACTTCCTAAGTAATAGAACGCAGTACGTTGTTCTCGACGGCTAGTGTTAATCAGAGACGAATGTATCGTCAGGCGTGCCTCAGGGGAGTGTGATAGGACCGCTATTATTTTCTATCTATATAAATGATCTGATGGCCAGAGTAAGTTGTAATTTGCGGCTGTTTGCTGATGATGCTGTGGTGTATGGGGGGGTGTCTTCTTTAACTGACTGTAATAGCATGCAGGATGACTTAGACAAAATTTCTAGTTTGTGCGAACAATGGCAGCTAGCTCTCAGTGTAGAAAAATGTAAAGTGATGCGTATGAGTAGGAAAAACAATCCCATAAAGTTCGAATACAGCATTAGCAGTGAGCTTCTTGATGCTGTCGCGTCGTTCAAATATCTAGGCGTAACATTGCAGAGCGATATGCAATGGAACGAACATGTAAGGACAGTTATGAGTAAGGCGGACAGCCTACTCCGGTTTATTGGAAGAATTTTGGGAAGATGTACTTCACCTGTAAAGGAGACCGCGTATCGCTTGTACGACCACATCTTGAGTATTGCTCAAGTGTTTGGGACCCGCAGCAGATCAGTTTAAAGGAAGACATAGAGGCAGTTCAGAGGCGAGCAGCTAGGTTTGTTACTGGTAGGTTCGACCAATGCGCGAGTGTCACGGAAATGCTCCGGCAACTCAATTAGGGATCGCTGGAGGAAAGACGACGTTCTTTTCGTGAATTTCTGTTGAGGACATTTAGAGGGCCGGAATTTGAAGCTGAGTGTAGTACGATTTTGCTGCCGCCTACTTACATTTCGCGTAGTGATCGCAAAGACAAGATAAGAGAAATTAGGGCTCGTACGGAGGCATATAGGCATTCTTTTTTTCCTCGTTCTATTTGGGAGTGGAATAGGAAAGGAAATGCCTAGTAGTGGTACAGTGTACCCTCCGCCACGCACGTTACGGTGAGTTGCGTAGTATATATGTAGATGTTAGATGTAGCCATCCTGCCTTTTGCCTGGAGCTACACTATGTGATCAAAAGTATCAGAACACCTCGCTGAAAATGACTTAGAAGTTCGTGACACCCTCCATCGGTAATGCTGGAATTCAGTATAGTGTTGGCCCACCCTTAGTCTCGATGACAGCGTCCACTCATCGCAGGCATACGTTCAATCAGGAGCTCGAAGGTTTCTTGGGGAATGCCAGCTGTTTCTTCACGAAGTGTTGCACTGAGGAGAGGTATCGATGTAGGTCAGTGAGGCCCGGCACGATGTGGGCGTTCCAATCGATTCCAAAAGTGTTCTATAGGATTCAAGTCAGGGTCTGAGCAGGCCAGTCCATCAAAGGGACGTTATTGTCATGTAACCACTCTGTCTCAGGCCGTGAATTACGGACAGGTGCTCCATCGCGTTGATAGATGCAAATCGCCACCCCGAGTTGCTCTTCTCCAATGGGAAGCAAGAAGGTGCTTAAAAACATCATTGCATTGGCGTATCCAACGGGGGGGGGGGGGGGGGACTGACGGGCTGCAGCCCTCCCCCCAGACCCTCCTGGAGCCCCCAGCCTCCCACCCCCTCCGACCTTGCTGCAGCCTCTGCTATAGAGAGAGAGAGAGAGAGAGAGAGAGAGAGAGAGAGAGAGAGGAGAGAGAGAGAGAGAGAGAGAGAGGGAGAGAGAGAGAGAGAGAGGGTAAAGAAAAAAGAATGGGTTCAATCCTCCCAATATGAGTAAAGGCGCACTCCCCACTTTTTTTCTTAATCTAGTCATTCCCCATCAGACCACGATCCTGGATATGCCACTGCATCATTGTGCTTTGATGGTGGCACGCAAAACAACTAGGGTTACAAGCCCTCTCCATGAAAAACACGACGACACCCTAACACCACCGCCTCCGAATTTTACTGTTGCCACAACACATGCCGGCGGATGACGTTCACGGGCATTCACCATACACACATCCTGCCATCGGATGGTCACATTGTGTACCGTGATTCGTTTTACGACTGTTCAATCGTCCAATGTTTACGCTCAGTACACCAAGCGAGGCGTCGTTTGGCATTGACCTGCGTGACATGTGGCTTATGGGCTGTCGCTAGACCATGAAATCCAAGTTTTCTCACCTCACGCCTGTCACAGTACTTGGAGAGGATCCTGATAGAGTTTGGAATTCCTGTTTGATGGTCTGGATAGATGCCTGCATTACACTATACGACTCTCTGTAGACAAGATCGGCCTGTACGCTTTACTGCTGCAGTGGCCCTTCACGATTCCACTTCACTATCACATCACTAGATTAATAAAATCTTACACGAAGGTTAACTGCAACCACGTTATATGAAACGTACACTACTGACAATACAAAATGCAACACCCAGAAAAAGAAATCAGGTGAAATTTGTAGCATGAGTTTGCGGCAACGAGAAATGCACTAGATTATCAATTCATTGCAGGCTTACATCACGACAAGCGCTGTGTAATAAAGAAAAAGAAAACAGTTGGCCATGTGGACGTATGAGAATTGTTTATTCGTGTTGTTGATATGAGTAACAAATTTCAGTTTGTCATAGATCACAGCGAGCATCTTTCGAGCATGTTTTTGAGTTCCAACGAGAAAGAATATTTGCTTATGTGGATTGCGGATCATTCTTCATAAGAATTTACCAGTAACAAACAGATAGCAGAGGTTTTACATCGAAATTCCATGGTAGATATTAATCTGAAAGGGGGGATGTACTGAAAGGGGGGACGTTGCTATCCCTGAACTGTATTCGTATTCCCAAAGTTGTAAACAAAAGAAAACAAAGTTGCAACACTTATTACTGACGCCTAGCAACAAAGGCAGCTACAAAAGGAACATGCACAATAATGACTTTGACGACTATCGGTACTAAAAAGTCCCGAACACATTTTTTAATGCTATATAAATAAAAACACCTCTATCACTTGTATTATACGAGTTTGAAGGTTAAAACAATACAACACGCCGATAAATTCGCCTGACGAAATCGTGCACACTAAGGCTCCTGTAAGTACGAGCTGACGCATCCGCCATTTTCATTCCGGTAGCTCTTAACTTAAACATACTGCGGTGCTATAGGATTTGTGTCACGACAATTTAGCACGACATTATGGGTGGTTGTGTTACCATAAACTGCTCAGATCATTCTAGAGGTTGCTGCAGAATGTTTAGTTTCCAAGAGATCCCGAGAGAAGAAAAAATGGATCATTAACTGTTGGCCCAATAACTAGGGACCAGGACCGAGACCCCACAGTTATGTATTATGAGTAAATATTTATTATTATGACTTGAAGCAATATTGAATAGTAAAAATCGTCTGTGATATTCGAACGTAAGTTTTTGTTTGCCTCTTTTGAAAGTACTACCTCTTAACAGGGAAGCTGCCTGTAGGGAGTTAGCGGCAGCAAAATATAACACAGCAAAACATCCCAGAACATACTGTTTTAGAGCACAATATGTGTGTGTTAAAATGCCAATATTGACGCTTATATATAAGAGACTATAACCAACTGTCAAAGAATACTGTGGAAATTTTACTTAAGACTGCAGCGGCGTAGTGTGCTAATGTTGGCAACGAAATGTCTGCTTTACTTGGATTATTAAATTACTGACAAGGTTACTGTTACATATAAAAGCCTGTCAACCTAGAAAATTATTCATTTATTTGATTGTCAACACAAAGAATTATCCCCCCCCCCCATTCTATACGATTAGGCTTTCCAATAACAATCAACGGTTGTTGCCAACATCGGCACCGTGTGCCTCTACGACCGTAAACTTTAGATCCTGTACACTAATATTCTTTTTCGTTTTAGTGTTTGTAATACGTTCTGTAACTTTTTCAATAACGTAATAGAAGTAGATTCAGCAACGTCAGTACGACAATCAGATGTGGTGCATTTGTCACAGCCGACAAACACTTACTGCAGGACGGCAAACAAACCTCGCATATTGACAGTCATCATTCAAATAGAAGCCAAGATCGCTTAAAACTTTTATTTAGATGATCAGTTTCGGCAGAATTAAACGTAGTTCGCGATTTTTATCACAGAAATATATATGTTTCGTGCGCTATTTCTTTTTTAGGACGGAAAAGAAAAATAGCAATAAGAAAATGCGAGATTTCTGTGTCTAATCCACATATCGACGTAAACAAGAGCGGAATGCAAGCTCAAAGTAGCACGATCTAGGGCTCTATGCCGCTACTTCCAAAATATTCCACTAAACTTGAACAAAACAACACTGTTCATATAAGCTACGTGTTGTGTTTAGCATTCAAACACGGAATGAAAATGGCGCCAGCCTGTGTTTTTAGGAGCTCTAGTGCACACAGACGTAAGACAGTCTATTGTTTACTGCTCTCTGTGAGCAGTCTGCTTTTGAAATTTGGAGGTCCCTAAAACGAGAGACGAGAGGCTAAGGGCAGGTCAAAACACAAAAGAAAGTTTTCAAAATGACAAGCAAAGATCGCAAACTAACAATTTATTAAGTGACGACCGGTCATATATATTTTATAATCTGGTCATCTTGTTAAAAAATTGGATATAAAATAACAAGTGCAACATTGCACTCAGTCGCTATATTAAAAAAAAAAAAAATAAAAAAAAAAAAAAATAAATTACATGTAATTTTTTTATATAGCGACTAAGTGCAATGTTGCACTTGTTATTTTTATATCCAATTTTTTAACAAGATGACCAGATTAAAAAATATATATGACCAGATGATGGTGACACAGTGCACCGAAACCGGTCGTCACTTAATAAATTATTAGTTTGCGATCTTGGCTTGTCATTTTGAAAACTATTAAACGAATTGATCGCCTCCAGACCAGACTATGTCAGGTAATCTTAGAAAAGAAAGTGCTTTTCAGACATTTGAAGATCCGCCAAGAGGAGAGGCCCTGGGAGGTCCGCGCGTTAACTCCCCCCCCCCCCCCCCCTTTAGTCCGCCACTTCAAGTCAAATATCAGCTTTTATTCTGATTCATGGCGCTGTAAATGGGCAGAGAGTTTTTAAGTCCCGTTGGGCAGGAAAGAAATAAAGTCCGCTCCGTAGCCGAGAGATGAACGCGACAGACCTCCGTGCTCATTATCCGCGTTCGTTTCCCGGTACTGTCAAGGACTTTTCCTTGATGGAACGGCCGGCCTGACACGCACTTAGCCTCGTGCTTCCAGCGTCTACAACGGCCGGGAATGCGGTGTGCTGAGCACGTGACCACCCCTACCGCATCCCATTATCATACCTTTTACTGATCGTGAAGCGGCGGACGGTCGACAGCAGTGAGGCTTTCAGGGCCTGACGGCAGCGTTTCCTTTCTCTTTTTTACGAGGGTAAGTCAATTATTATCCGCAATTTAGTTATATTTTTGTTTATGTTGGTAGTACTGTCGTTTTACGTTGGTGACGCATGCTTTGTTTATTTGTTGTTATATCTTTGCAATTTTCAAGCTGCTACCAATGATCTCTGGCTGCTACGTTAGTTTCGTTGTCGCTGCTGTGCTGTTAATCGTGGCTGCTCCGCTGTCTATTTGCACCAAAGAAGAGCAACGTTCAGTGATACGTTTTTTGTGGGCGGAAGGTGTATCAGGGGCCGACATTCATAGAAGACTTTCAGTACAATACGGGAGCAGTGTTTTGCCACAACGAAGTGTGTACGAGTGGATTGAAAAATTCCGAAATGGTCGCACGAGTGTTAAGCACGATGAAGGAGCCGGACGACCTAGTCCAGTCAAATAAGCCGAAAAAAGGCGTCAACTTCGGAATGAGAGGTAACAAGCTGAATATTTGCATAAACCTTTGTTTTGGCATTCTAAATGATGTGTCAAAAGTCTCATAAAATCTCGTGTCCGCGTCTTAAGTGATTAAAGGTCAAAGGTCACGAAAATCAGTTTTTCGCAAATATCTCGCATTATCATCATCATCCTCGTAATCGACGATCGTCGTCTCTAAACCTTCCAAGATTTCGGGGTCATATGCACTTTCTTCATCGAGATCGTTCTGGTGTGATGACGCATTGAGGCAAGCTTGCCCACTACACTGTCCACAAGCTGAAGAACATTGTATCCCCGATTTCCTGCACCCGCAGCGCGAACCACAACCATTTTTGCAGTTGCAAAACATTGTATTCAGGAGCTCGTCTAGTGCAGGTGGTAATATTGTTCGTATTGGCTCCAAATGTTCATTCTGCAGCACCCAACCCCATTCCTGGGGTTCTATGTAGTTTCCTAACCACGTTTGTACTTAGTAGTAAGTACGAGTGATATGTTCATGAGCTGCTGCACTATTTAACAAATTGCGTGTATCGAAGATCTATATTGTCTTCAGATTTTGGAGCGTTATATATTGCCAACAAGATACGTACTCTATTTTCAAGTAACGTTTGCGCAGAGCAATTTTCTTGTTGAAATACTTGAGCTAGCTGATCCAAATCTGGAAGTTTCTCCAATATTTTAACAAAAGTTTTTTTGCCTTTTTTAAACAATGCAGATGTGTCACAGCCACTCAATGCGTGCAAACGAAAAATTTGTGTTCTTTACAACGGGGATAATTTTCAAAGCTTTTGGAGGAGTATATTTGTGTTTTAACATTGCTTTTACCAACTTTTTTAAAGAAAATTTCTTCTTGGTGCAATTGAGTACGTCCAGTTAAAATGACAAGCAAATCAATATCTTCTCCTACGATGCCGGCAGTCCTTTGGTGCTGTTTAGATTATACAAACATCAGCATCATCTCTGGCTTGTTTCGTAGTGATATTAACAGTTTTTAATTTATCAACAAGCAAGTCAATCAGCTTTTTTTATTAGATCGATTTGATAAAAATATCTCTTGGCCGATCGGCACAATCGTTTTTTCCTCAAAGCAAACTTCATACGATTCTGTAAGAAGTTCTTCTTAGTTGTTCCATTGCTTTAGTATTTCTACTGTAGTCCGAGTATCCGTGAAATATAACAACCATTCTTAAGCCATAATGTGCTTGTAAATACTTTATATATTTATCTAAAACAACGGTGATAGTATCGTCTTTGCTCCATATGACGAGATGCAGAAAAAATCCACCATCGATAATATATGTTATTACTTTCATCAAGATTGATAGGTCTCAATTTGTCATATAATGTCGCTTCCGTGGTTTTCCTCATGCCATTATTATCAAATAAAGATGTTGGATACGGGCTTAGTTCGTATTTAAGATATTCTTGAAGATTACTTTCAAACTTTTTGCCTGCAGCTATTCTCTGGAAAAGTAGTAACGGGTCTACAGCAACTTTACAATTATTAATCGTGACAGATTTGTTAACAAAGTATGGAATTCATGACATTGCAATTACTTGAAATAAGGAAGTATTATTAAAATTGGGTATTAATTCGTAAATAATGAAATTTTATTTACAATTATAATTGTTTTATTCAACGTACCATTTACTGTGATTCGCAGCTGACCTCGTATTACGTCTTATATGTCTGAGCGCTGTAATCTGTGCGCTCTCCACGCTCTATCTAAAAATGATGAATTGCACAAAAAATGTTTAAAACAAAAATTGTAGAGAATTTCATGCTCTACAACTTTTATCCGAGATGCAAATACCATTTTACGCATAGGAAGCGAGATATTTGCGAAAAACTGATTTTCGTGACCTTTGACCTTTAATAACTTAAGACGCGGACACGAGATTTTATGAGACTTTGACACATCATTTAGAATGCCAAAACAAAGGCTCATGCAAATATTCAGCTTGTTACCTCTCATTCCGAGGTGAAACCCGAATTTGACTGGACTAACGGTTTACCGCCACAAATGAATAAACTAGTGAGCGATCACGTGAAATGATTGTCTTAGGCAGACGATTAACTATTGATAAAGTGGCTGATCGTCTTCAAATTATTCATGGATCTTCCTACGAAATTATTCACAACAGACTTGGGTTTCGTAAAGTTTGTGCAAGATGGGTCCAAAACAACTCACACAGTTGCATAAGCAAACGCGCCTCGACATCTGCAAAAAAACATTTGGATAGCTATGGTAACGAAGGGGACAACTTCTTAGACAAAATCATTACTGGTGACGAAACATGGATCCATCATTACGAGCCGGAGAGTAAACGGCAGAGTATGGAATGGAAACATCCAAATTCGCCGTGCAAGAAAAAGTTCAAGACCCAACTGTCCGCAGGAAAACTGATGCTTGCTTACGGTTTTTTGGGTTGCACGAGGTCCTGTACTGGAACATTATGGTGAAAGGGGCACAACAATAAACAGTGTACGTTAAAGTGAGATGCTTACTGACAGGCTAAAGCCTGCTATTCGAAGCTAACGCCGAGGATTGCTGTCCGAAGGTGTTGTATTATTGCCCAACAATGCCCGTCCGCATACTGCTGTCCACACTGCTGAAACGCTCCAGAAAGTCAAATTCGAAGTACTGGATCATCCTCCATATAATCCCGATGTTGCCCCTTCTGACTATCACTTGTTTGGTCCACTCAAACAGGCATTAAGGGGCCGTGGATTTGACTCGGACGAAGCAGTGAAGGAAGCGGTGCATTCCTGGCTCGCAGATCAACCTAAAACCTTCTTTTATGAGGGCATAAGGAAGCTTGTAGAGCGATGGACGAAGTACATTGAAAAGCAAGGAGACTATGTCGAAAAATGATGTTCTTGTAAGTTTCGTATTTTATTACAATAAAATTTTATAACTACTTTGAGGATAATAATTGACCTACCTCGTATATTAAACTAGCGAACCCAGTAAACCTTTCCAATTGTTAAATATCTATGGTAGTTGGCTATACATTAAGCCCTCTCGCCAACACCTTCCCCATCTCTGTGCCTATTCGTTACCTTGCTATTGTCCTCTTAGACTTCTCTCTGAATATATTCTGTTAGTTTCTTTCTTTGTTCATCACCACCTCCTTCTCTCCCTCCATCTACCTCAGCCTTTTCCACTTCCTCCTGCTGTACATTCCCCCATCCATCCCTTTTCTCTGTTCATATCCATCCTCCCATTTATATGGAAAATTAAATATATCTGCCAGGTTTCATACTGATCGTCAAACAGTATCTAAGTCTGTAGTAAGATACTTTCGCCAAGCAACGTACGAAATCTTATATAGGCAATGATATTCTCTTGTTTTAAAGGTCGAATGTGCAAAATTTCATCAAGATCGGACATAAAACTGTAGACTGGTGTCGAAGTCTAGTGCAAACTACCTTCCGCTATGTGTCATCCGAAATCTTATTTAGACACTGCTGTTCCTCCAGGTTTGAACGCGAAGTGTGCAAAACTTTGTCGCAAACTTGTGAAGGATATGGCAGCGCATAAAATAACGAAGTTACCAAAATTACGTTTCAATCTTTTGCACCACCCGCCTGGTCCCATTATGTTCAAATGTTTGTATAGCTTACGGGACTTAACTGCGGGGTCATCAGTCCCTAAACTTACAAATTACTTATGAACTAGCTAACACTAAGGACGGCACAAATATCCATGCCCAAGGGGGGATTCGAACCCCCGACCGTAGTGGCTGTGCAGACCGTTACTGTCGCACCGCAGTCCCCTCGGACACCGCGGCCGGTGGTACTATTATGGACTCACTCAAATACACACAATAATTTCATCAAAATCGGTCCTTTGGCTTAGGAAGTGTTCATTGACATACAGACGGTTCTTTCAACATGTTTCCTACGTGCCTGTTTGCTACAATCATTTTTTTCTTCCTTTTAGTGACATTTCCTGAAAAAGATACACAACACAATTAGAATAAATGGAAATATATGGAAAATTAAAAGAAAAGAAAAAACCACCTTGCTTATGTCTCACGCAAATTTGGAAAACACATATAATGTGTAATATATTGCAGCATGAAGGTAACGATGTCTCTAACCACAATATCAAACCTGAACCCGCGACCTACAGAGTAACGTGCAGTCCGAACCACGTGTCGTTTCTGTCGACTTGTCTAATCGATAATAGGTGAAGGTTGGGTTAAAACTGAGACTGCAAATATGTGATTTGAGCGGTTTTCAAAGTCGTCAGCTTTCGCTTTCCAGTCGAGCGGTCAACGCGTTTATATTTTATTACAGAGGGCGTTGAACCCTCTGACCAAGCGCGCTGAACTACCACGCCGGAACCACTAGCCTACACGATGGCATGTGATGGATACTTACCCAACCTAGGTAACAACATTTAATTTGCAGTAACAAATATTGAGGTCAATAACAGAAATAAAACTATCCTATCTTTTTAGTTGGACCAAATGACACACAGTATGCAAAATTTAATCAAGATCATTTGATATATAAGCAAATAGCTTAAATTTAAGCTCCTTAATATTGAGACTAGCTGAAAATCCAGAGTTGCCCGGGTAGTTTTTAATTCATACATTTGATTGTGTTTCTCCTGTTTCCTTCTCTCTCCATCTCCTCCAGTCCACCACCCTCTCCCCTGTCTATCGAAAATTATGTATATCTACCAACTTATGTAGTGATCGGCGAAACTGTGTCGACGTTTACAGCAAGATACCCTTTGATTCGCTTAAATGGAAGGGAGAGGTTCAAATGTTTGTAGATCTTATGGGACTTAACTACGGGGTCATCACTCCCTAAGCTTACAAACTATTTATGAACTAGCTAAGGCTAAGGACGGCTCAAATATCCATGCCCGAGGGGGGATTCGAACCCCCGACTGTAGTGGCCGTGCAGACCGTGACTGGAGCGCCACAGTCCCCTCGGCCAACGCGGCCGGCACATGGAGAGGAAACATTGTTAGGAAACAATCTTGAAATCTTTTTCGCTGTTTTGCTTCATATTTTGACAGGGTAATATAAAAAAAAATTCTGAAGTACATACTACTAAACGGCTATAGTATAAGGAGAAGTGGTTGAATAACTTTGTTACCAAAACTCTCGAAAAATTCTGACCGATTTCCTCCAAATTTTTACACAGTGCTCCAATACGCATTCGGATCAACATGGGACATACTTTTTGCTAATAAAGGTAATATAAAGTATGTGGATGTTGCTATGTTTGTGATTAATAGCGCCTGACACAGTCAGCTCAATCACCATGAAAGTTGGTGCATATGTATCTTTTTATGAAGGTTTTTATAATCAAGCAACCACAATATGGTTGACTGTGGAGGGTACTTCACAATAGATTTCGACACTGTTACATCACCAAGTAGGTACATGTATGTATGTTTTCATGACAAAAGTTCCTTTATACTCCTCAAGCCTCTGTACTGTACTTTACTTGGTGGAGGGTACACTGCAGTAGACTTCGACATCTTTGACCGGTTACCATCTATTAGCACGTTTTTAGGAAGCATCGTTCATGTAAAACTCAACTTGCCCTTTTCTCACGTGATACCTTGCGAGCCGTGGATGAAAGGCAACAGACAGACTGCATATTTATTGATTTGAGAAAAGAATTTGACACGGTTCCGCACTACAGAAAGTCAACGAAGGTACGAGCTTATGAAACAGGTCTCCGATATGTGAAACTGCGTTGTTACCTGAATAGAGATAGACTGAGGTGTAGGAAGCCATGAACAGAGTAAGGGTAATTTAATTCCAGCATATGGACTCTTTTGTATCGATTACTAGCAATGTGTATGTGTTTGTTAGCGTATGTTCTTTGCACATGCATGTAAAATGTATCGAAAAATTTAATTCACATTTATAAATTTTGTGTGAACGTAATTTATTCTTTAATACTATCTTTGTCAAATGTTAAGTAAATGAACGGCAAATGCCGACGGCGGCAGTGGTTGAGAATGTCACAATCTTCAGGATGTCTTTGCGTTGTGCCGATCAACTATATAGGTCTATAGGAGAAATGCGACACCCCCAAGTAATTAGATTTCGTAGAAGTATTTTTTTGTTTTGTTTTTTTACGGAGTCCTTATGCTCACATTTGTGACATCCGTCCTCTAGTCCATTTGAAGGGCAAAATAAGTTCTTATGCAGTATTAATAACATTTCTTCATTATAGGAAGACATGTCGTCGGTTCTTCTTTGTTGTATAACGGAACTTTAGTTTTTTGGAGGCTCCCCCCCCCCTCCTCAAACCTGTTTGGACCATGTATTACCTAACTGCAGGCAGTAAGAAAGTCTCACGGATTGTGTGAAGTTTTCCTTCCTTCGCAACTCTATAGCTAGACTGGTATGAGGCTTTTATCCGGTTACTGTCAGTGTTAATAAATTAAACTGAAAACACAGTCACGTATAACTCACACTAACAAGCTAAACTTCAGATCACAGTTATCGCGACGTCCGATGTTCCTGGGTCCTGCGTTCAGACCGAATGAAGCATTCTGCGGAAATACAGTTTCTTTAACATTACAGATAAGTTATCGAGTGATTGTTTTGTTTACTTGTGCGTGTACCACCTGAAATGTCTTGCGTACCAACAATATTACGCGTACCATCGTCTGGGAACCGCTGGCCTAGATATTTAATTGACGCGACTCTGTCAAGGAGCACACTACTAATGCAGTATCCGAACATTACGGAATTGTTTCTCGTACTCATCTGCATCACCTTACATTTTTCTACACTTAGCGCTAGTTGGCATTCCTTACACCACTTGAAATATGGTCCAAAACATCCTACTATAGTCATTCAATGACGACTCCCTCCTGTATAGGGTACCACACCACAGCATCATCAGCAAACAGTCGCTGATTGCAATTGGTACACGTGCTATATTTAATAACTTAGAAGAGAAATGATTTTGCTCTTTCAAACATTTAAGCTAAACAATTGTTCTATTCAGATGTATTTCGCAGCATTGGCCGTTAATGTTTTATTTTAAAAAAAACTGAAGTTTTAAGGACACTGAAGATGATAACTAGGTGATTGGAATCGATCTTTTTTTTTTTTTTTTTTTTTTTTTTTTTTTTTTTTTTTTTTTTTTTTTTTTTTTTTTAGAAAGACATTAACGGCGAATGCTGCGAAATACATATGGGTTGTTCATCATTGTGTAGTCGTGGAGCACCTCCAGGTCCAGGAAATGGAATCAAACCTCAATTGTTCTATTACTTCACAATTGTAATCAAGTAACAGATGATTAGTTAATTCTTTTGCACAAGGGCTGGCGGCCGTAATTGTAACAATTTGCAGTATTTACTCTTGAATTAACACATTCTTTGATCGTACCCCTGATACTTCGTTACTATTGTTTCTCTTGTACTTCATCTATATAAATATTCTGCAAATCACATTGAAGTGCATGGTAAAGTGCTCACCGAATCTCTTTTACGATATTTCTCTACCGTTCCATTCTCTAACAGCGCGTGCGAAAAAGAAACACCTAAATCTTTCCGTTTTCGATCTGATTTATTTTATGAGGATGGTCATGTCTCCCTATGTATGTGGCTTCTAACAAAACATGTTTGCATACTGTAGAGAAAGTCGGCGAAAGAAATGTCGCAACTAAATCTCGCTGCAACAAATAATGCATTTCTTTTAATGATTTACACTCCAACTCGTGCATCATATCCGTGACTCTCTTTCCCTTATATCGCGAAAATACAAAACAATCTGCCCTTCTCTGAGCTTTCTCTATATCCTCCGTCAATTCCACTTGGAGCGTATCCCACAATGCGCAGCAATACTCCAAAATAATATCAAACAAGTGGTCTTTAGTGTTGCAACATTTAACCCTTTAATGCATAAGCCGGCCGCGGTGGCCGAGGAGACTGAGGCGCTCCAGTCACGGTCTGTACTGCCACTACGGTCGGGGGTTCGAATCCCCCCTCGGGCATGGATATTTGTGCCGTCCTAGTTTGTAAGTAGTTCATAAGTAGTTTGTAAGTTTAGGGACTGATGACCCCGTAGTTAAGTCCCATAGACTGTACAAACATTTGAACATTTTTTTTTAATGCATAATGTAGCTGATACCTAAGTTTTTCCATTATCCCTAAAACTGATGAACATTTTACCACAAATTCAATTGTAGCTGCTTGTATATATAGTGTTACTTATGCTAGTAGCTCGTCGTAGTAATCATAAATCGCAGTGCGCTTCTTAGTCAATTCGACAGTCAGCTGCATTTATTACTCCGAACATGCGTGTTTGTTCCTCCTTTGCCATGTAAAAGTAGTCAATCAGATACTACCGTTGCATTAAGAGTTACTTTATGAAAAGATCAGCGGCACAGTTGAGACATTTACTGCATCGGGTACATCATGGAAGCAGTGTACAACTGACCACCTATGATCGGTTTGTTGCTAGTAGTGCATAATAATTTTAAGAATATAAAAAAATATTTTTCAAAGTATATACTCACTATATATTAATCGTGGTAGGTTTTATAGCTTCAAGTAAAAATTAATGCATTAAAGTGTTAAGTGTACTGCCAATGAAACGTAACCGGGCGGTCTGGAACGCCACCTTGCGGATCTCGCGGCCTCCCGCGTCGGAGGTTCGAATCCTCCCTCGGGCACAGATTTTTATGCTGTCTTTAGTATAAGTTAGTACATAAGTAGTTTGTAAGTTTCGGGACTGATGACCCCGCAGTTGAGTCCCATAAGCTTAACAAACATTTGAACATTTTTTTGAATGAAACGTAGCCTTTCGTTCGTCTTCCCCACAATATTTTCCATGAGTTCTTTCTAATTTAATTTGTCCGTAACTGTTATTCATAGGTATTTAGTTGAATTGACGACCTGTAGATTTGAGTGATTTATCGTGTAAATGAAGGTTAACAGATTTTTATTAGTGCTTATATGGATGACATATCATTACTAAGGGTCAACTGCCGATTTTTGTACCAGTCAGATAGCTTATCTAAGTCATTTTGCAATTTCTTTTAATGTTTTGGTGTCTTTACTAAACCATAGAAGACAGCATCATCCGCGAACAGTCTCACATTGTCTCCTAAATCGTTTATAAAGATAAGGAACAATAGGGGCACTATGACACTTCCGTGGGGGACGCCAGATATCACGCACATTTTACTAGATGACTTTCAGTAAATTGCTACGTAATGTGTCCTTTTTGACAGGAAATCACGAATCCAGTCGCACAACTGTGACGATATTCCATAAGCACGCAATTTGATTAGAAGGCGCTTCCGGGAATCTAGAAATATGCAGTTGATTAGAGATCCCTTTTAGATAGCACTCATCACTGCATCTGTTTCACAAAAATGGTACTTTCTGAGTCCGTTTTGACTATGGGCCAATACGTTATTCTCTTTGAGGTAGTTCATAATGTTTGAGGAAAGTATATGTTCTAAAATCCTGCTACAAACCGATATCAGTGATATAGGCCTGTAATTTTGCGGATCATTCGTATTGTACTATATATCTTCGCGAAGCGAAGGCTACCTCTGACGGTTTCATCCATTAGGGTCTCACACGGTCAATTTTAAATGCTCTCATAGGGGCTCTGTTTTGTGAGCTGGGGCTGGAAAAGAAGCAGGAAGCTTAACACCCCTCCGACCGCGTCATTAGAGACAGAGTTCACACACGGATTTTTGCGTAAGGGTGAGTAAGGAACGATCGTGGCGTTTGCTTTGAGTGATTTAGGTAAATCACGAAAACCTCAATTTGGAAGGTCGGGGGTGGGTTTGAACCACCGTTTTTCTGAATTCGAGTCCGGTGTGTTACCACTATGCCACCTCGCTCGGTGTCTGGGCCTTGTAGTGGCAGTTAAGTGCAGTTACGATTATTGCAGTACACGGAATTTTAATTGCATTTCACACGCTATGTTGTCAGCTACTACAGAGCGTAATCACACGCTATTAGTGTTGCAGATGGACAATAAGAGAAAGAAATAGGAGTTCGAGTAATAGCACATTGGAAAACTTTATGCACAGACGTCGCCGTGTTTTGAGCTATAATGGCAGGAAAGTAATATTTATCATTTTTTTGGCCCACTTTAGGTAACGGTAGTAACACTAAAAGTGGGCCTTTGCGATCGTCTTTTGATAGCTCGAAATTTAAATGAAAATAACGGCTTAACTATTCATCGGACACGAAAATTGAATAACCGAATTTGTAGAGGAGAAAAGAATCTACAACTGTGCTCTCTTGTGTTTCTTTTCTTATCTCGTAGCGTTTCAAAGATATTTGCAAAAATAACGGCGATTTTGGAATGTATGTCTGTCTGTCTGTCCGTCCGTAACGTGTTCCCTGTTTTTTTAGACGAACCGTTCAACCGAACAGCACCAAATTTTACAGACATGATTGTAGGCCGCCAGAGACCAGAACCTCCCTTTTTCAAATTTTTCGGACAAAAAATACGGTAGTAATACCTAAAAAAAGCCGTTGGTAATATAATTGTAATTGCAATCGAACCGTTCATCTGACACGAAAATTGAATAACCTAATTGGTAAAGGAGAAAATTCTCTACAACTTAGCTCCCTTATGTTTTTTTTTTTTTTTTTCCTTTTTCATATCTCGTATCGTTTGAGACATATTTGCAAAAATAACGGAGATTTGACACCCTCCTCTGAATTAACGAAAACCAGCCGTTCGGAGATGTCACGTGACATTCCTCGCCCAGAACTGTCTCTGGCATACGCCATCTTGCGTTGCATATTATTTTTCCTAAAAGGGTTTCAGACACACTTATTAGTAATTTTTTATTATTTAGATTATTATTTTGGTCCAAAATATTTGCAAAAACGTATAAAACTACAAATCTTAAGTGGGCCGTAAAACACGTCAGTGCGATTTTTTCGTCGTCTATAGTTGCTTAGAAAATTAGTGGAGGTGTTTCCCCGTTTATTGCAACTAAATGAAAAGCGTGTTTTGTGACATATTGGTTTCGCTTCTTTATTTGTGAAGCATTATCAGTGGCCTTTCAAGATGTT
Organism: Locusta migratoria; assembly: GCA_026315105.1. NCBI lineage: Eukaryota > Metazoa > Arthropoda > Insecta > Orthoptera > Acrididae > Locusta > Locusta migratoria. The sequence continues at coordinate 853,405,354 of CM048744.1, read as the reverse complement.
CAAATGTTTGTTAAGCTTACGGGACTTAACTGCGGGGTCATCAGTCACTAAACTTACAAACTACTTATCAACTACCTTATACTAAGGACAGCACAAACATCCATGCCCGAGGGGGCATTCGAACCCCCGACCGCAGCGGCCGTGCAGACCGTGACTCGCGCGCCGCAGACCGGTTAAAAACCTCTCTAGAAAGGTATCTCGAGTTTGAAATAGAAAGAATAAGAAGAAATATTGCAGTACAGTCACAAATATTATTTTTCTATGTTTCACAGGATGACAGTTATCAATCTTTGCAATGTAACAATTTCTTAATTTATTGATTTATTGGTTTACTTTTTCAGAAGATATACTACCTACAATACGTACACGACAAATACGCTATATGAACCAATTAACAGTTTCTCAAAACAATAGAAATGCAGCACTTTACAGCAAGAAATCATTACAGATATACACACTATTAAAATGATTCCTTTCAAGTAAAACCGGCCGCGATGGCCAAGCGGTCTGCGGCGCACTAGTCACGGTCTGCACGGCCACTACCGTCGGGGGCTCTAATCCCCCTCGGGAATGGAAATTTTTGCCATCCTTAGTATTAGCTAGTTCATAAGTAGTTTGTAAGTTAGGGACTGATGAACCCTAGTTAAGTCCTTTAAGCTCTACAAACATCTGATTTTAAAGTAAACAGATCGTGGAGATGGTATGGTAGGGTTCGGCAGTGGGCTTCAGTTCTGCTTGACGCGCTTACATGGCGGCGCGTCGAGTGGCATGTGGCATGTGCTGCGTGGCCACGACACGGAACACTCCTGCGATCAGCTGCGGACGAGACAGCTTCTGAAGCACACGCTTTTGCCAAGTTAATTCATTTTTCCAGTATTAGTTACGGTTTTATGTGTTACTCCGTGTGTGTCTTCATGAGCTGTTTGTGAGTTCTCCGGGTGGATCATCACAGTGAAGAGATGATATAAACGTGTTAATCAAGAACCAGAATATACATCCAACTCAGAAACAGCTACATGAAGACACACATGGAGTAACACAAAACCCGTAAGTAATACTGAAAAAGTAAATTAACCTCGTAAAAGCTGGTGCTACAGAAGTTGTTTCTAACCTAGTAGGTCATAACTTAAGAAATTGTAGCATAGCAGTCTGATAACCTCTCACACTGTGAAACATAGCAAAATAATGTTGCTGTTGTGGTCTTCAGTCCGCAGACTGGTTTGATGCAGCTCTCCACGCTACCCTGTCCTGTGCAAGTCTCTTCATCTGAGAATACGTTCGGCAACCTATATCCTTTTGAATCTCTTACTATACTCGTTCCTCGGTCTCCCTCCACGATTTTTGCCCCACACGCTTCCTTCTAATGCTAAGTTTACAATTCCTTGATGTCTCAGAATGTGTCCAACCAATCTATCCCTTCTCTTAGTCAGGATGGGCTAGAAACTCCTTTTCTCCCCGATTCGGTTAGGCACCTCATCATTAGTTACCTGATCTACCCATCTAATTTTCATCATTCGTCTGTAGCACCACATTTCAAAAGCTTCTATCATCTTTTTATCTGAACTCTTTATCGCCCACGTTTCACTCCCTTACAATGGTATACTCCAGACAAATGCTCTCAGAAAGGACTTCCTAACATTTAAATTAATATTGGATGTTAAAAAGTTTCGCTTCTTAAGAAATGCTTTTCTTCCCATAGCCATTCAGCATTTTATATCTTCTTTACTATGGCCATCAGAAGTTATCTTGCTCCCAAATAACAAAACTCATCTACTACTTTTATTGTCTCATTACCTAATCAAATTCATTCGGTATCAACTGATTTTCTGACATTAAATTCCATTACAATCTTTTACTCTTGTTAATATTCATCTTATATCTTGCTTTCAAGGCACTGTCCATTCCATTCAGTTGCTCTTCCAGATCCTTTGCAGTCTGACAAAATTACTATGCCATCGGCAAAACGCAAAGTTTTTATTTCTTCTCCCTGAACTTTAATTCCCTCTCCAAATTTATGCTTGAATTCCTTCACTGCTTGCTCAATATAAAGATTAAACAACACTGGCGAAAGGCTACAACCCTGTCTTACTCCCTTCACAACCTCTGCGGCCCGTTTTTGCCCTTCGACTCTAATAACTGCTGTCTGGTTTTTGTATAGGTTGAATATAACTCTTCGCTCCCTATATTTTACCCCTGATACCTTCAGAATTTGAGAGAGTGTATGCCAGTCGACATTGTCAAATGCTTTTTCCAAATCTACAAATGCTAAGAATGTAGGTTTCCCTTTCCTTATCCTATCTTCTAAGACTAGTCGTAATGTATTTCCTCCCGTGTTCCTACATTTCTCCTAAATCCAAACTGATCTTCCCCGAGGTCGGATTCCACAAGTTTTTCCATTCGCGTGTAAATAATTCGTGTTAGTATTTTGCACTTTCTAACCTAGTAGGTCATAATTTAAGAAATTGTAACATAGCAAACAAAGTCTGATAACCTGTCACACTGTGAAACAGATGAAAATAATATTATAACTATACTGTAATATTATACAAAAAAACAAACATGTATTACTGGCCACTGATAGCGCTTCACAAATAAAGAAGCGAAATGCATATGGCGCAAAAATCACCGCCCATTTAGTTGTAATAGTCGGAAAAACATCTCCACTAATTTTAAAATAATACTTCTGTTTTTCCATCGCAATTCCTTTATTTTGGCCCATTTTAGGTTACGGTAGTAACACTAAAAGTGGGCCTTTGCGATCGTCTTTTGACAGATCGAAATTTAAATGAAAATAACGGCGTAACCATCATCTGACACGAAAACTGAATAACCGAATTTGTAGAGGAGAAAATTCTCTACAACTGTGCTCTCTTATGGCTTTTTTTTCATATCTCGTATCGTTTCAGAGATATTTGCAAAAATAACGGCGATTTTGGGATGTCTGCCTGTCTGTCCGTAATGTGTTTCCTGTTTTTAAGACGAACCGTTCCAGCAATCAGCACCAAATTTTACAGACATAATTGTAGGCCCCAAGAGATCAGAACTACACTTTTTCAAATATTTCGGACAAAAATTACGCTAGTAATACCTAAAAAAGCCGTTTGAAATATAATTGTAATTGCAAACAAACAGTTCATCTGACACGAAAATTGAATAGCCTAATTCGTAGAGAGGAAAATTCTATACAAGTTCACTCTTTTTTTTTTTTTTTTTTTTTTTTTTCTTCTTCATATCTTGCATCGTTGGAGAGATATTTGCAAAAAGTAACTGAGATTTGTCACCCTCCATTGAATTAACGAAAACCAGCCGTTCGCAGATGTCACGTGACATTCATCGGCCAGAACTCTCTGTGACATACGCCATCTTGCGTTGCGTATTTGATGATTATCTTATTGTAACTTACACGCTGTCATTTCAAAACAATGGCGCACTGAAGAATTAACAAAACCACGTCGTTCTTCGTACGATAAATGATAATCTAGTAACTACAAATGCCATATTAGCATCAATTAACAACGGCCATGAATAGTATGAGATTAAAGAATACATTTCGTAATTGTCAGCTACAGCGTAGTGGGCAAGGCGTTGGAGTGTGACGCTGGTCATTTGTTCGAGACCCGCCGCTACCTAATTTTTTTTTTTCCTAAAAGGGTTTCAGACATTCTTATTAATTAATTTTTTATTATTTAGATTATTATTTTGGCCCAAAATGTTTGCAAAAACTTGTAAAACTACAAATCTAAAGTGGGCCGCAAAACACGTCAGTGCGATTTTTTTTTTTTTTTAAGTTTCTATTCTTTAATGCAGTGTTCGGTAGTGGGAGTAGCGGCAGCCGCTGGCGCAGCGTTTTGCGTCACCGCGGAGCCCGATAACAGAGCGAGGCAGGCGGCAGGCGCTGATGAGAGCCGCAGACGAGACGAGAAGCAGCGCACACGTCGCCGAGGCGCCGCAGCGGCACCACCTGGTGAGTACCCGCCGCCGAGCCTAAGCCTCCGCGCAGCCCAAGCATGGACAGCCTACGGACGATCGAAGTTAAATTTTGCAGCAGGGTTTTGGAACATATCCTGTATTCAAATATTATGAATTATCTCGAACCGAACGATCTATTGACCCGAGGTCAACACGGATTTAAAATATCGTTCATGCGAATCACAACTAACTCTTTATTCACACGAAGTGATGGGTGCTATCGACGAAGGGTTAGCAAATCGATTCCGTATTTCTTGATTTCCATAAGGCTTTTGACACCGTACCTCACAAACGGCTTTTAATCAAATTGCGTGGTTGTGGTATATCGCCCCAAATTTGCGATTGGATAGGGGATTTCTTGTCACATAGGACACAGTTCGTAGTAATCGATGGTAAGGCATCGACTAAAACAAAGGTGATATTGGGCGTTCCACAGGGTAGTGTTATTGGTCCTCTGCTGTTCCTTATTTACATAAACGATTTAGGGGAAAATCTAAGTAGCTCTCTTAGGTTGTTTGCAGATGACGCCGTCATTTACCATCTAGTAAAATCACGTGTAGATAAAAACCAACTGCAGAACGATCTGAATATCAGTATGGTGTAAAAATTGGCAATTGACTCTAAATAGTGAGAAGTGTGAAGTCGTCCACATGAGCACGAAAAGATATCCGTTAAACTTTGTTTACAAGATAAATCAATCAAACTTGAAGGCCGTAAACTCCACAAAAGATCTAGGAATTACTGTTACTTCAGACTTAAACCGGAAAGAACACGTAGATAATGTCGTGGAAAAGGCGAACCAGAGACTGCGTTTTATCGGCAGGACCATTAAAACATACAAAAACTGCGTACACTACACTTGTCCGTTCATTTTTGAAGTATTGCTGCCCAGTGTGGGATCCTTATCAGGTGGGTTTGACGGAGGACATCGAAAGAGTCCAAAGAAAAGAAGGGCACCTCGTTTCGTATTGCCACGTTACAGGGGAGACACCGTTACGGAAATGATACAGGATCTGGGATGGGAATCATTACAACAACGTCGCTTATCGCTGCGGCGTGGGCTACTTACGAAACGCCAATCGCCAATATTCTCCACCGAATGCGAAAATATATTGTTGACTCCCACTTACGTAGGTAGAAATGATCATCAGAATAAAATACGAGAAATCAGACATCGAACAGAGAGATTCAGGTGTTCTTTCTTCCCGCGCCCTATTCGAAAATGGAATGGGAGATAAATAGTATAATGGTGGTTCGATGAACCCTCTGCCAGGCACTTAAATGTGATTTGCAGAGTATCCCATGTAGATGTAGATGTAAACTAATATCAATGTTTAGAGGGAAAACATCGTTGTTTTACATCGAAGTTACGTTCTCTAAAACACCAAAGGTATCAAAACAACTTCAGACTCGATACTCCCATATTCAAGACTCAACTCGGTGACCTAGTACAAATTTTGGCTATTATGAGAAGCAGCATAGATCCCTTATAAATTGCTTATAATAATTAGGCCCCATAAGCGATATTTGATGTTTCCCCTAATTAGCTGAGTCAATGAATCGCCCCTCCCCCTTTCCCCAAATATGATAGACTTTTATGAAAAAAAAAATTTACAGTCTAGATGCCAAACCACATACGAAAAAAATTACGTTTGTTTGTATTATAAAAAGGCGATCAAATTATAATATGTTCGAAAAATGTTACAGCCAAGATCACGTATTTCGCTGGTCTCTTTCAGCATCATCTGGTCCAAAAATCTTTTTATCTGGCCATCATTTTGTAAAGTCAAACAGTTATTATATAAATTTAGAGTGCACAGGTGCACTATGTCATTATAATAAAAGTGTAACTTATCACTGTGAGTGACAGTAGGATACTGTCACTGACATAGGGTACCTATGCACTCTAAATTATTTTATATAACAACTGTTTGACTTTACAAGATGACGGTCATATTAAAAGATTTTTTGGACCAGATGATGCTGGCAGAGACCAGTGAAACCGGTCGTCCAAAATAAAATTAATTACCAATTATCTTGGCTGTAACAGCTTTCGAACAAGAAAAAAAAATTACATTCTGTATTGCACTTTATTTCTTCCTCCAGTAGAGGGTAAAATTTTACTTGTGGCAGCGGTGGCGTAGTATGCTAAAATTGGCAGCGAGCGCCAAATACTATTCTTTGCTTATCATGAAACGAACATTTTTGACCAACATAAGCACACTACGACGACGGCAGTAAAATTTAGCACTGAAAGTTAGTATATCAGTTTATCGCAATTTCTTCCTGCATTATCCGAACACAGATAGTTGTGTACACGTCGTTTAAACTGATAGTGCCGACAATGATACTGTTCGGTGTTGCCAGTCTAGTAGCGTATGTCAGTTGATCTGCTAAGGGGCTGAAGTTGAGATCACTGGTATCGGGAGCGTCAGCGGCGCTTCCGTAGCGGGCAGAGGTTGATAATGCACTACATTTCGCGTAGCCAATGGCGCGCCACTTTGATGTGACCAATGACAGGCGAGAAAAGACTGAATGTTTCCAGAATGAAACTTTCAATCTGCAGCGGAGTGTGCGCTGATATGAAACTTCCTGGCAGATTAAAATTGTGTGCCGGAACCGGGACTCGAACCTTATGAGGCGGCATCGCAATTTTTTTTTTTTTCCGCCGAGCAGAGAACTTCCTAAAACCTTTTTCAACTAAAGCACTGACAGTGTTGTGACATCATAGTACCCAGGTCGATTAGCCGATTAAATAGATGGAAATATGAACAGTAATTCAGTTCCTTGAGACAAATACTGTCTCATTACACCAAAGACGTTTGTGCTGTGTCTCAAGGAATTGAATTAAGGAATAAGGCCTAAGGAATAAGGCGGGATTTTTCCCATTCATTTGCTGGGGTGCTATTCCAATACAGGAGAGCCTTGGAAATTTGTTACGTATTTGACAGAGAACAATGAGGCAGAATTCAAATATGCGGTGTGGAGGCAGACGTGCTTGAAGGCAGTCCGTGTATTCGCTTTGTCAACAGTGCTGTGTAGACAAAGAAAAATAATTAACAGGCAAGCCACCTCCTTGGAGGAAATAGATCCCAACACCAAGGAGTACTGGAAGAGGCTAAGGAAACTGGCAATAAGGACAAATAATCAGTTGAAGAAGATTAAGAAGTTTTAATTACATATTTGTACACAATGAAATAAGTGGTAGACAAAAATTGTAGATACTTTATTAAATAAAGTTTGTTATAAAAAAACGGTCTAAAGTGCTGCCTAATAAGCAGGATGTCCTGGGTTAGAATCCTGCCCGCACCATAAATTTTATTTCAATGCCTCTCCTTATATTTAAATAGATGGAGTTAAGTGAAATAAATTATCAAATTTTCTTTTGTTACTATTTACAAAGCTACCTGAACCAATTACGACCAATCCACCTACTCCATGTGTAATTAAAGACAGTAATGAATTGAAACATTGATCTTTTGCCTTATTTGTTAAGAACACGTCATTATTTCTTACAATACAAACTGATCCATTTACGTCCACGCATCCACCCACAGAGTTAAAAAAAGAAATAATTACCATTTCGTACTGCGATCATTTTTAATGGATGTTACAGTGTGGTTAAAATTAAATACGTCGCATTTTTCGTTTGAACACGGCTGTCTCACCTGACGCACATGAACAAACTAACTCACGTGGCTTCTTTCCAGAATTCAGCACAGCGACCGCTTTAAATAACGCTCCGACGTTAAGTACAGCCACTACAGAGTGTATGTTTTTGCAACATCTGTTTTCGGACATCGATGGTTTCATCGGTTCATCGGTTCATATTTCGGTTAACATCGATGCTTTTATAATATCGATCATCCCTTTGCCAGCCTGCCTGCGGCGGCCATACCTGCCCTATCCCGCAGCTGCTACGTATACGTTAACACTTTCATGACAGAATTCATTAAAATTTCGCATAGTACTTTAGGAAATGGTTTCCTGCTTCTGCACTGGGTAGTCAGTCAGGACACGATTCTAAATTTCAGTTGTTATTTATAGTTTTACAACTTTTTTATGTGGGACGTATATGTCCCACTGGTCTCTAGGAGCAGTAAATTTAGGAAACCAATGTTTTTAGTAGGGATTGGACCGGTACAAATAAGAATGTCAGTACCATTATTATGTCAAACATCTCTATTTATTCAGAATTTAAAACATTTGTTAAATTTTTGGACGCATACCTGAACACATAGTGGTACTTTGCAGTAGCTACATATGAAATTTGTCCGTGTCTTGCTTCCGTGTGCTGCATTGTCTGCGTCGCCTCCTTGTTGGGAAATGATCTGCCGCCTTTTCATCATATTTGTCATCAGAAAACAATTCACCATTGGGCAGCGAAAACAAGTAGTTCAGAATTTCCTCCTTTGTCAATCTGGACATTTCTAGAAACTGGAAGTGACAAGATATTACTGAAAGTTACATAATTTATTCTCTTGGTGTGTTCTGACGAGTGTCGGATTCAATTCACTTTCTCAGTTTCTGGTAACAGATTAATATATAAAGTAACACCACTAAAGAAAGATTAGAGCCAAGCACGGTACACTTATCGACCATGCCGGCCGCGGTGGCCGAGGGGACTGAGGCGCTCCAGTCACGGTCTGCACGGCCACTAGGGTCGGGGGTTCGAATCCCCCCTCAGGCATGGATATTTGTGCCGTCCTAGTTCGTAAGTAGTTCATAAATAGTTTGTAAGTTTAGGGACTGATAACCCTGTAGTTAAGTCCCGTAAGCTTAACAAACATTTGAACATTTATCGACCATTACTTTAGAACTCGTGTAGGTGGCATAATTGAATTAGTTTATTTCTATTTGTTATAACTGTTTTATCCATACACAAATAGATACTTATAAGTCCTTTAGAATGGTAATATGGTGGCGAACGTAAAATAATAGCTTCAATAACAAGTGATACTGCATACGGTATTGCCAGTCTAATTAATATCTGCCAGCGATTAGATTACAGACCTAAATCACTGATGACGATTTGCGATGGAATTTTGGAACATATACTGCATTCCAATATTACATAGCACCTTAAAGAAAAGATCAATTGTAACGTAACCAAAGTGGGTTAAGAAAAATCGTTCTTGTGCAACAAAACTTTATTACCATGAAGTAATTTCTAGATTTTCAGAAGGCTGCTTTTGTCAGCGTACCTCCCAAGCGAGTATTAATCAAATTGAACATATGTGGAGTACCGTCTCTGTTATGCGACTGGACCTGTGATTTCCTGACAGAAGGTCACTGTTGTAAAACAGAAGTCAATCTGGAATTCCTCAAGGAAATGCCAGAGGTTCTCTGTAGTTCCTAACGTATATTTAATGATCGAGCAGTTTACCTCAGCAGCCGCGAGATGGCCACGTGGCTAGGGCGTCATGACTCCGCTGCCGTCGGAGGTTCGAATCCTCCTTAGGGCGCGCACACACACACACACACACACACACACACACATATATATATATATATATATATATATATATATATATATATATATATGTGTGTGTGTGTGTGTGTGCGCCCTAAGGAGGATGTGTGTGTGTGTGTGTGTGTGTGTGTGTGTGTGTGTGTGTGTGTTGTTCTAAACGCAATTTAGTTCCTCAGGATTACAAACTTTTGAACATTTAACCTCAACAACGGAGCAAAAATGTTCAAATGTTTGTATAGCTTATGGGACTGAACTACGGGGTCATCAGTCCCTAAACTTACAAACTACTTATGAACTAGTTAACACTAAGAACGGCGCAAATATCCATGCCCGAGGGGGGATTCGAACCCCCGACCGTAGTGGACGTGCAGACCGCGACTGGAGCGCCTCAGTCCCCTCGGCCACCGCGGTCGGCTCAACAGCGGACTTAGGGTGTTTGGAGAAGATGCTGTCATTTACCTTAAAGTCACTAGAAGATAAATATCGATTACAGAACGATCCAGACAAGGCGTCTAAAAATGCGAAAAGTGGCAACTGACACTTTATAAAAAGAAGTGTCTGGTAATCCACAAGAAAAGAACTCTGTCATATTTCAATTACACATATCCCAAGGTTTAAAAAATTGCGACATAGTCGCTATTTCAAAACAATCATTTAGAAATGAAGAATAAATGATTTATTTACGTCATTGATCACAAACTTCGGTTCGCAGACATCCGCAGTTTTATTTTTTTTCTGAGTTGCATGCTGTTATTAACGCCCTACAGTATGGCATGTTTCCGCTAAATGCAGTCCTCCAGTAGTTTTGTTGCTTGTATGTAGATGCTCCTGAAAACTGACGTTAAATGAACGGTCCGTTTAGCCGATGTACTACTCATCAGTTATTGTAGTTAATTTTGTACACCAGGAACTACCAAATTTGTCACCTGCGCTACTCAAGTTTTACACGAAGTTTGAAGGTGCTGTAAGCTTGAAAATCACATTTAAACTTATTTTTTCTCTAACATTTCTCTATTTTCTGGGGACATCTTAGCGTGAAATTTCATTGTAATTGCATTCATTCTATCTTTATTATTTCTGCGCCTTTGGCCAACGTTCGATTGCTCGTTAAATTTTTATTTTCTTAGTCCGTTGTACGGAAACATAACATCATTTACACAGGAACCATTTGCTATTGCGATTTTTTTTTAAAACACAGAGTTCTTTTCATATTTCACTGTCATCTGGAGGTAAATGAAAGAGACTGTAAATCATTCAAGTGAAAAACTTTTCCTACATCACGGTGGATGACATGACCTGGCACTGATTATAACATTTGTACATGTCACCATTTTGTTGTCGACTTTCTCAATCGTGAGGTATGAAACATGACCTTGGGGCGGCTGGCACTTAGGAGATTCTTTTGTGAATGATTTGGATTGCAAATTTTTTGGCGAAGAGAAGAAAAACGAAACTTTTTACTACAAACGTTATGTAGATGATATTTTATAAACAATTGCTGGTGATACCCATCAGGGCAACGATTTTACCCAGGCAAAAGGCAGTATGCACCTAAAAATAACTTTCAGTACAGAAATAGAAAAGGGACATGCCATTAATTACTTGGACCTCACTATTAAGAAAGTTGACGAGACAGACAAGATTTCGATCTTCAGAAAGTTCACACGTGCAGATGTTATCATCATTGCCGGTCCCTGCAATATGCAACGATATAAGAACAGCTTTTTCACTTTCACGGTTTCATTGCAATAGTAGGTCTAATAAAAGCAGGCTCCACTATATTTGAAGCATATTTCTACAAATGTATGATAGTAAGATTTTTCGGTATGAAACATTAGTCTTATACTGTAACGTAAGTTTATGATCAAAGACGTAATTAAATCATATTTATTCTAATATTAAGAGTATTGATTTAAATAAAAACATAGGGTTTACCATTACGATGAATTTTAATTGGCCAAGAAGGAAAAAGGACGAATGGTTTCTAACACCCCGTAACAGCGCGGTCATTAGAGGCGGAGCTTACGCTCGGATGTTTTGGGTAAGAATGTGGGAAGGAAATCGGCCGTGCCCTTTGAAAGGAACCATCCCGGCATTTGCCTGGAGCGATTTGGGAAAATAACGGAAAACCTAAATCTTGATTACCGGAGGTGGATTTGAACTACCCTCCTTCCGAATGCGAGTCCAGTTTGTTTAATTGGCTAGTCCACATAGAATTGTGCGGAAGGGCAACCAAAGGCAGAAATTTGTTGGCTGAACACTTCGAATAAACAACAATCCAACAGTGTTGCTGCGCGTGATGGGATACTTAGCGGTTAGGATTGCCAGAGGACATCGAAAAATTAGTCAGAGCAGCTCGTTTAATATTATCGCGATATAGGGTAGAGAGTGTCACGGAAATGATAAATGAGTTGCAGTGACAATCTCTCTGCGGCGAGATCTGTTTATGAAATTTCAATCACCAACTTTCTCCTCCGAACGCCAAATCTTTTTGTCAACCACCTACTAAGGCAGAAATGACCATCGTAATGAAATAAGAGAAATAATAGCTCGAACGGGGAGATTTACGTGTTCGTTTTTCCGGCGCGCTATTCGAGAATGGAACTAAAGAGAAATGTCAAAATGGTCCAATGCAGCTTCCGTCAGGCAGTTAAGTGTGAATTGCAGAGTGGACGTTGCTTCGACATGTCTCTCGTAACACGACAGACATTTTTAGTGTTCAAGTTATCTGCCCTTAGATTTCGTTGATTACCTTTGCAACGAAGGTTAACGAATTTCTTTTAGATTTTGGTGGGGGTTTTAGTCTCCGTTGCTGGTAGGTGTTTCATACATAGGGTGACCAGAATCAGTCGTGTAAAAAAGAGAAAACAGCTTCTAAAAGGAGGACAAAATAGGGAAAAAGAGGACGCACAAAACATATGATCAAATTTAATAAACCGGCTTATTACTAATAAACAAAACACCCTTAGCAGCGCGTTCAGACAGCCATTATGAATTCGACTTTACGTTTTTACTCTTTGAAAACAATTCTGGGTTAAATTTTATTTATGGCGGCGGTTTTGTTTTGTAATGTTGGTAACGAAACGTATCGAAAACGAGGCTTCTTAACGGTGTATTAGTATATCGAAAGAACTGTTACACTCGTGTAGTGACTGGTTCGCGATGTTCCTTTTCAATTCACGGTTTCTTAGCAGTTTTCCTATATTACTCGTAAAAAATAATTATGTAATAACTGTTTACAAAGCGAAAAACGTAGACTATTCACCTCCCATCATTTATCACGCCGCTACCAACAACTCAACAAGATAAGGGCACTCAACGCGTCATGACGCCCTAGCCACGTGGCCATCTCGCGGCTGCTGAGGTAAACTGCTCGATCATTAAATATACGTTAGGAACTACAGAGAACCTCTGGCAGTTCCTTGAGGAATTCCAGATTGACTTCTGTTTTACAACAGTGACCTTCTGTCAGGAAATCACAGGTCCAGTCGCATAACAGAGACGGTACTTCACATATGTTCAATTTGTTTAATACTCACTTGGGAGGTACGCAGACAAAAGCAGCCTTCTGAAAATCTAGAAATTACTTCATGGTAATAAAAAGTCTTTTTTGCACAAGAACGATTTTTCTTAACCCACTTTGGTTACATTACAACTGATCTTTTCTTTAAGGTGGTACGTAATATTGGAATGCAGTATATGTTCCAAAATTCCATTGCAAATCGTCATCTGAGATTTAGGTCTGGCCGCGGTGGAGTATCCGAGTGGTCTAAAGCGTCTCGCTGCGGAGCGCGCGGTTGCTCGCCGTGGAGGTTCGAGTCCTCCCTGGGGCATGGGTGTGTTTGTGTTTGTCCTTAGGTTAGTTTACCTAGGTTTAAGTAGTTTGTAAGCTACGGACTCATGACCACGCAGTTTGGTCCGATAGATTTACTTCATTTGAACAAATGTGATTCAGGTCTGTAATCTAATCGCAGGCACATATTAATTAGACTGGCAATACCGTATGCAGTATCACTTGTTATTGAAGCTATTATTTTACGTTCGCCGCCATATTACCATTCTAAAGGTCTTATAAGTGTATGGATAAAACAGTTATAACAAATAGAAATAAACTAATTTAATTAGGCACCTACACGAGTTCTAAAGTAATGGTCGATACGTGTACCGTGTTTGGCTCTTATCTTTCTTTAGTGGTGTAACTTTATGTATTAATCTGTTACCGGTTTAGATGAACTTCGTCTTTTCTTGGAGTGGTATGCTGGCTATAAAGTGCACTCGCGCGTAATGCACGGTTTTTGTCATTTATGACGAGTGTCTGTACTCCTTTGAGCGTTCATATGAAAACTGCCTTCTTCCTTAAACGTGTACGTAAGTAACTTGATGTTCGTCTCGTAACTTTTAACTTGTTAGGTGCTTATATTGAGGTTGGAAGAGACCGCATAACTTTATTTATTTATTTTCTTAAGAATTACAGAACTGTGGAATCAGATATTCTGATTGTACCAAATATTCTTTAGCGACTAACAGCAACTAGTAGAATCATTACAACAACGGCGTTTATCGCTGCGGCGTGGGTTACATACGAAACTCCAATCGCCATCTTTCTCCTCCGAATGCAAAAATATATTGTTGACTCCCACTTACATAGGTAGAAATGATAATCAGAATAAAATACGAGAAATCAGAGCTCGAACGGAGAGATTCAGGTGTTCCTTCTTCCCATGCGCAATTCGAGAATGGAATGGGAGATAAATAGTATAAAGGTTGTTCGATGAACCCTCTGCCAGGCACTTAAATGTGATTTGCAGAGTATCCCATGTATATGTACACTACATATTGACCAAACTGTATTTATGTATGTTTAATACGACATGCTTCAATTGTAAGCGAAAATTACAAATTGTGATTCTAGCCTTCGTACTAAGTGGATTAGTAAAAATATCAAGTATATAATTGCATACTTAGAGATGAATGGATACAACTGAACCTTTAAAACTGGATATATGATAATTTATTCACTTTTTTTAATTTTTATTTTTTTATTTTTACAGTATTGTATTTGTATCCATTGACGCACAAAAAGTAAGTCACAGCTATCATTCTGTTACAAAGAAAATATTAAAGTTCACTTATACATTTGTCAAACAGTTCAAAGAAACCGTACTTACAATGAACATTGCTTTCTAAAAAATATCTCCATTCAGATCCAGAAATTTCGGAATCGATTCCACATTTCTGGATTTCCGGAAGGCTTTTGACACTGTAAAAAACTTACAAACTACTTATTATATAGCTAACACTAAGGACGGCACAAATATCCATGCCCGAGGGGGGTTTCGAACCCCCGGCCGTAGTGGCTGTGCAGACCGTCACTGGAGCGCCTCAGTCCTCTCGGCCACCGTGGCCGGCTTGATACTGTACGCCACAAGCGGCTTCTAATGAAATTGCGTGCTTATGGAATATCTCACCAACTGTTCGATTGGATTCACAATTTGATATCAGAAAGCACACAGTTCGTTGTAATTGACGGTAAGTCATCGAGTAAAATAGAAATGATATCTGGCGTTCCACAGGGAAGCGTTATAGGTCGCCTACTCTTCCTCGTGTTTATAAACGATTTAGGAGACAATCTGAATAGCTCCCTTAGACTGTTCGCGAATGATGCTGTCGTTTATCGGTTAGTGAAGTCAACAGAGGATCAAAAGCAACTGCAAAGCGATTTAGACAAAATTTCTACATGGTGCGAAAATTGGCGATTGACACTAAATAAAGAGAAGTGTGAAGTAATACACATGACCACTAAAAGAAATCCGCTGAACTTCAATTACTCGATAAATCAGTCAAACCTTAAGGTCGTAAATTCTACCAAATACCTAGGAGTTACAATTACGAACAACTTTGACTGGAGAGAACACATAGAAAATATTGTGGGGAAGGCGAACTAAAGGTTACGTTTCATTGGCAGAACGCTTCGAAGATGCATCAGCTCCACCAAAGAGACTGCCTACATCACACTTGTACGTCCTCTCATGGAGTACTGTTGCCCCTTGGGGGACCCTCACCAGGTGGGACTGACGGAAGACAATGAGAAGGTTCAGAGAAGGGCAGCACGTTTTGTTTTATCACGTTACGGGGGGAAAGTGTCACGGAAATGTTGCACGAATTGAGGTAGAAATCATTAAAAGAAAGACGTTATTCATTGCGGCGTGATCTGTTTGCGAAGTTTCAATCACCGACTTTTACTTCTGAATGTGAAAATATTTTGCTAGCACCTACCTACTTAGGGAGACATGACCATCTCAATAAAATAAGATTTAGATGTTCTTTCTTCCCGCGCGCTATGAGAGAATGGAACGGTAGAGAAAAGTTGTGAAAGTGGTTAATGAACTCTCTGCCAGGCAATTAAATGTGATTTGCAGAGTATCTAAGTAGATGTAGATGAATTATCGTTTCATAACTCCTCGCAGAAGTCTTCCTCAAACTCGTCAACACGGTATTATGACAGTATGGAAGTCTGGATCACTTGGACGAACGCTTGCGCATGCTCATTGACGTACCTCGACTCGACATACCGCAGCTTGTGAGGCACATCACACACGCCGCACGTGCTAATAATAACGCTACAGCTCTCACTCGCTAACAGCTGGAGGTAAAATGAAACCTCGACAGTGCTCAAGGACACTTCTGCACAAGGCAGACAGCAGTAGAGGCCAGCAAACACTGCACAATGTGCCAACATAAGCTTTCAAATTACCGATCGGTCTGAGAGACCGCACCTCACAATATAAGAGTTAACAGGATCCTATAGTTTATACGTTAAATTCAACTAGTATGCAAATATAAACCAGCTGCAGAACCTGTCTTAGAAAAGATGTAGAGGGAGATGGCGAGAAAAGACACATCTCGCGTTTGCTGATGATGTGGCCCTGTTGTCCAGATCTAAGGAAGAACTGATATAGATGAGTGAAAGCGTGAAGCCGCGGTGGAGTAGCCGAGCGGTCTAAAGCGTCTCGCTGCGGAGGTTCGAGTCCTCCCTGGGGCATGGGTGTGTGTGTTTGTCCTTAGGTTAGTGTACCTAGGTTTAAGTAGTTTGTAAGCTACGGACTGATGACCACGCAGTTTGGTCGGATAGATTTACAGACATTTGAACATTTTGAAATCGTGGAGACGGAAGCAAGGAAAACAGGACTTCTTGTAAACGAATCTAAGCCAAAATATCTGGTCATGAGCAGGACTCATGTGTATGCAAGATACCTCCTCCAGTCTGTAACAGTTGGAACCCGCTCCTACTAAAGGGTTCGTGATTTTAAATACCTGGGGGTAATCTTTACAAAAGAGCCGCGCCGGAGTAGCCGAGCGGTCTGGAGCGCCATGTTACGGATCGCGCGGCCTTCCGCGTCGGAGATTCGAATCCTCCCTCGGACATGGATGTGTGTGTCGTCCTTAGGTTAATTCACCATAGATTAAGTAGTTTGTAAGTCTAGAGAATGATTACCAACGTAGTTTGGTTCCATAGAATTACAAACATTTGAACATTTTTTACAAAAGATACAACATGTGAAGCAGAAATAAAAGCGAGGATCCAAGCCGGAAATCGATAGAACTTTTGTCTCACAAGGAAACCATATGGGCATCGGATTTTATAATTTCTTTATATTTATGGTACATGAAATTAAGAAGTTAAATAACAATCAACCAAAGCCATTCGACGCAACTCTCAAAAATTCTCGAGAGAATATACTCTGAAGATTTGCAAAGTACACTTAAATATCAATAAGTAAAACAGTTGCAATATCTATCAGTGTAGCGCAAGTGGTAACATTCTGGCCTCAAAACTATAGAGTCGGTGGTTCGAATCCTACAGTGACATATGTTTTTCGTTTTCGAATTCAGTTATATAAAACATTTTTGGATCTCTAATCCCAAGTGTTGTGCCAGTTTTTGTTTATATGTATGTAGGCGAGCTGAGACATTGTCGTTACGTAAACCCATGGTTGAGTAGGTTAGATGCTTGGAAAGCCATTGGTAGCTATGGAAATGACTTTCCAAAACCAGTGTCGTAGCTCTTCACCAACTGAAAAATCAAAGACTACCGTCGTCAACTAATAGTGAATCCAATACTGTAAATGTAACTTATGATTTTTTTATTGGAACCGTCATTGTTAACAGCCTTCTATAAAACATAAAAAATTACGAATAAACAAAAATACGTGCACTGTTTTGTAAAACTTATCATTATATATTAAAATTGTGTAAGTACTGGAACACAATGAAAAAAATACAACAGAAAACGTGTCACGACAGGATTTCAACCCTCGATCCTAGGGTTGTAACGCCACAACGCTACCATTTGAGCTGCACCAATGGATTTGTGCAGTACCTATTGATTCAAATGTTTGTACAGCTTATGGGACCCAACTACGGGGCCATTAGTCCCTAAACTTACAAACTACTAACTAGCTAATCCTAAGGACGGCACAAATACCCATGCCCGAGGGGGGATTCGAACCCCCGACCATACTGGCCGTGCAGACCATGACTAGCGCGCCGCAGAACGCGCGGCCACCGCGGCCGGCTGCCTACCGGTACTTACGCTTACTTGCAAAATTTCAAAGTCGATTTTCTCAAGAATTTTTTAGAGTTGCGTCGAATGGCTGTGGCTGATTGTTATTTGAGTTTTTAACTTCACGTACCATAAATATCTAAAAATTCTAAAATCCGATACCCACGTGGCGTCCTTGTCAGTCAACTTCTTTCCTCGCGTGATCTCTCGAAGAATTTGTAACTCAAGCTGTATAAAACAATTACTCAACCCGTAGTACCGAATGGTTGTGGAACTTGGAGTGCCCGGAAAAGGACTTGAACAATCTTCTAGTTTTTTGTGAGGAAAGTTAAGGAAGATCTTTGGTCCGTTGCAAGGTAACAGCACCGGAGAATGATCAGACATAATTGTGAATTAGACGAAATGTACACAACAGTAAACATTGTTAGGACTGATGAGAACCAAGCGCCTTGCATGGGCAGGACATGCCAGTCGCATAGATAAATGCCGATAGCCTTTGAAAGCTATGGATTATACTCCCTGCGGAAGACGCCCACTAGGAAGACCAAAGAAGAGATGGAGGGATGGAATCCGAGAGGACCTGCTGCAGATCGGACTAGAGAATGATTGGCGTCAGAAAGTACAAAACAGAAGGCAGTGGAGGAGGAACCTTGTAGCTGCGCGCGGTCTTCTGGTCCTGATAGTACAAAGTAAGCATAATCTGAAACTTCCTGGCAGATTAAAATTGTGTGGGGGAACCGGGACTCGAACCTTTGCCTTTCGCGGGCAAGCGCACTGCCGAATGGCTATCCCGACACGACTCACGATGCCGCCTCACAACCTTACTTCCGCCAGTACCTCGCCTCCTACTTTCCAAACTTCACAGAAGCTCTCCTGCAAACCATACAAGACTAGCACTCCTGGAAGAAAGGATATGGTGGAGACATGGCTTAGCCACAGCCTAAGGGATGTTTCCAGAATGAATCTTTCACTCTGCAGCAGAGTGTGAGCTGATATGAAACTTCCTGTCCGCGAAAGGCAAAGGTCCCAGGTTCGAGTCCCGGTTCCGGCACACAATTTTAATCTGCCAGGAAGTTTCATATCAGCGCACACTCCGCTGCAGAGTGAAAGATTCATTCTGTAAGCATAATGTGTTAAACCACCTCGAAAAGCTTACAACGCCGTTTAACGTCTGACATCTAAGTACTATACGCAAACTTCTTGTGTTTGGAAAGGTTAATTGGCGGCGTTAGGCTTCAGTAAGAGCTGTGATTTTGCTAGTCTGATTAACACAGCCTATGTCTGAATCCAATAGCCCACTTCCTTTCTCGAGTACTGGTGTAAACGCTGCAATTTTCCGGCCCTTATGCAAGCATCTTTCATCAAGCGAGCTACTCTACGGAGCTATTCAGGATATGTTGAAAGGAATGTAACTGGTTCACTTACATGTGTCGTGTCTCTTTCTTCCGGACATGCCTGAGAGGCACCGTTTGATCCTGCACCTGTTAGAAACAATGTACTAAGGAACTGGAAGACATTAGCCGCAAAATATAAGCATTGTAGATACATCTACATGGGATACTCTGCAAATCACATTTAAGTGCCTGGCGGAGGGTTCATCGAACCACCTTTATGCTATTTATCTCCCATTACATTCTCGAATAGCCCGCGTGAAGAAAGAACACCTGAATCTCTCCGTTCGAGCTCTGATTTCTCGTATTTTATTCTGATGATGATTTCTACCTATGTAAGTGGCAGTCAACAATATATTTTCGCATTCGGAGGAGAATGTTGGCGATTGGAGTTTCGTAAGTAGCCCACGCCGCAGCGATAAGCGCCGTTCTTCTAATGGTTCCCATCCCAGATCCTGTATTATTTCCGTAACGCTGTCTCTCCTGTATCATGACAATACGTAACGAGCTGCTCTTCTTTGGACTCTTTCGACGTCCTTCGTCGAACCCACCTGATAAGGATCCCACACTGGGCAGCAATACTTCAAAAATGGACGGACAAGCGTAGTGCATGCAGTTTCTTTTGTATTTCTGTTGCATCTTTTAAGGGTTCTGCCAATGAAACGCAGTCTCTTGTTCGCCTTTCCCACGACATTATCTACGTGTTCTTTCCAGTGTAAGTCTGAAGTAATAGTAATTCCTAGGTATTATGTGGTGTTTACAGCCTCCACTTTTGATTTATTCATATTGTAAACAAAGTTTAACGGATTTCTTTTCGTACTCATGTGGACGACTTCACACTTCTCACTATTTAGAGTCAATTGCCAATTTTTACACCATACTGATATTCAGATCGTTCTGCAGTTGGTTTTTATCTACACGTGATTTTACTAGATGGTAAATGACGGCGTCATCTGGAAACAACCTAAGAGAGCTACTTAGATTTTCCCCTAAATCGTTTATGTAAATAAGGAACAGCAGAGGACCAATAACACTACCCTGTGGAACGCCCAATATCACCTCTGTTTTAGTCGATGCCTTACCGTCGATTACTACGAACTGTCTCTTTTCTGACAGGAATGGGCAGGGGCACTAGTGTGTGACGTAAGTTAAGAATTTGAGTGTGGCGAGAATCAGGTAGTCCGTGCAGGCATGGCCGCTGTGTCCAGATGGCGAGGTGGACTGCGAAACTGCCTAGTAAGCAGTAGTCTCGCGTTCGGTTCCCTCTTCGGAAGTGATTTCCAACTTTCCCCACTGCTGCATTTTAATCCTTTCATTCCGACATCATGAATTGAGCTTTGGAGAAAATAAAATTCACTGTCCCTGCATTAATACAGTGCAAATGTTTGTAATTCTTATGGGACCAAACTACGTTGGTCATCAGTCCCTAGACTTACAAACTATTTAAACTAAGTTAAACTAACGTAAGGATAACACACACATCCATGCCCGAGGGGGGATTCGAACTCTCGACGACGGACGGCCCCGCGCCCATTAATACAGTGCACTAAACATCAAAATATGTGTTTTAAAATTTTTGATTTAACTATTGCTTTTTTTGTTATGTATTTTATGCACAACATAGGCGTTTGTATCGGGGTATTTTACTACTTGTTGATAGTTGACAATGTCAGATCAATAATGCTAGCATAATCTTCGCCACAGCACCAGACAAGACAATTCACTGTTCAAATAAAATAACATGAACCACATTCACGCTCACACTCACAGCCACGTACACACGGCAACGTAACACAACCTCGAAGACAGATAGATTAATGCCTCAGAAGTGGCTACACGTCGTACCAAGCGGCGAAATGTCGCACTAAAAGCATGTTGTTCATCAATAACAATGCGACTTTAAGGACTGAGACAAAATATGGTATGAATCAGCTTTTAATACGTTGTTATTGAGGAACAACACTGGGAACGAAAGGGTTAAAGCCCATTGGCAGCTATGTTTCAGTTGTCTTGTGTTTTAATTGATACAGTCTGGGTTGGAAGTTTTAGCTTCAAGTGACTTGCTTTGCAATATCTAGGATATTTATTTCTATGTTATTAATTCTAAGAACCGTTATTGTTCAGAATTCTGGAATACTTACTTCGTTCTTCTTTAGCGAAGAAAATTCGGAAAACAGTATTTAGTAGTTCCGCTTTAGCGGCACAATGTTTATGGACATCGCTAAAGGCTGATTTGAAAAAAGCCTTTGTGTCGTGTCTTGGTCAGCTGCCATAAATCAGCTTACCAACTCATGAGCATAGACCCTTCAGACATCAGAGGGAGAACAACTTTAGAACTGAAAAGTTTAAACCGTGAACAGATCCCAGTCATCCACTGTTTGCACACAACCTCCAACCTACTAGGTTTAAATCAAGGGACAGTTTCCTACAAACAACAAAATCAAGCACGACGAGTAGAAATGTGGCGAAAGTTGGAAACAAGAAGACCAGGGAATAGCCCCAGAGAAGAACCTGCAGCTGGCTTCGAACTTTCATATACGATCTGCAAAGCACTGAATAGACTAAGAACGGGAGTATCACGGTGCAGAGTCAATTTGAAGAATTGTGGCTACACCAGCAAGCGTATAATATTCTGTGCTCGCTGGTCTACACCAGTGCAGACGAGTCCTGCGAGTTTAGAGAGCTGCAAGACCCACAACACATACTCGTCTGCAGCAAAGTGGACGAAACTTGCACATGATGTACTCGCAGTAAATAACAGGACCATTCAAGCTGCAACGTATTGCGCTTCAAATGTTCAAATGTTTGTTAAGCTTATGGGATTTAACTACGGGGTCATCAGTCCCTAATTGCGCTTCATATAGGATATGAATCGCCGATAGAATTATGTCAGCTCTTTTTAAATATTTGCTTGTCCTCTATGTGTGTGTGTGTGTGTGTGTGTGTGTGTGTGTGTGTGTGTGTGTGTGCGTGTGTGCGTGTGTGCGTGTGTGGTTTCATATCTTTATATTATTGTATTGAATTTTCACTTCGTCTTCTAGTATATCCTTCTCTTTCATTGTAAGATAATTGTGTAAAGTGATGTCTTGGATACGATAAATAAATAAGCGGCACAGACATCAGTAGGATTTATATCGCTATCACTCAGTGAACTTGTCTTCCCCTAGTACACTTTATATATGACCAGGATCTCTTAGGATTTTCTACCATATTTCGAGACAGTGTTTCGTTGTTAAATGTATTAAATGTAGCATCCCTGACAACGGTGATAGAGGATATCGTCGAAAGCTTGCGATCTTATTCATAATGCGGCAAGACACCCGAGAACTTTTTATGCAAGAAATTCGCCGCGAAAGACTTCGTACCCACAAGAGTGGTGAAAGCACCTCGCGTTGAAGTCTGCGCTAATACTTGTACGAGGTTTCAGTGTAATCGTAGCGTCATCATTTAAAGCTGGCTATCAAAACATTGTAATTAGGCTTTTCCTGTACAGTTTCAGGCGCAGCGGACATATTCACTTTTCTTATAGTCCAGGTGTGAAATTTTAGTAATTTGAAAGACTCATCCGTCTGATTCTTGTTCTACAGTTACAGAAGAATCTAATGCGCGAGATCACCTCGTGAGTAGATTACCTTGCAAACTTCAAACATAATTTACGCACGATGGACGAAATAAATGGGAAAAGTGTGCACTAAACGTTTACGTGGGCTAGAGGCTCATTAAGAGCAGCACCGAACCGTTAGCACAACAACTGTTTACAAATTAAACAATTTGACTGACTAATTTATCTCTCTCTCTCTCTCTCTCTCTCTCTCTCTCTCTCTCTCTCTCTCTCTCTCTCTCCCCCTCCAGTAGCCACTTCTGTTAACGAAATAAAACGATTACTTCCTTTTTGATTACTAATGAAGAGCTTATTGATGTTATGTAGGTAGAGCAATAAACGTTTATCCTTGTCATGATACTATGATCTTCAGTTTTCTCTGCTACTGTCGACAAAAGGGTATCTGACATTAACCTAAACAATCCGTATGATTTTTTAACGTACATTCCCCAGCCTCTTTCCTGTTCTTTTTGTCATTTATTTTCGACAGATCTTTGAATAAATTCTTTCAGTGTGTATTGAAATTCTCCCTGTCTCGGCAGGAACTCCAGTTCATTGCACAACACCATACAAGGTACAATACATTTCGCAATATACTGTGCGACCGTCAGTATTTTTAGAGCTCTCCAGTTCTTTTCAATATATTGCGTAAACCGTCAATAATGCTTTTAGACTAGAGTTGCTACTAATATTCGGCTATTATTCGGTATTCGATCTATTAGGCTACTTTTATTGTATTCTATTCGGCCGATTGTAGTCTGATTATTGATAAAATGTAAAGTTTTATTTATTTTATAATAATAATGTATTTTTCTTGTAATAATGAAATCAGCAATAGCTACATTATCAACTTCTGAATTATAATTAACAAAAACTAGGTATCAGAAGAAACAATAACGGTCTATGCATTAAAATTGTCATAATTAAAATTTTTAACACTATTTTTTTAATTATTAGGCAGTAGTTTGCTCCTTTTCTTTTCGCAGACATTCCGAGCTTCAGAGAAAATACCCTCTGAATGAACACTATTTTCTGACGCCGACAAATATTTTGCTGCAAGATTTGCTAAATAGAGGAATGAAGAGCTCTTTCAGTTTTCCACAAATTTTCCTATTTTCTGGCCAACTATTCCAAACTTTTACTTCACTCAAACCATCCTCTCGCTATGAACGTCGAATGTGCAAAATTTTATCGCAATCAGGTGAATGGTACTCATATTTCATAGAAAAATCTATTTCTATTTTTCTTAATTTTCCAATTTTCCGGGAAACTTTAGCAAATTTTTATTTCATAAGAACGTTACTCTTGCTCTGAACGTCAAATATGCAAAATTTTATCGCAATCAGACGAATGATATTGATAACCCATTGAAAAAAGCTCCTTCAGTTTTTCAAATTTTCCGGGTAACTTTTCAAATTTTTAGTTCATAAGAACGCCCATCTTTCTGTTCTCAACTTATAGTGTTGAGTACTATTAGAAACACATTAAAAAAGGAACTTGGTGCGAATTTTGCATCTTTCTTTTTTAGCTGTCCCTATTTTTTTTCTCACTGAAAACTTTTCCAAGACCATAATGAACAAAACAAAAAAGAAATATCTCTCTCCGTCGTACGAATAGTTATAGTGCTGATTTCAACAAAAAAACACATTCAAAACCGCACTTTCAGTTTTTCTCAAATATTCCAATTTTCCGGTAGATATTCCAAAAAATTTATTTCATACAAATCTTGTCCTGTCAAGTCGTATTCACGTGACGCTCTTACAACCATGAGACAATTGATTTTTATTTATAGGAAACAATCGCTTTCCGATTTTCCTAAATTTTCCTACTTTCCAGGCGACTTTTCCGAATTTTTGTTTGATCAGAACCTTCCTCTTGCTTACAATATGAAATGTACAAAATCTTATCGCAATTGGACGAACGGTATTGATAGCTCACTGGAAAAAACTGTTTCAGTTTTTCCCGATTTTCCTCCTTTCCGGGACACTTCTCCATATTTTCTCACCGTTTAAACCTTCCCTGAACTTACACGAATATTTCAAGACTAAAATTAGCCAAATCGGTTCAATCGTTCTCGAGTTTTAGCGAGACTAACGAACAGCAATTTACATATATAATGCAATTCCTTGAGACAACATTGTCTCGCTATACCAAAGGTATTAAACATAACAACATTAAACATTGAATTAAAATTTGTGCTGTGGCCGCGATTCGAACCCGTGACCACCTACTTGCAATGTTGTTTCAAGGAATTGTATTATTTGTTGATATTTATATCACCTCGGCCTAAAGTGCAAAGTGGGATTGTTCCCATTCGCGTTCTTTGCTAGGGTGTTATTCCACTATAGGAGAGCCGTGGAAATTTGATGCGCATTTCACAAGGAACATGAGGCAGAAGTAAAGTGCCGGCCGCGGTGGCCGTGGGGACTGAGGCGCGCCAGTCACGGTCTGCACGATCACTACGGTCGGGGGTTAGAATCCCCCCTCGGGCATGGATATTTGTGCCGTCCTTAGTGTTAGCTAGTTCATAAGTAGTTGGTAAGTTTAGGAACTGATGACCCCGTAAGTAAGTCCCATAAGCTATACAAACATTTGAACATTTTGAAGTAACGTATGTGTTGTGGTGGGAGACGTACTTTATAAGACAGTCCGTGTATTCGCTTTGGCTGCAACGCTGTGTTAGCTGAGTGGTCAGCCGGGCGCCGTGGCTCAGCGCGCCCGTCAGGGGGCTCAACGCCCTCCGTAATAAAAAAGCTGAGCCAAATGATCAAACAACGACCAAGAACGAACTGAACTGACGACCGCAAAGTACAGATGATCTACCTGGCGAAAAAAAAAAAAAAAAAAAAAAAGGTGGTCCAAAGCGCCTACCTAGTAAGTAGAGGGTCCCGTGTACGATTCCCGCCCACAGCACAAATTTTAATTCAATGCCTCTCGTTATGTTTGTCACAAGTGTTACATGTTATTAATGCAAATCACGCACCCGTTGTCAATAATAAAATTTATATGTCAGCACGACATGTTTCGGGATTACATTATTCTATTATCAAGTTCTGTAAAACAAGGAAACCGAAAATAAAATAGGGCGCTATATATAGATGACTCAATTACAAATATTCAAATTAATGTAACATCCTAAACTACCATAAAACTTATCTGCCTCTAGGCAACATCATTAAACATAATAATAGCAGCACCTGTACTTCGTCAAAAACAAATCGTCGAGCTGAACCACATGATCATCGGATGACACAAGTTGTGCACCAACCACGAACAGCAGTTATCAACTTCAGAGATTATCCATATGCATAACAGCTGTCATTGGTGACCAAAGATATTATTGTCCAGACATCTAACACTTATTCATATAGTCATCCACTAAAATTGAAGGTGTTGTAATGGAAATGCGTTCTAAGTTACTCAGCGATGTTAAAAGCAAGACGTCGATATTTAAAAGAGAACATATCAGTGCTTCTCAAGGAGGAGATTGCTAAAATATGCCCAGTAATGGCTTTTAGATTAAGGGGGACAACTTTCTCAAAACTCGATGCGGGACATATCGAGGATGTGAAAGAGGACTAAGATCACGTGCCTCATTGTGCCAGTTATTCTAAAACTTGGAAAGAAATTTAGGCGAGCAGAATAGGCCTACTCATTTACTTTTAAAGTAACATATTTATCATAATTGACATTTTATTCTTAATTTTTAAACTCTATTTACAGTTTAATATTCATAGAATATATGACTTCAACTGCTATTGGGCAAAGCTGAAAATGTGTACCCAGCCGGTATTCGAACCCGGGTCTCCTGCTTTCTAGGCAGTTGCGCTGACCCCTACACCACTGGGGACACAGTGATCACCGCACCTGCAAGGACTACCCATGCACGCCTCCCGTCAGATACAAATTCTCAGCTTCGCCATGCCCATAGTACTCAAACTCGTAGTTTAACTAATTCCCGTAAGAGTAAGGGCTTCAAACTTGCCCACCCCTCCCCACTAACGATAGGATCATTGCCCGTCACCGGCATATTATATATATACATGTGGCGTCTGTTCGGAAAGAACAGACGTCACATTCTGATCCTGCAGCTGTTATTATTTAATATTCATAGAATATATGACTTCAACTGCTATTGGGCAAAGCTGAAAATGTGTACCCAGCCGGGATTCGAACCCGGGTCTCCTGCTTTCTAGGCAGTTGCGCTGACCTCTACACCACTGGGGACACAGTGATCACCGCACCTGCAAGGACTACCCATGCACGCCTCCCGTCAGATACAAATTCTCAGCTTCGCCATGCCCATAGTACTCAAACTCGTAGTTTAACTAATTCCCGTAAGAGTAAGGGCTTCAAACTTGCCCACCCCTCCCCACTAACGATAGGATCATTGCCCGTCACCGGCATATTATATATATACATGTGGCGTCTGTTCGGAAAGAACAGACGTCACATTCTGATCCTGCAGCTGTTATTATTTAATATTCATAGAATATATGCCCAATAGCAGTTGAAGTCATATATTCTATGAATATTAAATAATAACAGCTGCAGGATCAGAATGTGACGTCTGTTCTTTTCGAACAGACGCCACATGTATATATATAATATGCCGGTGACGGGCAATGATCCTATCGTTAGTGGGGAGGGGTGGGCAAGTTTGAAGCCCTTACTCTTACGGGAATTAGTTAAACTACGAGTTTGAGTACTATGGGCATGGCGAAGCTGGGAATTTGTATCTGACGGGAGGCGTGCATGGGTAGTCCTTGCAGGTGCGGTGATCACTGTGTCCCCAGTGGTGTAGGGGTCAGCGCAACTGCCTAGAAAGCAGGAGACCCGGGTTCGAATCCCGGCTGGGTACACATTTTCAGCTTTGCCCAATAGCAGTTGAAGTCATATATTCTATGAATATTAAATAATAACAGCTGCAGGATCAGAATGTGACGTCTGTTCTTTCCGAACAGACGCCACATGTATATATATAATATGCCGGTGACGGGCAATGATCCTATCGTTAGTGGGGAGGGGTGGGCAAGTTTGAAGCCCTTACTCTTACGGGAATTAGTTAAACTACGAGTTTGAGTACTATGGGCATGGCGAAGCTGGGAATTTGTATCTGACGGGAGGCGTGCATGGGTAGTCCTTGCAGGTGCGGTGATCACTGTGTCCCCAGTGGTGTAGGGGTCAGCGCAACTGCCTAGAAAGCAGGAGACCCGGGTTCGAATCCCGGCTGGGTACACATTTTCAGCTTTGCCCAATAGCAGTTGAAGTCATATATTCTATGAATATTAAATAATAACAGCTGCAGGATCAGAATGTGACGTCTGTTCTTTCCGAACAGACGCCACATGTATATATATAATATGCCGGTGACGGGCAATGATCCTATCGTTAGTGGGGAGGGGTGGGCAAGTTTGAAGCCCTTACTCTTACGGGAATTAGTTAAACTACGAGTTTGAGTACTATGGGCATGGCGAAGCTGGGAATTTGTATCTGACGGGAGGCGTGCATGGGTAGTCCTTGCAGGTGCGGTGATCACTGTGTCCCCAGTGGTGTAGGGGTCAGCGCAACTGCCTAGAAAGCAAGAGACCCGGGTTCGAATCCCGGCTGGGTACACATTTTCAGCTTTGCCCAATAGCAGTTGAAGTCATATATTCTATGAATATTAAATAATAACAGCTGCAGGATCAGAATGTGACGTCTGTTCTTTCCGAACAGACGCCACATGTATATATATAATATGACGGTGACGGGCAATGATCCTATATGGGGAGGGGTGGGAAAGTTTGAAGCCCTTACTCTTACGGGAATTAGTTAAACTACGAGTTTGAGTACTATGGGCATGGCGAAGCTGGGAATTTGTATCTGACGGGAGGCGTGCATGGGTAGTCCTTGCAGGTGCGGTGATCACTGTGTCCCCAGTGGTGTAGGGGTCAGCGCAACTGCCTAGAAAGCAGGAGACCCGGGTTCGAATCCCGGCTGGGTACACATTTTCAGCTTTGCCCAATAGCAGTTGAAGTCATATATTCTATGAATATTAAATAATAACAGCTGCAGGATCAGAATGTGACGTCTGTTCTTTCCGAACAGACGCCACATGTATATATATAATATGCCGGTGACGGGCAATGATCCTATCGTTAGTGGGGAGGGGTGGGCAAGTTTGAAGCCCTTACTCTTACGGGAATTAGTTAAACTACGAGTTTGAGTACTATGGGCATGGCGAAGCTGGGAATTTGTATCTGACGGGAGGCGTGCATGGGTAGTCCTTGCAGGTGCGGTGATCACTGTGTCCCCAGTGGTGTAGGGGTCAGCGCAACTGCCTAGAAAGCAAGAGACCCGGGTTCGAATCCCGGCTGGGTACACATTTTCAGCTTTGCCCAATAGCAGTTGAAGTCATATATTCTATGAATATTAAATAATAACAGCTGCAGGATCAGAATGTGACGTCTGTTCTTTCCGAACAGACGCCACATGTATATATATAATATGACGGTGACGGGCAATGATCCTATATGGGGAGGGGTGGGCAAGTTTGAAGCCCTTACTCTTACGGGAATTAGTTAAACTACGAGTTTGAGTACTATGGGCATGGCGAAGCTGGGAATTTGTATCTGACGGGAGGCGTGCATGGGTAGTCCTTGCAGGTGCGGTGATCACTGTGTCCCCAGTGGTGTAGGGGTCAGCGCAACTGCCTAGAAAGCAGGAGACCCGGGTTCGAATCCCGGCTGGGTACACATTTTCAGCTTTGCCCAATAGCAGTTGAAGTCATATATTCTATGAATATTAAATAATAACAGCTGCAGGATCAGAATGTGACGTCTGTTCTTTCCGAACAGACGCCACATGTATACATCTATTTACAGTCCTTAAATATGTTCACACGCTCTTATTTTCGCTGACTATATATATACTTTCTCCATTACGTTTCTCCAATTGGCTTCGTTGCCTGTACTACTTTTATTTGTTCCACGTTTTGATAAGTAGTTTACTCCGCCCAAAGAATTATGTTTTGCAATAACCTCGAATTACATTTGATAAAAACTACTTTTTACAATCATTTGAACTACTCTATTATAGAAGTTCTTTCGATGAAGTGCAGAGTTTAATTATGCCTTACTACATGCAATGATCACTCACTTTCGTAGTTACATTTTCAGAATTTCACCACCTTTTTATTAATGAAGGATGTAAGATCAATGCTAATATTGTACTTGTATGTCAGACTTTTAATACGTTTAAAAAAAGAGAGACAGTGATAATATTACATCACATTTGTCAGCTTGAGCAGCGTAAATTTATTCCAGTGCACTTATTGAAACGTAGTACGTAAGAAGGTACAGAAAATGTGCCAAAAACAGAATTTTTTAATGAATCATCCTATCACTAAATGTAGTACCAGCTTAAAAGGAAAAAAGTCCCACTGCTAGCGAATTTGTCATTTTGAAATAGTCATATGACGTGTGTCTTTATATATATATATATATATATATATATATATATATATATATATATATATATATATATATATATATATATATATATAAATGTAAGAAGGCTGTCATTTATTCGTAGATATGCATTGTAAAGTTGACTTGCAAGCAATATGACATTGCATGACATACACAAACAGTTTCGGTTTGTGCTCTTACACCAATAATTTCAAAATTACTGGAATGCGGGAGGCTTTTTCCATTTTGCGGGACATTTTCAGTAATTATACTAATGCGGGACAACGAGTCCAAATACGGGACTGTCCCGCAGAATCAGGTACGGTTAGCCGCGTTATTTTAAATAGTTCTGTCTAATCACTGAGTACGTTGCTGGAATCTTCCCTCAATGAACAAAAGGTCTCATTTTCTTCCAAACTGAATAACAACCAACCTTTGTCCTCATAGTGCACGACCTTCAAACTATCACTTATGGATCCCAGTGAATGTTGGAAACGTGTTTTATTATATACTAGCTGCAAGTATCCGGCTTTGCCTGGGTTTAAAATAAGATTTTCTGTAGAAGCGTACAAAACCGTTTATTTTCATGTAATAAAAGAGGGGGTGGGGGTTTTCATTATCACACGGCTTAGAACAGGCACATGACCAGAGTGAGATTGAGATGGAACGAAACCTATTTAAGAACCTTCCCCATTTAATTTTGTGTACGTGTACCAAATTTCACGTTATTTGGTTGTCTGGATCTTGAGTTATAAGGGAACAGACAACATGCGTCTTATATGTATAGAGATTGCAATCGTAGTCTGTAAGTAAAGTACTCTCCCCCATGCACCGAACGAAATTTTATGTAGACAGTAACCTTCATCTTGTTTTCAAGGTCAAGTGTACAAAACTTCATCAAGATCGGAGCAAAACTGTGGATTTTGGCAAAATCCGTAAGAACCCTCCACCATGCACTGAACGAAATTTTATGTAGACAGTGCCCTTCCTCTTGTTTTGAAGGTCAATTGTGCAAATTTTCATTAAGATTTTTGCGAAGATATAGATTTACACGGACACATTGAAAACGCACATTTTTCCTCAAATTTTCCGGTTGATTTTCCAAAAAATGAAACGAAATCTGTTTAAGAACCTTCCCCATGTAATTTTGTGAACGTGTTCAAAATTTCACGTTATTTGGTTGTCTGGATCTTGAGTTAGAAGAGAACAGACAGAGAGAGAACAAATTCGTCTTATAAGTATACAGACTTCACAATAACAAGATAAAAAGTGGAAGCAGTTACTTCCACAAAATATCTGAGAGTGGACAGTAGGGACGATTTGAAATGAAAGGACCATATTAAATGAGTGTTGGGTAAGATAGATGCCAGAGAGATTCATTGGAAGAATTCTCGGGAAGTGTAGTCCATTAACAAAGGAAGTAGTTTACAAAACTCTCGTTCGTTCAACGCTTGAGTATTGCTCATCAGTGTGGGATCCGTACTTCAGAGTAATAGAAGACATAGAGAAGATCCTACGGAGAGCAGCACGCCTCGATACGGGCTTATTCAGTAAGCGCGAAAGCGTCACAGAGGTGATCAGGAGACTACGGTGGCAGACACTGCAAGAGAGACGTTGTGTATCGCGCTTCGGGCTTCTGTCAAATTTACGAGAGCCTACATTTCATGTAGAGTCAACCAGTATATTGCTTTCTGCTACATACGAGGGTGGATAAAAGTTCGCTACGTAGCTAACATTCTAGGCATCTCAACTAAACGAGTGCATTACATCCTCCATGAAGAAGCTCTGTGTGCGATTGGTGCCGCGCCTGCTCACTTTGGACCAAAAACGGAAACGAAAGAAACATTTCTGCTCAGAATCTCACACTGTTCAGGCGCAATCCACAGGAATTTTGCGCAGATTCATAACTTTGGATGAAACTTGAACCCCACATTACACTCCAGAAACCAAACAACAGTCCAAACAATGGACTAAGAGTGTGTAGAGTGCACCAAAGAAGGCGAAGACTGTTTTGTCAGCTGGAATGGTGACGACCACTGTCTTTTGGGATACCAAGGGTATAATCCTGAAAGATTATTTCGAAAAAGGCAGATCCATAGCTGGGTCCTAATATGCTGTTCTGCTGGATCGTTTGAAACAGGAACTAATTGAATATCGTCGAAGATTGGCCGGAAGAAAGTGTTGTTTTAACAAGACAAGCTCCAGCTCACACAGCAGCTATCGCAATGGCAAAAGTTCACGACTTGGGATTCGAATTGGTTCCTCACCCACCATATTCACCAGACTTGGCTCCGAGTGACTTCTTCTTACTCTCAAACTTCAAAATGTGGCTTTGTGGGAAGAAATTTTCATCGAATGAGTAAGTGTCCGCCGCTGTGACAGACTATTTTGCAGAGTTTGACAAAGCCTACTTTGCCGATGGGTTTAAAAAATTTGAAACTCGCTGGACCACGTGTATAGCCTCGCAAGGAGACTACGTCGAGAAATAAAGTGTGTTTTCGCCTTTAAAACAATTTTTTATTCTCGTTTTACCAGACTTATCAAACTGCTCTCGTATATCTCACGAAGCGACCACAAGGGTAAGATTAGAGACAATAGGAACCGCACGGAGGCATACAGGCAATCACTTTTTTTTTTAATTCAAATGTTCAATTGTTTGTAAATCTGTGGGACCTAACTACTGCGGTTATCAATCCCTAGGCTTACAGACTACTAAAACTACAGTAAACGAACCTAAGGACAACACATAAATCCATGCCCAAGGCCGGACTCGACCCTCCGACGGCGAGGAACCGCGCGCTCCGCAGCAAGGCGCCTTAGACCTCTCGGCCACTCTAAAATCATTTTTCTACGCACCATACGTGACCGGAACAGGATGTAGTGACAATGGTACGCAGCAAAGTACCCTCCACCACACACCGTGATGTGGCTTGTAGAGTATAAGTGTAGATATAGTACAATGATAAAAAAGCACTAACATCAAATAGTCAAACGTAATAATTAACTGACTGAATTACCCGGCCCCAATCGCTTGTAGGTATGCCGCCTGTATATTCAGCTTCTTCTGGCGAGACAAGAAAAGGTCACTCAACTTTATTCGCAGCTCGTCAATGTAAGCAAGTGCCACAACAAAATGCGGCGTCATAGTGATAAAGCAGCAATAGTGCGCCAATAGCAGTGATCTGCAGTAAGTTGAGTCACACTCAGCCTATCTGCGAGCAGCGATTACATACAGTGAGATGCCTAATGCTGGCACATTCTAGGCCTTGTAAATTCGACAAAGAAGTCTTTAATGCTTATACAGAGGAAGTAATGCTATTAAGTCAGTTACTTTTCTAAATCCCTTTACATTTTTAAATATCCGTAAAAAACTGAAATAGTACTCCCTAAATGAAATAATCATTACTTATAAGCCACAGACGGAACAAGGCTGGGCAGATTACAAATTTTGCAGTAATGCCTTACCACGATAACTGCAGCACGAAGCCACAAACACTACCAGTATATTAGTATATTAAAGGGTAGTGATCAGTAAGCATTGCCTAAGGAAACAATAACTTTAATCACACCTTAACACGCGATAGGTATCTGAAACTCACGTGTTGGTCACATCTAAAATACGTGAAAAACAATTTAAAAATGAAGCACTGAAATCTACACTTTCATTAAAAAAAAAAAATCATATACAACGAAGTTATTTTTTGCAAGCAATTTTCAAATTCCGTTATCAATCAATTGGTAAAAGCTGTGGCCACAACTAGGCCCTATAAAGACACAGTCAGCGAAATTACTTTAGTAAGATTTACTGAAACAACTACACCAAAAGACACTCGGCAAATGCGAAGTGCTTAATATTAATCATTAAAAGGTTCTGCCGTAGTAGCCCCACACAACGCACAGCTTAGGGACTGATGACCAACGTAGTCAAGTCCTTTAGATTTACAATCATTTGAACATTTGGTCAACAAAACATACGATTACCACGTTCGATCCACTTGTAACCGTGATTTTCATCCAAATTATTTCACATTCTGATTCTGCACTAAACTCACTCGATATTTTTATCGCTATAAATACGCCTCAATCTTCAGTATTCAGCCTGTCTCAGCGATATACGTTGCAGTATGAGTTACGTATTTCATTACTATTGATATCTGCTTTCAGCCCCTAACTTCGTCCCTAAATCTATGTCGGCATCATTTATGTCAGAGCAGTTCAAGGATATTCCCATATACACTCCTCAGTCAGTAGTTACTATTTTACCTTTTTCTTTGTCGAATGCTGTCCTTTCTGTGATCAGGAGGCATTTTAGTGGGACCGTGGAGGTATTTCTCTGTCCTCAAATATCCACATGGATAAAAATTGTCTCTGCCTGTCGAGTACTTGTGAACATCAACTTGATGGCGATGAACAGCAGATGTGTGAACGATCTTACTTTAAAACCTAAGGGTCGACAATTAGATTTATGGAATTTCTAGATTTCAATGTATCCTCTGTGCTTAGAATTGGTTTTCCATCTGAGCTCTTAATATTCATAGAGCTGCTTTCCTTATCTCAAAAGTCCGTTATTTTCTAGTAGGCGGTTTCTCCCAGTTATACATTCTTTAGCGGACTTGCATTTGTCCTCTAGCCACTCCTGTTTAGCCATTTTTCACTCTCTGCCAGTATCATTTTTTATTCGTCTGTACTTCATTTTATCCAGTGTTTTCCTGTGATTCCATGGACTTTTTCCAGATCTTGTCTTTCTAGCCACTTCCTACACTATTTAATCTCTCAAAGCAACCCATTCATCTAATGTGCTACTTACGCCCGTTTCCGTTAATTGTTGCCTAAAGTTCCCTTTGAAACTCACAACTTCAGGTTCCTTCGATTTATCCAAATCCCATATCCATATTTTCCACTTTCAGTCAGTTTATTCAATTTCAGTCTATAGTTCGTAACCTATTAGTTATGGTCAATGAATCTATGCCTTACCACTAGAAAATCAGTCTGGTACTTTCCAGAGTCTCCTGGTCATTTCTACACATACAGCCTTCCTTCGCGATCTATAATCCAAGTGTTTGTTATGTTTAAATTATGTTCCGTGCAAAATTTTATCTGGCGGCTTCCTCTTTCATGCCCCTTCCCCAGCCCATATTCTGCCACTATTTTCCTTCCTTCCTTTTATTACTACCGAATTCCAGTCTCCCATCATAATAAAGTTTTCCTCTCCGTTAATTGGTGAATATTTTCGTTTACCTCCTCATACTTTTTTTCAATATCCTCAATCATCGCCAGAGCTAGTTGGCACATAATCTTGTACCACTGTGGTGGGTGTTGGCTTTGTATCTAGGATACGGTAATGCGATAGCTGTGCTATTGATAGAATTTTATCCGCATTCATGTTTTCTTATTCATAAGTAGACCTATTACTGCTTCATCCCCAACTGATTTCGTATTTATAACCCTATACTCAAGCATTCACCTCACCAGAAATAATAATCATCTTTCCACCGAACTTCACTAATCCCCAACATATCTAACTTAAACTCATATGCTGCTCATCACCCGAGAGTTTATAACTTAATGGACATGAAGAATAAAATTGTTGATACAGGAGTTAAAACTTTGAGAGTTTAAAACTTGAACAAGTAGAGAATGTTGAATATATATCGAACAATAAAGATGATAAAAATATGTAGTTTGACTACGATAAAAACACATGTTAGAACAGTGTACTGGACATGATGAGACACTGATTAAAGTGACAAATGCGACACTTGTCTTAATACGGAGTACGCGCTGTTAAAATACACTGGGGACACAAAACTGTACGAAGCACTGATTAAAACTTGATCGTACGGAGAATACAGCAGGGGAACTTCAAGCTATCCATTCCACTTTTTTAAATTTTCTAACCTCTCTCACATGATCATGTGAGTATTTACATGCGATGACCGTGTCAAGTTCATCTGCTTCATCGCAGATGCGGTACAAACGTTCGCCCTCGTACGGAAATCAGATTTAAAAAAATGTTCAAATGTTTGTATAGTCTATGGGACTTAACTACGGGGTCATCAGTCCCTAAACTTACAAACTACTTATGAACTACCTAAGACTAAGGAGGGCACAAATATCCATGCCCGAGAGGGGATTCGAACCCCCGACCGTAGTGGCCGTGCAGACCGTGACTGAAGCGCCTCAGTCTCCTTGGGCCACCGCGGGCGGCACGGAAATCAGAAATGGCGAGTATCTACATCTACACTTATATATCTACGTATTTATTCTGCAAAGTATATTTAAGTACCTGGCAGAGTTCGTGGGCGATGGGGGCGCTAGGCCATAGTGTAAGACTTGTGGGAATTTGAGGCGGACGGGAGGCGAGCGCGGGTAGCCAAGTGGTTAAGACGACCGCTGGCCCAAGCGGGAGACCCGGGTTTGAATTCCGCCCCGGCTCATTTTTCACTTGTCGCCACTAAGTTATTTCAGTGTCCTAGTGGAGCTAAAGTCTTTCCTTTCCTTCCGCATCATCCTTCCTTCCCTTCCTTAAGTATAATAATTTGCAAATTGAGTTATAAATTGCTTAGCCCTGCAGAGGAAAGGAGGGTGGGGGCGAGACATGTTCGTAACGAGAAGAAATCCTACAGATATAAGAACAGTGGTGGTACGTCGTTAGTTCCCGAATTGTTGAAATCTCATGATACATTTCTCTCCGAAGAACGTTTTATTTTTCAAAGAATGCGCTCTCCAGATTGTAATGCCTCAACGTGTTAGAAAAAATTATGGTAGTTGCGTGATATTTGTGTTTCCCAAGTTTGATACTAACGAAAACGGAGCACAGGAGTTATGTGATATGTGGCATCAAGAAGAGGTTTATTTCTACAAAAAATAAAAATAAATAAATAAACAATTTGCGACAGTCTGATACATTAGGGCCGGCCGCGGTGGCCGAGGGGACTAAGGCGCTCCAGTCACGGTCTGCACGACCACTACGGTCGGGGGTTCGAATCCCCCCTCGGGCATGGATATTTGTGCCGTTCTAGTTCGTAAGTAGTTCATAATTAGTTTGTAAGTTTAGGGACTGATGACCCCGTAATTAAGTCCCATAGACTGTACAAACATTTGAACATTTTGATACATTAGGGCCGATTGTATAAACATCGCTGACTGGAGATCAGATCTGACGTTAGTACCGAAATTAAACTCTATTCAGCTCTCCGCTCCATTGTATAACGCCAAGCCTAGATTCGCCGAAGCTAGCTCAGAACTGATCGTAGTTATCTGGGAAGATGTTTGTCGATACACAGGTTAGATCACTCTTGCAAAAGAAAAGAAAAAAGCATGCCAAATTTAAACGGACACAAAATGCTCAAGACTGGCAGTCTTTTACAGAAATTCGAAATTTAACTCCAGTGCAAGAAGCTTATAACAAATTCCACAACGAAACCCTGTCGCGTAATTTAATAGATAATCCTAAGAAATTGTGGTCTTACATAAAGTATACTAGCGGTAAAACACAATCAAAACCTTCATTAAGCGATAGTGGCGGTGATGCTATTTATGACAGTTCTACTACAGCAGAATCGCTTAACACAGTCTTCCGAAATTCCTTCACGAAAGAAGACGAAGCAAATATTCCAGAATTCGTATCAAGAACAGCTGCTGCCAGCATGCGTAATTTACAAGTTGGTACCCCTGCTGTGTTAAAGCACTTAAATGACTTAACAAAAGTAAGTCCCCCGGTCCCGATTGTATACCAACTATTAGTTTCCTTTCAGAGTATGCTGATGCAATAGCCCCACACCTGGTTATCATGTAAAACCGCTCACTCAGCGAACGTTCCATATCCGAAGACCGAAAAGTTGCACAGGTTACGCCAGTATTCAAGAAAGGCAATAGGAGTGATCCGCCTATATGAATGACGTCGGTTTGCAGCAGGATTTTTAGAACATATACTTTCCTCAAATATTATGAATTACCTCGAATAGAACGACCTATTGGCCCACACTCAACACGCATTCAGAATGTATCATTCTTGTGAAACACGGCTAGCTCTTTACTCATATGATGGGATGAGTGTTATAGACAACGGATGTCAAATAGATTCCGTATTTCTAGATTTCCGGAAGGCTTTCGACACTGTACCTCACAAGCGTCTTCTAATCAAACAGCGTGCTTATGGAATATCGCAATGGTGCGATTGGATTCGTGATTTCCTGTCAGAAAGGAAATAGTACGTTGATATAGACGGAAAGTCATCGAGTAGAACTGAAGTGATATCTAGCGTTCCCTAGGGAAGTGTTATAGGGCCCCTACTGTTCCTTATTTTTATAAACGAATTTGGAGACAATATGAGTGGCTCTCTTAGGTTGTTCGCGGATGATGCTGTCATTTATGGGTTAGTTAAGTCACCAGAAGATCAAAAGCAACAGCAAAATGATTTAGATAAGATATCTGCATGATGCAAAAAAATGGCAATTGACCCTTAATAATGAGAAGTGTGAAGTCATCCATATGACCGCTAAAAGAAGCTCGTTAAATTTCAGTTAGACGATAAATCAGTCAAAACTACAGGCCGTAAATTCAACTAAATATCTAGGAATAACTAGTACAAACAACTTAAATTGGAAAGACACACAGAAAATATTGTAGGGAAGGGAAACCTAAGACTACGTTTCGTTATCAGAACACTTAGAAGATGTAACAGTTCTACTAAAGAAACTGCATCCACCACACATGTGCGTCCTATTTTGGAGTATTGTTGCGCATTGTGGGATCCCCTCCACGTGGGATTGACAGGAGATTTAGATAAAGTACAGAGAAGGGCAACTCGTTTTGTATTATCGCGATATAGGACCGAGAGTGTCACGGAAATGATGTACGAGTTGGGGTGGACATCATTAAAGCAAAGGCGTTACTCGTTGCGACGAGATCTGTTTGCGAAATTTATTTCACCAACTTTATCCTCCGAATGCGAACATATTTTGTTAGCACCCAACTCTATAGGAAGACATGGTCATCAAAACAAAATAAGAGAAATCGGATCGGAAACGGACAGATTTAGTTGTTCCTTTTTCCCGCGAGCTATTAGAGAATGGAACTGTAGCGAAACAGCATAAAAGCCGTTCGATGAACCTTCTCCCATGCTCTTCAATGTGACTTGCAGAGCATTTATGTAGATGTAGATGATACAGCTAAAATTAGCTATTGACTAGATTATTGCGCTTCGAGCGCAGATATTAATCGATACACAATATGTGTTATCGAAGCTTACTGTTGGCAATATGGAAAGAAGGAAATAGAAAAAAGGGCGCTCTTCAAACTTCTCCCAAAACGAAAATAGTTTTTATTCCAAACATCGTTTTGTGACGATATAAGGTCTCAAAAGACCCGAAAAATGTTCTGATAATGGACAGTTAGCTAATTATTGGAATGGCTTGTTATAGTATGGTAGTGTTGTTATAATTATCATTTACGAACCATGCAGTAGTATTATAGGGAAAACACATTCAGGATATAAGTAGATTCGAAACTGTAAACTTTTACTCCAGAGACTGCGTCCCAACCGCTGTGCCACGAGATTGGATGTTAATTTCTTTAGCAGTACTATATTGAGAAAGGCTTAGCTACGTTAAATTCATCAGTGTGTACGCAATTATTGCAGAAGGATGTATTCAGTAGTTAAAATGTATACGAACTGTACAGTTACTGCTACTCGAGCTGAGACATTACATATAAGAGATCATCGGGTCTTATTATTTTCTGAAACTTAAATATTCACCGCAATAATTTTAAATTTTCTTTCCTTAGTGTGTTGCCAGTGTATACATGGCGAGGCACTTAAAACTGTTTTACGGAATATTTGGAAAAATACAAATCGGATTAAAAAAAGTTATAATGAAAGTTCACCTCAAAGAGGACCATCTATTAACATAAAGCTTGATCCCCCTCCAACAGCCCTATTTTTTATTCCAATCAAATGTTTGTAATCTTATGGGACTCAACGATTTAGGTTATCAGTCCCTAGACTTACAAACTACTTAAACTACTCAAACTTAGGACGACAAATTTACCCATGCCCGAAGGATGACTCGAAGCTCCGTCGGAGAACGGCCGGGCGTAACGTAGTAAGGCTCTTTGGTGCTCTCGGCTATTCCGCTGGGGCTAATATTATTTTTTTCTTATTGCGTATTTGAATTCTCCGTAACTTTGTGTGAAAGATATTTTTCGATTTTTTGTGTCCCAACTTCGTCGCCGCTTTTGTGTCCCAGCCTCGTCGTAGGTGTCGGTGGCCGAGTGGAACGAGACCGACACGCTGGTGCAGGTACGGAGGGGAGCAGCCAGAAACTATAAACACTCGAGTAAATTAGAAAGATATATATTGCACAGAATGTAACAATACTTAACTTTTACATAGTACTGCAGAATGTTGATACATAGTTGTTGGAGGCCTGCCTAGTGCCTGTACAATAGCGAAGTCTTCAATCGTGCCTATCTGATTACGAAGGTCGTAACTGTTTGCTAGCTCAGTCCGAAGTGCGAAGTCCTTCAGTGGTGGCCACGAGCGGAGTTGTCGCAGAGGGCGCTCGTGGCTGTCGTTGTGAGAACGCCGCGCTGTGCGTGCATGGCGGCGCGCGGCGAAAGTAAGTGGCGCGCACTTTGTACTTGTGCGACACCACACCCCTCCCCCCCAAACCGCCGCGCCGTCGTGGCGTAGGGCTGAGGGCCACGGCGACGGCACTGGGAGGAGGGCCTGGGCGGGGGCGTTACTGGTGGGACGGGCGTCGTAGCTGAGGCCGGGATCGAGACGCCGTCCGCGCCCCGGCATCCGCCTTGCGATCCTCCAGGGAACCCGCCGAAACCTGGGGAAGGGCGCCCGCCCCCGCCCAGAGGGAGCAGGTCATCTTCTTCTGAGGTGCGTGGCCCAAGCTGGGGGGGCCCGCACGGTCCCGGAGTCCCTCTCGGTGACGCTGTCATCTGCGGCGGCGACAGCGGCGGCGACGACTGCGTCGGATGTACGTCGACGTCCATAGGGAGCTCGTAGTCCGGGGACGAACGATGTGGCTGTGCTCCCTGGCGGTGAACTGGGTCTGGAATCAAGAAACCGGAGACAGGATCGCGCGGTCTGTGCAGGCGCAATTGGTTTGCGTGGCGCCGCAGCTCCGACCCTGTGGAAGAACGTACAACAAACATATTGCGCCCAAGCACGCGTTGAATGGTGCCCGGCAACCATGTCTTCTTGTTTCCAGCAAACACCCTGTACAGCACCGGCGTGGAAACCTGAAAACGCGTAGCGCCATACGAACCGACTCGGTGCGTGGGAGGCTGCAGCAGGTGAAGGAGAGTGCGGTGACGGCGGCCGTGTAGCAGCTCGGCAGGAGACGGGCCGTCACGTGGCATGCACCGATACGTAGACAGGAAAATTTGAAGAGCTTGCTGCCTGGAGTGCTGACCTTTCATCTTCTCCATGTGAGACTTGAATGTTCGAACGAAACGTTCTGCTTCACCATTGGACTGAGGGTGAAAAGGTGCGGTGGTGATATGCTGAATGCCATTCACACGACAAAACTGTTGAAATTCCGCACTAACAAACTGAGGTCCATTGTCACTGACGATAGTTTCAGGCAAGCCTTCGATGCAAAACACTGATGTTAAGGCACTGATTGTACTAGACGCCGTCGTTGAGTTCATGGCAATCACAAAAGAAAACTTGCTGAAAGCGTCTACAACGATTAACCAGCGCGTATTCCAGAAAGGTCCGGCAAAGTCAATATGTAAACGTTGCCATGGTCCCTTGGGGCGTGGCCAGTCTGAGAAACGTTGCGGAGGAGCCGCCTGATGCTCCGCACAAACCGTACACTGTGACGTCATGCTCTCTATCTGAGCGTCCATACCAACCCAGGTACAATGACGTCTGGCCAGTTGCTTTGTCCTAACAATACCCCAATGTCCTTGATGCAGGAGGCGTAACACTTCTCGTTGCAGGGAACGAGGAACAATCACTCTTGCTTGGTCGTTGTCCGTATGTAACAACAGAACACCCTGACTTAAAGATAATGCATGACGTTGTGCAAAATAACGTCGAACCAGAGGCCGATCAATGTCTTTGGCTCTGGCAGGCCACCCTGAGCGAACAAAACGTGCTACCACACTTAGGTCTGCATCCGCAGCTGTTTCCTGTGCAACCCGACGAGAGTTCAAAGGAAAGTCTGCGACAGCGGAAGCATCTCTGGAGTCTATCTGACAACATGCCATTTCTGAAGAATCAAACGACACATCCTGGCCAACCGGAAGTCGGGAAAGTGTGTCCGCGTTAGCATGTTTAGTGGTAGGTCGGTACAAAATCTCATACTGATAATTAGACAGTATTAAGGACCATCTCTGAAGCTTTTGTGCCGTACGTGGCGGAATCGGCTTTGTGGGTGAGAACAACGACGTGAGAGGCTTGTGGTCTGTCAACAAATAGAATTTTCTGCCATACAGATAATGATGAAACTTTGTGACGCCGTAAATGATTGATAAGGCCTCCTTTTCTATCTGACTAATTCTGTTGCGTCGGCGTCAGTAGCTTGGATGCAAAGGCAATAGGACGATCATGACATCCAATACGATGTGACAGAACTGCGCCGACACCGTACGATGAGGCGTCAACTGCTAACACTACAGGCTTCTGTGGGTCAAAGGGAATCAAACATGCATCACTGAGTAGTGCAGACTTTAATTTGTCAAAGGCAACCTGACAATCTTTGGACCATACAAAAGGAACATTCTTCCTACGTAAGTGATGCAGTGGAGCTGCAATCTGAGAGGCATTGGGAATAAATCTGAAATAATAGTTAAGCTTTCCCATCACTGCTTGCAATTCATGCACATTCTTAGGAGGAGGCAAGTCTTTGATTGCTCGAAGATGTGACTGTAAGGGATGGATTCCTTGGGCATTAATCACATGGCCTAGGTACTCTATTTCAGTCTGGAAAAACGAACACTTTGCTTTATTGCAACGTAGACCTGCTGCAGTCAAAACTTTGAAAAGGCACTCCAGGTTTGCTAAATGTTCTTCAACTGTACGTCCGGACACCACAATGTCATCTAAATAGTTCGAGCAACACGGTACAGAAACTGTCAGCTGTTCCAAGAAACGCTGAAAAATAGCGGGAGCGGAAGAACTGCCAAAGGGTAAGCGTTGAAATTGAAAAAGGCCCATGTGAGTATTAATGACGAAAAACTTTTTTGACTCGTCATCAAGTGGAATCTGTAAGTATGCCTCTGCTAAATCAATCTTGGAAAAGAAGCGAGACTGTCCTAATTTGTCCATCA
Organism: Locusta migratoria; assembly: GCA_026315105.1. NCBI lineage: Eukaryota > Metazoa > Arthropoda > Insecta > Orthoptera > Acrididae > Locusta > Locusta migratoria. Next base: position 853,361,610 of record CM048744.1, on the reverse strand, counting down.
GTTCGTCAGGTCTGGGCAGGGGGTAAGTGTCTACAATTGTTTGACTGTTCACTGTTGATTTGAAGTCCGCACAGAGACGAAGTTTTCCTGACGGTTTGGGTATAATTACTATAGGCGAGGCCCACTGACTCGTAGAAACAGGAGAAATCACCCCACTATCTTGCCAACGTTTAAGTTCTTCGGCAACTGTATCACGCAAGGCGATAGGCACTGGTCTAGCTTTACGAAATTTTGGAACTGCAGATTCTTTTAAAGTCACATGTGCCACGAAGTCTTTTGCACAACCTAGTTCCGGCGAAAACAAGTCACTATATTTGTCACATAAAGCATTGATTTTGTCCTGAGGCACTACTGACGAAATTTGAAGCACATCTCTTTGAATTGATAAGCCAAACAAGTCAAAAGCATCTAGTCCAAAAATGTTCTGTGTAGATCTGGCCTGAAGAACAACAAAAGCAACTGTTTTCGTAACACCCTGAAAAGAGGCAGGCATGCTACACGTTCCTAGTATGGGAATATTTTCACCTGTATAAGCTGTTAACACTTGCTGTGACGGCGACAATTTTGGCGAACCCAGAAGTTCATAAGTATCTTTATTAATTAATGTAACAGCGGAACCAGTATCAAGCTGAAATTGCACAGTCTTATTTTCTATAGAGAGAGTAACAAACAGCTTGTGCTTCTGGCGCACGACCGGTGCGCGAATGTGGGCAACGTCTAATACATATTGTTTTCTGCGCTTGCGCGGGTTGCGTGCGGTAGGAAGCGGCGCATACTCGGCACACAGGGGAGTAACCACACTGTCACTAGATGACACTACCGCCGGATCGGCGTCCGCGCAATGCGAGGCTACTGCACTAAAATTACTTTGAGTAGCTACACCAATTCTACTGTCACTAGCTACACAGTACTGGGCACTATTACAATTAGAAGTTTTCACTACAGGAATGCACTGTTCATAGTCATTTTGCTTGTCCCGAACCCTTTTCCGTTGCACTGTTTTACGCGCTCGTCGGCGCTTGCTACGTGGTGCACTATATAGTTTTGCCATAGGCGCAGAACTACTTTCTTGCAATTGAGATCCAAAGTAAGCACTGTTCAATTCCACAGCCCGTATAACATTTACAGAATGAACTGTTCTCGCACTCTGCGAAGCACCGTTTCTAACGGCACCGTTCTTTGAGTTTTTAATTTGCATACACACGGACTGTACATGTCCCAATTTGCCACATTGATAACAGGTTGCGTTGCGACTAGGGCAATGAGCACGCTTGTGGCGAGACACACACTGGGGGCAAGATTTACGTACATGTTTCTGAAATGAGCGTTGGCGCCCGTTATTCAAATTACTGTGTCTAACACTACGGGGCGACCTTTGCGTCGCACCTTTACACTGGCTACTGTTCACTGTCTGTTCAGCACGGCCTGTAGAATTTAAAGAATCACAAGTGCTATACTGAGAACTACGGCTAGGAAAGCGTCCGTTGCGGCGCACTGAATTAACACTGTGGCTTTGCATTTCTACATCTGCTAAGTCAAAAGTATCATGCGCATCTATAAGCTGCAGTACACTGTCTAATGAAGGGTCTGACTGTTTCAGAATTGCTGCCCTAATTCTGGGGTCCTGAATGTTCTGCGTAATCGCATCCCTCAACATAACGTCACTATACGAAAGTCCACAAGAGCAAGTAAATTTACATTGGCGGGTTAAGCCCTTCAATTCCGTAATCCACTCTTGGTGTGACTGCTGCGGTAATTTTTTAAGTCTGAAAAATCGGTACCGTGCAGCGGCTACAAGAACTTTTCTCTCATAATGAGCATTCAGTGCCTCTACTATTTGTTCAAAGTCTACATCACGCGGAGATGCTTGCGGGAATAGTTTCTGCAGTAATACGAAGGTTTTGGGGCCCACCACAGATAATAGCAGATGCTTCACTTTCTGACCTGTAATTTGATGAGCCGTGACGAGTTCTTGAAACTGTGCGAAGTAGTCGCTCCATTCTTCCTCACGTTCGTTGTACTGGCGGAACGTCGGAAGCGGTGCGGCGGCAGGTGTGGGCTGCTGATGCGACGGCTGTTGTTGTTGGTGAGCAGCCTGTGTCGTCAACTGCGACACGGCCTGGAGAAGCTGGGTAATTTGCGCCGTCTGTAACTGAATAATTTCCATTAAGTTTGGGTTCGGGGTAGTGGCCATGCTGACCGATTAGGCGCCGCGCATACAAGTAAATTAGATAACACACAAATGCAATATGAAAGAGGACGCTCTGCAACAAAAAAGTCCACAAAATACGTAACAGAATATGTTCCCCCAAAAATCTTATATTAAGGGTGGGTGGGCGGGAGCAATTTCTGCGTGCTCCGACTGCTCCTGTCTGGCTGCTGCAAGCGCGCTGGTCCAAGGTTCTATCACTCCTCGTCGCCACTTTTGTGTCCCAACTTCGTCGCCGCTTTTGTGTCCCAGCCTCGTCGTAGGTGTCGGTGGCCGAGTGGAACGAGACCGACACGCTGGTGCAGGTACGGAGGGGAGCAGCCAGAAACTATAAACACTCGAGTAAATTAGAAAGATATATATTGCACAGAATGTAACAATACTTAACTTTTACATAGTACTGCAGAATGTTGATACATAGTTGTTGGAGGCCTGCCTAGTGCCTGTACAATAGCGAAGTCTTCAATCGTGCCTATCTGATTACGAAGGTCGTAACTGTTTGCTAGCTCAGTCCGAAGTGCGAAGTCCTTCAGTGGTGGCCACGAGCGGAGTTGTCGCAGAGGGCGCTCGTGGCTGTCGTTGTGAGAACGCCGCGCCGTGCGTGCATGGCGGCGCGCGGCGAAAGTAAGTGGCGCGCACTTTGTACTTGTGCGACACCACACGATTCATGTCAGATGCCGCTGTAATTAGCAAAAATAAAACTGGGTAAACATTGTTTAAAAACGGTAATATATCGAACAAATAGACATCTGACTTTCTCTAGGTTGAACTATTTCAGTTTAAGCAAACAGCAGGACAATACTGCGAAAAGTCGTTACAGAAGATACATTGCTATTAGGAATGACTAGCATACCTTTGTCGACATTTCTATGAGCCTCAAAGTGCGAGGAAATGATATCTACTCTCTCTGCAAACGTTAACATTGCGTAGAGATGTGTACAGTCCAAATCATTGAAGTACAATGACTGAGTGCATGATTACTAGACAGCGGATCTTTAGGTTGAAACCTATTCTTTTCCTGCGTTCCTACTTTCAAATTAATTTGTACTTGGGCGTTTAATGACTAATTAAAACCGAAACAGCTAATTTTATAGCACCCAAAATAACCTGATTGGACGATAACGCCTATTTTTTGCCTAATTCAGCTGTAAAATCCTAAAAGGAACCTATTTATTCTATTTTCAAAGGACTTCGATAAATGAAAGGCAGGAACACTGAAATCGACATTTAAAAAAAAATTTGTCATTCGTTTGTGCCGACAAAGTTAACGTTGCGTAAAAATTATGGGGTCTCTCACGGACGCACTGCAAAGAATCCGATAGGGTGTTACTGAGTCTTGCATATGGCTTCCTGTGCATGAAACTACAGCACATTAAAAAACTGATTGTTGGCAATCTAGACCCAGGTGCGCCATTTATAGCATATTTGATTTGTTCAAAGCAAAGGCCAAAGACTAAGGAACAAATAACAGCACACCTTGTCAACACTGGGTTGAAGGTGCTATATTCAAATGGCATAGATGAAAATAAAGCTTTGAAAAAGCAACACAATTACTGGAAGAGCTCTCAGTTCAGCGGAACTAGGCCTACATTAGAGCCAATGCACGTTTATGGCGACAGTTATTTCCGAATTAGAAGGCTCATGTAGATCAATCTACGACAATATTGCTTTTTATGGAGGAAGTAAGAAGGGAAATTAATGGAGCGGGAGGAAAAGTATGGGGAAATATTCAGCAGGTTTCCAGAACAACACCGGTGTGAAGGGCCTTTACGGAAAATGCAGTCGCACTGAATGCAGCACGTCTGTCCTAAAAGTACCGAAAGTGAAGTGCGGCACATCGTTGATGTACAACATTCATTCTCGCCACATCGTGGCTTTTCTCTGCAAAACCTACAAATGGTTAAGTCATTCACTGTGAAGCCAGTTATGGTCTGAATATTTGAAACCATCCGTTTATTTAGCGTTTCTTAAAATTGCTTAGACCTATATAATAATCTGCATTGTATTGTTATCTCCGAAAACTATAAAGGTTTGGTGTCAGTTTGATCATTAATTTTGTGTGATGTTTATCTTATTGTAAGCGAATAAAAATTTGCTCACAAGTCAACTCTACGTATTTTACTTTATGTTTATTTCGCCAGATGTTCTTTTCAGGACCTATTTTAGATTTTATTGGGTAATGAAAGCGCCTATTTTAGTCACCTAAAGTGCTCTTTTGTGACCTATAAATCCGCGGTCTAATGATCACAGTCTGTTTTTCATTCGATTGTGGGAGGTGTCTCATGATAGTCATATCGAAAATATCAAAGCCGGCCGCGGTGGCCGAGCGGTGTGCGGCGCGCCAGTCACGTTCTGCACGGCCACTACGGTCGGTGGTTCGAATCCCCCCTCGGGCATGGATATTTGTACCGTCCTTAGTACTAGCTAGTTCATAAGTAGTTTGTAAGTTTAGGGACTGATGACCCCTTAGTTAAGTCCCATAAGGTCTACAAACATTTTTGAAAATATAAAAAAACTGAACTTTGACTTCCTTAATCTGATGCGTATTTGTTTGAGATATTACAGTTTTTCAATCATTATCAACTCATTTTTATTTTTGCTGACTACAGCACCATCATCATGAAACGAAAGAGGCGCCTTGCTGAGAACTGCGCGTTTGCTACCCGTCGGAGGTTCGAGTTCTCCCTCGGGCATGGGTTGTCCTTAGCATATGTTAGTTTAAGTAGTTTGTAAGTCTAGGGACTGATGACAACTGAAGTTTGGAATCATAGATTTACAAACATTTGATCATAAAAAAGTTATTTTATTTTTCATGCAGAATCCAAATCCGCAATAATAAAAATAGGAGTTCCTATTTAAGATTACAGACCCACGCTCTTCCCGCCTCCGGATCTGGTGCAGTGGGGTCTAGAGTTATGTTACTGGATGCCCCTCTTGGAGGTGATCAGATTTTTTTGCAACTTTTTTAATCTGATTACTATTTTTCCAAGTATTCCGGAAAAACAGCTTTAAGTGCCTCACTCTGTATAAAATGCCTTTGAACCAATCACATAAATTACGAATCCTCTCCCTTTGTTACGAGATCAATCATTTAGCTGGTGATTGCTTTTCTATTCCTCTGACACTTATTTCAGTATCTGCAATTTTGTCATTAGTGCGATGGTTTAAAGGTGGAACTAAACCAAGTGTAAAGTATGTTCCATGCAAAATTCTATGAGGCGACTCACTCTTTCATTTCTTTTGCCCAGTCCATATTCACCTAATATTTTTCCTTCCTTTCCTTTTCCTACTACCGAATTTCAGTCTTCCATCACAATCACGTTGTTCTCTCGCTTCATTGTGTGAATAATTTCCTTTACTTCCTCATACATTTCATCGGTGTCCTCATCATCGGCAGAGCAGATGGCATATAATCTTGTACTAATGTGGTGCCTGGTGGGTGTTCGCTTTGTATCTATCTTGGGTACGATAATGCGATAGTTGTGGTGTTCATAGTAGTTTATCCGCATTCCTTATACATTATTATACCTACTCATGCTTTACCCCAAAATGATTTTGTATTTTATAACCATGTACACACCCAGAAAAAAAGTACAGAGAACATTAGTGGTGTGGGAATGATGTCACATACTTATGTACATACTACATTTTAAATTTACAACGTTTTTTTTTTACTATTTTGCTTTGTATTTGCTAAGAAGAAAAGCAATGTTTCGTAATATCACCAAATTGTAAACTGACGATTACAGCTTAACCTAAATTTGAATAGCGAATTTTCGCCAGTCAAATATGATCCAAGTTCGCGGCGACATAATCTGGGATTAACGTTTATACAACGCAGATTTCCGAGTGACGCTTGATCTAAGAACGTTTACTGTGTTAAAGTAATGTTAAATGCCTTATACAATTGGCACTAAATCGTTTAACGCCACACACTATTTCTGACGGCACGGTTCGTCCGTGTGCAGCACGGCATCGTATTACCGTGTCCTTCCTATCCGAGGTCGGCGACAGTCGATTTGCAGACCAGGCGACAATTGGATCTTCGTCTGAAGAGGCCCGCTCCTGGGCAGAAAAAAAAGCTTTCCAGCCTACGCGTGTCTCCATTGTTTGCTCTGAGGCGAGATAAGCAGTCTGAGTCAGGTCTCTGTGTGCATAATGTCACAGAAATGGTGTTCTCGCTCCTGGCTGAGGCAACGCCGCCTGCGAAATCAGCTACGTAGGCCAAACATCATCTTCTGCTACGCAGCCCACCTGTCGTCATCAATCTGCAACTGCGCGATTCTTTAATTTCTCCTGGCGAATAACAACTACGAAAAACTTACGGGCATGTGGCCAGGTATGAAATTCGACAGCGGCCGATATTTCGGCCCTTGCCTGAAGGGCGAGAGCGGGCCGCTAGAGAGCTTTCGCTCTATTGGGCCTTAGCTTAAGTTGTTCTGTGGTGGCACTGTTTATTATTTTTATTTACTGGTTGGGGAATGGAGGGGTGGGGACTTGTTTTCCCAACTGGGAACATTCCGTGGGCATGGGGACAGCTCCGGTATTCACCTTACAGCCAACAGAAAACCACGGAAACCTGGGCTAGAGCTGTTGGTATTTGGTGTTATCACCTTTAGTGGGAGGTATTTTTTTTCTTTGATTTTGTTTGGCTTTTTCTTCATCGTTACTTCTGTAAGAGAAGCAACTATTTGCGGTCATCTCGTTGGATAGTGGGGGGGGGGGGGTATCTTAGGTTAGTGGCAGCATAATTTTGGATGGTGGGAGGATAACATGAATTGTTTTCAGACTATCTGGTCTGCCGGCGCTTCGTTATGTTGGGCTCGATGGTTGACACAGATTGAGGATGGTCTGATCGGTTTGGTGGATTGTTAGTTCCCTTTTCCAGTCTTTTCTTCTCTTCAGTAAATAGAATTGGTGGAACTAATAGTTCTTCATGGTCTTCTCTTGTTTGTGGAAGCTGAATGTGCAACGATCTTTAAAACTTCGGTTTTCAATGAGTAAACAGGAAAGACAACACACGCCGAGCAAGCAAGCACACAACGCCGCCACTACCAAAAATAAAAACGGTCAGGATATCGATAATAAACATCATTTCTCGACGGATGAGGTCGAATTAGTTTCCACCCTCTGTTTTCTGACAAGTGAGAGTTCAGGATCCTGTGCGGAATTTAAGCAAAATCCTCCATCCCTATTCATAAGGTTATCAGCTAGTTTTATTTCAATCGCTTTCTTGATAAAACAGTTCCAGTAGCTGGAAGTGCATGCCGAAATTTCCGCTTTGTTGTATTCCATACAGTGACCTGTGTCTAGACAGTGTTCGGCCACAGTAGATTTGTTTGGCTGTTGTAAACGTGTGTGACGTTTATCCTCAATTCAACGGTCCTCAACAGTCCTAATAGTTTGACCAACATATGACATGCCACAGTTGCATGGGATACGGTAGACACCCGACTTGCGCAGACCGAGATTATCCTTAACAGATCCCAACAGCCCCTTAGTTTTAGATGGTGGACGAGACACTTTTTACGCAAAATGCGGCCAATTTTGTTGGAAGTGCTGCCAACGTATTGCAGAAAGGCTACTGACGTGGGAGCCAACTCTGTGCCTTCATCATTAGCCCGTTGCACATGTGGTCGATAGCGCACCGCTCTTTTAATCAACGAATGAAATAAATCGCAATTTGCGATCAGTTAATGGCTTCACTGTGCTGGGAAGACATTTGCAGTCGGATTGGTCACTGTGTCCTCGGTGACGGAGAGGTCAACGCGTCTGCCTAGTAAGCAGGAGATCCCGGGTTCGACTCCCGGACGGGCACAAATTTTCATTCGCTGCACTTTGGTATTCCATCTAAACCTAGTTCAGTGAAGCCATAACTGATCGCAAATTGCGATTTATTTCATTCATTGAACGCTGTAACGTCGTCAAAAATATATAATTGCACTTTGAATCTGCCCTTCACTATAGTCATTCTGACAAAAAGGGACCTCCAGATGGGACAGCTCAGTGGGCAAACTTTCCGGGTCAGAAATTACGTGAGCCCTATGCACTACGGTAATTAATGCTATTCCTGCTTTACGGCTGACAGGTTCTTATGTGAACCCATGTCTGGTAAGTAAATTAATTTTCCTCGAAAAGCTAACTTGAGCACACAACGCCACAACTGCCTTAAGTAAAATTTAACCTTCATTTCTAAGTAATGAGCGTTCGTCAGCGTTCATCTTTTGTCTCCTCTTTAGTGACCAATGTAAACACACTTTGCTGCGTGGTATGAGACCCACTGATTGAGCGACCATTCCCGTCGGCTTTTCAAGTCCTCCCTTGGGCAATGGTGTCTGTGTCTGTGTTTCGTCCTTAGCTTTAAGTTAAAGTAGTGTAAGTCTAGGGATGGATGATTTCAGCAGTAACATATCTCGTGCGGCAATAAACGCGTATCAATTCACAATCGCTCTTTCGATATACATCGTTTGAGGCTCGGTGACTTCCACATGCAGTCTCGGAATCTGCATAATAATGACATCACAGTGTTACACTGTGATGGCATTAAAAGCACAAACGTTTGTCGTGCCAGAGATGGTCTTCAGTAGAATTCTAGGAATAGCAAGGAGGTTAGTATTCTAACCTCCTTGAGAAATAGCCATTATCTCCTATCATAGCTACAGCTTCCTATATCTGTGGAGCGAAAAATGTTTCGCTGCTTGTGACATGGAGTACGGCACGTAATGCCTAGATACTGAGGGTAGTGCACTACGGGAATGACGAATCTGAATCCATGGCCGAACGCAGGATGGCAGACATCGTGATGCAGCGAATACGTCGTGGAGACCAGTAAGTGTACAGCTGAATGCAGAGGTGACAAGTTACCGCAGCTGTCAGTCAGCACTACATTATCTGCGGTAACTTCACTTCGCTCTGTCTATTTTGTTTTAATCCCGTGCTGGGTTAAAGTGCAGTTTATGCGGCAGCGGCTTGCCGTCGAGTTCGCTAGGCTGGCAACGGCAGAGCAGCCAATCAGAAGTCACGATGCCGCGGCCAATGTGATTGCGTGTTTCATGACGAGTAAATTTGGCGTCAATTTCGAAGTTTATTCGAGGATATCGGTGCGGCGTTTGGGTGATTGAGATTTTTAGATAATTGTCGTATTACGGACATAAGTGACCTATTATTAGGTAATTTCCAAGAATGCTTGCAATCGAAATATCTCGGCCTGAAACGATACATATCGACCATGCGACTCTAAATCGATTGCGCGGCTATTCATGCGTACTTAATAAGTATGTTTTATTTGTAGTCGTGGGAACGCATTTTATTGGTTTCTATAGTCTTGAGTGATGGTGAACTTTTTTCTTATTTATTATGATTTAAAAGACTTCATAATCAAAGCTATGCAAAGGAAACTTAAAACTGTCACACTAATTTAATGACTCGTTCTCAAAGTACTTTTCTGAGGATATTCTGCAGCGATTTATTATGCAATGAAAGTGGTATCTATAATAGTCATTCGTTTATAAAAATAAAATTGTTGATCTTTTGTCCTCCCACATCTCAGAAATATATACTGCATGGATACCTAACACGTATGCCACACTACATTACTATATCCAGTATATCAGAAACATTCAACAAATTTCTATGAATGTGTCACGATTCTGCTGTAAAAACATTCACGTCAACGCAGCATTACATTACCACTCGTGAAAATAATTAGTATGTAAACATTCATATTTTGTCATCTCGCTTATCAATGCCTGCGTAATCGATATATGGTGCACGTTCGATATATATCGTTTCAGACAGAGACATTTCGATTGCAAGCATTCTTGGAAATTACCTATTATTAATACACCACAGCAGTCAAACATGTTTTATTTGTTTTATGACCAGTACGAAACATTGATCATTTTAAGTGAAAGTTAAGTTAGGTATAGGTTAAACAAGAATTTATTTATTTATTTATTTATTTATTTATTTATTTATTTATTATTTTTATTTTTTATTTTTCAGTATATGAGGGCGCGTAGCGCCCGAATCTCCGGTTCAAAAACACTCAATTTACAGTTGTACGCTCGATATATATATTTCAGTCCGAGCTACCTCGATTGCAAGCATTCTTGGAAATTATCGCAATTACTATTAGTGACCGGACAAGGGTACATACAAGAACCTGTCAACCATAGAGCAGGTATAGCATGTTTTATTTATTTTATGATATGTTCGAAACAGTGATCAAGTGACATCCATACTGATAGCAACTGTAACTTGTAGATCGTCAAAAACTTTTGCATACACCGCTTCGATTTGTCTACATAGTACAATTGTAACGCTCTTTCTTATTGCCCGCGGCATCGCGACTCCTGATTGGCTGCTCTGCCGTTCCCAACCTAGCGAGCGCAACTGCTAGCCGCATAAACTGCACTTTTACCCCCGTGCTGTTACTCTGCATTTAGGTATGTACCACACTCTAACATATACAGTGACCATCAGAGGTGCCCCTCTCCCTTGGCCACCCTTCCCCCCACCCAAACTGCGACCAACCCCATCCCACAAAAGAGATATTTAGAGTCCTAGTTTATTACCTAATAAATATGTTTTGCCATTTAATATTGAAATTAAATATCATTTATTTCATGTTTTGTAAATTGTTATATAAAGCCCCCGGTAAAAGTGCAGTTTATGAGTCCGCGAGTGGTGCTTCATGCGCAGATGTTGGTAAAGGCGCGATGAATCGTGCAGGTGAGGACGCCCAATCAGATTGCGCGTTTCATGTAATGTGTATTTGGCCTTCCATCACATGCACTACTTTTCCGTTCAGAATTAATAATTTCTTGTAACAAACTGAATTACGTGTTTCTCTCTCAAGTAATACGACGACAGTAATTTTTCCAGTCTCTTTCAATACGTGACTAATGAATGTTATTAAAATTAGTGTTCACTTCCCTAAGAAAAAACCAGATGTTGATTACTTTGAAAGAATCCGTGTATCTCGAAGTTCCTGTTCTGTACCAGAGATTCGGGTACGTACTAAAAAAATGTCGTGTTTAAGCTGTACCTGACCTTCTCAAGGCTACGCTACAGATCACTTTCTTAAGTGAAAGGATGTTTCGAACTCACTTTCAGATTTCTCTTTAACACACTTCAAAACCAACAACAGGCCAGTGCAGCTTTAAGGTTAGGTACATAGTTTACACAAGAAGTTTTGTCTCTTAGTAGCGCCTAAATCTCCGGTTCAGAGCCGCTCAGTGTAAGTAATTGCGCTCGTAAAGGCTGCGAAAGTAATGCAATCACCACAATTAAAATCACTGGTGAAAAAATTTTTGGCTACATAGTACAGCCAGTACACTCAATCTCCATTACAGAATGTAAATATAAATTTCACATTTATTTAAATTTAATATTTTAATCAAGATTTTTACATCCACTACGCCGATTTGTTTACAACCATAAAGAGAAAGCTATTTGTTATTGGCCGCGCGTATGCGACTGATGATTGGCTAGCGGTGGAGTAGCCGAGCGGTCTAAAGCGTCTCGCTGCGGAACGCGCTGTTGCTCGCCGTGGAGGTTCGAGTCCTCCCTGGGGCATGGGTGTGTGTGTTTGTCCTTAGGTTAGTTTACCTAGGTTTAAGTAGTTTGTAAGCTACGGACTGATGACCACGCAGTTTGGTCCGATAGATTTACAGACATTTGAACATTTTTTTGATGATTGGCTAAGGCGCCGTTGCCAATGTCCAAACATGAAATGCCACTCGCGGACTCTTAAACTGGACTTCAGCCTCCCGAGACTGGCGCAAAAGTACTAATTTTTCACCCCCCCCCCCCCCCCCCCTGTGGGCACCTATGGTCACGACGCTCCGACTGACTCGTTATACGCCACGCCACCAACACTCCAAGCAGCAGGCAAGCTACATTTCTGAACACGATGTCGGAGAGTGTGATTAGTATAGTTTAAACTGATTTTAACATACTTTTTACGACAGAGGAGATACATGGTGACATTATAATCGGTAATAACTACAAAATAACTCCACATTCGTCTTTATCAGGCTTCCTAAGAACCATTGGAAGGTATGAAACGGCACATTGCAGGACAGGTTATTTGGCAATTTACAAGAAAGCTTTCCATCGAAATATCCGCGCACCTATCGATAATCGAAAGTGCTATTACTGTTCCGGCGAGAGTTACGGCATGTGTTACGTCATTAACTACTGTCACAATACAAATACTTACATTATTCCTGATTGGCGTTTTCGTCAGGAACGAAGCAATTTGATGTGTAAGCCATCAGCAATAACCTCTAACCATGTGTTTCTACTTATCGTTGCTTTATTCCCATATTTCATGTAAACCAATAGGAAAGAAATTTCGTTATCTGCCGATTTAACTCCTACGGAAAAGTCTCCATCAGCGGGATGGCCTAATGCATATTTAGTCTATGGCCTAATGTACTTAAGTGACGTAGTGCGGCAGTGGTGGCAACAGTCGCTAGGGATTCTGGGAGGAATGGCGGCACACAATGTTTACAATATGAGAAAATGAAAGTGTAACATCACGTTTAGATGATTTTATTTTCGAAATGAATCACAGTTTCACACATGCACTGTCTTTCTGTTCAGGTGTAAAACTTTGTTGTTACGTACGGTAAATCGAAATACGCGTGTCTGTCTCTCAAATAATACGAATTTCTATATTTTTTCCAAAGTTCATATTTGGTAGAACGCTTGCAACAATTTCTTCTGTACTTTCGGTTCATGGCTAACCACAACCTTTAAAATCATGACATATTCGTAAAATCAAAGTTACCCGCCATTGGCTACTCGAAATGTACTACATTGCCAATCTAACATTGCTACGGACACACCGTGACTCTCCCCATGCCGCTGATCGAGACTTTAGTCAAATTCTACTCGCACTATCTGAACACCTTAGCAGTTAATGAAATTTCGAAGTCTGTCATAAGGTAATAAACCGTACTTTCTACAAAATTGCACACTTTTGTCCACCGTCGACGAAGAAGGAATTAAACTCTTCCACGTTAAGCGTTCACCTGCCGAAGTTGTATAACTCGAACTCTAATCAATTACACTAGTAAACAGGTCAATACATTCAGTCACACTCAAAAAAACACACTGAGAGAATGCGTCCCTTATATCACATTTCAAAATTCGCACGACGTCATCATCGACCATCGACCACGTTTCATATATCGATAGGTGCGCGGCTATTTCGATGGAAGGCTTTCTTGTGAATTACCGGTTATTTAAGATTCCGGTAATTTCCTAGGAAATAACTCCGTTTACATATAACACGTCTTCCGGAAGACGAAAACCGATTTTCGTAAACCGTTTTTCACTGTCGTGTTTACATGGCACAGCCTGAATCACCTCCTAACCCACTGAAGATGGCGGCTGAAAAACAGCCGATTCAGTTCCTGATTTAGTCAGCATAGTCGCTATTTTTCTTTACTTAAATACACAGATTCATGCTCACTCTTTCATACTTTAACTTCACATTAGAAAATATAACTCTGTCCATATGTTCCGAAAATTCTTAAAAAAAAAAAAAAATAAATAAATAAAAAAAAAATACATGACCAACAAAAGCGGAATTGGGAAATCGGTTTAAGAAATCCGGTTTTGAGAGCCCATGTAAACGGGGTGAATGTGTACGTCGAATGAAACGGCAGTGCAATCGATATATATCTCGGACGTTCGCCTCTCGCTCTGCTAGCAGCAGTGATCTCTATATAGAGAGACCCCTGGCTAGCAGTGACGGTAAACTAAGATGGCGAACAGCTGATCTGTATACATAATACCCATGTTGATCCTTGACGTGATAATTCTACGAAATTTTTTGGCCAATAGAAAATGCAACCTGATCGTGAGACGGAAAAGTACTTCAGATCCAATCAACTTATATTCGTTGTAAATGAAAACAGACTTTTCAGCCAAAGCTATGTAATTAGAACAAACTATAGGTGTCGAACAATCGAATGTTATGATTTTTACGAATATATCACTATTTTAAAGGACATGGCTAGGAAGGAACCTAAGAGTACAGCTTCTTTACTCACAAGTTAAGTTATACTCTTGGGTTCTCGCATAAGCACATCATGTAATATCATGACACATTCGTAAAAATCATAGCATTTGCTTTTTCACTCGCAACAAGTTAAGCTGTCCTCTAAGATTCTTGTCTAACCACATTCTTTAAAATCATGACATATTCCTAATAATCATAACAATTCCCTTGTTCTATACCTATCGTTTCTATATGAAACGCAGTCCGATAATATTGATTGCACTGCCGTTTCATTCGATGCACACAGCTCCTAGAAAATTACTAAATAATCTGGGAAGTGACCCTTCGATCCCCGAGTTCACAGTCATAGGCTACTAATTACGGAAAAATTATCGTGTGATTAGGAAGATAGTGCACAAAATATAAAACTACAATTTAATTGACAAAAAAATTATAAGTAATATGATTGTGAAAAAGGACATCAAACTGTAGAGAGCGGTAGGGACGACAAAAGTTGAATAGTCTACTGGCAGCAAATGTGACGACCTGCCTGGTTTTCAGAGTATATACACAGTCTAACAAATACAGTCGCGACCTCTGTGGTTGCGACACTCACTGCTGTCAAAGTTGTTCCCAACTGACAGATGCAACGACACTAGCGCTCCTAGCGGTGAACTAGTCGCCTTAAGAGTAAAGTTTGTTTGTTATCACGTTTCTGCGTAATGAATCAAATAGCTTCTGTAAATGGATTTGTTTATAAATAACAATACTGCTACCAGTAAGAATTTTTATTTATTTAGCACGACGCGTTTCGAGAAATCATTCCCATCTTCAACTGCGTTTTTTGTGCTGTTTCATATTATTATGATTTGAGTGCGTAATTTCCTGCTTCATTCTGCTGTCATTACTCTAATATATAAATACGCGCGATTTTACTTTATGGTTTCCTTATATGGAGTTAATGCTTATTATTATTATTATTGTTATTATTTAAACTGATCCACTTTCAATCACTATTACAAAGAAAACTAAAAGAGTGAAGTTACCTTATAATATTTCCAACATTTTTAGAGAACAAAAAAAATACATCATACCCAAAAATTCCATGATTTTCACTTCAGTATCAAATTATTCCCTACCTTACTACAACAAACAGAAACGAATCCAACAGCTCAGTACAGCTACTACTCACTTCAGACACAAGCTGCTAACTCGTCCAACTGCCAACAACCTGCAATTCAGCAACCTGGTTTTGTCCTACTGTGAAAGTTTGTATTTTTTCCCTCACCTCTTGTTGAATCTTCTTCTACGGCAATCCATCCAGTACTGACCTATGTGGAAACTAATATTATAGCTCCGCTGTAAAAGCTATATGGAAAAAATGACGGCAATATATTTCCAACCAGTTTCATTTTTTTTTCTGTTTCTTTTAAAAAAATGTTTATAATGAACGGGTTCTATTAGAAATAAGTTCGACACTAGATTTCAATTATTTAAGGTTACTATTTGAAACCTGAATTTTCATACAATCCGCTGCCAAACCCGTACTAGGTTGCGATAACTACTAAATCAGCATAAAAAAAACATGTTCAAATGTTTGTAAATCTACGGGACTTAACAGTTTTTGGTTATTAGACCCTAGCTTACAAACTACGTAAACTAAGTTAAACTAACTGAAGGACAACACCTACATCTGTTCCCGAGGGAGGACTCGAACATCCTACGGCGAACGTCTGCACGCACTGCAGCACAGCGCCTCAGTGTGCACGGCTGTTCCACTGTGGCCAGTCAGCATTCACAACAGAATTGGTTGCTAGTGCCAGTTTATGGTTAATTCGGATTCCGTAAAACAAAGAAAAAAAACTACTCGCACAGATGTTCATGTTTATATGCTCGCTCAATGCTACGCATTTATAAAGAATGAAACGTCCACAATCTGCATAGCGCGCCACGTGGTTTCAATGTTGAACAAATAAAGCACAATTGATGTTAAAAAGCCGGACATTTTCTACCCGACAATCCACACGGATCTTAAACATGTTTATGCATTTTAGACGCGAATAAACTAACTAGTTGCGCACCATAATCCTGGATATGACAGAGCACTTTAACAGAGATATTAAAGAAATAGCGTCCAGATTCCGACCCCGACTTCCAACCCATCTACGTGAAACTGCTGTAATCTGATTGGCTAAAGTTGTTATCAACCAATCAGATAACGCGCAAGACCGCGCTTTATCTAACAGCCAATTATTAAATATTCCAGAAACAGACGCAAACAAAATTTAGAAAAAAGTTATGAATAAAATATACTACACAAGAGAAAATTAACATGTTTACATAAATCGCCTGTTTCCTCTTTCCCACAAACTGACAGTACATTTACAATATGTAACAAGATTTTTCCTAACATTATCATACACTCACACACAGAAACTACTTTACAAAATGAACCACTTTAATGAAAATACAGTCCTGGCCATTAAAATTGCTACACCATGAAGATGACGTGCTACAGACGCGAAATTTAACCGACAGGACAAAGACGCTGTGATATGATTAACTTTTCAGAGCATTCACACAAGGTTGGTGCCAGTGGCGACACCTACAATGCGCTGACATAAGGAATGTTCCAACCGATTTCTCATACACAAACAGCAGTTGACTAGCGTTGTTGTGATGCCTCGTGTAAGGAGGACAAATGCGTACCATCACGTGTCCAACTTTGATAAAGGTCGGATTGTAGTATATCGCGGTTGCAGTTTATCTTATCGCGACATTGCTGCTCGCGTTGGTTACGATCCAATGACTGTTTGCAGAATATGCAATCGGTGGGTTCAGGAGGGCAATACGTAACGCCGTGCTGGATCCCAACGGCCTCGTATCACTAGCAGTCGAGATGACAGGCATCTTATCCACATGGCTATAATCGATCATGCAGCCACGTCTCGATCCCTGAATCAACAGATGGGGACGTTTGCACAAACAGTTCCACGATGTTTGTAGCAGCATGGACTATCAGCTTGGAGACCACGGCTGCGGTTACCCTTGATGCTGCATCACAGACAGACGCGCCTGCGATGGTGTACGCAACGTCGAACATGGGAGCACCAATGACAAAATGTAATTTTTTTGGGTAAATTCAGGTTCTGTTTACAGCATCCATTCTCTAATAGCGCGCGGGAAGAAAGAACATCTAAATCGTTCCGTTTTCGATCTGATCTCTCTTATTTTATTGGGATGGTCATGTCTCCCTAAGTAGGTGGGTGCTAGCAAAATATTTTCACATTCATAAGTAAAAGTCAGTGATTAAAACTTCGCAAACAGATCACGCCGCAATGAATAACGTCTTTCTTTTAATGATTTCCACCCCAATTCTTGCAACATTTCCGTGACGCTTTCCCCCCGTAACGTGATAAAACAAAACGAGCTGCCCTTCTCTGAACCTTCTCAATATCTTCCGTCAGTCCCACCTGGTGAGGGTCCCACAAGGGGCAACAGTACTCCAGGAGAGGACGCACAAGTGTGATGTAGGCAGTCTCTTTGGTGGAGCTGGTGCATCTTCGAAGCGTTCTGCCAATGAAACGTAACCTTTGATTCGCCTTCCCCACAATATTTTTTGTGTGTTCTCTCCAGTCAAAGTTGTTCGTAATTGTAACTCCTAGGTATTTGGTGGAATTTACGACCTTAAGGTTTGACTGATGTTCGCATCGACGGCACTTTGAAAAGTGGGCGTTACATTTCAGATGTGTTACGACCCGTGGCTCTACCCTTCATTCGAACCCTCCGAAACCCTACATTTCAGCAGGATAATGCACGACCGCACGTTGCAGGTCCTGTACGGGCCTTTCTAGATACGGAAAATGTTCGACTGTGGCCCTGGCTAGCACATTCTCCAGATCGCTCACCAATTGAAAACGTCTGGTCAATGGTGGCCGAGTAACTGGCTCGTCACAATGCGCCATTCACTACTCTTGATGAACTGTGGTATCGAGTTTAAGCTACATGGGCTTCTGTACCTGTACACACCATCCAAGCTCTGTTCGACTCAATGGGCAGGCGTATCAAGGCCGTTATTACGGCCAGATGTGGTTGTTCTGAGTACTGATTTCTCGGGATCTATGCACCGTAATTGCATCAAAGTGTAATCACATGTCAGCTCTAGTATAATATATTTGTCCAATGAATTAGTCTTGTGTAGTTCGCGAACGAACTACTTCGGAAGAGCGCTCCCACAGGCGAACTACGCGAACTACTTCGCAGATCCTTTGCCTCTTAGTTCGTCCGCTCCTTTTCCGAAGACTGACGGGGAACGGCGAGAGTACGCGAGAGCGCGAAGCATCGCGTGATTTATAGGTAATGTTCCTTCAATGAACTACTAAATAAATAAATAAATCCATTTTAAAAATGAAATACTACGAGTACTCCGCATGCACAGCGGCTGAATATCATTTTATCACCCATTCGTGTAAATAACTTGTTTATTTGCTTCAGTATTTGATGTCTAATTGCCCAAAAATACGGATAATAGCACACGCTTGGGCAACACTGATCATTATATAAAAAAGCTCTCAGACCAAAATTAAAAAGAGCTCTTTTAGTAGCGTTAGAAAAGCGAAAAAGAGCGGCCGAGCTGCGAACTAAAAGGAGAGCTACCGGTCGTGAACTAAGATATGCGCGATCGGTCGCGAACTAAAATATGCGCGATCGGTCGCGAACTAAAATATGAGCGATCGGTTGCGAACCAAAATATGTGCGATCGGTCGCGAACTAAAACATGCGTTACCGGTCGCGAACTATTCTGCCAAACGTATCTCGCTTCTAAGTTTGTTGGATTCTTTTCCGAAGACCGACGGGAAATAGCGAGACGGCGCGCAGCAGAATTAAAAATCACGTGTTTGTCTTCTGCTGATGAGAGCCATTTCGAGGTGAGCGTCTGCCTGCTAGATTACTTAGTTCAGAGCACAAAATTTCTGTTTTGAAGTATTCTGCACTCTACAATATCTGACTAATAAATTCCGTAATGCCAAGATACAGAGATAACTATAAACGTAAACGCGATAAATGATCCACAAACTGTCTCTTTTGGATTGCGTGATATCGTTAGTGGCTAAAGCAGCAAGCGCATGAAGCAGCTAGGTGGGGGAAGTTCTCCCTCCACCTGCATGCGCAGACCACGCCGCTCAGCCGTCACTGGGAGCGGACGAACTAAAAGAACGAACTAGTTCGCGGCAGAGCCGCGAACTAAAGTGGGCGCTCCCGATCGCGAACTATTATATGCGCAAGTCTACAATGAATACTCGTTTATCATCTGTATTTCTTCTTGGTGTAGCAATTTTAATGGCCAGTACTGTAATAATTACTTCTGTTCATAAGCTCTTATGTCACGCAAACATTTACAACTATATAACTATATGCAAAACTAAAATTAAGTAATAATAACTTCCAAACATGTCGTAAAACCGTTTTTGTATCACAGTTGTTGATTTGATTTTATACTTGTCGGTTGTCTGCATAGTGCTGTCCCCTACAGTTTAAAGCGTTCACTACGTGCTGAAGGACCAGCACGGTGCCATATGTTCTGACACACCTGGCGCATGCCTAGAGCCGACCTTCTCTCCTACAAGCAGGCCAGCAACGGGCCGAAAGAAAGATGCTGAGCCCACCATGGAGCAGGCTCTACTACTGACTACTCACGCACTCTGCTACTGCCGGCCACTACCCTCTCGCGAGGTACTGGCGGAAGTAAAGTTGTGGGGCGTCATCGTGATTCGTGTCGGGATAGCTCAGCGGATCTAAGGAAATGGATCAAGTTTAAATCGGCAGGATTGCTGTCGCTGAGAAACAGCGACATCAACACGAAGAAACTGGTGTACATGGATGTCAAGGCTTTCCCAGTGTCCAAGACCAGAACTCTCACTTGGTTCATATATTCCTTCATCAGCTACGCCCTTGCGGGAGGTAGATCTGTGAGCGACTTTCGACAATACATCGTCCGTGCAAGAAGAGAAATACTCAACGATCCATGGAAAAGAGAAAAACTTTCGCCATTCATTCACTTTTTGTAAGACAACTTGTTTCACAAAATTGTAACTATTAGTAAACACAATTTGTAAATAAAGTTCATCTATAAAAAAAAAAAAGTCAGTAGAACGCTTGCCCTAGAAAGACATAGGTCCCAGGTTCGAGTCCCGGTCCGGGCACACAATTTTAATCTGCCAGAAAGTTTCATATCAGAGCACATTCCGCTGCAGAGTGAAAGTGTCATTCTAATGACATTATGTTCTTCCTTCTCTTCCTTGTTCCAACTATGTTGCGATTTTCGAGAATATGGTTGGAGACAAAACTAAGGGAACGTTAAAATTGCTGGTACAGTAAGTGAAATGAGTATCAATGACATTAGGACTACACTAATCGCTAGTCAGAAAGATTTGGCTATTTATTTCCAAATATCTCGTGATTTCCGAGGGTATGGAAAGGTTGATATTTCTTGTTTCTTCCCAATATTTTGCTGCTTAGTTTCGAATATATCGTGATTTTCTACAGTGTGCTTAGACTGATATTCCTTATTTGTCACCAATATTTGATAGTTTGTTTCTGAAGATGTCACGATTACAGTGTGTGTGGTTAATTAAGATCCTAACAGGATAAATTTAATTTCTGTTGCAAGTGCATACAGAATACTCAGAACAACGTCTGCTGGCATCTCTACATCCATACTGCATGAATGTTTTAGATCTTTGCCTAATGCCAACTTGTAGTATCTCTGGGAAAGATTTTTTCACTTGGGATAGGCCTATAAGAGCACGTCTACCCTCTCACAGTTCGTGGCAGTTAATCTCTCTGACCAGTCAGTGAGAATAAAACATGGTGTTGCCACCTTTCAAGGTTATGAGTTGTTCCAACAGTGCAATTATCGCCTACACACTGGTCATGAAACACAACACATTTTCCAAGATATTTCACTACTTCCATGGGCAGCACAATTTCCGAACTGGTTTCGAATCGAGCACATGTGAGATACGATAGGCCGTGGCGGAGTGGCCGAGCACATTGAGGCGCTATGCTCTGATCGCAAGGCTGTTCTCCGTCGGGGGTTCGCATCCTTCTTCGGGCATGGATGTTTGTGTTCTCCTTAGTATAAGTTAGTTCATAAGTACTGGCCATTAAAATTGCTACACCAAGAAGAAATGCAGATGATAAACGGGTATTTATTAGTCAAATATATTACACTATAACTGACATGTGGTTACATTTTCACGCAATTTGGGTGCATAGATCCTGAGAAATCAGTACCCAGAACAACCACCTCTAGCCGTAATAACGGCCTTGATACGCCTGGGCATGGAGTCAAATATAGCTTGGATGGCATGTACAGGTACAGATGTCCTTGCAGCTTCAACACGATACCACAGTTCATCAAGAGTAGTGACTGGTGTATCCAGAAAGGCCCCTACAGGACCTGCAACATATGGTCGTGCATTGTCCTGCTGAAATGTATGGTTTCACAGGGATCAAATGAAGGGTAGAGCCATGGGTTGTAACACATCTGAAATGTAATGGCCACTGTTCAAAGTCCCATCGATATGAACAAGAGGTGATCGAGACGAGTAACCAATGGCACCCCATACCATCATGGCGGGTGATACGCCAGTATGGCGATGACGAATACACGCTTTCAATGTCCGTTCACCGTGATGTCGCCAAGCACGGATGCGACTATCATGATGCTGTAAACAGAATCTGGATTCATCTAAAAAAAATGACGTTTTGCCATTCGAGCACCCATGTTCGTCGTTGCGTACACCATCACAGGCGCTCCTGTCTTTGATGCAGAGTCAAGGGTAACCGCAGCCATGGTCTCCGAGCTGATAGTCCATGGTGGTGCAAACATTGTCGAACTGTTTGTGCAGATGGTTGTTGTCTTGCAAACGTCCCCATCTGTTGACTGAGGGATCAAGACGTTGCTGCACTATCCGTTACAGCCATACAAATAAGATGTCTGTCAACTAGACTGCTAGTGATACGAGGCCGTTGGGATCCAGCACGGTGTTCCTTATTGCCCTCCTGAACCCACCGATTCCATATTCTGCTAACAGTCAGTGGATCGCGACCCACGCCAGCAGCAATGTTGCAATACGATAAACCACAAGGCTACAATCCGACCTTTATCAAAGTCAGACACGTGATGGTACGCATTTCTCCTCCTTACATGAGGCATCACAAAAACGTTTCCCTGGGCAACGTCGGTCAACTGCTGTTTGTGTATGAGAAATCGGTTGGAAACTTGCCTCATGTCAGCAAGTTGTAGGTGTCGCCACCGGCGCTAACCTTGTGTAAATGCTCTGAAAAGCTAATCATTTGCATATCACAGCATCTTCTTCCTGTCACTTATATTTCGCGTCTGTAGCACGTCTTCTTCGTGCTGTAGCAATTTTAAAGGTCAGAAATGTAGTTTGTAAGTTTAGGGAATGATGCCCCTGAAGTTAAGTCCCCTAAGCGTAACAAACATGTGAACATTAGATACGATGCGACAAAAAGTGACACATGTGACTCATCGATCCACAACTCCTGTAGAACTACGGGAACAGGTCGAGCGGAAATTGAATCTGTATCCTTAGGCAGCATTCATTATCTGTGTGACTGGATGGATACCAGAATAAGTGCCTGCACTGCCATCCACACATACTATTGTGGGTGTCTCAGCATGGATTGACACGTGGTACCTCAGCACCACTGATCTGTAAAAATAATCATTTCATGTATTCCATATGCACTGATTCAACAATAAATCCCGAATGAGTTGGAAAACTCAGAGTGTACGAATTTTTATTTCCAGCTCTGTAGCTCAGCCCATGAACAAAATTTCCATTACGTGAGACAAGTTGTCCAGCCATCTACATTTTGTGCTAACTACATGAGAACAGGAACGGTCACTATAGTCAGTGTCACGTAGGAAGGCGGTCCAGTTTTCAGCCGTTCCGCGCATCCCCCTCCATTACGGCACTGGCAGCCAATAATATTCATAATCTGGAAGTGTGGCTGGCCGCGAGTTACGCGATTTTTCTCCCACAGGCTCCCCTGTTGGTGCTCAGCCATAGCTCCTCTCCTCCACACTTTCCTTGTCGATCTGCCTGTATGCGCGGAAGCGTCTTCCGACATGACACCAACTATAGTATATACATAATGCTATTTTCACCTCTCTAAATGCGTAATGTGTAAGTATTAAGAACATACTCTAAATCTGCTAACTTTTCAGGTTTCTGGCGTAATCTAGAAGACTTCAACAAACACCCGACATGAAGTCCAATCATTTATCATGGGCCGTTCATCTTGTTCTTATGTGGAGCACATCCATCGTATGCTCAAAAAAAGTCACAGGAACGACCAGCCCCATTACAGATCCATTTCAGGTAAGATGTGTGAAATCTTTCTTTTTGCTTAATTAATGTTTTTGTGCAGGACAGTGATTGTTCTGCACATTTTATTTACAAATCTGATAATATATTTGCCAACAAGTCCATCTATATGCATTTAATCTCTTCATCGTATAAAATAGGCTGTATGTGCGTAGGTGTTTAAAGTATGTTCCATCTCTCCTCCGAAAACTACTGGACTGATTCCAACCAAACTTGGTACCCGTGTTCCTTACTATAAGGCAACAATCGCTGTCGGGATAAGAACCACATACGACACATATGTAAGGAGATATGATGTCATAAACAATGAGAGTCGTGAAAAACGGCCGCATAATGCAATAATATTCTACATCTGCTTGTAAACTAATGGACTGATTTCAACTAGATTTGGTACAAATATTCTTTAAGGCCAGGAATCATTTGCTATGGTGGCAAAAATCACCTACGATACATAGTTCATATGATATCACGTCATAAACAGTGAAAATTGCCCTATCTTGTGGCGCCTGATAGCGTGATTTTTATTAGGTACTCAACTATTTGACAATGAGAGCGATTAGCGACTTCCAATAAACTTTGAACATAATTTGAAATATTTATGAAACTTTTTCTTGCTGACAACCCCAATAAAATGATGAAAGGAAGAAAGTTTATCGCTTATTACTTTTACGACGTTCATGATGTATATCTACGGTATTTGGCGTGACGTTACAAGTTGTTACTTCTACATTGTAAATTGTATTCCCGAGATATTTCACCGACAGCACACATACATACCACTGGATATTCCTACGATATTATATCACAGTTCGACATATAGTTCATAAGATATGAAGTCGTTAACAATTTGGTTCATGAAAAACGGCATGATCACATAAGGGTTTCGATTTATTACGTCTTTACTACCATTCACGACATATTTTTCTGACTTTAGGCACATATACCATTGAATGTGTCTTCAAATTTACATCATAGTACGATACATATTTCAGGAGATATGACGTCATAAACAACGAAATTTCCGAATAACTGCTATGTCATGTTTTGTATCTCATCCTCGTCACTTCTGTGTCTCGTTTCCGCCAGTTGTCCTAGGTGTCGGTGGCCGAGTAGATAGAGACCGACACAGGGAAAAAGGATGCATGCGTGTGCGGGTACAGAGTCTGAGGTGACCAGCCAGTGGGACAGCAGAAACTAGAAACACTAAGCTAGATTAGAACAAGTTGTATATTTCGTATAAATAGGATAATACTTAACTTTTTACAAAGTTCTTGACTGCCAAATAAGTGTACTGCTGAGACATAGGTTAACTACGTAGAGTCCTGCCTACTAATGAGTCCTAGTGCCTGTCCTAATCCCAAGAGGCCGATGCAGTTCAGTGGTGGCCACGAGCGGAGTTGCAGCAGAGGGCGCTCGTGGCTGACGCCGTAAGAACGCCGCGCCGTGCTTGCATGGTGGCGCGCGGCGAAAGTACGTGGCGTGCACTTCAGACTTGTGCGACACCACATCATGAACTATTTTTCCACATCTCCTCCTAAAATAACGGACCGTTTTGCACTAAACTTGGTACTACAATATTGCTTACTACCAGACAACAATCGCTGTGTGGTTAAAAACTACTTAAGACACATGTAGTTCAGAAAATGTGACGTCGTAAACAATGAGCCACAAAAATTTTCCCATCACGCGACGCGCAATTTACGAGAGTTCATTCGTCCACTTTTTATACATCGCAGACTGTGTCCTAATATTAGTCCCTATAAATCTAGAAATTTATATTATCGTAGGACATATATTTAAGGATATATGATGTCATAAGTATAGAGCTGCAAAATTCTTTGTCTTACTGTTTCACTGCGGTGGAGTAGCCGAGCGGTCTAAGGCCGTGTTCACACTGCCGACCGGGCCGAGACGACTCCGCTTCAGCCGGCTCACGCCGAGCCGACGTCGTTCGAAATGTTTAATATTTCTGGCGCGAGTCGTTTGGGCTATGGTATTGCTTCTGCAGCACAAGTAAATCACGTCTCCAGCCTGTTTGCAACTCAAGTCTCTCTGCATGATAGCTTTTTCTAAAATAACACCTGTTAAAAATGTTTTGTTTATTTTTTTATTACTGTTAATCCTGTAAAATGGATATAAAATTCAGAAATGTTTTTAGCTGTTATTATAAGGAAAAACTCTCCTAAATGTCAGTCGAAATTCATGGGATGAGTCCATTACCACATGTTTCCTGTGTGCTTAAAATCCAATGGGTCGCCGGCCGCAGTGGCCGAGCGGTCTGCGGCGCACCAGTCACGTTCTGCACGGCCACTACGATCGAGGGTTCGTATCCCCTCTCGGGCATGGATATTTGTGCCGTCCTTCGTAATTATCTAGTTCATAAGTAGTTTGTTAAGTTTAGGGACTGATGACCCCATAGTTAAGTCCCATAAGCTCTACAAACATTCACATTCATTCCGATGGGTCAATACAGTGTAAAAACAATAGAAATAAAATAACAAAATCAGTGAACTGTTAGCTGGCTGTAATTAGACGGCAGTGAACAAGTATTGGTCACCCCTGTGTTTCCTTCGTTCTTCAGCTGACAGCGGGTGAGAATATCTTGTTGATGGAGACAAGCCCACCACGGAGCAAAAAACAAAACACAACAAGAAACAAAGTGCCACATATTTCTCATCCCTTATTGATCTGGCCTGTAGTGTCCGTGGCTAAACAAAATCAGAGCAGTTTCCTTTCAGTTTAAAAAAAAAATCGAAGTACTATTGAGACGAAGATGATTGTCAACAGAGGATTCAGCAAAATGTTCGTAGAAACGCAGTTCTCCTCAGACAGCTTCTTAACCAAATACATAAATAATAAAATTCTGAGACCTGTTTAGAGTTCTTTGAATGTGGAGATGGGTTGAAATACAGTACAGCGTGTCCCACATAAAACCTGTAAACCTCACGTATTCCAGTACTTGCAACATCCCTTGTAAGGAGGTAACTCCATGTTTTAATGCTACTTTTATCTATTCTTTTTTTATCTAGTTCATTCTTACTTTAATATCGAGTGAGTGATATTGCTTGTATGCTGTGGCGTAGCTATGTCACCAAGGGCCCCGGGGCAAGAATGACATTGGTGCCCTCTTTAAACTAAAACTATACAGATGCGAAACTACTTCATCATCAGCTCCTTACCGCTCACCGGAAGATATAAGATAAACCTAAATACTACTAAGTAAATTATTATGAGTTACACAGCAAATAATACTTAATCGTACTCTGTAATATAATGATAACTGTGAAAGTATGTTTGTTTGTTATGCTTTCTTGCATAAATTACTGGATGGATTTGGATGAAATTTTGCATAGTGAGAGACCTGGTTAGGAGATACAAATAGAACGACCCATGGGATAGTTTTCAAAGTTGCTCCATACTAGGTGAATGTAGTCGTAGTCAGAAGCTAGTAAAAAATAAACCATGAAGAAGTATTACTCAACCACGCAAAAATAGCCCCCCTGCCGCGAAGCAAACCGGTAACAGTCAAGTCAGGAATCGCACGTCCGTACCGTAAAATTGGGTAACTTGAAACAGTTTTTTACTTTAACATTCTCCAGTTCCCACATATTTATTATTAGATGGGAAATATTGTGCTTAACTATCAGATGACATTTAGATTATAATGTTAATATTAAAAAAAATTGGAATCATTTTATGCCAAAAAATTCATTTTTCTGCCCGTTTCATGTTACACCCTGGTAGGGTGTTACTTGAAACAGAAATTAATTGTTTAACAAATCTCATGTTAGAAGTATTATTCGACAGATGAAACTTATGGGATGTCTTAAAAATGATGTGAATGAAATAAAATAATAGATTTTGGTACAAAATAATAAAAATTAATGGAGCAAATATTGGACGGAAATTAAAATTAAATAACTTTGTTGCATGTAGAGCTACTTTTTCAACAAATTTATTTCAAAATGACAAAATAATTCCAATGAAGTGTTCCCAATGAAATACATTATGAATCTGTTACAAAAGAAATCATATAAATATATGAAAATTAACTGAATGAAAAAACTTAAATGAAACATGGGAGTACAGCCGAATGAAATCATACATGGTCACTACATAGCTTTTGTGTAAACTAGGAAACTAAGTATTAGAAAGTTCACATCTCCCAAACGTTCAACTGGAAAGCAATATCATCCCCTTCTTACAAACAAAGGTTTCACGTCGCACACAATATCGTCAGCATTTACCACCCTTACCTCATCTTCCAGTGGAAATATAAAAATGTTGGAAGCTTTTATAGACTTCCTCATAAATTTACGTGTATAAGCATTCCCATGAATGTTTAAAATTTGTGCAATGAAGTTTTTAATTCAGAAAGGCTGAAGTGAAGTTCAGAGCTTGTGTCAAGTACTGAATAATGGCGTAACTTAAACAGCAACGGACTGTTGTCAGTGCCGACAACTCACCCTCGCTGAACTACAGCGCTGTTAGCTCCAAAGACCGTTAGCTCATTGCTCCGAACCGATGAGTCTAATTTCGTTGATAGCCCACTCAAAGAAAGAAAATAGGGGAAATATTCGTGTAGGATAGATTCAGCAAAAGGAAGTTGCCGGATTTTGTATTATGAAAAACTGTGGATTGAGCCGTGCCCCTACGATGCTTCATGAAGTACACTACTGGCCATTAAAATTGCTACACCAAGAAGAAATGCAGATGATAAACGGGTATTCATTGGACAAATATATTATACTAGAACTGACATGTGATTACATTTTCACGTAATTTGGGTGCATAGATCCTGAGAAATCAGTAACCAGAACAACCAACTCTGGCCGAAATAACGGCCTTGATACGCCTGGACATTGAGTCACACAGAGCTTGGATGGCGTGTACACGTACAGATGACCATGCAGCTTCAACATGATACCACAATTTCATCGAGAGTAGTGACTGGCGTATTGTAACGATCCAGTTGCTCGGCCACCATTGACCAGACGTTTTCAATTGGTGAACGATCTGGAGATTGTGTTGCCAGGACAGCAGTCGAACATTTTCCGTATCCGAAAGGCCCGTACAGGGCCTGCAACATGCAGTCGTGCATTAACCTGCTGAAATGTAGGGTTTTGCAGGGATCAAATGTTTGTTAAGCTTATGGGACTTAATTACGGGGTCATCAGTCCATAAACTTACAAACTACTTATCAACTACCTTATACTAAGGACGGCACAAATATCCATGCCCGAGGGGGGATTCGAACCCCCGACCGTAGTGGCCGTGCAGACCGTGACTGGAGCGCCTCAGTCTCCTCGGCCACCGCGGCCGGCTTTGCAGGGATCGAATGAAGGGTAGAGCCACGGGCCGTAACACGTCTAAATTGTGAAGGCCACTGGTGAAAGTACTGTTAATGTGAAAAGATATGACCGAGACGTGTAAACAATAGCACCCCATACCGTCACGCCGGATTATACGCCAGTATGGCGATGACGAATACACGCCTGCCATGTGCGTTCACCTCGATGTCGCCAAACACGGATGCGACCATCATGATGCTGTAAACAGAACCTGGGTTCATCCGAAATGTAGAGGTTTTGCCATTCGTTCACCCAGGTTCGTTGTTGCGTACACCATCGCAGGCGCTCCTGTCTGTGATGCAGCATCAAGGTTAAACGCAGCCATAGTCTCCGAGCTGATAGTCCACGTTTCTTCAAAAGTCGTCGAACTGTTCGTGCAGATGGTTGTTGTCTTGCAAACGTCCCCAGCTGTTGACTCAGGGATCGAGACGTGGCTGCACGATTCGTTACAGCCATGCGGATAAGATGCCTGTCATCTCGACTGCTAGTGATACAAGGGGGTTGGAACACTTGCGCGGAGTGACACTTGCGCGGAGTGACACTTGCGCGGAACCCGGGGCCCTTGGGGCGGCTGATGGCTTTTCCTGGGTACAGGCGCACCAAGAAGTCTAGCACTGCTGTGGTCAAGTTTCCACACTGTCAACATAATACGAAAATCAGTGAAAGTGCACAACCCTTTCAAAGCTGAAGAGCAATATAGTAACTTGTTCTAACTACATATTAATCCGTTGAGTGTTCCTCCTGTAAACAAAAAGGTATTTTAATAGTGATAATGTTTGGAGAGTTATTAAGACAGTCTCTGCTACTACAAGACGATGACTTTCCGCAGTCATACCTCCTAAAAGCATATTATTCAGAACACTAAGCATATCAAGACACCTGCGCAAGCAATAAATATATTAGGCATCCTGCACAGATACGTTGATGTAATTGACCGCTATGTAGTTAACCCCACTATCACGCAACTTCCATCTCTTTAAAAATAGCTACTATGCTTTTTAATAGGAGACGCAACCTTAAACCTTCAATTAAAAAAACGTTAATAATAAGTCAATGAGTATTTTACATTCTTGAAGCGTTTATTCGTAGACCCCAAAACGATTTGGCTGTATTCGAATTATAAATACATCTAAGAAATATATGAAATACGGAATGTGTAATGGAATGTCACACACCGAAAAATGCTAATGATAAATTCTATTTTCTATCACCGTCATATAGAACCATTTTTACTCCGAACTTGGCATAACCCAACAGGGAGAAACAAGTTGCAAGAGGTCCAGGAAAAATGAAGCGAAATTGGCAGCGAATAGTTGGATATAAATTACATTGCCTGTTAACTGTATAAATATAAATTACGGAATACGCGGAATTACTGTTCAGTACAGTCAAAAAGGTCTAAGGTAATAGGCAGTGGTTTACAATCAGATATCCGTATCACTCTTCTCCTCAAGAAGTCTGTGTGAAGATTTATATTCAGAACATTCAAGAAAAAGGTGTTGAAACTGCAAGAAGCAGCTCATTTACTCAGGAAGGGAAAACGTTCTGGTGGCCGTAAATTTGAATGGCTGTATCTCTTGTAATAAAAAAAAAGTAACATTCATTTTTTGATAAAATGTTAAAATCCAATATACCAGAATTTTGTTTTTCTAAACTTAGTGCCAACGTTTTTTGTCAAAATTTTTGCAGGAAGTAGTCTTGACGTGATTTCATACTTCTATGCATTAATATTATCAAACATGTAATTTGTGTCACAAATTGCGCGGCCGGTCCGGTCGGAGGTTCGAGTCCTTCCTCGGACATGGGTATATTTGTTCGTACTTTGCCTAAGTCATTTTAAGTAAGATTAAGTAGTGTGTAACTCTAGCGACCAATGACCTAAGTAGTTTGGCCGCTTAAGACTACACATATACACGTAATTTATTTATTTCATAACCACATTTAAGCACTAATAATTAAAGAAACTTAAATGTAGAAATTTGACATAAACACTGAAAACAAATGATTGATATTTCTCATAAGATGAATGCACACAACCGTTGAATTATGTCTTGTGATGTACCTACAAAATCTGCCATATGAAAATTTTAGTGTGAATCCCAAATTTGTTTTGTCTATAATAACATTAAAACCATATTAAAAATTCAGAACTCGAAAACCAGTGAAGTTATGTACTTGAAGGGTTTTGTGTTGCTAAATCTTTACATAGTAGACACGATTCTAAAATTTGGTTGCTATCGCCAAAGTAGACGAAAAGTTAAATTTTTTGGTGTAATCTTCGCCGTGTAGACTGTATGATGTAGAAGTCTACGCCGAACCCAATTATAATCATACCTCTGAGGAGAGAACGTTGTTTGCACTTCTCCTGCGTTTCTAGTCGGCCGTGCTGTGGTACGTAACGACATCATACCGTTCCATTTCACCGAGAGCTATATATGTATTGGTGTGATGTCTGTTCTTTCGAAATAAGACATCACACCAATATATGTATCATTTATACGCAAAGATTCTGGGTTCTCTTTTCATCGCTAACGCGATTAACAACGTTAGACCTTGTGTGTAAACAGTTAAAGGTTATGAGTGCCACTGGAAAAATGCATAAGTAACACCTGTTGTTTGAGACTTGAAGATGACCTCAAATTAGCCGAAATCGATATCTCATAATAAACATAACGTGTAGCTGTCTATATTTCATAATGCAATTTCTAACATATTTAAAAGCTGCTCAAAACCACCTACAAAAAACCTTTATAATGAGATTGTATATAATTCCACGATCAAATTGTGTTTTAGTTATTTGTAGAAATACACCTAAGGATCTGCCCTTGCTTTTAGTGCCTTGATCAGCTGTTTATTTTTAGAGGTAATTCTTGGGACAGGAAAAATTCGTATTTGCGATAAATTCGAATATAGATGCGAATTCTGACTCAAAATGCAGTAAATCCGAATTTGTCATAAATGGTATTTTGGTGTGAAACACTATTTAATCAGAAATATTGGGAGATAACTTTATTTTCTGCCCTTAAATATGTACAAAGTAAACAGTAGGTACCGGAAAAATTCGCATTTTTCAATGAATGCGAAATATAGGCCCATGATAATTTTGGGCCGGAATGCGAGAGACGTGAATCTTGTAATATACCCTAATTTTAGCGAACGTCCCGTTACTACTGCTCCAACTCGCTCGGTGGGCCTTTCCCTGAATACGGCACAGGTAGCGGCTGGAGGGCGTGGAGTAGGGGTGGCGTATCGCTACTTCTGGAACACCCTGTTCACTACCTGCAGCGTCCGGGTCTCCGCGCAAGTGTCTACACATTCCCTTTCCGCGCAAGTGTCACTCCCCGCAAGTGTCACAAACTCGATACAAGGCCGTTGGGATCCAGCACGGCGTTCCGTATTGTCCTCCTCAACCCACCGATTCCATTTTCTTCTAAGTCATTGGATCGCGACCAACGCGAGCAGCAATGTCACGATACGATTAACCGCAATCGCGATAGGCTACAATCCCAGCTTTATCAAAGTCGGAAACTTGGTACGCATTTCTCCTCCTTGCACGAGGCATCACAACAACGTTTCACCAGGCAACGCTGGTCAACTGCTGTTTGTGTATGAGAAATCGGTTGGAAACTTTCCTCATGTCAGCACGTTGTAGGTGTCGCCACCGGCGCCATCCTTGTATGAGTGCTCTGAAAAGCTAATCATTTGCATATCACAGCATCTTCTTCAATTTCGCGTTTGTAGCACGTCATCTTCGTGGTGTAGTAATTTTAATGGCCAGGAGTATGTATGTTAGTGTCTGGTCAGGAAAAAGTAATAAGTAAATAACTAAGTCGTCATCTTCGGATATGATGGAGACAGTGGGGTCGAGAGCAGCGTCTTGAATGCACAATTCACTCTTGTGACAAGGTAATCTAATATATAAAGTGTCCGTATGTTGGTACGTATTGCATACAAATCTACAGTTTTGTTCCAATCTTTATAAACTTTTTACACGTAAGCTTCAATCCATGAGGACGGTCGCCGTAAGTGTAAGAATCACATACGATATATAGTTCAAGATATATGACGTCATAAACAATGAGATGCGCGAAAAACTGCTGCATTTTGCGACAATGCTGCTCATTTTCTCCTAAACCATTGGACCGATTTCAACCAAATTTGGTACACACATTCCTTACCGTGAGGCAACAATTGCTGCATGGTTAAGAATCACATATGGGACATGGTTCAAAAGATATTACGTCATAACCAATAGAAATCGCAAAAATGCCATATAATGCGGCGAGACTTTCGAAATACACTGTATGAGAATGACAAAAATTAGCGACTTGCAACCAACTTTAAACATAATTTCAAACCTTTATTAAACCTTTCTCGCTGGCAACCATAGTAAAATGATGAAAGGCAAAAAGTTTCTCGCTTTTCCGCTATTTATGGAGTAAAACTACGGCTCTCGGTATGACGTTACAATTTATAATTTGAACACTACAAATTGTAGCGACAGGAAATTTAACAGACAGTATACACATATATAGTTCAATGTACTTTATAAATTGTATCACATTCCAACACGTAGTTCATGAGATATGAGCACATAAACAGGAACGTTCCGCAATTCATGGACTAAAAGTACGGCATTCAGTATGACATTACCATTTTTAATTTCTACACTACAAGTTGTATCCGCAGGAAATTTTTCAGACAGTATACACGCATATAGTTGAGTGTACCTTCTAAATTGCATCACAGTACGACACATAGTTCATAAGATATGAGCACATAAACAGTAACGTTCATGGGAAACCGCCCCATCACGCACTAATTTTTAATCTTTTACTTCTTTACTACTAATTGTATTCCTAAGAGATTTTACAGACATACTACCATAATACAAATAAATAAATACCTAGGCAACGCCGGGTTTTCAGCTAGTTATTACATAAAACTTCTAATCCTCTAATGTATGTAAACCGTTAAATGGCAGAATAAACAAATAGTGTGCAGGTAGAAACATATTTTAACCCTTTCATTCCCAAATTATGAATTCAGCTTTATAATACTTAAAATGCAGTATCTTCTGTATTACTACAGTGCACCAATCCTCAAATGAAGTGTTTTAAAATTTTTGATCGAATAATTGTTTATTTATTTATTTATTTTATTTATTTATTTATTTTTTCATGCCATGTATTTCATGTACAACACACACGTTTGTATGAAGCTATTTATTACTTGGGACGTTATTTTATTTATAGTTTACACTCTCAGATGCCAATCTCATAATGCCAGCATAATCTTCACCACAGCACCAAAGACAACGCAATTCACTGCTGAAATATGATAACATGAACCACACTCACGCTCACAGTCACAGCCACGTACAGTCGGCAAAGTAAAACAACCTCCAAGTCGGAGAGATTAATGCCTCTGAAGTGGCTACACGCCTTACCAAACGGCGAAATATCGTATTAGAACTTATGGGACTTAACTACGGGGTCACCAGTCCCTAAGCTTACAAACTACGTATGAACTAGCTAAGACTAAGGAAGGCACAAATATCCATGCCCGAGGGGGGATTCGAACCCCCGACCGTAGTGACCGTGCAGACCGTGACTGAAGCGCCTCAGTCCCCTCGGCCACCGTGGCCGGCGGGTGTAGTCAGTATGTACGTAAATTGAAGAGCGAATAGTTCTTATGATATGGAAAGTCGCCGTTCCCAGAAAAAAAAAAAACACCGAATGCCGAATCCATTCGTCTGTCATTGCAAGGTAGTGTGTAGAAAGGTATGTAGATTCTGTTCGGTATTCAAATGTTCAAATGTTTGTTGAGCTTATGGACTTAACTACCGGGTCATCAGTCCCTAAACTTACAAACTACTTATGAACTAGCTACAACTACGGACGGCACAAATATCCATGCCCGAGGGGGGATTCGAACCCCCGACCGTAGTGGCCGTGCAGACCGTGACTGAAGCGCCTCAGTCTCCTCGGCCACCGCGGCCGGCTGTTCGGTATTCCTTTTAGTATTAATGCATTTCTGGAAAATAAACACTCCCCGGATCGACACTCCCCGGATGGACACTGTCGGCGTACCTCAGGTACTAGCATTCTAGCATCACAATCACAGAATCGGTGGTTCCAATCCCACTGTGACAGATATTTTTTTCGCTTTCTAATTCAGTTATAATTCCACGTGTTAAGTCAGTTTTTGTTTTGTGTATGTAGACGAGCTGAAAAACTTGTCGTCACGTAAAACGATGGTTGAGTAGGTTAGCTGTTTGCAAAGCCATTAGTAGTTTTGGAGATGGTTTCCAAAAACAGTGCATAGCTCTTCACAAACTGAACAATCAAAGACTACCGGCGTCAACTAATATGAAGCCAATATTGTAAAAAAAAAAAAAAAAAAAAAAAAAAAAAAAAAAAAAAAAAAAAATGTAACTTATGTTTTTTGATTGAAACCATCATTATTAACAATCTTCTAAAAATATAGAAAATTACGAATAAACGTAAGTAGGTGCTCTTTCCGTGAAAATTACCATCAGATATTGAAATTGTGCAAGTATTGGAAAACAATGGAAAAAAAAATAAAATTCCGTCACGACAGGATTTGAACCACCGACCCTAAGGTTGTAAGGTCAGAACGCTGCCACCTTCTCTCTCTCTCTCTCTGGGTTGTTCGCTTTCTTGCGGTCACTGATCGTGTTTGTTCGTTGTTTTTGGCTCAGCTTTTTTATTACTGCGGGCGTTCAGTGTTTTGACCGGGCGTGCTACATGAGCTACATCGACAAATGCTATTATTTATTTTTGATGGTTACTTATGTTCACTTAAAAAAACTTCAAAGTCGATTTTCTCGAGAATTTTTTAGAGTTGCCTCGAATGGCTTTGGTTAATTGTTATTTGAGCTCTGAACTTAACATAACATAAATATCAAAAAATTCTAAAATCCAAAACCCATGTGGTCTCTTTATTAATCCATTCTGTTTTGTTTAGTCCTCGTCGCCATGTGTTTTGTCCTCCCCGACCTATCTTTCAGGAAAGGATGTGCTCAGGACTCATGGGATGCGTGGACAGCTAAAGCAGCTATACAGATTAGTAAGAAAAGTTTTATCTACTAAAGTTTGCAAATACTCAACTTAGATCTGTTCTCGCGGCAGTGTCTTCTTGCATGATGCTAGCTAGCTGCGCTCTATCATAGTTACTGCCTAATTTGGAGGCGAGTTCAGAGGAGCCCTTCCAGACGCATGTCGGCCTAGATACAGCCGCTTGTAGAGGGCGCGCTTCTAGGTTTCTCCCTCCAGGAGGCGCGGCGCCGGTGTGTGATAGGCTGCTGACGGTCATCCGCTGCCTTCTGCACGATCGTTTTCGTGCGTCTGGCGAGAGGCGCTGACTTTACGCCTCAACATGTTTAACAATAATTACATTAAAACGTTGTTTTCTAAAAGTTGAGAATTTTATCATTTCTTGTAACGTGAATACTATTAGTCCTAGAAAAAAATTCAGAATTGTTTTATGCGCCTCACTATGTGTCACGAACTTATTGAGTGGCGTTTTGCAATGCCAGGGGACTTCGTTCATGTTTCCTTACGCACCAAAGTCAGAACGAAAGAATTGTTGTTGTTGTGGTCTTCAGTCCGCAGACTGGTTTGATGCAGCTCTCCACGCTATCCTGTCCTGTGCAAGCCTCTTCATCTGAGAATATTACGGCAACCAACATCAATTTAAATCTGCTTACTGTATTCGTCCCTCGGTCTCCCTCTACGATTTTTTCCCCATACGCTTCCTTCTAATGCTAAATTGACAATTCCTTGATGTCTCAGAATGTGTCCAACTAATCTATCCCTTCTATTAGACAGGATATCCCAGAAACTCCTTTTCTCCCCAATTCGGTTCAGCACCTCCTCATTAGTTACGTGATCTACCCATCTAATTTTAATCATTCGTCTGTAACACCACATTTCAAAAGCCTCTATCATCTTTTCATCTGAACTCCTTATCGTCCATGTTTCACTCCAAAAAAATGTTTGTAATTCTATCGGACCAAACTGCGTGGTCATCAGTCTGTAGCTTACAAACTACTTAAACCTAGGTAAACTAACTTAAGGACAACACCCACACCCTTCCCCAGGGAGGACTCGAACCTCCACGGCGAGCAACCGCGCGCTCCGTAGTGAGGTGCTTTAGACCGCTCGGCTACTCCACCACGGCCAGTTTCACTCCTACACAATGCTACACTTCAGACAATTGCTTTCAGAAAGGACTTCCTAGCATTTAAATTAATATTGGATGTTAACAAATTTCGCTTCTTTAGAAATGCTTTTCATCCCATAGCCATTCTGCATTTTATATATTCTTTACTTCGGCCATCAGAAGTTATCTTGCTACCCAAATAACAAAATTCATCTACTACTTTTATTGTCTCATTACCTAATCTAATTCCTTCAGCAGCGCCTGGTTTTCTGACATTGCATTCCATTACATCCGTTTTACTCTTGTTAATGTTCACCTTATATCTTCCTTTCAAGACACTGTCCATTC
Source organism: Locusta migratoria (assembly GCA_026315105.1). Taxonomy (NCBI): domain Eukaryota; kingdom Metazoa; phylum Arthropoda; class Insecta; order Orthoptera; family Acrididae; genus Locusta; species Locusta migratoria. The sequence continues at coordinate 853,324,080 of CM048744.1, read as the reverse complement.
CATTCAATTGTTCTTCCAAATCTTTTGCAGTCTCTGACAGAATTACTATGTCATCGACACACCGCAATGTTTTTATTTCTTCTCCCTGCATTTTATTGCCCTTTCCAAATTTCTCCTTCCATTCCTTCACTGCCTGTTCAATGTTCAGATTGAACAATTTTGTGTCCCAGCCTCGTCGCCGCTTTTGTGTCTCGTTTTCGTCGTAGGTGTCGGTGGCCGAGTGGAATGAGACCGACACAGGAATATAGATAGCACGCTGGTGCAGGTACGGAGGGGAGCAGCCAGAAACTAGAAACACTAGAGTAAATTAGAACGATATATATATTGCACAGAATTCATACAATACTTAACTTTTACATAGTACTGCAGAATGTTGATACATAGTTGAGCTAGAGTCCTGCCTAGTGCCTAACTGCTAGCCAAGTCTTCACTGGTGCCTATCTGATTACGAAGGTCCTAACTGGTTGCTATCTCAGTCCCAAGTGAACGATGTCGTTCAGCGGTGGCCACGAGCGGCGTTGTAGCAGAGGGCGCTCGTGGCTGTCGTCGTAAGAACGCCGCGCCGTGCGTGCATGGCGGCGCGCGGCGAAAGTAGGTGGCGCGCACTTTGTACTTGTGCGACACCACAAACAACATTGGGGAAAGGTGACAAACCTGTCTTACTGCCTTCCCAACCTCCGCGTCTCTTTCTTGCCTTTCGACTCTAATAACCGCTGTCTGGTTTTTGCATAGGTTGAATATAATTCTTCGCTCCCTATATTTTACCCCTGATACCTTCAGAATTTGGAAGAGTGTATTCCAGTCGACGTTGTCAAAAGCTTTCTCCAAATCGTCAAACGCTAAAAACGTAGGTTTCCCTACAAACCCGGCAGTTGTTGAGCGTAGCGTGAAGCACTGCAGTGCCGAAAAATTTGAATTGATGGCCATGTGTGTCACTCCCTCTATAACCAGAAAACAAGTGTGAAGTAATTTTTCTTGGCTGGCGACCGAATTCAATGGACAACGATCTGCTACTGTTTTACTTCAGGTCATACTTGACTTTATGAGAGGCATTCAACTGGATTTTTTCCCTACACTAGTCAATAATGGAATATATATTTCGCGTTTCGAATTAGAAGAGAGGAAAAAATTAATGTAAGCTGCGACTTCACCGCTGATGGACTGAAATAAAATATTCTGACATTGTTTTTAATGGCTTTCTATTTGGAGATGATAAAAGAAGATGCTCAAAACACAATTATATTTATGGATGCATCTACTCCTAACACAAAATATATTAGTTTCGGTTTTGTAGCACTCGAAAACTGTTGTACCATAACGTGAAAATAGTTGCATACAGCGTGTCCCACATAAAAGCGGTACCCTCACGTCTGATATTAAATTAAGAATGAATTAAGTACAAAACAATACGGAACAGTGACATTAAAAACACGTAGTTACGTAGCAATTCAAATCACAAAACAACGGAACAGGCTACATCAGCGTTATTATAAGTATTGTCTATTTTTTCTGATCATACCAAATATTCTTATCTGATCAACATTAAGGTTAGCGATTCAGGACATCCGCATCAAGCTTATCTTCTACCCATATGTTAACTTCCAGTCATAGATGCTGACCGACCATCACATTTACATTTTGGTGTTTTAACTTCTATATCAGTGTTTTTCAAATTATGGATCACGAGTCTCAGGAGAGTGTAAAAATGTCTTGTTCGGACGATCACCATCACAGGAGAAAGTGGTTGCACTATCAGAAAAAAAAAAAAGTTCAAATGTTTGTAACCCTAAGGAACCAAACATTTGTGGTCATCCGTCCCTAACTTCCTAAACTTACAGACTTACATATACTAAGGACAACACACACACACACACACACACACACATACACAGATGCCCGAAGAAGGACTGAAACTTATTGTTGCCAACTCGCTTCCAATCATGTCTCTACATGATGTGTCAAAAGTTCCCACGTTCACCATGAAAGTCCCTACGGACCAAAATGATTTCTTTAAGAAAAAATAAATAAATAAAAATAAAAAAGCCTACTTACTTATTGGGTGAATTCCCCTTTATTAACACTATTGTACAATGAATTCTTGCTGTTTTGAATGTAAAAAAAAAAGGGGGGGGAGAAAGAACGGTAGTCATTTTGAATTGTCCGTGAGAAAAGTCCCTACATTTTGCAAATCTGTCCCTACAGTTTGGAAGAAAGAGTCAAATGTCCCTACGTGTAGGGACACGTCCCTACGGTTGGCTACACTGCTGAAACTCTGGCGCGAGCTGCCCGTTTTTATTTAGTAAGTCTATGGAGCTGCCGCATGATACGTAACATGGGGCTCCACACCACACACCGCTATTCCCGCGCGCAGCTCCAGTAACGAAATGGCCCAAAGCTTGCCTGAAAAATAGCGGTTCCCTAACAAAGAAACTTTGACAATGTTGACTGAAATACACTCTTTCAAATTCTGAAGTCAGCGGGGATAAAATACAGGGAAAGAAGAATTATTTACAACTTGTACAAAAGCCAGACCGCAGTTATTAGACTTGAAGGGCATGAAAGGGAAGCATTAGTTGGGAAGGGCGTAAGACAGGGTTGTAGCCTTTCTCCGATGTTATTCAATTTGTACATCGAGCAGGCGGTAAAGGAAAGCAAGGAAAAATATAGAATAGGGATTAAAGTTCAGGGGGAAGAAAGAAAAACATTGCGTTTTGCTGATGACACTGTAATTCTGTCAGAGACAGCAAAGGACCGGGAAGAGCAGTTGAATGGAATGGACAGTGTGTTGAAGAGAGCGTATAAAATGAACATTAACAAGAGCAAAACAAAAATAATGGAATGCGGTCTTAGAAAATCAGCCGATGCTGAAGGAATTAGATTAGGTAACGAAACAATGAAGGTGGCAGATGAGTTTTGTTACTTGGGTAGCAAAATAACATATGACGGTCGCAGTACAGAGGATATAAAATGCAGAATGGCAATGGGAAGAAAAGCATTTTTGAAAAAGAGAAATTTGCTAACATCGAATATTAATTTAAGTGTAAGGAAGTCTTTTCTGAAGGCATTTGTCTGGAGTGTTGCCTTGTATGGGAGTGAAACATGGACGATAAGCTGTGCGGACAGGAAGAGAATAGAGGCTTTTGAAATGTGGTGCTACAGAAGAATGCTGAAGATTAGGTGGGTAGATCGAATAACTAATGAAGAGGTACTGAATAGAATTGGCGAGAAAAGGAATTTTTGGCATACCCTGACTAAAAGAAGGGATAGATTGGTGGGACACATTCTTAGACATCGAGGAATCGTAAATTTAGCATTGAAGGGAAGTGTGTGGGGAAAAAATCGCAGAGGGAGACCAAGAGACGCGTATAGTAAGCAGATTCAAGTGGATGTGGGTTGCCGTTCTTATGAGGAGATGAAAAGGCTTGCTCAGGATAGAGTGGGGTGGAGAGCTGCATCAAACCAATCTCCGGAATGAAGACCATAACAACAACAACAATAAAGAAACACAGGAGTAATAAAAGAGAATGAATATAATGGTATATTATAATTATGGTATTCCTTATTAACATTAATGCTAAATTGAATAGAACATAAGTATTTTTATAATAAATATGCTTACAGTACAGTGTTAATGATGAATAAACGCAACGCCTTTTCACGCTAGTTTCAGAATTTAATCGATAACTAAATCAATATGATGCAGTTGTTAATTTTGAGAAATTAGAAAAAAGATGTTCCGGTACTTTACAGACTGCACATTGGGACTTTGCTTCACGAGTATAATTTGCTTATGAATAGTAATATTCAGCTAGTGAATGTTTATGTGCAGTGGATACAAGATGAAAAATATTAGGAATTAGAAATATACTTTTACAAAAGTAACCGACGGAGGTAATAATGTAAATTTCTGGCAAGTAAAGAAGTAGAACAAGAATTCGCAAAGCAAATAATAATCATAATTATTGCCGCCCAGATAAAAGAGGAATTCTTTAATTTTTATCATTCTGCGTTCCTCCCGGACGTTCTTTTTGACTAACTGCTCATTTATTGGGATATTGTTACGGTGGACTTTCAATAGAGTGCATACTACATTAGTCCGTACTTCATTGCCACATATTTGTGACACAAATTAATAATTCCTGCTTCGTCAGTATCTATAATAGCTGTACCTTCACCCCCAATGTCAGTTCCGTAATGATTTCTTCCTTTTTTTATGTGCGACATACTGTGGCCATTAACCGAAATAATTGCAGAAACGTGTGAAGCAATTTATAAAGTATAAATTAATAAAATTCAGCAACCAGATGCTTGTAATTATTTATTTTAGACGACCGGTTTCGGACGCTTGAGTGCCCTTCTTCTGGTCTATTTTAGTATTCAGAATAATTACAAGCAACTGGTTGCTGAATTTTATTAATTTATAATATGAATAGTTGCTAAAATGGATAAAGTACTTCAATTTATAAAGTAATCGAGCGGCTACGCACTCCACTTCGCAAAAAAAAAAAAAAAAAAAAAAAAAAAAAAAAAAAAAAAAAACCCTCACGTTGTAACATTTCGTACTCTATTATGAAAAGTACTTTATTGTTACGTGATATCCTTTATTGTTGTGTGATTATAGTTGATTCTTTCACGATTGTACTGTTTATGTTATATCATTTTATTTAGTTAGATAATCATCCTTCGATTTTGTAAGCTGCCTGGAAAGTGTAAACAGAGTAATTATTGCAGGCTTTGATGTAACAATTTTTGACAAGTCCGGACGGTAAGTGCTTCTAAGTCAATTACATTCAGCTATTACTGAATTTTACGGTACTGCCGTAATCTACATTTTTAGATGTAATCTATCCAGACGTTTCACTTATTCTTGACCACTTATGAATACTGAAGAATCGGTCTTCATCAGTGCACTGTTAACACCCAGTTTAACGTGGTAATCAAACCACTTGTCCTTTCTGGGCACTTCTAACATAGTTTGCGAAACCAATGTGGACAGCCCTCCTGTTCTGTCACGAAATATTATTTGTCATAATTAAATACCGTCTGTCGGCGGCAATGACGTAGGCCTATATACTGGTACTCAATATGACTGCCAAAATCACAACATGGACAAGCGAACATACAAATACGCGAAAATAAATGGGACACACTCAATTCCAAGCAACACCCTTGTACAAAATCAGTGACATAAAAAAATGTCCAAGAAAACGATACCAATCAATCCCCATACAAATCTTATCAACATTAAAATGTTATCAAATACTTACGTTGCCCTATAATACACCTCAAATGAAGACAGAGATACCAATTCAATCTCCCCCCTCCAAAGCAACAAAGAGCAAAGAAATAGTATCACACACTTCAACTACCACCAACACACACACACACACACACACACACACACACACACACAACAACAACAACAACAACCAAAGTCCCACACACATAACCTCCCACAACACAACTTTTGTTAGTTTCATTGGTTGCCAACACTTGTACTCCGAACACAGCTATAACACCAAGCAGCTGAAGAAATTTTATCATGGCCAACATAGTCTCCTCCACAGTTTGTCATGCAGCAAGAAAGAATTAAACTTATTTTTTATATCCAACCTAACAACAGTAAAACACATGAAATTATAGAAAGGCGAACTAAACTGGAAACATCACACCACTAAAATGTGTAGTAACACAGACACTACAAAAAACAACTAAGAGAACTAACCACACCTTATACACCATATGGGCATTAGAACTAAAAACAACTGACCATGAAGCATTTAACTTCCACAAGAGCACACCACTCCATGCCTGCACACACCACCTGTAAACATAGACAAATCAAAATTATTGGGATGACATCACAACACAACAAGCCGATGTCATGAGTCAAAGCTGACGAGTGATATCTTGGTCTTCAATTGAGCCTATTATTTTATCTACTGAAAAGAAAACAGGTTCTAAATGTTCAAAAATGGGACTGAAATTTAGGAATGTTTCAACTCTTCCTCCCATTATAGGCTAAACACTACCTGCATACAAAACCTGCTAGAAGTATGGTAACATAGAATTTTGTTGATTGGTGAGACAAAAAGTTAGAAATTTTTGACTAGTAATATTTCATAAACTATAAGAATATATATGCTTTTTACAAATGTCTGTCTAGGTGTGTTTGCGTTTGGATATGCGTGAGTGTGTGTGTATTTGTTTACCTTCCTTTTTTCCCCTAAGGTAAGTCCTTCAACTCCTGGGATTGGGATGACTCCTTTTCCAATTCCTTAAAACCCATATCCTTCCCTTTCTCCTCTCCTTTCTTCCTCTTTTCCTGAAGAAGTGACCAACGGTTGCAAAAGCTTGTATGTGTGTTTGTGTGTAATTTTATTTGTGTCTGTCGACGAGCCTGTCCTTTGGGTAAGTCATCCGTTATAAGCGATCGTGATTGTTAGATTCAAATTAATGAAATGAAAATTATAGAGGGAAACTTTCCTGGTGGGATAAACAGATGACTTACCAAAAGGACCGGCTCGTCGATAGATACAAATAAAATCACACACAAACACACATATAAGCTTTCGCTCAGGATAAGAGGAAAAAGGGGGAGGAGAAAGGAAAGGATATGGGTTATAAGGAAATGGAAAAGGAGTCATTCCAATCCCAGGAGTGGAAGAACTTACCTTAGGGGGAAAAAAGGAAGGTAAACAAATACACACACACTCACACACAACCAAACGCTAACACACCTAGACAGACATTTGTAAAAAGCAAAGAAGTTGGACAGAGATACCACTTGAGGCAGAGGCTCTGTCCACAGAACCGAGGCAAAGATGCTAAAGATGGTGGGCGGGAATTTGAATTTAGTGAAGGTTGAGACCAGGTGGGCAATGGGAGGAGAGAATATGTTGAAGGGCAAGTTCCCATCTCATGAGTTCTGAAAGATTGGTGTCAGTGGGAAGTATCCAGATAACCCTGACGGTATAACACTGTGCCAAGATGTCCTGGCCGTGCACCAAGGCGTGTGTGTGTGTGTGTGTGTGCATTTGTTTACCCTCCTTATTTTCCCCCAAGGTAAGTCTTTCCTGTCCCGGGATTGGAATGACTCCTTACCCACTCCTTTAAACCCTCATCATTTCCTTTTCCCTCTCCTTTCCTTCTGCCTTACGAAGCAGCTAGGTGGCGAAAGCTAGCATTTGTATGTATATGTGTGTGTGTGTTTATTTGTTACTATCACTGCCTGTGCTCCTTCGCCTGGTAAGTAGACTTCATCTATTTTTTTTACATATATATAAAATAGAAAACAGCTGATTTATCCAATGGACAGGCTCGTTGACAGGCACAAATAAAATTACACACAAACACACATACAAGCTTTCGCAACTGTTGGTTGCTTCTTCAGGAAAAGAGGAAGAAAGGAGAGGAGAAAGGGAAGGATATGGGTTTTAAGGAAGTGGAAAAGGAGTCATTCCAATCCCAGGAGTGGAAGGACTTACCTTATGGGAAAAAAAGGAAGGTAAACAAATATACACACACTCACACATATCCAAAGGCAAACACACCCAGGCAGACATTTGTAAAAAGCTTCTTACAAATGTCTGTCTAGGTGCTTGGCGAAGCAAGAATAGAGTTCATTGGTTGTGGTGAATGAACACTTCGTACGCCGGCCACAAGGCTCATAGAGTGATACCTGCACATGCCTGGTGGGCGGTTAGATGTCTGGCATTCAAAATTTGAATATTTGGCCACTCAGAAGAGGCATCTGGTAGCTGTGAAAGAGTTTGGTTGTTTGAAAGAGCTTTTTGAAACACTGTAAAAAAGCAAAGCACGTTAAGTAGACTTAGTGTTTCGAAACCAGAGTCAGTAACAGTACCTACTCTCACATTGAGAAAAGTGCTGCGATTGCTGTACAGGGAAGAATTTGATGCACTAGAAGATCGCTACTGGTTAGGCACACATAACTCAGCTTGAGGTGTGAAGTGGAATCCTGGTGGTGGTAGAACTGGTGAAGCCATTGTTTCCAGTGGACTGTCAGTTGTCCTATTTTAGGCTGAAAAGGTGGCGCAGTAGCCACAAAAACACTGCCAGCATACAAACACCATGTACAAACACACATGGGTCACCACTACAGAGTCAGGGAGGGCTTGGAGTCCCCAATAATCAACACCACATATCAGCTTTCACTTTATTCAACTAGCTCGTACAAAGTTCAGAGGAAGACTAAGGAAAAAATGGTGGCAAACTTGAACAAGTCATGTGCCACCAAAGAAAATGTGTGGTACAGATATAAATACACTTTGTGCAGATCTATAGTATCATTTAACTGTGTGCATTGCCACTCACCTTATGGGACAAATAGCATCTCTCTTGGGGAGTAAAGAGTGATATATTAGGAAAGATCAGGTGACAATTGCTAAAATTTCTTATAACTGATTTTTTGAGTGAACTGTATAATGCCTGTATAAATTTTTTGTTTCCGATATATCTTATGAAAGAATCTACTGAACTTTGTGTGTGTCTGAATAAAGAATGTAAAGTGAATACACTGACAGATTGAGCTTTCATCTGATGTCGTTTCATCTATTTTCAGTTTTGCCACCCAGTGAAAGAAGGGATGCTTAATGTTCATCTGGTACCACATTCTCATGATGATGTTGGATGGCTCAAAACAGTGGACCAGTACTATTATGGAAGTAAGTGATATCTTATCTTATTATCAAAACATACTCTTAAACATGCACTAATCTTACCAAAGAAAATTAAACAAGGGAAATTCCAGGAAGGAATTCAATAATATTTTTTAGAAGAATATGTTGCTTACTCACCACAGAGGCATCCTATGAGCCACAGAAATGCACAAATAATAGACAACATTATTGCTTTCGGTCTTTTAGGCCTTTGTCAGTTAGAGACACTAACATACACACATACTCACACAGACATGATTGCCGTATTCGGCCACTGTGATTGTGTGTGTGTGTATGTTAGTGTCTCTAACTGACAAAGGCCTAAAAAGCCAAAATCTATAATGTTGTTGTCTATTATTTGTGCCTTTCTGCGGCTCATCGGATGTCTCTGCGGTGAGTAAGCAAAGAAAACTAATTTTCTTTTATTGTTAAGAATCTACTCACATAGTACAAAATTAAGTTTGTTTGAGTACCCGCTCTTCATTATCAATAGCTAATTTTAAAAGTAAAGAGCTGCACCACATCACTGCCTATTTCTTGCCCCATGTGCAGACAATAATCAATTATTTCCACTACTCTCTCTTACTCTCATTTCCCTTCCTATTTCTACCTGATCTCTTACTGCCCATCGTTTGTATTTCCACAACATTTCTTCATATTTATTACAACCCAAAAATCCAGATTACAGTAATCCAGATCTACAAAGATAGAAGAACACATTAGTAATCAGATTTTTTAGTCTCTTTTTATAATCATATTCCATCGGTTTTGATGGACTGATTTGAAGCTCACAGGTGAATGCTACTTACTTTACTTGTAGCAGTATTGTGTCATTACCAGCATGCTTTTCCAGTTGTAACCTGAACTCACTGATTTCTGTAACATAGGAAACCAACATCTGCTGAGTGAACTTTCCTCATCCTTGTTGACGTTGTTAAGCCTGTAAACACATTGGAGGAAAAATTATTCACCTCTATTAGATCTTGACAACAATATTACTTAACATTGCACTGCCTCTGGTTTTGATAAGTTCCTCAATTCAACTTAGATAAATTCAGTATGGTTCTTCAGGTTTATTATATCCTGTTGAAACCACTAAATTTTGGGGTCTGAAATACTTCTGCAACACTGGGGCAGCAACCATAATGAATACTTTGATTTAAAAAATATAGTTTTCTCCTTTCTTTTTCCATTTTTAATCATTGTGGGATGTAGATTTGTGTTTTTCATCCACTTTTACAAGCAGTCCCAGAAATTTCATATGGCAGGCTGCTCCAGTGCTCCCACCTGGCAGCTCACAGCACCCCTCAGTTCGCCTCAAGGCAGGCACAGCCCACCAGCTGCCACCATTGTTCACATTCTGTGCATTACATAGTTTCAAATGATGACCAGTCCCCAGAGAGAGCACTGAAACAAATGAGCAGATGTCACAGTAATAGAAGACAGTGTGGGTTAAGCATTCTATCACAGTAACTGATAGGACAATGGTACCTGTCACACTACATGTATGCTTGCAGTATCCAAACCTTTCTGTCCAATTGCAGCAGTAGCACATAAGCAACCATCATAACTGCAGTGTTTCATACCTCCAAGTATCACTCACAAATGGATAAAACGAGGTGTACCCAAGATAGTGTGAAGCACTCATCACTAAATGATGTTAAATGACACACATTTAACCTCTCAATGTTGACATCTTGAGCAACTGTGATGGAATGGGGTAGAGAGCTGCTCTCCAGGTTACTCAAACACTCGGTAATCAAATTACAGTGCACCTTCATGGTATATAGAAGGTCCTTGTAGCAGGGTGGGAGGAGAAACAGTTCATGCAAATTCTGGTGATCTATTTCCAACACTCAAGTTGGATGACCTGAAATAACGCAAATTCTCAGACATGAGAAAACTTGTCTTCCTCTGCCAATGATGATATGAAATAACATTGGAAACCAAAGTAGGTTTCACCATCTTCATCGTTTTCTAAATTAATTTAACTTGGAACCTCCGATCAAAGGTCTTCTGTGTTCACAATACCTCAGTCTAAGGACTTGGGAAAATTATATTAATAGTTCTAATGAAGTAATTAAATTCAAAAAATCATTAATTAATTAACCAATGGGTCAGAGTTTTGTATCAGGAGTTTTGTTTGGAGATTTAATCTGATATGAGAATAAATTATGGATGACTTTCATCAGTCTTTCTTCCTTTGTTGTATGGACTGATGCAAACACATGCTGTGGCTCCCCTGCTTGTGTATTCTTGGCTGTTGTAGAGCTGCCAGCTGCACCTGACCACTCCTGCGGCAGGTATTTGGCCATCCCCTTCCTTCCTGCGTCCACAGGTGCCCAACTGCTCATCAGTAGACACTTGAGCTCAAACAGCATTTTCTGTGGAATTAAAGCTGGGTGATATTGCAGGTCATTCACAGTGCAGTGTGGTGCCTGATTGGGCATTGCAGTTCTTTATTTTGACTGGGGATTAAAAGTTTGTCGGGTGTAATGTGTAAAGGGAGAAAGCAGGCACACAAGATATCATTGGGAAAGGATAGCTAACAGCTGAGGTGCTGGAGTTGGTGGGGGAAGTGCTAGACGGACACTAGGGGATAGAAATGTTTGAGATTGCAGATGTACAAAATAGAAATGTCACACAGCCACCACACTGAGTAAGTTCGTGCAGCAAACAGTGACACAGAGGAGGTAATGGGAGAGAGAACAGGGAAAGGGGAGATTGTGGCAGTGCCCAACATGAGGTATGAGAGGTTTCTGTGACAGGTTGGCTGTGGGTGAATGGCTGGGGACTGGTGGTGACTGAGGCAGGATGCATGTGGTAACAACAAGAGAATGCTAACTCCCATCTAGAAGCACTTGTTCAGAGCAAGGATTCACAGACTGCGAAGCTGACATTGAAATGTAGCACATTCTGCTTAATGACATGTTCTGATACCCAGGGATCCAGGCTATTCTTGCCCATGGTTTGGTGGTGGCCACTTGTGTACATAGATTGTTCACAACCATGCCCACATAAAATGTGTAGCAGAGGTGGTAAAACATGACTCCATGGCCCTGTGTCTGATGATATGAAATAAGCCTATGATAGGAGTGGTGTACGATGTGTGGATGGATGTGTGGGTCTTTGGGGTCCCAACAGAAAGATATTGCATGATATGTCATGCGTAAATACTTTATTAGCTACAAGGCAAGACAATCATGGACTGAATTTATAATGGTTGCCGAAGCAGCAATAATAATCGTCGTTCACAGATGCTGTAGACGAGAGCGCGAGGTATCGAATCTCGTGGTCTGCCTCAGATGTATTAGACAGGAGTTTTTCCTGAGTCTTCCACGGTAGTATGAACCATGCAGCAAGATGTGTACTGTACAGCTCAAGTAAATTAAATAAAAATTATGAGAGTTAGCAAAGTTTTCAGTCACATTTATATGCCTTTTGACAAGTTAGTGCTTATATTTTATGGCAAGTTATTACCTTTATTCCTTAAATAATTATATTTCACCAGAACTTTTAATTACCAGTGGTTCCTTTAGCTTTTTTGTGTGTAATCTATGATTGTGTGTGTGTCTTTTCTAGTCACTCAAACCAATGCTTCTCAGTTCTGTATTTTTGTTTTTTGCAGGCAAACAAGAAATACAGAAAGCTGGAGTGCAATACATCTTGGATTCTGTAGTTGATGAACTGTTGGTCAACCCTGACAGAAGGTATGAGTAAACTGAGTGCACTTGAAAATTGGTTATACTGATAATTATCATAGGACTCCTGCATTCCTCGGTGATTTGAATTTGTAATAAAATTGTTTTTCAATTTTTGCTTGTATTCAGCTGAGTTTGTTAAGAAACAAGTTTGTGTGTTCATCACTTTCTCCGACAGCCTTCTCTTCTTTTCCACTCACAGTACTTCAGCCTTCAGCCCACTGTCTGTTGGCCTTCCTCTTGGTCTTTTTGCTTTCCTTGCTTCTGATGTATCTGTAAGACCATCTTCTGCTCCTCCACTTGCTAAACATGTCCTCATCATTTAACTCTGGATTTCTCTTTCCTTTCCTTTCCTGTGATGGTTGCTCCTTCTTAATTTGACAATGGAAAGTTCAGGTTGGAACATCAAAAAGATCAGGATAACTTGCAACTCACTATAAATATAATTAAATTATTTTTCGAAAGAGATAGATTGGCTGGTCAGTACTTACCTTTGTGCTGTACCACCAATAGTTACACAAATGAAGAAAAAGAAAAAAAGGGACGAAAAAGGACAGTATCTCTGACTTCCACACTCCTCAAACACCACCTTCATGACCTAGGTCATGAATTACCTTTCCCTTCTGTTCCCATCCTTTTGGCCCACTTTAGGTTATGGTAGTAACTCTAAAAGTGGGCCTTTGCGATCGTCTTTTGACAGCTCGAAATTTAAATGAAAATAACGGCTTAACTATTCATCTGACACGAAAATTGAATAACCGATTTTGTAGAGGAGAAAAGTCTCTACAACTTTGCTCTATTATGTTTTTTTTTTTTTTTTTTTTTTTTTTCTTTCCATATTTCGTACCGTTTCAAAGATATTTGCAAAAATAACGGCGATTTTGGGATGTATGTATGTCTGTCTGTCCATAACGTGTTCCCTGTTTTTCTAAGATGAACCGTTCAACCAATCAGCACAAAATTTTACAGACATGATTGTAGGCTGCCAGAGACCAGAACCTCCCTTTTTCAAATTTTTTGGACAAAAAATAAGGTAGTGAAACCAAAAGAAGCCGTTTGTAATATAATTTTAATTGCAAACGAACCGTTCATCTGACACAAAAATTGAATAACCAAATTTGTAGAGGAGAAAATTCTCTACAACTTATCTCCATTATTGGTTTTTTTTTTCCATATCTCATATCATTTGAGACATATTTGCAAAAATAACAGAGATTTGACACCCTCCATTGAACATTGAATTAACGAAAACCAGCCGTTCAGAGATGTCAAGTGACATTCCTCGCATATTTGATGATTTTCTTATTGTAACTTACACATTGTCATTTCAAAGCAACGGTACATTGAGGAATTAACAAAAACACATCGTTCTTCATATGATAAATGATAATCTAATGCCTACAAATGCCATATTTACATCAGTTAACAATGGCCATCAATAGTATGAGATTAAAGAACTCCTGTCTTGATTTATAGCCGTAGCGTAGTGGGCAAGGTGCTGAATTCTGATGCGAAAAGTCGCTGTTTCGAAACCCGCCACTACCTACAAATTTTTTTCCTAAAAGGGTTTCAGACACTCTTATTAATTAATTAATTATTATTTAGATTATTATATTGGTCCAAAATGTTTGCAAAAACTTATAAAAATTCAAATCTAAAGTGGGCCACAAAACACATCAGTGTGATTTTTTTCTTCCTTTCTCTCCGACCTGAAGACCGAAAGCTTGTCCTTTTTCGTCCCCTTTTTTTTTTCTTTTTCTTCATTTGTGTAACTATCGGTGGTACAGCACAAAGGAAAGTACTGGCCAGCCAATCTATCTCTTTTGAAAAATAATTTATCATCTCTGAGGAGATTTCCACCATTAATCGTATAAAGATAATTACTGAGCCACAGACATCCATGTATATAAGATTACCACATCCAGTCAATGTAAATTTTTGGCCACAGCTTTCATAGAAAATAGAACACAAATACATTTACACTCAAGCACAACTCATGCACACATGACCAATGTCTGTTGCTGACTGACTCAGAGATGGCAGGCATGTGTGTATGAGTTGTCTGTGGCTGGTTGGGTGCTCTCTTTCTGATGAAGGCTGTGGCCAAAACTTTAGGTTATGTTAATGTGATTGTCTTTCCTTCACATGTATCTGTGGCTCAGCAGAGTTACAACCAGTCCTAATTGCATTATTGACATTCCCATTTATTAATTCTCTGATTCCTTTCCCATCACTTGTGTCACTACATTATAAATTACTTTTAATGGTGACAGACATACCACCACCTATATTTATTATTCTATCCTTTCTCAACACCATTAGATCTTCAACAAAAATTTCAGTTGCAGTTATCTCTGGCTTGACCCAGCTTTCATTACCTATGATGATTTGTCCTTCAGTGCTTTCTATTAATGCTTGGAGCTCAGATATTTTCCCAACACAGCGGCCACAATTTACAACAGTTACTCCAATAGTTCCTAGATGTATGTAATTCAAAAACTCATCATGCTGTGGTGCAAGTTGAGGAATCTGCACCCTACATGGTCTTCTGCTTCCGACCCTCCACTCAGCTTTGTACCAGAGATCTACAATCAGTCCTGTCAATTATGCTGTTGATAGTCATCTCTGCCTTCGTCAAGAATGGTTGTCCTTACACTTCTGATAGGCACTAAAAGCTGGAGAGAATCTCCTCTGACCCAAAGCGACACACATTGGTACTGACATGAGCTACCACTGCAGTGTGGCAGCTGGAGGTGATGGTTGTATGACTGTGTGCCTGTGTGATTGCGTGAATGTTCTATTTTCTGAAGAAGGCCATGGCCGATAGCTAAAAGTGTTGTATGTGTGTGTCTTTTGTATGTGCCTGTCACAGCCAGTTGCCGGTGAGTTAAAAACAGTCCTTATTTCTATATTGTTAATTCCAACCTCGACTTTCCATTATTACATTCTGTGTTCTTTCTACGTTGATGGAAAGCTACAATTTACAGATGAACAAATACCTATTGGCCACCTGTTGCTGTACTATATACTGACAAACAAGTGACTAACCTGCACTGTAGCTCCATTTAAAGCAAAAGCAGACAGAAGACTGTTGCAATTTACATGGTGGAAGAATGCAATAAACTATTACTTAAACACAAATCTGAGTCTAGTATACATGTGACCAGACAATAAATTTAGGAAACTGAAGGAAAAAGTGCACAGAAAAATTAAAACATGTCACTTCTAGTCAGAAGCTATTTACAGTTACAAAATGAAGATGTCTCTAGGGAGACGAGAGAATCTTGTAAACGGGACAGAGTATATCAGCAGACTGTGATACGGAATCCAGTAATAGCCACTATACTGTGAGATTGTGACCACCACTGTCAGACTAATGGGATGTGGACAGAATGCTTCAACAAGCAATGGCACACTCACTTCCCCCACCATATGGCTTCACCCCCTCCTCCACTACTACTTGCCATCCACACTGGACCTAACCACCCATGGACAGGTGGTGGAGTGGATGGGGAGTACCCGCAGCTATAAGTAGCCCAGCATCAACAAAATATTAGCACTTTGCCAGAAGATGACAGGTATGTCATTCTTCAAAACATCGCAGATTGATGACACTACCACCTGACTGGAAACCTTTTAGCAACTCTATATGCCATGGAGGTATACATTCAAACATGTTCTTGGACAAGCCTGTATTCTGTCTTTCAAGGCACCATTATTTTTCAAATCTTGTGCTTTTTACAAAACCAGTGAGCTAAGGGGAATCGACACTATTTTTTGTCCAGATTTTTCCACTCCACATTGCAGTTTTTTTAACTGCAGTACCACTGAATTAGAAGTAAGTCATTTCTAACCTTCCAGTCTCTTACTGTGTATAGTCAGGCTATTTAAAATGTAAGACCTGCAAACTATTATGGATATTCTAATCGTTTTCATACTTTCCTTTTAGCTTCATAAATTCAAAAACAATGGATTTTAAATTAAAAGAAATAGGGGAAAAATGCTCCTTGACTGCTATGATCACAGTTCCAAGCATGCACAGAAGTTACTCTAATTCAAGGAGAAGACATGTATGCCATTTTCAGATTGCTGCTGCCGACATGTGTTTTTTGGTGCTTCTTTATAATGTCAGCCATAATTGAAAATCCCGCCGCGTGTGACATCAGATGTGTTATTCGCTTTCTAAATGCAAAGAAAGTTAAACCAAAGGAAATTCATTGGCAAATCTGTGAGCAAAGAACTTTGTATGACGGGCAACCACAGCTAAAATATTTATACATATTTAAGAAACTTTCACACAGTTAACATTAGTTGTTAAAATTGTAAGAGTCTGAATGAAAGCCCTTGGTCCACTTGAACTGTTATTTTTATTGGAGTCGTGAAGACCTGCACAACCGGTTTCGCAACCTACAGTTGCATCTTCAGGCGCTTTTTACTGTACAAAATGATAATTGTTTTAATAAATGAATGTTTAGAATGAAAATTACATATTAAAAACAAAAAATCCGAACTAGTATGTATAAGAAAGTTACATGTAAACAAAAATAAAAATAGAACAGAGATGACTTACCAAAGGACCGGCTCGTCGATAGAAACAAATAAAATCACACACAAACACACATACAAGCTTTCGCCACCACTGGCAGCTTCTTCAGGAAAAAGAGGAAAAGAGGGGAGGAAAAGGGGAAGGATATGGGTTTTAAGGAAGTGGAAAAGGAGTCATTCCAATCCCAGAAGTGGAAGGACTTACCTTAGGGGAAAAAAAGGAAGGTAAACAAATACACACACACTCAGACATATTGAAACGCAAACACACCTAGACAGACATTTGGCTTTTTACAAATGTACAGTAAAAAGAGCCTGAAGATGCAACTGTAGGTTGCAAAACCGGTTGTGCGGGTCTTCACGACTCCAATAAAAATAACAGCTCAATTGGACCAAGGACTTTCATTCAGACTCTTACAATTTTAACACCTAATTTTAACTGTGTGAAAGTTTCTTAAATCTGTGAGGTTTACAGACAAAATGCTATGAATGATTCAATGGTTATAAAATGGGTCAGACTGTTCAATGAACGAAGTGACCAAGTGCACAATGAAAAATGAAGCGGGTGCCTGTCTGGTTACTGATGAACTGGTTCACACAATTGAAGAGAAGATTAAGCACAACTATAAGTTTGCACTTAGTGCACCTAAAATTTGTCCTTAGTGGTCAACACTTCAACAATGATGAGGAGCTGAAAGAACATGTTATCACATGGTTGAATACACAGGCAGCAACTTTTTATAAAGAAGGCATACAAAACTTGTGACAGACTATGACATGTGCATACAGGATTTCAGAAGCTATGTGGAAAAGTAGTTTACAAGTTGTAGGTTTTTGTACAATAAATATTTTTGCCGTATCTATAGACATTTGCTTTATATAACTAAATGGAACTTACTTTGTGGACATACCACGTATCATGCAAGGCACCATTATGGCTAAGGAGTTTCATACACTGATTGCAGACTGCATACACTCATTCATGATGATCATGTTTCCTAACAGCATTGACACTTTTCATCAAGATATGAGATAATGCCCCATATATGCTCCATGTCACAAGGTCAGAAGTACGATGGAGCAATTCAAGGAAGACAGTGTTAAGGTGTAACTCATTGTGCCCCCCTTCCCCCAGATTTTACGAGTGACTTGTGTGTGCAGATGTGGTCATAAGTGGCCACAATGTTCTGGCTTCTCAGTATAGTGTTCACACTCCTCATCACAGCCTCTAAAAAGTGTTGCAACTTACAGTGGAATAATGCATGCAATTACAGATAATTTTCTGTTTGTACCACTGGTTTAATCAGAATATGAATGCCTTTAAATTTAGCACAAAGTACTTCCTGATATAGGTAACAATGGATCCCATCTGTTGATCATTGGAACTTTTTGCTCTTTATCTTCAACCATATCTTTATTCTTTCTGCACGGTAAAAAAGTTCAGCAGCAAATTTGTGGTATCCATTGATATGCAACTGTATAATATTAAGAATTCTCCTCTTCCTCTTCTGCTATTACTATTCATTTTTAAAGGATAAGGAATAAGATTTCTGAAGGAACTAAGATACCAACAGCCGTAAGTATAATGAAATATTTATTCTATTACAACCAGTTTCGGCATTCCACTATGCCATCTTCAGGTCCCTACATCGGAGCATGATATCCAAAAGTAGGGATACTAAAACTGGATTCGTGGCCTTTGTCTGGAAAAACAATCAAAATATGCTCCGATGTAGGGACCTGAAGATCGCATAGTGGAATGCCGAAACTGGTTGTAATAGAATAAATATTTCATTATACTTACGGCTGTTGGTATCTTAGTTCCTTCAGACTCTTGACCAGCCACCACCGATGATGGATTCAATAAGACTTAAGGAATAAGATTTGTCCACTTCTTTTTTGTTGGATGGAGAGAGGAGTAGAGAAGGGCAGAACTGATGACTTTGTTGGCACAGAGGGTGAAGGGCTGTTAATTGAGAGGAGGTGATAGGACTGTTAAGTCCTGCGATTTGCAGGAAAGACAACAACTCCTAAAAATTGCTAACAGATTTATTAAACAAAACAACCTTCTGGGCGTACAGTAACAATGTCAAGAAAACAGTTGGTCCAGCACGTAGGGACAACAAACAACAAGTATAATAGTGAGGACATACACGCGGACAATAAACTATTACACGTGGTGCTAGGCCAAAGCAAAACAACTACTCTACTTCGAAAACTTGATCCGGCATAGGAGTGGCCAGTGGCTGAGTATGCACTGCCCTCCACACTCCGTCGGTGCGCTTATGAAGCTCGCATCGGCAAAGAGCTACAACTGGTACTCTGCTGTGATTGGTTGGGCACTGTCACTTGGCTGACCGTAATGTAGTGCCACCGTACAGCGCCGTTTCTTCTGCCATTGACCACTGTTTATGTTACTACGTGTGAGCACCTACGGAAAGGGAGCTTAGCAGCCCGCCTTAGCTGCCTGTTATGCGGGCACTCTTCACAGTCAGGGGCTGCCACATCAGGATGGTGGGAGCAGCGTCAAAGGTTACTTTGAAGCTGTGATGATTTGGGGGCCAAAGAATCTGTTGTTAAGATAACTGCCTTTTGCACATTTCAGAAAATCTGGTGGGGAGGGGAGGATCCATATGGCCTGTGAAAGTTAAGACAGTTATGGTCAACTGTATGTTGTGCCGCAGGGTGGCCCAGTTGTTCTTGACACGAGTTTGGTGGTGGCCATCAATCCTGGAAGTGGTCAGCTGGTTGGTAGTCATACCAATATAGAAAGCTGTGAAGTGATTGTGACAACTGGTATATAACATGGCTGCTTTCACAGCTGGCCTGGCATTTTACAGGGGAGGAAAAGCCTCATACAGGACTGGAATAAGAAGTGCTGGATGGGTGGATTGGAAATTCTTGTGCCTGGGTCTTCCACAGGTGTATGGCCAATATGGCAAGAGGATGGTGTTAGGAATGGCACAGGAATGGACTAGGATGTTGTGTAATTTGGGTGGATGATGAAATACCACTTCAGGATTGGTGGAGAAGATCTTGGGTTGCAGGTCTCTTATTTCAAGTGATAGTTAATCAAAGTCCTGACAAAGGATACAGTTCAGTTATCCCAGAGTTATTTGGGTGATGAGGAGGGTGGGGGTTGCTCCTTTGTGGCCAATTATTGGCAGTGGTAGGGGGATCAGACATGGTTTGGAAATTTAACATGGGAAATCTGTTAGCAAACTAGATCAGAGTGTCTGTCTGTGAAAGACCTTGCGAGAGCATGAGTCTACTGGACAAGGGAGTTCTCATCACTTCCACTATGCTGTCCACAGGTGGACAAGCTGTATGGGAAGGTTTTCTTGGCATGAAATGGACGGCACCTTTCAAAATAGAGGTACTTTTGGTGGTTGGTGGGTTTAATGTGGACAGACAAGTGTCTGTGGCTAATATTGAGTTGGAGGTTAACATCTAGAAATGTGGCATACTGGGTTGTCACGACCAGGAGAAGTTGATGGGAGAGAAGGAATTAAGGTTGTGGGAGAGCAAAGACTGGGTGTCCTGGCCCTGAGTCCAAATCATGAAAATACCATAAATGAGCTGTCCAATAACCTATACAGATTGTATAACTGCAACTGCAGAAATGGAGGCCAAAAACAAAAAAAAAACAAAAAAAAAAAAAAAAAAAAAAACAAAAAAAAAAAAAAAAAAAAAAAAAAAAAGAATTATGTATTTCCTGACTGTTGAAGGAGAAGTAGGTCTGTGTTAGGATATAGTTAGTAAGGTGTATAGGGAATGAGGTAAAGGGTTTGGAGTCTAATAAACATATTAAGAGGTAGGGCTCACTAGTGGGGAGACCACGGGCATATGAAGGATGTTGGTGTATAGTGAAGGGGGATGAACAGTGGTGAGTAGGGATCCTGAAGGTAGACCGATAAGAATGATAGAGAGTCAGTGAAGTACCGGTAAGTGGTTGATATCTTTGGTGTGGGAGACTAGATTTCTAACCAAGTGTGTGATGTTTCTCAGTAACAGCTGAAATTGTTTTAGTAGGAGCACAATAACCCCTATATAATTTGGCATCCAAGGATTGTTGTGTTTGTAGGTTTTGTAGAGCTGGTAGAAGGTCGATGTGTGTGGTGAGTAGGAAGATGGTTTCAGGAGAGAAAATCTAGCTTGTGCCTAAGGATTTCTGCAGGGATTGGAGGTATGTTGGACTTTAAGGGTGGGATTCCACCACAGTGAATTGGGTAGTATCTCTAAAGATGATCTTTGGATTGATTTCCTGTATGACTACGAGGCATCAGTTCGCCTTTATATCTTGTATCAAGTGTATTAGAATATTTATATTGTGCAACATATTACATGTGGATTTATTTGAGACAACCAACCATCCTAAATCCCATACCCTTTTTTCTGCTGAAAGGTTGGTGTTCTGGAAACAGATAGGGTTCAATGTTGGGATTGTGTTGGCTTTGGTAGGAAGGATTGGTGGCAAAGAAGCATTTCCATTGCAGGGATTGCTAGAAGGAGATCTTTCACAGTCCAATACAGTTAACTTTGGATGTTGGGCTTAAGGTGAAGTCTTCGGATAAATCTGGAACTTCTTTGAGAGTGAATAATTTGGTGGAGAGTTTAACAACAGTGTTCTGGGTCTGTTTTGGACATTGTGGAGTGTTAGGAAGTTTTGGGGAACATGAAAAGTGAGGTCATCAAGGCAGGGTGTGGATGCTATGAGATGTTGAGGAGGATCACTGTGGATAGTATTGGACAGTGGTGCCTCAAAGTAGGATGTCAGCAGGCCAGATAACTTATGGAGGTGGTGTCTGGGATTCTGGAATGCAGTCATGTCTGTGTATGGCTGCAAATATGTGTGTTCGTGTGTGTGTGTGTGTGTGTGTGTGTGTGTGTGTGTTTTCTATTTCTAAGTATGGCTTTGTGGCAAAACCAGAGTTGTGTCAATGTTTCTGTGTTATGCCTGTCTGCAGTTCAGCATGTTATTTGTATGGTGAGTAGCAAGTATCCTTTTCGTAATTGTTGATATTCCAACCTGGACTTTCCATTGCTTTTTTTTTTGTTCCATGGCTAATGTTGCATTCAGTTTGACAATAGTCAGGATTAAATTTCATTTGATGATGCCAACTCTCAACTCGTCTGCAGCCACTAATACATAGCAGCTTCATATAGACAAACCTCTGACACAGGAGACCTGTGCCTCATTCAATATATATATGAGGCAACTTGTGATCATAAGGTTTCTTTACAAACCTTGTATCAGGCTATGCCACTCCCTCTTGCTCACACAAGGTGGCCGCTTACAGCCTTGCATCCAAGTGATTTGCCATTCATTTCTATCCCTACTTGCTCCCTGATAATGAAACTAAAAGTTATAAAAAGTAGGATATTTTTTGTACTTTTGTAAGTGTATACTGACTGTTCTTAGAATTTTTCCTTCTAAAGGTAAGTACTGACAGACTCATTATAATGTTAAAGTTTTGCAAAGCTAAAATTCAGTATTCTTTGACTTATTCCATGCACCAAAAGCTTCTCTTTTGATAGGATGAATAGATCTTGATGAATGAATATTCTGTATTTTATTTATTTTGCAAATCATGACACATGTTTTTCGTTATTACTTCTTTTATGTGTATCTGAGACACAAACTAAAGAGTTTTTGTATGAGTGTCTGGCCACTTACATGACTATTATTCATGTATATATGATATAGCTAATAAATTTATCATTTTTATATTAAAATATTTGTAGTGTATCTTTTTGACAGTCTTACATAAATTTCCATTACAGATCTTTGTATTGTTGTGGATGTTACAGATTTGTTCAAGTCGAGACATATTACTTGTGGCGGTGGTTCAGAGAACAGAAACCTAAGAAACAACAGCTAGTTAAAGAGCTTGTACGATCTGGGAGGCTAGCAATAGCTAATGGGGGACTCACAAGCAGTGACGAAGCCACCACTTACTACCAGTGCTTAATAGACCAGCTGTCATGGGGATTCAGGTAATATCTCATTTTGGTACATCTGCCCAACAGACATTTTAACTCAGCTGCAATGTCTCACTCTCTCTTTCTAATCATTATGGCAAAAAGTTTTTATAGAGCTGTTTGTTTCTCAGGAGGATTCATGACATGTTTGGTCCTGAACCATTACCACTTGCTGCATGGAAAATTGATTCTTTCGGACATTCCCGTGAGATGGGTTCCATTTTAGCACAGATGGGATTTAATGGAGTATTTTTTGCTCGTATTGATTACCAAGATAAGTACAAGCGCCTGCGAGACAAAAGTGCAGAACTGGTTTGGGAAACAAGTGCCAGTCTAGGTAATAGTTTCGGGTCCACTTACAATAATGTAAACTGCTGACCATCCAAAATGCTACACCAAGAAGGACTAGAGGTATCACAGCCAAATTTATTTGGGACACATCAAATTGTAGAAAGATCACACAGCCCCATGTGAAGTGAGGAAAATGATGAAATGAGTATTGAGTATTACTGTTGTGGTCTTCAGTCTGTAGACTGATTTGATGCAGCTCTCCACCCTACTCTGCCCTGAGCAAGCCTCTTAATATCCTCATAAGAACGGAAACCCATACCCATCTGAATCTGCTTACTATATTTGTCTCTTCATCTCCCTCTGCGATTTCCCCCCCCCAGACAATTCCCTCCAATGCTAAATTTACAATTCCTTTATGTCTAAGAATGTGTCCTACCAATTGATCCCTTCTTTTAGTCAAAGTATGCCAACATTTCTTTTCTCCCCAATTCTCTTCAGTACCTACATCTACATGCGATACTCTGCAAATCAAATTCAACCGCCTGGCAGAGGGTTCATTGAACCACCTTTGTACTATTTATCTCCCATTCCATTTTTGAAAAGTGCATGGGAAGAAAGAACACCTGAATCTCTCTGTTCAAGCTCTGATTTCTTGTATTTTATTCTGATGATCTTTCCTACTTTTGTAAGTGGGAGTCTACATCTACATCTACATAGATACTCTGCAAATCACATTTAACTGCCTGGCAGAGGGTTCATTAACCACTTTCATAACTTTTCTCTACTGTTCCATTCTCTTATAGTGCACGGGATCAAAGAAGATGTAAACCGTTTCGTTTTTGATCTGATTTCTCTTATTTTATTGGGATTGTCATGTCTCCTTAAGTATGGGGGTACTAGCGAAATATTTTCACATTCAGAAGTAAAAGTCGGTGATTGAAACTTCGCAAACAGATGACGCCGCAATGAATAACATCTTTCTTTTAATTATTTCCACCCCAAATCGTGCAACATTTCCGTAACGTGATAAAACAAAATGAGCTGCCCTTCTCTGAACCTTCTCAATGTCTTCTGTCAGTCCCACCTGGTGAGAGTCCCACAAGGGGCAACAGTACTCCAGGAGAGGATGCACAAGTGTGACGTAGGCAGTCTCTTTGGTGGAGCTGGTGCATCTTCAAAGTGTTCTGCCAATGAAACGTAACCTTTGGTTCACCTTGCCCACAATATTTTCTATGTGTTCTCTCCAGCCAAAGTTGTTCGTAATTGTAACTCCTAGGTATTTGGTAGAATTTACGAGCTTAAGGTTTGATCGATTTATCGCATAATTGAAGTTCAGCGGATTTCTTTTAGTGGTCATGTGTATTACTTCACACTTTTCTTTATTTAGTGTCAATTGCCAATTTTCACACCATGTATAAATTTAGTCTAAATCGCTTTGCAGTTGCTTTTGATCCTCTGTTGACTTCACTAACCGATAAACGCCAGAATCATCCGCGAACAGTCTAAGGGAGCTATTCAGATTGTCTCCTAAATCGTTTCTAAACACGAGGAAGAGTAGTGGACCTATAATGCTTCCCTATGGAATGCCAGATATCACTTCTGTTTTACTCAATAACTTCCCATCAATTACAACGAACTGTGTCCTTTCTGATAGGAAATCGTGAATCCAAACGCACAATTGGGGAGTTATTCCATAAGCACGCAATTTCATTAGATGTCACTTGTGGGGTACAGTGTCAAAAGCCTTCCGGAAATCCAGAAATATGGAATCGATTTGAGATCCATTGTGGATGACACTTAACACTTCATGTGAATAAAGGGCTAGCTGTGTTTCGCAAGAGCAATACTTTCTGCATCCATGTTGACTATTCGTTAATAGGTCGTTCTCTTCGAGGTAATTCATAATATTCGAACAAAGTATATGTTCCAAAATCCTACTGCAAATCGACGTCAATGAAATTGGCCTGTAATTTTGGGGATCACTCCTATTGCCTTTCTTGAATATTGGAGTAACTTGGGCAACTTTCCAGTTTTTGGGTACGGATCTTTCGCTGAGTGATCGGTTGTAAATTATAGCTAAGTACAGAGCTATTGCATCAGCATGCTCTGAGAGGAATCTAGTTGGTATACAATCTGGCCCGGAAGAATTGTTTTGGTTTAGTGACTTAAGTTGTTTTACTACTCCAGGAACATCTACTTCTAAGTTTCGCATGCTGGTAGCTGTTCTTGGATTGAATACTGGAGTGTTCACTTCGTCTTCTTTGGTGAACAATATATTTTCACATTTGGAGGAGAATGTTGGTAATTGGAGTTTTGTAAGTAGCCCACGCAGCTATAAGCGCTGTTGTTGTAATGATTCCCATCCCAGATCCTGTATTATTTCTGGAACACTGTCTCCCCTGAATCGTGACAATACAAAATGAGCTGCCCTTCCTTAGACTCTTTTGATGTCATCCGTCAAACCCACCTGATAAGGTTCCCACACTGGGCAGCAACACTCAAAAAAAGAAAAAAGAAAAAAAAAAAAAAAAAAAAAAAAAGGAAGGGACGGGCAAGTGTAATGTATGCAGTTTCTTTAGTACTTCTGTTGCATCTTTTAAGGGTTCTGCCAATAAAATACAGTCTCTGATTCACCTTTCCCACGACATTATCTAGGTGTTCTTTCCAGTTTAAGTCTGAAGTAATAGTAATTCCTAAGTATTTAGTGCAATTTAGGGCCTTCACTTTTGATTTATTTATCTTGTAAACAAAGTTTAATGGATTTCTTTTCATACTCATGTGGATGACTTCACACTTCTCATTATTTATTTGATTTAATTTATTTATTTGCCTGTAAATGACAGTTGTGTTGTGTAAGACATTGACTGTACATACACAACAGTACAAATGGTTAACATATAAACAAAAGATTATAAAAATACTTAACATATATAAATTCTATATACAAATGATTTTAAGAGATTCATCATATATAAATATTGTTACATACTAATAACATACTAAAATTTTTCACAAATATTGCTTATTTCACTATTAGTTTATATACAGATTAAATGTACCACAAATTTAGTTGTATGCTTAAATTTCAGTTTTGTTAGTTCACAGTACCATTTACAATAAAATATCATTGTTTTCTTTATTACTTAAAAATTCAGTTACATAAAAATTCTTTTAAATCATAGAATGCTTTTCCTTTGAGCCATGTCTCCATAAACTTTTATAATTTATTTTTCTGCAATGCCCTTATGCCAAATGGTATAGCGTTTAGAAAACTTTTCCTAACATGTACAAAATTATTCTGCACTTTACACAAATGGGTCCAGGGAATGTCCAATAAGTTCCTGTTTCTGGTTTCATATTGGTGTATATCTGATCTACTTTCATACATGTGTACGTTCAGTTTCGCATACATAAGTACCTGTAATATGTATAGACTTGGTACTGTATGTATTCTATAGTCAATGAAGTACTTTCTGCAGGAAGTTCTATTACTCAAACCAAAAATACATCTAATGGCTTATTTCTGCAAGAAGAAAACTTCTTTTGCTTCAGCAGAGTTTCCCCACAGTAGTACTCCACAGTGCAAGTGTGAGTGAAAAAAAGCATAGTATGCCATGAGCATGACATCTTTATTCACACAATCCTTCAGTTTCCTGAGGAGATACACAACGTTTGCCAACTTACTGGTGTCAAGGAATATGCCTAAAAGTTTTACGGAATGATTGTTTTCATTTTGTTCGTTTTTAACATCTCTGAGGGAAAAGATTATGTGTTCTGTTTTATTCTTATTAAGTTCCAATTGATTGTCATGAAACCACTGAGCTGCCTTTTCCATCATAGTGTCATTCATTTGTTTGGCAACAGTGAAATCTTTGCGAGTTGTTATAAAAGTTGTGTCATCGGCATACATCACGGTTTTATGTGGTAATGAGGCTGGCAGATTATTCATGTAGACAATGAATAGGAAAGGTCCCAACACCGATCCTTGTGGGACTCCATATTTTACAGTAAGTAGGTCAGATTTTTTATCCGAATTAACAACCATCATTTGATTTCTGTTTGTTAAATAAGAATTTAGTAATGCTAGTTCCATGCCAGTTATTCCATATCTTTCAAGTTTGTGATACTGTGTCAAAAGCCTTTGTTAAATCTGCTAGAGTAGTATAGATGTGGTCCTTATTTTCAAAACCCTCTAGTACTGATAATACTACTTCTTGAAGAGCCTTAATTGTTCAGAAACCAAATTGGGCTTTGTTTAATAAATTGTGTTGTTCAAAGTAATCATTTAATTGGCATTTCATCAGAGTTTCAAAAACTTTTGATATTACTGGCACAATTGATATAGGTCTATAATTTTGGGGAGAATTTGAATCTCCTTTTTTGTGTACTGGCATAACAATTGTCAATTTTAGAGAATCTGGGAAAGGTCCCTCCCTAAACATCCTGTTGATACGGAAAGACAGTGGAGTACAAATAGGATCTATTATTTTCTTTGGGATAAAGTTGGAGAGACCATGTATGTCCTCAGTTTTAGAATTGCTGAGTGATCTCACTACATCTTGTATATTCTTTGGATAGACAATTTTCCATTCAAATGTTGGCAAATTTACTCTAATTTCTTGTCCTTGGGTATTGGAAGTTCTAACCTCATAGTAATTTAAATCATTGTCATATGTTGTATCTAATTTTTCAGTATTAATGAAACTTTTGTTTAACTAGTCTGCAGTTAGAGGAATGGGTGGTTTTTTTTTTTTTTTTTTTTTTTTTTTTTTTTTTTTTTTTTTTTTTTTTTTTTTTTTTTTGTAACAAGCCCTGCTTTTGCTTTTACTACATTCCAGGCAGCTGTGCATTTGTTACTGGACTGGCTGATATGATTATCATTAGCTGTTTTCTTTGAAGTGATAATCTCCTTTCTATAAAGCTTTTTTAATTTGGCATGTAGGATTTTATATTCACTACTAGTACAGGATTTTTATAGTAAATTCTTAACAGAATTCTTAAATTATTTAGGCAGGGTGTATACCACTTAGTTACA
Source organism: Locusta migratoria (assembly GCA_026315105.1). NCBI lineage: Eukaryota > Metazoa > Arthropoda > Insecta > Orthoptera > Acrididae > Locusta > Locusta migratoria. The sequence continues at coordinate 853,295,848 of CM048744.1, read as the reverse complement.
TTTCTCTTCTGTTTTTCTTGGTATTCAGTCTGTTGTGTTTAGTGATGAGGGGACAGTATTCATTTACGTTAGTGGTAATGGTATGTAAGAAAGTGTTAAAAGCATCACTCAGTGACTCATTCTCTATGCCACAGGTATTCCAATCAATGCTCAATAGTTTTTGAGTGAGCTCTGTCACATGTTCTGGATTTAACTGTCTCACTATCCTAGGTTCTACAGATTGACCATATTGTTTTTGAACCCCATTAGTAAAAAGAAGATTCCATCATTGTCAGAGAACATGGGTTTAACTACATTCAATATTACTTCGTCTTTACATATGTTTGATATAACATTATCCAGACAAGCTTTCAGCCTTGTAGGTTTATCATTTAGGCTGGAGAAATTGTGTGACTTGAGGATATCCAGTAGAAGTCTACTTCTACTTTTTTTGTCTATTCACATCGGTATTAATGTCACCAAATATTAAAATTTTATGATTCTTATATCATAGTAAGTACAATAAGAGCTCAGTCTTCAACAAAATTTTTGTTACTAGTTTTAGTACAGTACATAGACACAACAACAATATTAGTTTCAGTGAAGTGAACCGCAGCAATTTCAGTTTCTCCTTCATGTATTAAATGCTTAAGATCTGTTATCTTAGCTGTATGGTTGAGATCACTTTTGATTAATATTGACACCCCACCCTTTTCAATACTTGTTCTAAAATAAACTGTGATAAATTTAAAGCCTACTGGGATATACATATTCAATTAGCCAATGTTCATTTAAGCACAGTATATCACACTGGATTTCTGTTAGAAGGAGTTCCAGTTCATGAAGTTTATTTCTAAGAGATTGTATGTTTATATGGAATTACGATAGGTAGTAACAGTCTCTAGTTTTTGATTGTAGCACAGGTTCACCATAACATGATTGAGTAGTTACCGATTGTTACAGCTTTCTTGTACTTGCATTTGAAGAGAACGTCTGGGCTGCACTATGGCAGTGGTGTCTTCTTCAGTAGCCAGTAAAAGTCCTCACTTCATGAAGTTGGATGTCTTGCTCTGGCATCTACATCTACATACATACTCCGCAATCCACCGTAAGGTGCGTGGCGGAGGGTACACTGTACCACTACTAGGCATTTCCTTTCCTATTCCACTCCCAAATAGAATGAGGAAAAAAAGAATGCCTATATGCCTCTGTACGAGCCCTAATTTCTCTTATCACTACGCGAAATGTAAGTAGGAGGCAGCAAGATCGTATTACACTCAGCTTCAAATTCTGGCCCCCTAAATTTCCTCAACATAAATTCACAAAAAGAACATTGTTTTTCCTCCAGCAATCCCCAATTGAGTTGCTGGAGCATTTCCGTGACACTCGCGCATTGGTCGAAGCTACCAGTAACAAACCTAACTGCTCGGCTCTGAACTGCTTCTATGTCTTCCTTTAAACTGATCTGCTGCGGGCCCCAAACACTTTAGCAATACTCAACACATGGTCGTACAAGCATTTTATACGCAGTCTCCTTTACAGATGAAGTACATCTTCCCAAAATTCTCCCAATAAACCGCAGTCGGCTGTCCGCCTTACTCACAACTGTCCTTACATATTCGTTCCATTTCATATTGCTCTGCAATGTTACGCCTAGATATTTGAATGACGCGACAGCATCAAGAAGCTCACTACTAATGTTGTATTCAAACAATACGGGATTGTTTTTCCTACTCATGCGCATCACCTGACATTTTTCTACTTTGAGAGCAAGCTGCCATTCTTTGCACCAACTAGAAATTTTGTCTAAGTCATCCTGTATGCTATTACAGCCACTTAAAGATGACATCCTCCCATACACCACAGCATCATCAGCAAACAGCTGCAATTTACAAATTACTCTGTCCATCAGATCATTTATATGGATAGAAAATAATAGCGGTCCAATCACACTCCCTTGGGGCACGCCTGACGATACATTCGTCTCTGATGAACACTCCCCATCGAGAACAATGTTCCGCATTCTATTACTTCAGAAGTCTTCCAGGCAGTCACAAATCTGTGAACCTATTCCATAAGCTCGTATCTTCGTTAGCAGTCTGCTGTGTGGCACCGTGTCGAACGTGTTTTTGAAGTCGAGAAAGACACAATCCACCTGTTGCCCTTCATCCATGGTTCGCAAAATGTCATGTGAGAGAAGGGCAAGCTGAGTTTCACATGGATGATGTTTCCTGAACCAGTGCTGATTCATAGAAAGAAGCTTTTCTGTTTTCTCCTAGGGGGTACCACAGATGTTGCACAAAGATGGACAGCTGTGTCACCTGATGTTGCTGTTCTTGTTGTTCCTCCCTTTCCTGCCTGTGTTTTACCAGTGCTGCTGCTGCAACACCAGTTTCTCTCTCACCACGTTCCTTTGCACTTAGTGTTTTGTAACATGTTATAGGTAATAACCCTGGGCTAGTTGGTAAGGAAGATACCATGGAAGAGTCATAGACAGCTGGTAAGGAAATTATATCACACTTCTGACTTTGTGAAGAAACGCTTTCCATTAGCATTTTAATCTTCTGGCAGAGTAATGACTTGCCCCATTTATTTAGATGCATTCCATGATGTGTGAAGTTCTTTCTTTCAAGATCTTCAACAGAGAGAAAGAATGCATTTGAATTGGTTTTGCAGATCTTTCTGTAAGACCTGTTTGCTTTAAAAATTTCCATGTTTATACAAGAAGAATGAGATAGGTCATGCCTATGTGGTATGCCTACCGCAATGGTTGTTTGCTTTACTAATGTGCATACTGTCTCTCTTAAGACTCTGCATGCTACTTTCAGCTCATTCCTATACATGTGATTTGAGCCACCTAATATTACAGTACACTGATTTTGAGGTACACAGTCAATGTATTTACCGTCTTTCAAAACTTCCTGTAGACCTGCTCCAGGTAATATTCACATCCTGCTGAAAACTAAGTATTCCTGCAGTTTCTCTTCCATGGCTGTCGGAAAGCAGAACTGCACTGGTATTATGTGTTGCACTGTTTGTCTTATTGCAACCGTTGGATTTTACTGGCATAGGCCTATTCTGTATTTTGCAAGTTGGACCTGGCAATTTTGATTGAGATTTTTCATATGAATTAACAATTTTGTCGACATTTAGTTCACCATCTGTAGTAAGGCACTGAAATCGGTTTCTTAAGGAAACAGTAAACTCGTTTGAAACACTTTTCAGTTTTGCACAATTCTTTTTCACACTATACATCTGAGTTTGTTTGCATTCATTATGTGGCAGTTCAGAAAAGTTTTTAATCATATTTTCCAGTAGGAGAGCATGTTCTCTTGTGGCTGTGAGTTCCTTCTGCTGTGTTTCTAATACATTCATTTCACGATTCTCATGGCACATTTCAGTCACGGCTAAACGACAGTCACACTTTGTTCCACACGTACACATTATGTTTTCTTGACATACTTTTGCAAAGCAGTGTCAGTGATAACCACATATGCATCACTGAGCATATTCAATACCACTTTTAACAATTTTATCACATGAAATGCACGTTGTAGACACTAAATACTCACAATTTAGAGAGCGATTTACTACCACATCAACACGCGCCGCCGTTACCCCCATTGAATGAATTGCCAATTTTTACATCATAGGGATATCTTATTTAGATAGTTCTGCAGTTGGTTTTGATCTTCAGATGATTTTACTAGATAGTAAATGACAGTGTCATCTACAAGTAACCTAAGAGAGCTTTTTAGATTTTCTCCCAAATCATTTAAGTAAATAAGACCAATAACACTACCCTGTGGAATGCCCAATATCACCTCTGTTTTAGTAAATGCCTTACCATCGGTTACTACAAAATGTGTCCTCTCTGACAGGGAATCCCCTATCCAGTCGCACATTTGGGGCAATAAACCTCGCAATTTGATTAAAAGCTGTTTGTGAGGTACGATGTCAAAAGCCTTCTGGAAATCAAGAAATACGGAATCAATTTGAGATCCCTTGTCAATACCACTCATCACTTTGTGTGAGTAAAGCATTACTTGTGTTTGCATGAATGATATTTTCTAAATTTGTTTTGACCTTGGGTCAATAGATCATTCTGTTTGAGATAATTCATAAAATTTGAATACAGGATATTTTCCAAAACCCTGCTTCAAATTGACGTCAGTGAAATAGACCTCTAATTTAGAGGGTTACTCCTACTGCCTTTCTTGAATATAGGTGTGACCTGTGCAACTTTTCAGTCTTTTGGTACAGTTTCGCCTTTGAGAGAGTGGTTGTATATGGCTGTTTAGTAAGGAACTATCGCTTCAGCATAATCAGATAGAAATCATTAGTTATGCAACCTTACCCACCTAATGTTGAGCATTCTTCTATAGAACCACATTTCTAAAGCCTCTATTCTTGTCCTGTCTGAACTATTTATCATCCAAGTTTCACTCTCGTACAATGCAACACTCCACACAAATGGTTTCAGAAAGGCCTTCCTCGCACTTAAATTAATATTCGAGGTTAGCAAATTTCTCTTTTTCAAAAGTGCTTTTCTACTCATTGCCATTCTGCATTTTATATCCTCTATACTGCGACTATCATAAGTTATTTTACTGATCAAGCAACAAAACTCATCCACCACCTTTATTATTTCGTTACCTAATCTAATTCCTCCAGCATCACCTAATTTTCTAAGACTGCATTCCATTACCCTTGTTTTGCTCATGTTAATGTTTATCTTATATGCTCCTTTCAACACATTGTCCATTCTGTTCAATTGCTCTTCCAGGTCCTTTGCTGTCTCTGACATAATTGCAATATCGTCAGGAAAATGCAATGTTTTTATTTCTTCACTCTGAACTTTAATCCCTTCTCCAAATTTCTCTTTGCTTTCCTTCATAGCTTGCTCAGTGTACAAATTGAATAGCATTGGAGAAAGGCTACAACCCTGTCTTACTCCCATCCCAACCATTGTGTCCGTTTCATGCCCTTTATCTACAATAACAGCTTTTTGGTTAATGCCTAGGTGTAAATAACCTTCCGTTTCCTTTATTTTGCCCCTGCTGACTTCGGAATTTGAAATAGTGTATTCCAATTAACATTGTCAAAAGCTTTCTCTAAATCTACAAAAGCTAGAAATGTTGGTTTGCCTCTCCTTAATCTATCTACTAAGATATGTCGTAAGGTGACTATTACCTCCCATGTTCCTACATTTATCCTGAACCCAAACTAATTTTCCCTAACCACTGATATATCCTTTGGCATAGAATCAAAGAGGCCCTCAGTATGTTGGTGTATAACAGTTTGTGCTGCTTCTACATATTACCAATGATGATCTGGGTAGCAACACGTGGTGCTTCTGGGCCCCAGTCATTCTGCAGTCAACCTGACATTTTCCTTGGTAGAAATATTGAAACAATAGGGAGGCCAAGGCAACAATGCAATCCAATGGGTGATGAACAAGCCTTTAACATTGCATGTCACAAGTGGTCAGGCAATATCCTAATGCAGTGTCGTGTGAACCAACTCTGAAGATATGGAAGGTCAACAGACTCCAGCACATAAGAGATGTACCTCTGGCTAGTTAGTATACTCACAATGTGTAGAAGGGAGGTTCAGATGTTGAATTCAATCACTACCCCAAACCATAATACAAGGAGGAGGATCAGTATGGCGATGCATAAGGCAGCAATTCAACAGCCTCCCTCTACACTCTAATCCGACTGTCATGGTGGTGCAGGCAGAATTGGGATCACTGATACAAACAATAACATTCAATTCAGTTATCCATGCCTTTCATTCACTGCACCATTGTCAGTGAAACACCTGTGGCATTGTCTCATGGACACCTTATGGACAGTTTAATCTAATCTCCACCAACTTTCTGACTCCTCCACCTACAAGTTGTGCTGGAAAAACCCCATCCCCAAAGTCCAACAAAATCTCCATTCCCTGTTAAAATCCTACAGCTCCTCTCAGAAGCTCTCCCCTGAATCCACCTCTCTCCTCACCCGAACAGCACCCCACACACCCACCATCTACATGATCTCAAAAATCCACACACCTAATAATCCTGCGCGCACAATTATGGCTGGTTCCTGTGCTCCTACCGAAAGAATTTCAGCCCTTGTTGACCAACACCTTCAACCAGTTGTCCAAAATCAATCTTCCCATATCAAGGATACCAACCACTTCCTTCACCAACTCTCCACCATTCCCACCCCTTTGCCTGCTGGATCCTTACTTGTAACAGTGGATGCCACTTCCCTATACACCAATTCCCCACATGCCCCTGGCCTTGCCGCTCTTGAACACTACCTCTCCGAACATCCCTCTGAATTCAAGCCTGATACATCATTTCTCATAACCTTCACCATCATTATCCTAACTAACAACTACTTTTTATTTGAGGGAAATGTTTGCAATCAAATCTGTGTCACAGCAATGGGCACCCACATGGCACCCTTCTTATGCCAACCTGTTTATAAACTGTCTGAAGGAATCCTTCCTAGCATCCCAAAACCCCGAACCTCTGGCCTGATTCAGGTTTATTGATGATATTTTCATGATCTATACTCAGGGCCAGGACACCCTATCCACCTTTGTTTAAAACCTCAACTATTTCTTCCCCATCCACCTCACACCCTGGTCTTCCTCAGCCAACCTTGTCACATTCCTGGATGTCAACCTCCACTTCACTGATGGCTCCATCCACACTTCCGTCCATATTAAACCTACCAACCACCATCAGTACCTACACTTTCACAGTTGCCATCCTTTCCACATCAAAAAATCCCTACCTTACAGTCTGGCCACCTGTGGATGGCATATCTGCAGTGACAAAAACTTCCTTTCTGAATATGCTGAGGTTCTCACAAAGGGCTTCACAAACAGAAACTACCCTGCAGACCTAGTCCGCACACAGATCTCTTGTGCCATATCCTCACACAATCCAAATCCTCTCTCTATCACCAGTAACCATCTACAAAAGAGCACTCCCCTTGTCGCCCAGTACTACCCTGGACACAAAACAATTAAATTGCATCCTTTGCCAAGTTTTTGATTTTCTATCCTCATGCCCAGAAATGAGAAACATCCTGCCCAAGATCCTTCCCAGCTCTCCTAAAGTGGTCTTCCGTCACCCTCCCAACCCCATAACATGCTAGTCCATCCCTATGCCATCCCAAAACCCAGCCCACTGTCACAAGGATCGTATCCTTGTGGAAGATCCACTGCAGGACCTTCCAACCCACCCACCCAGCACTTCCCATTACAGTCCTGTCACATGCGTGCATGTGCACATGTGTCTGCACTTGCATGCGTGCATGTGTGCAGTGTGCGCACATTTTATATTTATATCTATATTTATTTTATTATTTTTATTTTATTTTATTTTTCTCCCCTCACCCACCTCTCCTCTCCATTCCTAAGCTGCATCTCATTACTCCTATCTAGATCATGCTGTACCCATCCACACCATTGTGACGCAACTTTCCCATCCCCCTCCCTACCCCTCCCCTCTTTCCACACCGCAGAGCATGGTTCGAAGTGCAGCAGTCAGAGGTGACGGTTGTATGACTGTGTTGTGTGCCTGTGTGATTGTGTGGTGTTCTATTTTCTGAAGAAGGCCATGGCTGATAGCTGAAAGTGTTGTATGTGTGTCTTTTTTATGTGCCTGTCGCAGCTCGTTGCTATGTCTTTGCAGTGATTTGTAAACTGTCATTATTATTATATTATGGACAGTTTACTTTGAGGCAAACTATGTTAAATGATAGATGTAAACACTAATTATTGTCATATGGTTCTTGATATGGCAGAACAATCTATTACTGCCCTGTGCACAGTCTGTCCGTCATTGCTTATAATGGTGTGAAGAGGTTTGTGGAGTTGATCCCATTGGTCTGTCATCCCCTCCTGCATCCCTAGATTACAGACCACTGATTTCTCTGAAGGATAATCTGCAATCCATTCTTCTTGTTAGAGTTCTGAAACGTGCTTGAAAGATTTTTGCTGTCACCTACGAGGCACACTAAAACAACTTACGCAGAACAACCACAAGAAAGAACAATACCAGTACATAAAGTACATCTGTTCTGTCTGTGTGTAGTACTGGTGACCATGATGTGTGCCTATGCTGAAATACCAATCGTGTGCATCTATTGTTGCCAGAAATATGTGCTGCAAATTTCACCAGTTTTCATAGCTTCCTTTAGGGTGTTGCATTTTGGATGGCCAGTGGTGTATATACTCTTGGCTGTATTTGCCTGAATTATTTTTCTGCTTAGTAAAATGCTTTGTTCCTTGTGAAATTCCTAATGAGTGTCTAAGCTTGTCTTTTTTTCCCTTTTAAGTCTTGTTTCAGTTAGTCATGTACTTGTGTTTCTTTGTATTGTCTTTACACATCTGTTAACTAAGACTAGGTCACAGAAAACATTTTGTTAAGTGTGTGTACTGCAAATATTGCATCATATTTAGCCAGAAATAAGATCCTATTACAGTTTTCTAAGTACTTGTCCAGCATATCAGAAAAGTTCGGAAAGCTTTTCCTTTTCTGATAGACTGGAGTCTAACACTATTATCTTGTAAAACTGTCACAAGACTGAACCATGAAACCAAACATATCAACTCATTTCTGATGTCACATCACAAACAGAAATCTTATATCTTCTCTTTGAAACTACAATGGAAAGTCTAACATGGGATAATAACAATGAAAAGAATATATGACACATTGAGTGACAGACAGGCACAATCAAAAGACTGCTCAAGAATTAAGCTTTCAGCCAAAACAGCCCTCTTCTGAAGCAGAAAAGTTACATTCAGGAAGGTAGTTTGTTGGGTTCAGAAAGACCCCATTAAATGAATAGGGGAGACAGTGCTGAAGTTTCAGTGGAATGTTAATAGTGTCCTTGCCTCTGATTATGATGTCAGTAAATTAGAATTGGGCATACCACCCACATTGGAGCAGCTGCATCATATTCTCCACAGGAGTTTCAACTGTCTTTTGTCATACCTGGAAATGAAAAATATCAAATATGATACAAAAATTCCATGAAAACGATGATGTCATATTAGATTAGCACTTCTGTTATACTTTCATGGGTATGAAACCAGAGCTGAACAAAATATACTGATGTTTTTCCTTATCTCCTATGTTTTCTCTATCAGTCATATCTGTTGAGGTTCTCATGAGTAGCATACTCAAATAACAGTGAAACAAGAATTTGAGTAATCTGATGGAAATGCTCCAATGAGATAAAAAATAAAGAATCAAAAGAGATAGAGTGGCTAACCAGTAGGCCTCCATAGCCTAATGGACAGCACGGTAGATTGCCACACAGTGGCCCCGGGTTCAATTCCCTGTCGGGTTGGAGATTTTCTCCACTCAGGGACTGGGTGTTGTGTTGTCCCCATCAACATTTCATCATCATTGACATGCAAGTCGCCCCAGTGACATCACCTAAAGACTTGTACCAGGCAGGCCAAACATAATCCCAGCAGGGGTTTAATGCCCAGAAATGCCAAACGAAATCATCACGTACCTATGCTTAGTTCTGCTGGTACAACAAAATATGAAAATAAATATTGGAACACAAGATTTCAGAAATGAAATTTCCCTCATCAGGCAGGAGGAGAAAGGGGATAGAAGGGAAGGGTTGCTTATAATCAAGGCCATGAGGTAAGCATGGCATGAAAGGTGGATATCAGACATTCCCTTTCCCTCTCTCCTCCATGATGAAGAAAATTTCATTTCCATCCCACCTTCCCCACACATGCTTGTTCTATTTCATGTCATTTTGTAGTGTGACTCCTAGGTATCTATTTGATGCAATGTCAGTAAACAGGTTGCTACTCACCCTGTCTGTCAGAGTCTTTAACCTTTCACTCCATTGAAAACCTGCAACTCTCATTTCCTCCTGTTTACTACCTGCATACTCTGACAGGCAGTGCAGATATCTCTACCCCAACCCTTGCCCTGCATCCATTCTCTTCCTGCGCACCTTCAGTTCCATTCCCTCCACATCCACTATTGATGTGCCTCTCAAGTTGTAGCTGCTGACAACAGAAGCCATGTTGGTTGAGTTGTTCCTGTGTGATTACGGAAATGTGATTGTGCTCACTTTTCCAGATGAAGGTTGCGGCTGAAAATTCAAAAGTCATTTGAGTATAATTGTCGAACAAAGTAAATTCCACAAGGGATTCAAAAAATCAAACATTTGCAAAGCTTGTGGGACTTAACTGCAGGGTTATCAGTGCCTAAACTTACAAACTACTTATGAACTAAAAACACTAAAGACGACACAAACATCCATTCCTGAGGGGGGGTATGAACCTCTGACACGGGAGGCTGCGCGATCTGCAATGTAGTGCTCCAGATCGCTCGTCTACTCCCACGCGGCATGAGGGATTCAACAATATTTTTGAGAAAGATAGGTTGCTTACTAACCATTTACGATGAGTGGCAGAAAGGCACAAATAATGGAATACAACATTAGAGCATTCGGCCGTTAAGGCCTTCGACTCATAGAGATACACACACACTCACACAGACACAACTTAATCTCTGGCTGCTGTGGCCATATGTCCACTGACTCCTGCCCACACCATTTGTCCACCACTATTATATGGGAAAATTTCCTGCACATAAGTATGATTATGAATAGCAGTGTTTGTCCGTCTTTGGAACTACAATAAAAATGTGATTTTTTCTCTCCAGACACATTTTGTTTTAATGACTGTAAAACATCTTCAGTGGTCTGTAATAATAGAAATCTACAGTTTGTTTTGTTTTTAGATCGAAAACAGTTCGTTAACGGACCATGAAAAGTAGGCCTAATGTTTGTTACTTACAGAAATTTTGTCTTCTTTTTGCTTCACATCATGGAATGCCGGTCTATTTCAGAAGCAAAAAGAAGACAAAATTTCCGTAAGTAACATACATTACACCTACTTTTCATGGTCCGTTAATGAACTGTTTATGATCTAAAAACAACACAAACTGTAGATTTCTAATATTACAGACCACTGAAGATGTTTTACAGTCATTAAAACAAAACTTGTCTGGAGAGAAAAAATCACATTTTTATTGTAGTTGCAAAGATGGACAAACACTGCTATTCATAATTATGAAAGCAACTATGGACATTATGGCCACACAAATGAAGAATAAGTATGATTGTTCAGAGTTCCACATTCTCTCCAGGTGAGGGAATGCCGATTGGCTGGCTGAACACAAAATATTGACTCATTTGTGAACAGAACCTGGTGCCTCTCATTATGACTCCAATCCTGATGTTACTCCACCCACTTTCTGTTGTATGTGGTTTTTATGGGACACACACCATAGGCCTGGATGTATAGAGGCCACATTGCCAAAGGTAATTTCGGACTTTTTGTGTTGATATTACGTATCCTGTTGCTGTCTGGAGGGTGCGTTGCAGCTGAGTTGCATTCAGCCTCCTGTCTCGATGGACTGTTAACATTCATATCTTGCTGATGTTACCCATGGACGATCTTGACATTGCCTTCTTTTAACGGTTCCTGTTGTGTGAAATTGTGTCCAGGTCCTGGAAATCACACTTTGGGACACTCCAATAGCTGCAGGCACCTACATTTGTGTCTTTCACACTTCCAACCTGTCACACTTTTGTGGACTTGTGGATAGATGAAATAAGATATTGCATTTTTTTGGTGAAAAGAAAGAATTGATACTGATATAATAACTTAGTTAATACTACTTCTTTCTTTTTGGAAGAGAGAGAGAGTGTCTGAGAGGGGAGAGGATATGATGATATGTAGTGTAACAAGTTTCACTATATGTCTCAAATCTGGCCCAAGATAATCAAATAGTTTACTTAAAATTCTGAGGCCAAATATTGCTTAGGGAACTCTGTATGTACACATATCTGATGCCAGAGCAGCTGTTTTGCATGAGCCATAGGTTGGAAAACATTCAATCCCAAAGAAGATCAAGTGGGACTTGAGGATTTCCATGAGATTTTATTGTTTAGAGTTTTATGAGACTGGAGTTAATAGTTATCAGTTATCAGTTGTCTTAGAATTGTTGAGCTGAAAAGACTTGACGTACGTAAACTCAATGTCGTAGTCAGTGGATTTAAATAAACCCCTAAATTTTCATAAACTACATGAGTGTGAAAAGTTATTTCAAGTATTTTGAAGTAATGGATTTTTAAACTTCTTCTTCAACAAATGATACAATCTATGGATATTCATCAAATAGAAAATTGTTTTGGAGGATTGCCAAAGGACTATGGAATTCATCACTTTCAAAGTGGCATTTCTGTGGGATCTGGGCACACAAACCAGCATGAGGACAAGAAAATATGAAAACTGTCCTCCAGGTGGATGTCACTAATGCTGATGGATGACCACAAGACTCCACACATGACATGTTGTCAGATAATTTTGACAGCATGGATCGAACTTTTGTTTAATTGATTATGACAATGGATCAGATATGGATTCTGTTTTTCAATCCTGAAAGAAAGCACCAGTCAGCAATTGCATCAGCTATTTTCTAGTGGTCAAAGCAGACTCCTAAAGAATCTTTTTCAGCAGCCATGGAATCTTCATGTTGTCATTGTGAAAAATTTTTACAACTGCAGATTACACTGCTAAGTGACAGAAGTTTCACAGTTTGTGTGTGATTAGTTTGTGAAAAAAATAAAAAAAATAAAATAAAAAAAATTGATGGTGTAATAACTTGAAAGATTGTCGTATGATGAACCAGACACTAAAACTGATTATGTCTTCATGGATAACACTTTGGAAACACCATACACTAGTCTTAATGAAACTCAAGATTATCAATGATATGTGGATAAGTAACAACTCATCATGAAGGTGATAGCTGATTCACAGACAGAAAGAAACACATATACACAATAATTTTTGGCCATAGACTTTATCAGAAGAGCACAAATATATTCATATAATCATTCAGGTGTAAGTCATGCAAACATGACTGCTTTGTAATCTTTGTCATTCAGTCATATTTTAAAATAAAAGGCAAATATTTGTTCGATGATATTAGGGGTAAAATACACTTCTGGTAGAGTCTATTATTTGTGTGTTTGATGTGCAGAGTTGTAGGTGCCATATATTACCCCCCTCTGCCCTTCCCATTTTTACTCCCCTGGTACCTCACTTTACCACATTCCAAGCTGCTTTGCACATTCCCACCTATCAGTGCCTGTACACTGTGCCATGCAGCACAGAATGTTCTATCCCCACTCTTCTTCTTCATTCTTCCCCCTCCCCTCACTTCCCTTCCTCAATCACAGTTAAGATGTAAGTTGTGCCACAGCAGCCAAAGAAGGTGGTCACATATACATGAGTTACGCCAGAGTGATTATGTGAATGTATGTATGTTCTTTTTCTGATGAAGGCTGTGAACAAAATGGAATTTGATTGTCTTTTGTATGTGCCTGTCTGTGGCTCAATGAGTTGCTACCTATCCTTACATTACTGATATTCCAACATGGACTTTCCATTATTAAATTCTTGATTATCAACCGTATTCATCAGGAAAAGAACTCAAACCAGTTGCTTGCAGACATTTTATCAAAAGTTTCCCCAAGAATCCGAATCATTATATCAGTGGCTTTTGAGAAGTCCGTGCAAAGTCCGAGAGATGGCACCACCAGCACATATCGAGGTCGTGTTTAGTTAGTAGCATCTATGGACAGAATGCACACCAAGTTCCAGCCATATTGGTCTATTTCTTTGTGTTTGGCATTCATGTGAATCAAGGAAGTGGAGTGATTGTTAAAGAATGGATGAAAAAGAATGTCGTTTGGTAATTAAACGTGTCAGGAGACTAAATAAGAACCTTGATAAAACTTTATGGTGACTCTGCACCTTTGAATAGAACAGTTTATAAGTGTTCTAAAAATTTTCGGAGTGGCCATATGAGCACAAGTGACGCTGAACGTTCTCGACACCCTGTGGAGGTTATGACTCCAGAAATTATTGATAAAATCCATTATATAGTGATGGAGGACAGAAGAGTTAAGGTGCGTGAGATTGCTAGTGCTGTGAGCATCTCAAATTAATGGATACATAATATTTTGCATAAACATTTAGACATGAGAAAGCTATTCGCAAGATGTGTGCCGCGATTGCTCACGCTTGACCAAAAACAAATCATGTGAAGTGTTTCAAGGAAGGTTTGCAGGTGTTCAGGAAGAATTCTTAGATCTTTATGTGTTGTTTTGTCACTGTGGATGAAACATGGATACATTACTATACTCCTGAGACTAAAGAACAATCAAAACAATGGGTTACCAAGGGAGAATCTGCACCAAGAAAGGTAAAGACTGGTCCTTTGGTTAGAAAGGTTATGGCGTTTGTCTTTTGGGATTCACAAGGAGTAATCCTCATCAACTATCTGAAACAGGGTAAAACTATTACAGGTGCATATTATTCATCGTTATTGGACTGTTTGAAAACTGAGCTACAAGAAAAACACAAGCGATTGGTCCACAAAATGTTCTTTTCCATCATGGCAATGTACCAGCACATACCTCAGCAGTTTTGGTCGCAATATTATTGGAAATAGGAGTCCAACTCGTTTTACATCCCCCCTATCCTCCAGACTTGTTTCCCTCGGACTACTGTCTAAGTCTAAAAGGAGACTATGTCAAAAACTAAAAACAGTTTCCTCTAAACATGTTAGTAGTTTTTATTTTTGCACGGATTTTTCAAATGCTCCTCGTATAATGCCACATGTCCCAGGATTTCTTATCAACTACTTCATGCAGGAGTTGTTAGTTGCAAAGACTTACTTAGTATATTAATGTTGTCTCTGTTGTGTCTTTTATAATCTGATAAATAGAAATATATCATGGTTTACATTTGCTTTTAGTTTCATGTGATGATTTTTTCTTAAAGATACAAATTTGCTGGCTTTTCCTCCCACTAGGAACTTCTTCACACCTGTTCACAAGCATCTTCTTCGACCATTATAGTGCACCATCAGGATTCTGCTTTGATATTCTTTGTAATGATGAGCCAATCAATGATAACCCCGACAGTATGGGCTACAATGTAGCTGAAAAGGTAAGACATATAGTAAATACTATCAAGTACCTATTTATATAATTATCACATTATTTAATAAGCAACAGTTAATTATTCTAAAATATGTTATTTCAGGTTGACGACTTCATAAATTTTGCTAAAAATGTTGCAAAACATTATGTCACCAATAATATTATTGTTCCAATGGGGGATGATTTTCACTACCAAGATGCCCACGTGAATTTTAAAAATATGGACAAACTTATATGGTATGTTGCTGTAATAACATATAATTTATTTTACTCTGTTACATCACATTGATGTAAGGGTATCTTATTACATTTCTTCATATTATGAACAAAAGAAAAATATATTCATCAGTGGCAGCAAATAGAAATATATACCGAAGTGTGGAATCTAACTTTCATAACTATAACTTCCTTCTTACAGAAAAAGAGAGGAAATCATTGGAGGAAAACAGTCTGAAAAGGCTTTAGAATATTCTAGAGTCAGTTGGAAACTGTCTGGCAGTTACTGTAACTTATACCCTTAAGCATTATTCATCTTAGTCCAATTATTCCATAATGATCAATGCTGGTCTACTAACTGTACACTTCTACTAACCTACTCTTTGTTACAATGAGAATCTCAATGTTTAAGCTTAATACAATTACAAACTACAAAGTGACACTATTAAAAGAACCCATACTAAAATATCTCAGCCGTTCTGACAATCTTTCCCCTGAATCCACCCTTACCCCAAAAACACCCCACCCACCTACATGCTCTGCAAGATTCACAAACCCGACAATCCTGGATGCCCTACTGTGGGTGGTTACTGTGCCCCCACGAAAACAATGTCATTCTTTGTTGATCAACCCCTCCAACCAATCACCCAAAACCTAACCTCTCACATCAAAGACACCAACCACTTCCTCCAACAACTCACCACCATTCCCAAGCCTTTGCCTCTAGGATTCGTACTCCTTACTGTAGTTCCCAGCTTCCTACACCCAACATCCCCCATGCCAAGGGTCCAAATGCAACTGAAAACCACATCCCCAAAGTCCCATAATTCCAGACCCACCACTACATTCCTCACAACAACTAAATATTTGCATATATACTTCTCCTTTGAAGGAAAGGTATACCAACTCTGTGGTACGGCCATGACACCTGAATGTCACTCTTATGTGCCAGCCTCTTTATGGGACAGCTAGAGAATACATTCCTAGCTTCCCAAAGCACCAAAACCCTAGTCTGGTTCACATCCACAATCATCACAATCGAGGCCCATGGCCAGGACACCCTCGTTTCAAGAGGGTAAAGTTGAACTGTGGAAGGAATATATAGAGGGCCTATACAAAGGAAATAAACTTGAAGGCAGTATTCTAGAAATGGAAGACGAAGTGGAGGAAGATGAGATAGGAGATATGATATTACGAGAAGAATTTGACAGAGCGCTGAAGGACTTGAGTCGTAACAAGGCCCCTGGAGTAGATGATATTCCGTCAGAACTGCTGATGTCGTTAGGAGAGCCAGTCATGAAAAAATTGTATCACCTGGTGTGCAAGATGTATGAGACAGGGGAAATACCCTCCGACTTCAAGAAGAATGTTGTAATTCCAATTCCAAAGAAAGCAAGTGCAGACAAGTGTGAAAATTACAGAACTATCGGTTTAATAAGTCTTGGATGCAAAATACTAACATGAATTATTTACAGACGAATGGGAAAACTTGTGGAATCTGACCTTGGGGGAAGATCAGTTGGAATTAAGAGAAATGTAGGAACACGGGAGGCAATACTCACAGTACGACTTATCTTAGAAGATAGAATAAGGAAAGGCAAACCTACATTTTTAGCATTTGTAGATTTGGAGAAAGCTTTTGACAATGTCGACTGGCATACACTCTTCCAAATTCTGGAAGTATCAGGGGTAAAATACACAAAAATCAGACAGCGGTTATTAGAGTCGAAGGGCAAGAAAGGGACGCAGAGGTTGGGAAGGGAGTAAGACAGGTTTGTAGCCTTTCCCCAGTGTTGTTCAATCTATACATTGAACAAGCAGTGAAGGAATGGAAGGAGAAATTTGCAGAGGGCATTAAAGTGCAAGGAGAAGAAATAAAAACATTGTGGTTTGCTGATGACGTAGTAATTCTGTCAGAGTCCGCAAAAGATCTGGAAGAGCAATTGAATGGGATGGAAAGTGTCTTGAAAGGAAGATATAAGATGTACATTAACAAGAGTAAAACGAAGGTAATTGAATGCAATGTCAGAAAATTAGGCGATGCTGAAGGAATTAGATTAGGTAATGAGACAATAAAAGTAGTAGATGAATTTTGTTATTTGGGTAGCAAGATAACTTCTTATGGCCGAAGTAAAGAAGATATAAAATGCAGAATGGCTATGGGAAGAAAAGCATTCCTAAAGAAGCGAAACTTGTTAACATCCAATATTAATTTAAATGTTAGGAAGTCCTTTCTGAAAGCATTTGTCTGGAGTGTAGCATATTATGGGAGTGAAACGTGGACGGTAAGGAGTTCAGATAAAAAGATAATAGAGGTTTTTGAAATGTGGTGCTTCAGACGAATGATGAAAATTAGATGGGTAGATCATGTAACTAATGAGGAGGTGCTCAACCGAATAGGGGAGAAAAGCAATTTGTGGCATATCCTGACTAAGAGAAGGGATAGATTGGTTGGACACATTCTGAGACATCAAGGAATTGTCAACTTAGCATTAGAAGGAAGTGTGTAGGGTAAAAATTGTAGAGGGAGATTGAGGGATGAATACAGTAAGCAGATTCAAAACGATGTAGGTTGCCGAACATATTCTCAGATGAAGAGACTTGCACAGTCTGCGGACTGAAGACCACAACAACAACAACAACAACAACCGCCTTTCCACCTGTGGTTGATGTATCTGTAATGGCAAGCACTCCCTGGCTCACCAAGGCTCTCACAGACAGACACTGTTCACCAGACCTCTATATATCTGTCCCACATAGGCCCCAAAGGCCCATCAGATACCGACCGGCTGCCATGTCATCCTCCGCCTAAAGGCGTCAACAGATGGAGTATGGAGGGGAACGTGGTCAGTGCCCCGCACTCCCAGCTGTTGTGTCTGTTTTCATGATCAGAACCGCTACCTCGCAATCAAGTAGCTCTTCACTTGGCCTCATAAGGGCTGTGCGCACCCCTAGACCTAGTTGACAAATAAATCCACTGTACCATATCTTCACACTACCCCCAAAATCAGTCTCAAACATTGCACACCCATACTCAATCCTATTCCAAACTGGAACAATTCAATCAAATCCTTAATCAGGACTATGACTATCTACAATTGTTGCCCTGAAATGAACCAACCCCTCCTGCCCCTCAGAGTGATGTTCTGCTACCTAGCCAACCTCCAAAACATCCTAGTCCACCACTGTGGTACCTCCACTCCCAATCTCCTGTCATAGCAACCATCTGCCCAGTCGACACACCCAGCACTTACTATTTCATTCCTGTCCTAGGTCTATCCTACCCAATCAAAGACTTTTCTACCTGTGAAAGCAGCGTATTGATTTAACAACTCTGCTGCAACCATCATCCAGCTTTCTATGTTGGGTTGAACACCAATCAGCTACCCATCAGAATGACTGGCCACCATCATGCAGTTGAGAATATGCTCGATTTTAACAACTGCTTCACAAACCGGACCATCTGGATCTCTCCCCCGCTCCCCTATACCAGCTTTCATGAACTACTCGGATGGGAGTTATCCTTACTCCTTAGAATACATTCTCCAATCTCCAGGCGTCAACCTATTATAACCTCCTTTTCTCCCACACCCAACAGTTCCTGTCCCCTCTAACCTACACCTCTCCGATTCCATGGGCTCTGTGTGTGTGTGTGTGTGTGTGTGTGCATGCATGCATGCATGTGTGTCCCTCCCCCACATTCCCATTCCATTCCTATGCTGCACCTAGCACTTACATGCTTTGTGAGGACATACTGTATCCATTCCCTCACCTGCAACATTCGTGCTTCCCTTTCCTCCCTTCCTATCACCTCACTACAGTGTGTGACCAGGAATGCAGCAGCAGAACATGACAGTGGTGTGTCTGTAAAGTGTGCCTTTGTGATTGTGCATATCTCTTTCTCATGAAGGTTGTGACTGAAAGCTTCAAGTTATGCACGTACGAATGTCTTTTTCGTGTGCCTATCACCACTTGGTCTTCGCAGTAAATTGCAAACTATCTGAGTCGTGCTGGCTCAATATTCATTGCTTTTTTTCCTATGCATTGGCACCAGTTACTAGTCATGCATACTCACCTCCTTCCTCGTTTCCTCTGCCGGTGGCTCTATAAGCTAGGCCTTCACTAGCCGATCTTAGTTCAGCCGCGTGACTGTCGTCTCGGTGGAAAGAGTTAGTTTGCTTGTTGACTGGGGAATTGGCTGTTGACCTCAGAGAGAGGAGAATGTCACCACATGGAGTGTGTGGACCACTCCACTTTGGACCATTAGAGCATGTTGTGCCTGCTACGCCTGCCCATCTCGACTTCAGTGGGTCTTGCAGTGACGGGCCATCTCTCAGTGCAATTCTATCATTGAGTTAAGTAACCGGAACACCTGCTTCTTGTGCACGAACTTTTCATATGATAGACATGTTCACCTTGGCCACCATTGTGGATTCGATTTTTGGGTGTGGGTTCCCTTGTTGGGTTTTAAGTGCCATTTTAATATTTGATGTTTCCTATTTGAAACTTTCATAACCTGTTGTACTCGTAACTGGTGGTTTCTTCTCGCATGTCAATCGCCTGCCCTGGCCATAGGTTTGTGTGTTGGTAGTGCATTTTTCTTTCCCTTGACCGATATTGCTCATTGAGTGGATGTAATTCAGCAGGTTGTTTCACTCTGTGTTTAACCTTGAACTTTGTTTGTCCATTCTTTTTGTATTAGTGCCTCCTTTGTCTACCTGGTCAGTATCTATTTGAGGGTTTGTTGTTTGTCCAAGCTGCAGACCAAACAGTTTCCTTCCATATCCTGCTTCCTGGTGCATACGATGTAGTCATAATTTGCAGTTATTGTTATTACTTTGTGCAGTGTGAAGTGTATTTCAATAGGATTAACAATCTAGAGAACATGTGGCATCATGTAACTTAAGTGTGCTAAAAA
Organism: Locusta migratoria; assembly: GCA_026315105.1. Taxonomy (NCBI): domain Eukaryota; kingdom Metazoa; phylum Arthropoda; class Insecta; order Orthoptera; family Acrididae; genus Locusta; species Locusta migratoria. The sequence goes on along the minus strand of CM048744.1, from coordinate 853,275,664 downwards.
CGTTATTTCCCTACCTTAGCTTCCCACTAGTTCCTTGGTGGCTGTCACAGTTTTCACTGTAAGTGAGCTGTCACCTCTGAGTGACACTTGGGACTTAGAATCATACACTTGGCCTCTGATATTTTTACCAAGGGCATCACCAATGCATTCATTCTGCCCACCAGTGAATTTCAGTTATGTCTTCCACCTCTTCCTTATTTATTGTGATACATTTATATATTTATAATCAATCAAGAAAGTTTGACTTCAGCAATCTTTCCCAAATTAATCGCATGTGTTGTCATTTTTAAGACTCATTTGGGCATCAGATACATTTGTTTGTAACTAGCAAGTTGTAGTGTTCTAAAGGCACTTCTGGAAATTGCCTTACGATAGGACTCAGCACTGTAACCTCATTGTACTGTGATTTTTTAAAACCATTCTGGAATTTAAACTGTTATGTAAATCATTTAAAGAAATTTATTCTTTTGGCAAGATACTATTTTAAAATTTAAATAATTTGGAACTCGTTGTAGTAAGATACCTTGTGTAAAACTATTGCCCATGTACTTGATTGTTGATTTTTTTTTAAATGTTCTGTAGCCAATGCCATTGAGGGGCTATTATAATTTTGAATTTAATGAAACTATACTTGTAAGCCAGCTGGTAGTATTTGCAAGTTTTTTGCACTCTTAACTGTCATTTAAACATTCCATACAAAGTATTCTTTAAAATTTAATTAAAAAATGTTCTATCATGAGTGGGTTTATTGCCTCCTTCCTTAATTGTTGTTTTAAAAAGGTTTTTAATGAATGTTATTACTGATTACTCAAATTTGATCAAGGTGTAATAAACAAGTGTTCAACTAAATAGCATTTGTTCACTTAATCCTTGCCCTGCCCTTCCACTGCTTGATTGTAGTTCTCCCCCTAACCAAATGTCACTCTGTCCTCAATAAATTGTTGAATTCCAACCTGGACTTTTCATTGTTTGTTTCTTAAACACTAGGCAGCCTAACAAGGAGGATGATAAATTTAACAATTGTCCTAGCATGAACCATCTGTACCCTTCATCTTCAGCCTGTTGGAAACTAGAAGGATGGTTATGGTTTAATGTCCCCTCAACATCATTGTCCTTTGAGATGGAACATATAATAGTATTGTTCTTTTGTAAAGGATGGGAAAGGAATTCAGCCATGCCTTTTGAAAGGAAGCATCCCAACATTTTCCTGGAGTGACTTAAGAGAATCATAGGAAACCTAACTCATTGTGGCCTAAGACATGTGACATGCATCGCAGACAGTATTGTAGTATGTCTTAGCCTTTTGTCTTCTTCCATTTACATTTGGAGTTGGAAAAAATAAATGCATTACTGCATCTGTGTGGAATGTTGGTAAAGTGATTTTATCTTTGTGATTTCTACAGGAAAAGTGTATAAAAGTCCATATATTCCTTATTTTTTTCAGTATCTTGAAACTTCGTAAGCAGGATTTCACATGATACACTGTCTCTGCCTTGAAGTGTCTCCACATTACGGTTTTCACCATTTTTCATGGTGCTCTACTGCAATTCTCATTAATATTTGATCATTTGTACTGCCATCTTTATATATGTTCATTGTATCCTATTGCTTCTGTCTGGTATCTGTTCCTCATTCTTGAGTAATATTCTAGTTTTTGGTTACATGACTAGTTAGTCAGCAATCTCGTTTGTAGAATGACTGCATTTTTTCCAGGATCACACACACACAAACAAACAAACACACACAAAACCACAAAGGCACTATTCAAGGAAACTTCACTTCCATCTCCAGCCATTGTACTTTGGGATGTGGTAACCAGAGATAGTGCTCAGGAATTGTGTCTCTGTGCTTGTATCAGTGTGTGTATATTACTTTTCTGATGAAGGCTTTGACTGAACGCTTGATTATCATTTCTTTGTGCCTTTCTGTGGCTCAGTGTGTCATCTTTATAGTGGGTTACATTCTAGCATTTTTATAATATCATTAATAGTCCATTATGAATTTTCAATTGTTTGTTCCTTTTATAGTTTTTATTTATGTTACAGGTATGTGAATGAAAAACAGCAGCAGGAAGGAAGCTTGATCAATGCACTCTACTCAACACCATCATGCTATCTGAAAGCTGTAAATGAGGCTAATGTTACTTGGCCACTAAAATATGATGACTTCTTTCCATACGGTTCTGACTTTCACACATACTGGACTGGTTTCTATACTTCGAGACCTAATCTCAAATACTTTGAGAAATTAGGTAACAATTATCTACAGGTATTGATACACAGCCTTTATTTACGATAAAGAACATTTCACCACAAGTATTAACTAAAAAACAACATATTCTGGCAAAAAATTGTAATGTTCAGTTTCAATTATTAATGAGGCTAGTTTGCAAGTTACCACAAAGATGTTCATCAAGCTGACAGGAACATAAAAAAGACTCTCACGCACAGCTTGGAGCTTTTAGCCGCAGCCTTCATCAGAGACACACATTCTTATTAATAAAATCCCACAGGTACACTTCATAGACACATGATCATTATCTCCTGCTGCAGCATTCCAAGTCACACTCTGTCGCCATAGGATAGGAGAGGAGGGGAGGAGAGGGATGGCAATAAGGTTGCAAGGCCATAGTGGGGAAGATACAGCACAAACTTTCAGAGGATGTAAGTACCAGATGGGTGGTAAGAGATCCAGCTTAGGACTGTCTGTGATCAGAAAAGCTGGTAGTGTCGGAGGAGGGGGTGGGGAGGGGGGTTGAGCTGGTGATGATGCTTGTTAGTCAATGAAGTATGCCTGTCTAATGAGAGTGTGTGTCTTTTTCTTATAAAGGCTGTAGACTATGTAGTTCAAAGTAACCTGCTGGTATTCTGGTTCCTCAGATCAACATGATTGCTTGTGTCATTGTGTCAACTTGAAGATAATTGAGGTGACAGTTCTCATCCTTCCCTGGATGTCATCTTTCAGCATTGTGTTCTAGCACACAGTGCAACATAGGCAACTCCACACTTTACTGATACAAAAATTCTGAAACTCTCACACATGCTACACATCTATTTATTCATAATACTAAAGTAGGTTTAATAGAAGTGTGATTCATACCACCATAATACACCACAGAAAAATGACTGTTATGTTCACTTCTCTGTTTATGGTTCACCATAGATTTATGTAATCTGATGCAGAAGACTTCATTAAGATACTATTAGACATAATGCAAAAATTGAGAATCCCCATAACTTAAGCAGAAAATTAAAAATGTATTAATAATATAAATATGCAATATAATGTCCCATAGTAATATTTATTTATTCATTAATTATGAACTGGCTTTTGGCATCCTATGCTGTAGTGGAATAAAAGTTATCTGACCACATCCTGTTTTGTGATTTTCAATCCAGAAATTGGTTTGGTGCAGCTTTCTACACAACTCTATCTTGCACAAGCCTGTTCATTGCTGAATAACAATGACCAACATCCATTTGAACCTTATTACTCTACTTGTCTTGTGGACTCCCACTGCAATTTTTACTACCCCAAATGTCCTTCCAATATTACAGTAATGATTCTTTCCAGTCTCAGATGATGTCCTAGCAACTGATCCTGTCTTTTCAATTTTCTTCAGTACCTCTATATTAACTACAATATCTATTTCAAAACATTCTATCCTCTTCTTGCCTGAACTGTTTATCATCATCAAGAATACACTCCAGTCAAAGGCCTTCAGAAAAGACTACCTAACATGTAAATTAATATTTGATTAGGTATTAACATATTTCAAGAGCTTAATAGAGATTTAAAAAGATTGAGTGCCAAATAGGAGGAACAAAGTTAGAAGAGATATACAATTTCCAGTAATTAGGATGTATTTTCTCACAGGATGGCAAAATAGTGAAAGAAGTGGAATCAAGGTTTGTTGTTGTGGTCGTCAGTCCTGCGACTGGTTTGATGCAGCTCTCCACAATACCCTATCCTGAGCAAGCCTCTTCAACTCCACATTAAGAATGGCAACCTACATCTGTCTGAATCTTCTTACTGTATCCATCTCTTGGTCTTCTCTGCAGTTTTTACCCCAAATACTTCCCTCCAATGCTAAATACACGATTCATTGATGTCTAAGAATGTGTCCTACCAATCGATCCCTTCTTTAGTCAAAGTATGCCATAAATTCCTTTTCTCCCCAATTCTGTTCAGTACCACCTCATTAGTTATGAAATCCACCCACCTAATTTTCAGCATTCTTCTGTAGCACCATATTTCAAAAGCCTCTATCCTCTTCCTGACCACACTGTTTATTGTCCATGTTTCACTCCCATACAAGGCAACACTCCACACAAATGCCATCAGAAAGGACTTCCTTAGGCTTAAACAAATATTTGATGTTAACAGATTTCTCTGTTTCAAGAACAATGTTCTACCCATTGCCATTTTGCATTTTATATCCTCTGTACTGCGACCATCATTTGTTGTTTTACTGCCCAAGTAACAAAACGTATCTACCAGCTTTATTGTTTTGTTATCTAATCTAATTCCTTCAGCATCACCTGATTTTCTTAGACTGCACTCCATTACCCTAGTTTTGCTCTTGTTAATTTTCATCTTATATGCACCTTTCAGAACACTGTCCATACGGTTCAACTGCTCTTCCAAGTCATTTGCTGTCTCTGGCAGAATTACTATGTTCACCCTTAACTTTAATTCCTTCAAATTTCTCCTTGCTTTCCTTTATAGCTTGCTCAATGTACAAATTGAATAACAGTGGAGAAAGGCTACAACCCTGTCTTACTCCCAACCACTGCATCCCTTTCATACTCTTCAACTCTGACAACCGCTGTCTGGTTTTTGTACAAGTTGTAAATAACCTTACGCTCCCTATATTTTACTCCTACTTGCTTCAGAACTTGAAAGAGTTTATTCCAATCAACATTGTCAAAAGCCTTCTCCAAATCTACAAACGCTAGAAATGTAGGTTTGTCTTTCCTTAACCTATGTTCTAAGATAAGTTGTAAAGTGACTATTGCCTCCCGTATTCCTACATTGCTCCTGAACCCAAACTGATCTTTCCTGAGGTCGGCTTCTACCAGTTTTTCCATCCTTCTGTAAATAATTGTGTTAATATTTTGCAATCATGACTTATTAAATTGATGGTTCTATAGTTTTGACACATGTCTGCACCTGCTTTCTTTGGAATGGGGATTATAACATTTTTCTTAAATGTCTGAGTACTTCGCCTGTCTCATACATCTTGCACACCAGGTGAAACAATTTTGTCATGGCTGGTTCTCCCAGAGACTTCAGTAGCTCTGAGGGAATGCCATCTACTCCAGGGGCCTTGTTTCGACTTAGGTCTTTCAGGTATAACAAATCAAGGTATAACAAATTTAATGCAGTAAGCACTGAGCTATGATCTGCTCTCTTCTGTGAAAAGGAAGTCAGTATCAGTACTACGTTAGCAGTTCACCACTCTTTCTTTAGACCAAATTTGGTGTATAGTAGTAAAACAGGGTGGATACAGGTTACCTTATTAATAATGTTGAGGTCACAGATACGAAGCTAGCAAGGATGATTGAGAGATGGGAGGAGAGTGTCCAATATGAGGAAATCAAAGAGAAACTGGTTATCAACACCATAGATGAAGCAGTTAGAGCAAATAGGTTGCGATGGTGGGGTCAGTTACTCACATGGGAGAAGCGAGGTTACCTAAGAGACTCATGGGGATCATGGAGGAATTTAATTAGGGGGACTTCATTCCAGATAGAATGCTGAAAGGCAGAATCAGTCTCTAATGTTGGTGATGATTAACATATTTCTTTCCTTCAGAAATATTTTCCTTCCCATTACCATTTTGCAGTTTAAATCTTCACTACTATGGCCATCAGAAGTTATTTCACTTGCCAAATAATAGAACTCATCAACCATCTTTATTGCCTCATTTCCTAATCAAATTCCCTTAACATTGCCTGATTTATTAGACTACATTCGACTACCACAAATTTTCTCTTGTTAATGTTTATTTTATATCCTCCTTCCAGTGCCGTACTTCGAATCGGCAGCCAGAGGTGATGGTTGTATGACTGTGTTGTGTGGCTGTGTGATTGCGTGAATGTTCTTTTTTCTGAAGAAGGCCATGGCCGATAGCTGAAAGTGTTGTATGTGTGTGTCTTTTGTATGTGCCTGTCACAGCTCGTTGCCACATCTTTGCGGTGAGTTGTAAACTGACCTTATTACTATATTATTAATTCCAACCTGGACTTTCCGTTATTAGATAAAGAAAAATGTAGTTGAGTTGCACAGATGAGAGTTATCCTTACAGTAAATTCTCTGCCCCTGAAATTATCCAGGCCTCAGCTTGCAGTAACTTATTTTCTCCACACCTCTGACACCCTACAGTATCTGCTCCCATTATCATATCCCTCTCCTATATCTTGTATATAACACACAAACAAACAACAACAAAGACATCCCAGTTCAGTCACGGGGCTGAAGATGATTCTTTAAAGAATCAAGATCAGTCACCTATTAATAAACATGTCTCTGATCTAGACTGTGTCACAATTAATTTTAATTATTTGTAAAAAAATCCTGTATCTCAATAACATTTTCAACAAAAGTATTCAAATTTTGTTGAACATGCAGTTTAATATATATAACAGAATTGTTTAAGAATACCTATTAATAAGATATGTCAGCCACCAGCCACCTATTCCTGTTTTTGATGGCAACCACCTTTGTAATCGATTTGTCCTTTTATAACAGTACAATGTGCCTTGTTTATTTGTTCCTCCCAGATACAAGTAGTCCTGGTATTTTCCCTCCTCACAGTGCCACTCCCTGTTTAATTGCTGTCCATCATTAAAAAACACTCTCACTACCTGAGGCAAGTATCTGACAGTAGCACAACAAAATGTGTCCACGAGTGTCATACTTCCTGTCTCTCACAAATGTTGATATAGGCATACATCATCTAGAAACCTGTTAATGTGACCTTTGAATATAAACACAGTGAGAGTATTTGTTAATAACAACTCTCTTTGTTTCTTTAACTTCCTATCTTCATATTCAACAAGGGCTGATGAACCATGTCATTAAGTGTCTGAAAATCATCAACCATAACTGAATCAATGAAGCCAAATATTAGGATTGTTTTAAGAGAACACAGTTCCACCATTTGGACTGTTTCTGATAACAACAGAATTAAAATCCTTGTTTCTCATTTCTTAGGTATTTAAGCAACTCTATGTATTGGCTGCATTGGACAGCAAACATCTTAAATATTTAGATGCACTAAGAGATGCTGCAGGCATCATGCAGCATCATGATGCTATCACAGGCACAGAGAAGCAACATGTTGCCGATGATTATGCATTCATTTTACATAAAGCTATTACAGGATGTGAAAAAATAGCAACCAATGCTCTCAGGTAAGCTAGTTAATACTGGGTATAATTTTTCTCCCCTCATATTGATATTCTGCTTGTTATTTATAAGTAGTGCCTAATAATAAGTTCTATTAAATAGTAATCATTTATGAGAAAATGAAGGACAACAGTATAAATATGGAATGGGCTTTCAATTCATTTTTGTATGGTTTTGAGGAACTCTAGCTTAATCATTTCCATGGAAATGATAGTGCAATAGAAAAATGATCATTCTGCACAGATTAGTCTAGTTAAAGATGATTTAATATGATTACCTGTCTGTTTTTGCCTGTGTTGTGAAAATTATGTTCAGAGAATCATTATGGAAAATAATGAATGTTACACTATGAATGATACTAATAACTGCATGAACTTAACTTTTATCTGTTTTCTGTAGGTACCAGTGCAGTAAACTAATTACTTAACTGTAGTATTAATAAATATTTTATTGTGTGTTGAATTCACAGAGGTTGTGACCTAGTATCCTTCCTGGTCATCATATTTCTCCTTTTCATTTTAACAGCTTGCGGCGGCGTGTCCACATGATATATACTAATGTTTATCTTTAGGCCAATATCTTTGGAGCCAGCTTCTCTGAGCTCCATCAGCCAAGTAGTCAGTCTGGATTTGTACTTGAAGCTATCAACAATAAAGTTCATTTCTGGATAATATATGTGTTTTCTCTGGGACTCAAACTCCTCAAGATTCCCATAAGCTCTTACTTACTGCTGGCAAAGAAACTGTTTTAAATCCTGAAAATTATGGCTTGACACCTGTTTTAATATTACTATTTATTCATTATATTCATATTTTAATATAAATTGAAAACAGATGACTTACCCAAAGGACTGGCTCGTCAATAGACAGAAATCCACATACAAGCTTTCACTACCGTTGGTCGCTTCGTCAGGAAAAGAGGAAGAAAGGAGAGGAGGATATGGGTTTTAAGGAAGTGGAAAAGGAGTCGTTCCAATCTCAGAAGTGGAAGGACTTACCTTAGGGGGAAAAAAGGAAGGTAAACAAATACACTCGTCTATCGACGAGCCGGTCCTTAGGGGAAGTCATCCGTTTTCTATTTTTTATATTTGTTTATCCCACCAGGAAAGTTTCCTTCTATAATTTTAATATAAATCGATAGATAAAAATTCAACTCACCAAGCAGTAGCAGGAAAACACACAGAAAATATAGAAAAATACACAAGCTTTCAGTGCCAAGGGCAGCTTCTTGTGGATTGGGCAGCACTTCCTATTCCAGTCCAGTCACAGGCTTATCCTACCCCATCAGTGGCCAGGCCACATTTGAAAGCACCCAAATCATTCACCAACTCTGTTGTGATCTTTGTACATTTTTGTATCAGTACGAATAGCCATTGCCAACAGCCGTGCCGCAGTGCATACACTGGTTCCCATCAGATCACCGAAGTTAAGCACTGTTGGGCGTGGCCAGCACTTGGATGGGTTACCATCTGGGGCTGCCGAATGTTGTTGGCAAGCGGGATGACTCAGCCCTTGTGAGGCAAAACTGAGGAGCTACTTGATGGAGAAGTAGCAGCTCCAGTCTGGAAAACCTATGCAAAACGGCCGGGGGTGTGGGGGTTGTGACCACACCCCCATCCATACCGCATCCAGTGATGCCTGTGGGCAGAGGGTGACGCGGTGGCCGGTCAGTATCCCTTGGGCCCTCGCAGCCTGTATGGGGTGGAGATTAGTTTAGTTTTTATGAATATCAATCAGTTGTCCATCAGGATTATTGTCTACTGCCAAACTAGGGTGAGGTGGATCACCATGTGGAACTATTTGGTTCCTTCCCTCAACCACCATCTGTTATTAACTGTGCAGATGGGAGTTAACCATAAAATACATTCTCTATCTTCAAATTAGCCTCAAGTTATGGTCACATACTGTCCCCACACTTTTGAGCTTACAGTTCCACAACCTTTATTCTACACCTTCCATTTCATGTCTCACCCTTGTTGTTTATCACTACTTTCCTATTGTCTTCACCTCCTTTTAAGCTTCCTCCCCCCACTTCCCCAATCTCCTCCTCCCAACTCCCCATTCTCCTCGTCCCACCTCCCACAACCGCATTTCAAAGCTGAATCTAACTTCCTCTACCCACTAGTTCCTACATGCTTCATCAGGCTGCAGTGATATCTGTACACCTACCCTTGCCTTGTATCATCCCCAGCCCCCTCCTCACCACTGTGGAATACACACAATTTTTGACACCACATTTAAGGTATGGTGGCAAGAGATGGCGATTATGTGTCCATGAATTGTGCCTGCATGATTGTGTGGTGTGTGTGTGTGTGTGTGTGTGTGTGTGTGTGTGTGTGTGTGTGTGGAGGTGTGGAAGGGGGGGGGGGATGTGGAAGTTTTTAGTTGTGTGAGTGTTAGTGCCTTTACTACATGCCTGCCTGGAGCTCAGCAGTCACTTTTTTGTTGAGCTGCAACCTGTCCTCATAATATTTTTGATATTGTGACCTGGGCTTTCGTTAATGGCTGATTAATTCCATTTAATTTTTTTTCTCATTCTCATTATATGTGCAGGTTCATGTGCTATATGCAACAGTATCTTTCATTAATTACTCATTTGTATCTTTGCCTGTTATTCTCAAACTTATAAGATGTAATGATGGAAAAATGTAAATGTGAGATTGTTTGCAGATTTTTCAACCTCGTACTAGAATAATAAGAATTTATAGTGTAGTCCCTGAACTAGTTTGAGATTTTGTTTATAGGTATAACTATAAGAAATATGAACTTTGTTTGAGTAACTTCAGTAACTGGTATTTTTGTGTTTATTATTCATAGGGAACTAATGCACAAAAATAAGGATGAAAGTAGTCATCAGCCAGAGATTTTCCGGTCATGTCTTCTTTTGAATATCAGTGAATGTTCCATTTCTGAGAAATCACAGTCTTTTATTGTGACTGTCTATAATCCTCTTAGTTACACCATATCCCACTACGTTAGACTCCCTGTAACCGGTGTCTCCTATTCTGTTAGAGATCCTACAGGTAATTTTGCTTCTTTTTCACATGAGTGAGTGTTACAAATGTTGCAATATGTAACTAATTAGCTATTTAATTTTCTTCTTTGTAAAGGAAAGCAACTGCCAGTTCAGCTCGTACCAATTCCATCACCACTCTTCAATTTACCAGGACGAAAGAGTAAAGCTACAGTGGAAATGGTTTTCAAAGCTCAAGATGTTCCACCTCTAGGATACAGATCTTACTTTATTGAAGAGTTGCCTCACAGAGTGCATGAGAAAGCAGATCTACAGGATGAGGGAATGGACTTTACAATTGGAAACGAGGTACAGTGCTTACAGTGTCTCAAAATGTACAAACTGTCATCTCTGGTACAGCAATAATCACAATATTTTATATAATGCATTGGTCTGCAAGCAGTGCTGCAGCTATACAGAATAAATGAGCTTGCATGACCCAGGGGTGGACATCTATTGCACAGCTGGCACTTCTTATGGTCATACCAAGGCATTCACTCAGGTAGAAAAAAAAAATTACAGAGGCAAGTAAAACAAAATAGTCAATCTGGTGGAAATTTTCCACTGAGTTGCAAAAATATTATTCAAAAGAGAGGATAGAAGGAAAGGGTTGCTTACAACGAACCTACGCTGTGAAATAAGGATGGTGTGAAGGGGGATATGTGAAAGTTAGAGATATTGCATGATTAGTACTGAGCCATGTCAATAGTGAAGCAAAGAAGTTAGATAAAGAAGTAAAAAGAAGTGAACGAATAATACCTCAGTGTAACATCAATGGTCACAACACTCCCACTGGTTTTTGTTATACAGCAGCACTCCAAGCAGTCAGCAAGCTACATTTCTGAATATGATTTAGGATGAGTGTGAACAGTGCCATTTATATTGATTTTAGTATACTTTTTACATTAGACTATGAATATAGTGCCATAAAAAGAGGTAGTAACTTAGTAATAGCTCCACATTTGTCTTTCTTAGGCTTTCTTAGATCCCTGACAAGGTAGAAACGGTACATTACAGTAAAGTTTATTTATAATTACCTTGTAACCTATAGTTTGTACTGAAGAATTTAATTTTCTATGAAAATTTTTTTTAAAATGCCCAAGAAACACCAGAAGACCTGCCATTTGGCAGAAAGACATTGCTTTTCTACTCAGGAATGTTAAGGTTTCTTCACTACAATTCCATTAAAATCAGCTAGAATGGAACATAGGAAATGTATATAGGAAGCAATAACTACTGTATTTAATGTAACAAATCAGCCATCACACCTGTATCTGAAGGAAAAACATCACAGATGCGGCAATAAAATGGGAAAACCAATCAAAATTAGTTGTTTTCCAACAACTAAGAAACCAGTTCCAGAACTGTAGCTACAGCTGAACCAAAAACGGCAAGACTCTTCAAAACATTGGCTATTAAAAATAAAGTAATTACACTCAAAAACATATACACATATAAGAAAGATGAGTTAAGTGTAAAAATATGGGAATCATTAGATTCCATAACAAATTTATACACATAAAAAAACTCCTTGTAATAGTAAGAATGGACTGTAATAGAAAATTATGTTTGTCTTATGTTTCTATTCTACTTACTATCAGCAGAATATGCTGCAAATGTACACATATTCATAAGTATTTGTTCATGATAAAGTTGTTCTTTATACCACTGCATCAGTGAAATTTGACTGTTTTTACATTAATTTTCCGATTATGTATGTCTCTTGATATTTTACTAATGCTTATAATGTAAAAATAATAGTAACTATTTTGTTAATTTGTGTATAAAATAATTATAAACAAAAATCACATCTTCTGTAGCTTTCCCACTACTAGGAGTGTTGGTGTCGTTGCAACTGTCAGTCAGTTGGTAACAACTTTCACAGCAGTGAGTGTCGTGACTGAATATGTTAGACTGTGATAATACCAAGTGCGGGGGAGGGGGGGGGGAGTGGAGAGAGAGGGAAGAGTAAAAATAAATAAATAAATAATGGAAACTCCAGATTGGAATTAAACAATATAAGGACAGTTTACAATCCACCATAAAGATGTTATGAGGACCTGTGACAGGCACATAAAAAAGACACACACAAACAACACTTAAGCATTGTCTATGGCCTTCTTCAGAATATAGAACATTCATGCAATCACACAGGCACACAACACAGGCCATAACCATCATCTCTGGCTGCTGCACTCCGAATCGAGGGGAGGGATGGGGAGGATAGGAATATTGTGTCACAGTGGTGGGGATGGATAGAGCACGGCCTTACAGAGCATGAACCTATTACATCGTCAGAAAGAGATGCAGCTTAGGAATGGAGTGGGGAGGCGGGTGAGGGGAGGAAGGCAAAACAAAACAAAGAAACACATATTCATGCACGCGCATACACAAGCACATAAATGTGTGCGTGCGCGCGCGCGCACACACACACACACACACACACACACACACACACACACACACACACACACACACACACCACACATGAAATACAAGAGACGTAAAATAGAGGGGATAGGAACTGTTTGGTATGGGGTAAAAAGGAGTACTCATCGACTGAGGCCTGGCTAATTTCGGGATCAGAGAATGAACCATAAGGATAATGCCTATCTGTGCAGTTCAGAGAAGCTGGTGGTGGGTAGGAGGCCAGATGGCCCAGGTTGTGAAGCAGCCATTGAACTCAAGCATATGCTCTGCTGCATGATGAGCCACAGGGTGGTCCACCTTGTTTTTGGCCAGTTTGGCAGTGGCCAGTCATCTTAATGGACGGCTGGTTAGTGTTCATGCCAATGTAGAAAGACGTGCATTGTTTCCAGCACAATTGGTAAATTATGTGGCTGCTTTCACAGGTGGTCTGGTCTCTAATTGGGTAGGATTACTCTGTGACAAGACTGGAATAGGAAGTGCTGGGTAAGAGGATTGTACAGGTCTTGCAGCGGGTTCATTCACAGAGATGTGATCCCTGTGGCAGTGGGTTGAGACTAAGGATGGCATAGTCATGGATTAGGATGTTATGAACTTTAGAAGGGTGATGGAACACCATTTTAGGAGGGGTGGGAAGGACTTGGGCAGGATGTCTCTCATTTCATTGGATGAGGACAGAAAAGAAAAACCTTGGAGAAGGATGGAGTATATTTGTTTGAGTCCAGGGAAGTACTGGCTGACAAGGAGAGCACTCTTTTGTGGAAGGTTGCAGGTGGTAGAGGAAGAATTTTGGATGTATGGGGACATGGCACAGGAGATCTGTTTGCAGACAAGGTCTGTGCAGTAGTTTCTGTCTGTGAAGGACTTTGTGAGACCTTCAGCTTATTGAAAAGGGAGTTCTTGTCAATGCAGATATGCTTTCCACAGGTGGCCAGATTGTAAGGAAGGGATTTTTGGATATGGATGGGATGGCAACTGTCGATCCAGGAATGTGGCATGATGGGTTGAAGAAGACCAGGTGAAGTAGATGAGGGAGAAGGAGTTGAGGTTTTAAAGAAAGCAGGATAAGGTTTCTTGGCCCTGAGTCAAGATTATGAAAATATCATCAATAAACCTGAACCAGATCAGAGGTTTAGGAATTTGAAGGAAGGATTCCTTCAGACAGCTCATCAACAGGTTACATAGGAGGGTGCCATGTGGGTGCCCATGGCTGTGCCACTTATTTGATGGTAAATGTTCCCCTCAAAGGATCAGTAGTTGTTAAAATAAAGTTGGTGAGTGTTATGAGGAATGAGGTATTGGGTTTGAGTCCAGAGAGACATTAGGAGGGACAGCATTTGAAAGTGGCAAGGGGCATGTGGGATGTTGGTGTATATGGAGGTGGCATACACTGTGACAAGTAATGATTCAGGAGGTAAAGGGTTGGGGATGGTGGAGAGTTGGTAAAGGAAGTGGTTGGCATCCTTGATATGGGAGGATATATTTTGGACAATTGGTTGTCGAGGGCTGAAATTCTTTTGGTAGGAGCACAGTAACCAGCCACAATCAAGTGTCCAGGATAATTTGGTTTTTGGGTTTTGGGGAGAAGTGGGGTGTGTGGAATGCTTTTTGAGTAAGGGGGGAGATGGATACAGGAGAGAGCTTCTGGGAGGGGCGGTATAATTTTAACAGGGATTGGAAATCTTGTTGGAGTTTTGGAATGGTGTCATTCCAGCAGAACTTGAGTTCTTAGGAAGGGACTTGGGGAAAGATGGTGAGGCCAAATTGGAGGTGAGAAATTCTTGCCCCCCCCCCCCCCAAGCAGGTGGCCTGTTGATATGTAGCACCACACAGATGACGTAATGATGGCAGCAGTGACTTCATGAGGTCACCAGCCACAGAGATAAACTGGAGCCCACTGTGCAGGCCAAAGGCAGCCAAACTGCACACAACAGGCCCACTGAGGTGTGCAGAGTGACTCTGCAAAAGCACCGTGAGTGAGGTGAGGGGAGAAAAAGCAGGCAGCAAGAGGTTTGCCCACATGAATGGTGGCAGCTGAGCAGCTGCTCATCCTCAGGCTCAAAACATGGACCACAAGGGCAGGAGCCTGGCAGCAGCTGAGGTAGGCCTACTAGTAACTCATCAGCAAGAGGGTATCAAGTGGCAGCTAGCAGTGGCATAGTCCAGGGGTGGTGACGTTTCGACCCATAAAGTGGTGTTGGTCTTTGTTGTTGTTGTTGGGGTTTTTAAAGGGGGTTAAACGGCTAGGTTATCAGTCCCCTGTTCCTAGCTAAGAGAGAGCGTCTGTTAGTGAGCACGTAAGAATATGCCACATCTAATGCAGGAGATGTTTAAGGTGAGAATACATGCGAAGACAACATGTAAAGATAAAAAAATCACTAAAGCAATGGACCAAAGAGACAATAACACAAAGAGCACAGCAGAAGATTGTGGCTGGCTGATCACAGAGATAATATAGGATGAGCCAGCCCTTCTGCACACACTAAAATGCCAGTCATCCATGGGACTGACAAGATGAAAGTAAAACAGATTAAAACCGGTAAAATGGCAAGTGCCTGAAATATCAGGTTTAGGGACCCACTATTAAATCACATAATAAAAACCTGCAGAGCGAATAAAATCTAAAACACGTTCGACCATAGCAGAATCGTCTCCTAACATTAAAGAAAGCGCATCTGGTAGATTAAAGGATTGTCGCAATGCAACTAAAAATGGACAGTCCACCAGAATGTGGCCCACTGTCAAGGGGGCGCTACAGTCACATCGTGGTGCGTCCTCCCGCCGAAGAAGGTGGCCATGCGTCAGCCATGTGTGGCCGATTCGTAGGCGACAGAGAACAACCGATTCCCTACAAGACGACCGCAGTGAGGACTTCCATGCAGCCGTAGAGAGCTTCACTGCACGAAGCTTGTTGGGTTGAGTGGCGTCAGCCCACTCGAAATCCCACAGGCCAAGGATCCTCCGATGGAACTCCAGTCGGAGATCGCTCTCCGGAAGCCTGCCATACCTATGACTATTTCTTATGTGGGCTCTGCTAGCCATCATTTTGCTGAAACATCAGTTCCTATTTTGTAATACATAGCAGGACTGTGGTTCGGGTGTGAAACAATCACCATTGATGCAGTGCCTCTGTTCTTGTGCTGTGCTATTATGTCTCTGGTGCTTCTGCTCAGCTGTGGAAATTGATGTAACTTGTGTCTGATAAGCTCCTTTGGCACTAGCTTTGCCAGCACCATTGTTGTATTCAGTGAGGCTCAAATGTTGTTGTAACATTACAGATGAGCTTCACTTTGTCACATTTCAGATTACACAGGAAATCATCATTAATAATTTTATAGTTGGTGCAGACCACTGGTTGCTGTTTTTGTCTTTCAATTCAATCCTCAATGTATCTCCCATTCTGTAAATCTCTCTTTCTCACTGGGACCTCTTGGCTAATATCACAGAATCAGTGGCAGATGCTATGTAACACCCTAATTTTTGACTCATTGTGCATTTATTTATTAGTTTGATTGAATACTGCTAACCATAACATAGTTGCAGTAATCATAAATATATGGCACTTAAATCTACTGCACAATACTACGTTGCTACTTCTCTAGACTCTGTGAAACTTGGCTTTCTGATAAGGGGCAGAGCTCAGCTACGCACTATTTAAGGAGCTTCTCCACATGCACAGCTGGCATGACAGCATTGATTATGTGTCAAATACATATGAATTTGATATACAACAAGCACTGTGTGCTCAGCCACCAGTTGGTAGCACCATTTCAACTGCACGTGGCACTATACCTGTTCTCCTTCTCAAATAGCTGCACCAAATCATTATGCACAGAGGTTTTAAAATTATTTTAAAAAACACCCTTCACCCTCAATAAGATTTCTTATGATTAAAATTCAATCAATGACACATTGTTAGTAAGAGTTATAAAGATTTTCTGAAATGACTAGCTGTATTCAGTATGGGAGTGTGGGTAAAGACATGTGTCGCTGAGTGATAGGAAAGGATTGCTGGTTCGTATCCTGCCATACACATTTTTTGTTCTTTCTCTTTTTCACAGTTGAAACAGATTATGGGATCAGCAATGAAATCTATATTCTAACCTGTCATGATTATTTGTTAATTTTTTCCCACATAATTTGTGTTCCAATTCCCAAGGGTGTGGTTAAGCTAGAACCTAAGAGTACAGACTAAATAATATTTATAATTAATTAATTTCATAAGTATCAGTTGTTTATTTCCAAATATATTGCAATTTTCAAGGGTATGATCAGGCAGCAACCTTCATTTCCACAAATAAAGAGCTGTTGAGTAATGTAAAACGTGCTATGCACATGTGCAATATGAGGTGCAAATGCTGGCTGTGAAAACCTACACATTATTTCCTTCTTTTCCTAATTGTATGCAATTATGTACGAAACAAAAAATTCCACAAATCAATTATTTATTTTGTAACACAAATTATGCAAATTTTTGTTATTATTATTGGCACTGGACTGTTATTATTATTATTATTGACAGTGACTACAGTTTTATAAATTTGTTCCATATCATAACTAATGTAAAGCCAACTGTTCAGAAATCTGTCGTTATCATCACACATAGACTACTTAAAAAATAAATTTATCTGAATTTAAACAATGGAAATACCTTAAAGGATTCAACAATATTTTGCAAAGGATAGGTTGCTACTCACCACAGAGACATCCAATGAGCCGTAGAAAGGGACACATTAACAGAATAAAGAAAAAAATGAAGCTTTTGGCTTTAAGCCTTCATCTGCCACAGAGAATGCGCATACACACACACACACACACACACGCACACACACACACACACACAAAACCCAACCACTGTCTCCGGCTGTTGCAGCTGGACTGTGTGTATGCGTGTTCTCTGTGGCAGATGGAGGCTTAACAGCCGAAAGCTTCATTTTTTGTTTATTCTGTTATGTATGCATTTCTGCAGCTCATCGGGAGTCTCTTTGGTGAGTAGCAACCTACCCTTGTTTATCTGTTTATCTGAGTTTAAAAATTTGTGAACACCCAGAATGCATTCCTAAGCTGCCACTGGACACATGAATAAGTGTAGCTCTTCTGATTCCTTTCTTTTATTACAAAATTTCCCAGTTTAATTTGTTGACTTCATTAATGTGAAACGATACAAATTTTGTTTCAATTTAACATTTGTTTCAGAATTTCCAAATAGTATTTGATGAGTTAACTGGTCTGATTGAAGCAGTGAAAAAGAATGGAACTCTCATTCCCCTCCAACAGAATTTCCTCTTTTACAACAGTGAAGGTGGGAGAAGCGTGTTTTCTGGAGATCGTGCCTCTGGAGCATATATATTCAGGCCCAGTGAGCAATTTGCTAATCCAGTTACACACTCTACAATTAAGGGAATGAACATATATAAAGGTACATAATATCCACCAACAGTATCTGACTATAAATGAATTCAGTGATGTTGCCTCTTTGTTTATTGTTATTATTATTATTATTATTATTATTATTATTATTATTACTACTACTACTATTATTATCAACATTCTTTAGTAAACCTATGCCATGTTTGAAGAAGTTTATGTTGGTGTGTTATGTATATCACATGGTGTGTACAGAGTTGGCAACAACAAAAAATCCAAGGGGCTCCAAGCCACATCAGTGGCAATAAGAAGAGAATTTTCATTACTGCCTTTCTAAAACAAATTCCTTATTGAAACATGTGTAGAATATCTCGCACAGTAGCTACTAGAATCCTCAGCTACACACGTGTATTTCATCTGTCGAATCAGAATCAGAATTTTATTGTCTCATAACATACAAGTTAAATCATTGATTTAGTGTACAGGAGACTCGTCAGTTTTAAAATAATAATATATACATACAATGTAGTTATAAAATCACAGGACATAATTATATGTTTTTATCCTGCTCACATACTCAGATTGTCATTTAAGAATTCATCAATTGAATAATAGCTTTTTTGTACCAGAGTGCTGTATAATTTTCTTTTCATTGATTCAGTTTCAACCTTTCGAAAATGTGTGTTTTTTAATTTATTACATATTTTCATTCCCATATATTGTGGAGCCTGGGCATATAGATTTAGTATGTGCGTAGGTAGCATGAAACTGTCTTTGTTCCTGTGCTACAAGTTATTATGAAGAAATAGTTCTGGATTATTATTTATGAAAAGAATTATTTCGAATAAGTACAATGAGGGAACACTCAGTATATTTAGATCTCTTAATAAGGACAGGATGGCCGACAGGATTCTCTTGGCTTTGCACCACACATGTTTCTTATAATTTTTTTCTGCGGGGTTAATATTCTTATCATAGTGCTAGCATTTCCCCAAAATATGATTCCATATCTCACAATTGACTCAAAATAGCTACGGTACACTATTTTTACTGTGTCTAAACTAGTTACATTGGCTAGGATGGACATAGCAAATGCAAGGCTGTTTAATTTGTTTTTTAGGTAGTCTGTGTGTGAGGACCAGGATAGATTGCTGTCCAGTTTCATTCCCAAGAATTTAACATGATCTGCTTCATGTAGTTCCTGACTATTGTGCTTGATCTGTATATCATTTAATTTAGACCATTTTGTCTTAAACTGCATTACCTGAGTTTTTTTATGTTTAATTTTAGACCATTTAGATGGAACCAGACATCTAGGTTTTCTAGGGTCTTTAAGACATTATCAGGAATTTCGTCTATTTTTTGTTTTCAATCAGTACTGACATGTCATCAGCAAATGGAACTGAATGATAATTTATATTTATGGGTAAGTCATTAATATAGAAAAGAAAAAGGATTGGGCCTAGAATTGAGCCTTGTGGTACCCCCTGTGGGATAGTTCTCCACTTAGAGGAGTATTTTCCTTTGATCGATGTTATGACAACCCTTTGTTTCCTCTTTGTTAGATATGACGTACACCACTGTAGCGCAGTACCCATAATTCCATATTTTTCCATTTTATATAATAATAGGGAGTGGTTCACACTGTCAAACGCTTTGGACAAATCACAGAATATTCCTGCTGCTTTTTGTGATTTGTCTAAGGTGGAAGTAACTTTGTTGACAAATTCATTGATAGCATAGATTGTACTTTTCCCTTTTTGAAAGCCAAATTGCTGTTTTGATATTATATTAAATTTGTGACAGAAATTTTGAATTTGAACTGCAACAATCATTTCAAATATTTTGGAAAACACGAGAAGGAGTGAAATTGGATGGTAATTTCCCATATCTTCTTTAGAGCCTTTTTTAAACAATGGTTTCACTTCCACGTATTTTAGGGAGTCTGGAAAGTAGCCTTCTTTAAGTGACTGATTGATTATTTTACACAGAGGAATATGCTATTATATTTGAAGCTGCTTTAATGACCTTTGAAGGTATTTCATCCCATCCCACTGAACTTTTATTTTTTAGGTTTAATATAGTTTTTTCTACATCTTCTACTGTTACTGTGTCAAATTTAATGAGACAATCATTTTTGCTCAGATTAGAGCCAAATAGATGTACATTATCTTGATATGAGGGAATATTAACATCAGATTTTGCTACTGTTATGAAAAATTCATTAAACGTTTCTGATATCTGAGCAGGATTTACAATTATTTTGTCTTGTATTTTTAGTTTAGAAATTTCTTGGTTGCTCGGTTTGATTCCAAGTTCAGATTTGACAACTGTCCACACTGCCTTAGATTTATTTTTGTGCTTTCTGATGAATTTAGTATTTGCCATTTCCTTTGCTGCTTTTACCACCTTCCTAAACATTTTTTTATAAGATTTGACATATTCAATGAATTCGGGACTCTTATTGGATTTCAGCTTGGCATGTAGTTCCCTCTTTCTTTTACTTGATATTTTTATGCCGGTAGTTATCCACTTTAGCTTACTTGTTGTCTTTCTTTGGCAGACTGTGGGTGGAAATATTTCATTGAAAACATGCAAAAAGTATTCAAGAACCCATCAAAATTTTCTGAACATGAACCTTCATGCTGCTATGACAATCTGTATCATTTAATCTACAACAGAATATGTTTATGTTGTCTGGATTAAATTGTCTTTTCAGGAAATATTTCCTCCCATTTTCTTTGTTTGTTTTTAATAATTCCATAAGAAGAGCATAGAGATCTGAGATGCCTAGGTTTAAAGTGAATTTGGCCTTCTCATTTAATGTATAATTTGTTAATATGTTGTCTATGCAAGTTGCTGATTTATCACTTACCCTGGTGAATTCAGTGAAATTTAATCTAAAGCCATATTGTTGAATTAAGTCATTAAACTTCGTTGAAATGCTTGTTTCACTTGCTGTATCTATATTGAAATCAGCAGCAATTATAATTTTTTTCCTCATTTCTTTCATGAGTTTTTGTAGGAGACATTTGAATTTGTCAAAAAATAATTTGGTCACGTCATTACCTGGAATCCTATATATATAGATAATAATAATATTTTGTTGTTCAAGCTCTACACAGCAACTTTCAAATATAAGTTCTTCGTTAAGAAAATTAAAATCATCTCTTTCCTTATATTCTAGTGAGCTGTTAATAAAAATACAGGAGCCTCCATGAGTTTTGTTTTTTCTACAAAAACTACTAGCTACATTAAAGTTTTCTAATTTATTTAGAACTGTGATAGAGTCTTCGGTGATCCAATATTCGTTTAAGAAAACGATTTTGATGTTTCTACCATCGGAAAGAATAATTTGCAGCTTGTCAATTTTTGCAATTTTATTCTGTAGATAGGTGGCACGCAGGCCATGAATGTTCCAGTGCATTAAGAACGACGAATTATACCTATTTACTGTTTTCAACATGTCTTCCTTTGTTGTATCTTTGTCTACTACATGTTTTAGTTCATCCCCCCTCATTGACTGCCAGTTTCCCCTGTTTCGTATAATTTTGCACAAGTCAATAAACATTTTGCTGAAAGTTGTGGAGCCCAGCCTATTTAAATGTAAGCCATCCTGCCCTATACAATCATCTCTAATAAACTTGTTTGAGTCTACAAATATTGTACCTAGTCTGTTACGCTGATCACAGATGTTGCAGTTTATTTTGTCTATATATTTGTCACTCACCGATCTTCTGCGCAAAATGCTGCTTATTATAATTCTTGAATACGGATAGATATTTTTCGCCTATCGAATAACATTCCACGTTTCGTTGACCAAGTCCTCTTCACTGCAACTTTGGAGTGAGTTTGTGCCGACGTGTATGAAAACGCCGTTGTAGTTTTCACTGTGGGTTACATTTTTGAGTTGTGCTTCACTTGTTGAATGTTATTTAAGTGATTATTTAGCTGATTCGTTCTTATTCCTGGACGCACATCAATTTCACAGTCTGGAACCACCGTTGAAAAGAAAAACATGCAGGAAGCCTGCTTGAAATGCTGCATTCTATGCATGGATGGATAAATGATCTCTTGCACATATGTGGATCCATGACAAAATAGAACGGGTCCTATTTCTCTGTGGCAGAACATTGTAGTAAAGTTTTAGCTTACACATCTGCCACTATGTGGCATCTACATGTGACTTGTACACATTTGTGTAGGGACAGTTATCTAAATTATTCACCACTGTGTTCAGCTTGAGAGATTTGACCAGAATACTGATATGGTGGGAGGGGGGACTGTAGTGACAACGTACACTTGTAAAAACAATTAGGGTAGCAGTTATCTAGATTCTGAAGTATTGTCATTGGCAGAATGAATTAAAATGGTTTGATGACAGCAGCAATACAATTTATGATGAAAGCTCTTGATAAAATTGATGAAGGCTATCAAGTAGCAGGAGTTTTCTTGGATCTTTCAAAGGCATTTGATAGAGTTGATCTTGTGCTTCTCCTGTCAAAATTAGCCAGATATGGCATCAATGGAAAATTCATGTACCTTGTTACTTCATATTTAAGAAACAGAAGCCAGTGTACTGCAATCACACACAATAATGGAGATACAATAAAAAGATACACATCAAGGGTCAAAAACATTAAATTTGGAGTGCCACAGGGATCAATAATAGGTCCTTTCTTGTTTATTTGTTATGTCAATGACTTCACAAGTGCATTCAATAATGAAAAATTCATAACAATGTATGCAGATGACACTTCAGGCCTTGTTTGGGGAACTGATTTGAAAGATGTTGGCTTAGAAGTAAAAATGTTTATTGATACTGCAAAGACAAAATTTGAAAATGACAACCTAAAAGTCAACTTGCAAAATAAAAATATAATTTCTTTTATTGTAAGTGATTTGCAAAGTTGTATTGATTCTTATTGTAGTAATACAATAGGGAAAGTCTGTAGCGAGTGTAAATTCTTAGACATTATCATTGACAGTAAACATTTATGGATCCAACAAATTGTGTTTGCAAAAATAACATCCAATCTATATGTGTTGAGAAGAATAGCTCCATATGTAAATATTCAAATTATGAGAACTATGTATTTCGGCCTAATACACCCCTTTCTTTCGTATGGACTTCTATTATGGGGTTGTGCTGCCAAAACCCATTTATGGTAGATGATAACACTCAACTCATCCCCAAAAAGCTGAATTGGTGCACGTCAGGCTTGAAGCTGATGGAATTGAATGAAATGAGTAGTCAGCTTGTTCATCAAACTTAAACCCAATTGAGCATGTCAGGGATGCTCTTGGAAAATGTACTGCAGCCAGACGAGCACCTCCCACAACCATTGCAGAGCTGGATATTGCACTCATGGAACAATGGCCAAATATCTCTCAAGATCTGACTGATAACTTCATACTGTCCATGCCTTACAGGTGTGCTACTGTACTGGACAGCCAACGTGATCACACACTATATTAGAGGGTAACGAGAATTACTTTTTCACTATTATGGTAGCTCCAAGTTGCCTCACTCTAAGTAAATGCCATGTCAACCTTAAGTAAAGAGTTGAGACAGCAAAATATTGCACTGTATCACACACAAATTACAATTGTAACCAATATCTGAATAAAATACGTTACCATATGTATAAGTGTATGATATCTTACATGATCCCCTAGTTGTTTTGAGCAGTGTACGTATTGCAAGCCATGTAGTTTTGCATTATGTTGATATAAGGAGCTTCTAAGGAGTGTTTCATTCATGTAGAGTTCCAAGAACTTCTTGAAATTTCTTTGACAACTATAGAGTTTCGAAGTAGCATAAGGAGTCTGTATGCACTCTGGCATATCATAGCTGGATCTGTAATAGAGTTTTCTTCCCAGAATTCTTTATTCATATGAGTTATGAAACTTCCTGACAGACTAAATTGTGTGCCAGAACAGGGACTTGAACCTGGGACCTTTGCCTTTTGTGGGCAAAGGTCACAGGTTCGAGCCCCGGTTCCGGTCTACAATCTTAATTTGCCAGGAAGTTTCATACCAGCGCACACTCTGCTGCAGAGTGAAAGTTTCATTCTGCATATGTGTTATATTTTCCCCTACTACACTTCAATAACCACGAGCTGCTGATGGTGTGGCGGCGATAGCCGTAATCGATCAGGAATGGACTATAATATTGCTGCGAGACACCACGAACACCGACTGCCGGCGTGGCGCAGGGGATAGCGTCACGGACTGCGATGCAGAAGGTCGCTGGTTCAATCCCGTCCACCGGCAAAAATTTATTTCTTTGTAATTAACAATTCCACAAGGTTCTACATCTTTCTTATGTTCACTTGTAAATTCTATTTGTTTCTTATGTTAACTGTTCTTCTAATTACTGGTAAATTCTGTATGTGTATAAATAGCAGAGTACTCGGCCTGAGAGGCAGTCAGTGCTGCGTGTATGTTGAGTTCGTAATAAACGTGCTTTCAGTATAAGTGCTGTGTTTAGTTGCCTTCGAAGTCAAGCCTGTTTTCATTTCAACGTAACATGGTTTGGTGGAGGCACCGGGTACACTGTGCAACAGCTGCATCACCGTGGCTCCGATTAGGCAACGTAAAAGCCGTCACTTACACGGACTGGAACCGGAATACAAGTGATACACCAAGTACATACTTCCAAAAGTCCGTATTATCAGAAGAGCAATGGAGACAAAACCAACAATAAGCCAGCTGCACATGAGATACCCATCGGTGTTTTCTGGAGATGCTGGACAGGACCCCAACAAATGGCTAAAAGGGTTTGACCGAGTCGCCAAGTACAACAGGTGGGATCATACGATGTGCTTGGCCAACGTTTATTTCTACCTGGACGGAACAGCCCAGCAATGGTTCGAAAACAATGAAGACAAGTTGAATGACTGGGAGACATTCCAGGAGGAACTTAAGAAGACTTTTGGAGACCGCCAGCGACAAATCCGCTCAGCAGAAGAATAACTGAAGAACCGGGCCCAACGACATGGTGAGCCAACACAATCGTACATACAGAATGTTTAGGCACTGTGTAACATAGTCAATCCGAACATGACTGAGGCGGACAAAATCACGCACCTGATGAATTGCAGAAGATATGTACCCAGCTCTCCTGATAAAAGACGTCGCTACGACAGAAGAGTTCATCAAGTGGTGCCAGCGTATGGCCGTCATGGAAGACCAGCATGACTTCGCTTCTCTTATACAGCAAATCGTGACAAAAGAATTGCAACAGTGCATGGCAGCCAGTACTATTAGACCGAGCGAGCATGAGATTATGGCCATGGATGTGAGCCCTGTAAGTCACGAGGGAGCCGACGCAGCTGAGGACAAGGTATTTCAAACATTAGCTCCTGTCCGCCCCGTCAATCGCACTCGACGTGAAGAATGGCGTCGCCCTGCTATGATTTGCGCTGCAGCTGCCAAACGGCAGCCCATGAACCGGCCGATGTGACCACAGCCAACTCCCCCAGTAACTATGACGCCCCGCAGAAGAACAGACGTCTAGAGGACAGAAGACAACACACCACTGGTTTCCACTGTGGATGCCCTGGACATGTCGTACGCTACTGCAGAGAGAGGACGTGAGTATTCGATGATTATTTTTCCGCAAGACGTCAGGCGTTGGAGCAGTTCTATCCCAGGCAGTCACCTGCTGATGAGTTCAGTCGACCTATGGGAAGAAGCCCATCGCCGTACCCTAGACGAGGCCGCTCCCCGACGCGCCGCTGCTGTTCACCGCTGCCGTACAGAGGTACCTAGGAAAACTAAGCGAGGCGACCATCTACGGAGGTGAGGCCGCCGCAGATGAAAATCCTCCGTGGATTACAGTCGCTAAGATGTCGGGAAATCTCATCGACGTCATAATCGACTGCCAATCTGTCTGGACACTTGTTGATTCAGGAGCCTCTTTTTCTGTATTATTGGATAATTACCGCCGCACACTAAAGAAGACAATGTTCTGTGATACGGGGGGAACTGTGCTGAAGGTCGCGAATGGAAAGTACGTCCATCCAGCAGGAACTTGTGTCACAAGAATAACCATCAACAACAGTACGCAGCCGTTTAAATTTGTCGTGTTAACAGAATGTAGTCACAATGTCATCCTCGGTTGGGACTTCCTTCAGGCATCCCAAGCTATCATTGACTGTGGAAGATCTGAGCTGCAAATTGAAGAAGTTGTTCCGCCGGATACACGTAATACAGAATTTTCTGGGAAGCTATTCGTCATTGACAATGTGACGATACCGCCATTGACAATGAGAAGAGTTGCAGTCACAAACACAGATGACTTGTTAAGCTGTGAAGTTCTTGTTGATAGTAAAAAGTTTATCAGGCGCACTAAAGAAATTTACATACGAGCGGCTATCATAAGCATTACCAGTGGTCAAGGAGAGATTTGGATCACAAATTGTCATGAGCAGTCACAACCTATTCCCAAGGGAATGTGTATTGGGACAGCTGAACCAATCCAGGACGGTGAGGTCAACATCATCAATGAAGACCCTTGCCCTGCTGTTAGTACAGACAACACGCTGGAGGAAACAAACGTGGAACTGTCAATAGGGGCTGGACTGACCAAGGAACAACGCCAGCGGGTGTTAGGTATACTACGCCAATTTTCGGGTGCATTCACATCTCAGCAGGGAAAAAGTCAGACGAAACAGCCCACGATCAAGCACCGGATCAATACTGGGGATTATCTGCCAATTAGCCAGCGTTCGTATAGAGTGTCGCCAGCCGAAAGATGGACAATTCGGGAGGAAGTGGAGAAGATGTTGCGAGATGACATTATTCAACCTTCGGAGAGTCCTTGGTCATCTCCGGTGGTCCTCGTAAAGAAGAAGGATGGCACGTGGCGATTCTGTGTCGAGTATCGGCAGCTGAACAGAATCACAAAGAAAGATGTCTACCCATTGCCGCGTATTGACGACACCTTAGACTGCTTGAAAGGAGCTACGTACTTCTCAACTATGGACATGCAGACAGGTTACGGACAAATCTAGGTTGACGAAGCTGACAGGAAGAAGACGGCTTTTATTACACCTGACAGCCTCTATGAATTTAAAGTAATGCCATTTGGATTATGTAATGCTCCAGCCACATTCGAACGCATGATGGACAAATTGCATTGACACCTTAAGTGGATGACGTGTGTCTGCTATTTAGATGACATTGTCGTTTTCTCGAAAACATTTGAAGAACATCTGAGTAGCCTGTCAACTGTGTTGAAGGCTGCAGGTCTCCGTCTCAATCCAAAGAAGTGCCTCTTCGTCGCCAAAGAGATAAAAATCCAGGGGCACCTAGTCAACAAAGATGGTTTCCGTCCTGATCCAGATAAAGTAAGGGCAATCACAGAATTTCCAACTCCTCAGCACATTCGTGATGTGAGAAGTTTTCTTGGGCTGTGCTCATACTACCAACGTTTCATAAAAGGATTTTGTAACAAGGCACGTCCATTACAAGTACTTCTGCAGGGAGACGCCAAGTTTTACTGGGATGAGACAAAAGAAAGGTCTTTCCGGGCACTTAAGGAGGCTCTAACATCCGCACCAGTGCTAGCCTTGTACAACGAGAATGCAGAAATGGAACTTCACACAGACGCCAGTGGTTATGGGATTGGTGCAGTGCTTGTACAAGTTCAGGAAGGTGCTGAAAAAGTGATAGCCTATGCGTCAAGAGTACTCTCAAAGTACGAGATAAACTACTCTACAACTGAAAAAAGAATGTCTCGCAGTTATCTGGGCTATCAACAAGTTCCGTCCGTATTTATTCGGCAAACCATTCACCGTCGTGACAGACCACCTTCTTTGTGTTGGCTGACTAGCTTGAAGGATCCATCGGGTCGACTAGCAAGATGGGCACTAAGACTCCAAGAGTACAATGTCACAGTGGTATTCAAGAACGGGCGCAAACACAAGGATGCCGACTGCCTTTTGAGGAATCCATTAGTGGAAGACAACAGCATTAATGAAATTTCAGCTCTTACTGAATTAGATGACGTTACAGCTGAACAGAGGGAAGATCCAGCACTATTAAAAACTATAGAGGCCTTGGAGAAAGGAGAACCGATCAATGGAGAGTTCCAACTTATAAACGGAACATTGTATAAGAGCAACTACGATCCACTGGGCCCCAAATGGCTATTTGTTGTCCAGCTCATCTCCAGCCAGCTATTCTCAAATATTTCCACGATGCTCCAATATCCGGTCATCTGGGATTCGTGAAGACGCTAGACAGAATCAGACGCAGGTATTACTGGAAAGGTCTCTACCGATCTGTCAAGCACTATGTGAGTCACTGTAAAGAGTGCCAGCGACGGAAGCATGTGCCGCAATTACCTCCATGACATCTCGTACTGATTCCACCGGCAGCAGCTCCATTCCACCGAGTTGGGATCGATCTTTTAGGGAGGTTCCCGAAGTCGACAACCGGTAACCGTTGGATAATAGTCTCCACTCACACGCTACACTGTCACCCAACCTGTGCCGACTGCAGAAGCTCCAGATATCGCAAAATTCCTTGTAGAAGACATTATTTTGAAGCATAGAGCACCACGTGTCATGATATCTGATCGTGGAAAATTATTCCAGTCAAAACTAGTATCAGAGGTAATGTCACGGTGCAACATTGTCCACAGATTGACAACTGCATACCATCCTCAGACAAATGGTCTTACGTAACGTTTTAACAAGACGTTAGCCGACATGCTGTCATGCCAGTCATGACATTTGTTTACAATACTGCAAGGTTGAGGATTTTGATTAGGGATAGGATTTGACAGGTGTGTTCATTGGCGGAGTTGATGTGTAGGTTAAGGATTAGGCAGGTGAGGGCTGTGGATTGTTCAGTTTAGAATTGATATAGGGTGGGATGTAAGGATGGGTTACAGCCAGAGGTGGGAACTTTTAGTTGAGGCCCTTGGGGGTGATGCCAAATGTCAGACAAGCCTGAGTAAATAGTATGTGGGAACGTAATCTGGCTAGGGAGAAAGCATTTTTATGGAGGGAATGTAAATAAAACTGGATAGGGTTGTTGTAGGGATGTTGTGAAAGAGACATATGGATGAAGGAAAAGTGAGAAACTGGACTGTGTAACTGACTGCAATGACCAAATAATGTAATAATATATATAAATTTATATGGGGGAGGGAGATAAACTTGAACAGATAGTAAAAGTAATTCAGATATGAAAAAGAAAGGAAATAGAAAAAGTTGATGAAGTTTGTTGTTGGTACTGTGGTCACCTTAAGTTAGTCAATAACGTAGTGTCCAAATGTTTGGTGGTGGTATTGCATACAAAAAGGGTTTAAGGATGGAGAAAATCAGAAAAAGTATGAGAAAACCATGTGAGAATGCAAGGAAAGCGTCTAATTAGGATTGGTTATGTGGTAGCAGATTATAATTTTGAGGCTGACAATAGTCTGATGAAGGAATAGTCGAATCAAAATCTACAGAAAGTTGCTGAAATGATCGGAAAAGTAGGAAACACGAATGGAAATGTGGAAAAACGGGAATGGAAACAATCATAAGGTAACAAAGAAATGCCAAAAATGGTTATAAACAATGTAATATAAGAAACTATAATTGTCAAGTAGTGTTTATGTAATTAAATGAGAAATGTAGATGAACGGCGGATTTCAGACAGAAGAAGCAGTGTTGAAAGTGGTAAATATCGTCTATAATGAAGTGGTAAATATCATTATAGAAAATATTTACCACTTTCAGCACGAAGATTATAGAGGAAAAATTCCAAGCAGGAAAAATATATATAAAAAAATAGATGGCAAATTATTTAATTTACGCAAAGCACAGGTTCATTGATAGACACAAAAACACAAATAAAAACACACACAAACATTCAAGCTTTTGCAACTGTTGGACGGTTCATCAGGAAAAGAGGAAGGAAGAAGGGGAAAAAGGAAAGGATGCGGGTTTTAAGGGAGTGGATGAGGAGTCATTTTAATCCCAGGAGTGGAAGGACTTACCTTTGGGGGAAAAAAGGAAAGGTAAACAAGCACACACACACACACATGTACACACACAAACAGACCAAGGCAGACATTTGTAGAAAGCTAAGAAGAGATATCAGTTAAGGCAGAGGCACTGCCCACAGAACCGATACAAAGATGTTATAGAATGGTGATCATGAATTTGAATTTAGCAGAGGTTGAGACCAGGTGGTCAATGGGGAGGGCTAGTTCCCATCTCCGGAGTTCTGAAAGATTGGTGTCGGTGGAAAGTGTACAGATAACCTGGACGGTGTAACACTGTGTAGTCTCCCATCCTTCATCAAAGATACCAACCCCTTTCTTAACTGCCTGAAATCCTTACCCAACTTGTTAACTCCAGAAACCATCCTTCTAACCATTTGTGATGCTTCCTTATTCACAAGCATCCCACCCGCCCAGGGCCTCGCTGCGATGGAGTATTTCCTTTCACATTGAACACCTGCACCCCTACCTAAAACCACTCTCCTTTACCCTAGCCACCTTCATCCTAACCCACAACTTCTTCACCTTTCAGGGCCAGGCATACCAACAACCAACCAGGATGGCGCTCTCGTACACAAACTTATTTATGGGACACTTAGAGGAAGCCTTCTTGGATAACCAAGCCTGTCAACCGAAAGTTTGGTATAGATTCATTGATGACATATTCGTGATCTGGACTCACAGTGAAGAAGAACTCCAGAATTTCCTCGCCAACCTCAACTCTTGGTTCGATCAAATTCACTTGGTCCTATTCCAAATCCCATGTCACTTTCCTCGATGTCAACCTCCGTCTGTCCAATGGCCAATTTCACACATCTGTCCACATCAAACCCACCAATAAACAGCAGTACCTCCATTATGACAGCTGCCGCCCATTCCACATCAAACGTTCCCTTCCCTACAGCTTAGGTCCTCATGGCAAACGAGTCTGCTCCAGTCCCGAATCCTTGAACCAGAGTACACCAATAACCTAATATCAGCTTTCACATCCCACAGCTATCCTCCTGATCTGGTATAGAAGCAAATTGTCAGGGCCACTTCCTCATCCCCCCAAATCCAGAACCTTTTACAGAAGAACCCCAAAAGTGCCCCTCTTGTCACCGAATACTTTCCAGGACTGGAGCGGATCTCCAGCAAGGATACAACTTCCTTAAATCCTGCTCTGAAATGAGATCCATCCTTCATGACATCCTTCCCACTCCACCAAGAGTGTCTTTCCGCTGCCCACCTAACCTTCGTAACCTTGTAGTGCATCCCTATGAAATCCCCAAATCTAATTCCCTGCCCTCCAGCACCTACCCATGTAACCGCCCCCATTGTAAAACCTACCCTATGCATCCTTCCACCACCACTTACTCCAGTCCCATAACCCGGAAGGTGTACATGATCAAGGGCAGAGCCACTTGCGATAGCACCCACCTGATTTACCAACTGACATAGCTGCACTGTGAAGCGTTCTATGTAGGAATGACCAGCAACAAATTATCATTCGCATGGACAGTCACAGGCAAACAGTGTTTGTTGGTAATAAGAATCACCCCATGGCTAAATATGCCTTGGTGCACGGCCAGCACATCTTGGCAAAGTGTTATGCCGTCCGAGTTATCTGGATACTTCCCACCGACACCAATCTTACAGAACTCTGGAGATGGGAACTTGCCCTTCAACATATTCTCTCTTCCCATTGCCCACCTGGTCTCAACCTCAGCTGAATTCGAATTCCCACTCACCATTCTATAACATCTTTGCCTCAGTTCTTTTGAAAGAGCCTCTGCCTCAACTGGTATCTCTGTACCACTTCTTTGCTTTCTAAAAATGTCTGCAAATG
Source organism: Locusta migratoria (assembly GCA_026315105.1). Classification (NCBI taxonomy): domain Eukaryota; kingdom Metazoa; phylum Arthropoda; class Insecta; order Orthoptera; family Acrididae; genus Locusta; species Locusta migratoria. The sequence goes on along the minus strand of CM048744.1, from coordinate 853,243,610 downwards.
TGCAAATGTTTGTAATTCTATGGGACCATCAGGCCCTAGACTTACAAACTACTTAAACTAAGTTAAACTAACCTAAGGACAACACACACATCCATGCCCGAGTGACGATTTGAAACCCCGATACGGGCGGCCGCTCAATCCGTAACAGGATGCTCCACACTGCTTGGCTATTCCTATGCAGCCCCAAATGTCTGCCTTGGTGTGTTTGCGTGTGTATGTGTGTGTGTATGTGTGTGTGTGTGTGTGTACTTGTTTACCTTTCCTTTTTCCCCTCCTTCCTTACTCTTTTCCTGATGAACCTGCCAATGGTTGTGAAAGCTTGAATGTTTGTGTGTGTTTTTATTTGTGTCTATCAATGAACCTGTTCTTTGCGTAAGTTAAATGATCTCTATTTTTATACATATTTATCCCACCAGGAAAGTTTCCTTCTATACATAAATATATAGAAGGGAAGTTTCCTTCTATATATATAGAAGGTAACTTTCCTGGTGGAATAAATATGTATAAAAAAGAGCACAGGTATGCAGACAGAAACACAAATAAAAACACACACACACAAATGCTGAGCTTTCTCAACCCTGGGTTATTTCTTCAGAAAAAGAACAGGTAAGGAGAGGGAAAAGGAAAGGATGCCAGATTAAAGGAGTGGCTGAGAAGTCATTAACTTTGTTTTATCAAGAAAACTGCTAACTTTTGTGACCAATACATTTATTGAATCAGTTGTATTGGAGTTTTTCGTGGAACAATATGATAATTAATAGTTTGGGCTGAATTATATATTTCTATCTGAGCACTTGCAGCTCTTTCAAATATTTTGATAAAATTGGTTGCAGTGAGATAGGCCTACAGATCCCCATTTCATTGGAAAAAAAAATAATAATAAAAATAAAAATAATAAAAAACTAACTAACTAACTTTCATCAACATACTCATTGATTATAATGAGAATGGACGTGCAATAATGTGGCAGATATTTATTATTCTTGCCAGAAGAACAATACAGGCATAATTCCTAAGACATTGGACAGCATTAATTTGGCCAGTTTGTTTCACCCAAATTTCATAGATGATCAGCTGCATCCTTGTTAGCCTTACAGAACGACTGTAACGACATAGCTACAGCCATTGGCTGTTTCCAAAATAAGTCTTTCACTCTGCAGTGGAGTGTGGTAATTTCTGGTGGGTTAAAGCTGAACTCCTTATGATCACTCTATGCTGGTGAGAGCTACTAGCGCAACCAACCGTAGCTGTGATGGGGTCTATGACTGTGGTAAATGGATTACCCCCCTCAGTCTGCACTGTTATAAACTGCCTGGACATTACCATACAACACGCTCTTCACTGTAGAGTGAAACATTATAGAAGACAAAATTCTTAGGCAGCAGTGTGATAGCTACAATAACATGTCATGCCTCGCCTCTGATAACTTTAATACTGCCCATGCAAGTTGAGTCATGGCAACTAGACAAGCTGAACATGGTTGTAGGGTAAAACTTGCAGAATTCTGAATTTAAGCCTAACAAGTGTAGACCACACGAATGTTACAGCTACCAAATATATGCCCATCTCATACAGTGTTGTGATTGCTGTCTTTAGTCTGCAACAGCATTGGGGTAACAGGAACAAAGGCAGTTGTTTCCGTTCTCTGTGTTTCTTGCAGTTTTCTTTTACAAAAAATCATGTAAACTGCAGGCACTGATTACCTCGCTGTTGAGTGCCCTAAAACACCAATAATCATCATCATGTTAACTGTGTCTGCATATGTCTGAAATACACTGTTCCACTTTTTTTATGTTTTCATTTTTATTTTGTTACAGGAAAAATTGTTGAGGAAGTTCATCAGATTTTCACAGATTGGATAAGCCAGGTTGTTCGAGTATATAAAGATGATAACCATTTTGAATTAGAATGGTTAGCTGGGCCACTTCCCATAGAGTAAGTGAATGGCTTTATTATCAAAATGTTGATATTGTTACTGCCTCTCCCTAAGTAATAATGCACTTGTAGTGGAAGGAAAATACTACATTGTTGAGACTTTTGAGTTCACCTGTTGCCAAAGTTCATGTTGGCTTTTGTCATGGTATCTTCCAATTCCATTCATTTAATGAGTTTTCTGATATTTCACAAATTTAAGTGGTCTCCAATTTCCAAGATTCGTCCTACATTGACAATGGCAATAAGTAAACTTTCAGAGATAACTTAAAAACATGTCAACTAAAGGCACCGAAAGAAAATGCACCAACAGCAATGTGGCAGATGATAACACTAGGAATAAATATCTTGTTAACCATATACAAAGTTATTTATCTTCAGGACAAAGTTGTGACGCATTTATTCATTCATTCATTTTTTTTAGTCCCAGATGATATTCTGTACAGATATTTGTAATCCACCTTGTCAAGATTTCTACATATTTCAGTGTGGATGCACACGAGGACCAAATTGAGTCATGGTAGAAGCAGGAGGACATGAAAGACTTTGGGTCAGATGGTGTGCTTGCTTGGGTAGTCCTTGCCGGTATGCTAATCCCATTTGGCAGAGGTTTAGCACAACTGCCTAGTAAGCAGGGGTTGGAATCTTGGCCCAGAACAAATTTTCATATGTGTATGTTGTATGATTACAACACATACAAGCATCCAAGACTCAAAAAACCTCAGTTAAAATCTGTACTTTCCTCAATGCCGACTGCCACCTCAAGGATGGCTCATTCAGTAACTCTGTCCATATCAAACTTACCAACTACCAATTATATCTCCATTTTGACAGCTGCCATCTATTCCACACCAAGAATGTTTGTCACATCTACAGTGATGAACAGTCCCTTTCCAAATATGTCAAAGGCTTCACCAAGGCATTCACAGACCGAAATTACTTTCCCAACCTTGTACTGAAACAAATCTCTTGTAATCAAAATATCCACGGGTGTACTGCCTGTCTATAGTGTCCAACGGGCACAATATTTCTGCGATCATACATGTCGCCATCATCAGGTGAACTGTCGGTCTAAGCTCCTGGAAACGCGCCGGTACGGATTTCCGCACGCTACGGCTGCTCGAAGGGAACTGGGTTCTAGCCCGGTAGCGGGCCATTTAAATACCCTCGGCCCGCGGAGCGACCCCTCCGCGGACCGTGTCCCGCGCCGCGGCCGCGCAGTGGAACCGATTGCACCGGCGTCTGAGATGACGTCGGTGTGAGGGCTCTGTCCGCCGTGGTCGTCACTTCGTTACATTTGCTAGATTTACTCTTAATTAACCCAATTGCTGGTTCCCAAGCTTTGCTAAGATTATAGCCAGAGTCACGGTTTATGAGGTCGTCACTTGTGCGAATTTCAATGGCCTCTCTAACGATGCAGTCCCAGTATCTCGACGTCTGTACCAGAATCCTAGTGCCTTCATAGTCCATCGCATGATTCTCCGACAAACAATGTTCAGCGAACGCCAACTTGCTCGGATACATCAATCGTATGTGCCTCTGGTGTTCAACGCAACGATCCTCGACGGTACGCATCGTCTGTCCAATATATGACTTTCCACACTGACACGGAATCTGGTACACGCCAGCCTTCCTCAAACCGAGATCATCTTTGGCGCTCCCCACCAGTGCACGAATTTTATTCGGCGGACAAAAAACAGTTCCAACCTGGTGTTTTTTCAAAATGCGGGCGAGCTTCCCCGAGAGTGCGCCAGTATATGGAACGAACGCAGTGCCCACATCCTCCGTCGTGTTTCCATCCGTTTCCACAGGTTGTGATGTAGTGATTGGGCGGAGAGCCCGCTGAATCTGCCACTCTCAGTACCCATTTTTTCGAAATATAGTTCTCAGGTGTTCCAATTCCTGAGGTAGACTCTCTGCGTCAGAGATAGTGCGCGCCCTATGTACTAGAGTTTCCACCCTTCGCACAAGTGACGACCTCATAAACCGTGACTGTGGCTATAATCTTAGCAAAGCTTGGTACCAGCTATTGGGTTAATTAAGAGTAAATCTAGCAAACGTAAAGAAGTGACAACCACGGCGGACAGAGCCCTCACACCGACGTCATCTCAGACGCCGGTGCAATCGGTTCCACTGCGTGGCTGCGGCACGGGGCGCGGACCACGGAGGGGTCTCTCCGCAGGCCGAGGGTATTTAAGTGGCCCGCTGCCGGGCTTGAACCCAGTTCCCTTCGAACAGCCGTAGCGTGCGGATCTCCGTGCCGGCACGTTTCCAGGAGCTCAGTTCGTCAGTTCACCTGATGATGGCGACATGTATGATCGCAGAAATATTGTGCCCGTTGGACACTATAGACCGGCAGTACACCCGTGGATATTTTGATTGTCAAATACGCCGGGAGAAACTGAAGAATCACAAATCTCTTGTACCTTGTCTTTCTAATCACTCACCACCTTCCTCACACCCATCTTTCAGTCACTAAGGAGTCCTCCTCTCCTAACCCAGTACCACTGAGGACTGAACCAACTGAATCATATTCTCTGCCAGGGTTTTGACTGCCTCTCAACCTGCCCTGAAATGAGGGATATCCTACTCACTAGCCTGCCCACACCTCCCGCCAACCTACAAAATATCGTTGTCTGTTCCCACACCATGCCTGCTCCCAGCCCTTTGTTCCTTGGCTCATATGTCTGCAATAGACCTAAATGTAATATGTGCCCTATTCACAATCCCACCACCACCTACTCCAGGCCTGTCACAGGCATCTCCTATCCCATCAAAGGCAGGCAACCTTTGAAAGTAGTCATTTGATCTACAAACCAAGCTGCAACCACTGTGCAGGATGACTAACAAGCTGTCTCTCAGTAAACGTGGCCATTGACAAATTTTGGCTAAGAGCTGGACTACCCACTTGTCGAATATACAGCTCTACAAGATTTGTTTCACTTCAGTGACTGATGCACAGTATGTACCATCTGGATCCTTCCTATGAATTCCAGCTCTTCAGAATTGTTCAGATAGGGACTCTCCTTACATTGTATCCTTTGTTCCCATAACCTCACATTTGGGAGAATAGTGTTTCAAATCTACCTCCAGCCATTCAGATTTAGGTTTTCCACAATTTCCCTAAATTTCTCCAGGCAAATGCCTGGATGCTATCTTTCATAGGGCACATCCAATTTCATTCCCCATCCTTACCCAAAAATATGAGTGTGAATTCCCTCTCGAAAGACCACACTGTCAACAGGATTTTAAGTTAATCCCTAAGCTTCCTTCTTTTCTTCCTTCCTAAAGCCTGCGGGCCTCAACCTTAGCTATTTCCCATCCTCCACCACCTCCCCCTTTTGTGTTCGCACTCCAGCTCCATATACATCTTCCATTCCATGAACGTACACCAGTCTTCCCTTATTCCCTGCCGACCCACCCTCTTTCCTCCCACAGCCTCTCAAACAACACGGTGCTCATTGACCTGTCTTGGCCTATGTAGTCCGAGCAAAGAAAGCAATGGTATTTCCCCCTCACCCCCCCCCCCCCCCACTCCAAATGCATTGTGCCCCTCCTCTGCTGCCTCCCTCCCTATGCTGTCTTCTCATCCCCACCAGCAACTGCTGCTTTCACAGGGTGCTTGCACCATCTGGAGACAGTGGACATGAATGTATGTATATATGTGTCTCTTTCTGATGAAGGTTGTGTGGGCTGAAAACTAAGAATTCTCATGAAGGCTTTTCTTTTAAATGTGCCTTTATGGAACTCATTGTGACATCTGTGTGGTGTGATCTGTCCTTATTAAATTATTTTTCTAATTCTGTCTGGTCTTTCCAATGATTACATTAAGAATGAAGTTCCATCATTCTTCTTAATTCCCTTTATGCTTTTAACTAGATGCTGCCTTCTCATTTGTACTTACTTGTGTTAATGTTGCTAGCATAAAATAATACTTTGCATAAGTTAAAGTAGTATTCCAATTTGCTGATGTTGATAACTGTTTCCATTAACTACAATATATATTCACTTGTTTCCCAGCCTTACTGTAGGATCTGGATATTGGGTTTACAGTTTCTTGTGTTACCCAGGATTGTCATTGATTTAGCCTTTCTCTTGCATTGTACTGCAGGCTTCTGTATGAGGCTTCAAACTTCTCATTATCTTTTCAGCAAATTACAGAAACGTTTAGCTATATTTTCAAGACTTAAGCTTTGTATTTTACAGTATTTGCTTGTATGATTGTTAAGGATTCTACACTATGTTCTGTTATGTTCTAAAATATCCCGTATATTAAAATATTGTAACTCTTATTTTTAGTCCATGTTACTTTTTTATTCTTAAGAATAAGAATTTGTTGTTTTTTGTTGTAGTAATGGAAGAGGCAAGGAAGTTATAAGCAGGTTTACTACTAATTTTGAAAGCAATGGGACATTCTACACAGACAGCAATGGCAGGCAGATGATAAAACGAATACGAAACTATCGTCCATCTTGGGATGTGAAAATAAAGGAACCAATTTCGGCAAATTATTACCCTGTAACCACAAAAATTTTAATCCGTGACAAAACAACAAAACAGCATCTGGCGGTTTTCACTGATAGATCTCAAGGTGGTACCAGTCTCAGAGATGGAGAATTGGAGTTAATGGTATGCATGATCATTGTTTTATTAATTTTGCACAATGAAAAGTCTTTATTTCCAAAATTTTACAAATATCATGATAGAATGTGATACAGTCAGTTGCAACCAGGCAATTGTCTGTCTTGTGCAAAACATCTGGTATTTTGTGGTATTTGGAAACCATGATAAAATGAAAGAAGGAAGGAAGATTAGTGTTAACATCCTGTTGCCTCCTTTGTCAGTATATGAGGAACTCTAAAATGATAGAAAAAGTGTGATCGACTTACACTGAGAAGGAACTTTTGCCTTTCATAGGCATTTTATCATCTGTCCAAGAACAACTGCTGGTCTGCCTCATGGCTTTTCATATCTCACAGATGTAGCTCCTGTGGAACAAACCACAACATGGAGAAACATTTGTACCAGCTTAATGTTGAATATTGAATTTGATCTTTCTCTTTGCATTCATTCACATCTTGCTCAATGTACAGATTGAACAACATTGGGAAAAGGCTGCAACCCTGTCCTACTCTGTTCCTGACTAGTGTGTCCTTTTCATGACCTTCTACTGTAATAGCTGCTGTCTGGTTTTTGTACAAGATGAATATAACTCTTCTTTCCATACATTTTACCCTTGTTACCCTCATAATTTAAAATAATGTATTTCCGTCAACATTGTCAAAAGCTTTCTCCAGATTTACCAAAGCTAAAAACGTAGGTTTGCCTATCCATGACCTATCTTCTAAGGTAAGTCGTAATATGAGTATTGCCGCACACATTCCCACATTTCTCCTAAATCCAAACTGATCTTTCCTGAGGTTGGATTCCACCAGTTTTTCCATGTGTCTGTAAATAATTCATCTTAGCATTCTTCAGCCATGACTTATCAAACTGATAGTTCTGTAATATTCACAGTTGTCTGCACTTGCTTTTTTAGAATTGGAATTACTGTTTTCTTCTTGAAGTTGGAAGTTATTTTCCCTGTCTCTTATATCTTGCATACCAGATGGAACAATTTCTTCATAACTGGCTCTCCTAACAATATCAGCAGGTTAGACGGAATATCGTCTACTCCCGGGGCCTTGTTTTGACTCTTATTTTTCAGTGCTCTGTCAAATTCTCCTCTCAGTCTCATATTTCCTATCTCTTATTCCTCTACTTCATCTTCCACTTCTAGAATATTGACTTCAAGATTATTTCCTTTGTAAAGGATGTCTGTAAATTCGTTCCACCTTTCTGCTTTCCCTTCTTTGATTGATTTTCCATCTGAGTTCTTGATATTCATGCAGCTGCTTTTATTGTCTTCAAACATTTGGCAGTTTATTTTTCTGTAGACGTATCTATCTTTCCCCTAGTTACACACTCCTGCTTAGCCAGACTGCACTTCCTTACCTTTCGTAGTCTTGATGCCTGTTACAATAAGTAGCATTTCTTCAGTATGCCCTGGCCCTGAAATTGTTGGTGCTACTATTTTCTACTACTGAAGTTCATCATATAATGTTTTAAATTGAAGTTACTTATTTATTCAGCACTATATGTATAAACCATTAATGTGACTAGCTAGTTCGGTTCTCGTAACAGTTTGCATGGCAAGAACAGGTTAGTACAAACTGCACTAAATTAGGCGATATTATTATGCCAGTGCAGTATTTTTACACTTTAACATCCACATTCAGTTATCAGCATGTGGCAATATCACAGTCACAGAATACCTAACTTAGCAAGTCAGCACAATTAACTAAAACTTAGTTACCAGACAATTTACACAGTTCACAAATTACAGCATAGATTGAGGATTTGCAATTCAATCGACTACGAGCAATACATCACCAACTTGTGTGGCATGTGTTGTTGCTTTTTATATATATAACTGCCAAGTAAGTAATTCTCAAGTTTTTGGGCTATTATCTGTGTGTGGTAATATCACAGTCACAGAATAACTTAACAAGTCATCACAATTAACTAAAACTTGGTGCACAGTAGATACCGGACAATTTTCACAGTTCACAAATTACAGCATAGATTGAGGATTTGCAGTTCAATTGACTGTGAGTGTTACATCACCAGACGTGTGGCATATGTTGTTTCTTGTTATGTACATTACTGCGTACTAATTCTCGAGTTTTTGGGCTAACTGGAGTAAAAATAATTTCGTGATCTCATAATCAGCACAATTGTTTATAAAATAACTAGGTCAGAATTTGTTATTATAATTAAACTATATTTTACTATTACAGTTTGGTTTACAGAAATTATTGTTTGACAGAAAATTAATAAAATACCTGGAATCAATTATTGTTATGATGGGGGGTTCCCAAACCTTTGTGACTGACAACTATATTAAATAAAATAATTTATTGCAGAAAATAATTCAACATATTAATTAGGGCATCAATCAATTAATTTAGTGTATCAAAAGAAAGGGAAAAGCAGCGGCAACAAAAGTATGTAGTCGAAGTCCGGAATCTAACAACAATTTAGGAGTAAATGGCAAGCTTAGTGCTTTATAAAGCTTTAATTTCAATTATTAAGTAAGTTAATAATTTTTGGATGATTCCAGATACCTTAGTATAAAGTGGAGATGTTCAGCTGTACATTGGTCATTACATTTTAATATGCTGAATTCTGCACTGGAAATATGATAAGGCAAGATGAAATTACTTCTTTAATTAAAAATATTTCATTATTAACACATTTCCTGTTGTTGCAAAGAATAAGCTGAATAATAAAATTACCATGGAGAGGACTTATTAACATATTTGCTATTTTGAGTGTATCTACTATGCTTACTGCTTCTGATTGCAAATGAATATATGAGATTTTGGAAAAGTAATTTTATCTAAAAGGGGTAAAAATTGAAGCAGATAAGATGGGAAGTGCAGACCATGCTTTGTTATACTGTAAACCTCATTTTTCAGATGTCTGTACTACCTATTGCCTGCTACAATTATTGCATTTTGATATTTTCTCCTATAACTGAATAAGTTTAGTATCTCTTGTGTTATCCAGGGATTTGTATTAGGCATTGTTCTTCTGTTTATATGAACCTCTGCAGCCTTCACTACTCTATCTCTCAGAGCTACCCATTCTTCTTCTACTGTATTACTTTCCTCCTTTTCAGTCACTACATGCCTAATGTTCCCTCTGAAACTCTAAACCACCTCGGGTTCCTTCAATTTGTCCATGTTCCAGCTCCTTGGGTAGATACATAAGCATAATTCAAGAAAGATGTGCCTTTTCCAACTCTCCAACTTCTTGAATAAATTCTGCTTATCCATTCTAGTCTTACAGTTCATTTGTTTTTGGAATACATGTTGATATTACAGCTATTGTTCCTAAACAATTGACCCACAACAAGTGGTGGCCCTCCTCCGCATTACAGTTTGCCAGTTCCTATAGTCTGTCTCTTCATTTGCTTTTTGCAAATGATGGAGTGTGCTATGTCAGTTATTGCAAACGAGATGTACACTACACTTAAATTACGCATGATATTCATAAGTATATGAAAATTACCAAATATATGTGCATTCAATCATGTATATGTATACTAAAATTAGATGGAATAGTTGTCTGAACAAGGGTATCACTGCAAAAAAAAAAAATTAAAAAAAAAAATCATAATAGTACATAACACAGTTATGATAATTGATAATAACAGTGTAATAAAATTGGATAGATAAAAACATACTCATCAGGGTGGCAGAATATAACACATGGAAGAAGGTAGGAAAACATGTAAGCTTTCAAAGTCATCCTGTTGGCAGAAAGGTTGAAGTGACATAAAGTGAAGAGAGATGAAGAAAATGGCCTTGTGAGGTGTAGAAAATGAGGGAAATCAGGGTCCTGGGAGATGTACCCAATGGATGAAAAGTCAATGACATTTAAAAATACTTAGAATTTTCACATTTTGATACCTCTGCAAAGAGGTAATGGGGGAACAATATATATAGCATGTATAATTTGTACATAAAATGTTATCATTTAGAACATTGAGAAGAATTTCTCCAACACACTTGGTTCCACTCATATGCAAAGTAAAGTACAAGTGGAGGGTCATATTAGAAACTCATATGTTGCACATGGCTGATTGGCAACACTTGCTACACTACAGTTGAACTGAAATATGATGATCCCTGGTGGTTTTGCCAATTGGCTTTGATGGCAAGCTGCAGCAGCAGACCACTGGAGTAAGTCAAATGCAATCATTGCTCTGCACATGTGCGAGTTCCTCTGTGCTGTGCACATTTGCCAGTTCTGTCTGGAAACAGCGAACATTACCTACACTGTCCGGCAGCGAGCTACTATTTGGCAACAAGGTTGCATTCAGTTTTGGCGACAGGGGCGGTCTCCCAGTCCACTAGGCGGAACCAGGGATTATCGTGTTTCGGCCCGACTATAGTCCGCTAATGGTGAACAGTGAAGCATCAGTTCACACCACAGTTAACAGTAAAAATCATAGAGTACCATCAGCACACCTCACCTTGTGGTAGCTAACAAGGCAGTCTTCAAGGTACCTCCTATGTATATTCACACAGCTGTACAGACCTTTCAGATTTTCCTTGCATGATCTGGTGTTTGTATATTTTATAATGCATAGTGAAAGTATGATTCATCTAATCGCCTAAAAAGTGTCATCACATTGTTGTAAAAGTAATTGCTATTCTTCAGAATGAAATATGAACCACTGGTATGTCAGTGATAATGAGGAAGTGTTGTAACTCATTGTAAAGATGATCACTGAGCTAGAGACAGGCTCATAGAAAAGGCTGTTACCTTTCCTCATTATTGTAAATTCCCAGTGTTAGATTTAACCAATGGTATACCGTGATATTTTTATGATAAATGGCTACAAAGATTAGATTAAATGTACTGTTCATTTCATATATCCTTAGCGAGGACATCCTCAAAGATAAAAATAAAAGCTCATCTATTTACAGATCCATCGCCGTACATTAAAGGATGATGGTCTTGGAGTGGGTGAAGCCTTGAATGAAGAACAGTATGGGAAAGGCCTTATAGCTAGGGGCAAGCATTTCGTGGTCTTGGCAGCTAGTAACAAACCTGGGAAGATCACACTGGAAAAGGATATAGCACAGAGGAGGGGAATGTCTCCCTTGTTGTTTTTATCAAAAACTAATGGAATTTCATTTGAAAAATGGGTACGGAAACATCGAACAGAAGTAAGTAAACCTCTGTCTTTATTCATTGTTTATGTAACAATATTCATGTCTCTTATGCTGAAGTGATTATTTCCTTGTTTAGTATTCAGGGCTGAAGGTGTCACTCCCAAGGAATATAAAGATATTAACACTGGAGCCATGGAACAACAACACAGTACTCTTACGACTAGAACATCTTTTTGAAAAAGGTGAAGATGAGCAATTGTCCAAAAGTGTTACCATCGATCTTCGTGTAAGTCAATTTCAATGGATTCATCATCTGCAAAAGGCAATTTACAGATTGTCAATTTGACTCTATTTTCTCTATTTTACAGAAACTATTTGTAAATCTTCCATTCTCACAAGTTACTGAGACATTATTGGGTGCAAATCAAGAACAAAAAAATGACAAATTACATTGGAGAACAGAAAAACACTTGCAAAAGAAGCCTGGCCATCGAACAACAGAAAGTTCTCCATATTTAATTACTCTTATGCCAATGCAAATAAGAACTTTTATTCTAAAAGTGAAAAAAGAGTGAGTGTACTCAAAAATAGAATGATTCAAAATGTACTGACAAATACAACAGAACCAATCAACTTGAAAAAGTCTGACAGAATGTTTGTTTTCACTAAAATGGAAAGCTTCTTGTACTACACAATGACAATAATTTAGTGCTATCAAGCTTCATATTCACAAAATGATATACAAAATGTACAGATTTTATGGGCTCATTGTATTTTATATTTTTACAAATAAAGTCATTTCATAGACACCTTGGTACAGCCAAGCACTGAAATCCTTTCCTTTATTGTTTTAACTCTTGACATCTTCGTATGTAGAGTATAGTGCCCGTGTTCTTGTGTGGTTGTATCGTATATAAATCTACAGTTTTGTTCCAATCTTGATGAAATTTTGCACAGTTGGGCATCAAACCATAGGAAGGTTGCTGTTGGCATTAGGATCACATAAAACATGTAGTTCAGGAGATATGATATCATAAACAATGAGATGCACAAAAAATTGTTTCATCATGCGACAATGTTACACATCTCCTAAACCACTGAACCAAATTCAACAAAATTTGGTGCTGGTATTCCTTACCATGAAGTAAAATTGCGTAGGGATAATAACTACCTATGATATGTAATTTAGGAGATAAGACATCACAAACAATGAGATGCATGCAAAGTGCCCACTCACACAAAAGGTTTTAATTGGCAATGTCTACAGTTTCATTCTGATCTTGATGAAATTATGCTATTGTGATCATCAAACCAAGGTGAAGGTCAATGTGAAAATAAAATTTTGTATGGTGCATGACAGAGGGTGGTTTACATACAAAATTTGACAACAATCTACATTTGTAGAAAGCAAAGAAATGTCTACCTTGTTGTATTTGCGTGTGTATGAGTGTGGGTGTGTGTGCGCTTGTTTACCTTACCTTTTTATCCCTTACTGTAAGTCCTTCCACTCCTGGGATTGGAATGACTCCTTTTCCACTTCCTTAAAATCCATATTCTTTCCATATTCTTCCCTTTCTCCCCTCCTTCCTTTCTCTTTTCCTGAAGAAGCGACCAACAGTTGCAAAAGATTGTATGTGTGCTTGTGTGTGAGCCTCTGCTTTGATATATATATATATATATATATATAAAAACGATTATTAAGACGAAAAATTCCTAGCAGGAAAAATAAAATATAAAAAATAGACGAAGATTACTCACCAGGCGAAGGAGCACAGGTGTGACAGCATCACAAATAAATAAATGAATACACACACACACACACAATCGCAAGCTTTCGCAACCCAGTTGCGTCTTCAGGCAGTAGGGAAGGAGAGGGAAAAGGAAATGATGAGGGTTTTAAGGAAGGGGGTAAGGAGCCATTCCAATCCCGGGAGAGGAAAGACTTACCTTGGGGGGAAAAATGGAGGGTAAACAAATGCACACATGCCCACACATTCACACAGACACAAGTACACCTAGGCAGACATACTGTAGAAAGCAAAGAAGTTAAGTTATAGAAGTTAAGAAGTTAGACAGAGATACCACTTGAGGCAGAGGCTCTGTCCAGAGAACTGATGCAAAGATGTTAAGAAGGTGGGTGGGAATTCAAATTTAGCGGAGGTTGAGACCAGGTGGGCAACGGGAAGAGAGAATATGCTGAAGGGCTAGTTCCCATCTCCGGAGTTCTGAAGGATTGGTGTCAGTGGGAAGTATCCAGATAACCCGGACGGTGTAGCACTGTGCCAAGATGTGCTGGCCGTGCACCAATGCGTGTTTAGCCACAGGGTGATCCTCGTTACCAACAAACACTGTCTGCCTGTGTCCATTCATGCGAATGGACAGTTTGTTGCTGGTCATTCCCACATAGAACGCTTCACAGTGCAGGCATGTCAGTTGGTAGATCACGTGGGTACTATCGCAAGTGGCTCTGCCTTTGATCGTGTACACCTTCCGGGTTACGGGACTGGAGTAAGTGGTGGTGGAAGGGTGCATAGGGCAGGTTTTACAACGGGGGCGGTTACAAGGGTAGGAGCCAGAAGGTAGGGAAGGTGGTTTGGGGATTTCATAGGGGTGGACTAGGAGGTTACGGAGGTTAGGTGGGCGGCGGAAAGACACTCTCGGTGGAGTAGGAAGGATGTCATGAAGGACGGATCTCATTTCGGGGCAGGATTTAAGGAAGTCGTATCCTTGCTGGAGAGCCACATTTAGAGTCCGCTCCAGTCCCGGAAAGTATCCGGTGACAAGAGGGGCACTTCTGGGATTCTTCTGTTGAAGGTTCTGAATTTGGGGGGATGAGGTAGTAGCTCTGGCAATTTGTTTCTCTACCAGATTAGGAGGATAGCTGCGGGATGTGAAAGCTGTTAATAGGTTGTTGGAGTACTGGTTCAGAGCTTCAGGACTGGAGCAGACTCGTTTGCCACGAAGACCTAAGCTGTAAGGAAGGGAACGTTTGATATGGAATGGATGACAGCTATCATAATGCAGGTACTGTTGTTTATTGGTAGGTTTGATGTGGACGGATGTGTGGAGTTGGCCGTTGGACAGATGGAGGTCGACATCGAGGAATGTGGCATGGGATTTGGAATAGGACCAGGTGAATTTGATGGGACCAAAGGAGTTGAGGTTGAAGAGGAAATTCTGGAGTTCTTCTTCACTGTGTGTCCAGATCATGAAGATATCATCAATGAATCTGTACCACACTTTGGGTTGACAGGCTTGGGTATCCAGGAAGGCTTCCTCTAAGCGTCCCATGAATAAGTTTGCGTATGAGGGGGCCATCCTGGTTCCCATGGCTGTTCCCTTTAGTTGTTGGTATGTCTGGCCCTCAAAAGTGAAGAAGTTGTGGGTTAGGATGAAGCTGGCTAGGGTATTAAGGAAAGAGGTTTTAGGTAGGGAAGTGGGTGGTCGGCGTGAAAGGAAATACTCCATCGCAGCAAGGCCCTGGGTATGTGGGATATTTGTGTATAGGGAAGTGGCATCAATGGTTACAAGGATGGTTTCTGGAGGTAACAGGCTGGGTAAGGATTTCAGGCGATCGAGGAAGTGGTTGGTGTCTTTGATGAAGGATGGGAGACTGCACATGATGGGTTGAAGGTGTTGGTCTATGTAGGCAGAGATTCGTTCTGTAGGGGCTTGGTAACCGGCCACAATGGGGCGGCCGGGATGATTGGGTTTGTGAATCTTGGGAAGTAGGTAGAAGGTGGGAGTGCGGGGTGTCGGCGGGGTCATGAGGTTAATGGAGTTAGGTGAAAGGTTTTGTAGGGGGCCTAAGGTTTTGAGGATTCCTTGAAGCTCTGCCTGGACATCGGGGATGGGATTGCCATGAAAGACTTTATATGTGGTACTGTCTGAGAGCTGACGCAGTCCCTCAGCTACATACTCCCGCCGATCAAGTACCACGGTCGTGGATCCCTTGTCGGCTGGGAGAATGATGATGGAATGGTCAGCCTTCAGATCACGGATAGCTCGGGATTCAGCTGCGGTAATGTTGGGAGTAGGATTAAGGTTTCTCAGGAACGACTGGGAGGCAAGGTGGGAAGTAAGGAATTCCTGGAAGGTTTGAAGAGGGTGGTTTTGAGGAAGAGCAGGTGGGTCTCGCTGTGATGGAGGACGGAACTGTTCTAGGCAGGGTTCAATTGGAATGATGTCTTGGGGAGCTGGGTCATAGGGAGTAGGATTATTCTTCTTCGTGGCAAAGTGGTATCTCCAGCAAAGACTACGAGTATAGGAAAGTAGATCTTTGACGAGAGCTGTGTGGTTGAATTTGGGAGTAGGACTAAAGGTGAGGCCTTTGGATAGGACAGAGGTTTCAGATTGGGAGAGAGGTTTGGAGGAGAGGTTGATTACTGAATTAGGATGTTGTGGTTCCGGATTGTGTAGATTGGAGTTTTGAGGTTTAGGGGGGGAGAGGAGTTGGGAGTGGGAGATTGAGTAGATGGGAGAGACTGGGTTTGTGTGCAATAAGGGGAGGTTGAGGTTTATTGGAGAGGTTGTTGAGGGAGAGAGTATTGCCTTTCCGGAGGTGGGTGACCAGGAGATTGGATAGTTTTTTGAGGTGGTGGGTGGCATATTGTTCTAATTTGCAGTTGGCCTGAAGGAGGATGTTCTGGACAGTAGGTGTGGATGTGGGAGAGGAAAGGTTGAGGATTTTGATTAGCGATAGGAGTTGACAGGTGTGTTCATTAGCGGAGTTGATGTGTAGGTTAAGGATTAGTCGGGTGAGAGCTATTGATTGTTCAGTTTGGAATTGGTATAGGGCGGGATGAAAGGATGGGTTACAGCCAGAGATGGGAACTTTTAGTGTGAGGCCCTTGGGAGTGATTCCAAATGTCAGACAAGCCTGCATAAAAAGAATGTGGGAGCGTAATTTGGCTAGGGAGAAAGCATGTTTTCGGAGGGAATGTACATAAAAATGGATGGGGTTGTTATAGGGATGTTGTGAGGGAGGCATAGTATATGGATGAAGGAGGAGTGGGAAATATGGGCTATGTAATAGGCTGCAATGAACAAATAAAAAATAAAACGTAAAAATAAGTGTAAAAATATATTTACATGTCAGGAGGGAGATGAAAGTGGGCAGAATTTCAGGTATGAGAAAAGAAAGGAAATAGGAAAAGTTTTTAAAAATTTGTTGTTGATACTGTGGTCAACTTTAGTTATCAACAACGTAGTATAAAAGGGTTTGGTAGTGGTATGGCGTGAAAAAAGGGTTTAAGGAAGGTGAAAATCGGAAAAAGAACGAGAAAACTGCGTGAAAATGCAAGGAAAACGTCTAAACAGGATTGGTTATATGGTAGCAGATTACGATTTTGAGGCTGAAATAGTCTGACGAAGGAAAAGTGCAATCAAAACCAACGGAAAGTTGCTGAAATTGATCGGAAAAGTATTAAACATGAACAGAAATGTGGAAAAACGGGAATGGAAGCAATCGTAAGGTAACTAAGAAATGACGAAAATGGTTATAAACAATAGAGAAACTATTGTTAGGAAAGAGTGTTAACGATTTTAAACGAGAAAATTGAATGAGCGGCGTGTTACAGACGGAAGCAGGAGCAATGAAAGTGGTAAATATCAAAATAAACGTACTAATAGGAAAAGGTTTGGAAGAAAACGTATTGTTGTAAGAATTAGCGGACTATGAACAGTAAACAAAGGAGTGAATGTAGCAATGAACTGATATGTAAAATGTAAAAAAATGATGAATAAATAATGAATAATAAAAATAAAAAACCAAAGGGAAAGTAAGATGACAGAAAAGATTTCGAAAAGTAACAGAGCAAGGACGGAAGTAATTGTTGAATTCAAATATATGAAACGATTATTAAGACGAAAAATTCCTAGCAGGAAAAATAAAATATAAAAAATAGACGAAGATTACTCACCAGGCGAAGGAGCACAGGTGTGACAGCATCACAAATAAATAAATGAATACACACACACACACACAATCGCAAGCTTTCGCAACCCAGTTGCGTCTTCAGGCAGTAGGGAAGGAGAGGGAAAAGGAAATGATGAGGGTTTTAAGGAAGGGGGTAAGGAGCCATTCCAATCCCGGGAGAGGAAAGACTTACCTTGGGGGAAAAAATGGAGGGTAAACAAATGCACACATGCCCACACATTCACACAGACACAAGTACACCTAGGCAGACATACTGTAGAAAGCAAAGAAGTTAAGTTATAGAAGTTAAGAAGTTAGACAGAGATACCACTTGAGGCAGAGGCTCTGTCCAGAGAACTGATGCAAAGATGTTAAGAAGGTGGGTGGGAATTCAAATTTAGCGGAGGTTGAGACCAGGTGGGCAACGGGAAGAGAGAATATGCTGAAGGGCTAGTTCCCATCTCCGGAGTTCTGAAGGATTGGTGTCAGTGGGAAGTATCCAGATAACCCGGACGGTGTAGCACTGTGCCAAGATGTGCTGGCCGTGCACCAATGCGTGTTTAGCCACAGGGTGATCCTCGTTACCAACAAACACTGTCTGCCTGTGTCCATTCATGCGAATGGACAGTTTGTTGCTGGTCATTCCCACATAGAACGCTTCACAGTGCAGGCATGTCAGTTGGTAGATCACGTGGGTACTATCGCAAGTGGCTCTGCCTTTGATCGTGTACACCTTCCGGGTTACGGGACTGGAGTAAGTGGTGGTGGAAGGGTGCATAGGGCAGGTTTTACAACGGGGGCGGTTACAAGGGTAGGAGCCAGAAGGTAGGGAAGGTGGTTTGGGGATTTCATAGGGGTGGACTAGGAGGTTACGGAGGTTAGGTGGGCGGCGGAAAGACACTCTCGGTGGAGTAGGAAGGATGTCATGAAGGACGGATCTTATTTCGGGGCAGGATTTAAGGAAGTCGTATCCTTGCTGGAGAGCCACATTTAGAGTCCGCTCCAGTCCCGGAAAGTATCCGGTGACAAGAGGGGCACTTCTGGGATTCTTCTGTTGAAGGTTCTGAATTTGGGGGGATGAGGTAGTAGCTCTGGCAATTTGTTTCTCTACCAGATTAGGAGGATAGCCGCGGGATGTGAAAGCTGTTAATAGGTTGTTAGAGTACTGGTTCAGAGCTTCAGGACTGGAGCAGACTCGTTTGCCACGAAGACCTAAGCTGTAAGGAAGGGAACGTTTGATATGGAATGGATGACAGCTATCATAATGCAGGTACTGTTGTTTATTGGTAGGTTTGATGTGGACGGATGTGTGGAGTTGGCCGTTGGACAGATGGAGGTCGACATCGAGGAATGTGGCATGGGATTTGGAATAGGACCAGGTGAATTTGATGGGACCAAAGGAGTTGAGGTTGAAGAGGAAATTCTGGAGTTCTTCTTCACTGTGTGTCCAGATCATGAAGATATCATCAATGAATCTGTACCACACTTTGGGTTGACAGGCTTGGGTATCCAGGAAGGCTTCCTCTAAGCGTCCCATGAATAAGTTTGCGTATGAGGGGGCCATCCTGGTTCCCATGGCTGTTCCCTTTAGTTGTTGGTATGTCTGGCCCTCAAAAGTGAAGAAGTTGTGGGTTAGGATGAAGCTGGCTAGGGTATTAAGGAAAGAGGTTTTAGGTAGGGAAGTGGGTGGTCGGCGTGAAAGGAAATACTCCATCGCAGCAAGGCCCTGGGTATGTGGGATATTTGTGTATAGGGAAGTGGCATCAATGGTTACAAGGATGGTTTCTGGAGGTAACAGGCTGGGTAAGGATTTCAGGCGATCGAGGAAGTGGTTGGTGTCTTTGATGAAGGATGGGAGACTGCACATGATGGGTTGAAGGTGTTGGTCTATGTAGGCAGAGATTCGTTCTGTAGGGGCTTGGTAACCGGCCACAATGGGGCGGCCGGGATGATTGGGTTTGTGAATCTTGGGAAGTAGGTAGAAGGTGGGAGTGCGGGGTGTCGGCGGGGTCATGAGGTTAATGGAGTTAGGTGAAAGGTTTTGTAGTGGGCCTAAGGTTTTGAGGATTCTTTGAAGCTCTGCCTGGACATCGGGGATGGGATTGCCATGAAAGACTTTATATGTGGTACTGTCTGAGAGCTGACGCAGTCCCTCAGCTACATACTCCCGCCGATCAAGTACCACGGTCGTGGATCCCTTGTCGGCTGGGAGAATGATGATGGAATGGTCAGCCTTCAGATCACGGATAGCTCGGGATTCAGCTGCGGTAATGTTGGGAGTAGGATTAAGGTTTCTCAGGAACGACTGGGAGGCAAGGTGGGAAGTAAGGAATTCCTGGAAGGTTTGAAGAGGGTGGTTTTGAGGAAGAGCAGGTGGGTCTCGCTGTGATGGAGGACGGAACTGTTCTAGGCAGGGTTCAATTGGAATGATGTCTTGGGGAGCTGGGTCATAGGGAGTAGGATTATTCTTCTTCGTGGCAAAGTGGTATCTCCAGCAAAGACTACGAGTATAGGAAAGTAGATCTTTGACGAGAGCTGTGTGGTTGAATTTGGGAGTAGGACTAAAGGTGAGGCCTTTGGATAGGACAGAGGTTTCAGATTGGGAGAGAGGTTTGGAGGAGAGGTTGATTACTGAATTAGGATGTTGTGGTTCCGGATTGTGTAGATTGGAGTTTTGAGGTTTAGGGGGGAGAGGAGTTGGGAGTGGGAGATTGAGTAGATGGGAGAGACTGGGTTTGTGTGCAATAAGGGGAGGTTGAGGTTTATTGGAGAGGTTGTTGAGGGAGAGAGTATTGCCTTTCCGGAGGTGGGTGACCAGGAGATTGGATAGTTTTTTGAGGTGGTGGGTGGCATATTGTTCTAATTTGCAGTTGGCCTGAAGGAGGATGTTCTGGACAGTAGGTGTGGATGTGGGAGAGGAAAGGTTGAGGATTTTGATTAGCGATAGGAGTTGACAGGTGTGTTCATTAGCGGAGTTGATGTGTAGGTTAAGGATTAGTCGGGTGAGGGCTATTGATTGTTCAGTTTGGAATTGGTATAGGGCGGGATGAAAGGATGGGTTACAGCCAGAGATGGGAACTTTTAGTGTGAGGCCCTTGGGAGTGATTCCAAATGTCAGACAAGCCTGCATAAAAAGAATGTGGGAGCGTAATTTGGCTAGGGAGAAAGCATGTTTTCGGAGGGAATGTACATAAAAATGGATGGGGTTGTTATAGGGATGTTGTGAGGGAGGCATAGTATATGGATGAAGGAGGAGTGGGAAATATGGGCTATGTAATAGGCTGCAATGAACAAATAAAAAATAAAACGTAAAAATAAGTGTAAAAATATATTTACATGTCAGGAGGGAGATGAAAGTGGGCAGAATTTCAGGTATGAGAAAAGAAAGGAAATAGGAAAAGTTTTTAAAAATTTGTTGTTGATACTGTGGTCAACTTTAGTTATCAACAACGTAGTATAAAAGGGTTTGGTAGTGGTATGGCGTGAAAAAAGGGTTTAAGGAAGGTGAAAATCGGAAAAAGAACGAGAAAACTGCGTGAAAATGCAAGGAAAACGTCTAAACAGGATTGGTTATATGGTAGCAGATTACGATTTTGAGGCTGAAATAGTCTGACGAAGGAAAAGTGCAATCAAAACCAACGGAAAGTTGCTGAAATTGATCGGAAAAGTATTAAACATGAACAGAAATGTAGAAAAACGGGAATGGAAGCAATCGTAAGGTAACTAAGAAATGACGAAAATGGTTATAAACAATAGAGAAACTATTGTTAGGAAAGAGTGTTAACGATTTTAAACGAGAAAATTGAATGAGCGGCGTGTTACAGACGGAAGCAGGAGCAATGAAAGTGGTAAATATCAAAATAAACGTACTAATAGGAAAAGGTTTGGAAGAAAACGTATTGTTGTAAGAATTAGCGGACTATGAACAGTAAACAAAGGAGTGAATGTAGCAATGAACTGATATGTAAAATGTAAAAAAATGATGAATAAATAATGAATAATAAAAATAAAAAACCAAAGGGAAAGTAAGATGACAGAAAAGATTTCGAAAAGTAACAGAGCAAGGACGGAAGTAATTGTTGAATTCAAATATATGAAACGATTATTAAGACGAAAAATTCCTAGCAGGAAAAATAAAATATAAAAAATAGACGAAGATTACTCACCAGGCGAAGGAGCACAGGTGTGACAGCATCACAAATAAATAAATGAATACACACACACACACACACACAATCGCAAGCTTTCGCAACCCAGTTGCGTCTTCAGGCAGTAGGGAAGGAGAGGGAAAAGGAAATGATGAGGGTTTTAAGGAAGGGGGTAAGGAGCCATTCCAATCCTGGGAGAGGAAAGACTTACCTTGGGGGAAAAATGGAGGGTAAACAAATGCACACATGCCCACACATTCACACAGACACAAGTACACCTAGGCAGACATACTGTAGAAAGCAAAGAAGTTAAGTTATAGAAGTTAAGAAGTTAGACAGAGATACCACTTGAGGCAGAGGCTCTGTCCAGAGAACTGATGCAAAGATGTTAAGAAGGTGGGTGGGAATTCAAATTTAGCGGAGGTTGAGACCAGGTGGGCAACGGGAAGAGAGAATATGCTGAAGGGCTAGTTCCCATCTCCGGAGTTCTGAAGGATTGGTGTCAGTGGGAAGTATCCAGATAACCCGGACGGTGTAGCACTGTGCCAAGATGTGCTGGCCGTGCACCAATGCGTGTTTAGCCACAGGGTGATCCTCGTTACCAACAAACACTGTCTGCCTGTGTCCATTCATGCGAATGGACAGTTTGTTGCTGGTCATTCCCACATAGAACGCTTCACAGTGCAGGCATGTCAGTTGGTAGATCACGTGGGTACTATCGCAAGTGGCTCTGCCTTTGATCGTGTACACCTTCCGGGTTACGGGACTGGAGTAAGTGGTGGTGGAAGGGTGCATAGGGCAGGTTTTACAACGGGGGCGGTTACAAGGGTAGGAGCCAGAAGGTAGGGAAGGTGGTTTGGGGATTTCATAGGGGTGGACTAGGAGGTTACGGAGGTTAGGTGGGCGGCGGAAAGACACTCTCGGTGGAGTAGGAAGGATGTCATGAAGGACGGATCTTATTTCGGGGCAGGATTTAAGGAAGTCGTATCCTTGCTGGAGAGCCACATTTAGAGTCCGCTCCAGTCCCGGAAAGTATCCGGTGACAAGAGGGGCACTTCTGGGATTCTTCTGTTGAAGGTTCTGAATTTGGGGGGATGAGGTAGTAGCTCTGGCAATTTGTTTCTCTACCAGATTAGGAGGATAGCCGCGGGATGTGAAAGCTGTTAATAGGTTGTTGGAGTACTGGTTCAGAGCTTCAGGACTGGAGCAGACTCGTTTGCCACGAAGACCTAAGCTGTAAGGAAGGGAACGTTTGATATGGAATGGATGACAGCTATCATAATGCAGGTACTGTTGTTTATTGGTAGGTTTGATGTGGACGGATGTGTGGAGTTGGCCGTTGGACAGATGGAGGTCGACATCGAGGAATGTGGCATGGGATTTGGAATAGGACCAGGTGAATTTGATGGGACCAAAGGAGTTGAGGTTGAAGAGGAAATTCTGGAGTTCTTCTTCACTGTGTGTCCAGATCATGAAGATATCATCAATGAATCTGTACCACACTTTGGGTTGACAGGCTTGGGTATCCAGGAAGGCTTCCTCTAAGCGTCCCATGAATAAGTTTGCGTATGAGGGGGCCATCCTGGTTCCCATGGCTGTTCCCTTTAGTTGTTGGTATGTCTGGCCCTCAAAAGTGAAGAAGTTGTGGGTTAGGATGAAGCTGGCTAGGGTATTAAGGAAAGAGGTTTTAGGTAGGGAAGTGGGTGGTCGGCGTGAAAGGAAATACTCCATCGCAGCAAGGCCCTGGGTATGTGGGATATTTGTGTATAGGGAAGTGGCATCAATGGTTACAAGGATGGTTTCTGGAGGTAACAGGCTGGGTAAGGATTTCAGGCGATCGAGGAAGTGGTTGGTGTCTTTGATGAAGGATGGGAGACTGCACATGATGGGTTGAAGGTGTTGGTCTATGTAGGCAGAGATTCGTTCTGTAGGGGCTTGGTAACCGGCCACAATGGGGCGGCCGGGATGATTGGGTTTGTGAATCTTGGGAAGTAGGTAGAAGGTGGGAGTGCGGGGTGTCGGCGGGGTCATGAGGTTAATGGAGTTAGGTGAAAGGTTTTGTAGTGGGCCTAAGGTTTTGAGGATTCTTTGAAGCTCTGCCTGGACATCGGGGATGGGATTGCCATGAAAGACTTTATATGTGGTACTGTCTGAGAGCTGACGCAGTCCCTCAGCTACATACTCCCGCCGATCAAGTACCACGGTCGTGGATCCCTTGTCGGCTGGGAGAATGATGATGGAATGGTCAGCCTTCAGATCACGGATAGCTCGGGATTCAGCTGCGGTAATGTTGGGAGTAGGATTAAGGTTTCTCAGGAACGACTGGGAGGCAAGGTGGGAAGTAAGGAATTCCTGGAAGGTTTGAAGAGGGTGGTTTTGAGGAAGAGCAGGTGGGTCTCGCTGTGATGGAGGACGGAACTGTTCTAGGCAGGGTTCAATTGGAATGATGTCTTGGGGAGCTGGGTCATAGGGAGTAGGATTATTCTTCTTCGTGGCAAAGTGGTATCTCCAGCAAAGACTACGAGTATAGGAAAGTAGATCTTTGACGAGAGCTGTGTGGTTGAATTTGGGAGTAGGACTAAAGGTGAGGCCTTTGGATAGGACAGAGGTTTCAGATTGGGAGAGAGGTTTGGAGGAGAGGTTGATTACTGAATTAGGATGTTGTGGTTCCGGATTGTGTAGATTGGAGTTTTGAGGTTTAGGGGGGAGAGGAGTTGGGAGTGGGAGATTGAGTAGATGGGAGAGACTGGGTTTGTGTGCAATAAGGGGAGGTTGAGGTTTATTGGAGAGGTTGTTGAGGGAGAGAGTATTGCCTTTCCGGAGGTGGGTGACCAGGAGATTGGATAGTTTTTTGAGGTGGTGGGTGGCATATTGTTCTAATTTGCAGTTGGCCTGAAGGAGGATGTTCTGGACAGTAGGTGTGGATGTGGGAGAGGAAAGGTTGAGGATTTTGATTAGCGATAGGAGTTGACAGGTGTGTTCATTAGCGGAGTTGATGTGTAGGTTAAGGATTAGTCGGGTGAGGGCTATTGATTGTTCAGTTTGGAATTGGTATAGGGCGGGATGAAAGGATGGGTTACAGCCAGAGATGGGAACTTTTAGTGTGAGGCCCTTGGGAGTGATTCCAAATGTCAGACAAGCCTGCATAAAAAGAATGTGGGAGCGTAATTTGGCTAGGGAGAAAGCATGTTTTCGGAGGGAATGTACATAAAAATGGATGGGGTTGTTATAGGGATGTTGTGAGGGAGGCATAGTATATGGATGAAGGAGGAGTGGGAAATATGGGCTATGTAATAGGCTGCAATGAACAAATAAAAAATAAAACGTAAAAATAAGTGTAAAAATATATTTACATGTCAGGAGGGAGATGAAAGTGGGCAGAATTTCAGGTATGAGAAAAGAAAGGAAATAGGAAAAGTTTTTAAAAATTTGTTGTTGATACTGTGGTCAACTTTAGTTATCAACAACGTAGTATAAAAGGGTTTGGTAGTGGTATGGCGTGAAAAAAGGGTTTAAGGAAGGTGAAAATCGGAAAAAGAACGAGAAAACTGCGTGAAAATGCAAGGAAAACGTCTAAACAGGATTGGTTATATGGTAGCAGATTACGATTTTGAGGCTGAAATAGTCTGACGAAGGAAAAGTGCAATCAAAACCAACGGAAAGTTGCTGAAATTGATCGGAAAAGTATTAAACATGAACAGAAATGTAGAAAAACGGGAATGGAAGCAATCGTAAGGTAACTAAGAAATGACGAAAATGGTTATAAACAATAGAGAAACTATTGTTAGGAAAGAGTGTTAACGATTTTAAACGAGAAAATTGAATGAGCGGCGTGTTACAGACGGAAGCAGGAGCAATGAAAGTGGTAAATATCAAAATAAACGTACTAATAGGAAAAGGTTTGGAAGAAAACGTATTGTTGTAAGAATTAGCGGACTATGAACAGTAAACAAAGGAGTGAATGTAGCAATGAACTGATATGTAAAATGTAAAAAAATGATGAATAAATAATGAATAATAAAAATAAAAAACCAAAGGGAAAGTAAGATGACAGAAAAGATTTCGAAAAGTAACAGAGCAAGGACGGAAGTAATTGTTGAATTCAAATATATGAAACGATTATTAAGACGAAAAATTCCTAGCAGGAAAAATAAAATATAAAAAATAGACGAAGATTACTCACCAGGCGAAGGAGCACAGGTGTGACAGCATCACAAATAAATAAATGAATACACACACACACACACAATCGCAAGCTTTCGCAACCCAGTTGCGTCTTCAGGCAGTAGGGAAGGAGAGGGAAAAGGAAATGATGAGGGTTTTAAGGAAGGGGGTAAGGAGCCATTCCAATCCTGGGAGAGGAAAGACTTACCTTGGGGGAAAAAATGGAGGGTAAACAAATGCACACATGCCCACACATTCACACAGACACAAGTACACCTAGGCAGACATACTGTAGAAAGCAAAGAAGTTAAGTTATAGAAGTTAAGAAGTTAGACAGAGATACCACTTGAGGCAGAGGCTCTGTCCAGAGAACTGATGCAAAGATGTTAAGAAGGTGGGTGGGAATTCAAATTTAGCGGAGGTTGAGACCAGGTGGGCAACGGGAAGAGAGAATATGCTGAAGGGCTAGTTCCCATCTCCGGAGTTCTGAAGGATTGGTGTCAGTGGGAAGTATCCAGATAACCCGGACGGTGTAGCACTGTGCCAAGATGTGCTGGCCGTGCACCAATGCGTGTTTAGCCACAGGGTGATCCTCGTTACCAACAAACACTGTCTGCCTGTGTCCATTCATGCGAATGGACAGTTTGTTGCTGGTCATTCCCACATAGAACGCTTCACAGTGCAGGCATGTCAGTTGGTAGATCACGTGGGTACTATCGCAAGTGGCTCTGCCTTTGATCGTGTACACCTTCCGGGTTACGGGACTGGAGTAAGTGGTGGTGGAAGGGTGCATAGGGCAGGTTTTACAACGGGGGCGGTTACAAGGGTAGGAGCCAGAAGGTAGGGAAGGTGGTTTGGGGATTTCATAGGGGTGGACTAGGAGGTTACGGAGGTTAGGTGGGCGGCGGAAAGACACTCTCGGTGGAGTAGGAAGGATGTCATGAAGGACGGATCTCATTTCGGGGCAGGATTTAAGGAAGTCGTATCCTTGCTGGAGAGCCACATTTAGAGTCCGCTCCAGTCCCGGAAAGTATCCGGTGACAAGAGGGGCACTTCTGGGATTCTTCTGTTGAAGGTTCTGAATTTGGGGGGATGAGGTAGTAGCTCTGGCAATTTGTTTCTCTACCAGATTAGGAGGATAGCCGCGGGATGTGAAAGCTGTTAATAGGTTGTTGGAGTACTGGTTCAGAGCTTCAGGACTGGAGCAGACTCGTTTGCCACGAAGACCTAAGCTGTAAGGAAGGGAACGTTTGATATGGAATGGATGACAGCTATCATAATGCAGGTACTGTTGTTTATTGGTAGGTTTGATGTGGACGGATGTGTGGAGTTGGCCGTTGGACAGATGGAGGTCGACATCGAGGAATGTGGCATGGGATTTGGAATAGGACCAGGTGAATTTGATGGGACCAAAGGAGTTGAGGTTGAAGAGGAAATTCTGGAGTTCTTCTTCACTGTGTGTCCAGATCATGAAGATATCATCAATGAATCTGTACCACACTTTGGGTTGACAGGCTTGGGTATCCAGGAAGGCTTCCTCTAAGCGTCCCATGAATAAGTTTGTGTACGAGGGGGCCATCCTGGTTCCCATGGCTGTTCCCTTTAGTTGTTGGTATGTCTGGCCCTCAAAAGTGAAGAAGTTGTGGGTTAGGATGAAGCTGGCTAGGGTATTAAGGAAAGAGGTTTTAGGTAGGGAAGTGGGTGGTCGGCGTGAAAGGAAATACTCCATCGCAGCAAGGCCCTGGGTATGTGGGATATTTGTGTATAGGGAAGTGGCATCAATGGTTACAAGGATGGTTTCTGGAGGTAACAGGCTGGGTAAGGATTTCAGGCGATCGAGGAAGTGGTTGGTGTCTTTGATGAAGGATGGGAGACTGCACATGATGGGTTGAAGGTGTTGGTCTATGTAGGCAGAGATTCGTTCTGTAGGGGCTTGGTAACCGGCCACAATGGGGCGGCCGGGATGATTGGGTTTGTGAATCTTGGGAAGTAGGTAGAAGGTGGGAGTGCGGGGTGTCGGCGGGGTCATGAGGTTAATGGAGTTAGGTGAAAGGTTTTGTAGGGGGCCTAAGGTTTTGAGGATTCCTTGAAGCTCTGCCTGGACATCGGGGATGGGATTGCCATGAAAGACTTTATATGTGGTACTGTCTGAGAGCTGACGCAGTCCCTCAGCTACATACTCCCGCCGATCAAGTACCACGGTCGTGGATCCCTTGTCGGCTGGGAGAATGATGATGGAATGGTCAGCCTTCAGATCACGGATAGCTCGGGATTCAGCTGCGGTAATGTTGGGAGTAGGATTAAGGTTTCTCAGGAACGACTGGGAGGCAAGGTGGGAAGTAAGGAATTCCTGGAAGGTTTGAAGAGGGTGGTTTTGAGGAAGAGCAGGTGGGTCTCGCTGTGATGGAGGACGGAACTGTTCTAGGCAGGGTTCAATTGGAATGATGTCTTGGGGAGCTGGGTCATAGGGAGTAGGATTATTCTTCTTCGTGGCAAAGTGGTATCTCCAGCAAAGACTACGAGTATAGGAAAGTAGATCTTTGACGAGAGCTGTGTGGTTGAATTTGGGAGTAGGACTAAAGGTGAGGCCTTTGGATAGGACAGAGGTTTCAGATTGGGAGAGAGGTTTGGAGGAGAGGTTGATTACTGAATTAGGATGTTGTGGTTCCGGATTGTGTAGATTGGAGTTTTGAGGTTTAGGGGGGAGAGGAGTTGGGAGTGGGAGATTGAGTAGATGGGAGAGACTGGGTTTGTGTGCAATAAGGGGAGGTTGAGGTTTATTGGAGAGGTTGTTGAGGGAGAGAGTATTGCCTTTCCGGAGGTGGGTGACCAGGAGATTGGATAGTTTTTTGAGGTGGTGGGTGGCATATTGTTCTAATTTGCAGTTGGCCTGAAGGAGGATGTTCTGGACAGTAGGTGTGGATGTGGGAGAGGAAAGGTTGAGGATTTTGATTAGCGATAGGAGTTGACAGGTGTGTTCATTAGCGGAGTTGATGTGTAGGTAAGGATTAGTCGGGTGAGGGCTATTGATTGTTCAGTTTGGAATTGGTATAGGGCGGGATGAAAGGATGGGTTACAGCCAGAGATGGGAACTTTTAGTGTGAGGCCCTTGGGAGTGATTCCAAATGTCAGACAAGCCTGCATAAAAAGAATGTGGGAGCGTAATTTGGCTAGGGAGAAAGCATGTTTTCGGAGGGAATGTACATAAAAATGGATGGGGTTGTTATAGGGATGTTGTGAGGGAGGCATAGTATATGGATGAAGGAGGAGTGGGAAATATGGGCTATGTAATAGGCTGCAATGAACAAATAAAAAATAAAACGTAAAAATAAGTGTAAAAATATATTTACATGTCAGGAGGGAGATGAAAGTGGGCAGAATTTCAGGTATGAGAAAAGAAAGGAAATAGGAAAAGTTTTTAAAAATTTGTTGTTGATACTGTGGTCAACTTTAGTTATCAACAACGTAGTATAAAAGGGTTTGGTAGTGGTATGGCGTGAAAAAAGGGTTTAAGGAAGGTGAAAATCGGAAAAAGAACGAGAAAACTGCGTGAAAATGCAAGGAAAACGTCTAAACAGGATTGGTTATATGGTAGCAGATTACGATTTTGAGGCTGAAATAGTCTGACGAAGGAAAAGTGCAATCAAAACCAACGGAAAGTTGCTGAAATTGATCGGAAAAGTATTAAACATGAACAGAAATGTGGAAAAACGGGAATGGAAGCAATCGTAAGGTAACTAAGAAATGACGAAAATGGTTATAAACAATAGAGAAACTATTGTTAGGAAAGAGTGTTAACGATTTTAAACGAGAAAATTGAATGAGCGGCGTGTTACAGACGGAAGCAGGAGCAATGAAAGTGGTAAATATCAAAATAAACGTACTAATAGGAAAAGGTTTGGAAGAAAACGTATTGTTGTAAGAATTAGCGGACTATGAACAGTAAACAAAGGAGTGAATGTAGCAATGAACTGATATGTAAAATGTAAAAAAATGATGAATAAATAATGAATAAAAAAATAAAAAACCAAAGGGAAAGTAAGATGACAGAAAAGATTTCGAAAAGTAACAGAGCAAGGACGGAAGTAATTGTTGAATTCAAATATATGAAACGATTATTAAGACGAAAAATTCCTAGCAGGAAAAATAAAATATAAAAAATAGACGAAGATTACTCACCAGGCGAAGGAGCACAGGTGTGACAGCATCACAAATAAATAAATGAATACACACACACACACACAATCGCAAGCTTTCGCAACCCAGTTGCGTCTTCAGGCAGTAGGGAAGGAGAGGGAAAAGGAAATGATGAGGGTTTTAAGGAAGGGGGTAAGGAGCCATTCCAATCCCGGGAGAGGAAAGACTTACCTTGGGGGAAAAAATGGAGGGTAAACAAATGCACACATGCCCACACATTCACACAGACACAAGTACACCTAGGCAGACATACTGTAGAAAGCAAAGAAGTTAAGTTATAGAAGTTAAGAAGTTAGACAGAGATACCACTTGAGGCAGAGGCTCTGTCCAGAGAACTGATGCAAAGATGTTAAGAAGGTGGGTGGGAATTCAAATTTAGCGGAGGTTGAGACCAGGTGGGCAACGGGAAGAGAGAATATGCTGAAGGGCTAGTTCCCATCTCCGGAGTTCTGAAGGATTGGTGTCAGTGGGAAGTATCCAGATAACCCGGACGGTGTAGCACTGTGCCAAGATGTGCTGGCCGTGCACCAATGCGTGTTTAGCCACAGGGTGATCCTCGTTACCAACAAACACTGTCTGCCTGTGTCCATTCATGCGAATGGACAGTTTGTTGCTGGTCATTCCCACATAGAACGCTTCACAGTGCAGGCATGTCAGTTGGTAGATCACGTGGGTACTATCGCAAGTGGCTCTGCCTTTGATCGTGTACACCTTCCGGGTTACGGGACTGGAGTAAGTGGTGGTGGAAGGGTGCATAGGGCAGGTTTTACAACGGGGGCGGTTACAAGGGTAGGAGCCAGAAGGTAGGGAAGGTGGTTTGGGGATTTCATAGGGGTGGACTAGGAGGTTACGGAGGTTAGGTGGGCGGCGGAAAGACACTCTCGGTGGAGTAGGAAGGATGTCATGAAGGACGGATCTCATTTCGGGGCAGGATTTAAGGAAGTCGTATCCTTGCTGGAGAGCCACATTTAGAGTCCGCTCCAGTCCCGGAAAGTATCCGGTGACAAGAGGGGCACTTCTGGGATTCTTCTGTTGAAGGTTCTGAATTTGGGGGGATGAGGTAGTAGCTCTGGCAATTTGTTTCTCTACCAGATTAGGAGGATAGCTGCGGGATGTGAAAGCTGTTAATAGGTTGTTGGAGTACTGGTTCAGAGCTTCAGGACTGGAGCAGACTCGTTTGCCACGAAGACCTAAGCTGTAAGGAAGGGAACGTTTGATATGGAATGGATGACAGCTATCATAATGCAGGTACTGTTGTTTATTGGTAGGTTTGATGTGGACGGATGTGTGGAGTTGGCCGTTGGACAGATGGAGGTCGACATCGAGGAATGTGGCATGGGATTTGGAATAGGACCAGGTGAATTTGATGGGACCAAAGGAGTTGAGGTTGAAGAGGAAATTCTG
The DNA here is from genome assembly GCA_026315105.1 of Locusta migratoria. Lineage (NCBI taxonomy): Eukaryota > Metazoa > Arthropoda > Insecta > Orthoptera > Acrididae > Locusta > Locusta migratoria. The sequence goes on along the minus strand of CM048744.1, from coordinate 853,212,120 downwards.
GAGTTCTTCTTCACTGTGTGTCCAGATCATGAAGATATCATCAATGAATCTGTACCACACTTTGGGTTGACAGGCTTGGGTATCCAGGAAGGCTTCCTCTAAGCGTCCCATGAATAAGTTTGCGTATGAGGGGGCCATCCTGGTTCCCATGGCTGTTCCCTTTAGTTGTTGGTATGTCTGGCCCTCAAAAGTGAAGAAGTTGTGGGTTAGGATGAAGCTGGCTAGGGTATTAAGGAAAGAGGTTTTAGGTAGGGAAGTGGGTGGTCGGCGTGAAAGGAAATACTCCATCGCAGCAAGGCCCTGGGTATGTGGGATATTTGTGTATAGGGAAGTGGCATCAATGGTTACAAGGATGGTTTCTGGAGGTAACAGGCTGGGTAAGGATTTCAGGCGATCGAGGAAGTGGTTGGTGTCTTTGATGAAGGATGGGAGACTGCACATGATGGGTTGAAGGTGTTGGTCTATGTAGGCAGAGATTCGTTCTGTAGGGGCTTGGTAACCGGCCACAATGGGGCGGCCGGGATGATTGGGTTTGTGAATCTTGGGAAGTAGGTAGAAGGTGGGAGTGCGGGGTGTCGGCGGGGTCATGAGGTTAATGGAGTTAGGTGAAAGGTTTTGTAGTGGGCCTAAGATTTTGAGGATTCTTTGAAGCTCTGCCTGGACATCGGGGATGGGATTGCCATGAAAGACTTTATATGTGGTACTGTCTGAGAGCTGACGCAGTCCCTCAGCTACATACTCCCGCCGATCAAGTACCACGGTCGTGGATCCCTTGTCGGCTGGGAGAATGATGATGGAATGGTCAGCCTTCAGATCACGGATAGCTCGGGATTCAGCTGCGGTAATGTTGGGAGTAGGATTAAGGTTTCTCAGGAACGACTGGGAGGCAAGGTGGGAAGTAAGGAATTCCTGGAAGGTTTGAAGAGGGTGGTTTTGAGGAAGAGCAGGTGGGTCTCGCTGTGATGGAGGACGGAACTGTTCTAGGCAGGGTTCAATTGGAATGATGTCTTGGGGAGCTGGGTCATAGGGAGTAGGATTATTCTTCTTCGTGGCAAAGTGGTATCTCCAGCAAAGACTACGAGTATAGGAAAGTAGATCTTTGACGAGAGCTGTGTGGTTGAATTTGGGAGTAGGACTAAAGGTGAGGCCTTTGGATAGGACAGAGGTTTCAGATTGGGAGAGAGGTTTGGAGGAGAGGTTGATTACTGAATTAGGATGTTGTGGTTCCGGATTGTGTAGATTGGAGTTTTGAGGTTTAGGGGGGAGAGGAGTTGGGAGTGGGAGATTGAGTAGATGGGAGAGACTGGGTTTGTGTGCAATAAGGGGAGGTTGAGGTTTATTGGAGAGGTTGTTGAGGGAGAGAGTATTGCCTTTCCGGAGGTGGGTGACCAGGAGATTGGATAGTTTTTTGAGGTGGTGGGTGGCATATTGTTCTAATTTGCAGTTGGCCTGAAGGAGGATGTTCTGGACAGTAGGTGTGGATGTGGGAGAGGAAAGGTTGAGGATTTTGATTAGCGATAGGAGTTGACAGGTGTGTTCATTAGCGGAGTTGATGTGTAGGTTAAGGATTAGTCGGGTGAGGGCTATTGATTGTTCAGTTTGGAATTGGTATAGGGCGGGATGAAAGGATGGGTTACAGCCAGAGATGGGAACTTTTAGTGTGAGGCCCTTGGGAGTGATTCCAAATGTCAGACAAGCCTGCATAAAAAGAATGTGGGAGCGTAATTTGGCTAGGGAGAAAGCATGTTTTCGGAGGGAATGTACATAAAAATGGATGGGGTTGTTATAGGGATGTTGTGAGGGAGGCATAGTATATGGATGAAGGAGGAGTGGGAAATATGGGCTATGTAATAGGCTGCAATGAACAAATAAAAAATAAAACGTAAAAATAAGTGTAAAAATATATTTACATGTCAGGAGGGAGATGAAAGTGGGCAGAATTTCAGGTATGAGAAAAGAAAGGAAATAGGAAAAGTTTTTAAAAATTTGTTGTTGATACTGTGGTCAACTTTAGTTATCAACAACGTAGTATAAAAGGGTTTGGTAGTGGTATGGCGTGAAAAAAGGGTTTAAGGAAGGTGAAAATCGGAAAAAGAACGAGAAAACTGCGTGAAAATGCAAGGAAAACGTCTAAACAGGATTGGTTATATGGTAGCAGATTACGATTTTGAGGCTGAAATAGTCTGACGAAGGAAAAGTGCAATCAAAACCAACGGAAAGTTGCTGAAATTGATCGGAAAAGTATTAAACATGAACAGAAATGTGGAAAAACGGGAATGGAAGCAATCGTAAGGTAACTAAGAAATGACGAAAATGGTTATAAACAATAGAGAAACTATTGTTAGGAAAGAGTGTTAACGATTTTAAACGAGAAAATTGAATGAGCGGCGTGTTACAGACGGAAGCAGGAGCAATGAAAGTGGTAAATATCAAAATAAACGTACTAATAGGAAAAGGTTTGGAAGAAAACGTATTGTTGTAAGAATTAGCGGACTATGAACAGTAAACAAAGGAGTGAATGTAGCAATGAACTGATATGTAAAATGTAAAAAAATGATGAATAAATAATGAATAAAAAAATAAAAAACCAAAGGGAAAGTAAGATGACAGAAAAGATTTCGAAAAGTAACAGAGCAAGGACGGAAGTAATTGTTGAATTCAAATATATGAAACGATTATTAAGACGAAAAATTCCTAGCAGGAAAAATAAAATATAAAAAATAGACGAAGATTACTCACCAGGCGAAGGAGCACAGGTGTGACAGCATCACAAATAAATAAATGAATACACACACACACACACAATCGCAAGCTTTCGCAACCCAGTTGCGTCTTCAGGCAGTAGGGAAGGAGAGGGAAAAGGAAATGATGAGGGTTTTAAGGAAGGGGGTAAGGAGCCATTCCAATCCCGGGAGAGGAAAGACTTACCTTGGGGGGAAAAATGGAGGGTAAACAAATGCACACATGCCCACACATTCACACAGACACAAGTACACCTAGGCAGACATACTGTAGAAAGCAAAGAAGTTAAGTTATAGAAGTTAAGAAGTTAGACAGAGATACCACTTGAGGCAGAGGCTCTGTCCAGAGAACTGATGCAAAGATGTTAAGAAGGTGGGTGGGAATTCAAATTTAGCGGAGGTTGAGACCAGGTGGGCAACGGGAAGAGAGAATATGCTGAAGGGCTAGTTCCCATCTCCGGAGTTCTGAAGGATTGGTGTCAGTGGGAAGTATCCAGATAACCCGGACGGTGTAGCACTGTGCCAAGATGTGCTGGCCGTGCACCAATGCGTGTTTAGCCACAGGGTGATCCTCGTTACCAACAAACACTGTCTGCCTGTGTCCATTCATGCGAATGGACAGTTTGTTGCTGGTCATTCCCACATAGAACGCTTCACAGTGCAGGCATGTCAGTTGGTAGATCACGTGGGTACTATCGCAAGTGGCTCTGCCTTTGATCGTGTACACCTTCCGGGTTACGGGACTGGAGTAAGTGGTGGTGGAAGGGTGCATAGGGCAGGTTTTACAACGGGGGCGGTTACAAGGGTAGGAGCCAGAAGGTAGGGAAGGTGGTTTGGGGATTTCATAGGGGTGGACTAGGAGGTTACGGAGGTTAGGTGGGCGGCGGAAAGACACTCTCGGTGGAGTAGGAAGGATGTCATGAAGGACGGATCTTATTTCGGGGCAGGATTTAAGGAAGTCGTATCCTTGCTGGAGAGCCACATTTAGAGTCCGCTCCAGTCCCGGAAAGTATCCGGTGACAAGAGGGGCACTTCTGGGATTCTTCTGTTGAAGGTTCTGAATTTGGGGGGATGAGGTAGTAGCTCTGGCAATTTGTTTCTCTACCAGATTAGGAGGATAGCCGCGGGATGTGAAAGCTGTTAATAGGTTGTTGGAGTACTGGTTCAGAGCTTCAGGACTGGAGCAGACTCGTTTGCCACGAAGACCTAAGCTGTAAGGAAGGGAACGTTTGATATGGAATGGATGACAGCTATCATAATGCAGGTACTGTTGTTTATTGGTAGGTTTGATGTGGACGGATGTGTGGAGTTGGCTGTTGGACAGATGGAGGTCGACATCGAGGAATGTGGCATGGGATTTGGAATAGGACCAGGTGAATTTGATGGGACCAAAGGAGTTGAGGTTGAAGAGGAAATTCTGGAGTTCTTCTTCACTGTGTGTCCAGATCATGAAGATATCATCAATGAATCTGTACCACACTTTGGGTTGACAGGCTTGGGTATCCAGGAAGGCTTCCTCTAAGCGTCCCATGAATAAGTTTGCGTACGAGGGGGCCATCCTGGTTCCCATGGCTGTTCCCTTTAGTTGTTGGTATGTCTGGCCCTCAAAAGTGAAGAAGTTGTGGGTTAGGATGAAGCTGGCTAGGGTATTAAGGAAAGAGGTTTTAGGTAGGGAAGTGGGTGGTCGGCGTGAAAGGAAATACTCCATCGCAGCAAGGCCCTGGGTATGTGGAATATTTGTGTATAGGGAAGTGGCATCAATGGTTACAAGGATGGTTTCTGGAGGTAACAGGCTGGGTAAGGATTTCAGGCGATCGAGGAAGTGGTTGGTGTCTTTGATGAAGGATGGGAGACTGCACATGATGGGTTGAAGGTGTTGGTCTATGTAGGCAGAGATTCGTTCTGTAGGGGCTTGGTAACCGGCCACAATGGGGCGGCCGGGATGATTGGGTTTGTGAATCTTGGGAAGTAGGTAGAAGGTGGGAGTGCGGGGTGTCGGCGGGGTCATGAGGTTAATGGAGTTAGGTGAAAGGTTTTGTAGTGGGCCTAAGGTTTTGAGGATTCTTTGAAGCTCTGCCTGGACATCGGGGATGGGATTGCCATGAAAGACTTTATATGTGGTACTGTCTGAGAGCTGACGCAGTCCCTCAGCTACATACTCCCGCCGATCAAGTACCACGGTCGTGGATCCCTTGTCGGCTGGGAGAATGATGATGGAATGGTCAGCCTTCAGATCACGGATAGCTCGGGATTCAGCTGCGGTAATGTTGGGAGTAGGATTAAGGTTTCTCAGGAACGACTGGGAGGCAAGGTGGGAAGTAAGGAATTCCTGGAAGGTTTGAAGAGGTTGGTTTTGAGGAAGAGCAGGTGGGTCTCGCTGTGATGGACGACGGAACTGTTCTAGGCAGGGTTCAATTGGAATGATGTCTTGGGGAGCTGGGTCATAGGGAGTAGGATTATTCTTCTTCGTGGCAAAGTGGTATCTCCAGCAAAGACTGCGAGTATAGGATAGTAAATCTTTCACAAGGGTTGTTTGGTTGAATTTGGGAGTAGGGCTAAAGGTCAGCCCTTTGGATAGGACAGAGGTTTCAGATTGGGAGAGAGGTTTGGAGGAGAGGTTGAACACTTTGTTATTCTTTGACATAATCTTCATTTGTTCATTGATTTGACAACAGAGAATTTTTTCTCAAACTTTTTGAACTTCTCGTACTGTGTGTATGAAGCATGGCCAGAAAAGTAGTAAGCAGTGAAACTGGGTTTAGAATGTTTCCATTTTTGAACTTACAGAATTATTTTAAATTAATTGGTATTGGCTAAGGACTTTTCATATCTCTTTAATAGTTTAAATTATGTGAAATATGGTTCATTAATATAATTATTTTCGAAATTAAATCCTAGAGATTACTATAAAATCCTCCTGTGGAGCATCTCTTTCATTTATACAAATTGATTCTTTCACCCAATAGGGCTAGGCTTAGTGACAATACTCTCTGAAACACAGCTGTTTTAGAAAGTCAGCAGTAATCTAAATCTATAAATGTATTGTTAATAAGTCTATAATTTGTGCAGTCATTCTTGTATCATTTTCTTTTTTTTTATAAGTAAACTGGTAAATAGTTCTATTAAATGTTATTTGGTGCCTTTTTTAATGTACAATTATCCTGACTAATGTCCCATGCCAGTGATGCTTTTCAGAATAGCCATTCTTTCTCATTCACACCACTAATCATCAAGGTACAAACACATTTCCATTGGGCACAACAGAATTGGTCAGCAAAAGATGCCTGTTTAATACTGTACTGCAGTGGCGGGCGGAATTCTGCTCGTGTGAATTCCACTCGCATGTGTGCAGTTAACTGTGTGGAGCGTGCACGCAGGGCAAACCGATCACCCGCTTCTCTTGCCTCCCCTCCCCGTCATACCCTTTCCTGTCCTCTCATTGCATCTTTCTGTAATGTCTTCTTATCCTATCTTGAAATATTAAATAAAGAAACAGGATTAATAGGATAGCTGAAAATAAATCAATGTTTGGATCCTATTATCTATGATTCATTTTATTTAATGATCACTGGTTGTGTTGACAATACAGTTTATCTCTGGTATAAAATTTCGACATATAGGCAAATGCAAACAATTGCCGTTACTTATTAAATTTCATTACAGAAAAAAATGGCTCACATACATATGTCGAACCAAACACTGACATGATCTTTGGCACTTCAGGATGGAGACGGGGAAACTCTTATTGTGGAAAGTCCTGATAAAAATCTGTTAGGCGTCTTGACAAAAAGAACATGCTTTCAGACAAGAAATACACTGTAGATCTATTAGTTCCATTTGCAGATTAGGATGAATATCATCTACAGAAACAGCAAATGGTCTCAAAAACCATTCAAAAACTTGGGATACATTTGACACATCCCCAAATCGCTTGAGAAATTCCTCTTTTATGCTGGTAATTACAGAAACATATCCAGTGTAGCTCTTTTATTGGGCAGAGTAGGGAAATACACCGCATTCTCTGATGTGAGCTGTCGTTTCCGCAGTGCAAGCTTTCTGGTGGAAACTTCCCCTTTTTTGCTCAGTTTGGAATCAGTTGATTTTTGCCTTGCAAACTAGTGTTGAGTTTATTCATATGTGAAGTAATATCCACTAAAAATGCAAAATAACTCTAGATTTTCTAATTTGGGGTTGTGCCTTCCTTTGTCCTTTAAAAAGTGAGTTATTGGTATCCTCAGTTCAAAAAATCTTTTTAGTACATTGCCTTGGCTAAACCAGCAGACTTCACTTAAATAATTAAATAATTAACTGTATGAATATCATCTTGCATGATGTCCCCTAGTTTTGCTACTTTTACACAGAGTACTTCTTGTTGCAAAATGCAATGAATTCTATAAAATTATTCTTTTGTGTGCTGTAGTTTCTTTCTGAGCAATCCAACAAATCCTGTTTGCTCCCCTTTCATGCCAGGTGCTCAGCCTGTCATCACTCCCCACTGACACAAAACGATCCCAGTTCAGTCCAACAGAATCAACAGCTCCTTCGACGGCTTTTAAAATGTACGTGCCGGTGGTAGTCCTTTTCCAAGGTATCATATCTAAGAAATTATCTTTTTTTTTATGTGCAGAGCAGCGTCCACGCCGTGGATATAAATCACTAATTGCACGGTGTCAGAAATATCAGCGGACTCATCATGAAGAAAATCCAATAAACTCCTGTACTTTACGGTAAACGTCACCTGAAATGGCAGTTATGCGACGAGTTACAGTTCGCCAAGAAAGACTGACGACACGGAACTGATTTGCATTCGGTGGGCACAGAAAATCAGCAGCGTCATTTTCCAGCTCTTGCAATATTAAGCGAATTTTGTAACATGCAAGTAGCACAGGACTATCATTCCTGACGTCCTGAAAAATATAAAACAGTGCTCCATAACACACTAGATCAATTACATGGAAGACATGACAAAATAAAGTTGTAGATCTCTCATAACAAAAGCAACTGACGTTGGATTCATCTGGCATTGTCAATATTTCCCCATCCACTAAGAATCCGAAAATAAGCTATACTATTCCTCATGAAATATTTTGTAATGGCGTTCAACCGTAAAATTCCGCTAACCAGTGACATATTAAACATCTCCCATTTTCGCCTTTCTCCACAAATAAATACTGATACTCCCATTACTTTTTAAAAGATGGCAAATCGCCACTTGTCTGGTTCTTCATTTCACTCTGCATTTTCTGGTGCTTGAAACGTAACGCTCGCTATGTAGTGGTCGCTTGGCATCAAAGTCCGCAGCCGCACCTGTTGTCACACTGCTGCCCTGTGAGTTGCCGCCGTGCCCCATACCAGTCCACAATCGCCGGTGTGCAGCACAGCTGCAGAGTGCAACATTTGCCCATCCCTGCTGTACTGGGACCAGTCATTAAATGTGAGAGAATGTATTGGGTAAGGTGAAAGGGAAGTGGACCTGAATGGGTTGGAGCAGGGAATGTTAGATATTTATTTATTTATTTATTTTTGTATGTTAATTAGTTTGTGAAACACATTTAAAACAGTGTTTCATTTTTGCTTCATTCACTATTCCTTTTTTCAATTAGGTCAATAATTTTAACAAAGTGAAAAGTAAATTATAGAGGGAAACTTTCCCGGTGGGATAAACAAAAATAAAAATAGAAAAGAGATGACTTACCAAAAGGACCGGCTCGTCGATAAAATAAAAAACATCACACACAAACACACATACTAGCTTTCGCAGCCTAGCATGTTATGCTCATGTGCTGTTACAAGTGAACAACTGAAATATGAAAACTTCAAATTCATGAGCTGCTGTACGTACACCATTGTTCTTTGCAAACTCAACAGCTTTTAAGTTAAACAATACCGTAAAGTCCATTATCCAATCACTGGTACTCATTTTCGTGTGCTGTGGATAATATAAATCCTCATGTGACAAAAAAAAGTCTTAAGAGTGATTACGGGGACTAAAAAAAACCAAGAGTCATGTAGACCACTTCAAAAACCTAAAAATCCTGACTGTGACCTCCCTTTATATTAAAACCTGTCTGCTTGCTACAAAAAGCAAATAACTACATTACCACTCAGAAATGCAATACACTCACATGATACCAGAAATAGAAGTAAATTAGACATAGATTTCACAAGACTCTGCAAGGTCAAAAGTAGCTTTAAACATGTAGGTATAAAACTATATAACAAACTACCATCAACAATAAGAGACCTATCAATTAATGCTTTTGAGAAGCAATTACATAATTTATTAATTGATAAGTCCGTTTATAGTGTTACAGAATTTGAAGAAAGACTGTAAATTAATTCATCCACATGTGCATATAAAAATATTTATTTACTAAGTTAAGAAAGATTCATAGTGATGTAATTTACTTAAACAGCCATATATATAATATTGTACAAATGTATTATAAGATATAATGAGAGCAGTTACTTACCAACAACTTGACACTAGCGATAAAGAAATATTATAAAGTAAATAATTTTAAACTATTTCAACAAATGTTAGCTAATGACAAATAAATAAATAAAATAAAATGTGCTACCAAGAGCACAAGTGGCCAAATATGTCCACACTACTTGCCCATGGGCAATTCCCCTCCAAATTTCCATTAACATCACCAATCACCAGCAAGACAAGGTTTTCTACTTCGTATCCTTAGTGTTTTTGGTGCTTAAGTTCCATTCCGCATTTGTGGTAGAATTAAAGGGAATATAGTGACTGAGTAGTAGTTTACATCCTGAAATCAAAAAGAGTTACCCTGATGGATATTATTAGATATTGCACTTCTAACTAACCTTAAAAGCATAGTAATAAGGACAGTTTATAACTCACCGCAAAGACATGGCGACGAGCTGCTACAGGCACATACAAAAGACACACACACAACACATTCAGCTATAGGGCATGGCCTACTTCAGAAAATAGAACACTCATGCAATCAGACAGGTACACAACAGTCATACAACCATCACCTCCGCCTGACGCACTTTTGCAGCTCATCAGACTGCTCTGCGGTGAGTAAGGTACCTATCCTTCTCAAAAACTTTGAATCCTTTCTGGAATTTCCATTGTTCGAAGCTGAAATAAAATTGTCTTTATTTTGTACTAAAACAGAGATACTTGTGGAGGTTTATAAGATCGGGTCGGATAAGACACGAGACACTCCAACTTTTATTCACTGACTTTATTATTACGCGTTTACACTGTACAATAGTCAGGCGGGAACTGGTGTTTCCGCTTCCTTACAGCAAAGACCTTTCATAAAACACAAAGATACTACACTTGTCCAGTGTTGTTTAGTATTGATCCCCACATAGCCCCCCCCTCCCCGGCAGTATGGAGTACAGAAAAAAAAACTTAAAAGATTAAAATTACATAGCTGGTAGGGGATGCAGAAAGGTGACTGGCAGCTCTTGTGCATCCTCAGGTAGGGGGCGGTTGGTGGGTGACCGTGGGGCAAACCCAGCAAGGTAGTCTCGAAGTCCTCGAGGGTGGATGGCGGGCGAAGCCGACGTCCGAATCTTGACGATTGTTGTGGGAGGCCTCGATGGTCAGCTGGGAACCGCACAATGACGGTTCCGTTCGGGCGGACGAACGCACGTAGATTGCCTGCGGAGGCGAGGTGGGAAACTGTGATGCGTCGAACCACACGTTGCACTACACCACCTGCCTGATCACTTTTTTCGTCACACGCGAGCATGATGAACACTGAAACACCCTGCACTAACACGCTGAGGTTACAGATATGATCTGGTTCAACCCTAGTTTTGAATTCTACCTCGGTAGCAGTGGAGGGAGGCGTATGGCTGCAAGTGGGGGTGGCGAAACCCCGACATAAGGAGAGTGATGCATCCGAGGCGGGTGTGGTAGGAGTGGTTGTGGCAGGCAAACGGCCAGGGGAAACAGGTGTGGAGGACTGATGTGGACACGATTTCTTGCTGCGTGATGGGCGCAACGAACTTGTGCAGGAAGAAGGGGTTGAAGGGGTGAAGTTTCGTGAGGAGGGAGTCATGCACGGTGAAAATCCTCGGAAAGGGTGGGGATCAGAGGGCTGACTCGAATGTTGTGGACCACCAGAAGGGTAATTGCTCGAAGAAAGGGCGAGGGGTTGTGAAGAAGAATGACTCCGATTGCCTGAGTCATTTGAAGAGGGTGGGGATGAGGGTGTAGGAGAGTCATCGGAAGCGGACTCAACTAGAGCTGGTTTCACTCGGTTCAGTGAAACAGTAGTTTTGGAACCATGCAGGAGAATGTCCATGGTGTTTGCTGCATGACGGAGCACCTTGTGAGGACCAGTATAAGGTGGCTGAAGGGGGGCCTTAATGGTGTCGTCACGCAGGAAAACATATGTGCACGAACTAAGTGCCACGGGTACATAAGTACGAGGTGGTGTGTGGTGTGCCGGAGATTGTGGGTGAAGTTTGCTACAATGTAGTTTGACGCGTTTGAAGCTCTGAAGGCGAAGCCACAGGCGTGGGGGCAACTAGTTCACCTGGTAAAACAAGGGGTTGACCATAGACAAATTCAGCTACTGAACCTTTTAAATCTTCTTTAAAAGTGGTGCGTAACCCCAAACGAAGGGCAGGGCCTCGGTCCAAAGAGGGCCGTGGCAGCGTAAGGCAGTTTTAAGAGTCCTGTGCCAACTCTCGACGAGTCCGTTGCTCTGAGGATGGTAGGCAGTTGTATGGATCTTGGAAATGCCGCACAACCTACTAATGTCAGAAAACAGAACGGACTCGAATTGGCGCCCCTGATCGGTTTTCAACACTGCTGGGCACCCGAAGCGTGCAATCCAAGTGTCTATAAAGGCACGAGCAACGGTCTCAAAAGTGATGTTCGGGAGTGGGGTGGCTTCGAACCAACATGTAGTCCTATCTATGATGGAGAGTACGTATCTGAACCCCTCAGAAGGAGTGAGTGGGCCTACCAAGTCTATGTGTAGGTGTTGGAAACGTTTGTGTGGTTGGGAGAAAGTACCCAGCGGGGGGGCCGTGTGCCTGGAAACTTTGTTTTGCTGACATGGAATGCACGATCGGGCCCAGGCCTGGCAATCGCGTCGCATGTCACGCCACACAAAACGCTCAGTAACTAGTCTGGTGGAGGCTCGCACTCCAGGATGGGCTAGGCTATGCAGTTTGTCAAAAACTTGTCTCTGCAGGTCCTTGGGAATGAAAGGTCGCAGAGAACCGGTAGATTCGTCACACCACACTTCTCCGGTCACACCTGGGAAAGTAGTTTTGACAGGTTTGAGGGAAGAGTCGTGGTCATTGATGAGCTGCATTATGTTTGGGTCAGCTGACTGCCGCTGCGGGAGGTCTGTTAGGTCGAGAACCGAAGTGACAGCTCCGACAAGGGAAATCTGCTACAATATTGTCTGCACCTTTAATGTATCTGACATCACTTGTAAATTGTAGGATGTAATCAAGATGACGGAAACATCGCGGTGGAGGGTCAGACGGAGGTTTCTGGATGGCGGCCACAAGGGGTTTATGATCCGTGAGGATATAAAAGCCACGTCCCTCAACTTCCGTACGAAAATGTTTCACTGCCTCATAGACGGCCAGCAATTCTCTGTCAAAAGCAGAATATTTCTTTTGCGCATTATTCAGCTTCTTTGAGAAGAACTGGAGGGGGGATGTAACGTCTCCGACAGATTGACTCAAAACAGCACCTATAGCACAGTCACTTGCATCTGTCATAATGAAGAGGGTGGCATCCGGATGCGGGTGAGCCACAGTTACGGCATTTGCTAATAGATGCTTCAGTTTCTCGAAGGCTGTTTCCATTACTGGGGTCCACGGAACCTGCCGGATGCCGGTAGTGTTTTGGCCTGCCAAGGCATCTGTGAGTGGTGCCTGAACCTCAGCAGCAGCTGGCAAATGTTTCCTGTAATAGTTAACTGTTCCTAGGAAACGATGTAATTCTTTATAAGTGTCAGGTCATGGTAATTCTAAAACCGGTTTGACCTTGTCAACAGGGGGTGTGAGGCCCTCAGCTGAAACAACATATCCTAAAAACAGAACTGAAGGTTTATGAAGTTGCAGTTTCTTATTATTAAGGTCTACACCAGCTGCAACGAGTGTGTCCTTAACTATCTGCAAATGTTCCTTATTCTTTTCCACAGTAGGGCTGAAAATCAAAATATCATCGAGGTAGACGAAACAAAAGTCTTAAGTGGAAGAGTACCTCGTTGATAACCTTTGCCAGGTTTGAGCAGCATTCCGCAACCCGAAAGGCATGAATCTGTATTGGAACAGTCCGAAAGGTGTGGTGATTGCCGTTTTTACTATGTCCTCCGGGGCCATAGGAATCTGGTGATAGGCACGTTTACAGTCTATCACCGAGAAACACTGGGCGCCGGCCAAAGCGTGGTTAAAGTCTGACACGTTGGGCACGGGATATTTATCGATGATGGTACGAGAATTAAGCTTCGTATAGTCTCCTACCATGCGCCAAGGGCCGTCTTTCTTTGCGGCGAAATGAATCGGACTCGACCAACATCCCGAAGAGGGTTCAATAATTCCACATTTTATTAGTTCGTCGATCTGTTCGCGAGCAATGGGCATAAGTTCGGGTTTGAGACGACGAGGGCGGCACGAAATAGGCAGTCCGTCAATCAAGCGTAGTCTATGAACAGTTCCGTTAGTCACTAAGGCAAAGCGGGGCACCGTGTGCGAGGAAACAGTTTGTATAGGCGCGACTGGCGCGAGCGTATCGGCCTCCGAGCGAAGCTGCGGTGCTGGCGTCGCGAGTTTACACGATTGCCAGCTGCCCGTAGGTAGAGAGTTGCAAACAGGCGAGCCGCGTTGGGTTGAGTTGGTACACTGAGTAATAGTTGCGGAAGGCGCCACTGGCGAGGCTGAGGGCAGCAGAGGGCGCTTAGAAACAGCTGATGGCTGTGAGTTATTGACACTAGCCTGCGCGCGGAAATTTGACTGTCCGGGGAGGTGGGGTAGCACTCGTAATAACTCTGTCAGCATGAGGGCGAGCGCGAATGCAGTTACAGAGAGAGGAATCCCTGTCACAGTTGCGCGCGGGCGCAGAATCACTAGAACACTGACTAACCTGTAGTACTGAAGGCGGGCAGGATGCTTGGAGACTGTTGAGCTGTTCGCGGACAAATGACAGCTCAGAGTTCAAATCCTGCAGCCGACGATGAAGTTCGTGATTCGTAGATTCGATTCGCTCTGCGAGCCACTTATTCGACCACTCGAGAGACTCGCTGGGGAGGTTAGCGCTTTTGGTAGCTAGGCGAACGTTATCTTTGTCTTTAGTTAGGACACTGGCAGGCGCACAAGAAATATACAAGTTGCACGCCGGATAGAACACACGATCGCTTGCTAAATCGTTTGTTATTTTGTAGTGCCTAAGAAAATCTAAACCTATTATAGGTTCTTCGACTTGCGCAACTAAAAATCTCCACTCTAACTCGCACTTGGGGGCGAGGGTGACATTAAGAGGTTAGGCCGGTGCACTGGAGATGCGATGACTGCTTGAAGTGTAGTCTTCTGCCGGTGAATCTTTCTGTTAGCGAGGTGAGCAGGGAGCAGTGACACGTCGGCTCCGGTGTCTACTAGAAAATTTGTTCCAGAGGAGAGATCTTTCACGTACACCCGGCCATGGTTTCTAGTGGCGTCTGACACAGAATGTAAAGTTGGGTGGCGCTCGTTTAGTTTGCAGGAGGTGGCGCCGCTGCCTACCTGCGATTGTAGTTTGGGTACGAGCACGGTGGTTTGCAATTGCGTGCTTGCTCTCCAAATCTATTATGGAAGAAACAGTATGTCATTGCTGGGGGCGGAGCAAGCTGCGACCCATGATCTTCCGCGGCGTCAGAAGCGCCGTCGCTGCGTCGAGATGAAGGTGCCGGTAGAGCAATTGACTTGACAGGTCTTGTATTAGACGGTCTAGAAGTGCTGGCGCGGAGTTTGCATAGCCGGGCGGAATGAACTCTATCGGCGGCGCGTAAGAGTTCGTTAACTGACCTGTCCTCGTACGCGGAGATTGCAGTCTGCACAGGCAGAGGCAGTTTTTCTGTCCAAATCTCGATGAGTGTGTCATTTGGCAAGTCATGTTCGCTGACAAGTAAACGGAGGCATCGCCACAACTGTGATGGAGACCTGTCGCCGAGACGCTCTTCATATATTAGTTCTCTGACATTCTCTCTCCTTGTTTTGGACACACGTTGCAGAATCGTCTGCTTGGCTGCCGTGTACTTCCCTGTCGAGGGAGGGTTCTGGACAAGGTCGTAGATTAATTCGACGCGCTCGTGGAGATGGTTCACAAGGCAGTAAAAACGCGCGTTGTCATCAAGCCCGTAAACGTTGAAAGTTTGTTCTACCAAGTTAAACCAAAACTCTGGGTGAGCAGGTTTGAATGGAGGTAGCGTGGGTATGTTCTCCAACCGATGAACAACAGTCTATGCGAGCGAATTGTCCATGTTAGCAGGCGATGAATTCTGGAGAAACTGCGGCGACACATTATAAAATTGGTGAAAAGAGTTCGCGTGCAGAGCCTCAGAGGCAACATCGGGTGTCGGAAGTCGGGTAGATGGGTCCCACTGGCGTGGCGGATGAGTATTGCACTGCTGACGGTTAGGAGTTTGAACACCGGCTGCAGCATTGTTCGTGTTCAAAACATTTCCGACCGACGCAGGAACACTGAAGTTATGGTAGTAAACGTTCGAGGCACCCTCATGAACTCTATTACACACGTTGTTTACACCCGGTGTGGCGAAAAAGGTGTCCTGCACACGAGGTTCGACAGGCGCGGAGTGATATGTAACGGGCGGCCTTTCAAATGCCGTAGCGTTCTGCTGACTAGAGTTCAGCCTTAAAAATTCCGCTGCATTAGCGGGAGCGGAAGGAAACCTCGGCGTAGAGGAGAGAACCTCTCCAGCACTGCTGTTCCTTGTAAAATTGCATTTTTGCAGGCTAACAAAGCCGGAGTCCATAGTAGGCACAGGTATACTGACGAAGCTTGCACACGGAGTAGCAATCCCGGAGCTGTAAGAAATTTGCTGTCCTCGACGGGATTCTGCAGGTGGAGGCACACTCACGGGACGGCAGAATCCGGGCGGCGGAGGTCCGTTAGGTGAAGCCATTGTGCCCAGTACGGACAATAGGCGGCATGCGAACGCGGGAGCACGAATATCGCGGTAGACGCGGATGGAAAGCACTTCGGGCGGTAACTCGAAAGCGACACTTGATCGGGTTCACCAATGTGGAGGTTTATAGGATCGGGTCGGATAAGACACGAGACACTCCAACTTTTATGCACTGACTTTATTATTACGCGTTTACACTGTACAATAGTCAGGCGGGAACTGGTGTTTTCGCTTCCTTACAGCAAAGACCTTTCATAAAACACAAAGATACTACATTTGTCCAGTGTTGTTTAGTATCAATCCCCACATACTCATCTAATGAATAGAATGGATTGTCTATTTTTTTCTCACTTATAAATTTTTCTGTGGTAAGTGATGTGATAGAGCTTGGTAATGTATTGGCATGACTTAATCCTGTGTACAATAGGTTTCTTTGATAAAGTGAAGTTATAATTACCATTAATTATGAAAGTGTTGTTGATAAACCTATTTTGCTACAGAAATTTGTATTACAATTTATTCAGTATTATTTACACTATCTTTTGCTGTAGCTAGTTGAATTTAATTGTTTACTTTTCCATTGTAATTAATGTAATTAACTCAATTAACAATTTGTAATTTTCAATGACATTGTTTCGAAGATATAAATAGGATGCATTCACACCATGTAAAGCCCAATTCACACTGTCCGTCACGTCACCGTCCGTCAGAACATTCCGCAATGTATTTCTAATGGCGGCATTCACACTGTCCGTCACCGGACCGTCACGTCACGTCAACGTCCGTCAAGCTTTCTCGAGAAGAATGTTTTGACGGAACGGCCGTCTGCTAACATCGTAAGTTAACCTATTTTCGTTACGCGAATTACATGTTGCAGTCGACGATTGCACTGTTTATATGCAAATGTGTCTTATTTATCTTTGTGTTGTTGTTGTACCTCGTTTTAGGGGTAAATCTCAAATGTTTCATGACGACTTAAATATTTTTGTCAATTGAGTGTCCCTCTAAAATCGAGGTCGGATATCTGAAACCAAAAAATGGTTTATGTTACGTAACATTGTAACAGAAATGACTGAAGCAAACTGTTTATTTGAATAAGATTGTAATTTGATTACGCATTTTTCATTAAATAACACTTTAAATGAAAATGTCAGTTCCAATGAAAGACAAAAATTCAGTTGTTTACGACGGTATTAACAATGTCAGCGAGCAAATCGTAATGGTTAAAGTATACAGACGCTATTTATGTTCTTACAAGTATGGTTTTATGTCTTCATATGTTTATTTTTTCGCTTGAAAATAGATGTCGATGTTTTGAAATGTTGTTTCAGTTCCCAGTAAGTTGGCCAAAAACATACACTGTAAAGTTTTCTTTGGCCGTTAATAACATTTAGCGTTGTTGTTCCCCCTTTCTAGTATTAAACTATGACGTTTTACGTAACAGATGGACGAATTGACGTGACGGACATGGACGGACAGTGTGAATACAACTTGACGTGACGGTTCCGTCACGTGACGTTGACGTGACGGACAGTGTGAATTGGCCTTAATTGAGTTTTGTTTTGTCTGTGATCCGAGGCACAATCCACACCAATTCAGAACTTCAGAGTCTTGTTACATCTTTGTTAGAGGATACAATCCATGCCAGTAGGGTACCTAATTTGAATAGCATGTTAAAAGCTTTTTAAGGTTATGCGTGTAGAACTTGTATCTACCATGCCCCACTTTACACCTCAGACTTGTGTATTCCACAAACAAACTGTGTAAATTCATATTATTGATGTGTAGAATGTTCGGTACTTACTGGGTCTACGTAACTGTAATTATCAAGATTTGTATGCTGGCCATAAATGAGGACAATTGGGCACTAATAATCAATTAAAATGTCAATGAACTGCAATCCTACATTATTTGTAGTGGATTAGTTTTGCCCCATAAATTTTCAGCCAGCCACTACTGAGAGCAACAATCAACAAATACATTAAGAAACATCGAACTACAACCCGGTAAGGTACAAGCTGACAGTGGCCATTCATCCTAATGTACAGCTGGTTAGTGGTCACGACAATATGAAAAAGCTGTGTAGTGATTGCAGCACAGTTGGTAAATTACATGGCTACTTTCAGAGGTGGCATGGGTAAGAAAAGCCTGTCAGTGATGGGACAGGAATAGGAAGTGCTGGGTGATTGGATTGGACAGGTCTTGCAGTGGGGTCTTCCACAGGGTTGTGGCATGGAGCTGGGATATGGGGTGGCATGAGAGAAAAGCAAAACTTCGATGAAGGATGCAGTTTAGTTAAACCTTCCACGGTGACAAGGAGAGTGCTCTTTTCATGGCCAGTTAATGGTGGTATAGCAAGGATACGGGGCATGTGGGGAAATGACATGGGGCTCTGTTTTGGACTAAATCTGATCGATAACGTTCCAGTCTGTAGTAGGCCCCGATGTCTGTGCACTGAGAATTTTGCAGCAGTCAAAACTCAGATCGCTGAGCTTCTCGGTGCGGGGATTGTCTTACCGTCGGCCAACTGCTGGTCCTCTCCCATCACCCTTGTTAAGAAGCCTGATGGTTCTTGGCGAATGTGCGGAGACTACCGTCGTCAAAACACAAAGATGATCATGGATCATTATCCTCTCCCTCACGTATCTGACTTTACCCATTCCCTGGCAGGTGCACAGATCTTCTCGGTCGTAGGCTGTAACCGGGCCCATCAAATTCCGATGGCCCCAGAGGATGTTGAGAAGACCGCTGTCACCACTCCCATTGGCCTATACAAGTATAAATTCATGCCATTTGGGTTGAAGAACGCAACCCAAAAGTGACAGAGATTTATTACGAAATCTTCTTTCCCCTCAAATTCTGTTTTGCATACCTTGATGATATCCTCATTTTCAGTTTCTCGGTTGAAGAAAACAAGGGTCATCTCATCATCATCTGGGACACGTTGGCTAAGGCAGGTATCGAGCTCAATCATTCGAAAGATCAGCTACACCTGCCCTCCATCAAGTTCCTAGGCTACACCATGTCCGCATCCCGTGTTTCTCCCCACCCGCCCCCCCTTCTGTCCTGCAGCTCCCTCGCCCCACCACCTTCAAGGAGCTCCGCAGGTCCTGGGAACCATTAATTACTATCGACAGCATCTGCCCGGTGCCACCATGGTGCAGGCCCCTCTTATCGATGCTCTCACTGGTAAGAATACCTCTGGTTCCCGACCTGTTCCCTGGACCCCCAAAATGTCGAAGGCATTCTCCTCTCTAAAGAAGCTTCTCTCTCATGCTGTCACCGTCTCCCACCCCCTTCCCAACGTTGACATCTCCATCACCACTGACACCAGCGACTCCGCTATCGGCACAGTCTTGACCCAGTCGGTTGATGGCGATGTCACTCCTCTCCAATTTTTCTCCAAGAAACTCTCCCTGGCTCAACGTTAATACTTTGCCTTCAACCGTGAACTGCTTGCAGTTTATGAGGCGATCAAACACTTCCGCTCAGAGGTCGAAGACTGTCCCTACCACGTCCTTACTGACCACAAACCCCTTGCTGCCGCCATCCAAAATCCTCCTGCCGACACCCCTCCCCTCCGTTTCTGATACCTCAACTACATCACCCAGTTCACTACTGATGTAAGATACATCAAGGGTGTGGACAATGTGGTCGCGGAATTCCTTTCCAGAGTCAACGTTGTGTCTTCTCTCCTTGACCTATCCAACATCGCCCTTCTCCAATCCACCGATGATGAGCTCCTCCAGCTCGTCTCTGACCACTCCTCCTCCCTTCATCCCGTCCGCTCCACCTTCCCGGGTGTTGTAGGTGAGGTCTGGTGTGACAAGTCCACCGGCTGACTCAGACCCATCCTTCCTGTGTCCTTCACGTGAGGTCTTCCGGGTTTCGTATGGTTTCGTATGGCGGTATGTCAGGCGTGATTGCCAGGACTGAACTCACGCCTGCCTTCCCTGTCAGCGAAGTATGGTCACGGTCCTCACCTCCCCTCCCCTTACTCCCTTTCCCCCCTCTTGTGGGCTGCTTTCAGCACGTCCACATCGACCTCGTCGATCCCCCCTCTGGCCGATGGTTTCCGATACGTATTGTCGGCAATCGATCAAACAACACGCTGGGCTGCAGCCACCCCTCAGTGTGACATCACGGCAGAGACGGTGGTTAAGGCCTTCCGCTTCTCCTGGGCGTCCCAGTTCGGTTGCCCACTGGCATAGCCACTGACCAGGGAAGGCAATTTGAATCGGCACTCTTCGCTTCCATCTGCCATCTTTGTGGCATCAAGCAGATTCATACCACCGACTACCACCCACAGAGCAACGGTCTGGTAGAGCGGTGCCATCGAACATTAAAAACCTCTCTCCGGTGCCACGATTCCTTATAGGTGGAAGCCCTCCCACTGGTTCTGCTCGGGCTGCGGCGCACCTACAAGGAATACCTACATGGCACTGTAGCCGAGTTTGTCTGTGGACAAAACCTCCTCCTTCCCAGCGAATTAGTCGCCTCGTCCCCTCTTCCTTCCTCCGAGGAGTTGCCCACCCTGGTAGACCGCGTCCGCCGGTACTCCCCCTCCTTCCAGTCACACCTCTCCTTCAGTCATCCTTCCAAAAGACCTTTCGTCCTGTACCCACGTAATGCTCTGGGACGACACGGTCCGTCCTCCTTTCTCCCCCCCCCCCTACTCTGGCCCCCACCCTGTCCTCCACCGTTCCCCTAACACCTTCCTACTCCTCATCCACAACAAACCCACCACCGTTTCCATCCACAGCCTCAAACCCGCTTATGTTGAGCCGTCCTCAGAGTCTCAACCTCAAGCTCCTCTCCCTCCCCTCACCGCCTTCGACGCTCCAGCCCTCCCCTGCCACTTCTCCGACCTCTACAGCCACCCGCCCCCCTTCTGCCCCCTATCCTCTGAACACTTCCAGCAATGTTCTTCCCACCTCTCCCCTTCCCCTCTCGCCTGCTTCCCCTCTTCCGGCTAAGAGCACTCCTCTCTCTCCCGCTTCCCCTCCTCCTCGGTTTCTCACCTCCTTCCTTCCCTCAAACTCTGGTTTTCGAGTTTGAGGTTCCTGTTCCTCCTTCTCTCTTCTCTGATCTCTCCCTTTTAGTATACCACTCCTTTGTACCGCCATCTCCTCCTCACTTTCCCCCCAGCAGCCCCGCTACGAGCTGTTAAGGTGCATCAGTCTGCCCGCACCTGCAGCCACCGTGGCCACACGAATCTTCTTCCTACCTTCCGGCTCCGTCCGTATCCTCGTTCCCCTCTCCACGTCCTCCCCCCCCCCCTCTAGGCAACTGTTACACCCTGTTACGCCCAGTCCGACAGCCACGCCACTTGGTGGGAGACTTCCATCTGGCCGGCCTGCACACCCATCCCCAATGCCACCTAACTCAGTTGCTGTCACACACACTTTTTACGGATGTCGCCCAGCAAAGCACCCCCCCCCTCCCCACTGTTAAAGTAGCTGCGCAAAGGGTATACTCCATACTGGCGACAGCCTCCAATAAACACGAATATCTGTGGATTTATGCTCTTTGTACAAGCCACTTCCCGGCATTCGTGTTGTTTTATCGCCAGATTGGCCCTAAGCTGTGTAGTATGTGGTTTAATAAATTGCATGTGCGTAAGAAAGGTGTTTTCTTAGGACTCAAACCCTGGTAAACCCTTCATGTTTAATGTGGATGGAGGTGTAGATGGAGCCATTTGTGAGGTGACGGTTAAAATCCAGGAATCACAAACGGCTTTTAATCAAATTGCGTGGTTATGGTATATCACCCCAAATTTGCGATTGGATAGGGGATGTCCTGTCAGAGAGGACACAGTTCGTAGTAATCGATGGCAAAGCATCGACTAAAACAGAGGTGATATTGGCTGTTCTACAAGGTAGTGTTATTGGTCCTCTGCTGTTCCTTATTTACATAAACGATTTAGGGGATAATCTGAGTAGCTCTCTTAGGTTGTTAGCAGATGACACCGTCATTTACCGTCTAGTAAAATCATCTGAAGATCAAACCAACTGCAGAACGATCTGAAAAAGATATCAGTATGGTGTAAAAATTGGCAATTGACTCTAAATAATGAGAAGTGTGAAGTCGTCCACATGACTACGAAAAGAAATCATTTAAACTTTGTTTACAAGATAAATCAATCAAAAGTGAATCCCGTAAACTCCACAAAATACCTAGGACTTAAATTGGAAAGAACACGTATATAATGTCGTGGGAAAGGCGAACCAGAGACTGCGTTTTATTGGCAGAACCCTTAAAACATGCAAAAGAACTACAAAAGAAACTGCATACACGCTTCTCCGTCCTTTTTTGGAGCATTGCTGCCCAGAGTGGGATCCTTATCAGATAGGTTTGACGGAGGACATCGAAAGAGTCCAAAGAAGGGCAGCTCGTTTCGTATTGTCACGACACAGGGGAGACAGCGTTACGGAAATGATACAGAATCTGGGATGGGAATCATTACAACAACGGCGCTTATCGCTGCGGCGTGGGCTACTCACGAAACTCCAATCGCCAACATTCTCCTCCGAATGAGAAAATATATTGTTGACTCCCACTTACATAGGTAGAAATGATCATCAGAATAAAATACGAGAAATCAGAGCTCGAACGGAGAGATTCAGGTGTTCTTTCTTCCCGCGCGCTATTCGAGAATGGAATGGGGGATAAATAGTATAGAGGTGGTTCGATGAACCCTCTGCCAGGCAGAGTATCCCGTGTAGATGTAGATGGCGGTTTGAGGAAGACAAGTTGAATCTGATGGAGGAAAAGGACTTGATGTTTTGAAGGAAGGCCATCTGTGAAAGCAGACATGTAATTTACCATCTGTACTGCAATCACTGCGCAGCTCTTTGTATTGGCATGACCACTAACCAGCTGTCCAATAGGTTGAATGGACAGCATCAAACTGTGGTCAAGAACAAGGTATACCACCTTGTGGTACAAGGGCATATGCTTCACTTTAACAGCTGCTTCACAACTTGAATCATCTGGAGCCTCCCACCAAACCCAGCTTTTCTGAATTACACAGATGGGAGTTATCTTTACCATTGGCGGCTGGTGCTTCAGATGATTGCATTTCTTTGAATGCCGGATCTTGATAGAAGCGCCACCCGATTCCCCCCTCCCCTCCCCCCATCTTCTCGGCGTCCAAAGAGAGAATTTGACGCACCTCTGCGAGTACCGCTGGGGAAGAGCGCCCTGGTTTGCCCTCCCCTCCTCCCCTTAGATATATTTTCGTTAAAAGATCTCCAGAATGTGTTACCTCGGATTGTTTGCATTTGCTTCAACTCGAGCTGAGGCGTCGGCCTACGCAAGGTGGTTTAGAATAAAGGGAGATGGCATTATCTATGCCGAGCACATACATCAGTTGAAGCCTGTCCGCCATCTTGGTCAGTTTTGGAATGCTATTTCTCACTTAAAACTATGCGTTAAGTCGACCCTTTTACTGTTTATGCATTGAACTGACAGTCACTGCAAAGTACGTACGTTCAAACAATATACTTTCTTGAATAAACAGTAATAAACAGTCATCATAATATATTTGAAAACCTAATTTTTAAAGGCTAATTTGCACTTTTTACCAAGTTGTACATCACGGCAAAACCGTCGGACATTTTATTCCTGTTTTAAGTGACATAAAACATTAGCTCTACAATACGAACAGTTCTCGAAAACTTAGAAATATGGCGGAGGCAGGCTTCAAGTTTTCAGCTTAAGGGCGTCTCCCTGTATTCTAACCTCCTTGGGGCCTACGAAGATTCCTTTTTTTCCAATCTTAATGCTGAGTCATTTGTTTCTAAAAGATAATGAACGTTGTTCATTTTTCTTTGTTAATAGACACCAAGAAGATATGAATATGAACATGATCACAATAAAATACAGTAAGTAACCAATTATAATCTTAAGTGACTATAACAAAATTAATGTGTACGATGAAGAGACAAGCTACCTTCGGGTCACACGACACTATAATCAGCACCCCGTCCTAACCTCACGCATGCGCAAAGGCTGCTCTCCCCCAACTCTTTTCAAACAGTTAAATATTTGTTACAACAAAGACCATAAATGTCATTTACCCTCAAAACCACGAAGCATTTGCTAAAACGTCGAAAGATATGTGGCCAGTAACAATACAAAAGTCATTGTTGTTCTCGTATCTGTTAAAAAGAAGATTGGATTTTTAAAAAATTGCTTGCAGTCGGTCTCGAGCCCAGCGCGATGCTGCTAACTACACGGCTATAGTTGGAGAGTAGTGACTTCATTATTATTCATCATCGGATCTAGAAAGCCACTACAATAACATTAAGATACAGTACGTCACAATCCCGGAATGAACACATTTTTTGAGGTTATAATTTATGCCTAAAATTTCTGATAAAGGATTTAACCAACTTGGGGTTTCCAATAAACTCTAATACCAGACCGTAGATTCACTAAGCATATCACTTTCTCACTGTCCATATCTAGCATGCGAGAACGTTGGTCGATTTGACCGAAGAAAACAAACCGATTTGAATTTCACCGACAGTCGTCCGAAATATCTATATTCGGGCGATGAGATCGACTTAACTGTGACCCTGCTCATAGTGGAGTACTGATTTGCATAGGCGGATCCAAGAGGGAGGCGAAGGGTTGCCCCCAACAGCTGCAATTTTTTTAAGAATGCGAAGCTAACGCGCTATCAATGCACAGAGTCTTCAAAACTGTGAGACTTTTTGTTTGATTGGGCGTGGGGTAGAAAGGATTGGCCGGGGTTCTAGAGTCTTTCTACTGAGCCAAAGTGTAGCTGACAATGAGAATTCTATCACCGCCCCCCCCCCCCCCTCAGGAGGCCGTCCTGGATACACCACTGCTGATTTAAAACGATCGGCCGTCGGTAAAACAAGTACCAACCGATATCGGAGCTACTGTGACCACAGGCCATGCTATATCCATCCCCACCACTGCCACACAACCTTTTTGTCGCCCCCCCCCTCCTCTAATAAAAAAAAATCACAACGGAGAGTGCGGCAGCTAGAGATGACGGTTATATATCTGTGAAGTACCTGTGTCAATGCTCTCTTTCTTCAGAATTCTAATTGCTGATAGTATGTGTTGTAGGCGTGTCTTCTTTATGTCCTTCGTCCGTCTTTGCGGCGCGGTTGTGAACTACAGACAGTCCAATCACTCCTTCAACATTTAAAGAATTACAGCACAAAATTGCTACCACTTTTTGCAAATACTGCAACACCACCACCCGGCATGTTCTTCCTACAATAAGATGCACATGCGGCTTATCCTAGAAGATAGATTAAGTAAAGGCAAACCTACATTTCTAGCTTTTGTAGATTTGGAGAAGGCTTTTGACAATGTTGATTGGAATAAACTCTTTCAAGTTCTGAAGCAAGCAGGAGTAAAATATAGGGAACGTAAGGTTATTCACAACTTGTACAAAAACCAGACAGCTTTTGCCACAGTTGAAGGGCATGAAAGGGATGCAGTGGTTAGAAAGGGAGTAAGACAGGGTTGTAGTCTTTCTCCATTGTTGTTCAATTTGTACATTGAGCAAGCTATAAAGGAAAGCAAGGAGAAATTTGGAGAAGGAATTAAAGTTCAGGGTGAAGAATTAAAAAACATTGCGTTTTGCCGACGACATAGTAATTCTGTCAGATGCAGCAAAGGACCTGGAAGAGCAATTGAACGGAATGGACAGTGTGCTGAAAGGTGCATATAAGATGAACATTAACAAGAGCAAAACTAGGGTAATGGAGTGCAGTGTAAGAAAATCAGGTGATGCTGAAGGAATTAGATTGGAAAACGAAGCAATAAAGGAGGTAGATGAGTTTTGTTACTTGGGCAGTAAAATAACAAATGATGGTCGCAGTACAGAGGATATAATGTGCAGAATGGCAATGGGTAGAAAAGCGTTCTTGAAAAAGAGAAATTTGTTAACATCGAACATTGATTTAAACCTAAGGAAGTCCTTTCTGAAGGCATTTGTATGGAGTGTTGTCTTGTATGGGAGTGAGACATGGACGATAAACAGTGCGGACAGGAAGAGGATTGAGGCTTTTGAAATATGGTGCTACAGAAGAATGCTGAAGATTAGGTGGGTGGATCGCGTAACTAATGAGGAGGTACTGAACAGAATTGGGGAGAAAAGAAATTTCTGGCGTACCTTGACTAAAAGAAGGGATAGATTGAAAGGACACATTCTTAGACATCAAGGAATCGTGAATTTAGCGTTGGAGGGAAGTGTGTGGGGAAAAAATCGCAGGGGAAGACCAAGAGATGGATACAGTAAGCAGATTCAGACAGATGTAGGTTGCCGTTCTTATGTGGAGATGAAGAGGCTTCCTCAGGATAGGGTATTGTGGAGAGCTGCATCAAACTAGTCTCCGGACTGAAGACCACAACAACAACAACAGATTCATCGTTAATGGGTGCAAAGTGGAATTTTTTCTTCGGGGTGCAGAATGAATTAAATGTAGAATGGAAATGGGAAGAAAATCATGCCTGAAGACGAGAAATATGTTGATATCGAATATTAATTGAAGTGTTAAGAAATATTTTGTGAAGGCCTTTGTGTCGCGTGTGACCTTGTTAAAACTTCAATTTACCTGGCAAGTCATTACACAGAAGCTAGTTTATAGCACTGTGATACAGATTACGGCTTCTTATAGGCATATGTGTTGTGCCATTTTAAGTGAATTAATTGAGTATATAGGTCAAACTCAGCCTTTTTTTATATGAACACGCACTATTGTGTAAAATAAATGGTTCGGTAATTTCCAAATCTCCTCTGGAATCGAAGCGGGGGCTATATATATCGAACGAGTGACTGTTGCGGAGACTATTTTGGACATTGTTAAGCGTACTGACAAGGTGATAATTATAATGCATTGGACAGTTTTGTGTCTCTTGAAAATGTTGCTGTCAGTTAAAAGTGTGCGAAAAGGGTTTCATTACAAGCAGTGTTCATAAAATGAATAGAAATATCCGTTTTACGATAAAGGAGTGATGGTATGAGAATATCGACATGTAATAATGTTTGGTGGGTCGAAAATTCGGAGATTGTCTACCGTTGAGGAATTCTTGCTTGCCACTGACGCGTGATGTGACACACTGTCAGTACCAGTGGCGTAACTATGAAGGGGTGGGGGGATGAGGGGGATAGGAACTCCCCCCCCCCCCCCCCAGAAACCTAAAAAAAAAAAGAAAAAATAAATAAATAAATAAAGCAAACTGGTAAAGGCAAAGATTGGAAACTTGGGGTGTATTACCATAAGCTTTCATTGGATGGGAGTGAATTAGTTTCATCAACAGGAGTTGTAGATGGTAGTCTGTCTGGAAACTGACTAAAATTTTGCTCGTTAAGCAGATCTATCTCCCCCCCCCCCCCACCACCACCAAAGCCAAGTCCTAGTTACGCCTCTGGTCAGTACTAAATGCCTTACAAATTCTTCAACTTAGGTAAAAAGAATTTGAAATACGTTGGTCTTTTGTGGAATGTATAGTCATTCTTCTAATTGTATGTCACTCATATCACTCGTAAGATTTGATTCCCGAGGGTTCTTGGAAATTACCAGATAAATAATTTTCCCAATTCAGCTATTGGATGGTCATGTAACCTCTCCAATACCGATTCTAGAAATCCGGATATGTAAGCTTTCAACTTGCACAATCTATTTTCGTGTTTCTGTAAATCCTTAATCCAATCTTTTTGTAAATATTCTTGGCTTCGGTTTTCATGTTAAGACTTTTCTGCTAATATGGACAGTCACTTTTTCTGCAGTAAAACGAGAAAGTAGACATATTATACCGAGAATGAATATGTCGTTTTAAGTAAAAAGAAACAGCTATTGTGCTGGCGAAATCAGGAACTAACACAGCTCTTTTTAAATACAATATTTGATTGGATAACAAGTCCGCTTCTGGTTTCGACATGTAAACAAGACAGCAAAAAACGTGTTCTGAAATTGGTTTTTCATCTTCTGGAAGTGTGTCCAGCGAGTAAAATTGCCTATTTCATTATTAAAAAACGGAAAGTGTCTCCATTAAGCGATGTAGAGCAAGTTGTTCATTTTTTTAAGGTATCAAGAATCACGAGCGGGATGCATGCGTTAAGATTGTCAGTGATTCTGTGACAAGTTTGGTTGAAGAAACTTTCCGCCAAACGAGAGAAATGTGCAAGTGGTACTGTCAGTATCCTGAACTTGTGGAAGTAGACGGAACATATAGGCTGAATGACTGCAATTATGTACTGTACGTGTTTGCTGTGTTCGACGGACATGGTATAAGCAGGCTTGTAGCATTTGCTTTCTTGAGTGCGGAAACCAAAGAGAATGTTGAGCTGTGTTTCGAACGGTTCAAGTTGAGGCGCGAAAGCGTACAAAAGAAGTATTGTTAGACAAGGTCCACTAATAGGAAGTTATTGCTGTGTAAAGTTCACGTAGAGCGTAACTCTCATAAAACTTGTTCGTGAACTGCAACTTGAAATAACTGTTTTGAGTACCGGTAATGTGGCTGCTGCAAGCCTATGTATGGAATCTTTCAAGGACCGGATCCTACAGCGTTTGCTAAAAATGCTTAACTCTCATGATGTGGCGATTTTTCAAAATGCTTGGTTTAGCTTATTGACTGATTCGCTGATACCCTGCAAATTTAAGGAACGGTATTACTGTCGTGAAATGTGGGCTTACGTTTTCAAAAAGAAATTACAAACTTTCATGGGAATGACACTAATCATATTGAAGCTCAGAACAAACGCATTAAAGGTATATCTACATCTACATACATACTCCGCAATTCACCGTAAGGTGCGTGGCGGAGGGTACACTGTACCACTACTAGGCATTTCCTTTCCTATTCCACTCCAAAATTGAACGAGGAAAAAAAAAATGCCTATATGCCTCCGTACGAGCCCTAATTTCTCTTATCTTGTCTTTGTGATCTTTACGCGAAATGTAAGTAGGCGGCAGCAAGATCGTACTACACTCAGCTTCAAATTCCGGCCCTCTAAATTTACTTAACAGAAATTCACGAAAAGAACGTCGTCTTTCTTCCAGCGATACCCAACTGAGTTGCCGGAGCATTTTCGTGACACTCGCGCATTGGTCGAACCTACCGGTAACAAATGTAACTGCTCGTCTCTGAACCGCCTCTATGTCTTCCTTTAAACTGATCTGCTGCGGGTCCCAAACACTTAAGCAATGCACAATACGTGGTCGTACAAGCGTTTTATGCGCGGTCTCCTTTACAGGTGAAGTACATCTTCCCAAAATTCTCCCAATAAACCGAAGTCAGCTGTCCGCCTTACATCTGTCCTTACATGCTCGTTCCATTTCATATCGCTCTGCAATGTTACGCCTAGATATTTGAACGACGCGACAGCATCAAGAAGCTCACTACAAATGCTGTATTCGAACATTATGGGATTGCTTTTTCTACTCATGCGCATCACCTTACATTTTTCTACATTGAGAGCTAGCTGCCATTCTTCGCACCAACTAGAAATTTTGTCTAAGTCATCCTGTATGCTATTACAGTCAGTTACAGACGACACCCTCCCATACACCACAGCATCATCAGCAAACAGCCGCAAATTAGAACTTACTCTGTCCATCAGATCATTTATATAGATAGAAAACAATAGCGGTCCTATCACACTCCCCTGGGGCACGCCTGACGATACACTCGTCTCTGATGAACACTCGCCGTCGAGAACAACGTACTGCGTTCTATTACTTAGGAATTCTTCCAGCCAGTCACAAACCTGTAAACATATTCCGTAAGCTCGTATCTTCGTTAGCAGTCTGCAGTATGGCACCGCCTTTTTGAAGTCGAGAAAAACACAATCCGCCTGTTGCCCTTCATCCATGTCTCGCAAAATGTCATGTGAGAAAAGGGCCAGCTGAGTTTCACATGAACGATGTTTCCTAAACCCATGCTGATTCATGGAAAGAAGCTTTTCCGTTTCAAGGAAACTATATTCGAACTGCGAATATGCTCTAAAATTCTAATGAAACTGAAGTCAACGATATTGGCCTGTAATTGTGTGGGTCAGTTCTCTTTCCTTTCTTATAAACGGAAGTCACCTGCGCTTTTTTCCAATCACTAGGAACTTTGCGCTGAATTAAAGATTCGCGATAAATGCAAGCTAAGTAGGGGGCCAACGCCGCAAAATAGTCTTTGTAAAACCGAACTGGTATTCCATCCGGACCAGCAGACTTTTTCGTATTTAGCTCTCTCAGCTGCTTCTCTACACCGGAAGTACCTATTGCTATGTCCCACATTACGGATTTAGTACGTTGATAAAATGATGGTACATTTGTGCGGTCCTCCTGCGTGAAAGATTTCTTAAAGGTTAAATTTAGAACTTCAGCTTACCGTTTGTTTTCTTCTATTACTGCCCCGGAATGATCAACGAGTGACTGGACAGTGGGCTTTGACCCGCTTATCGATTTTACAGAGGACCAGAATTTTTTCGGGTTCTCGGAAAGATATTTTGCTAAGGTATGGCTGTGATAATTATTGTATACTTCGCGCATCGATCTTTTTATAGACGCACGAATCTCTACTAAGTTTTGCCTGTCATCATTTGCGTGTTCTTTTTTGAATCGAGTGAAACAGCCTTTGCTTTCTCAGCAGCTTTCTAACATTATTATTATACCACGGTGGATCTTTTCCATCCTTAATCCTCTTTACTGGCACATATTTCTCTAACCCTTTATTAACAATGCACTTAAATTTAGCCCACAATTCCTCTACATCCATAGTCCCGGAATTAAACGATGCCCATTCATTTTCTAAGTGCGATCGTAACATTTGCTTATCGGCTTTTCCCAACAAAAACACGCTCCTAGCCTTCTTGATTGGTTTATGAACTTTGGTCACCATCGACGCTATGACGATATCATGATCACTAATTCCTGTGTCTACACAGACATCGTTCATAAGGTCAGGCCTGTTTGTGGCTGTAAGGTCTAGAATATTTCCATTGCGCGTGGGTTGCCGGTTTAACTGCTCAAGACAGTTTTCGGAGAATGTGTCCAAAAGTAACTCGCAAGACTGCTTGTATGTACCGCCTGAAATGTAACTTGCGAGGTCCCAATCTATACTCTTAAGGTTGAAGTCTCCTCCGACTAATATTGTCACGTTGCAATGGAAGTAGGCTTGACTTCGAAGGCAACTAAACACAGCACTTATACTGAAAGCATGTTTATTACGAACTCAACATACACGCAGCACTGACTGCCTCTCAGGCAGAGTGCTCTGCTATTTATACACATACAGAATTTACCAGAAATTAGAAGAACAGTTAACATAAGAAACAAGTAGAATTTACAAGTGAACATAAGAAAGATGTAGAACCTTCTGGAATTGTAAATTACAAAGAAATAAATTTTTGTCGGTGGGGGGGTATGAACCGGCGACCTTCTGCACCGCAGTCCGTGACGCTATCCCCTTCGCCACGCCGGTAGTCGGTGTTCGTGGTCTCTCGCGGCATTGCTCCCTCTCCTGGAGAAACAGCGACCCGCTGTTATGATCCCTGTGGAGCCAGCTGCAATGTCCTGGATCTTGACCGTGTCATGAGTCCTCTGTATGACAGTTCAAGAGAATCCTTCCCTTCTCCGCGATTATCAGACGTTCCTGTCGTGGCTTCATCAGGAACATTACCGTCCTTAAAGTCCTTGAACAAGAAGCCATTGTCGTCTACCTGCTCTTCAGGATCGTAGTAAGGCTTCATGCGCAGGACGTGAACAATGTCTCTTCGTTTTTGACGTTTCGACGACGGCTCATAATCCTCAACTCTGTATGTGACGTCTGACAGGCGGCGTATGACACGATACGGACTAAAGTATCGCTTCAATAACTTTTCTGAAAGTCCAACCTTCCGCACAGGGGTAAAAATCCATACCAGATCTCCTGGGCTGTACACAACAGGTCGGTGCTTGTCGTTATACCGCTGACGTTCCTTCTCCTGGGCGTCCAGTGTCCGTATGCGAGCCAGCTGTCTTGCTTCTTCGACCCTGGTGATGAGCTGTTTAACGTAGTCATCCTGAGTGTCGTCCGGTTGGAACGGGAACAGTGTATCCATTGTCGTCTCAGCTTCACGGCCATGGAGCAGAAAAAACGGAGTGAAGCCTGTGGTGTCTTGTCTTGCGGTATTGTAAGCAAATGTCACGACTGGCAGAATTGTATCCCAATCCTTCTGCTCAACATCGACGTACATCGACAGCATGTCGGCTAACGTTTTGTTAAAACGTTCCGTAAGACCATTTGTCTGAGGATGGTATGCAGTTGTCATTTTGTGGACAATGTTGCACCGTGACATTACCTCTGATACTAGTTTTGACTGGAATACTTTTCCACGATCAGATATCATGACACGTGGTGCTCCATGCTTCAAAATAGTGTCTCCTACAAGGAATTTTGCGATCTCTGGAACTTCTGCAGTCGGCACAGGTTTGGTGACAGCGTAGCGTGTGAGGTAGTCAGTGCAGACTATTATCCAACGGTTACCGGTTGTCGACTTCGGGAACCTCCCTAAAAGATCGATCCCAACTCGGTGGAATAGAGCTGCTGCCGGCGGAATCGGTACGAGATGTCCTGGAGGTAACTGCGGCACATGTTTCCGTCGCTGGCACTCTTTACAGTGACTCACATAGTGTTTGACAGATCGGTAGAGACCTTTCCAGTAATACCTGCGTCTGATTCTGTCTAGGGTCTTCACGAATCCCAGATGACCAGATATTGGAAAATCATGGAAATATTTGAGAATAGCTGGCTGGAGATGAGCTGGAACAACAAGTAGCCATTTGGGGCCCAGTGGATCGTAGTTGCTCTTGTACGATGTTCCGTGTATAAGTTGGAACTCTCCATTGGTCGGTTCTCCTTTCTCCAAGGCCTCTATCATTTTTAATAGTGTTGGATCTTCTCTCTGTTCAGCTGTAACGTCATCTAATTCAGTGAGAGCTGAAATTTCATTAATGCTGTTGTGTTCCAGTAATGGATTCCTCGAAAGGCAGTCGGCATCCTTGTGTTTGCGCCCGTTCTTGAATACCACTGTGACATCGTACTCTTGGAGTCTTAGTGCCCATCTTGTTAGTCGACCTGATGGATCCTTCAAGCTAGTCAGCCAACACAAAGAATGGTGGTCTGTCACGACGGTGAATGGTTTGCCGAATAAATACGGCCGGAACTTGTTGATAGCCCAGATAACCGCGAGACATTCTTTTTCAGTTGTAGAGTAGTTTATCTCGGACTTTGAGAGTACTCTTCACGCATAGGCTATCACTTTTTCGGCACCTTCCTGAACTTATACAAGCACTGCACAAATCCCATAGCCACTGGCGTCTGTGTGAAGTTCCGTTTCTGCATTCTCGTCGTAAAAGGCTAGCAATGGTGCGGAAGTTAGAGCCTCCTTAAGTGCTCGGAAAGCTCTTTCTTTTGTCTCATCCCAGTAAAATTTGGCGTCTCCCTGCAGAAGTTCTTGTAATGGACGTGCCTTGTTACAAAATCCTTTTATGAAACGTCTGTAGTATGAGCACAGCCCGAGAAAACTTCTCACATCACGAATGTGCTGAGGAGTTGGAAATTCTGTGACTGCCCTTACTTTATCTGGATCAGGACGGACACCATCTCCGTTGCCTAGGTGCCCCAGGATTTTTATCTCTTTGGCGACGAAGAGGCACTTCTTTGAATTGAGGCGGAGACCTGCAGCCTGAACACACTTCAACACAGTTGACAGACGACTCAGATGTTCTTCAAATGTTTTCGAGAAAACGACAATGTCATCTAAATAGCAGAGACACGTCGTCCACTTAAGGTGTCGAAGCAAGTTGTCCCTCATGCGTTCGAATGTGGCTGGAGCATTACATAATCCAAATGGCATTACTTTAAATTCATAGAGACCGCCAGGTGTAATGAAAGCCGTCTTCTCCCTGTCAGCTTCGTCAACCTCGATTTGCCAGTAAGCTGTCTGCATGTCCATAGTTGAGAAGTATGTAGCTCCTTTCAAGCAGTCTAAGGTGTCATCAATACACGGCGATGGGTAGACATCTTTCTTTGTGATACTGTTCAGCCGCCGATAGTCGACACAGAATCGCCACGTGCCATCCTTCTTCTTTACTAGGACCACCGGAGACGACCAAGGACTCTCCGAAGGTTGAATAATGTCATCTCGCAACATCTTCTCCACTTCCTCCCGAATTATCCGTCTTTCAGCTGGCGACACTCTATACGAACGCTGGCTAATAGGCGGATGGTCCCCAGTATTGATACGGTGCTTGATCGTGGGCTGTTTCGTCTGACTTTTCCCCGGATGAGGTTTGACTGCACCCGAAAATTGGCGTAGTATACCTAACACCCGCTGGCGTTGTTCCTTGGTCAGTCCAGGCCCTATTGGCAGTTCCACGTTTGTTTCCTCCAGCGCGTTGTCTGTACTAATAGCAGGGCATGGGTCTTCTTTGATGACGTTGAGCTCACCGTCCTGGATTGGTTCAGCTGTCCCAATACACATTCCCTTGGGGATAAGTTGTGACTGCTCGTGACAATTTGTGATCCAAATCTCTCCTTGACCACCGGTAATGCTTATGATAGCCGCTGGTATGTAAAGTTCTTTTGTGAGCCTCATAAACTTTTTGCTATCAACAAGAACTTCACAGTTTAACCAGTCATCTGTGTTTGTGACTGCAACTCTTCTCATTGTCAACGGCGGTATCGTCACATTGTCAACGACGAATAACTTCCCAGAAAATTCTGTATTACGTGTATCTGGCGGAACAACTTCTTCAATTTGCAGCTCAGATCTTCCACAGTCAATGATAGCTTGGGATGCCTGAAGGAAGTCCCATCCGAGGATGACATTGTGACTACATTCTGTTAACACGACAAATTCAATCGGCTGCGTCCTGTTGCTGATGGTTATTCTTGCGACACAAGTTCCTGCTGGATGGACGTACTTTCCATTCGCGACCTTCAGCACAGTTGCTCCTGTATCACAGAACATTGTCTTTTTTAGTGTGCGGCGGTAATTATCCGATAATATAGAAAAAGAGGCTCCTGAATCAACAAGTGCCCGGACAGGTTGGCCGTCGATTATGACGTCGATGAGATTTCCCGACATCTTGGCGACTGTCGTCCATGGAGGATTTTCAACTGCGGCGGCCTCACCTCCGTAGATGGTCGCCTCGCTTAGTTTTCCTGGGCGCGGCGGCTAGGGGAGCGGCTGGTACCTCTGTACGGCGACGGTGAAAGGCTGCGGCGCGTCGGGGAGCGAGCTCGTCTAGGGTACGGCGATGGGCTTCTTCCCATAGGTCGACTGAACTCATCAGCAGGTGACTGCATTGGATAGAACTGCTCCGACGGCTGACGTCTTGCGGCAAAATAATCATCGAACACTTCCTACCTATTTCGTTCTCTGCTGCCTTCACTATTTCATCTCTCAATACTACCCATTCCTCCTCTACTGTTTTTCCCCGTTTCTGTCAATTGTTGACTAAAGCACCCTCTGAAATTCTCAAGAACCTCAGGTTCCTTCAGTTTATCCAGGTCCTATCTTTCTGCAGTTTTTTTCAGTTTCAGCCTACAATTCATGACCAATAAGTTATAGTCAGAGTTTATATCTGCCGCTGGGTATGTCTTACAGTTTAAAACCTGGTTCCGAAATCTATGTCTTACCATTATAAAATCTATCTGGTATCTCCCAGTGTCTCCTGGTCTCTTCCACGTATACAACCTTCTTTCGCGATTCTTAAACCAGGTGTTTGTTATAACTAAATTACAACATCCTCCCGAGTAGTCCCCTCTCGGAATATTTTACCCAAGAGGATGCCATCATCATTTGTTCCTACAGTAGAGCTGCAAGTCCTCGGGAAAAGTAACGGCTGTAGTTTCCCCTTGCTTTCAGCCATTCGCAGCTGATGTTACAAGGGCAGCTAAGTCAGTCATCCAGACTGTTGCCCCTGTAACTACTGAAAAGGCTGCTGCCCCTCTTCAGGAACCACACGTTTGTCTGGCCTTTCCACAGATACCCCTCCGCTGTGGTTGCACCTACGGTACGGCTATCTGTATCGTCGAGGCACGGAAGCCACACAACCTCGACAATGTCTGTGATTCATGGGAGTGGCTATTGTAGCGACAGGAAATGTTACAGACAGTATACACATATATAGTTGAATGTAGCTTCTAAATTGTATCGCATTCCGACACGTAGTTCATGAGATATGAGCACATAAACAGTAATGTTCCGCTGTTCATGGACTAAAACTACGGGATTCCGTTTGACGTTACTATTTATAATTTCTGCACTACAAATTGGAGCTGCAGGAAATTTTACAAACAGTATACACGCATATAGGTGAGTGTACCATCTAAATTGTTTCACAGTACGACATGTAGTTCATATGACCACATAAACAGTATAAACAGTAACGTTCATGGAAAAGCGCCCCATCACGCACCGAGTTTTAATCTATTACTTATTTACTACTAATTGTATTCCCAAGAGATTTTACAGTCATACAGCCCTTATATAAATGAATATATACCTCAAAAATGGCAGGTATAAATAAATAAATACCCGGGCAAAGCCGGGTTTTCAGCTAGTAGAAAATATAAAAGCTATTGTACGTATAGACTACAGTATAATTTCAGACATTTAAAATGCCTGAACCTTTATCAGTACTTGTTGAAAACGAAAAGCTCGTTAGAGAGATTTCGTTATCCTCCAAATATAGTGAAAAAGACAAGAATGGGACAATTGAGTGTAGTGATGATGAATAAACTGTCAAGGTTCATAATATTTTGTTTTACTATAACCACACAAGGTTTCTCTTTTAGTTTGTAGTAGTTTTAAGTGGTTCATTAATAAAGTTGTAAATTACATTATGTTAACAATAAAGTGTCCTCTTTTTTATATGAACTGTCCTTTTTTTTGACGATGAACATATGGTAACCCTAACAAAAGTGTATTTGACTTGCGTTGAACATTCTGTGACTGGTGAACCATATAGTTCCTTCTCTTGCGATTTTTTCTGTGAGCTTGGTCTGTCGTCTAAGCACGTATCTGCCGCTTACTATTAGTAAATTGGGATTCTATGACTACGCGGTTTAATAGGCAAAGCAGTGTTACGACACAAAAACTATCATTTGGACAATAACGATAGATTGTCGAGATTGTCCCGATGCCTAAGCCTAAGCTACTATTGACATGCGCAGAAAGATACTCTAAAATGCTAAAATTGTGTAAGGGCGTGTATGACTGGGCCAGCAAGTTGAGTTATGTGGATATCAATGAAAAATTTGCATGAATGAAGCGCTTGTTTAATGAATGGCAAGATTTGGGCCCACTTGAGAATGCGAGTCTGGAAAGGCAGAATGATGAACAGGCAGTGTTAATTCGGTGGCGGTTGATCACGATGGTATGAAGTCTGACGTCGATGGGGTATTTCAAGCGGCAGCGCTAAACGGTGCGACATCTAGTGAAAATGAAGTCGATTTGATTACACCTGTAGAAACTGCCCCTGGAAATGGTTCCCAACTGTATGAGTGTTTGGGAGAACTTGCTGTTGTTCCCGCACGTCTCCCTAGCACTATCTCTTTTTCAGAAGCGTAGGAAACCCATGGGACGGGGAAAAGAGCTGAACAGGGGTATTCGCTCTAAAAGCTGGCCAAAAGTCCACATTTAAAATGCGAGTAATTCTCTAAACTCGCCATGTCGTGTGATAGATGGGACCTAACGTGGCTTACTCCTTGTTGCACACAGCGGCGCCGTTTCATGTCCACACTCCACACCTGCAGCTGCAAGCTGCCCTAGACATTTGTCTTGGTTTTGCGCCGCTTATTAGCGGTATTAAAACCCTTCTGGAGTCGTAGATTGTACCACCCCCGTACTCTTTAAGCTCTTTACCGTAGTAGACAATGAATTACTAAGTAATGTTCACTTACCGTTTAAGCAAGTTTTACACTCAGTCGCAAAAGTATTCAGACAATGGGGTACTCGAGAAACACTGACTATGAAACCCAAACATATTTATTAGCAATATATATACGTAATAACATTAATTACAAAAGAATTATTATATCATTTCGTTTCCAAAACATAAATAACAGAAAAATTAACAACAAAAATGTAACAACCTGCACACCCTGCTGCTACAAAAGTATTCGGACACTGTCCAATAAATGTTCATAAGTTGTACGACGAATATGTCAATACCTTGTGGGTCCATCTTTCATTTTCAATACCTCCTCTTCCAATCTATTAGGCATACTTTTCACGAGTTTTTTCGTGAAATCTGGGCCTATATTTGCCCATTCTTGGTGCAGTTTCTCTTTCAAGGTCTCCTTCGTACAGATGTCCGCGCAGAGGGTCCGTTTTAATTTATCCCTCAAATGTTCGATTGGGTTAAGATCTGGCGATTGGGAAGGAGGGTGCAATACTTTCGGGCAATTGAAGAGCAACCACATTTGTACAATATGCGCGGTATGTTTGAGATCATTATCCTGATACAAATGACAGTTATTCACTATATCTAGATGTCGTTCATTCTGCTTCAAATGCCCTCGCAATATATTCAGATACGGTTCCTTGTTCAAATGTTTGTATAGTCTATGGGACTTAACTACGGGGTCATCAGTCCCTAAACTTACAAACTACTTATGAACTACTTACGAACTAGGACGGCACAAATATCCATGCCCGAGGGGGGATTCGAATCCCCGACCGTAGTGGCCGTGCAGACCGTGACTGGAGCGCCTTAGTCCCCTCGGCCACCGCGGCCGGCAGGTTCCTTGTTCGTCGTATCATCAATGAACACTATATCACCCACACCAATACCGGACATGCATCCCCACACCATGATGCTCCCACCTCCAAACTTTACTGTTGGTTTGAGTGTTTACTAATCATCGCTATCGTCTCGCGGAAATGTCGGACACACTACAATCGCTTCACCCTCTGTGCGCCTCGGAATGAACTATTCTCCCACGT
Source organism: Locusta migratoria (assembly GCA_026315105.1). NCBI lineage: Eukaryota > Metazoa > Arthropoda > Insecta > Orthoptera > Acrididae > Locusta > Locusta migratoria. Next base: position 853,173,256 of record CM048744.1, on the reverse strand, counting down.
TGTCCGAATATTTCTGTTGCACCTGCCCATGCCGTTTTCAGGAAATATTACGTAACAGACACATGTCCAACAACAATTCTTCGTATTTGACGCGTGTTTCACGTTGCGACATCGTACCCGGAGTCCCAAATACATTACAAAGTGCAATTTCTGTATTTGTTCATGCGGCAAATGCAAAATTATGCGCGTTTATGTGCTGTCCGAATACTTTTGCGACTGAGTGTATATCGGAGAACTCCACTTGTGATGGAAATGATATTCTACAGTATTACATCTGATGACAGAATGAGCGCGGTATGTAATTCTGCTTTGAATGGTGTCGCTTCTTTTAACTGAATTTTCTTTGTAGCCTTAGTAATTTATGCATTAGCTTATAACTTGAAATCACAAAAATGGAACATTAGGTCTACCACAGTTACGCTACAAAGAAGTGTCCACACGTTTTTCAACTGTAAGGTACCGGAACTACAAACAATACATTTCAAGAGGTAATCAATATACCTCTACTACATTCATCGGTCCACTCTTAATAAAGATTTACACACCACTGAAAACTACTCATTCCGTGACAAGATGTAAGTAATAAAGTTGAATAACAATTCTGACAACAGCTACTAAGATGTAGTTTCACAATAATGTGGTTAGTTACGAAAAGCGTTGGCGAATGCAATTCAGTTTTTATTATCACACTAGCTGCAAGTACCCGGCTTTGCCCGGGTTCAAAATAAGGTTTTCTGTAGAAGCGTACAAAACTGTTTATTTGGGTACATTTATGTTCAAGCAATGTGGTAAACAACATTTTTGGCATTTCCATTTGCAGTATGTACAAAAAGATTTTCGTCTTTGCCCTCTCTGGAGCAGGCCACATACAACTGTCCATGAGAGAAACGTTGTGTCTGCAGGTCTATACCAGCAACCCAATATACTGGCCCTGTGACTTGTTGATTGTCATGGCAAAGGACAGTTTCAAAGGGAACTGTATTCTCTTGAATTGTATGGTGTTGTCTGGGGGAATGATAGGTATTCTTGCAATGAAGACATCCTCACCCTTCCAAATTTGGTTGTCTGGATCTTGAGTTATAAGGGAACAGACAGACAGACAACAAATGCGTCGTATATGTATAGAGATTGCAATCGAAGTCAGTAAGTAAAGTACTCTCCCCCATCTACCGAACGAAATTTTATGTAGACAGTAACCTTCATCTTGTTTTCAAGGTCAATTTCATCAAGATCGGAGCAAAACTGTGGATTTTGGCGAAATCCATAAGTACCCTCCACCGTGCACTGAACGAAATTTTATGTAGACAGTGCCCTTCCTCCTGTTTTGAAGGTCAATTGTGCAAAATTTCATCAAGATCAGTGCGAAGATATAGATTTACACGGACACATTGAAAACGCACTTTCACTTTTTCTCAAATTTTCCGGTTGGTTTTCCAAAAAATGGAACGAAGCAAGAACCTTCCCTACGTAATTTTGTGTACGTGTACCAAATTTTACGTTTTCTTTGGTTGTCTCGATCTTGAGTTATAAGAGAACAGACAGACAGACAACAAATGCGTCTTATAAGTATAGAGATTACGTATCTTATAGCCGGCCGCGGTGGCCAAGGGGAATGAGGCGCTCCAGTCACGGTCTGCACGGCCACTATGGTCGGGGGTTCGAATCCCCACTCGGGCATGGATATTTATGCCGTTCTTAGGATTAGTTAGTTCATAAGTAGTTTGTAAGTTTAGGGATTGATGACCCCGTAGTTAAGTCCCATAAGCTATACAAATATTTGAACATATCTTATACAAAAATATAGTGAAGTAAAACTATATATTTACAACGGATTTAAATCGAGAGGTTCAGACAAGGATTCACGAATGTGCACAGAACACTGTGTGAAGAAAGCAGCTTCTGTTTCATATTAAAATACAAACAAACGAAATCAAACCAATTATGGAAAACTGTAAATAATCCAGTAACAAACCGAGATGGCAGGCAGATAAACTACCATAATGCTCAAATTTTCACCGAGATGAGGGGTAACAGCCGTAATATATTTTTAAAAATGCATATTTTCAACCATCAGGCACTATTTATTTGTCATCAAGACTTAACGTCAAGTGACACATTACGAATTTTTCATTGATTGACATGGAAAAGATAGCAGACAATTTATTAACGTAATCAGTCTGTTTAGACTACTTTTCTGAAGATGGTTTAGAACCGAAACCGGTAAAGTTATAACTATAATAAACAGCCGATGGTTGACAATACGCATTTAAAAAAATGATAAACTAGCAGCATAGGAGGAGAACCAAGATCGCGTTACCGAAAATACCTATATGAGTCTCACCCCCATGTTTTAGACTGTGATATTCATGGAGGGTGATGGAGGTATACCTTTGGTAATATTACAGTCTAACATACAAGGTGGCCGGAAAATCCTGATACAACCTTATAGGATTTGTAGACGGTATAGTGAGTATATAACATTTTAAATAGGAACCCATGTCCGGAAACGTATCGTTTACGTTCCACGACGGTTTCAATTCTGATGATTATCTCATCCACTATTACTTGAGGACTGTAATTAGGCGTGACCCAGTACAATTGTTGCAATCAATTTGAAAAAAAAAATACTGAATCGTTCCGTTTTACTTACGCATTTTCAAAAAAAGTTCAAATGTTTGTAATCCTATGGGACCAAACTACGTTGGCCATCAGTCCCTAGTCTTACAAATTACTTGAACTAAGTTAAACTAACCTAAGGACAAAACACATTTCCATGACCGAGGGAGGATTCGAACCTCCGACGCGGAAGGCCTTGCGATCCGTAACGTGACGCTACAGACCGCTTACGCATTTTCATTACAGTTTACACCTTATGGTTTACCCAGCATCTTAGGCACCAACCGCAACGTACTCATGCATTACAACAGCAGCTCGGTGTGGCGACCACGAACATCATTACACATTATACCTTCGAAGCATGTTCTGGTGCACTCTTTGCACCCCACTTAGGGTTGCCAACTCACCCGTATTATACGGGAACTCCCGTATTTTTCTTAATTTTTAAGCCAACTCCCGTCTCCCGTTTTTATTTGATACGGGAGGTTGTATCTCCCGTATTGGAGGAAAATGATACCGATTAAAATTTAAATCTGCCGCATATTTTTCAAATCTCGTTGCTGGACTATCGTTACAACATTGATTAATCGATTCAGCATAGTATTATCGATATATTTACTACAGCGTTTGTAGGGAAGGCAAAACGAAACACAAACACGGTGCCGCGAGTCACGTTGCGATTATCTTGTTTCTTTGTCGTTCTGCCTCATCCGAGTTACGTGAAATGCAAGAATCGAAAACTCCGCCTAAAAAGAGAGGAAAGTACTTCTGTGTATATCAGAAGAAATGGGAAGTAACTCATTCGTGGGTTAATCCTGTGAAAGGAAACAATTATAAAGCGTATTGCACCTTTTGCAAGCGTGGATTCAGACTGTTGCCAAAAGTGAAAACAAATATACTTTAAAGTAAAAAGTTCTGAGGACCTTCAGTTTATAATTGTTTTGAAGAAGTTTTGTGATTGGTCCATGCAATAAACCTGTTTTAAGATGTAAATAAATTGTGTTAGGCCTATTCATTATGTCGAGTCGAAGTCTCACTTATTTTGACAAAAAAATAAGTTGGCAACCCTAATCCCACCTGGTGGCTATTCAGGGACCCTGAGACGTTTTTCTGTCGCTAAGCAGACGTTGATCAGAGTTAAACATCTGAATTGAAACTGTCGTAGAACGGAAATGATACGTTTCCAGACATGGGTTCCTATTCAAAATGTCATGTACTCACTACCCTCTACAATAAGGACGAGCGACGGGATGGCAGTAATCCGTCGCAGAGGCGATCGATCGCTTCGTAGGTGGCACGTGTGTCGACAAATCGCAGCGATCGGTCGTCGATCGCTGATCGCATGGAAATCCCAGGCAAACTGGCGGATCGCTTGCGATTTGTGGTTGCATTATGGCTTAGAGATGGGCAAAACCGAGAACTTTCAGGAATCGAGAACTCTGTCCTCGAGAACCAAAAGGAATCGAATACCAAACCGAGAACTAACGAGAATTAAAAAAAAAAAAAAAAAAAAAAAAAAAGAAAAAAAAAAAGAAAAAAAGTGGTGTCTAGACAATGCCAGTATTAACGCTCTGGACGAGTTCTGAATATGAAATAAGCGTTCTCAACATTTAATTAGAAAACATGTTACCATATTATACTAAAATATCAGTTACATATGGCGCAATACTGTCCGTTTGATGGAAATCCTATAAAACTTAGGTAACCTACTATGTGCTGCAATTTTTTAAAATTATGTATTGTTTATGATAAATGCAACTACAACAGATACTTTGCATAAGAAAATTCACTTACCTCAATAAAGAGAATCTTCAATGTAGAGACATCCTGCACGTTACAGACTGCTGAATCGTGTTTCATGAGTTGCACAAAACGTTTACTATTGATACCTTATTGACATTTTACTACAGTCACTACAATTTATGTTCAAATTATTGCACTACCTATCCAGCTGTAGAAAGAACTTCATAACACGATGATATACTGCTCTGCATAATTTCAGTACCTATCTGTTTAAATGTAGTTTCTGGGGGATAATTTTTCAAATACTTTGTTTAAAACATTGCAAGTTTTATGTAATGTACACCACGAAAACGTTTTAATAATACGAATTCAGTGTTAATATCATATTCAAGTTTTTTGTGATAGACGATTTCGTCTCATGTTTGTGAGTTGTCCAGCCTTGGAAAAAACTCTTTCAGAGGGGACAGAGGTTGCTGGAAGCACAAATATTTAGTGGCCAAGGCATACAATTCTGGGAAAACTTGTTTATGTGTTTTCCAGAAATTCAATGGATTTTCTTCTCTTCCCAAGTACGGCATTTCCAAATATTGTTTCACAGACACAAGACCTTCAGTCGTTGGTGTGGTGTGTGATTTTATTTGAGCTACTTTTTGGTCAAAAAATGCCCAAATATCCGCTGCTTGTCTTTTCTCTTCTTCTGGTGGCGTTGTAGCTCGCGAAGTGGTAGCCTCTCTCATGTTTCCAGGTTGATTTCTGGCTGTAGTTATTATCGATGTGAGTTCTTCTGTGACCCATCGTTGCGCATTACTGGCATTTTCCTCTGTGCCAAAACCTACTTTTTTAAATCTTGGGTCCAAGAATGTTGCTTTGGCTACAACTTTATTTGTTTCAAGGTTTCCCAGTCTTCTACCAATGACCTACAGAAGCTTGGTCTGAAGTTGCTGAACACATTCAGTGCTGGGCTGGATGGTTTTTTACTGTTTGTTGTAAGCCACGAATCATTGGCGGAATTAGTGACATTGTGACGTACGTTTCGCCTGACATGTGAGTCGTCACTGATTCAAATGGCTTCAGTATAGAAACACTGTCTTCGAGTATTTTCCATTCTTCTGCATTGAGGAACACTGGCGCTGTCGTTAAACAGTTTCTCACAACTGACAGAGGGTTTTTTATGGCAATTAATCTCTCCATTATGGTAAGAATGGAGTTCCACCTTGTTGGACAATCCCGCTTTACTTTTAGAATTTGGTGACCTATCTCCTCTTGTGTTGTTTTAAGTTTTCCTGAAGCCAGAGTACTCTGTTTAAAATACATGACAATAGCTCGACATTTTTTCAAGATGTTGGAAAAAATTACATTTATTTCCAGTGCCTCATTCACAGTTAAATTAAGTGTGTGGGCTACACAAGGGTGATGATGTTTTCTCAAATGCTCATTAACAGCATTTTTCACATTTGCTGCATTATCAGTAACGACTGTTACGACTTTGTTCTGAATACACCACTCACTGAATGTTGTATTCAGCAACCTACCTAAGTTTTCTCCAGAATGAGAAGATGAAACTCTTTTGGTTGAAATATGATGGGAATACATACAATCTTGAAATATGAAATGGGATGTCACTGCCACGTAAGATTCACAGCTGTCAGACGACCATGTGTCTGTTGTTATAGCCACAAAATTCGCTTCATTTAGTTTTGACTGTATATTGCTTTTACAATCTTCATAAAATTGTGGCAGAATTACTTCAGTGAGCTGCTTTCGCGAAGGCAGCAGTTATTTTGAGTTCAGTTTATAAACTAACTCACGGAACCCTTCATTTTCAACAACAAACAATGGTTGAAAATCTGTTGCTATCATTTCAATAAGTGCACAATCGATGTCCTTCTTTTCTTGAAGGCTTAATTCCGCACTGACAGCACAGAGTTTCAGTTGCCGAGGTTTCTTGCTTACTAAATGTCCTTGACCACCTGTTGTTGCTCCACCAAAACTACCAGTAGAGATCTGTGGAAAATTTGCAGGATGAACAGACTGTAAGTGTTTCTTTAAATTTGTGGTGTATCCAAAATATTTTAGTTCTTTACGACACAAGCTGCAAGACACTGAAATGGTTCGACCGCCCTGGTCCTTCTTCTGCACAAAAACTTCCCAAACGTCAGACTTATTCCTTCGTGAAGCCATAATTAATTAAAAAAAATAGTCACAATTTGTAATGGCACTTGGCTGTCACACACTCAGAAACTAGTAACGGTCGTACGACATCAACACGCGAAAACAGACGCTATGAAGTGCTGAACCACGAATACCGAACTCGCAAAACACAAACACAGAGAACGCTAGAACATCAATCCCGTTCCATGAACTTCTGAGTACTGGATATTCCGCCCTACACTCCGAACGGCAACAGAACTTCGACAACAATCAGCGCTGTTAGCGACTTTAATGCTACCACGCAGTGTTGCCAACTCGTTTCCACCCACGATTCAGAAATCCATACGTTCACCATGAAAGTCCATACGGACCAAACTGATTACTAAAAATTTAAATTTAGAAAACAAAACGTACTTTCAGTCTGCATCGGCCCTGAGAAAAATCCTTACGTTTTGCAAATCCGTCCAACGCTGCTGCCAAGAGCGGGCTTACAGAATCCCTTGCAATGCGTTTGGACGATTCTACTCCGATATAAGTAGAATAATGGACGGAATATCTTTCTTGTAATGCCCTTTTCGTAGTGACTATGTGGTTTGCTATTGAGAGCTAGTGCTAGAACTATTTCTGTGTAGAGCTTGTCACTAACTGCTGTTACAATGCTTGTAATGCACCACATTATGAAAAAAAGAACCAACCATTTTAACTCACTTAAAAAGAAAAAGTAGTGATTTCTTCGCTTTGATCAGTGAACACCTGGTGTCTCGCAAGTTACCTCGCCTGGTTGGAGACATGTACTCTATGCTGTTTCATTTTTCTTTTTTCTTTTATTTTATTTTATTTTTTCTTTACAACGTTTATATGATGGATTATGTTTGTAGTGTGTAGGCAGGTGAGTGACTTTTAGAATGAAATCGAGTTCAAATATATTTTTTAATTCTTACAGCGATTCGCAAGAGTTTATTTATTTATTTATTTTTTTCTTTTTTAATTTGGCCAACAAAGTTTTATTCGAGCTAACTTTGACATCAGACGTATTGTCAACCAGCAAAACCATGACGTGCACTGTTGGACATAAATATCGTTACTTTTCGATTAATGCCGTGAGTCTGCCATGACAGTCATATACACTACTTGACTCACAGTAATATTTTCCTCACATTAGTTTTGTCCACACACTACAAGTGTGACAAGTCAGTCGAAATTACTGCAGGCTTTCAATGGATACAGCGAAATATACTCACATACATTGGTGTAAGTCCCTTTGTAACGCCAATTACCCCGCATTGTGTCATTTCAGTAAGACGAACTACATAACGAATATATCTCATATAGGATGATATTATAACAGTCGAACATAGCGGTATGTTATGTTTGCAAATGTTCTACCAAATGGTGGCAAACGTCCCAGTCCAGCACAGATTTTTGTATGCCACCATTTAGTAGAACATTTAATTAGGTGGAGTTGTGAAAAATTCGTAACTGCCATTGAATTTCGATTCATAAAAATTACAGTCTTTAGCGGGTCCACGCGGTAATCGAACAGCGCCCTCCACAAGAATCCCTGTCGCTACCCCGAGGCCCTAAACTTGACCTTACGCACTACTTATTTTATACAGTTTGTAACTAGCTATTAATGTATAGTTGATAATGTGTTTGTTTTACGACCATCTGATGTTAATGTTACGTGACAAGAGCACTTATTTCTCTAGTGTAACACGTCGTATATAAGTAATCTCTTTTAATATTTCTTCTGATGAAGACAACCTTAGTTGATGTTGAAACCATGATAAAGTATTCTACAAACCCCCAACCCTGCTGTTACAAACGATGGTACTAATGAATTCAGTGACTTTACCTTCAGTATTTATTCACTACAGTCTTGTCTTCATCCATCTCCATCTCTCTATCTTCTCCTTCCCTCAATCGATGAACAAGTTACATCTATTTCTCTAGTTTGATGGTTATCAGTGAAACGGTATTGAATTTTAAGTTCTACATCCTCCACACAAGGACGTTAGGAGTATGAAAACGTACATTTGCCAGTTTTCTTACTGATCATTAAAACGGAAACAGTGTCTACTGCAAAATATCCCCCGCCACGCACCACGCGGAGAATTGAGAAAACGTAGACTGAACGTTCATAACGAGTATAAGCGTTTACCATTACAAAATTTCTGCCAAATCCGTCCAGCCGTTTCAGTGCGAAGAAATCCCGACACAAATTTTCGAATTTATAATTATCTAGGTGAAACCCTGAAGTTACCCGGGTACATATTTATATTAATATTAAGTTAGACCTTCATCCCGGCTTTTCTCTTTTTTTTCTTTGTTCATCTTCTCATCTCCCATCTGTGTTAATCTCAGTGACCTTTATGGTTGTAAAGTGAAGTGTGAAAAATTTCATAAAAATCGGAAACAAACTATAGATTTTGTGAACATCCGTAGGTAAAGTACCCTCCGCCATGCATCATACAAAATTTTACGTAGAAGGGACCTTCCACTTGTTTTGATAGTCAACCATACAAAATTTTATGAACATCGAAAGAAAACTGTAGATTTTGTCGATGTCTGTAACTAAAGTACTCTCCGCCATTCGCTTTAATTCGGCCATAACGCAAAATACTTTCGTTTCACTTTGCTCAACAGAAACGAATACCATACCCGGGAACGCAGAAACGAGACATGAAGCGAGAACCTACAAACGAGAACTGAAAAGCGAGACCAGAAAAGCGAGACCTTAGAAGCGAGTACTGAGAAGCGAGAACTAAAGCGAGACCCGAAAACCGAGACCTTAGAAGCGAGAACTGAGAACCGAGTACTGAGAAGCGAGATCTAAAGCGAGACCCGACAACCGAGACCTTAGAAGCGAGAACTGAGAAGCGAGATCTAAAGCGAGACCCGACAACCGAGACCTTAGAAGCGAGAACTGAGAAGCGAGAGCTAAGAATAGTGTTCTAAGAAGCGAGAACTGAGAACTTTTGTTTGGTAATCGTCATAAAAACACGTTAAACATTAATTCTTGTTTCATTATGAGTAAAATAACGAATAGCAGTGTATAAACAACAGGTACAGTGTTTTATCCATTACAGCAACTGTTAAGATTATAAATAAATGAATTGCAGCAACCAGTTGCTTGTCGTTATTTATTTTGAACTTCAACGACCGGTTTCGGGCGCTTGAGTGCCCTTCTTCTGGTCTCTATACAGACAAACAAGTGCATTTGTATACAATAAGGCTATAGAACGTATAAAAGTCGATTACAGAAATATGCAGCAGTTTGGAACCAAATAGAATGTAATAAAGATAAGTTCATATAATGGGATGAAATTAACACTTACATTTTTGTACTGTTGCTTAAAAGATAAACATGCTACTAGTGGAATCAAAGCTAAGTGCAAAGATTATGGAATGAATAACGGTCAGCTGGTAGCAAAGTATCTATGGATGAGGCTTATAGTAAAGGAGTAACGATAAAAAAGGGGGAAGAAGGCTATGGGCAAACAGTAATACTCAAAGTAGTTGAAGAAAAGCATAAAAGCATAAAGATTTATCAGTCACCTGCCCCTCTCTTTATGCTTTTCTTCAACTACTTTGAGTATTACTGTTTGCCCATAGCCTTCTTCCCCCTTTTTTATCGTTACTCCTTTACTATAAGCCTCATCCATAGATACTTTGCTACCAGCTGACTGTTATTCATTCCATAATCTTTGCACTTAGCTTTGATTCCACTAGTAGCATGTTTATCTTTTAAGCAACAGTACAAAAATGTAAGTGTTAATTTCATCCCATTATATGAACTTATCTTTATTACATTCTATTTGGTTCCAAACTGCTGCATATTTCTGTAATCGACTTTTATACGTTCTATAGCCTTATTGTATACAAATGCACTTGTTTGTCTGTATAGAGACCAGAAGAAGGGCACTCAAGCGCCCGAAACCAGTCGTTGAAGTTCAAAATAAATAACGACAAGCAACTGGTTGCTGCAATTCATTTATTTATAACAGCTACAGTGTTATAATTAAAGTGAAATGAGGAATACAGATAACTATTGCAACAAACATAAATATAAAATGATAAACCGGCATAAATTTTGAAGTTACTGCATAACAATAATTAAAATCTCATAGACGAATATTCCAGATGAATAAAGAACGATAAGAAGCATACATGAGTGGAAATGAAAAGTTACTATGCTGACTGAGATGACGTAGCGAACATTTAGATTTTAAAAAATTACATTAAACCAATCATTTCAATAAAACTAATAATTGATCATGTTTCAAAAATGATTTTGAAGTAGTTTTGATAATAATTTAAAAATAAAAATTTTTTACCCAACAAGGATTCGAACCCTGACCCTTCATCACAGCATCTTAGCGCTTTAACCCATTACACCAAACGATTACACAGCCATGATGACCTGTATGGCTTACACTACTAAACATAACTAAATGTTTCATTACTTATAAATTTGTAGGATTACAGATGTTTGTGTTCACAATTTCCTAACACTAAAAAGCGAATACTAAAAACCGAGAACCGGCTCAGGTTCTCGAGAACAACGAGAACTCTTTGGAATCGAGAACTTTGCATTCTCAGTACTCGGTTTGCCCATCACTATTATGGCTGCTTAGCGCTGATGTGTGCCAATATGCCTGCGACTCGTTTCTCTAGTTATTAACCATGTTTGTGAGTTTTGTTTCGTTTCGCTTTTACCACGTTCAATAATAATAACTTTACGTTAGAGTGAATACTTATACAGGGATCACGGACTATATAGAGCAATGGAGGTCAGCGTTTTTACTTGTATTAAGAAGTAATACATAATGCACCCGAGAATTTCTGCAGTGATCAGCGTTTTGAAGCTTGTGCTCATAGCACTGGAATTGGGAGGACTTTCATAGTAACAGCCAAGAAACACTGAGTTCCATCTGATGATTTTGATTGATTTATTAAACAATTGCACGTTTTATTAAAAATTTTAACTTCGAAACAGGATAATTAACAGGTATCATAATATTAAGTGGATATTTTAATTTAGTTGTAATTAAATTAAATTACAATTTAATTTGCACCGATCCAAGACAAGATGCGCGAGAGGCGTCTTCGATGGTTTGGGCATGTTCTACGAGCCAATAAAAAGAAATTGAGGACTAATAAACGAAAGCCAAACGTATTACTACACTAGAAAGATGTAGACCTATACAACCAACTTGGCGGCACTAAAACTAAAACTGAATCGAAACTTCCCCGGGAAAACCGATTCAAAACAAGTTTAATTGATTACAATTCCCATTTTTAAAATATTTGTTTTAACTTTATTACTCGTGAGGATGCACAAATCAACTGATTGCTGTTAAAATTAAAAGAGCCATTTCCATTCCAGAATTTCCCGACACTTATGCGTTCATTCTCGTAGAAATTGCGTGAGAAATCGATGATTGCAGCAATATCGCATGCGACTAATTGCTGATTCGTCGCTCGTGTGTGGAGCCCTTTAGAGATCACTATGATATTATTATTATTATTAACATCATTGGTTATTAATAAACAAAGTTACGACAGGGTCACGATATGTTATCAGAGATATGTGTACTTAGTTTAAGGAAACAAAAGAAAAAGAAAAAATTACCAATCAGTGAAAGGATACACTACATAACGCGAAGGACGAGCATATATTGCGATGCGCCAAATCTGCTGTGGATCCCAGTAAGTGTACGGATAAACCTTCGCAGCCTGGAAGAGCTGAGAAGTTACCACAGGTGTCATTCCGTATGAAATTGCTTTCATTCTTTACTATAACTTCACTTTGTATTTCTAATATTTTTACTGTGCTGTTACACTATATTTACTGTGAACTGTGTGGTAGGGGGTGCTTTTTATTGTACCGAGTGTTAAGATTTCTTTCTTTCCCTTTTACGGTTAGAGTGCGAAAATAATAAATGCTTATAGGCCTATTTGCCACCTAATATTTCCCTAATTCTACCTGCGCCTCATCCGCGGGTTTAGATATGTTGGAGGCTAAGGAATATTTGTCCCTCATGACATTAAAGACTTGCGTAGAAGTATTCGAAGGTGTCTCTGGCGAGCTGTACGACTCTTTTGGTGTGTGTTCAAAATGTTTGTATAGTTTATGGGACTTAACTACGGGGTCATCAGTCCCTAAACTTACAAACTACTTATGAACTACTTACAAACTAGGAAGGCACAAATATCCATGCCCGAGGGAGGATTCGAACCACCGACAGCAGGAGCGCCTCAGTCTCCTCGGCCACCGCGGCCGGCTTGGTGTGTGTGCTGGTTAATATTTCTCAGTGTACATGAGTTACACCACCTTGTCAGTCAGAAAGGCCTTTATCATTCACATTGTTCTTCGTTGTACATGCTAAATGCCTTTTATTAACATGTGCTGATACGCTAAGTAAGGGTCAGAAAGAGAATTTTTGTCAAAGATGGCAAGTTTAAATTTGCCACCTCTTCCTTTCAACCCCCTTTCCCCCACGAAAATCTATAGTAATTTGGGTAATATATTTCCTCATAAATATCGCCGTCTCACAACATGAACTTATTTTATTGATGAATTAAGGACAAAGTCAAATCAAAACAAAAAATAATTTAAAAAATACACAAAGCGCGATTAGGCTACTCATTGCATAAATAATAAATTTAAAATTTCCCTATTCGAGCTTTTTTTTTCCTTGCAAAAATGTTTATAATATATTTTATGGAAGCAGCTCGTTTGTCCTCTATCGAGATAATACAAGACTTGTTGACCTTTGTTGAGCAATAATGGTACTCTAATGATTATAAAAGCTGAAACTGCTCCAGAGGAAACAGGAGCGGGGATGGTAATAAATTTTTTTAGGTGTGTGTTTAGGTTGGGGGTAATTTGGAAGAATCCGTGTACATAGTATGAAACGGCATTGCGATAGATATACATCGAACGTTCGACTCTCGCTACGCTACCATTGACGGAAAACTTACATGGTGAAACAGCTGATTTATATAGCTAATTACGATGTTGTTTTTTGACGTGATGATTTTATGAAATTTTGGCTTATTTTAAGATTGGGATATCACTCGTTAGACCCGTGGCATTGGCATTGAGTCGTGTACGTGCGTATTTGAAGGTGTCGTGAGTAATTGTTGTGGCTGAGTTGTAGACGATGGAATGACATGGATGGTGCATTCTGCTGTATTATGTAATTTACGAGGATAAACATAGATTATTTGGTAAAGGTTTCATACATGTAAGCATAATTTCTCCGTACTTAATTACGACATACCTTACCTTAAAATACGTGTTTTTCAAATGTCTTTCAAGCGCCGTTACATTTAAGTCGGCAGATTTCGTAATATTGAAGTATAAATACAAAATCCACGAATTACGGCACATTTGCTTGCGATCGCCTGAATTGCAGGCTGCGCAACGCGATGTTCATTTGTTGCAGACCACGTGATTATGTGGCTAGCTAATCACACCACAAAGAAGAGTATCGTATGGTAACTAAACCTCACCTCCGCGCAACATGCAAATAAGATTTTTTGACGTTGGAAATTAAATATGCGGTAATGTTTTTAAACACTAAACCGCGCAGTGTTTACGAGATGTGAAAATTAACGTGTTAACATGAAGTTTCAATTATTTTATTTTCGAAATCACTTGATTACACTTTCAGACAGACGATAAAATAAATAAAACGTGCTATACCTGCTCTATGGTTGACAGGTTCATGCATGTACCCTTGTCCGGTCTGTAACAGTTACTGGCCTCGTAATTAAGTACGGAGAAATTATGCCTACATGTATGAAACCTTTATCAATTATTTATTATCTACAATTCGTAGGTATTAAGATATTATCCCGTATAAGTGTTTTCCGAGATTGTGATTACATCATGGGTTATAGCTGACGGGTGGTATCCCTATCTGCAGTTATGCTGATATTTCGGTAATTTCCAAGAATGCTTGCAATCGAAGAACCTCGACCTGAAATGATATATATGTAAAGTATAACTGTAAATCGATTGAGTGTTTCTTAACCGGAGATTCAGGCGCTACGCGCCCACATGTACTAAAGAGAAAAAAAAAAGTCTTGTTTAACCTATACCTAACCTAACTTTCATTGCCGTAAGAAGGTTAGGTATAGGTCAAACAAGAAGTATATATATATATATATATATATATATATATATATATATATATATATATATATATATATACTAAATTGTTATAGTTGCACGATCGATACATACCATTCTTGGAAATTACCGATATTTCTTTCGGTATTTCAAATGGCAACGACATATTGAGTCGGACATAGTACAAGAAAATATCACAAATTCAAGGCAATCAAAAACACATTTTAAATCAACCGCTTCGCGTTTGTCTTGTCTTAGTCTCCAAATCTTGTCGAATGTGGAGCAACAATCGAACGTTGAATATATGTCGTTTCCTTCGATGTGCACGGATTCTTCCAAATTACCAGTTTGGGATACCCCTTTAACAATTTATTTTTATAAATTAAACATAATGTGAACGTTGCAGGGCTCTCTCTATTGCTAATGCATGGTGTCTGAAACTTTCAATTTTCAGATCTGTTGCATAGGTATCTGCCAGTTCCGCTGCTTTGATCTTAAGTACTCCCCTTCCATTTCTTAAATCCGGGTTCCGCCAAAGAACTAAACTTTGCAGTAATTTTCTCCAGTGCCTCAAACCTGGTACTCAGCTCTGTTTTCGCTCTGTCAGTTACTTCTAACTGCGACGCCCTGCACAAATGTTCCTGTGAATGTTTGGATACTTCACCTCACGAAACTCATTGGGCATTTTTTTCTTCCTTATCTACATAAATACTCTGCAACTTACATTGAAGTGCATGGCAGAGGGTTCATCGAACCACTTTTATGATATTTCTGTTCAGTTCCATTCTATAATAGCTCGCGAAAAAAAAAAGAACACGAAAATCTTCCCGTTTTCGATTTGATTTCTCTTATTTTATTTTGATGATCATGTCTTCCTATGTAGGTTGCTGCTGACAAAACGTGTTCGCATTCGTAAGAGAAAATTGGTGAAAGAAATTTTGCAAATAGATCTGGTCACAACGAACAATGCCTTGGTTTCAGTGATTTCCACCCGTACTCGTGCATCATTTCCGTGACACCACAGTCTAATATATACAGTCGCGACACTACCGCTGATTTTTGTTATACTAGGCGACTGCAGCGCTCCTTGCGGACGTAAAGCCTTGACTGGAGAGAACACACAGAAAATATTGTGGGGAAGGCGAACCAAAGGTTACGTTTCATTGGCAGAACGCTTAGACGATGCACCAGCTCCACCAAAGAGACTGCCTACATCACACTTGTGCGTCCTCTCTTGGAGTACTGTTGCCCCTTGTGGGACCCTCACCAGGTGGGACTGACGGAAGATATTGAGAAGGTTCAGAGAAGGGCAGCTCGTTTTGTTTTATCACGTTACGGGGGGGGGGGAAAGCGTCACGGAAATGTTGCACGAATTGGGGTGGAAATCATTAAAAGAAAGACGTTATTCATTGCGGCGTGGTCAGTTTCCGAAGTTTCAATCACCGACTTTTACTTCTGAATGTGAAAATATTTTGCTAACACCCACCTACTTAGGGAGACATGACCATCCCAATAAAATAAGAGAAATCAGATCGATAACGGAACGATTTAGGTGTTCTTTCTTCCCGCGCGCTATTAGAGAATGGAACGGTAGAGAAAGGTTATGAAGGTGGTTAATGAACCCTCTGCCAGGCACTTAAATGTGATTTGCAGAGTATCGATGTAGATGTATATGAAAGCCACGTTGCTCTGTATCGTATACGCGTCGAGTGTTTGTTGTGTGTTTTGGTGTACGAAATGGTTTTTACGAAGGGAAGCGTGTGTAGTGCAATAAATTGCAGCAACAACGAGAATACGTCTCATTTATCATTCTTTAGGTTTCCTACAGAGCCTGAGAGGTATGTGACATCAAGATTCCGGTAATGCTTAGGCCCTATTTACAATTATCTTGTGAGCAACAGACACATATTGAAGATTATTTCTTTTTAGAATCAAGAAATAGCAGACAGGATCTTTTGGATAAAGTTGCCGCGTATTTACATGATAATGTGAAGTTCTGCTCGCTACACTTCGATGCAAACCAGTTCATGAATGATGAACGGAAGAAGCTGGTGTGGAATGCTGTGCCTACATTGTTCGATGTTCCAAACAAACCAACGAAACTGGGAATAAAGAGGAAACTACCGCAAAGACGCGATAATATAAAGGCGGAAGAAATTAAACTGTGTTATGAAAAAAATATTAAGACTGTGGTTGCTGTTACATCACAGCTAGAAACATTTTTGTCTGGGCATTCGAAAGTAATTCACTATTGAGGCAAATTTATAAGAAATGTGTGAAAAAGAAGTGTTCATTGTTACCGTTATTAATGTTTGAAAGGTTAAATGTTTCCTGTTTTATCTAATGGAAACCAAGTTCTAACATATAAACCTATTTATCTGAAACCACAGAGCCGTCTTATTTTACAGACGATGTCGCCCCGCCCCCTCCCGCTCCTCCCTCATCAACGAACCATATAATGACAGACTGTGATAATGACTTAGGACCATTCATATAACATGACATTTAGACTGTCGTGTAATCGACGTGATATTATCTTAAAATATCATATAAATAAAATAACCTCGTAGCAAAATTATATTAGATGAAAGTTTCATAGCCAGTGGGTGTTCTCATAACTAAAAAGCATGGGAAAAACATTGTTTCGCACCTTTTAACACCGGGAAGGCCAATTACATGCTTCTCATGTGCGAAATACTGTGTTTACCAGCAAAGAAAGGTGCAATGTCTGAAGAATTTCGTCATAAATATGTTGCAGTTAGCGTCAGTTTATTTACTAGTTTTTACTAAATTTACATTTGTTAATATTCAACTGAGCCTTAGAAGTTCTATTATAGGCTTGTCTGCACAAAATACTATGTTTATCTATCACTACCGGCAAGGTAAGCTGCAAGCAGTTTCTAAAGAATTATTTCGTAACATATTGCACAATTGCAGTTTGTGCCCGATCACAACGAGTTTTTGCTCGGTTTACGTTTCTTTTAAACTCAGTTATGTGTCAAGATACTTAAATAAAGCTTGAAATGCAAGAATATATACAATATTTAGCAAATCACACATAAATGTAATTACAAGCGGGCATTATTAATGAGTCGTATCGGGCGTTAAAGGACAGCCGGCTTTACGACCGCTTGGAGCGCTAGTGTCGCTCCAAGTGTCCGACGGTAACAGCTTTCACAACAGTGAGTGTCGCGACTGTATTTATTAGACTGTGGTGACACTCTCTCCCCTATATCGCGATAATACAAAACGAGCTGCCCTTCTCTGTACTTTCTCTAAAACGTCTGTCAATCCCACTTGATGGGGATCCCACAATACGCAACAATACTTCAAAATAGGACGCACAATGGTGGTATAGGTGGTTCCTTAGTAGAGATGTTGCATCTTCTAAGTGTTCTGCCAACGAAACATAGTCTTTGGTTCGCTTACCCTACAATATTTTCTGTGTGTTCTTTCCAATTTTATAATCCTTTTTTCCCTAGAATTCCAATGAATTCACATTATTTTTCGCTTATTCTTTGGCCTCAGAAACAGCTTCAGATTTACATCTAGAATCTTTAAGAAAGTTCAAAAGGCCTTGAATATTTCGTACATCTTTATGAATTGCAAGGGATTCTCTTTATAGGAAACTAGCTTAAACCCGTGGCTCCGCTCGCGTGTTGGTTGATTATATTTCCGTACTAGCTGAAAACCCGGCGTTGCCCGGGTATGTATTTATTTATTTCTGCAATTTTTTAGATATATATTCAGTTGTATAAGGACTGTACGTCTGTAAAATCTCTTGGGAATACAGTTAGTAGTAAAGAAGCAATACATTAAAACTTGGTGCGTGATGGAGCGGTTTTCCATGAACGTTACTGTTTATGGGCTCATATCTGTCTGTAAAATTCCAGCCGGATGGAGCAATTTTCCATGAACGTTACTGCTTATGTGCTCATATCTCATGAACTACGTGTCATACTATGATACAATTTAGAAGCTACATTCAACTATATATGTGTATACTGTCTGTAAAATTTCCTGTCGCTACAATTTGTAGTGTTCAAATTATAAATTGTAACGTCATACCGAGAGCCGTAGTTTTACTCCATAAACAGCGGAAAAGTAGTAAGCGAGAAACTTTTTTCCCTTTCATCATTTTACTATGGTTGCCAGCGAGAAAAAGTTTAATAAAGGTTTGAAATTATGTTTAAAGTTTGTTGCAAGTCGCTAAGTACTGTCATTGTCATACAGTGTATTTCGAAAGTCACGTCGCATTATATGGCATTTTTTGCCATTTATATTGGTTATGCCGTAATATCTTTTGAACCAAGTGCTGTATGTGATTCTTAACCATGCAGAAATTGTTACCTCATGGTAAGGAATGTGTGTACCAAATTTGGTTGAAATCGGTCCAATGATTTAGGAGAAAATGAGCAGCATTGTCGCATAATGCAGCAGTTTTTCGCGTATCTCATTGTTTATGACGTCATATCACGTGAACTATATATCGTATGTGATTCTTACACTTACGGCGACCGTCCTCATGGATTGAAGCTTACGTGTACAAAATTTCATAAAGATTGGAACAGAACTGTAGATTTCTATGCAACATGTACAAATATACGGACACTGTTTTGTATATTAGATGATTACGGTAACCTATTTTATTTTTAATATTGCCAAACAGAAAAATTTATAGCAATGAATTTGAGTTTTCTCAGTTTTTTAAAAATAGATTTTGTCTCACTTTTTGTTCTGGTGTCGAAAATTTAGGAATTTCCACTTCTTTCAGAGCCCTTACAACTTTATCAAATGCTTGTATACAGCTATGACCACCTCTACTCTTTCACACCACCTACTCTTGCTCTGGGTACAACTTTTTGTAAGATTTCACATATTGGAGATGAAGACACAAAGAATTGATATAAACGATGGACAATTAAAAAAAAAAGTTTGAGCTTTGGCAGGTGTGTCTACTGCATGTGCTACTATTAAGTTTAATGAGTATGCAGCACAGTGGCGTAACTAGGACTTGGCTTTGGAGAGGGGGGGGGGGGGGCATAGATCTGCTTGACGAGCAAAATTTTAGTCAAGTTTCCAGACAGACTACCATCAACCACTCCCGTTCAAGAAACTAATTCACTCCCATCCAATGAAAATTATGGTAAAACACCCCAAGTCTTCAATCTTTACCTTTACCAGATTGCTGTTATACGATTTTTTTTTTTTGGGGGGGGGTTCTATCCCCCTCAACCCCACCTCCCCCCATAGTTACGCCACTGATGCAGCACATGGTTCATTATTATCAAGTGCAAGTGTTCAGATGTTTGCAAAGCTATGGTTCCAAACTACAGTGGTCGTCAGTTCCTAGATTTAGAAACTACTTAATTTAACTTACTCTAAGGGCAACGCGAGCACAACCATGCCGGTAAAACTTTACGACGCTTCTCGCCGAGCTCCAGTGCTTATTTTGGCAACAGATGAACAGTGAAGTATAGAACTGCTTTGATATTTTTCACGAGCTACAGAGTAAGTGTTATTGCTGTTAAATTGTACGACGCTTCTCGCCGGGCTGCAGTGGTTATGTTGGCACCAATGGTAATGACGGTAACTCAGATCACCAGTAAATGATTTTTCGTGACAACTTCAATTAAAACGAAAATTATTTTTTTCTGAACGGTCAAGGGTACATACACTGGAGCCTTTTAATTTTACCGTTATTGCTGCTCTTTTCACTCGCAGCAAAATTAATACTGTACCTGCTCTATGGCTGACAGGTTCTTGTATGTATCCTTATCCGTTCAGAAAAAAATCGTTTTAATTGAAGTTGTCAAGACAAAACATTTATTTGTCATCTTTGTTGCCGCCATTAACCATTGGTGCCATCTTAAGCACTGGAGTCCGGCGAGAAGCGCCGTACAATTTAACCGCCATGCCCGAGGGAGGACTCGAACCTCTCTCTCTTCTCAAGTATTCTTGACTAAGTTCCCTTCTACTCTCTAGCCATGTAGTTCTATTTTATTTCTTTTTAAGTATTCTTGATTTAGACCTTATCCTATTTTGTCTTCAACTACAAAAAAGGCAATACTTGATCTTCCGATACCACCCGTCTGCTTTGACCGATGACGTTAGTCACAACGTCATGATAACCGACATTCATATTTCATTGTTAATGTAATGTGGCGTCGATAACAACATGAAATAAACAAGTACACTGATATACATGTAAGCGAAAAAAAGCAAAAAATAAGTAAAAGAATTTAACGGGATTACCGCGGGAATTAAGGGGTTTTGGGCAGGAAGATTCTAAATAGAAAAACAATAGTTAATTTGGTAGAATGCTTGGGAATCGAATAACGCTATATATCAATCTAGCTGCCAAATCGATATATCGAAGAATGGACAGATGTGAGATGTATAAAACATTTGATGAGTGCTGACATGTCTGTGTTTCAGTATGCTGTGTGAAGATAGTGCATGTTTTGTGACGAGTAGATTATAGTGTCTTGAACTGATTCCGCGGATTTGTTACAACCTGTCAAGCATAGAACAGGAACAGCATTAATTATTTAGTTCATGGTCGGCACGAAAAACCCATTCTTGTTTTTTATGAATCGTTCCACTGACTATTACAGTTAATGTGCTAAGCAGACAAGGGTACATCGAGAATCTGTCAACTGTAGAGCAGGAACAGCATTAATTATTTACTTCATAGTCGGCACGAACAATTAATCCAGTCACTGTATACGATTCTGTGTGCAACATCAGTTCACTCAACACTACGCCGCGATACGAATTGTAAAATTTTACGTGATAAATTTTTAGTGCTGACCATGAAATAAATAATTAGTGCTGATCCTGTTCTATGGTTGACAGGTTCTCGGTTTACCGTTGCCAGCTCAATAAATTAACTGTAATCGTTAACGGAATAATTCACAACGAAACATGGCTGCAGCTCGAGATGTGAGATCGATCTGGCAGCTCGATCGATATATAACGTTCCGAATTCGATTCTCAAGCGTTCTACCAAATTACCAAACAATGGAAATAGCAATATTGAAACAAAAATGAAACAGCGGGAAAAACATGCAATGATAACGTTTCACTTATGTAAAATAGCACTTCCGGATAAATTAGGACACAAAATCACCATGAAACAACAGCACCAGGAGAGCTTTGTATCGTAATAATGAAGTACAATTACGAATCTGGTGAAATACGGCACGAGAGACTAGCGGAGTGAACAACGACGTTACGTTTTGCTATGTTCTTTTGTTAGCCAATGAAGCCGAGGGAACTGTGTCTGAGAGAAAAATGCTTCCAAAAATGTTGCGCACGCGCTGCGACGTGAATATTCATGTTACAGTTTATTAAAAAAAGAAAAAAATAGATTCCATTCCATTCCATGATGGTTGTGGTGGCGGCTGGTGCAGCAACAGTGTTGAATAATTAAAAATTTTCAGTCTCTGTTGCAATATTTTATTATCCAATGACGCGTTTCGCGCTGTTAGCGCATCGTCAGACTGGAAAAATACAAATGTTTTGTTACAGTCCGTGTACCTGGCGGGCAGCGAATCTAATGTGGCTAATATTCAAATGTTTGTAAGGCTTATGGGACTTAACTGTGGGGTCATCAGTCCCTAAACTTACAAACTACTTATGAACTAGCTAATATTAAAGACGGCACAAATATTCATGCCCGAGGGGGGACTCGAACCCCCGACCGTAGTGGCCATGCAGAACGTGACTGGCGCGCCGCAGACCGCTTGACCACCGCGGCCGGCACTTGGAGACAAAAATAAATAGTAACATGCAAATCTGTAATGCTAACTTCATTTGATACAAGGTCATGCCTGATGCGGCAGTTTTACGGCATTTACAACGAATTTCTTGTGAACGGTGGACTTCTTTTCGCTTCACCATTTTTTATTTATTTTTTATTATTATTATTATTTATTTATTTATTTATTTATTTATTTATTTATTTTTTTTTTTTTTTTTTGTGGGGTGTGATGTCAGTTACAAAACGCTTCATAAACGTTCGAAATGACATGCAAACATTGTTGCAGGTCCCTAACTACTCTTACTTTCCAATAATTGACGCATAAGTCTGGGTATTCTCACGCGGTGGTCTCTCATCATTTATGGCGTCGTAACTCCTGAGCTACGTGTCGTGCTCTTTTGTTTTTCGTTCAGGTTTCGCGTACGGTGAACACTTCACCAAAACGTTTCATTGCAATCGAATGAATGGTTTGTGAACACATAGAGTACATACAGATAAACATTCATTTATATATATATTAAGAATGATGATTTATAATAATGTGATTGCCGGTCATTTCACTGCTAGTAAACTAGTGGTAAGTGAAGCATACGATACCACATATTGGCAAGTCGAGCGCAGGATAGCACCCATCCGGTTTTAATAATGTCATCATTTTACCTATAAAACCATACATTTGATACAGTTTCAACCGCTTCCAAAAATGTAACACACGCGCTTCCCCGCGTGCATTTAAGTGCGACGTGAATCTTCATGTTTCAGTTTATTATTTATGAAAAATATATCTATTCAGTAGACCAGATAAAAATTCGATTCATGCTTCCTGAGTGATAGTCTCCAGTTTTTCAAAACTAAAAATGCGAGTGTAGATCAGTTGTGCTTACTTTCAAAGACATAATATCAGTAGCAGTCGAGAGATTTATACCAAATAAATTAATAAAAGAGGAGGCTGACCCCTGTCGTGCACAAAACAGGTCAGATCACTGTTGCAGATGCAAATAAAAACGCATGCAACATTTAAAAAGATACAGAATCCCTAAGTCGCAATCTTTTACAGAAAGTCGCAACCTAGTGCGGACTTCAATGCGAGAAGCTTATAATAGTTTGCACAACGAAAGTCTGTCACGTAATCTTGCAGTAAATCCAAAGAAATTCCGGTCATATGTGAACTACACTAGCAGCAAAACACAAACAATACCTTCACTTCGCGATAGCAATGGTAATACTACCTATGACAGTACTGCTAAAGCAGAATTGGTAAACAAAGCTTTCCGAAATTCGTTCATCAAAGAAGACAAAGTGAACACTCCAGAATTCAAACCAAGAACAGCTGCCAGCATGCGAAATTTAGAAGTAGATGTTTCTGGAGTAATAAAACAACTTATGTCAGTAAACAAAAACAAATATTCCCTCCGCGGTGAAGCGGCCGAGCGGTCTAAAGTGCCATGCTGCTGAGCGCGCGGTGGCCCGCCGTCGGGGGTTCAAGTCCTCCCTCGGGCATCGCTGTTTGTGTTTCTATAGGTTTAAGTTAGTTTAAGTAGTTTGCAAGCTTAGGGACTGATAACCACAGATGTTAAGTCTCATAAGATTTACAAACAAACAAATCTTCCGGGCCAGATTGTATACCAACTAGATTCCTTTCAGAGTACGCTGATGCAATAGCTCCATACTTAGCTATCATATACAACCGATTACTGAGCGAAAGATTGTAAAGTTGCCCAAGTCACTCCAATATTCAAGAAATGCAATAGGAGCGATCCCCAAAATTACAGGCCAATCTCATTGACGTCGATTTGCAGTAGGATTTTGGAACATATACTTTGTTCGAACATTATGAACTACCTCTGTGAGAACGACCTATTAACCAATAGTCAACACGGATTCAGAAAGTATCGCTCTTGCGAAACACAGCTTGCCCTTTATTCACATGAAGTGATAAGTGCCATCGACAAGGGATCTCAAATCGATTCCATATTTCTGGATTTTCGGTACCTCACAAGCGGCTTCTAATGAAATTGCGTGCTTATGGAATATCGCCCGAGCTGTGCGATTGGATTCACGATTTCCTATTAGAAAGGACACAGTTCATAGTAATTGACGGTAAGTCATCGAGTAAAACAGAAGTGATATCTGGCGTTCCCCAGGAAAGCGTTATAGGTCCCCTACTCTTCCTTGTGTTTATAAACGAATTAGGAGACAATCTGAATAGCTCCCTTAGACTGTTCGCGGATGATGCTGTCGTTTATCGGTTAGTGAAGTCAACAGAGGATCAAAAGCAACTACAAAGCGATTTAGACAAAATTTCTACATGGTGCAAAATTTGGCAATTAACACTAAATAATCAAAAGTGTGAAGTAATACACATGACCACTAATAGAAATCCGCTGAACTTAAATTACACGATGCATCAGTCAAAGCTTAAGGTCGTAAATTCTACCAAATACCTAGAAGTTAAAATTACGTACAACTTTAGACTGGAGAGAACACACAGAAAATATTGTGGGGAAGGCAAACCAAAGATTATGTTTCATTGGCAGAACGCTTCGAAGATGCACCAGCTCCAAAGAGGCTGCCTACATCACACTTGTGCGTCCTCTCCTGGAGTACTGTTGCCCAGGGAGCCTCACCTGGTGGGACTGACGGAAGACATTGAGAAGGTTCAGAGAAGGGCAACTCGTTTTATTTTATCACGTACCAGGGGCGAGAAGCCAGCCGACGCCACCAGCTGCAAAACGTGCGCCAAGGATTTTGTATACCCCTTCGTATCACGTGAACACTGAATGCTTTCGCTGGAAACGAGCACAGTCGCTCACGTGACACTGTTTACGTTTCGTCGCAGCTCTCGGTGAACGGCCTCACAACAGCCCGAGCTACGTCACACTGACCAGGCCGCGGCAACACCACCTAGAGAGAAGGCCGCGGCACTCTCGTGTGACGTCAGGCAGAGTAGGTTACACGCACATACCCGACGGGTAGCCGCTGGGGCACGGCCCACTATGCCGAAGCATCGAACCAGTCAGCTATGCGCGCGCAACCTACTCTGCGGCCTTCTCTCCAGCTGAATGGCTAGCCGCTAGGGCACACCCACTGCCTCGCAGTGGGCAGCCATTCAGTTGGCGATCGCGTGGTTCGAGGCCAGCTTTTTCGTTGGCCTCGCCCTTGACAGTGTGACGTAACACGGGCTTTGTAAGGCCTTGTCTCTAGGCACAGACAAAAATGATGTGCGAGAGGCACCCTCGGAAGCGCCTCTAGTGTGGTCTAAAGGGACTAAGCTCGGGAACCGCCTGACATCTGCTGGCATCTTACGGAACTACGAGGGGAGCGTACGACAGTGGTTTAGAGGGTCTAGGTCAACACCACCTAGAAGACAAGCCCTCGCAGCTGGCCGTACCTACGTCACACCTAAAGACCGCGGCCGCCAGCTCACTGGCTGTCGGCTAGGCGGCGGTGGACGTGCCCCAGCGGAGAGCCAGTGACGTGGCGGCTGCGGCCTTTAGGTGTGACGTAGGCAGGGCCAGCTGCGAGGCGGGAGGGTGCGCGCGCACACAGTTCTTGGGAGAGGGCTGCGGTAGGGCACCTGTTCAGAAAGTGTTTTAGTTCTTAACATGGGAAATCCCGTTGGCTGCGGGCCAGCTGTGAGGTCTTGTTTTCTGGGTGGTGTTGGGTGAGCCTTGTGGAGGGGAAAGCGTGCTGTGGCGAAGCCGCACACAGCGCTGAGGAAATGTGGATTAACTCTAGCCCGGCGCGGTGGCCGAGTGTACTGCGGCGCGTCAGTCACAGTGTGCACGGCCACTACGGTCGGGGGTTCGAATCCCCCCTCGGGCACGGACATTTGTGCCGTCCTTATTAGTAGCTACTTCATATGTAGTTTGTACATTTAGGGACTGATAACCCTGAAGTCTCATAAGCTCTACAAACATTTGAACATTTGATTTGATAAACTCTAGTCTCTGAAACATGGACGGGAGTGAAACATGGACGATAAGCAGTGTTGACAGGAAGAGGATACAGGCTTTTGAAATGTGGTGCTACAGAAGAATGCTGAAGATTAGGTGGGTAGATCGCATAACTAATGAAGAGGTACTGAACAGAATTGGTGAGAAAAGAAATTTTTGGCATACCCTGACTAAAAGAAGGGATAGCTTGATAGGACACATTCTTGTACATCGAGGAATCGTAAATTTAGCATTGGAGGGAAGTGTGTGGGGTAAAAATCGGAGAGGGAGACCAAGAGACGCGTATAGTAAGCAGAATCAAGTGGATGTGGGTTGTCATTCTTATGAGGAGATGAAAAGGCTTGCTCAGGATAGAGTAGGATGGAGAGCTGCATCAAACCAGTCTCCGGACTGAAGACCATAACAACAGTCACTGATACTGCTTTGACCAATGACGTCATACATAATCGAGACCACAACATGATATCGGTAGTTAGATTTCACCTAAATAGGTCAAATCTACTTAATGATACTACGTCTTCAAAATACATTTAATAATTGGGTAATTTTAAAGAAAGCTAACACTCGAAGTTGTATGGCCTGAAATGATATATTTATGTCGAACAT
This sequence comes from Locusta migratoria, assembly GCA_026315105.1. Lineage (NCBI taxonomy): Eukaryota > Metazoa > Arthropoda > Insecta > Orthoptera > Acrididae > Locusta > Locusta migratoria. The sequence continues at coordinate 853,146,276 of CM048744.1, read as the reverse complement.
AGACTGTAAATCGATTGAGTGTTTCTGAACCAAGAGGTTTGGTGGCTACGCGCCCGCACGTACAAAATAAATAAATAAATAAAAATAAAATCTTGTTTAACCTATACCTAAACTTCTTAGGGCTAAACTACAGATAACTTTTTTTAAAGTGAAAGTTAGGGTGTCTTCAAAAATATCAGACACGTAAACAGTGAGTACCGGTATTGAACCACGCGCGGGACGGAATGACGTAAAACATGACGTCATTGGTCAAAGCGGTCTCGGAGACTATATTTGACCCAGGAAATTGGCCGCGATGGCTGAGGCGGGAGGGTGCGCGTGCGCACAGTTCTTGGGAGAGGCCTGCGGTAGGGCACCTGTTCAGAAAGTGTTTTAGTTTTTAACGTTGACTGAAATAAGGGGACTTATTTCGAATATTGTAATGAAGCTCATCTAAACGATGGTAGTAACTGCTGTTTTGTAGCGGAACCATTTAACAGATTCGAAGGTATATTTACCATTTTAAAAATATATAAGTTACATGCTGCATAGAAAAAAGATACATTTGTGCTTATTTCCATTCGACACTGATATTTCAGGTCCTACTGCAACAAAGTATCTTACATGTTATGTCATCAAACATCTCGGTTTTAGATCATGGTGCGCAGGAAATGAGCTTGTTTTCGAAAAAAATAAATTATCACATTTAAGTAGTATATTGTAATTAGGCCTTGAGGTCACACATTGGATGATTTAGCATGGAACATGAGATTTAAACGTATCGTGATATGTAAATTGCCGCGATAGTGACAAAATGATGAAGTAAGTATCCAGTTCTGTTTCTTTGTAAGTTTGCTGCCACCTACCATGAGTTGTTTCTTTTCGTTTGTTAATTGTACAATTTCATAGATTAATATAGCAATCGTAATGTACCGTATTTATATCTATTGACAATAGAACACTTTGCAGGGTACAACTTGGCACGCAAACGCAATGCTAGTCGTTTGCTATTTTAGGAAGCAACAATCTTTCGCAATAATACATTGTTGAGACTTCATATTGAAATGTGACCATTTGATGTATTCTCAAAAACGGTTAATCTGCCTGCAGATCTGAAACGAGACCGACCACTGACAATTTTATCATTAGAGTGCCCCCTGTCCCAGCTGAAAATAACTTCCCGTAGACGTCACTGATACCAAGTTTAACAGTTCGTAAAAATACAAGGAAAGATAATGCTATTCTTTGCAATAACATACAATTCCTATGAAAAGACTCCTTAAAACAAAAACTTCCAACCATGAAAATATTATTGTCGCTGTGTCGAATACAAAATTAACTTGGTTTGCGTTTACAAATAGTTACAATTATGTGAAAGAAGTTGTCTTACAAAAAGTGAATGAACGGCGAAAATTTTTCTCTTTTCCATGGATCTTTGAGGATTTCTCTTCTTGCACGGAGGATGTATTGTCGAAAGTCGCTGACAGTTCCACCTTCCGCAAGGGCGTAGTTGATGAACGAATATTTGAACCAAGTGAGAGTTCTTGTCTTGGATGCCGGGAAAGCCTTGACATTCATGTACACCACTTTCTTCGTGTTGATTTCTTTGACACTCAGAGACAGCAATCCTGCCGATTTAAACTTGATCCATTTCCGTAGATCCGCTTTCTTGGAGCAGTGTACCACACGGTGCATGGCAGTATCCACCAATCCGCAGTGCTAGCAATACGGGTCACTGGTGAGCTTTATTCTGTGGCTAAGGGCAGCAGTCGGGATTCAATCATTTATGAACATGTAATCTGATGAGCGCAACGTTGAACATAACGATTTATCTGCAAAATTGGACCAGGCAAGTTTCCAGTTTAAGTCTTTGTGTTTCTTTTGGATTGCTGGAGGATATGGAGCTTTTACACCAATGATCTCGAGTATTTTCTTTGTCGTATAGAATGTTACGTTGGGGTGTCTTCTCTAAAACACATGTTGCTGTTTGCAATGTACGCAGTAGATTTGCCGGCAGCCTTCTGTTATCTCTATTGCCTCTTACGAACCCCTCCCAGCCTTTAGCAAATCTGACTGACTTGCAGGTAATTTTAGTGTATTTATGAGATTTTTCACAATCAGTTAAAGAACAGCCTCCTTCAGCAAATGGTTGTGTCAGCTGATCCCTGGCTACCCGGAATAGTTTAGCTTTCCACACAAACCTATGTACTTCTTTATTTGTGCAATACATTATCTGTCGATAGGGATGACTTGTGCCACATTCCACTTTTTAGAAAGAGCCAGTGTATTTACACATTTGATATGCTGAATGATGTTCAATTGCCTCGTACTATTTGCAATAAGAGCTCCCGTTACTTTGTCCATCATGCTTTTAGAATGATTGGTAAGGAGCTCATTTACATCCTTACGGAGTTTTAGTCCTAGGACTTCCATTTTAACATATTCAGTGAAAGTATGTGCGATGGGTTGGACATCTTCATTGAGCCAGAGGAGATGTGTTTTATTGTGGTTAATGGTTGTTCCTGTTGCTTTTTTATAGTCGTTCAGTATTGCTGTCACTTTTACAGTATCTCTGGGTTGTGTAATTATAACTGTAACATCATCAGCATAGGCATTCAGGGTAAACCGTTGGGCACCAACCTGCAGTCCTGATAGGGAATTGCTAACTTTGTGGATTAGTGGCTCCAAGGATATGACAAACAAAATCATAGCTAAAGGGAAACCCTGTATAACAGAACGTTGGATTGGGAATTTTTCTGTAAAGTTCCCATTAATTTGAACTTCGGCAAACATTTGGTACCTTGTCGGTAACAGTAAGTCTATCGTTGCCTGCGTATATTGGAAATGCTGTAGCACTGTCCTTAGATATTAGTGACCGACATTATCAAAGGATCTCTTGAAATCGATGTTCAGAAGTCCAACCGTTTGTTGCTGATTCTTCCATGCGTAGAATATTGTATCCCTTAACAAACAAATTCCATATATAGTCCTTTTTTTTTAGGTACGATACACGTCTGTTACGACGAACTGAGGCGTGAGGTCCCTCACGACGAGTGCGGCTGAATATGACACTGCCAGAGAGCAGTTAAGTCATAGCAGAGCATGCATTAATAGCAGCCGAAGAGGCTCGTGTAGGTCAGAAGGTGGTTTTTGAAAAGATTACCAAATGACAGTCATCAACCACGAGCTGTCAGTACCCCTCTCAGCGCTGCACTTGCCATAGAAGTCTATGTGTGCTTTTCGTTCGTTTGTTGTTTGTTAAGCTTATGGAACTTAACTGTGGGGTCATCAGTCCCTAAACTTTACAAACTTATAATTGCGTGATGCAGCAACATATTCAAAGGTGTATTGACTTCCATAACAGACGGTTAAAAACAGAGAAACATTATGCCGAACTTTTCACTAGTTGCTTATCATCTGCGGTACATCACAGACATTCTCATTGTTAAACCCAAACATATATGTATAAGGAACACATTGTTGGGTCGATCTAGAATTGTTTAATAAGTGGTTTTCCACCAAGATCGCTTTCTTCTTTTAATTATATGACCGGTTTCGGCGTGCTAGACGCCATCTTCAGACCTAATACATCGGGATTTTTTACCATATGAGCTGCATTATATATAGCAAAAAATCTTATCTATCTACAATTATATAATTACATACCTGTCGTAATTTTTTACATCACTGCTGTAATAACAATTTCTAATGTAGCACATTGGTATACATCCATATTGATGTGTCACGCAAATAAAATTTACATGTAAATAATAAAATGACAGAATCCATCCTTCTCAAGGTTTACGTTAGAGGCACTTAAGAATCAGGCTCAGTACTGACTTTACATTAAATGTGGTATATACATAAATTACATGATTACATAAAATACCATTTCATATACATTGCAAGTCACACATAAATATTTTGTATAATGTACAATGCTATGCCCCACAGGGTAGGGGTGCTTTATGAAATATCAAAATATAGAAGTCAGTATCATATCAGATGAACAAAAAGTAAATTTAAAATTGTTACATTTTATATATAAAAGACCACCACACACAATTGCCTCACATGCAAATAACATAGGTAATAGATAATCTATTGTACATGTAACATTTCTGTATATGATTTCCCGCCTAATAGTCATTATTGTGCATCACTTAAGTCAGTACTGAGCCTGATTCTTAAGTGCCTCTAACGTAAACCTTGAGAAGGATCGATTCTATCATTTTGTTATTGACATGTAAATTTTATTTGCGACACATCAATATGGATGTATACCAATGTGCTATATTATAAATTGTTGTTACGGCAGTGATGTAAAAAATTACGTCAGGTATGTAATTCTGTAATTGTAGATAGATAAGAGTTTTTGCTATATATAATGCAGCTCATATTGTAAAAAATTTCGATGTATTAGGTCTGAAGATGTCTAGCACGCCGAAACCGGTCGTATAATTAAAAGGAGAAAGCGATCTTGGCGTAAAACCTCTTATCAAACATATATGGATGCAGCGCTAGCCAAAAGCGTATCCCTATTTTCCAATAAATTGTCTACTGGGCACTTTATACCAATGTTAAAACAGTACTGCAAGCACATTCCGTATTACATTAACATACCTAAAATTGGTTTCGTATTTAGCTTAATTCGCCCTTCCTTACTAACTCTGTTGCCAATTGTAGCCTAAATTAATAAATTCTTCGTAAAATTAAGAGGCATTGCGTAGCGTTATCGACCACGTTCTGAATTCGTCAATTACTTGCCGGAAAAACAACGAACGTGTCAAAAGTAGAAGGAAATATTTGCACGCTCTAAAATGCCTGCAGTAACAAACTAAAATAACTGAAAATACAAAATATATTATTATAGAACAGAAGAGTGGGCATTTAATTTACCTACTTGTAAATTTGTTCAACCAAGTACTAACAAACAATTTCATTAGTTTCACCCAAAAATTGTATCATGGACCAGAGAGAGCAAAAAAAAAAAAAAAAAAAAAAAAAAAACCTCTGGGGCCTAGTTTCGTAATCAGCAACGTGAGAATGAAAGGCAAAAACAAAAACGGGCAGTTTCTATTACGAGATGTTTGACCAAATATGTTAACGGCCGTCAAGAAATTCTTGCCTCTGCAACATGCTTGCCGTCTAGATCTGAAACTATGAAAGCAAGTGAAGACATGTTGCACTCCTACTCCCTCTGGTGGTCTCATCGAAAGCATTGACCCATGTGATGTTGCTGCTATGCGGTAGTTTGTGAGGATTTGACAATTAACAAAGACCCAGGGCGGTGGCCTCTTAATATTAATTTTGCTAATATTTTAGTTAAACGTGGTCCTGTACAAGTACATAATCATAATTATCCTATGAACTACGAAGAAAGAAAGTTTGCTGACATTTACTATTACAAAAATCTTTCTAACAGCGAAAATGTTAAAAGAGAGTGGCTTCTTTACTCTTTATCAAAGGATTCAGTGTATTGTTTCTGTTGTAAAATGTTTAGCAAGAGTGCAGTTGTCTGTCTGACATGAATGGATTTTCAGATTGGCAGCATTTATCATATTCTATATTAAAAGAATCTACGAAAACCAAAGTCAGTCGGCCAGACAAAACTACCCAGCCGATTTCCTTCATTTTTGTTTTAAACGAAAGGTATTCACAGGGCTGGCCCCAGGGATTTTGCCGCCGCGTGCAAAAATTTCAAGCGCCCCTGTCCTCCACACACACACACACACATTTTTCGACTTTGTCAGATTTATTCAAATATGACGTCTTATTTTCACAGATTACACTCATGCGTCTCTTTCTAGCGAATATGTGTTTAAGATCAAGGCAGCGTCAGTGTTACAGAATACAATAAATGTCAAGGGTGCTGTAATATACAGTTTTACAGTTTTCCTTAGTAGAAATCAGTGTAAGAGTTTACAGGCCATAGTAAATAGTAGCATTCTGTTCCTTTGTGTTTATGCTTATATCGTACTTGTTTTCTTAAATTAATGTTAATTAAACGGAACAGTGCCGAAGTCGAACGCAACAATACGCCTCGCCTTCTACCGCTTCTCACAATCCACAGTGACGTCACGCGGCGGAAGCACCCGAACGCTGCCGAACACATTCACTCAACCTTCTACGTAATAACCTTGCACGATTATTTTGCTTGTAGAGTGACGCATATCACTGTTGTCTGTATCAATGTCTATCAATCTGTAACAATTCGTATTTCCAACTTATTTTCACATTTCTACATTTATGCACGACACTTCCACTTGTAACGTCTCTACTGCATCCACCTAATCCTTGATGGGCGAAGTTGCCGTTACATTCTATTTTATGCTTAATCATTTAATAATTGTTCCCATGATTTGACGGTATGGGATGCGGACAATTACTAGGTTGATCCATAACAGTAAACTTTGTTAACTTCCTTTATTATGGAACGACATATGTTAAAAACTCTTCCCTTTAAATACACTGATTAAATAACTGCGTGCCACTACGATGAATGTCTACAAGTCCACACTGAAATATTTCCATATGCAACTGCAACCTGTATGCGATACGACGGAATGGCAAAAACTTTAGCCACCACTAAACGCAGGTTACGAACTCACTGCCGACATGCTACCGCCTCGCTCTGCGGTCGGCGGGAGACTGCCGCACCACAGAATAGGGAGCATACAGAAGGGAAAGCTGGGGGCGGCGCCTTTGATCTGTATGTTACCAAGCGTTGCGCTCGACGCCATATTGAAAAGCAGTAAACGCGGAACTATAGCCACTTAGTACTTTGGCTGGAAATGGACTTTTTACGAACTGCAGCTAATCTCACCGACTTTTACGAAAGGAAACGGCTTTCCATTATGCTCTCATCTATTTTGCGCCCTCTTCTTGCACCTAATTGTAATCCAACGAAAAAAATAGGCCTAAATTTTAATACAACTACGGAAATGTACGGTAGTATCGATGATCGTTTTATTTGGTGCTTATCTCTAGAAAATTCCCAAATGATGCGGAGTTATGTTTGGGAAATTAGTTATAAACAAGAAAGTGACTTTACAACTGCCAGGTTTTATTTGACACGAATACATTCACACAAAATATTGAGTCAGACTTAGCAGTACAACATGATTACACAGAACTAATGACGTCTGGGCGTATATAAAAGTTGTATTTGCTTTAGGAGTATCATTTATTTACTGATCGGAGAAGGGCATATAGAGGAATCTGTCAACCACAGAGCAGGAACAGCATAAAATAATTATTCCCCTTAATCTATTTGTTTGAGTATCCAAAGAGCATTCGTTGCCAACATTAGCACACTACGCCTCCAATGCCGTAAGTAAGATTTTACCTGCCTACTTAAGTTCTTTGTCATTCATTTTATATTATTCCCTACAACGCTAAACTTATAAAATATAAATGTACTTCAACATTTCGATGCTGTTGAACTGCTTCAGCAACAGCGAGAGTTATCGTCAAGAGAAGAAGCAAGGCTACTTTTAATAATTATGCACACATTGCCCTCATTCGAAACTGATAACATGTAACTTTCACTACACATATAGCGACGTTCACTTACTGCTCAGCATCTTCTGGGAAGGTGAAAAAACTTATATCCTTATTTGTATTAGATTTCAAAATATCCACAGGTGTACTGCCGGTCTGTAGTGTCCAATTGGACACTATAGACCTGCAGTACACCCGTGGATATTTTGATTATCAAATACGCCGGGAGAAACTGAAGAATGTATTAGAATTATCGCGGCAGTTAAGTGCTGAACACCATCGGCCGCCTTTTCTTTTATTGCTGCTCATAATAAAAACGGATCAGCTCCAACTACTGACACACAGTTCTTTCTTTTCACTGTACCAAATTCTTGTTTACTTTAATGCGATTCAGGCAGTTAAAATACACAATTAACAAACACAGACGGCGCATTACCACGCCACATAGTAGGGAGTAACCACGCGTTTACTGCTTTTCAAGATGGCCGATTCCGCGCATGCGCACTAAATTTTGGACGACAGACTGCAGCGGTAGTTTCCTTTCTGTATACTCCTTATTCTGTGGCCGCACCCCGGCCAACAAACAAAGAACATTCCAACCTAAGCATTGTTGCCAGCAGCTATCGCTGCACGCCAACGATAACTATCGTTCGACCAAAACGTACCAGAGGTTACAAAACTAAAACCCTGTATCCTCACACACTTTTCATTGTCTTGTTTAATTTAACCTATCGGAACCACATAAAAAAATCAGGAATTTGCCGCCCCCAAAAACCTGCCGCCCTGGACGACGGCACGGTTCGGCCCTCCCTAGAGCCGGCCCTGGGTATTCATCCACCGATTTGTCATCAAGTATCAGAATTAACTTTAAGTCTCTCCATCCTTTATTTTTATTCAAACGCGGTATCCTTCTGTTCTTGCACTGAATATTTTAATCGGTTTGTTTTACGATATCTTCAGTTCTAATTAAGGTACGCAGTTATTTTTGACCTAACAACACTCAGCGGACCAAGCTCTTTCATTTGCGCATTTAAACACTTGCAGTGATTGATTCTGAAGAAAGTTATGCATGAACATTCAACTTTACTTCCATTTTTCCCCAACTTTGTCATTCCACAAACGGTGCGAATTATTCGCACGGGTCCACTAGTCGAATCTGAAAAAACACGAAACAAGCGATTCCCACAATGAAAATGTGAAGTCATGAGTACAAGTGAATAATATATTACAAACAAAGGACAATGTAAATCAGATGCAACTGGGACTAATAGAGAAGGAAAAAAAGCACTGGTGTGACATCTTAGAAAGGATTATTACTGTTATTAAGTTTTTGTTTCGACAATGTCAGGTTTCTCGTGGTTCTTCCAAAAAAATATATGAACATGATAATGGAAATTTGTTAAAAGCAGTAGAGATGCTGACATCTTTTGATGCAGTTTTGCGGTAACAAATTTGCAGAATTGAATGAAAATCTGACTCAAGCGGATGTGTATGGCACACTCCTTTTAAGAAATCACATTGAAAATGAAGTTATTGATTTACTAGATACAATGATTAAAAAAAAAAAAAAGATGGGGAGAGAGAGAGAGAGAGAGAGAGAGAGAGAGAGAGAGAGAGAGAGAGAGAGAGAGAGAGAGAATCGAAATATTTTTCCATCGTATTGGACTGTACACCAGATGCAAGCCATACAGAACAAATAACAGTAATATTTAGCCATGTTTATCTAAATCACACAGACAAAAAAGTAGAAATATGTGAACATTTCATTGCTTTCCGCACGATTATGAGATTGAAATGGCGAGGGTTTGTTAAATTTCGTTTTGAATTTATTTTCGGAATTGAACCTAGACATTCAAAGTTTTCGCGGACAAGCGTATGATAGTAGCTCTAACATGCGTGCAAAACATAACTGACTGTAGAAAAGAATTCTGTATATTAATAAGCGTTGCGTTTTACGTCCCATGCTTAGCTCATAGCTTAAACTTAGTGATCAAAGACGCAGCTAATATTTCTCACGAGACTCTAAATTTCTTCGACGTAATTCAAGAAATTCACGTCTTCTTTTCATCAACAATTAGGTGGTCAATCATTTGCAACTTTTACCAGGGTAACGCTAAAAGCTTCAAGTGCTACGAGATGGTCCAGCAGAATTGAAGCAATCAAGCCATTACGTTTTTAGAAGGAAAATGTATTTGAAGCTCTGTTAGGAATATCTTCTGGTTGGGATTGTAGCACCATTATCAAAGCGAAGACACTTGTTTTAAAAATTCAGAATTATAAATTAATTTCTTCTGTTGTAATCTTATACCATTTATTAAGTAAAATGACGCCAAACCTGACAGTTAATACTCAGATATGCATCAGTTTGTTAAAAAGCTCGATTGACGAAGTTACACAATATCGCACAGATGAAATCTTTGACATAGTTTTAAAGGGAGCTACCAATGTGGCGCCGGTCGCGGTGGCCGAGGGGTCTATGGCGCGCCAGTCACGGTCTGCACGGCCACTACGGTCGGGGGTTCGAATCCCCCCTCGGGCATGGATATTTGTGCCGTCCTTAGTGTTAGCTAGTTCGTAAGTAGTTTGTAAGTTTAGGGACTGATGACCCCGTAGTTAGGTCCCATAAATTATACAAACATTTGAACATTTTGAACCAATGTGGCAAACAAACTAAATGCTGAACCAAGTTTCCCTCCAGTAAATATACTTCGCCGAAGAAAAAACCGGCAAAGTTTCAGTATGAACATAGTGACGAAGTTTTGTTAGACCCCAAACTCAATTTCAAAGTGGAGGTTTTTTTTCGAATTGTAGATCAGACATTAATTTCCTTAACAAACAGATTTGAAGAATTACAAAATTTAGACGTCTTTGATTTGTGTTTTTTCTTCTTCTATTCAATTACCCTAAGGAAGAACTGCTGAAAAGTTGTACAGATTTGTATATGAAACACAAAGACCATTCATGGAATGAAACTGACATTGACCGTACTGGTTTCTACAAAGAAATGATTGCATTAAGATTGCATTTTCTAGAAAATAGTATTGTGATCCATTTACGATTCTTCAATCTTTTCAAAAATAATCTAATATCAACTTTTCCCAGCACAGCAATAGCGCTAAGAATATTTCTTATTCTGCCAGTCTCAGTTGCATCAGGTGAAAATCATATCGTTAAATTAAAAAATTATTTAAAAAGTATCTAAGATCACCAATGCATCAACAGAGACAAATTTGGCTATTATTTCAATAGAACACGAGATTTTGGACAGTTCAGATACTAAACAGATAATAGAAAATTTCGCATTTATGAAAGCAAGAAGAGTTCAATTTCTGTGAATACATGTAAATGTCGAAGAAACTTTCACTCAAGCCAGCAAACTAACTAGAATTATTCTTGGATTTGCCAACAATGATTCTCATTTATATGTAATAGCTAGTGAATCAGTATGTCTATGGATTGTCTTTTTGTAAATATGATTATTAAAGAAATTTTATATCACGAAAATGCCGATGACGAGTCTTTATACGAGTGTGGAAAAATGGTTTTGTAGGGGGTTCCCACGCGGGCAAACAGTTGGCCTGGTTATCAGCTGTGATAAGCAAGGTGTCAAAGCCGCCGGACGCGCCAAGGCGCATAGAAGTATAGGAGCATAAAAGTGTTCAAATGTTTGTGTAGCTTAAGGGACGTAACTACGGGGTCATCAGTCCCTAAACTTACAAACTACTTATGAACTAGCTAATACTAAGGACGGCACAAATATCCATGCCCGAGGGAGGATTCGAACCTCCGACTGCAGCGGCCGTGCAGACCGTGACTGGCACGCCGCAGTCCCAGAGATGCCAACTTAGCCATTTTATGGCTATATCTGGCCATTTTGAAGTGGCGTCTAGCCACTGTTTTTGAAAAAAAAAAAAAAAAGGTACTGCTGGCATTCCTAGCCATTTTGGCGATATTATATAGCCATTTCTAGCCATTTTTATTATTCGATAATTTTTACAACAAAAATGCAAAACTCTGAACTTTTTTTAAGTTTCGAGACAATGAAACAGTTCCGCATATCGATTCATTGTTTTGAAACATACAAACATTGGCCAACACTATGTAGTTGCATTTGCTTGGAAACGCTATGCAAGTTACAACAGTGTAGAGTGAAGTGTCTCTTTTTTTAACGTGTGTTAACATTGAGTGTTGGAAGAATACCGTGTGCTGTACCAGTGTTTTGTGACTTTGATAGTTAATTATCATTACGTGACGGATGTGTCAGTTTCACAAAAAAGCTGGTTCATGAGCTTCAGAATAGGCTTCCAGATAACTTTGAAGTACTCCAAGAAATATCGCTACTAAGTGTGAAAGAAACATTGAAAACAGTGAAATAGCCTATTACTGGTTTGTTATTAGCTTTGGGTTTTGAGCAAAATGCTGACAAAATTGAAAACCAGTGGTGAAACATTAATTAATTAATTACATAAAATGGACGAATCAAACATCGACTTCTACATTCTGGCAAGAGGTTAGTCAGTACGGTGATGCAGGAGAAGAAAATCCTTTTGGGGAGTTGGTCTCACTCGCATTTTCAGTTTTAACTTTACCATACTCCAATTCGAAAGTCGAGAGAATTTTTAAAGATAGACTTAAAACGAATACACTCTCTACTATTCTGAGTGTAAGGTATGGACTGAGACGCGAACATAAGTGTTGTTTTTCATATGAAATCCCAGAAGAAATACTGAAGCTTGTTGGTAGGAATGCTACATATATTAGGGAGACCAGTAAAATCTGCAGCAGCAGTAGCAAAGAAAATGAGGATGAGGACGATGATATTTATTTTTGATGCGTGAGTGTTTTTCACATTTTAATTTTTATGCATAAAACATATAAATTAGCCATTTCTGGCCATTTTTGTTGGACTGTTCTGCCATTTTCTCTCACTGATAGTTGGCAACACTGCGCAGTCCTCTCGGCCACTGCGGCCGGCAGTATTCCGATGCGCGCGCGTCACTGAAGATAGAAAACAGAATACGCACTAACTAACCATTTCCTTTGGTGTTCCGACACTGTGCAAAGCTTTTGCTCAGAGCGGCACAGTTTGATGTCCACACTGGCCGCATAGCACGTCACCGAACTACTTTTTCTTGATTTTGTGCAGCTTGGCGCGACCGGTGTAGGCAGCAGGGTTGCCAGGTGTGGCGATTTTTCGCATTCTTGGCTATCTTTTTCTTGTAATAGCAGCCATTCTAGCAGTTTGGCGACTGGCGATTAAATGAAATGGTTGGCGATGTAATGGCTATTTTATTTTACTTCAAATATAACGAATGTAAATCAATCACTCTTTAGAAATTACGTCAATGATACCGGTTGAACTTGGATAGAATGCTGGAGAAATGTAATCAACCTTCACAAGTTATCACATATGTTTTCAAGTATCGTGGATGTGTGGGAGTGTGTCACAGAGATGTAAACAAACTCAGCTTACAGACTCTTGAAGATAGACGTAAACTACCTCATGTACCCTACTTACGATGGTTCAAGAACAGGCTTTAAATGATATCTTGAAGTATACTACAACACCGTATGTATGGCTCCCGCTGAGAACATGAGGATAAGATTATATTATAAATTACAGCATGCAAGGAGGCATGTAAACAGAATTTTTTTCTGCTTTCCATACGACAACACAACAGAAATTCGTAACAACTGCTACTGTGAAGCGAGCCCTTTGCTGCGCACTTCACAGTGGTTAACAATGGTTTACAGAGTATAAATGTCGATGGAGAACACGCGTTGATTTCCCAGTCGTTCTCATGGCTGATTTTTCAGTGTGTAATGACGCATTATTACGAATTAAAGTCCATCTCACCTCAAAGTATGAAATGCTTTGTGCATTACTATAAATTATCTCACCTCAAAATGTTGTAATGAATTTTGAGTGTATTAAAGAAATGTTTGAAAGATTCAATAGCTCTATTTAACATATGTAAATATTTGTTTTTAAGAAGTTGAAAGTGATTGGTAATCGAACCTATGTATGAGAACATCCCTGTGTTAAGTTTGATAGAATGATTCTTGAACAGTTTTGTGTTGTAATTTTTATACGTTATGGAATTAATGAATGAGATAGTTAAATGTAAGTTAATTTCCGGAGTCTCTCTATTAAATTTACAATGTGACAATATTTTGACTGCCCTTATTGTCAGTTGGTGGTGTGTCTGGGTTCAGTTCTTGGTTGGACTCAGATAATTATTTCTGTGAAGTATGAGTTTCCTTGGAAAGTTCAGTCTGATGTCTGTGAATGTGAGAGTGCCACAGTTTGTGATACTTTTTACTCAGTAACCAACTTACTCCCTGAAATTCAGTATTATTATTGTCGAGTAACATGCCATAATTACCATAGCATAATAATATTGACAGATTAAAGGTTGCGATATTCGGCTATTTTTACTGATGAAAAAATGGTTATATTTTGGCATTTTATTGATGAAAAGATGGCGATATTTTGGCTACTTTTTCTTTAAAATTTGGCGACAGAGCAATAGGAAAACCTGGCAACTCTGGTAGGCAGCAGCTTTGACAAAACTATCGTTGGCAACACTGAGCGTATGTGGCGTGCTTATACGATCATCCAGCACAGACAGTTCGGAGAAAATTTAAATCGTCAGTAGCCCGGGTCCCCCGTGGAATAACATTGGAGAGCAGTACAACAGAAACAATGAGTGGTATGTCTTGTGACGCCGTCTTGCCGCAACAATTAAATGGTGATTGGAGGGGTAGGCTGCGCCCGCATCATATCTGAGACAATATCCCTTTGAGGAGCGGTATAGCTGGCGTCATATAAGAAGGCGCTTCCTGATAGTGGCGGAGCGACAGGGAAAGCGTGTAGGGGAGGAGCTACGACCAAATGCCAGCAATGGAGCCTGCGGGAGAAACATTGCGTAACTCGCGGCCAGCCACGCGCATACAGAATGAACGTTAGTGGCTGTCACTGCGGTAATGGAGGGAAATGCCCAGAAGGGCTGAAAACTGGGCTGCCTTCGTCGGTGAATTATCGTTTTTGATTGCACTTATTTGTTCTATGCCAATTACTTTCATAAAAAAATAAATAAATAAATAAATAAATAAAAAAAATGACGGATATATTTTATACTTTCCCGTGAAATAAAATTTCGCCCAACATATACCATTTGCATTACCTAAAGAAGAGATATGTTTCGTAAGCCTTATGACAATCCCTCTTTGAATAAGGTGATTGCCACATTTAATAATTAATAAAATTTGAACTTGACGATAAATATTAATTGTGAAGGGGTGTTTTTCAAAAAGAACAAATACTTCTTCGAAAACAACTTCGATTTATTGCTAAAGACAAGGTACAAATGAACTCTAATTCTGAACTACAACTGCCTGACTGACTCAAATTACTGCACATTACTTGTATTTATTACATTATTAACCATGATAATTGATGCATAATTATTACAATGATAATTTATGAATCGGTTCTTTTATAAACAACAAATTCGTGAAATTTGTAACAATGTCAATGTATTGGTATAACAAATAACTGATTAAATAGTTTTAATATTTTATAAATGAAGTGAATCCTGTTGTTTGGTCGAAGTTAAATAATCTGCTTTACAATGAACTACAATGTCTGAAAATTAGCCATAATGACAATTAGATGTAACAACAACTTTAAATTACCAT